>OZ012735.1:304612580-307087580 GCA_963859935.3 Lathyrus sativus | reverse complement strand
CACTTTGTGTGCTTGATGTGTATGTGATATATGATGAAATGGATCAGTAGGATCGTATGCACTTTGTGTGCTTGATGTGTATGTGATATATAATGAAATGGATCAGTAGGATCGTGTGATCCGTGAGTGCTTGTGTTGTTGTGCATGGTGTCTGCATAGCTTGTGGACGGGATGGAATCATGGCTCAGATGGGGCGTATGTGATTCACCTGTGCTCCAAATGTGGAGCGTGGACAGGAGTTGAATCATGGCTCAGATGGGGCGTATGTGGTTCACCCGTGCTCCAAATGGGGAGCGTGGATGGGAGTTGAATCGTTGCTCAGATGGAGTGTATGCGATTCACCCGTGCTCCAAGTGGGGAGCATTCATAGGGATAGATCGTTGCTGAGATGGAGTGTATGCGATCTATCCTGAGATTTGATTATATGGGCTCAGGAGGAGCGTGGTAGGGATAGATCGTTGCTCAGATAGAGTGTATGCGATCTATCCTGAGTTGAGTCGGTACCACATATCATTGTGTCGAGTTGCATGTGTTGCATTGTGATGTGTTTTGTGTTGGCATGGGACAGCAGGATCGAATTTGATGTATATGAAATGATGTTTATATGTTTCTGCCTTTTATCTCCTGTACATTATTACCGTTATATTTGATCGTGATTTCTCACCCCTCGTTGTTGTTGTTGTTGTTGTGGTCTGTGCTTCTTCGGAAGTACAGACAACTCAGGTGCTTAGCTAGCTTGGATTGTGGCGAGTCGTAGGGATGCTCTGATACGTAACACTAGGGCTTTTGGGAGTGTTTTGTTTATTTGATGTTTTGTGTGCCCCTGTGGCGTATCTTACTGTGTTGGTGAAAATGTGACATCCCGTTTTTGGTGTGGAAACTCTGATGATTGTTTATTTAATTGTTTTATTTTATTTTGGGGGAACGCGGTGTTACAAGTTGGTATCAGAGCAGGTTGGGCCGTCCGGCCAGTGTTGTAGTTGAGTCTGTTTGTAGGATAGAGTTTGGTTGTTTTCCGTTAACCTGTTGTTGTGGTTGTTGAGCAGTATGGTGTGGAGGAATGATGTTACGCTGGCTGCAGCTATGCAAGCAATGGCACAGGTGGTGGCCAATCAGAATCAGGCTGTGGGCGCACAATTCAGAGACTTGACGCAGTTCCAGAGTAACAAGCCACCAAAGTTTGAAGGTGGGATTTTGGATCCGGAAGCTGCACAAAAGTGGTTGAAGGCGATAGAGAAGATCTTTAGAACCATGGGGTGATGTGATGAGCAGAAGGTGAGGTTCGGTACTCACATGTTGGAGGGTGAAACCGAGGCTTGGTGGGACAAATGTCGTCAGAGGTTGGAGGCTTCACGGACTCCGATTACTTGGGAGGTGGTTCGAACGGGTTTTCCGGAAAAGTATTTTCTGGAGGATATCAGGAGTGCTAAAGAGGTTGAATTTCTAGAGCTGAAGCAGGGCAGTATGTCGGTGGTCGAGTATACGGCCAAGTTTGAAGAGTTGGCACAGTATTGTCCCCATTACAATACTGAAGAGGCCATGACTTCTAAGTGTCTGAAGTTTGAGAATGGGTTGCGACCGGAGATCAAAATGGGAATAGCTTGTCAGAAGATCAGGAGTTATCCTGAGTTGGTGAGTAGAAGCCGAATTTTTGATAAGGACAACCGCGCAAGGATTGCACACTATAAGGTGGTGAACGACCGTAAGGGTAAGCAAAGATTCGGTGGTACACCTTATAGCATACCGATCGATAAGGGAAAGCAGATGGTTGTGGCTGATAAGAAGTTCAAAGAGAGGAAAACATCGATGGATTTGAAATGTTATCGGTGTGGTGTTGCGGGGCCAGATAGACCCCCTCATCCTTTTGGTTTTGGAATTGTGTGTAAGTGTCTCTCTATCATCCTTTTAGTGATAGGTCTTTCATTCTTTTGGTGCCAGATTGTGCGAGAGTTCTCTATCATCCTTTTGGTCATAGACGCCTACATCCTTTGGGTGTCGGGCTTGTGTGCGTGTGTTGCTCTATCACCCTTTTGGTGATAGGTCTGTTATTCTTTTGGTGGTAGATTGCGCGAGTGTTCTCTATCATCCTTTTGGTGATAGACCCTGCATCCTTTTGGTCTTGGGATTGTATGCATGTGCCGTCTATCATCCTTTTGGTGATAGGTATGTCATCCTTTTAGTTCCAGATTGTATGAAGGTTGCTCTATCATTCATTTGGTGGTAGATCCCTACATTCTTTTGGTGTTGGGATTATGTGCATGTTTCGCTCTATCATCCTCTTGGTGATGGGTATGTCATCCTTTTGGTGCGAGAGTTCTCTGTCATCTTTTTGGTGATAGACCCTTGCATCCTTTTGGTGTTGGGATTTTCTGTGTGTCGCTCTATCATCCTTTTGGTGGTAGGTTTGTCATTCTTTTGGTGCTAGATTGTGCGAGAGTTCTCTATCATCCTTTTGGTGATAGACACCCGCATTATTTTGGTGTTGGGACTGTGTGCGTGTGTCACTCTATCATCCATTTGGTGATAGGTCTGTTATCCTTTTGGTGCCAGATTGTGCGAAGGTTTCTCTTTCACCCTTTTAGTGGTAGACCCCTGCATCCTTTTGTTGTTTGGATTGTGTGTGTGTGTTGCTCTATCATCCTTTTGGTGATTGGTCTGTCACCCTTTTGCTGCCAGATTTTACGAGAGTTCTCTATCATCCTCTTAGTGATAGACCCCTGCATCCTTTTGGTATTAGGATTGTGTGAGTGTGTCGATCTATCATCCTTTTAGTGGTAGGTCTGTCAACCTATTGGTGCCAGAATGTGCAAGTGTTCTCTATCATCCTTTTGGTGATAGACCCTGCATCCTTTTGGTGTTTGGATTATGTGCGTGTGTCACTCTATCATCCATTTAGTGATAGGTCTGTTATCCTTTTGGTGCCTGATTTTGCGAAGGTTACTCTAACATCCTTTTGGTGGTAGACCCCTACATCCTTTTGTTGTTTGGATTGTGTGCGTGTGTCGCTCTATCATCATTTTGGTGATAGGTCTGTCATCCTTTTGGTGCTAGATTGTACGAGAGTTCTCTATCACCCTTTTGGTGACAGGTCTGTCATCCTTTTGGTGCCAGATTGTGCGAGTGTTCCCAGCAGCCTTTTGGTGTCGGGATTGTGTGTGTGTGTGTCGCTCTATCATACTTATGGTGATTATAACACTTCAAATTTATTGGAATATTTATTTAGTTTATTTAAATAGGAATATTCGTATTTTTGGTGATTTGCGGTGGTTGGTATGAAGTATTGAGAATTATGGATTTTGGGTTATTTATTTAAATAATAGTATATAATATGAATATATTGGTATTATTATTAATTTAAATAAATATAAGTTAATTTAAGGGCAAAATGGACATTTGAGAAGGAGTTAGTGAGGGTGAAATTGGAAAGCCCATTTTAAGGCCCAAAGTTTGGTTTAACATAAAGGAATTTTGAGGGAATTAGGATTCATTCTTGTTAGACCGTGAAAAGGGTAGAAATAGAGGCCAGAGCTCTGAGGGAAGAGGATTGAGGCAAAGCTTCACGAGGTTTCCAAGAATCAAAGAAGAAAGGTTTAGAGTCGGCAAATTAAGGTATGGGGAGTATTGCCTTCATTGTTTTCAATATGTGATTCAATGTATTTAAAGCCAATTTAAGGGGTTAGGGATTTTGAGTATTGAATTATTGTTGCCTTTCTAGTGAGTTTAATGAGTTTGAGAGATTTGAATTGATGGTATGATAGGTTTGAGGCTGATTTGAGAGTAAGGGAAACTAGGCCTTCGTGGCCAAATCTGTTGTTGAGGTTGTTTAACTGTATAGGGTAAGTGATTGTGAAAACTTTAATGATTGTGGGGTATTTGTAAGAAATTATGGGAATTAGAGACGTGGATATAATACGCGATTGGCCTAATAGGCCGTAGATTTGGTGCCTTTATCGCCGTAATACCTTAGGAATGATTTAGGGATGTTTTTAGGGCATTGGGGAAGGAAATCGTAGAGGTTTTTGGGCTGGTTTTGGTGCTAGTGCGTAACAGCGATTTGCTGTAATCGTGAGTTCGCACAGCGAAAAATCCTTCGCACGACGAACATTTACCCTAGACTCGCACAGCGAACTTGCTAGTGAATGTAGCATAGTTTCGCGAATTCTGATCTTGTGCAGTGATGTCTTGATGTTTTGATGTTGTGATTTCTTTGATGAATTACCATGAGTATGACTATGATTCTTCTGAGATTAATACATGATTGTATGATGATTCCTATGAGTAATGATGATGAGTTATGATGTTGATTCATGAGTTTTGATGATTCTATGATGACATGATTATTATGATGATTTTGATGAATGATGATGCACCTAATGAGTTTATTATGAGGATTATATGTGTGCATCATGCATCCATATGCATTCCGGACTTTGGTCTAGGACCTTGATTCTTATGGCTTCAGTCCCATTGTGTGGATGTAAGGAATTTTGTTGTGCTTCGGTTCTCATGTAGGATCGATTCTACTATTGTGGATCTATGGAGGGTTGATGGCCCAGTGTCCATCAAATTTCGTTGATTGGTACAACATGCATGAGTCTTGTTGCATTTGCATTTATGTGACAATTTGGTGTAATTTATGATATTATGGCTTTTTGATGTTTCCTTGATGATTATGATGATGTTGAATATGAAAATGACGCTATTTTATATATTGATTGCTATATTGATTATTATGAATCATTTTACTCACCTTGCTTATTTGAATGTTATCTCCACGTGGGTAACGTGCAGATGACCAGGTTTAGTCGTGGATGTCGTCGAGGACTTTTTGGAGTTTTTGACATTTTGGTTGACTTAGAGGGTCTTGCTCTGATAGTGTAACATCGAGTTGAGGTCTTTGAGTTAAACCATGTTTTCTTGATTTTTTATTATGTTTCTGTGCAAGGAAAACTTTGGATTTGCCTTTTTGAGTTCCGCTGCCATTTGAGCAACTTTTGAGTAATTTTGGGAAAACCCGTTGTTTACGGAGCATTGACTTTTATTTGAGTTATTGAGAAATGTACGCCCTTTGAGGTGATTTTTATTATGTTTAAAATATTACTATGATAAATGTGAATGATTCACCATTATATTTTTGGGGTAGAAAAGGGTGTTACAGTGATAGGTTTGTCATTCTTTTGGTGCCAAATTGTGCGAGTGTTCTCTATCATCCTTTTGGTGTCAGATTGCCTATCTTATCATCCTTTTAGTGATAATGTCCTTTACAATTTACTCAGTATCCACTTGAGGGTTAACATTGATCTAGTATTCCTACTTCCTAAACATTTTCTTTCTTTCTTTTAGTACAAATTCAGGGTGTTTTTCGTATCTAATTGTCTTCCACCTTGAAAGAATGACTGTCGTAGCAGCTCATCTTACTAGGTTCAAGCCAATAAGATAGGGGCATCCGTCATACCCCAAATTTGTCTTACATATGTATATAACTTTCATTTGTATATTCATCCATTAACCATTATTCAGAAAATCCAAATATATGCTATTGCTTTTTATTTCCCTTGTTGTCCAAATCCAAGTTGTTGCAAGGATAAGTTCAAGATCCATTTAAAGACATCGAGTTAAGATTGTGTATTGAGGATCATATGATTCGACCTAATTTTGGTCAGGCAAAAGGGTTGGTTTCCTAACTGAGATTAAAGAACGCATGATTCAAGTGATAGATGTTGGAGGCTTCAATTAGGGTTTGTGAAAATTCAAGTCAGTCGGTCTGTGGATCTGATCGTCAGACCCTGTCAAGTTATAAGTGGTCTCAGGGTTATCAGGTCATGTCGGGTCAAATGTTTCATGACCAAGGATGATTGTTTCATTTTTCAACCATGATTTTCACGATGAAATCCATCACAGATGATTTGTGATTTAGGTCGAGTCTGATTTATCAAATCCATTTCACATATCCATTTGTCAATACATCCATATCCTAGTATCCAAATAATAACATTTTCAAAATTCATTTGTGATCCATTTTCACCAAGTCATAATCCATTTTGTTCTCTATCCAAAAACTCAATTAGCTTTCTCGTTCAATGACCAAATCACCATTTTATCTAATAAGTTCCTTAAGTCATTAATCATGATCATTTTCAATAAACCATAATCCGTGTTGAAATTTTTATATTATTCACAAAAAAAAAACTATTAAGTTCATAGAAGCCCATCTAAAGTTACAAGACAAAAAAAATTCATTCAGAGAAAAAGAGAAGCCCATTATAAACCTCATTTCCATATTGGTTTCAAGGTCCATGATCTATTTCCAATTACAAGAAAATTATTAAGTCCATGGCAAGAGTGTGAAAATTAATAAGGTTTATTACCAAACTTGTGAAAAATATATACATTGGAATGGACCAAAAATGCCTTATGGTCAAGTCGTACAATTGTATAATTCAATGTACATAAGTGATATAAAACATAAGGTTATCCTGCTACATTTCAGGCTAAAATATTAATAAAAACTTCACCCACAAGAAGTACATACACAATTCGCAAAAGCTAATACGACCCATCTCCATCTTTTCCAAACAATACAGCAATCAAAACCATGAGAAAATCCCCAAAATCTTCAGCTAGCCACTCCCAACGTAACCTTCAGCGCACAAGTCACAAACAATCCAGCACCTTGTCAATACCTGTAGCATGAAGCAAACCGATAGCATCAGATGACAAATCCAATTTTTAACCAACTGCCAAAACCGTATTCTTAAATAATGCACGTGATTTTACTCAGCATTAACCATTGTGTCACAAGCCTATTCATACAAGAAAAACAAAATCGTTACAGACCCCACGACCTCTCACCATTTTCGTCTTGCTTCTACATTCTACACATAATAAAAAATACCAAATTTTGCTAACGACACAACACCACACAAAGACTCAAGAAAACCGTTACGATGCAATTCATTTTATTTCTCCCCACACTATAAATAACACTCCCCATTCGTTTTCAGTAAAGGTTCTGCAAGGACAAAAGAGACCCTGTGCAAAAAATTCCTTCATCACTCTTAACCTCCTTAAACCTCACCCTTCTCCAACCTAAACCTCAACAACCAAATCTCTGAATCACTCCAATCTTCCATAAACCACAAACACACCTTCATCAAATGGCATCGACCCCAAAACCTTTTTTCAGAAATGGAAGAGAAATTTGAGATGAAGAGAAAAAGAAAGAAACCAAATCTGAAACAATTTCAAAACCTGGGAATGAATTTGAACATGAATCCAAAGAAATAATCCAGAAGAAAAATAGTTTAAACCTCAACAACCTAAAACCATATCCAAAAATCACGAACCCAATAACAGAAGAGAGATCGAGTTAAAATGAATGAAATTACGGACCTGAGCATAAATAGTAGACGAAAGGGAAAGGTTGGTGTTGATTCATTTTTGATCCATATCCTTGCTATTACGCGACAATGCGAAGTTTTCTGAGAGATTCGTTGATTTTCGTGGCTGACATGTTTTGCTAGAGTAGTTTCTTCTTCTATTTCGTTTTTCCCCTTTGACATGTTGGAACCACGATAATGAATGAGCATTCTTCGCTTTCTTTGAGCTTTCAAAGTGACCATTTTTTTTGTTTGGAAAAAGTATAACGTGCTGCTGATGTTGCTTGTTGGACTGCGTTCTTCACCTTTTTTATATGGATTTTTTTTTGTTTAACCGTACTTTGGGTGTGATGAGCATTTGGGCTTTTCAGCCCATATAAGTATTCACCCGCACATCTTTTAAAAGGAAGCACCCCCATCTCTTCTTCCTTGCCTTTTCCTATATATTTATTTTGTTTTAGTAATTAATTTTTTTTTCTAAAAGTTTATTTATATTTAACCCCAATTTCTTCATTTTTTTAATTAGTGGTTTGTATCTTTATTTCGTTTCCATTTGGTTTTCGTCTTGATTTTCTCTTGATTTTCATTTTCCATTTTAATTTTTATTTCAAATCTTTGATCAATGAAGACTTTCAATTCATAAATGTTGATTTATTGAGGTTGTTAACCTTCATTATTCCACATCTGTAGAAAATGATCATTGAGGCCATTTCCTATACTTTTGGATCATGATAGGCTAATTTCGATTAATCGACACGAGTTTGTGATTAAGACGAGTCTGTGTGAAACAATTACATTGGAAATGATCCTCAATATCATTTATCCATCGTGTTTTTAGCATGGATATCAACTTGCGCGACCTCTTATAGTTTGATCTTCGTCATAGATTGAGCTATGACGGTTTAACGCTATATTGCGTCCCGTTTTGATTCAAATCGACTAACCACTAACTTTGCTTTCCATTAATATATTCTTGTTTTACTTTCAGTTAATATACTCCTGTTTTATTTTTAGTTAAAATATATTGATTTTATTATCTTGTCATATACTTGTTAATATTATCTTGATTATAATATTGTGAATATTATCTTGATTATATTGTTATATATCTTGATATATTATCCATATTGTTCATATTCATTTCATATTCATATTGTTCATCTATTATTCATACTCTTTAAAACGCACAATAAACGATCAAAACAATAAAATCCTAAATTGGTGGACTGTTGGTTACTTATCCGAGCAACAAATCATGGAACTTTGTCAGAAACCCTAACAAGGAGATTTTGCCCGACTCATGTTCAAGGCATAGTTTAGGACACTTCACACACACACACACACACGACTTTCTCTTGGGCTACCTTACAACGAGACCATTTATTTAGTGCAATCCCGTGTAAATTACATGTACCCCTCTCCCATTTAGATGTACGCATTCATATTTCTATGATTATGGTTTATCTTCTAGGAGCACCCTTAGGGACTAGCATAGACTAAACCGTTTTCAAACCAATTCTCGATTTGTCATCGAGCCATTTTTAAACATCCCACGTAAGTCGAGTGGTCATACGCATTCGCCATTAACCTATCACACACACTTTCACATTTCATCGTGGTTTCGTTATTAGGAGCACCCTCAGGGACTAATATCACTTCTCACAACCTAACCCTTGATTCGTCGTCAAACCGGTTCCATTTTCAATAAAACCCTCGACTCGTCGTCGAGCCATTTTCAAATCAACCTCACTTCTAACACGTCTTTGCATGCAAATAAAATCAAACCCTTGATCCAACGTCAAGTGGCATTTTCAAACTTATAAGTTGAGTGCCTTTTGCCTTGCAATCCACCTCTTTTTGCTACCAATTTGACTCAATCTTTTATTCAAATAACAGAAGAAGAAGATTCTTGAAGTATAACATTCCTTGGATCTTCGAATGAATGGATCTTGAGCGCATACTTTGGGTTATCATTCATTTACCCTTTCGTCTTAAAACATCTAATATTTATTCAAACATCTTTTGAAATCAAACTTATGAAAGAAGGATATTTTTGGAGTCTAGCATTCCTTGAATCTTTGAATGATTAGTTCTTGAGACACACCCCTTGGGTTGTTATTCATCCATTCTTTCGAATTAAAAACATACAACCTTTCTCAAACCTATTCAATCAACTCCCAGAAGAACTAAGTTCTTGGAATCTTGCATTCCTTGGATTCTTGAGTGACAACTCTCGAGGCATGCCCCTTGGGTTGTTTGTCATTCAATCTTTCGTTTCTCAACCAAATTTAAAACCACTTCAAACCCTCTCTTTCCGTGGTCGTCTCCCCAAACTACAGACGCTTTGATTCTTCATTTTAGTCTGAATGTAAGATACGTAGGCATAAGATTCTGATGATCTTGGCGAGCACACTTCCATCTTTTTTCATCATTCCGAGCATAATTCTATCCATCTTCCGTTTCCCCCTAACCTTTCCTGTAGTCGAACTACATAGCTCTGATTTCTCATTCTTGTCCGAATGAGCATACGTAGGCACAAGGGCCCCAATCCTTGGCGAGCACCTTATCCTATAGCCATCCATTTCTCCTAGCATCATTATTGTTTTATCGTACCATTCCGCTTTTATCATTGAGAAGAAAACAAGCAAGCTTAGATAACATCCATTGCAAATCGTACTAAGAGGTTCCCGTTGAGTACAACGAACGTGAGGGGTGCTAATACCTTCGCCTTGTGTAACCGACTCCCGAACCCAAAACATTGGTTGCAAAGACCATGTTCCTATCCTTTCATTTTAAAAGGTTTTCTCGATATTTTCCTTTCCCATCACTCCGGGATAAATAATGTTTGGTGGCGACTCTTCCGAACCGCATTTTGCGCCTTTAACGCGAGGGTCTTATGTTCGAATGAATATTCGAGGTGCGACAGACACCTATCCAAGAGTTAGGATATGGCCCAAAAAGGATACCAACTAAAAGTTGGGATAACAAACAGGTACTAACTAAAAGTTAGGATAACTGAGACGCTGACCAAAGGCAAATTCATGATGAAAGATACCAACCAAAATCGGGGATGAAATAAGAGGGCTACTAACCAAAAGTTAGGATAACCACAGGGGACACCAACCAAAATCTGGGATACTGTCCACAAAGATACCAACCAAGAGTTGGGATATAACCAAGATATGCAGAAAGTAGAATCAACCGACTTGCAACCTAAAAATAAGACTCTGCTAGGGGAAAGAGAAATTTAAACAAACAACTCTGTCGGGGAGTACAAGTAAGATGAAAACATATATCAATAATTTTTTTGTTGGGGATAAAGAAACATAAAATCTCCTGAGTCACGCCATTATCTACTGGAGAAATGTTTGGCCAAGATGATATCAAACCTGGCTTATGCTTCAAATGCATATGTTTGAATATGGTGTAATGCTCCATACAAAATGGAAAAGCTACGTAATTGGAAGATGCAATGCAAAGATGCTCCTGATATACAAAAGAACACTCCACCAAGAGAAGTGCTGAGAAGATCAGAAAACAAAACTCTGTTGAGGAAGATACACTGAATGGCTTTCCTGAATGTAATCTCTGTTGAAAACTCCCTTGTGTTGGGAATTGTGAGTAACATCTGCTGGGAGATCATCCTAAAAGTCTGATATAGAAGAATGTGAATGATCGTTCGAATTTTAGTCCTGTAGGGGATATCAACCACCGCTGATTTACCTGTCGAGGGAATCAACAACAAACTCTGCTTGTAAAGAGAAGTCAATGGCAATAATTCTGCTAGGGAAAAACACTAGGCTTACCCTACTATTGGGGAAATATCCTTCAACCTTACCCTGCTAGAGACAAGTGTACACCGCTGCTGGTGGAGTTACTTCTGATCTGATAACAAGACTATGTGGGGAAGAGAAAATCTCTACTGTGGGGAACCAAACAACA
The DNA here is from genome assembly GCA_963859935.3 of Lathyrus sativus. Taxonomy (NCBI): domain Eukaryota; kingdom Viridiplantae; phylum Streptophyta; class Magnoliopsida; order Fabales; family Fabaceae; genus Lathyrus; species Lathyrus sativus. Next base: position 307,076,259 of record OZ012735.1, on the reverse strand, counting down.
AGTATCCTGCTGAACAACTGCTTGCTTGTATACCAACACCACTCTGTCTGATGAAGTCTACTCCTAGACACTCGATGGGGAGTACAAACCAAATATGGTTGGGGAACACAACCTTATGACCTCCTGCTAAAGGAGGAATGATTGAAAGCTTCACCATGTTCTGCTGGTGATGTTAGAACTTCACTGTTAGGGAGAGAAAGCTCTACTGGGGAGAGGATTACGTCATCCTGCAAACAAACAATAAGTAGTAGGATATTCTAAATGCGAAATGGTTACCTCAGTTACCATTCATGACACCTATTGTTCAAGTAAATTCGTTGTTTTCAATATGCTCTGTAAAGCCCAATGTTTTCACATGTAATGTTTTATAAAAAATATCGGACGTTTTCGCAAACAAAACAGTAAAAGGTAAAAACAGAAATAAAAAGCTTTTTGAGTGAAATGAATTTTTATTGATTGAATGGCCTATAAATAGGAAAGTTACAATTTGGATGCAATTCTTGAAAAGTGGTAATTGTGCAAAAAGAAAAATGAATATAAAATGTTGGCAATATGGAAACAGATAACCACAATGTGTCAATTCAGCTATGACCTGCATGTCCTCAATGTTCACAAATATTTCACCTTATGAAAAGACTTATTGGACTAATTTCTTCCTTTTGGGATAACCATGTATCAAGATGAATAAAAAATCGAATGCAGACCATAGTCGTTTGCTTTCATATCCCTAACTTTTTCCTGGATCGCCCTTTCAGGTTTTCAACCCACCGAGATACCCATTTTTCCAAAGTCGCCCTTTCAGGTTTTCAACTTTGCGGATTCTTATTTTTTCTTTTACCCCTAATTTTTTCCCGAACCATTTTCTTTTTGTGGTTCGCCGGGATACCCCTTCTTTCCTGAACTTTCTTTTTGTTGTCCAACAGGTCTCCTTTAAGAAAAGTATTTTTTGACTACGTCTGCATTCACAGGGGACGTAAAGTCTTCGCCATCCATAGTTGAAAGGGATAAGACTTCACCAGAGAAAAACTTTCTTACCATATATGGACCTTCGTAGTTTGGAGTCCATTTTCCCCTGTGATCTGTCTGAGGAGGAAGGATCCTTTTCAAAACCAAGTCACCTATCTAGAAGCACCGAGGACACACTTTCTGATTAAAGGCTTTTTTATCCTGCTTTGGTACAATCGGCCATGCGCAATGGCTTCCAATCTCTTCTCATCAATAATATTCAACTTATTCAACTTAGCTTGCACCCACTCAGCTTCGTCAAGCTTCACGTCAGCCAACACTCTCAAAGAAGGAATCTCAACTTATAATGGTAAGACTACCTCCACACCATACACTAGTGAGAAAGAAGTTTCCCCTTTTGATGTACATATCAAAGTATGATAACAGTGTAGAGCAATGGGCAACATCTCGTGCCAATCCTTCTAGGTTACTATCATCATCTGCAAAATCTTCTTGATATTCTTATTCGCTGCCTTAACAACGCGTTCCTCTTTGGACGGTACGGCGAAGAGTTGTGGTGTTCAATCTTGAAATTCTGGCACAGTTCCTTCATCATCTTGTTATTCAAATTTGAACCATTATTAGTAATGATTCACTCTAGAATTCCATAATGACAGATGATGTCCTTCTTTATGAATCGAGCGACTACCTGCTTCGTGACCTTAGCAAACGAGGTTGCCTCCACCCACTTGGTAAAGTAATCAATGGAAACCAAAATGAAGCGATGCCCTTTGGAAGCAGTCGGCTCAATCTTTCCAATCATATCAATACCCACATTGCAAAGGGCCGAGATGTCAACATGTTCAGAGGGGATGGTGGCGCATGCACTTTATTAGCATAAACCTGGCATTTATGGTTCTTTTTGGCATATTTGAAACAGTCAGATTCCATAGTCATCCAATAATACCCAGCCCTCAACAATTTTCTGGCCATTGCATGTCCACCGATATGGGTGCCAAATGAACCCTCGTGAACCTCTTCCATCAACAGGCTTGCTTCGTATTCATCTACACAATGCAACAAGACCATGTCGAAGTTTCTTCTATATAACACATCATCCTTGTTCATATAGAAATTGCCAGCAAGCCTCCTCATAGTCTTCTTATCTTTACTAGATACCCCAGATTTTTGATAAAACACTTGATATCATGATACCATGGCTTTCCATCTGATGCCTCTTCAACTGCAAACATAAAGGCAGGTCTATCCATATGCATAATGGTGATAGTCGGAGCCTCATTCCAGAAATTCACTTTATACCTTGACGCTAGCGTGGCCAATTCATCTGCCATCTGATTCTCATCCCTAGGCACATGATGGAACTCAACCCTGTCAAAGAATAGTAGTAGTCTTCTAGCATAATTCTTGTACGACATCAAGTTTTCCTGACGAGTTTCCCATTATCCTTTAATCTGATTAACAACCAATGTTGAATCGCCATATACATCAAGATTCTTGATCCTCATATCAATGGCCTCTTCCAAACCTATAATGCACGCTTCATATTCTGCTTCATTATTAGTGCAAGAGAATGTCAATCGGGTAGTGAATGGCATGTGCGAACTGTGAGGAGTCATAATGATTTCCCCAATTCCGTTGCCATATAAGTTGATAGCACCGTCAAAAATCAAACTCCATTGAGACCCAATCTCAGGACCCTCGTCAGGAAAAGACCCATCACAGTCATTCATCCTCAGAAACATGATATCTTCATCCAGAAATTCAAACTTCATTGGCTGATAGTCTTCAATTGGCTGTTCAACAAGATTTTCTGACAGAACACTTCCCTTAATGGCTTTTTGGGAAACATACTAGATATCATACTCTGTCAGGACTATTTTCCATCTGGAAATCCTTCCGGAGAGTGCTTGCTTCTTAGCCACGTACTTGATCAGATCCACCTTTAATATCAATAGGGTTGTGTGGTTTAAAATGTATTGTCTCAAACACTTAGATGCCCAAGCGAGTGCACAACATATTTTTTCTAACATCGAGTACCTCGACTCACAATCAGTGAACTTCTTACTCAGGTAGTAGATAACAAGTTCTTTTCTACCTCTCTCGCCATGTTGACCGAGCACACATCACATTGAATTCTCAAGTACCGTAAGAAATATCATCAAAGGTATCCCTGCTACTGGAGGCATGAGTATCAGAGGTTCCTGCAAATACTCTTTTATTTTTTCAAAAGCTTTCTGACAATTTTCGTTCCACATAATTGCTTGATCTTTTCTTAATAGTTTGAATATAGGCTCCCAAGTGGCTGTAAGATGAGAGATGAACCTTGCAATGTAGTTCAATCTTCCTAAGAAACCACTGACCTCTTTTTCTGTCCTCAGCTTAGGCATTTCTTAAATAGCTTTGATTTTTGCAGGATCTACCTCAATACCCCTTTCACTGACAATGAAACCTAACAACTTTCCAGATCTCACCCTGAAGGTGCACTTATTAGGATTAAACTTCAGCTTGAATTTCCTCAATCTTTCAAACAGCTTCAGAAGATTAACCAGATGTCCTTCCTCCATCTGTGACTTTGCAATCATGTCATAAACTTATACTTCAATCTCTTGATGAATTAGATCATGAAAGAGAGTCACCATCGCTCGCTGATAGGTTGCCCCAACATTTTTCAGTTTGAAAGGCATCACCTTATAGAAAAACATTCCCCACGGTGTACTGAATGTAGTTTTCTCCATGTCTTCTAGGGCTATTTTGATTTGGTAATACCCAGAACAGCCATCTATGAAGGAAAACATAGAATATTGCATGGTGTTATCAACTAACACATCAATGTGGGGGAGCGGGAAATCGTCTTTAGGGCTTTCTCTATTTAGATCTCTATAATCAACATACATCCTAACCTTTCCATCTTTCTTAGGTACAAGAACAATGTTAGCAACCCACGAAGGATAGTTTGTGACAACAAGAAAACCAACTTCTAACTGCTTTTGAACCTCTTCTTTAATCTTGACTGCCATATCAGGCCTCGTCTTTCTCAAATTTTGTTTTACTGGCAGAAATTTTTCTCTGAGAGGCAACCGGTGTACCACAATGTTTGTATCCAGCCATGGCATGTCTTGATAACACCAAGAGAAGATATCCATATACTAACGGAGCATTTCAACCAAACTTCTCTTGATACTGTCTTCCAAAGCAACCCCAATTCTAACTTCTTTCTTATCGTCCTCGGTCCCAAATTGATGACTTCAATATCCTCCCGATGAGGAAAAATGACCCTTTCCTCTTGCTTTAGAAGTCTGGCTAGTTCCTCAGGTAGTTCACAATCTTCATCAGTCTCTTCTTCAGCTGGATAAATGTGATTATCAAAGTCATACTGAGCCATAGATGAATCAGACTTGATGGTATCTAAGATAAAAGACCTGCATGATTGATGTTTTATGTTTATTATGAAATGCAACAAACAACACAAACACATTGCCATTTTTTTGTTAATAAATGTAAAAAAAAAGGAAAAGAAGGGATCAAAATATTTGAATGCGAAAAATATCCTTTATTTATGATGATAGTGAAAATAAACAAAGAGGCCCTACAGAGGGGTCACTATGTCTTGGGCATAACGTAGGATTGAACATAATAAAAAACAATGAGAATTACTCTTCATATATGATCTAAATGACATCTTCAGCAGTCCAATTACATAACTTATGGCCGAGAACACAAGGACGAATCCAAGCATTCATGTGAAAAATAGTATGAATCACTGTCCCCTTCATCGTCTTCAATAGTATGAATTCTGTCAAAAATAAATCCACCGCTGGTGAATCTGATAGGTCCTCTATACTTCAGAGGGTCTTGTGATGAGCTGGAGGGCTTGTACCCTATACCAAGCTTGTCTTGCTTGACAGGAACATCTAAAACCTGACCCCACCTCTGAAATTTACCAGATTCCATAATTGCATGTGCTTCCTTAAATAAAGACATTGAAGACATTGAAACTTCTGGCCCTTTAACCTTGACAGGAGGCTTCTCTTGAATTTGCACAACTTCAAAGGCTTGATAGAGAGTTTCATGAATTTCCCCATCCACTTCCACATACTTGAACATTGATAGATAAGTTACCATTATATCCTCCTCCCCACAAACAGTGACTACCTTTCCTTCCATCATATGCTTCAACTTTTGATGTAGATTCGACATTACTGCCCTTGCAGCATGTATCCAAGGTTAGCCTAGCAGACAACTATAAGCCGGTTGAATGTCCATTATATAAAACATCGCATCAAAAGTTCTAAGCCCCACCTGAATTGGCATTGTTATCTCCCCAAACATCGATCTTTTGGAACCATCAAACGCCCGTACCACAATATCACTTGGTGTACAAATTATACCTTGAGTATCTAACTTCATTAATACTTTCTTTGGTAACACGTTGAGTGAGGATCCTGTATCAACCAGGACATGTGACAATAAAGATCCTCTACACTCCATAGAAATATGCAAGGCATGGTTATGATTCCTCTTGGTTGGAATAAAGTTTATACCAATGAAGCCCAAACCATTGCCAGCATTAACGTGTGGCTCCACTTTTTCCAACTAATTGACTGAAATCTCTTGGGGTACATAGGCAGAATTTAAAATTCACAATAGAGCATTGCGGTGTGCTTCAAAACACGACAACAAAGATAAAATAGAGATTTTTAAAGGATTTTGATTCATATGGTCCATAATTTTATAGTCACTCTTGCGGATTAATCTCATGAACTCCTCAGCATCCATAGAAAAAGAACTATCACCAATCTGTTGCTGCATAGCATCTTCAACAACTGCTTTCCCTTTACCTTTATCAGTCTTGTCAACATTAGTCTCTGGTGGATAAAAGACCCTTCCACTACGGGTGATTCCCCCTCCACCAACTATATTATCAAAAGAAGAACCGACATTCAAAGAACCAATCAATTCTTGTTTTTGTCCATTGCAGAAGACCTCAACCCCATAATTCTATGGGATGGCCTTGGTACTTTCATACGACACTGGTCCTAGCGTAGTGACGATCACATGTGTTGGCCTTGTTGGCGCTGAAATATTAATAGTCTTGTAGGGGATCAAAATTGTGGCGATATCGTTCCCATCATCACTAACCTTGTCATCAACATATTCCACATTTCCACACCTAATTCTATCAAAATTCAAATATCTGTCATCGATCATTTTCTGAATACCAATTTTCAAAAGATTACAACCCTTGGGTCTCAATTCACATTCTTGACAACCAACAGAACAACCTGGGAATACACCCTCTTTTAATAATCTGTCTTTAACAAAACTCAATGGAGTCTTCAATTCATCAACATCAGTCAGTAGATTCAACCTCTCCCCATCAATAATAGCATTTGTTCTGGCTACTCCATGGTTTGGCATGGGATTCTGATTAACATTGGGACCCTCATTGGTAAAATTGATAGCTTTGGAATCAAGCAGATCTTGGACTTTGTGCTTAAAAGCTTTACAGTTATCAATGTTATGACCAGGAGCACCAGAATGGAATTCACATCTAGCATTTGCATCGTATCCGGCTGGAGGAGCTCTGGTAAGAGGCACCAAAGTCCTCTTCTGAATCAATTGTAGCTGAAGCAAATGCTGCAATAATTGGGAGTATGGCATAGGTGGGGTTTCGAGTTGTCTATTTTCCATTCTTGTCCTATCAAGGTAACGACGTGTGAGCATTAGCTTTTTGCTAGGGTGCAGCCGGGATGGCCACAGTTGCAACTTGCTGAGTATATTATGGTTGTGTGTTGCCTTTACCTCTATAAGAGGAGATATAATTAGAATTCCCCTCTCGCTTCTTCGGGTTTCCTACGTACAGATTTTTTACTCCTCTAAACAAGGACCCACTTCTGCTCTGAATCTTGCCAGTCTTGATACCTCTCTCAACTCTTACATTGGCCATCACTAAATCTGAAAAACCTGCTGACATGCATCTGACCAACTTCTCATAGTATGTCCCAAACAACGTATCTATAAACATATCTATCAGTTCCTTCTCCATCATTGGAGGTTGAACCCTCGCAGCCAACTCACGCCATCTCTGAGCGTACTTTTTGAAGCTTTCATTATTCCTTTGAGATAAATTCTGTAACTGCACCCTGTTTGGTACCATGTCACTATTGTATTGTTAATTACGGACAAAGGCTTCTGCAAGATATCTCCATCTTTTAATATGAGCTCTCTCCATCCGCATGTACCACTCTAGCTAACAACAATCCTGCCAAACTATCCTGAAAGAAGTGCATTAAGAGTTTCTCATCATCAGAATATGTAGACATTTTCCTATAGTATACACGAATATGAGTTTTAAGATAGGTGGTCCCCTTATATTTGTCAAAGTCTGGCACTTTAAACTTTGGAGGGATTCTTACCCGTAGAACCAAACCAAGGTCTGACATGTCAAGGCCTAATGAGTTTTGATTCTCATAAGCCTTCATCTTCTCTTCAATCAACTTGAACCTTTTTACAGCTTCTGATGGAAGACCGACATCCACATCACGCATAGAGAAGACATCTTCTTGATGGTCTTCTTCCCATTGAGGACCAGTATTACCATACAAGGCACACACACCTCCTCCACCAGCACCATTTCCCTGAACACCACCACCAACGCCTCCGCCGGAGGTACAACAACAGTAGGCCCATTATCACCTTGGGGACCAACATTACTCCCAAGAGGAGGGACAAAACCAATTCCACCATGTAAGAATACCAGCTTCTTCAACTAGTGCAATTAGAGGTTGGACCAGAGTTCTCAATAGTTCCTGTCCTTGAGCTACGTTTTGACCAGTTTCATAAATTGCGTCATGCGATTCCTGACTTCCTGAAGCTCAGCTTGTACTTGATCCATGACTCTCTGTTAATTTCCCTGAGTTGAATACTTGTGAAAACTGAACTTCGCAATCTTGTTGATGAGAGAAAGCCAAGCAGAGATAAGAATAAAACCAGAACACGTGTCATACAAATGAGTATGCTAATGCAAAATGCAAACATGTTTACATATTTCAGGGAGATCTCCCCCTTGATTCCAGTTTTACAATAAAACGAACAGTAGAGGTAGACAGAATATCAAAAGCTCTTCTCATAAATAAAATGAGGATAATAAGTCAGTACATACAATCCATAGATAAGAAAGATAACTGAGTACAAAAACCAGTGATCTCAACCAACAAGTCTGGTGATGATCAAATACAAGAAAGAAATGAGCTATTGAGACATATCATCAACTGAAGATAACCCTCCCCAACCACTGTGCTCCTTGCACAAAGTTTAGGCTTCCTTGAGTAGCTTCTTCGTGTCAGGATGCTCTGGTCTTGCAATAAATTCCTGGATGAGGACGTCTCTTCTGCGTATGACATCTCCCAGACACTGACAATACTCTTCCCACGCATCATCACCAAAGACATCTTTAAGCCTAGGCTTCTTCAATTCTTCCCGAATCTTGACCTTTTCAAATGATGATAAGGTCTCTTGGAACTTCTGCTCACTTGTGTATCTGCGAGATAAGTCTACCACAACTTTTCTCTCTTTGACCTTGAGCAGCGCCTTCAACTTATCAATCTGATTATGAAGCTCGTCTTCTCTGTTCTTGTTGGTTGTTCTTGTAGCACTCCACTGATCATTAAATTTGGATATCTCTAGATAAGTGTTGTGGTGAGAACTGTGATACCAAGCTATTGATTAACTTGAATCTTAATTCTTAAATTCACAACCGGACTTTAATTTATCTAAAGGAAAGGTTTAAAGAAAAACCTTTTTGCGCTACGTAAGAACGAAGCTGAGAGATCTAAAGGTTTGGGGGTTGGTTATGCCTAGGGTAGGTATTTCACATCCTAAACATCTGTAGTACTCTACAGGAACCTCTTGTTAGTATATGTGTTATGCTAAAGTTGCTTGCTTAAATGAAAGTGCTAGGGTAAAGATCTAAAGTATATACAAAGTATGCTCGCCAAGAAATCGCATCTCGTGCCTACGTATCCTGACGGGAATGGAACCAGAGCAACCGTAAAATCAAGGGAAATATCTGAAAAACCATCAGATAAGTTCTAGAAGAACATCAGAGAGAGAAAAATATCCGAAAAAACATCGGAGAGAGAAACATATCCGGAAAAACATAGGAAAGATTCTGTAAAAACATCATATAAGTTCTGGAAGAACATCAGAACAAAGACTCAATCTGGAAAAACATCAGAGAGAGAAACATATCCGAAAAAACATCAGATAGATTCTGGAAAAACATCAGAATCAAGGGAAATATTTGGAAAACCATCAGATAAGTACTGGAAGAACATCAGAACAAAGACTCAATCTGGGAAAACATCAGAGGGAGAAACATATCCGGAAAAACATTGGATAGATTCTAGAAAAACATCAGAATCAAGGGAAATATTTGGAAAACCATCAGATAAGTTCTGGAAGAACATCAGAACAAAGACTCCATCTGGAAAAACATCAGAGAGAGACAAACAAAGGTGACATCCAAGAATGGCGTTGGATAAAAGGGATACCTACCCTCCAATAATGGCTTTGAATGAAAGATATAAACATAATAAATAGTATTGGATGTATATAGGAACATACATATCCGAAAGAACAATCGGATAAGAAAAATGTCATATCTGGAAGAATGTCAGATAGACACGACAAAAACTATTTGGTAGGTGCCAAGTGAGTTGGACTTCGACCACAAGGTAATAGTTGGATAAAACACGACCTCGGAGAAATGCAAATGAGGATGAAACACTCATGATATGCATATGTATATGAATTATGCAGATGATAAAATGCAAATGCAGACGCCAACGACAAGGCTCGACTCTTTTTGGCGAGAAGATAAAACTAGAAGACTGATTCCTCAACACAGAGATCATTTTCATTCTACTTGGGGACTAAAGATGCTACCGCTGAACACATCTCTACCACACTAGTAAATTGTACAAAATTGAAGATCCTTGTAGGAAGGATGAAGAGCTGCCTGGGGATTTTTCAAGTAAACTGCCCTAGATTAGTTGTCTGTTGTAGATGAACAAATAACTGCTTCAGCTTGTCTGATGTTGAAGATGACTGATCCATTGTATGCTTGGAAAGCATGCCCCAATATAAGTCTTGAAATATCTTCTAGATAAACCAATCTGAGAAGACCTTGCCCTGAATAAATATTGAATTGATTCTTCGACAAGATGTGAAAAGAACTTGCCCCTGATAGGATCACCGACCAAGTTTCTCAACTGTTTAAAAATTCCTTGAGAGGAAAGCCAGTTTGCAAACAAAAGTATTCATACAAATATGGTAATGTAAATTTCATTCAACTTTTGAAATTAAAACCATTTTTGAAAGATGCAAAATAAATGAGTCATTGGTCAGAACACGGTGGTTCAAGACACTTAAAAGTTAAAGGTAAAGCAAAAAGGTATGATGCTAAAACAAATGATCTGCAAAGATCATTTGGATTCAGTTTACGCAACCTTGCTGTAGTATGCTTTCAAAATAACCTTGCTTCAGTTAGGTCTTTTGAGGGTTCTAATGTGGCCTGGTTCCCAGTTTATGAAACAAAGAATAAAGGCTCAAAGTTTATTTATGCCCACCTAATCTACGTGATCATCTTCAGTCCTACGCTCAGTCAGTTCAGAATATATGCTCAGGTTCCTATAGGAATTGTATTAATTATAGCCACAATGATGGTTCAGAAGTCCAAGGACTCTTGAGAAGGCAAACACTGCTTTCCTATAACGTTTGGTTGTTTTGACATTGAGGATTTTCAGGGTAAAGATTTAAAGATCTCTTCTTTTTATTATCCCTAAATTTTGCCTGAACTGTTTCTTGCGAAGATTACAGTCAGCGGGATGCCCCAGTTTTGCCTAAGTCTCCTTCGTAGGTTTTGACTTAGCGGGCTTTTTCTTTTAATTTTTTTTGGAAGAAAGAGAATGATTGCCTAGCTTAATGATTACGGTGAACCATCATCGGCTTTTGACGTGAAAAACATCTTCGACACTTGTTTGTTATGTGCCAAGGAAAATAAATTATGGTTGCGACCTTTATATGAAAGGTGTCTCATAACCGAGTTAATTGAGAACTACCCACCCCAAGGTTAAGATTACGGGTTTTGGTAAAGAAAGAAACTTCAACTTCTAGGCTCGAAGGGGTTAACGAGGGATTATCTTCCTTATTACTCCAGTGTTTGGGGAGTTGAAACAATGCCTTACATCTTCAACAAAATTTGATTGAAAGCACACTGACAGTAGTTATGGGTATAAAATTTTCATCATCCTCCATCAAATATTTGCATGTCAAAAGTTTGAACAACAGGTGCATGTTTTAAAAGATAAAGCATAAAGATGTAAATCCTGGACAAAATGAATTGAATCAAAAGTTGCAATGCTCATTTCATTAATCATGAAAGTACAAACATAATTTGAAGGCAAACAACTAGTACAAAATAAGGAAAGTACAAACAACAAGAAACATGGCCTAGTGACTAATCAGTAACAAGGATGAGTTGCCTTGTCTGAAACATTGGCTTTTAGGAAGATAGTCTGCTGAGGTTGATCTCCTCAGGGAATCAGGACTTGGAGCATCTCGGTGAGCTTAGTCATGCCGGATTTAAGATCTTCGATTTCCATCCTAATCTCTGCATTATCTACCTCTTTCTTTAAAATTATGCATTTGTAGTTAGCTCTAGTCTGATATCAATGTCGAGGAATCAGTTTGACGACTCAAAGGAACACTGGAAGATGAAGACGGTTGGAGATGAGAGACTGGACAAACAGAGGTATGCAATGAACCATGCAAAGATGCAAATGCAATTCAATGCGATGCAAGACATGATGCAAAACACACATAACATGATCAAAGCTTCAAGATCACAGCATGAGGTCTGGGTAAAGAACCAACCATAGGGTGTGTACTAGGGGTAAAGCACCTGCACAACAGGTTCTATCAAAGTTCCCAGAGTCATAGTAAATCCTTCAGATATTGTCAACTAACGCAACTAGTTACGTGAGTCAACAATATACTCAAGATAAACTCGTCTGAGTGTAGCATCGCGTGACAACTATTGAGGGACTACTCCCTAACAATTTCCGCGCTACGTCCTAAAAAGGCCAAGTGGGATAAACGTGTTATTAAAGGTCCTCAGCTTCGCAGCCTCATGTTGAAACAATTAGTGAATACACGACTACTCATGCATTACTAACCATCTCAAAGAGTCTCCACTGAGCGTGATTACATCATATGTCAGACATATTGGGACTACTCCCAATAGCCCAACTATTGATCCAATCACAATCCTATCTCATGTGCCACTCAAATCCGGGCTAGGATTTATCTCACCACTCAAGGCACCCAAAACAAACAGATAGATTGACATATATACATAAATATACAAGCAAGCAAACATATAGGCCTGATCGAAAACCCTAATCGGGGATCCTGAACTGCACCGTATTTACTCTTTGGGTGAAAACCATCATTGACTGATTAAACCATCAAAACCTTGATTCTTGCCTGTGCAAAACCCTAATTCACTTGTAGCTTAACAAAGACAAACTTGAAATAGGTTAAGGTTAGATAAAGAAATGAAGATGAATCTAGAATGATGATGAAGATATAAGTGGTCAAAATTTGGGGTGCAACAATAAGCTCTATTCAAATCCTTCTTCCTATGCTGCAAGAGGCTGCTGGTGGTCTTCAGATCTTGGCTAACTCGTTCTCTCATCCTGATCTCATCAGACAACTCTTTCTCATTCTTGGTCAATGTTTCTGTCATTACCTTGGCTAAGTAGACTGATTCACTCCAATCATGCTTCAGCTGATAGATTTCCTTTTTCAACTCCTCATTCTCTTTGCGTAGTTATTACTTCTCTGCCCAAAGCTTGTTGTACTTCAGGATATCAATCGTCGTAGGCTGCTCAATTACCAAGGGATACAAAGATTCTTCAACAGAGAAAGGTAATAGTACTTCCTCAACCCTTTTCTGGATCCATTCCACATAATGATCATAAGCTCTACAATCACCTTTAACTAAAGAAAGCTTCCCCTTCTTATGGATTTTACCCCACGCATCAAGAACTCTATGTAAAACATCAGGGTCAGCTATACCAGTGAAGTACAAAGACTCTTGAACATCTTCGGCCTTTGGTGGTCCCCTCAAAGCATATCCAAATTATCTGACAATGAGAGAAGGGTTATAGTTAATTCCCCCTTTCCTCCCCATCAAAGGTACATTAGGGAAGCCACCACACTTGAAAATGATCTCTTTGCCAAGCAGATCTCGATTAAACCTGACAATATCTTTGGCAGTTAAACCCATCAGTCCTTTTGACCATTCTAAGGAGTTCCTGGAATCAATGAAGGCTCCAGAACGAGGTAGATGAACAATAAACCACTTGTGGAAAAGCGGTGCACAAAAAGAAACTATATTTCCTCTTCTCTTCTCGTTCTTGTAATGCACATAATAGTATAGATCTCCTAAGAGCGTTGGTACAAGATTCTTTGATACGAAGAGACAAACAACACTCATATCTACAAATTTCGACGCATTAGGAAACAACACAATACCATAAACACACAACGCCTATATGGCAATGAAAATAACCCAACAACCCTCACTAGCATATTTCTGAGCTTTCACCACCAAGAAGGCTATGGTATATCCAGAGATTCCACCTTTATTGACAATGTTATCCACTAACGCAGACTTGCTCAAATAAAGAGCAAGGAAAAGCATGTCAAAATCTAGGCTCTCCTTGAAAGAAAAGAAGGGTGCTCCATATTGGACATGGATTCCTAAGGTAAGAGCATACTCCTCTAAAGTGGGAACCAACAAATAGTCTGGAAAGGTGAAAAAACACATAGGTGGATCATAGAACTACAACAGGGTGTGAATGACTCTATACTAATAATTTGTGACGTTACAGACGAAACTCAGAATCTTCCCATAATCTCTTCTGAAGACTTCAAGAATACCGAGATCGAGTATAACAATCAGATCAAGAAGAGGTCCCAACTCTGGTGACGGAGACTTGTATATGATTATCTTCTTTCTGTCAACCTCCATCTCTATACAAAATTAGATAAACAGAATTAAAGGCGAGGCAAGAACCTGAAAGTACATAAACATGCAATGTTAAGATGCAGAATGATTATGCAGATGTAACAAGGGACCAAGGTATCCAATTCTCAAGATAAGCTGCTATGTTGTTGATTGAGTAGAACCAGAACTCCGCTCTAATAAGAAACCTAGAAAACCAGAACAATGAGGTGATAGAAAACCAGACTACTCAAGATCAAAAGTCTACACTGACGAGAAAACCAGAAAACCAGGTTGGTTGAAAGTCAAGAGTTCCTGCAAAAACCCGTCCCCTCTCACATATGGGTTCTAGTCTTGGACGACATGGCGATCCTAACAGGTTATCAGTATCACAGACTCTCAGGTCGAGAAACGACGAGACGCTCACCATTTCTAGTTTGACATCATCATCAATCGAGAAGGCCTTAGCTAACTTCCCAACGAACAGTTTCTAAAGTCATAAGCTCTCTAATTCAATACCCTATCATATGCACCAAACGTACAAAATAGAGTATCTCAAAAGAAAACCTCGTCTGGACATGAATTTCGTCCAAACTTTACGTAACCAGATGTCACGCAAGTCCCCACTACTTTCAACTATAATCCTAAGGGTCAACTCAAGCCTGGGTAGTGGGCTTATCTCTCATAGAACAACCCACCCAACAACACAACAACAACACCATAATAGGATAACAATAATCATATGCAACAGTAAAATGCGAATGCAGTAATATACAACAGTAAATGCACAATAGATACAACATACATATGCACAAATATAAACACGCAATGAAATAAAATAGACAAGCGCTAGGATTGACTCGCATAGGGAACCAGAGTCCCCAACAGAGTCGCTAGCTGTCACAACTGCGAAAAAAATAACCGTCAGAATCAAACAGAAGATTTGCCACCGAACGTTATTTATCCCAACGAAGGGAAAGGAAATGATCGAAGAAAACCTAAAAGAAAGGAGAAGACAAGGTCGTCACAACCAAATCTCAGGTTCGGGAGTCGGTTACGCAAGGGGAAGGTATTAGCACCCCCTCACGTCTGTTGTACTCAACGCGATCTACGCTTGTTGCTAATTAAAGGGTGAGTTATCTAAAAGCTATTGCTAAATGGAAACGGGAAAAGTAAAAGAAAAAGGAGACTCGATAGGACATTCCCTCCTATGCCTATGTATTACCTCGTGCATTGGGAAAGTCAGAGTCAACGTATTTCAGAAAAACTACGGGTGATAGTGGAGGCTGCTCGCCAAGACTTCACCGTCTTATGCCTACGTATTCTCATCTGGTATGAGAAATCAGAGCAAACATAGTTCGGGTAACGAAACCACAGAATGGTTAAGTGTTTTTTATAAGTGACATTAAGTTCCCATTCCAAGAGTTAGGTTCGATGCATGTTTGCGGTAGAACAGAAAAATAACGTACTCTTTCTAAAAAAAGTTTGAAGAACAATCCCGAAGGATAAAAAAGTTTGAAATTTATTTATGAGTTTTAGAGAAGTGAATTGATTGGTTTGAGATTCACGTTGCACTAAAGACTATGATATTGGAACGAATGTGTTGCATATCGCCTTCAGACGGGACGTACATTAAACACTCTAGACAAGTAAGGAGAGACCTCTTACTCATCATTCCCGGTATGCTTAAGGCTCGTGGCGCACAATGTTCATCGTCCTTAGTAAGTGTCTTAGAATTTGTTTTGAGATGAGAAGAGAAAGGGCCCAAAGGGTGAAAAGAAAACACTAAGGGAAACAGGATCCTAAAGTTATCATATAAAATGGTCCTAAGATTGGGATAAAAGGGAATTCTACCTAACTATATCATACAAATGATGGACCTAAAGTTGATGTCAAAGAGGGGTTGTCATAATTGTTATCATGCAAAGGATTGAAGGCCTACTGTCTCTCCTACCTCCAACCTAATAAAAAATTAAGTGGAACTAGGAATCCTAAGGGATCATGTGAACAAGAACAAGTAAACACCATTCTAGTCAATCACAAATGAAAACAAAATTAAGACTTAATCGAGTCTCAAGAAGAGAAAAAAGATGAGGAAGAAAGAAGAAGAATGAAGAAGATGCAACATTATGAACAAACATGAAAGTTCAAACCTAAAAGGCATCAAGCAAGAATTGGTCTCAATCACACAAGGTAAACAATAAAATCATGTCAAAGAAACAAGAATGTATTCATGTGCCAAACCATACCCAAAGATTTGAAATCAAAACCCAATGACAAAACAAAGTGCCCACACATATACAAATGACTTAAAATCCAACAAGAAGTATTAACAATCATCAAGCAAAGAGAGATGAAGTAAAATGAGAGGAGAAACAAGGTAGGGCAGTAGCAACATCATATCATGTTCAACTCATATTAATGGTCAAAGAAAATCAAAAAGAGTCAAGTCATGCATCACATCCAAACACAATCAATTACCATACAAAACAAGCAAACAAGACACACCTCAAAGAAGTAAACATGTGAGATTAGGGCATGAAACCAAGTGAGGGTAGCAACATAAAAATGAACACCAAATTAAACATTCACTCATGAACACACAAGAGAAGCAACAAGGATTGAATCCCAAAATAATGCATCAAGAAGCAAGCACATACATCAAAGTCATTCTTAAAAGAAAATAGGTGCTCAAGCTATCCAAAAGAGAAACAAATGATCATGTGAAGTAAATGAGACAAAGTGATCATGAAATGGACCTCTAAACATGAAGGTAAGAACCTTAAACAAATCAACACAAAAGTTATCAAGCATCAATTGGATCATCCAAGAAGCAACTTCAAGAAACTAGGCCAAGGCATGCACAATATCATGGTTAAAATAACATCAACTTGATACATCATCCAAAAATAGGAACATAACCAAATAAAATCTAATTATGAGGCTAAACCCAAGATATATCCATTACGAACAAATTTTAAAAATATCTAAAAAGGAATTGCATAAATGCATCATCAAATCAAGTCATCAAGGCAAGCATAGTATAAGAATCGAGCATACATCGAGGCTCCACAAAAAGCAATGAGAAAGTATCTAAAACAACACACCAAGACATCAAAATAACCCCCAAACAATCCAAATTCATATATCAAATCATGGAAAAAATATTGGATCAAAAAGGCATGGTAAAGGTATCAAACAATCAAACCCTAGTTTAAGGACAAAAGTGTAAAACCACTCGTAAATTAAATTCAATTAAAAATAATAAAATTGAAAGAAAAATAAAATAAAAATTATCAAAAATATGTCAACATGTTAAAGAATCAGAAATTAATTTTTGTGGATTTTTAAAATGACTTTAACAATTAAAAATAAAATCAACTGAAAAAAGAATTAAAATAAAATAAAAAGAAAAAGATGGAGAGGGGGTGAAATATTAATATTCTATTGAACTGATACCAAGCTATACCTGCCTTGGGCCCAAAAGACAAGGGTGTGGGAAGTAAAAACTGCAAAGCCCAATCAAACAAGAACAGAACAAGCAAGACCAACAACGCAATGCAGCGTTTCATTAATCTAAGTGGAGACACGTCATGCGACATAAGCAAACACATAGGTTGGTTAAGTGGTCCACACTTCACACATCAGCATGACACATGATATGCCGGAGCCCTAGCTTCGGTCATGTTCTCCGGCTATACACGTTTGAGCCATCTAAAAAATCCATCAAAACAACCAACATCTTATATCAAAATGAAGAGGAACTTACAAGGATCAAGAATATACCATTTGATTCCATTTAAAACACCTCCAACATCAAGAAAACACATCACAAAGATTTCACACTCAAACTGAAACTTAAGCAAACAAACACAACATTTATGCAAACATTGCCTCCATCACTGGAGGGCTTTAGATGCGCCAACAATGACCCTAAAACACTTCAAAAATGAAGGAAAAAGGTTGAAGAGAAGTATCTAGTGGAGAGTGTCCACTCTACCTTGCTCTTGCTTCAACAACTTCAGAAAACCCTTCTAACTTCTTCAGCAACTTTTAAAGAGTAAGAACCACCCAAGAAATGGAAGAAATATGCTGGAAAACATGGAATTCGAAAACAAGAATTTGAGGAGGAAGAACCTCTTTTTAGATCTGGAATTTGCTAACAGTGAGGCATGTGTTGATATTTAGGGTTTAGTGGGATATTATATCAAGTAAGGCACGTGAGAAGGAGGGTGGAGAGTTTAGTTTGCAAACTTGGAAATGAAAAATAGAAAGAGAGTGTACACGGGTTTGTTATCACATGGGGTAACATTGTGGTGAATTTTGGGTGGGTTGAGATCATGAAATTGGTGTGAGAAGGATGGCATGTAAGGGGATGGAATGAGGCAGATTGTGTGTGCATTTTCTTTTCCAAACTTATTCAAAAGGGTGCATGAGGTGCATGAGAACATGCCATGGTTGTTGGCTCATTTTAGGTAAAAAATTTGCAAAGGAAATGTTGTACAACTCGTGTGGACAAGGTACACAAGGTCATGGTATAAAAATAAGTTCAAAATATATATAAAAAAAAGATATATCATACTATGCCTTGAAATAAATTGAAAACCTCCACTTTTCGTGAGCATAACTTGGTGGATTCTTGTCCAAATGGTTAGGCTTTGGGTTCAATGGAAAGCTTGCATGATGATGAACCCAAATCATGTTGATGGAAACTTGGAACAAGCCTTGGATGATAATGAAAGAATGGTTCAAAGTCATGCCTAAAAGTCTTCCTCAAGTGACTTAGAAAAATTTTAAGTCATGAGCTTTTGACATGATTGAAATCTCAACTTTGAAGCCACCTAACATGAAGATTTTTAATCCAATGAGTAAGTCATATTAATGGATAGAAAGCTTGAAGAAAGATCTTCAACTTTAATGTTCAAAGAAAAGTGAGTTGGAGTCAAGAACTTGGTAGAAAATGCCTTGGAAAGTTGTCCGAAAAATCTGCCTAAAACATGTCCCACTTGACTACCCTAACTTGGAGACATCATAACTTGAGTTCTGCACATTCAATGGAGGAGTTCTAGTATTCAAAAGAAATCTTGGAGGATGCTCTACAACATTCATGTTATAGGAAAATTTAATTGAAGCTTTTATCACCACGAAAGATAGGCTCGAAAACATGTACCTCAAATTGAATTTCTATACTTGGGAAAATTTCTAAGTGTTGAAATGCTAAAATCTTAATTTTCTCAACTTTAGCTCTCCATATCTTTCGAACTATGGATCTTTGTGATATTATTTCTTCTACAAACGTTTATTTTGTGATGTCCTCTTTAATTTGGTAACAAGTTTATTCCCATTGGATAAAGGATAAGAAAGTTATGGATGTTGCAAATGGCTAGAATTAGGATTTTCTACACTTAGAAAATATTTCAATCAAAACCCTAATTTAATCAAACTCTTGATTTTATGTTTCTACTTGATTCTTCTTGTTCCAAATACATGAAAACACTTAGGAACACATATTATGCCTATTGCGGTGTGAATCGGATATCAAGCTATTGATTAACTTGAATCTTAATTCATTGAATTTCACCTCCTAACTTTGATTTATCCAAAGGAAAAGTTATTCACATCCAAAACATCTATAGTACTCTACAAGAACCTTTTGTGTATATGTATGCTAAGTTATCTAAGTTGTTGTTTGCTAGGGTATATAAGTTTTCTATCAAAGATATCGCATCTTATACGTACGTATCCTTACTAGGATGGAATTAGAGGAATCGTAGTTCATCTCACTAAGGTGGAGGAATACTTGACTATGGTCAAGACTCCAATGGGGAACAAACATGACAATGTTTGTATAGAGTTTGACAAAACTCTCTAGATCTAAGTTTAACACTCAAGGGGATTGACTTTGATAAAAGCTAAGAGGTGAGTAAGTAATCATAACAATGATCCTTACATAGAGTTAACAAACTCTATCTTAAAGTTCTAATTGAAGGATACTCCTAACAAGGGATAGGTATTTAAACTTAAAGTAAAGTATAATGGATATAGGTTCTAACTTAACTAAGTTAAAGAACCTAATGACTTGACCAAATCAAGGGGAGGGGTAATGAGCTATCTATGACAGTGAAGTCAATAGAGAGGCTTTCCTTTGGAATAAGGGATAACAAGGCAACTGGATGAGAGCTAAAAAGCTACATCACTTGGGGAAACTTAACAAATCCTAAACACATATATGCATTCATTCAAACATGATGAAGATGTAAAGTCATGGTAACAACCAAGAAAGATAAGGGCAAGCCTGTACAACATTAAGCAAAGATGATAACAAGGCAACTTGATGAGAACTGACAAGTTCCATTACTAGGAAAACAAACTTGATAAAGGTAAAGATAAAAAAGTAGGATAAATTAACAAAATGAACACAAAAAGCATGGTAACAACCAAGGTTTTATGATTTAATGTTACAATGTTCAAATATCATGAAGGTAACAACAAACAAGGGCAAGCATGAAACATGTGTAATAACAAGATTTTCATCAATGGCATTCAAACAAAACTCATGCAAACAATTTACAACTTGAATAAAACATGGTATATGAATCAATTAAAGACAAATGTAACACATTTAATCATACTCAAGACATTTTGATGATAATAAATCATGGAAAGGCAAGAAAAGTAACAACAGTTCAAGCATGGATTCAAACTTCACAAAGGGAAAGATAAACAAGATTCATGGTAACTTTCAAGGCAAGAAACAACCCTAAACATGTTATGGTTCTAACAATACACATAAACAAGTAAGATGGGGGTGAAGGATCATGTTCATAAGGTTACAACATCAATAAACATATCATGGTTAACAAAGAAGTTTCAAGGCATACTTTTCACATTCATGTATTAACAAAGGCAAGTATAATCATGGTAAAGCAAAAGAGCTAAGTGTTTTCAAACATATAAACATTTTATACATTCAACAATGATTCATACAACATCAATCTTACAAGAAAAAAATTAAGTACTATGTCAAAAAAGTTCATGAAAACCAAAGAAAACCCTAAAAAGGACCATGTCATTCAAGTGGACCAAAGTGTTTCAAAAATAACGATTTTTCAATTATTTCTTAACAAATTGAAACTAGACATATTAAGGAGAATAGTGCAAAAATAGTGGCATCAAAATAATAAAAATCAAAGAGGTTATGCACATTTGAAAACTAGGCAACTAAGGCAAAAAACAAGGCAAGCAAAACCAAGGCAAAGCAGATTTTGCAAGAAGGGTCATAATTCACTCAAAACTTAATCAAATTGGATGAAATAAAAAATAAAGTTGTGTATTTTTTCACAAGGAATCAAATGGTGGTGGTGGTTTTCTCAGATCATGCACCATGTGAAAAACTAAATAGCATCACTGAAAAATACATGTTATGTGCAAGAGCAACGTGATAGTCCAATGTACACGTTCTAAGCAGTAAGTAATGATTCAAACATAACATACGAGACATATAGAGAATTATTAAAAGCATCATACATCAATAGACAAGCTAATTCATCATATGGCATGTGTAGTGGAAAAAATAGCAAGCTTGTGTGAGAGCAAAGCAACAGACAAAAATGTACCAATTCAGCATCAACTAAATGATCAAACATATCAGATATGACTTATAAATGATGTTTACAAACACCAATCATCTATGCCTAACCAAAATAAATAAGTTGCACATTGAAATGACACTTAAAGTAAGCTAACAAGCCAAACCAAAGGGACAGTCATGAATACCCTAGTTTATGAGCAAGAAATGGTTCAAACATGATCTATAAAGTGTATCTAGCATGTTCATAATCACTGTACATCAATATTCAGCATGATCTTAAAAGTAGAAAGTTGGAACACTTACCTCTTGTAGCTTTTTCAAGTTAATGCACCAAATAAGAAAACCAGTTGATGGATGATTATCCAAGCAGCTCCAATATGTTCTAAATAAGATGTTCAAATGATGAGAACTCCTCCAAGATAGTGAAACTCCAAAAGCTTCAAAGTGAAACTCTAAGAAATGGTGTTACATAAATTCTATGATGCCATGGACAGTTTAAACAACTTATATGAAGAGCGTTTGAAGTGTTAAAATGATTGAAAAAGGGTTGGTTTGGTTCTGGTCTACAAAGATGCAAAAAAGTCAAAATTTCAAGGTATGAGAGTTGACTTTTGGAATGTGAGGTTTTCTGGTGAATGTGAGGGTGTGGACAACTTCAATGCATCATGTGTGATTTATTTAAGGTGTTGATTCAAGTGTTTGGTGGCTGTATTGAGTTGTGGCATAGTTTTGAAAGGCATATTTTTCTTCATAAGGAAGCAACTTCTACCACTTGCAAGAAGATGGTGATCAGAGAAATGAGAGAGATTCAACTTGGTTTCTAGTTGATTCTGGTGTAGTTTGGATGTTAGGAGTGTGCTCTCTTATAGGCAAGCTTGGAGAATGAGAGGTATGGGCAGATTGGGCCAACTTGCCAAGTTTGCCACTTGCATCCACTTGTGTTGCCGTGAGAATCAGATGTCAAGCTATTAATCAACTTGAATCTTAATTCATTAAAAATCACCATCGAGCTTTGAATTATCCAAAGGAAAGGTTAAAGAATGAAAAACCTTTTGCGCGATGTAACAAAAATACTAAAGAATCGGGGATCGGGGGTTTGTTAAGCCTAGGGTAGGTATTTTGTAACACCCCAAAATTCTTGGAATATTTTTTAAATTTATTTAAATATGAATATTCGCATTTTTCAGTGATATTCGATGATTGGTGTGAATAATGAGAATTATGATTTTTAATTATTTAATTAAATAATAGTATATAATATGAATATATTGGTATTAATATTATTTTAAATAAATATAATTGAATTAAGGGTAAAATGGATATTTGAGGAGGAGTTATTGGGGGTGAAGTTGGAAAGCCCAATTTTAAGGCCCAAAGTTAGGTTTAACAAAAAGGAATTTTGAGTAAATTAGGATTCATTCTTGTTAGATCGTAAAAAGAGAAGAAATAGAGGCTAGAGCTCTGAGGAAGAGGATTGAGGCAAAAGTTTCGAAAGGTTTCCAAGAATTGAAGAGAAAGGCTTAGAGTCGGCAATTAAGGTATGAGGAGTATTGCCTTCATTGTTTTCAATATGTGATTAAATGTATTTAATGTTTACTTAAGGGTTTAAGGGGTTTGAGGTTGATTTAAGAGTAAAGGAAATTAGGCCTTCGTGGCCAAAATCTATTGTTGAGGTTTTAACCGTATAGGGATTTGAACTGATGGTGTAATAGGTTTGAGGCTGATTTGGGAGTAAGGGAAATTAGGTCTTCGTGGCCAAAATTGGTGGTTGAGATTGTTTAGCCCTGTAGGGTAAGTATTTGTGAGACCTTTAATGACTGTGGTGTAGTTGTAAGGATTTTATAGGAATTGGAAGCGTAAATATGATACAGGATTGACCTTTAATGACTGTGATGTAGATCGTAAAAAGAGAAGAAATAGAGGCTAGAGCTCTGAGGAAGAGGATTGAGGCAAAAGTTTCGAAAGGTTTCCAAGAATTGAAGAGAAAGGCTTAGAGTCGGCAATTAAGGTATGAGGAGTATTGCCTTCATTGTTTTCAATATGTGATTAAATGTATTTAATGTTTACTTAAGGGTTTAAGGGGTTTGAGGTTGATTTAAGAGTAAAGGAAATTAGGCCTTCGTGGCCAAAATCTATTGTTGAGGTTTTAACCGTATAGGGATTTGAACTGATGGTGTAATAGGTTTGAGGCTGATTTGGGAGTAAGGGAAATTAGGTCTTCGTGGCCAAAATCGGTGGTTGAGATTGTTTAGCCCTGTAGGGTAAGTATTTGTGAGACCTTTAATGACTGTGGTGTAGTTGTAAGGATTTTTATAGGAATTGGAAGCGTAAATATGATACGGGATTGGCCTAATAAGTCGTAGATTTTGTGCCATTATCGCAGTAATACCTTAGGGATGTTTTTAGGGTATTGGGGAAGGAAATCATAACGTTTTTTATCTGGCTTTGGTGCTGGTACGTAACAACGATTTGTTGTAATTGTGAGTTCGCACAGCAAAGAATGCTTCGCGCAGCGAACGCTCGCCCCAGACTCGCACAACGAACTTGCTAGCGAATGTAGCAGAGTTTCGCGAATTCGAATCTTGTGCAGTGATGTCTTGATGTTTTGATGCTATGATTTCTCCGATGAATTACCATGAGTATAATTGTGATTCCTATGAGATTAATACATAATTGCATGATGAATTCCCATGAGTAATTGTGATGATTTATGATGTTGATTCCATGAGTTTTGATGATCTATGATGACATGATTATTATGATGATTTTGATGAATGATGATGCACCTAATGAGATTATTATGAGGATGAATATTGACGTGTGCATCATGTATTCATATGCATATGGACTTCGGTTCAGGACCTTGATTCTTGTGGCTTCAGTCCCATTATGCGGATGTGAGGTATTTTGTTGTGCCCTGGTTCTCGTGTAGAATCGATCCTACTGTTGTGGATCTATGGAGGGTTGATTGCCCAGTGTGCATCGAATCATGTTGATTGGTACCACATGCACAAGTCTTGTTACATTTGCATTTATGTGACATTTTGGTGTAATTTATAATGTTGTGTCCTTTGATGTTCCTTGATGATTATGATGATATTGAATATGAAAATGACGCCATTTTATATGTTGATTCCTATATTGATTATTATGAATCGTTTTAATCACCCTGCTTGTTTGAATGTTGCCTCCACGTGGGTAACGTGCAAATGACCAGGTTTAGCCGTGGATGTTGTCGATGACTTTTGATGTTTTTGGGTCGTTGGCCATTATGGTTGACTTAGAAGGTCTTTGAGTCAAACTTTATTTTATTGAGTTTTTGTTATGTTGATTGCCTTGCGATGCAAGGAAAACTTTGGATTATTGCCTTTTTGGGTTCCGTTGCCTTTTGAGCAATTTTTGAGTAATTTTGGGAAAACACGTTGTTTACTGAGCATTGACCATATTTGAATTTTTGAGAAATGTGCGCCCTTTTGAGATAATTTTGTTGCGTTCAATATTTTACTCAGATAAATATGATTGAATTTGCCTTTATATTTGTGGGGTAGAAAAGGTTGTTACATTAGTGGTATTAGAGCCTGGTTGGTCCGTCCGGCCAAGTTTTTGTGTTGTTAATCCCCTGTCAGTCAATAGTTTGAGAACACTATTGGATGAGTTGTTTTCTTCTAACACTGTTGGTGGTTGCAGATGGCTTGAAGAAATGATCGTGATATTGCTGAGGCACTGGAATTATTGGCCCATGTGATGGCCCAGAATGCTGGACCTCCAGATGAGTTTCATGCTTTAGAGAATTCCAGAGGAACAATCAGCCGACTTTTGTAGACACTCATGGTCTTGATGGTGCGCAGAAGTGGCTGAAAGTGATTGAGAAGATTTTCTGGGTTATGGCGTGCACTGATGCTCAACAAGTGCAGTTTGGTACGCATATGCTAGCAGAGGAAGCTGAGGACCAGTGGGATAACACTTGTCAAAGATTGGGGGTGTTGGCATTGCAATAACTTGGACCGTGTTTAAGGAATAATTTTTTAGGAAGTATTTTCCTGAAGATGTTCGGGGGAAGAAAGAGGTGGAATTCCTTGAGCTGAAGCAAGGGAATATGATTGTGGTTGAGTATGCGGCAAAGTTTGAGGCTTTAGTGAAGTTTTATCCGCATTACAATCATGCTGACACAGAGATGTTGATCTGTCTTAAGTTCTAGAATGGATTGAGACCAGAGATTAAGCAGGAAATTGGGTACCAGCAGATTCGTTGGTTTATAGAACTGGTGGACAAGAGTAGAATTTATGATGAGGATAGCCAAGCTAGATCTACTCACTACAAGTAGTTGAGTGAGAAGAAAGAGAAAGGACAATATAAAGGGAAACCGTATGTGACTTTTTGTGATAAAGGGAAGCAGAAGGCTTCAGATGGGAAAATGTCAAGTGGGGGAGCGGCTACTGCTCCAAGAAAGTGTCATAAGTGCGGTGAGCAAGGTCATCGTGCTGAGGTTTGTAAGGTGCTAAGATGTCATCGTTGTGGCAAGAGAGGTAATAAAGTTACTGACTGCAAAGATGAAGCTCCGACTTGCTTCAACTGTGGAGAGAAGGGTCATATCAGTACCCAGTTCCAGAAGCCGAAGATGACTTCTACTGCTGCTTAGACGAATGACAGAATGTTTGCTTTTAACGGTGCAGAAGAACCCAAGACGGATAACTTGATCAAAGGTACTTGCTTTATTAATGATGTTGAATTGATTGCTACGATTGATACCGGTGCTACCCATTCGTTTACTTCGCTT
Organism: Lathyrus sativus; assembly: GCA_963859935.3. NCBI lineage: Eukaryota > Viridiplantae > Streptophyta > Magnoliopsida > Fabales > Fabaceae > Lathyrus > Lathyrus sativus. The sequence continues at coordinate 307,049,853 of OZ012735.1, read as the reverse complement.
GAATGTGCTGCAAGATTGAATTTGAAATTATCTTCTATGGTTGGGATTATGGTTATCAATACCCTGACTAATGGTTTTGTGACTACTGTGTTAGTCTGATTGAGCTGCCTTTTGACTATTTATGATAATAATTTTATGATGGAATTGGCCTGTCTACCTTTGCATCGGATTGATGTTATTCTTGGAAGGAACTAGTTGGAGTTCAACTATGTTCATATTGATTGCTATAGCAAGACTGTGAGGTTCCCAGAGTTTGGTGATTATTGAGAGTTGATTTTTGTATTTGCTAAGCAAGTAGAAGAACTCTTAGAAGATGAGGCTTAAATGTTTGCATTGTTTGCATCACTTCAAGTTGATTATGAAGTAGTAAGCATGAAGCTATCAGTTGTTTGGGAATTTCCATAAGTGTTTCCAGATGATGTGAGTGACTTACCTCCTGAGCGTGAGGTAGAGTTTACTGTTGATGTGATACTAGGCACTAGTCCTGTGTCGATGGATCCTTATCGGATGTATGCATCTGAGTTAGGAGAATTGAAGAAACAATAGGAAGAGCTGCTTGAGAAGAAGTTTATTCGACCGAGTGTTTCTCCGTGGGGTGCTCCTGTGTTGATGGTAAGGAAGAAAGATGGTAGCATGAGATTGTGTGTGGAGTATCGACAGTTTAATAAAGTGACAATCAAGAATAAGTATCCACTTCCGAGGATTTATGATCTTATGGATCAATTGGTGGGTGCTTGTGTGTTTAGTAAGATTGATTTAAGGTCTGGTTATCATCAGATTCGCGTTAAGCTTGATGATATTCTGAAGACAGCATTCAGGACAAGGTATGGGCATTATGGATATACGATGATGTCGTTTGGTGTATCTAATACATCTGGTGTATTCATGGAGTATATGAATAGTATTTTTCATCCTTATTTAGATTAATTTATGGTAGTTATCATCGACGATATCTTGATATATTCGAAGTCCGAGGAAGAACATGCGCAACACCTAAGAGTTTTATTGCAGGTTTTGAGGGACAAGAAGCTTTATGTCAAGTTGTCCAAGTGTGATTTTTGGTTGAAGGGAGTGAGTTTCCTTGGATATGTGATTTCTAGTGGAGGGATTGATGTTGATCCCTCCAAGGTTGATGCTGTGTTGCAGTGGGACACTCTGAAGTCTGCTACTGAGATTCGAAGTTTCCTTGGGTTGGCTGGTTATTATCGTAGGTTTATAGAAGGATTTTCGAAGTTGGCACTTCTATTGACTCAGTTGACTCGGAAGGGTCAAGCTTATGTGTGGGATGTTGCTTGTGAGAAGAGTTTTGTAGAAATCAAGAAAAAGTTGACGATTGCTCTAGTGTTGATCTTGCCAAATCTAAGTGAGTCTTTTGTAGTGTATTGTGATGCATCGAAGATGAGTCTTGGTGGCGTATTGATGTAGAATGGTCAGGTTGTTGCTTATGCTTCCAGACAACTGAAGGTTCATGAAAGGAATTATCCTACGCATGACTTAGAGTTGACCGTAGTGGTGTTTGTGTTGAAAGTTTTTAGACATTATCTTTTTGGGTCCAGGTTCGAAGTGTTCAGTGATCACAAGAGATTGAAGTACTTGTTTTATCAGAAAGAGTTGAATTTGTGGCAGAGGAGATGGCTTGAACTTCCAAAGGATTATGATTTTGAATTGAGTTACCACCCTGGTAAGGCAAATCTTGTAGCTGATGCTTTAAGTAGGAAGTCCTTGCATATGTCAATGCTTATGGTTCGAGAGTTAGGACTGGTTGAACAATTCAGAGATATGAGTCTAGTGTGTGAAGACACTCCTAACAGCGTGAAGTTGGGTATGCTAAAGTTGACTAGTTATATTCTCCAAGAAATCAGAGAAGGTCAAAAATCTAATTTTGAGTTTAGTGGATCATCTCACGTTAATCAACCAAGGTAACGGGGATGATTTTTGGATCGATGAGAATGGTGTGATGAGGTTCAGAGATAGAGTGTGTGTCCCAGATGTGCCAAAAATTAAGAAGAGTATTCTTGAGAAAGGTCACATAAGTGGGTTAAGTATTCATCTGGGTGCCACAAAGATGTATCGAGACTTGAAGACATTGTTTTGGTGGCTAGGGATGAAGAATGATTTTCTAAGAGCTTGTGTGTTCGATCGAGGTGGATCACGGGATAGTCATTTGTCGTTGGTTGAGTTTACCTACAACAACAGATATCATTCTAGTATTGGAATGGCACTGTATGAGGCATTGCATAGTAGGAGATGTTGGACTCCTCTGTGTTGGTATGAATCACGCGGAAGTGTTGTACTCGGACTTGAGATTGTGCAAGAGACGAATGAAAATATCAAGATGATCCAACAAAAGATAAAAGTGTCGCAGAGTCGTCAGAAGAGTTACCATGATAAGAGAAGGAAAGCATTTGAGTTCCATGAAGGAGATCACGTGTTTTTGAGAGTTACGCCAGTAACTGGTGTTGGCCGAGCTTTAAAGTCCAAAAAGCTCACCTCGATTTTTGTTGGTCCGTATCAGATTTCATAGAGGGTGGGAGAAGTAGCATATTGGATTGCTTTACTGCTGTCGCTTGAGAATTTGAATGATGTGTTTCATGTGTCTCAGTTGAGGAAGTACATTCCAGATCCGTCACATGTGATTCAGATGGATGATGTACAAGAGAGAGATAATTTGACTGTTAGGGCATTTCCAGTTCGGATTGATGAACGAGAAGTGTAGCAACTGCGAGGTAAAGAGATTTCCTTAGTAAAGGTAGTTTGGGGAGGATCAGCTAAAGGAAGTATGACTTAGGAGTGTGAGGATCAGATGAGGGAGTCGTATCCGACTCTATTTCCTTGTGGTAATTTTTGAGGGAGAAAATTATTTTAAGTGGGGGAGAGTTGTAATACCCCAAAAATATTGGAATATTTATTTCATTTATTTAAATATGAATATTCACATTTTTCGGTGATTTTCAGTGGTTGGTGTGAATATTGAGAATTATGGATTTTGAGTTATTTATTTAAATAATAATATATAATATGAATATATTGGTATTATTATTATTATTTTAAATAAATATAAGTGAATTAAGGGCAATATGGACATTTGAGGAGGAGTTAGTGAGGGTGAAGTTGGAAAGCCCAAATTTAAGGCCCAAATTTAGGTTTAACAAAAATGAATTTTGAGAGAATTATGATTCATTCTTGTTAGACCGTGAAAAGGGAAGAAATAGAGGCCAGAGCTCTGAGGAAGAGGAGTGAGGCAAAAGCTTCGAAAGGTTTCCAAGAATCGAAGAGAAAGTCTTAGAGTCGACAATTAAGGTATGGGGAGTATTGCCTTCATTATTTTCAATATGTGATTCAATGTATTTAAAGCTGATTTAAGGGTTTAAGGGGTTTGAGGCTAATTTGAGAGTAAAGAAAATTAGGCCTTCTTGGCCAAAATCTATTGTTGAGGTTTTAACCGTATAGAGATTTGAACTGATGGTCTGATAGGTTTGAGGCTGATTTAAGAGTAAGGGAAATTAGGCCTTCATGGCCATAATCTATTCTTGAGATTGTTTAGCCCTATAGGGTAAGTATTTATGAGACCTTTATGATTGTGGTGTAGTTGTAAGGATTTTATGGGAATTGTGTGAGGGAAAATCCTCATATACCATACATATGTGTTTTTCGATGATGTCAAAATGCAATCATGGAAGAACCGGTTTTTGGCTCTACCATCACAAGGCAAATGCATATCACATCTCTCATATCACTCTTGTGTGTATGTCATGTCAATCTACTTGCTATATTGAGTCCAACATATATGGTAGATCATTGGTGGTGTCTAAAAGTGTCAAAATCACAAAAATAAGTATTTTTGCAAAATAACAGGGTTTGAGTCGACCACTCCAGGGTTCCGGTCGACTCATAGAAGGTGCCTAGAAAGTGAAATTTCCACTAGTTGGCGCACGCTGACCTATGGTCGACGCATACTGATGATATCTTATGTTTGTCCCAAACTACAGACTATGCGTCGACGCATAGTCCGGGTATGGTCGACCGTTCGCTTTGTTTTCTACATAATTTGAAGACTTTCCATCTATTTTGAAAAGTGGTTGTGTCTGTTATGTTTGGCTTACTATAAATATAAGTTTTGCTCATTTCTCAAGACAACAATTGAAACATTTGAGTCAATTGCATAAACAAGAAAAGTGAAATAGGTGCCATTTGTTCTCATCATCTTCATCTTCGACATTTCATAACACAACAATTACACATAGCAATTCTTGTTGTGCATTGTGGTTTGTTTCAAAGTGATAAGGTCCGAAGCCGTTGATTGGGAATCCGGTTCGGGTTGAGTTTCTTGGAAGGTTTTTCTTGAATAAAACCTTGAGGGTTTTGTCCTCCAAGATTCAGTTAATTTGGGGGGTTTTGGTACGAATCTTCTCGACAAACATTCAGCTGAGCGAAGGTGATTGAGGAGCGGTGGGTTCTGTCAATCTAGTAGCGGCAATCGGTGAATCGTTAAAGAGAAGTTCGGGTTTGATTAGTTTGTGTTTGAGATCAGTCGGGATGGGGTTTGAAGATCGCAAGGTTGTTCAACAAAGGGGCTGTAATCGGAGGTCTATCCACAACAATCGAAGGACTTGATTCGACTTGAATCAAGGAACAAGAAGAGAGAGCATTTTCAACAACAAGAGAGTTTGTTTGTATATTTGCTTGTCTATTCTTGTATAAACGTTTCAACTACAACAGGTGATATCTATAGTATATGATTTTAATTATATTGTTAGAATTGAGGGCAGACGCACCCCGAAGCGAGGACGGCGGAGGAACTGCCTCAACAAATCTTTGTGCCATTTATTTTCTGCACTTTCATTTTTGCTTAATAATTGAGTAATTTTAGTTCAAACAATTCTATCAAACTTAGTATTGGTTTGAGTAAGAGCTGAACATTGTTTTTGACTCTAGTACAATATTATATTGTACAAGGAAGCTAAGAGCTACTTACTCAAGGCAAAACTCACTTGGAGTGCTACGTACGCCAAGTGTTTGATAAATTGTCTAAACCAAAATTATCTTGTGTTGTCCATATAATTTGTTGGCATTTTGAGGTATTGGAACTAGTCTTACCAATTAGTGATATTAATCAATTGATAGTGTGACTAGTGTGGTGTTTCTCTTTGCTCATTATCATTTCCATAAGGCTAGACGCATATCCGGTCTTCTAATAACGGTTCGTTATAGACGGTAATTTTTCCACGACCGCTTCCGCATATCAAATATTTTTAAAACCAATTTTTATTGGTAGCGCCGATTGATTTTTTAATTGGGATCTATTCAACCCCCTTCTAGATCCATGCCATCGTCTAACAAATTGGAGGCATAAATTTGATACGGAATTGCTTAATAAGTCATAAATTTTGTGTCTTTATCGTCGTAATACCTTAGGAATGCTTTAGGGATTTTTTTAGGGTATTGGGGAAGGAAATCGTAGAGGTTTTTGATCTGGTTTTGGTGCTGGTGTGTAACAGTGATTTGTTGTAATCACGAGTTTGCACAGCGAAGAATGCTTCTCACGGCGAACGCTCGCCCCAGACTCGCACAATGAACTTGCTAGTGAACGTAGCAGAGTTTCACAAATTCAAATCCTGTACAATGATTTCTTGATGTTTTGATGTTTTGATTTCTCCAATGAATTACCATGAGTATAACTGTGATTCCTATGATATTGATACATGTTTGTATGATGAATTCCCATGAGTAACTGTGATGATTTATGATGTTGATTCCATGAGTTTTGATGATTATATGATGACATGATTATTATGATGATTTTGATGAATAATGATGCACCTAATGAGATTATTATGAGGATGAATATTGACGTGTGCATCATGCACTCATATGCATCCAAACTTCGGTTCAGGACCTTGATTCTTGTGGCTTTAGTCCCATTATGCAGATGTGAGGTATTTTGTTGTGCTCCGGTTCTCGTGTAGAATCGATCCTACTATTGTGGATCTATGGAGGGTTGATGGCCAAGTATCTATCGAATTATGTTAATTGGTACCACATGCATGAGTTTTGTTGCATTTGCATTTATGTGACATTTTGGTGTAATTTATAATGTTGTGGCCTTTGATGTTCCTTAATGATTATGATGATGTTGAATATGAAAATGACGCCATTTTATGTATTGATTCCTATATTGATTATTATGAATCATTTTACTCACCCTGCCTATTTGAATGTTGCCTCCACGTGGGTAACGTGAAGATGACCAGGTTTAGCCGTGGATGCCGTCGAGGACTTTTGAAGTTTTAGGGTCGTTGGCCATCGTGGTTGACTTAGAGGGTCTTGCTCTGATAGTGTAAAATTGGGTTGGGGTCTTTGAGTAAAACTTTATTTTATTGAGTTTTTGTTATGTTGATTGCCTTGTGGCGCAAGGAAAACATTGGATTATTGCCTTTTTTAGTTCCGCTGCCTTTTGAGCAATTTTTGAGTAATTTTGGGAAAACCTGTTGTTTACGGAGCATTGACTATATTTGAACTTTTGAGAAATATGCGCCCTTTTGAGATGATTTTATTGCGTTCTATATTTTATTCTGATAAATATGGTCGAATTTGGCTTTATATTTGTGGGGTAGAAAAGGGTGTTACATATTTCACATCCTAGACATATGTAGTATTCTAAAGGAACCTTTTGTGTGTGTGTGTGTGTGTGTGTATGCTAAGTAATCTCAGTTGTTTTCTAAGGTTATGTAGATCAAGGTTTCGGTAAAGTTGAGGTAAAGACTTAAGGATAGTTCTAAGTTTGCTCACAAAGACATCGCATCGTAGGCCTATGTATCTTGACTAGGATGGAATCACAACAACCATAGTTCTCCTCACTAAGTTTGAGGAGTACTTGACTGCGGTCAAGACTTCAGGGGGGAACAAACATAACAATGTTTATATAGAGTTTGACAAAACTCTCTAGATCTAAGTTTAACACTTAAGAGGGATTGACTTTTACAAAATCCAAGAGGGGAGTAAGTAATCATGACAATGATCCTTACATAGAGTTAACAAACTCTATCTTAAAGTTCTAATTGAAGGATACCCCTAACAAGGGGTAGGTCTTTAGACTTAAATCAAAGTCTAATGGATATAGGTTCTAACTTAACTAAGATAAAGGACCTAATGAATTAACCAAGTCAAGGGAAGGGGTAATGAGCTATCTATGACAGTGAAGTCAGTAAAGAGACTTTCCTTTGGAATAAGAGATAACAAGGCAACTGGATGAGAACTAATAAGTTCCATCACTTGGGGAAACTTAACAAATTTAAAGTACACATAAGAATTCATTCAAACATGTTGAAGATATAGAAGAGCAGGTTAACAACCAAGAAAGTAATGCAAGCATGTGACAACATCAAGTAAAGAACAAGGTTACAACCAAGTATTTAACAATGAAAGAAATCAAACCAAATGATTACAACCAAAGGTGAAAAAATGTTTCAACATCTAAAAGGGGATGGTGATAAAGGTTCTTACAAGACCAAACATTTCAAGAATCAATCATAAGTCAAAGACATTACTTATCATGGCAAAGTTCAAATATTATGAAGGTGACAACTAATAAAAGCAAACCTGAAAACATGTGTGGCAACAACAAGCTCATCAATGGTAAACAAACAAATTTCATTCATACAGGTTACAACTTGTCATATGAATCAAACAAAGATAAATGTAACAACATTCAATCATTTTTAAGCCATATTGATGATAATTAATCATGGATAAACAAGAAGAGTGACAACAGTTCAAGCGTGGATTCAAAACTTCACAAGGGGAAAGGTGAACAAGATTCACGGTAATAACCAAGCGTGGATTCAAAACTTTTTCATAAGAAAGTACATTCCTACCTTTTCTTACCTTTTGTAAGTATTCCCCTCCTTTTGTGAGAGAAGAATGTCTGTCTCCTTCGCTTGCCTTTTGCAAGTCTTTTCTACTGTTTGCAAAGGAAAATTTACTTCATCCTATACCTGCCTTTTGTAAGTCTTCTCCGGCTTTTGCATGAGAAAAGTCCTTCATTTCCTTTTTCATGAAATATGGAATTTACTGTTCACTTTCCTTTCATAAATCTTCTAAGCCTTTTGCTAAGGATCTCTCAATACCTTTTGTATGAGAAAGATCCATTTTCTTAGCTTTTTGCGGGAAAGAACCATATTCACTCACATCCTTCTTCTTAGCCTTTTACGGAGGGGTTCTCATTTCCTTTTGCATGAGAAATCATATCCATCTTCATTATCCTTCTTAGCCTTTTGCTAAGGATTTCTCATTACCTTTTTTGCAAGAGAGATTGTATTCACCATCATTCGCCTTCTTGGCATTTTTCCAAGGAGTTCTCATTATCTTTTGTATGAGGAATCATATTCACTTTCATTCTTCTTCTTAGCCTTTTGCTAAAGAGTTCTCCTTTCCTTTTGCAGGAGAGAACCATATTCACTTTTCTCATTGTCTTTTTCTTGAGAAATCATATTCACTTCCATCTTTGTTCTTATCCTTTTGCTAAGGACTTTTAATTACCTTTTGTAGCCTGTTTCTAAGGAGTTATCATTAACTTTTGCGTTAGAAATCACATTCACCTTCACTTATCTTCTTGGCCTTTTGCTAAGGAATCCTCGTCTGCCTTTTGCGTGAGGAAACATCACACTTCTTTACTTGCCTTTTGCAAGTCTCCTCTACCTTTTATAGCGGAAAATATATTCATTCCATACAACTTTCACAATTGATATTCCCGGTAAATTTCTTCTTAAATACTTCATTTTGATTTCAAGATGATGTGCTGATATTTGACCACTTTACTTTCTAGCCACTGTGCTGATGATATTCCTTTGCTTTCTAGCTACCACACTGATGTTTGACCAGGTTACTTTCCAGCCCCCGTGCTAATTTCATCTTTGTTTTTCCTTCAACCGCAAAATTGATGTTGATCAGTTGTTATCCCATTCGCAATACTGGTGTTGAACATATTTTGTCTCCAACGGCAGAGTTGATGATGATCAGTTCTTATCCTAGTCACAATGCTGATGTTGATCATATTTTGTCTCCAACCCCAGACTCGATGATGATCAATTGTTACCCCAATTACAATACTGATGTTGATCATATTTTGTCTCCAACTATAGAGTTGTGTGTGGGCGTCAAACATAGGCCCATAGAACTTCTATCTGCACCGCCTAAGTTTCTTAGCATACTCATTTTTTGAATAACACACTAACAACAACACAACTTTGGGTTTTATCTTGCTAAGACCAAAGCTATTGTTTGAACATATCCCTTAGGACATATGCACCTCCTGCATAATTAGTTGTTAATCCATCAATTCTTTGTTTTCTTCTTTTTTTAATTCTTTTACCACACTTATTTTCCATATTTAATCCATATTAAAATTCATGTTAAAATGGTTATATTAATTAGAATATATTCTCTTTTAGGATTTAATTGAATTTAGTTTTAGAATTCCTCTAATTGAATTTACATAAGCTTGGTGTATGTTTTTCGCATGTTCATCCCCTGGATTAGTTTATCAAGATTATTCTTGATCAATTGATTACATTTGAATTAGAATTGTTATATCACTTCTAATGAATAATTGCATGCTCCCTTAGGTTGTCATCTACATTTAAGTGATCACAAGTCCCTTGATCACTTAAATTGGATTATATGATTCCATATTTGATCCTTTATGTCAACCATTAGTCCATTCCAATTCAAAACCATAGGAAATTAGGTGCTTCATCCCATTCACACTTCCATCTCTCTGCCGTTTCTTTTTAAGACTAAAATATTTTGCAAATAAATCCAAAAACACTTTAAAATATGAAGCGAATCTTGCACCACGAGCCTTAAGAAATGGAGAAGAACGAGAGGGATTATTCATATCCTTGTTCTAAATATCTTTTAACACGGGACATATGCCTCAATTATTCAAAGTATTTTCCTCTGTTCATATAGTTTAGTACAATTGGAAGCAAGACCATCTTTTCAAAGTTAAAACCAATCACAACCCATCAAATTCGTTTTTCACCTTAAGGCACTCAAAAACCTTTCACAAAGGGAATGTTATTTCCGTTATATTGCAATACAAACAACACTTAAACCTCCCACACGCGAGTATACAAGAAATGTTTAACTGCTAGAACGTGAATGTTAACATCGTCCAATAAAAACAATCAACAAACACTTATTTTATACCATGAACTACGGAGCTCTGATTTCCTCATTGCACTATGGGAATACGTAGGCACATGATCTTAAAATCTTGGTGAGCACACTAGTTAAAAAAATTTACCCCTTAATTAAAACCAAATGCAAGTAACATTTAGATAATAACACTCATCCATGCAAAGAACAAACAAAATGGTTTTCGTTGAGTACAATAGATGTGAGAAGTGCTAATACCCTCCCTTGCATAACCGACTTCTGAATCTGCTCTTGGTTGCGACGACCATTTTCTTAACCTTTTGGGGTCTTATTAGTATTTTCCCTTTTATCTGTAATAAATAAAGTTCGGTGGCAACTCTGTAGTTTTTTCCCATCATTGAATATCTTTCCTATCATTGAAATGTCTCATAGTTTTTTCGAGCATCTGACTTTAGGCTCGTAGGTTAGGGAATGATGCTTTTCTCTAGGACCTTAGAATGCACATGATTTTTCTTGTATTCCCAATGTAAAATATGGCCGTTGATTTACAATTTTCTATTTCCCATTAATCTGGGGTGTTGCTTGCTCACCTTTATATATAGGCCTCTTGAATTTCAGGAAGAATTTTTCCATTTATGAGAGTTAGTTTTCTTTTGCAAGAACGGTCTCCTTCCTTCTTAGGAGCACTTTTTTAGTGTTTTCCATCATGCATCTAATATCTGCCTTCTTCGTCAGATTCTACTCTATTCATGTACTCGTCTTATCCTGAGCTTATTTCATAGCGATTTTGGGAGTAGTGATTCTTCCCCTTTTGTAAGGTTAGAAATATTTTCTAGTTCAAATTCCTATTTCCTAGTTAATAATCGTTCGATTCCAATCACTATAACTCATTTAACCAGCCATACCCTCGACAATCCGGCCTATCACAAGAGATCTGACCGCCACATAGAAAGAACTCCTCAAAAAAATACAATCCTGGCATGATCATTCTCCAATCTGGTAGCCTCCAAGAATAACAACCTGATCTAGCTCGAGGACATACTTAAGCCCCCCTGGAATGATCCCCTTACTATTGTATGTTTAGTAAGCTAGAAGCAAGGGATCCATTTCTCTGAAGCATCCAACAAGTCTTCGCATCTCATGCCATTTAGTTAGTAAGTTATTTATTCAACTCCTCTATATATACAAATGATGCCCTTTCAAGTAAAAGTTTTCGAATACAATTTGAATACTCTCTCTGTCTCTCTGTCTCTCTCTATCTCTGTCTCTCTCTCTCTCTCTCTCTCTCTCTCTCTCTCTCTCTCTCTCTCTCTCTCTCTCTCTCTCTCTCTCTCTCTCTCTCTCTCTCTCTCTCTCTCTCTCTCTCTCTCTCTCTCTCTCTCACACACACACACACACACACACACACACACACACACACACACACACACACACTCACATACTCACTTAAGAGTTGGAGTGATAACCTTGCAGGCACACCCCTTATTCTGTGGCATCAAAAGCTCTCTACCATCGCAGCTTTCGTGACCATATCTATTTCTTTTTCCAGTATGAAACAGTGGCCCTAATCTGTGGGAATCAAATTTTGATTCCCGTGTATCTAACGATTCCCTAATTACAAGGACATTCCTTTAGTGTAAGGTTATCGTTGACTTTAAACCAAAGAATCCAACGGATTGAGGTAAATTCAATCTCGATCAAGAAAATCAAGGCGAACACCGATAGAGATACACTGAGTCTTTAAATATTTGTTTTTAGTGCTTCACAACTTCATCCAACTACATAAATGACTGGATCAAGAACCACTCGCTCCACCACCGCACGCTAAGCTGCTTTGGCAGCCGATGGCGTGGTACCTCCAACCACTAGTCGGCTGAATACCATACCTTTAATTGGCGATGAAAACCTCAATACTAATACTCTTCAACGAGTGAATGTGATTTTTCCTCCACCGTGAAAATGAATAGTTTAGACACCATTGCGTTAGGCTTTGTCTCCAGTTCAAATGGAACAACCTGAGATTTGAAGAGGTTTTGGCATTCTCAAAGAGAACCTTGGATCTTAAGGTGCAAACGAGTTAATTAATGGCATTTACAACATCGTTTGGCAACAAAACTCCAAGGTGGTGGAAGAAAGGTCCCTTCGTTTGGAGGAAAGCCTCTAACACATTCAACCCCAGAAAAATTCAGTTTAAGAATTTAAATCAATGAGAAATCATTTCGAATGACCAAAATCGTCTATGATGAAAGAATAAGGAAAAGTATAAAATCAAAAGAACGCTCCAAAGGTGGTAAGCATAATTATCCTCCTAAGAGTCTGGGAGGAGACCGAGGGAGTTACGCTCCCTCCCGGGACCATGATGAGCATCAAATAAATTGAGCAGATTCAAGATCCTGGGTATTCTCCTCTAACGCTCTCGACAAATGGACCGACTATTTCTAACATACCCAAGAAGATTGAAAGGAGCCCAAGCTCTACGTACCTCCTGTAGGGAAGCATGAGTTTTTTACAGCTCCCTTAAATAAGTATCCCATTGCGATGCCAAACTGGTCACACTCCTCTCCAATCGAACTTTCTCTCCTCACACTCATTCAGACTAAAGAGCTTCCCAACATCTGGATCTAGCCAGGGAGAAAGCAACATAAGTTCACTTTGCAAAATGGGACAAAACGTACAGCTTTTCCCATAAGGACTGCTGAGAAAGGCTAAAACAATGTCAAATCATCGTCAAAAGACGAATCGCAACTGTTGTAAGAATGGTTGGGCCAGAGTCGAAATTTACCTGTAAAACCGGAAGGGGAAGAAGATTCACGTCGGACCAGATGAATTAAACATAAAATATGATGATGGAGTCCCGCTCTCGTGAAGATTCACCCGCAATCCTCATCGGTAAAGTCACTTTCTTTATAAACATAAAATCTGTTTTCTAAGAGAAAGTGTTGTGCTGACCACCAATGGGGAAACATCGATATACATTTACTCCCTACATCTGACTCGACTATGCAGATTGTTACTTGAGTTACAGGGTGAACAGGTGACCAGAAAGAATCAGTCCATGAAAGAGGGTGGATTAGGGAAAGCACTTAGAACTTGTATCATCGGTACCAAAAGAACCAAGCCTTGTCCCCTTGGTTGGTTAGGAGTACTTTGATCACAACAAAATATATAGAATTTAGGAGGGAGCCACCATCAAATAATTGAGGACACCAGCTTCGAAAGTAGTAAAGGGAAAACAGACCCCCAGACAGGAAAAGAGATGCTTATAGAGGGGGGGTGGTGCAATTACCATACTCATTGCAAATCTTGTCCTCATCGCTATGAATGAAAAGCCCCAAAAGCGACAATTCTCCAATATCAAAGAAGGCTCAATCTAAGTTCCCCTCTTTGTTAAAAACTAAGACAGTTGTAGAAAATACAAAGCCTTCCTAATGAGAGGACGTGTTTACGTTTTTTTTGCATAATTTTTCGAGGTCTCTTCACCATTGCACGAAAGCTAATTCAAGAAAAATAAAATAAAATACTCTTTGGAAGAGGAGGAAAGATAAAATGTTTCAAAAGCAAAAGGGAAAAAACCTAAAATAAAGGTGAACATAGTTCTTCCCGCATTTATGAATTGGACTTACTAAGCGAAAGGTGTCTTATTAGTCACTTCCCTTGCACGTAATACTTGAGTGCTCTAGATCCCTAGAAGGATCATAACCACTCCCTCAAAAGATATTCAAATCCCAAAGTGGTTGAAGTAAAGAAAGTCCGGCTGATTAACAGTGTGTGAGAATTCTTCAAACCATCTCACTTTTTCCTTAAAATCGAGGGCCTGAGGGAAAATTTCTTGGGTCGTCCATACACTCAGAAATCTAGCCTATCCTAATAGATCTGACCTTCAAGCGTAACACCATGGATCAAGTTAAGGGACATATTGAAGCCACTGGAACATTACCCTAACTATTCTAAATTTAGTAAGCTAGAAGCATGGGATCCATCTCTCCAAAGCATCAAATGGCCCTCTCATCTCACGTTGGTTTTTTAGAAAGTTAGTTATTCAACTCCTCTATATATACAAATGACGCCATTTTCAAGTAACAATTTTTATACATAATTTAAATACTCTCTCTCTCTCTCTCTCTCTCTCTCTCTCTCTCTCTCTCTCTCACTCACTCACTCACTCACTCACTCACATGCTGACTTAAGAGTTGGAGTGTTAACCTTGCAAGTACAACCTTTGCTTCATTGCATCGGAAGCTCTCCACCACTGCAACTTTCATGACAACATCTATTTCTGGTTCCAGTACAGAATAATAACCATGTCTAATAATTATGATTTAGAGAGGTTTTCTAGTCATTCTCTTGATATATAAACTCCTTTTAATGAGACTTCATTTGGCACTGCTATTTATGATGGGGATATGATAGTTGATCACACAGTCAACTCCATGCCTACTCCTTATATAATTATATGAGATTTATTCTCCCCTGGTTTGATTACCTCGAAGATGGAGGTTACTACTTTGAACAAGGAAGAGGCTTAAAATTTCATCAAGAATTACCAAACTATCTATGGTTGGGATCCAAGTGACGCTGAAATCAAGAATCATATGGTGCTTGGAATTCAACCCGAGGATGTCAATTGGCTCAAGCCCTTTGAGATTTTTCAGGATGATGAGATGCCTCTAAAAGGTATCAATTTAGTGGAACCGATTTGTGGGAACAAGAATATTTGGATGGACTCTGAGATATTGGGAATCTCTTCTGCTTGAAATGATCATGCAATTGTGAGTGTGGCTAACATTAAAGTCGATCATCCCTCTGAATGGTTAATTTTCCCAGTGGAATCAAGAAAAAGTATATGTAGAAACCTCGATGAATGTTCTATTAATTTCTAAGAATTTGTATTCACTATGATAAATCTTTGAAAACGGGCTGCGTCCGGAGATTGAGATGGGGATCGCTTGTCAGAAGATCAGGAATTATCTTGAACTGGTAAGCAGAAGCAGAATTTATGATAATGATAACCGGGCCAGAATTGCACACTATAAGGCTGTGAATGACCGAAAGGGTAAGCAGAGATTTGGTGGTACTCCCTACAGTGTTCCTGTTGATAAGGGAAAACATAAGGCTCCTGCTGATAAGAAGCCCAGAGAAGGGAGAGCGTCTGCTGGTATGAAGTGTTTTCGATGTCGTGGTGCGGGGCATCGTTCTAATGACTGTCCTGATGAGGTGAAGAAGTGTTTCAAGTGTGGTAAGGCAGGCCATGTGATGGCGGATTGCAGGAATGCTATGCCTACCTGTTATAAATATGGTGAGAAAGGTCATATCAGTACCCATTGTGAGAAGCCGAAGAAGTCTCAGGTGCCTCAGGCCAGTGGTAAAGTGTTTTCTGTAGTAGGAACTCAACCTGCTGGTGAGGAGCATTCTATCAAAGGTACTTGTTTTATCAATAATGTTCCTTTGACCGATATGATTGATACGGGTGCAACCCACTCGTTCATTTATGTTGATTGTGTGAAGAGATTAGGATTGGTGCTGTCTACTCTTGAGCAACGGTTGAATATTGAAACTCCCTCTATTGGTTTAGTGACTACTTCTTTGGTGTGTTTGAAGTGTCCGCTGACTATTTTCGGCAGAGATTTTGGAGTGGATCTGATTTGTCTGCCACTTGGTAAGCTGGATGTTATTCTGGGTATGAACTGGTTGGAGTTCAACCGAGTCTACATCGATTGTTTTCGGAAGGTGTTGTTGTTCCTTACTCCAGAAGAGGAAGCGTTGGCAGATTCCTTGTCTAATAAGGAATTGAGGACCTTGTTAGAGGACGAAGCTAAAATGTTTGCTTTATTTGCATCATTATTTGTTGACAGCAAGGCGTCGATATAAAAATTGGCAGTGGTGAATGAATTTCCTAGAGTGTTCCCTAATGATATTACGGAATTTCCTCCGACAAGAGAAGTTGAATTTAGCATTGATCTTGTTCCTGGTACGAGACCTATATATATGGTGCCGTACAGGATGTCGGCAGTGGAATTGGCCGAATTGAAATCTCAGATTGGGGAATTGTTGGATAGGAAGTTCATCAGACCGAGTGTGTCACCGTGGGGAGCTCCAGTGTTGTTGGTAAAGAAGAAGGATGGTAGTATGCATTTGTGCATCGATTACCGTCAGTTGAATAAGGTGACCATTAAGAATAAGTATCCTCTTCCAAGGATTGATGATTTGATGGATCAGTTGGTGGGAGCTCGTGTGTTCAGTAAAATTGACTTAAGGTCGGGTTACCATCAGATCAGAGTGAAAAAAGGTGATATTCAGAAGACGGCATTTAGAACTCGTTATGGACATTACGAATATATTGTGATGCCTTTTGGAGTGTCTAATGCGCTAGGAGTGTTTATGGAGTATAAGAACCGAATATTCCATTCTTATCTGGATCAGTTTATTGTTGTGTTTATTGATGATATACTGATTTATTCTAAGTCTGAAGAAGAGCATGCAGGACATTTACGAATTGCGTTGCAAGTGCTGAAAGATAATAAGTTGTTTGCTAAACTATTGAAGTGTGAATTCTGGATGAAGAATGTGAGTTTCTTGGGGCATGTGATATCTGGTGACGGTGTAGCGGTGGACCCATCGAAAGTGAGTGCAGTGCTGCAGTGGGAACCGCCGAAGATAGCAACCGAAATTAGAAGCTTTTTGGGTTTGGCAGGTTATTACCGAAGGTTTATCGAGGGGTTTTCTAGTTTGGCGTTGCCATTGACCCAGTTGACAAAGAAGGATCAAGTTTTTATGTGGGATGCTGCTTGTGAAGAAAGCTTTGAGGAACTGAAAAAGAGATTGACTTCGACACCGTTGTTAATATTGCCGAATCCAAGTGAACCTTTTGTGGTGTATTGTGATGCGTCTAAGATGGGATTAGGTGGGGTTCTTATGCAAAACGGTAAGGTGGTGGCGTATGCTTCGCGACAACTGAGGATTCATGAAAGGAATTACCCTACTCATGGCCTTGAATTGGCCGCGGTAGTTTTTGTGTTAAAGATCTGGAGGCACTATTTGTATGGTTCGAGATTTGAGGTGTTTAGTGACCATAAGAGTCTGAAATATCTGTTTGATCAGATGGAGCTGAATATGAGACAGAAAAGATGGTTGGAATTCTTGAAGGATTACGATTTCAGTTTGAGTTATCATCCAGGAAAGGTGGATGTGGTAGCCAATGCTTTGAGCAGGAAAAAAATTCATATGTCGGCCTTAATGGTAAAAGAAATGGAGCTATTGAGCAATTCAGAGATTTGAGCATGGTTTGTAAGTTTACGGTAGGTGGTGTGGTGTTGGGCAAGTTGCAAGTGAACAATGATTTCTTGGATATGATTAGAGAGAACCAAAAGCTAGATATGAAGCTAGTGGATTTGATGTCGGGAGTAGGAAGTGATTCTGATGGTGATTTTAAGTTGGATAGCACAGGTGTGTTGAGATTCAGAGGCAGGATTTGTGTTCCGGATAATGATGAGCTGAAGAAGTCAATTCTGAATAAGGGACATCGTAGTAGTTTGAGTATCCATCCGGGAGCTACGAAGATGTACCACGATTTAAGGAAAATATTTTGGTGGTCTGGTATGAAAAGAGATATAGCTCGATTTGTTTACGCCTGTTTAGTATGTCAGAAGTCGAAAGTGGAACATCAGAGACCCTCTGGAATGATGCAACCGTTGGAAGTTCCGATTTGGAAGTGGGATTCTATAACCATAGATTTTGTGACAGGTTTTCCGAATACGGCGAGAGGATTTGATGCTATTTGGGTGATTGTGGATCGACTTAGGAAGTCTGCACATTTTGTGCCGATAAATATAATTTTCTGTTGGAAAAGCTAGCAGAGATTTATATTCGGGTAATCGTGAAGCTACATGGTGTTCCGTCGAGTATTGTGTCGGATAGAGATCCGAGGTTTACTTCGGAATTTTGGAAGAGTTTGCAGGAAGCTTTGGGTACTAAGTTGAAGCTAAGTTCAGCTTACCATCCACAAACCGATGGTCAGTCAGAGAGGACTATTCAATCACTAGAGGATTTCTTAAGGGCTTGTGTGTTGGAAAGGGGTGGTGCGTGGGATACTCATTTACCATTGATCGAGTTCACGTACAACAACAGTTACCATTCTAGTATTGGAATGACACCGTTTGAAGCTTTGAATGGTAGGAGATGCAGAACTCCTCTATGTTGGTATGAGACGGGTGAGAATGTGGTATTGGGACCAGAGATTGTGCAGCAGACTACTGAGACAATTCAGATGATTCGTGAGAAAATGAAATCGTCTCATAGTAGGCAGAAGAGCTATCATGATAACCGGAGGAAAGAGCTGGAATTCAGTGAAGGAGATCACGTGTTCTTAAGGGTTAACCCAGTGACTGGTGTGGGTTATGCATTGAAGTCCAAGAAGTTGAATCCTAAGTTTATTGGGCCGTATCAGATTTTGCAGAGAATTGGTGTTGTGGCTTATAGGGTGGCGTTGACGCCTGAACTGTCGAATTTACATGACGTGTTTCATGTGTCGCAACTTCGAAGGTATGTCTTGGATCCATCTCATGTGATCCAAAGAGATAAAGTGCAAGTCAGGGAGAATCTTACTGTTGAGACGATGTCATTGAGGATCGAGGATCATAAGATGAAACAACTCCGAGGGAAGGAGAAATCTTTGGTGAAAGTGGCTCGGGGAGGTGCTGCAGGAGGCAGTGTGACCTGGGAATTGGAAAGCAGGATACGGGAAGCGTATCCAGAATTGTTTCCATCAGGTGATTTTTGAGGACGAAAATAATTAAAGTGGGGGAGAGTTGTAACGCCTATTTTAATTGTTTAATCATTCCGGTGTTATTTTATTTCGGTATGTCTTTTGTGGGGATTATCTAAGAATTATAGCCTTTAATATTAGTATAATAAAATTGATAATGATAATAATTTGATAATTAATAGTAATGGTATTATTATTATTATTATTATTATTATTATTATTATTATTATTATTATTATTATTATTATTATTGGAATTAAAAGAAATGAGGAATAAGTGTTTTAAGGGGGTATTAGTGAATTGGGAAAGAAAGGAAAAGAAGGACACGATCAAGTGGGAGAGAAAAGTAAGGAGAGAAGAACAAGAACAATAGGAAGAAGAAGAAGGCTAGGCTGTCAGATTCTTGGAAGTTTTTCATCGATCGGAGCAACTAGTCGAGGTATGGGGGGAGAAACGGGTTAAAACTAGTAATTGCATGAATTCGATAGTTGGGGATTCCTTAACCCCATAGGGATTTGATGATTATGAATAGTATGTTGTGGTGTTTTCTGATCATTGTTGTTATGGTGAACTTCTTGCATGTGATTGTAAGGTGATTGTTGGAATGACTTGGGTGAATTGGTGTAGTTTACCGTTTAGGTCAGAAATGATTTAATCAGTAGAATTGGGGTTTTATCGGGTAAAGTCTGGAATAAATATTGTGGTTTAGTCGTAGAATGCTAGGCTAAGACTGCTGAGACTGGTGTGGTGAGAATCGGATGGTTTTGAGCTTCTGATGAATTTTTGAACAGTGAGGGTTTTGTGAAATCGCAGACATTCGCCAGCACCTTCACTGAGCGAGCTAGTAGCGAGCATTCGCTAGGAATTCGCTAGGCGAGTTGGGTAGCGAACACTTCCAGTAGCCACTATCTTCACTCGCTAGTAGGTTTGCTAGGAGAATGAGGCAGCGAGCGTTCACTGAGGCCTCGCTAGGCGAGTGAGCAAGCGTGGCAGAATGTGATTTTTGTGCTATTTTGCCTTGTGATTCATTTTGTAAGATTCCTTGGGTTGTGATAGGTCGAGAGACATTGCTTAGTGGAGAAGAGAGTATAATTGGTGTAGAGAGGTGTAATTATGAAATATCAAATTTAATTGACATAATTAAATGGTGGGTATATATATATATGATGCATAGTGAGGTGATCGGGAGGATCGTATGTACTCGGTGTTCAATGTGATTTCCCTAATATTTAGCTTGATTTTCATAATTGATTGGTATATATACATACATATATATATATATATATATATATATATATATATATATATATATATATATATATATATATATATATATATATATATATATATATATATATATATATATATATATATATATATATATATATATATATATATATATATATATATATATATATATATATATATATATATATATATATATATATATATATATATATATATATATATATATATATATATATATATGATGTATGGTGATGTGATCAGTAGGATCGTGTGAACTTAGTGTGCTTGATGGTTGTATGTTGTGCATTTGGGGTTGTGCATAGCATGATGTCTTGGTAGGGTTGAATCATGTCTCAGAAGGAGCGTAAGTGATTCAATCATACTCTCTTATGATGCTTATGATGTGCTCCTTTGTGGAGGGTTGATAGCCCAGTGTCCATCAGTGATGATGTGCTCCATTGTGGAGGGTTGATGGCCCAGTGTCCATCAGTGATTGTGGGGGATAGATCATGTCTCAGGAGGAGCATAAGTGATCTATCCTGTTTATGATGTGATCCTTTGTGGAGGGTTGATGGCCCAGTGTCCATCAGTGATGATGTGCTCCTTTGTGGAGGGTTGATGGCCCAGTGTCCATCAGTGATGATGTGCTCCTTTGAGGAGGGTTGATGGCCCGGTGCCTAGCAGTGATGATGAGTCGGTACCGCATGCATGTGTTGGGTTGCATTCTTGCATTATGATATGTTGTGTGATGATTGGACAGTAGGTTCCGTTTGATGTTGGTGGGGTGATGATTGTTTATTTACTACCTTTTATTCATGTATTTTATTACCGATAATTTTGATCATGTTTTCTCGCCCCTCTGTTGTTCTTGTGCTCTGTGCTTCTTCGGAAGTACAAATAATCCAGGTGCATAGCTAGCTTGGATAGTGGTGTGCGAGTCGAGTCCTAGGATGCTCTGATACGTAACACGGGACTTGGGAGTTTGTTTGGTTTATGATAAAATTGTTGTATTCTTGTGACGTATCATATTTTGGTGAACCTTGATGATGAATGAATATTTTGTGTAAATTGGCGGATGGCCGTGCATATATATTAATGACAATTTTCCGCTGCTTTATTTTCAAAATCATTCCATGAAATGTTTTGTAGAATTTTGTTGAATGTGATATCCCACCTTTGAAGGAAAACTCTGATATTTATTTGATTTAATTGTATTTTATTTTAATTTGGGAAGTGGGTTGTTACATAGGGGACTACCATCAAAAGGATGATAGAGCAACATTCGCATAATCTGGCGCCAAAAGGATGATAGATCTATCACCAAAAGGATGATATAGCGACACCCTAACACAATCCCGACACCAAAACGATGCAGGGTTTGTCACCAAAAGGATGGTAGAGAACACTCGCACAATCTGTTACCAAAATGATGACAGACTTATCACCAAAAGGATGATAATGCGACACACACAAAATCCCGACACCAAAAGGATGCATGGTCTATCACCAAAATCATAATAGAGAACACTCGAACAATCTGACACAAAAAGGATGACAGATCCATCACCAAAAGGATGATAGAGTGACACACACACACACACAATCCCAACACCTAAAGGATGCAGGGGTCTATCCCCAAAAGGATGACAAAGAAATCTCACACAATCTGGCACCAATAGGATGACAGACGTACCAGCAAAAGGATGATAGAGCGATTCACTCACACAATCCCAACACCAAAAGGATGCAAGGGTCTATCACCAAAAGGATGACAGACCTATCACCAAAAGGATGATAGGGGTCTACCAACAAAAGGATGATAGAGTAACCTTCACACAATCTGGCACCAAAAAGATAACATACCTATCACTAAATGGATGATAGAGCGACACACGCACACAATCCCAACACCAAAAGGACGATAGAGAACACTCGCACAATCTGGTACCAAAATGATGACAAACCTATCACCAAAAGGATGATAAAGTGACACACACACAAAGGGATAACAGATCTAGCACCAAATGGATGATAGAGCGACACACACACACAATCCCAACACCAAAAGGATGCAGGGTCTATCACCAAAAGGATGATAGAGAACACTCGCACAATCGTGCACCAAAAGGATGACAGACCTATCACCAAAAGGATGATAAACCGACACACAGAGACAATCCAAACACCAAAAGGATGCAGGGTCTATAACCAAAATGATGATAGAGAACGCTCGCAAATCTGACACAAAATGGATGACAGACCCATCACCAAAAGGATGATAGAGAGAGAGAGACACACACACACACACAATCCCAACACCAAAAGGATGCAGGGGTTTATCACCAAAAGGATGACAGAGAACACTCGCACAATCTGACACAAAAAGGATGACAGACTCATCACCAAAAGGGTGATAGAGCGACACACACACACACACAATCCCAACACCAAAAGGATGCAAGGGTCTATCACTAAAAGGATGATAGTGAACTCTCATACAATCTGGCACCAAAAGGATGACAGACCTATCACCAAAAGGATGATAGAACGACACACACGCACAATCCAAACAACAAAAGGATGTAGGGGTCTACCACCAAAAGGGTGATAGAGCAACCTTCGCACAATCTGGAACTAAAAGGATGACAGGGTCTATAATATAAAGGATGATAGAGAACACTCGCACAATTTGACACAAAAAGGATAACAAACCTCTCACCAACAGGGTGATAGGATGGCCCGCGCACAAAATCCTGACACCAAAAGGATGATAGAGAGCTCTTGCTCAATCTGGCACCAAAAGGATGATAAACCTACCACCAAAAGGATAACAGACATGTCACCAAAAGGGTGATAGAGTGACACACACACACAATCTCAACACCAAAGGGATGCAGGGGTCTATCTCCAAAAGGGTGATAGAGAACTCTCGCACAATCTAGCACCAAAAGAATGACAAATCTACCACCAAAAGGATGATAGAGCAACACACAGAAAATCCCAATACCAAAAGGATGCAGGGGTCTATCACCAAAAGGATAGCAGAGAACACTCGACAATCTGTCACCAAAAAGATGACATACCTATCATTAAAAGGATGATAGAGCGACACGCACACACAATCCCAGCACCAAATACATGAAAGAGCTACCTTCGCTCAATCTGGTACCAAAAGGATGACAAACCTGTCACAAAAGGATGATAGAGCGACACACGCACACAATCCCGACACCAAAAGGATGCAAGGTCTATCACCAAAAGGATGATAGAGAACTCTTGCACAATCTGGCACCAAAAGGATGACAGGCATATCAATAAAAGGATAATAAAGCGACACACACACACAATCCCAACAAAAAAAGGATGTAGGGGTCAACCATCAAAAGGATGATAGAGAAACATTCGCAGAATCTGGCACCTAAAGGATGATAGACCTATCATCAAAAGGATGATAGAGCGACACACGCACATAATCCCGAGACCAAAAGGATGTAGGATCTCTCACCAAAAGGATGATAAAGAACACTCGCATAACCTGGCACCAAAAGGATGACAGACCCATCAGCAAAAGAATGATAAAGCGACACACACACACACACAAATCCGACACCAAAAGGATGCAGGGTCTATCACCAAAGGGATGATAGAGAACACCTGCACAATCTACCACCAAAAGGATGACAGACTTATAAGCAAAATAATGATAGAGCGACACACACACACAATTCCGGCACCCAAAGGATGCAGGCGTCTATCACCAAAAGGATGATAGAGAACTCTCGCATAATCAGGCACAAAAAGGATGACAGACCTACCACCAAAAGGATGATAGAACGACACACACCCAAACCCAACACCATCAGGATGCAGGGGTCTATCACCTAAAGGATGATACAGAACTATCGAATAATCTGTCAACAAAAGGATGACTGACCTATCCCCAAAAGGATGATAGAGTGACACACACACACATTCCAAACACCAAAAGCATGATAGAGCAACCATCGCACAATCTTGAACCAAAAGGTTAACAGAACTATCACCAAATAGATGATAGAGTGACACATACACAAAATCCCAAAACCAAAAGGATGCGGGGGTCTATCACCCAAAGGATGATAGAGAACTCTCGCACAATCTGGAACCAAAAGAATGACAAACCTTCCACCAAAAGAATGATAGAGCGACACACACAAAATCCCAACACCAAAAGGATGTAGGGGTCTATCACCAAAAGGATGACAGAGAACTCTCGCACAAACTGGCACCAAAAGGATGACAGACCTATCACCAAAAGGATGATAGAGTGACACATGCATACAATCCCAACACCAAAAGGATGTAGGGATCTACCACCAAAAGGATGATAGAGCAACCTTCGCACAATCTGGCACCAAAAGGATGCATGGTCTATCACCAAAAGGATGATAGGGAACACTCGCACAATCGTGCACCAAAAGGATGACAGACCTATCACCAAAAGGATGATAAACCGACACACAGAGACAATCCAAACACCAAAAGGATGCAGGGTCTATAACCAAAATGATGATAGAGAACACTCGCAAATCTGACACAAAATGGATGACAGACCCATCACCAAAAGGATGATAGAGAGACACACACACCCACACACAATCCCAACACCAAAAGGATGCAGGGGTTTATCACCAAAAGGACGACAGAGAACACTCGCACAATCTGACACAAAAAGGATGACAGACTCATCACCAAAAGGATGATAGAGCGACACACACACACACACAATCCCAACACCAAAAGGATGCAGGGGTCTATCACTAAAAGGATGATAGTGAACTTTAATACAATCTGGCACCAAAAGGATGACAGACCTATCACCAAAAGGATGATAGAACGACACACACGCACAATCCAAACAACAAAAGGATGTAGGGGTCTACCACCAAAAGGGTGATAGAGCAACCTTCGCACAATCTGGAACTAAAAGGATGACAGGGTCTATAACATAAAGGATGATAGAGAACACTCGCACAATCTGACACAAAAAGGATAACAACCCTCTCACCAACAGGGTGATAGGACGACCCGCGCACACAATCCTGACACCAAAAGGATGATAGAGAGCTCTTGCTCAATCTGGCACCAAAAGGATGATAAACCTACCACCAAAAGGATAACAGACATGTCACCAAAAGGGTGATAGAGTGACACACACACACAATCTCAACACCAAAGGGATGCTGGGGTCTATCTCCAAAAGGGTGATAGAGAACTCTCGCACAATCTAGCACCAAAAGAATGACAAATCTACCACCAAAAGGATGATAGAGCAACACACAGAAAATCCCAATACCAAAAGGATGCAGGGGTCTATCAACAAAAGGATGACAGAGAACTCTCGACAATCTGGCACCAAAAGGATGACATACCTATCACCAAAAGAATGATAGAGCGACACACGCACACAATCCCGACACCAAAAGGATGAAAGGTCTATCACCAAAAGGATGATAGAGAACTCTTGCACAATCTGGCACCAAAAGGATGACAGGCCTATCAATAAAAGGATAATAAAGTGTCACACGCACACAATCCCAACAAAAAAAACATGTAGGCGTAAACCATCAAAAGGATGATAGAGCAACATTCGCACAATCTGGCACCAAAAGGATGATAGACCTATCACCAAAAGGATGATAGAGCGACACGCGCACAAAATCCCGACACCAAAAGGATGCAGGGTCTATCACCAAAAGGAAGATAAAGAACACTCGCATAATCTGGCACCAAAAGGATGACACACCCATCAGAAAATGAATGATAAAGCGAGACACACGCACACACACAAATCCGACACCAAAAGGATGCAGGGGTTTATCACCAAAAGGATAGCAGAGAACACTCGACAATCTAGCACCAAAAAGATGACATACCTATCATTAAAAGGATGATAGAGCGACACGCACACACAATCCCAGCACCAAATAGATGAAAGAGCTACCTTCGCTCAATCTGGTACCAAAAGGATGACAAACCTGTCACAAAAGGATGATAGAGCGACACACGCACACAATCCCGACACCAAAAGGATGCAAGGTCTATCACCAAAAGGATGATAGAGAACTCTTGCACAATCTGGCACCAAAAGGATGACAGGCATATCAATAAAAGGATAATAAAGCGACACACGCACACAATCCCAACAAAAAAAGAATGTAGGGGTCAACCATCAAAAGGATGATAGAGAAACATTCGCAGAATCTGGCACCTAAAGGATGATAGACCTATCATCAAAAGGATGATAGAGCGACACGCGCACATAATCCCGAGACCAAAAGGATGTAGGATCTCTCACCAAAAGGATGATAAAGAACACTCGCATAACCTGGCACCAAAGGGATGACAGACCCATCAGCAAAAGAATGATAAAGCGACACACACACGCACACACAAATCCGACACCAAAAGGATGCAGGGTCTATCACCAAAGGGATGATAGAGAACACCTGCACAATCTACCACCAAAAAGATGACAGACTTATAAGCAAAATAATGATAGAGCGACACACACACGCAATTCCGGCACCCAAAGGATGCAGGCGTCTATCACCAAAAGGATGATAGCGAACTCTCGCATAATCAGGCACAAAAAGGATGACAGACCTACCACCAAAAGGATGATAGAACGACACACACCCAAACCCAACACCATCAGGATGCAGGGGTCTATCACCAAAAGGATGATATAGAACTATCGAATAATCTGTCAACAAAAGGATGACTGACCTATCACCAAAAGGATGATAGAGTGACACACACACACATTCCAAACACCAAAAGCATGATAGAGCAACCTTCGCACAATCTTGAACCAAAAGGTTAACATAACTATCACCAAATGGATGATAGAGCGACACATACACAAAATCCCAAAACCAAAAGGATGCGGGGGTCTATCACCCAAAGGATGATAGAGAACTCTCGCACAATCTGGAACCAAAAGAATGACAAACCTTCCACCAAAAGAATGATAGAGCGACACACACAAAATCCCAACACCAAAAGGATGTAGGGGTCTATCACCAAAAGGATGACAGAGAACTCTCGCACAAACTGGCACCAAAAGGATGATAGAGTGACACATGCATACAATCCCAACACCAAAAGGATGTAGGGATCTACCACCAAAAGGATGATAGAGCAACCTTCGCACAATCTGGCACCAAAAGGATGCATGGTCTATCACCAAAAGGATGATAGAGCGGCACATGCACAAAATCCCGACACCAAAAGGATGCAGGGTTTATCACCAAAAGGTTGATAGAGAACTCTTGCACAATCTGGCACCTAAAGGATGACGGACCTATCACCAAAAGGATAATAAAGCGACACGCGTACAGAATCCGATCAAAAAAAGGATGCAGAGTGTATCACCAAAAGGATGATAGATAACACTTACACAATCTGGCACCGGAAGGATGACAGACCTATCACCAAAAGGATGATAAGGCGAGACACAAAGACAATCCCTACACCAAAAGTATGCAGAGTCTAAAACAAAAATGATGATAGAGGAGACTCGCACAATCTGACACAAAAATGATGACAGACCCATCACCAAAAGGATGATACAACAACACAAACTTACCCACAATCGCAACACCAAAAGGATGCAGGGGTCTATCAGCAAAAGGATGACAAAGAACTATCACATAATCTGGCACCAATAGGATGACAGATCTACCACCAAAAGGATGATAGAGCGACTCACTCACACAATCCCAACACCAAAAGGATGATAGAGCAACACACACAAAATCCCAGTACCAAAAGGATGCAAGGGTCTATCACCAAAAGGATGGCAGATAACACTCGACAATCTGGTACTAAAAGGATGACCAACCTGTCACCAAAAGGATGATAGAGCGACACACGCACACAATCCCGACACCAAAAGGATGAAAGGTCTATCACCAAAAGGATGATATAGAACTCTTGCACAATCTGGCACCAAAAGGATGACAGGCCTATCAATAAAAGGATAATAAAGTGTCACACGCACACAATCCCAACAAAAAAAACATGTAGGCGTAAACCATCAAAAGGATGATAGAGAAATATTCGCATAATCTGGCACCAAAAGGATGATAGACCTATCTCCAAAAGTATGATAGAGCGACACGCGCACAAAATCCCGACACCAAAAGGATGCAGGGTCTATCACCAAAAGGAAGATAAAGAACACTCGCATAATCTGGCACCAAAAGGATGACACACCCATCAGCAACTGAATGATAGAGCCAGACACACACACACACAAATCCGACACCAAAAGGATGCAGGGTCTATCACCAAAGGGATGATAGAGATCACCTGCACAATCTACCACCAAAAGGATGACAGACTTATTAGCAAAATAATGATAGAGCGACACACACACAATTCCGACACCCAAAGGATGCAGGTGTCTATCACCAAAAGGATGATAGAGAACTCTCGCATAATCAGGCACAAATAGGATGACAGACCGACCACCAAAAGGATTATAGAACGACACACACCCAAACCCAACACCATCAGGATGCAGGGGTCTATCACCAAAAGGATGATACAGAACTGTCGAATAATCTGTCAACAAAAGGATGACTGACCTATCACCAAAAGGATGATAGAGTGACACACACACATTCCAAACACCAAAAGCATGATAGAGCAACCTTCGCACAATCTTGAACCAAAAGGTTAACAGAACTATCACCAAATGGATGATAGAGCGACACATACACAAAATCCCAAAACGAAAAGGATGCGGGGGTCTATCACCCAAAGGATGATAGAGAACTCTTGCACAATCTGGAACCAAAAGAATGACATTCCTACCACCAAAAGAATGATAGAGCGACACACATAAAATCCCAACACCAAAAGGATGTAGGGATCTATCACCAAAAGGATGACAGAGAACTCTCGCACAAACTGGCACCAAAAGGATGACAGAGAACTCTCGCACAAACTGGCACCAAAAGGATGACAGACCTATCACCAAAAGGATGATAGAGTGACACATGCATACAATCCCAACACCAAATGGATGTAGGGATCTACCACCAAAAGGATGATAGAGAAACCTTCGCACAATCTGGCACCAAAAGGATGCATGGTCTTTCACCAAAAGGATGATAGAGCGACACACGCACAAAATCCCGACACCAAAAGGATGCAGGGTTTATCACCAAAAGGTTGATAGAGAACTCTTGCACAATCTGGCACCTAAAGGATGACGGACCTATCACCAAAAGGATAATAAAGCGACACGCGTACACAATCCCATCAAAAAAAGGATGCAGAGTGTATCACCAAAAGGATGATAGATAACACTTACACAATCTGGCACCGAAAGGATGACAGACCTATCACGAAAAGGATGATAAGGCGAGACACAAAGACAATCCCTACACCAAAAGTATGCAGAGTCTAAAACAAAAATAATTATAGAGAAGACTCGCACAATCTGACACAAAAATGATGACAGACCCATCACCAAAAGGATGATACAACAACACAAACTTACCCACAATCGCAACACCAAAAGGATGCAGGGGTCTATCAGCAAAAGGATGACAAAGAACTATCACATAATCTGGCACCAATAGGATGACAGATCTACCATCAAAAGGATGATAGAGCGACTCACTCACACAATCCCAACACCAAAAGGATGATAGAGCAACACACACAAAATCCAAGTACCAAAAGGATGCAAGGGTCTATCACCAAAAGGATGGCAGATAACACTCGACAATCTAGTACAAAAAGGATGACAAACCTGTCACCAAAAGGATGATAGAGCGACACACGCACACAATCCCGACACCAAAAGGATGAAAGGTCTATCACCAAAAGGATGATAGAGAACTCTTACACAATCTGACACCAAAAGGATGACAGGCCTATCAATAAAAGGATAATAAAGTGTCACACGCACACAATCCCAACAAAAAAACATGTAGGCGTAAACCATCAAAAGGATGATAGAGCAACATTCGCATAATCTGGCACCAAAAGGATGATAGACCTATCACCAAAAGTATGATAGAGCGACACGCGCACAAAATTCGGACACCAAAAGGATGCAAGGTCTATCACCAAAAGGAAGATAAAGAACACTCGCATAATCTGGCACCAAAAGGATGACACACCCATCAGCAAATGAATGATAAAGCGAGACACACACACACACACACAAATCCAACACCAAAAGGATGCAGTGTCTATCACCAAAGGGATGATAGAGAACACCTGCACAATCTACCACCAAAAGGATGACAGACTTATTAGCAAAATAATGATAGAGCGACACACACACAATTCCGACACCCAAAGGATGCAGGTGTCTATCACCAAAAGGATGATAGAGAACTCTCGCATAATCAGGCACAAATAGGATGACAGACCGACCACCAAAAGGATTATAGAACGACACACACCCATACCCAACACCATCAGGATGCAGGGGTCTATCACCAAAAGGATGATACAGAACTGTCGAATAATCTGTCAACAAAAGGATGACTGACCTATCACCAAAAGGATGATAGAGTGACACACACACATTCCAAACACCAAAAGCATGATAGAGCAACCTTCGCACAATCTTGAACCAAAAGGTTAACAGAACTATCACCAAATGGATGATAGAGCGACACATACACAAAATCCCAAAACGAAAAGGATGCGGGGGTCTATCACCCAAAGGATGATAGAGAACTCTTGCACAATCTGGAACCAAAAGAATGACATTCCTACCACCAAAAGAATGATAGAGCGACACACATAAAATCCCAACACCAAAAGGATGTAGGGATCTATCACCAAAAGGATGACAGAGAACTCTCGCACAAACTGGCACCAAAAGGATGACAGAGAACTCTCGCACAAACTGGCACCAAAAGGATGACAGACCTATCACCAAAAGGATGATAGAGTGACACATGCATACAATCCCAACACCAAATGGATGTAGGGATCTACCACCAAAAGGATGATAGAGAAACCTTCGCACAATCTGGCACCAAAAGGATGCATGGTCTTTCACCAAAAGGATGATAGAGCGACACACGCACAAAATCCCGACACCAAAAGGATGCAGGGTTTATCACCAAAAGGTTGATAGAGAACTCTTGCACAATCTGGCACCTAAAGGATGACGGACCTATCACCAAAAGGATAATAAAGCGACACGCGTACACAATCCCATCAAAAAAAGGATGCAGAGTGTATCACCAAAAGGATGATAGATAACACTTACACAATCTGGCACCGAAAGGATGACAGACCTATCACGAAAAGGATGATAAGGCGAGACACAAAGACAATCCCTACACCAAAAGTATGCAGAGTCTAAAACAAAAATAATTATAGAGAAGACTCGCACAATCTGACACAAAAATGATGACAGACCCATCACCAAAAGGATGATACAACAACACAAACTTACCCACAATCGCAACACCAAAAGGATGCAGGGGTCTATCAGCAAAAGGATGACAAAGAACTATCACATAATCTGGCACCAATAGGATGACAGATCTACCATCAAAAGGATGATAGAGCGACTCACTCACACAATCCCAACACCAAAAGGATGATAGAGCAACACACACAAAATCCAAGTACCAAAAGGATGCAAGGGTCTATCACCAAAAGGATGGCAGATAACACTCGACAATCTAGTACAAAAAGGATGACAAACCTGTCACCAAAAGGATGATAGAGCGACACACGCACACAATCCCGACACCAAAAGGATGAAAGGTCTATCACCAAAAGGATGATAGAGAACTCTTACACAATCTGACACCAAAAGGATGACAGGCCTATCAATAAAAGGATAATAAAGTGTCACACGCACACAATCCCAACAAAAAAACATGTAGGCGTAAACCATCAAAAGGATGATAGAGCAACATTCGCATAATCTGGCACCAAAAGGATGATAGACCTATCACCAAAAGTATGATAGAGCGACACGCGCACAAAATTCGGACACCAAAAGGATGCAAGGTCTATCACCAAAAGGAAGATAAAGAACACTCGCATAATCTGGCACCAAAAGGATGACACACCCATCAGCAAATGAATGATAAAGCGACACACACACACACACACACAAATCCAACACCAAAAGGATGCAGTGTCTATCACCAAAGGGATGATAGAGAACACCTGCACAATCTACCGCCAAAAGGATGACAGACTTATAAGCAAAATAATGATAGAGCGACACACACACACAATCTCGACACCAAAAGGATGCAGGCGTCTATCACCAAAAGGATGATAGAGAACTCTCGCATAATCTGGCACAAAAAGGATTACAGGCCTACCACCAAAAGGATGATAGTACGACACACACCCAAACCCAACACCAAAAGGATACAGAGGTCTATCACCAAAAGAATGATAGAGAACTGTCGAATAATCTGTCACCAAAAGGATGACTGACCTATCACCAAAAGGATGATAGAGTTGCACACACACACACACACATTTCAAACATCAAAAGCATGATAGAGAACCCTTCGCACAATCTGGACCCAAAAGGATAACAGAACTATCCCCAAATGGATGATAGAGCGACACAAACACAAAATCCCAATACCAAAAGGATGCGGGGGTCTATCACGAAAAGGATGATAGAGAAATCTCGCACAATCTAGCACCAAAAGAATGAAAAACCTACCACCAAAAGGATGATAGAGAAACACACACAAAATCCCAATACCAAAAGTATGCAGGGGTTTATCACCAAAAGGATAGCAGAGAACACTCGACAATATGGCACCAACAGGATGACATACCTATCATTAAAAGGATGCTAGAGCGACACACACACACAGTCTCAACACTAAATAGATGAAAGAGCTACCTTCGTTCAATCTGGTACCAAAAGGATGACAAACCTGTAACCAAAAGGATGATAGAGCGACACACGCACACAATCCCGACACCAAAAGGATGCAAGGTCTATCAGCAAAAGGATGATAGAGAACTCTTGCACAATCTGGCACCAAAAGGATGACAGGCATATCAATAAAAGGATAATAAAGCGACACACGCACACAATCCCAACAAAAAAAGGATGTAGGGGTCAACCATCAAAAGGATGATAGAGAAAAATTCGCACTATCTGGCACCAAAAGGATGATAGACCTATCATCAAAAGGATGATAGAGCGACACGCGCACATAATCTCGACACCAAAAGGATGCAGGATCTCTCACCAAAAGGTTGATAAAGAACACTCGCATAATCTGGCACCAAAGGGATGACAGACCCATCAGCAAAAGAATGATAAAGCGACACACACACACACACACACACACAAATCCGACACCAAAAGGATGCAGGGTCTATCACCAAAGGGATGATAGAGAACACCTGCACAATCTACCACCAAAAGGATGAAAGACTTATAAACAAAATAATGATAGAGCGACACACACACAATTCCGACACCCAAAGGATGCAGGCGTCTATCACCAAAAGGATGATAGAGAACTCTCGCATAATCTAGCACAAAAAGGATGACAGACCTACCACCAAAAGGATGATAGAACGACACACACCCAAACCCAACACCATCAGGATGCAGGGGTCTATCACCAAAAGGATGATACAGAACTGTCGAATAATCTGTCAACAAAAGGATAACTGACCTATCACCAAAAGGATGATAGAGTAACACACACACATATCCAAACACAAAAAACCAGGATAGAGCAACCTTCGCACAATCTTGAACCAAAAGGATAACATAACTATCACCAAATGGATGATAGAGCGACACATACACAAAATCCCAACACCAAAAGGATGCGGGGGTCTATCACCCAAAGGATGATAGAGAAGTCTCGCACAATCTGGAACCAAAAGAATGACAAACCTACCACCAAAAGAATGATAAAGCGACACACACAAAATCCCAACACCAAAAGGATGTAGGGGTCAATCACCAAAAGGATGACAAAGAGCTCTCGCACAAACTGGCACCAAAAGGATGACAGACGTATCACCAAAAGGATGATAGAGTGACACATGCATACAATCCCAACACCAAAAGGATGTAGGGATCTACCACCAAAAGGATGATAGAGCAACCTTCGCACAATCTGGCACCAAAAGCATGCATGGTCTATCACCAAAAGGATGATAGAGCAACACACACACAAAATCCCGACACCAAAAGGATGCAGGGTTTATCACCAAAAGGTTGAAAGAGAACTCTTGCACAATCTGGCACCTAAAGGATGACAGACCTATCACCAAAAGGATAATAAAGCGAGACACAAAGACAATCCTACACCAAAAGTATGCAAAGTCTAAAACCAAAATGATGATATAGAACACTCGCACAATCTGACACCAAAATGGTGACAGACCCATCACCAAAAGGATGATACAGCAACACAAACACACCTACAATCGCAACAACAAAAGGATGCAGGGGTCTATCAGCAAAAGGATGACAAAGAACTATCACATAATCTGGCACCAATAGGATGACAGATCTACCATCAAAAGGATGATAGAGCGACTCACTCACACAATCCCAACACCTAAAAGAATGCAACGGTCTTTCACCGAAAGGATGATAGAGAACTCTCGTACAATCTGGCACCAAAAGGATGACAGACCCATCACCAAAAGGATGATAGAGTGAAACACGCACACAATCCAAACAACAAAAGGATGTAGGGGTCTACCACCAAAAGGATGATAGAGTAACCTTCGCACAATCTGGCACCAAAAGGATAACAGACCTATCATCAAATGGATGATAGAGCGACACACGCACACCATCCCAACACCAAAAGGATGCAGGGGTTATAACTAAAAGGATGATAGAGAACACTCGCACAATCTTGCACCAAAAGGATGATAGACCTATCAACAAAAGGATGATAGAGCGGCACACACACAAACAATCCAAACAACAAAAGGATGGAGGGGTCTACCACCAAAAGGGTGATAGAGAAACCTTCACACAATCTGGCACCAAAACGATAACAGACCTATCACCAAATGGAGAATAGAGCGACAGACGCACATAATCCCAACACAAAAAGGATGCAGGGGTCTATCACCAAAAGGACGATAGAGAACTTTCATACAATCTGGCACCAAAAGAATGACAAACCTACCACCAAAAGGATGATAGAGAGACACACAAAGACAATCCCAACACCAAAAAGATGCAGGGGACATCACCAAAAGGATGGCAGAGAACTCTCGCATAATCTGGTACCAAAAGGATGACAGACCTATCACCAAATGGATGATAGAGTGACACACGCACACAATCCCAACACCAAAAGAATATAGGGATCTACCACCAAAAGGATGATAGAGCAACATTCACACAATCTGGCACTAAAAGGATGACATACCTATCAGCAAAAGGATGATAGACGGCACATGCATACAATCCCGACACCAAAAGGATGTAAGGTCTATCACGAAAAGGATGATAGAGAACACTCGCACAATCTGGCACGAAAAAGATAATAGACGTGTCACCAAAAGGGTGATAGAGCGACACGCGCATACAATCCCGACACCAAAAGGATGCAGGGGTCTATCACCAAAAGGATGATAGAGAACTCTCGAATAATCTGGCACCAAAAGGATGACATACCTATCACCAAAAGGGTGATAGAGTGACACATGCACACAATCCCAACACCAAAAGGATGCGGGGGTCTATTGCCAAAAGGATGATAGAGAACTCTCGCACAATCTAGCACCAAAAGAATGACAAATCTACCACCAAAAGGATGATAGAGTAACACATACAAAATGCCAATACCAAAAGGATGCAGGGGTCTATCACCAAAAGGATGACAGAGAACTCTCGACAATCTGGCACCAGAAGGATGAAATACCTATCACCAAAAGGATGATAGAGTGACACACGCACACAATCCCAATACCAAATAGATGAAAGAGCAACCTTCGCTCAATCTGGTACCAAAAGGATGACAAACCTGTCACCAAAAGGATGATAGAGCGACACACGCACATAATCTAGACACCAAAAGGATGCAGGGTCTATCACCAAAAGGATGATAGGGAACTCTTGCACAATCTGGAACCAAAAGGATGACACAGATATCAATAAAAGGATAATAAAGCGACAATAAAGCGACACACGCACACAATCCCAACAAAAAAAAGATGTATGGGTCTACCATCAAAAGGATGATAGAGCAACATTCGCACAATCTGGCACCAAAAGTATGATAGACCTATCACTAAAAGGATGATAGAGCGACACGCGCACACAATCCCGACACCAAAATGATGCAGGATCTCTCACCAAAAGGATGATAATGAACACTCGTATAATCTGGCACCAAAAGGATGACAGACCCATCAGCAAAAGAATGATAAAGCAACACACACACACACACGCACATAAATCCGACACCAAAAGGACGCAGGGTCTATCACCAAAGGGATGATAGAGAACACCTGCACAATCTATCACCAAAAGGATGACAGACTTATAAGCAAAATAATGATAGAGCGATACACACACACAATCTCAAAACCAAAAGGATGCAGGCGTCTATCACCAAAAGGATGATAGAGAACTCTCGCATAATCTGGCACAAAAAGGATGACAGACCTACCACCAAAAGGATGATAGAACGACACACACTTAAACGCAACACCAAAAGGATGCAGGGGTCTATCACGAAAAGGATGATAAAGAACTGTTGTAGAATCTGGCACCAAAAGGATGACAGACCTAATACCAAAAGGATGATACGGTGACACACACACATTCTAAACACCAAAAAGATGATAGAGCAACCTTTGCACAATCTGGAACCAAGGGATTACAGACCTATTATTGCATCCCAAAATTTGCCCAACCTTTTTCTTTAACTGGCTTTTGTTTCATAGCATCAGCATTGCATTTCATTGCATTAACATTTGCATATCATGGCCCATACACAGTGGATCAATGGGGTGTGCTCATCAAGAAGAAGTTATCAAAGTCTAAGCCTAATCAAGAAGCTTCATTCAAGCTATTCAACAACTTATCACCATCAGAAAAGTCAAAGAGTTGTATGTATGGTTGTATCTCCTATCGTGGGGGAGGTCAATGAAAAGGTCATCAGAAGGCTATGAATCAATGGATGTGGGTGTAAAACATTAGGGGAGCTCATGCGATGATTTAAGAGTCACTATGGAGCTTATTCAGGCCATTATATAAAGTACAAGAGGCCACAACCAAGATTGGTGCAACTAGGGTTTTCACCTGGTCAACCCTCAGTCAACTGTGAGTCTTGAGGAGATTAAGACTCAATTCCAAGCCACTATGATAATGGAATGTTGTGTTGAGACACTTAAGAGATCATTTCAAGATCAGTTCATCAATATTAAAGAGTGTGAGAAGTTATTGAGCTAGGGTTTCTAAGCTTGACAGTGTAAAATCTCCTATTTCAGTGCCTAACTTCAAGACCACATAACTCAAGATACAAGTTTCATCTTATCTTGACATAAACATGATACTTGTAGAGCATGTTCTTAGCTTTCTTTTGAGTATTAGAAGTCATTCATTGGATTTCTACAACTCAAGTTATGAAGCTGGCAAGTTACAGGTCATTAGATGAATGTGATTTTGGTACTTGAAAGTCAACCAACTTCCAGGAAATTTTTGAGCTAGAAGGATGTTTCTCCTCAACTTTTGATAAACATGAATGTTGTTCCTCATGATCTTAGCTTTCCAAAGAGTACTAGAAGTCCTCATTTGGATTTGTAGAACTCAAGATATGAGACTTACAAGTCAAGGGTATTTTGGGAAAGTAAGATTACAGGTCATTTTCATTATAAGTCAATTTCACCACTTTGCATACCTCAAATGAAAATCTTGCCAACTTGAAATTTGCTCAAAATGGTATCATTTGGCCAATCAAACCTCAAGGGATCATTGATATGGCTTGGATAGGAAAATGTATGGAGAAAAATTCATGAAAGGAAGCTTGAAAAGGGCTAATTCAAATCAATTCATTTTGGAACCAATTCATGTCATATTTGTGCTTGTTTTGAGTCCAAATGATATTTTAAGAACAATGGCAACATTACAAATCAAGTTTAAAGTCATTTGCTATGCCAATTTCATGGTTTCTTCATCTTTAAGCAACACATTTCAAATCTACCATAGATTCATTTCCAAGGCCTCAATCTCAGCCACACATATTCCTTACATCATAAGTAACTAGAATGGATCAATGTACAAGCTGTTTGGCTCTGTTTTTCACCATTTCCATAAACCTTCAAAATCAAAAATGTGAATTTAGGATTGGACTATTATGGGCTTCGATCGGGCTTCTAATCATCACATATCCATTGTATATAACATTCTAATCATTTCCTAACAAAAAAATAACAGAATTTGGAGGTAGTTACAACAGAATTTCATGGAGAAAAAGTGAAGAAAAATTGATTTTCGTTTTTGGAGAATCACCCACATTCAAGCCAAACCAAGATTGCTAGAAGCTTAAGGATGATCCATTGAAACTTTCAGCACCATTTAGAGTGAGAACCATTGCCAATTGACACCTCCATTGAAGCTCAAAACCAGGTTTCTATTTCTTATCCATGCTCTCTATTCTTGAGGAATTTTAGTGCCATTTTCATGGATTTACACTCCTAAGGATATGTAGAAGGTTTTAGGATTAGTTTGGTTAAGTTTCTTGACAATTTAGGAAATGACACCTTAGCTTGTTGTTCACATTTCTCCTTATTTATTGGATAAAAATGGAAAAAATATGATATTCATGATCTAGGAAGCAAGATGAAGAGAATGGTATAAGAAATTTAAGTTTTGTTAAGGTTTAAAAACCGGTACTTTTCACTACCGCCGGAGAAGATGACCGGAATCTTCTCCGGCCACCGTGCCCACCGCCATGTATAATCCCTCCGTTTGTCCATTTAAAATTGCCAGGTGTAATACTGGTCGTCCGAACGCGTGGATCGTTGACTCCGTCATCCCAACACACAACCGTGATTGATTTCGCGAATAGGCTCTTCCCATGGCATGAAACGCTGAGTTTCACTTGGGAAACTCAGCTGGGCTTAAGGCCATTTCTTATCCGCACCCCTATCTCACACGGCCCATTGGATATAATACACGCGAAAAGTACTCACTGCACCACCTTTAGTTTTCCTTTTATTTTATTTTTCTCTTATTGTTCTCTTAATGGCTGTTTGATTTTAATTCAGAAAAAATATTAAATGATGCCAATAAATCTTGAAAAAAATCATGTAGGTGGTTTAATATGTCTAGAATTGTGCCATATTTTTTAATTTCAGTTTTAATGCATTTTTCATTTAATTTCATTTTTTCCATTTTAATATGTTTTTAATAATTGAAAAATTACATGCCATGCTTTGTGACTTTCTTTCTCTTTCAATAATCCATAGAAATGTCTAATTTTTTGTGTGATGCAGGTTGATACATGGAATAATATTGTAGTATTTTTCTTGCATTTTTTAGATTCCATTTGAATAGGTTTTGAAGCACATCTTTAGAGCCTTCCCCATTTGAATCTCCCATAGCATACATCTAGGTTTAGTACCTGGTTAGTGTCCTTAGGCTTATAGTTTGGACTTGAAACGTTTACCATGCACCCCTAACACAGTTAGGATCATCCAGGAATTTTCTTAGGATTTTTAGAATTGATTTCCTATTTTTCCTATATTTGGCTTTCTGACCAATGTTTGCATGTGTCAACTTGCACCCTCTCATAGCTTGGCCTCATAAATGAACTTGTAGTCAACCTTAAGCCCCTAACCCTTTCATAACCTCATAGTACCTAGGTTGACACCTTTCCTTAGAGCTAAACATTGAAGGTTTCTTTGGGAGTTTTTGTGATGATTTCTCTCCCTTGTGTGGCTTCTCTACTTGAGTTTGCCTTGTCACTCCAATCTATCATAGTCCTATCTTTAGGATCCCTGTTGGGAGAGCCTAATCCTTTCTTTGGTTAGATTCTATGCATTCCTCAAGGGGTTGAGCCTCTAATGGACATTCAATGGTATAGTACATTCCTTTGGTTTGCACTATCTTCATTCTCCAAGTCCTATTCTTAGGATCCCTCTTGGGAGAGCCTAATCCTTCCTTTGGTTTGATTTTATGCATTCCTCAAGAGGTTGAGCCTTGAATGGACATTCAATAGCATAGTACATTCCTTTGGTTTATACTATCTTCTCATCAGTCTTATTCTTAGGATCCCTCTTGTGAGAGCCTAATCCTTCCTTTGGTTGGATTCTGTGCATTCCTCAAGAGGTTGAGCCTGAGATGGACTCTTGTGTTAACACACCTCTAAGCTGGATGTAGCCTGGGGTGATTTCCCTGTTTCTCATGTTGGTTACACTTCTCCTCCCTGTTTGATTGATTTGCTTGCTGCATTAGGATAGAACTGCATGAGTAGAATACTTTTGCTTAGGTGCATGACTGCATTGAAAGGTTGAGCTAGTCTCCCTTTTCTTGTTTGCATTGAAAGGTTGAGTTTATCTCCCTTTGCTTGTGTGCTTTCTCTGTGCATCTCTGTTTGCATCCCATTGTTTGCATCAGAAGTTGAGGTTTCCTCCTTCTGCTTGTACTGTTGCATTGCATATGCATCTGTTTATATTCTTATCTCATCTGCTTAATGATTTTGCTTTGTTTCTGTTTCCCCTTTTGCATGTTCCCTTAGGATTCTCATTTCCTTGTTTAAGGAGTGATGATAGACATTAGGTTTAATCCATGCATGACAACATCTAGGATAGTTTCCCCTTCAAACTCAACCTTAGGATGAATCCATTGCATGACAACATTAGGGCTGGATAGTTCCCCTGTAGAGTCCTTCTTATCTTCTCTCTTCAAACCACAGTAAAACGTAATATAGGCAAATTCATACCGTGCGTTACGAGCCTTAAGCCACTTGGGAAATGATAATTGAGCGGTCTCCTCTCAATCGTCTAGAGTGTTTAGTATACGTCCTTTGGACGATATGTGACGCATTCGCTCCTAAGTCATAGTCTCTAGTGCAGTGTGAATTACAAACATTCATAAAAAAACATTTCTTTCGTAAAAGATAAAAAACTAGTATCAAACTTCCTTTTGCCCCGTGGGCCCGTAATCCAAGGAAAACATTTTCAGAAAAGAGTGTTGTTAACTCTCAGTTCTACCGCAAACGGTAACGCACGATTCTCCAACGAGTGAGTTGCATACACCAAACTGCTGGAGCTGTTTGTTAACCCTACTCGGGTAAAAAATAGATGAATCAAAACCCGTAGTTATCCCGAACTACGTTCGCTCTGATTTCTTATGCCAGATGAGAATACGTAGGCACAAGATGCGATATCTTGGGGAGCAACCTTCCCCCTTTAGCCGTAGTTAGCCGAACTACGTTGACACTGATTTCTCGTTCCAGACGAGAAAAAGTAGGCACGAAGCTGCGATGCTTTGCCGAGTCATTTTCTTTTTCTTTTGAGGCAGCCTTGATAGGTAAATAGATAAACAACCCGTAAGATAAACACAACAAGCATGGATCCCGTTGAGTACAACAGACGTGAGGGGTGCTAATACCTGCCCCTTGCGTAACCGACTCCCGAACCCATACATGGTTGCGATGATCTCGTCTTATACCTTTTCGTCAGGTTTTTCCGATCATTTCCTTTCCCTTCCTGTGGGATAACTAACGAAAGGTGGCGACTCTTCTGTTTTGCCGGCACCTTATTTTCGTAGTAGCGACACCTATCACCAAATGGATGATAGAGCGACACACGCACACAATCCCAATACCAAAAGGATGCAGGGGTCTATCACCCAAAGGATGATAGAGAACTCTCGCACAATCTGGAACCAAAAGAATGAAAAAACTACCACCAAAAGAATGAGAGTACGACACACACAAATTCTCAACACCAAAAGGATGTAGGGGTCTATCACCAAAAGGATGATAGAGAACTCTCGCACAAACTGGCACCAAAAGGATGACAGACCTATCACCAAAAGGATGATAGAGTGACACATGCACTCAATCCCAACACCAAAAGGATATAGGGTTCTACCACTAAAAGGATGATAGAACAACCTTCAAACAATCTGGCACCAAAAGGATGCAGGGTCTATCACCAAAAGGACGATAGAGCGACACACGCACACAATCCTGACACCAAAAGGATGCAGGGTCTATCACCAAAAGGTTTATATAG
This sequence comes from Lathyrus sativus, assembly GCA_963859935.3. NCBI lineage: Eukaryota > Viridiplantae > Streptophyta > Magnoliopsida > Fabales > Fabaceae > Lathyrus > Lathyrus sativus. Next base: position 307,007,432 of record OZ012735.1, on the reverse strand, counting down.
AACTCTTGCACAATCTGGTACCTAAAGGATGACAAACCTATCACCAAAAGGATAAGAGAGCGACACGCGTACACAATCCCAACAAAAAAAAGGATGCAGGGTGTATCACCAAAAGGATGATAGATAACACTTGCACAATATGGCACCAAAAAGGATGACAAACCTATCACCAGAAGGATGATAAGGCGACACACAACGACAATCCTGACACCAAAAGGATGCAGGGTCTATCACCAAAATGATGATAGAGAACACTCGCAGAATTTGACACAAAAGGGATGACAGAACCATCACCAAAAGGATGATAGAGCAACACACACAGACACGCATTCCCAACAATAAAAGGATGCAGGGGTCTATCACCAAAAGGATGACAAAGAACTCTTGCACAATCTGGCACCAATAGGATGAGAGACCTACCATCAAAAGGATGATAGAGCGACTCATTCACACAATCCCAACACCAAAAGGATGCAGGGGTCTATCACCGAAAGGATGATAGAGAACTCTCGTACAATATGGCACCAAAAGGATGACAGACCTATCACCAAAAGGATGATAGAGCGACACACGCACACAATCCAAACAACAAAAGGATGTAGGGGTCTACCACCAAAAAGATGATAGAGTAACCTTCTAACAATCTGGCACTAAAAGGAGAACATACCTATCACCAAATGGATGATAGAGCGACACACACAAAATCCCAATACCAAAAGGAGGCAGGGTCTATCACCAAAAGGATGATAGAGAAAACACGCATAATCTGGTACCAAAAAGATGATAGAGTGAAACACACAGATAATCCCGAAACCAAAATGATGCAGGGTCTATCACCAAAATGATGATAGAGAACACTCGCACAATCTGACACAAAAAGGATGACAGGGGTCTATCACCAAAAGGATAACAGAGAACTCTCGCACAATCTGGCACCAATAGGATGACAGACCTACCACCAAAAGGATGATAGACAACACACTCAGACAATCGCAACACCAAAAGGATGCAGGGCTCTATCACTAAAAGGATGATATAGAACTCTCGTAATATCTGGCACCAAAAGGACTACAGACCTATCACCAAAAGGATGATAGAGCGACACACACACACGCACACACACACACACAATTCAAACAACAAAAGGATGGAGGAGTCTACCATCAAAAGGGTGATAGAGCAATCTGCGCACAATCTGGCACCAAAAGGATAAGAGACTTATCACCAAATGGATGATAGAGCGACACACGCACATAATCCCAACACCAAAAGGATGCGGGGGTCTATCACCAAATGAATGATAGAGAACTTTCATAAAATCTGGCACCAAAAGAATGAAAAACCTACCACCAAAAGGATGATAGAGCGACACACACAGACAATCCCAACACCAAAAGCATGTAGGGGATATTACCAAAAGGATGACAGATAACTCTCGCACAATCTGGTACGAAAAGGATGGCAGACCTATCAACAAAAGGATGATAGAGCGACACACGCACACAATCCCAACACCAAAAGAATATAGGGATCAACGACCAAAAGGATGATAGAGCAACATTCACACAATCTGGCCTTAAAAGGATGACATACCTATCACCAAAAGGATGATAGACGGCACATGCATACAATCCCGACACCAAAAGGATGTAGTGTCTATCACCAAAAAGATGATAGAGAACACTCGCACAATCTGGCACCAAAAGGATAATAGACCTGTCACCAAAAGGGTGATAGAGCGACACGCGCAAACAATCCCGAAACCAAAAGGATGCAGGGGTCTATCACCAAAAGGATGATAGAGAACTCTCAAACAATCTGGCACCAAAAGGATGACAGACCTATCACCAAAATGATGATAGAGTGACACGTGCACACAATCCCAACACCAAAAGGATGCGGGGGTCTATCACCAAAAGGATGATAGAGAACTCTCCCACAATCTAGCACCAAAAGAATGACAAATCTACCACCAAAAGGATGATAGAGCAACACACACAAAATCCCATACCAAAAGGATGCAGGGGTCTATCACCAAAAGGATGACAGAGAACTCTTGATAATCTGGCATACCTGTCACCAAAAGGATGCAGGGGTCTATCACCAAAAGGATGACAGAGAACTCTTGATAATCTGGCATACCTGTCACCAAAAGGATGATAGAGCGACAAACGCATACAATCCCAACACCAAATGGATGAAAGAGGAACCTTCACTCAATCTGGTACCAAAAGGATGACAGAGCGACACACGCACACAATCCCAACACCAAAATGATGCAAGGTCTATCACCAAAAGGATGATAGAGAACTCTTGCACAATCTGGAACCAAAAGGATGACAGGCATATCCATAAAAGGATAATAAAGCGACACACGCACACAATCCCAACAAAAAAAGGATGTAGTGGTCTACCATCAAAAGGATGATAGAGCAACATTCGCACAATCTGGCACCAAAAGGATGATAGACCTATCAGCAAAAGGATGATAAAGCGACACGGGCACACAATCCCGACACCAAAAGGATGCAGGGTCTATCACCAAAATGATGATAGAGAACACTCGCAGAATTTGACACAAAAGGGATGACAGAACCATCACCAAAAGGATGATAGAGCAACACACACAGACACGCATTCCCAACAATAAAAGGATGCAGGGGTCTATCACCAAAAGGATGACAAAGAACTCTTGCACAATCTGGCACCAATAGGATGAGAGACCTACCATCAAAAGGATGATAGAGCGACTCATTCACACAATCCCAACACCAAAAGGATGCAGGGGTCTATCACCGAAAGGATGATAGAGAACTCTCGTACAATCTGGCACCAAAAGGATGACAGACCTATCACCAAAAGGATGATAGAGCGACACACGCACACAATCCAAACAACAAAAGGATGTAGGGGTCTACCACCAAAAAGATGATAGAGTAACCTTCTAACAATCTGGCACTAAAAGGAGAACATACCTATCACCAAATGGATGATAGAGCGACACACACAAAATCCCAATACCAAAAGGAGGCAGGGTCTATCACCAAAAGGATGATAGAGAAAACACGCATAATCTGGTACCAAAAAGATGATAGAGTGAAACACACAGATAATCCCGAAACCAAAATGATGCAGGGTCTATCACCAAAATGATGATAGAGAACACTCGCACAATCTGACACAAAAAGGATGACAGGGGTCTATCACCAAAAGGATAACAGAGAACTCTCGCACAATCTGGCACCAATAGGATGACAGACCTACCACCAAAAGGATGATAGACAACACACTCAGACAATCGCAACACCAAAAGGATGCAGGGCTCTATCACTAAAAGGATGATATAGAACTCTCGTAATATCTGGCACCAAAAGGACTACAGACCTATCACCAAAAGGATGATAGAGCGACACACACACGCACACACACACACACACAATTCAAACAACAAAAGGATGGAGGAGTCTACCATCAAAAGGGTGATAGAGCAATCTGCGCACAATCTGGCACCAAAAGGATAAGAGACTTATCACCAAATGGATGATAGAGCGACACACGCACATAATCCCAACACCAAAAGGATGCGGGGGTCTATCACCAAATGAATGATAGAGAACTTTCATAAAATCTGGCACCAAAAGAATGAAAAACCTACCACCAAAAGGATGATAGAGCGACACACACAGACAATCCCAACACCAAAAGCATGTAGGGGATATTACCAAAAGGATGACAGATAACTCTCGCACAATCTGGTACGAAAAGGATGGCAGACCTATCAACAAAAGGATGATAGAGCGACACACGCACACAATCCCAACACCAAAAGAATATAGGGATCTACGACCAAAAGGATGATAGAGCAACATTCACACAATCTGGCCTTAAAAGGATGACATACCTATCACCAAAAGGATGATAGACGGCACATGCATACAATCCCGACACCAAAAGGATGTAGTGTCTATCACCAAAAAGATGATAGAGAACACTCGCACAATCTGGCACCAAAAGGATAATAGACCTGTCACCAAAAGGGTGATAGAGCGACACGCGCAAACAATCCCGAAACCAAAAGGATGCAGGGGTCTATCACCAAAAGGATGATAGAGAACTCTCAAACAATCTGGCACCAAAAGGATGACAGACCTATCACCAAAATGATGATAGAGTGACACGTGCACACAATCCCAACACCAAAAGGATGTGGGGGTCTATCACCAAAAGGATGATAGAGAACTCTCCCACAATCTAGCACCAAAAGAATGACAAATCTACCACCAAAAGGATGATAGAGCAACACACACAAAATCCCATACCAAAAGGATGCAGGGGTCTATCACCAAAAGGATGACAGAGAACTCTTGATAATCTGGCATACCTGTCACCAAAAGGATGCAGGGGTCTATCACCAAAAGGACGACAGAGAACTCTTGATAATCTGGCATACCTGTCACCAAAAGGATGATAGAGCGACAAACGCATACAATCCCAACACCAAATGGATGAAAGAGGAACCTTCACTCAATCTGGTACCAAAAGGATGACAGAGCGACACACGCACACAATCCCAACACCAAAATGATGCAAGGTCTATCACCAAAAGGATGATAGAGAACTCTTGCACAATCTGGAACCAAAAGGATGACAGGCATATCCATAAAAGGATAATAAAGCGACACACGCACACAATCCCAACAAAAAAAGGATGTAGTGGTCTACCATCAAAAGGATGATAGAGCAACATTCGCACAATCTGGCACCAAAAGGATGATAGACCTATCAACAAAAGGATGATAAAGCGACACGGGCACACAATCCCGACACCAAAAGGATGCAGGGTCTATCACCAAAAGGATGATAACGAACACTCGCTTAATCTGGCACCAAAAGGATGATAGACCCATCAGCAAAAGGATGATAAAGTGACATACACACACACACACAATTCCGACACCAAAAGGATGCAGGGTCTATCACCAAATGGATGATAAAGAACACCTGCACAATCTAGCATCAAAAGGATGACAGACCTATCAGGAAAATAATGATAGAGTGACACACACACATAATCCCCAAACCAAAAGAATGTGGGGGTTCTATCACCAGAAGGATAATAGAGAACTCTCGCATAATCTGACACAAAATGGATGACAGACCTACCACCAAAAGGATGATAGAACGACACACACCCAAACCCAACACCAAAAGGATGCAGGGGTCTATCACTAAAAATGATGATAGAGAACTGTCATATAATCTGGCACCAAAAGGATGACAGACCTATCACCAAAAGGATGATAGGGTGACACACACACACACACACACACATTCCAAACACCAAAAGGATGATAGAGCAACCTTCGCACAATCTGGAACCAAGAGGATAACAGACCTATCATCTAATGGATGATAGAGCGATACACGCAGACAATCCCAATACCAAAAGGATGCGGGGGTCTATCACCCAAAGGATGATAGAGAACTCTCGCACAATCTGGAACCAAAAGAGTGACAAACCTACCACCAAAACAATGATAGTGCGACACACACAAAATCCCAACACCAAAAGGATGTAGGGGTCTATCACCAAAAGGATGACAGAGAACTCTCGCACAAACTAGCACCAAAAGAATTACAAACCTATCACCAAAAGTATGATAGAGTGACACATGCACACAATCCCAACACCAAAAGGATGTAGGGATCTACCACCAAAAGGATGATAGAGCAGCCTTCGCACAATCCGGGACCAAAAGGATGCAGAGTCTATCACCAAAAGGATGGTAGAGTGACACACGCACACAATCCTAACACCAAAAGGATGCAGGGTCTATCATCAAAAGGTTTATAGAGAACTCTTGCACAATCTGGCACCTAAAGGATGACGGACCTATCACCAAAAGGATAATAAAGTGACACGCGTACACAATCCCAACAAAAAAGGATACAGGGTGTATCACCAAAAGGATGATAGATAACGCTTGCACAATCTGGCACCAAAAAGGATGACAGACCTATCACCAAAAGGATGATAAGGCGACACACAAAAACAATTCCGACACCAAATGGATGCAGGGTCTATCACCAAAATGATGATAGAGAACACTCGCAGAATCTGACACAAAAGGAATGACAGAACCATCACCAAAAGGATGATAGAGCAACACACACAGACACGCAATCCCAACAACAAAAGTATGCAGGGGTCTATCACCAAAAGGATGACAAAGAACTCTCACACAATCTGGCACCAATAGGATGAGAGACCTACCATCAAAAGGATGATAGAGCGACTCATTCAGACAATCCCAACACCAAAAGGATGCAGGGGTCTATCACAGAAAGGATGATAGAGAACTCTCGTACAATCTGGCACCAAAAGGATGACAAACCTATCACCAAAAGGATGATATAGCGACACACGCACACAATTCAAACAACAAAAGGATGTAGGGGTCTACCATCAAAAAGATGATAGAGTAACCTTCGCACAATCTGGCACTAAAAGGAGAACGTACCTATCGCCAAATGGATGATAGATCGACACATGCACAAAATCCCAATACCAAAAGGAAGCAGGGTCTATCACCAAAAGGATGATAGAGAACACTCGCATAATCTGGTACCAAAAAGATGATAGAGTGAAACACACAGACAATCCCGAAACCAAAATGATGCAGGGTCTATCATCAAAATGATGATAGAGAACACTCGCACAATCTGACACAAAAAGGTTGACAGACCCATCATCAAAAGGATGATATAGCGACACACACACACACAATCCCAATACCAAAAGGATGCAGGGGTCTATCACCAAAAGGATAACAGAGAACTCTCGCACAATATGGCACCAATAGGATGACAGACCTACCACCAAAAGGATGATAGACAACACACTCACACAATCCCAACACCAAAAGGATGCAGGGCTCTATCATTAAAAGGATGATATAGAACTCTCGTAATATCTGGCACCAAAAGGACTACAGACCTATCACCAAAAGGATGATAGAGCGACACACACACACACACACACAATTCAAACAACAAAAGGATGGAGGGGTCTACCATCAAAAGGGTGATAGAGCAATCTTCGGACAATCTGGCACCAAAAGGATAACAGACTTATCACCAAATGGATGATAGTGCGACACATGCACATAATCCCAAAACCAAAAGGATGCGGGGGTCTATCACCAAATGGATGATAGAGAACTTTCGTACAATCTGGCACCAAAAGAATGAAAAACCTACCACCAAAAGGATGATAGAGCGACACACACAGACAATCCCAACACCAAAAGGATGTAGGGGATATTACCAAAAGGATGATAGATAACTCTCGCACAAGCTGGTACCAAAAGGATGACAGACCTATCAACAAAAGGATGATAGAGCGAGACACGCACACAATCCCAACACCAAAAGAATATAGGGATCTACCACCAAAAGGATGATAGAGCAACATTCACACAATCTGGCCTTAAAAGGATGACATACCTATCACCAAAAGGATGATAGACGGCACATGCATACAATGCCGACACCAAAAGGATGTAGTGTCTATCACCAAAAAGATGATAGAGAACACTCGCACAATCTGGCACCAAAAGGATAATAGACCTGTCACCAAAAGGGTGATAGAGCGACACACGCAAACAATCCTGACACCAAAAGGATGCAGGGGTCTATCACTAAAAGGATGATAGAGAACTCTCGAACAATCTGGCACCAAAAGGATGACAGACGTATCACCAAAAGGATGATAGAGTGACACATGCACACAATACCAACACCAAAAGGATGCGGGGGTCTATCACCACAAGGATGATAGAGAACTCTCCCACAATCTAGCACCAAAAGAATGACAAATCTACCACCAAAAGGATGATAGAGCAACACACAAAAAATCCCATACCAAAAGGATGCAGGGGTCTATCACCAAAAGGATGACAGAGAACTCTTGATTGTGACACCCTCATTTTCGCCTTTAGCCCTTGTACCCTACATTCGCCATATCATACATCATTTTATTGCATATCGAGCATGTGGGTACGGATTGGGTCGATTTGTCATTTTCCATTTCAAATGAGATAACTTGTCTATCTTGGACTACATGGAAGAAAAGGTTCATCACCTAAGGTTTGATCTAAATTGGAAGGATTACCCATCTAGATTTCTTCAAAGAGAAGTTACTTGACAAAAGATTAGGATATTCAAGATATATTCCTAATGACCATGAAATGCAAGGCATAATTCAAGATTGCTTCACCCAATTTGGTTTCAAATTCTTGATCAAGTGGAGTTCAAATTTGCATAGCATGAGTCAAGATCACAAGTGCATAATTCAAAGTTCAAGATTAATGAAGTCAAGACTAGATTTAAGAATATGGCAAAGAAAAATTTCATGACATTTGAAAAAATGTCACATTTATTACAAAGTCTCAAGCACTTGATAATGCTTTGAAAAAACAAGCTACTTCTAGTTTTAATCCAAGATTCTAATCAAATTCATGTTGTGGTAATGCCACACCAAGTCCACATTATGCTTACAAACATCCAAGAAATATGCAAGGATTAAATCAACATTGGAATGTTTTAGGACCAAGATTATGCATGTTAGTCATGAACAAAACAACCCCATGCAAGAGGAGACAAACTACCTCATGTCACAAAATCTACATGTCACAAGACCAAGGGAATAACATGTGACAATGCTTCTACATATCAGAATTTTCAAAATGCTGTCAAGAGTTGGTGGCATTGACCAAGAGGAGCTGTCCAAACACAAACCAACAAAATGGGTGCAAGGCACAAGGTGCTGCATCAAATAGCATAGGAAAGTAGTGCAGAAAATGCAGCATAGCAAGTTGCATGGAAATGGAAATAAAGAGAGTGAAATGAGAAAAGGTGGCAAGAGACATTACCCCATGAAAAAATCTGATGTTTGGGGGGAAGAGAAAACCCTAGGAGCTGAGATAAGAGGGGGGGGGGGGTTGTAAACAAGACTCTTCATTCATTCAAGATCCATTCTACACACACTTGCAAAACAAGAAAATAGAGAGAGCAAACAATACCCTAAAAACCAGAAAAATAGGAAGCTTTGCAAACCAGAAAAAGAGAGTGATATAGAACCAAGAGGATCATTGAGAAACAAAACCTTCACAACATAGAGTGAAGAGGAGTGAAGTACTTTCAACTAAGACCAAGGAGGACTTGCAAGAAGGATAGAAAGCTCTTGGGTATCCATTTCCTCCACCTTTTCTCCCTTTATTTTTTGCTCTTACATTCATTTTGTTTACTCTTTTATATATTGTTGTATTGTATGTTTCATGTAAGGTTCCAAAGGGACCAAGAAACCGTTCTTAAGAAACCACAAAAACGAAAGAAAAACATAGAAAAGTTAGGTTTTTTCACTCTGGTAGCCTGACACGGGCCGTGTCACATAACACGGCCACCCGTGTCGCCCAACACGGGCCGTGTCACACAACACGGCCACCCGTGTTGCACCTCTGTTTGAGGTTTCAACGTCCAAAAACCCCAGGCTTCACAACACGGGCTGTGTCACACAACACGGCCACCCGTGTTGCACCTCTGTTTACCCTAAAAATCATTTTTCACTCAGACTTTACAACACGGGCCGTGTCACACAACACGGCCACCCGTGTTGCACCTCTGTCATGCCCTAAAACTCACACTGCAGGTACCTTATGACACGGGCCATGTCATACAACACGGCCACCCGTGTTACACCACTATTTTGCTACTTTTTTCGATATTTTTCTCAAGGAGTTCGCATGGCGAACTCCTTGATGGCACTTTGTGCCGTTTTTATTGCATGTTACGATTTTTTATTAACCGACTAATCCTATATGTTGTATTATTTTAGTATGAATGTTGCTATTGTCCTTGGTGACTTTTGATTCCAAAAACCATTTTCAAAAAAACAAACTCTCGATTTTATCGAGCCATTTTTAACCCTTGTAAGTCGGCCGCCTTGTGCGTCCGCCATCGACCTAGTTCGTATCACCTCAAATACTTTTACAAACAATAAATCTTGATCCAACGTCAAGTGGTTCTCTTTTCTCATAAAAATCCAAAACACAATAACATAAATGATTAGAATCATGCACTACGAACTTTAAAGTGGTGGAAAAGGAATGAGAATGGAGTCCTCCTACACTCGTTTCGAATGTTTTGTATACAAGGCGCTCCACTTGGTTATTCGAAACGTTCATTTCTATCCAAAGTCTTTTGTGTATAATCCTAATCAAGAACAATTTCTCTTAAGAAACTTAAAATAACATCAACTCATCAAACCTATTTTCGCCTTAGGGCATCAATTCAAAAAACCCTTTTTCAAGGTATAAAATCAACCAACAAACAACAATTTCACAAGCCTCCGAACTACGGAGCTCTGATTCTTCACTTCTTTTAAGTGAGGATACGTAGGCACAAGGGCCACAATCCTTGGCGAGCATTAAAATAAATAAACCAACCCCTCTTTTCTCTAAACAAGCAAACTCTTAATAAAAACACCCATTCACGCGAAATAACCTAGGAGGTTCCCATCGTGTACGATGGATGCGAGGGGGTGCTAACACCTTCCCCTCGCATAACCGACTCCCGAACCCTAAGACTTGGTTTCGATGACCACGCTCTTTTCCCAAAGGTTTTATCGCTATTTCCCTTTCCCTCCGTGGGATAAATAAAATCCGGTGGCGACTCTATGTCATTTTTTGCGTAGCGACATTGATAATCTGGCATACCTGTCACCAAAAGGATGATAGAGCGACATGCGCATACAATCCCAACACCAAATGGATGAAAGAGCAACCTTCACTCAATCTGGTACCAAAAGGATGACAAACCTTTTACCAAAAGGATGATAGAGCGACACACGCACACAATCCCAACACCAAAAGGATGCAGGGTCTATCACCAAAAGGATGATAGAGAACTCTTGCACAATCTGGTACCAAAAGGATGACAAGCATATCCAAAAAAGGATAATAAAGTGACACACGCACACAATCCTAACAAAAAAAAGGATGTAGGGGTCTACCATCAAAAGGATGATAGAGCAACATTCGCACAATCTGGCACCAAAAGGATGATAGACCTCTCACCAAAAGGATGATAAAGCGACACGCGCACACAATCCTGACACCAAAAGGATGCAGGGTCTATCACCAAAAGGATGATAACGAACACTCGCTTAATCTGGCACCAAAAGGATGATAGACCCATCAACAAAAGGATGATAAAGTGACATACACACACACACAATTCCGACACCAAAAGGATACAGGGTCTATCACCAAAGGGATGATAGAGAACACCTGCACAATCTAGCATCAAAAGGATGACAGACCTATAAGCAAAATAATGATAGAGTGACACACACACATAATCCCAAAACCAAAAGAATGCGGGGGTTCTATCACCAAAAGGATGATAGAGAACTCTCGCATAATCTGGCACAAAATGGATGACAGACCTACCACCAAATGGATGATAGAACGACATACACCCAAACCCAACACCAAAAGGATGCAGGGGTCTATCACCAAAAATGATGATAGAGAACTTTCATATAATCTGGCACCAAAAGGATGACAGACCTATCACCAAAAGGATGATAGGGTGACACACACACACACACACACACACATTCCAAACACCAAAAGGATGATAGAGCAACCTTTGCACAATCTGGAACCAAGAGGATAACAGACCTATCATCTAATGGATGATAGAGCGATACATGCAGACAATCCCAATACCAAAAGGATGCGGGGGTCTATACCCCAAAGGATGATAGAGAACTCTCGCACAATCTAGAACCAAAAGAGTGACAAACCTACCACCAAAACAATGATAGTGCGACACACACAAAATCCCAACACCAAAAGGATGTAGGGGTCTATCACCAAAAGGATGACAGAGAACTCTCGCCCAAACTAGCACCAAAAGAATTACAAACCTATCACCAAAAGGATGATAGAGTGGCACATGCACACAATCCCAACACCAAAAGGATGTAGGGATCTACCACCAAAAGGATGATAGAGCAGCCTTCGCACAATCTGGGACCAAAAGGATGCAGAGTCTATTACCAAAAGGATTGTAGAGCGACACACGCACACAATCCTAACACCAAAAGGATGCAAGGTCTATCACCAAAAGGTTTATAGAGAACTCTTGCACAATCTGGCACCTAAAGGATGACGGACCTATCACCAAAAGGATAATAAAGTGACACGCGTACACAATCCCAACAAAAAAGGAAACAGGGTGTATCACCAAAAGGATGATAGATAACACTTGCACAATCTGACACCAAAAAGGATGACAGAGCTATCACCAAAAGGATGATAAGGCGACACACAAAAACAATTCCGACACCAAAAGGATGCAGGGTCTATCACCAAAATGATGATAGAGAACACTTGCACAATCTGACACAAAAGGGATGACAGACCCATCGCCAAAAGGAGGATAGAGCAACAACAAAAGGATGCAGGGGTCTATCACCAAAAGGATGACAAAGAACTCTCACACAATCTGGCACCAATAGGATGAGAGACCTACCATCAAAAGGATGATAGAGCGAATCATTCACACAATCCCAACACCAAAAGGATGCAGGGGTCTATCACCGAAAGGATGATACAGAACTCTCGTACAATCTGGCACCAAAAGGATGACAGACCTATCACCAAAAGGATGATAGAGCGACACACGCACATAATCCAAACAAAAAAAGGATGTAGGGGTCTACCACCAAAAAGATGATAGAGTAACCTTCGCACAATCTGGCACTAAAAGGAGAACATACCTATCACCAAATGGATGATAGAGCGACACACGCACAAAATCCCAATACCAAAAGGAGGCAAGGTCTAGCACCAAATGGATGATAGAGAACACTCTCATAATCGAGCACCAAAAGGATGATAGAGTGAAACACACTGACAAACGCGATACCAAAAGGATGCAGGGTCTATCACCAAAAGGATGATAAAGAACACTCGTTTAATCTGGCACCAAAAGGATGATAGACCCATCAGCAAAAGGATGATAAAGTGACATACACACACACACACACACACACACACACACACACAAACACACACACAATTCTGACACCAAAAGAATGCAGGGTCTATCACCAAAGGGATTATAGAGAACACCTGCACAATCTAGCATCAAAAGGATGACAGACCTATCAGCAAAATAATGATAGAGTGACACACACACATAATCCCAAAACCAAAAGAATGCAGGGTTCTATAACCAAAAGGATGATAGAGAACTCTCGCAAAATCTGGCACAAAAAGGATGACAGACCTACCACCAAAAGGATGATAGAACGACACACACCCAAACCCAACACCAAAAGGATGCAGGGGTCTATCACCATAAGGATGATAGAGAACAGTCGTATAATCTGGCACCAAAAGAATGACAGACCTATCACCAAAAGGATGATAGGGTGACACACTGTTAGCTCCCAAATCCGACACTGCCTTGGGTTGCTAAACTTTAAGACATAATTAATGTCTAAGTAAAATGAAGCAAAGAGGTTTGGACAGCCTCTAAGGAATTTTCTAAGCTGAACGGTTGAAATAACTTAGAAAAATTAAAAAGCCTAAAGTTGTGAGCATTTCCACCGTGTCAGAGGTCATTCGACCGAAAATCCGCAAATGGCATTGCTACGTCGTTTTGAAATTCAAAAATTGGAGGGAGGAGTTTTGTTCATAAGACACGTGGCGAGTTCCAGAGCAGGAAGTTACATGCAAATGACACTTGTTAGATCGAGGAGATACTAGGAAGTTATTAGCAGTTAATTATTAGCATTATAAATAGGGATTTGTTAGGAAGATTTCTGGGTGTGTTTTACCATTTGTACAAAGTAACTCCAATCAAATTTACTCAAAGTACCCGAGTGTGAGAAAAGAGTATTTTCACGGAGAATGTACGTTATGTAAAATCACCAACTTTTCAATAAAGTCTTTTACAATTTCAGCAACATTTACATTTCCTCTGTCGAACCACTTGTGCAAGTGTTATGTTTTGCCTTTACCTTTCCTGCATCCTTTACTCCAATTCCTTCTTCCCTTTAAACTTTTTACCCTTTTCGATCAGCCTTTTTACAAATCTTTTACAGTGTTTCTTTAAGTTTATGAACTTTAAAATACCCAGTCAAAGTCTTTTTCATTACAAGCACATTTACCAATTTGTTATCACAAGTACTTTAAATTTAATTCTAAACGTATAATACTTTAGCACATGTCCTATGATCAATCTGATCGATCCTGTGAGTCACCAAAGTCAAATTTGGAAGATCAGCGGTTGTTTTCCAATTTTCAAGGGAAACAAAATGGCACGCCCAGTGGGACGGTGCTAAATATCCCCGCGATTTAGAATTAAAAGATTCTCATTCACAAGTCTTAATAATCTTCGTAGAAAGTACATTATATGTTACTAAGAAGTGGTAAAATTACCGCTGCTAACGAAGAAAGACGAACAATCCTTAGGAACATGGCGACGGAAACGAACCAGCCAAACAATCCTAACCCACAAGTCCAAGGTTCTGGCGAAGGAACCAGTAACAACATGGTCCCACCGCCTGTACCATCGACAGGAGAGCAAGTAGTGCCTCCCATAAGGTCAGAACAAACCATCGCCCCAGTAGGATCTGGGACAACGATAGTTAGGCCTTACACACAACGCGTATTGGAGTACATTGGGCCACCAGTGTCGAATCCCCAAACTCCAATAGCAGGACAATCAGTGTCAAGGCAGTTTGCCCCTATTGGTCTTTCGCAGTTGCAAAGGAATCCCCCGTATGGGATGTCAACGACTGTAATGCAGGGGCTGTAAAATGCGCCCCCAATATTTTCTGAAAACACAATGGCGTCCCCTTTGCAAGGATCAGGACCTGGTTCAAACATTGGTCGAAATTCTCAGAGTTTAAGTCTAGGATACTCGACTCAAGGTCCCAATCTAACCAATACGTTTGTTGCCTGTTTGAGGCAGCAGATGGATGAGAGTAACTTATAGATGGTTCAAACCCTCTCCCAGACTATGGGTGAGATCTTTCAGCCATTAATTCGAGACACAACTCACGCTAACCAACAACTGGCGACACAGTTAACACGCTTGACTGAATTTATAGGGGTACCTCCGTTAGAAAGAAACAAAGCCGCTGTGGAGAATACTCCATAACAAATTCCAAGAGTGGCGCCAGAAGCCAATTTAGAGAACCAAGGAGGACTAGACCCTTATGTTGTCGAAACTCCCAGAGTCCAGGTCGAGAGAAACCCAGAAATAGTTATGGTGAATCGAAACCAGGATGCAGACAATGTGATCCAGCAAGTAAGATGTAACAACCCAAATTTCAGTAATTAATTATTGGTACTAATCAACTGGTTTATTCTATTTGGTAGAATAAGGTGGATTTGCTTCTAATTAATGTCAAGATGAGATATTGTATGAGAAAAGAATTATGATGGAAAGAAATATAATAGAAAGAAAATCAAATGAAAAGTATATAAAGGAAAGTGGAAGGAAAATAGATGGAAAAGAAAACATAAGAGAAAGAGGAGAGAAAGAAAGAGGAAGAAGAGAAATGAGGAGGAAAAGAGGGAAAACTTGAAGAATCATCAAGATCCGATTCAAGATTCGATTAAATCAAGGTAAGGGTGAGAAACATTATTATTTAATCCATGTGTATGATTATGTATGTGTGGGTTGGGTTTATTGGGAGTTTCCACCATTTTCCATTTAGGGCAAAAGTGATTTAAATGGTAGAATCGTAGTTTAATCGGTTAGAAACTGGAGATAATGCCGTAGAATAGTCGGATGATGTGTGGTTAAGTTGTTGGTACTGATTTGGTGAAGAATCGGTTGATTATTGGTGGATTGGGAGTTAGGGACAGATTGAGGGTTCTGTCTTCGCAGATTCGCTGGCTCTCGCCAGGCGAATGAAGGCGAAGCTTCGTCGGGCGAAGCTCAGCGAATGCTAGCGAATAATTCAGAATTAAATCCCAGTGGTTTTCGCTGGCAAGTTCGTCAGGCGAAGGATATGTAGCGAAGGTTCGCCAGGCGAATCCTTCAGCGAAGGGCAGCGACCCAAGTCAGTAGCCACTGACTTTGCTCGCTAGAGAGTTCGCCGGGCGAAGGTCCAGCGAGCATTCGCCAATGGCTTCGCCAGGTGAATGGTGGCGAATCAGACAGTGTTGTTTATGTTCTGTGATTTTCATCCGATGAGTGGTTGCTTGGTTCGAATAGGTTAATACGCATATGAATCGAATAAGCTTGTGTACGATTGTGGTGAGCTGTGGGTAGCCTTCGGGCGTGAATCTTAGATTGTGATATATGTATTGTTTGAATTGCTTAGGAATACATGAGAACATATTAGCGAATATGCGTGTATTGTCTAATAAGCATGAGAGTGTATATTGTTTGTATGCTAATGTATGCTAATGTATGTAATGCATGGGAACATATCATGGATATGTGTGCATTGTTTTGATGAATGTGATGATGGTATTGAATGTATAATGTCGTATGCAATTGTGTGTTAAGTATGCATGAGAACATTGTGGATATGTGTGCATGACTTTTGAAGTACGTTAATGGTATTAAATGTGAATGCCTTGAACTGTTATGAATATGTTGTGTGTGCAATCATGTTGTAATTATTGAAGGGATGACTTATTTGAATGCATGGGATTAAGACGCGGGAACAGTCTTAAGTTCATTTTTGTGGTTGATTGCATATGCATCATTTAGTCAAGAGGCAATGTTTGCTAGTTTCGTGGAAACTAGTGGCTTGTCCCAAATCTAGAAGGGTGGGTTTGAAGCCTAGGGGACTGGCTTTGTTGTTATCGGTCTAGAAGGGTGGACCCGGTTTAAGTGTAAAAACCGAAAAATGATAACAAGTGTTGGTACCACATTGCATTAAGTTGCATTGAGTTGCATGAGTTGCATTGAGTCACATGACATGTTCGTGATTGTTGTATGAAGCATGCGTGTGTGCATGGCTTTTTGATTTGAGAGTGTAGATATATGATTGTTGCATGCTAATATGCTTATGTGTATGTGATGTGGAATGATGAGGACTATGGATGTACGCATGATGAAAAATGCTTGATGATTTTCCATACCTGTTTATATGTGTACGCTTCGTAAAGTATGTGCCTTACTTGTGTAATTGTGAAATGTGAAATATAATTATGGCATGGGAGTATGCTTATTAGCATGAATTGTTGATATAAGAGATGTGAATGTGTAATAGAGAAATAATGAATACACTTGGTAAAATTACCCATGTTTGTTTATATGAATATATAAATTAGGAAGTATGTGATGAGCTATAAGGATATGTGGTGGAAATATGGAATATGTGTATGTTATACTGGTGTATGTATATATAATCTTATGCATTGATTATTATGATAATATTTCTCATCCTTCTGCTGGAATGATGTCCTATATGACACCGTGCAGGTATCAAGAGTAGAACTGCTTGTAGTTTCGAGATCGCCATCGGTGTAACTGTCTAGTGATTTAATTATGTTGGGTCGAGTCATGCTCTGGTTGTGTAACACTGGGATCGATTGTGTTATGTTTTAGGATTACATTGTGTAATCTAAGTGATGCTTTCATATTTGAATAATAAGATGTTGGCCTTAGTGCCTAAGTGATGTTGATTTTATATGATGTAAGCAAACATTTCTTTTATGAAAGTATCATTGATGAATCCGCTGCTAAATGCAAAGTGAATTTCTGTAAAACATGATTTACTTTCAAAATGTTGCTGAGCATGACAGGTGGTTTTAATGTTGTGAAAGTTTTGTGTGATGCCCTTTTATTTGAATGCATGTTAACTTTTACTCTGATTACGCATATATTATTTGCGGGGTTTACAAGAGTGTTACATTAGTGGTATCAGAGCAGGTCGGTCCGTCCGGCCAAGTTGTCTAATGTTATTTGTTCCCTTGTATGCGACATGTGTGTGAAAACATTGTCGATATATGTTTGTTGTTTAACCTTGTCGGCAGAAGAGGGAATAATCCAAGTGGGGGAGAAAGTTGTGGTCCTCCAGGGTGCTGCAAGTGTAGAGTTGTAGCTCCGTGTGTGGTTAAACTCCATTATAGTTTGGTAAAGATGGTATATGCCCCAATATGATTTTTGCTGTCTATTGATAAATTGAGGAACTGATCACCCTTAATATCTTGTTGATAGTAGTTGGGATTGTGTTGGATGGGATGGACGTGTCTTGCAAGCTTAGATGGTGTGAGCAGAGAATTGTTTGGGGCCAAGACAGGTGCTTAAGAATTGTTTTGATGAGTCGGCGCAGAACAGTGATGAGATGTTTAATTTTGTGGAAATTTGGAGTGCTAATGAAAGTGAGAAGTTGGCGGTTTGCCGATTAATCATGTATGTTTGGATAGTCAAAGGATTGATTGATTGAGTAGTTTGAGACTTGCGTCTGGTGTGTGCTACGACAACATATTACGAAGTCGGGTATAAAGTGGATAGTGACCTCTGGTGATTACTAAAGGAAATGAGATGTGGAATACAAGGTTGTTTTCGTGATTTTGTCGTAATGGAAAACCGTAATTTGGAATGACGCAAGATTAGAAGCGTTGGAAGATATTACAGTGCCCTATGGGATGGGAAAGTAGTAACATGGGATTAAGTATTTATTGGCGGACTATGTTTGGATGTTGTGGTAAGCGCGAAGAATGCGGTTTCTGTTTTCGCCATAAGTTCACAACTGAGTGTCCGTTGGACATGGGGTTCTCCATTCTTAATTAAGTGAGTGGTGGTTCTATGATCGATGGTGTTCGGGTGCGTCGATGAGTATAAAGGATCATGTTGAGCGTCGGGAATTTCAGTTATCAGTGTTGGAGAAGAAGTAGTGATATGCCACTGTGAAGGAGGTTCAGAGAGTTTTGGGAAGATGTCAACAACTCGTGTGTTGGTTTTGCCGAATCCGACGGAACTATCCGTTGTGTTATAATGCTTTATTGATATGATTGGGATATGTATGTTAAATGCAACATCAGCAAGTTTGGCTATGCTTTGAGGCAACTTAAAGTACATAAGGGAATTATCAGACTAGTGATTTAGAGTTGGTTGCCGTTGTGTGTTGTACCGGAGTTTGGAAGCCTTAATTGTTAGTTGAGATTTGAGATGGTTAATGATCTTAAGTGCTTAAGGTATTTGTTTGATTTGAGAAAATCGAATATGATGCAGAGGAAATCATTGGGACTTTTGAAAGGGTATGGTTTTGGTTGAGTTACCATTCGAGTGAAACCAAGTGGTAACTGAGTTATTGCATTGGAAATTTTTGTATATGCCGATGATGATGGTGACGAAGTTATAAGTCTACTCCAGCCTATACAAACCCAACCATTTCTCTCTTCATCTGTGGCTATCAAAATAATTCCTCGATTTCGGTCACCTCTTCCTAGCACCTTCATGAATACTCCATCTATCTCTATATCCTTCTCCCAGAGTACCCTTATCCAACTCACACTATTCAGAACACAACCATCCCGACATCTCATGTCACCATTTCCATAAATACGAAAATCACCCCTTCGAACCTATCCATTACATTCAATCAATCTATCAACTCCAATTAAATTCCAATCTACTTGAACCTCATCGAGAACACCAATAATTAGTCTCATCATACAAAACTCAACTCCATAAGAAGTCTTCTCACACAGACCAACTCACAACTCCATAAAAAGTCTCATCATACAAAACTCACATTCATAAGAAGTCGAGGAATAAATGTCAGAGACTGTTGGGTCGGATGCAACTGTTGAATATTTCTAGGTGGGATGGAATAGTATTTCCATGGATTTTGTGTCGGGTTTTCGAAGAATTCGAAGGGGTATGATTCAATTTGAGTGGTTACGGATAGACAAAGAGGATTATCCAGCATGTAGAGAATTTTCTGAGAGCTTATGTGTTGGATCAAGTTGGATCAGGGGGATTGTTACTTGTCGTTGTTTGAGTTTACCTACAATGATTGCTATTATTATAGTATCGGAATAGCATCATATGAGACTTGGTTTGGTAAGAGGTGTAGGACTCTTTGGATAGATGTGTGTTCAGCAAGAGTGTTGTACTCGGGCCGAAGATTATGCAAGAGACGACTGAAAAGATCAAAAGGATCCAAGAAAGGACGTGTTTTAAGAGTTACGATAGTGACTGGTGTTGGTTGAGCTTGAGGTCTTGGAAGTATATACTGTGTTTGGTGAATTCGTATCAGAGTGGCGCAGTGGAAGCGTGGGGAAAATAGCATGATAGATTGTTCTACCGTTGTCACTTGTGGAGAATGCATGATATGCTCATGTGTCTAAGCTGAGGAGGTACATCGATTTGGATGGATGGTGTACAAGTGAGAGGGAGAATTTGATTTTCTGAGGCGTTGCCAGTTCAGGTTGATGAAAGAGAGGTAACTTCGAGGTAAAGGGATTCCTTTAGTGAAGGTAGATGAGAGAGAGTTGGATTTGGGAGATTGGGATACGAGGGTCGTATCCAGAGTTGTTTGGGTCGGGTAACATTTTCGAGGACGAAAATTCCTAAAGTGGGGGAGGGTTGTAACAGCCCAATTTTCAGTATATAATTTTTGGTACTAATTAACTGGTTTATTCTATTTGGTAGAATAAGGTGGATTTGCTTCTAATTAATGTCAAGATGAGATATTGTGTGAGAAAAGAATTATGATGGAAAGAAATATAATAGAAAGAAAATCAAATGAAAAGTATATAAAGGAAAGTGGAAGGAAAATAGATGGAAAAGAAAACATAAGAGAAAGAGGAGAGAAAGAAAGAGGAAGAAGAGAAATGAGGAGGAAAAGAGGGAAAGCTTGAAGAATCATCAAGATCCGATTCAAGATTCGATTAAATCAAGGTAAGGGTGAGAAACATTATTATTTAATCCATGTGTATGATTATATATGTGTGGGTTGGGTTTATTGTGAGTTTCTACCATTTTCCCATTCAGGGCAAAAGTGATTTAATCGGTAGAATCGTAGTTTAATCGGTTAGAAACTGGAAATAATGTCGTAGAATAGTCGGATGATGTGTGCTTAAGTTGTTGGTACTGATTTGGTGAAGAATCAGTTGATTATTGGTGGATTGGGAGTTAGGGACAGATTGAGGGTTCTGTCTTCGCAGATTCGCTGGCTCTCGCCAGGCGAATGAAGGCGAAGCTTCGCTGGGCGAAGCTCAGCGAATGCTAGCGAATAATTCAGAATTAAATCCCAGTGGTTTTCGCTGGCAAGTTCGCCAGGCGAAGGATAGGTAGCGAAGGTTCTCCAGGAGAATCCTTCAGGGAAGGGCAGTGAACCAATTTAGTAGCCACTGACTTTGCTCGCTAGAGAGTTCACCGGGCAAAGGTCCAGCGAGCATTCGCCAATGGCTTCGCCAGGCGAATGGTGGCGAATCAGACAGTGTTGTTTCTGTTCTATGATTTTCATCCGATGAGTGGTTGCTTGGTTCAAATAGGTTAATACGCATATGAATCGAATAAGCTTGTGTACTATTATGGTGAGCTGTGTGTAGCCTTCGGGCGTGAATCCTAGATTGTGATATGTGTATTGTTTGAATTGCTTAGGAATATGTGAGAACATATTAGCGAATATGCGTGTATTGTCTAATAAGCATGAGAGTGTATATTGTTTGTATGCTAATGTATGTAATGCATGGGAACATATCGTGGATATGTGTGCATTGTTGTGATGAATGTGATGATGGTATTGAATGTATAATGTCGTATGCAATTGTGTGTTAAGTATGCATGAGAACATTGTGGATATGTGTGCATGACTTGTGAAGTACGTTAATGGTATTAAATGTGAATGCCTTGAACTGTTATGAATATGTTGTGTGTGCAATCATGTTGTAATTCTTGAAGGGATGAATTATTTGAATGCATGAGATTAAGACGCGGGAACGGTCTTAAGTTCATTTTTGTGGTTGATTGCTTATGCATCATTTAGTCAAGAGGCAATGTTTGCTAGTTTCGTGGAAACTAGAGGCTTGTCCCAAATCTAGAAGGGTGGTTTTGAAGCCTAGGGGACTGGCTTTGTTGTTATCGATCTAGAAGGGTGGACCCGGTTTAAGTGTAAAAACCGAAAAATGATAACAAGTGTTGGTACCACATTGCATTGAGTTGCATTGAGTTGCATGAGTTGCATTGAGTCACATGACATGTTCGTGATTGTTGTATGAAGCATGCGTGTGTGCATGGCTTTTTGATTTGAGAGTGTAGATATATGATTGTTGCATGCTAATATGCTTATGTGTATGTGATGTGGAATGATGAGGACTATGGATGTGCGCATGATGAAAAATGCTTGATGATTGTCCATACCTGTTTATATGTGTACGCTTCGTAAAGTATGTGCCTTACTTGTGTAATTGTGAAATGTGAAATATAATTATGGCATGGGAGTATGCTTATTAGCATGAATTGTTGATATAAGAGATATGAATGTGTAATAGAGAAATAATGAATACACTTGGTAAAATTACCCATGTTTGTTTATATGAATATATAAAT
Source organism: Lathyrus sativus (assembly GCA_963859935.3). NCBI lineage: Eukaryota > Viridiplantae > Streptophyta > Magnoliopsida > Fabales > Fabaceae > Lathyrus > Lathyrus sativus. The sequence continues at coordinate 306,984,824 of OZ012735.1, read as the reverse complement.
TAGGAAGTATGTGATGAGCTATAAGGATATGTGGTGGAAATGTGGAATATGTTTATGCACTTTAAAATACCCAGTCAAAGTCTTTTTCATTACAAGCACATTTACCAATTCGTTATCACAAGTACTTTAAATTTAATTCTAAATGTAGAATACTTTAGCACATGTCCTATGATAAATCTGATCGATCTTGTGAGTCACCAAAGTCAAATTTGGAAGATCAGCAGTTGTTTTCCAATTTTCAAGGGAAACACACACACACACACACACACACACACACATTCCAAACACCAAAAGGATGATAGAGCAACCTTCGCACAATCTGGAACCAAAAGGATAACAGACCTATCACCAAATGGATGATAGAGCGATACACGCACACAATCCCAATACCAAAAGGATGCGGGGGTCTATCACCCAAAGGATGATAGAAAACTCTCGCACAATCTGGAACCAAAAGAGTGACAAACCCACCACCAAAACAATGATAGTGCGACACACACAAAATCCCAACACCAAAAGGATTTAGGGGTCTATCACGAAAAGGATGACAGAGAACTCTCGCACAAACTAGCACCAAAAGGATGACAAACCTATCACCAAAAGGATGATAGAGTGACACATGCACACAACCCCAACACCAAAAGGATGTAGGGATCTACCACCAAAAGGATCATAGAGCAACCTTCGCACAATCTGGGACACAAAGGATGCAGAGTCTATCACCAAAAGGATGGTAGAGCGACACACGCACACAATCCTGACACCAAAAGGATGCAGGGTCTATCACTAAAAGGTTTATAGAGAACTCTTGCACAATCTGGCACCTAAAGGATGACGGACCTATCACCAAAAGGATAATAAAGTGACACGCGTACACAATCCCAACAAAAAAAGGATACAGGGTGTATCACCAAAAGGATGATAGATAACACTTGCACAATCTGGAACCAATAAGGATGACAGACCTATCACCAAAAGGATGATAAGGCGACATACAAAGACAATTCCGACACCAAAAGGATGCAGGGTCCAGCACCAAAATGATGATAGAGAACACTCGCACAATCTGACACAAAAGGGATGACAGACCCATCACCAAAAGGATGATAGAGAAACAATAAAAGGATGCAAGGGTCTATCACCAAAAGGATGACAAAGAACTCTCACATAATATGGCACCAATAGGATGAGAGACCTACCATCAAAAGGATGATAGAGCGACTCATTCACACAATCCCAACACCAAAAGGATGCAGGGGTCTATCACCGAAAGGATGATAGAGAACTCTCGTACAATCTGGCACTAAAAGGATGAAAGACCTATCACCAAAAGGATGATAGAGCGACACACGCACACAATACAAACAACAAAAGGATGTAGGGGTCTACCACCAAAAAGATGATAGAGTAACCTTCGCACAATCTGGCACTAAAAGGAGAACATACCTATCACCAAATGGATGATAGAGCGACACACGCACAAAATCCCAATACCAAAAGGAGGCAGGGTCTATCACCAAATGGATGATAGAGAACACTCTCATAATCCAGCACCAAAAGGATGATAGAGTGAAACACACAGACAAACCCGATACCAAGAGGATGCAGGTTCTATCACCAAAAGGATGATAAAGAGCACTCGCTTAATTTGGCACCAAAAGGATGATAGACCCATCAGCAAAAGGATGATAAAGTGACATACACACACACACACACACAATTCCGACACCAAAAGGATGCATGTACTATCACCAAAGGGATGATAGAGAACACCTGCACAATCTAGCATCAAAAGGATGACAGACCTATCAGCAAAATAATGATAGAGTGACACACACACACATAATCCTAAAACCAAAAGAATGCGGGGGTTATATCACCAAAAGGATGATAGAGAACTCTCGCATAATTTGGCACAAAAAGGATGACAGACCTACCACAAAAAAGATGATAGAAAGACACACACCCAAACCCAACACCAAAAGGATGCAGGGGTCTATCACCAAAAGGATGATAGAGAACTGTCGTATAATCTGGCAGCAAAAGGATGACAGACCTATCACCAAAAGGATGATAGGGTGACACACACACACACACACATTCCAAATACCAAAAGGATGATAGAGCAACCTTCGCACAATCAGGAACCAAAAGCATAACAGACATATCACCAAATGGATGATAGAGCAATACACGCACACAATCCCAATACCAAAAGGATGCAGGGGTCTATCACCCAAAGGATGATAGCGAACTCTCGTACAATCTGGAACCAAAAGTGTGACAAACCTACCACCAAAACAATGATAGTGCGACACACACAAAATCCCTACACCAAAAGGATGTAGGGGTCTATCACCAAAAGGATGATAGAGAACTCTCGCACAAACTGGCACCAAAAGGATGACAAACCTATCACCAAAAGGATGATAAAGTGACACAAGCACACAATCCCAACACCAAAAGGATGTAGGGATCTACCTCCAAAAGGATGATAGAGCAACCTTCGCACAATCTCGCACCAAAAGGATGCAGAGTCTATCACCAAAAGGATGATAGAGCGACACACGCACACAATCCTGACACCAAGAGGATGCAGGGTCTATCACCAAAAGGTTTATAGAGAACTCTTGCAAAATCTGGAACCTAAAGGACGATGGACCTATCACCAAAAGGATAATAAAGCGACAAGCGTACACAATCCCAACAAAAAAAGGATGCAGTGTGTATCACCAAAAGGATGATAGTTAACACATGCACAATCTGGCACCAAAAAGTATGACAGACCTATCACCAAAAGGATGATAAGGCGACACACAAAGACAATTCTGACACCAAAAGGATGCAGGGTCTATCACCAAAGTGATGATAGAGAACACTCGCACAATCTGACACAAAAGGGATGACAGACCCATCGCCAAAAGGATGATAGAGCAACAACAAAAGGATGCAGGGGTCTATCACCAAAAGGATGACAAAGAACTCTCACACAATCTGGCACCAATAGGATGAAAAATCTACCATCAAAAGGATGATAGAACGACTCATTCACACAATCCCAACACCAAAAGGATGCAGGGGTCTATCACCGAAAGGATGATAGAGAACTCTCGTACAATCTAGCACCAAAAGGATGACAGACCTATCACCAAAAGGATGATAGAGCGACACACGCACACAATCCAAACAACAAAACGATGTAGAGGTCTACCACAAAAAGATGATAAAGTAACCTTCGCACAATTTGGCACCAAAAGGATAACATACCTATCACCAAATGGATGATAGAGTGACACACACAAAATCCAAACACCAAAAGGATGCAGGGTCGATCACCAAAATGATGATAGAGAAAACTCGCACAATCTGACACAAAAAGGATGACAGACCCATCATCAAAAGGAAGATATAGCAACACACACATAATCCCGACACCAAAAGGATGCAGGGCTCTATCACTAAAAGGATGATAGATAACTCTCGTAATATTTGGCACCAAAAGGATTACAGACCTATCACCAAAAGGATTATAGAGCGACACACACACACACACACACACACAATTAAAACAACAAAAGGATGGAGGTGTCTACCATCAAAAGGGTGATAGAGCAATCTTCGCACAATCTGACACCAAAAAGATTACAGACTTATCACCAAATGGATGATAGAGCGACACACACACATAATCCCAACACCAAAAGGATGCGGGGGTTTATCACCAAATGGATGATATAGAACTTTCGTACAATCTGGCACCAAAAGAATGACAGACCTATCACCATAAGGATGATAGAGTGACACACGCACACAATCCCAACACCAAAAGGATGTGTGGTCTATCACCAAAAGGATGATTGACCGACACACAAAATCCCTATACAAAAAAGCATGCAAGGGTATATCACCAAAAGGATGACATAGAACTCTCGAAAATCTGGCACCAAAAGGATGACATGCCTATCACCAAAAAGATGATAGAGCGACACACACACACAATCCCAACACCAAATAGATTATAGAGCAACCTTCGCTCAATCTGGTACCCAAGGATCACAAACCTGTCACCAAAAGGGTGATAGAGCGACACACACACACAATACCAACACCAAAAGGATGCAGGGTCTATCACCTAAAGGATGAGAGAGCATCCTTCGCACAATCTGGCACCAAAAAGGATGACAGACCTGTCACCAAAAGGATGATAGTAGTAAGCACACACACAATCCCAACACCAAAAGGATGCAGGATCTATCACCAAAAGGATGATAGAGAACTCTTGCACAATCTGTCACCAAAAGCATGACGAACCTATCACCAAAAGGATAATAAAGTGACACGCGCACACAATCCAAATAAAAAAAGGAATTAGGGGAATACCATCAAAAGGATGATACAACAACATTCGCACAATCTGGCACCAACAGGATGACAGACCTATCACCAAAAGAATGATAGAGCGACACACGCACACAATCCAGACACCAAAAGGATACAGGGTCTATCACCAAAACGATGATAGAGAATTGTCGCACAATCTGGCACCAAAAGAATGACAGACCCATCACCAAAAGGATGATAGAGCGACACACACACACATACAATCCTAACACTAAAAGGATGTAGGGTCTATCACCAAAGAGATGATAGAGAACACCTGCGCAATCTGCCACCAAAAGGATGACAGACCTATCACCAAAATAATGATAGAGCGAAACACACACACAATCCCAACACCAAAAGAATGTAGTGGGTCTATCACCAAAAGGATGATAGAGAACTCTCGGATAATCTTGCACCAAAAGGATGACAAACCTACAGCTAAAAGGATGATAGCATAATACACACCCAATCCCAACACGAAAAGGATGCAGGGGTCTATCGCCAAAAGGATGATAGAGAACTCTCGTATAATCTGGAACCAAAAGGATGACAGACCTATCACCAAATAATGATAGAGCGACGCACACACACATACCATACACCAAAAGGATGATAGCGAAACCTTCGCCCAATTTGACACCAAAAGGATACCATACCTATCACCAAATGGATGATAGAGCGACACACACACACACACACACATCCCCAACACCAAAAGGATGCAGGGGTCTATCACGAAAAGGATGATAGAGAACTGTCGCAAAATCTGACACCAAAAGAATGACAAACCTACCACCAAAAGGATGATAGAGCGACACACACAAAATCCAAATACCAAAAGGATGCAGGGGTCTATCACCAAAAGGATGACAGATAACTCTCGCACAAACTGGCACCAAAAGGATGACAAACTTACCACTAAAAGGATGATAGAGCGACACACCCACACAACCCCTACACCAAAAGGATGCAGAGATCTTTCACTAAAAGGATGATAGAGAACTCTCGTACAATCTGGCACCCAAAGGATGACACACCTATCACTAAAAGGATGATAGAGCGACACACACACACAATTCAAACAAGAAAAGGATATAGGGGTCTACCACCAATAGGGTGATAGAGCAACCTTCGCACAATATGGCACCAAAAGGATAACAAACCTATCACCATATGGATGATAAAGTGACACACGCACACAATCCCAACACCAAAAGGATGCGGGGGTCTATCACCAAAACAATGATAGAGAACTCTCGCACAATCTGGCACCAAAGGAATGACAAACCTACCACCAAATGGACGATAGAGTGACACACACAAAATCCCAACATCAAAAGGATGCAGGGGATATTACTAAAATGATGACAGAGATATCTCGCACAATCTGGCACCAAAAGGATGACAAATTTGTCACCAAAAGGGTGATAGAGCGACACGCCCCTACAATCCCGACACCAAAAGGCTGCAGGGGTATATCACCAAATTGATGTTAGAGAACTCTCGCACAATCTGGCACCAAAATGATGACAGACCTATCACAAAAATGAGGATAGAGTGACACACGCACACAATCCCAACACCAAAAGGATGCGCTGGTCTATCACCAAAAGGATGATAGAGAATTCTCGCACAATCGGGCACCAAAAGAATGACAAATCTATCACCAAAAGGATGATAAAGCGACACATACAAAATTCCAATACCAAAAGGATGCAGGGGTCTATCTCTAAAAGGATGACAGAGAACTCTCGACAATCTGGCACCAAAAGGATGACACACGTATCACCAAAAGGATGATAGAGGAAAACACGCACACAATCCCAACACCAAATGGATGATAGAGAAACCTTGGCTCTAATTGATGCCTAAAGGATGACAAACCTGTCACCAAAAGGATGATAGAGCGACACACACATACAATCCCGACACCGAAAGGATGCAGGGTCTATCACCCAAAGGATGATAGAGAACTCTTGCACAATCTGGCACCAAAAGGATGACATGCCTATCTATAAAAGGATAATAAAGCGGCACACACACACACAATCTCAACAAAAAAAGGATGTAGGGGTCTACCATCAAAAGGATGATAGAGCAACATTCGTACAATCTGTCACCAAAAGGATGATAAACCTATCACCAAAAGAATGATAGAGCGACACACACACACACAATACAAACACCAAAAGGATGCAGGGGTCTATCACTAAAAGGATGATAGAGAACTCTCGTGCAATCTGGGATCAAAAGGATGGCAGGCCTATCACCAAAAAGATGATAGAGCGACACACACACACACACACAATCCAAACAACAAAAGTATGCAGGGGTCTACCACCAAAAGGGTGATAGAGCAACCTTCGCACAATCCTGGCACCAAAAGGATAACATACATATTACCAATTGGATGATAGAGCGACACACACACACACAATCCCAACACCAAAAGGATGTGAGACAATCTGGAACCAAATGAATGACAAACCTACCACCAAAAGGATGATAGAGTGACACACACAAAATCCCGACACCAAAATGATGCAAGGGTCTATCACCAAAATAATGACAGAGAACTCTTGCACAATCTGGCACCAAAAGGATGACAGACCTATCACCAAAAGGATGATAGAGCAACCTTGACACAATCTGGCATTAAAAGCATGACAAACCTATCACCAAAAGGATGATAAACATCACATGCATACAATCCCTACACCAAAAGGATGCAAGGTCTATCACCAAAAGGATGATAGAGAACACTCGTACAATCTGGCACCAAAAGGATACTAGACATGTCACCAAAAGGGTGATAGAGCGAGATGCTCACACAATCCTGACACTAAAAGGATGCAGGGGTCTATCACCAAAAGGATGATAGAGAAGTCTCGCACAATCTCGCACCAAAAGGATGACAGACCTATCACCAAAACGATGATACAATGACACACACACACACAATCCAAACACCAAAAGCATGCGGGGGACTATCACCAAAAGGATGATAGAGAACTCTCGCCCAATCTGCCACCAAAAGGATGACAGACCTACCACCAAAAGGATGATAGAGCAGCACGCATAAAATCCCAATACCAAAAGGATTCAGGGGTCTATCACCAAAACGATGACAGAAAACTCTCGACAATCTGGAGCCAAAAGGATGACATACCTGTCACCAAAAGGATGATAGAGCGACACACGTACACAATCCCGACACCAAAAGGATGCAGGGTCTATAACCAAAAGGATGATAGAGACCTCTAGCATAATCTGGCACCTAAAGAATGACAAACCTATTAATAAAAGGATAATAAAGTGACACACGCACACAATCCTAACAAAAAAAGGATGTAGGGTCTACCATCAAAAGGATGATAGACCTATCAACAAAAGGATGATAGAGAGAGACACACACACAATCCCAACACCAAAAGAATGCGGGGGGTCTATCACCAAAAGAATGATAGAGAACTCTCGAATAATCTCTCACCAAAAGGATGACATATCTACCACCAAAAAAATGATAGAGCGACACGCACAAAATCCCAATACCAAAAGGATGCAGAGGTCTATCACCAAAAGGATGACAAAGAACTCTCGACAATCTGGCACCAAAAGTTTGAAATACCTATCACCAAAAAGATGATAGGGCGACACACGCACACAATCCCAACACCAAATAGATGATAGAGCAACCTTCGCACAATCTGATACCAAACGAATGACAAACCTGTCACCAAAAGGATGATAGAGAGACCCACACACACAATCCCGACACCAAAAGGATGCAGGGTTTATACCCAAAAAGATGATAAAGAACTCTTGCACAATCTAGCACCAAAAGGATGGCACACCTATCAATAAAAGGATAATAAAGCGACACAAGCACACAATCCCAACATAAAAAGGATGTAGGCGTTTACCATCAAAAGGATGATAGAGCTACATTCCCACAATCTGGAACCAAAAGGATGAGAGACCTATCACCAAAAGGATGATAGAGCGACATACGCACACAATCCCAACACCAAAAGAATGCAGGGGGGTCTATCACCATAAGGATGATGCAGAACTCTCGCATAATCTGGCACCAAAAGGATGACAGACCTACCACCAAAAGGATGACAGAACGATACACACCCAATCCCAACACCAAAAGGATGCATGGCTCTATCACCAAAAGAATGATAGAGAACTCTCGTATAATCTAGCACAAAAAGGATGACATACCTATCACCAAAAGGATGATAGAGCGACACACACACACATTCCAAACACCAAAAGGATGATAGAGCAACCTTCGCACAATCTTGCACTAAAAGGATAAACGACCTATCACCAAATGGATGATAGAGCGACACACACACACAATCCCAACACCAGAAAGATGGGGGGGGTCTATCACCAAAAGGATGATACATAAATCTCGCACAATCTTGTACCAAAAGAATGACAAACATATCACCAAAAGGATGATAGAGCGACACATACAAAATCACCATACCAAAAGGATGTAGGGGTCTATCACCAAAAGGATGATCGAGAACTCTCGCACAAACTGGCACCAAAAATATTACGGACCTATCACTAAAAGGAGGATAGAGTGACACACTCATACAATCCCAACCCCAAAAGGATGTCAGGATATACCAACAAAAGGATGATAGAGCAACCATCGCAAAATATAGCACCAAAAGGATGATAGACCTATCACCAAAAGGATTTAGAGCGATACACACACATAATCCCTAGACCAAAAGGATGCAGGGTCTATCACCAAAAGGATGATAGAGAACTCTCGCACAAATAGGATGACAGACCTATCACCGAAAGGATGATAAAGCAACACACGTACACAATCCCAACACCAAAAGGATGTAGGGGTCTACCATAAAAAGGATTATAGAGCAACCTTTTCACAATTTGGCACTAAAAGGATGGCATACCTGTCAACAAAAGGATGATAGAGTGACACACGCATACAATCCCGACATACACAATCCTGACATACACAATCCTGACACCAAAAGGATGCAGGGGTGTCGCTTGCGCGAAAATAAGGTGCCGGCATGACAGAAGAGTCGCCACCTTTCGTTATTTATCCCTCAGAGCGGGAAAGGAAACGATCGGAAAAACCTGACGAAAAAGGGTAAGACAAGGTCATCGCAACCGTTGTCTGGATTCGGGAGTCGGTTACGAAAGGGGAAGGTGTTAGCACCCCTCACGTCCGTCGTACTCGACGGGATCCTCGCTTGTTGTGTTTACTTGGACGGGTTGGTTTTATTCTATCTACCTATCAAGGCTGGCTGAAAAAGAAAAGAAAAATGACTCGGCAAAGCGTCGCGCTTTATGCCTACGTATTCTCATCAGAGAATGAGAAATCAGAGTCAACGTAGTTCGGCCTACGACGGGTTATGGGGGAAGGTAGCTCGCCAAGACATCGCCATCTTGTGCCTACGTACTCTTAACAGGCATGAGAGATCAGAGCTCACGTAGTTCGGGAAACTACGGTTTATTTCCTGTCTTTTACGAAAGAAGTGTTTTTTATTGTGTTTGTGATTTCAATCGCACTAGAGACTATGACCTGAGAGTGAATGCGTCGCATGTCGTCCAAAGGGTACCATACTAAACATCCATACTGTGGAAAAGAAACTCTCCCACAATACTTTCTCAGATAGCTTAAGGCTCGTTACGTACGAAAGAAATCATTCATGATTACTGTATCTTAAACTGTTTTGAGATGAGAAGAGAACAGGCCCAACTAGGAGGGAGACTATCAAGTCCTACTGTTGTCATGCCATGGATTCATCCTATGGTCAAGGTTTGAACAGGGAACTCCTAGAAGTTGTCATGCATAGGTTTCAACCTAAGATTCTATCATCAAATCCTTATCAAAGGAAATGAGAGTCCTAAGGGATCATGTCAATGATACACCAAAACAGACAAAGCATCAGCTTAACAGTAAAATGCATGCAATGCAAGTGAGGGAGGAAATGTGTGTGGGGCTTCAGCCTCCACAAGCTCATCTCAACCTCAAGCCAGAATGGATAACAGTAATCATACTGAAATATAAAACAACATGCTATCAAGCAAGAACAGTAAACTGCAATCATACAGATAAAATGAAATGAAATGCCATCAGGCAAACAAACCACATGGGCAAGGGAGCTGGGCTCTACCGAATACCCGCAAGCAAAGCCACACAGTAACAATACAAGCAGAGGGAGCAACTCAACCTCTAGTACAATCATGCTCCTAGATTATACTTATTCTAGATATGGACTTATTCTAATGCATCAAACAAGTTAAACAAAACACATCAATACAGAAAAGAAAACAGAAGAAAGCAGATCAACTCCTCTCTCAACCTCAAGCTTCAGCTTTTCCAACAGAAATCCAGTCTTCTGACTTCAATCACTCTTGACAAACATCAATTTGCTTTTCCAGGTTTCAACCCTTCAACATAAGTTTCAACTTATCTTCTCCCTTAAGCTTCAGCTTCTTGATCAGCTCCACCTTCAGGCTTCACCTAATCTTCAGGGGTCTTCAAGTATCAACTTGCTCTTGTTGCTCTTCAAGCTTCAGCTGGAATGGCAATACTCAAGGATTCATCCTCTCCATCATTCTTCATTGAAATCTTCATCTTCAAACTCAAGCTCAACATCTCTCAAGATAATCAAACCAGATGAAATCACTTACTGATAAGCTGGGGGATATTGAACTGCTTACTGACCACCAAAGGTGACCTATAAGGGCTCAACATCAAAGGAATGGTTCCCTCAAAAGTTCTACTTCCTAGGTACATCACTTATCCCTCCAAAGGAGAGAGGTGTATACCATAGAAGGACTTTGAATCATAGGGAGGAATGGAGGTGACAGATACCATCCATGTTTAAGAAAGAAGTTGTCTAAGTCTAAACTCTTCCTAATCCCTAACCCTAAAACAACAAAAAAGAAAATAAGATCAAGCTCTCAAGCTCCTCAATCCATCTTCAAATCTTCTACTCTGCTCCTCAATGCTCCTTAGAACAATACCAAGCTCTCCAAGCCCACAAAGCAAAGGAAACAAAAATACAAGCCCACAAGGGCAACACAAACAATCATCAACAACAAAAATCATCTAAAAATAGCATACTACTATATTAAATCCTAATATAATTTCTAAGGGATCCTACATATCTACCCTTAATACCCATATATGTCCCATAGTCTAATTTGTCCTAAAAACCCAAAATTCTAGTGTTATTATGGACCTATGTTGAAGTTTTAACCTAATTCTATACAACCTAATGACATCTAATCAAAACTATCCTAAAAATCATCACAAAATTATGGAATAAATCCAGGGGGAAGCTAAAACATATATCTAATTATCCTAAAAAGAATGACCTAAAAATACTAAGGGAACTACCTAAACTAAATTCTACAAAATCATATATCAACCTAAAAGAAATAAAATGCAATAAAAGTGAAAAATATACAAAAAAATACTAAAAATGCATGAAAGGAAAATATTTTTATTTTATATTTTTCTAGACAGAAATATGAAATAGGAGAAAAAACTCCCATGAAAAAATCTTTATTTTTCAATTTAATATGAATTTTCAAAGTATGAAATAAAATGGAAAGAATTAAAATCAAAATATGAAAATGGGGTGCAATCAGTAAGATAATGCAGTTCATATCACGCTTGGGCCCAGACTGGGGGTGTGGGTAGTGATGCGCGCCAGGCCCATTATTAAATCAGAAAACAATTACCAAAATGTAAAGAAAATAAAAAACAAGCGGTGTAAAGAGAAACGAATTTCAGTTCAAATCACAATGGGCCTCACACGTGGGGTGTGGATAGTCATGATCACTTAAGCCCAGAACCTTCCTTTAATGAAACGCATCGTTTCATCGTGTTTCTGATTCCCTCCAAAACGAGATTAAACATGGGCCGTTGGATTAGCTCTTGAGTCAACTGGTCAACGCGTGATCTAATGGTTGGGCCTTCGTCTTCCTCACGCGGCTAGGGTTTTCTGAAACCTCCATGGAAACAGAGCTCAAGAATACTCCTCTTCCTCAACTCGAGCTCCCTCAATTCCTCATCAATTCTCAAAGTTTAAAACCCTAACATGCCTAGAATTTCATGCTGAACACGATCATACCCTTGAAATCCATTGAATCTTCCTTTAACATAAAACACGATCCAAACTTCAAATTATGCTCAGAGATCAAAACTCACCATTCTTGAAATTTCTTACACTAAAATGACCACCTCCTATCACTGATCAATCTTCACTAAAGAACTAAGGTTATCACTCAATATCCAAAGAGTTCTTGATCCAAACAGAAATCTTGTCCATAACAAAACCATCATCAATTGCCTTCAAACTCTCCAAAATCCACCACCTATTGGTCTCTAACCATTCTACACTAATAATTCAACCTAACCATGCCTAAATTAAGGTGTAGGAAAGAAATTGCAAACCTGGTAAAATGGAGTGAACAGAGGTAGTAATCCTTCAATTCAGGCCTTGAATCTTTCCAAATTCCTTCACTGAGTAATCTTTTAGCTTCTGTATGCAAAAAGAATAGTTGGAAATGCTTGATTCTTGAAATCCGATTTTGAATTGCTTCCTTGAAATCTCAATCACCAACTCTTCAATTCTCCATGGAAATGCTCTCAATTCAATCTGCACAGCTTCAATATGATGTATGGAAGGTGTTTGTGTGAAAAAAATGAAAGGAAATGAAGAAGAATGAAGAATTGACACTTGACTTGCAATGGAAGAATTTGGATCTCACTCTCTCTTCTCTACACCAATTCACACCAACCTTGCATCTGAGCAAGTTACACTTGTTATATAGAGTGGTTTAGAATCATCTAGAACCCTCTAGGATCATCCAATGAGAAATTGAACTTTTCATGTCATGGTATTTTGGATCCAATTATCCTTACATGCTATCTCATGCCATACCTCTTGTATTAATTTATCCCCACATGAGATTTAGGATAAGTTACAATGCATAACCACCTTGCTTGTTGAGTTTTGTTGAGTTTTGGTTTGGTACCTTAAGATGCATGTAAGCCATTTCCAAGGCAGCCCTATGATCCAAGCCTCAAATCAAAATTTTGGCTAAACCATTGTTCTTATAATGTCATTTGGAGTCAAAATGACCTATCATATGACATGGTTTGGACTTATAGCTTATGATTTATGATTTTCAATTTCAACTTATTTAACTTATGCCTCCATTTTAGGCCATTTTTATCACTTTTTGATATGAGCCTTTTCAACATCTCATGACCTCCCTAATAGCCTTAAAACATCAACCTAAGAAAGTTTGATGTTGAAGATTTTTACATTTGAAGCTTGGAAATAGGAGATATGGCCTTATGCTTGAAATGACCTATAACCTCCAAATGACCAAAATGCCCTTGACTTGTCAAAGCCATAAGTTGAGTTCTACAAATCCTCTCAAGGACTTCTAGTACTCTATAGAAAGCTAAGAAGATTCTCTTCAACATTAATGTTGACCAAGAATCCATAGGAATCATCCTACTAGGGAAAAAGTTGGATGCAAGTTGGGTGACTTTCAAGGACCCAGATTCACATACCTCAGATGACCTGTAATTTGTCAAAACCATAACTTGAGCTCTACAAATCCTGTCAAGGACTTCTAGTACTCAAATTAAAGCTAAGAACAAGCTCTACAATATTCATGTTATGGGGAAGATGATATGACAATCACATCTTGAGCTAAACTGCCTTGAAGATAAGGATCAAACTAGGGGATTTTACACTCTCAATCCTTAGAAACCCTAGCTTGAAACTTCTCAAACTCCTCAATCATGATGAGTTGGTCTAGGAATCATCCTTATAGAATCTCAATACATCATTCCATGATCACATGGCCCTTGGATTAGGTCTCAACCCTCTCCAAATCATCAGTTGACCTAAGGTTGAGCCAATCAAACCCTAATTCCACCACTCATGGCTGAATCTTCTGAATTCTTGTATAATGACCTCTCTAGGCTTCATGATGGCTTTCAAGACATCTCATAGGCTTTCTCAAAGCTTCAAGTCTATCCTCATGGTCTCAGAATCATCTGAGGAGCTCCCACAACTCTCAAGTTATGAGACACACAACCTTGGTTTCAACCAATCTTTCTGAGGATCTCTTGAGTTCTCTGAAAAAGGTATCAACCTTTGAACACTTAAACAACTTTCTTGGCTAGCTTCAAAGTCTAATACAACTCTTGATGGATAAATAAATGTTGGTCAAATTTTGGGGTGCAACAGTTGTCCCTATTCAAACGGCTTAAACCTGACTGGGTGAGGAGCGAACGGCTCTCAGCCAATCGAGGTGCGAGACGGTTGAATACCGATAAACTCGGAAATTTGCCAACAGCACGAGCACACGGTACTCTGGCAGGAACGAATCCTCGAACACTGAAATGATAGTTGCACGACAACTAGCTGGAGACATACTGATCTGACATCGCCATCGGACAATCGAAACACCCAACATCGCCGCTGGAGAACTAAAGAATCTGACATACCCAACATTGCCGCTGGAAAACTAAATCACCTGACATCGCCGTCAGAAACAAACGTCCAACATCGCCGCTGGAGAAATAGGAAATCTGACATCGCTGTCGAACAACCAAAATACCCAACATCGCCGCTGGAAAACTAAATCACCTGGCATCGCCGTCAGAAACAAACGTCCAACATCGCCGCTGGAGAAATAGAGAATCTGACATCACCGTCGAACAACCAAAATACCCAACATCGCCGTTGGAAAACTAAAGAATCTGACATCGCCGTCATAAACAAACATCCAACCTCGCCGCTGGAACACTAAATCACTTGACATACCCAACATCGCCGCTGGAAAGATAAACCACCTGACATCGCCGCCAGAAACAAACGTCCAACATCACCGCTGGAAAATCAAAGAATCACCTGACATCGCCGCCAGACACAAACGTCCAACATCGCCGCTGGAGAAATAGAGGATCTGAGAAACACCCAACATCGCCGCTGGAAAACTAAATCAACTGACATCGCCGCCAAACACGAACATCCAACATCACCGCTGGGACTACAAAGGATCTGACATCGCCGTCATAAACAAGCATCCAAACATCGCCGCTGGGACAACAAATAAACTGACATCGCCGTCAACCAAACATCCAACCTCACCGCTGGAGCATCAAAGAATCTGACATCGCCGCCGGAAACAAGCATCCAACATCGCCGCCGGAGAACAACAAAGAATCTGACATCACCGTCAGAAACAAACTATAACTCTGGGAAACACCTGACATCGCCGTCAAGTACTCGACATAATCTGACTTCGCCGTCAGGGTGAAGAAATCCATTGGGGAATTAGTCACACGGTGACCGGTAATACATAGTCGATCATGCCATCAGGCATTCAAAGAACACTGTCGGGCATCAGCCGGACTTCAACCATCAGGTTGAGCATGCCATCAGGCATTCAAAGAGATTGTCAGGCATCAGTCGGACTTCAACCATCAGGTTGATCATGCCATCAGGCATTCAAAGACCTCGTCGGGCATCAGCCGGACTTCGTCAGCAAATCGAGAATAGAATTCTTGGTCAATCATGAGCCAATTAGGAATATCCAAACCTCTGCCATCAGGCACTCCGCATCAGCTGAGAGAATTACTTCATTAACACGGTCAGACTTCAATCATGGAGTCTTCAAAGGAGATTTCAACTTCGCCGTTAGAAAACCTGGTGGGGAGGACGCTTCGCCGCTGGGGAATCTGGAGAACTATCAAGTAACTCCGCTCCGAGGGTCCAGAAATCATTCTGGATAAATCAAATATGCTGAGGACTTCAAGAATCATCTTGGACAAATAACCTCCGCCGGGGACCTTCAAGAATCATCTTGAACCGATAACCATTCTGGGCAAACACTCTGTTGGGGATTCCAGGAATCATCCTGGGCAACTCTTGTTGGGGACAAACCAATCATGGCTTGAGCAGCTTCTAAGGATTCGACTCTCTTGGGGCTTCAGGAATCATCCTGGGCAACCTTCACTGGGGACCCTACTGGGGAGCTTAAGAATCATCTTAAGCAAATAGCCCTGCTGAGGAATTCAAGAATCATCTTGAACCGAAGACATCGCTGGGGATCTCAAGAATCATCCTGAGCCAGTGACTTCGTTGGGGAGAACGTCAGGAATCATCCTGAGCAATTGATTTTGCGGCGGAACACCTGCAAAACAAGAACGGGAACAACCTAGATTATGTTTATTATGAATATGCTTCAGCAATGGCGCAATTCTCCACACGGGGGAAATGCTATGCGTTTATGATAAATGTTATGCAATCATGCACAATGATGCGATCCCATCAGCAAAATAAATGCCGAAAGGGGAATCCTCCTGTCAAGGGGGAAGAACTACTCAGATCGAGGAATCATCCTGCTGAGGAGATCAAGGTCACGCCAATATCAATTGGACTCCGCAGGGGACACAACTTCAGTTGACTGCTGCGGGGGAAACAACTTCATTTGATTGTTGCAGGGGGACGAATTTCTGCGAGAACCTGGACCTGCTGAAGGAAAGCGATGTCAATCGCGGGAATAAACTGCGTGGCCTTCTCGGCTACTTCTCTGGAGATGACAGCTCTGTGGGGAAACAACTTCAGTTGATCAACACTCTACTTGGGAAAAACCAATCATGGTCTGAGCAACTTCCAAGGATTCGGCTCTCTTGGGAATCTGCAAACTCGGCTGAGGAAGGAGAAATCATTCTGCTTCGCTGGAGAGAGTACGACTCTGATGAGGAATTTCAATTCCGCTGGGGAAGAAGGAATCATCCGACTTCGGGGGGAGAGCACAACTCTGGTGGGGAATTTCAATTCCGCTGGAGACCATTAGTTGCTGCATACTTCGGCGTACGAATAGCTTCCTACGAAACCTGCACTTGTGACCCGGTGCTGGGGGAAAGAAATCATGCTTCGGCGCGTGACTCAGCTGAGGGGATGACGCTCCTTCAGGACGCATCTGATTGGGGAGAGAATCATCTCTGCCTGGGGAGACATATCAATGCTCATTATCTCGCGTTCAGACTCTGCGGGGAGAGGCTACTGAACTCTGCTGGAGAAAGAGGAATCATCCTGCTTCGGGGATGCGCACGGCGCACTGCCTGGAATATGCTATACCTGTAACAACATAAACAAACAGACAAGATACCCTTCTCAAAGGGACCTATCAAGGTTATTATCTCGTGACAATATTCAGGTAATTAATTGTTTCAACAATCAGTGGCCTAGGCCAGTAAGTTTATGTATGCGCATTTTATCAAAAACATCGGCGTTCTTTTTCGCAAACAAAACAGATAAATGTTAAACAGGCAAACAAAATTGCTGAATAGTATTCATTTTATTGATAACGAACCCCTGAATGGGTAAAAATGTTTTACAACAGATGCAAGCTCCTGGAATGAGGAAGCTGCGCAAAAGAAAACGTAAATATACATCAGTATATACAAATGTCGGCAACGAGGCGTAGACGAACACCATGAGTTGACCCTTCTATGACCCACTCGACTTCGATACTTCTCCGACGCTTCAGCTTCGGAAGAGATTGATTCAGATAAACGGCCTTCAGGTCCTCCAAACCACCAAACAAAGAAAGTCCACACGCGGAATGCAGTCATTTGCTTTTCAAATCCCTAACTTTTGCGTGAACCGCCCTTTACGGGTTTTCAGTTCACCGGGATACCCTTTTTTTGCCGAAGCCGCCCAGTGTAGGTTTTCGACTTCGCGGGTGTACATTTTTTTCAATTTATATCCCTAATTTTTGCCCGAACCTTTTATTCTGTTTTTGGTTCGCCGGGATGCCCCTTTTCTGCCTGGACTCTCTTTTTTTGTCCAGCGGGTCGCTTTCAAGCAAAGTATTTTTTAACTGCGTCCGCGTTCACCGGGGATGCAAAATCTTCACCATCCATCGTGGATAACAACAAAGCTCCTCCCGAGAAGACCTTGCTGACGACGTACGGACCTTCATAATTCGGAGTCCACTTGCCCCGGTGATCGGAGTGTGGAGGAAGAATCTTCTTCAGGACGAGATCGCCCGTCTGAAAGCTTCTAGGACGCACCTTCTTATCATAAGCTTTCTTCATTCGGCTTTGGTACAGACAACCAAACGCAATCCATGCTAACCTCTTCTCGTCCATCAGGCTGAGTTGGTTCAGACGATTCGTAATCCATTCTGCCTCGTCGAGTTTCACATCAACCAGAACTCGCAAAGAAGGGATCTCCACTTCTAACGGTAGGACAACTTCCATACCGTACACCAAGGAGAAAGGAGTTGCCCCGGTTGAAGTACGTACCGTCGTACGATAACCGTGCAGTGTGAATGGCAATATCTCGTGCCAATCTTTGTAGGTCACAACCATCTTCTGAACAATCTTCTTTATGTTCTTGTTGGCTGCTTCAACGGCGCCATTCATCTTCTGCCTGTAAGGAGATGAGTTGTGGTGTTCAATCTTGAAACTCTGGCACAACTCCTTCATCATCTTGTTATTCAGATTCGAACCATTATCAGTAATGATCCACTCGGGAATTCCGTAACGACAGATGATGTCCCTCTTTATGAATTTAGCCACCGCCTGCTTGGTCACATTAGCATACGAGGCTGCCTCCACCCACTTGGTGAAGTAGTCGATAGCTACTAGAATGAAGCGATGACCGTTAGATGCAGTGGGCTCGATCTTGCCTATCATGTCGATGCCCCACATGGAGAACGGCCACGGGGAGGACATGACATTTAACGGGCACGGCGGTACATGAACTTTATCAGCATAAATCTGGCATTTATGACATCTCTTCGCGAATCTGAAGCAATCCGACTCCATTGTCAGCCAGTAATATCCTGCTCTCAGGATCTTCCTCGTCATAGCATGCCCGCCGACGTGCGTACCAAATGTGCCTTCATGGACCTCTTCCATGAGCATCCTTGCCTCTTTCTCATCTACACATCTGAGTAGCACGAGATCGTGGTTTCTCTTATACAACACTCCATCAGGATTGAGATAAAAGTTGCCAGACAGCCTCCTCAGAGTCTTCTTATCCTGGGTTGACGCACCCGCAGGATACTCCTTAGTCATAAGGAAGGTCTGGATGTCATGGAACCATGGCTTGCCGTCGGCGGCTGCCTCAATTGCAAAGACGAATGCCGGTCTATCAAGACGGGAAAGGACAATTCTTGGAGCCTCATTCCAAAAATTGACTTTATACATTGAAGCCAACGTGGCTAAGGCATCAGCCATATGATTCTCCGCTCTGGGCACATGATGGAGCTCCACTCGATCAAAGAACGGAAGTAGCCTTCTGGCATAGTTCATGTACGGCACCAAATTCGATTGACGAGTCTCCCACTCCCCTTTAATTTGGTTGATCACAAGCGCTGAGTCACCATATACGTCTAGATTCTTGATTCTCAAATCAATTGCCTCTTCTAGACCCATGATGCATGCTTCGTACTCCGCTTCATTGTTGGTGACTAGAAACGTCAGCCTCGCAGTAAATGGGATGTGGGATCCGTGGGGAGTCGTGATGATAGCCCCGATGCCACTTCCATAGGAATTAACCGCCCCATCGAATATCAACTTCCACTGGGATTTCCTATCTGGCCCCTCGTCGGGCAACGGCTCATCGCAATCCTTCGCTTTGAGAAACATAATATCCTCGTCAGGGAATTCAAACTTCATCGGCTGGTAATCCTCGATCGGCTGCTCAGCAAGGTAATCAGACAATACACTTCCCGGGATGGCCTTCTGGGACACGTACTGAATATCATATTCCGTTAACACCATTTGCCATCTGGCAATCCTGCCCGAAAGAGCTTGCTTCTCGAAGACGTACTTGATCGGATCCATCTTCACAATTAGCATAGTGGTGTGATTGAGCATGTACTGTCGTAGACGTTTGGCAGGCCAGGCTAGTGCACAACACGTCTTCTCCAGCATCGAGTATCGAGATTCACAGTCAGTGAACTTTTTACTCAAGTAGTAATGGCATGCTCCTTTCTGCCCGTCTCGTCGTGCTGACCGAGAACACACCCCATACTATTCTCCAGAACTGTCAAGTACATGATTAATGGCTGTCCAGCCACTGGGGGTATCAAGATTGGAGGTTCTTGGAGATACTGCTTTATCTTATCGAATGCCTTCTGGCAATCCTCATTCCAAGTAATCGCATGATCTTTCTTTAAAAGCTTGAACATCGGTTCACATGTGGCCGTGAGCTGAGAGATAAACCTTGCAATGTAGTTTATTCGGCCCAAGAAACCACGAACTTCTTTTTCTGTTTTCGGCGCTGGCATTTCTTGAATGGCTTTTATTTTCGCAGGATCAACCTCGATACCTCGTTCGCTAACGATAAACCCCAATAACTTTTCGGACCGCACTCCGAAAGTGCATTTGTTAGGATTCAGCCTCAACCTGAATTTCCTTAGCCTCTCAAAAAGCTTCAATAAGTTGACCAGATGCTCTTCCTCCGTTTGGGACTTCGCAATCATGTCATCAACATAGACCTCGATCTCATGATGAATCATGTCATGAAACAAAGTCACCATTGCTCGTTGGTAAGTGCCCCCTGCGTTCTTCAGACCGAAGGGCATTACCTTGTAGCAGAATGTTCCCCAAGGGGTGATAAACGTCGTTTTCTCCATGTCCTCCGGCGCCATCTTGATCTGATTGTAACCGGAGAAGCCATCCATGAACGAAAACTTGGAGAACTAGGCTGTGTTGTCGACCAACACATCGATAATCGACGTACATGCGTACCTTACCGTCCTTCTTCGGTACAGGCACTATGTTGGCGACCCACGGAGGGTAAGTGGTGACCGCTAAGAAGCCAGCATCGAGCTGTTTCTGGACTTCTTCTTTGATCTTAACGCCTATATCTGGTCTCGTCCTCCTAAGCTTCTGCTTGACAGGAGGGCAATCTTCTCGCAGCGGCAAGTGGTGGACCACGATGTCCGTGTCAAGTCCGGGCATATATTTGTATGACCAAGCAAAGACGTCACTATACTCTCGAAGCATCTCGACCAGTCTCTGCTTGACATCACTCTGCAACGCAGCCCCTATCCTGACATTTCTGACGAGCTCTTCAGAACCCAGATTTACGATCTCGATTTCCTCCTCATGAGCCAGAATAACTTTTTCCTCTTGCTTCAACAAGCGGGCCAACTCTACAGGAAGTTCTTCGTCTTCATCAATCTCTTCTTCGGCTTGATAGATCGGGCAATCGAAGTCGAAGTAAGCCGTAGAAGGTCCAGAGTCGATGTCATCTGTTATGTGGATCCTGCAATAACAAGGGTTAAGTTTAAAACAAGAATATGCAGGTTAGCACAAACCCCATTGCCATTTTACTGTTTTTCGAAACAAATATAAAACAGGAATAACAGAGATCACAATATTTGAATATGAAGAAAACGCCTTTGATTTATTAACAAAATGCATGTACATAATCCAACAAGTCCCTGACAATAAAACCGTTATGCCCCAGGTAGGACATAGGGTTGTACAATGATTGGAAAAAGTAAGTCATTACTCTTCACTTGTCATCGGGATGATATCCTTGATGGTCCAATTGTTGAGGCTCTCGCCCGGCTTGCTTGGCTGAATCCAAGAGTCAAGATCACAATCGCTATCCCCGCTGTCTTCAGACGCCGCGCTGATGCTTTCGAAAATCACTCCGCCACTGGTAAATAGGATCGGCCCCTTACCTCGAGACGCACTGCTAGACGAAGAAGAAGAAGCTTCAGCTCCAGGAGAATACCCCAACCCAAACTTATCCTGCTTGTTCGGTATCTCCAAAATATGCCCCCAGCCTGGGGTAGAACCAGCTTGGACGACGGCCCGAGCTTCTTTGAACGAGGAGAGATTCATCTCTGGCTTCTCTGTGACTACAGGAGCTACCTCTTTCACCTTGACGACCTCAAATGCCTGGCAAAGAGTTTCATGGATTTCGCCATCCATTTCAACATACTTAAGGGATGACAAATGGCTCACCATTATGTCCTCCTCGCCGCACACGGTTACTATGCTTCCTCCGACAGCATATTTGAGCTTTTGGTGCAACGTGGAGGTCACGGCACCAGCAGCATGGATCCATGACCGGCCCAAGAGGCAACTGTAGGCAAGCATGATGTCCATGATATAAAATACCGTGTCAAACGTTTCCGGACCCACTTGGATCGGCAGGGTCACTTCCCCAAAAATGTGGCGTTTAGTTCCGTCGAATGCTTTCACCACCAGATCACTGGGTGTGCAAAGCAATCCGCGAGTATCCAACTTCATTAAGGCCTTCTTTGGAAGAACATTAAGCGACGAACCCGTGTCCACCAGGACGTGCGACATGATTGTGCCCCTACACTCGATCGAGATGTGCAAGGCGCTGTTGTGATTCCTCCCTTTTGGTGTCAGCTCCAAGTCTGTGAAACCTAGCCCATTTCCAGCATTAACGTGGGCTACCACCTCTTCTAGCTGATTCACCGATATCTCTTGCGGTATGTAGGAAGCGTTCAATACCTTCAGCAACGCATTGCGGTGCGCTTCAGAACACAGCAACAAGTTGAGAATAGAAATCTTCGACGGCGTCTGATGGAGATGGTCTACAATCTTGTAGTCGCTCTTCTTGATCAACCGCATAAACTCCTCGGCGTCTTTGACAAGCAAATCTTTCTCTACCCCACACGGGACCTCTTCGACGGCTTTGCTTTTACCCTTATCGGCCGCATCAGCTCTGACCGCTTTATCTGCCACGACCTCTGGCGGTGCAAATACTCTTCCGCTACGGGTAATACCACTGATTCCTGCGAGATTCTCCACAGTCGACCCATACGGCTCCAGCTCTAACTTCTGACCGTTGCAGTAGACTTCAGCCCCATAATGCCACGGAACGACGTTAGTGCTCTCGAAGGGTATCGACCCAGCTTTAGTGATAGTGATTGTAGGCGGTCGGGGCGCAGAAATGGTTATCGGCCGACGAGGGATGGTGATGGTGGCGACTTCATCGGCCTGCTTCAACACTACCTCTCTTGATACACTTTCAGCCCTCCGGCTGAACTGAAGAATCCCTTCAGCCATCAGGCTTTGAATTCCTTCAACCAACTGCTCACATCCATCAGAATGTGTAGCACAGTCCATGCATAGTTCTCCGCATCTTGGAAAGAACCCTCTTTTCAACAACTTAGCTTTGACGAAACTAAGCGGCGTCTTTAGGTCTTTGACATCAGTCAACAGATCTGCACTCTCTTCTTCGATAATGGCGTTCACTCCGCCTCCCCTATGATTCGGCATAGGGTTCTTCGTAACATTGGGCACATTATCGGAGAAGTTAATGATCTTGGCATCTACCAGGTCCTGCACCTTATGCTTAAAGGCCTTGCAGTTCTCGATTGTGTGGCCAGGTGCCCCTGAGTGGAAATCACAAGTGGCATTTGCGTCGTACCCGGGTGGAGGTGCCCCTGTCAAGGGAGCCATCGTCCTCTTCTGGACCAACTGAAGCTGAAGCAGAGTCTGCAAGAGTTGCGCATACGACATGGGCGGTGCTTCGAAGTGACAGTTTGCCAAAGATGCCCGATTCTGGTACTTTCTATATCCCTGTTGATTCGGTTGCTGCTGCTGCGGAGCTGCTGGGATATTTATACTGGCTATCTGCTGCTGAGGGCCTTTGCCCTTTCTTCGAGCGTTGGTCACAGCGCTCACATCTCCTTCTCGTCATTTACCAGCATAAGGTTTCTTTCCACCTCCTCCAGCTGAGGATGATTCACCTTGAATTTTCCCGATCTTGATACCATTCTCGACGTGCTCGCCCATGATAATGAGAGCTGAGAACGTCCCGCACATACCGCTGACTAACTTTTCATAGTAAACCCCTGGGAGGGTGGCAACAAACATCTGCACGAGCTCGCGTTCAACCATCGGCGGCTGAACCCGGGCTGCCAACTCACGCTACCGCTGGGCGTACTCCTTAAATCCTTCATTATTCCTCTGCGATAGGTTCTGGAGCTGGACCCGGTTCAGGGCCAAGTCGCTATTGTACTGGTAATGGTGGACAAACGCTTCAGCGAGATCCTTCCATATGCGCACGCTAGTGGGCTCCAGACCCGTGTACCACTCGAGGGATGGTCCGGAAAGGCTATCTTGGAAGAAGTGCATCAACAACTTCTCGTCCTCTGAATAGGCAGACATCTTCATGTAGTACGATCTCAGGTGGACACGAGGGCAAGTGGTGCCCTTATATTTCTCAAAGTCAGGCACCCTGAACTTATGAGGTACCTTGAAATCAGCAATTAACCCCAGGTTGGACATATCAACGCCCAAAGTATTCTGATTCTCAATATCTCTCATTTTATCTTCCAGTGCTTTGAACCTGAGCCGCGCTTCAGCATTCAGCTCCCCTTCAGCACCTCTTTGAGAGAAAACATCATCCTGATGATCCTCAAGCCATGGTTGAGGTACCAACAGATTCCCGACGCCTGCGTTGCCGTTGCCCGGCCCGATGTTGACATTAGCTCCCAGACTCCCATTACCGACGCCCGCCGTATTGAGTCCGATGTTGGCCATCACATTGCCATTAGCACTGCCGTTGCCCCCGGCCACGGGGACACCATTCTGCGGAGTATCAACCGGTGGAGGAGTAGGCACAGCCCCACCATGGAGTATACCGTTGCTATCAACCCTGGAGATCAAAGGCTGAACCAAAGTCCTGAGCTGGTCCTGGCCATTAGCGACCACTTGCATGAGTTCCATGAAGCGATCCATCCTCTCGCGGAGCTCCTGAACATCTGTTTGCACTTGATCCATGATCCTGGTCTGATTAGCTCTAGTCGGATAACGGTGAATTAGTCTCTGATCAATCCTGGAACCACCGGAAACATCCTGGGACCTGTGAACCTGAAAAACCTGTAAACACTAAAGGTTAGGAAAAACAACAAAATGCTCGCCATGCAAATGCTTCATGCAAATGCATGCGTGTGTCTGTGTGTTTGGGAGATTTCCCCGGATCCTAGTGCCTGAGTGCCAGTGCTGATAATAATAATAAGAAGAAGTCCGAGTCCAATCATGGAAACATCAATCTCATATATAAAGCAAGCCTATCAAGGCAGTACATAGCATCAGCGAGTACAAGATGAATCAACAGCGTGACCTCAGCCAACAAGCCTGGTGATGGTCAGCATACAACAATGATCAAAACGAAAGGAATACAAATAGTCAAGTACGGCCACGGGCGCGATACTCTTCTAACAACTCCTTCGTCTCTGGATGATCTGGCAGAGTGAGCAACCCCTCGACGAGCAATTCCCTCTGCACAATGGTATACTGAAGTCCTTGAACTGAACTTTCCCATGCTCCTTCGCCGAAGCAATCTTCTAATTTCCGCTTTTTGGACTCAAACGTCAGCTTGCGCTCCTTCAGGTTAGCAAGAGCTTTGTTGAGCTGGCCTTCGACGGCGTATCTGCGAGCGGTTTCTTCATCAAACCTCTTTTCACTGTCCTTCACCTCGGCTTCCAGCTTGGAGATCTGCAGCATCAGCTTATCCTCCCGCTCTTTCCTGGTGGCCAGGGAAGCCTTCCAGTGCTGGTTGAACTTGGATATCCTCCGATATGCCTCGTCCAAATGCTTCTTCTTCGTAGCCAGTACGTCGTTGACAGCTTTGAAGTCTCGACCCATGCGTTCACGCTCGGCTATCTGCTTAGTCAGGTCTGCACCTAGCTGGTTCACCAACCCTGTTTGCCTTTTGAAAGAATGAACGGCTTCGTTCCTCTCGCTTCGGAGCTGAGCTAATTCCTTCTCCAGTTCTTCGTTCGCCCACTTCAATTCATCCCGCTCAGCTAATACCTGGTTATGCTACTGAATGAGCACAGTAGTAGGCTCTTCGATTGTTGGAGGGCTTTCTGGCTTGGCCTGAGGAAACGGCATCCCTATAGCATTGGCCCTGGCTCTGATCCAAGTCGAATACGGAGGGTAGGCTTGATTGTTGCTTTTTCCCACCAAAGGCTTTCCTCGCTTACTGATACCATTCCACGCGCGTTGAAGCTTGGACATCAAATCCCCTTCCAGAAGACCGGTGAGGTACAGAGATTCCTGTACCTCTTCATCCTTCGGCGGATTCCTCAAAGCGTACGCGAACTGTCGAACCAGCAACGACGGATTGTAGTTTATATAGCCCTTCCTACCTATCAGAGGTACGTTTGGAAACCCGCTGCAACTGAAGATCACCTCAGTACCCAACCTATCTCGGTCGAACCAGTCAACATCCTCTGCAGACAAACACATCAGACGCTTAGGCCACTCAGCTGTGGCTGCAGACAAGACAAAAGGGCCCCTCTTGGCCAGATGACTTTCAAGCCATTTGTACAGCAACGGTACGCAGCACGAGACATTCTTCCCCCTCCTGTTTTCGTTTTTGTAGTGAACTGAGTGATAGACATCTCCTATCAAAGTAGGGACTGAATTCCCTGAAGCGAAGATGTGAAAAGCATCAAAGTCTACAAAATCGGGCATATTAGGGAACAGAAGAATGCCATATATGCATAGAGCGAGGATGGCATTAAACACGGCCCAACATCCGTCCTTGGCACACTGCTGAGCTTTACCTACCAGAAACTGCAAGGAGAACCCAGGAACCTTGTTCCAACTAGTCAATACTAACTCAAAGGCGTCCAAATGAAGTGAAGGAGCTAAACCAGCCAGATCAGGCTCAGCATCCATGTGGACAAAAGGCATCTGCCTCTTGATAGGCACACCTAGCAAATCAGCATACTCTTCCAGCGTCGGCGCGAGAACAAAGTCCTGAAAAGTGAAACATCTCAGCGGAGGGTCGTAGAACTGCAGCAGAGCGTGCAACCCATTCAACTCGAACACAGAAGGCTTATGAACCAAGTTGAGCAACCTGCCGTAGGATTTTCTGAACTCATCCTTCACAGAATCACCTGCTAGAGCTATCAAACCAGTCAGCTTAACCACATCGGGGGTAGGGAACTTGTAAGCCACGGTCTTCCTCAGAGAGCCCATAATAATACAATAGGAGGCAAGAAATCCTGGATCGGGGAAAACGGTACCTGCAACACAGACACACGTTAATGGAATGCAAATGAACATGCAAACTAATGCAAAATGCAATCATGCAATAAGAGGCCAAGGTAACTGGTGCTGTGGAGATTCTGTATCAACAATCACTGATAAGAAGAAAACCCCGGTGTAGGACCACAAACCTGATCTGCCAAGAACAACCGTATGATAGGACCATGTATACAGGATCATAATTCTGCTCTGTCGAGAACAAATGTCTGATAATAAGGACCTCTGATGTATGATCAAGAAATATCTGCTGATGAGGTCTTCAGACCCCAAATCAAAAATCTGCTCTATCAAGAACAAACATACAGCTGCTGATGAGATCTTCAGACCCCACTCAAAAATCTGCTCTATCAAGAACAAACAACTGATGACAATACTCTGCTCTATCAAGAACAACCATACACCTGATGATAAGATCCTCTGATCAAAACCTGCTCTATCAAGAACAGACATACACCTGATGATAAGATCCTCTGATCAAAACCTGCTCTATCAAGAACAGACATACACCTGATGATAAGATCCTCTGATCAAAACCTGCTCTATCAAGAACAGACAAATCTGCAACTGAGAAACTCTGGTACCAACAAAACTGATTCACTGTCAAGAAAACCGGGTAGTCTGAAGGTTAAGGTTTCCTGCAATAAACCCAACCCTGCTCGCAGGTATGGACCTAAATTGACTCAAGGTACGACATCCTATGCGTTCATCAGCGTCACAGACTTTCAAGAGGGGTGATACGATACCCAGAAGGTGTGGCATCACCAGCTCATGAAGCGGCCTCACTTAGCTGAATCACAAATGATCGGTCCCCAGAGTCGACAATATACCAAACTAGCAACTGTCTCAACCCAAAGGGTTGAAAGTGAAGCCAACCGGATGAACCTCGTCTGAGCATGGATTTCATGAGACACTAGTGCCTGCAAAGCAAGCACGCGCCCACTCAAGCCTGGGTCTGGCTTCTCACTCATCAAAACTCCCATCCCACAACAGCACAGATAATCATATTATACTGAAAATAAAATGCGGGAAATAAAGTGCGAGGAGTAAAATGCGATAAATAAACGCAACCCAACAAGTAAACATACAAGCGTTAGGATTGACTCTCGCAGGGAACCGTTGGAGTCCCCAGCAGAGTCGCCAGCTGTCGCTTGCGCGAAAATAAGGTGCCGGCATGACAGAAGAGTCGCCACTTTTTGTTATTTATCCCTCAGAGCGGGAAAGGAAACGATCGGAAAAACCTGACGAAAAAGGGTAAGACAAGGTCATCGCAACCGTTGTCTGGATTCGGGAGTCGGTTACGAAAGGGGAAGGTGTTAGCACCCCTCACGTCCGTCGTACTCGACGGGATCCTCGCTTGTTGTGTTTACTTGGACGGGTTGGTTTTATTCTATCTACCTATCAAGGCTGGCTGAAAAAGAAAAGAAAAATGACTCGGCAAAGCGTCGCGCTTTATGCCTACGTATTCTCATCAGAGAATGAGAAATCAGAGTCAACGTAGTTCGGCCTACGACGGGTTATGGGGGAAGGTAGCTCGCCAAGACATCGCCATCTTGTGCCTACGTACTCTCAACAGGCATGAGAGATCAGAGCTCACGTAGTTCGGGAAACTATGGTTTATTTCCTGTCTTTTATGAAAGAAGTATTTTTTATTGTGTTTGCGATTTCAATCGCACTAGAGACTATGACCTGAGAGTGAATGCATCGTATGTCGCCCAAAGGGTACCATACTAAACATCCAGACTATGGAAAAGAAACTCTCCCACAATCCTTTCTCAGATAGCTTAAGGCTCGTAACATACGAAAGAAATCATTCATGATTACTGTATCTTAAACTGTTTTGAGATGAGAAGAGAACAGGCCCAACTAGGAGGGAGACTATCAAGTCCTACTGTTGTCATGCCATGGATTCATCCTATGGTCAAGGTTTGAACAGGGAACTCCTAGAAGTTGTCATGCATAGGTTTCAACCTAAGATTCTATCATCAAATCCTTATCAAAGGAAATGAGAGTCCTAAGGGATCATGTCAATGATACACCAAAACAGACAAAGCATCAGCTTAACAGTAAAATGCATGCAATGCAAGTGAGGGAGGAAATGTGTGTGGGGCTTCAGCCTCCACAAGCTCATCTCAACCTCAAGCCAGTATGGATAACAGTAATCATACTGAAATATAAAACAACATGCTATCAAGCAAGAATAGTAAACTGCAATCATACAAATAAAATGAAATGAAATGCCATCAGGCAAACAAACCACATGGACAAGGGAGCTGGGCTCTACCGAATACCCGCAAGCAAAGCCACACAGTAACAATACAAGCAGAGGGAGCAACTCAACCTCTAGTGCAATCATGCTCCTAGATTCTACTTATTCTAGATATGGACTTATTCTAATGCATCAAACAAGTCAAACAAAACACATCAATACAAAAAAGAAAACAGAAGAAAGCAGATCAACTCCTCTCTCAACCTCAAGCTTCAGCTTTTCCAACAGTAATCCAGTCTTCTGACTTCAATCACTCTTGACAAACATCAATTTGCTTTTCCAGGTTTCAACCCTTCAACATAAGTTTCAACTTATCTTCTCCCTTAAGCTTCAGCTACTTGATCAGCTCCACCTTTAGGCTTCACCTAATCTTCAGGGGTCTTCAAGTATCAACTTGCTCTTGTTGCTCTTCAAGCTTCAGCTGGAATGGCAATACTCAAGGATTCATCCTCTCCATCATTCTTCATTGAAATCTTCATCTTCAAACTCAAGCTCAACATCTCTCAAGATAATCAAACCAGATGAAATCACTTACTGGATAAGCTGGGGGATATTGAACTGCTTACTGACCACCAAAGGTGACCTAGAAGGGCTCAACATCAAAGGAATGGTTCCCTCAAAAGTTATACTTCCTAGGTACATCACTTATCCCTCCAAAGGAGAGAGGTGTATACCATAGAAGGACTTTGAATCATAGGGAGGAATGGAGGTGACAGATACCATCCATGTTTAAGAAAGAAGTTGTCTAAGTCTAAACTCTTCCTAATCCCTAACCCTAAAACAACAAAAAAGAAAATAAGATCAAGCTATCAAGCTCCTCAATCCATCTTCAAATCTTCTACTATGCTCCTCAATGCTCCTTAGAACAATACCAAGCTCTCCAAGCCCACAAAGCAAAGCAAACAAAAATACAAGCCCACAAGGGCAACACAAACAATCATCAACTACAAAAATCATCTAAAAATAGCATACCACTATATTAAATCCTAATATAATTTCTAAGGGATCCTACATATCTACCCTTAATACCCATATATGTCCCATAGTCTAATTTGTCCTAAAAACCCAAAATTCTAGTGTTATTATGGACCTATGTTGAAGTTTTAACCTAATTCTATACAACCTAATGGCATCTAATCAAAACTATCCTAAAAATCATCACAAAATTATGGAATAAATCCAGGGGGAAGCTAAAACATATATCTAATTATCCTAAAAAGAATGACCTAAAAATACTAAGGGAACTACCTAAACTAAATTCTATAAAATCATATATCAACCTAAAAGAAATAAAATGCAATAAAAGTGAAAAATATACAAAAAAATACTAAAAATGCATGAAAGGAAAATATTTTTATTTTATATTTTTCTAGACAGAAATATGAAATAGGAGAAAAAACTCCCATGAAAAAATATTTATTTTTAAATTTAATATGAATTTTCAAAGTATGAAATAAAATGGAAAGAATTAAAATCAAAATATGAAAATGGGGTGCAATCAGTAAGATAATGCAGTTCATATCACGCTTGGGCCCAGACTAGGGGTGTGGGTAGTGATGCGCGCCAGGCCCATTATTAAATCAGAAAACAATTACCAAAATGTAAAGAAAATAAAAAACAAGCGGTGCAAAGAGAAACGAATTTCAGTTCAAATCACAATGGGCCACACGCGTGGGGTGTGGATAGTCATGATCACTTAAGCCCAGAACCTTCCTTTAATGAAACACATTGTTTCATCGTGTTTCTGATTCCCTCCAAAACGAGATTAAATATGGGCCGTTGGATTAGCTCTTGAGTCAACTGGTCAGCGCGTGATCTAATGGTTGGGCCTTCGTCTTCCTCACGCGGCTAGGGTTTTCTGAAACCTCCATGGAAACAGAGCTCAAGAATACTCCTCTTCCTCAACTCGAGCTCCCTCAATTCCTCATCAATTCTCAAATTTTAAAACCCTAACATGCCTAGAATTCCATGCTGAACACGATCATACCCTTGAAATCCATTGAATCTTCCTTTAACATAAAATACTATCCAAACTTCAAATTATGCTCAGAGATCAAAACTCACCATTCTTGAAATTTCTTACACTAAAATGACCACCTCCTATCACTGATCAATCTTCACTAAAGAACTAAGGTTATCACTCAATATCCAAAGAGTTCTTGATCCAAACAGAAATCTTGTCCATAACAAAACCATCATCAATTGCCTTCAAACTCTCCAAAATCCACCACCTATTGGTCTCTAACCATTCTACACTAATAATTCAACCTAATCATGCCTAAATTAAGGTGTAGGAAAGAAATTGCAAACCTGGTAAAATGGAGTGAACAGAGGTAGTAATCCTTCAATTCAGGCCTTGAATCTTTCCAAATTCCTTCGCTGAGTAATCTTCTAGCTTCTGTATGCAAAAAGAATGGTTGGAAATGCTTGATTCTTGAAATACGATTTTGAATTGCTTCCTTGAAATCTCAATCACCAACTCTTCAATTCTCCATGGAAATGCTCTCAATTCAATCTGCACAGCTTCAATATGATGTATGGAAGGTGTTTGTGTGAAAAAAATGAAAGGAAATGAAGAAGAACGAAGAATTGACACTTGACTTGCAATGGAAGAATTTGGATCTCACTCTCTCTTCTCTACACCAATTCACACCAACATTGCATCTGAGCAAGTTACACTTGTTATATAGAATGGTTTAGAATCATCTAGAACCCTCTAGGATCATCCAATGAGAAATTGAACTTTTCATGTCATGGTATTTTGGATCCAATTCTCCTTACATGCTATCTCATGCCATACCCCTTGTAACTACCAATTCTGACTTGAATTTATCCCCACATGAGATTTAGGATAAGTTACAATGCATAACCACCTTGCTTGTTGAGTTTTGTTGAGTTTTGGTTTGGTACCTTATGATGCAAGTAAGCCATTTCCAAGGCAGCCCTATGATCCAAGCCTCAAATCAAAATTGTGGCTGAACCATTATTCTTAGAATGTCATTTGGAGTCAAAATGACCTATCATATGACATGGTTTGGACTTATAGCTTATGATTTATGATTTTCAATTTCAACTTATTTAACTTATGCCTCCATTTTAGGCCATTTTTATCACTTTTTGATATGAGCCTTTTAAACATCTCATGACCTCCCTACTAGCCTTAAAACATCAATATAAGCAAGTTTTATGTTGAAGATTTTTCCATTTGAAGCTTGGAAATAGGAGATATGGCCTTATGCTTGAAATGACCTATAACCTCCAAATGACCAAAATGCCCTTGACTTGTCAAAGCCATAAGTTGAGTTCTACAAATCCTCTCAAGGACTTCTAGTACTATCTAGAAAGCTAAGAAGATTCTATTCAACATTCATGTTGACCAAGAATCCATAGGAATCATCCTACTAGGGCAAAAGTTGGATGCAAGTTGGGTGACTTTCAAGGACCCAGATTCACATACCTCAGATGACCTGTAATTTGTCAAAACCATAACTTGAGCTCTACAAATCCTGTCAAGGACTTCTAGTACTCAAATTAAAGCTAATAAAAATCTCTAAAACATTCATGTTGTGGGGAAGATGAGATGACAATCACATCTTGAGCTAAACTGCCTTGAAGATAGGGATCAAACTAGGGGATTTTACACTGTCAATCCTTAGAAACCCTAGCTTGAAACTTCTCAAACTCCTCAATCATGATGAGTTGGTCTAGGAATCATCCTTATAGCATCTCTATACATCATTCCATGATCACATGGCCCTTGGATTAGGTCTCAACCCTCTCCAAATCATCAGTTGACCTAGGGTTGAGCCAGTCAAACCCTAATTCCACCACTCATGGTTGAATCTTCTGAATTCTTTTATAATGACCTCTATAGGCTTCATGATGGCTTTCAAGACATCTCATAGGCTTTCTCAAAGCTTCAAGTCTATCCTCATGGTCTCAGAATCATCTGAGGAGCTCCCACAACTCTCAAGTTATGAGACACACAACCTTGGTTTCAACCAATCTTTCTGAGGATCTCTTGAGTTCTCTGACAAAGGTATCAACCTTTGAACACTTGAACAACTTTCTTGGCTAGCTTCAAAGTCTCATACAACTCTTGATGGATAAATAAATGTTGGTCAAATTTTGGGGTGCAACAAGGGGGTATCGCAAAAAGGATGATAGAGAAGACTCGCACAATCTGGCACCAAAAGGATGATAGACCCATCACCAAAAGGATGATAGAGTGACACAGACACACACAATCCCAACACCAAAAGGATACAGGGTCTATTAGCTAAAGAATGATAGAGAACACATGCACAATCTCACACCAAAAGGATGACAGACATATCACCAAAAGGATGATAGAGTGACACGCACACACAATCCCGACACCAAAAGGATGTAGGGTTTATCTTTAAAAGGATGATAGAGAACTATGGCACAATCTGGCACCAAAAGGACGACAGACCTATAACCAAAAGGATGATAGAGTGACACACACACAAAATCCAAACACCAAAAGGATGTAGGGGTCTACCACCAAAAGTATGATAGAGAAACATTCACACAATCTGACACATAAAGGATGACGGACCTATCACCAAAAGGATGATAGAGCGACACATACACACAATCGAAATAACAAAAAGATGCAGGGTCTATCACCAAAAGGATGATAGAGAACACTCGCACAATCCGGCACCAAAAGGATGCAGACCTATCAATAAAAGGATGATAAAGCGACACACGCACACAATCCTGACACCAAAAGGATGCATGGTCTATCACCAAAAGAATGATAGAGAACACTCGCATAACCTGGCATCAAAAGGATTATAAACTCATCACCAAAAGGATGATAGAGCTACACGCACACAATCCCAACACCAAAATGATGTAGGGTCTATCACCAAAAGGATGATAGAGAACACTCGAGCAATCTAGCACCAAAAGGATGATATAGCGACACACATACACAATCTCAACACCAAAAGGATGCAGGGTGTGACAACAAAAGGATGATAGAGAACACTCGCACAATCTGGCACCAAAACAATGATAGACCCATCACCAAAAGGATGATAGAGCGACACAGACACACAATCCCAACACCAAAACAATGCAGGGTCTATCACCAAAAGGATGATTGAGAACACTCGCACAATATGGAACCAAAAGTCTGACATTCCTATCACCAAAATTTTCCCAACCTTTTTCACCTAGCTTGTGTTTCATTGCATTCATATTAGCCTTATCATTTGCATTTCATTGACATGTATGCAGGAGATCAAGAGGTATGATTACCAATCAAGGGCTACACAAGACCGGGAAGCTAGCTAAGAAGGTAATTCAAGTGTTCAAGGGTTGATATCCTTGTCAGAGAAGTTAAAAGAGCCTCAGAGAGAGTGGTTGAAACCAAGAGTGTGTGTCTCCTAACTTGAGAATTGTGGAAAGCCATCAGATGGTTCTTAAGAGAGCTCATGAGAAATGTTGAAGTTCATGTGGGAGCTCAGACAAGTCCTTATGCAAGACTAAGAAGCCTCAACCATGATTGGTGCAGCTAGGGTTTGACTGGGTCAACCCTAAGTCAACTGAGGATTTGAAGAAGGTTGAGACTTAATTCAAGAGCCATGTGACCATGGATGGATACATTGAGATGTTCTAAGGATGATTCCAAGGTTAACTCATCATGAATAAAGAGTTTGAGAAGTTTCAGGCTACGATTTCTATGACTTGACAGTGTAAAATCCCCTAGCTTGACCCCTGACTTCCAGGCCATTTAACTCAAGATATGATCTTAATCTCATCTTGAACCCAACATGATTGTTGTAGGGCATGATCTTAGCTTTAATTTTAGTACTAGAACTCCTTGATAGGGTTTATAGAACTCAAGTTATGAGCCAGACAAGTTACAAGTCATCTGAGGCATGTGAATTTGGAGCTTGAAAGTTACCCAAGTTGCATGACACGTTTTCCCTAGAAGGATGATTCCTCTGAAATTTTGGTCAACATGAATTTTGTTCATTATTCTCTTATGTTTCCAGAAAGTACTAAAAGTCCATGAGTGGATTTGTAGAACTCAAGTTATGGCTTTGACAATTCAAGGGTATTTTCGGCATTTGGACATTACGGGTCATTTTGAATTATGGGTCCATTTCACGATCTTACAAGCTTCAAATGGAGTTTTGTTCAACTGTAAAGTTGCTCAAAATGATATTTGTAGTCTAACCATGACCCAAGCAACCATTGATATGGATTATAGCAAGCATTGGTTGAAGAAATTGTACAAAAAAGGCCATTTTAATGAATTAAAATGAAAAAATTCAAAACAATTGTGATTTGAATGTTTTCATGCCAAGTTAATACTCATTTTGATTGGAAATGATATTCTAAACCATTTTGCATTATTACATTTTTTAGTTGATAATCATAACATGGTCATTTGGTGGATTACTACATGATAAAGTAACACTTCCAACACACATCTTTGGTTGAAATCAAAGGAGCAAATTAATTCATTTAGACTCCATAACCCTCAAGTAAGAAAAATGAAGTGGATTGAGAGCAAGAATAGAGCCAATTCATGCATGCCATAAGGGAATTTTTTAGAAAAACTTGAAAGTTGGAAATCACAAATTGGGCCATGAATGGGCCTCCAAAGGTTTCAAACAGAATATAAATTGATTATGGATCATTTTCAGAAGTTTCTAGTGCCATTTTCAGTTGAGAAACAGTTAGTGAAGTTTGTGGAAGAAGCTTGAAAGTGGATTTTCGAGTTTGGAGTTTGGAGCAATTTCAAGATCAACCAAGCATCTAAACTTGTTCATCATCATCCATTGAAGAAATCTGCACCTTTTGGAGGAAGAATTCGCCCTCAAGAACACCAAATTCGAAGCTTCTGATAAGGTTCTTGTTTCTAAAATTTTCTCTTAGTTTAAGCATAATTAAAGCTCTAGATACATGCAGTTAAGTTAGTATCGAACTCTAGATGGATTTAGAATTGGTTTGGTGAAGTTTTATGACGATTTTTACCATGGCATCCCAAGTTGTAGTTCGAATATCTCTTTGGATAATGGATGAAAATGAAAAAGAATAGGATATTATTGATGTAGGAAGTGAGAGGAAGATATTAGTGGTTTAAATTTTGAGTTTTGTGAGAGTTGAAATTTCATAATGATTCTTGATGTCCATGGCTTCTTGAGTTTTAATGGAGAAAAGTTAAAAGAAGTGGTAGATTTGGATTTCTTGCGAAAAATCACGCAAAATCGGTTAAAGAAGCATGAGAAACGGTGGAAAAATGGAGACGCCACGTTGTGGGGGGGAGCCGCGCAGCCGCCGGCAGTAGGGGGACGGTGGCCGGAATGTCGCCGGCAAGTTGGGGAAGATGAAGTGGAGAAGGCGACTTTTCCATCGTCCGATCGGTCTACTTTTCCGTGTGCGGCTGTGATTAGTCTCCACCATGGTCCATTCTTTGACTAGTTCTACCATATTACTTGGACTTCATTAATGTGTCGTCACTCTCCTACCCCTTGGATGGCTTGACTTAGTATATTGATCTTGTGGCTGTAGATTTTTCTGCATTTCTTTATTTCTCTTAATTATTTTTATTTCTTCTTTAATTGCTTTGTTCATTTTAATTCATAAAAAATAGTAAAAATGCTTAGAAAATTATGAAAAAATTCGTGGATGATCCGCATCATGTAAGGGATTTTTATGTGCAATTAGATTTTATTTTCATTTAATTTTCAATTTAATTTCATTTTTCTCCTTTAATTGGATATTAAAAATACCAAAAACTGCATAGTTTCTTGCTAATTTTTGTTCTGGAGTTTGGTATAGAATTTAGACTTGAAACTTTGTGTGCTGATTACGTACATGTAGATGATGTTTGGTGATTTTTGCTGTAATATTTAGATGAATATAAATAGGATTTTAGGGTAGTTGTTTAGGGGTGTTCTTCGTTGGATCTCTTTAGTGTACCCTTGAAGTTTTAGATTTAGTTTGAACCTTTTGATTTAGGTTTAACCCCTGATTTTTGGACCATAGCATGTTGATACATGTAGGATAGTGTAGTATTTTCCTTGGAATTTTTAGGAATGATTTTCTATTAAGTTCCCATTTTACAAATTGGCATTAGTTTAGGTGATCCTAACTAGGTTAAGTGTATAGATTAGGCTTGTAAATGACCATTAGATGATTCTAGGTCCCATTTCCTTTCTTTATAGATTGGTAAGTAGATAGATTCCTCCTTTAGAACCCTTGAATCTTTAGGATAGATGTCCTTAGAAGGTATCATTTGTGGTTTCTTTAGAAGCTTAAATAGGTGGATGATTCTTCCTATAGGGGTAGTTTCCTCTTCAATTTTTCCTTGCTTGATTGGAATCCCCCTTGTGAGCATGTTTTCTCATGTGGAGGAATACATTGCACTATCATAAAGTGGAGTTGGTTGAGTGTCTGTGGTAAGTTCCCGTGGAACTTACCTTGCTTCTCATCTCCATTCTCCTAATATTTTCTTGTTCATTTCTTCTTAGGAATCTTCTTGGGGTAGCATAGTCCCTCCTGTGAGGGGAATGTTGCACATCTCTTGAAGGAGCCAAACCCCTAGGATTCCCCAAAAGCTCTTAGTTGGTTGAGTGCCTGGGATAAGTTCCTGTGGACCTTACCTTTGCCTCCCAACACCCAATTTCTTTCCTTAGGTTAAAAGACTTGTATGATTACTTGTGGAATGAATCCATTATTTGCCATAAGTCCTTTTCCTCATTCATTGATTGAGTGGTGTTGCATTAGGATAGTGCATGATTAGAATAGTTTAAGCATAGTTGCATGACTGCATTAAGAGGTTGAGTGGGTCTCCCTCTGCTTGTTTGAATTAAGGGCTGAGGTGATCCTCCCCTTGCTTGTGTGTTGTTTTCTTTTTCTAATTGACGTATTTGCATAATAGAGGTTGATTGAGCTCCCTCTGCTTGTCTGTTTTGTCTGTTTTTCTTTGCTTGATTGCTAAGAGGTTGAGTGAGTCTCCCTCTGCTTGTATTGCTGCATTGCATGTGCATCTTTACTGTTTACTGTTTATCTGTTTAAGCTGATGCTTTATCTGTCTCTGTATACCCTGGCATGATCCCCTAGGAATCTCACTTCCTTTGATAAGGAAGTGATGATTAGAACTTTAGGTTGAAACCTATGCATGATAACTTCTAGGAGTTCCCTGTTTCAAACCTCAACCATAGGATGAATCCTTGGCATGACAATATTAGGACTTGACAGTCTCCCCGTAGAAGTCGTTCTCTTCTCATCTCAAAACAACAGTAAAAAAACGTAATAAATGTAAGTTAGTAAAAGTGTGTTACGATCCTTAAGCTACTTGGGAAATGATAATTGATCGGTCTTCTCTCAATCATCTAGGATGTTTACTATATGTCCTTTGGACGCTATACGACGCATTCGCTCCCAAGTCATAGTCTCTAGTGTTGTACCAACTACAAACAACCATAAAAAACAGTTCTTCCGTAAAAGACAAAAAACAAACTTCAAACCTTTTGCAACATGGGCCCATAATTCAAAGGAAAGCTTTTCTGAAGAAAAGAGTGTCGTTAACTCTTAGTTCTTCCCAGCTGCGTACACCAAACTGATGGAACTGTGTGTTAACCCTTCTCGAAAAACAAATGAATCTGAATTGCCGTAATCCGTATTATCCCGAACTACGTAAGCTCTGATCTCTCATATCTGTTGAGAGTATGTAGGCACAATACTGATGTATTGGCGAGCCACCTTCCCCCGTCCGTAACCCGTAGTTAGTCGAACTACGTTGACTCTGATTTCTCATTCTCTAATGAGAATATGTAGGCATAAAGTGTGACGCTTTGCCGAGTCATTTTCTTTTCTTTTTCCGACCAGCCTTGATAGGTAGATAGTAAATAAACCCGTCAGATAAACACAACAAGCATGGATCCCATCGAGTACGATGGACGTGAGGGGTGTTAATACCTTCCCCTTGCATAACCGACTCCTGAATCCAGACATTGGTTGCGATGACCTTGTCTTATACCTTTTCGTTAGGTTTTTCCGATCTTTTCCTTTCCCGTTCTGAGGGATAAATAACGAAAGGTGGCGACTCTTCTGTTTTGCCGGAACCTTATTTTCGTGATAGCGACAGCTGGCGACTCTGCTGGGGACCCCAACGGTTCCATGTGCGAGTCAATCCTAGTGCTTGCGTGTTTACCTGTTGGGTTGTGTTTATTTATCGCATTTTATTTCCCGCATTTTATTTTCAGTATGATATGATTATCTGTGCTGTTGTGGGAGGGGCTCTGATGAGTGATAAGCCAGACCCAGGCTTGAGTATGCACATAGTTTTAGAAGCAGATTGGTGGTGAACCTACATGTTAGGCATGCACTAGTTCCCACTCAATCTGCACTCAGACGAGATTCTCTGAGATGATTTCCATTTCCAGCCCAGTGGGCCGTCGAAAGGATTTCAAATCTAAGGATTGTCGACTTTGGGAACCGATCACTTGTGATTCAGCTGAGTGAGGCCACTTCAAGAGATGATGATGCCACACCTTTTGGGTATCGTATCATCGTTTCTTGAAAGTTTGTGACGCTGATAAACGCATAGGATGCCGAACCTTTTCCGTGATTAGGTTCATACCTGTGAGCAGGGTCCGGTTATTGCAGGAAACCGTAACCTCTAGATAACCTGGTTTTCTTGACAGTGAATCAATATTGTGGGTTTCAGTGGGCCTTTATTATCAGAATATGGTATTTTCTTGCTGAAGTAAAATTATGACCTGCCACTTCACAGCACAGCACAGCACAACACAGCACTCTTGATCTCCTGCTGCATTTCGCATTCGCATTCACATTTTCATATTGCATTGCATCTAACACGTATCTGTATTGCAGGTGTGCAGTTCTCTCTCGATTCTAGCAATCTTGTCCCTTCTGTGTCCATCATGGAACCCAATGTGAGAAGAACTTTGGCCAACAAATTTCCTATTCCAGACATTACTACTCTTAGGGGTTTGATTTCTTTGCTTGGTAAGGAAGCGATGAGAGACTTTAGAGGAACCTATGGGAAGCTGCTCAGCATTGTGTGCAAACCATCTGTGTATGAATTGAACGGACTCCAGACTCTACTTCAGTTTTATGATCCACCGTTGCGTTGCTTCGCATTTCCAAGCTATATGCTGGCCCTCACTTTGGAAGAGTTTTCTGTCATATTGGAGATACCCATTCTTGCTCAGGTACCCTTCTGGCCTATTGATCAGGAGCCAGATCTGGCTAGTGTCGCTACAACTCTGCATATTGAGGTTTCTGAGTTGAAGGGAAAGACAGTCAGGAGAAATGGAGCCTGGGGGTTCCCATTACCTTTTCTAGCTGAGAAAGCCCGACACTTCGCCAAGAAGGAATACTGGGTGGCATTCAAAGCTATTTTGGCACTGTGCATATACGGTATCATGTTATTCCCCAGTATTCTAGATTTTGTGGATGTGGATGCCCTTCGTATCTTTGTCTCAAAGAATCCCATCCCTACCTTGCTCGGAGACGTGTATCATTCGGTGCACTACAAGAACGAGAATAGAAGAGGTAAAAGTGTATCCTGTTGTGCTTCACTGTTCTA
Organism: Lathyrus sativus; assembly: GCA_963859935.3. NCBI lineage: Eukaryota > Viridiplantae > Streptophyta > Magnoliopsida > Fabales > Fabaceae > Lathyrus > Lathyrus sativus. The sequence goes on along the minus strand of OZ012735.1, from coordinate 306,943,442 downwards.
CAGATGGTTTGTCACTCAGCTACCCAATGATGGTCCTTTTATAAAGACTGCAGAGACGAAGGAATGGTCTGAGCGACTGATGAGCTTGTCTGCCGAAGACATTGATTGGTTTGATAGAGATCGCCTGGGGAGTGAAATCATTTACAACTGTGGAAACTTTCCTAATGTCCCCTCGTAGGTAGGAAGGGCTTCATTAATTACAATCCTTCTATCGCTATCAGGCAATTCGGGTATGCCTTGAGGTGCCCTCCTAAAGACGAAGAGGTACAAGAATCTCTGTACCTCACTGGTGCATTAGATGGGGATGATCTGGTCACGTTTGAACATGGCTGGAATAACGTTCATCGCAAGGGAAAGACTTCATTGGGGAAAAGCAACAATCAGGCTTACCGTCCTTATGTGGACTGGATTCATAGCAGAGCAGAAAAAGTGCTGATGCCTTTTCCTCCTGTCAAGCAGGACTGCCCTACAGTGCCTACCATGATTGAAATACAGAAGTATGAGCAGCTTCAACCTAAGAATGAAGAGCTAGTCAAAGCCAACGAAGAGCTGGAAAACGAGATCGCTCAACTCCGAAGAGAAAAGAATGAAGCCATACACACTTGCAAAAAGCAGACGGAGTTGATCAACCACCTGGCGCTAATCTGACCAAAGAGACTGATTCTAGGGAGCGTCTTGGGTTCGACCTGAAGGCAGTGCACGGGGTATTGACCACCAAGAAGCAGGAGCTGGATAAGGCATACCGGAAGTTGACCCAGTACAAGAAGCTGTGGAACAACACTTTGACTAGCCACAAGGAACGGGAAGAAAAACTGAAGCAACAGATAGCCCAGTTGGAAGCTCAGGTGGAAGTCAAAGACAAGAAGATAGAGGCTGAAGCCTCACTACAACGAGATGTCCAGTATAAGTTGGTTGAGACCAAGGCAAACCTGATGGATTGCCAACTCTGGGCTAATGCTAAGAGGAGTAGGGTGGAGAACCGTTCTGAAGAAGGTGTTCCTAGGAGCGTTGCCGAGAACCTCCCAGAGTCCATTAGGCAGAGGGACCTGCTGATCCAGGGTCTGCTCACCCAGCCGGATCATCCCGCTACGAAGAAGTTACTTGAGGATTTTCGTGCCCGTAGCTGCACATGATCTCTTTGTATTTCTTTTGTACATTTTATGCATTGATATGCTGATCACCACCAGGCCTGTTGGTTGGGGTCACGATTGGCGCTTCAGTTGTATTCAGCTACTGTTGTACGCCACCCTTGTGGGTTTTCTCTGGTATATAAGAGGGTTTTCTTTCCATGATTGGACGGTAGACTTTATTTGTCTCGGAAGGTAGAATCGAGGGGGACTTCCTCCTAATACATGGATAAGTGTTTGCATTTGCATGACAGGTACCTTGCCGTTTTTGCTAACCCCCTGTTGATACAGGTTGTTTCAGGTTTGTCTCAGGTTGGTCCGAGCGATGGAACAGGTTCAAGCAGAGCTGTGAGAGGTCTGAGGCCAGCTGAGGCAGGTTATGAGGGACCAGCGGCGCTCAAAGAGGAGAACGACCAACTGAAGAATCAGGTGGGCCTGATGGCAGAGGTACTAAAGAACATACTCCGAAGAGAATGTGAGCAGAAGCCCGAGGCTGCAGCCGGCATACTTGCTCCACGGGTATCTGACGAACCCGCACCTAGGCATGATAAGCCTAAAAGACCCTCTGCCCAGCATGAAGCTCGAAATGTTTCCCGTCTGCAGCCACGTCCGGTTCCGCAAGACAACCCCATAAGGCAAGGTCAAAAGAGGAGACTATCTGATAGAATCCTCGATCAAATCCCGATGGATTATGACCAGTTGTTGCAACTCCTGCTCCAACTACAGTTGGTTAAACTTCGAACGTTGGCTCCCATGACTGGACAGCTGCCACCCGACTGGGACGTGAACGCCCATTGTGAGTTCCACTCTGGACCACCGGGGCACGATATATTGAATTATAGAGCTTTTAAGCATAAGGTTCAAGACATGATTGAGTCAAGAACAATTGAATTCGTGTCGGGCGACATGCAAGCATCAGGCAAATTCATCTCTTATGGTGCAAGAGAGATGGATGTTCCCATGACCTCATTTGAAGATGAGAAGGATCAGGAGTATATCCTGCGGTCTTTGAGGTCTGAATCGCCTTGCCTGCAACTTTTTCATGTTCCTGGGTCGAGCTCTAGGATGAAAACCCCTGAACAGAGAGGATCCTCACTAGGTCAAACCTCGTCTCCGGATTGTTTCTGCCATACAGAATCGACAACCTCTCGCTCCGTTGCAGTGAAACTATCAGAGCCCGAATCAGAGTCAACCTCACAGCAGTCGTTCTTCTAAGTGAGTCTGAAGACTTCAAGGGTAGCTCCCCTCAGCAGCAAATAAGTGTGAAAGCCCAGTTCCCCAAAAGCTGGCACTCTGCATTTTATCATGTCATTTCTTTACCTTTGTAGTTTCTTTCCTGTAGAATTGGAAATTTCGCTTGTAAAGCATGATTGCTTTTCAATTGATATTGATAATGAAATAAATATGCATGTTTTGAACTAATCCATTCGTGTTCACTCTATTGCTTTCTTTTATTTCGAACGCTTGTTTAAGTGGAATCCGGGGAGGATGACGCAGTCCAATGATGCGTAAGCTTCCGATGCTATGCTTTTGAACAAAAAACCTGTTGATGATGTACAGGCATTGTTTCAATTCCCAAACACCGGAGATATAAGGAAGAGAATCCCTTGTTAACCCCTTTGAGCCTAGTTGTAGGAGTTTCTTTCTAAAGATAAAAAACACTCAATCTTAACCCGGGGTAGGGTAGGTGTCAATTAATTTGACCAAGCATTCAAATAACAAAAGGAGTGTTTGTTCGAGGATCAGTCACACCGCTATAGGTCGTACCTAAAAAACCATGATGGTTAAACCTGGTCAATCAGGAGTGAAACATTCACAATCTCTTTAACAAGTCATACGAGCCGATGCCATATGATTTGTTCCAAAAAAAAAGAAAGAAGAGAAAAAAGAAAAAAATCAAAAAGAAAAAGCCCGCTAAGTCGAATCTTGAAAGCAAGCGACTTAGGCAAAAAATCAGGGTACCCCGCTGGACTTCAAAATTGAAGAAACTCAAAAGAGTCAATCCAGGCAAAAGTTAGGGGAAAACGAAAAACGAAAAATGAAAGGCGAAAAAGGATTACGGAAGAAAATCCTCGAGAAAGAACGAAATCGCATGGCTACCGGTGCCCAAACAAAGACGAAAAACGAATGACTGTCACTCCGAAAACTTGTGGTTTCCTGAACCGTCACTCCGGTCATATAACCTTTGAAAGGTGAACGCTAAGGTCGAACTAGCTGAACGTAGGTTGGAGAACATCAAGGAGAATGGGTGGGTTAAAATGACTTTTGGGCCTTTATCCTTTTCTTTTTCTAAACCATGAACCTGACCACGTTACAACCTTTAAAAGACCTAATTGAAATAGGTTTGTTTCGAGAGTATACATCGATAAAGATCACATCGGAACTGACTCCTAGATAGGATTCCCAATACATCGTTGTTTTAGTATTTGACATGTTGATGAATGATTTCATATATTTTTATGTCATAAAAGTTTTCCCAGTGAACAGGAATGGATTTTTGAAAACTGCCATATGCATTGCATTTGATATGTCTTTTATGCAGAACAACTTGTTTTACTGGCGAGTAAGCGCTTGACAGCGGGAAAGTTTCCACGATGGAAGGATTTGATCAGGACAGAATGCAGAACGCCTGAGTATTTTGGTGAGCTGGGGCAAGCTACGTCGAGTGATCGCGGCATGGGAGTCAGCCATCTAGAAATCGTTAATCCGGGGCAATCAGGTTGAGATTTGATGAATCTCTCGCAGTCAAGGGCATTACTCCTACAGATCCGTCCATGTGGGGCAAAGTCACGACAAGAATGGGGCAGGTCACCCCGAGAGCGTCGAAGCCTTCCTTATCCTGAAGGTTATTAACTTGAGGCACCTTTGCAAGGTTCAAGATGCTGAGGCAGATCTGGATGCAGAGGTTGCAGATTTCCTTTCAAGGAACGTCCCCAAAGAGATCCCACAGGCTGGGACAAAAAAACTGAAAGCAAAAGGGTCGTTCCCCTCCGTGTTGGCATAGATTGTCAGAGTTTGTCAGAAGTTGTCGGAAGATTCTGAGGCAAGCCATCTCGAGTTCGTTTTGTGGCATGTTTTCTAATCAGGATGATTCCTTCTTCCCCAGCAAGTTCAGCAGTGTCTCCCCACAGAGTTTGAACATGGGACCAAGAGCATTGATATGTCCCCTCAAGCAGAGATATATTCTCCCAGTCAGGTGTATCCCAGGAAGGATCATCATCTCCCCATTTGAGTCATAGGCTGAAGCGTATGTTCATTCCCAGCACTAGGTCAATGTGCAGTTTTCTCGTAGAAGACTATGTGCAAGAGTTCAGCTTCCGATAGTTCAAGACTGAAGTCTCCAGCAGGAATCGTATTTCCCCACAGGGTTGTACTCTCCCCGGCAGGTAGGAGTGGTTCCAGCATCTGGTCACATATCCCCAGCCGAGTTTGCAATTCCCCAAGAGAGTCGAGCCCTTGGAAGCCGTCCAGGCCATGATTGGTGCTTCCCAGTAGAGTGTTGAATAGTTGATGTTGTGTTTCCCCATCAGAGTCCGTATCTCCGGGAAAGTTCTATCTGCGAAGGTCGTGCAATTTGTTTCTGCGATTGATATCATTTCCTTGACAGTTTGTGGTTTGAATACCTGGTTGAGCGGGTTCAGGGTCTTGTAGAACTTTGTTCCCCGACAGCAGTCGACTGAAGTTCATTTCCCCAGGCGAAATCCAATTGAGATTGGTGTGACTTCTTCTCCTCAGCAGGATGATTCCTTCCTCCACCAGAGTGGTTTTTTTCTCCTTGACAGGAGGATTCTCCCTTCAGCATTTATTTTGTTGATGGGGTCGTAGCATTTTGCATGATTGCATAGCATTTACCCTAAAATGCGTAGCATTTCCACCGTGTGGAGCATTGCGCCATTGTCAAAGCATATGCATATGAAACATGAGCTAGGTCATTGCTGTTCTTGTTTTGTAGGTATTCCCCCGCAGAATGGTTGGCTCAAGATGATTCTTCAATTCCCCAGCGAAGTTTTTTGCTCAAGATAATTCTTGAATTCCCCAGTGAAGCTGTTTGCTTAAGATGATTCTTAAAATCCCCAGTGAAGTCGCCAGAGTTGGTTGCTCAAGTTGATGCGTAGAATCTCCAGCAGAATGTTTGCTCAGGATGATTCCTGAAATCTCTAGCAGAGTTATTGGTTCAAGGTGATTCTTGAAGTTCCCGGCGGAGTTATTTGTCCAAGATGATTCTTGAAGTCCTCAGCAGAGTTGATTCACCCGGAATGATTTTTGGATCCCCGAAGCAGAGTTACTTGATAGTTCTCCAGAATCCCTAGCGGAGATGTGTCATCCCCAGCAGGTTTTGAACAGAGAAGTTGAAATTTCCTTGAAGTCTGGCAGTAGTGCCAAAGCCCCCAGACTTATTGATGAAGTCTGACTGCAACGTAGAAGCAGTTCTCTAAGCTGACGCAGAGTGCCTGACAGCAAAAGATCGTATACCCTTATTTGGTTCATGAGTGATTAAGGATTTTATTTCAAGACTTACTGATGAAGTCCAACTGCGAGGCCGAAGCAGTTCTCCCAGCTGACGTGGAGTGCCCGAAGGCGAAAGAATAGATATCCCTATTGGGTTCATGATTGACTGAGGATTCTATTTCAGACTTGCTAACAAAGTCTGGTTGACGCCCGAGATGTTCTTAGAATGCCTGACGACATAATTAACTTGATTGTTAAAAAGTTCCTAATGACCTGATGAGTCCCAAGGAATCCTTCTGCCACAGTGTCGCAGAATGCCTGACGACAATATCAGCTATATATCGCCAGTTACTGAGTGACCTGTGATCCCTTGATTATTTGAGGAAGAAGCTGCAGTGAAATATGATAATCATCCCGACGGAGATTTGAGAGTAGCCCTTCACCAGTTACCGAGTAACCGGTGATCCCTTATTGACTTACTGATGAAGTCCGACAAAGATGTTGTCGACGTGCCTAGCGACACGATGAGTCCATAGGTGACGATAAGGAATTCTTCTATAGTGGCGCAGAATGCCCGACGGTATAATCAGCCATCCTTCACTAGTTACCGAGTAACCGGTTATCCCTTATTGACTTACTGATGAAGTCCGACAAAGATGTTGTCGACGTGCCTAGCGACACGATGAGTCCATAGGTGACGCTAAGGAATTCTTCTGCAGTGGCGCAGAATGCCCGAAGGCATAATCAGCCATCATTCACCAGTTACCAAGTGACCGGTGATCATTTATTGACTTACTGATGAAGTCCGACAAATATGTTGTCGACGTGCCTAGCGACACGATGAGTCCATAGGTGACGATAAGGAATTCTTCTGCAGTGGCGCAGATTGCCCGACGGCATAATCAGCCATCATTCACCAATTGCCGAGTAACCGGTGATCCCTTATTGACTTACTGATGAAGTCTGACAAAGATACTGTCGATGTTCCTAGCGACATGATGAGTCCATAGGCGACGATAAGGAATCCAGCTATCCTTCACCAATTATCGTGTAACCAATTCCCCAGCAGAGTTGTCGTCCAACTGTCATGCTCAGTTTCAAAGTTTGTCCTACCAACCGGAGTATCGTTTACTTGTAAGGTTGGCAAATTTCTGGTTACCGTGTAACCGATTCCCCAGCAGGTTGCCGCGCAACTGTCATTTTCAGTTTCGAAGATGTTCCTACCAATCGGAGTACCGTTTACCCGTACAGTCGACAAATCACCAGTTACCGTGCAACCGGTGATCCCCTGATGATTTGAGGATGTAATGATATCAGATAAATTAGAGAATCATCTTGACAGAGATTCAGATCAGTATTTCTCCAGCTAGTTGCCGTGCAACTATTATTTCAGTTTCCGAAGATTTGTCCCCATCAGAGTACCGTGTACTTGTGCAGTTGGCAAATTTCTGGGTTTATTGGTATTCAACCGTCTTCTACCTTGATTGGTTGAGAGCCGTTTGCTTCTCACCTAGTCAGGTCCAAGCCGTTTGAATAGGGGCAGCTGTTGCACCCCAAAATTTGCCCAACCTTTTTCACCTAGCTTGTGTTTCATTGCATTCATATTAGCCTTATCATTTGCATTTCATTGACATGTATGCAGGAGATTAAGAGGTATGATTACCAACCAAGGGCTATAAAAGACCGGGAAGCTAGCTAAGAAGGTTATTCAAGTGTTCAAGGGTTGATATCCTTGTCAGAGAAGTTAAAAGAGCCTCAGAGAGAGTGGTTGAAACCAAGAGTGTGTCTCCTAACTTGAGAATTGTGGAAAGCCATCAGATGGTTCTGAAGCCATGAAGTTGGACTTGAGGTCTTGAGAGAGCTCATGAGAAATGTTGAAGTTCATGTGGGAGCTCAGACAAGTCCTTATGCAAAACTAAGAAGCCTCAGCCATGATTGGTGCAGATAGGGTTTGACTGGGTCAACCCTAAGTCAACTGAGGATTTGAAGAAGGTTGAGACTTAATTCAAGAGCCATGTGACCATGAATGGATACATTGAGACGTTCTAAGGATGATTCCAAGGTTAACTCATCATGATTGAAGAGTTTGAGAAGTTTCAGGTTAGGGTTTCTAAGACTTGACAGTGTAAAATCCCCTAGATTGACCCCTGACTTCCAGGCCATTTAACTCAAGATATGATCTTCATCTCATCTTTACCCCAACATGATTGTTGTAGGGCATGATCGTAGCTTTAATTTGAGTACTAGAAGTTCTTGATAGGTTTTATAGAACTCAAGTTATGAGTCAGACAAGTTACAAGTCATCTGAGGCATGTGAATTTGGAGCTTGAAAGTTACCCAACTTGCATGACACGTTTGCCCTAGAAGGATGATTCCTATGAAATTTTGGTCAACATGAATGTTGTTCCTTATTCTCTTAGCTTTCCAGAAAGTACTATAAGTCCATGAGTGGATTTGTAGAACTCAAGTTATGGCTTTGACAAGTCAAGGATATTTTGGGTATTTGGACATTACGGGTCATTTTGAATTATGGGTCTATTTCATGATCTTGCAAGCTTCAAATGGAGTTTTGTTCAACTTGAAAGTTGCTCAAAATGATATTTTTAGTCCAACCATGACCCAAGCAACCATTGATATGGATTAGAGCAAGCATTGGTTGAAGAAATTGTACTAAAAAGGCCATTTTAATGAATTAAAATGAAAAAATTCAAAAAAATTGTGAACTAAAAAGGCCATTTTAATACTCATTTTGATTGGAAATGATATTATAAAACATTTGGCATTATTACATTTTTGAGTTGATATTCATAACATGGTCATTTGGTGGATTACTTCATGATAAAGTAACACTTCCAACACACATCTTTGGTTGAAATCAAAGGAGCAAATTAATTCATTTACACACCATAACTCTCAAGGAAGAAAAATGAAGTGGATTGAAAGCAAGAACAGAGCCAATTCATGCATTCCATAAGGGAATTTTTGAGAAAAACTTGAAAGTTGGAAATCACAAATTGGGCCATGAATGGGCCTCCAAAGGTTTCAAACAGAATATAAATTGATTATGGATCATTTTCAAAAGTTTCTAGTGCCATTTTCAGTTGAGAATCAGTTAGTGAAGTTTGTGGAAGAAGCTTGAAAGTGGATTTTCGATTTTGGAGTTTGGAGCAATTTCAAGATCAACCAAGCATATAAACTTGTTCATCATCATCCATTGAAGAAATCTGCACCTTTTGGAGGAAGAATTCGCTCTCAAGAACACCAAATTCGAAGCTTCCGATAAGGTTATTGTTTCTCAAATTTTCTCTTAGTTTAAGCATAATTAAAGCTCTAGATACATGCGGTTAAGTTAGTATCGAACTCTAGATGGATTTAGAATTGGTTTGGTGAAGTTTTATGAGGATTTTTACCATGCCATCCCAAGTTGTAGTTCGAATATCTCTTTGGATAATGGATGAAAATGAAAAAGAATAGGATATTATTGATGTAGGAAGTGAGAGGAAGATATTAGTGGTTTAAATTTTGAGTTTTGTGAGAATTGAAATTTCATGATGATTCTTGATGTCCATGGCTTCTTGAGTTTTAATGAAGGAAAGTTAAATTAAGTGGTAGATTTGGATTCCTTGCGAAAAATCACGCAAAATCGGTTAAAGAAGCATGAGAAACGGTGGAAAAATGGAGACACCACATTGTAAGGGGGAGCCGCGCGGCTGCCGGCAGTAGGGGGACGGTGGCCGGAATGTCGTCGGCAAGTTGGGGAAGACGAAGTGGGAAAGACGACTTTTCCATCGTCCGATCGGTCTACTTTTCCGTGTGCGGCGGTGATTAGTCTCCACCATGGTCCATTCTTTGACTAGTTCTACCATATTACTTGGACTTCATTAATGTGTTGTCACTCTCCTACCCCTTGGATGGCTTGACTTAGTATACTGATCTCGTGGCTGTAGATTTTTCTGCATTTCTTTATTTCTCTTAATTGTTTTTATTTCTTCTTTAATTGCTTTGTTTATTTTAATTCATAAAAAATAGTAAAAATGCTTAGAAAATAATGAAAAAATTCGTGGATGATCCTCATCATGTCTGGGATTTTTGTGTGCAATTAGATTTTATTTTCGTTTAATTTTCAATTTAATTTCGTTTTTCTCCTTTAATTGGATATTAAAAATACCAAAAATTGCATAGTTTCTTGCTAATTTTTGTTCTGGAGTTTGGTATAGAATTTAGACTTGAAATTTTGTGTGCTGATTGTATACATGTTGATGATGTTTGGTGATTTTTGCTGTGATTTTTAGATGATTCTAAATAGGATTTTAGGGTAGTTGTTTAGGAGTGTTCTTCGTTGGATCCCTTTAGTGTACCCTTGAAGTTTTAGATTTAGTTTGAACCTTTTGATTTAGGTTTAACCCCTGATTTTTGGACCATAGCATGTTGATACATATAGGATAGTTAGCATTTTCCTTGGAATTTTTAGGAATGATTTTCTATTAAGTTCCCATTTTACAAATTGGCCTTAGTTTAGGTTATTCTAACTAGGTTAAGTGTATAGATTAGGCTTGTAAATGACCATTAGATGATTCTAGGTCCCATTTCCTTTCTTGATAGATTGGTAAGTAGATAGATGCCTCCTTTAGAACCCTTGAATCTTTAGTATAGATGTCCTTAGAAGGTATCATTTGTGGTTTCTTTAGAAGCTTAAATAGGTGGATGATTCTTCCTATAGGGGTAGTTTCCTCTCCAATTTTCTTTGCTTGATTGGAATCCCCCTTGTGAGCATGTTTTCTCCTGTGGAGGAATAAATTGCACTATCATAAAGGGGTTGAGTCCATGAAAGCTCCCTCTCTCTCTAAAGGAAGTGGAGTTGGTTGAGTGTCTGTGGTAAGTTCCCGTGGAACTTACCTTGCTTCTCATCTCCATTCTCCTAATATTTTCTTGTTCATTTCTTCTTAGGAATCTTCTTGGGGTAGCATAGTCCCTCCTGTGGGGGGAATGTTGCACATCTCTTGAAGGAGACAAACCCCTAGGATTCCCCAAAAGCTCTTAGTTGGTTGAGTGCCTGGGATAAGTTCCTGTGGACCTTACCTTTGCCTCCCAACACCCAATTTCTTTCCTTAGGTTAGAAGACTTGTATGATTACTTGTGGAATGAATCCATTATTTGCCATAAGTCCTTTTCCTCATTCATTGATTGAGTGGTGTTGCATTAGGATAGTGCATGATTAGAATAGTTTAAGCATAGGTGCATGACTGAATTAAGAGGTTGAGTGGGTCTCCCTCTGCTTGTTTGCATTAAGGGTTGAGGTGATCCTCCCCTTGCTTGTGTGTTGTTTTTCTTTTTCTAATTGACGTATTTGCATAATAGAGGTTGAGTGAGCTCCCTCTGCTTGTCTGTTTTGTCTGTATTTCTTTGCTTGATTGCTAAGAGGTTGAGTGAGTCTCTCTCTGCTTGTATTGCTGCATTGCATTTGCATCTTTACTATTTACTATTTATCTATTTAAGCTGATGCTTTATCTGTTTCTGTATACCCTGGCATGATCCCCTAGGAATCTCACTTCCTTTGATAAGGAAGTGATGATTAGAACTTTAGGTTGAAACCTATGCATGATAACTTCTAGGAGTTCCCTATTTCAAACCTCAACCATAGGATGAATCCTTGGCATGACAATATTAGGACTTGACAGTCTCCTCGTAGAAGTCGTTCTCTTATCATCTCAAAACAACAGTAAAAAAACGTAATAAAGGCAAGTTAGTACAAGCGCGTTACGAGCCTTAAGCTACTTGGGAAATGATAATTGAGCGGTCTCCTCTCAATCATCTAGGATGTTTAGTATATGTCCTTTGGACGCTATACGACGTATTCGCTCCCAAGTCATAGTCTCTAGTGCTGTACCAACTACAGACAACCATAAAAACAGTTCTTTCGTAAAAGACAGAAAATAAACTTCAAACCTTTTGCCCCGTGGGCCTATAATTCAAAGGAATGCTTTTCTGAAGAAAAGAGTGTCGTTAACTCTCTGTTCTACTACAAACGGTAACACCTAAGTCTCCAAGGGTCGAGCTGCATACACCAAACTGCTGGAACTGTTTGTTAACCCTACTCGAAAAACAGATGAATCTGAATTGCCGTAATCCGTATTATCTCGAACTACATAAACTCTGATCTCTCATATCTGTTGAGAGTACGTAGGCATAATACTGATGTATTGGCGAGCTACCTTCCCCCGTCCGTAACCCGTAGTTAGCCGATCTACGTTGACTCTGATTTCTCATTCTCTGATGAGAATACGTAGGCATAAAGTGCGACGCTTTGCCGAGTCATTTTCTTTTCTTTTTCTGACCAGCCTTGATAGGTAGATAGTAAATAAACCCGTCAGATAAACACAACAAGCGTGGATCCCATCGAGTACGATGGACGTGAAGGGTTCTAGTACCTTCCCCTTGCGTAACCGACTCCCGATCTAGACATTGGTTGCGATGACCTTGTCTTATACCTTTTCGTCAGGTTTTTCCGATCGTTTCCTTTCCCGTTCTGAGGGATATGTAACGAACGGTAGCGACTCTTCTGTTTTGCCGGCACCTTATTTTCACGGTAGCGACAACACACACAATCCCAACACTAAAAGGATGTAGGGCCTATCACCAAAAGGATGATAGAGAACACTCACACAATCTGGAACCAAAAGAATGACAGATCCATCACCAAAAGGGTGATAGAGCGACAAACACACATAACCCCAACACCAAAAGGATGAAGGGTTTTTCACCAAAAAGATGATAGAGAGATACACATACACACAATCCCAATACCAAAAGGATGCAGGGTCTATCACCAAAAGGATGATAGAAAACACTCGCACAATCTGGCACCAAAAGGATGACATACCTATCACCAAAATAATGATAGAGTGACACACGTACACAATCCCAAGACCCAAAGGATGTAGGGGGCTTCCACCAAAAGGATGATAGAGAACACTACGCAATCTGGCACCAAAAAGATGTCAGCCACATCTCCAAAAGGATGATAGAGTGACACACACACACAATCCCGACACCAAAATGATGTAGGGGTCTATCACCAAAAAGATGATAGATAACACTAACAAAATAAGTTACTACCACCCAAAGGATGATAGGAACTTCCCAAATTTAAAGGCCATGAATACCAAAAGGATGTAGGCTAGGTTGAATTGACAAGTTTCGGCTATCACCAAAAGGATGATAGTAAGGCAATTGGCAAAAGGTCAAGTTTGCTGGAGATATGATGAGTGAGGCTTATTTGAGGACATCAACAAAAGTTGAAGCAAGGAAGTCACTGAAAAATACAGTCCTTATAAACAAAAGGTGAAAGGAGACAATTCACTGGGGAACGCCCAAGAGGAAGGTTGAATTGAAACTAGTTAATGGGGAATGATCATTGACTCGGAGAAATGCCACTGGTTGAGCTAGGGACGCCAACTTCAACAACAAAAGGTTAAGAATAACTCCATGAGGAATGCCCACTAACTTGCTTGGAGACCACAATCTTATCCACATAAGAGGTTAAAATAATTACATGAAGAATTCCCACGAACTTGAAGAAATGCCCCTGACTGGGCTGAGTTTTGCTTTATATCTTGTCTTGGTCAACAAAAGGTCGATGTAATTTCGTGGGGAACGTCCACGGGTTTGTAGAAGATGCCTCTGACTGGGCTGAATGTTCCTTGGAAGCTCTTGAACTTGACCAACAAAAGGTTGATACAACTTCGTGGGGAACACCCACGGTCTTGAATAAACTTCCCATGACTAGGCTGAAAACGGTCTTGAAAATCTCGAGATTGATCCTGGACCTTGACTTGCATATATGAATGCTTGATTTTGAAAATGATGCTCCATATTGAATGGAAATGCAAATGCAAATGATGAAGCGCAGAGATGCAAGTGATGGGGAAGTATGATATGGTTTCGGTATGCATATGATGCACATGTGAAGCTTATGATGTCAAATGAGATGCGTATGATGAATATGAGTGCAGGCGGGTGATTGGATATTTTGGGATGAGGATGCCAACATGGTGGGCTTCTGGTAGTTGCCAATGCGGATTAGACTTTGGGTGATGGGAGGGATTGATTTCCTTGACACGCAGTTCATTGAGGACGCCATGATTAAAGCAGAAGAAGATGTTCTTGATGCCCCAAGTCTGATCACTTAATGATTTGTTGTGGCTATTTTGAGAGAACCACAACTCTGCGCTTGATGATCAGGATGACCTGATCCTACCCTAGTCTGAACATGGTTATGGTGTACCCCTGATTAACCAATTTTGATCTGTGGGAGCTGAGCTTTAATTCTTTGAGATGACTCGTCCCTGATCGAGCTGTTGGATGACTTGCCCCCAACCTGTGGGTTTTGAGGTAGCCTTGCTTCGTGCTGATGCCACTGAAAGAAGTTCCTCTTTAAATGTCCTTTGTTGGAGTATATTTGACGACTAGCACTGATTTATAGCTAAAATTGTACATTCACAAATGGTAATCTTAATGCAAATTTCATGCAAGTTTTGAAAAAGTTTCGTTTCTTGAAGTGTTGTGATAGTGAGAAGAATGGATCGTTAGTCCAGACTGCTAGTTTTGCTTAGTATGTGAAAGATATAACTAGGACAATGACACAAATGCTGATGATTAGCAAATATGTGAGGAGTCAGTTTACACAACCTTGCAATAGTATTCTTTTAGAATAAACCTCACCCTAATTAGGTCTATAGAGGGTTGTAACATAGTTTGGTTCACGGTTATGAAACAAAGGATATTAGACTCAAATTTGATTTGTACCCACCCCTTCTTCGTGATGAACTCCATTCCTACGTTTAGTTAATTCTATACATATTTGATCTTGATGGTGTAAGCCTGATGATTCAAGGTTTGATCGAGATGGAAATCACTTTATTTTGATTTTATGGATGTTAGTGACCATTGATTTGAGTCGGTGGTCACTGAATCTTATTTTGTTTTTGTTGAGGATTTGAGGGCTTCTTTTGACTTTGTTTTTGATCCCTGAATTTTGCATGGACTAATTTCGCTTGTCAGATCCATCGGAATTGCCTTGATTTTTGACTAAGTCTCTTTTGTGGTGCTTGACTTAGCAGGCTTTTGATTTTTATTTTATTTTGTTGGAGGATTGTGACTACCAATTCATGGGTCATTGATGTGTAACCGACACATATTTTGGACTTTGCTTGTGATTTGAATGCATTATTGGATTAACTGAATACTACCCTGCCCCATGTTGAGTGTAAGGGTTTGAGTATCCGAAGAAAACTGCTACTTCTAAGCTCGAAGTGGTTAACTAGGGATTAACTCCTTGTTTCTCCAGTGTTTGGGGATTTAAAATAATGCATGTACATCATTGACGAGATTCTGTCTGAAAGCACACAGTTAGCAATCATGGGTATTTCGTTGTCATCATCCTCCCTCAAATCATGCTAAACAACAGTTGATAAAAGAGTGAGAAGTGGACGAAATGTGTCGGTGCTTATGATAAGTGTAAGAAATGAGTGAATACGACATAACTAATTCAAAGCGTGCATAATTAATACATTAATCAAACCATATACAAATGGAAAAGTTCAAAGCGTATAATACTTAAATGAGAAAAGACAAAATACAAGAAAGCAAATAATGAAATGGCAACATGATGACCTTCTTTGGGGAGATGAACTTGACTTGACTTGATCTGACGTTGACACTAGCTTGGCAGCGGCATAGGATTGTTGATGACGTTCGGGGTCTTCCGATTGAAGTTGATATCATTCTTGTCAATCATGTCCTGAACCTTATGCTTGAAATATTTGCAGTTCTTAATTATATGCCCTGAAGCGCCCTTATGAAACTGACAATGGGCGTTTGCATCATAATCTACATGAATGACAATCGGAGGAGCTAAATCTCTTAGAGTGATGGCATTTTTCTCCAACAATTGAGAAAAGATCTGAGCATATGACATTAGTAGACGATCAAAGACTCTATCGGGCTTCCACGTCCTCTACGGATTAGGCTGACGCTATTGTCGAGCAGCTTGTTATTGTTGATGTTGAAGAGGATAGTGATACCCTTGTTGATTGTATGACTGTTGTTGAGGAGCCCGTTGTTTTGGAATTTGAGCTTGGACAACTGGCTGATAAGGTATTGGAGCATATTGTGCAGCAGCAACATACAAATACTAAAAGTAGGGAACCTGATAAGGCATAGGAGCGAGAGCTTGTTGAGGAGGTTGCCCTTTCTGCGTAGAGATGGCATTTGTTTCGCCTTCCTTTTTCTTGTATCCGTTGAAAGGCTTCTTGGTACCAGCCTGGTCTTCTTGTATCCGTTGAAAGGGTTATTGGCACCAGCCTGGTCTTCTTGTATTCGTTGAAAGACTTCATGCCACCAGCCTGGCTGCTAGAACTTCCTTAGATCCTTCTGCTTTTCAGACCTTCTTCAATTCTCTCTCAACGATAATCACCAAGCCAGAGAATCCAGCAGAGATATTCCTGACCAACTTCTCGTAGTACTAGCCTTGCAAGGTACCCATAAATATATCAATCAGCTCACAATCAACCAAAGCTGGATGTACTCTTGCAGCCAGCTCTCTCCATCACTGTGCGTACTCCTTGAAAGATTCACTGTCCTTCTGAACCATGCTCTAAAGTTGAGTACAGTTAGGAGCAAGATTGGTGTTGTATTTGTATTGCTTGACAAATGCATCAGCTAACTCAGCCCAAGTTCGCACACTGCTATGCTCTAGCTGCATATACCATTTGAGTCATGCTCCAGACAAGCTGTCTTGGAAGTAATGAATCATTAGCTTTTCGTCTCTGGCATAAGCAGCCATCTTGCGACAGTACATCTTTAGATGAATGTTAGGGAAGATGAGGCCTTTATACTTTGAGAACTCTAGCGCTTTGAACTTGAGAGAAAATGAGTTGTGCCCCTCCATAACTCGGAGTTTCTCAGCTAGATCACGACACATCTTGATAGCTTCATAACCCTGAGCGAAAACAGGACTGGAAATGGGGATAACAACATGATAATTTTGAACATCATCATATTGGTCTAGAAGATTCTCTTTGATATGAGGAACGGGGATCTAAATGACAGCAGGTTGGGCTTGCGGGATAGCTCCAACACTAGCTCCAGGTGCTGGGATTGGTTGAGAGGTGGTTCCTTCACTGGTGGTAACGAAGTTCATTGGTATCCCATAGGGGTTAGGAACAGGAACTGAGAGCCTTGAGGTAGAGCCTTGCACCTGACCATTGTTGTTGAAGGTTACAGCTTCACGTAGTTCTTCTTCCTTTATGGCTGTAAGGAGGGCTTCAAGAATCTGGTCAATCTTTCCTTTGAAGGAATCCAGATCTTCTCTGAAGGCAACTTGCTCTTGTTGAATCTGCTCCATCATGCGTCTTGTATTGACTCTAGTTGCGTACTGGTGTCGAGGAATCAGTTTGACTTACTAGAGAGGGAAGGAAGGATAAATGAGATTCTGCTGAAGGAATGAAATGCAAAAGATGCACAACCGATGTAATGCGATGCAATAACATGTATGCAAGATGCAAGATCCAGGATTGCAGGATCACAGGTTCCAACAATTCTGAAGCTGGTCACTGTAACAGGTACGTAACCACGGTTTCTGATCAAAGAAACCTTACAGGTAAACCCTATACGGGAAGATCTAGATTCTTTACCCATAAACCCACTCACGGGATTATTTCTACGTTGATGGATATGGTTCCCAGGATCACGGATGCTAATCACAACAACATCACACAACATGCTAGCCGTATTACGACGATAATGACGACAAGGTCTCTTCTAGGGAAGCTTTCATTTTAGGCACACAAGGAGCAAGTCCTTGGGGACTAACACTACTCAATCACCAATTTTAAACTATGTGTTCTTTCTACTTTTACCAAAGCTTAGGTGCAGAGCCTTACTCATGATGTCATCCCAAGGTCCAATAGGCAAGGATAACAAGCATACATAAAAGAGAAAGCAATAAGAGAACAAATACATAAATGAGAAGAAAATAAGCAAACAAAGTTAACACACTTCGCAAAACCCTAAGTTAGGCTTTACTCTCTCTTGCATGGAGAAAACTTCCCCATCATAGTCGCCAGCTGTCGTACCTAGAAAATTCATTCGAACGTATGACCCTCGTGCTAAAGGCGCGGAATGCAGTTCGACAGAGTCGCCACCAAATTTTATTTATCCCGAAGAGACGGGAAAATAAAATATCGAGAAAACCTTTTAAAACGAAAGGACAGGAACACGGTTGTCGCAACCAATGTTCCAGGTTCGGGAGTCGGTTACGCAAGGGGTAGGTATTAGCACCCCTCACGTCCGTTGTACTCAACGGGAACCTCTTAGTACGATTTGTGATGGACGTTATCTAAGCTTTCTTGTTTTATTTTCAATAACAATGCGGAACGATATGATAAAAGAATAATGATGCTAGGGGAAATGGATGGTTATAGGATAAGGTGCTCGCCAAGGATTGGGGCCCTTGTGCCACGTATGCTCATTCGGACGATAATGAGAAATCAGAGCTTCGTAGTTCGACTATGAGAAAGGATAGGGAGAAATAGAAGATGGATAGAATTATGCTCGGAATTACAGAGAAAGATGGAAGTGTGCTCGCCAAGATCATCGCAATCTTGTGCCTACGTATCTTACATTCAGACTAGAATGAAGAATCAGAGCATCAGTAGTTCGTGGAGACGACCACGAAAAGAGAGGGGTTGAAGTGGTTTGAAATTTGGTTGAGAAACGAAAGATTGAATGACAAACAACCCAACGGCCGTGCCTTGAGAGGTGTCACTTAAGAATCCAAGGAATGCGAGATTCCAAGAACTCGGTACTTTCGGGAGTTGATTGAATAGGTTTAAGAAAGGTTGTATGTTTTGAATTCGAAAGAGTGGATGAATAACAATCCAGGGGGCATGCCTCAAGAGCTAACCATTTGAAGATTCAAGGAATGCTAGACTCCAAGAATATCCTTCTTTCATAAGTTTGATTACAAAAAATGTTTAAATAAATATTAGGTGTTTTAAGATGAAAGGATGAATGAATGATATCCCAAAGTGTGTGCCTCAAGAGCAATTCATTCTAAGATCCAAGGAATTCTAGACTCCAAAAATCATCTTCTTTCGTTATTAGCTTAAGCAAATAGTTTGAATAAAAGATTGAATTGAGTTGCGAAAAGAGGTGGACTGCAAGGCAAAAGGCACTCGACTTATAAGTTTAAAAATGCCACCTGACATTGAATCAAGGGTTTGATTTTATTTTCATGCAAAGACGTAATAGAAGTGAGGTTGAATTGAAAATGGCTCAACGACGAGTCGAGGGTTTGATTGAAAATGGAACTGGCTTAACAACGAATCAAGGGTTAAGTTATGAGAAACGATACTAGTTCTTGAGGGTGCTCATAATAACGAAACCATGATGAAATGTGAAAGTGTGTGAGACAGGTTGATGGTGAATGTGTACGAGCACTCGACTTACGAGGGGTGTTTGAAAATGGCTCGATGACGAATCGAGAATTAGTTTGAAAATGGTATAGTCTACGCTAGTCCCTAAAGGTGCTCCTAGAAGATAAACCACAATCAAAGAAATACGAATGCGTACATATAAATAGGAGAGGGGTACATGTAATTTACACGGGATTGCATGAAATAAAAGGTCTCGTTGTAAGGTAGCCCAAGAGGAAGTCGTGTGTGTGCGAAGTGTTCTAAACTATGCCTTGAGCATGAGTTGGACAAAATCTCCTTGTTAGGGTTTCTGACAAAGTCCAATGATTTGTTGCTCAGATAAGTAACCAACAGTCCACCAATTTAGGATTTTATTGTTTCGATCATTTATTATGTGTTTTGAAGAGTATGAATAAGAGATGAACAATATGAATATGAAATGAATATGAACAATATAAATAATATTGCAAGATATATAGCAATATAATCAAGATTATATTCACAATATTATAATCAAGATAATATTAACAAGTATATGAACAAGATGATAAAATCAAGATATATTGACTGAAAATAAAACAGGAGTATATTGACTGAAAGTAAAATAAGAATATATTGACGGAAAGTAAAGTTAGTGGTTAGTCGATTTGAATCGAGTCGGGACAAAATGTAGCACTAAACCTTCGTAGCTCGATCTATGACAAAGATCAAACTATAGGAGGTCGCGCAAGTTGATATTCGTGCTAAAAACACGACGGAGAAATCATATTGAGGATCATTTTCCAATGTAATCATGTCACACAGACTAAAAGACGGATGATCCCGTCTTAATCACAAACTTGTGTCGATTAATCGAAGGTAACCTATCATGATCCCAAGGTATAGAAAATGACTTCAATGGTCATTTTCTATAGATTTGAAATAATGAAGGTTAACAACCTCAATAAATCAACATTTATGAATTGAAAGATTTCATTGATCGAAGATTTGAAATAAAAATTGAAATGGAAAATGAAAATCAAGAGAAAATCAAGATGAAAACCAAATAGAAGCAAAATAAAGATACAAACCACTAATTAAAAAAATAAAGAAACTAGGGTTAAATATAAACAAACTTTTAGAAATAAAAAAAATTAATTACTAAAACAAAATAAATATATAGGAAAAGGCAAGGAAGAACATATGGGGGTGCTTCCTTTGAAAAGAGGTGTGGGTGAATACTTATATGGGCTGAAAAGCCCAAATGCTCATCACACCCAAAGCAAGGTTAAACAAAAAACAAATCCACATAAAAAGGGTAAGAATCGGTCCAACAAGTAATATCAGCATCACATTATACTTTTTCCAAACCAAAATAAATG
Organism: Lathyrus sativus; assembly: GCA_963859935.3. Taxonomy (NCBI): domain Eukaryota; kingdom Viridiplantae; phylum Streptophyta; class Magnoliopsida; order Fabales; family Fabaceae; genus Lathyrus; species Lathyrus sativus. The sequence continues at coordinate 306,923,030 of OZ012735.1, read as the reverse complement.
GTCAGTTTGAAAGCTCAGAGAAAACGTACAATGCTCCTTCATCATCGTGGTTCCAACAGGTCAAAGGGGCAAAACAAAATAGAAGAAACAATCGCTCTAGCAAAACATGACAGCCACGATAATCAATGAATCGCTCAGAAAAAATTTGCATTGCCACATAATAGTAAGGATATGGATCTAAAATGAATCAACACCAACCTTTCCCTTTCGTCTACGATTTGTGCTCAGGTTCGTAATTTCATTCATCTTAACTCGATCTCTCTTCTGTTACTAGGTTCATGATTTTTGGAAATGGTTTTGGGTCGTTGAGGTTTGAATCATTCTTCTTCTCAACTATGTTTTTGGATTCATGTTCAAATTGATTCTCAGGTTTTGAAATTATTTCAAATTTGGTTTCGTTCTTTTTCTCTTTATCTCAAATTTCTCTTCTATTTCTTAAAAAGGTTTTGGGGTCGATGTCATTTGATGAAGGTGTTTCTGTGGTTTATGGAAGATTGAGGTGATTTAGGGATTTGGTTGTTGAGGTTTAGGTTGGAGATGGGTGAGGTTTAAGAAGGTTCAAAGTGATGAAGAATTTTTTTTTGCGCAGGGTTTCTTTTTTCCTTGCGAAACCTCTACTTAGAATGAGTAGGGAGTGTTATTTATAGTGTGGTGAGAAATAAAATGAATTGCATCATAATGGTTTTCTTGCGTGTTTGTGTGGTGTTGCGTCGTTAGCAAAATTTGGTATTTGTTATTGTGCATAGAATGTGGAAGCAAAATGAAAATGGTGAGAGGCTGTGGGGTCTGTAATGATTTTGTTTTTCTTGTATGAGTATGGCTTATGACACAATGGTTAATGATGAGTAAAATCACGTGCATTATTTGAGATTGGTATGGTTTTAGAAGTTGGTTAAAAATTGGATTTGTCATTTGTTACTATCGGTTTGCTTCATGTTGCAAGTATTGACAAGGTGTTGGATTGTTTGTGACTTGTGCACTGAAGGTTACGTTGGGAGTGTCTAGCTGATGATTTTGGGGATTTGCTCATGGTTTTGATTGATGTATTGTTTGGAAAAGATGGAGATGGGCCATATCAGCTTTTGGGAGTCGTGTATGTACTTCTTGTGGGTGAAGTTTGTATTAAGATTTTGACCTAAAATGTAGCAGGATAACCTTATGTTTTATATGACCTATATACACTGAATCATACAACTGTACGACTTAACCATAAGGAATTTTTGGTCCATTCCAATGTACATATTTTTTACAAGTTTGGTAATGAACCTTATTAATTTTCACACTCTTGCCATGGACTTAGAAATTTTCTTGTAATTGACAATCTAGATCACGGGCCTTGAAAGCAATATGGAAATGGGGTTTGATAATGGGCTTCTCTTTTTTTCTGAATGAATTTTTTTGTCTTGTAACTTTAGATGGGCTTCTATGAACTTTATGGTTTTTTTGTGAATAATAAAAAAATGTCAACATGGATTATGGTTTATTGAAAATGATCATGATTAATGACTTAAGGAACTTATTAGATAAAAAGGTGATTTTGTCATTGAACGAGAAAGGTAATTGGATTTTTGGATAGAGAAAAAATGGATTATGACTTGGTGAAAATGGATCACGAATGAATTTTGAAAATGGTATTACTTGGATAATGGGATATGGATGTATTGACAAATGGATATGTGAAATGGATTTGATAAATCAATCTCGGCCTAAATCACAAATCACCCTTGATGGATTTCATCGTGAAAATCATGGTTGAAAAATGAAACAATCATCCTTGGTCATAAAACATTTGACCTAACATGACCTGATATCCCTGAGACCACTTATAACTTGACAGGGTACGACGATCAAATCCATACACCGACTGACTTGAATTTGCACAAACCCTAATTGAAGCCTCCAACATCTATCACTTGAATCATGCGTTCTTTGATCTCAGTCAGGAAACCAACCCTTTTTCCTGACCAAAATTAGGTCAAATCATATGATCCTCAATACACAATCTTAACTTGATGTCTTCAAATGGATCTTGAACTCATCCTTGCAACAACTTGGCTTTGGACAACAAGGAAAATAAAAAGAAATAGCATATTTTTGGATATTCTGAATAATGGTTAATGGATGAATATACAAATGAAAGTTATATACATATGTAGGACAAATTTGGGGTATGAGAAATGCACCTATCTAATTGGCTTGAACCTAGTAAGATGAGCTGCTATGACGCTCATTCTTTCAAGGTGGAAGACAATTAGATATGAAAACACCCTGAATTTGTCCAAAAAGAAAGAAAGTGTTTGGAAAGTAGGAATACTAGATCAATGTCAACCCTCGAGTGGATACGGAGTAACTGGTAAAGGTCATGTCATCAAAAGGATGATAACATAGGTAATCTGACACCAAAAGGATGACAGACCTATCACAAAAAGGATGACAGACCTAACACCAAAAGGATGATAGAGAACACTCACACAATTCGGCACCAAAAGGATGACAAACCTATCACCATAAGGATGATAGAGCGACACACACACACAATCCCGACACCAAAAGGATGCAGGGAACACTCGTACAATACGGCACCAAAAGGATGACCGAATTGTCACCAAAAGGGTGATAGAGCTACACACACCCAATCTCGACACCAAAAGGATGCAGGGGTCTATCACCAAAAGGATGATCGAGAACTCTCGCACAATCTGACACCAAAAGGATGACAGACCTATCACTAAAAGGATGATAGAGCAACACACGCGCACAATTCGAACACCTAAAGGATGCAGGGGTCTATCACCAAAAGGATGATAGATATCTGTTGCACCCCAAAATTTGCCTAACCTTTTTCTTTACTTAGCTTGTGTTTCATTGCATTCATTCTAGCATTATCATCTGCATTGCATTGACATGTGGGTAGGAGATCAAGAGGTATGACTACCAATAAAGGGCTACACAAAGTTATGAAACTACCTAAGAGCTTATTCAATTATTCAAGGGTTGATATCCTCATCAGAGAAGTCAAAGATCCTCAGAGAAGGTGTTGGATATAAAAGTGTATGCCTCCTAACTTGAAGGTTGTAGGAAACCATCAGATGATTCTAAATCCATGAAGTTGGACTTGAGACCTTGAAAGAGCTCATGAGGAGTATTGAAAGTCATTTTGAAGCCTAGACAGGTCATCATGTGAAGGATAAGAAGCTACAACCAAGATTGGTGCAACTAGGGTTTCATCAGGTCAACCCTAGGTTAACAGATGATTTGAAGAAGGTTGAGACCTAATTTCAAGGCCATGTGATCATGGATTGATTTATTAAGATTCCCAAGGGATGATTACAAGGTCAACTCATCATGAATCAAGAGTGTGAGGAGTTCCTAGGCTAGGGTTGTTATGCTTGACAGTGTAAAATCCCCTAGTTTAGTGCCTGACTTCAAGACCACATAACTCAAGATGTGACTTTCATCTCACCTTGACCCCAACATGATTATTGTAGAGAATGATCATAGATTTAATTTGAGTACTAGAAGTCCTTGATAGGGTTTATAGAACTCATGTTATGAGCAGACAAGTTACAGGTCATCAGATGAATGTGAATTTGGAGCCTGAAAGTCACCCAACTTGCATGACACTTTTTCCCTAGAAAGCTGATTCTCATGAACTTTTGGCCAACATGAATGTTGTTCCTTATCTTCTTAGCTTTCTAAAAAGTACTAGAAGTCCATGATTGGATTTTTAGAACTCAAGATATGAGCTTTGTAAGACAAGGGTATTTTGGGAATTTGAGATTATAGGCCATTTTTGGTTATGGGTAAATTTCACCTTCTTGCATACCTCAAATGGACTTTTGTTAAACTTGAAAGGTTTTTAAAATGGTGTTATTTCTTCAACCATGACCCAAGAATTCATTGATATGGATTGGATTGAGAAGTGTATGAAGAAATTTGCATGAAGGAAGCATTAAAAGGCATAAAATGAGAAAATTACAAAATAATTCATTTTGGTTCCAGATGTTACAAGTTTGTGCATTTTTTGAAGGTAAAGGACATTTGGAATAGATTGGTATCTTTACATTTCCAAGTTAAAGTTGGTTCCATGGACAATTTTGAAGTTTCTTAAGAATGAAGTAACATGATCAATCCATACCATTGATTGGATTCAAGGAACTAATCTTGACCCTTCATTATCACCAACACACCAGCAATGAATTTGAGCTAGATTGAAGGCAAAACAGAGAAGAATTTGTGCTCTACCATGAAGGAAAAGTGAAGGAAAATGTGAAAATGGAAATTGGACTTGGAGTCAAGTTTGGGCCCTCATTTTAGCCCAGAACAGTTCTATATAACTCTATGATTGAGTTCAAAGCAAGTTTGGTGATGGAATGAGCTTGCAGAGGTAAGAAGAAGTTAGAAAAAGTTAGTTACAAGTGAAAATCGAATTTCACAATTTGAGGCATTTCTGAGGAAATTGAAGGTTGAAGAAGCTTCATCCATCATCAAGGAGTGATTCTGCACGGTTTTGGATAAAGATTGGTGGTTGTAGCATCTTCTGTTGAAGCTTAAACCAGGTTTTCTTCTTTTCATGATTACACTCTGTTGATGACAAATTAGTGTAATTATTGCATGTGGTTAGGTAGAACTTAAGTCATAGATGGATTTAGGTTTGATTTGGGAGCCATTGGTGAGGTTTCTTGATGATGGATGAAAACTTGGAAGGATTGTTTTAGACTTAATCTTGATTGATAACAAGTTTTATTTGTGGATTCTTGCTCAGTGTTAGATGTAGAAGACATTGGTAAAAAGAATTTGGAGTTTGGTGATGATTTGCTAAAGAGTGCCATTTCTGTTCATGATCGTATTTGCTTAGTCTTTGAGAAAAACAAAAAAAGAAGTGTATCATGATGATCAGGGTGGAGAGACGAGTAGATATGGGTAATTTTTGTTAATTTTGGTGTTGTCTGAGTTCTGGCCACCATGGACTCGCCGGAGAAGACGGCCGGAGTCTTCTCCGGCCGCCCTGAGTTTCCCCCCCTTATTTTGCAGTTCAAAAGGAAGAAGATGAAGTTTGCACCGTTAGATCATTTTGACTGAGTGTACTTAGTAAACAGATCCAAGACGTGCGGTTCAATCTTGAGAATGTTGACTATTGACTGCTGAGGTGGCACGATGAGGTGTGTTGGATTGTCATACTTTTTACATAGACGTGTGAGATTAGAGACTAGGGTGAACCTTAGTCAACATAGGAGCACGAGATTGTTAGTGGAACGATTCGTTTCATTAAAGTCCATCTGAGCACGCGTGGCAAGCTTGATAGCGTTGGATGTTTTGACTGGTCTAGTGATCTGATGGTCCTGATATTTTCCAGCTTTTGTATTTTCTTTTATTCATTTTTGATTTTCTTTTAATGCTTTTATCATTTCTAATTCATTAAAAATGGAAATAATTGTTAGAAAAATATGAAAAAAAAAATCATGATTGATCCTTGGCATGTCCCTGATTTTTGTATGTCATCTAATTGAATTTTTGTTGAAATTTCCATTTATTGTTATTTTACATTTTTTATTAGATGATTAAAAATGTAAAAAATTATTGATTTTTTTCTGATTTTTGTGCTATCTCATGGATTTGAATTTAATTCTGAATTTCTGCATGTATTATCTAGACCTCTTGATAGAGTTGTATGATTTTTCTTGCATTTTTTAGATGCTTCTAGGTATAGGTTTAAGATAGATTTCTAGGACCCTTCCCTTGTGGATTCCCTTGAGCATACCTTTAAGTGTACAAATTGTTTAGACCCTTTAGATTTAGGTCTTGGCTCTGGATTTTCTACCATGATTCCTTAACACACTTAGTAAGGCTTAGGATTTTTCCTAGACTTTTAGGATTGATTTTGGTATTTTTCATAGAATTTACAAGTTGATTGTGATTAGGGTGATCCTAATGTAGTTTGCCTCATAGTTTAAGCTCTAAAGTGAACTTTAGCTAACCTTAAGCTTCAAATTCCTTCTTTATAGAATAAAGCTTAGGTTGATACCTATTGAGAGCATTGATTAGGCCTTGATAGAGCTTATAAATCCTTTTGGTTAATTGATCTCTAGAACTAATCTTTAGGTAGGTGATTCTTCCTTGAATGCTTTGCATTCATTCAATTCTTCCATGAATGGTTGAGTGTCATGATGGATACCTTTGGTATACATCATGCTTCCCATGATTCAATTCTTCCATTGAATGGTTGAGTGTCATGATGGATACCTTTGGTATACATCATGCTTCCCATGATTGATTCAATTCTTCCATGAATGGTTGAGTGTCATGATGGATACCTTTGGTATACATCATGCTTCCCATGATTGATTCAATTCTTCCATGAATGGTTGAGTGTCATGATGGATACCTTTGGCATACATCATGCTTCCCATGATTGATTCAATTCTTCCATGAATGGTTGACTGTCATGATGGATACCTTTTGTATACATCATGCTTCCCATGATTGATTCAATTCTTCCATGAATGGTTGAATGTCATGATGGATACCTTTGGTATACATCATGCTTCCCATGATTTCAATTCTTCCATGAATGGTTGAATGTCATGATGGATACCTTTGGTATACATCATGCGTCCCATGATTCAGTTCTTCCATGAATGGTTGAATGTCATGATGGATACCTTTGGTATACATCATGTTTCCCTTCATCAATTTTCATTTTTGGTTGAATGCCTTGATGTATTCCTTTGGTTTACATCATGCATGCATCCATCCATCAATTTTATTCTCTCTAGGTTAGATGCCTTGTGTGATTATCTTGGAATGATTTCCTTACATATTATATTGTTCATCCCCTCAATCTTTCATTCATGATTGTTTGACTTTTCTTGATGCATTAGAATAGTATCATGTGTAGTGTATGTTAAGCTTAAGAGCATGACTGCACTGAAAGGTTGAGCTGAGCTCCCTTTGCTCTTTTGCTTTAGAGGTTGAGTGTTCTCCCTCTGTTTGAGTGTTATTTTCCTTTTTTCTAACTGATGTGTCTGCATTGAAAGGTTGAGGTGACCCTCCCTTTGCTTGTCTGTTTTTGTTTGTTCTCTTTGCTTGATTGCTAAGAGGTTGAGTTTCTCCCTCTGCTTGTATTGTTGCATTCCATTTGTATCTTTACTGTTTGCTTTTCTGTTTTATCTGCTTTCTGATTGTTGCAGTTTGTTTGTGTTTCCCATTGACATGATCCCTTAGGATTCTCACTTCCTTTGATAAGGAAGTGATGATAGACTTTAGGCTGAAACCTTTGCATGATAACATCTAGGAGTTCCCTGTTTCAAACTTAACCATAGGATGAATCCATTGCATGACAACAATAAGGAATCTTGATAGTCTCCCCTGTAGTCCTTTCTTCTTTTCATCTCCAAAACAACAGTAAAATACGTCATAAAGGCAAGTTGGTACAGTACGTTACGAGCCTTAAGCCACTTAGGAAATGGTTATTGGAGGGCTTCCTTCCAGTAATCAGGATGTTTAGTATGGTACCCTTTGGGTGACATGCGACGCATTCACTCCTAAGTCATAGTCTCTAGTGCAGTATGAACTATAAACATCCAAAAAAAACACTTCTTCTGTAAAAGACAGAAAACAAATATCAAACCTCTATTTGCCCCGTGGGCTCTTAATCCGAGGAAAACGTTTTCAGAAAAAAGAGTGTCGTTGACTCTAAGTTCTACCGTAAACGGTAACGCACGAGTCTCCGACGAGGGAGCTGCATACACCAAACTGCTGGAACTGTTCGTTAACCCTACTCGGAAAAACAGATGAATCAACGCGTATTTCGTAGTTTCCCGAACTACGTTCGCTATGATTTCTCTTATGAGAATACGTAGGCACAAGATGCGATATCTTGGCAAGCAACCTTCCCTTCACCCATAGTTAGCTGAACTACGTTTACTCTGATTTCTTGTTCTCTGACGAGAATGCGTAGGCATGGAGCGCGATGCTTTACCGAGTCAGTTTTCTTTTATTTTCAGACCAGCCTTGATAGGTAGATAGTTAAACCAACCCGTCAGATAAACACAACAAGCATGGATCTCATCGAGTACGATGGACGTGAGGGGTGATAATACCTTCCCCTTGCGTAACCGACTCCCGAATCCAAACTTGGTTGCGACGACCTTGTCTTATACCTTTTCGTCAGGTTTCCCCGATCGTTTCCTTTCCCTTTCTGTGGGATAAATAACGAAAGGTGGAGACTCTTCTATTTTGCCGGCACCTTTTTTTCGCAGTAGCGACAGCTGGCGACTCTGCTGGGGATCGAACCCAGAATCTCTGGTTCTCCGGTTCCCTATGCGAGTCAATCCTAGCACTTGCGTGTTTATCTGTTGGGTTTGCATTTATTTATTGCATTTTACGTTCCGCATTTTACTTTCACTATAATATGATTATTTGTTGTGCTGTTGTGGGAGGGGGGCTCTGATGAGTGATAAGCGAGACCCAGGCTTGAGTGTATACCTAGCATTAGTTATGAAAAGTAGTGGGCGCGTGCATGCTTTGCATGTACTAGTGTCCCGCAAAATCCACGCTCAGACGTGATTCTCTTGGTTGACTTCTTTTCCAGCCCTTTGGGCTTGAGGGGTTGTTGGACTGGAGGGTTGTCGACTCCGGGGACCGATCATTTGTGACTCAGCTAAGTGAGGCCTCTTCAGGGAGTGATGATGCCAAACTAGAAATGGTGAACGTATCATCATTTCGTGAAATGCTATGACGCTGGGAAACGCATAGGATGCCATACCTTATCAGTGGATAGGATTCATACCTGTGAGCGGGGTTGGGTTGTGCAGGAAACTTTGACCTTCAGACAACTTGGTTTTCTTGACAATGAGAATCAGTATTATTGACGTCAGGGTCTTATTGTCAGAACAATGTTGTGATTATGTTGAAACAGAGCCTTGGTCTCCTCAACAGCACACTCTAGATCTCCTCCTGCATGATTGCATCTTGCATTTTTGCCTAATCTGGCTAACCTAGCTGCTGCTCTTCACCTGGATGCTTCAGAGCTGCTTCTGACCAGTTGGAATGGAGTTCCTGGTTTTTCTCTACAGTTTCTGGTTGGGAAGGCCCAACAGTGCGCTAGGGACGGTTGTTGGATCATATTCAACGCTATTCTCGCCCTCTGCATCTATGGCATCATCTTGTTTCCCAACATGCCAAACTTTATAGATTTGGACGCCTTCCATATCTTCGCATCGGGAAATTCAGTGCCCACTTTGCTTGGTGATTTATATCATTCTGTTCATTACAAGAATGAAAACAGAAGGGCTAAAAATGTGTCGTGTGGTACACCCTTACTCTATAGATGGTTTGATAGCCACATACCTAAGAAGCGTCACTTTGTTTCCTCTACAGCCACAGCTGAGTGGTCAGAACGCCTGATGGGTTTATCATCGGAGAGCATCATCTGGTTTGATGGGGATATGCTGGGTACTGAAGTCATCTACAGTTGCAGTGGTTTTCCTAATGCCCCCCTGATCGAAAGAAAAGGCTGTATTAACTACAATCTGTTGCACCCCAAAATTTGACCAACATTTATCTACCTAGCTTGTGTTCACTCGCATTATCATCTGCATCTCATTGATATGTGTGCAGTATATCAAGAGGTATGACTACCCATCAAGAGTTATATGAGACTTTGAAGCTAGCCAAGAAGGTTATTCAAATGTTCAAAGGTTGATATCTTTGTCAGAGAAGTTAAGGGATCCTCAGAGAGATTGGTTGAAACCAAGGCTGTGTGCCTCATAACTTGAGAGTTGTGGGGGCTCCTCAGATGATTCTGAGGCTATGAGGATGGACTTGAAGCTTTTAGAGAGCTTATGAGATGTCTTGAAAGCCATCATGAGGCCTAGAGAGGTCATTGTACAAGATTCAGTAGACTTAGCCATGAGTGGTATAATTAGGGTTTGACTAGGTCAACCCTAGGTCAACTGATGATTTGGAGAGGGTTGAGACCTCATCCAAGAAGCCATGTGATCATGGATTGATGCATTGAGATGCTATAAGGATGATTCCTAGACCAACTCACCATGATTGAGGAGTTTGAGAAGTTTTAAGCTAGGGTTTCTAAGGCTTGACAGTGTAAAATCCCCTAGTTTGATCCCTATCTTCAAGGCAATTTAGATCAATATGTGATTGTCATCTCATCTTTCCTACAACATGAATGTTGTAGATCTTGTTCTTATCTTTAATTTTAGTACTAGAAGTCCTTGATAGGATTTGTAGAACTCAAGTTATGACTTTGACAAGTTACAGGTCATCTGAGGTATGTGAATCTGGGGCCTTGAAAGTCACCCAACTTGCATCCAACTTTTGACCTAGAAGGATGATTCCTATGAACTTTTGGTCAACATGAATGTTGTTCCTTATCTTCTTAGCTTTCTAGAGAGTACTAGAAGTCCTTGATAGGATTTGTAGAACTCAAGTTATGGCTTTTACAAGTCAAGGGCATTTTGGTCATTTGGAGATTATAGGTCATTTCAAGCATAAGGCCATATCTCCTATTTCCAAGCTTCAAATGGAAAAATCTTCAACATCAAACTTGTTTAAAATGATGTTTTAAGGCTAGTAGGGAGGTCATGAGATGTTGAAAAGGCTTGTAGAAAAAAGTGATAAAAATGACCTAAAATGGAGGCATAAGTTAAATAAGTTGAAGTTGGAAATTGGAAATTCCAAGTTACACATCCAAACTATGGCATATAATAGGTCATTTTGACTCTAAAAGACATTCCAAAAACAATGGTTCAGCCACTTTTTTTAATTGAGGCCTAGATCATGGGGTTGCTTTGGAAAATGCTTGCTTGCATAATAAGGCACAAATGCAAAACTCAAGGAAAGGCAATGAACAAGCTAGCTATGCATCTCAACATGTCATATATCTCATTTAGGGAGATTTTCAAGTCAGTTACAAGGGCTGCAAGAGGCTTGGCATGAGGTGAGGCATGAGATGAGATGAATCCATAAACTCATGACATGAGAATTCCAATTTCTCATTGGATGATTCCAGATGGTTTTAGATGAGTCTAAACCATTCTATATATAGTTTAGAACTTGCTCAGATGCAAGGTTGGTGTGAGATTTGAGAGGAGAGAGAGATAGCCATTTCACTTGCTTCCATTGCAAGTTGAAATCAAATTCCACATTTTGATCCATTTCCATTTCTTCTTTCTATCCAAACACATTCCATTGATCACACTGAAGCTGTGCAGACCAAATTGGAGGCAAAACCATGGAGATTTGAAGCGATCGCTTTTGGATTTTGAAGGTTGCAAGTCATAATCGGTTTTGAAGATTCAGGCTTTCTTGGTCCAATCTTTTGCAAACAGTAGCAAGATCATCATTCAAGGATTGGTTCTGAAGAGTTTGGGAGCTTGAAGTGAAGGTTTACCCCATCTGTTAATCAAGATCCAACAGGTTAGTAACTTTTCTTCTACACCATGATTTAGGCATGATTAGAAAGAATTGTTAGGATAGAACGGTTAGAGACCATTAGGTGATGGATTCTGGGAAGTTTGAGATCAATTGGTGAGGTTTCAGTGGGTGACACCATTTTTGTTTGGACCAAGAACATGAGATATAGTGAGCTATAGTATGAGTTTGATATCAAGAATTGACCAGGGTGAGGTGGTGATCATTCTGAGGTAATTAATTGCAAGAATTGTTAGAGTTGATGTCTGAGCTTATTTTTGATCTTGGATCGGGTTTGAAGATTTAGGATGATTCAATTGATTTCAAGGCCATAGTTAGATTCAGGGTGAAATTCTGGACAGATTAGGGTTTGGAATTTTAGTGTTTCATGGAGAATTGATGAGGTTCGAATTGGAGAAGGTGAGCTTGAAGCTCTGAACTTCCATGGCTGTCTTCCCTCCAAACCCTATTCAAATGAAGAAGATAACGTTTTGGCCATTGGATCATGTTGGACTCATTGACTGGGACTTGGATCGTGTAGCTGAGATCTATTTTCGCGTGTGAAGAAGAATTCTGAGGATGACCATGAAACGCGTCGTTTCATTAAAAGGGGGATTGGGCTCATTTGATATTCACACCCCACTTTCATGGCCCATTGGATATTGAACTATATTTCTTTGCTTTCTGCACCGTTTCTTTTTCATTTTCTTTATATTTTGTTAATTGATTTTCTGATGAAACTGGGCCTAGCGCGCCTTACTAATCCCACCCCCATTTTGAGCCCACCTAGAAAATGAACTGAGTTCCATTGCTATTCACACCAATGCTTTCATATTTTAATTTCTCTTTCTCCATTTTGCATTAATCTTTGAAAAATCATAATAAATAGGAAATTAATGATTTTTGCATGGGGATTTTTCTCCCATTTCATATTCATGTCTAGAAAATTATAAAACCATAATATTTGCATTTCATGCATTTTTAATATTTTTTGTGTATTTTCTCTTTTAATAGCATTTTAATTCTTTTATGTTGATGCATAGATTTGTAGAATTTTGTTTAGCTAGTTCCCTTCATATTTTTAGGCCATTCTTTTTAGGATAATTAGATTAGGACCTTAGCTCCCCTCTGGATTTATTCCATAATTTTGTGATGAATTTTTGATTAGTTTTGCTTAGATGACTTTAGGTTGTGTAGAATTAGGTTAATCCTTAACATAGGTCCACAATAACCTTAGAATTTTGGGTTTCAAGGTCAAGATAGATATTGGGACATATATGGTATTAAGGGTAGTCATGTAGGATCCCCTAGAAATTATATTAGCTTTTAATATAGTAGTATACCATTTTTAAGTGATTTTTGCAGTTGATGATTGTTTGTGTTGCCCTTGTGGGCTTGCATTTTTGTTTGCTTTGCTTTGTGGGCTTGGAGAGCTTGGTCTTGCTTTGAGGAGCATTGAGGAGCATAGTAGAAGACTTGGAGATTGATTGAGGAGCTTGAGAGCCTGAGAATCTTGTTTGTTTTGTTGTTGTTTTAGGGTTAGGAATTAGGAAGAGTTTAGACCTAGTTAAGTTCTTTCTTAAACATGGATGGTATCTTTCACCTCCATTCCTCCCTATGATTCAAAGTCCTTCCATGGTATTCACCTCTCTCCTTTGGAGGGATAAGTGATGGTACCTAGGAAGTAGAAATTTTGAGGGAACCATTCCTTTGATGTTGAACCCTTATAGGTCACCTTTGGTGGTCAATAAGCAGTTTAACACCTTAGCTTATCCAGTTAAGTGATTTCCTCTGGTTTGAGTATCTTGAGAGATGTTAAGCTTGAGTGTGAAGATGAAGACTTCATTGAAGAGTGTGGAAGAGGATGATTCCTTGAGCATTGCCATTCCAGCTGAAGCTTGAAGAGCAACAAGAGCAAGTTGATACTTGAAGACCCAATGAAGATCCAGTAAAGACTGAATGAAGAGCTGAGGCTTACAGATTGAAGGATGAAGTTGATACTTCTAAGTGATTGAAGGTTACTCTGAGAAGCTGAAGCTTGCAGGAAGAGAAGACCAAGTTGAGACTGGTAAAGCAAAGAGAGCTGAAGCTTGAGGACTAAATTGATACTTAGGAAGAGGATTCAATTGAGATTGACTGAAGAGCTGAAGCTTGAAGAACAAAGGAAGTTGATACCTACTTTGAAGCTGGGAGATCCTAAAGGAATCAAGTTGATACTTGTGGTTAAGGGTGAAGCCTGAAGGTGGAACTGATCAAAAAGCTGAAGCTTGAAGAAGTGAGGATAAGTTGGAACTTATGTGGAAGGGTTGAAACCTGGAAAAGCAAATTGATATTTGTCAAGAGTGATGGAAGTCTGAAGACTGAGTTGCTGTTAGAAGAGCTGAGGCTTGTTGAGAGAGTTGTTGATCTGCTTTCTTTTCTGTTTTCTTTTCTGTATTGATGTGCCTTGTTTGACTTTCTTGATGCATTAGAATAAGTCCATATCTAGAATAGGTAGAATCTAGGAGCATGATTGCACTAGAGGTTGAGTTGCTCCCTCTGCTTGTACTGTTACTGTATGGCTTTGCTTGCGGGTATTCGGTAGAGCCCAGCTCCCTTGCCCATGTAGTTTGTCTGCTTGATAGCATGATTTTATTCTTTCTGTATGACTGCAGTTTACTGTATTTTGCTTGATAGCATGTTTTATTTCAGTATGATTATTGTTATTCATTCTGGCTTGAGGTTGAGATGAGCTTGTGGAGGCTGATGCCCCACACACATTTCCTCCCTCACTTGCATTGCATGCATTTTACTGTATATCTGTTTACTGTTTAAGTTGATGCTTTATCTGTTTCGGTGTATCATTGACATGATCCATTAGGGCTCTCATTTCCTTTGATAAGGAATTGATGATAGAACTTTAGGTTGAAACCTATGCATGATAACTTCTAGGAGTTCCCTGTTTCAAACCTCAACCATAGGATGAATCCTTGGCATGACAACAGTAGGACTTGATAGTCTCCCTCCTAGTTGAGCCTGTTCTCTTCTCATCTCAAAACAGCTTAAAATACAGTAATCATGAATGATTTCTTTCGTACGTTACGAGCCTTAAGCTATCTGAGAAAGGATTGTGGGAGAGTTTCTTTTCCACAGTCTGGATGTTTAGTATGGTACCCTTTGGGTGACATGCGACGCATTCACTCTCAGGTCATAGTCTCTAGTGCGATTGAAATTGCAAACACAATAAAAAACACTTCTTCCGTAAAAGACAGAAAATAATGCGTAGTGTCCCGAACTACGTAAGCTCTGATCTCTCATACCTGTTGAGAGTACGTAGGCACAATATTGATGTATTGGCAAGCTACCTTCCCCATAACCCGTCGTAGGTCGAACTACGTTGACTCTGATTTCTCGTTCTCTGATGAGAATACGTAGGCATAAAGTGCGACGCTTTGCCGAGTCATTTTCTTTTCTGTTTAAACCCGCCTTGATAGGTAGATAGATAAAACCAATCCGTCCAGTAAACACAACAAGCGTGGATCCCGTCGAGTACGACGGACGTGAGGGGTGCTAATACCTTCCCCTTGCGTAACCGACTCCCGAACCAAGACAATGGTTGCGACGACCTTGTCTTACCCTTTTTTCGTCAGGTTTTTCCGATCATTTCCTTTCCCGCTCCGAGGGATAAATAACGAAAGGTGGCGACTCTTCTGTTGTGCCGGCACCCTATTTTCGCGTAAGCGACAGCTGGCGACTCTGCTGGGGATCGAACCCAGAATCTCTGGTTCTCCAGTTCCCCTATGCGAGTCAATCCTAGCGCTTGTATGATTACTTGTAGGGTTATGTTTATTTATCGCATTTTTATTTCCCGCATTTTATTTTCAGTATGATGTGATTATCTGTGCTGTTGTGGGAGGGGCATTCTGATGAGTGAGAAGCCAGACCCAGGCTTGAGTGAATATAGCATTAGTTGTGGAAATTAGTGGGCGCGTGCTTGCTTTGCAGGCACTAGTGTCTCATGAAATCCACGCTCACACGAGGTTCTCCCGGTTGGCTTCTCTTTCAACCCATTGGGTTGAGACGGTTGCTGGTTTGGTGGATTGTCGACTCTGGGGACCGATCATTTGTGATTCAGCCGAGTGAGGCCGCTTCATGAGCTGGTGATGCCACACCTTCTGGGTATCGTATCACCCCTCTTGAATGTCTGTGACGCTGATGAACGCATAGGATGCCAAACTTGAGTCAGTTTAGGTCCATACCTGTGAGCAGGGTTGGGTTTATTGCAGGAAACTTTGACCTTCAGACCACCTGGTTTTCTTGATAGTGGATCAGTTTTGTTGGGATCTGAGGATCTCATCTGCAGATATGATTGTTCTTGATAGAGCAGGTTTTGATCAGAGGATCTTATCATCATATGTGTATTTGTTCTTGATAGAGCAGGTTTTGATCAAAGGATCTTATCATCAGATGTGTATTTGTTCTCGATAGAGCAAGTTTGGATCAGAGGATCTTATCATCAGATGTATATGATTGTTCTTGATAGAGCAAGTTCTGATCAGAGGATCTTATCATCAGATGTGCACTTGTTCTTGACAGAGCAGGTTTATGACTGGGGTCTGAGGATCTCATTATCAGGTGTCTGTTCTTGACAGGACAGAGTTATTATTAGATGTTTGTTCTTGATAGAGCAGATTTATGATTGGGGTCTGAAGATCTCACCAGCAGATGTATGTTTGTTCTTGCTAGAGCAGATTTATGATCGGGGTCTGAAGATCTCATCAGCAGATGTATGTGTGTTCTTGATAGAGCAGTTTTCTTGGTCCTGTATCAGAGGTCCTTATTATGAGATGATTATTCTTGATAGAGCAGAATTATGATCTTGTGTATATGGCCCTATCAGATGGTTTTTCTTGACAGAGCAGATTTGTGGTCCGATACCGGGGTTCTCTTATTATCAGATGCAGTGGTTGTTCTTGATAGAGCAGCGTTAGGGTTTTGTTGATACAAAATCTCCACAGCACAGTGTTGCACCCCAAAATTTGACCAAAATTTATTTACCCATCAAGAGTTGTATGATACTTTGAAGCTAGCCAAGAAGGTTATTCAAAGGTTCAAAGGTTGATATCTTTGTCAGAAAACTCAAGAGATCCTCAGAGAGATTGGTTGAAACCAAGGTTGTGTGTCTCATAACTTGAGAGTTGTGGGAGCTCCTCAGATGATTCTGAGACTATGAGGATGAACTTGAAGCTTTGGGAAAGCTTATGAGATGTCTTGGAAGCCATCATGAAGCCTAGAGAGGTCATTGCACAGGAATTCAGAAGATTCAGCCATGAGTGCTGGAATTAGGGTTTGACTGGGTCAACCCTAGGTCAACTGATGATTTGGAGAGGGTTGAGACCTAATCCAAGAGCCATGTGATCATGGAATTATGCACTGAAGTGTTATAAGGATGATTCCTAGACCAACTCATCATGATTGAGGAGTTTGAGAAGATTTAAGCTAGGGTTTCTAAGGCTCGACAGTGTAAAATCCCCTAGTTTGATCCCTATCTTCAAGGCAGTTTAGCTCAAGATGTGATTGTCATCTCATCTTCCCCAAAACATGGATGTTGTATAGCTTGTTCCTAGATTTAATTTGAGTACTATAAGTCCTTGATAGGATTTATAGAGCTCAAGTTATGACTTTGACAAGTTACAGGTCATCTGGGGTATGTGAATCTGGGGCCTTGAAAGTCACCCAACTTGCATCCAACTTTTGCCCTAGTAGGATGATTCCTATGAACTCTTGGTCAACATTAATGTTGTAGAGCATCCTCTTAGATTTCTAGAGAGTACTAGAAGTCCTTGATAGGACTTGTAGAACTCAACTTATGGCTTTGGCAAGTCAAGGGCATTTTGGTCATTTGGAGGTAATAGGTCATTTCAAGCATAAGGCCATATCTCCTATTTCTAAGCTTCAAATGGAAAAATCCTCAACATCAAACTTGCTTAGAATGATGTTTTAAGGCTAGTAAGAAGGTCATGAGATGTTGAAAAGGCTTGTATCAAAATATGATAAAAATGGCCTAAAATGGAGCCATAAGTTAAATAAGTTGAAATTAAAAATTGGAAATCACAAGTTATACATCCAAGCCATGTCATATAATAGGTCATTTTGACTCCAAATGACATTATAAGAAAAATGGTTCAGCCACAATTTTGACTTGAGGCCTAGATCATAGGGCTGCCTTGGAAATGGCTTACTTGCATATTAAGGTACCAAAGCAAAACTCAAGAAAACTCAATAAACAAGCTGGTTATGCATTGTAACACATCATAAATCTCATGTGGGGAGAATTTCAAGTCAGAATTGAAGGGTACAAGGACTATGGCATGAAATCTCATATGGTGAGAAGTGAAGTCAAATATCATGAGATGAAAAGTTCAAATTATCATTGGAGTGTTCCAGAAGGTTCTGGACAGTTCCTACAAGTTCTATAAGATGATTAGAACTTGCTCAAAGCAAGGGTTGGTGAGA
Organism: Lathyrus sativus; assembly: GCA_963859935.3. Taxonomy (NCBI): domain Eukaryota; kingdom Viridiplantae; phylum Streptophyta; class Magnoliopsida; order Fabales; family Fabaceae; genus Lathyrus; species Lathyrus sativus. The sequence continues at coordinate 306,905,102 of OZ012735.1, read as the reverse complement.
ATTGGTGCAGAGAAGAGAGAGTGCTATCTTGTTGCTTCCATTGCAAGTCAAGTTTCATTTCTTCATTCTTCTTCATTTCCATTCCTTTTTTCTACACAAACACATTCCATAGATCATAGTGAGGGTGTGTAGATCAAATTGAGAGCAATTCCATTGATGAATCGTGCATGAGCTGTTGGATTTTCACATCTGCAATTCAAGATCGGTTTCCAAGAATCAAGCAGTTTCAACTCTTCTTTTTGCATACAGAAGCTAGAATACTACTCAGTGAAGGAATTGGGAAAGATTGAAGGTCTGAATTGAGGGATTTCTTCATCTGTTCATTCGATTTTACCAGGTTTGTAACTTTCTCTCTACACTCTAATTTAAGTAGAATTAGATGGAATTAATAGGTTAGAATGGTTAAGGATAACTAGGAGATCATTTCTGGAAAGTTTGAAGAGAATTGGTGATGATTTTGCTGTTGACACCATTTGTTTATGGACCAAGAACTCACTGAATATTGGGGGATAATCTTAGTTTAATATCAAGAAATATTCAGGGAAGCATGAGGATGAGATTAGGACCTTTAATTTTGAGAATTGTTAAGATTGGTTCTTGATCAGTTATTTGAAGTTGCTATCGGGTTCTAGGTTTGAGAGGGTTTCAATGAATTCTGATGCCATGGCTAGATTCCTGATGAAATTTGGAGTAATCTAGGGTTTTTAATTGCTGCATTTGGTGAGGTATTGATGGAGTTTGTGTGTGAGGAAGATGAAGCTTAGTGTCCTGCATTTCCATGGAGGTTCCAAGAACCCTAGCTGGAGGTTGAAGACGGGTTCAGGGCCGTTGGATGAGGAGCTGACTGGTTGACTGAGAAACGATCCATTGGCAACGATTTAATTTCATCTTGGAGGGAAATTCTGAGAGGCAAAACGCAGCATTTCATTTAAGTTTGGTCATGGGCTTAAGTGATCTTTTGCTACCCACACCCCACACGCGAGCCCAATTGGATAATGCACTGTATTTGGTTTCTATTTGCACCGTGGTTTTTTCCTTTTTCTTTTATTTTTGTTAATTGATTTTCTGTTAAAGTGATGGGCCTAGCGCATGACTATCTGAACCCCCCATTCTGGGCCCATGCGCGTATTGAACTACATTGCATTACTATCTGCACCACCTCCCTTCATATTTCATTTTATTTTCTTCCATTTTATTTCAATCTTGGAAAAATCATATCAATTTGAAAATTAAAGATTTTGTAATGGGAATTTTCTCTCCCATTTCATATTAATGTCTAGAAAATTATAAAATAAAAATATTTGCATTTCATGCATTTTTGGTATTTTTTGTATATTTTCTACTTTTATTGCATTTTATTTCTTTTATGTTGATCCATGAATTTGTAGAATTTTGTTTAGGTAGTTCCCTTAACATTTTTAGGCCATTCTTTTTAGGATAGTTAGATATAAGCTTTAGCTTCCCCCTAGATTTATCCCATAATTTTGTGATGAATTTTAGGTTAGTTTTGCTTAGATGACATTAGGTTTTGAAGAATTAGGTTAATCCTTAACATAGGTGCACAATAACATTAGAATTTTGGGTTTCTAGGTCAAGATAGGTATTGGGGCATATAAGGGTATTAAGGGTAGGTATGTAGGATCCCTTAGAAACTATATTACGATTTAATATTGTAATATACTATTTTTAGATGATTTTTGTAGTTGATGATTGTTTGTGTTGCCCTTGTGGGCTTGAATTTTTATTTGCTTTGCTTTGTGGGCTTGGAGAGCTTGGTATTGTTCTAAGGAGCATTGAGGAGCATAGTATAATACTTGAAGATGGATTGAGGAGCTTGAGAGCTTGACCTTATGTGTTTTGTTGATTGTTTTAGGGTTAGGGATCAGGAAGAGTTTAGACCTAGTTAACTTCTTTCTTAAACATGGATGGTATCCTCCACCTCCATTCCTCCCTATGATTCAAAGTCCTTCCATGGTACACACCTCTCTCCTTTGGAGGGATAAGTGATGTACCCAGGGAGTAGAACTTTTGAGGGAACCATTCCTTTGATGTTGGACCCTTATAGGTCACCTTTGGTGGTCAGTAAGCAGTTCAATATCCCCAGCTTATCCAGTAAGTGATTTCCTCTGGTTTGATTATCTTGAGAGATGTTGAGCTTGAGTTTGAAGATGAAGACTTCAGAGAAGAGTGTGGAAGAGGATGAATCCTTGAGTATTGCCATTCCAGCTGAAGCTTGAAGAGCAGCAAGAGCAAGTTGATACTTGAAGACCCCTGAAGATGAAGTAAAGACTGAAGGAAGAAGTTGATACTTCTAAGTGGTTGAAGATTATTCTGAAGAGCTGAAGCTTGAAGAACCAAGGAAGTTGATACTTACTTTGATACTTGGAGATCCTGAAGGAGTCAAGTTGACACTTATGATTAATAGTGAAGCCTGAAGGTGGAGCTGATTAAGGAGCTGTTTGAAGTTGAGGGAGGAGTTGCTTTCTTTTCTTTTTCTTTGTTGTATTGACATGTTTTGCTTGACTTGCTTGATGCATTAGAATAAGTCCATATCTAGAATAAGTAGAATCTAGGAGCATGATTGCACTAGAGGTTGAGTTGCTCCCTCTGCTTGTACTGTTACTGTGTGGCTTTGCTTGCGGGTATTCGGTAGAGCCCTGCTTCCTTTCCCAGGTGGTTTGTTTGCCTGATGGCATTTCATTTCATTTCCTCTGTATGACTGCAGTTTAATGTATTTTGCTTGATAGCATGTTGTTGTATATTTCAGTATGATTACTGTTATCCATTCTGGCTTGAGGTTGAGATGAGCTTGTGGAGGCTGAAGCCCCACACACATTTCCTCCCTCACTTGCATTGCATGCATTTTACTGTTTAAGCTGATGCTTTGTCTGTTTTGGTGTATCATTGACATGATCCCTTAGGACTCTCATTTCCTTTGATAAGGAATTGATGATAAAACTTTAGGTTGAAACCTATGCATGAAAACTTCTAGGAGTTCCCTGTTCAAACCTTGACCATAGGATGAATCCATGGCATGACAACAGTAGGACTTGATAGTCTCCCTCCTAGTTTGGCCTGTTCTCTTCTCATCTCGAAACAGTTTAAGATACAGTAATCATGAATGATTTCTTTCGTATTACGAGCCTTAAGCTATCTGAGAAGGGATTGTGGGAGAGCTTCTTTTCCACAGTCTGGATGTTTAGTATGGTACCCTTTGCGTGACATGTGACGTATTCACTCTCAGGTCATAGTCTCTAGTGCGGTTGAAATTGCAAACACAATAAAAAACACTTCTTTCGTAAAAGACAGGAAATAAACCATAGTTTCCCGAACTACGTGAGCTCTGATCTCTCATGCCTGTTGAGAGTACGTAGGCACAATACTGATGTATTGGCGAGCTACCTTCCCCATAACCCGTCGTAGGCCGAACTACGTTGAGTCTGATTTCTCATTCTTTGATGAGAATACGTAGGCATAAAGCGCGACGCTTTGCCGAGTCATTTTTCTTTTCTGTTTAAGCCATCCTTGATAGGTAGATAGAATAAAACCAACCCGTCCAAGTAAACACAACAAGCGTGGATCTTTTCGAGTACGACGGACGTGAGGGGTGCTAATACCTTCCCCTTGCGTAACCGACTCCTGAATCCAGACAACAGTTGCGACGACCTTGTCTTACCCTTTTTCGTTAGGTTTTTCCGATCGTTTCCTTTCCCGCTCCGAGGGATAAATAACGAAAGGTGGCGACTCTTCTGTTGTGCCGACACCTTATTTTCGCGTTAACGACAGCTGGCGACTCTGCTGGGGACTTCAACGGTTCCCAGCGATAGTCAATCCTAACGCTTGTATGTTTACTTGTTGGGTTGCGCATTTTACTTCTCGCACTTTATTTCCCGCATTTTATTTTCAGTATAATATGATTATCTGTGCTGTTGTGGGATGGGAGTTCTGATGAGTGAGAAGCCAGACCCAGGCTTGAGTGCACTATAGACTTAGAGTGGAAATTAGTGGGCGCGTGCTTGCTTTGCAGGCACTAGTGTGTCATGAAATCCACGCTCAGACGAGGTTCATCCGGTTGGCTTCTCTTTCAACCCTTTGGGTTGAGACGGTTGCTGGTTTGGTGGATTGTCGACTCTGGGGACCGATCATTTGTGATTCAGCCGAGTGAGGCCGCTTCATGAGCTGGTGATGCCACACCTTCTGGGTATCGTATCACCCCTCTTGAATGTATGCGACGCTGATGAACGCATAGGATGCCGAACTTGAGTCAGTTTAGGTCCATACCTGTGAGCAGGGTTGGGTTTATTGCAGGAAACCTTGACCTTCAGACTACCTGGTTTTCTTGACAGTGAATCAGTTTTGTTGGTACCAGGGTTTCTCAGTTGCAGGTTTGTCTGTTCTTGATAGAGCAGGTTTTGATCAGAGGATCTTATCATCAGGTGTATGGCTGTTCTTGATAGGGCAGAGTATTGTCATCAGTTGTTTGTTCTTGATAGAGCAGATTTGTGGGGTCTGAAGATCTCATCAACAGCTGTATGTTTGTTCTTGATAGAGCAGATTTTGATTGGGGTCTGAAGATCTCATCAGCAGGTGTTGTTTGTTCTTGATAGAGCAAATTTTTGATTGGGGTCTGAAGATCTCATCAGCAGATGTTGTTTGTTCTTGATAGAGCAAATTTTTGACTGGGGTCTGAAGACCTCATCAGCAGATATTTCTTGATCCTACATCAGAGGTCCTTATTATCAGAGATTTGTTCTTGACAGAGCAGAATTATGATTCTGTGTATATGGTCCTATCAGATGGTTGTTCTTGGCAGATCAGATTTGTGGTCCGATACCAGGGTTTCTTCTCATCAGTTACAGTGGTTGTTCTTGATAGAGCAAGATTATGGTTTTGTTGATACATAATCTGCACCGCTCCAGTTGCCCTGACCTCTTATTGCATGATTGCATTTTGCATTAGTTTGCATACTCATTTGCATTTCATTAACGTGTGTCTGTGTTGCAGGTACCGTTTTCCCCGATCCAGGATTTCTTGCCTCCTAGTGTATTGTTATGGGCTCTCTGAGGAAGACCGTGGCTTACAAGTTCCCTGCTCCTGATGTGGTTAAGCTGACTGGTTTGATAGCTCTAGCAGATGATTCTGTGAAGGATGAGTTCAGAAAATCCTACGGCAGGTTACTCAGTTTGGTTCATAAGCCTTCTGTGTTCGAGTTGAATGGGTTGCACGCTCTGTTGCAGTTCTATGACCCTCCGCTGAGATGTTTCACTTTTCAGGACTTTGTTCTCGCACCTACGCCGGAAGAGTACGCTGATTTGCTAGGGGTGCCTATCAAAAGGTAGATGCCTTTTGTTCACATGGATGTTGAGCCTGATCTGGCTGGGTTAGCTCCTTCACTTCACCTGGACGCCTCCGAGTTAGTATTGACTAGTTGGAACAAGGTTCCTGGGTTCTCTTTGCAGTTTCTAGTAGGTAAAGCTCAGCAGTGTGCCAAGGACGGATGTTGGGTCGCGTTCAATGCCATCCTGGCTCTATGCATATATGGCATCATCATGTTCCCTAATATGCCCGATTTTGTAGACTTTGATACGTTTCACATCTTTGCTTCAGGGAATCCAGTCCCTACCTTGATAGGAGATGTCTATCATTCAGTCCACTACAAAAACGAGAACAGGAGAGGGAAGAACGTCTCGTGCTGCGTACCCTTGCTGTACAAATGGCTTGATAGTCATCTGCCCAAGAGGGGTCCTTTTGTCTTGTCTGCAGCCACAGCTGAGTGGCCTGAGCGTCTGATGAGTTTATCTGCAGAGGATATTGACTGGTTCGACAGAGATAGGTTGGGTAAAAAGGTGATCTTCAGTTGCAGCGGGTTTCTAAATGTGCCTTTGATAGGTAGGAAGGGTTGTATAAACTACAATCCATCGTTGCTGGTTCGACAGTTCGCGTATGCTTTAAGGAATCCGCCGAAGGATGAAGAGGTACAGGAATCTCTGTACCTCACTGGTATTCTAGAGGGGGATCTGTTGTCCAAGCTTCAACGCGCGTGGAATGGTATCTGTAAGCGAGGAAAGCCATTGCTGGGAAAAAGCAACAATCAAGCCTACCCTCCGTATGTAACTTGGATCAGAGCCAGAGTAAATGCTATAGGGATGCCATTTCCTCATGCCAAGCCAGAAAGCCCTCCAATGATCGAAGAGCCTACTACTGTGCCCATTCATCAGCATAATCAGGTGTTAGCTGATGGGGAAGAATTGAAGCGGGCGAACGAAGAACTGGAGAAGGAATTAGCTCAACTCCGAAGCGAGAGGAACGAAGTCGTGCACTCTTTCAAAAGGCAGACAGAGTTGGTGAACCAGCTAGGTACGGACTTGACTAAGCAGATAGCCGAGCGTGAACGCATGGGTCGAGACTTCAAAGCTGTCAACAACGTACTGGCTACAAAGAAACAGCACTTGGACGAGGCATATCAGAGGATATTCAAGTTCAACCAGCACTGGAAGGCTTCCCTGGCCACCAGGAAAGAGCGGGAGGATAAGCTGATGCTGCAGATCTCCAAGCTGGAAGCCCAGGTGAAGGACAGTGAAAAGAGGTTTGATGAAGAAACCTCCTGCAGATACGCCGCCGAAGGCCAGCTCAACAAAGCTCTCGCTAACCTGAAGGAGCGCAAGCTGACGTTTGAGTCCAAAAAGCGGAAATTAGAAGATTGCTTTGGTGAAGGAGCATGGGAAAGTTCGGTTGAGGGACTTCAGTATACCATTGTGCAGAGGGAATTGCTCGTCGAGGGGTTGCTCACTCTGCCAGATCATCCAGAGACGAAGGAGTTGTTAGAAGAGTATCGCGCCCGTGGTCGTACTTGACTATTTGTATTCCTTTTGTTTTGATCATTGTTGTATGCTGACCATCACCAGGCTTGTTGGCTGAGGTCACGCTGTTGATTCGTCTTGTACTCGCTGATGCTATGTACTGCCTTGACAGGCTTTCTTTATATATGAGATTGTTGTTTCCATGATTGGACTCGGACTTCTTCTTCTTATTATTATCGACACTGGGCCTCAGGCACTAGGTTCGGGGGAAATCTCCCAAACACACAGACACACGCATGCATTTGCATGAAGCATTTGCATGACGCACATTTTGTTGTTTTTCCTAACCCTTCTGTGTTTAACAGGTTTTTCAGGTTTACAGGGTGTCCCAGGCTGTTTCCGGTGGTTCTAGAATTGATCAGAGACTAATTCACCGTTATCCGACTAGAGCTAATCAGACCAGGATCATGGATCAAGTGCAAACAAATGTTCAGGAGCTCCGCGAGAGGATGGATCACTTCATGGAACTCATGCAAGTGGTCGCCAACGGCTAGGACCAGCTCAGGACTTTGGTTCAGCCTTTGATCTCCAGGGTTGATAGCAACGGCATACTCCATGGTGGGACCGTGCCTACTCCTCCACCAGTCGATACTCCGCAGAATGGTGTCCCCGTGGCCGGGGGCAATGGCAGTGCTAATGGCAACGTGATGGCCAACATCGGACTCAATACGGCGGGCGTCGGTAATGGGAGTCTGGGAGCTAATGTCAACATCGGACCGGGCAACGACAATGCAGGCGTCGGGAATCTGTTGGTGCCTCAGCCATGGCTTGAGGATCATCAGGATGATGTGTTCTCTCAAAGGGGTGCCGAAGGGGAGCTGAATGCTGAAGCGCGACTCAGATTCAAAGCACTCGAAGATAAAATGAGAGATATCGAGAATCAGAATACTTTGGGCGTTGATATGTCCAAGCTGGGATTAATTGTTGACTTCAAGGTACCTCCTAAGTTCAGGGTGCCTGACTTTGCAAAATATAAGGGCACCACCTGCCCTCGTGTCCACCTAAGATCGTACTACAGGAAGATGTCCGCCTATTCGGAGGACGAGAAGTTGCTGATGCACTTCTTCCAAGATAGTCTTTCCGGGCCATCCCTCGAGTGGTACATGGGTCTGGAGCCCACTAGCGTGCGCACATGGAAGGATCTCGCTGAAGCGTTTTTGCACCATTACCAGTACAACAACGACTTGGCCCCGAATCGAGTCCAGCTCCAGAACCTGTCGCAGAGGAATAATGAAGGGTTTAAGGAGTACGCCCAGCGGTGGCGTGAGCTGGCAGCCCGGGTTCAGCCGCCGATGGTTGAACGTGAGCTCGTGCAGATGTTCGTCGCCGCCCTCCCGGGGGTTTACTATGAAAAGTTAGTCAGCGGTATGTCTGGCATCATCATGGGCGAGCATGTCGAGAATGGAATTAAGATCGGGAAAATTCAAGGTGAATCGTCCTCAGCTGGAGGAGGAGGAAAGAAACCTTATGCTGGCAAACGACGAGAAGAAGATGCGAGCGCTGTGACCAACGCTCGAAGAAAGGGCAAGGGCCCTCAGCAGCAGGTAGCCAGTATAAATATCCCAGCGGCTCCGCAGCAGCAGCAGCAGCAACCGAATCAACAGGGATATAGAAAGTACCAGAATCGGGCATCTTTGGCAAACCGTCACTTCGAGGCGTCGCCCATGTCGTATGCGCAACTCTTGCAGACCTTGCTTCAGCTTAAGTTGGTTCAGAAAAGGACGATGGCTCCCTTGACAGGGGCACCTCCACCAGGGTACGACGCAAATGCCACTTGCGATTTCCACTCAGGGGCACCAGGCCACACAATCGAGAACTGCAAAGCCTTCAAGCATAAGGTGCAGGACCTGGTAGATGCCAAGATCATTAACTTCTCCGATAATGTGCCCAATGTCACGAAGAATCCTATGCCGAATCACAGGGGAGGCGGAGTGAACGCCATTATCGAAGAAGAGAGTGCAGATCTGTTGACTGATGTCAGAGACCTAAAGACGCCGCTTAGCTTCGTTAAAGCTAAGTTGTTGAAAAGAGGGTTCTTTCCAGGATGCGGAGAATTATGCATGGACTGTGCCACACATTCGGATGGATGTGAGCAGTTGGTAGAAGGAATTCAAAGTCTGATGGCTGAGGGGATTCTGCAGTTTAGCCGGAAGGCTGAAAGTGTATCAGGAGAGGTAGTGTTGAAGCAGGCCGATGAAGTCGCCACCCTCACCATCCCTCGCCAGCCAATAACCATTTCTGCGCCTAGACCGCCTACAATCACTATTACCAAAGCCGGGCCGATACCCTTCGAGAGCACTAACGCCGTTCCGTGGCATTATGGGGCTGAAGTCTATTGTAACGGACAGAGGTTGGAGCTAGAGCCGTATGGGTCGACTACGGAGAATCTTGCAGGAATCAGTGGTATTACCCGCAGCGGAAGAGTATTTGCACCGCCAGAGGTCGTGGCAGATAAAGCGGTCAGGGCTGATGCGGCCGATAAGGGTAAAAGCAAAGTCGTCGAAGAAGTCCCGTGTGGGGCATAAACAGACTTGCTTGTCAAAGATGCCGAGGAGTTTATGCGGTTGATCAAAAAGAGTGACTACAAGATTGTAGATCATCTCCATCAGACGCCTTCGAAGATTTCTATTCTCAACTTGTTGCTGTGTTCTGAAGCACACCGCAACGCGCTGCTGAAGGTGTTGAACGCCGCCTACGTACCGCAAGAGATATCGGTGAATCAGCTAGAAGAGGTGGTAGCCCACATTAATGCTGGGAATGGGCTAGGTTTCACAGACTTAGAGCTGACGCCAAAAGGGAGAAATCACAATAGCGCCCTGCACATCTCGATAGAGTGTAGGGGCACAATCATGTCGCACGCTCTGGTGGACACGAGTTCGTCGCTTAATGTCCTTCCGAAGAAGGAATTAATGAAGTTGGACACTCGCGGATTGGTTTGCACACCCAGTGATCTGGTTGTGAAGGCGTTCGACGGAACTAAACGCCACGTTTTCGGGGAGGTGACCCTGTCGATCCAAGTTGGTCCGGAAACGTTCGACGCGGTCTTTTATATCATGGACATCATGCCTGCCTACAGTTGCCTCTTGGGCCGGCCGTGGATCCATGCTGCTGGTGCCGTGACCTCCACGTTGCACCAAAAGCTCAAATATGCTGTCGGGGGAAGCATCGTAACTGTGTGCGGCGAGGAGGACATAATGGTGAGCCATCTGTCATCCTTTAAGTATGTTGAAATGGATGGCGAAATCCATGAAACTCTCTGCTAGGCATTTGAAGCCGTCAAGGTGAAGGAAGTAGCTCCTGTAGTCATAGAAAAGCCAGAAATGAATCTCTCCTCTTTCAAAGAAGCTCGGGCCGTTGTCCAAGCTGGATCTACCCCAGGCTGGGGGCAAATTTTGGAGATACTCAACAAGCAGGATAAGTTTGGGTTGGGGTATTCTCCTGGAGCTGAAGCTTCTTCTTCTTCGTCTAGCAGTGCGTCTCGAGGTAAAGGGCCGATCCAATTTACCAGTGGCGGAGTGATCTTCGAAAGCATCAACGCGGCGTCTGAAGACAGCGGGGATAGCGATTGTGATCTCGACTCTTGGATTCAGCCAAGCAAGCCAGGCGAGGGTCTCAACAATTGGACCATCAAGGATATCATCCAGATGACAAGTGAAGAGTAATGATTTACTTTTTCCAATCATTGTACAACCCTATGTCCTACCCGGGGCATAGCGGTTTTATTGTCAGGGCCTTGTTGGATTATGTACATGCATTTTGTTAATAAATCAAAGGCGTTTTCTTCGTATTCAAATATTGTGATCTTTGTTATTCCTATTTTATATTTGTTTTGAAAAACAGTAAAATGGCAATGGGGTTTGTGCTAACCTGCATATTCTTGTTTTAAACTTAACCCTTGTTATTGCAGGATCCACATAACAGATGACATCGACTCTGGACCTTCTACGACTCACTTCGACTTCGATTGCCCGATCTATCAAGCCGAAGAAGAGATTGATGAAGACGAAGACCTTCCTAAAGAGTTGGCCCGCTTGTTGAAACAAGAGGAAAAAGTTATCCTGCCTCATGAGGAGGAGATCGAAATTGTGAACCTGGGTTCTGAAGAGCTCGTCAGAAACGCCAGGATAGGGGCTGCATTGCAGAGCGATGTCAAGCAGAGATTGGTCGAGATGCTTCGAGAGTATAGTGACGTCTTTGCTTGGTCATACGAAGATATGCCCGGACTTGACACGGACATCGTGGTCCACCACTTGCCGCTACGAGAAGATTGCCCTCCCGTTAAGCAGAAGCTTAGGAGGACGAGACCAGACATGGCCGTTAAGATCAAAGAAGAAATGCAGAAACAGCTCGATGCGGGCTTCTTAGCGGTCACCACTTACCCTCCGTGGGTCGCCAACATAGTGCCTATACCGAAGAAGGACGGTAAGGTACGCGTGTGTGTCGATTATCGGGATTTGAATAGGGCGAGCCCTAAAGATGATTTCCCGTTGCCTCATATCGATGTGTTGGTCGACAACACAGCCCAGTTCTCCGTGTTTTCGTTCATGGATGGCTTCTCCGGTTATAATCAGATCAAGATGGCGCCGGAGGACATGGAGAAAACGACGTTTATCACTCCCTGGGGAACATTTTGCTACAAGGTAATGCCCTTCGGTCTGAAGAACGCAGGGGCCACTTACCAACGAGCAATGGTAACTTTGTTTCATGACATGATTCATCATGAGATCGAGGTCTATGTTGATGACATGATTGCGAAGTCCCAAACGGAGGAAGAGCATCTGGTCAACTTATTGAAGCTTTTTGAGAGGCTTAGGAAATTCAGGTTGAGGCTGAATCCTAACAAATGTACTTTCGGAGTACGGTCTGGAAAGTTACTGGGGTTTATCGTAAGCGAACGAGGCATCGAGGTTGATCCTGCGAAGATTAAAGCCATTCAAGAAATGCCAGCGCCGAAAACAGAAAAGGAAGTTCGTGGTTTCTTGGGCCGAATAAACTACATTGCAAGGTTTATTTCTCAGCTCACGGCCACGTGTGAACCGATGTTCAAGCTTTTAAAGAAAGATCAGGCTATTACTTGGAATGAGGATTGCCAGAAGGCATTTGACAAGATAAAGCAGTATCTCCAAGAACCTATAATCTTGATACCCCCAGTGGCTGGATGGCCATTAATCATGTACTTGACAGTTCTTGAGAATAGTATGGGGTGTGTTCTCGGTCAACACGACGAGACGGGCAGAAAGGAGCATGCCATTTACTACTTGAGTAAAAAGTTCACAGACTGTGAATCTCGTTACTCGATGCTCGAGAAAACGTGTTGCGCACTAGCTTGGGCTGCCAAACGGTTACGACAGTACATGCTCAATCACACCACCATGCTAATTTCGAAGATGGATCCGATCAAGTACGTCTTCGAAAAGCAGGCTCTTTCGGGCAGGATTGCCAGATGGCAAATGGTGTTAACGGAATATGATATTCAGTACGTGTCCCAGAAGGCCATCAAGGGAAGCATATTGTCTGATTACCTTGCCGAACAACCGATCGAGGATTACCAGCCGATGAAATTTGAATTCCCTGACGAGGATATATGTTTCTCAAAGCGAAGGATTGCGATGAGCCGTTGCGCGACAAGGGGCCAGATAGGAAATCCCAGTGGAAATTGATATTCGATGGGGCGGTTAATTCCTATGGAAGTGGCATCGGGGCTATCATCACGACTCCCCACGGATCCCACATCCCGTTTACTGCGAGACTGACGTTTCCAGTCACCAACAATGAAGCGGAGTACAAAGCATGCATCATGGGTCTAGAAGAGGCAATTGATTTGAGAATCAAGAACCTAGACGTATATGGTGACTCAGTGCTTGTGATCAACCAAATTAAAGGGGAGTGGGAGACTCGTCAATCGAATTTGGTGCCGTACATGAATTATGCCAGAAGGCTACTTCCGTTCTTGGATCGAGTGGAACTCCATCATGTGGCCAGAGCAGAAAATCAGATGGCTGATGCCTTAGCCACGTTGGCTTCAATGTATAAAGTCAATTTTTGGAATGAGGCTCCAAGAATTGTTCTTTCGCGTCTTGATAGACTTGCATTTGTCTTTGCAATCGAGGAAGCCGCCGATGGCAAGCCATGGTTCCATGACATCCAGACTTTCCTTATGACTAAGGAGTATCCTGCGGGTGCGTCAACCCAGGATAAGAAGACTCTGAGGAGGCTGTCTGGAAACTTTTATCTCAATCCTGATGGAGTGTTGTATAAGAGGAACCACGATCTCGTGCTACTCAGATGTGTAGATGAGAAAGAGGCGAGTATGCTCATGGAAGAAGTCCATGAAGGCGCATTTGGTACGCACGCCGGCGGGCATGCTATGACAAGGAAGATCCTGAGAGCAGGATATTACTGGCTGACGATGGAGTCTGATTGCTTTAAATTCACGAAGAAATGTCATAAATGCCAGATTTATGCTTATAAAGTTCATGTGCCACCGTGCCCATTGAATGTCATGTCCTCCCCGTGGTCGTTCTCCATGTGGGGCATCGACATGATAGGCAAGATCGAGCCCACTGCATCTAACGGTCATCGTTTCATTCTAGTAGCTATCGACTACTTCACCAAGTGGGTGGACGCAGCCTCGTATGCTAATGTGACCAAGCAGGTGGTGGCTAAATTCATAAAGAGGGACATCATCTGTCGTTACGGAATTCCCGAGCGAATCATTACTGATAATGGTTCGAATCTGAATAACAAGATGATGAAGGAGATGTGCCAGAGTTTCAAGATCGAACACCACAACTCATCTCCTTACCGACCGAAGATGAATGGCGCCGTTGAAGCGGCCAACAAGAACATAAAGAAGATTATTCAGAAGATGGTTGTGACATACAAAGACTGGCACGAGATGCTGCCATTTGCATTGCACGGTTATCGTACAACGGTGCGTACGTCAACCGGGGCAACTCCTTTCTCCTTGGTGTACGGTATGGAGGCTGTCCTACCGTTAGAAGTGGAGATCCCTTCTTTGCGAGTTTTGGTTGATGTGAAACTCGACGAGGCAGAATGGATTACGAATCGTCTGAACCAACTCAGCCTGATGGACGAGAAGAGGTTAGCATCGATTGCGTTTGGTCGTCTGTACCAAAGCCGAATGAAGAAAGCTTATGATAAGAAGGTGCGTCCTAGAAGCTTTCAGATGGGTGATCTCGTCCTGAAGAAGATTCTTCCTCCACACTCCGATCATCGGGGCAAGTGGACTCCGAATTACGAAGGTCCGTACGTCGTCAGCAAGGTCTTCTCGGGAGGAGCTTTGTTGTTATCCACGATGGATGGTGAAGATTTTGCATCCCCGGTGAACGTGGAAGCAGTTAAAAAATACTTTGCTTGAAAGTGACCCACTGGACAAAAAAAGAGAGTCCAGGCAAAAAAGGGGCATCCCGGCGAACCAAAAACAGAATAAAAAGGTTCGGGCAAAAATTAGGGATATAAATTGAAAAAGGTACACCCGTGAAGTCGAAAACCTACACTGGGCGGCTTCGGCAAAAAAGGGTATCCCGGTGAACTGAAAACCCGCAAAGGGCGGTTCACGCAAAAGTTAGGGATTTGAAAAAGCAAATGACTGCGTTCCGCGTGTGGACTTTCTTTGTTTAGTGGTTTGGAGGACCTGAAGGCCGTTTATCTGAATCAATCTCTTCCGAAGCTGAAGCGTCGGAGAAGTATCGAAGTCGAGTGGGTCATAGAGGGATCAACTCATGGTGTTCGTCTACGCCTCGTTGCCGACATTTGTATATACTGATGTATATTTATGTTTTATTTTTTGTACGGCTTCCTCATTCCAGGAGCTTGCATCTGTTGTAAAACATTTGTTACCCGTTCAGGGGTTCGTTATCAATAAAATGCATACTATTCAGCAATTCTGTTTGTTTGTTTAGCATTTACCTGTTTTGTTTGTGAAAGAGAACGCCGATGTTTTTGATAAAATACACATACATAAACTACTGGCCGAGGCCACTGATTGTTGAAGCAATTAATTACTTGAATATTGTCACGAGATAATAACCTTGATAGGTCCCTTTGAGAAGGGTATCTTTGTCTGTTTGTTTGTGTTGTTACAGGTGTAGCATATTCCAGGCAGTGCGTCGTGCGCATCCCGAAGCAGGATGATTCCTCCTTCTCCAGCAGAGTTCAATAGCCTCTCCCCGCAGAGTCTGAACGCGAGATAATGAGCATTGATGACTCCCCAGGAAGAGATGACTCTCTCCCCAATCCGATGTATCCTGAAGGAACGTCACCTCCTCAGCTGAGTCAGGCGCTGAAGCGCGCGTCCTCCCCCAGCACCGGGTCACAAGTGCAGGTTTCGTAAGAAACTATTCGTACGCCGAAGTATGCAGCAACTGATGGTGCCAGACTGAAGTCTCCAGCGGAATTGAAATTCCCCACCGGAGTCGTACTCTCCCCCGAAGTCGGATGATTCCTTCTTCCCCAGCGGAATTGAGATTCCCCCGAAGAATCGTACTCTCTCCAGTGAAGCAGAATGATTTCTCCTTCCTCAGCCGAGTTTGCAGATCCCCAAGAGAGCCGAATCCTTGGAAGCTGCTCAAGCCATGATTGGTTTCCCCCAGTGGAGTGTTGATCAACTGAGGTTGTTTCCCCACAGAGTCGTTATCTCCATAGAAGTAGCCGAGAAGGCCATGCAGCTTATTCCCGCGATTGACATCGCTTTCCCTCAGCAGGTCCAGGTTCTCGTAGAACTTCGTTCCCTTGCAGCAATCAACTAAAGTTGTTTTCCCCGGCAGCAGTCAACTGAAATTGTGTCCCCTGCGGAGTCCAATTGAGATTGGCGTTCTCCTCAGCAGGATGATTCCTCTATCTGAGTAGTTCTTTCTCCTTGACAGGAGGATTCCCCCTTCGGCATTTATTTTGCTGACGGAATCGCATCATATTGCATGATTGCATAGCATTTATCATAAACGCATAGCATTTCCACCGTGTGGAGCATTGCGCCATTGCCGAAGCATATGCATAATAAACATGATCTAGGTTGTTACCGTTCTTGTTTTGCAGGTGTTCCGCCGCAAAATTGATTGCTCAGGATGATTCCTGACATTCCCCCCGACGAAGCCGCTTGCTCAAGATGATTCTTGAAGTCTCCAGCGAAGTCTTCGGTTCAAGATGATTCTTGAATTCCTCAGCAGGGCCGTTTGCTTAAGATGATTCTTAAGACCCTAGTGCAGTCTCCAGAGTTGGTTGCTCAAGTCGATACTTAGAGTCCCCAGCGAAGGTTGCCCAAGATGACTCCTGAAATCCCCAACAGAGTGTTCGCTCAGGATGATTCCTGAAATCTCCAGGTTGGTTATCGGTTCAAGATGATTCCTGAAGTCCCCGGTGAAGTATTTGTCCAAGATGATTCTTGAAGTCCTCAGCAGAGTTGATCCATCCAGAATGATTTCTAGACCCTCGGAGCGGAGTTACTTGATAGTTCTCCAGAATCCCCAGCGGCGAAGCGTCATCCTCAGCAGGTTTCTAACAGCGAATTTGAAACCTCCTTTGAAGACTCCATGATTGATGTCCGACCGTGTTAATGAAGTAGTTCTCTCAGCTGATGCGGAGTGCCTAATGGCAGAGGTTTAGATATTCCCAGTTGGCTCATGATTGACCAAGAATTTTATTCCCGACTTGCTGATGAAGTCCGGCTGATGCCCGATAGTAATGCGGAATGCCTGATGGCATGATCAACCTGATGGTTGAAGTCCGGCTGATGCCCGACAATTTCCTTGGATGCCTGATGGCATGATCAACCTGATGGTTGAAGTCCGGCTGATGCCCGACAGATGTCTTTGAATGCCTGATGGCATGATCAACCTGATGGTTGAAGTCCGGCTGATGCCCGGCAATTTCTTTGAATGCCTGATGGCATGATCAACCTGAGGGTTGAAGTCCAGCTGATGCCTAACAGTTTCTTTGGATGCCTGATGGCATGATCGACTATGTATTACCGGTTACCGTCTGACCAATTCCCCAGTAGGGTTGTTGTGCAACTGTTGTGCTCAGTGTCGAAGATGTTCCTACCGACCAGAGTATTGTTCGCCTGTGTGTGGTATCCAGACCTCCAGCAAGATCATTGACACGTGTTCATCTTATCATTCTCTCCAACAGAGCCTATTATTCAAGTTCATATTTCCCCAATGGATTTCTTTACCCTGACGGCGAGGTCAGATGCTTTTATCGACTCGGTATTCAAGAATTTGACGGCGAAGTCAGAAGACGATGCTGGGAGTTGACGGCGAAGTCAGATTGTTTTGAGTACTTGACGGCGATGTCGGGTGTTTCTCAGGGTTATAGTGGGCTGGCGGTGATGTCAGATTCTTTAGTTCTCCAGCGGCGATGTTGGACGTTTGTTTCTGGCGACGATGTCAGGTGATTTAGTTCTCCAGCGGCGATGTTGGATGTTTGTTTCTGGCGGCGATGTCAGGTAATTTAGTTCTCCAGCGGCGATGTTGGATGTTTATTTCTGGCGGCGATGTCAGGTGATTTAGTTCTCCAGCGGCGATGTTGGATGTTTGTTTCTGGCGGTGATGTCAGGAGATTTAGTTCTCCAGCGGCGATGTTGGATGTTTGTTTCTGGCGGCGATGTCAGGTGATTTAGTTTTCCAGCGGCGATGTTGGGTGTTTTGGTTGTCCGACGGTGAGGTCAGACGCTTTATTTTCATGAATGCCTGACAGCAAGGTCCGGTGTCTGATGACAATGTCAGAGGAAATTAATGTGGATAACTGACGACAAGGTTCAGATCAGTATGTCTCCAGCTAGTTGCCGTGCAGCTATTATTTCAGTGTTCGAAGATTTGTTCCCGCCAGAGGACCGTGTACTTGTGCAGTTGGCAAATTTCCGGGTTTATCGGTATTCAACCGTCTCGCACCTTGATTGGCTGAGAGTCGTTCGCTCCTCACCCAGTCAGGTTCAAGCCGTTTGAATATGGCCAGCTGTTGCACCCCAAAATTTGACCAACATTTATTTACCCATCAAGAGTTGTATGAGACTTTGAAGCTAGCCAGGAAGGTTATTCAAAGGTTCAAAGGTTGATATCTTTGTCAGAAAACTCAAGAGATCCTCAGAGAGATTGGTTGAAACCAAGGTTGTGTGTCTCATAACTTGAGAGTTGTGGGAGCTCCTCAGATGATTCTGAGACTATGAGGATGAAATTTAAGCTTTGGGAAAGCTTATGAGATGTCTTGGAAGCCATCATGAAGCCTAGAGAGGTCATTGCACAGGAATTCAGAAGATTCAGCCATGAGTGGTGGAATTAGGGTTTGACTGGGTCAACCCTAGGTCAACTGATGATTTGGAGAGGGTTGAGACCTAATCCAAGAGACATGTGATCATGGAATTATGCATTGAAGTGTTATAAGGATGATTCCTAGACCAACTCATCATGATTGAGGAGTTTGAGAAGATTTAAGCTAGGGTTTCTAAGGCTCGACAGTGTAAAATCCCCTAGTTTGATCCCTATCTTCAAGGCAGTTTAGCTCAAGATGTGATTGTCATCTCATCTTCCCCACAACATGGATGTTGTAGACATTGTTCCTAGCTTTAATTTGAGTACTAGAAGTCCTTGATAGGATTTATAGAGCTCAAGTTATGACTTTGACAAGTTACAGGTCATCTGGGGTATGTGAATCTAGGTCCTTGAAAGTCACCCAACTTGCATCCAACTTTTGCCCTAGTAGGATGATTCCTATGAACTCTTGGTCAACATGAATGTTGTAGATCATCTTCGTATCTTTCTAGAGAGTACTAGAAGTCCTTGATAGGATTTGTAGAACTCAACTTATGGCTTTGGCAAGTCAAGGGCATTTTGGTCATTTGGAGGTTATAGGTCATTTCAAGCATAAGGCCATATCTCCTATTTCCAAGCTTCAAATGGAAAAATCTTCAACATAAAACTTGCTTAGAATGATGTTTTAAGGCTAGTAAGGAGGTTATGAGATGTAGAAAAGGCTTGTATCAAAAAATGATAAAAATGGCCTAAAATGGAGGAATAAGTTAAATAAGTTGAAATTGAAAATTGGAAATCACAAGTTATACATCCAAGCCATGTCATATAATAGGTCATTTTGACTCCAAGTGACATTCTAAGAAGAATGGTTCAACCACAATTTTGATTTGAGGCCTAGATCATAGGGCTGCCTTGGAAATGGCTTACTTGCATATTAAGGTACCAAAGCAAAACTCAAGAAAACTCAATAAACAAGCTGGTTATGCATTGTAACACATCATAAATCTCATGTGGGAAGAATTTCAAGTCAGAATTGAAGGGTACAAGGACTATGGCATGAAATCTCATATGGTGAGAAGTGAAGTCAAATATCATGAGATGAAAAGTTCAAATTATCATTGGAGTGTTCCAGAAGGTTCTGGACAGTTCCTACAAGTTCTATAAGATGATTAGAACTTTCTCAAAGCAAGGGTTGGTGAGAATTGGTGCAGAGAAGAGAGAGTGCTATCTTGTTGCTTCCATTGCAAGTCAAGTTTCATTTCTTCATTCTTCTTCATTTCCATTCCTTTTTTCTACACAAACACATTCCATAGATCATAGTGAGGGTGTGCAGATCAAATTGAGGGCAATTCCATTGATGAATCGTGCATGAGCTGTTGGATTTTCACATCTGCAATTCAAGATCGGTTTCCAAGAATCAAGCAGTTTCAACCCTTCTTTTTGCATACAGAAGCTAGAATACTACTCAGTGAAGGAATTGGGAAAGATTGAAGGTCTGAATTGAGGGATTTCTTCATCTGTTCATTCGATTTTACCAGGTTTGTAACTTTCTCTCTACACTTTAATTTAAGTAGAATTAGATGGAATTAATAGGTTACAATGGTTAAGGATAACTAGGAGATCATTTCTGGAAAGTTTGAAGAGAATTGGTGATGATTTTGCTGTTGACACCATTTCTTTATGGACCAAGAACTCACTGAATATTGGGGGATAATCTTAGTTTAATATCAAGAAATATTCAGGGAAGCATGAGGATGATATTAGGACCTTTAATTTTGAGAATTGTTAATATTGGTTCTTGATCAGTTATTTGAAGTTGCTATCGGGTTCTAGGTTTGAGAGGGTTTCAATGAATTCTGATGCCATGCCTAGATTCCTGATGAAATTTTGAGTAATCTAGGGTTTTTAATTGCTGCATTTGGTGAGGTATTGATGGAGTTTGTGTGTGAGGAAGATGAAGCTTAGTGTCCTGCATTTCCATGGAGGTTCCAAGAACCCTAGCTGGAGGTTGAAGACGGGTTCAGGGCCGTTGGATGAGGAGCTGACTGGTTGACTGAGAAACGATCCATTGGCAACGATTTAATTTCATCTTGGAGGGAAATAAACCATAGTTTCCCGAACTACGTGAGCTCTGATCTCTCATGCCTGTTGAGAGTACGTAGGCACAATACTGATGTATTGGCGAGCTACCTTCCCCATAACCCGTCGTAGGCCGAACTACGTTGAGTCTGATTTCTCATTCTTTGATGAGAATACGTAGGCATAAAGCGCGACGCTTTGCCGAGTCATTTTTCTTTTCTGTTTAAGCCATCCTTGATAGGTAGATAGAATAAAACCAACCCGTCCAAGTAAACACAACAAGCGTGGATCGTTTCGAGTACGATGGACGTGAGGGGTGCTAATACCTTCCCCTTGCGTAACCGACTCCTGAATCCAGACAACGGTTGCGACGACCTTGTCTTACCCTTTTTCGTTAGGTTTTTCCGATCGTTTCCTTTCCCGCTCCGAGGGATAAATAACGAAAGGTGGCGACTCTTCTGTTGTGCCGACACCTTATTTTCGCGTTAACGACAGCTGGCGACTCTGCTGGGGACTTCAACGGTTCCCAGCGATAGTCAATCCTAACGCTTGTATGTTTACTTGTTGGGTTGCGCATTTTACTTCTCGCACTTTATTTCCCGCATTTTATTTTCAGTATAATATGATTATCTGTGCTGTTGTGGGATGGGAGTTCTGATGAGTGAGAAGCCAGACCCAGGCTTGAGTGCACTATAGACTTAGAGTGGAAATTAGTGGGCGCGTGCTTGCTTTGCAGGCACTAGTGTCTCATGAAATCCACGCTCAGACGAGGTTCATCCGGTTGGCTTCTCTTTCAACCCTTTGGGTTGAGACGGTTGCTGGTTTGGTGGATTGTCGACTCTGGGGACCGATCATTTGTGATTCAGCCGAGTGAGGCCGCTTCATGAGCTGGTGATGCCACACCTTCTGGGTATCGTATCACCCCTCTTGAATGTATGCGACGCTGATGAACGCATAGGATGCCGAACTTGAGTCAGTTTAGGTCCATACCTGTGAGCAGGGTTGGGTTTATTGCAGGAAACCTTGACCTTCAGACTACCTGGTTTTCTTGACAGTGAATCAGTTTTGTTGGTACCAGGGTTTCTCAGTTGCAGGTTTGTCTGTTCTTGATAGAGCAGGTTTTGATCAGAGGATCTTATCATCAGGTGTATGGCTGTTCTTGATAGGGCAGAGTATTGTCATCAGTTGTTTGTTCTTGATAGAGCAGATTTGTGGGGTCTGAAGATCTCATCAACAGCTGTATGTTTGTTCTTGATAGAGCAGATTTTGATTGGGGTCTGAAGATCTCATCAGCAGGTGTTGTTTGTTCTTGATAGAGCAAATTTTTGATTGGGGTCTGAAGATCTCATCAGCAGATGTTGTTTGTTCTTGATAGAGCAGATTTTTGACTGGGGTCTGAAGACCTCATCAGCAGATATTTCTTGATCCTACATCAGAGGTCCTTATTATCAGAGATTTGTTCTTGACATAGCAGAATTATGATTCTGTGTATATGGTCCTATCAGATGGTTGTTCTTGGCAGATCAGATTTGTGGTCCGATACCAGGGTTTCTTCTCATCAGTTACAGTGGTTGTTCTTGATAGAGCAAGATTATGGTTTTGTTGATACATAATCTGCACCGCTCCAGTTGCCCTGACCTCTTATTGCATGATTGCATTTTGCATTAGTTTGCATACTCATTTGCATTTCATTAACGTGTGTCTGTGTTGCAGGTACCGTTTTCCCCGATCCAGGATTTCTTGCCTCCTAGTGTATTGTTATGGGCTCTCTGAGGAAGACCGTGGCTTACAAGTTCCCTGCCCCTGATGTGGTTAAGCTGACTGGTTTGATAGCTCTAGCAGATGATTCTGTGAAGGATGAGTTCATAAAATCCTACGGCAGGTTACTCAGTTTGGTTCATAAGCCTTCTGTGTTCGAGTTGAATGGGTTGCACGCTCTGTTGCAGTTCTATGACCCTCCGCTGAGATGTTTCACTTTTCAGGACTTTGTTCTCGCACCTACGCCGGAAGAGTACGCTGATTTGCTAGGGGTGCCTATCAAAAGGTAGATGCCTTTTGTTCACATGGATGTTGAGCCTGATCTGGCTGGGTTAGCTCCTTCACTTCACCTGGACGCCTCCGAGTTAGTATTGACTAGTTGGAACAAGGTTCCTGGGTTCTCTTTGCAGTTTCTAGTAGGTAAAGCTCAGCAGTGTGCCAAGGACGGATGTTGGGTCGCGTTCAATGCCATCCTGGATCTATGCATATATGGCATCATCATGTTCCCTAATATGCCCGATTTTGTAGACTTTGATACGTTTCACATCTTTGCTTCAGGGAATCCAGTCCCTACCTTGATAGGAGATGTCTATCATTCAGTCCACTACAAAAACGAGAACAGGAGAGGGAAGAACGTCTCGTGCTGCGTACCCTTGCTGTACAAATGGCTTGATAGTCATCTGCCCAAGAGGGGTCCTTTTGTCTTGTCTGCAGCCACAGCTGAGTGGCCTGAGCGTCTGATGAGTTTATCTGCAGAGGATATTGACTGGTTCGACAGAGATAGGTTGGGTAAAAAGGTGATCTTCAGTTGCAGCGGGTTTCTAAATGTGCCTTTGATAGGTAGGAAGGGTTGTATAAACTACAATCCATCGTTGCTGGTTCGACAGTTCGCGTATGCTTTAAGGAATCCGCCGAAGGATGAAGAGGTACAGGAATCTCTGTACCTCACTGGTATTCTAGAGAGGGATCTGTTGTCCAAGCTTCAACGCGCGTGGAATGGTATCTGTAAGCGAGGAAAGCCATTGCTGGGAAAAAGCAACAATCAAGCCTACCCTCCGTATGTAACTTGGATCAGAGCCAGAGTAAATGCTATAGGGATGCCATTTCCTCATGCCAAGCCAGAAAGCCCTCCAATGATCGAAGAGCCTACTACTGTGCCCATTCATCAGCATAATCAGGTGTTAGCTGATGGGGAAGAATTGAAGCGGGCGAACGAAGAACTGGAGAAGGAATTAGCTCAACTCCGAAGCGAGAGGAACGAAGTCGTGCACTCTTTCAAAAGGCAGACAGAGTTGGTGAACCAGCTAGGTACGGACTTGACTAAGCAGATAGCCGAGCGTGAACGCATGGGTCGAGACTTCAAAGCTGTCAACAACGTACTGGCTACAAAGAAACAGCACTTGGACGAGGCATATCAGAGGATATTCAAGTTCAACCAGCACTGGAAGGCTTCCCTGGCCACCAGGAAAGAGCGGGAGGATAAGCTGATGCTGCAGATCTCCAAGCTGGAAGCCCAGGTGAAGGACAGTGAAAAGAGGTTTGATGAAGAAACCTCCCGCAGATACGCCGCCGAAGGCCAGCTCAACAAAGCTCTCGCTAACCTGAAGGAGCGCAAGCTGACGTTTGAGTCCAAAAAGCGGAAATTAGAAGATTGCTTCGGTGAAGGAGCATGGGAAAGTTCGGTTGAGGGACTTCAGTATACCATTGTGCAGAGGGAATTGCTCGTCGAGGGGTTGCTCACTCTGCCAGATCATCCAGAGACGAAGGAGTTGTTAGAAGAGTATCGCGCCCGTGGTCGTACTTGACTATTTGTATTCCTTTTGTTTTGATCATTGTTGTATGCTGACCATCACCAGGCTTGTTGGCTGAGGTCACGCTGTTGATTCGTCTTGTACTCGCTGATGCTATGTACTGCCTTGACAGGCTTTCTTTATATATGAGATTGTTGTTTCCATGATTGGACTCGGACTTCTTCTTATTATTATTATCGACACTGGGCCTCAGGCACTAGGTTCGGGGGAAATCTCCCAAACACACAGACACACGCATGCATTTGCATGAAGCATTTACATGACGCACATTTTGTTGTTTTTCCTAACCCTTCTGTGTTTAACAGGTTTTTCAGGTTTACAGGGTGTCCCAGGCTGTTTCCGGTGGTTCTAGAATTGATCAGAGACTAATTCACCGTTATCCGACTAGAGCTAATCAGACCAGGATCATGGATCAAGTGCAAACAAATGTTCAGGAGCTCCGCGAGAGGATGGATCACTTCATGGAACTCATGCAAGTGGTCGCCAACGGCTAGGACCAGCTCAGGACTTTGGTTCAGCCTTTGATCTCCAGGGTTGATAGCAACGGCATACTCCATGGTGGGACCGTGCCTACTCCTCCACCAGTCGATACTCCGCAGAATGGTGTCCCCGTGGCCGGGGGCAATGGCAGTGCTAATGGCAACGTGATGGCCAACATCGGACTCAATACGGCGGGCGTCGGTAATGGGAGTCTGGGAGCTAATGTCAACATCGGACCGGGCAACGACAATGCAGGCGTCGGGAATCTGTTGGTGCCTCAGCCATGGCTTGAGGATCATCAGGATGATGTGTTCTCTCAAAGGGGTGCCGAAGGGGAGCTGAATGCTGAAGCGCGACTCAGATTCAAAGCACTCGAAGATAAAATGAGAGATATCGAGAATCAGAATACTTTGGGCGTTGATATGTCCAAGCTGGGATTAATTGTTGACTTCAAGGTACCTCCTAAGTTCAGGGTGCCTGACTTTGCAAAATATAAGGGCACCACCTGCCCTCGTGTCCACCTAAGATCGTACTACAGGAAGATGTCCGCCTATTCGGAGGACGAGAAGTTGCTGATGCACTTCTTCCAAGATAGTCTTTCCGGGCCATCCCTCGAGTGGTACATGGGTCTGGAGCCCACTAGCGTGCGCACATGGAAGGATCTCGCTGAAGCGTTTTTGCACCATTACCAGTACAACAACGACTTGGCCCCGAATCGAGTCCAGCTCCAGAACCTGTCGCAGAGGAATAATGAAGGGTTTAAGGAGTACGCCCAGCGGTGGCGTGAGCTGGCAGCCCGGGTTCAGCCGCCGATGGTTGAACGTGAGCTCGTGCAGATGTTCGTCGCCGCCCTCCCGGGGGTTTACTATGAAAAGTTAGTCAGCGGTATGTCTGGCATCATCATGGGCGAGCATGTCGAGAATGGAATTAAGATCGGGAAAATTCAAGGTGAATCGTCCTCAGCTGGAGGAGGAGGAAAGAAACCTTATGCTGGCAAACGACGAGAAGAAGATGCGAGCGCTGTGACCAACGCTCGAAGAAAGGGCAAGGGCCCTCAGCAGCAGGTAGCCAGTATAAATATCCCAGCGGCTCCGCAGCAGCAGCAGCAGCAACCGAATCAACAGGGATATAGAAAGTACCAGAATCGGGCATCTTTGGCAAACCGTCACTTCGAGGCGTCGCCCATGTCGTATGCGCAACTCTTGCAGACCTTGCTTCAGCTTCAGTTGGTTCAGAAAAGGACGATGGCTCCCTTGACAGGGGCACCTCCACCAGGGTACGACGCAAATGCCACTTGCGATTTCCACTCAGGGGCACCAGGCCACACAATCGAGAACTGCAAAGCCTTCAAGCATAAGGTGCAGGACCTGGTAGATGCCAAGATCATTAACTTCTCCGATAATGTGCCCAATGTCACGAAGAATCCTATGCCGAATCACAGGGGAGGCGGAGTGAACGCCATTATCGAAGAAGAGAGTGCAGATCTGTTGACTGATGTCAGAGACCTAAAGACGCCGCTTAGCTTCGTTAAAGCTAAGTTGTTGAAAAGAGGGTTCTTTCCAGGATGCGGAGAATTATGCATGGACTGTGCCACACATTCGGATGGATGTGAGCAGTTGGTAGAAGGAATTCAAAGTCTGATGGCTGAGGGGATTCTGCAGTTTAGCCGGAAGGCTGAAAGTGTATCAGGAGAGGTAGTGTTGAAGCAGGCCGATGAAGTCGCCACCCTCACCATCCCTCGCCAGCCAATAACCATTTCTGCGCCTAGACCGCCTACAATCACTATTACCAAAGCCGGGCCGATACCCTTCGAGAGCACTAACGCCGTTCTGTGGCATTATGGGGCTGAAGTCTATTGTAACGGACAGAGGTTGGAGCTAGAGCCGTATGGGTCGACTGCGGAGAATCTTGCAGGAATCAGTGGTATTACCCGCAGCGGAAGAGTATTTGCACCGCCAGAGGTCGTGGCAGATAAAGCGGTCAGGGCTGATGCGGCCGATAAGCGTAAAAGCAAAGTCGTCGAAGAAGTCCCGTGTGGGGCAGAAACAGACTTGCTTGTCAAAGATGCCGAGGAGTTTATGCGGTTGATCAAAAAGAGTGACTACAAGATTGTAGATCATCTCCATCAGACGCCTTCGAAGATTTCTATTCTCAACTTGTTGCTGTGTTCTGAAGCACACCGCAACGCGCTGCTGAAGGTGTTGAACGCCGCCTACGTACCGCAAGAGATATCGGTGAATCAGCTAGAAGAGGTGGTAGCCCACATTAATGCTGGGAATGGGCTAGGTTTCACAGACTTAGAGCTGACGCCAAAAGGGAGAAATCACAATAGCGCCCTGCACATCTCGATAGAGTGTAGGGGCACAATCATGTCGCACGTTCTGGTGGACACGAGTTCGTCGCTTAATGTCCTTCCGAAGAAGGAATTAATGAAGTTGGACACTCGCGGATTGGTTTGCACACCCAGTGATCTGGTTGTGAAGGCGTTCGACGGAACTAAACGCCACGTTTTCGGGGAGGTGACCCTGTCGATCCAAGTTGGTCCGGAAACGTTCGACGCGGTCTTTTATATCATGGACATCATGCCTGCCTACAGTTGCCTCTTGGGCCGGCCGTGGATCCATGCTGCTGGTGCCGTGACCTCCACGTTGCACCAAAAGCTCAAATATGCTGTCGGGGGAAGCATCGTAACTGTGTGCGGCGAGGAGGACATAATGGTGAGCCATCTGTCATCCTTTAAGTATGTTGAAATGGATGGCGAAATCCATGAAACTCTCTGCTAGGCATTTGAAGCCGTCAAGGTGAAGGAAATAGCTCCTGTAGTCATAGAAAAGCCAGAAATGAATCTCTCCTCTTTCAAAGAAGCTCGGGCCATTGTCCAAGCTGGATCTACCCCAGGCTGGGGGCAAATTTTGGAGATACCCAACAAGCAGGATAAGTTTGGGTTGGGGTATTCTCCTGGAGCTGAAGCTTCTTCTTCTTCGTCTAGCAGTGCGTCTCGAGGTAAAGGGCCGATCCAATTTACCAGTGGCGGAGTGATCTTCGAAAGCATCAACGCGGCGTCTGAAGACAGCGGGGATAGCGATTGTGATCTCGACTCTTGGATTCAGCCAAGCAAGCCAGGCGAGGGTCTCAACAATTGGACCATCAAGGATATCATCCAGATGACAAGTGAAGAGTAATGATTTACTTTTTCCAATCATTGTACAACCCTATGTCCTACCCGGGGCATAGCGGTTTTATTGTCAGGGCCTTGTTGGATTATGTACATGCATTTTGTTAATAAATCAAAGGCGTTTTCTTCGTATTCAAATATTGTGATCTCTGTTATTCCTATTTTATATTTGTTTTGAAAAACAGTAAAATGGCAATGGGGTTTGTGCTAACCTGCATATTCTTGTTTTAAACTTAACCCTTGTTATTGCAGGATCCACATAACAGATGACATCGACTCTGGACCTTCTACGACTCACTTCGACTTCGATTGCCCGATCTATCAAGCCGAAGAAGAGATTGATGAAGACGAAGACCTTCCTAAAGAGTTGGCCCGCTTGTTGAAACAAGAGGAAAAAGTTATCCTGCCTCATGAGGAGGAGATCGAAATTGTGAACCTGGGTTCTGAAGAGCTCGTCAGAAACGTCAGGATAGGGGCTGCATTGCAGAGCGATGTCAAGCAGAGATTGGTCGAGATGCTTCGAGAGTATAGTGACGTCTTTGCTTGGTCATACGAAGATATGCCCGGACTTGACACGGACATCGTGGTCCACCACTTGCCGCTACGAGAAGATTGCCCTCCCGTTAAGCAGAACCTTAGGAGGACGAGACCAGACATGGCCGTTAAGATCAAAGAAGAAATGCAGAAACAGCTCGATGCGGGCTTCTTAGCGGTCACCACTTACCCTCCGTGGGTCGCCAACATAGTGCCTATACCGAAGAAGGACGGTAAGGTACGCGTGTGTGTCGATTATCGGGATTTGAATAGGGCGAGCCCTAAAGATGATTTCCCGTTGCCTCATATCGATGTGTTGGTCGACAACACAGCCCAGTTCTCCGTGTTTTCGTTCATGGATGGCTTCTCCGGTTATAATCAGATCAAGATGGCGCCGGAGGACATGGAGAAAACGACGTTTATCACTCCCTGGGGAACATTTTGCTACAAGGTAATGCCCTTCGGTCTGAAGAACGCAGGGGCCACTTACCAACGAGCAATGGTAACTTTGTTTCATGACATGATTCATCATGAGATCGAGGTCTATGTTGATGACATGATTGCGAAGTCCCAAACGGAGGAAGAGCATCTGGTCAACTTATTGAAGCTTTTTGAGAGGCTTAGGAAATTCAGGTTGAGGCTGAATCCTAACAAATGTACTTTCGGAGTACGGTCTGGAAAGTTACTGGGGTTTATCGTAAGCGAACGAGGCATCGAGGTTGATCCTGCGAAGATTAAAGCCATTCAAGAAATGCCAGCGCCGAAAACAGAAAAGGAAGTTCGTGGTTTCTTGGGCCGAATAAACTACATTGCAAGGTTTATTTCTCAGCTCACGGCCACGAGTGAACCGATGTTCAAGCTTTTAAAGAAAGATCAGGCTATTACTTGGAATGAGGATTGCCAGAAGGCATTTGACAAGATAAAGCAGTATCTCCAAGAACCTACAATCTTGATACCCCCAGTGGCTGGATGGCCATTAATCATGTACTTGACAGTTCTTGAGAATAGTATGGGGTGTGTTCTCGGTCAACACGACGAGACGGGCAGAAAGGAGCATGCCATTTACTACTTGAGTAAAAAGTTCACAGACTGTGAATCTCGTTACTCGATGCTCGAGAAAACGTGTTGCGCACTAGCTTGGGCTGCCAAACGGTTACGATAGTACATGCTCAATCACACCACCATGCTAATTTCGAAGATGGATCCGATCAAGTACGTCTTCGAAAAGCAGGCTCTTTCGGGCAGGATTGCCAGATGGCAAATGGTGTTAACGGAATATGATATTCAGTATGTGTCCCAGAAGGCCATCAAGGGAAGCGTATTGTCTGATTACCTTGCCGAACAACCGATCGAGGATTACCAGCCGATGAAATTTGAATTCCCTGACGAGGATATATGTTTCTCAAAGCGAAGGATTGCGATGAGCCGTTGCGCGACAAGGGGCCAGATAGGAAATCCCAGTGGAAATTGATATTCGATGGGGCGGTTAATTCCTATGGAAGTGGCATCGGGGCTATCATCACGACTCCCCACGGATCCCACATCCCGTTTACTGCGAGACTGACGTTTCCAGTCACCAACAAAGAAGCGGAGTACAAAGCATGCATCATGGGTCTAGAAGAGGCAATTGATTTGAGAATCAAGAACCTAGACGTATATGGTGACTCAGTGCTTGTGATCAACCAAATTAAAGGGGAGTGGGAGACTCGTCAATCGAATTTGGTGCCGTACATGAATTATGCCAGAAGGCTACTTCCGTTCTTGGATCGAGTGGAACTCCATCATGTGGCCAGAGCAGAAAATCAGATGGCTGATGCCTTAGCCACGTTGGCTTCAATGTATAAAGTCAATTTTTGGAATGAGGCTCCAAGAATTGTTCTTTCGCGTCTTGATAGACTTGCATTTGTCTTTGCAATCGAGGAAGCCGCCGATGGCAAGCCATGGTTCCATGACATCCAGACTTTCCTTATGACTAAGGAGTATCCTGCGGGTGCGTCAACCCAGGATAAGAAGACTCTGAGGAGGCTGTCTGGAAACTTTTATCTCAATCCTGATGGAGTGTTGTATAAGAGGAACCACGATCTCGTGCTACTCAGATGTGTAGATGAGAAAGAGGCGAGTATGCTCATGGAAGAAGTCCATGAAGGCGCATTTGGTACGCACGCCGGCGGGCATGCTATGACAAGGAAGATCCTGAGAGCAGGATATTACTGGCTGACGATGGAGTCTGATTGCTTTAAATTCACGAAGAAATGTCATAAATGCCAGATTTATGCTTATAAAGTTCATGTGCCACCGTGCCCATTGAATGTCATGTCCTCCCCGTGGTCGTTCTCCATGTGGGGCATCGACATGATAGGCAAGATCGAGCCCACTGCATCTAACGGTCATCGTTTCATTCTAGTAGCTATCGACTACTTCACCAAGTGGGTGGACGCAGCCTCGTATGCTAATGTGACCAAGCAGGTGGTGGCTAAATTCATAAAGAGGGACATCATCTGTCGTTACGGAATTCCCGAGCGAATCATTACTGATAATGGTTCGAATCTGAATAACAAGATGATGAAGGAGATGTGCCAGAGTTTCAAGATCGAACACCACAACTCATCTCCTTACCGACCGAAGATGAATGGCGCCGTTGAAGCGGCCAACAAGAACATAAAGAAGATTATTCAGAAGATGGTTGTGACATACAAAGACTGGCACGAGATGCTGCCATTTGCATTGCACGGTTATCGTACAACGGTGCGTACGTCAACCGGGGCAACTCCTTTCTCCTTGGTGTACGGTATGGAGGCTGTCCTACCGTTAGAAGTGGAGATCCCTTCTTTGCGAGTTTTGGTTGATGTGAAACTCGACGAGGCAGAATGGATTACGAATCGTCTGAACCAACTCAGCCTGATGGACGAGAAGAGGTTAGCATCGATTGCGTTTGGTCGTCTGTACCAAAGCCGAATGAAGAAAGCTTATGATAAGAAGGTGCGTCCTAGAAGCTTTCAGATGGGTGATCTCGTCCTGAAGAAGATTCTTCCTCCACACTCCGATCATCGGGGCAAGTGGACTCCGAATTACGAAGGTTCGTACGTCGTCAGCAAGGTCTTCTCGGGAGGAGCTTTGTTGTTATCCACGATGGATGGTGAAGATTTTGCATCCCCGGTGAACGTGGAAGCAGTTAAAAAATACTTTGCTTGAAAGTGAC
Source organism: Lathyrus sativus (assembly GCA_963859935.3). Lineage (NCBI taxonomy): Eukaryota > Viridiplantae > Streptophyta > Magnoliopsida > Fabales > Fabaceae > Lathyrus > Lathyrus sativus. Next base: position 306,873,939 of record OZ012735.1, on the reverse strand, counting down.
CCACTGGACAAAAAAAGAGAGTCCAGGCAAAAAAGGGGCATCCCGGCGAACCAAAAACAGAATAAAAAGGTTCGGGCAAAAATTAGGGATATAAATTGAAAAAGGTACACCCGTGAAGTCGAAAACCTACACTGGGCGGCTTCGGCAAAAAAGGGTATCCCGGTGAACTGAAAACCCGCAAAGGGCGGTTCACGCAAAAGTTAGGGATTTGAAAAAGCAAATGACTACGTTCCGCGTGTGGACTTTCTTTGTTTAGTGGTTTGGAGGACCTGAAGGCCGTTTATCTGAATCAATCTCTTCCGAAGCTGAAGCGTCGGAGAAGTATCGAAGTCGAGTGGGTCATAGAGGGATCAACTCATGGTGTTCGTCTACGCCTCGTTGCCGACATTTGTATATACTGATGTATATTTATGTTTTATTTTTTGTACGGCTTCCTCATTCCAGGAGCTTGCATCTGTTGTAAAACATTTGTTACCCGTTCAGGGGTTCGTTATCAATAAAATGCATACTATTCAGCAATTCTGTTTGTTTGTTTAGCATTTACCTGTTTTGTTTGTGAAAGAGAACGCCGATGTTTTTGATAAAATACACATACATAAACTACTGGCCGAGGCCACTGATTGTTGAAGCAATTAATTACTTGAATATTGTCACGAGATAATAACCTTGATAGGTCCCTTTGAGAAGGGTATCTTTGTCTGTTTGTTTATGTTGTTACAGGTGTAGCATATTCCAGGCAGTGCGTCGTGCGCATCCCGAAGCAGGATGATTCCTCCTTCTCCAGCAGAGTTCAATAGCCTCTCCCCGCAGAGTCTGAACGCGAGATAATGAGCATTGATGACTCCCCAGGAAGAGATGACTCTCTCCCCAATCCGATGTATCCTGAAGGAACGTCACCTCCTCAGCTGAGTCAGGCGCTGAAGCGCGCGTCCTCCCCCAGCACCGGGTCACAAGTGCAGGTTTCGTAAGAAACTATTCGTACGCCGAAGTATGCAGCAACTGATGGTGCCAGACTGAAGTCTCCAGCGGAATTGAAATTCCCCACCGGAGTCGTACTCTCCCCCGAAGTCGGATGATTCCTTCTTCCCCAGCGGAATTGAGATTCCCCCGAAGAATCGTACTCTCTCCAGTGAAGCAGAATGATTTCTCCTTCCTCAGCCGAGTTTGCAGATCCCCAAGAGAGCCGAATCCTTGGAAGCTGCTCAAGCCATGATTGGTTTCCCCCAGTGGAGTGTTGATCAACTGAGGTTGTTTCCCCAAGGAGTCGTTATCTCCATAGAAGTAGCCGAGAAGGCCATGCAGCTTATTCCCGCGATTGACATCGCTTTCCCTCAGCAGGTCCAGGTTCTCGTAGAACTTCGTTCCCTTGCAGCAATCAACTAAAGTTGTTTTCCCCGGCAGCAGTCAACTGAAATTGTGTCCCCTGCGGAGTCCAATTGAGATTGGCGTTCTCCTCAGCAGGATGATTCCTCTATCTGAGTAGTTCTTTCTCCTTGACAGGAGGATTCCCCCTTCGGCATTTATTTTGCTGACGGAATCGCATCATATTGCATGATTGCATAGCATTTATCATAAACGCATAGCATTTCCACCGTGTGGAGCATTGCGCCATTGCCGAAGCATATGCATAATAAACATGATCTAGGTTGTTACCGTTCTTGTTTTGCAGGTGTTCCGCCGCAGAATTGATTGCTCAGGATGATTCCTGACATTCCCCCCGACGAAGCCGCTTGCTCAAGATGATTCTTGAAGTCTCCAGCGAAGTCTTCGGTTCAAGATGATTCTTGAATTCCTCAGCAGGGCCGTTTGCTTAAGATGATTCTTAAGACCCTAGTGCAGTCTCCAGAGTTGGTTGCTCAAGTCGATACTTAGAGTCCCCAGCGAAGGTTGCCCAAGATGACTCCTGAAATCCCCAACAGAGTGTTCGCTCAGGATGATTCCTGAAATCTCCAGGTTGGTTATCGGTTCAAGATGATTCCTGAAGTCCCCGGTGAAGTATTTGTCCAAGATGATTCTTGAAGTCCTCAGCAGAGTTGATCCATCCAGAATGATTTCTAGACCCTCGGAGCGGAGTTACTTGATAGTTCTCCAGAATCCCCAGCGGCGAAGCGTCATCCTCAGCAGGTTTCTAACAGCGAATTTGAAACCTCCTTTGAAGACTCCATGATTGATGTCCGACCGTGTTAATGAAGCAGTTCTCTCAGCTGATGCGGAGTGCCTAATGGCAGAGGTTTAGATATTCCCAGTTGGCTCATGATTGACCAAGAATTTTATTCCCGACTTGCTGATGAAGTCCGGCTGATGCCCGACAGTAATGCGGAATGCCTGATGGCATGATCAACCTGATGGTTGAAGTCCGGCTGATGCCCGACAATTTCCTTGGATGCCTGATGGCATGATCAACCTGATGGTTGAAGTCCGGCTGATGCCCGACAGATGTCTTTGAATGCCTGATGGCATGATCAACCTGATGGTTGAAGTCCGGCTGATGCCCGACAATTTCTTTGAATGCCTGATGGCATGATCAACCTGAGGGTTGAAGTCCAGCTGATGCCCAACAGTTTCTTTGGATGCCTGATGGCATGATCGACTATGTATTACCGGTTACCGTCTGACCAATTCCCCAGTAGGGTTGTTGTGCAACTGTTGTGCTCAGTGTCGAAGATGTTCCTACCGACCAGAGTATCGTTCTCCTGTGTGTGGTATCCAGACCTCCAGCAAGATCATTGACACGTGTTCATCTTATCATTCTCTCCAACAGAGCCTATTATTCAAGTTCATATTTCCCCAATGGATTTCTTTACCCTGACGGCGAGGTCAGATGCTTTTATCGACTCGGTATTCAAGAATTTGACGGCAAAGTCAGAAGACGATGCTGGGAGTTGACGGCGAAGTCAGATTGTTTTGAGTACTTGACGGCGATGTCGGGTGTTTCTCAGGGTTATAGTGGGCTGGCGGTGATGTCAGATTCTTTAGTTCTCCAGCGGCGATGTTGGACGTTTGTTTCTGGCGACGATGTCAGGTGATTTAGTTCTCCAGCGGCGATGTTGGATGTTTGTTTCTGGCGGCGATGTCAGGTAATTTAGTTCTCCAGCGGCGATGTTGGATGTTTATTTCTGGCGGCGATGTCAGGTGATTTAGTTCTCCAGCGGCGATGTTGGATGTTTGTTTCTGGCGGTGATGTCAGGAGATTTAGTTCTCCAGCGGCGATGTTGGATGTTTGTTTCTGGCGGCGATGTCAGGCGATTTAGTTTTCCAGCGGCGATGTTGGGTGTTTTGGTTGTCCGACGGTGAGGTCAGACGCTTTATTTTCATGAATGCCTGACAGCAAGGTCCGGTGTCTGATGACAATGTCAGAGGAAATTAATGTGGATAACTGACGACAAGGTTCAGATCAGTATGTCTCCAGCTAGTTGCCGTGCAGCTATTATTTCAGTGTTCGAAGATTTGTTCCCGCCAGAGGACCGTGTACTTGTGCAGTTGGCAAATTTCCGGGTTTATCGGTATTCAACCGTCTCGCACCTTGATTGGCTGAGAGTCGTTCGCTCCTCACCCAGTCAGGTTCAAGCCGTTTGAATATGGCCAGCTGTTGCACCCCAAAATTTGACCAACATTTATTTACCCATCAAGAGTTGTATGAGACTTTGAAGCTAGCCAGGAAGGTTATTCAAAGGTTCAAAGGTTGATATCTTTGTCAGAAAACTCAAGAGATCCTCAGAGAGATTGGTTGAAACCAAGGTTGTGTGTCTCATAACTTGAGTGTTGTGGGAGCTCCACAGATGATTCTGAGACTATGAGGATGAAATTTAAGCTTTGGGAAAGCTTATGAGATGTCTTGGAAGCCATCATGAAGCCTAGAGAGGTCATTGCACAGGAATTCAGAAGATTCAGCCATGAGTGGTGGAATTAGGGTTTGACTGGGTCAACCCTAGGTCAACTGATGATTTGGAGAGGGTTGAGACCTAATCCAAGAGACATGTGATCATGGAATTATGCATTGAAGTGTTATAAGGATGATTCCTAGACCAACTCATCATGATTGAGGAGTTTGAGAAGATTTAAGCTAGGGTTTCTAAGGCTCGACAGTGTAAAATCCCCTAGTTTGATCCCTATCTTCAAGGCAGTTTAGCTCAAGATGTGATTGTCATCTCATCTTCCCCACAACATGGATGTTGTAGATATTGTTCCTAGCTTTAATTTGAGTACTAGAAGTCCTTGATAGGATTTATAGAGCTCAAGTTATGACTTTGACAAGTTACAGGTCATCTGGGGTATGTGAATCTAGGTCCTTGAAAGTCACCCAACTTGCATCCAACTTTTGCCCTAGTAGGATGATTCCTATGAACTCTTGGTCAACATGAATGTTGTAGATCATCTTCGTATCTTTCTAGAGAGTACTAGAAGTCCTTGATAGGATTTGTAGAACTCAACTTATGGCTTTGGCAAGTCAAGGGCATTTTGGTCATTTGGAGGTTATAGGTCATTTCAAGCATAAGGCCATATCTCCTATTTCCAAGCTTCAAATGGAAAAATCTTCAACATAAAACTTGCTTAGAATGATGTTTTAAGGCTAGTAAGGAGGTTATGAGATGTAGAAAAGGCTTGTATCAAAAAATGATAAAAATGGCCTAAAATGGAGGAATAAGTTAAATAAGTTGAAATTGAAAATTGGAAATCACAAGTTATACATCCAAGCCATGTCATATAATAGGTCATTTTGACTCCAAGTGACATTCTAAGAACAATGGTTCAACCACAATTTTGATTTGAGGCCTAGATCATAGGGCTGCCTTGGAAATGGCTTACTTGCATATTAAGGTACCAAAGCAAAACTCAAGAAAACTCAATAAACAAGCTGGTTATGCATTGTAACACATCATAAATCTCATGTGGGAAGAATTTCAAGTCAGAATTGAAGGGTACAAGGACTATGGCATGAAATCTCATATGGTGAGAAGTGAAGTCAAATATCATGAGATGAAAAGTTCAAATTATCATTGGAGTGTTCCAGAAGGTTCTGGACAGTTCCTACAAGTTCTATAAGATGATTAGAACTTTCTCAAAGCAAGGGTTGGTGAGAATTGGTGCAGATAAGAGAGAGTGCTATCTTGTTGCTTCCATTGCAAGTCAAGTTTCATTTCTTCATTCTTCTTCATTTCCATTCCTTTTTTCTACACAAACACATTCCATAGATCATAGTGAGGGTGTGCAGATCAAATTGAGGGCAATTCCATTGATGAATCGTGCATGAGCTGTTGGATTTTCACATCTGCAATTCAAGATCGGTTTCCAAGAATCAAGCAGTTTCAACCCTTCTTTTTGCATACAGAAGCTAGAATACTACTCAGTGAAGGAATTGGGAAAGATTGAAGGTCTGAATTGAGGGATTTCTTCATCTGTTCATTCGATTTTACCAGGTTTGTAACTTTCTCTCTACACTCTAATTTAAGTAGAATTAGATGGAATTAATAGGTTACAATGGTTAAGGATAACTAGGAGATCATTTCTGGAAAGTTTGAAGAGAATTGGTGATGATTTTGCTGTTGACACCATTTCTTTATGGACCAAGAACTCACTGAATATTGGGGGATAATCTTAGTTTAATATCAAGAAATGTTCAGGGAAGCATGAGGGTGAGATTAGGACCTTTAATTTTGAGAATTGTTAATATTGGTTCTTGATCAGTTATTTGAAGTTGCTATCGGGTTCTAGGTTTGAGAGGGTTTCAATGAATTCTGATGCCATGCCTAGATTCCTGATGAAATTTTGAGTAATCTAGGGTTTTTAATTGCTGCATTTGGTGAGGTATTGATGGAGTTCGTGTGTGAGGAAGATGAAGCTTAGTGTCCTGCATTTCCATGGAGGTTCCAAGAACCCTAGCTGGAGGTTGAAGACGGGTTCAGGGCCGTTGGATGAGGAGCTGACTGGTTGACTGAGAAACAATCCATTGGCCACGATTTAATTTCATCTTGGAGGGAAATTCTGAGAGGAAAAACACAGCGTTTCATTTAAGTTTGGTCATGGGCTTAAGTGATCTTTTGCTACCCACACCCCACACGCGAGCCCAATTGGATAATGCACTGTATTTGGTTTCTATTTGCACCGTGGTTTTTTCCTTTTTCTTTTATTTTTGTTAATTTATTTTCTGTTTAAGTGATGGGCCTAGCGCATGACTATCTGAACCCCCCATTCTGGGCCCATGCGCGTATTGAACTGCATTGCATTACTATCTGCACCACCTCCCTTCATATTTCATTTTATTTTCTTCCATTTTATTTCAATCTTGGAAAAATAATATCAATTTGAAAATTAAATATTTTGTAATGGGAATTTTTTCTCCCATTTCATATTAATGTCTAGAAAATTATCAAATAAAAATATTTGAATTTCATGCATTTTTGATATTTTTGTATATTTTCTACTTTTATTGCATTTTATTTCTTTTATGTTGATCCATGAATTTGTAGAATTTTGTTTAGGTAGTTCCCTTAACATTTTTAGGCCATTATTTTTAGGATAGTTAGATATAAGCTTTAGCTTCCCCCTGGATTTATCCCATAATTTTGTGATGAATTTTAGGTTTGTTTTGCTTAGATGACATTAGGTTGTGTAGAATTAGGTTAATCCTTAACATAGGTGCACAATAACATTAGAATTTTGGGTTTCTAGGTCAAGATAGGTATTGGGGCATATAAGGGTATTAAGGGTAGGTATGTAGGATCCCTTAGAAATTATATTAGGATTTAATATAGTAGTATACTATTTTTAGATGATTTTTGTAGTTGATGATTGTTTGTGTTGCCCTTGTGGGCTTGAATTTTTGTTTGCTTTGCTTTGTGGGCTTGGAGAGCTTGGTACTGTTCTAAGGAGCATTGAGGAGCATAGTATAAGACTTGAAGATGGATTGAGGAGCTTGAGAGCTTGATCTTATGTGTTTTGTTGATTGTTTTAGGGTTAGGGATCAGGAAGAGTTTAGACCTAGTTAACTTCTTTCTTAAACATGGATGGTATCCTCCACCTCCATTCCTCCCTATGATTCAAAGTCCTTCCATGGTATACACCTCTCTCCTTTGGAGGGATAAGTGATGTACCCAGGGAGTAGAACTTTTGAGGGAACCATTCCTTTGATGTTGGACCCTTATAGGTCACCTTTGGTGGTCAGTAAGCAGTTCAATATCCCCAGCTTATCCAATAAGAGATTTCCTCTGGTTTGATTATCTTGAGAGATGTTGAGCTTGAGTTTGAAGATGAAGACTTTAGAGAAGAGTGTGGAAGAGGATGAATCCTTGAGTATTGCCATTCCAGCTGAAGCTTGAAGAGCAGCAAGAGCAAGTTGATACTTGAAGACCCCTGAAGATGAAGTAAAGACTGAAGGAAGAAGTTGATACTTATAAGTGATTGAAGATTATTCTGAAGAGCTGAAGCTTGAAGAACCAAGGAAGTTTATACTTACTTTGATACTTGGAGATCCTGAAGGAGTCAAGTTGACACTTATGATTAATAGTGAAGCCTGAAGGTGGAGCTGATTAAGGAGCTGATTGAAGTTGAGGGAGGAGTTGCTTTCTTTTCTTTTTCTTTGTTGTATTGACATGTTTTGCTTGACTTGCTTGATGCATTAGAATAAGTCCATATCTAGAATAAGTAGAATCTAGGAGCATGATTGCACTAGAGGTTGAGTTGCTCCCTCTGCTTGTACTGTTGTTGTGTGGCTTTGCTTGCGGGTATTCGGTAGAGCCCTGCTCCCTTGCCCATGTGGTTTGTTTGCCTGATGGCATTTCATTTCATTTCCTCTGTATGACTGTAGTTTACTGTATTTTGCTTGATAGCATGTTGTTGTATATTTCAGTATGATTACTGTTATCCATTCTGGCTTGAGGTTGAGATGAGCTTGTGGAGGCTGAAGCCCCACACACATTTCCTCCCTCACTTGCATTGCATGCATTTTACTGTTTAAGCTGATGCTTTGTCTGTTTTGGTGTATCATTGACATGATCCCTTAGGACTCTCATTTCCTTTGATAAGGAATTGATGATAGAACTTTAGGTTGAAACCTATGCATGACAACTTCTAGGAGTTCCCTGTTCAAACCTTGACCATAGGATGAATCCATGGCATGACAACAGTAGGACTTGATAGTCTCCCTCCTAGTTGGGCCTGTTCTCTTCTCATCTCGAAACAGTTTAAGATACAGTAATCATGAATGATTTCTTTCGTACGTTACGAGCCTTAAGCTATCTGAGAAGGGATTGTGGGAGAGTTTCTTTTCCACAGTCTGGATGTTTAGTATGGTACCCTTTGGGTGACATGCGACGCATTCACTCTCAGGTCATAGTCTCTAGTGCGGTTGAAATCGCAAACACAATAAAAAACACTTCTTTCGTAAAAGACAGGAAATAAACCGTAGTTTCCCGAACTACGTGAGCTCTGATCTCTCATGCCTGTTGAGAGTACGTAGGCACAATACTAATGTATTGGCGAGCTACCTTCCCCATAACCCGTCGTAGGCCGAACTACGTTGACTCTGATTTCTCATTCTCTGATGAGAATACGTAGGCATAAAGCGCGACGCTTTGCCGAGTCATTTTTCTTTTCTGTTTAAGCCAGCCTTGATAGGTAGATAGAATAAAACCAACCCGTCCAAGTAAACACAACAAGCGTGGATCCCGTCAAGTACGATGGACGTGAGGGGTGCTAATACCTTCCCCTTGCGTAACCGACTCCCGAATCCAGACAACGGTTGCGACGACCTTGTCTTACCCTTTTTCTTTAGGTTTTTCCGATCGTTTCCTTTCCCGCTCCGAGGGATAAATAACGAAAGGTGGCGACTCTTCTATTGTGCCGACACCTTATTTTCGCGTAAGCGACACACAGTTTCCTTGATCTCCTGCTGCATGATTGCATTTTACATTATTTTGCATACATTTTCATTTCATTAACGTGTGTCTGTGTTACAGGTACCGTTTTCCCCGATCCAGGATTTCTTTCCTCCTATTGTATTGTTATGGGTTCTCTAAGGAAGACCGTGGCTTACAAGTTCCCTGCCCCTGATGTGGTTAAGTTGACTGGTTTGATAGCTTTAGCAGATGATTCTGTTACGGATGAGTTCAGGAAATCTTATGGCAGGTTGCTCAGTTTGGTTCATAAACCTTCTGCGTTCGAGGTGAATGGGTTGCACGCTCTACTGCAATTCTACGACCCTCCACTGAGATGTTTCACTTTCCAGGATTTTGTTCTCGCACCCACGCTGGAAGAGTATGCTGATTTGCTAGGTGTGCCTATCAAGAGGAAAATGCCTTTTGTTCATATGGATGCTGAGCCTGAGCTGGCTGGTTTAGCTCCTTCACTTCATCTGGATGCCTCCGAGTTGGTATTGACTAGTTGGAACAAGGTTCCCGGGTTCTCCTTGGAGTTTTTAGTGGGAAAGGCTCAGCAGTGCGCCAAAGACGGATGTTGGGTCGCGTTCAACGCCATTCTTGCGCTGTGCATATATGGCATTATTCTGTTCCCCAATATGCCCGATTTTGTAGACTTCGATGCGTTTCATATCTTTGCTTCAGGGAATCCAGTCCCTACCTTGATAGGAGATGTCTACCATTCCATCCACTACAAAAACGAGAACAGGCAGGGCAAGAATGTCTCATGCTATGTACCCTTGCTTTATAAATGGCTTGATAGTCATTTGCCCAAGAGGGGTCCTTTTGTTTCGTCTGCAGCCACAGCTGAGTGGTCCGAGCGTCTGATGAGTTTATCTGCAGAGGATATTGACTGGTTTGACAGAGATAGGTTGGGTACTGAGGTGATCTTTAGCTGTAGCGGGTTTCCAAACGTGCCTTTGATAGGCAGGAAGGGCTGTATAAACTACAATCCGTCGTTGTTGGTCCGACAGTTCGCATACGCTTTGAGAGCTCCGCCGAAGGAGGAAGGGGTACAGGAATCTTTGTACCTCACTGGTCTTTTAGAGGGGGATCTGCTATCCAAGCTTCAGCACGCGTGGAATGGTATCAGTAAGCGAGGAAAACCCTTGCTTGGAAGAAGCAACAATCAAGCCTACCCTCCGTACGTGACTTGGATCAGAGCCAGGGCAGATGCTATAGGGATGTCGTTTCCTCATGCCAAGCCAGAAAGACCTCCAATGATTGAAGAGCCTACTACTCTGCACATTCAGCGGCATAATCAGGTGTTAGCTGAGCGAGATGAATTGAAGCGGGCGAATGAGGAACTGGAGAAAGAATTGGCTCAACTCAGAAGCGAGAGAAACAAAGCCGTTCATTCCTTCAAAAGGCAGACAGAGCTGGTGAACCGGCTGGGGACAGACCTAACTAAGCAGATAGCCGAGCGTGAGCGCATGGGTCAAGACTTCAAAGCTGTCAACGACGTACTGGCTACGAAGAAGCAGCACTTGGACGAGGCATATCGGAGGATATCCAAGTTCAACCAGCACTGGAAGGCTTCACTGGCCACCAGGAAAGAGCGGGAGGATAAGCTGATGCTGCAGATCTCTAAGCTGGAAGCCCAGGTGAAAGACAGTGAGAAGAGGTTTGATGAAGAAACCGCTCACAGATACGCCGCCGAAGGCCAGCTCAACAAAGCTCTCGCTAACCTGAAGGAGCGCAAGCTGACGTTTGAGTCCAAGAAGCGAAAGTTAGAAGATTGCTTCGGCGAAGGAGCATGGGAAGGTTCGGTTGAAGGACTTCAGTATACCATTGTGCAAAGGGAGTTACTCGTCGAGGGGTTACTCACTCTGCCAGATCATCCAGAAACGAAGGAGTTGTTAGAAGAGTATCGCGCCCGTGGCCGTACTTGACTATTTGTATCCCTTTTGTTTTGATCATTGTTGTATGCTGACCATCACCAGGCTTGTTGGCTGAGGTCACACTGTTGATTCATCTTGTACTCGCTGATGCTATGTACTGCCTTGATGGGCTTTCTTTATATGAGATTGTTATTTCCATGATTGGACTCGGACTTCTTCTTATTATCAGCACTGGCACTCAAGCACTAGGATCGGGGGAAATCTCCCAAACACACAGACACACGCATGCATTTGCGTGAAGCATTTGCATGGCGAGCATTTTGTTGTTTTTCCTAACCCTTTTGTGTTTACAGGTTTTTCAGGTTTTTACAGGTTGTTCCAGGTGGTTCCAGGATTGATCAGAGACCTATTCACCGTTATCCGACTAGAGCTAATCAGACCAGAATCATGGAGAGCAAGTGCAAACTGATGTTCAGGAACTCCGCGAAAGGATGGATCGCTTCATGGAGCTCATGCAAGCGGTCGCCAATGGCCAGGATCAGCTCAGAACTTTGGTTCAGCCTTTGATTTCCAGAGTTGATAGCAGCGACGTACTCCATGGTGGGACTGTGCCTACTCCTCCTCCAGTTGAAACTCCACAAAATGGTGTTCCCGTGATCGGGGGAAACGGCAGTGCTAACGGCAATCTAATGGCCAACATAGGACTCAATACGACAGGCGTCGGTAATGGGAGTCTGGGAGCCAATGTCAATGCCGGGCCGGGCAACGACAATGCAGGCGTCGGGAATCTGTTTGTGCCTCAGCCATGGCTAGAGGATCGTCAGGATGATGTGTTCTCTCAGAGAGGTGCTGAAGGGGAGCTGAATGCTGAAGCACGGCTTAGATTCAAGGCACTTGAAGATAAAATGAGAGATATCGAGAATCAGAATACTTTGGGCGTTGATATGTCCAAGCTAGGATTAATTGCTGATTTCAAGGTGCCTCCTAAGTTCAAGGTACCTGACTTTGAAAAGTATAAGGGCACCACTTGCCCTCGTGTCCACCTGAGATCGTACTACAGAAAAATATCTGCTCATTCCGAGGACGAGAAGTTGCTGATGCACTTCTTCCAAGACAGTCTTTCCGGGCCATCCCTTGAGTGGTACATGAGTCTGGAGCCCACTAGTGTGCGCACATGGAAGGACCTTGCTGAAGCATATGTGCACCACTACCAATACAATAGTGACTTGGCCCCGAACCGAGTCCAGCTGCAGAATTTGTCGCAGAGGAACAATGAAGGGTTTAAGGAATACGCCCAGCGGTGGCGTGAGTTGGCAGCCAGGGTTCAGCCGCCGATGGTTGAACGGGAGCTCGTGCAGATGTTTGTAGCCACCCTCCCGGGGGTTTACTATGAGAAGTTAGTCAGCAGTATGTCTGGGACGTTCTCAGATCTCATTATCACGGGTGAGCACGTAGAAAATGGGATCAAGATCGGGAAAATTCAAGGTGAGTCATCCTAAGCTGGGGGAGGCGGAAAGAAACCTTAGGCTGGCAAAAGACAGGAAGGAGAAGCGAGCGCTGTGACCAACGCTCGAAGGAAGGGTAAAGGTCCCCACCAGCAGGTGGCCAGTATAAATATCCCGGCAGCTCCGCAGCAGCAGCAGCAACCGAATCAACAGGGATACAGGAAGTACCAGAATCGGGCACCTTTGGCAAACCGTCACTTCGAGACACCACCCATGTCGTACGCACAACTGTTACAGACTTTGCTTCAGCTACAGTTGATCCAGAAGAGGACGCTGGCTCCCTTGACAAGGGCACCTCCGCCAGGGTACGACGCGAATGCCACTTGTGATTTTCACTCAGGGGCATCAGGCCACACAATCGAGAACTGCAAAGCCTTCAAGCATAAGGTGCAGGACATGGTGGATGCCAAGATCATCAACTTCTCCGATAATGTGCCCAATGTTACGAAGAATCCTATGCCGAATCATAGGGGAGGCGGTGTGAACGCCATTATCGAGGACGAGAGTTCAGATTTGTTGACTGACGTCAGAGATCTAAAGACGCTGCTTAGCTTCGTTAAAGCTAAGTTGCTGAGAAGAGGGTTCTTTCCAGGTTGCGGAGAGCTATGTATGGACTGTGCCACACGTTCTGATGGATGTGAGAAGTTGGTAGAAGGAATTCAAAGTCTGATGACTGAAGGGATTCTGCAGTTTAGTCGTAGGGCTGAAAGTGGATCAGGAGAGGTAGTGCTGAAGCAGGCCGATGAAGTTGCCACCATCACCATCCCTCGCCGGCCGATAACCATTTCTGCCCCTAGACCGCCCATAATTACTATCACCAAAGCTGGGCCAATACCCTTCGAGAGCACTAACGCCGTTCCGTGGCATTATGGGGCTGAAGTCTACTGCAACGGACAAAGGTTGGAGCTGGAACCGTTTGGGTCGACTGTGGAGAACCTTGCGGGAATCAGTGGTATTACTCGCAGCGGAAGAGTGTTTGCACCACCAGAGGTCGTGGCGGATAAAGCGGTCAGAGCTGATGCGGCCGATAAAGGCAAAAGTAAAGTCGTTGAAGAGGTCCTGTGTGGGGTAGAAAAAGACTTGCTTATTAAAGATGCCGAGGAGTTTATGCGGTTGATTAAAAAGAGTAACTACAAGATTGTAGATCATCTCCATCAGACGCCCTCGAAGATTTCCATCCTGAACTTATTGCTGTGTTCCGAAGCACACCGCAATGCGCTGCTAAAGGTGTTGAACGCCACCTATGTACCGCAGGAAATATCAGTAAATCAGCTAGAAGAGGTTGTAGCCCACGTAAATGCCGGAAATGGGCTAGGTTTCACAGACCTAGAGCTGACGCCAAAAGGGAGGAATCACAATGGCGCCCTGCACATCTCGATAGAGTGTAGGGGCACGATTATGTCGCAGGTATTGGTGGACACGGGTTCGTCACTTAATGTTCTTCCGAAGAAGGCATTAATGAAGCTGGATACTCGTGGAGTGATCTGCACACCCAGTGATTTGGTTGTGAAGGCGTTCGATGGGACTAAACGCCACGTTTTCGGGGAGGTGACCCTGCCGATCCAAGTTGGTCCGGAAACGTTCGACGCGGTCTTTTATATTATGGACATCATGCCTGCCTACAGTTGTCTCTTGGGTCGGCCGTGCATCCATGTTGCTGGTGCCGTAACCTCCACCTTGCACCAAAAGCTCAAATATGCTGTCGGAGGAAGCATCGTAACCCTGTGTGGCGAGGAAGACATAATGGTGAGCCATTTGTCGTCCTTCAAGTATGTGAAGATGGATGGCGAAATCCATGAGACACTATGCCAAGCGTTCGAAGCTGTCAAAGTGAAGGACGTAGCTCCTGTAGTCACTGAAAAGTCAGAGATGACTCTATCCTCGTTCAAGGAAGCTCGGGCCGTTGTCCAAGCCGAATCTACCCCAGGCTGGGGGCGAATTTTGGAGATACCTAATAAGCAAGATAAGTTTGGGTTGGGATATTCTCCTGGGGCTGAAGCTTCTTCTTCTTCTAGCAGCTTGTCTCGAGGTAAAGGGCCGATCCAGTTTACCAGTGGCAGGGTGATTTTCGAAAGCATCAACGCGGTGTCTGAAGACAGCGGAGATAGCGACTGTGACCTCGACTCTTGGATCCAGCCAGGCGAGGGCCTCAACAATTGGTCCGTCAAGGATATCATCCAGATGACAAGCGAAGAGTAATGATTTACTTTTTCCAATCATTGTACAACCCTATGTCCTACCCGGGGCATAGTGGTTTTATTGTCAGGGCCTTGTTGGATTATGTACTTGCATTTTTTTAATAAATCAAAGGCGTTTTCTTCGTATTCAAATATTGTGATCTCTGTTATTCCTGTTTGTTTTGAAAAACAATAAAATGGCAATGGGGTTTGTGCTAACTTGCACATCCTTGTTTTAAACTTAACCCTTGTTATTGCAGGATCCACATAACAAATGACATCGACTCTGGACCTTCTACGACTCACTTCGACTTCGATTGCCCGATCTATCAAGCTGAAGAAGAGATTGATGAAGACGAAGACCTTCCTGAAGAGTTGGCCCGCTTGTTGAAACAAGAGGAGAAAGTTATTCTGCCTCATGAAGAGGAAATCGAGATCGTGAATCTGGGTTCTGAAGAACTCGTCAAAAATGTCAAGATAGGGGCTGCATTGCAGAATGATGTCAAGCAGAGATTGGTCGAGATGTTGGGAGAGTATAGTGACGTCTTTGCTTGGTCAAACGAAGATATGCCCGGACTTGACACGGACATCGTGGTCCACCACTTGCCGCTGCGAGAAGATTGCCCTCCCGTTAAGTAGAAGCTTAGGAGGACGAGACCAGATATGGCCGTTAAGATCAAAGAAGAAGTGCAAAAACAGCTTGATGCTGGCTTCTTAGCGGTCACTACTTACCCTCTGTGGGTCGCCAACATAGTGCCTGTACCGAAGAAGGACGGTATGGTACGAATGTGCGTCGATTATCGGGATTTGAATAGGGCGAGCCCTAAAGATGATTTCCCGCTGCCTCATATCGATGTGTTGGTCGACAACACAGCCCAGTTCTCCGTGTTTTCATTCATGGATGGCTTCTCCGGTTACAATCAGATCAAGATGGCGCCGGAGGACATGGAGAAAACTACGTTTATCACTCCCTGGGGAACATTTTGCTATAAGGTAATGCCTTTCGGTCTGAAGAACGCAGGGGCCACTTACCAACGAGCTATGGTAACTTTGTTTCATGACATGATTCATCATGAGATTGAAGTCTATGTTGATGACATGATTGCGAAGTCCCAAACGGAGGAGGGACATCTGGTCAATTTGCTGAAGCTTTTTGAGAGGCTTAGGAAATTCAGGTTGAGGCTGAATCCTAACAAGTGTACTTTCGGAGTACGGTCCAGAAAGTTACTGGGGTTTATCGTGAGCGAAAGAGGCATCGAGGTTGATCCTGCGAAAATAAAAGCCATACAAGAAATGCCAGTGCCAAAAACAGAAAAAGAAGTTCGTGGTTTCTTGGGCAGAATAAACTACATTGCAAGGTTTATCTCTCAGCTCACAGCCACGTGTGAACCGATGTTCAAGCTTTTAAAGAAAGATCAGGAAATTATCTGGAACGAGGATTGCCAGAAGGCATTCGACAAGATCAAGCAGTATCTTCAGGAACCTCCAATCTTGATACCCCCAGTGGCTGGACGACCACTAATCCTGTACTTGACAGTTCTTGAGAATAGTATGGGGTTTGTTCTCGGTCAGCACGACGAGACGGGCAGATAGGAGCATGCCATTTACTACTTGAGTAAGAAGTTCACAGACTGTGAATCTCGTTACTCGATGCTGGAGAAAACGTGTTGCGCACTAGCCTGGGCTGCCAAATGTTTACGACAGTACATGCTCAACCACACCACCATGCTAATTTCGAAGATGGATCCGATCAAGTACGTCTTCGAGAAGCAGGCTCTTTCGGGCAGGATTGCCAGATGGCAAATGGTGTTGACTGAATATGATATGCAGTACGTTTCCCAGAAGGCCATTAAGGGCAGCGTACTGTCTGAATACCTGGCCGAATAGCCGATCGAGGATTACCAGCCGATGAAATTTGAATTCCCTGATGAGGATATCATGTTTCTCAAAGCGAAGGATTGCGATGAACCGTTGCCCGACGAGGGGCCAGATAGGAAATCCCAGTGGAAATTGATATTCGACGGGGCGGTTAATTCTTACGGAAGTGGCATCGGGGCGATCATCACGACTCCCCACGGATCCCATATCCCGTTTACTACGAGACTGACGTTTCCAGTCACCAATAATGAGGCGGAGTACGAGGCATGCATTATGGGTCTAGAAGAGGCAATTGATTTGAGAATCAAGAATCTAGACGTATATGGTGACTCGGCGCTTGTGATCAACCAAATTAAAGGGGAGTGGGAGACTCGTCAATCGAATTTGGTGTCGTACATGAATTATGCCAGAAGGCTACTTCCGTTCTTCGATCGAGTGGAACTCCATCATGTGCCCAGGGCCGAAAATCAAATGGCTGATGCCTTAGCCACGTTGGCTTCAATGTATAAAGTCAATTTTTGGAATGAAGCTCCAAGAATTGTCCTTTCTCGTCTTGATAGACCTGCATTCTTCTTTGCAATCGAGGAAGCCGCTGACGGCAAGCCATGGTTCCATGACATCCAGACCTTCCTTATGACTAAGGAGTATCCTGCGGGTGCGTCAGCCCAGGATAAGAAGACTCTGAGGAGGCTGTCTGGAAATTTTTATCTCAATCCTGATGGAGTTCTGTATAAGAGAAATCACGATCTCGTGCTACTCAGATGTGTAGATGAGAAAGAGGCGAGTATGCTCATGGAAGAAGTCCATGAAGGCATGTTTGGTACGCGCGCCGGCGGGCATGCTATGACGAGAAAGATCCCGAGAGCCGGATATTACTGGCTGACGATGGAGTTTGATTGCTTCAAGTTCGCGAAGAGATGTCATAAATGCCAGATTTATGCTGATAAAGTTCATGTGCCGCCGTGCCCGTTAAATGTCATGTCCTCCCCATGGCCGTTCTCCATGTGGGGCATCGACATGATAGGCAAGATCGAGCCCACTGCATCTAACAGTCATCGCTTCATTCTAGTAGCTATCGACTACTTCACCAAGTGGGTGGAGGCAGCCTTGTATGCTAATGTGACCAAGCAGGTGGTGGATAAATTCATAAAGAGGGACATCATCTGTCGTTATGGAATTCCCGAGCGGATCATTACTGATAATTGTTCGAATATTAATAACAAGATGATGAAGGAGCTATGCCAAAGTTTCAAGATTGAACACCACAACTCATCTCCTTACCGGCCGAAGATGAATGGCGGCGTTGAAGCGGCCAATAAGAACATAAAGAAGATTGTTCAGAAGATGGTTGTGACCTACAAAGATTGGCACGAGATGCTGCCATTTGCATTGCACGGTTATCGTACGACGGTACGTACGTCAACCAGGGCAACTCCTTTCTCCTTGGTGTACGGTATGGAAGTTGTCCTACCATTAGAAGTGGAGATCCCTTCTTTGCGAGTTTTGGTTGATGTGAAACTCGACGAGGCAGAATGGATTACGAATCGACTGAACCAACTCAGCCTAATGGACGAGAAGAGGTTAGCATCGATTGCGTTTGGTCGTCTATACCAAAGCCGAATGAAGAAAGCTTATGACAAGAAGGTGCGTCCTAGAAGCTTTCAGACGAGTGATCTCGTCCTGAAGAAGATTCTTCCTCCACACTCCGATCACCGGGGCAAGTGGACTCCTAATTACGAAGGTTCGTACGTCGTCAGCAAGGTCTTCTCGGGAGGAGCTTTGTTGTTATCCACGATGGATGGTGAAGATTTTGCATCCCCGGTGAACGCGGACGCAGTTAAAAAATACTTTGCTTGAAAGCGACCCGCTGGACAGTAAAAAGAGAGTCCAGGCAAAAATAGGGCATCCCGGCGAACCATAAAAAAGGAAAAAGGTTCGGGCAAAAATTAGGGATATAAATTGAAAAAATGTACACCCGCAAAGGTGAAAACCCGGAAGGGCGACTTTGGCAAAAAAGGGTATCCCGGTGAACTAAAAACCCGCAAAGGGCGGCTCACGCAAAAGTTAGGGATTTGAAAAAGCAAATGACTGCGTTTCGCGTGTGGACTTTCTTTGTTTTGTGGTTTGGAAGACCTGAGGGCCGTTTATCCGAATCAATCTCTTCTGAAGCTGAAGCGTCGTAGAAGTATCGAAGTCGAGTGGGTCATAGAGGGATCAACTCATGGTGTTCGTCTACGCCTCGTTGCCGACATTTGTATATACTGATGTATATTTATGTTTTATTTTTACGCGGCTTCCTCATTCCAGGAGCTTGCATCTGTTGTAAAACAGTTTTACCCATTCAGGGGTTCATTATCAATAAAATCTATACTATTCAGCAATTCTGTTTGTCTGTTTAGCATTCATCTGTTTTGTTTGCGAAAAAGAACGCCGACGTTTTTGATAAAATGCGCATACATAAACTTACCGGCCTAGGCCGCTGATTGTTGAAACAATGAATTACTTGAACATTGTCACAAGACGATAACCTTGATAGGTCCCTTTTGAGAAGGGTATCTTGTCTGTTTGTTTGCGTTGTTACAGGTGTAGCATATTCCAGACAGTGCGCCATACGTATCCCCCGAGCAGGATGATTCCTCCTCCTCCAGCAAAGTTCAGCCGCCTCTCCCTGCAAAGTCTGAATGCGAGATCGTGAGCATTGATATGTCTCCCCAGGACGAGAAGATTCTCTCCCCAATCAGACGCATCCTAAAGGAACGTCATCTCATCAGTTGAGTCATTCACTGAAGTGTGCAGCAACTGATGGTTCAAGACTGAAGTCTCCAGCAGAATTGAGATTCCCCACAGAGTCGTACTCTCCCCCGAAGTCGGATGATTCCTCCTTCCCTAGCAGAATTGAGATTCCCCACAGAGTCGTACTCTCCCCAGCAAGCAGAATGATTTCTTCTTCCTCAGCCGAGTTTGCAGATACCCAAGAGAGCCGAGTCCTTGGAAGCCGCTCGGGCCATGATTGGTTTTCCCCAGTGGAATGTTGAACAGCTGATGCTGTGTTTCCCCGCCAGAGTCGTTATCTCCAGGGAAGTAGCCGTGAAGGTCGTGCAGTTTATTCCCGCGATTGACATCGCTTTCCCTCAGCAGGTCCAGGTTCCCGTAGAGCTTCGTCCCCCCGCAGCAGTCAACTGAAGTTGTGTCCCCTACGAAGTCCAATTGATATTGGCATGACCTTGTTCTCCTCAGCAGGATGATTCCTCTATCTGAGTAGTTCTTTCTCCTTGACAGGAGGATTCCCCCTTCAGCATTTATTTTGCTGACGGGATCGCATCAGTGTGCATGACTGCATAGCATTTATCATAAACGCATAGCATTTCCACCGTGTGGAGCATTGCGTCATTGCCGAAGCATATGCATAATAAACATGATCCAGGTTGTTACTGTTCTTGTTTTGCAGGTGTTCCGCCGCAGAATTAATCGCTCAGGGTGATTCCTGAAATTCTCCCCAACGAAGCCGCTTGCTCAAGATGATTCTTGAACTCACCAGCGAAGTCTTCTTGCTTAAGATGATTCTTGAATTCCCCAGCGAGGTTGCTTGCTTAAGATGATTCTTAAGACCCCAGTACAGTCGCCAGAGTGGTTGCTCAAGTTGATACTTAGAGTCCCCGGCAGAGTGTTTGCTCAGGATGATTCCTGAAGTCTCCAGCAGTTATCGGTTCAAGATGATTCTTGAAGTCCCCGGCGGAGTTATTTATCTAAGATGATTCTTGAAGTCCTCAGCAGAGTTGATTCATCCAGAATGATATCTGGATCCCCGAAGCAGAGTTACTTGATAGTTCTCCAGAATCCCAGCGGAGATGCGTCATCCCCAGCAGGTTTCTGACCAGCGAAGTTCAAACTTCCCTTCGAAAACTTCATGATTGAAGCCCAACCGTGTTAACGAAGCAATTCTCTCAGCTGATGCGGAGTGCCTGATGGCAAAAGATTGCATATCCTTATTTGGTTCATGATTGACCAAGAATTCTATTCCCGACTTACTGATGAAGTCCGGCTAATGCCCGAAAGTTCTTTGAATGCCTGATGGCATGATCAACATGATTGTTGACCTGATGAGTCCCGAGGAATCTTGATTCCTGATGGCATGATCGACCACGCATGACCGGTTACCGTGTGACCAATTCTCCAGCTAGTTGTCGTGCAGCTATCATTTCAGTTTTCGAAGATTTGCTCCCGTCAGAGTACCGTGTACTTGTGTAGTTGGCAAATTTCTGGGTTTACCGGTATTCAACCATATCGCACCTTGATTGGATGAGAGCCGTTCGCTCCTCACCCAGTCAGGTTCAAGCCGTTTGAATAGGGGCAGCTGTTGCACCCCAAAATTTGACCAACATTTATCTACCTAGCTTGTGTTCACTGGCATTATCATCTGCATCTCATTGATATGTGTGCAGTAGATAAGGAGGTATGACTACCCATCAAGAGTTATATGAGACTTTGAAGCTAGCCAAGAAGGTTATTCAAATGTTCAAAGGTTGATATCTTTGTCAGAGAAGATAAGGGATCCTCAGAAAGATTGGTTGAAACCAAGGTTGTGTGCCTCAAAACTTGAGAGTTGTGGGGGCTCCTCAGATGATTCTGAGGCTATGAGGATGGACTTGAAGCTTTGAGAGAGCTTATGAGATGTCTTGAAATCCATCATGAGGCCTAGAGAGGTCATTGTACAAGATTCAGAAGACTTAGCCATGAGTGGTATAATTAGGGTTTGACTGGGTCAACCCTAGGTCAACTGATGATTTGGAGAGGGTTGAGACCTAATCCAAGAAGCCATGTGATCATGGATTTATGCATTGAGATGCTATAAGGATGATTCCTAGACCAACTCACCATGATTGAGGAGTTTGAGAAGTTTTAAGATAGGGTTTCTAAGGCTTGACAGTGTAAAATCCCCTAGTTTGATCCCTATCTTCAAGGCAATTTAGCTCAATATGTGATTGTCATATCATCTTTCCTACAACATGAATGTTTTAGAGATTGTTTTTAGCTTTAATTTTAGTACTAGAAGTCCTTGATAGGATTTGTAGAACTCAAGTTATGACTTTGACAAGTTACAGGTCATCTGAGGTATGTGAATCTGGGGCCTTGAAAGTCACCCAACTTGCATCCAACGTTTGCCCTAGAAGGATGATTCCTATGAACTTTTGGTAAACATGAATGTTGTTCCTTATCTTCTTAGCTTTCTATATAGTACTAGAAGTCCTTGATAGGATTTGTAGAACTCAAGTTATGGCTTTGACAAGTCAAGGGCATTTTGGTCATTTGGAGATTATAGGTCATTTCAAGCATAAGGCTATATCTCCTATTTCCAAGCTTCAAATGGAAAAATATTCAACATAAAACTTGCTTAAAATGATGTTTTAAGGCTAGTAGGGAGGTCAGTAGATGTTGAAAAGGCTTGTAGCAAAAAGTGATAAAAATGACCTAAAATGGAGGCATAAGATAAATAAGTTGAAGTTGGAAATTGGAAATTCCAAGTTACACATCCAAACCATGGCATATAATAGGTCATTTTGACTCTAAAAGACATTCCAAAAACAATGATTCAGCCACTTTTTTGAATTGAGGCCTAGATCATGGGGTTGCTTTGGAAAATGCTTGCTTGCATAATAAGGCACAAATGCAAAACTCAAGGAAAGGCAATGAACAAGCTAGCTATGCATCTCAACATGTCATATATCTCATTTAGGGAGATTTTCAAGTCAGTTACAAGGGCTGCAAGAGGCTTGGCATGAGGTGAGGCATGAGATGAGATGAATCCATAAACTCATGACATGAGAATTCCAATTTCTCATTGGATGATTCCAGATGGTTCTAGATGAGTCTAAACCATTCTATATATAGTTTAGAACTTGCTCAGATGCAAGGTTGGTGTGAGATTTGAGAGGAGAGAGAGATAGCCATTTCACTTGTTTCCATTGCAAGTTGAAATCAAATTCCACATTCTGATCCATTTCCATTTCTTCTTTCTATCCAAACACATTCCATTGATCACACTGAAGCTGTGCAGACCAAATTGGAGGCAAAACCATGGAGATTTGAAGAGATAGCTTTTGGATTTTGAAGGTTGCAAGTCATAATCGGTTTTGAAGATTCAGGCTTTCTTGGTCCAATCTTTTGCAAACACTAGCAAGATCATCATTCAAGGATTGATTCTGAAGAGTTTGGGAGCTTGAAGTGAAGGTTTACCCCATCCGTTAATCAAGATCCAACAGGTTAGTAACTTTTCTTCTACACCATGATTTAGGCATGATTAGCAAGAATTGTTAGGATAGAACGGTTAGAGACCATTAGGTGATGGATTCTAGGAAGTTTGAGATCAATTGGTGAGGTTTCAGTGGGTGACACCATTTTTGTTTGGACTAAGAACATGAGATATAGTGAGCTATAGTATGAGTTTGATATCAAGAATTGACCAGGGTGAGATGGTGATCATTCTGAGGTAATTAATTGCAAGAATTGTTAGAGTTGATGTCTGAGCTTATTTTTGATCTTGGATCGGGTTTGAAGATTTAGGATGATTCAATTGATTTCAAGGCCATAGTTAGATTCAGGGTGAAATTCTGGACAGATTAGGGTTTGGAATTTTAGTGTTTCATGGAGAATTGATGAGGTTCGAATTGGAGAAGGTGAGCTTGAAGCTCTGAACTTCCATGGTTGTCTTCCCTCCAAACCCTATTCAAATGAAGAAGATAACGTTTTGGCCATTGGATCATGTTGGACTCATTGACTGGGACTTGGATCGTGTAGCTGAGATCTATTTTCGCGTGTGAAGAAGAATTCTGAGGATGACCATGAAACGCGTCGTTTCATTAAAAGGGGGATTGGGCTCATTTGATATTCACACCCCACTTTCATGGCCCATTGGATATTAAACTATATTTCTTTGCTTTCTGCACCGTTTCTTTTTCATTTTCTTTATATTTTGTTAATTGATTTTCTGATGAAACTGGGCCTAGCGCGCCTTACTAATCCCACCCCCATTTTGAGCCCACCTGGAAAATGAACTGAGTTCCATTGCTACTCACACCAATGCTTTCATATTTTAATTTCTTTTTCTCCATTTTGCATTAATCTTTGAAAAATCATAATAAATAGGAAATTAATGGTTTTTGCATGGGGATTTTTTCTCCCATTTCATGTTCATGTCTAGAAAATTATAAAACCATAATATTTGCATTTCATGCATTTTTAATATTTTTTGTGTATTTTCTCTTTTAATAGCATTTTAATTCTTTTATGTTGATGCATAGATTTGTAGAATTTTGTTTAGCTATTTCCCTTCATATTTTTAGGCTATTCTTTCTAGGATAGTTAGATTAGGACTTTAGCTCCCCTCTGGATTTATTCCATAATTTTGTGATGAATGTTTGATTAGTTTTGCTTAGATGACTTTAGGTTGTGTAGAATTAGGTTAATCCTTAACATAGGTCCACAATAACCTTAGAATTTTGGGTTTCTAGGTCAAGATAGATATTGGGACATATAGGGTATTAAGGGTAGTCATGTAGGATCCCCTAGAAATTATATTAGCTTTTAATATAGTAGTATGCAATTTTTAAGTGATTTTTGCAGTTGATGATTGTTTGTGTTGCCCTTGTGGGCTTGCATTTTTGTTTGCTTTGCTTTGTGGGCTTGGAGAGCTTGGTCTTGCTTTGAGGAGCATTGAGGAGCATAGTAGAAGACTTGGAGATTGATTGAGGAGCTTGAGAGCCTGAAAATCTTGTTTGTTTTGTTGTTGTTTTAGGGTTAGGAATTAGGAAGAGTTTAGACCTAGTTAAGTTCTTTCTTAAACATGGATGGTATCTTTCACCTCCATTCCTCCCTATGATTCAAAGTCCTTCCATGGTATTCACCTCTCTCCTTTGGAGGGATAAGTGATGGTACCTAGGAAGTAGAACTTTTGAGGGAACCATTCCTTTGATGTTGAACCCTTATAGGTCACCTTTGGTGGTCAATAAGCAGTTTAACACCCTAGCTTATCCAGTTAAGTGATTTCCTCTGGTTTGAGTATCTTGAGAGATGTTAAGCTTGAGTGTGAAGATGAAGACTTCATTGAAGAGTGTGGAAGAGGATGATTCCTTGAGCATTTCCATTCCAGCTGAATCTTGAAGAGCAACAAGAGCAAGTTGATACTTGAAGACCCAATGAAGATCTAGTAAAGACTGAATGAAGAGCTGAGGCTTAAAGATTGAAGGATGAAGTTGATACTTCTAAGTGATTGAAGGTTACTCTGAGAAGCTGAAGCTTGCAGGAAGAGAAGACCAAGTTGAGACTGGTAAAGCAAAGAGAGCTGAAGCTTGAGGACTAAGTTGATACTTAGGAAGAGGATTCAATTGAGATTGACTGAAGAGCTGAAGCTTGAAGAACAAAGGAAGTTGATACCTACTTTGAAGCTGGGAGATCCTGAAGGAATCAAGTTGATACTTGTGGTTAAGGGTGAAGCCTGAAGGTGGAACTGATCAAAAAGCTGAAGCTTGAAGAAGTGAGGATAAGTTTGAACTTATGTGGAAGGGTTGAAACCTGGAAAAGCAAATTGATATTTGTCAAGAGTGATGGAAGTATGAAGACTGAGTTGCTGTTAGAAGAGCTGAGGCTTGTTGAGAGAGTTGTTGATCTGCTTTCTTTTCTGTTTTCTTTTCTGTATTGATGTGCCTTGTTTGACTTGCTTGATGCATTAGAATAAGTCCATATCTAGAATAGGTAGAATCTAGGAGCATGATTGCACTAGAGGTTGAGTTGCTCCCTCTGCTTGTACTGTTACTGTATGGCTTTGCTTGCGGGTATTCGGTAGAGCCCAGCTCCCTTGCCCATGTGGTTTGTCTGCTTGATAGCATGATTTTATTCTTTCTGTATGACTGCAGTTTACTGTATTTTGCTTGATAGCATGTTTTATTTCAGTATGATTACTGTTATTCATTCTGGCTTGAGGTTGAGATGAGCTTGTGGAGGCTGATGCTCCACACACATTTCCTCCCTCACTTGCATTGCATGCATTTTACTGTATATCTGTTTACTGTTTAAGCTGATGCTTTATCTGTTTCGGTGTATCATTGACATGATCCCTTAGGGCTCTCATTTCCTTTGATAAGGAATTGATGATAGAACTTTAGGTTGAAACCTATGCATGATAACTTCTAGGAGTTCCCTGTTTCAAACCTCAACCATAGGATGAATCCTTGGCATGACAACAGTAGGACTTGATAGTCTCCCTCCTAGTTGAGCCTGTTCTCTTCTCATCTCGAAACAGCTTAAAATACAGTAATCATGAATGATTTCTTTCGTACGTTATGAGCCTTAAGCTATCTGAGAAAGGATTGTGGGAGAGTTTCTTTTCCACAGTCTAGATGTTTAGTATGGTACCCTTTGGGTGACATGCGACACATTCACTCTCAGGTCATAGTCTCTAGTGCGATTGAAATTGCAAACACAATAAAAAACACTTCTTCCGTAAAAGACAGAAAATAATGCGTAGTGTCCCGAACTACATAAGCTCTGATCTCTCATACCTGTTGAGAGTATGTAGGCACAATATTGATGTATTGGCGAGCTACCTTCCCCATAACCCGTCGTAGGTCGAACTACGTACTCTGATTTCTCGTTCTCTGATGAGAATACGTAGGCATAAAGTGCGACACTTTGCCGCCTTGATAGGTAGATAGATAAAACCAACCCGTCCAGTAAACACAACAAGCGTGGATCCCGTCGAGTACGACGGACGTGAGGGGTGCTAATACCTTCCCCTTGCGTAACCGACTCCCGAACCCAGACAATGCTTGCGACGACCTTGTCTTACCCTTTTTTCGTCAGGTTTTTCCGATCGTTTCCTTTCCCGCTCCAAGGGATAAATAACGAAAGGTGGCGACTCTTCTGTTGTGCCGACACCTTATTTTCGCGTAAGCGACACAATCCCTCATTACTTGTTAGGCAGTTTGCATACGCCTTGAGAGGTACGCCGAAGGACGAAGAGGTGCAGGAATCTCTGTACCTCACGGGGCTTCTAGATGGGGATATGTTAGCCAAGCTACAGCATGCTTGGAACGACATCAGCAGGCGAGGGAAAGCACTGTTGGGCAAGAGCAACAGCCAGGCTTATGCTCCTTATGTGACTTGGATTCAAAGTAGGGCAGAAATAGTAGGGATGCCTTTTCCACCTGTTAAGCAAGATTGCCATCCAGTTGTTGAAGAACTTACTACAGTGTCCATTCAGAAATACAACCAGGTATTGGCGAAGAAGGAAGAGTTGAAGAAGGCCAACGATGAGTTGGAGAAAGAGCTGGCTCAGTTTAGAAGCGAGAAGAGCGAAGTCGTCTATTCCATCAAAAAATAGACCGAGCTGGTGAACCGGCTAGGCACAAACTTGACCAAACAGAGGGCTGAGCGTGAACGTTTAGGTT
Source organism: Lathyrus sativus (assembly GCA_963859935.3). Taxonomy (NCBI): domain Eukaryota; kingdom Viridiplantae; phylum Streptophyta; class Magnoliopsida; order Fabales; family Fabaceae; genus Lathyrus; species Lathyrus sativus. Next base: position 306,847,184 of record OZ012735.1, on the reverse strand, counting down.
TGGATTTCAAGGTTGTCAACGATGTGCTTGCCACCAAAAAGCAGGACCTGGATAATGCTTACTTGAGGATCTCCAAATTTAACCAGCAGTGGAATGCCACCCTGACCAGCAATAAAGAGCGGGAGGACAAGCTGAAGCAACAGATCTCCAAGTTGAAGGCTCAGTTGAAGGCCAATGAGAAGAAGTTTGATGATGAAACTGCTCGTAGGTACGCCACTCAAGACATGTTGAACAAGGCTATTGCAAACCTGAAGGATCACAAGCAGATTTTTGAGTCAAAGAAGCGAAGATTAAAAGACTGTTTTGGCAAAGAAGAGTGGGAGGACTCCGTTGAAGGTCTTCAGTACACCGTTATACAGAGGGAGTTACTTGTCGAAGGGTTACTCACTCAGCCTGATCATCCCAAAATGAAGGAGTTGCAAGAAGAGTTTTACGCTCGTTGCCGCACTTGACTATTTTGTAATCCTTTGTATTTTCTGATCATTGTTGTATGCTGACCATCACCAGACTTGTTGGTCGAGGTCATGCTGTTTATTCCACATGTACTCAGTGACATTGTATGCTGCCTTGTTGGGCTTTATATATATATACGAGACGTTATCTCCATGATTGGATCTGGACTTCTTATTATCAGTACTGGCACTCTGGCACTAGGATCGGGGGAGAAATCTCCCAAAAGCACAGACACACGTTTGCATTTGCATGAATCATTTGCATAATAGGTACCTCGAGCTGTTTTTTAAACCCTTTGTGCTTGCAGGTTTGTATCAGGATTGAGCGAAGGCAGATTCACCAGTATTCTACCAGGGCAAATCAGGTCAGAGTAATGGAACAGGTTCAGACTGACATTCAAGAGCTCAGGGAGAGGATGGATCGTTTTATGGATCTCACGCAAGTGGTCGCCAATGGCCAGGATCAACTCAGAACTCTGGTACAACCTCTGATTGCACGTGTTAACAGTAACGGTGTGTTACACGGTGGGAATACTGCAAACCCTCCGCTTGTTGAAACCCCTCATGCTGACATCCCTGTTACTGGAGGGAATGGAAGTGGCAATGGTAATGTTGTTACTAATGTTGGAGCTAATGGGAATACGACTGGAGTCGGAAATGGAAACTTTGAGGCCAATGGTAATGTTGGTATGGGCAATGGCAATACTGGTGGAACGGGTAATGCTGGGAATGCTGGTGTTGGTAATCAGTACTGTCTTGATGATGCTAGGTTTGCTCATGGTAATGGCCATTAACCTTGGCATGAGGATCGTCAAGAGGAATTATTCTCAATGAAAGGAGCCAAGGGCGAACTGAATTCTGAAGCCCGTTTAAGATTCAAAGTGCTCGAAGACAAGATGAGGAGTCTTGAGAACGTGAATTCCATGGGCGTTGATATGACCAAGTTGGGGATGATCTCAGACCTCAAGGTGCCTCCAAAGTTTAAGGTACCTGACTTCGAGAAGTATAAGGGCACCACTTGTCCCTGTGTCCATCTGAGGTCCTATTATCGAAAGATGTCTGCATATTCTGAAGATGAGAAGTTGCTGATGCACTTCTTCCAAGACAGTCTGTCAGGCCCCTCGCTGGAGTGGTATATGGGTTTGGAGCCCACAAGTGTACATAGTTGGAAAGACCTTGTTGAAGCATTCGTGCGCCACTATCAGTACAACAACGATCTGGCTCCCAACCGGGTTCAGCTACAAAATTTGTCTTAGAAGAACAACGAAGGATTTAAGGAGTACGCCCAAAGGTGGCTTTAACTGGCAGCAAGAGTCCAGCCACCGATGGTTGAGCGAGAACTTGTCGAGATGTTCGTGGCTACTCTTCCAGGTGTTTATTATGAGAAGCTTGTCAGTGGCATGTCGGGAAGCTTCTCCGATCTCATAATCACTGGAGAACATGTAGAGAATGGCATCAAACTCGACAAGATTCAGGGTGTAGATGTACCTTCAGCCGGAGGGGGAAAGAAGCCTTACAGTGGTAAGAGACGCGAAGGCGAGACAAGCTCAGTGTCTAATGCTCGGGGAAAAGGAAAAGGCCAATGCCAGCAGGTCGCTAGCATCACTATTCCTGCTATCCAGCAACCTCAGCAGCAACAACAGAACTAGCAAGGGTACCGGAGGTACCAGAATAAAGCACCTTTGTCAAGTCGTCATCTTGAAACCCCACCTATGTTGTACGCTCAGCTTTTGCCAACACTGCTTCAGTTGCAACTGATTCAGAAGAGAACTTTGGCTCCCTTGACAGGGACACCTCCACCTGGCTATGATGCAAATGTGAGATGTGAGTTTCATTCGGGGGCACCTGGCCACTCGATTGACAACTGTAAAGCATTTAAGCACAAAGTACAAGATATGGTTGATGCCAAGATAATCAACTTTTCTGATAATGTTCCGAATGTTACGAAGAACCCTATGCCCAACCACAGGGGAGATGGAGTTAGCGCCATCATTGAAGAGGAAGATTCAGACTTATTGACTGATGTCAAAGACCTGAAAACACCACTCAGTTTCGTTAAAGCCAAGTTGATGAAGAAAGGTATTTTCCCGTGCTGTGGGAAGTTTTGTATGGATTGTGCGAACCATTCAGACGGCTATGATCAGTTGGTAGCAGGGATCCAAAGCTTGATGAACGAGGGAATTCTGCAATTTAGTCGGAGGGCTGAGAGCAGATCAGGGGAAGTAATGCTAAAGCAGAAGGATGAGGTCGCCACTATCACCATCCCCCGTAAAACAATTACCATTTTTGCATCAAGGCCGCCTACGATCACCATAACGAAGGCTGGGCCTATACTGTTTGAGAGCACTAATGTTGTTCCATGGCACTATGGGGCAGATGTCTACTGCAATGGACAAAAGTTGGAGTTAGAGCCATCCGGGCAATCTGTTGACAACCTAGTCGGGACTGGGTGAATAACGCATAGTGGAAGAGTGTTCTCTCCACCAGAGACTGTAGCAGACAGAGCTGACAAGGCCAAAAAGACTGACAGAGGTAAAGGTAAGGTCGTCAAAGAAACCTCCCGTGAGGTAGAAAAAGACCTGCTTGTGAAAGACGCCGAGGAATTCATGAGACTGATCAAGAAAAGCAACTACAAAATAATTGATCATCTTCATCAGACGCCGTCTAAGATCTCTATTCTGAATCTGTTGTTGTATTCCGAGGCACACCGCAACGCTCTGTTAAAGGTTCTGAATGCAGCATATGTACCGCAAGAGATCTCCGTCAACCAGCTAGAGGGAGTAGTTGCTCATGTGAATGCTGGGAATAGATTAGGGTTTACTGACTTATAGCTGACGCCGAAAGGAAGGGACCATAATAACACCTTGCATATCTCGATGAATGTCGAGGAACGATCATGTCCTATGAGCTCGTGGGCACGGGATCATCCCTGAACGTTCTCCCTAAGAAAGCTCTGATGAGGCTGGATACAAGAGGGCTGATATGTACACCCAGTGACCTGGTGGTAAAAGCTTTCGATGGGACTAAGCGGACCATCTTTGGAGAAGTATTCCTGCCCATTCAGGTTGGGCCAGAAGCCCTTGACGCGGTTTTTTATATCATGGATATCATGCCTGCCTATAGCTGCCTATTGGGCCGGCCATGGATCCATTCTGCGGGCGCAGTAACTTTCACATTGCACCAGAAACTGAAGTATGCTGTGGGGGGCAGCATCGTGACCGTCTGTGGAGAAGAGGACATAATGGTGAGCCATTTGACATCTTTTAAGTCTGTCGAGGTGGATGGCGAGATCCACGAAACATTGTGCCAGGAGTTTGAGGCCGTTAAAGTCAAGGATGTGATTTCGATGATGATCGAAAAATAGAGGTGACCCTCTCTTCCTTCAAGGAAGCTCAAGCTGTGGTTCAAGCTGGTTCTGCCCCGGGCTGGGGGCAAGTCCTGGACATCCCTAACAAGAAAGATAGGTTTGGGTTAGGGTATTCTCCTTCTGCTGCTGCCTCATCCTCTCGCGGTATGTCATGCATCAAGGGGCCAATTTAGTTCACAAAAGGTGGAGTAATATTTGAGAATGTCAGCGTCGTGTCTGAAGACGACGAGGATAGTGACTGTGACCTGGACTCCTGGATTCAGCCGTGCAAGCCAGGCCAGAGCCTCAACAACTGGTCCTCCCAGGATGTCATCCAAGTGACTCGTAAAGAGTAATGCTTTGTCTTTTCCAATTATTGTACAACCTTATGCTCTACCCGGGGCATAACGGTTTTATTGTCAGGGCCTTGATTGGTTATGCATATACATATTATCAATAAATCAAAGGGCGTTTTCTTTGCATTCGGATTTTGTGATCTCTGTTATTCCTGTTTTATTTTTTGAAAAATAATAAAATGGCAATACGGTTTATGCTAACCTGCATATCCTCTTTTTAAGCTTAACCCTTGTTATTGCAGGATCCACACTACATACGACATCGACCCTGAACCTTCTATGACTCACTTCGAGTTTGATTGCCTGATATATCAAGCTGAAGAAGAGATTGTTGAGGATGAGGACCTTCCCGAGGAGTTGGCTCGATTGTTGAAACAAGAAGATAAGATCATTCTGCCTCACGAGGAAGAAATTGAGATTATTAATCCGGGTTCTGAGGAACTTATCAGAAATGTCCGAGTAGGGGCCGCATTACAGAGCGATGTCAAGAAAAGATTGGTCGAGATGCTTCGAGAGTATAGTGACATCTTTGCTTGGTCTTATAAAGATATGCCCGGGCTCGACACTGACATAGTGGTTCATCATCTACCACTGCGAGAAGATTGTCCTCCAGTTAAGCAGAAGCTTAGAAGGACACGACCAGACATGGCCGTTAAGATCAAAGAAGAGGTGCAAAAGCAGTTGGACGCTGGATTCTTGGTCGTGACTACTTACCCTCTGTGGGTCGCCAACATAGTACCTGTACTAAAGAAGGACGGTAAGGTGCGGATGTGCGTTGATTATCGGGATTTGAATAAGGCGAGCCCTAAAGATGATTTCCCGCTCCCTCATATTGACGTATTGGTCGACAATACTGCTCAATTTTCCGTGTTTTCGTTCATGGATGGCTTCTCCGGCTATAATCAGATCATGATGGCGCTGGAAGACATGGAGAAAACCACGTTGATTACACCATGGGGGACGTTCTGCTACAAAGTAATGCCTTTCGGTCTGAAGAACGCAGGGGCAACTTACCAGCGGGAGATGGTCACTTTGTTACATGACATGATTCACCATGAGATTGAAGTCTATGTTGATGACATGATTGCGAAGTCCCAAACGGAGGAGGGACATCTGGTCAATTTGCTGAAGCTTTTTGAGAGGCTTAGGAAATTCAGGTTGAGGCTGAATCCTAACAAGTGTACTTTCGGAGTACGGTTCAGAAAACTACTAGGGTTTATTGTGAGCGAAAAAGGCATTGAGGTTGATCCTGCCAAAATAAAAGCAATACAAGATATGCCAGCGCCAAAGACTGAAAAAGAAGTTTGTGGCTTCCTGGGGAGATTGAACTACATTGCTCGGTTCATATCTCAACTCACGGCCACATGCGAACCGATGTTCAAGTTGTTGAAAAAAGATCAGGTGATTATTTGGAACGAGGATAGCCAGAAGGCATTTGACAAGATAAAAAAGTATTCGCAGGAACCTCCAATTTTGATACCCCCAGTGGCTGGAAGGCCTCTAATTATGTACTTGACAGTTCTTGAGAATAGCATGGGTTGCGTTCTCGGTCAGCACGACGAGACTGGCAGAAAGGAGCATGCCATTTATTACTTGAGTAAAAAGTTCACAGATTTTGAGTCCCGTTACTCAATGCTGGAGAAAACATGTTGCGCACTCGCGTGGGCTGCCAAACGTTTATGATAGTATATGCTCAATCACATGACTATGTTAATATCAAAGTGGATCCAATCAAGTACGTCTTCGAGAAGCAGGCTCTCCCCGGGAGAATTTTCCGATGGCAAATGGTGTTGACGGAGTATGATATTCAATATGTTTCCCAGAAGGCCATCACAAGGGAAGTGTTTTGTCTGAGTACCTTGCCGAACAGCCTATCGAAGATTATCAGTCGATGAAATTTGAATTCCCTGATGAGGATATCATGTTTCTCAAGGTGAAAGATTGTGATGAACCGTTGCCAGATGAGGGGCCAGATAGGAAGTCCCAGTGGAAGTTGATATTCGACGGTGCAGTTAATTCGTATGGAAGTGGAATTGGGGCAATCATTATGACTCCCTAGGGATCCCACATCCCGTTCACTGCCAGATTGACTTTTCCGGTCACCAATAGTGAAACGGAATATGAGGCATGCATCATGGGTTTAGAAGAAGCCATTGATTTGAGAATCAAGAACCTGGATGTATACAGTGACTCGGCACTCGTTGTTAACCAAATAAAAGGGGAGTGGGAGACTCGTCAGTCGAATTTTGTCCCGTACATGAATTATGCCAGACGGCTGCTTCCTTTCTTTGATCGAGTGGAGCTCCATCATGTACCTAGAGCTGAAAATCAGATGGCTGACGCCTTAGCCACGTTGTCTTCAATGTATAAAGTCAATTTTTGGAATGAAGCTCCAAGAATTGTCATTTCCCGCCTCGATAGGCCTACATTCGTTTTCACAATTGAGGAAGCCTCCGATTGCAAGCCATGGTTCTACGATATCCAGAATTTCCTTATGACTAAGGAGTATCCTGTGGGAGCGTCAACCCAGGATAAGAAGACTCTGAGGATGCTGTCTGGAATTTTCTACCTCAATCCTGATGGAGTTATGTACAAGAGAAATCACGATCTCGTGCTACTCAGATGTGTGGACGAAAAAGTAGCTAGTTTGCTTATGGAGGAAGTCCATGAAGGCACATTTGGTACGCACGCCGGTGGACTTGCTATGACGCGGAAAATATTACGAGCAGGATATTATTGGATGACGATGGAGTCGGATTATTTCAAATTCACGAAGAGATGTCACAAATGCCAGATTTATGCTGATAAAATACATGTTCCGCCGTGCCCGTTGAATGTCATGTCATCCCCGTGGCCGTTCTCCATGTGGGCCATTGATATGATTGGCAAGATCGAGCCAACTGCATCTAATGGACACCGCTTCATCTTGGTAGCCATCGATTAATTCACCAAGTGGGTTGAAGCAGCTTCGTACGCTAATGTAACCAAGCAAGTGGTAGCAAGGTTTATAAAGAAGGACATCATCTGTCGATATGGAATTCCTGAGCGGATCATTACTGACAATGGTTCGAATCTAAACAACAAGATGATGAAGGAGTTATGCCAGAACTTCAAGATTGAACATCACAACTCATCACCTTACCAGCCGAAGATGAATGGTGCGGTTGAAGCGGCCAACAAAAACATTAAAAAGATAGTGCAAAAGATGGTTGTGACCTACAAAGATTGGCATGAGATGTTTCCATTTGCATTGCACGGTTATCGTATGACGGTACACACATCAACCGGGGCAACTCCTTTCTCACTAGTATACGGTATGGAAGTTGTCCTACTGTTCGAGGTCGAGATTCCTTCTTTGCGAGTTTTGGTTGACGTGAAACTCGATGAGGCAGAATGGATCAAGAATAGATTGAATCGACTAAACCTGATGGATGAGAAAAGATTAGCATCGATTGCATACGGTCGTTTGTACCAAAGCCGAATGAAGAAAGCTTACGATAAGAAGGTGTGTCCTCGAAGCTTTCAGACGGGTGATCTCGTCCTGAAGAAGATTCTTCCACCATATTCCGATCACAGGGGCAAGTGGACTCCTAACTACGAAGGTCCATATGTCGTCAGCAAGGTCTTCTTGGGAGGAGCCTTACTGTTATCCACGATGGATGGCGAAGATTTTTCATCCCCTGTGAACGCGGACGCAGTTAAAAAATACTTTGCTTAAAATGACCCGCTGGAAAGAAAAATAATATCTAGGCAAAAATAGGGCATCCCGGCGAACCCTAAAAAAGGAAAAAGGTTCGGGCAAAAATTAGGGATATAAATGAAAAATGTACACCCGCAAAGTCGAAAACCTGAAAGGGCGGCTTTGGCAAAAAAGGGTACCCCGGTGAATCGAAAACCCGAAAGGGCGGTTCAGGAAAAAGTTAGGGATTAAAAAAGCAAATCACTGCGTTCCACGTGTGAACTTTCATTGTTTGGTGGTTTGGGGAGACCTGAGGGCCGTTTATCCAAATCAATCTCTTCTAAAGCTGAAGCGTCGGAGAAGTATCGAAGTCGAGTGGGTCATCGAGGGATCAACTCATGGTGTTCGTCTACACAACATTGCCGACATTTGTATACATATTGTTGTATATTTCTGTATATACTTGCGCAACTTCCTCATTTCAGGAGCTTGCGTCTGTTGTAAAACATTTTGCCTATTTACAGGCTTGTTTATCAATAAAGATATACTATTTAGTATTTCTGTTTATTTGTTTAGCTTTTATTTGTTTTGTTTGCGAAAAAAAATGCTCGATGTTTTTGTTAAAATGCACATACATAAACTTACTGGCCTAGGCCGATAATTGTTGAAACATTGAATTACCTGAACATTGACACGGATGATAACCTTGATAGGTCCCTTTGTGAAGGGTATCTTGTCTGTTTGTTCACTTTAATGCAGGGCCGTCACCCTCCAGGCAGTAGGCCAGATGTATCCTAGGTAGGATCATCATTTCCCAAGCTGAGTCGTGCGCAGGGGTGTGTACTCGTTCCCAGCAGTGGGTTAACATGCAGTTTTCTCGTAGAAGATTAACCGTAAGTGTTCAGCTCTCGATAGTTCAGACTGAAGTCTCCGACAGAGTTGAAGTTCCCCACAAAGTGGTGTTCTCCCCGGAAGGTAGGGTTTGTTCCAGGGTCTGGTTGTCTATCCCCAGCCGAGTTTGCAGTCCTCCAAGAGAGTCGAATCCTTGGAAGTCGTTTAGGGCATTGTTGGTTTTCCCCAGCGGAGAGTGTTTGAATAGTTGTTGCTATACTTCCTCATCAGAGTCTGTATCCCCAGGAAGATTCTATCTGTGAAGGTCGTGCAGTTTATTTCTGCGATTGACATCGTTTCCTCAACAGTTTGTGGTTCGTATGCCCAGTTAAGCAAGTACCAGTTCCCGTAGAACTTTGTCCCCTGCAGAAAGTTGCCTGAGGTTTGTTTCCCCAGGTCAAGTCCAATTGAGATTGGTGTGATTTATTCTCCTCGGCAGGATGATTCTGTCTCCCCATCAAAATGATTCTGTAGCATCTTACATGGTTTCATAGCATTTACCCTAAACGCGTAGCATTTCCACCGTGTGGAGCATTACGCCATTGTTAAACATATGTATGTGAAACATGAGCTAGGTCCTTACCGTTCTTGTATGCAGGTGTTCCTCGGCAGACTTGTTTTCTTAAGATGATTCTAGAAGTCCCCAGCGAATTTGTTGGGTCAGGATGATTTTTGAATTCCTCCGCAGAGTTTATTCGTTCAGGATGATTCCTGAATCCCCAGAGCAGAGTTACTCGATAGTCCTCCAGAATCCCCAGTGTTGCACCTCAAATTTTGACCCCTTAGATTCTCATTATCATTTTAGGAGCATACTCATAAATTATCTAACCCTAACCCAGTGCAAGTTTGTCTTTGTCAAGTTACAGATGAATCAGGGTTTTGTACAGTCAAATCGAAGCTTCAGGGTTTGTGATCAATCCAAGTTTTAGACTAATTCAATCATGAAACAAGATCAAGGGTATCATACGATATCAATTGAGTGCCCAATTTGAGGTTGTTACCCCAGAATCAAGAACAGTGCATTTCAGGGCACCCGATTAGGGTTTATGACTAGTAAAAGTCAACTGTAGTTTGACTTTGGTGTTGGAAGGTGTTTTAATGGTGATATTATGATCCATGATGTTCATATAGCTTAATAAAGTTCATTCAAGAAGTATCAAAGTCTCAGGAGGTCCAGAGTGTCAACGGGCGACTCGGTAGTCACTGATCGATCGTACGGTTGACCAAAAAGTCAACCCTTCAAATTTAAGGAATTGGACTTCAAAGTGTGAATAAAAAATGTTCCTTATGTCATTTTGAACTTGCCTATCAATTTTCATGACCATTGGATCAAGGATGAAGAAGTAATCGAAAAATGGGGAAATTAGGGTTTTGAAAAGGGCTAAACCATAACTCCTTAACCACACATCCAAATGAAGTGGTTCAAATCTCATTAGAAATCTCTTAACAAATCCAAAAAAAGTCCCTAAGTGGTCCATGATCAAAAAATGCATAGATTTGGAGTTATGACCAAATTCATTTTGAGAAGGGAAAAAGACTTAGAAAAATTTCACTTTCAAGCTCATCTTTTAGCAACTTTGAGAGGTCTTTTGGCCAAGTTCCTTTGAGAATTTGAAACTCATGAAAACATGAATGTTTTAGAGATATTTGAGGGCTTTCTAAAAAGTACTAGCACATCTCAATGGCATTTGTAAACTGAGAGTTATGGATTTGGCAAGTTGGTGTTTTCACACTTGAGTCCCACATTGACAAACTTTCAAAAATCATTCCTTTGATCAATTGGGCCAATCTAAGCTTTTGAAACATGTTTTATCTGATATGTAGAGACTTTGTAGCATGGAAATACAATGAAAATGCATAGGAAAGTGAATTTGCCAAGTTTGCAAGTGGTCTTGCAACTTGCATTTGAAATCAATGACAAGCATGAGGTGGAAAGTAGAATCTGAACCAGCCATCAACCTATGCCTTCTAGCCTGGTTTTAGCCACTTCAAACTCATCATGAAGCCTGACTTAAGCTTACCTATCAGCCAAGAAAGCTCTTTTTTGGAGATTGGATTCAAAAAAATGAAAACCTTTCCTTCTTAAGAAGGAAATCTCCAAATCTGCCCACTACCCCCATTTGCCTATAAATAGAGGCACTCCCCACCTTATAAGAAACACAAGAGATCTTCTGAAAACCAGAGAAAGATCAAGCCCCCACCCTTTCACACTTTTCTCCAAAATCATCAAAATCACAAATCCACCAAAACCATGGAAAATCTGTCTTGACAGTCCAGCTGCCAAAACCATTTCTCCACACTCAAACTCACCAAACATCATCCCCACAACCCATAAATATGATATAGAAGGTGTTCCAACCATTGAACCACTCAAAAACCTCACCATTCAAAAAGTCAACTTCCATACCAAGTTACTTGACCACAATGCACAAAATCAGTCAAAACATATTCTAGACATTCTCTTGATGTTCTAACCATTCAAACACCTCATAAATATCATATCTCAACTGTCCAAAGCATTGAGAATCATTGGTAGAGTTTATTTCTCTAACTGTCACAACATTTGCACATTGCTTCAAAAGGAAGAAAAGTCTCAAGGCAAGGAGGTGACTGAAGTTCTCTGGGTTTCTTGGTATTTTTACTTGTTCAAGGCTGTCTACAAGAGGTATGTGGCATTGAAACTTCCTCTCATGCTTTACCTTACCATATGTTATAAGTTTGAGTTCATGTGTTGGAATTGTATTCTTGGTGCCACAAAACAGTTTTGAATATTTCAAACTTTGCCTTGCTGGCTTGTTGCCTGATTTCTGAGCATAATCATGTTTGTTCCCATGTATGTGATGTGTATGCATGACTTGTTTTGTTGGAGGACACACAGAACTTGAATTGCACATCCACCCTGTTTCACAATATGTCATTTTGCATTTTATGTGCCATATCCATTTCAATTGACTTTGCAGCTGACCTTGGTGTTTGGAATCCTCCCTCAACATACACATAAGCTGTAGGCATAGCTTGTTTGATCAAATGTACACAGAACCTGGTTCTGCACTTTTTCATGTTGCATCAAAATGCCATTTTGCAGTTTGTGAACCTTTTCTCATGACAACCAGTTTGAAACCACTTTGCTTGTCTAAACTTATTTGTTTACATGTATATAAGATATGTATATGATGTATGTAATTAAACTTGGTTTGAACTTTTTCATGCTTCATCAAAGATACCAAAGAGTAGTTGGATACCATTTCTCACCATATACCTTCTTGAGCTCCTTCTTTGTGCTTGAACTCATTTAACAACACATATGTGAACTGTTTGAGTGATTGGCTTGATCAAAATATGCCTAGAACATGAATTGAGTTTTCTCATGCATAACCAAAACACCAAAGTGCATTTTGAAAGTCATATTTTGTCACAGACAGTTATGAGCTGATTTTTGAACATGAACAAATTCATTAGCATGTATTTAATGTGTATAAGTGATTAGTTTGATCAGTATGTGCCTGGAATTTGAAATGCCTCACATCCTGCATACCACACTTGTCAATCTTGCAACTTGTACATCATCTTTTATCCCAGACTGTTTTGATCCATAAATGTGGTTTAGATTCACTCATTATCATTTATGTGGTGTGTGTACATGATTACATTGATTGAAAATTGGCTGGTATATGAACTTCATCCCAAAATGCATCTCACATATTCACAAAGCACACACTATCGGGTTTTCAAATGGAGGGGGAATTTCAAAAATCCAACAATGCCATCTTATTCCTTGTGATTTCCTATGCAATTTAGACCAAAAGTTTGTTGAAAACTATTAAGATTTGAGGAAGTTACATATCAAAATGCAATTCATCTTTTGCTTCATGTTTTATTCCCAGCCTGTTTTAAATGTTACCCATGTATTTTAATGGGGTGGCATTTACAAACGGATGTATAGCCACCCCAGTGGTAATCACCTTGTCACCTAAGCGCCTTGTACCAGCTGAACCTGGGTTCGACCTCTGAGGAGGGCAACCCTTTTGTCATTTTTTTACCATTTTTTACCCAAACATCAAAAAATCATATCTCCCTCATTTTTTTTATCATTTTGCACCCATTCTTTTTTAATTGTGTTTGTTTTTATGTCTACTTTTATGTCATGTTTTAAAATTCCATGTTTGCCTAATTTTTCATCCGTTTTGACTACTTGCAAGTTAAAGTGCATTTTGTAACTGTTTCCACATATGCAGATGAATTTCTCTCTTGTTATACTTGTGAATGACATGATATTTGCTTTCCCTCTTTTCCTCAATGTTAGTCAACATGCTAGGATTTTATTTTGATTGTTACCATGTTCATCTTGCTTCCTCTGAGGAATGTACTTAAGCTTGATCTGTCGTCACATTTCCTGCTTAATCAGTTGCTTTGATTGTCATCAATGCCTATCTTGTGTTTATCTTCAACATGTTCATTTAATGGTTGTCATCATACATTTATCTTCATCATGTTTAAAACTTTGTTAAGTATTTTCTTTTCCCCAAGTGATGAAGCTTGTTAGCTCTCATCCAAGTTACCTCCCCTCTCTCCTTCCAAAGGAAAGGTTTTTCCATTGACCCCTGTGTCATGAATAGTTCATTCACCATCCCTTGACTTTCTTAAGTCACTTTAACTTTGGTTTAAAAGCCATTAGACTTTGCCTTAAGTCTAAAAGACCCACTTGTACTAGGAGTGTTCTTCAACTAGAACCCTAGGATAGAGTTTGTCAACTCTATGTAAGAATCATTGTGATGATTTCTTACTTCCCCTTTTGAGTGTTACAATTTAGATTAGGGAGTTTTGTCAAACTCCACACAAACATTGTCATGTTTGTTCCCCCTTGAACCTTGATCATAATCAAGTGTTCTTCATCCCTTGTGAGGTGAACTACGATTGCTCTGATTCTATCCTAGTTAGGATACGTAGGCAGAAGACGCGACGTCTTTGCGAGCAAACTTAGTGTATATAACTTTAGGTTTCAACTTATACCTTTTCCCAATCCATAGCACATTTTCACAAACTTAGCAAGCAATCAAACAAAAGCTTCCTGTACAGTACTACAGATGCTTAGGGTGCTAACACCTTCCCTAGGTATAACCAACCCCCGATCCCCGAATCTCTTAGCGTTGTCGTTACATCGCGAAAAAGGTTTTTCTTTCTTTCGACCTTTCCATTGGATAAATTAAAGTTCGGTTGTAAAAGAATTAAGATTCAAGTTAATATAATAGCTTGATATCCAATTTTCACCGCAACAGAAATGGCGACTTCACTGGGGAGACTTTATTTCTTTGAGGGTTTAACCTATCTTGTTTGATTACTTGCTTATTTGTGAATACTTGTAAATATGTACATATGTGCCCTGTTGGATCTTGGGAACTTTGAGTGGTGAGACAACACTATACCCGTGTGAAGCGTACTTATGATAGGATGGTGGTATATTCAAGAAGGCTTATAGGGAGTTGATTCCCGACCAAGATGACTTGAGAAAACCACCGCTCAGTAGAGGCCCTTCTGAGAGTTAGTATTGTTGATCAAGTATTCGTGAAAATAATGCTACTTTCTACATGGGAGCCCGTGATACTGAGGACCTTTAGATTACCTTTTCCCCACTTTGGCTTTATTAGGATGTAATGCAATGACTATAAGGGAGTAATTCTGAAATAGTTGATATGCGATACTACACTTGGACGAGACTCTCTTGAGAATATTATCGACCACCAAGTATTTGGGAAATTGATAATATCCGAAAGATGGGTCGAGGACTCTGGGGGACCTTTTTTAGAACCTTGTTCTACAGTTTTGAAAAGCCCTAGTACATACCTTTGGGATGGGTAGACTTTGGTGTCGCTACTGCGAAAATCGGCGCCGGATAAACAGAAGAGTCGCCACCGTGCGTTATTTATCCCAAAGGAGGGAAAGGAAACGCTCGAAGTAAACCTGACGCAAAGACGGGAAAGGAATTGTCATCGCAACCAAATCCTGGATTCGGGAGTCGGTTACGCAAGGGGAAGGTATTAGCACCCCTCACGTCCGTCGTACTCGACGGGATCCACACTTGTTTTCTAGTACAGATTGTTATTCTATCTACGCTATAGGTCTGGGGTTAAAAGAAAATGACTTGGTAAAGTATCACACTTTATGCCTACGTATTCCCGTCTAGAACGAGAAATTAGAGTCAATGTAGTTCGCCTACCGACGGGAAAGGAGGGGAAGGTTGCTCGCTAGGATACGACATCAGATGCCTACGTACTTTCATACAACATGAAAGATCAGAGCAAACGTAGTTCGGGCCAAGGAAGACACAAATTTGTCTGACTGTTTTTTATCTTTCTGAAAAGAGGTTTCTTATGATTAGGAGTCCAAGCGGACAAAAATGACACTTTGATGTTTGTTTTCAGTCTTTTATGCAAGAACTGTTTTTTATGATATTTGCAATCTCTGACGCACTAGAGACTATGATTTGAGGGTGACTACGTTGTATTTCACCCTAAGGGTAACACACTAAGCAATCAGATTACTGAAGAGTGACCCTCCAGCAACCCTCTCTCAAATAGCTTAAGACTCGTAGGGTACGACATCGATTATCCTTATTACTGTGTCTTGAATTATTTTGAGATGAGAAAAGAAATTATAAAAAAAACCTAGGGTTTGAAAGGGGAATCAAAACTACCCTAATGTTATCCTGCATGGGTTACAACCTAATGTTTG
Source organism: Lathyrus sativus (assembly GCA_963859935.3). Classification (NCBI taxonomy): domain Eukaryota; kingdom Viridiplantae; phylum Streptophyta; class Magnoliopsida; order Fabales; family Fabaceae; genus Lathyrus; species Lathyrus sativus. The sequence goes on along the minus strand of OZ012735.1, from coordinate 306,831,731 downwards.
TCATAATTCCCTCCTGCACAGAGGAAATCAGAGATCCTAGGGAATAAACAGCAAAAGAAACAGATATACAGTAAACAATAAACATGTATGCAATGCAGCAGTACAAGCGAGGCAAGGGAGTCCCACTCAACCTCGAACCTGGGGAAACAATAAGCAAAGTGAAACAGCTTCACTTCAAACCTAAGGGGCAAGCTGAACAAGCCAACGAACAATACAGAAAAAGAAATAAAACCCAACACCAGCTCTGACAGCAACACCAGCTCTTTCAGCTACAGTTGATTAACAGCAAAAAAGGTTGACAGTAGCAACTTCAAGCAAGATCCCATCTTCACTCTTCAATGATCCTCAAAGCTTTAGATAAGCCCTTATCTCCAAAAATCTCCAGCTTTAGCAAGCACTGAACCCCAACAAGTAAACAGCTTCAAAAAGCAGCAGGACCCTAATCTTCAACAGATACCCAGCTTTGACAGGCATAGGCTTTATCTTCACTAATATTCAAAGAACTCCATTCTTCATAGGTTCCCATCTTCAATGCAATCACTCCAGAAGAAAATCAATTAATGATAGATGAAATTGAGATACTAAGAGGCTCAGTGACAACCCAGGGAAATCACTAAGATCTTAGCATAGTAAGTAAAAGGTATCCTCAAGGTTCTACCCATCCAAAGCTTGCTCTACATCCCTCCTAAGGAGAGATGGAACTTCTTTGGGGGACCTTGTGTCATGGGATAGAATAAAGGCACAAGAAGCTCTCTATGTTTGACAAAAGAAACAATACTATTCTAATGCTCTTCTTATGATCCCTAATCCCTAAGCCTCTGACAAGCCCTCTATTAAAGGAGAAGTCACCAACTCCAAGCTTCTTCAAACCATCCAAGGAAATTCCATTTGATCTTCAAGTCCTCCAAGCAAAGCCCAAGTCAAAAGCACTCCAAAATAGCCTCACACAAGCATAACTAAATCCAATACCCAAAGGAGAAACCCAAAATGAACACACAAGTTGCAAAACTCAGATAAAATGCTAACCATCAACATAAAATCCTAGATAAATTTCTAAGGGAGCCTAACCCTATACCCAATACCCCATAGGAATCCCAAACCCTAGATCAACCATTTAGTCCTCAAACTATGCACAAAACTACAACTATATGTTGTGAAACCCTAATCCTAGCACCCTAAACTTCATTATTCAAAACTAACCTAAATTTCATCATAAAAATATGAGAAAAATCACTAAGGATACATGCTTCCCTAACCTAATCAACCTCACAAGAATCAACCAAAAATCATGCACCAATCTCTCATACTAAATTCAGAAAAATGAAGTATCAAACAAATGCAAGATAAAAACAATCAAATTGTAAAATATGCCAGAAAATATAAAATGCATGAATTAATGTTTTTATTGTTTTATTAAATTCTAGAAACCCTAAGGAAAACATAGAAAAAATTCCCATCCAAAAATGTTTATTTTTCAATTAGTTATGAATTTTCTAATTAACCTAAAATAATGTGTGAAAATGAGAAAAAAAGAAAATCATGCGTGACAAATAGCAATAAACTGAAGTGTAAAACACTAAATGGGCTCAGAGGGGGTGCATATAGGAAGCTCTACCTAAGCCCATCATTCAATCAGAAATAAAAATGAAAATCAAATGGAAAATAGAAAAGTCTTGGTATGAATAGCAATGTTTTTACGTGTAAATTCCATTGGGCCTTGGACAAGGGGTGTACATAGCATGTTCTACCTGAGCCCATCCAAGAATGTTTAGTAAAACGGTGCATTTTGTACTCAGACTCCTCACAAATTTCCATGCATCTTGGCCGTTAGATTAGGATTTGGTCAAAGGTCTCAGCAGGATCTAATGGTCACAAGACCTTCTTCTTCGTTTTAAACGTTGGAGGGAACCATGACCCGACGGTGGCCGGCGGTGGAGCCACCGTCGTCCCCAACCATCAATTGTCTAATCCTTGAATTTCTTTACCAGAAAGCTCCTAGCAATGATCTACATCACATCTAACTATATAAAACCTAACAATTATACCTATATCAAGCCATAGGATAAGATTTACATACCTACAAAAATCGAGTGAACAAACTAAACAATCCTTCAAATTAGGCTTCAAGAATCTCCAGATTGCTTCAATGATGTATGATTAAGCTTCTGTATGCATCAAATTGGATTGAATCTTCTTGAATCACCAGATGCGATTCTGAGCTGCAAGCTATGAACTCCAAATGCTCTCTCACGATTCTTCACCGATCTTGATCAACAACCTATCTGGAATCACACACACATTCAAGAGGAAACTTTTGAATGCAAGAAATTGGATTGAAATCGATCAAGTTCTTGTAACCGTTTGTGATTTGCAAACTGAAAATTCAGAAATCAATCTCTCCAATCTCTCTCAATTTCCACCAACCAATGCCTTGAACCTCTTCTAATACTTATATAGAACATGTATGAAAGCTCTAGAACCTTCTGGATTGATCCAATGAGAAGTTCAATATCTCATGCCATGGAAATCTCATCTCATGCTACTCTCGTGACAGTTCAGATAACAACTTGTGTTTTCACTTGATTTTGATCCAAATTCTCACCACGTGACATATTGAATGTGTTAGGATTGATTAGAGCCTTGTAGCTGATCCAAGGAATGAGTTTGCATATGTTACTTAAGTGTGAAGCTATCAAATGCAACCCTTTGAATTTGACCTCAAATGGAAAAAGTAATATTTCCATTGTCTTTAAAACCTCATTTCTGATCAAAATGATATATCACATGCCCTATCTTGGCCTTAGAACAAAAAATCACAAAATTGACTTTTTAATGAACTTTAATTCTTCCTTTTCTTAGGCCATTTTTGCAATTTTGTGATACAAGTCATTACAAGCTCTCATGACTTCTTACCTAGCATAAAAACATCATTCTAAACACATCTCATGTTGAACATTTTTTCATTTGAGGAGTGGAAGATAGAGATTTTGACCTATGTTGAAAAATGACCTATAATCATCAATACCCAAAATACCGCTGGATTGCCAAGATCATAACTTGAGTTCTACAAATCCTCTTGAGGACTTCTAGTACTCTACGGAAAGCTAAGATCATGATCTACAACTCTTATGTTGGCCAAGAATCCATTTGACAATTCCTTGAGGGACAAAAGTTGCTTGGAAGTCAAGTGACTTTCACAGATAAATTTCAGTGTCCTCTGATGACCCATAACTTGCAAGAACCATAACTTGAGTTCTACAAATATTTTTGAAGACTTATAGTATTCAAATTAAATACATTGAGAAGCTCTACAAGTTTCATGTTGGCCAAGAATCCATTTGAAACTTGCATTTTGACTTATCTGGCTTGGAAGTTAGGCCTAAATTAGGGGATTTTACATTGAAACCCTAATTTGGCAACTCCTCCCACTCTTGATTCTCTTTGATTTATCCTTGGCACAACACCACACATGTATCAACATATCAATTCATGAATCCCACAGCCTTCAATTAAGCCTTGATGTTCTTCAATCACTCGGTTGACCTAGGGTTGACCCAGATGAAACCCTAGTTGACTGCACTTCAACTGTGGCTCTTGTACTTGAATCAATGACTTGTCTCATCTTCAATATGACCCTCTAGGCATTTCATAAGCTTTGTACACATTCCATACCCTCAATTCATAGCTCATACCCTCATTGATGACCCTCACTACACCTCAAATTAGGAGAGAAGTCCACTGGTTGACCCTCAAACTTCTCAAAGCTTCAAACATTTCTTGATGACTTGGATGGTCTTAAGCTTGAATAACAACCCTTGATGTGCTTCTTTAGATAAGAATGGCACTTGATCCCTTGTTATATGACTTGTTATGTAATGATATGCAACTGATAGGACTATGTACATGATGCATCTATGCAAATGATAATGCAATTAAAACATAAACCAGGTGAAATAGGTTGAGCAAATTTTAGGGTGCAACAGCTGCCCCTATTCAAACGGCTTGGACCCGACTGGGTGAAGAGCGAACTGCCTTCAAACAATCGAGGTACGAGACGATTGAATACCAAGAACCCAGAAATTTGCCAACCGCAGAAATAAACTGCACAAACTGCTTGAAAAACCACATCTGCTGACTGGATCCGGTTGTTACGGAAACAAACTGATCAATCCCCTGGTGTTAAATTCTGATTTCAATGTCAATCGCCTGCGTAACGCCACAGGCTTTGAACTCCCTTTTGCCAAATTACCCTGCTTTATGTCCATGTTAGCACTCCGCTATCTGTTAATACGGAGAAAACAAATTAGTGACCATGCTGGGGATCATTTTCATCGACCCGAAAAAGATTCTATCATCGCGGGGATAGAACTTTGTCCATGTTAGGCGCTATATTCTGTCAACACAGAAAAATCCTGACGACTTCGCTGGGGAAACATTTCCATCACAAGGGACTCATCTGCCGACCCCTACAAGAAAATCATCTGCCTATACACAGGAAACCCCATCTGTCTACTTCATACGGGAAAAGTCGTCTGCCTGATTACAGGAAAATCTATCCGCCTGCTTCATACGGGAAACTCCATCTGCCTGATTCATACAGGAAAACATAACACATCTGCCTGGTTCATACATGAAAGTTCATCCGCCTGCTTCATACAGGAAACATAACACATCTGCCTGGTTCATACAGGAAAGTTCATCCGCCCGATTCTTACGGGAAAACATAACACATCTGCCTGGTTCATACAGGAAAGTTCATCCGCCTGATTCTTACGGGAAAACATAACACATCTGCCTGGTTCATACAGGAAAGTTCATCCGCCTGAATCTTACGGGAAACATAACACATCTGCCTGGTTCATACAGGAAAGTTCATCCGCCTGCTTCATACGGGAAACATAACACATCTTCCTGGTTCAAACAGGAAAGTTCATCCGCCTGATTCTTACGGGAAACATAACACATCTACCTGGTTCATACAGGAAAGTTCATCTGCCTGCTTCATACGGGAAACATAACACATCTGCCTGGTTCATACAGGAAAGTTCATCCGCCTGATTCTTACGGGAAAACGTAACACATCTACCTGGTTCATACAAGAAAGTTCATCCGCCTGATTCTTACAGGAAAGTTCATCCGCCTGCTTCATACGGGAAACATAACACATCTGCCTGGTTCATACAGGAAAGTTCATCGGCCTGATTCTTACGGGAAAACATAACACATCTGCCTGGTTCATACACGAAAGTTCATCCGCCTGCTTCATACGGGAAACATAACATATCTGCCTGGTTCATACGGGAAATTTCATCCACCTGATTCTTACGGGAAAACATAACACATCTGCCTGGTTCATACAGGAAAGTTCATCCGCCTGATTCTTACGGGAAAACATAACACATCTGCCTGGTTCATATAGGAAAGTTCATCCGCCTGCTTCATACGGGAAACATAACACATCTTCCTGGTTCATACAGGAAAGTTCATCCGCCTGATTCTTACGGGAAAACGTAACACATCTTCCTGGTTCATAGAGGAAAGTTCATCCGCCTGATTCTTACGGGGAAACATAACACATCTGCCTGGTTCATACAGGAAAGTTCATCCGCCTGATTCTTACGGGAAAACAACATCTTGGATATAGCTTCCTTGCATATTCTTGGTAGTAGCTAACTCCATTGGGGGTATCCTGGAAATAATTGCCCGACACCCGTTTCGACAACAAGTGACCTCTTCTGAATTTTTGATTCATGAAACCCTGAAATGCTGCCGCGACAACAAACTTGTCTCACGGCGAGACCTCGATCATCTGGTAATAAATCTGAATTACAACTTTATACTCCTGCTGAGAAACACACCTGAAAAGCAAAAGGTTAACCAACCTGATTTATGTTTCAAAATGCGTATGTTTGGCAATGGCGTAATGCTCCATATGGCATGGAAATGCTACACGTTTTTTTGGGGTAGATGCAAATATGATAAATTATGCAAATGCAAATGCAGGTTCAGGCTGCTGGGGAAGGCTCTGACAAGCTTTCTTCAACACTGCTGTTGAGGACAAATACCACCCTGTTGAGGATGAACGGGTATCGTAAAGTATTCTAGCAAAATAAATGTCGGAAATACCACCAACTCTGCCGGGGAGAGATAATACACCTCGATTTCCAATGGGAGGAAAGAATAACACCTGCTGGGAAGATTAACTCAGCTGGGGGAGAAGCAACCCTTCTAGGGGACAACTGTCTGGGTACAGTTTACAAACCTGGAACTACCACTCCGCTGGGGATAATCATCCTAACGAAAACATGATGACCTGCGGGGAGAAAGAAAACCATCCTCGGTGGGGATAACCCTTCTGAACCTACTACCTTGGTTACGTGCCGCGAAAATCCTCCCAGCTGGGGATTGAGCGCACACATACTCGACTCTTTGGGGAGTATAAACTCTGCATGGGATATTGATCTTGTCTTGCTGGGGATGTCCTGTGGACAACATCCATGAGGATACCCTTCTAGGGAAAATAATTCTTCCTTCGGTAAAGGATAATCATCGTCTCAACCTCTGGGGATGAGGTACGACCTGTTGGGAAATAAGGTCAAGTCCTTCTTCCAGGGCCTCTGGCTGGGGCCACCATTTTCTGATTGTCCGCTTCAAGGGCAAGAACCCTGCAAAACACAAACGAGACAAAACAAATCTATACAATCAAATCTATTCGGGTTAGCGTCCGCGATATTATTTCAGTCAATTTGAAGTTTTAGCAATTGTCGGCAAGGGCCAGCAAAGTTATGCACATGCGAGTTTATCAAAAACATAGGCGTTTTCCACATGCAAAACAGTAAAGCACAACCATCAAATACTGAATAACATGTTTTATTAATGACAGGCCTCTGAATAGGAAAAGTTTTGTACACCAGATGCAACTTCTGAAAAGAAGAAGTTACGCACACACACATACATATATGCACAAAAAGCATAAAAAATACAAAACAATATTTGTATACATTTTTGCAACGTGGTGCAGACAAACATCATGAGCTGATCCTCCTATGACTTGCCTGACTCTGGCACTTTCCCGGTATTCGACTTTCGGAAGAGATTGTGTTGGATAAACGAACCCTCAGGTACTCCCAAACCACTAAGCATTGCTATATCAAATTCAGACCACAGTCATTTGCTTTTTCAATCCGTAACTTTTACGTGAACCGCCCTTTGCGGGTTTTCGATTCACCGGGATACCCTTTTTTGCCGAAGTTGCCCTTTGCATGTTTTCGACTTCGCGGGTGTACATCTTTTCAATTTTATCCCTAACTTTTGCCCAAACCCTTTTATTCATTTTTTATGGTTCGCCGGGATGCCCTATTTTTGCCTGGACTCTCTTTTTACTGTCCAGCAGGTCACTTTCAAGCAAAGTATTTTTTAACCGCGTCCGAATTCACAGGCGACGTAAAGTCTTCACCATCCATGGTAGATAGTAGGAAGGCTCCTCCAGAGAATACTTTTTTGACAACGTAGGGACCTTTATAGTTAGGGGTCCACTTGCCCCTGTGATCTGTTTGTGGCGGGAGAATCCTCTTCAGCACAAGGTCGCCCATCTGAAAGCTTTGTGGACATATCTTCTTATCATACGCTTTCTTCATCCGGCTCTGGTACAACCGACCGTATGCTAGAGAAGCTAGCCTCTTCTCATCCATTAAACTCAGTTGATTCAACCTGTCTTTTACCCATTCTGCCTCGTCAAGTTGGACATCTCGTAAAACCCTCAAGGAAGGAATCTCAACCTCCAACGGTAACACTGCCTCCATTCCGTATACCAACGAAAAAGGGGTTGCCCCGGTTGATGTGCGTACCGTCGTACGATAACCGTGCAAAGCGAAAGGTAGCATTTCATGCCAGTCCTTATACGTCACAACCATCTTCTGGACGGTCTTCTTTATGTTCTTATTAGCCGCTTCAACAACACCATTCATCTTGGGTCGGTAAGGAGAAGAGTTATGATGTTCAATCTTAAAATTCTGGCACAGCTCTTTCATCATCTTGTTATTCAAATTCGAACCGTTGTCGGTGATAATTCGCTCAGGGATTCCATATCTGCAGATAATATCTCGTTTGATAAATCTGGCGACCACTTGTTTGGTGACATTGGCATATGACGCTGCTTCCACCCATTTGGTGAAGTAATCAATTGCCACCAAGATGAACCGGTGTCCGTTGGATGCCGTAGGCTCAATCTTCCCGATCATATCAATTCCCCACATCGAGAACAACCACGGTGATGACATCACATTCAGAGGACTTGGGGGTACATGGACCTTGTCCGCATAAATTTGGCATTTGTGACACCTCTTTGCAAACTTGAAACAGTCTGTTTCCATAGTTAGCCAGTAATAACCTGCCCGCAGCAGTTTTCTCGTCATAGCATGCCCACCGGCATGTGTAACAAACGTACCCTCATGTATCTCTTCCATGAGCAACTTTGCTTCTTTCTCATCTACACAACGTAGCAACACCAAGTCGTGGTTTCTTTTGTATAGGACACCGTCAGGATTCAAATAGAAATTGCCAGCCAACCTCCTGAGAGTCTTCTGATCTTGACTGGATGCCTTAGCCGGATACTCCTTGTTCTTCAGGAAATTCTGGATGTCAAAGTACCAGGGTTGACCATCGGGAGCCTCGTCGATAGCAAATATGAAGGCAGGCCTATCGAGCCAAGAGATCACAATCCGGAGAGCCTCATTCCAGAAGTTAACTTTATACATTGAAGACAATGTCGCCAGGGCGTCAGCCATTTGATTTTCTGCTCGCGGCACATGATGCAATTCCACCTTGTCGAAGAAAGGCAACAATCTCCTTGCATAATTCATATATGGTATCAAATTGGGCTGACGTGTCTCCCATTCTCCTTTAATATGATTCACTACCAGAGCTGAGTCTCCGTATACATCTAGATGCTTGATTCGCAAATCAATAGCTTCTTCGAGCCCCATGATGCAAGCCTTATATTCAGCCTCATTATTGGTAACGGGAAAGGTCAATCGAGAAGTAAAGGGGATGTGCGACCCCTGAGGAGTAGTAATAATTGCACCTATTCCACTACTATAGGAATTTACAGCTCCGTCAAATATCAACTGCCATTTGGAACCCAACTCTGGTCCTTCATCCGGCAACGGTTCTTCACAATCTTTCATTTTCAGGTACATGATATCCTCGTCAGGAAAATCAAACCTCATCGATTGGTAGTCCTCAACAGGCTGCTCTGCAAGGTACTCGGACAAAACGCTACCTTTAATAGCCTTTTGTGAGACATACTGAATATCATATTCGGTTAACACCATTTGCCATCGGGCAATTCTTCCGGAGAGTGCTTGCTTCTCAAACACGTATTTGATTGGATCCATCTTTGAAATTAGCAGGGTTGTATGATTCAGCATGTATTGCCTCAAACGTTTGGCGGCCCAGGCTAGCGCACAACATGTTTTCTCAAGCATTGAGTATCTGGACTCACAGTCGGTAAACTTCTTACTCAAATAGTAGATCGCATGCTCTTTACGTCTTGTCTCATCGTGTTGACCGAGAACACAACCCATACTTTCCTCGAGAACCGTCAAATACATAATCAACGGTCTCCCGGCCACTAGGGGTATCAAAACAGGAGGTTCCTGCAAGTATTCTTTTATCTTGTTGAACGCCTTTTGACAATTTTCATTCCAGGTCACAACCTGGTCCTTTTTCAACAACTTGAATAACGGCTCGCACGTCGCAGTTAAGTGAGATATGAACCGGGCGATATAGTTCAACCTCCCTAAAAACCCACGCACTTCTTTTTCTGTTTTAGGCGTCGGCATTTCTTGTATGGATTTTATTTTCACAGGATCAACCTCTATCCCCTTTTTGCTCACAATAAACCCCAGCAATTTACCCGATCTCACCCCGAAGGTGCACTTGTTAGGGTTCAGTCTCAACCTTAACTTCCTAAGCCTTTTGAACAATTTCAGCAGATTAACCAAATGCTCGTCCTCCGTCTGAGATTTGGCAATCATATCATCAATATAAACCTCGATCTCTTTATGCATCATATCGTGAAAGAGAGTCGTCATAGCACGTTGATATGTTGCCCCAGCGTTCTTCAATCCGAAGGGCATCACTTTGTAACAAAATGTTCCCCAGGGAGTAATAAAGGTAGTCTTCTCCATGTCTTCTGGCGCCATTTTGATCTGTTTATAGCCCGAGAATCCGTCCATGAAGGAGAATACGGAGAACTGAGCAGTGTTATCAACCAGCACATCGATGTGAGGAAGTGGAAAGTCATCTTTCGGGCTCGCTTTGTTCAAATCACGGTAGTCTACACACATTCGCACTTTACCGTCTTTCTTCGGTACTGGCACAATATTCACGACCCACGAGGGGTATTTTGTAACAGCCAGGAAACCATTATCCCACTGTTTTTGAACATCCTCCTTAATCTTCACAGCCATGTCCGGTCTAGTTCTTTGGAGTTTCTGCTTAATAGGCGGACATTCCTCTCGCAGTGGCAGACGGTGAACAACCATATCCAACCCAGGCATATCCTCGTACGAACAAGCAAATATATCACTATACTCTTTGAGCATCTCAACCAATCTTTGCTTGATGTCGCTCTGTAGCGCAACCCCTATACGGATGTTTCTCACAACCTCTTCCGACCCCAAATTAATAATCTCAATGACTTCCTCATGAGGCAGAATGATTCTTTCTTCTTGTTTCAATAACCAGGTCAACTCCTCTGGTATGTCGCCATCTTCCACAATCTCTTCCTCAGCCTGAAATATCGGGTGCTCAAAGTCGAAGTGAGTCATAGGCGGTTCATAGATGTCATCTGAAATAGTAATCCTGCAAAGGAAATGGTTAAATGCTTCAAAACGCAGACAAAGCAAATAACCACATTGCCATTTTATTATAAAAGATAAAAACAGGAAAAACAGGGATCACAACATTTGTATATGAAAAAAGCCTTTATTTCATGATTAAACAATGTAATGTACATAACCAAATGGCCCTAAGCAAAATCACTATGCCCCGGGTAGAACACATGATTATTCAACAATTGAGAAAACAAATCATTACTGTTTAGTTGTCACGGGAACAGTTTCCCGGATAGACCAATTGCAGAGACTTTGTCCTGGCACGCTTGGCTTGATCCACGCGTCCATGTCACAGTCGCTATCTCCTTCTTCAAAATCGGAAACAACATTGATAGTCTCGAAGCTCACCCGCTTTGGTGTGATGGTTATCGGCCCTCTGAACTTGGGCGCTCCTGAAGAGGATGCTGACGACGAAGGATGATATCCAAGCCCGAACCTGTCATTCTTCACGAGAATCTCCAATACCTGCCCTCAGCCCTTGGCCTTGCCTGCCTGCACTAGAGCTTGAGCCTCTTTGTAGGATGGCACTGCCACATCTGATACTTTGCTAGGCACTGGAATTCTGTCTTTAATTCACAACCCCTCGAAGGCTTGACAGGGTGTTTCGTGTATTTCGCCGTCGACCTCGACATATTTGAACAAAGACAAATGGCTAACCAGAATATCTTCTTCTCCACAAACAGTGACGACACTATCCCCAACCATATACTTCATCTTTTGGTGCAACGTGGATGTGACTGCCCCGGCAGCATGAATCCATGGGCGCCCAAGAAGGCAACTATACGCTGGCTGGATGTCCATTATATAGAATTTAGTTTCAAATATTTCAGGCCCCACCTGCAATGGTAATGTTATTGATCCGAAAACCGACCTCCTCGTCCCATCCAACACTCTCACCACTAAATCGCTTGGCGTGCAGATAATCCCCATGATATCTAACTTCATCATGGCTTTCTTCGGTAGCACATTCAGGGAAGATCCAGTGTCTACTAAAACATGGGACATGACCGTGCCCCGACATTCGACTGACACATGCAATTCCATATTGTGCTCTCGCCCTCTCGGAGTCAAATCAAAGTCTGTGAAGCCCAAACTGTGCCCCGCGTTGACATGCGCCATTACCCCTTCTAACTGATTAACAAAAACTTCTTGAGGAACGAACGACGTGTCTAGAATCTTCAGCAGAGCGTTCCGGTGGGCCTCGGAACATAACAGCAATGATAGGATGGAAATTTTTGACGGCGTTTGTTGGAGGTGCTCAATGATTTTGTAATCACTTGTACGAATGAGCCTCATAAACTCTTCCACATCCTTAAGTGACGTGTCCTTTTCATTCGACTGAGAAGGACCACCCTCAGTTACCTTGGCTTTGCCCTTGGCTAACCTTTCTACCTCTACCTCGGGCGACGTGAAGATTCTTCCGCTTCTGGTCATACCCCCTGTTCCGACAACATTATCTACAACCCCAGCTGGTTGTCCATTGACTTCAATTTTCTTACCGTTGCAATATACCTCCAACCCGTAATTCCACGAGACTGCTTTAGTACTCTCAAAAGGAACCGGTCCTGCTTTGGTAATCGTGATCGTCGACCGCCTGGAGGGCGCTGTTATCGTTATTGTTTTCCTCGGAATCGTCACCGTTGCAACATCATTCAGCTCATCACACAACGCCTCTACAGGCTTTTCAACTGCGGTCCTATCAAATTGCAATGTACCTTCATCCATCATAGCCTGAATACCCTGCTTCAGCTCATTACAACCCTCTGGCTGGGTCCAACAATCCAAGCAGAATTCATCACAACCCGGGAATACACCCCTTTTTAACAGCGTACTTTTAATCTCACCCAACGGTGTCTTTAGCTCATTGACATCCATCACTAGATTCAGATTTTCTTCCGTCAAGACGGCATTTGCCCCATGATTGGGCATAGGATGTTGTACGATATTTGGACCCGCTTGTCCAAAATTAATAGCTTTGTTATCCAATAAATCCTGAACTTTGTGTTTAAATGCCTGACAAGCTTCTATATCATGCCCGGGCACTCCAGAATGGAATTCACAATGCTTGTTGGCGTCATATCCGTAAGGAAGTACTGCCCCTGTAGGTGGTGCCAAAGTCCTCTTTTCAACCAAGTTCAACCCTAGCAGGGTCTGGAGGAGTTCTGCATACGTGGAAGGAGGTGCGTCGAACACTCTTTTTGGTCTCGCATTCTGTACCCTTCTCTGACCAGGATTCTGTCCTTGCTGTTGCTGTGGTTGTTGTTATTGTGGCTGCCTCTGTTGAGGAAGCGGGATAGTGACACTAGCTATCTGTTGCGGCTGAACATACTGATTTCTTCCTCTGCCCCTGCCCCTGCCACCAAACACGGCACTAGTATCACCCTGTCGTCTACCACCAAATGCTTTTCTGGCACCTCCTGTTGAAGTAGACTCACCTGCTTGGAACCTTCCAACTTTAATCCCGTTCTCAATCATCTCCCCCATAAGAATCAAATCTGAGAAACTGCTCAATGACACACTAAACAATTTTTCGTAGAACACCCCTGTAAATGTCCCAATGAACATATCATTCGTCTCCCTTTAAATTAAAGGAGGATGCACCCTCGCTGCCATATCGCGCCACCTTTGCACATACTCTTTAAAGCTTTCACCGTTCTTCTGTGACAAACCCTGCAATTGGGCCCAGTTTGGAGCCAGGTCGCTGTTATATTTGTAATGTGTCACGAAAGCATCAGCCAACTGCTTCCAGGTTTTAATCTGCGTGGGCTCTAGCCCCATATACCATTCAAGTGAAGGTCCTGATAAGCTATCCTGAAAGAAATGCATGCACATCCTTTCATCATCTGAATACGCGGACATCCTTCTGTAGTAAGAGCGGACATGGACTTTAGGGCAGGTGTCCCCCTTGTACTTGTCAAAAGTGGGAGCCTTGAATTTCAACGGCACCCTCAGCCCTGGTACCAAGCCCATTGTAGTCATATCCAAACTGGTGGAGTTCTGATTCACCACCCCCTTCATCTGTTCTTCAAGCATTCTAATCCTCTGCACAGGATCAACAGGTCCTTCAAATCCCATACCTCTTCCAGAGAAGGCGTCCTCCTGGTGGTCTTCACCCCAATTCACATTTCCGTTTCCTTATCCGTTGTAACCAGTGTTGCAACCAAACCCTTGTTGATTGATCATGGGACCTCGTCCCCCGTTACAGAAACCCTGGTTGACCCTAACAGATCCAAACCCAGTGTTGACAGGAATCACCCCAGCACCATTCATATTACCAAATCCACCATACCCCTAGTTAGCGTTACCAAAACCGTCATAACGGAAACCCTGAGCGTTGAAGCCGAATTTCCCGTCCTGATTGACGTAATCAAATCCCTGATCATTGTAGCCAAAACCATTGTTGCCAAAACCATTACCGCCATTGTTGTTACCACCACCTTGGTTGGCGTCCCCAAATCCAACATTGTTAACAACAGTCTCGTTTCCATTCCATGTGTTACCATTGCTAGCGCCAGCGCCCTCGTTTACAACCACAACAGGTGGGGTCACTACAGGTGGAACCACAGGCGTAGGGGGCCCATCCTCCGGAATAGTTTCAACGTGCACAGAATTGTGGTCATTGTTGCCATTCCCATTAGTCCGCGTCAGCAGCGGCTATACCAATGTCTGGAGGCTCTCCTGGCCCTTAGCGATATTCTCCATTGCTTGCATGAATAGATTCAGCTTCTCACGGATTTCCTGCATCTCCACTTGGACTTGATCCATGATTCTCTTGCAGTTGTTTCGGGTTGAGTAGCGGTGGACTCTTTGTTCGTCAATCCTGAAAAACCTGAAGATGCAGGAAATAAGATACAGATTCAAGAATACCGGTCATGCAATATGAATGCAGATGCAATTGTGTAAATATGCTACAGGTTATATTCCCCCCGATTCTGGTTTCGGAGAGAAGGCCATCATGACAATGGAGTCCCCATCAAGCAAGCAAGGAATCAGAAAACCCTCATATATAAACAAATGCCAAGAGGCTGAGTACAAGAGTACAACTGAATACAACTGAAGAGACCTCGGCCAACAAGCCTGGCGATGGTCAAAATACAAGTACAGATAGCAAAAGCAAGGCAAAGATAAATCAGGCCAAATGGCGTGCTCTGACATCTTTCAATATCCTCAACGTCTCCGATTGCCCTAGTCGACAAAAGTAAGGCATGCCGCTCGGCAGTGGATCTCAGCTTTTTGGCGTCGTCCTTGCAGGTTCCTTCGCCAAAACACTCGTCGAGTCTGCATCTCTTGGAGCCGACCTTCACTTTAAAACCTCTTAGTTTCTCGCCAAGGTCACTTACTCTAAGCTCAACAGCGCTCCTAAGTGATGTCTCTTCATCAATTTTTACGTCTTGGGCTCTAATCTGTGTCTCTAGCGTGGCGATCTGCAGCTTCAGTTCATCTTCACGCTCCTTCCGCTTGGTAAGCGTGGCATTCCAAAATGCTTCCCACTTGCTGAGGCGGGAATAAGCTTTGCTTAAAAGTTCCTTCTTGAAAGCAAGCACCTTTCTAACACCGTTCAAGGCTATTCCCACTTTTTCTTTCTTGTTGGTCTCTTCTGTCAGCTCTGAACCCAACCTATTAATCAATTCAGTTTGTTCCCTCACAGTGAAGGTAGCTTCATTCTTCTCATGACGCAACTGGAGGATCTCTTTTTCTAACTCATCATTGGCTTTCTTCAATTCTTCGTTTTCGGCCAACAATTTGTTATACTTCTCACTCTCTTCCGAAGTAGGTACCTCAATCATTGGAAGATACAGGGGTTCCGCAGCAGGATAAGGCATCAAGGAAGTACTAGCTCCCTCGCGGATCCAAGCCAAATAAGGATCATAAGCCTTGCTGTTGCTCTTACCAAGCAAAGCTTTCCCTCTCCTATGGATGTTAGCCCATGCATGTCTCAATCTGATCAAAATAGTCGGGTCTAATAACCCCGTGAGATACAGAGATTCCTGCATCTCCTTCTCAATAGGAGCGTCCCTCAAAGCATAACCGAACTGTCTTACTAGCAGTGAAGGGTTATAGTTAATACAACCTTTCCGTCCAATCAGGGGGACATTCGGGAAGCCACTGCAACTATATATAATATCAGTGCCAAGCATGCTCTGATCAAACCAAATGATGTTCTCAGCAGACAGCCCCATCAACCGGGAAGACCAATCCAAAGTATCAACAACATCAACAAAAGGCCCTGTCTTCGGAAGATGCCCCTGGAACCACTTGTACAAAAGAGGAAGACAGCAGGAAACATTCTTGCCACGACGTTTCTCATTCTTGTAGTGAATAGAATGATAAACATCGCCCAAGAGAGTAGGAATTGGATTCTTCGAGGCAAGGATCAGGAAGGCATCTGAGTCGACAAAATCCGGCACATTAGGAAACAAGACAATCCCGTAGATGCAGACGGCTAGAATGGCACTGAAGGCAACCCAACATCCACTCTTCGCGCACTGTGTAGCCTTCTCGACCAGGACAGACAAATGAAAACCATAAGCTCCGTTCAGCTTGACCAAACCTCCGGGAAACTCAGAAGCGTCTAAACTGACAATCTTAGCGAGTGTAGCTAACTCAGGCTCAGCATCAACATGTATGAAGGGCATCTGGTCTAACACAGGAACTCCCAACATAGCAGAATACTCCTCCAAAGTGGGTGCCAGAATATAGTCGGGAAATAAGAAACATCTCAGCTGCGGCTCATAAAACTGCATCAAAGTATACACCCCAGTTGTCTCGAATGCTGAAGGTCTGTATAACAGACTAAACAATCTCCCATAAGATACTCTGAACTCAGCCCTCACTCTCTCATCTGCTAGAGCAACTAAACCCAGTAAGGAACTGATATCTGGTGAATGCAATCAGTAAGCAACTGTCCTCTTCAGGGACTCCATGTCTGGCCAGAAAATACACTAGAATCAGAGGGGAATAATCACACCTGCAACATAAATACATGTTAATGAAATGTAGTCATGAAAATGCACATGCATATGCAAACAGGAGATCAAGTGCAATGTTGGTGAACTGTGCTGCTCTATACTGAAGCCTGAGAACCATCAAATCTTCATCTCAAACCAAACCAACCACTCAAATGAACCCTGTAACCAAATCTCACTGACGGAGATAAACCAGGTACTCTGAGGTCAAAGGTTTCCTGCAAACAGACCTACCTACCCCTCACAGGTATGTACTTAACTTTCAAGAGCGATGATACGATACCCAGAAGGTGTGGCATCATCATCCCTTGAAGCGGGCTCACTTAATTGAATCCCAATTGATAGGTCCCCAGAGTCGATAATCCTTGGGTCAGACAACCTGTCGAGCCCTAAGGGCCAGGCAAGAAGCATCAAAGATAATCTCGTCTGAGCGTAAATTTCGCGGCTAGCTGGTGCGAGCTAAGCAAGCAGGCTAACCACTACTCTCTACTTCTAAGTCTATGTGTAACCTCAAGCCCAGGTCCGGCTTGTCTCTCAACAGATCACCCCCTCCCCACAACAGCAATAACAATATAAGGCTGATAATAAAATGCGGAAAGTAAAGACAGAAAAGTAAATCTATACAACACCCACGACGGGAAAACAAGCGCTAGGATTGACTCGCATAGGGGATATTCCGGTCCCTAGCAGAGTCGCCAGCTGTCGCTACTGCGAAAATCGGCGCCGGCTAAACAGAAGAGTCGCCACCGTGCATTATTTATCCCAAAGGAGGGAAAGGAAACGCTCGAAGTAAACCTGACGCAAAGACGGGAAAGGAATGGTCATCGCAACCAAATCCTGGATTCGGGAGTCGGTTACGCAAGGGGAAGGTATTAGCATCCCTCATGTCCGTCGTACTCGACGGGATCCACGCTTGTTTTCTAGTACAAATTGTTATTCTATCTACGCTATAGATCTGGGGTTAAAAGAAAATGACTCGGCAAAGTATCGCACTTTATGCCTACGTATTCCCGTCTGGAACGAGAAATCAGAGTCAACGTAGTTCGCCTACCTACGGGAAAGGAGGGGAAGGTTGCTCGCTAGGATACGGCATCCTATGCCTACGTACTTTCATACAGCATGAAAGATCAGAGCAAACGTAGTTCGGGCCAAGGAAGACACAGATTTGTCTGACTGTTTTTTATCTTTCTGAAAAGAGGTTTCTTATGATTAGGAGTCCAAGCGGACAAAAATGACACTTTGATGTTTGTTTTCAGTCTTTTATGCAAGAACTGTTTTTTATGATATTTGCAATCTCTGACGCACTAGAGACTATGATTTGAGGGTGACTACGTTGTATGTCACCCTAAGGGTAACACACTAAGCAATCAGATTACTGAAGAGTGACCCTCTAGCAACCCTCTCTCAAATAGCTTAAGACTCGTAGCGTACGACATCGATTATCCTTATTACTGTGTCTTGAATTATTTTGAGATGAGAAAAGAAATTCTAAAAAAAACCTAGGGTTTGAAAGGGGAATCAAAACTACCCTAATGTTATCTGCATGGGTTACAACCTAATGTCTGTCATAATTCCCTCCTGCACAGAGGAAATCAGAGATCCTAGGGGAAACAATAAGCAAAGTGAAACAGCTTCACTTCAAACCTAAGGGGCAAGCTGAACAAGCCAACGAACAATACAGAAAAAGAAATAAAACCCAACACCAGCTCTGACAGCAACACCAGCTCTTTCAGCTACAGTTGATTAACAGCAAAAAAGGTTGACAGTAGCAACTTCAAGCAAGATCCCATCTTCACTCTTCAATGATCCTCAAATCTTTAGATAAGCCCTTATCTCCAAAAATCTCCAGCTTTAGCAAGAACTGAACCCCAACAAGTAAACAGCTTCAAAAAGCAACAGGACCCTAATCTTCAACAGATACCCAGCTTTGACAGGAATAGGCTTTATCTTCACCAATATTCAATGAACTCCATTTTTCATAGGTTCCCATCTTCAATGCAATCACTCCAGAAGAAAATCAATTAATGATAGATGAAATTGAGATACTAAGAGGCTCAGTGACAACCCAGGGAAATCACTAAGATCTTAGCATAGCAAGTAAAAGGTATCCTCAAGGTTCTACCCATCCAAAGCTTGCTCTACATCCCTCCTAAGGAGAGGTGGAACTTCTTTGGGGGACCTTGTGTCATGGGATAGAATAGAGGCACAAGAAGCTCTCTATGTTTGACAGAAGAAACAATACTATTCTAATGCTCTTCCTATGATCCCTAATCCCTAAGCCTCTGACAAGCCCTCTATTAAAGGAGAAGTCACCAACTCTGTAACACCCCCTTCTATACCCCAAATAAATGCATATAAAACAATTAAGCACATACAAATTATCAGAGTAAAAAGGTTTTATAATAAAGTATAAAAGAAGAATGCCACAATTTCACCAATAAAACACTTTCACATTTCTCTCCACAAGATATGTAACATTTTCAAAATTAAGCGGAAGATCAAATCATTTAATCGTTTTCAAAATATTAATCCACGTACACATAAGCTATCCAAATTAATATATCATATCAGTTAGATTTACAAAACCACATAAGCTGATACATCGCAATGTATCACAAAAGAATGACTATACTAGTCTAACTACCCGGTGTTACATATCAGAGCAGCAGACTCAAAAGAATGAAGACTAATCTTCACAAAAGGACTCCAGCATCCTAATCTGCAATGCCTCGTAGAGCATTATAAAACAGCAGAAGGGTGAGAAATATAACCATAATAATCAAAGCATAAGATTATATATATATATAGGTAATCAATACAAGTTCCACTCCGTATTTCTCACCACAATTCAATTTCTTAGTTATATATATTTGCCACACATATAATAACAACACGAATATTTGTAAAGCATTTCCACATCATGCATACTCTCACAATTTCACAATCTCATCATTCACACATAAGCATCACTTCATGCATTTGTCATATATTAATGTGACTCAACAACTCAATGCAACTCATGCAATGCGGTACCGACTTTCGTTATCTTTTTTCGGTTTTTACATTAAACCGGGTCCACACTTCTAGACCGATAACCCGTTATCTTTTTTTCGGTTTTTACATTAAACCGGGTCCACACTTCTAGACCGATAACCATAAAGGCCCGTCCTCTAAGCCTTCAAACCCACACTTCTAGGTTTGGGACAAGCCACTAGTTTCCACGAAACTAACAGACATTGCCTCTTGACTAAATGATGCATGTACAATCAACCACTACAAATGCACTTAAGACCGACATCTTAATCTCATGCATTCGAATAATTCACCCCTTCGAGAATTTCATCATGATTGCACATACAACATATATCAAACATTTATCAATGTATTCATTTCACACATCATCATCATACTCAACAACAATGCACACATATCACATATGTTCCCATGCATTTACACAACAATCGCATATAAATATGCACTCACAATTCATTAGACAATACACATACATTCATCATTGTATTCACATGTACTTCTAATTATCACAATTAATGCGCATCGCATATCAACTAGGTTTCACGCCCGTAGGCTACCCACAACACACATCATCACAATAGATCATATCTATATCATATCATAGAGGTATTAACCTATGTGAATCAATCAAACAATCACCACATGAGCAACACAGCAAAAGAAAAATGCTGTCACATTCGCCTTCATTCGCCTGGCGAACCCTCGCAGCGAACCTTCTCCTGGCCTTCGCCTGGCGAACTCTCTCAGCGAACACTCGCTAGGCTTCGCCTTGCGAGACTTCCCAGCGAGCCCAAGTCAGTAGCTACTGACTTCATTCGCCACCATTCGCCAGCACCTTCGCTGGGCGAACCTTCGCTATCCAACTTCGCCTAGCGAACTCGCCAGCGAAGTCCACTGAGATTTAACTTATAATTATTCGCCAACATTCGCTGGGCTTCGCCTGGCGAAGCTTCGCCTTTGCTCGCCTGGCGAGAGCCAGCGAACCTGCGCAGAACAGATTCACACTCTGTTCCTCCTTCACCAATCCATCATCAACCCTCTCTTACACATCCAAATCAGTATAAACAGCATCAATACATGTTACCCGACTATTCTACGGCATTATTACTCAGTTTCAACCGATTAAATCATCAATCTACCGATTATCCAACATTTTGCCCTAAATGGAAAGTGATGGAAACTCTACCAAAACCCCAACCCGACATACATAACATCATACAATGATCAAATAGAAACATTTCTCACCCTTACCTCGATTAATCGGAGCTTTGATGTTGGTTCTTGATGATTTCCACTTTTCCCCTTCTTCTCCTCTCTTTCTCTTCTTTCTTCTTTCTTTCCTCTTTTTCTCCAAATGTTTCTAACTTTCTTTTCTTTTCTTTCTCACTTATATATTCCTTTTATTTCTTTCCTTCCAATTTCCTTCTCAATTCTCTATTAATTCCAATTAATAAAAATTAATTTCCAACATTAACATAAAATCCCACTAAAACAATTAATTGCTACAATTAATTATTTAATGAAATTTGGGCTGTTACAACCCTCCCCCACTTTAGGAATTTTCGTCCTCGAAAATGTTACCTGATTCAAACAGTTCTGGATAAGACTCCTTCATCTGGCTCTCAAGCTCCCACGTAACATTTCCACCAGCCGGTCCTCCCCAAGCAACCTTCACTAAAGCAATCCCTTTACCTCGAAGCTGTTTCAATTTCCGATCCTCAATCCGCATAGGTGATGTCTCAACAGTCAGGTTATCTCTCACCTGCACATCATCTATTTGGACTACATGAGACGGATCCGCAATGTATTCCCTCAACTGAGATACATGGAATACGTCGTGAAGATTAGCAAGCGACGGTGGTAAAGCCACACGATATGCCACTTCTCCTATCCTTTGAAAAATCTGATAAGGACCAATGAAACGCGGCGACAACTTGCGCGCCTTCAGTGCCCTACCAACACACGTCATCGGAGTGACTCGAAGAAACCCATGATCTCCCTCTTGAAATTCAAGTGCCTTCCTCCTCTTGTCATAATAACTCTTCTGACGACTCTGAGTAATTCTCATCTTCTCTTGAATCATCTTGATCTTATCAGTAGTCTGTTGAACTAACTCGGGTCCAACAACAGAACTCTCTCCGGACTCGAACCAACACAATGGTGTCCTACACCGCCTACCATACAACGCCTCAAATGGTGCCATACCAATACTCGAATGGAAATTGTTGTTGTAGGTAAACTCAATCAAAGGCAAGTAGCTATCCCAAGCTCCTCCTTTTTCGAATATACAAGCTCTCAAAAGATCTTCAAGCGACTGAATCGTCCTCTCCGTCTGACCATCAGTCTGAGGATGATACGCTGAACTCAAACGCAACTTAGTACCCAAAACACTCTACAGGCTCTCCCAAAATCTCGAAGTAAACCGCGGATCTCTATCCGAAACAATACTTAACGGAATACCATGCAGACACACAATCCTCTCAATATACAACGTAGCCAACTTCTCCAAAGGGTAATCCATACGCATAGGGATAAAGTGAGCAGATTTAGTCAACCTATCCACGATAACCCAAATAGCCTCAAAATTACTCGGCGTCCTCGGCAAACCCGATACAAAATCCATGGAGATACTATCCCATTTCCACTCAGGAATAAACAACGGCTTCATCGAACCCGATGGCTTCTGATGCTCAATCTTTGACTTCTGGCAAGTCAAACAAGAATATACAAATTCCGCGATATCCTTCTTCATACTAGGCCACCAAAATACTTTCCTCAAATCCTGATACATCTTAGTAGCACCCGGATGAATACTCAATCCGCTACGATGTCCTTCCTCAAGGATGCTCTTCTTAAGCTCAACCATGTTCGGAACACAAATTCGATCCCGACATCTCATAATACCATTCTCATCAATCCGAAAATCACCACCTTGGCCTTGGTTGATTAAAGTCAACCGATCAGCTAAGCTCAAATCCGATTTCTGTCCTTCTCGAATTTCATCCAAAATACCACTTGTAAGCTGTAACATACCCAACTTAAATCCAAAAGAAGTTCTCTCACATACCAAACTCAAATCCCGAAATTGCTCAATCAATTCCAACTCTTTCACCATCAATGCCGACATATGCAATGATTTCCGACTCAATGCATCCGCTACTACATTCGCTTTACCCGGATGGTAGTTCAAGCCAAAATCAAAATCCTTTAAAAGTTCAAGCCATCTTCTTTGTCTTGCATTCAATTCCTTTTGATCAAAAAGATATCCCAAACTCTTGTGGTCACTAAACACTTCAAATCTTGCGCCAAATAAATAATGCCTCCAGAGTTTCAACACGAACACAACGGCGGCCAACTCTAAGTCATGCGTCGGATAATTCTTCTCATGCACTTTGAGTTGCCTCGAAGCATAAGCTACAACTTGGTTATTCTGCATCAACACACCTCCTAAACCCGTCAAAGAAGCATCACAATACACAACGAATGGTTCTTCTGGATTTGGCATAATCAAAACAGGAGCTGTCGTCAACCTTCGCTTAAGTTCTTGAAAAACTTGGCATCCCAAACAAAGGCTTGACCTTTCCTAGTCAACTGTGTCAACGACAACGATAACTTAGCAAATCCTTCAATAAACTTCCGATAATAATCGGCTAAACCAAGAAAACTTCTGATCTCAGAAACTGACTTCGGAGTCTCCCATTGCGACACCGCTTCAACCTTCGATGGATCAACCGCAATACCATTACTCGAAATTACATGACCCAGGAAACTAACTTCCTTCAACCAAACCTCACACTTAGAAAGCTTTGCAAACAATTGCTTCTCTCTCAACACAGATAACACAATCTTCAGATGCTCGGCATGCTCTCCTTCGCTCTTCGAATAAATCAAGATGTCATCGATAAACACCACCACAAACTTATCCAAATAAGGATGGAAAATCCTATTCATGTACTCCATAAATACACCTGGTGCATTAGTCACACCAAATGGCATCACAGAATACTCATAGTGTCCATACCTCGTCCGAAAGGCC
The DNA here is from genome assembly GCA_963859935.3 of Lathyrus sativus. NCBI lineage: Eukaryota > Viridiplantae > Streptophyta > Magnoliopsida > Fabales > Fabaceae > Lathyrus > Lathyrus sativus. The sequence goes on along the minus strand of OZ012735.1, from coordinate 306,807,798 downwards.
GTCTTCTGAATATCCTCAGCTTTCACACGGATCTGATGATACCCAGATCTCAAATCAATCTTGCTGAACACGCTTGTACCAACCAACTGATCCATCAGATCATCAATCCTTGGAAGTGGATACTTATTCTTAATAGTCACCTTGTTCAACTGTCTGTAATCCACACAGAGCCTCATAGAACCCTCTTTCTTCTTAACCAACAACACCGGTGCACCCCACGGCGACACACTCGGGCGAATAAACCTCTTCTCGAGCAAATCCTCAAGTTGACTCTTCAACTCTTTCAATTCCGATGCCGACATACGATAAGGAGCCATCGATATCGGACTAGTTCCAGGAATCAAATCTATCGAAAACTCCACTTCTCGTTCCGGCGGTAAATCCTTTATCTCTTCAGGGAATACTTCCGGAAAATCTCTAACAATGGGCAAAGCATCAATCTCTTCACTTCCACCGATTCTCATAGTTGCCATAAGCATGAATACCGTAGCCCCATCTTGCACCGATTCCTTCACTTGTTTCCTCGTCATAAACAAATCCCTTTCAACATCCGAATCGGGAAAAATAACTGTTTTGTCAAAACAGTTAATATACACACGATTGAATTCTAACCAATTCATTCCAAGAATGACATCCAGTTGATCTAAATGAAGACACACTAAATCGATCCCAAAATCTCTACCGAAAATACTCAACGGGCAATTCAAGCAAACATACGGTGTAGTTACCGAACCCATAGCAGGAGTATCAATAACCATACCGCCACCAATCACAGACAACTCAAGATTTAACCTTCTAACACAATCCAAAGAAATAAAATAATGCGTAGCTCCGGTATCAATTATAGCGATCAAAGGTGTACCATTAATGAAACACGTACCTCAGATCAATCGATCGTCGCTAGCAGTCTCAGATCCAGATAGAGCGAACACTTTCCCGCTCCCTTGATTCTTCTTCGGCTTATCGCACTTGGTACTGATGTGCCCTCGCTCACCACAGTTATAGCAAGTAACACCTGCACCGCTTCTACACTCTAGAGCCTTATGGCCTGGCTTGCCACACTTAAAACACCTCTGTTCAACAGTTTTGCACTCCGGAGCACGATGCCCCGCTTCACCACAAGTGTAACACCTGACCTGGGTAGAAACTCCCCCACTTGGCTTCTTGCCAAAACCAACCTTTTGTTTCCCCTTATCGGCAGGAGTTACGTAAGGTTTTCCTCTGAATTGTCCTTTTCCTTTCTTATCACTTAGGCTCTTGTAGTGGCTAGACCTAGCCCTACTGTCTTCCTCATAAATTCTGCTCTTGTTAACCAACTCAGAAAACCGTCTGATTTCCTGGTACCCAATAGCTTGTCTAATCTCGGGTCTCAAACCGTTCACAAACTTGAGGCACTTAGACCTCTCAGCATTACCAGTATTATAGTGAGGACAAAATTTGATCAACTCCTCAAATTTCGCCGCATACTCAGCAACCGTCGAATTACCTTGCTTCAACTCAAGAAATTCGATCTCTTTCTTCCCCCGCACATCCTCTGGAAAATACTTCTCCAGAAAGGTCTCTCTAAACAAATCCCATGTAATCACAATATCATCTTCCTCAAATCTTTGGCGAGTATTACCCCACCAATCTTCAGCTTCTTCTTCGAGCATATGAGTCCCAAACTGCACCTTCTGTGCATCCGAGCAATTCATAACTCGAAAAATCTTTTCCACAGCTTTCAACCAAATTTGTGCCTTGTCCGGTTCATGAGTTCCCTTGAAGACCGGAGGGTTATTCTTTTGGAATTTCCCCAAAGCACGGAATCCATCATCAGCATGATTCCTCACATTCACATTGGCCGGAGGATTCTGCCCAATTGCCCCCGCCAATCTCGTCAATGCCTCCGCAATCGCTTCGTCGTTCCTTCCTGCAACCATCTTACTAATTCCAACAACAGAACCACGTAAGAACAACCAATATTGATAATGCAACACACACATATCAATAACACCCAGGAAAAACACTCTAACAACTTGGCCGGACGGACCGACCTGCTCTAATTTCCTTTTCTTTCTCACTTATATATTCCTTTTATTTCTTTCCTTCCAATTTCCTTCTCAATTCTCTATTAATTCCAATTAATAAAAATTAATTTCCAACATTAACATAAAATCCCACTAAATCAATTAATTGCTACAATTAATTATTTAATGAAATTTTGGCTGTTACAAACTCCAAGCTTCTTCAAACCATCCAAGGAAATTCCATTTGATCTTCAAGTCCTCCAAGCAAAGCCCAAGTCAAAAGCACTCCAAAATAGCCCCACACAAGCATAACCAAATCCAATACCCAAAGGAGAAACCCAAAATGAACACACAAGTTGCAAAAATCATATAAAATGCTAACACTCAACATAAAATCCTAGATAAATTTATAAGGGAGCCTAACCCTATACCCAATACCCCATAGGAATCCCAAACCCTAGATCAACCATTTAGTCCTCAAACTATGCACAAAACTACAACTATATGTTGTGAAACCCTAATCCTAGCACCCTAAAGTTCATTATTCAAAACTAACCTGAATTTCATCATAAAAATATGAGAAAAATCACTAAGGGTACATGCTTCCCTAACCTAATCAACCTCACAAGAATCAACCAAAAATCATGCACCAATCTCTCATACTAAATTCAGAAAAATGAAGTATCAAACAAATGCAAGATAAAAACAATCAAATTGTAAAATATGCCAGAAACTATAAAATGCATGAATTAATGTTTTTATTGTTTTATTAAATTCTAGAAACCCTAAGGAAAACAGAGAAAAAATTCCCATCCAAAAATGTTTATTTTTAAATTAGTTATGAATTTTCTAATTAACCTAAAATAATGTGTGAAAATGAGAAAAAAAGAAAATCATGCGTGACAAATAGCAATAAACTGAAGTGTAAAACACCAAATGGGCTCAGAGGGGGGTGCATATAGGAAGCTCTACCTAAGCCCATCATTCAATCAGAAATAAAAATGAAAATCAAATGGAAAATAGAAAAGTCTTGGTATGAATAGCAATGTTTTTACGTGTAAATTCCATTGGGCCTTGGACAAGGGGTGTACATAGCATGTTCTACCTGAGCCCATCCAAGAATGTTTAGTAAAACGGTGCATTTTGTACTCAGACTCCTCACAAATTTCCATGCATCTTGGCCGTTAGATCAGGATTTGGTCAAAGGTCTCAGCAGGATCTAATGGTCACAAGACCTTCTTCTTCGTTTTAAACGTTGGAGGGAACCATGACCAGACGGTGGCCGGCGGTGGAGCCACCGTCGTCCCCAATCATCAATTCTCTTAATCCTCACCAAAACCCTAACCTAAATACATCATTCAAATCGTTTTTCCACAAGGAACTCAACCACATCATCCAATTGTATTGAAACCTTCTCCTTCTCAAAACACGAATACATGTTCAGAAAATGCTCAAACATGAATTCTCACATAAATCAAAATTGAAAAGCCTAGGATCAACTACACTTCACACTGAGTAAAATCCACTATCAAACTAGGTTTAATCCTCAAGAATCATCAAGATATATCCCTGAACAGAAATGGTGCCATCTACAAAATTGCCTCTAATCCTTGAATTTCTTTACCAGAAAGCTCCTAGCAATGATCTACATCACATCTAACTATCTAAAACCTAACAATTATACCTATATCAATCCATAGGATAAGATTTACATACCTGCAAAAATCGAGTGAACAGACCAAACAATCCTTCAAATTAGGCTTCAAGAATCTCCAGATTGCTTCAATGATGTATGATTAAGCTTCTATATGCATCAAATTGGATTGAATCTTCTTGAATCACCAGATGCGATTCTGAGCTGCAAGCTATGAACTCCAAATGCTATCTCACGATTCTTCACCAATCTTTATCAAAAACCTATCTGGAATCACTCACACATTCAAGAGGAAACTTCTGAATGCAAGAAATTGGATTGAAATCGATCAAATTGTTGTAACCGTTTGTGATTTGCAAACTGAAAATTCAGAAATCAATCTCTCCAATCTCTCTCAATTTCCACCAACCAATGCCTTGAACCTCTTCTAATACTTATATAGAGCATGTATGAAAGCTCTAGAACCTTCTGGAATGATCCAATGAGAAGTTCAATATCTCATGCCATGGAAATCTCATCTCATGCTACTCTCGTGACAGTTCAGATAACAACTTGTGTTTGCACTTGATTTTGATCCAAATTCTCACCACATGACATATTGAATGTGTTAGGATTGATTAGAGCCTTGTAGCTGATCCAAGGAATGAGTTTGCATATGTTACTTAAGTGTGAAGCTATCAAATGCAACCCTTTGAATTTGACCTCAAATGGAAAAAGTAATATTGCCATTGTCTTTAAAACCTCATTTCTGATCAAAATGATATATCACATGCCCTATCTTGGCCTTAGAACAAAAAATCACAAAATTGACTTTTTAATGAACTTTAATTCTTCCTTTTCTTAGGCCATTTTTGCAATTTTGTGATACAAGCCATTCCAAGCTCTCATGACTTCTTACCTAGTCTAAAAACATCATTATAAACACATCTCATGTTGAACATTTTTTCATTTGAGGAGTGGAAGATAGAGATTTTGACCTATGTTGAAAAATGACCTATAATCATCAATACCCAAAATACCCCTGGATTGCCAAGATCATAACTTGAGTTCTACAAATCCTATTGAGGACTTCTAGTACTCTATGGAAAGATAAGATCATTATCTACAACTCTTATGTTGGAAAAGAATCCATTTAACAAATCCTTGAGGGTTAAAAGTTGCTTGGAAGTCAAGTGACTTTCACAGATAAATTTCAGTGTCCTCTGATGACCCATAACTTGCAAGAACCATAACTTGAGTTCTACAAATCTTCTTGAAGACTTCTAGTATTCAAATTAAATCTATTGAGAAGCTCTACAAGTTTCATGTTGGCCAAGAATCCATTTGAAACTTGCATTTTGACTTATCTGGCTTGGAAGTTAGGCCTAAATTAGGGGATTTTACACTGAAACCCTAATTTGGCAACTCCTCCCACTCTTGATTCTCTTTGATTTATCCTTGGCACAACACCACACATTTATCAACATATCAATTAATGAATCCCACAACCTCCAATTAAGCCTTGATGTTCTTCAATCACTCGGTTGACCTAGGGTTGACCCTGATGAAACCCTAGTTGACTGCACTTCAATTATGGCTCTTGTACTTGAATCAATGACTTGTCTCATCTTCAATATGACCCTCTAGGCATTTCATAAGCTTTGTACACATTCCATACCCTCAATTCATAGCTCATACTCTCATTGATGACCCTCACTAAACCTCAAATTAGGAGAGAAGTCCACTGGTTGACCCTCAAACTTCTCAAAGCTTCAAACATTTCTTGATGACTTGGATGGTCTTAAGCTTGAATAACAACCCTTGATGTGCTTCTTTAGATAATAATGGCACTTGATCCCTTGTTATATGACTTGTTATGTAATGATATGCAACTGATGGGACTATGTACATGATGCATCTATGCAAATGATAATGCAATTAAAACATAAACCAGGTGAAATAGGTTGAGCAAATTTTAGGGTGCAACACTTGGCTCCACGCTCATGTTCTCCCTAAACCTTCACCTGCTTACTTATGTGTATATGTGAAATCTGTGCTTACCTGTGTTTGTGCATTCATGCATTCATGAACATCATATTATAAAAGTTTCATGGAACTCAGACTTTTGTTTGTAAACATTAGGATCATCATGGATAGTGGAAAAAAGAAAACTATGAAGTACACTTACAAGAGTCCTAATTTGGATGACATAGAGAGGTTGAGCACTTTGATAACAGATCTAGAAGGATTCAAGAGCAGGTATGGGAACTTATTGTCTTTGTTGAGGGTAAAAAAGAAGATGGATCTGGGACTTCTCTCCACACTTCTCCAGTTTTATGATCCACTCTAACATTGTTTCACTTTTCCTGATTATCAGCTGGTACCTATACTTGAGGAATATTCTTGCTTGATTGGTTTGCCTATTCTTGAAGACTCTCCTTTTCCAATCATGGAGAAGGACCCTAAGGAGGAAGAAATTGCTAAAGCAACACGTTTGGGATTGGTGGATATTCAGAAAAATATGGCTACTAAAGGAGGGGTTTTTGGTTTGACTGTAGAGTTCTTGGTTGGGAAAGTCCAATACTATGCTGATCATTTGAGTATGGATGCATTCGAGGCTATCCCCGTCTTGCTCATTTATGGGATCTTCTTGTTTCCAAGTTTTGATAATTTTGTGGATCTCAACGCCATTAAGATTTTCTTGAAGAAAAACCCTGTGCCTACTTTACTAGCTGACGCCTATCACTCTGTTCATCTGAGGAATCTTCATAAAGGAGGAATGGTTACCTGTTGTGTCCCTTTGTTATACAAGTGGTTTATTTCTCACTTACCTAAGGCTCATGCTTTTTGGAAGGAAGGTTGGTGGTCTCAGAAGGTTATGGCTCTTACTCACTCTGATATTGATTGGTACAGCCGTAATTACGATGGGATAAAGATCATTGACAGTTGTGGAAGTTTTGGTAACGTACCTCTTCTTGGTACAAATGGAGGAATCAGTTACAACCCTGTTCTCGCTCGCCGACAACTCGGATATCCTTTGAAAGACAAACCCAATAGCGCTCATGTGGAGAATATTTTCTTTAAAGGAGAATCAGAATTAAGAAAAGAGATCCTAAAAGCTTGGGGTCATGTGCATAAGAAAGGAAAGGAAGACTTAGGGAAACCTAATTGCATCTCTGTTGAGCCTTATCTCCAATGGATCCGAAAGAGAGCTATTCACTTGAAGATGCCTTATCCTCAGTAGGAACCCATGGTTTTGAAGGAAGAACCCCCACTGATCTTTATGTCTGAAGAGGAGAAGTTGAAGATGGCTTTGAGAAAATCACAACAAACTGAAGTAGCCTGGAGATACAAGTACCAAGTGACCGTGGAAGAAAATAATGAACTCCGTAGACAACTTCAATTGAAGGATGAAGAAATGATTGCTTGTAAGAAGAGGAAGGCACATGAAGATTTATTTTATTCTAACCATCAGTCAACTCCATGGAAGTTAATGGTGGACAAGCTCATTCTTGAGAAAACGCAGATAGAAGAAGAACTCAAGAAGATCAAAGCGAGAAAGGACTTTTGTTAGAATATTTTTAGCTCTATGTTTAGGAATTTTGTAAGATGTACTATTTTGTAATTCAAAACTTGAAAATCAATGAAATGAAATGATGTTTCGATATTTACAAAATCTGAGTTCCATAAAACCTTTGCATTTGCATTCTCATTAATTAATCATTCAAGGAACTAAAGATTGTTTTGCAGATATTATAGGATGGAGTGTGGAAAGAAAGCAGAGATTGTGTTCCAAAGACCAAAATTGGAGAACTTGAAGAAATTGGGAAGTTTAGTAGAAGACCCTGAGGCATTCAGAGAGAAGTATGGGAACATGCTGTCTTTGCTAGAAGTCCAAGTATATGAAGAGATGTTGTCCGCACTCGTGCAGTTCTATGATTCAACCTATCACTGATTATCAGTTGCTGCCAACCTTGGAAGAATATTCCGCTCTGATGGGAGTAGGCATCACTCCTAGACCATTTTCTGGAAGAGAAGGGACTCCTAATGAAAGAGCAGTTGCAGAGGCCGCGTATTTTGAGGTGGACGAAGTACGATCTCATATGATTGCTAAGGGAGGGTTGTATGGATTTCCGGCTATGTTCCTGTATGAAAAAGCTCAAAGCTATGCCTTGTCGAAAAATTCTGAAGCATTTGAGGCCATCCTGGTTTTACTAATCTACGAGCTGTTCCGGTTCCCGACTGCTAATGATTTTGTGGAAGCAAATGCAATCATCCTTTTCTTAATCAAGAATCCTGTACCTACTTTGTTGGCTGATGTGTACTTTTCCATCCACCGTAGGAACCGTTATGGAGTTGGTCAGATTGAGTGTTGCACCGTTCTCTTGCACAAGTGGTTTATTTCACACTTGCCAAAAATTCCAGCCCTCTGGGATAAGCAAAATGGGCTCTCATGGGTTGAAAAACTGTTGTTACTCAAACATTCAGATATTAAGTGGTATGACCCTAGGTATGGGGGGATTGCCATGATCCAAAGCTGTGGGGATTTCCCGAATGTACCGCTCATCAGCGTTAATGGTTGCATCAGCTATAATCCTATTTTAGCTCGTCGCCAGTTGGGGCACCCAATGGAGAATGAACCAGACCTAGACTTTTTGAGAAGCTTCTACATTGAAGAGGGGAAGAATCCCGCTTACAGGGCTCAAATTGTGTATGCTTGGCGTTATGTCCACACGAGGGGAGTAACTGCCCTAGGTTACCACGACACCACTGTTCCAGAATCTTACTTATCATGGGTAAAAGAAGCAGCGTTGAAGATGTTCTATACTCGCTTTGAGTCTGACTCACCCAAACCTACTCTCTTAGAAGAATTGAAAGCTGCTTTGGCAAAAACTGAAAAAGAAGGAAAGGCTTGGAGGGATAAGTATTTCAGGGTTATGCAAGAGAAGGAAGAGCTTCAAGAGTTGATCCGTCAAGGTGGAAAGAGAAGTCAGCCAGAAGATGAAGGGCCATCCAACCAGAAGATCTAAAATCCTTTTGTTTTCCATTTTATTTCATCATGTATCTGTATTAAAGACTTGTATCTCAGTTTCAGAATCGATGTTGTAAAACTCTCAGTTATTAATCTATGAAGACTTTGAATTTGCTTATTTCCCCATTGTTATAATTTTTGCAAATATTTCTTTGGATTCCTTGAATGATTAATTTTGCATTGTTGCATTTTGCAGTCATAAGCATTACATGTGCATGTTCTTGTGTTGTGTCTCATCTCGTTGTCTTGTCTCCAGAAAGAATCACACTGAATCCTCAACACCGATACAACACCCGAGCCCAAGCTCGCCTGAGAATGGAAGGACAGAATTTGGATGTGGATAGAATTGATAATGAACTCGGAGAGCTACGAGGAGCTATGGGGAAGATCATGGAATCCCTACAAGTCATTCGTGCAAAGTTGGACACTCAAGCCACTGTTGTTTCTGAAATCACTGGCATAGTTGTAAAGCCGATCCCAACGGTAGTAACTGTTGCAAATGTTCCACCATATGGGTTACCGCCTGGCTTTGTACCTCCACCAGTAGTCAATCAACAAGCAGTTCCCCTAGGGGCAGAAGTTCCTCAAGCTATCCCTACTTACACTTAGCCTTCTGTTCAGATTCAAGCGCGCCCTGTCTTCCATAATCCTCCATAAGTGTACGAAGGTCTTGATGGGCATGAAGAGGAAAGTGGACGACATGATAAGTTAAAAGAAAGTGTAGAGACCATAGGCAGGAAAGTCACAGAAATGGAAGGGAATGACATCTTTGGTACTGATGCTAGAGATATGTGCTTAGTGTCTGGATTGGTAATTCTGCCGAAATTCAAAGTTCCCAATTTTGATCAGTATTCTGGTGCTACTTGTCCTCGGACGCATCTGATTATGTATTACCAAAGAATGGCCGCTCATGTAGAAGATGACAAGTTGATGATTCACTGTTTCCAAGATAGTTTGAAGGGAGCTCCATCTAAATGGTATTTGGGTCTGGATCAGTCCCGTATTCACAGTTTCCAAGACTTGGCCGATGCTTTCGTAAAACATTACAGGTACAACATGGATATAGCCCCTAATAGAAGACAGTTACTGAGTATGTCGCAGAAGAGTTCGGAATATTTCAAAGAATATGCACAAAGGTGGAGGGAAACCGCCTCTCAGGTAGAACCTCCTTTGAGTGAAAAAGAGTTGACCGATTGGTTCGTCGATACGGTAAGACCAAAGTTTTATGAGAAGATGATCAGTAGTGTAATCGCAAGTTTTTTTGATATAGTAGCAGTGGGGGTGAGAGAGGAGTTAGGAATGCAGAATGGAAAGATGGCTAGTGGTTCCAGCAGTTCTGGTAACAACAATGTCAAGAAGTTCAGTAGTAGTTTTCATAAAAAGAAGGAATGGGAGACAAATGCAGTAACCGTAGGAAGAAAGAGTCGCACCTGGAGACCACCTTACCAACAGTATCAGCAAAGTTATGTTCAACAACCTCAGCAAGGCTTTGTTCAGCAGCCTCAAGCAAGTTATGTTCAGCAACCCCAACAACAACGACAATGTATCCGTTTCAGTATGCCCAACAACCATATGTGGCAGCTGTAACTCTGACTTTCAATCATCCTATTCTGAGCTATCAGGCAGTACCAGCACCTGTATATCAGCCAATTCAACAAGGGTATCAACGAGCGCCCAATGCTCCACCCTATCAACAACATCATCAGCCTAGAGCTCAGGCACCCAGACAGAACTACCAGAATCGGAGACCAACAACAAAACCTCCACTTCCTAAGATACCGATGACTTACACCGAGTTGTACCCCTCCTTGGTGTAGCAAGGATTGGAAACAACGCGACCGTTAAATCCAGACACTACATCTCCTCACTATAATCCAAATGCTCATTGTGCTTTTCACGAAGGCGCTGCCGGTCATGATTTAGAAGGTTGTCTTGCTTTAAAACATCTTGTCGGGGAGTTGATAAAAAAGAAGATCTTATCTTTTGATGATGTACCCCCAAACATTAAAAGTAATCCATTGCCGAACCATGGAGGGGTTAATGCTGTAGAAGAAGTTTCAGATGAAAGGATAGTCCGAGGTGTGTCAGAGAACAAGACCCCGTTAAGGTTACTTCATGAGAAGCTACTGAAAGCAGGATTGATAGAAGATACCCATAATGATTGTGAAGAATGTTCTATTGATTTTAGAGGGTGTGATGTGGTACGAGGAGATATACAAAGATTGATTGATGATGGAGTATTGCAAGTATGTAACAAGGTGAGGAAAGAAGAAGTTTCGGTAATTGAGCCTGTTTTTAATTTACCAAAGAAAGGTGAGAAAGTTCCGGTGTTCAAAATGACCAACAAAAGTGTGAAGCTTGTTTTCAGCAAATCGGTTATCGATCAACCTCGACCGGTTATTATTCAGAAACCAAGACCATTTCCTTTTGAAAGCACTAAGGCTGTTCCATGGAAATACAACATGACCGTGATAGACCGAGGATCTGGGAAGGTTAGTCAGAAAAAGACAGTGAAATACGACCAAGTGGACGTGACAAACATTGCAGGTACAAGCAAAATGACCCGTAGTGGTCGAATCTATCAGCCAAAGATAACAGTAGCCGCTCCAAAAGAGGTCACCCCTGCTGCGACAAAAGAAAAAGAGGTACCAAGTACTGAGGGAGACGACGAGGAATTCCTAAAGATTATCCGGAAAAGTGATTACAAGGTTATTGATCAGCTTCACCAAACCCCATCGAAGATATCGATCTTGTCTCTCTTGATGAACTCTCTAGCTCACAGAGAAGCTCTGCAAAAAGTGTTGAAGCAGGCACATGTGACAAAAGATATAACTCTCGGCCAATTTGATTCAGTGATAGCCAACATTACGGCATGTAACACCCTGAGTTTTAGTGATGCAGAGTTGTAAAAAGAAGGACACAATCAAAACCGTGCGTTGCACATATCTGTCAGGTTCCAGGAAGACACAATGGCACGAGTTTTAGTCGACACTGGATCCTCATTGAATGTATTGCCCGCGAGATCGCTCGCAAGGTTAGCATATGCAGGGGCAGAAATGAAACCGACGTCATTGATTGTAAAAGCTTTTGACGGTTCAAGAAAAATGGTTGTTGGAGAGGTAGAATTGCCAATCATGATCGAACCTCATGAGTTCGATATTACATTCCAAGTCATGGACATTAACCCAGCTTATAGTTGTTTGTTGGGACGGCCGTGGATTCACGCAGCTGGGGCAATGACTTCCACCTTACATCAAAGAATGAAATTTGTGGTGAATGACAAGTTGGTGATTGTACACGGTGAAGAGGACCTAATGGTGAGCAATCTGTCATCATTTAAGTATATTGAGGAAGATGAAGGCGCGTTAGAAAATTCCTTTCAGGCACTCAAGATAGCTAACGCAGTGATGTTAGAGGAAACAGTGGCTAAGAGTGGTCCATCTTTTGCATCCGCTCAGCGCATCAAGTCTACACTTGAAGAAGGTACTCCTGCATGTTGGGGAGAGGTTATTGAAGTGAAGCAAAAGATGGATCGCCAAGGGTTGGGTTACAAACCAACTCATGATGAAGCACCGACACATGGCAAAGGACGCCCAAAGACTATACAAGAAGTATTCATCAGTGGAGGATTCCAAGTTAGTGTTGTGGAAGATGATTTAGAAGATGAAGACCTTGAACAGTTAGTGTATCATTGCAACTCTGCCTTGAGCAACTGGGAAGCTATTGAGATTCCTATGGTCTTTCCTGAGTTAAAGTAATTTGTTTGTCTTTCTTTTCTTGTTGTTGTTTTGAATCTCCATAGCCATGCCCAAGGCTATAAGAATTTTTTGTAAGGGCCCCGTGCTTTCAAGAAAATCAATGAAAAATGAACCATTTTGTTAATTTCCTTGTGTTATTTCTTTTACTGCTTTTGCTTTCATTTTAAAAGAAAAATGGAAAATCTTAAAAAACCCAAAACAATTTTCTTTTTTTCGTGTGCTGCATTTGTCTTTGTGTGTTTTAATAAATTAAGCCATTCCAACGTGCAGTGATGTCCTAAAACCCATTGAATCCTATGACTTTGCATTCCCTCCTGACTATGATTCACCAATATACCAAGCTGAGGATGAGGACGAAGATTTGGAAATCCCTGATGAACTGGTAAAATGGGCACATTATGAGTACACAGAGCTTCAACCCTACAAAGAACAGGTAGAAGTCATTAATCTTGGCACCGAAGAAGAAAAGAAAGAAGTCAAGATTGGGGCAGCTCTAGGGGAAAAAGTCAAGCAGCAACTAGAGAAGCTTCTGAAAGAGTATGTGGATGTATTTTCTTGGTCATACCAAGATATGCCGGGTTTAGACACTGACATAGTAGTTCACAAATTACCACTTTGACCAGAATGTCCACCTGTTAAACGAAAGCTCCGAAGAACAAGACCTGACATGGCTCTCAAGATTCGAGATGAGGTGAAGAAACAGATTGATGCGGGTTTCTTAGCGGTGTCCAAATACCTCGAATGGGTGGCCAATATTGTACCTGTACCGAAAAAGGATGGGAAAGTCAGAATGTGTGTGGATTATAGGGATCTAAACAAGGCCAGTCCGAAGGATGATTTCCTTTTGCGGCATATTGATAAGTTGGTGGATAATACGGCTCGTTTTGCAGTTTTCTCATTTATGGATGGGTTCTCCGGTTACAATCAGATTAAGATGGATCCTGATGACATGGAAAAAACTACTTTCATTACGCTGTGGGGGACTTACTGTTACAAAGTTATGCCTTTTGGTCTGAAGAACGCAGGTGCTACTTATCAAAGGGCCATGGTGACTTTATTTCATGATATGATGCATAAGGAGATAGAGGTATACGTTGAAGACATGATCGCCAAATCTCAAAGTGAGGAGGACCATTTGGAACATCTTTTGAAATTATTTAAGAGACTCAGAAAATATCAGTTGAGACTAAATCCAGCCAAGTGTACCTTTGGAGTCAGATCTGGAAAGTTACTCGGTTTCATTGTCAGTCGCTGAGGGATTGAGGTAGATCCAGATAAAGTCCGAGCCATTCAAGATATGCCAGCTCCACAAACTGAGAAGCAAGTCAGAGGTTTTCTTGGAAGACTGAACTACATATCCAGATTTATTTCCAACATGACCCCTATTTGCGAGCCCATCTTTAAATTATTACGCAAGGACCAGACGATTGTTTGGAATTCAAATTGTCAGCAAGCGTTTGATAAGATCAAGGGTTACCTACAAGAACCTCCGATCTTGATACCTCCTGTTTTGGGAAGACCTCTCTTCATGTATTTGAAAGTGCTCGAGAATTCAATGGGTTGTGTGTTAGGTCAGCAGGATGCGTCTGGACGAAAAGAGCATGCTATCTATTACTTGAGTAAGAAGTTTACTGATTGTGAAAACCGATATTCATTTCTGGAGAAAACTTGGTGTGCTTTGGCATGGGCTGCCAGACGCTTGAGGAAATACATGATTTGTCATGCCACTTTGTTGATTTCAAAAATGGATCAGATAAAGTATATTTTTGAGAAGCCTGCTCAGACTGGAAGGCTCGCCCGTTGGCATATGTTACTATCAGAATACGACATCCAGTATGTAGCCCAGAAATCTATCAAGGGTAGTGTTTTGTCAGAATATCTTGCAGATCAACCAGTGGAAGATTATGAGTCCCTCAAATTTTATTTCTCAGATGAAGACATTATGGTGGTAAAAGATTGTGAAAAACTGAGTCCCGATGAAGGTCCGCAGGAAGGTCTTTGGTGGAAAATGATTTTTGATGGTTCCTCCAACTACAGTGGGCATGGTGTAGGCACCGTTCTAATGAGTCTGGAAAGTGGTTACACTCCATTCACAACCAGATTAGATTTTGATTGCACAAACAATATCGCTGAATATGAAGCATGCATTCTTGGTCTCGAAGCAACTATCGACCTCAAAATCAAACTTCTCGAAGTAAGCGGAGATTCAGCTTTGGTTATCTATCAAGTTACTGGAGAATGGGAAACTAGACATGAGAATTTAATCCCTTACAGGGCCTACATTTTCAAGATGATTGAGTATTTTGATGAAATTACTTTCAAGCATGTTCCAAGATCTAAGAATCACATTGTCGATGCCCTATCCATGTTAGCCTCAATGTGGAAAGTCAGGGATGTCAATGATGCCACTCTCATCCGAATTGAACGCAAGACCGAGCCAGCCTACTGTCAGATGGTTGAAGAAGAAACTGATGACAAACCATGGTACCATGACATCAAGAATTATCTGTCCAAACAAGAGTATCCAGCATATGCTACGTCACTTAACAAGAAAACCCTAAGACGATTAGCATCCAAGTTCTTTCTTAGTAATGACGTGCTTTACAAAAGAAATCAGGATATGGTCCTGCTTAGATGTGTCGACAGACGGAAGCAGATTTGTTAATGCAAGATGTTCATGAGGGAATATTTGGCACTCACACCAATGGATATGCTATGTCTAAAAAGATTTTGAGGGCTGGTTATTACTGGTTGACTTTGGAAACTGACTGTATTCAGTACACCAGGAAATGTCACAAGTGTCAGATTTATGCGGACAAGATGCATGTACCACCGACCTTGTTAGATATGTTGTCATCACCTTGGCCTTTCTCTATGTGGGGCATTGATATGATTGGGGAAATTGAGCCAAAAGCTTCTAACGGACACCGATTTATTCTGGTTGCTATTGATTATTTCACAAAGTGGGTTGAGGCCGCATCCTACACCAACGTTACTCGACAAGTGGTGGCTCGTTTTATCAAAAAGGAGATTATTTGTCGTTACGGAATTCCAAGCAGAATCATAACGGACAACGGTACCAATTTGAACAACAAAATCATGAAAGAGTTGTACGATGACTTCAAAATTGAACATCACAATTCTTCTCCTTATCGTCCCAAGATAAATGTAGCTGTAGAAGCCGCGAATAAAAACATCAAAAAGATTTTGCAAAAGATGGTGAAAACTTACAGAGATTGGCATGAGATGCTACCATTTGCCTTGCATGGATACAGAACGTCTGTTTGCACTTCAACAGGGGCAACCCCTTTTTCTTTGGTATATGGAATGGATGCGGTACTTCCTATTGAGGTCGAGATACCTTCCTTGAGAGTCATAATGGAAACCAAGCTTGAAGAAGCAGAATGGGTGAGGGAAAGGTTTGATCAGTTGAATCTTATTGACGAGAAGCGTATGTCTGCGATGTGTCATGGTCCGTTATATCAGAAGAGGATCAAGAGAGCTTTTGACAAGAAAGTTCGCGTCCGAGAATTCCGAGAAGGAGAACTTGTAGTCAAAAGGATTTTGCTAGTTCACAAAGATGCACGGGGAAAGTGGATACCTAACTATGACGGCCCGTTTATTGTAAAGACAGTCTTCTTAGGAGGCTCATTAATTCTCACTTCCATGGATGGAGAGCAGCTTACTCATCCAATAAATTCTAATGCAGTACGAAAATATTACGCCTAAAAGAACCTGATAAGCCGAAAAACTCGAAAGAACGAATTATGCAAAAGTTAGGGTTGAGAAGAAGAAAAGAGAGAAAGAGAAAAAGAAAGATAAATAAGAGCTCGCTAAGTTGAAAACCCAAAAGGGCGGCTTAGGCAAAAATGAGCGTCCTGGTGGATTGAAAACCTGAAAAGGCGGTCCAGGCAAAAGTTAGGGACAAAGGCGTTTCACTGCATCAGATGAGTTGTCACTACCGCAGAAGATCCTACAAGAATTCACTCCAATCGCTCTTGTCAGAAGCGAGGATTTTAGGGAGTTTTAGTCTTTAGGGATAGTTGGTCATGGGATTCAATGTAACCTTGTCCACTTTGCCATTTTTCACTTGTAAAACATCTATGGAATTTTGTCATCTGCAAGATTTCATTCTTGAATAAAATCAGTTTTGAGCCATTCTTTCTTTTGCAAATTTACCATTTCCTTTATTTTCTTTGTTATGCAAAATATTGTTCGTTGATCAACGATAATTTTGAAAGCATAAGGGGTCAAATTATTGAATAAAACTTGAAAAGATTAACAAACGTAAAAACTTCAACTCATGGAAAAGAGTCGGGGAAAATCATACTTCCCCGAAACCTCAGGGTAGCAGAAACTTTGATACGCAATCCTATCACATTCCCTGGTGAAGTGTAAGCAAGTTGAACTGTTGATTTTCCTTTGGTCATGTGTGGTTATCAAGCTTGAAGACTGTCTCTCAAGAACTTCTTATGATGATGTGAAGACTTGTCCCCAGTAGAAGATGTCTGAGCATTTGTTTGAATTTACTTTGTCATCTCGGACTAGCTTGTTTAAAGCTCTGCTCCCCTGTTAGGATTGGGTTTATTTCCCCAAAACTACATACACCCTTCAGCCTGGGTTCAGTGTGATTCATCTTGACTCTTGGGTTCGGTGTGCTATCTGTCGATTCCCCGTGAAAGTCTAGTCTTTACTAGTTAGTTTTTGTTAAGTCCAGTTGTAACTGGAATTTGGTTAGAAGCCAATCGTTATTGGTATTCTTTTGGTCATCACCATATTTCTTGTTAAGACCAGTCATAACTGGCATTGTCTCAACTCCACTCGTTGGTATCTTTTGATTCGGTCGTCACCACCTTTTTCCTTTAAAATTCAGTCTTAACTGGCAGTGTTCGAAATCTAATCGTTATTGGTATTCTTTTGGTCGTCACCATATTTTCCATTAAAGTCCAGTCGTAACTGGCAGTGTCTTAACTTCACTCGTTATTGTCTTTTGGTTTGGTCGTTACCAAATTTTCCCCTTTGAAGTCTAGTCGTCACCAGCAAATCCCCTGTGAAGTCTAGTCGTTACTAGTTGATTTCCGTTTAAGTCCAGTCGCAGCTGGCAGATGTTCGAAATCCAATTGTCATTGGTATCTTCTTGGTTGTCACCAACTTTCCCCATGAAGTCCAGTCGTA
Organism: Lathyrus sativus; assembly: GCA_963859935.3. Lineage (NCBI taxonomy): Eukaryota > Viridiplantae > Streptophyta > Magnoliopsida > Fabales > Fabaceae > Lathyrus > Lathyrus sativus. The sequence goes on along the minus strand of OZ012735.1, from coordinate 306,790,194 downwards.
ACTGGCATCATTTGAAATCCAATCGTCATTGGTACCCGGACTTGGTCGTTACCAATCTCCTTTAAGTCTAGTAGTTACTGGCATTGCTTGAAATTTGGTCGTCACCAATTTCCCCAGTCGAAGTCCTATGTGTTACCAATTGGATTTGAGAAATCTCATTTGTTATTATCTCAGGTTGGTCGTTACCATTACCTCCCAGAAAGTCTAGTGGTTACTAGCACTGTCTGAACTGTTTGTTAAAGCTGAGTGACGTTAGTATCTCTAGTGAAACCTTTGTTCCCCAGTCTGGTCTCGGCGATCTAGTCGTCACTAGTATCCCCAGTGTGTTTGGTCTTGTTCCTAGTCCATTCCTGAAGATCCCATTCGAACTCTTCACTATAGGAAGTTCCTCATCTAATCATCCCCGGTGAGGTTCATGTCTCTAGTTCTTCACTTCCCCAGAAGAAAGTCGCTATTTTCCCCGGTGGAAATCTATCTCTCTCCCTAGTGGAGTGTTCGCTCTTCCCCAGTGAGATTGTCATCTTCATTGGAATTCTTGCATCCTCATGTGAAATTCTCCTCTCAGTTATCACTAGTCATGTTTGAACTATTGATTGTTATACCTCGGTTTCCCCCAGTGTCGGATCCACATAACCAGGTCCCATGAGTAGTTACTCGTTGTTTTGTTTTTCTGTCCTCTGCATATGTCTTGCATCCAAGCATCATAAGGCATCATTTAGAATTCATGGCATATCATGACATGTCCTTTGGCATAGCATCAGATCTAAGGGACAAAATTTTTGGTTTTCTATATTTAAATACCTTTCACTACGATTCTACGAGGATTGTCATCTCTCCGTTCCATCTAGTGAAGATATTTAAATAGGGGCAACTGTTCCACCCTAAATTTTGACCCCTTAGATTCTCATTATCATTTTAGGAGCATACTCATAAATTATCTAACCCTAACCCAGTGCAAGTTTGTCTTTGTCAAGGTACAGATGAATCAGGGTTTTGTACAATCAAATCGAAGCTTCAGGGTTTGTGATCAATCCAAGTTTTTGACTAATTCAATCATGAAACAAGATCAAGGGTATCATATGATATCAATTGAGTACTCAATTTGAGGTTGTTACCCCAGAATCAAGAACAGTGCATTTCAGGGCACCCGATTAGGGTTTTTGACCAGTAAAAGTCAACTGTAGTTTGACTTTGGTGTTGGAAGGTGTTTTAATGGTGGGATTATGATCCATGAAGTTCATATAGCTTAATAAAGTTCATTCAAGAATTATCAAAGTCTCAGGAGGTCCAGAGTGTCAACGGGCGACTCGGTAGTCACCGATCGATCGTACGGTTGACCAAAAAGTCAACCCTTCAAATTTAAGGAATTGGACTTCAAAATGTGAATAAAATATGTTCCTTATGTAATTTTGCACTTGCCTATCAATGTTCATTACCATTGGATCAAGGATGAAGAAGTAATCAAAAAATCGGGAAATTAGGGTTTTGAAAGGGGCTAAACCATAACTCCTTAACCACACATCCAAATGAAGTGGTTCAAATCTCATTAGAAAGCTCTTAACAAATCCAACAAAGGTCCCTAAGTGGTCCATGATCAGAAAATGCATAGATTTGGAGTTATGACCAAATTCATTTTGAGAAGGGAAAAAGACTTAGAAAAATTTAACTTTCAAGCTCATTTTTTAGCAACTTTGAGAGGTCTTTTGGCCAAGTTCCTTTTAGAATTTGAAAATCATGAAAACATGAATGTTTTATATCTATTTGAGGGCTTTCTAAAAAGTACTAGCACATCTCAATGGAATTAGTAAATTGAGAGTTATGGATTCGACAAGTTGGTGTTTTCACACTTGAGTCCCACATTGGCAAACTTTCAAAAATCATTCCTTTGATCAATTGGGCCAATGTCAGCTTTTGAAACATGTTTTATCTAATATGTAGAGACTTTTTAGCATGGAAATACAATGAAAATGCAGAGGAAAGTGAATTTGCCAAGTTTGCAAGTGGCCTTGCAACTTGCATTTGAAATCAATGACAAGCATGAGGTGGAAAGTAGAATCTGAACCAGCCACCAACCTATGCCTTCTAGCCTGGTTATAGCCACTTCAAACTCATCATGAAGCCTGACTTAAGCTTACCTATCAGCCAAGAAAGCTCTTTTTTGGAGATTGGATTCAAAAAAATGAAAACCTTTCCTTCTTAAGAAGGAAATCTCCAAATCTGCCCACTACCCCCATTTGCCTATAAATAGAGGCACTCCCCACCTCATAAGAAACACAAGAGATCTTCTGAAAACCAGAGAAAGATCAAGCCCCCACCCTTTCACACTTTTCTCCAAAATCATCAAAATCACAAATCCACAAAAACCATGGAAAATCTGTCTTGACAGTCCAGCTGCCAAAACCATTTCTCCACACTCAAACTCACCAAACATCATCCCCACAACCCATAAATATGATATAGAAGGTGTTCCAACCATTGAACCACTCAAAAACCTCACCATTCAAAAAGTCAACTTCCATACCAAGTTACTTTGACCACAATGCACAAAATCAGTCAAAACTTGTTCTAGACATTCTCTTGATGTTCTAACCATTCAAACACCTCATAAATATCATATCTCAACTGTCCAAAGCATTGAGAATCATTGGTCGAGTTTATTTCTCTAACTGTCACAACATTTGCACATTGCTTCAAAAGGAAGAAAAGTCTCAAGGCAAGGAGGTGACTGAAGTTCTCTGGGTTTCTTGGTATTTTTACTTGTTCAAGGCTGTCTACAAGAGGTATGTGGCATTGAAACTTCCTCTCATGCTTTACCTTACCATATTTTATAAGTTTGAGTTCATGTGTTGGAATTGTATTCTTGCTGCCACAAAACAGTTTTGAATATGTCAAACTTTGCCTTGCTGACTTGTTGCCTGATTTATGAGCATAATCATGTTTGTTCCCATGTATGTGATGTGTATGCATGAGTTGTTTGGTTGGAGGACACATATAACTTGAATTGCACATCCACCCTGTTTCACAATATGTCATTTTGCATTTTATGTGCCATATCCATTTCAATTGACTTTGCAGCTGACCTTGGTGTTTGGAATCCTCCCTCAACATACACATAAGCTGTAAGCATAGCTTGTTTGATCAAATGTACACAAAACCTGGTTCTGCACTTTTTCATGTTGCATCAAAATGCCATTTTGTAGTCTGTGAACCTTTTCTCATGACAACCAGTTTGAAACCACTTTGCTTGCCTAAACTTATTTTTTTACATGTATATAAGATGTGTATATGATGTATGTAATCAAAATGTGCATTAAACTTGGTTTTAACTTTTTCATGCTTCATCAAAGATACCAAAGAGCAGTTGGATACCATTTCTCACCACAGACCTTCTTGAGCTCCTTTCTTGTGCTTGAACTCATTTAACAACACATATGTGAACTGTTTGAGTGATTGGTTTGATCAAAATATGCCTAGAACATGAATTGAGTTTTCTCATGCATAACCAATACACCAAAGTGCATTTTGAAAGACATACTTGGCAACAGACAATTATGAGATGATTTTTGAACATGAACACATTCATTAGCATGTATTTAATGTGTATAAGTGATTAGTTTGATCAGTATGTGCCTGGAATTTGAAATGCCTCACAGCCTGCATACCACACTTGTCAATCTTGCAACTTGTACATCATCTTTTATCTCAGACTGTTTTGATCCATAAATGTGGTTTAGATTCACTCATTATCATTTATGTGGTGTGTGTACATGATTACATTGATTGAAAATTGGCTGGTATATGAACTTCATCCCAAAATGCATCTCACATATTCACAAATCACACACTATCGGGTTTTCAAATGGAGGGGGAATTTCAAAAATCCAACAATGCCATCTTATTCCTTGTGATTTTCTATGCAATTTAGACCTAAAGTATGTTGAAAACTATTAAGATTTGAGGAAGTTACATATCAAAATGCAATTCATCTTTTGCTTCATGTTTTATGCCCAGCCTGTTTTAAATGTTACCCATATATTTTAATGGGGTGGCATTTACAAACGGATGTATAGCCACCCCAGTGGTAATCACCTTGTCACCTAAGCGCCTTGTACCAGCTGAACCTGGGTTCGACCCCTGAGAAGGGCAACCCTTTTGTCATTTTTTACCATTTTTTACCCAAACTTCAAAAAATCATATCTCCCTCATTTTTTTTTATCATTTTGCACCCATTCTTTTTGAATTGTGTTTGTTTTTATGTCTACTTTTATGTCATATTTTAAAATTCCATGTTTGCCTAATTTTTCATCCGTTTTGACTACTTGCAAGTTAAAGTGCATTTTGTAACCGTTTCCACATATGCAGATGAATTTCTCTCTTGTTATACTTGTGAATGACATGATATTTGCTTGCCCTCTTTTCCTTAATGTTAGTCAACATGCTAGGATTTTATTTTGATTGTTACCATGTTCATCTTGCTTCCTCTGAGGAATGTACTTAAGCTTGATCTGTCGTCACATTTCCTGCTTAATCAGTTGCTTTGATTGTCATCAATGCCTATCTTGTGTTTATCTTCAACATGTTCATTTAATGGTTGTCATCATACATTTATCTTCATCATGTTTAAAACTTTGTTAAGTATTTTCTTTTCCTCAAGTGATGAAGCTTGTTAGCTCTCATCCAAGTTACCTCCCCTTTCTCCTTCCAAAGGAAAGGTTTTTCCATTGACCCCTGTGTCATGAATAGTTCATTCACCATCCCTTGACTTTGTTAAGTCACTTTAACTTTGGTTTAAAAGCCATTAGACTTTGCCTTAAGTCTAAAAGACCCACCTGTACTAGGAGTGTTCTTCAACTAGAACCCTAGTATAGAGTTTGTCAACTCTATGTAAGAATCACCGTGATGATTTCTTACTTCCCCTTTTGAGTGTTACAATTTAGATTAGGGAGTTTTGTCAAACTCCACACAAACATTGTCATGTTTTTCCCCCTTGAACCTTGATCATAATCAAGTGTTCTTCATCCCTTGTAAGGTGAACTACGATTGCTCTGATTCTATCCTAGTTAGGATACGTAGGCAGAAGACGCGACGTCTTTGCGAGCAAACTTAGTGTATATAACTTTAGGTTTCAACTTATACCTTTTCCCAATCCATAGCACATTTTCACAAACTTAGCAAGAAATCAAACAAAAGCTTCCTGTACAGTACTACAGATGCTTAGGGTGCTAACACCTTCCTTAGGTATAACCAACCCCCGATCCCCGAATCTCTTAGCGTTGTCCTTACATCGCGAAAAAGGTTTTTCTTTCTTTAGACCTTTCCTTTGGATAAATTATAGTTCAGTTGTAAAAGAATTAAGATTCAAGTTAATATAATAGCTTGATATCCAATTTTCACCGCAACACCCAGCGGAGATGTGTCATCCCCAGTAGGTTTCAAACAGAGAAGTTGAAATTTCCCTTGCAGATTTGATGATTGAAGTCCGGCAATAGTGCCAAGTTCTCCCTGACTTACTGATGAAGTCCGACTGTAATGTCGAAGGAGCTGAGTGCCTGACGGCAAAAGATAAGGTATCCCAATTGGTTCATGATTGACTAAGGATTCTATTTTCGACTGACTGACGAAGTCCGACTGACGCCTGAGAATTACCTTGAATGCCCGACGACATAATTGACTTGATTGTCAAATGTCCAGTGACCTGACGAATCCATAGGTGACGTTAAGGAGTTCTTTTGCTGCGACGCAGAATGCCTGACGGAATAATCGACCATCCTTCACCAATTACTGTGTAACCGGTGATCCCTTGATGACTTGAGGACGTAGTTCTACAGTGAAATCAGATGATCATCCTGACGGAGATTTGAGATTAATCCTTCACCAGTTATCGTGTAACCGGTGATCCCTTGATGACTTGAGGACGTAGTTTTACAGCAAAATAAGATGATCATCCTGACGGAGATTTGAGATTAATCCTTCACCAGTTACTGTGTAACCGGTGATCCCTTGATGACTTGAGGACATAGTTCTATAGTGAAATCAGATGATCATCCTGACGGAGATTTGAGATTAATCATTCACCAGCAAGTTGCCGTGCAACTATCATCTCAATTTCCGAAGATTTGTCCCCATCAGAGTATCGTTTACTTGTGCGGTTGGCAAATTTCTGAGTTTATTGGTATTCAACTGTCTTTTACCTTGATTGTTTGAGAGTCGTTCACTTCTCACCCAGTCAGGTTCAAGCCGTTTGAATAGGGGCAGCTGTTGCACCCTAAAATTTGCCTAACCTTTTTCTTTACTTAGCTTGTGTTTCATTGCATTCATTCTAGCATTATCATCTACATTGCATTGACATGTGGGCAGGAGATCAAGAGGTATGACTACCAACAAAGGGCTACACAAGGTTATGAAACTACCTAAGAGCTTATTCAAGTATTCAAGGGTTGATATCCTCATTAGAGAAGTCAAAGATCCTCAGAGAAGGGGTTGGACATAAAAGTGTATACCTCCTAACTTGAAGGTTGTGGGAAGCCATCAGATGATTCTAAATCCATGAATTTGGACTTGAGACCTTGAAAGAGCTCATTAGGAGTATTGAAAGTCATTTTGAATCCTAGACATGTCATCATGTGAAGGATAAGAAGCTACAACCAAGATTGGTGCATCTAGGGTTTCATCAGGTCAACCCTAGGTTAACAGATGATTTGAAGAAGTTTGAGACATAATTTCAAGGCCATGTGATCATGGATTTATGTATTAAGATGCCCAAGGGATGATTCCAAGGTCAACTCATCATGAATCAAGAGTGTGAGGAGTTCCTAGGCTAGGGTTACTATGCTTGACAGTGTAAAATCCCCTGGTTTAGTGCCTGACTTCAAGACCACATAACTCAAGATGTGATTTTCATCTCACCTTGACCCCAACATGATTGTTGTATAGCATGATCGTAGCTTTGAATTTAGTACTAGAAGTCCTTGATATGGTTTATAGAACTCAAGTTATGAGTCAGACAAGTTACAAGTCATCAGATGAATGTGAATTTGGAGCTTGAAAGTAACCCAAATTGCATGACACGTTTGCTCTAGAAAGATGATTCTCATGAACTTTTGGCCGACATGAATGTTGTTCCTTATCCTCCTAGCTTTCTAAAAAGTACTAGAAGTCCATGATTGGGTTTGTAGAACTCAAGATATGAGCTTTGTAAGACAAGGGTATTTTGGAAATTTGAGATTATAGGCCATTTTTGATTATGGGTCAATTTCACCATCTTGCATACCTAAAATGGACTTTTGTTCAACTTGATAGTTGTTCAAAATGGTGTTATTTGTTCAAACAGAACCCAAGAATTCATTGATATGGATTAGATTGAGAAGTGTATGAAGAAATTTGCATGAAGGAAGCATTAAAAGGCATAAAATGAGAAAATTACAAAATAATTCATTTTGGTTCAAGATGCTACAAGTTTGTGCATTTTTTGAAGGTAAAGGACATTTGGAATAGATTGGTATCTTTACATTTCTAAGTTAAAGTTCGTTCCATGGACAATTTTGAAGTTTCTTAAGAATGAAGTAACATGATCAATCCACACCGTTGATTGGATTCAAGGAACTAATCTTGACCCTTCATTCTCACCAACACACCAGCAATGAATTTGAGCTAGATTAAAGGCAAAATAAAGAAGAATTCGTGCTCTGCCATGAAGGAAAAGTGAAGGAAAATGTGAAAATGGAAATTGGACTTGGGGTCAAGTTTGGGCCCCCATTTCAGCCCATAACAGTTCTATATAACTCCATGATTGAGTTCAGAGCAAGTTTGGTGATGGAATGAGCTTGCAGAGGTAAGAAGCAGTTAGAAAAAGTTAGTTACAAGTGAAAATCGAATTTCACAATTTGAGGCATTTCTGAGGAAATTGAAGGTTGAAGAAGCTTCATCCATCATCAAGGAGTGATTCTGCACGGTTTTGGATAAAGATTGGTAGCTGTAGCATCTTCTGTTGAAGCTTAAACCAGGTTTTCTTCTTTTCATGATTACACTCTGTTGATGATGAATTAGTGTAATTATTGCATGTGGTTAGGTAGAACTTAAGTCATAGATGGATTTAGGTTTGATTTGGGAGCCATTGGTGAGGTTTCTTGATGATGGATGAAAACTTGGAAGGATCGGTTTAGGCTTAATCTTGATTGATATCAAGTTTTATTTGTGGATTCTTGCTCAGTGCTAGATGTAGAAGAGATTGGTAGAAAGAATTTGGAGTTTGGTGATGATTTGCTAAAGAGTGCCATTTCTGTTCATAATCGTATATGCTTAGTCTTTGAGAAAAACGAAAAAAAGAAGTGTATCATGATGATCAGGGTGGAGAGACGAGTAGATCTGGGTAATTTTTGTTAAGTTTGGTGTTGTCTGAGTTCTGGCCACCGTGGACTCGCCAGAGAAGACGACCGGAGTCTTCTCCAACCGCCCTGAGTTTTCACCCCTCAGTTTGCAGTTCAAAAGGAAGAAGATAAAGTTTGCACCGTTAGATCATTTTGACTGAGTGGACTTAGTAAACAGATCCAAGGCGTGTGGTTCAATCTTGAGAATGTTGACTACTGAGTGTTGAGGTGGCACGATGAGGTGTGTTGGATTGTCATACTTTTTACATGGACGTGTGAGATTAGAGACTAGGGTGAACCTTAGTCAACATAGGAGCACGTGATTGTTAGTGAAACGGTTCGTTTCATTAATGTCCCTCTGAGCATGCGTGGCAAGCTTAAGAGCGTTGGATGGTTTGATTGGTCTAGTGATCTGATGGTCCTGATATTTTCCAGCTTTTGTATTTTCTTTTATTCATTTTTGATTTTCTTTTAATGCTTTTATCATTTTTAATTCATTAAAAATAGAAATAATTGTTAGAAAAATATGAAAAAAATCCTGATTGATCTTTGGCATGTCCCTGATTTTTGTATGCAATCTAATTGTATTTTTGTCGAAATTTCCATTTATTGCTATTTTTCATTTTTATTAGATGATTAAAAATGTAAAAAATGATTGATTTTCTTTCTGATTTTTGTGCTATCTCATGGATTTGAATTTAGTTTTGAATTTCTGCATGTGTTATCTAGACCTCTTGATAGAGTTGTATGATTTTTCTTTCATTTTTTAGATGCTTCTAGGTATAGGTTTGAGATAGATTTCTAGGACCCTTCCCTTGTGGATTCCATTGAGCATACCTTTAAGTGTAGAAATTGTTTAGACCCTTTAGATTTAGGTGTTGGCTCTGGATTTTCTACCATGATTCCTTAACACACTTAGGAAGCCTTAGGATTTTTCCTAGCCTTTTAGGAATGATTTTTATATTTTGCCTCATAGTTTAAGCTCTAAAGTGAACTTTAGCTAGCCTTAAGCTTCAAATTCCTTCTTGATAGAATAAAGCTTAGGTTGATACCTATTGAGAGCATTGATTAGGCCTTGATAGAGCTTCTAAATCCTTTTGGTTAAGTGATCTCTAGAACTAATCTTTAGGTAGATGATTCTTCCTTGAATGCTTTGCATTCATTCAATTCTTCCATGAATGGTTGAGTATCATGATGGATACCTTTGGTATACATCATGCTTCCCATGATTCAATTCTTCCATGAATGGTTGAGTGTCATGATGGATACCTTTGGTGTACATCATGCTTCCCATGATTGATTTAATTCTTCCATGAATGGTTGAGTGTCATGATGGATACCTTTGGTATACATCATGCTTCCCAAGATTGATTCAATTCTTCCATGAATGGTTGAGTGTAATGATGGATACCTTTGGTATACATCATGCTTCCCATGATTTTAATTCTTCCATGAATGGTTGAATGTCATGATTGATACCTTTGGGATACATCATGTGTCCCATGATTCAGTTCTTTCATGAATGGTTGAATGTCATGATGCATACGTTTGGTATACATCATGTTTCCCTTCATCAAATTTCATCTTTGGTTGAATGCCTTGATGTATTTCTTTGGTTTACATCATGCATGCATCCATCCATCAATTTTCTTCTCTCTATGTTAGATGCCTTACGTGATTATCTTGGAATGATTTCCTTACATGTCATATTGTTCATCCCTTCAATATTTCATTCATGATTGTTTGACTTTTCTTGATGAATTAGGATAGTATCATGTGTAGAGTATGTTAAGCTTAGGAGCATGATTGCACTGAAAGGTTGAGCTGAGCTCCCTTTGCTTGTTTGCTTTAGAGGTTGAGTGTTGTCCCTCTACTTGAGTGTTATTTTCCTTTTTTCTAACTAATGTGTCTGCATTGAAAGGTTGAGGTGACCCTCCCTTTGCTTGTCTGTTTTTGTTTGTTCTTTTTGCTTGATTGCTAAGAGTTTGAGTTTCTCCTTCTGCTTGTATTGCTGCATTCCATTTGCATCTTTACTGTTTGCTTTTCTGTTTTATCTGCTTTATGATTGTTGTAGTTTGTTTGTGTTTCCCATTGACATGATCCCTTAGGATTCTCACTTCCTTTGATAAGGAAGTGATGATAGACTTTAGGCTAAAACCTTTGCATGATAACATCTAGGAGTTCCCTGTTTCAAACTCAACCATAGGATGAATCCATTGCATGACAATAGTAAGGAATCTTGATAGTCTCCCCTATAGTCCTTTATCCTTCTCATCTCCAAAACAACAGTAAAATACGTAATAAAGGCAAGTTGGTACAGTACGTTACGAGCCTTAAGCCACTTAGGAAATGGTTATTAGAGGGCTTCCTTCCAGTAATCAGGATGTTTCTTTGGGTGACATGCGACACATTCACTCCTAAGTCATAGTCTCTAGTGCAGTATGAAGTACAAACATCCATAAAAAACAGTTCTTTCGTAAAAGACAGAAAACAAATATCAAACCTCTTTTTGCCCCGTGGGCTCTTAATCCGAGGAAAACGTTTTCAGAAAAAAGAGTGTCGTTAACTCTCAGTTCTACCGCAAACGGTAACGCACAAGTCTCCAACGAGCGAGCTGCATACATCAAACTGCTGGAACTGTTCGTTAACCTACTCGGAAAAACAGATGAATCAACCCGTATTCCGTAGTTTCCTGAACTACGTTCGCTCTGATTTCTCTGATGAGAATACATAGGCATAAGATGTGATATCTTGGCGAGCAACCTTCCCTTCACCCGTAGTTAGCCGAACTACGTTGACTCTGATTTCTCGTTCTCTGACGAGAATGCGTAGGCACGGAGCGCGATGCTTTGCTGAGTCAGGTTTCTTTTATTTTCAGACCAGCCTTGATAGGTAGATAGTTAAACCAACCCGTCAGATAAACACTACAAGCGTGGATCCCATTGAGTACGATGGACGTGAAGGGTGGTAATACCTTCCCCTTGCATAACTGACTCTCGAATCCAGACTTGGTTGCGACGACCTTGTCTTATACCTTTTCGTCAGGTTTTCCCGATCGTTTCCTTTGCCTTTCTGTGGGATAAATAACGAAAGGTGGCAACTCTTCTGTTTTGTCGGCACCCTTTTTTCGAAGTAGCGACAATATCTCTCGCACAATCTTGCACAAAAAGGATGACAGACCTACCACCAAAAGGATGATAGAGCGACACACGCACAATCCCAACACCAAGAGGATGCAGGAGTCTATCTCCAAAAGGATGATAGAGAACTCTCACACAATTTGGCACCAAAAGGATGGTATACCTATCACCAAAAGGATGATAGAGCGACACACGCACACAATCCCAACACTAAAAGGATGTAGAGGTCTACCACCAAAAGGATGATAGAGCAACCTTCGCACAATCTAGCACCAAAAGGATGACATACCTATCACCAAAAGGATGATAGAGCGACACACGCATACAATTCCAACAAAGGGACGTCCCTTGTGGTTATCCTAACTTTTGCTTTGTACCCCTTCTGTTTATCATCCCAACTCTTGGTTGGTAGTGTCTAGCTTTATCCCAACTTTTGGTTGGTTTCCTTCATCTTGTTATCCCATCTTTTGGTTGGTACTCTCCCCTGTGTAGTCTTTCATCCCAACTTTTGGTTGGTATTCTTCATTGTGGATTCTCCTTCGGTCGGTATTCCGGTGATCCTAACTTTTAGTTAGTAGCCTTTTATCCTAACTTTTGGTTGGTAACTCTTGTTTAATCCCAACTTTTGATTGGTATTCTTCTTTGTGAGTTCTCCTTTGGTCGGTGTTCCAGTGATTCTAACTTTTGGTTAGTACCCTTCATCCCAACTTTTGGTTGGTATCCTTCGTTATTCCAACTTTTGGCTGGTATCCTTCGTTATTCCAACTTTTGGTTGATACCTCGTTTCTTTTGTATTCCAACTTTTGGTTGGTATTCTCTCCGGTAATTCTAACTTTTGGTTAGTAACCTTTATTCTAACTTTTGTTTGTCATCTTTTTCCATCCCAACTTTTGGTTGGTATCTTGTGTCCGTTGGTTATCCCAACTTTTGGTTGGTACCCACTATCTTTAAGTCCACCTTTGGATGACAATCACTTTACTCTGTATATCCCCACAGTGTGCAAATTTCCAAGTTCTTTTGGTATTCAACAACCCTGTAGCTTGAATGTGTCCAAGTTGCTTGAATAGGGGCATTTGTAACACCCTAAAATTTGCCTCATCTTTTTCTTAATATTTTGGCTTATGTTTCATATCATTTGCATCATTATTTATGTATAACATTAGTTCTAAGCAGGGGATCAAGGTATCTTGTTCAATCATCAACAAGAAGATCATGATTCTCAAAGCTCAAACAAGGGTTTATTCTCAACCATGTGGTTTTCTCAAGCCCTAAGGCCCTCTCATCAACAAGGCATGCCTCACAACCATTTGAATCAAGGTTACAAGCGTTGATCACCTCCTCCTATCTTGTGAACAACTGGATTATGGTTTTGGTCAAAAGGCATTTGTAGCTAATTTCTTGGGAAAGACATGGTTCCATGGCTCAACACATATCTTGAGGGTTATTTACATGTATTATGCTTCATCACAAGTCATGGTAAGAGCTTCAATCAATGGAAGGAGTGCTAGGGTTTCATCTGATCAAGAAAAGTCAATTGTGACTTCATAAGGTCAAAGTCTTGGATTTTAAGGTCAACCAAGGGCATGCTATGTTTTCCCAAGTGTTTTCATGTGTTTGGAATAAGAAGAATCAAGGAGAAATATAAAATCAAGAGTTTGATTAAATTAGGGTTTTGATTAAAATCAAGTGTAGAAAACCCTAATTCTAGCCTTTTGCAACATCCATAACTTTCTCATCCTTGATCCAATGGGAGCAAACTTGTTATCAAATTAAAGAGGAAATGATGAACTACAAGTTTGTATAAGAAAGAAATTCCAAAAGATCCATAGTTTGAATGGTATGGAGAGCTAAAGTTGAGAAAATCAAGATTTTATCATTTCAACACTTAGAAAATTTTCTAAGTATAGAAGTTCAGCTTTAGGTACATGTTTTCAAGCCTACCTTTCATGGTGATACTAGCTTCAATTGAATTGTCCTCCAACATGAAAGTTGTAGAGCATCCTCCAAGATTTATTTTGAGTATTAGAACTCCTCCATTGGATGTGTAGAACTCAAGTTATGATGTCTCCAATTAAAGGTTTCAAATATGTCAAGTGGGACAAGTTCTAGGTAGATTTTTGGGACAACTTTCCAAGGCATTTTTCACCAAGTTCTTGACTCCAAATCACCTTTCTCTAAACATGAAATTTGAATATAATTCTTCTAGATTTCTATCCACTACTATAACTCCTTAATTGGATTAAAACTCTTCAAGTTAGGTGGCTTCAAAGTTGAGATTTCAGTAATGTCAAAAGCTCATGACTTAGAATTTTTCTAAGTCACTTGAGGAAAATTTTGAGGCATGACTTTGAACCATTCTTTCATTATTATCCAAGGATTATTTCAAGTTTTCGTCAACATGAGGTGTGTTCATCATCATGCAAGCTTTCCATTGGACCCAAAACCTAACCATTTGGACAAGAATCCACCAAGTTATGCTCATGAAAAGTGGAGGTTTTCAAGTTATTTTAAGGCATAGTATGATCTATCTTTTTATCATATTTTGAACTTATTTTTATAGCATGTCCTTGTGTACCTTATGTATACGAGTTGTACAACATTTTCTTTGCAAATTTTTTACATAAAATGAGCAACAACCATGGCATGTTCTCATGCACCTCATGCACCCTTTTGAAAAAGTTTGGAAAAGAAAATGCACACGCAATCTGCCTCATTCCATTCCCTTACGTGCCATCCTTCTCACCCCACCCAAAATTCACCACAATGTTACCCCATGGGTGGCTCTAAAGACGCCTAACTGATGGAGATGTGACAAAAGAGAATTTATTTTTCTCTAGTGTCAAACCTACACAGAGCACACATGAATATTCAAGCATCCCACCGACTTCTGGCGCCTGGAAAGGAATAATGGACAAACTGGTGATGGAGAATACTATGTTGAAAAGACTAAAGAGGACACACGAAAAGGATTATTGTCAGAATTTCCTAACCATAGGACCTAAGTCTTCTCTTCCGATGTAGCCTCACGTTTCTTGGGTTATATTTCAAAAGTTGTAACTTTTCCCAACATAAATGAAACCAGGGTTTTGCTTTAATTATGTTCTGAGTTTTGTAAAACCAGTTGTGTCTTTTCATTGCATTTTTGCATTTTTGCTAACCATTCAAGGAGTTCAAAATTTGTTTCTTTTGCAGACATTGTGATGGATCAAAGAAACATGATTACATCCCCAGGCTGATGGGGATATGTAATCTTTCATTTCGTAAAATGATTGAAAAAGCTTCATTTGTTAATGAAGGATTTATGCTATAAAACTCTTTTATTAATGAAAGTTTTGTTAAGTTTTCATCACGTCATTACGTGCTGATTCATTAATTTTGTTTGTAAACGAATTTTTTGGTTCTCCTTGAATGTGTGATGGTCTGCATTAACATCATGCATTCCATCCTGCATCTCATTTGCATTTCGTCGGTCATCCAGCTTATCCCGTATGTTGTTGCTATCAGAGGGAAAGAGAGTCGGTCACACTGAATCATCCAAATCCTTACAACATTAAGGCTCAAACTTATGGACCGTTTGGAATAAGAGAATCTGACACTTCGAGCAAAAACCTCTGCTTTAAGGACTAACATGGAGGCTTTCTCTTCCGCCATTAAGGATATGATATATGCTTAAGAGCAAGAAAATCAACAGCTTTGGGATGAAGTAGCAAGCCTGAAAGCTGCTAAAAGGAACCTGACAAATTTGGTCAAGGATTTGGTCATATCCCAGCAAAGGGATGGTTCTTCTTCCTCTACCAATCAGAGATCAAAACAAAGTGATGAATCCATAGGAATTCCTGTGAGCTATTCCCGATTGTTCCATATACTCTTACAGAATGTATTAATTAAGAAAGAAACTTCACCAACTATCCCTCAGGCTCACAGGAGTTACTTTAAGACTGATGCTTTTTGTGCCTTTCACCAAGGAGCACTTGGCCATGACATTGAGGAATGTTACCTTCTCAAGGAGAAAGTGAAGAAAATGGTTCAATCAGGGGTTATATATTTTAAAATATGCAAGTCTCAGGTTCGAATGAACCTTTTGCTTGGGCAAGAAACAATTCCTTCCCTGCATATGGTGGATTAATGAAGATTTTTGGATCCCTGATACCAGATTGAAGTATTTTATTTGTACTTTTCCTGCTCTTTTATGTACTTGCTTCGTATCTAGTTAGTGCAAGAAAGAGCAAAGAATGACCAGCAAGGGTTGGGTTACAAACCAACTCCAGACAAAGAGTCAGAAATCGAGAACAAGCGCTTGAAAACTCTGGAAGAAATCTTTGTATGTGGTGGCATTCAAATAAACACCATCGAGGAAGACTATGAAGCGAACTGCATAGACAACCTGGTGTTTCAAGGTGAAGCCGTTCTGAGCAACTGGGAGGCCGTTGAAATTCCTGTCATGTTGCCTCTTGTTGAGTAATTTGCTTGTTTTGCTTGTTAGCATTTTCTATGTTTAAAATCTTTGGTCATACCCAAGGCCAGTGGATCATTTTGTACGGGCCACACTTTCAAAAATCAATTTATGAATGAGTATTTTGATAAATTACCATTTATTTGTTTTCATCTTTTCGTAAAAAGGAAAATGGAAATCTTTTCAAAAAACCTAAAAAAAGAATCATTTGCATCCCTTTGCGTGTGTATTTGCTCATTTAGACATGTTTAACACGCGCAGAGAACCTCTATCACCTCTTAAATCCGATAGTCATCTGATCTCATCTAACTTCAATTCGGCGGTGTTCCAAGATGAAGAAGACAATGATGAAGATTTTAAAGTTCCAGAAGAACTAACCAAAATGACTGAGTATGAAGATGCCTATCTTCAGTTGTATAAAGAGAAGATTGATGTTGTCAACTTGGGCTCCAAAGAAGAGAGAAAAGAAGTCAAGATTGGGGTTTGAAGCTGCCATCGACCTTCGCATCAAGATCTTAGAGGTGATCGGCGACTCCGCTTTGGTAATTTACCAACTCAAAGGTGAATGGGAAACTCGAAATGAGAAGCTGATTCCCTACAAAGACTACATTTTGGAAATGATCGAGTATTTTGACGAGATCACTTTCAAACATGTCCCGAAGACTGAGAATTATATTGCAGATGCTTTGGCCATGCTAGCATCAATATGGAAGGTCCTGTTTGCCAACGAGGCTTCTTTGATCTGCATTGAAAGAAAGACCGCGCCAACATATATCGTGATGACAGAGGAAGAATCCGATGGAAAACCTTGGTTTTATGATATCAAGGACTTTCTTCAAAATTATGAGTATCCAATCGATTCCTCTAAAATTGACAAGAGAGCTATACGAAGATTGTCATCCAAGTTCTTCATCAGCAGTGACGTTCTATACAAAAGAAACCACGATATGGTTCTACTCCGATGTGTTGACAAGAGAGAGGCAGACCTGTTAATGACGGATGTTCACGAAGGCACCTTCAGCACTCATGCAGGAGGCCACGCCATGGAAAAGAAGATATTGAGGGCTGGTTGTTACTGGTAGACCTTAGAAAATGACTGCATCTTGTTTTCCCGAAAATGCCACAAATGCCAAATCTACGCAGACAAAGTGCATGTGCCACCACATCCTCTGAACGTGCTGACATCACCTTGGTTGTTCTCCATGTGTGGCATCGACATGATTGGGGAAATCGAGCCCAAAGAATCTAACGATCACCAGTTCATCCTCGTCGCCATTGACTACTTCACCAAATGGGTAGAAGTTGTGTCCTACGCCAATGTGACTAAGCAGGTGGTCACCTGGTTCATCAAAAACTAGATCATCTGTCGTTATGGAATCCCCGACCAGATCATCATAGTCAACAGAACAAATCTAAACAACAAAATGATGAAAGAGCTCTGTGACAGTTTCAAAATTAGACATCACAACTCCTCTCCCTATCGGCCCAAGATGAATGGCATTGTTGAAGCTGCAAATAAAAACATTAAAAAGATTGTACAAAAAATGGTAGTGACCTACAAGGACTGGCACGAAATGTTGTCTTTCGCTCTACACGGATACCAAACCTCCGTTCACACTTCAACAGGGGTAACCCCTTTCTCCTTGGTCTACGGGATAGGCGTAGTATTGCCTATCGAGGTCGAGATACCTTTGTTAAGGGTCTTGATGGAAGCCAAGCTCAAAGAAGTTGAGTGGGTGAAGGAAAGATTTGATACTCTGAATCTCATCGATGAAAGAAGGATGACGGCAATGTGCCACAGTCAACTCTACCAAAAGAGAATGAATACGGCCTTCAATAAAAGGGTCCAAGTCAAAGAATATAAGGAGGTTGAATTGGCACTCCAGAAGATTCTTCCAGTACATCGAGACGCACGCAGAAAGTGGATGCCGAACTATGATGGCCCATTCGTTGTGAAAATGACCTTTTCTGAAGGTTCACTGATCCTTACAACGATGGACGCAGAACAAATCCCACATCCTATAAACTCGAATGCAGTAAGGAAATATTATGCTTAAAAATAGCTCGCTGAGTCGAAAACCTAGAAAGGCGATTCGGGCACAAAAAAATGAGCATCCTAGTGGATCACAACCTATTATGGAGATCCAGGCAAAAATTAGGGATAAAATGACTAACAAAGCTCGCTGATTCGAACACCTGGAAAGGCGAATCAGGAAAAAATGATGTTCTAGTGAATCGAAAACCCGAAAAGGGCGATTCAGGTAAAATTTAGGAGCAAAGGTATTTCACTACATCAGGAGTTGTCACGACTGCAGAAGATTGTCAAAGAAGGCTCATTTTCTGCTACTCTTGTCAGAAGCAGCACGCCAGGGCCGACTTTTAGCCAGATAGGACCATATGATTATTGTATTTTTGTAACCCTTTCATATATTGTCATTTTGTGTTCCAAATTGTAATTATTCCACGGTACTTTGCCTTTGCAAGTTTCCATCTTCAATAAAATCAGATTTAGGACCAATCTTTGCTTGTGCTCATCTTTTTATGCTCTACTTTCTTTGTTATGCAAACATCACTTATTCGTTAATAATTATTTTTGGAAACAAAAGTTTTATTTCGAAACTTAAATTGTTTAAAAATTAACAAGCAAATCATAACGTCGACTGTGACATGACGATGTAATTTTTTAACTCCTCTCATGAGGTAAGAACGGTTGAAACCTTGATACCATCATTTCAGCAATACAAGGTTCTATAGAGATTACTTTCCCCACGCCACCACGCTACGATGTTTTTTCAGCTGTATTGAAGTCGTGAACTCTCTCCAGGAAGTTTGCAAGAACAAAGATCATTTCCCCAGCAGAATTTCCAAAAAAATTAGTACCATTCTCTGGCGATGAGACTCAGTGTGAATCTTTTTGTTATCTATCTCTCTTTTCTTTCCCCTGCTGAGTCGTTTCGACATTACATTTGCATCATACCTTTAGCATATGTATTTTTGAACATACCTCGTGTTTCGGGTCGTTTTGGCTTTTATCTTTGTGATCTAGTTGGGAGGTTTTTATTTGTCAAGAATCTGTCAGGTGTTCTTTCCCAGTGGTTATTGGATGTTGTCTTGAGATCCTTCAGTCGTTACCAAACTCTTCCGTTTCAGACCTGTCGTCACGGGCTTACTTTTGGTTGTTACCTTAACTTTGTCATGTTATCCAGAGTAAGTATTATTGTAATAAATGCTTATATCCCCAGGAAGTATAGTTGTAACTAGCAATATCCAATACTGCTTATTGGTGTTTACCAAGATTTTAGTTGTTACTAATACCACAATTTGTCTTTAAGACCCGGTGTTTACCTGAGTCTAACCCCAGCCGAAGTTCCGTTAGTTAACCAACTCTGCTGAGACATAGTGGTTACCATGTTTTCAAAATCCAATTGTTATTGGTGCAAGATATGGTAGTTACCTATCTCTCACAAAAAGTCCAATGGTTACCAGTATTGTTATAAATCCAATTGTTATTGGTATGTGGCTTGGTAATCACCGATTTCCCTAATTAAGTCCAATAGTTACTGGCGTTACTTGATAAATCCAATTGTTATTAGTATGTTGACATTGGTTGTTACCTGTCTTCCCAGTTAAGTCCAGTAGTTATTGGCATTGCTTCATAAATCCAATTTTTATTGGTATGTTGACATTGGTTGTTACTTATCTTCCAAGTTAAGTCCAGTAGTTACTGGCATTGCTTCATAAGTCCAATTGTTATTGGTATGTTGACATTGGTTGTTACCTGTCTTCCCAGTTAAGTCTAGTAGTTACTGGGATTGCTTCATAAATCCAATTGTTATTGGTATGTTGACATTGGTTGTTACCTGTCTTCCCAGTTATGTCCAATAGTTACTGGCGTTGTTTAAATCCAATGGTTATTGGTATCGCTGTTTGGTTGTCACCATATCTGCTTGGAAGTTTAGTCGTTATAAGCGATCCTCAGTAAGTCTAGTAATGTCTTAAGTGGCATTGTTTAAAGTCCAATTGTTATTGGCATCTCGGGTTTGTTCGTCACCATATCCTTATTAACGTCCAATGGTTATTGGCACTGTTCGTCTCAGGATGGCTAGTTGTTACCAGTATCCCCGGTGAATCTCAGGACGTTTGGTTGTTACCGACGCTCCTAGTGCATCTTTGGATGTTTTTATCTGCACCTCCAGTTGTTTCCTGAAGATTCCATTTGAACTCTTCACTATAAGAAAATTCTCTATTTTTGATTGAATCCCCAAGGTAGATCTTGTTTCTCTTTGGATCCCCCAGGAAGTCTACTTGTTACCAACTCCTTGTTAATTTTTGCTTGACTGGTTGTCACCAGATTCCCAGGAAGTCTACTGGCGTTACTTGATAAATCCAGTTGTTATTGGTATGTTGACATTGGTTGTTACCTGTCTTCCCAGTTAAGTCCAGTAGTTATTGGCATTGCTTCATAAATCCAATTTTTATTGGTATGTTGACATTGGTTGTTACTTATCTTCCAAGTTAAGTCCAGTAGTTACTGGCATTGCTTCATAAGTCCAATTGTTATTGGTATGTTGACATTGGTTGTTACCTGTCTTCCCAGTTAAGTCTAGTAGTTACTGGGATTGCTTCATAAATCCAATTGTTATTGGTATGTTGACATTGGTTGTTACCTGTCTTCCCAGTTATGTCCAATAGTTACTGGCGTTGTTTAAATCCAATGGTTATTGGTATCGCTGTTTGGTTGTCACCATATCTGCTTGGAAGTTTAGTCATTATAAGCGATCCTCAGTAAGTCTAGTAATGTCTTAACTGGCATTGTTTAAAGTGCAATTGTTATTGGCATCTCGGGTTTGTTCGTCACCATATCCTTATTAACGTCCAATGGTTATTGGCACTGTTCGTCTCAGGATGGCTAGTTGTTACCAGTATCCCCGGTGAATCTCAGGACGTTTGGTTGTTACCGACGCTCCTAGTGCATCTTTGGATGTTTTTATCTGCACCTCCAGTTGTTTCCTGAAGATTCCATTTGAACTCTTCACTATAAGAAAATTCTCTATTTTTGATTGAATCCCCAAGGTAGATCTTGTTTCTCTTTGAATCCCCCAGGAAGTCTACTTGTTACCAACTCCTTGTTAATTTTTGCTTGACTAGTTGTCACCAGATTCCCAGGAAGTCTACTGGCGTTACTTGATAAATCCAGTTGTTATTGGTATGTTGACATTGGTTGTTACCTGTCTTCCCAGTTAAGTCCAGTAGTTATTGGGATTGCTTCATAAATCCAATTTTTATTGGAATGTTGACATTGGTTGTTACCTGTCTTCCCAGTTAAGTCCAGTAGTTACTGGCATTGCTTCATAAATCCAATTGTTATTGGTATGTTGACATTGGTTGTTACCTGTCTTCCCAGTTAAGTCCAGTAGTTACTGGGATTGCTTCATAAATCCAATTGTTATTGGTATGTTGACATTGGTTGTTACCTGTCTTCCTAGTTAAGTCCAGTAGTTACTGGTGTTGTTTAAATCCAATGGTTATTGGTATCTCTGTTTGGTTATCACCATATCTGCTTGGAAGTTTAGTTGTTACTAGCAATCCTCAGTAAGTCCAGTAATGTCTTAACTAGAATTGTTTAAATTCCAATTGTTATTGGCATCTCGGTTTTAGTCGTTACCATATCCTTTTTAAAGTCCAATGGTTACTGGCATGGTTCGTCTCAGGATGGCTAGTTGTTACCAGTATCCCCGGTGAATCTCAAGACGTTTGGTTGTTACCAACACTCCTAGTGCATCTTTGGATGTTTTTATCTGCACCTCCAGTTGTTTCCTGAAGATCCCATTTGAACTCTTCACTATAAGGAAATTCTCTGTTTTTGATTGAATCCCCAAGGTAGATCTTGTTTCTCTTTGGATCCCCCAGGAAGTCTACTTGTTACCAACTCCTTGTTAATTTTTGCTTGACTGGTGTTCACCAGATTCCCAGGAAGTCTACTGGCGTTACATGATAAATCCAATTGTTATTGGTATGTTGACATTGGTTGTTACCTGTCTTCCCAGCTAAGTCCAGTAGTTATTGGCATTGCTTCATAAATCCAATTGTTATTGGTATGTTGACATTGGTTGTTGTAACACCCCATTTCTATACACCCCAAACAATACAAATAATCATTCAGGCATAATTCAAAATTTCATCAGAGTACATTTATATCATGGCATAAAAGGGGCATATCACATTATACCAAAAATTCAACACATACAACACCTGCTCAACAGATATGCAAGGCAACACCCACAAGAAAATATTTAGAACAAAGGCGGAAACATCCAAATATTTCATAACTTCCAAAACATGTATTCACATATACAATTATCATTCACCATGTTTACAAAACATATGATCAGCAGATACATACACAGGTGTATCACAAAAGAATCAAAATAATCCCTAACTACCTGGTGCCACATATGAGAGCCAACCGACCAAAAAGACGGAAGCCACGCTTCACAAAAGATCTCCAGCAATCTAATCTGCAATGCCTCATAGAGCATTTATAAAACAGCAGAAGGGTTAGAAACAATATCATGATACATAATGCATGTAAACATATATACATATATACACATAACATCCAATAACATCGTTCACGTTCTCACCACAAGTCATCTGACTACACCGTACATCGCAATGTATTCACAAATATCTATTTACAAATAGAACACTAAGCATATACAATATGCATCATCAATGTTTATATTACTTCATAAACATACACACATATACAGGTATACTCACACATACATGTATCTTCAAACATTCCATTCATGACAATTATCAACAACTTACATAAACATCTACAATCATGTTTATTCACCGTGCGTCATGCAATGATGATAAATGCAAATCATAGAGGCCAACTCGCTACTCTACGCAAATATAATACGATACCGACTTAATCGTCCATCAGATTCTCCTAAGAATCAATTCACTCACGCCCCTCACGGGTACACTATAACTCATCAGATTTTCCTAGGAATCACATTGCTCATCAGATTCTTCGAGGAATCACATCGTTCATCAGATTCTCCTAAGAATCAATTCACTCACGCCCCTCACGGGTACACTATAACTCATCAGATTCTCCTAGGAATCACATTGCTCGTCAGATTCTCCAAGGAATCACATCATTCATCAGATTCTTCTAAGAATCAATTCACTCACGCCCCTCACGGGTACACTATAACTCATTAGATTCTCCTAGGAATCACATTGCTCATCAGATTCTCCGAGGAATCACATTGTTCATCAGATTCTCCGAGGAATCACGCTGTTCATCAGATTCTCCGAGGAATCACATTGTTCGTCAGATTCTCCAAGGAATCACATTGTTCATCAGATTCTCCAAGGAATCACGTTGTTCGTCAGATTCTCCAAGGAATCACGTCACTCATCGGACTCTCCTAGGAATCCTATCACTCATCAGACTCTCCTAGGAATCACATTACTCATCGGACTCTCCTAGGAATCCTATCACTCATCAGATTCTCCTAGGAATCAACAGCACAAGAATGTACTTCATGATGCTTCACATGCAAAATGACTCCATACACTTCTTGAAATGCATACATGTTTACAAACATACTCATGCATTCTTCACATTCATCGCATATATTCATTATGCATTCACAATATATATACATATCACAATACATATATACATATTCATCATTCGATCTCAACATGCATTTCTATTCAATTTAAGTAAATGCACCAAATTGCCAAACAGCCACATTCCACACTTTACAAATCAAAAATTAGGATTCACGCCTTACGGCTACCCACAGCATACACAACAGCCTATAATTAGTCATCTCAGACAAGGAATGATCGCAACCAAATCACACAAACAATCCACGAATGGAAAACAAAAGAAAAGAAAATATGATGTTGTGTTCGCTAACTTTCGCCTGGCGAAGCCTCTGGTGAACCTTCGCTACTCCGTTCGCCTGGCGAACTTGCCAGCGAAGACCACTGGGATTTATTCTGGAATTACTCGCTAGCACACTCCCCTGGCGTACCTTCGCCACTCTGATTCGCCTGGCGAACTTGCCATAAAAGACAGGGTGGATGCTACTGACTTGGTTCGCTGCTACTCGCTGGGCTTCGCCCGGCGAAGCTTTGCTGCCGTTCTCCTGGCGGACCTACGAACTCAGAACTCCCATGGCTGTCCAAAAGCCCAAACCTCACAAACCGACCGATTTAATCCAAATCAGTTCCAGTAGTACAACCCACTCATCACCCGACTATACTACACCGTCTATTCAAAATTCTAACCGATAAAACTCAGTTTCTACCGATTAAATCAACTTCCGACCTAGAAATGGGAACATAGAAAACAATCCAAGAAATCCAATCTAGCACATGCATGATCATACACATTATGAAGATGATAAAACTTCTCACCCTTACCTGATTAATCGCAAGCTAGGGTTTGATCTTGATGTTTTCCAAAGTTTCCTCTTCTTTCTCTCCTCTTTCTCTTCTCCTTCTTTCTTTCTCTTTTCTTTCCTTCCTTTCTTACTATCTTTCTTTCTCTTCTATTTCCTCTTTAATATCTTCCTATTATTTTTCCCAAAACATCTACTAACTCAATATCTCATAAAATATCCAACTTATCACTTAAATAGGAAATGTCCAAAATACCCTCCAACTATTTTCTCCGAAAACTCCCAAAATCGGGTAAAATAGAATAATATGTAAACATAACATATTTCCACGAAAATTCCACATCAAAATAATATTCGCCAAATTAAAATTAAAAAGGACTTAACGAAAAAGGGATAATCGAAATCGGGGCGTTACAACTCTCCCCCACTTTAGAAATTTTCGTCCTCGAAAATATTACCTGATCCAAAACAACTCTGGATGTGACTCACGCATCTTACTCCCTAATTCCCAAAGTCGTACACGATCGCACGCATGCACACTTCATACCGCAATCATAGCTATGCCATGCGGCTCCTATAAAACCTTTAATTCGCAACAATCTCCCTTGGAGATCATGGGTACACCGCCCGTACTCCACCAGGAATAACATCTCGGTCATTCTACCCCAATGATCGTCTCACTAGGAACGACACATAGTCATTCTACCCCAGTGATTACAACTATACCGCTTATACCTCATTAGGAACGACATACTAGTCATTCTACCCCAATGAGATCGAACCTTGGACATATACATATTCCAGTATCATCATCTTGAAGTCTCCCCTCTTATCATCATCAAATCCACGGACTTCAAATCCAATTTCTCTTTCTGGCGGTACATCCTTAACATCCTTCCAGAAACATCTCTGAAAAGTCATGCACCACTAGGAACACATCCAGTTCAGCCTTACTCTGCGCCGACAATGATGCAAACAACTGAACACTTGAGTTCCGTCCCCCAACAGTTTCTTCAACTCTTTCGGGAATAAGAAACGCCTATCCTTCCATCTTTCAAAGGAGAAATACTTGCCAACGGAAAAAAACAATCCACACTAACTCTATCATACAGCAATCAGCTCATACTCAAGATTACATATGATCTTTCTAATGGTGAACACACCAAGTCCATAATAAATTCTTTACCATACATGGTCAAGGGACAACTTAAACATAATAAAGATGTAGTTACCGACCCCGAAGAGGGCGTCTCAATAACCATACCACCCTCACAAGAGTACAACACAATTCCAAACGCTTAGCATCCTCAAAAGAAAAGAACGAATGAGTCATTCCGGTATCAATAATAGCAATTAAAGGCATATTATTAATAAAGCAAATACCTCAAATCAAACGATCCGCATTAGTAGTGTCTGATCCTGCCAATGCAAATACTTTTCCACTTGTTGGAGCTTGCTTAGGTTTAGGACACTTAGCACTGATGGGACCTTCTTCTCCACAATTGTAGCACTTCACTACACCCTTTCTACAATCCGTAGCATCATGCCCAATAACTCCACAGTTAGAGCACTTAAATTTGGGCTTTCCACACATAAAAGACTTATGACCCATCTCACCATACTTATAGCATTTAATGGATCCAGAACTCACTCCTCCAGGCCTCTTAACAAAGTCCTCCCTATGCTTGCTCTTATCAGTAGGCGTCACATAAGGTCCACTCCTTACCTGTTGCCTTTCTTTCTCCTTCTTCAAACTCTTATAGTGAGTAGAATGAGTTTTACTATCCTCTTCAAAAATTCGACAACATTCGGTCAAGTCCGAAAATCTCCTTATCCTCTGATAGCCCACCGCTTGCTTGATCTTAGAGCGCAAGCCGTTCTCATACTTAACACACTTAGAAAATTCCGCCGTCACCGCGTCATAGTGAGGATGAAATTTTACTAACTCTGTGAACTTAGCCATGTAGTCTACCGCGGACATATTGCCTTGCTTCAATTCCAGGAATTCCATTTCCTTCCTTCCCTTCACACTCTCAGGGTAATACTTCCTTAAAAATTCAGCACGAAATAAATCCCAAGTTATTTCCTCGTCATCCACTTCAAGGACTTTTCGCATACCGATCCACCAGTCATCGGCTTCTCCTTGCAACATGTGAGATCCAAGTCTCACCTTGTTCTCTTCAGCACAATTCATAACCCTGAAGATCCTCTCGATCTCCTTCAACCAAATAAGAGCACCTTCCGAATCAAAGCTTCCTTTGAACACCGTCGACTGATTCTTTCTGAACTCATCATTAGCGTTCACATTCGATGCATCCTGCACCGCTCTAGCCATTGCCTCCAATGTCGCAGCCATTGCATTATCATTACGACCAGCCATATTCTGATTATTCCCAAAAATAACAACAAGGTTAAACAACCGTTCAACCAAGAAAACAACGAGACAGACACAACCGACTCAACCAGGCTCTGATACCACTTAATGTAACACCCCCTTTCTATACCCCCAAATAATACAAATAATCATTCAGGCATAATTCAAAATTTCATCAGAGTACATTTATATCATGGCATAAAAGGGGCATATCACATTATACCAAAAATTCAACACATACTCGCCTGGCGTAACTTCGCCACTCTCATTCGCTTGGCGAACTTGCCAGCGAAGACAGGGTGGATGCTACTGACTTGGTTCGCTGCTACTCGCTGGGCTTCGCCCGGCGAAGCTTCGCTGCCGTTCGCCTGGCGGACCTACGAACTCAGAACTCCCATGGCTGTCCAAAAGCCCAAACCTCACAAACCGACCGATTTAATCCAAATCAGTTCCAGTAGTACAACCCACTCATCACCTGACTATACTACACCGTCTATTCAAAATTCTAACCGATAAAACTTAGTTTCTACCGATTAAATCAACTTCCGACCAAGAAATGGGAACATAGAAAACAATCCAAGAAATCCAATCTAGCACATGCATGATCATACACATTATGAAGATGATAAAACTTCTCACCCTTACCTGATTAATCGCAAGATAGGGTTTGATCTTGATGTTTTCCAAAGTTTCCTCTTCTTTCTCTCCTCTTTCTCTTCTCCTTCTTTCTTTCTCTTTTCTTTCCTTCCTTTCTTACTATCTTTCTTTCTCTTCTATTTCCTCTTTAATATCTTCCTATTATTTTTCCCAAAACATCTACTAACTCAATATCTCATAAAATATCCAACTTATCACTTAAATAGGAAATGTCCAAAATACCCTCCAACTATTTTCTCCGAAAACTCCCAAAATCGGGTAAAATAGAATAATATGTAAACATAACATATTTCCACGAAAATTCCACATCAAAATAATATTCGCCAAATTAAAATTAAAAAGGACTTAACGAAAAAGGGATAATCGAAATCGGGGCGTTACAACTCTCCCCCACTTTAGAAATTTTCGTCCTCGAAAATATTACCTGATCCAAAACAACTCTGGATGTGACTCACGCATCTTACTCCCTAATTCCCAAAGTCGTACACGATCGCACGCATGCACACTTCATACCGCAATCATAGCTATGCCATGCGGCTCCTATAAAACCTTCAATTCGCAACAATCTCCCTTGGAGATCATGGGTACACCGCCCGTACTCCACCGGGAATAACATCTCGGTCATTCTACCCCAGTGATCGTCTCACTAGGAACGACATATAGTCATTCTACCCCAGTGATTACAACTATACCGCTTATACCTCATTAGGAACGACATACTAGTCATTCTACCCCAATGAGATCGAACCTTGGACATATACATATTCCAGTATCATCATCTTGAAGTCTCCCCTCTTATCATCATCAAATTCACGGACTTCAAATCCAATTTCTCTTTCCGGCGGTACATCCTTAACATCCTTCCAGAAACATCTCTGAAAAGTCATGCACCACTAGGAACACATCCAGTTCAGCCTTACTCTGCGCCGACAATGATGCAAACAACTGAACACTTGAGTTCCGTCCCCCAACAGTTTCTTCAACTCTTTCGGGAATAAGAAACGCCTATCCTTCCATCTTTCAAAGGAGAAATACTTGCCAACGGAAAAAAACAATCCACACTAACTCTATCATACAGCAATCAGCTCATACTCAAGATTACATATGATCTTTCTAATGGTGAACACACCAAGTCCATAATAAATTCTTTACCATACATGGTCAAGGGACAACTTAAACATAATAAAGATGTAGTTACCGACCCCGAAGAGGGCGTCTCAATAACCATACCACCCTCACAAGAGTACAACACAATTCCAAACGCTTAGCATCCTCAAAAGAAAAGAACGAATGAGTCATTCCGGTATCAATAATAGCAATTAAAGGCATATTATTAATAAAGCAAATACCTCAAATCAAACGATCCGCATTAGTAGTGTCTGATCCTGCCAATGCAAATACTTTTCCACTTGTTGGAGCTTGCTTAGGTTTAGGACACTTAGCACTGATGGGACCTTCTTCTCCACAATTGTAGCACTTCACTACACCCTTTCTACAATCCGTAGCATCATGCCCAATAACTCCACAGTTAGAGCACTTAAATTTGGGCTTTCCACACATAAAAGACTTATGACCCATCTCACCATACTTATAGCATTTAATGGATCCAGAACTCACTCCTCCAGGCCTCTTAACAAAGTCCTCCCTATGCTTGCTCTTATCAGTAGGCGTCACATAAGGTCCACTCCTTACCTGTTGCCTTTCTTTCTCCTTCTTCAAACTCTTATAGTGAGTAGAATGAGTTTTACTATCCTCTTCAAAAATTCGACAACATTCGGTCAAGTCCGAAAATCTCCTTATCCTCTGATAGCCCACCGCTTGCTTGATCTTAGAGCGCAAGTCGTTCTCATACTTAACACACTTAGAAAATTCCGCCGTCACCGCGTCATAGTGAGGATGAAATTTTACTAACTCTGTGAACTTAGCCATGTAGTCTACCGCGGACATATTGCCTTGCTTCAATTCCAGGAATTCCATTTCCTTCCTTCCCTTCACACTCTCAGGGTAATACTTCCTTAAAAATTCAGCACGAAATAAATCCCAAGTTATTTCCTCGTCATCCACTTCAAGGACTTGTCGCATACCGATCCACCAGTCATCGGCTTCTCCTTGCAACATGTGAGATCCAAGTCTCACCTTGTTCTCTTCAGCACAATTCATAACCCTGAAGATCCTCTCGATCTCCTTCAACCAAATAAGAGCACCTTCCGAATCAAAGCTTCCTTTGAACACCGTCGACTGATTCTTTCTGAACTCATCATTAGCGTTCACATTCGATGCATCCTGCACCGCTCTAGCCATTGCCTCCAATGTCGCAGCCATTGCATTATCATTACGACCAGCCATATTCTGATTATTCCCAAAAATAACAACAAGGTTAAACAACCGTTCAACCAAGAAAACAACGAGACAGACACAACCGACTCAACCAGGCTCTGATACCACTTAATGTAACACCCCCTTTCTATACCCCCAAATAATACAAATAATCATTCAGGAATAATTCAAAATTTCATCAGAGTACATTTATATCATGGCATAAAAGGGGCATATCACATTATACCAAAAATTCAACACATACTCGCCTGGCGTAACTTCGCCACTCTCATTCGCTTGGCGAACTTGCCAGCGAAGACAGGGTGGATGCTACTGACTTGGTTCGCTGCTACTCGCTGGGCTTCGCCCGGCGAAGCTTCACTGCCGTTCGCCTGGCGGACCTACGAACCCAGAACTCCCATGGCTGTCCAAAAGCCCAAACCTCATAAACCGACCGATTTAATCCAAATCAGTTCCAGTAGTACAACCCACTCATCACCCGACTATACTACACCGTCTATTCCAAATTCTAACCGATAAAACTCAGTTTCTACCGATTAAATCAACTTCCGACCTAGAAATGGAAACATAGAAAACAATCCAACAAATCCAATCTAGCACATGCATGATCATACACATTATGAAGATGATAAAACTTCTCACCCTTACCTGATTAATCGCAAGCTAGGGTTTGATCTTGATGTTTTCCAAAGTTTCCTCTTCTTTCTCTCCTCTTTCTCTTCTCCTTCTTTCTTTCTCTTTTCTTTCCTTCCTTTCTTACTATCTTTCTTTCTCTTCTATTTCCTCTTTAATATCTTCCTATTATTTTTCCTAAAACATCTACTAACTCAATATCTCATAAAATATCCAACTTATCACTTAAATAGGAAATGTCCAAAATACCCTCCAACTATTTTCTCCGAAAACTCCCAAAATCGGGTAAAATAGAATAATATGTAAACATAACATATTTCCACGAAAATTCCACATCAAAATAATATTCGCCAAATTAAAATTAAAAAGGACTTAACGAAAAAGGGATAATCGAAATCGGGGCGTTACAGTTGTTACCTGTCTTCACAGTTAAGTCCAGTAGTTACAGGCATTGCTTCATAAATCCAATTGTTATTGGTATGTTGACATTGGTTGTTACATGTCTTCCCAGTTAAGTCCAGTAGTTATTGGGATTGCTTCATAAATCCAATTGTTATTGGTATGTTGATATTGGTTGTTACCTGTCTTCCTAGTTAAGTCTAGTAGTTACTGGCGTTGTTTAAATCCAATGGTTATTGGTATCGTTGTTTGGTTGTCACCATATCTGCTTGGAAGTTTAGTCGTTACTAGCAATCCCCAGTAAGTCCAGTAATGTCTTAACTGGAATTGTTTAAATTCCAATTGTCATTGGCATCTCGGTTTTGGTCATTACCATATCGTTTTTAAAGTCCAATGGTTATTGGCATTGTTCGTCTCAGGATGGCTAGTTGTTACTAGTATCCCCGATGAACCTCAGGATGTTTGGTTGTTACCAACACTCCTAGTGCATCTTTGGATGTTTTTATCTACACCTCCAGTTGTTTCCTGAAGATCCCATTTGAACTCTTCACTATAAGGAAATTCTCTGTTTTTGATTGAATCCGCAAGGTAGATCTTATTTCTCTTTGGATCCCCCAGGAAGTCTACTTGTTACCAACTCCCTGTTAATTTTTGCTTGACTGGTTGTCACCATATTCCCATATGAAGTCTAGTTGTGACTAGCATTAGGTCGGTCGTTAACCCTCATATGATATTGCTAATTGGTAGTTAACAAACTTTAGTCATTACTAATGTTACAGTTTATCGTTGAGATTTGGTGTTTACCTGAAATATATCTCCCAGTCGGTGCTCCGTTTGTTAATCAACTCGGCTGAAAACCATTTGTTATGGGCATTTTCTAAAATCCAATTGTTATCGGTATCGTTGATTTGGTTGTCACCATATCCTCTTAAAAGTATAGTCGTTACTAGCAATTCCCCAGAAAAGGCTAGTGGTTATTGGCATTGTTTAAAAACCATTTGTAATTGGCAAATTTCATCCAACTCTGTTATATTCTCTGAATGTTGTTTGTTATCAACATTTCCCCAGGAAGTCCAGTAGTTACTGACTTTGACTAAAAACCAATCGTTATTGGTATCTCTGAATATTGTTTGTTACCAACATCTCCCCTTGAAGTCCAGTTGCTACTAGCGTCCCCTAGAAGATCTAGTAGTCACTGGTGTTGTCTAAAGTCCAATGGTTATTCACATTTTCTATCCAAATTCGTTGTGTTTCCTAGATTATTAGTTATCACTGATATCTCCTCAGTGAATCCCAAGGTATCCCCAGCAGGTCTTGCTGGTCTAGTAGTCACTAGCATCCCCGGTAAGTATGGTCTTATTTCTAGTTGTTTCTTGAAGATCCCATTCAAACTCTTCGTTGCAAGGAAGATCCTCATTGGTTTGTTCACCAATAAGGACCGTGTCTCTGGTCTTTTACTTCTCTAGTAGGAGTCCGAGTCTGTTGACGTTTGTCCCTATGTGTGGCTTTTTATCCATACCTCCCTCGATGCATTTCTCCAGTGGAGATTTGCATTTCCCCAATGGAGATTTTACCTTTCCCCTAGTGAATATTTATCTTCCCCAGTGGAGTTTGTGTCTCCTGTGTGGAGGGTCCCCTTGAAATGCCATCATTAGTCATGTCTGAACTATTGATTGGTTTCACTTCGGGTCTCTCCCCAGTGTGTTTGTGTTCCCAGTGAGTAGTTACTCATTGTTTTTGTCTTTCCTTTTCTTTTGCTCATGTTTCAGCATTTTTCTTGCACTCCAACATCATAAAGCATCATTTTTAGAATTCATGGCATTTCAGCATTTGTCCTTTTGCATACCATAGGATTTAAGGGACAAAATTTTTGGTTTGCTATATTTAAATACCTTTCACCATGACTCTATGGAGATCGTCATCTTTCATTTCCATCTGGTAAATATGATTAAATAGGGACAACTTTCATACCCTAAATTTTGACCCCTAGATTCCATTATCATTCTAGGAGCATCAACATTGTTTATTTAACCTTAACCTATTTCAAGTTTGTCTTTGTCAAGATGCATATGAATTAGGGTTTCATACAATCAAGAAATCAGGGTTTCTATGGATTGATCAGTGATCCTCCATATAATAAGTCTCTATCTCATCAAGGATATCACATGTGATCTAGATTGAGTCCAATTTGAGGTTGTCACCAAGAGAATGGAAGTAGTGCAGTGCAAGAACCCTAATCAGGGTTTCTTGTTGGAAAAGTCAATTATAGTTTGAATTTTGGTCTATAAGGTTTTCCAATGAGGAAATTGTGGTCCATATGGATCATATGAGCCAAATAAGTATACCCAAGAAGTTTTAAGGCCTCAGGGAACCCAGAACATCAACTATCGATTCAGAGATATTCAATTGTTCGGTTCGTGTCTTAGAAAAGTCAACTCATTGATCAACATGATTTTTACCCCAAATTGAAGCCAATATTGTTTCCAACATTATTTCACATCTAATTATGAATTTTGGTGGAGATTTAATCAAGAATTGATATATAACCCTAATTTTGACCAAACTTCAAGTGGTCATAACTTCCTAACCACACATCCAAATGGAGTGGTTCAAAGCTTGTTGGAAAGGTCTTAAGAAGCCTTCCAAAAGTGTCCTACTGACTCATGAGCAAAAAATGCATGGATTTTGAGTTATGAATCCATCAAGTTGTGAAGGATTTTAAACACATAAATTTTGAGGTTTCTTGACTTGTAAGTAAAGAATTCAGGATTTTCAAAAAGAGTTTTAACCTAGTTTCAAATGGAATGAGTTCCTAACTAAAACATCAATGTTGTAGTACCTAATGAGGGCTTTCTAAAAAGTACAAGTGGGTTCCACAACTTATCATGGTTAGGGAGAACCAAAGCTCATAAGTTGGCAAAAACTCACTGTTGCAAAACCAGCTCAACATGGATGTCTTGATTCTAAACCTTCTCAAATCAATTCTAATCAACAACTAAGCCTCATTTCTGATCTTCACATTGCTAATGGAAGTGTTTAACATCATATCCCACGAGCTTGGCACAAGATTTGGAGAATATCATTGTTTAATATAAGTTGCAAAAGATGAATAGCGAAGAAAGAGAAAAATGGTGGCTGCCATCATCAAACCACTAACTATGTTGCAGCCAGTCACCTCCTATCCCCTCAAGCATGATGAAAATGACCTATAGGGTATGGAGAAGCTCGTACTAGGGTGGCTTGAGGTCAGAAATGTAGATTTTCATTGGTTCCTCCAAAGATTTCAAAGTTGCATGGCCAAATTTGTCATTTTGCAACATTTTGCCCATGCCTCTGATTCAAGACACTGGCCTATAAATAGAGAATCATTCTCAAATCCCAACAACACCAATTCCTTGCTAGAAACTAGCCAGAATTCTCTCCCTCACTCAATCATCAAGTTCTTGCAAGCTTCAACCAAGTTTCAAACGATTTCCAAATCTGTCTTGCATTTTCACTTCAAAAACCATTTCCAAACACTTTTTAAATCAAACAAACTTAAAATACATCATAAGTGATGTGTTAAAGCTGTCTAAGACCTCACACTAGCTAGAAAACCATCCAAGCCAAAAGTCAACTTCCAAAACCTCATTTGTTGACTTTTTTGCATTTTGGAGAGTAGCCATCAAACCACTGTACTTCGTTGAGCTCTAAGACCACTCACACCTCACATTTGACATATATAAAATATCCATATGTGATTCACACTTCTGTAACAAGATTTGAGAAAGTTTGCTTTGGAAATCTTAGGTTTTTTTTTTTGTGTTTTCTTCACTATCAAGGCATTCTGCCCACTAGCTTGCTTGGAGGTTACTTTGAGCACCTATTTATCATTCTTGGAGTATTTTCAGACCATCAAAGAGCTTGTAGGATCTCTGGTTTTCTTGCTTCTCAAGCTTGCATCATAAGGCTACAAGAGGTAAGCCTAAAACTTGCATTTCTCATGCCACCTTGAGTTCTAGCCATGATTTTTTATTGAACATTGCTTAGACATGTCTTATATATGTTATATATTATGTATAAACCATTTCTTGTAGAAAAATATGTAGTTTTGGGACTGTCAAAATTCAGGTCACAAACTAGGTCCAAACTTGCCCCATTTTGCATTTTGATTTCAATCTGCCAAACCACTTGTACATTTCTTGATTTCTCTTGTGCCAACCTCTATACATGATGTATATATGACTTTTGTACACTTTTTTCAAAAAGCACACGACTACACAATGTTGTTCACATGCTCTTGCATTTGATTGTCACCAAACTTGCTCTACCAATGATGCTATTGGGTTTTCTTGTGGGTTCATGTATGGAAAAAAATTGTACCATTGAATTACTTGTTTATAAACACAAAATTTGAACTTTTGTTTCACCTTATTTGGTTAAGTTTTGACTGAGTTCCAATCCTTCATGCAAATGACCTAGTTTTGCCTTACCTTGCCTTGACCTAGTTTTGCCCTCTTGGTGCACCAACTTGTCATGATTATAACTTGCCCATTTTTTATGATATTTATGCCATTATTTTTGAAAAATACTCCTTAGAATGTCTATTTTCATTTAGTGAAGAAAGAATTCAAGGATGGATATCCTAGAAATACTTTGGTCTACTTGAAAAACATGTGTTTTTAGGTTTTTTTACCATGGTGTTCTTGAACTTGTTCAACTTGTAACTTGATTTTTCTTGTGAGATTTGTCTTGTATGATTCATATATGTTTTTTTAAACATTTTTAAATGTTCAAAGTTGTTTGATTCATTGCCTTTCCATGTTCATGCTTGCTTTTGTGAATGCATACATGTGAAAATGGCCTGTTGAACTTCATATGTGACCTATGCCATGATCCTTGACGTTGTAACCTCTGGAATATGCATACCATGTATCATTATACTTGTTTATGTGTCTTGTTATAACCATAACATGTTTATGGTTTTGTTTCTTGCCTTTGTGAATGCTTGAATGTGAATGGTATACCTTGAACTTCTTTATGATTCACACCATGATTCTTGATGTTGTAACATCTTGAGTATGTTTTTCATGCCTCATTCTACTTGTTTATGTGTCTTGTTAGAACCATAACATGTTAGGGTTTGATTGTTGACTTGGTTGTTACCATGAAACTTGCTTACTTTTCCCCATTGAAGCCATGAACAAATACTTGAATTGTTGTAACATTTCTTGTTTTTTTGCTTGTTTGATTGTTATCAATACATGTTTAGATGGTCTTATGTTGTTAAAATTGTTCTCATTTGATCCTTATATCATGCTTACTTCAAGTTGTAACTTGTTTGCATCAATCTCATTTGAAATTTATAGATGAACTTGTTGTTGTTACACATGTTCTTTACTTGCATTGTGGTTGTTACCTCTATGTATTTATGTTGATCTTGACTATTGTTCATAGGTTGTTACATGTTCTTTATTATTTCTTTAACTTTGTTAAGTTTCTTTCCCCATGTGATGGAACTTGTTAGTTCTCATCCAGTTGCCTCATCCTTCTCCTATTCTAAAGGAAAGTTTCTCTGTTGACCCCCAACGTCTTGGACAGTTCTTTACCCTCCTTTTGACTTTGTTAAGTCATTTTGAACCCTAGATTAGTTAAGTTAGAACCTACTATCCATTATAATTTTCTTAAGTATAAAAGACCCACCTTTATTAGGAGTGTTCTTCAACTAGAACCCTAGGTTAGAGTTTGTCAACTCTATGTAAGGATCATTGTCATGATTACTTACTCCCCTCCTGGATTTTTTCAAAGTCAATCCCCTTGAGTGTACAACTTATAATAGAGATTATTGTTAAACTCTATACAAGAATTGTTATGTTTGTTCCACTTTGGACCTTGATCATTATCAAGTGTTCATCCACCCTCGGTGAGGTGAACTATGAATGCTCTGATTCTATCATAGTTAGGATACGTAGGCAGAAGATGTGATATCTTTGTGAGCAAACATAAACCCTAGGTCTTTACCTCAAAACCCCAACCTTGATCCCAAACCATAGTAAGTAGTATAGAATACAACATACAAAAGGTTCCTATAGAGTACTATAGATGTTTAGGATGTGAAATACCTACCCTAAGCATAACCAACCCTCGATCCCCGAATCTCTTAGCTTTGTTGTTACATCACACATAAGGTATTTCTTTCTTTAACATTTCCTTTGGATAAATCAAAGTCCGGTTGTGAATGTAGTGAATTAAGGTTCAAGTTAATCAATAGCTTGATATCTTATTCTCACAGTAACAATGCCATTCTTAGTGGGGTATAAGTGATGTATCTATAATTCCGAATGGGAATTAATGAGAATTAATGGGTTCTATATGAACCAAATGGCCAGTTGCATTGTGTTGCAATGTTATTGCATTGTGGTTGAAATATGAGATTATGCGAAATATGTGAAATTGATGAATTGGTGAAGTTGTGGATTTGTGAGTATGTACTTATGAATAGTAAGGTAACTTGAGTGATAATATATTGATGAAACTTTTGAATGTGTGAGAATAATTGCGATTATGCTTGTATGCCTTAAATTATATATTATCTTATAATTTCAATAATTATGTGAATTCTCACCCTTCTGTTAGAATGATGTTTTGTACGACATAGCTCAGGTACCGAGGAGTGGAGTTGCTTCTAGTGCAAGGTAGTTGTTGGAGTAACTGATTTAGTTTCTTTATTTATGTTGGGTCGATTCGTGCTCTGATCATGTAATACTGGGATCGTACAATTTATGTTTGAGAGATACTTTATGTATTATACTTTATTTTGTTATTGTTATTAGAATTATGTGAAGTATAAACTTCTATGCCTAAGTGATGATTATGAATGAGTTGATCATGGGGCTTTCATTATGTTAATTTATGATTGAAGTAATTCCGTTGCTACATGCTATGTGAAAGTATATGAAAAACATGAATATATTTTGAGTGTTTTCGAGCATGACAAGTATATGTGTGATGTTTTGGATTATATATGACACCTTTATTTGAGATACATGATAATTCACTCTAATTGCTTATATATATTTTGCGGGGTTTAGAAGGGTGTTACATTAGTGGTATCAGAGCATGTCGGTTCATCCGGCCAGGTTATCTAATTTTGTTTGTTCCCTAGTATGCAACATGCGTGTGAAAACACTATCGGCACACATTTGTTTTTCTAACCCTTGTCTGCAGGAGTGGGATTGAAACAAGTGGGGGAGAAGCTTGTACTTCTTCAAGATGCTTCAAGTGTGGAATGGTGGCTCTGTGTGTCATTGAACTCTATTATAGTTTGGTAAAGATGGTTTATGCCCCGTCATGATTGTCGGCTGTTTATTGACAAAT
Organism: Lathyrus sativus; assembly: GCA_963859935.3. Taxonomy (NCBI): domain Eukaryota; kingdom Viridiplantae; phylum Streptophyta; class Magnoliopsida; order Fabales; family Fabaceae; genus Lathyrus; species Lathyrus sativus. The sequence continues at coordinate 306,752,044 of OZ012735.1, read as the reverse complement.
TAAGGAACTGATCACCCTTAATCTCTTGTTGATAGTAGACGGGATCATGTTGGATGGAATAGACGTGTCTTGCGAGCTTAGATGGTGTGTGCAGTGAATTGTTTGGAGTTAAGCCAAGTGCTTACATATTATTTTGATGAGTCGGTGTAGGCTGGTGTTGAGATGTTTATGTTGATGACAACTTTGAGTGTTAGTGAAAGCGGGGAAGTTGGTGTTTTGCCAATTGTTTGTGATTTTCCAGAAGTTTTTCCTGATGAAATGAGTGATTTACCGTCGGAACGTGATTTGGTGTTTGCGATCGACTTAGTTCCTAGAATTAGTTTGGTATCAATGACTCTATATTGTATGTCTGCATTGGAATTGAAAGAGTTAAAGAGTCAACTTGAAGATTTTCTTGAGAAGAGGTTTATCCGTCTGAGTGTGTTACTGTGGGGTGCACCAGTTTTGTTGGTTAAGAAGAAAGAAGGTTCTATGAGGCTTTGTATTAATTACTGACAATTGAACAAGATGACTATCAAGAATAAGTATCCACTTCCAAGGATTGATGATTTGATGGATTAGTTGGTTGGTGCAAGTGTGTTCAGTAAGATATATTTGAGATCTGGGTATCATCAGATTTGTGTGAAGGCTGAAGATATTTAGAAGACTGCTCTTAGAACAAGGTATGGACATTATGAGTATTCCGTGATTCCATTTGGTGTGAGTAATGCACTAGGTGTATTTAAGGAGTACATGAACAGGATTTTCCATCCGTATTTTGACAAGTTTGTGGTTGTATTCATTGATGATATTTTGATCTATTCGAAGAGTGAAAAGGATCATGATGAGCATCTGAAAATTGTGTTATCAGTCTTGAAAGAGAATCTTTCTAAGTGCGGGTTTTGGTTGAAGGAAGTGAGTTTTCTTGGCCATTTGATTTCGAGTAGAGGTATTGCATTTGATTCGTCGAAGGTTGAAGCTGTATCGCAATGGGAAGCTCCGAAATATATTTTTGAGATTAGAATTTTTCTTGGTTTGGCAAATTATTATCAGAAATTCATTGAAGGATTTGCCAAGTTATCTTTTCCTTTGACGCATTTGACTAGGAAAAGTCAAGCTTTTGTTCGGGATGCAAAGTGTGAAGAAAGTTTTCAAGAGCTTAAGAGAAGGTTGACGAGAACTCCTATTTTGATTTTGCCTAATTTGGCAGAACCATTTATTGTATATTTTGATGCTTCATTGATGGGATTAGAATGTGTGTTGATGCAACATCAACAAGTTGTAGCTTATGCTTCAAGGAAACTTAAACTGCATGAGAGGAATTATCCTACGCATGACATATAGTTGGCCACTGTTGTGTTTGTATTGAAGCTTTGGAGGAATTACTTATTTGGATCGAGATTTGAGGTGTTTAGTGATCATAAGAGTTTGAAGTATCTCTTTGATCATAAAGAATAGAATGCGAGACTGAGGAGATGGTTGGAACTTCTGGAAGACTATGATTTTGGTTTGAATTACCATCCGGGTAAAGCAAACATGGTAGATGATGCATTCATTCGGAAATCTTTGTATATGTCGATGATGATGGTAAGAGAGTTAGAGTTAATTGAGCAATTTTGAGATATGAGTTTGGTTTGTGAAGAGACTTCTTATGGAGTTAAACTTTGTATGTTGAAGCTTACTAGAGGTATTCTTGATGAGATTCGAGAAGGTCAGAAATCTGATTTGAGTTTGGTAGATCGGTTGACTTTGATCAATCAAGGTCAAAGTGGTGATTTTCGAATTGATGAAAATGGTATTATGAGATACTGTGATAACGTTTTTGTTCCAGATATAGTTGAGCTGAAGAAGAGTATTCTTGAGGAAGGGCATCATAGTGGATTGAGCATTCATTTGGGTGCTACTAAGATATATTAGAATTTGACGAAAATATTTTGGTGGCCTATTATGAAGAAAGAAATTGCAGAGTTTGTGTATTCTTATTTGACTTGTCAGAAGTCAAAACTCGAACATCAAAAATCGTCGAGTTTGATGCAACTGTTATCTATTCTTGAGTGGAAATGGGATATCATATCAATGGATTTTGTGTCTGGTTTACCTAAAACGTCGAGTTATTGTGAAGTTATTTGGGTTATTATGGATAGATTGACAAAATTTGCTCACTTTATTCCAATGGGAATGGATTACCCGTTGGAGAAGTTAGTGAAGCTGTATATTAAGAAGATTGTGAGTTTGCATTGTATTCCATCTAGCATTGTGTCAGATAGAGATCTGAGGTTTTATTCAATAATTTGGGAATATTTGCAAAGTGCTTTGGGTACAAAGTTTTGTTTGGGTTTTGCTTATCATTCGCAGACAGATGGTCAGACTGAGAGGATGATTCAGTCGTTTGAGGATCTTTTGAGAGCTTGTGTGTTGGAAAAAAGAGGTGCTTGGGATAACTACTTGCCTTTAATTTAGTTTACTTACAACAACAGGTTTCATTCGAGTATTGGAATGACACCATTTGAAGCATTGTATGGTAGGAGGTGTAGAACGCCATTGTGTTGGTATGAGTCAGGAGAGAGTGTTGTGGTTGGACCTGAGATAGTCCAACACACTACTGCTAAGATTAAGATGATTCAGGAGAAGACGAAGATTTCTCAGAGTCATCAGAAGTGTTATCATGACAAGAGGAGGAAAGCATTTGAGTTTAAAGAGGGAGATCATGTGTTTCTTTGAGTTACTCCTGTAACTGGTGTTCGTAGAGCGTTGAAGTCTCATAAGTTGACGCCGCATTTTATTGGGCCTTATCAGATTTTGCGGAGAATAGGAGAGGTAGCCTATTGGGTTTCTTTGTCACTGTCGCTTGCTAATCTCCATGATGTGTTCCATGTATCTCTGTTGAGGAATACATTGTGGATCCATCTCATGTAGTTTAAGTAGATGATGTGCATGTGAGAGATAACCTGACTGTGGAAACATCACCTATGTGGACAGAGGATAGGGAGTTGAAGCAACTCCAAGATAAAGAGATTGCCTTGGTTGAGGTAGCTTGGGGAGGACCAGCTGGTAGAAATGTGATTTAGGAACTTGAGAGTCAGATGTGAGAGTTTTATCTTGAGTTGTTTGTTTGAGGTAATTTTCGAGGGTGAAAATCTTTTAAGCGAGGGAGGGTTGTAACACCCTAATTTTTAGTAATTATTTATTTATTTATTTATTTATTTATATTTATTAATTGAGTGATTTTATGCATATTTGATTTATATAAATTAATTGATTTATTTAATTTAATTTAATTATTTAATTTAACTGATTTATTTTATTTGATGGAATAGTATGTGGAAATGGTAGAAATAAGTAATTGGCCTTTAAATTGAGAATGTGAAGAGTAAAGATGAGGTATGATTAGTAAGCTCATTAGTTACTAGAATTAGTCGTTATAAGGGTTTTACATATAAGGAGAAAAATAGGGTTAATGAGGAAAAAGAGGAAAAGAAGTTATCATAGAGAAAAGGAAAAGGGAAAAAAGGAGAAGAAAACTTAAGAAGAAAATTCAAGAGTTCATCGAGAAACCAAGGTAAGGGTGAGTCTTTACATGGTTATGGGATTGTATGATAGTGTATAATGGATAGTATCATATTTAGGATAAAAATTTATAATTTCCATGGTGGTTGTTATATGATGATTATATGATGAATTTGTGTGCCTTATATGTGTGCATTCTTTTTTTGAGAATTGAACATGGATCCCTAAATTTTAAAGGTTTTAGGCATAATCTTAAAACAATGATTAGATGGTTTAATTGTGTTAAAATTGTAAAATTACTTGAGATAATTACAGTGTAGGATGGGTTGTAATTTCTTGAGAGTTTGGGTGTTCACAAAATCAAAATCGGAGGTCCGAAAGGCCTCCAACGGTGAAAACGCAGAAAATTCTACATGTTGTTTGTCACCACTGTTCATGTTTTCGGTCTAAATCATTTTGGACGTAACTTTTGATCCGTAAGTCCGTTTTGGTCCCTATTCGAAGCGTTGTAAAACTAATGAATACGGCTATAACATAATATAGATAAGAGAATTGGTTTCCCAATAATTTTATATCTAATATGTTTGGGAAGTCAATTGTTTATATGTTCAATTAATGAAATGTTGCACTGTTAGTTGCCGGTTATGAAATTATTTATGGATAATTTATCGAATACTTATGTGTGTGCTTGTATAAGTATATTTTGGTGTGTGACCACATGTAATGCATGATAGTTATTGTATTGTAAAATGTGTTGTATACCATTTGAATAGTGAATTTAATTATTGATGATGAATTAATTATTCTATGATTAATCGGTAATATGTGTTGTACGTATTGAGATTGGATTATGTTGATACTTTGTGTATTATTTACTAAGTGTGATGGTAATGTTTGAAGTAAGAATGTTATGATTATGAAAATGTGATTATTGATGATGGCCTTTGTAGCGTGAAAACATTGTATAAATGAATATCAATGTATGTGGTAAGAATTCATTGTGTTGAATTATGTGTGTATGCATATGTTTGTCATGATTCAGTTATCATGGTTTGCATTGCATAAGACTTGGACGAGGCTGGTACTCACTGGGGTAGAATGACTGAGATGTCGTTCCTAGTGGGGTATAAGTGATATAGTCGTACACACTAGGGTAGAATGACTGAGATGTCGTTTCTAGTGGGGTATAACTGAATAATTGTATGCAGTGGAGTAGAATGACTAAGATGTTGTTCTTAGCGGGGTACTAACTGGGGTAGAATGACTGAGATGTCGTTCCTAGTGGGGTATAAGCGATGTATCCATAATTCCGAATGGGAATTGATGGGTTCTATATGAATCAAATGACCAGTTGCATTGTGTTGCATTGTGGTTGAAATATGAGATTATGAGAAATATTTGAAATTGATGAATCGGTGAAGTTGTGGATTTGTGAGTATGTACTTATGAATAGTATGCTAACTTGAGTGATAATATATTGATGAAACTTTTGAAGTGTGAGAATAATTGTGATTATGCTTGTATGCCTTAAATTATATATTACCTTATAATTTCAATAATTATGTGAATTATCATCCTTCTGTTGGAATGATGTTTTGTACAACATTGCTTAGGTACCGAGGAGTGAAGTTGCTTCTAGTGCGAGGTAGCAATCAGAGTAACTAATTTAGTTTCTTTATTTATGTTGGGTCGAGTCATGCTCTAATTATGTAACACTGGGATCATTTTGATTTATGTTTGAGAGATACTTTATGTACTCTACTTTATTTCGTTATTGTTATTTGAATTATGTGAAGTATAGACTTTTATGCCTAAGTGATGATTATGAATGAGTTGATTATGGGGCTTTTATTATGTTAATTTATGATTGAAGTAATTCCATTTCTACATGCTATATGAAAGTATATGAAAAGCATGAATGTCTTTTGAGTGTTATTGAGCGTGACAAGTATATGTGTGATGTTTTGGATTATATGTGACACCCTTATTTGAGATGCAAGATAATTTACTCTGATTATTTATATATATTATGTGGGGTTTAGAAGGGTGTTACACCATTCCTTTTTATATATTTTGCACATTTATTCTTAATGTATATAGCTTGGGTTTAGGCCCCTAATTGGATTTTATATGGTCATGTTCCTTTTTTTGGATGATGTATCAAGTTGATGTTATTTTAACGACGATATTGTGCATGTCTTGACCTAGTTTCTTGAATTTTCTTCTTGGATGATCCAATATGCTATTCGCCTCTTCCGGAGCCACCCTGGGATAATTCCTCCCTGAAAAGAAGTTCGGTCGGAGACAGCAAGGGGGCAGCACAAACCTGCGATTCGGGGAACCATCAGTGAGTTCAATCCTAGGGGCCTCTTCCTCCTGTCGCCATTTGGGGACCGAGGGCGGCGCCGGGGACCCAGTTCCCCGTGGAGAGGAGGTCATTCCCGAGGAACTGGCGGCCAGCTCCCTCTGCACGGCAGGGGCCCGACCTTGAGCACGACGGGTACCTCTATTCATCAGCTTCGTCACCCTTTCCTCCACGGAACCCATTGAGCATGCAAAACGAACACAAGAAAAACAGTTAGAAGAAAAATCTAGACAAGTGACAAAAGCAGCCCGGAGGCACTCAAACTACCTAGGAACCGATGAGCCTCAGCCTCTTTCTTGCATTCGAGCAGAGCCTTTACATTAATATACCAGGCCTCTGTCAGTATCTGTCCGTCTTCGCCGCGGATATACTCCATGTCGGGGGACACACACTTCTGAGGAGGAAGGCGACCGACGAAGTCCACCAACCTCCGGAAGGCCAAGTTGTCCTCCTTGCCCAGCCAACCAGGCCTGAAAATGAAGCTGTCGGTGGCCGAACGAAAATGTTGGTCCCCCCAGTCCAAAGGGAAATAAGACTCATAGTTGTCCTCATAATGTCCCTCCACGACTACTACTTCCTTTCGAAAAATGGTCTCGTACGCTTTGCCCGTGTCCGGCATGACCACAAACCAGCGATCTTTAAAGCCTCGAACAAAGTCAGTATATGGCCGGAAGAGCCTGGTCGTCTGCTTCAGCGAAACCCAGCTATGTCGACCAGCCGTCGTCTGACGTTGCAAATGGAAGACATAGAAGAATAGGGGAATGGTGGCTCCAAGCTCCAAATAGTTGCACACGATCTCGAACACTCGGATGAAAGCCAACGAGTTCGGGTGAAGCTGGGAAGGCGCTATCATTAGGTGGTTGAAAACGCCTTGCTAAAAGCCGGTAAAGGGCAGTCGCATGCCCACCTCCTTGAAGAAGAATTCATACCTAGGGAACAAACCACTATCATACCGCGAGTAGATATGATCGACCTCCCGAGGCCGGCAAGTGCGGAATTGACGGGGACTCCCGGCCACCCTATCCTCTATCACCGCGAACATATCCGAATCGTCGAGGACGAACCTCGACATATAATTTAGGGGTTCCTCCCCGACCCATTCTTCCAAAGGTCTTTCTGGAGGATCCAAGTCTACCTCCTCCTCGCGACCCTCCTCATTCGTCGACAAGTACCACTCCACTTCTTCCTCGTCACTACCAGCCATCTATACCTAAAAAGCAGAGGAACTCGATGAATTCAATAGCCAAATCAAATCCACCATTCCACTGCAGTTCAAGTGAAAGGGTGTGGTCGCCTAACTGCCCATGTGACGAGCTAGAGGCAACTATATCCCTCGAGGAGGACCAGAGAGTGCACCCTTTGTCCTCGGCGCACACATCCACTGGTGCCCGGGGCATTCATCCCATTGTCCTCGGGGCATTCAATGTTCTTTCAATCCTCCCCAGGGCACTCATCGCAAGAACTGGGGACGGTTGTTTTCTGCCCTAATTTTGAAGGATCCTCCAGCGTATTCGCCGAAAAAACCCACGATATTCCCAACTCCCCCAGCGGAGCCTCCAGAAATACCGCCACAAAGAGCAAAAAACACTGAGAAGGATGCGGGAACTTACTTAGTATGGATGCAGAAAAATTGTCGTCGGGCAGAAAATTCCCAGATATCGAGCAGAAAAACTTGGGATGTTGAGCAGCTGCAAACAAGCAAATGAGCAAAAAGACGAGCCAGGTCAACACATATATACCCCTAGCACGGGAAATGAAGTATCGCTAGGCACTCAAGTGCCTAGTCCATAACCGTCACAAGCAGACACGTGGCGACCCTCTGTCTCCACTGCGTATCTTCAAGTTCTTTTATTAACCACGGGCACCTCCTCGACATAAGTTCACCTGGCTAACATGATCACAACCTACCCCAGGGATACCTTCCCGACATATCAACGCGCTCGACACCATTCTCTACTCAAGTCAAGTCTCGCACGACCGCGAACAACGACTTGGGGGGCTACTATTCTAGATTGGGCCAACGCTTAGCTCACCACCAAGCAAGCTCAAGCCCAATGAGGTTGGGCCCAAGAATATCATGCTAATGGGTAGGATCCCCATCGAGTACAACGTCCCCCCACCAGGCATAGGCCGACAGCTGTCGGGCAGGACCCTCGCATTCGACCAGCCAGCCTCCTTCTTCCCCATCGTCGGGCAGGACCCTCGCATCCGACCAGCCACCTCTGCCTATCTGGGGAACTCCTCGACCCTTCCCCCACATTCTCCACGTGTCCCTTACGCAGGGACACGTCATAAAATAACTACCCCACGTCCTGGAGATTTGATCTTCCTCCTCCCGGATAGTGCAAAACAATTACCTTAGGGCGAAGACCACGTCCTGGTCTTCACGGCATCACGTCAGCCCTAGCAGTTACTAACATTGGGTCTGGCAGCCTAGCCCAGTGCTAAGTAACTGTTGGCCCTGCGCTGGGGGCTCACTATAAATACCCTCATCACTAGAGGGTCAGGTAACTTAACTTTCTTACTCTCTTTCTGTATTTGCTTCCACTCTGCTCGTCACTTACTTTGGCATCAGAGTGTGTTTCAAGTACACCCCCCTCCTCTTCCATACCTTCGGTGAACAGCTAGCAGATCAGCGACGCGTGGCAGGTCATTGACTCCCTTCTGGTCAGGTACGATCATTAGGGTTTTATGGTTTCGATAATTTATTAGGTGTTTTGAAAGAATGTGAATAAGATGAAGAGATGAATATGAATATATACAAGATATGAATAATATACATGATATATAATAATATATACAAGAATATTCTCAATAATATATCAGAATAAACGTCAATGAGTATATGAACAAAATAATATCGACTAAAAATAAAACAATGGTATATTTGATAGAAAGTCAAGCAGTTGTATATTGACGAAAAGTAAAGTTAGTGGTCAGTTTGTTAATGAATTGAATCGGGACAGAATGTAACACTAAACTGTCGTAGCTCGACTTATGATGAAAGTCGAACTATAGGAGGTCGTGTAAATTGATATTCGTGTTATGGACAATATAGAGAAATGATATTGAGGATCATTCTCCAATTAAATCGTGTCGCACGGACCAACGAAGGGCGGGATCTCGTCTTAATCACAAACTCGTGTTAATTAGTCGAGGGAAACCTCTCACGACCCCAAAGTATAAAAAAATTATCCAAATGATCATTTTCTATAGATTTGAAACAATGAAGGTTATCAACCTTGAAAACCAACATTTGTGAATCGAAGACTTCATAGATCGAGAAAATTAAATAAAATCGAAAATGAAGAAGAAATTGAAAGAGAAAAGAAGGTGGTCTCATATCATTACTATCTATCAATAGTTTGACTGATAATAATTTCAGAAGTCTCGACATCGACCCAATAAATGAAGAAAAATGGGAGAGAAATTAATTGAGCAAATATATTCAAAGCTAGCAATTTTAGAAAAGAAAATATTGAAAGATTTTGAAACAAATTAAAAAAAACCTAGATAATCAAAATATTAAAAACTCTGAAACTTATTTAGAAAAAATAATATTCTAAACTCTAAAAATTAATAGGAAAAATATTATAAAACTCTAAAAATTTATTTAGAAAAAACATTATAGAACTCTAAAAACTTAATTAGAAAAATAAAATAAAAAACTATAAAAACTATTTAGAATGAATGTTATATATATAAAAACTCTTTTCAAACCTTGTTTTAGAAAAAAAGAAGTTAAAAAAACTCAAAAACCTTATTAAAAAAACTGCTTTGAAAAAAAAAGGTCATGGGGGGTCTGTATTAAAATTCAGGGTATATAAAAAAAAGTGAGGATCATCTGGGCCACAGGCCCATCACCTCCTGAACAAAAGAAACATAGACAGAAAAGGCAAGGTGGGCTTTGATGACCCAGTGTTGTTTACTAGAAATTATGAACGAGAAAACCTAGACAAGGCAAAGCCAAAACTGCTGCAAACAGAATGGATTTTAAAAAACGAAAACTAATGATCTTCATCTTCCTAGAGCAGCTCATCTTCTCCGCGACCCCGCAAGAATTCAACGGTGAAAAATAAAAAGCGAGACGGCGTCATGGATAATGAGACTTTCAAATCCACGACTTCCGTTCGCTCTCATCTATCTCTCCTCATCTCCTTCTGGCGCGATTTCTTACACAATCCCATCATCAATCTCTGCTCCTCTATCTCGGTTTTTCGTTCAACTCAATCCTGACGACATAGTTGGAATTTGCTCTCTGACATAGCTATCTTATCTTGCTTCGTCTAACTGGCCTTCCCAAGCGTCTATGTTCTTCTTACTTCAAATGCTTCACAGCTCCCACAAGTTCAACATGAGTGTTGGGAAATCAACCTCGGGTTACAAACAAAGGTGAGCTCTTGGTATTCTAGTTATAGAAGGATATGCAAAACTATGCTTAGATGCAAATGCAAATGCAATGTTATGAATTCACATGAGAACATCAAGGATCAAGGTCACAGATCCTGCAAGACAACACAATAAGATATCTCTCACCTCGGGTAGGCAATCTATTGGTTTATAAGAGGGCATCCCAAAGGCTTTAAACAAAGTTCCATGTACTAACCCTCAAGAGTTTTCCATCATAACGACAATTTGTAAGACGGTAATCATTTCAAAGGATGAACACATAGTTATGTTTTACTAACCTTCAGAATAAGGTTCTACAAAAGGTCCTCAGAATCACAGACTCCCAGGCCGGAAATAAAGACGCCATTACGACTACTCGTAAGACATAATTATCCCAAAGGGGCCTCAACTGAGCGGTGGAAGTCAAACCAACTCAACGAGTCCTAAGTCTCGCAAGTCAGAAAGAAACCACGTCCTAACTTAGTGTATGCTAGAAAGCTCAGGTAGAAAGATTTTATCCTTACAAACCATCCCCAATAAACCCAACAGGTAAAAGGAACACAACACAATAAACAATAAAATCAAATAAATCACAAACGCGACAAACAAACTAGGTTTGGCTTGCTAGGCATATCCCCAGCAGAGTCGTCAACCTGTCGCTACTCGAAAAATGCAACGATGGAGAGGCGAAAACGAAAAGACAGAAGATTCGCCATCAAACTTTATTTATCCCATAAGGGGAAGGGGAAACATCGAGAAAACTCTAAGAAAAGAACAGATAAGTTGGTCTCGCAACTAAGAGAAAGGGTACAGGAGCCGGTTATGTGAAGGGAAGGTATTAGCACCCCTCGCATCCATCGTACTCGATGGGAACCATTTGTTTGTCTATGTGTGAGGATATCTACTAAAAGATTATTGCTATAAAGAGTGTTCCAAGGGATAAAGAGAAGGGTTAGAAACAGGGAAAAGAGATATAAGAGGGGGGAATAAGAGAATCGGTAGGACCTCGTGGTCCTATGCCTACGTATTCTCAACGGATATGAGAAAGTCAGAGTCAATGATCCGCTGTTGCGCGTGGATCAAAACCGAGTGATTTTAATTTAACGTAGTAAAGCGACGGTAACTCGGATGTCGATTCACAAGGATTCGTATTTATAAAATAGCCAATTGAAAACAATTTGGGGGGGTTGTTTTGAATTCTGCTTCGATTAAGAAAGTAAATGGTAAAAAATAAGTGATTTTGAAATAACTGATTAAAACAGGTAAATCTACCGATTCGACGCCCAACTTATCATCGGTCATTACAATTTCAATTCCCAAGCGGTTCCAATCCCTATTCGATTGCAATATTGATGAACAAGCGTCGATAATACCGCACGACTTATATTCCTAATTACCGAATTAAGCAGACAATTAAAAATGACGCAAATTAACGAAAAAGTTAAGTTAATCCGCGATTGATTAAGTTAAGGATCATTGATCGACCGAATTAAATCCAAGTTGTTTTATAATAAATAATTAAGCAAACAAAGTTATAACACGAATTGGAACGAAATTAAATTAATTCGAAATTGAAATAAACCTCAAAGAATTACGGGATTCAAAACCGGAAGATTTTCCCTCAAGATTAGTTCGCCATGGAAATTATGAAAAGCAAAATAAAATTCGGAAAAACTAGGGTAGCCATTATTGTAGCACGGCAGCAACCTCATAAACAGAAAAAGGTTTTCATTACACACTCAACTGGGTCGGAAACCTAAACCAGACCCAAAAGGGAAAAACAACTACATTATCACAAGTCAGAAACTTCAATGAATTTTTCGAGACTCAAGCATTCCGAATCAGCTTCTTCGTGCAACACAAATGTTGTAGATCTTTTCTTTATCTTTCCAACGACTTGTAGAACACCTCGATTCGTTTAATGTAGCTCCAGTTATGAATTTTTTATTAAAAACTGCTAATGCTGAAAATAACAAACGAAAATCAAATAAAGCTGAAAATAAATTGAATTGTAAAAATATCATAAAATAGGAAATTAAACAAACTAGACTATAGAAATGCCTAGGTCTAAACATAGAGAAAAGTACATAAAAATGCACTGATCAAATTCCCCCACACTTGAACCTTTGCACTTCGAGCAAAGTATTATCAAAACCGATGAAACACAAAAACATTTAGATACTCATATTAGGCTATAAACTCTTCTTCGGTCAAGATTTCATCGATAGGTACTACTTTTGCACACAAAGGATATCGTAAGAACACAAATCCGCAATTGTACAGTCATAAGGCTCCCTCCTATACAAACCAATCCAAATCATGTCATTATGCCTAAGTCTAACTTACTCATCCTCCTTTTTGCTCTCTTTCATTCTAGTGCAATCACGTTAATCCCTTTATCTATTAACACACATGGTAAATAAGCTTGTTAGTGACTATGATCCATATATTTTCAACTATTCACAATTAGACACTTTTTTTTTCTCTTTTTTTTTTTAGGTTTCACAACCGTTAGCCTAAGTGACCGGGTGAGGGTCACCTAACTTAAAAGACGGATTCCTATTTTGACTTCTTATTAAGCAAATGAGCATTCACTTATTTGCATCAGCTCAATTACTTAGCATGTGATTTCTAGATGTGTTGTGTAACATCGATTTTAATTATTTAGTCTTTTTGGTGTTATTTTATTTCGGTGTGTCTTTAAGTGGGAGTGTGTCTGAGTGCGCTGGTGAGTGCCCTTAATTATAGATATTATTTAATAAATTATAGAGTTTAATATTAATATAATATAATTAATAAGGATAATAATTTAATAATTAATAGTAATATTGTTATTCCATTGTTATTACTATTATTATTTGTATTATTATTAGATTAAGTAAAGAAGATGAGGATGGAGAGTTATATAAAGAGGGTTTTGGGGTAAAAACGGAATGGCACGATAAACCAGTGGAGAGAAAGATTAAGGAGGAAGAACAAAGAGGAAGAGAGGCAAGGCTAGGGCTGCCAATTCTTCAGGATTTTTCGTCAATTTGATCAATTAATCGAGGTAAGAGTGTGAAATATGGTTATCCTATCCATGAATGTGATTATGTAGGGATTGTTTGGGTGTTTTTGTGTAGTTTTCCATTTTAGGTCGAAAATGGTTTAATCGATAGAAACCGATGTTTTAACGGTGAGAATCTGGAATAGATGGTGTAGTTTAGTCGAAAAATGTTAGGCTAAGACTACAGGAACTGGTTTGGTGAAAATCGGGTGATTTGTAAGCTCCTGATGATTTTTGGACAGTAGAGGATTTGGGGATCGCAGAGGTTCGCTAAGCGAGCAGCTAGCGAGTGAGCCAGCGAGTGGTTCGCTAGGCGAGCTGTTAGCTAGCCAGTAGCGAATGGTCCCAGACTTGGACAGAACCAAATGACCCTTGTTCGCTGGAGCGCGTGAGGTAGCGAGTGTTTGCTAAGCCTTCGCTAAGCGAGCTAGGTAGAGAACACTCCCAGTAGGAAAAAGGCAGGCTTCGCTAGCACGTTCGCTAGGCTAGCCAGTAGCGAATGATCATTATGCCTTCACTAGGCGAGTGAGCCAGCGAGCATGACAACATTGTTTTGTTTCTGTTGTTTCCATCCAATGTTGATGCTTTGATGCTTCAACGTATAGCTTGTGTGTTGTTATATGGTACGTGTATGAGGAGGTGGATACGCGTATGGCCAGTCTAAGCACCAAAAATATGATTTATATTGTTTTGCTTCGTTCTCTCGTTTTGTAGGATCCCTTTGGTCATGATGGGTATATGGATGGTGTTTAATGGTGAAGGGTGTATACTTAGTGTTAAAATGTGAATTTCCATAAAGTTTAATTTAATTAACATAAATAATTGGTGTGTAATATATAGAATGCATGGTGATGTGATCAGGAGGATCGTGTGCACTTAGTGCGCTTAAGTTTATTTGTTGTCCATTTGGTGTCGTGCATATTATGGTGTTTTGGTGGGATGAATCATTGCTCAGGAGGAGTGTATGTGATTCATCCGTACTCCGTTGTGGAGAATGGTGGAGATAAATCATTTCCAAGGAGGGGCGTATGTGATCTATTCGGGGTTCGATTGAATGAACCAATGAGTCGGTACCGCATGCATGGTGTTGAGTTGCATATTTGCATGATCGCATGTTGTGTTTGATGTTTGGACAGTAGGTCGTGGTTGATGCATGTTGGGTGATATTTTATGTAATTACTACCTTTTGATCATGTATCTTTATACCGATAATTTTGATTACTTTTTCTCACCCTTCGTTGTTGTGGTGGTCTGTGCTTCTTCGGAAGTACAGATAATCCAAGTACATAGCTAGCATGGATAGTGGAGTGTAGGTCGAGTCTTAGGATGCTCTGATATGTAGCACGGGACTTGGGTGTTTACTTTTATCATGCTGAATTTGTTTTATTCCTGTGACGTATCATACTTTGGTGAACCTTGTTAATGAATGATTTTTTGTAATTTGGCGGATGGCCGAGAATGTTGAATTAATGAATTACTTCCGCTGTTTTGTTTTGAAAACCATCTAATGACGAGTTATGTTGAATTATTTGATGTGATATCCTGCTTTTGAGGAGAAACTATGATGTTTACTTGAAATAATTGTATTTTATTTTTATTCTGGGAAGTGGGGTGTTACAATTGGTATCAGAGCAGGTCGGTCCGTCCGGCCAGTGTAGTAGTTGAGACTGTCCTTAGGATAGAGATTGTGTACCTTTTAACCTAAGTGTTGTTATGGTTGAGCAGTATGGCAGGAAGGAATGATGCTGCTTTGGTTGCCGCTATTCAAGCGATGGCGCATGTGGTCGCTAATTAGAATCAAGCCGCGGGTGCGCAATTTAGCAATTTAGCACAGTTTCGGAATAACAAGCCTTCGACGTTTGAAGGAGGAATTCTGGATCCTAAAGCTGCACAGAAATGGATGAAGGCAATTGAGAAAATTTTCAGGACAATGGGTTGTAGTGATGAGCAAAAAGTGAAGTTTGGTACTCACATGCTGGAAGAAGAGGCTGAGGCTTGGTGGGACAACAGTCGCCAAAGATTGGAGACTGTAGGAACTACGATTACTTGGGATGTGGTTCGAACGGGTTTTCCTGGAAAAGTATTTTCCTGGAAAATATACGAAGTGCTAAGGAGATAGAGTTTTTGGAGCTGAAGCAGGGTAATCTGACAGTAGCAGAGTATGCTGCTAAATTTGAAGAGCTGGTACAGTATTGTCCTCATTACAATACTTAAGTGGCAATGACCTCCAAGTGTTTGAAGTTTGAAAATGGGTTGCGTCCGGAAATTAAGATGGGGATCGCTTGTCAGAAGATCAGGAATTATCCTGAGCTGGTAAGCAGAAGCAGAATTTATGAAAATGATAACAGGGCCAGGATTGCACATTATAAGGTTGTGAATGATCGTAAAGGTAAGCAGAGATTTGGTGGTACTCCTTATAGTGTTCCTGCTGATAAGGGAAAACATAAGGCCGCACTGATAAGAAGCCCAGAGAAGGGAAAGCATCTGTTGGTTTGAAATGTTTCCGGTGCAGTGGTGCGGGGCATCGTGCTAATGATTGTCCTAATGAGGTAAAGAAGTGTTTCAAGTGTGGTAAGCCAGGCCATGTGATAGCGGATTACAGGGCCACTACGCCTACCTGTTATAACTATGGTGAGAAAGGTCATATCAGTACACATTGCAAGAAGCCGAAGATGTCTCATGCGTCTCAGGCCAACGGTAAAGTATTTGCTGTGGTAGGAACTCAATCGGCCAGTGAGGAGCGTTCTATCAAAGGTACTTGTTTCATCAATAATATTCCTTTAACTGCTATGATTGACACGGGTGTAACCCACACGTTCATTTCTGTTAATTGTGTGAAGAGATTAGGATTGGTGCCGTCTACTCTTGAGCGACGGATAACTATTGAAACACCCTCTATTAGTTCAGTGACTACTTCTTTGCTGTGTTTGAAGTGTCCACTGACTATATTCGGCAGAGACTTTGGAGTGGATCTGATTTGTCTACCACTTGGTAATTTGCATGTTATTCTGGGTATGAACTAGTTGGAGTTCAACCGAGTCTACATCGATTATTTTCGGAAGGTGTTGTTGTTCCTTACTCCAGAAGAGGAAGCGTTGGCGAATTCCTTGTCTAATAAGGAATTGAGGACCTTGTTGGAGAACGAAGCTAAAATGTTTGCTTTATTTGCATCGTTATCTGTTGACAGCAAAACGTCAATGAAAGAGTTGGCAGTGGTGAATGAATTTCCCGAAGTGTTCCCTAATGATATTATAGAATTACCTCCGACGAGAGAAGTTGAATTTAGCATTGATCTTGTTCCTGGTACAAGGCCTATATCTATGGCACCGTAGAGGATGTCAGTAGTGGAATTGGCTGAATTGAAATCTCCGATTGGAGAATTGTTGGATAGAAAGTTTATCAGACCGAGTGTGTCATCGTGGGGAGCTCCAGTGCTGTTGGTAAAGAAGAAGGATGGTAGTATGCGCTTGTGCATCGATTACCGTCAGTTGAATAAAGTGACCATTAAGAATAAATATCCTCTTCTGAGGATTGATGATTTAATGGATCAGTTGGTAGGAGCTCGTGTGTTCAGTAAACTTGACTTGAGGTCGGGTTACCATCAGATCAGAGTGAAAGAATGTGATATTCAGAAGACGGCATTTAGAACTCGTTATGGACATTAAGAATATACTGTAATGCCTTTTGGAGTGTCTAATGCGCCAGGAGTGTTTATGGAGTATATGAACCAGACCTTCCATTCTTATTTGGATCAGTTTATTGTTGTGTTTATTGAAGATATACTGATTTATTCTAAGTCTGATGAAGAGCATGCAGGACATTTGAGAATTGTTTTGTAGGTGCTAAAAGATAATAAGTTGTTTGCTAAACTATCAAAGTGTGAGTTCTGGATGAAGACGGTGAGTTTCTTGGGGCATGTAATATCTGGTGATGGTATAGCGATGGACCCATCGAAAGTGAGTGCAGTGTTACAGTGGGAACCGCCGAAGACAGCAACGAAAATTAGAAGCTTTTTGGGTTTGGCAAGATATTACTGAAGGTTTATTGAGGGGTTTTCTAATTTGGCGTTGCCATTGACTGAGTTGACGAGAAAAGATCACGTTTTTGTGTGGGATGCTGCTTGTGAAGAGAGCTTTGAGGAACTTAAAAAGAAATTGACTACGGCACCAGTGTTAGTGTTGCCAACTCCGAGCGAACCTTTTGTGGTGTACTGTGATGCGTCTAAGATGGGATTAGGTGGAGTTCTTATGTAGAATGGTAAGGTAGTGGCATATGCTTCACGAAAACTGAGGGTGCATGAAAGGAATTAACCTACTCATGACCTTGAATTGGCTGCGGTAGTTTTCGTGTTAAAGATCTGGAGGCACTATTTGTATGGTTTGAGATTTGAGGTGTTCAGTGACCATAAGAGCCTGAAATATATGTTCGATCAGAAGGAACTAAATATGAGACATAGAAGATGGTTGGAATTCTTGAAGGATTATGATTTCAGCTTAAGTTATCATCCAGGAAAGGCAAATGTAGTGGCAGATGCTTTGAGCAGAAAAACAATTCATATGTCGGCTTTCATGGTGAAAGAAATGGAACTAATTGAGCAGTTCAGAGATTTGAGCATGGCTTGTGAGATTACGGCAGATGGTGTGTGTTGCACCCTAAAATTTGACCAACCGATTCTCCTATCTGACTCATGGTTTAATTTCATATTCACAGCTCAGATGTATGATTTTTGTGCACAAGCAGGGGATATCAGAGTTTACAGCTTGATTTTTGTCTATCAGATATGGCAGACCCAGTCCAGATCACCAGGGTTTTATTTTCAGGAAATTGTGCGCCCCTCAGTGATTTTTAGCTTGCACAGTGATTTTGATGATATTCTGATGCCCGGGGATCTATGTTCGATTCGATCTGGTCTCGTGCGCTCTTTTATGGGGGTCATTTGCATTCATTTGCATTTTTAGGATTTTTATAGACTTTTGTGAATTTTTAACAAGCTTTACAGATTTTTCTGGAATTTAAATAGGGTTTTTGTATTTTTTAATAGCTTAAATCTCTTTTTAGAATTTTATAGAATTTTAAATAGGTTTTTTAGAATATAAAAAAAAAAGATTTTAAATGGTTTTATCTTTTTAGAATAATATAGTTTTTTCTTTTATTAATAATAGATTTTAATAGATATAGTATAATATTAGAATTTTAATAGAGAATTAGTAGAAGTTTAGAGTCAATTAGATCTTAATTGTTTTTTAGATTTAATTAGGATAATATAGAATTAATTAGACTTTTAATCACTTTTTAAAGTTTAATTAGGTTAATTGTTTTTTTTAGAGTTAATTAGGATTAAGATAGTTGGTTAGGATAATTAGCTAATTAGGTGCTAATTGATATTAATTAGAGATAGTTAGGATTAATTGTTTTTAATTCAGTTTTTTTTTTTTTTTTTACAGTTTTTATTCATTTTTCGTATGGGCCCAGGGGGTGTTTTTGTGAGGCCCAATTCTCAGTCATTGTTGCAATTCAGAAGCCCAGAAAAGGTCCAAGTTTTCCAGCGAATGTCCAGAGTCTTCAGCAAGCTTCTGGAAGCTTCCAGCGAACTTCAGTGGCATAAATAGAAGCCACGTGTTGCTTGGAAAGAGCCCCCACGCGTTTCACAGTAAGCACGCCACCACCCACTCAGAATTCTCCCAGACTCTCCCACGTGTCCTCCCAGCTGGCCCCCATTCTCTCTCTCTGCTGACACGCGCTCCCCATGCAGCCACCTCCCTGAGACACTTGTCTTCCCCCCATCCTCGCCGGAGCCCCCTACCGTCGGGCATGCAAACGCCCTAGCAACCAACTCCGGCCACCCTAACGTCCTCCGGCCACCGTCCCACTCACCGGAATCTGCAAACATCCAAAAATCCCCAGAAACTCATCTTCTTCCTCCGATCGTCTCCTCTACCTTCATCTAATCTCTCGCCGGAAAATCTAACCCTCGCCGGAAACGTCAAGTTTCGCCTGAAACTTCATACGAATCCCCAGACCTTCATACAACTTTTTCCAGAACATCATCAACCTTCATCCTCCATCGAAGAAAAACCCAGAAACTTCAACTGCATTCATCCTTCTCCAGCAAGATTTCCAGAAACTCCAACTGCGTTCAATCTTCAAGGAGATTTCCAGAAACTCTCCAGCAACACCTTCAATCTTCCTCCGTTTCCAGATCGTGAGAGCTCAGTTCGTCTTCGTCTTCGTCTTCTCCAAAGATCTTCGTCCTCCGAGAGCATTGTCACGCATAATTTCTCAGATAACCTTCAAGATTCCCAGAATTTCTGCAAAATCTTCAGAACGCCTCAAGAACACTCATCCACTCAAGATTCCCAGAATCTCGTCAAATTCTTCAGCAAGCTTCTTGGATCTTCATCAGGAAATCTTCTCCGGTTGTGGATCTTCAGCGAACCATTAGCTTCCTCAACGAGCTTCAAGTATTGTTCGTCTTTCCAGGTTCCTAACTTCTTCCTTGCATGTGTGTGTTGTAGAGGCAGTTCTTGAGATGTTTAAGTTAGGGTTTCTTGTTTTGGTGAGTTCTGTTAATTGCATGCGTGATAGTGATTAGGATTCTTGAGATGTTTAGGTTAGGGTTTGTTTTTAGAGATTTGATTGAAAATGTGTTTGAGGATTCTGAGGGGAGTTTCAGAGAGGATGTGAGGAAGATGAACGAAACGGCGCTAGGTGGTTAGGATGAACAGTACCAGAGAGATTAGGAGGAAGATAGTTTTGATTAGGGTTCGTTTGGATTAGGGTTAGGGCATTGGGCTTAAGCCCAAATGCGTATTACTGACGCATACCCCCCAAGTGCATGTACCCCCCCCCCCCCCCCCCCCCCGTGTGTGAGATCTGGATGAGTGGATTTGGGCCTCAGGCCCTAATGGCTATCTGCACCCCCCTGGGCGTAAGCCCAGTGAAAAATAACTGAAGAAGCTGCTAACGGCACCCCCCTCACGTTTTTTCTGTTTGTTTGATTTCTGATCACTTGGGCCCTGCGCCCCAATTGCTTTTAGCACCCCCACCTTTAGGGCCCAGCTAGAAATAGCTCATAACCATTGCTGTTTGCCCCCCATTTCATTTGCTTTTATTTTGATTTTCTTTTATTTTCTTTACATATTAAATAAATCATAAATAAATGTAAATAATTGTGATTTTAATTCTTCTTTTTTCTACCATTTCATGAAAGCATCTAAAAAATTAAATAAAAATAAAAATGCCATTTTATTTTTATTTCCTATTTTTGGTATATTTTCCATTTTAATTGATGTTTTTAATATTTTCAATGCATGCATATCATTAGAAAATTCATGAAAAATAGTAGATTTAGTCAAATAATCCCGTTCTTTTTTCTGTAGACTCGTAATTCAGTGTAGAATTTTATAGTGAAGAAACATTAGCTTAATCATGCATTTTCATTTTAATTGCATTTTTCACTGTTATTGATGTTGAATAATTGGTCTGTGGATATGTCTGTGTTGCTGATTTTAGCTCTTTCATCTGGTATTGAATTCTGTTCTGATTCTTTAGTATGTTATCCTAGAGCCATGTAGGTTTCCCATAGATTTTTTTATCAGATTTTTGTAGGATGTTCTGATGTGATTTGTCTGAGCCTGAAGATAGGAGAAGTCTGGATGACTTCTGACTTTGAAGTTCAACTGTGGTTGAACTTCAGAGATAGTCTCTTGTGGTTTGTTGGCCAGTGGGTTCTTCTTAAAGTTGGGAGCTGGTTGGAGTCCTATTGGAGCTTGCAGAGATGCATTGGATTGAGGCTTAGTCTAGGAGCTTGTTGTCTGTTTGTGAGGTTCGAGATCCCGAAGTTTGAAGGGAGTTTATGGTACTTTCCTAAGGAAGGCACTATGAATGACTTTCATGCTTTCTTCTCACCTCTTTCGTAAGTATCCAATGATGCTGGAGCCGACTTGTGAGTTTAATTTCTCCTGAGGAGGAATGTAAACTGATCACATGTTGTTGAGCCACGTGGGATACGATTCCTAAGTGGAAGCCTCCTAGTACTTTCCTGAGGAAGGTCCTATGGGTCTATTCACTTAGTTCCACTAGTTTATCTAGGATTTCTTAAGTATCCAGTGATGTTGGAGCCAACTTGTGAGTTTAATTTCTCCTGAGGAGGAATGTAAACTGATCACAGTTGTTGAGCCACGTAGGATACGATTCCTAAGTGTCAGCCTCCTAGTACTTTCCTGAGGAAGGTCTTATGAGTCTGCTCACTTAGTTCCCTTAGTGCATATAGGTTTTCTCAAGTATCCCGTGATGCCGGAGCCTTCATGTGAGTTTAGTTCCTCCTGAGGGGGAATGTAAACTGATCACAGTTGTCGAGCCGCATAGGATATGACTCCTGAGTAGTAACCTCCTGGTACTTTCCTGAGGAAAGCACTATGGGCTTGTCTGCTTAGCTTCCTTTCTCTGGTGAGCTTGTTCTGAAGCTTGGAGACTGGGATTGATTCCTCTTGCTTAGGGTTTTGATTAGGTGTTTGCTTAGATATTTGCTTAAGGTGTTGCATAGAGTTCTGTTTAGAGATGGATTAGGAGCTTGTTTCAGGTTTGTTAGGGGCCTTGCCCAGGAATAGCTTTTTGTTTTATAGGTGGAGGCCCTGCTCAGGGTTAGTCTCTTTGTATTGTTTGACTTGTGTGATGCTATGTTGCATTAGACTTAGGTATTCATCTAGATGGTTCTGAGTAGGTGCATCTTAGAAGTAGACTTTGTGTGCATGAGAAGTTGAGGTGGTCCTCCTTCTGCTTGTTTGTTATTGAGTGGCTTTGCTTGTTGGTATTTGGTAGAGCTGAGCTCCCTTGCCTCTGTAGTTTGCGGCCTTTGCGCCTTGTTTGTCTAGTTGTTGCATTCATGCACATTTCCGTTATTTCTTTACTTTGCAGTTTCTTGTTTGTAGTTTAGTCCTGTTGCCATGATCCCTTAGGAGCTCTGACTTCTCCGCTGCGGAGTTGTTATGATAGACATTAGGATGGTCAACCAGGTGTGATAGCAGTAGGTAGATTCCCCTGTTTCTCAGCTATAGTTTTAGGGTTTCCCTTTCCTTTCTGTAGGAGCTTTTGAGTAGCTTGATCCGTAGTTAGCTGAACTACAGCTGCTCTGATTCTTCGTTCCAGACGAAGATATGTAGGCATAGGATGCGATATCCTAGCGAGCACACTAACGACTAACTTTTGTTCTCTCGCGGCTGTGCGATCGAGACTTTCCCGCTAACGACTAATTGTTTCCCTTTCTCTTGCCCGAGTGCATTTGAGACCAGATCATAGTTGTAGGTTCCCGAGCCTTAGAGACCAGTTTGTTTTCTCCCTGCTGTGTGAGCATCCCCTGTTTACCCGTAGTTTGCCGAACTACGTTTGCTCTGATCTTTCATACCAGATGAAAGTACGTAGGCACAGGACGCGATGTCCTGGCGAGCAACCTTTCCCCCGTTTAGGCGTAGGCAGTCGAACTACGTTGACTCTGACTTTCCCATTGCACTAGGGAATACGTAGGCCCAGAACACCGTATGTTCTGTCGAGTCCTGTCCTTTTATTTTCTTTTCAGACCAGCCATTAGCGTAGATAGATAATACACCCTTTTACCTATAAACACCAAGCGTGGATCCCATCGAGTACGATGGACGTGAGGGGTGCTAATACCTTCCCCTTGCGTAACCGACTCCCGAATCCAGGTTTTGGTTGCGATGACCATACCTTTTTTCCGTCTTTTGCGAGGTTTACTTCGAGCGTTTCCTTTCCCGCTCTGAGGGATAAATAACGCACGGTGGCGACTCTCCTGTCAAGCCGGCGCCGATTTTCGCAGTAGCGACAGCTGGCGACTCTGCTGGGGAGTTATAGCATCTAGGGACTTTTCCCATCCCTTGTGCTGGGACCGTTTCCCATCCCCTACGCGAGTCAATCCTAGCGCTTGGGTGTTTATTTGTTGGGTGTTGTGCATATTGTGTTTTACTTTTCTGCACTTTACTTTTCTGTACCTTTACCTTTCCGCATTTATTTTCCAGCATTATATTATCAGGATTATTGTTGTGGGCAAAGGGAGGTTGCTGTGAGTGAAAAGCCGGACCTGGGCTTGAGTACACACCTAGATATAGTTGCGGAGAAGTAGTAGACGAACCTGTCTGCTGAGCAGGCACAGTTCCCTACGAAAATCTGCGCTCAGACGAGATTCTTGCAGAGGTGCTCCTTTCCGGTCCTGAGGATCTGAGGGGAGTCCAGACGTGAGGGTTGTCGACTCTGGGGACCGATCATTTGGAAATCAGCTAAGTGAGGCCTCTTCATGACTTGATGATGCCACTCCTTCTGGGAATCGTATCGTCACTCATGAAAGTCTGTGACGCTGATGACCGCATAGGATGCCGTACCTTTGTCCGTGGATTAGGTCTATCCTACCTGTGAGAGGGACTGGGTTATTGCAGGAAAACTGGCCGTCAGAAACCATGATTCAGTACCTTTGTCAGATGGTGTTCTTGATTCATCTCCAGGTGTGTTGTCTGGGTCAGATGGGTTTCTTATCTGAGGTTGAGGCTATTATCAGATGGTATTCTCGTCAGATACAGAGGTTCAGATGGTTTTCTTACCAGGGGATTGATATTTTGAGTATCAGATGGTAGTTAGTGGCATGAGATTCTGGTGACCGTGTTGGTTTTCTGTTCTTGATCACAGAGATATTCCTCTTCAGGCTACAGCATAGCCCCTGTGTTCGCAGATTGCATTATTTATCATATTGCATCATTGCATTACCATCTGCATTCAACTAACGTGTGTGTATTGCAGGTACCTATTTTCCCTTCCAGTTCTGGTGTTTGTTCCTAGCAAGACATGGAAAACCTGAAGAGAGTATTGCCCTATAAGTTTCCGTCACCGAATATCAGTCTATTGTTAGAGTTGATTGCTATTGCTAAGAAGAGGGGAATGGGTGACTTCAGAAAGAGATATGGGAGGATTCTGACCTACGTTTATCAGCCATCTGCTTACGAGACCAGCGGCATCTATACTTTGTTACAGTTTTACGACGCGGAGCTCAGGTGTTTTGTATTTCCCGACTTCGTTTTGGCTCCTACCCTGGAGGAGTACTCTGCACTTCTGGATATACCGATCCGTGAGCAGATGCCTTTTTATCGTACGGACGCTGAGCCTAAGCTGGCTGAGCTTTCTGCCATCCTGTGTTTGAAAGAGTCTGAGCTGTCTGGGAAGATGATCAGAAGAGGAGACGTATGGGGATTTTCATTGGATGTCTTGGTAGAGAAGGCTCGAGAATATGCCCAGAAGGGTAGCTGGGATGTTTTTGACGTCATCCTTGCTGTATGTGTGTATGGCATCGTGTTATTCCCGAACATTCCTGATTTTGTTGATTCTGATGCCTTCTATATTTTGGCTGCGAAGAACCCAGTCCCTACTTTGCTGGGGGATATCCACCATTCAACCCATTACCAGAATGAAAAGCGACGAGGAAGGAATGTGTCTTGCTGTGTACCTCTCCTATGCAGGTGGTTCACCAGTCATATGCCTAAGTCAGGCCCTTTTGTCACCTCTATCAATTCTCTAGGATGGCCCGAGCGCTTAATGGGATTGACTGCTGAGAACGTGGTTTGGGTCAATAAAGAGGTATTTGGAGCTGAAGTCATACTCAAAGGCGAAGGATTCCCGAATGTTCCGTTAATAGGAAGGAAAGGTTGTGTCAACTATAACCCTTCCTTATTGATCAAGAAATTTGGGTATATACCTCAAGGAGCGCCAAAGCCCGAGGAGATACAGGAATCTCTGTATCTCACTGGGGCAATAGGGAAAGAGATGCTGACCAAACTTGAGAAAGCCTGGAAAAACTTGCACAAGAGAGGGAAGCTTTCAGGTAACAGAGGGGATACTCGAGGTCCTAGCCCATATGTAGAATGGATTCGTGAGCGAGCTGTGAAGTTCCTTATGCCGTATCCAGCGGTTCAGCCATTGCATCCTTCCCCGGTAGAGGAGCCTACCACTGTGGACATGCAGGTTTACAAGCAGCTGATGGCGGAGAAAGAAGAGCTAGCAAGGGCTAAAGAGGCTTTAGAGCAGGAGAATGCCCAGCTTCGGCATGAAAAGATTGAAACAGGATATGTTTCTAAGCAACAGGCTGAAACTCTGAAACATCTGAAGACTACGCTATTGGAATTGACTGAAACCAAGAAGCGTCTGGAGTTAGATGTAGACTCAGTTAGTAGTGTGTTGGCCACCAAAAAGCAAGAGCTAGAAAGGGCCTACACAAAGCTAGCCAAGTTCAGAGAACACTGGGATCTCACTATGACCAAGCGCAAGGAACGAGAAGAAGAGCTGAAGACACAGATTGCTCAGTTAGAAGAACAGGTCAAGGTGAAGAACGAAGAGCTTGAAGAAGAAGCCTGTCGCCGATACGAGGCCGAGCGTAAGTTGACAGATGCCATGAAGAATTTGGAAGATTTCCAGCATAGAGCAGATGCCAAGAGACCCAAACCTGGGGGCGGTGCCAATGATAAGGCTTGGGAAGACTTTGTCAGAGACATCCAGGGGACGGTCAGGAAGAGGGATCGGCTGATAGAAGGTTTGATTTATCAACCAGATCATGCAGAGACAAAGAAGATGGTCGAAGACTTCCGCAACCGTACCCGTATTTGATTTCTCTCTTGTATTCTGTATGTTGAGATCACCACCAGGCATGTTGGCTGGGATCCTCCTTATCATATCAGCTGTATGGAGCATAGTTATGTAACCTCTTGACAAGACTGTTATTCTAATCAATATATGAGGGTTTTTCCAAATATTGTCTTTATGGTTTATCTCGTCTTGCTACCACTGACACTGGAATTGGAGGGGAAATATCTCCGATGCACACATGCACGCTAGCATTTTTGTATTTCTGTTTGCATAAATCATACTGCATAGCATTTCTCTAGCAGGTCAGAGCACTTATCCAGCCTTTGTTTTCACCAGACGGTGATTCTCGGGGAATTGTTTGAGGCAAGAGTGGAGTGTTGAAGACGACCAAGGGGCTGAAGCGGATTTGAGCAGAATCAAGCGGCATAGTCGGTTACAGGTAATTGGCAGCTATGTCTGAAGGCAATTTCCAGTCTCCTAACACCTTGGCAAGGTTTACTGTGGCGTCCAACCATCAGTATGATTCTATGGAAGGCTTCCCGCAAGCGAACAATCTTATTGCAGACCAAGTTGTACAGCCAACTGTTGAGAACAGAGATCGGCATGAGCAGTTTCTCGCCCGAAATGAACATTATCCTCCTGTTAACAATCAATGTGTTGCTTTCCCTGTGATGAATTACCGGAGAAATATTCCAGTGACCGGGTTAGTAGACCCAAAAGCTCTTGACGATGTTAGAAGACTCCGAGTGTTGGAAGAGCAAATGAAAGCCTTGGAAGCGAAAGATGCCGTTAACCTGGATGCTGTGGCCATGTGTTTGGTTCCTGACCTGGTGTTGCCATACAAGTTCAAAGTGCCGGAATTTGAAAAATACACAGGAGATAGCTGTCCGAAGCTGCATTTGATGATGTTCTGTCGAAGGATGACTTCGTTTGTGCGAAATGACAAATTGATGATCCATTGCTTCCAGTATAGCCTGACTGGGGCGTCGTTGAGATGGTATGTGCAACTAGAGAGTAATCAGATTCGATCGTGGGTGGATTTAGCCAGAGCTTTCATAAAGCAGTACGATTACAACCTGGATTTGACTCCTAGTCTCGTAGATCTGCAAGAATTGTCTCAAGCGGAGAATGAATCATTCAGAGCGTATTTGCGAAGATGGAAGGAATTGGCTGCTAGTGTTCGACCACCGCTTCCGGAAAGAGAACTGGTTGACATCTTCTTGGGTACCCTGAAAGGCCATTATTTTGACAAATTGTTCAGTTGCACAAACTTTGTGGGCCTGATGAGGCTGGGAGAGATTGTTGAGCGAGGACTCAGGAGTGGAAAGTTTCGAGGTGTTCCTTACGTCCCAGTTAATAAGATTGAGTCAATTGTCAGTTCTCAAGAAGAGTGGGAAGGAGATGACGCCACCTCAGAATCTCTAGCATCTCAGGATCAGTTTTCAGACACTTCAAGTCAACGATCATCCTATCACCGATCGCGTCAGCATGCTCCACGAAGACCAAGGAAGCCTGAAAGGCAGTTTACTCAGTTACCGGTGTCGTACAGTCAGTTGTTGCCAGATCTGGTCAGAAGTGGATTGATAGTGCCGAAAGAGACTAAGCCGGTGATTCCACCGTATCCTCCAGGTTTTGATGCCAGCGCCCGCTGTGAGTACCACGTTGGGGCACAGGGGCATTCCACCAATGATTGTAAGGTGCTTAGAAGCCAGATTCAAGATCTGTTAGACTCCAGCCGTATTTGCATCACTCCTCAGGGTTGTGTTCAGATTAATGATTTTCCATCTTCCAGTTGTGGGGGTTCGTCAGTTAATGTCATGGAAGACTCCACAGGAAGTGTGTGCTCTGAAGATTGTCAATCGGAGAGTTCAGTTGAATATGGGAGAAGTTTCTAGAGGTTTCTGTGCCGGGTGTCGTATCTGTTTTCCCTGCCTAACCCGTTTGGCTTTTGTGCATCAGTATTTGCTGACCACCACCAGGAGTGTTGGCTGGGGTCATTGTATTCATACTCATTTGTGCTTACCTGCTGATTTTGTTGGTTGTACATGTATGGGAGATGTTCGTCTGTGTGCCTATAGCTTGAGTTTCTCTTTGTCTCGTTATGAATATGTGTTTGCTTTCTGCGTTGCATTATCATTTAACAGGTATATCAGAACCGTGGGCCTTATTTCCTCATCATCCAGTTTGTTGCAGGAATTCCTCCAGAGACATGGAACAGAATCAGTTTGAATTGATCGAAGTCCGAAGCCAGCTGGGGCAGATGATGAGAGACATGCAAGAGATGCGTCTGGAGCAGAAGATTCTCAAGGAGGAGAACAGTCAGCTGAAGACCCAAATGAGCTTGATCATGGAGGTAGTCAAGAATGTGCTTAGAAAAGAAGACGATCAGCTATTTGAAGCCACAATGAAGAAGCTCGTGCCACCTGTGCATGTGGAACCTGAGCAGCAGCAACAGAGGATACATCCGGCTCAGCGGAAGATCCAGGAAGGGAAGCCAAGGAGAATATTTGAGGCACCACCTATGACCTATGCTGAGCTCTTGCAGACCTTATTGAGGTTTAATCTGGTTGAGAAGAGAACGTTGGCACCACCAACGAGAGCGTTTCCTCAAGGGTACGATGCCAGTAAGCAATGTGAATTTCATTCCGGGGCATTCGGACACGACATCGAGGGTTGTCATGCTTTTAAGCACAATGTTCAAGACCTGATTGACTCGCACGATATTGAATTCACGCCGGGCGGCGTAGCTGTGCATATTGCTCCTGTCTCAGTCGATGCTAAGATGACAGATGTTTCTAAAGCTGCAGTGGGTCAGAAGCGTATCCTGGACTCCATGGTGTCAGAATCTCCAGGCCCACAACTGTTGCCTATTCCTGGGGCAGATCTGAGAAAGAAAATGGTTAAGCATAAGGAGAGCGTCAATCAATACATTGAAGGTCAAGAAACTGATGTTGCATGTGATACAAAGGGTGTTCAAGGGTCAACCCGATACCAGCAGCAGCAGCCTCAGCAGGGGGCACAGCAGGCTCAACGAAGATTCCAGGGTAGTAAACCGAGAAGAGTGTTTGAGAAGCCTACCTCAACATATGCCGAGTTGTTGCAGACATTGTTGGGATTGAATCTGGTAGAGAAAAGAACTCTGGCACCAATAACGGGAACTCCCCCGTTTGGTTATGATGCAAGCAAGCACTGTGAGTTTCATTCTGGAGCCCCGGGTCACGATATAGAAGGTTGCCATGCTTTTAAGCACAAAGTGCAGGATCTGCTTGATAGTGCAGCAATCAGCTTCGGGCCAAGAGGTCCTAGAATCATCTGAATGAAGGAGGAAGGGCTCTATAATTTGGTTGAGTCATTGAAAGCAGATCAGGACAACGTCGAATTGCCTCTAATAAAGATAGCTGGTTCAGCAGCAGGGCAGATGCAAAAGCCCGGTTCTCAGAAGCTAGCATATTTTCTTTGTTTTAGCTTGTCATTTCTTTACATTTGTAGTTGCTTTCCTGTTTGAATTTGTAAGCTTGTTTGTAAAACTTGTTGTTTTCGTTTCAATTGATGATAATGAAATAAATATGCATGTTTTGACTGAATCCAGTCATGTTCACTAATTGTTTTTACAAATGTCCACCGCTTGGTTAAGAAGAATTTGGGGAGGATGACGAAAATGACCGACATGCAACTACCGATATTGTATGCTTTTGAAATAAAACCTGCTGATGATGTACAGACATTGTTCCAAATCCCTAAACACCGGAGATATAAGGAAGATAATCCCTTGTCAACCCCTTCGAGCCTTGTAGTAGGAGTTTCTTTCTGTGAATGAAAAACCCTCAATCTTAACCTTGGGGCAGGGTAGGTGTTAGCTAATTTGACCAAGCGTCCAAATTGCAAAAGGAGTGTCCGTTCGAGGATCAATCGCGTCCCTGTATAGGTCGTGCCTAAAAGACCACAATGGTTCAATCAAGAGTGGGACAGCCACATCATTCCCAAAGAGCCAAGCAACCAGTGTCACACGACTTGTTCGAAAGAAAAAATGAAAAAAAGAAATCAAAAGCCCGCTAAGTCAAGAAAACTTCAAAACAAATGACTTAGGCAAAAAATGAGGGCATCCCGCTGGACTTAAAAAAATCAAAAGAAACTCAAAAGGAGGCAGTCCAGGCAAAAGTTAGGGATATGAAGAGAAAAAACGAAAAGGATCAAAAGAAAAATCTTCGATGGAAATACGAGTCGCGTGATCTCAAGTGTCAAAGACGAAAAGTGAGTGGCTGTCACTCCAAGAGCCGAAAGTTTCTCGAGCTATCACTCCTATCTTTCAACCTCCGAGAGGTG
The DNA here is from genome assembly GCA_963859935.3 of Lathyrus sativus. NCBI lineage: Eukaryota > Viridiplantae > Streptophyta > Magnoliopsida > Fabales > Fabaceae > Lathyrus > Lathyrus sativus. Next base: position 306,721,799 of record OZ012735.1, on the reverse strand, counting down.
AGCGCTAAGGTCAAATTAGCTGAACGTAGGATGGGAGAACATCAAGGAGAACGGGTGGGTTAAAATAAACTTTGAGCCTTTATCCTTTCTTTCGAAACCATGAACCCGACCACGTTACAACCTTCAAAAGTCCTAATTGAAGCAGGTTGTTTCGAAAGCATACTCCGGTAAAGGTCGCGTCGATTCTGACTCCTAAAAAGGTTCCTCTTACCATGTTGATATTTTTGATAAACGTTTTGTGCATTATATGCTATAAACTGTTTTTCCTTTTCCCAGTGAACAGATTGGATGTCAAAGCTGTCATATGTGTTGCATTAATACATCTTTTATGCAGAACAACTTGTTTTACTTGCGAGTAAGCGCTTGACAGCAGAAAAGCTTCCTACAATGGAAAGTATGGTCAAGATAGAATGCAGAACGCCCGAATGTTCCGAGAGCAGGGGCAAACTTTTATTGTAATCCCCAGTCAGGTCAGCTTTTCGAAGTCAGTTATTTTGGGGCAATCAGGTTGAGATTCAGGCAAATACGCCGCGGTCAGAGGGCACTACTCTGAATTAGATAATCAGGGGCAAGGTCATTGCAGTCAGGGGCAGACCATCTTAAGCACGCAGAAGTTACTCGAGAAGCATTCAAGGTGAAGTATCTCTTGGAAGTTCAGAACGCTGGGGCACGTTGTATCAGACCATCAGAAAACAGATTTTCAGATTTCCTTTCAAGGACTATCCCCACGGAGATCCCGTAGGCTGGGGCATATCAGAGGAGAAAGGATTGGTCTTCTCCGTACCAGCAAGGCCATTCAGAATTATTCGAGCAGATGCAGTCGATTTTCGGGAGCGAGACGGATGTGGGAAGTCGTGTCACTATCCCTTGACTCTTCACTAAAAGGCTGTGTATTCATGAAGATTGTTTTTCAGCGTCAGTTGTACCTGACCCATCACGGATAGCTTAAGAGCTCAAATCCATGTTTGCGATTACTGTGAGGCCCATCCGTGTTGGCGCATCAATTTCCAGATCCGAGCTTCATCAGTACGCAGGAGGACTCCCTCCATTGTCTCACGCAAAGTCCAATTTGTCATTGGCATAAGATATCCCTAGAGGAGTCTAATCATATTCAGCACATCTGCTATTTAGCAGCGGAGTTACATTCCCTAGCAGGATATTACTTCGTCGAGGTGTTCGGTTAAGTTCCCAATGTCCCCAGTAGAGTTGATTTCACTCTCCCAGCATTTATTTTGCTAGGACGATTCAGTGATATCCGGGTTATCCCCAGCAGATTGGCCTCGCCTCCGGCATTTATTTCGCTGAAGTAGTTCCGTACCCAGCTCTCTCCGGCAGCTCGAGCCTGCATTAGCATATTGCATGCATTATCATATTTGCATCATACCTGCATGACATTTTCAAAATGCGTAGCATTTCTATCCAGAATGGAGCATTACGCTGTAGAAAGATTAAAGCATCTGCATATGCATACGAAGCATAAGTCAGATTTTCTATCAGCCTCATATGGCGCGTGAATTACTCTGTGATCAGTTCAGGGGCATTTATCCAGCAACAGTATTCAGGCAGTTCAGCAGATTATTTGTATCTCAGATCATACGATAGTTGTGCTTTGATCAAGCAGTCATCTGATATCGACAGACTTTTCTTTCCGTCAATTCATATTGACGAGGTGTTCCTTCGATAAGTGGATTTCTCCGTCTACCATTAGACGTCTTGAGTACGAATGTGGTTTTCTTTCCGTCTATCTATAGACGATGCGAAGTTGCGGGTGATCACAATAGGGCTTCAAGAAGGGGTTTCCCCCAGGATATGCTTTCCTTCCCGTCTATCAGTAGACGATGTGAAGTTTTGGTTGATTTTAAATAAGGTTCAAAATAGGGTTTCTCCAGCAAATGGCTTTCCTTTCCGTCTGTCAGCAGACGATGTGAAGTTTCGAGCTACTGTCCAGTGGGTTTCTTATTGCCAGATCATACATATGATGAGGTGTTTCCCCAGTGAGTCTTCTCCGGCTATCCTTGGTTGTTGAGGGGTTTCAAAATGATTTTGGATATTGGTTCTCTTTCTGGTTATTGGATATGATGACGTTCAAGAGGGACTTTTCTGACCATCAATCCTTATTGATGTCGAGGCTCTTCAAAGAATGTTCAGTTTTCGTGATTGTCGATTCTTATTGACGACATGGTTCCTTAAAAGGTGGTTTTCTTCCCGCCAGTCCATACTGACGATGTGGCCCCTTCAAGGATGTTGATCTTTCCATCAATTCCCGTAGACAGAAGGATTCTGAAATTCAAGGGTTGATGTTGAATTACGTAATGGTGTCTTTCCGTCTATCAGTAGACGATGTGAACATGGAGATTATGAATGTCTTTCCGTCTATCCTTAGACGATGTGAATATTGATTTGATCAGGATGATGCCGTCTATCCTTAGACGATGTGAATATTGATTTGATCAGGATGATGCCGTCTATCCTTAGACGATGTGAATATTGATTTGATCAGGATGATCCCGTCTATCATTAGACGATGTGAATTTGGAGATTAATGGTGCCTTTCCGTCTACCCTTAGACGATGTGAATTCGGAGATTATTTCTTCCCGTCTATCTTTAGACGATGTGAGTATGCGATCAGGCTTTGTTCCCGTCTATCCTTAGACGATGAGAGTATTGATTTGTTTCATCAATCAGGATGATCCCGTCTACCCTTAGACGATGTGAATATAGAGATTATGAATTTCTTCCCGTCTATCCTTAGACGATGTGAATTGATTTGTTCATCAATCAGGATGATGCCGTCTATCCTTAGACGATGTGAATATTGATTTGATCAGGATGATGTCGTCTATCCTTAGACGATGTGAATATTGATTTGATCAGGATGATCCCGTCTATCATTAGACGATGTGAATTTGGAGATTAATGGTGCCTTTCCGTCTACCCTTAGACGATGTGAATTTGGAGATTATTTCTTCCCGTCTATCCTTAGACGATGCGAATATTGATTTGTTCATTGATCAGGATGAGGCCGTCTACCCTTAGACGATGTGAATATTGATTGGTTCATCAATCAGAATGATTCCGTCTACCCTTAGACGATGAGAATATTGATTTGTTCATCAATCAGGATGATCCCGTCTATCATTAGACGATGTGAATATGGAGATTATGGTGTCTTTCCGTCTATCCTTAGACGATGTGAATTGGGAGATTAATGTTGTTTTCCGTCTATCATTAGACGAGGTGAGTATTCAATCAGGGTGTCTTCCCGTCCATCTTTGGGCGATGTGAGTATATTTCTCTTCCTGCCTATCAGTAGGCAACGTGAAAGGATCAGGTATGTTGTTGTAGCCCTCAGGGTTTGTTATATGGGGTATCACAAGCAACGGGTATTCAAATCAGGAGTTCTTTATCAGATGATTGATCAGTTTGGTGCCATAATGACTGGACTCGGTTTTCTGGACTTTATTCCCCAAGCAGTTTACAGTATATGCTCACGGTTGGCAAATTTTCGGGTTTTATTTGTATTCAACCATCTCGTACCTCTGAATGTTTGAAGGCTGAGTGCTCTTCAAACCCTTCAGGTCCAAGTCGCTTGAATAGGGGCAGCTGTTGCACCCTAAAATTTGACCAACCGATTCTCCTATCTGACTCATGGTTTAATTTCATATTCACAGCTCAGATGTATGATTTTTGTGCACAAGCAGGGGATATCAGAGTTTACAGCTTGATTTTTGTCTATCAGATATGGCAGACCCAGTCCAGATCACCAGGGTTTTATTTTCAGGAAATTGTGCGCCCCTCAGTGATTTTTAGCTTGCACAGTGATTTTGATGATATTCTGATGCCCGGGGATCTATGTTCGATTCGATCTGGTCTCGTGCGCTCTTTTATGGGGGTCATTTGCATTCATCTGCATTTTTAGGATTTTTATAGACTTTTGTGAATTTTTAACAAGCTTTACAGATTTTTCTGGAATTTAAATAGGGTTTTTGTATTTTTTAATAGCTTAAATCTCTTTTTAGAATTTTATAGAATTTTAAATAGGTTTTTTAGAATATAAAAAAAAAAGATTTTAAATGGTTTTATCTTTTTAGAATAATATAGTTTTTTCTTTTATTAATAATAGATTTTAATAGATATAGTATAATATTAGAATTTTAATAGAGAATTAGTAGAAGTTTAGAGTCAATTAGATCTTAATTGTTTTTTAGATTTAATTAGGATAATATAGAATTAATTAGACTTTTAATCACTTTTTAAAGTTTAATTAGGTTAATTGTTTTTTTTAGAGTTAATTAGGATTAAGATAGTTGGTTAGGATAATTAGCTAATTAGGTGCTAATTGATATTAATTAGAGATAGTTAGGATTAATTGTTTTTAATTCAGTTTTTTTTTTTTTTTTACAGTTTTTATTCATTTTTCGTATGGGCCCAGGGGGTGTTTTTGTGAGGCCCAATTCTCAGTCATTGTTGCAATTCAGAAGCCCAGAAAAGGTCCAAGTTTTCCAGCGAATGTCCAGAGTCTTCAGCAAGCTTCTGGAAGCTTCCAGCGAACTTCAGTGGCATAAATAGAAGCCACGTGTTGCTTGGAAAGAGCCCCCACGCGTTTCACAGTAAGCACGCCACCACCCACTCAGAATTCTCCCAGACTCTCCCACGTGTCCTCCCAGCTGGCCCCCATTCTCTCTCTCTGCTGACACGCGCTCCCCATGCAGCCACCTCCCTGAGACACTTGTCTTCCCCCCATCCTCGCCGGAGCCCCCTACCGTCGGGCATGCAAATGCCCTAGCAACCAACTCCGGCCACCCTAACGTCCTCCGGCCACCGTCCCACTCACCGGAATCTGCAAACATCCAAAAATCCCCAGAAACTCATCTTCTTCCTCCGATCGTCTCCTCTACCTTCATCTAATCTCTCGCCGGAAAATCTAACCCTCGCCGGAAACGTCAAGTTTCGCCTGAAACTTCATACGAATCCCCAGACCTTCATACAACTTTTTCCAGAACATCATCAACCTTCATCCTCCATCGAAGAAAAACCCAGAAACTTCAACTGCATTCATCCTTCTCCAGCAAGATTTCCAGAAACTCCAACTGCGTTCAATCTTCAAGGAGATTTCCAGAAACTCTCCAGCAACACCTTCAATCTTCCTCCGTTTCCAGATCGTGAGAGCTCAGTTCGTCTTCGTCTTCGTCTTCTCCAAAGATCTCCGTCCTCCGAGAGCATTGTCACGCATAATTTCTCAGATAACCTTCAAGATTCCCAGAATTTCTGCAAAATCTTCAGAACGCCTCAAGAACACTCATCCACTCAAGATTCCCAGAATCTCGTCAAATTCTTCAGCAAGCTTCTTGGATCTTCATCGGGAAATCTTCTCCGGTTGTGGATCTTCAGCGAACCATTAGCTTCCTCAACGAGCTTCAAGTATCGTTCGTCTTTCCAGGTTCCTAACTTCTTCCTTGCATGTGTGTGTTGTAGAGGCAGTTCTTGAGATGTTTAAGTTAGGGTTTCTTGTTTTGGTGAGTTCTGTTAATTGCATGCGTGATAGTGATCAGGATTCTTGAGATGTTTAGGTTAGGGTTTGTTTTTAGAGATTTGATTGAAAATGTGTTTGAGGATTCTGAGGGGAGTTTCAGAGAGGATGTGAGGAAGATGAACGAAACGGCGCTAGGTGGTTAGGATGAACAGTACCAGAGAGATTAGGAGGAAGATAGTTTTGATTAGGGTTCGTTTGGATTAGGGTTAGGGCATTGGGCTTAAGCCCAAATGCGTATTACTGACGCATACCCCCCAAGTGCATGTACCCCCCCCCCCCCCCCCCCCCCCCCCCGTGTGTGAGATCTGGATGAGTGGATTTGGGCCTCAGGCCCTAATGGCTATCTGCACCCCCCTGGGCGTAAGCCCAGTGAAAAATAACTGAAGAAGCTGCTAACGGCACCCCCCTCACGTTTTTTCTGTTTGTTTGATTTCTGATCACTTGGGCCCTGCGCCCCAATTGCTTTTAGCACCCCCACCTTTAGGGCCCAGCTAGAAATAGCTCATAACCATTGTTGTTTGCCCCCCATTTCATTTGCTTTTATTTTGATTTTCTTTTATTTTCTTTACATATTAAATAAATCATAAATAAATGTAAATAATTGTGATTTTAATTCTTCTTTTTTCTACCATTTCATGAAAGCATCTAAAAAATTAAATAAAAATAAAAATGCCATTTTATTTTTATTTCCTATTTTTGGTATATTTTCCATTTTAATTGATGTTTTTAATATTTTCAATGCATGCATATCATTAGAAAATTCATGAAAAATAGTAGATTTAGTCAAATAATCCCGTTCTTTTTTCTGTAGACTCGTAATTCAGTGTAGAATTTTATAGTGCAGAAACATTAGCTTAGTCATGCATTTTCATTTTAATTGCATTTTTCACTGTTATTGATGTTGAATAATTGGTCTGTGGATATGTCTGTGTTGCTGATTTTAGCTCTTTCATCTGGTATTGAATTCTGTTCTGATTCTTTAGTATGTTATCCTAGAGCCATGTAGGTTTCCCATAGATTTTTTTATCAGATTTTTGTAGGATGTTCTGATGTGATTTGTCTGAGCCTGAAGATAGGAGAAGTCTGGATGACTTCTGACTTTGAAGTTCAACTGTGGTTGAACTTCAGAGATAGTCTCTTGTGGTTTGTTGGCCAGTGGGTTCTTCTTAAAGTTGGGAGCTGGTTGGAGTCCTGTTGGAGCTTGCAGAGATGCATTGGATTGAGGCTTAGTCTAGGAGCTTGTTGTCTGTTTGTGAGGTTCGAGATCCCGAAGTTTGAAGGGAGTTTATGGTACTTTCCTAAGGAAGGCACTATGAATGACTTTCATGCTTTCTTCTCACCTCTTTCGTAAGTATCCAATGATGCTGGAGCCGACTTGTGAGTTTAATTTCTCCTGAGGAGGAATGTAAACTGATCACATGTTGTTGAGCCACGTGGGATACGATTCCTAAGTGGAAGCCTCCTAGTACTTTCCTGAGGAAGGTCCTATGGGTCTATTCACTTAGTTCCACTAGTTTATCTAGGATTTCTTAAGTATCCAGTGATGTTGGAGCCAACTTGTGAGTTTAATTTCTCCTGAGGAGGAATGTAAACTGATCACAGTTGTTGAGCCACGTAGGATACGATTCCTAAGTGTCAGCCTCCTAGTACTTTCCTGAGGAAGGTCTTATGAGTCTGCTCACTTAGTTCCCTTAGTGCATATAGGTTTTCTCAAGTATCCCGTGATGCCGGAGCCTTCATGTGAGTTTAGTTCCTCCTGAGGGGGAATGTAAACTGATCACAGTTGTCGAGCCGCATAGGATATGACTCCTGAGTAGTAACCTCCTGGTACTTTCCTGAGGAAAGCACTATGGGCTTGTCTGCTTAGCTTCCTTTCTCTGGTGAGCTTGTTCTGAAGCTTGGAGACTGGGATTGATTCCTCTTGCTTAGGGTTTTGATTAGGTGTTTGCTTAGATATTTGCTTAAGGTGTTGCATAGAGTTCTGTTTAGAGATGGATTAGGAGCTTGTTTCAGGTTTGTTAGGGGCCTTGCCTAGGAATAGCTTTTTGTTTTATAGGTGGAGGCCCTGCTCAGGGTTAGTCTCTTTGTATTGTTTGACTTGTGTGATGCTATGTTGCATTAGACTTAGGTATTCATCTAGATGGTTCTGAGTAGGTGCATCTTAGAAGTAGACTTTGTGTGCATGAGAAGTTGAGGTGGTCCTCCTTCTGCTTGTTTGTTATTGAGTGGCTTTGCTTGTTGGTATTTGGTAGAGCTGAGCTCCCTTGCCTCTGTAGTTTGCGGCCTTTGCGCCTTGTTTGTCTAGTTGTTGCATTCATGCACATTTCCGTTATTTCTTTACTTTGCAGTTTCTTGTTTGTAGTTTAGTCCTGTTGCCATGATCCCTTAGGAGCTCTGACTTCTCCGCTGCGGAGTTGTTATGATAGACATTAGGATGGTCAACCAGGTGTGATAGCAGTAGGTAGATTCCCCTGTTTCTCAGCTATAGTTTTAGGGTTTCCCTTTCCTTTCTGTAGGAGCTTTTGAGTAGCTTGATCCGTAGTTAGCTGAACTACAGCTGCTCTGATTCTTCGTTCCAGACGAAGATATGTAGGCATAGGATGCGATATCCTAGCGAGCACACTAACGACTAACTTTTGTTCTCTCGCGGCTGTGCGATCGAGACTTTCCCGCTAACGACTAATTGTTTCCCTTTCTCTTGCCCGAGTGCATTTGAGACCAGATCATAGTTGTAGGTTCCCGAGCCTTAGAGACCAGTTTGTTTTCTCCCTGCTGTGTGAGCATCCCCTGTTTACCCGTAGTTTGCCGAACTACGTTTGCTCTGATCTTTCATACCAGATGAAAGTACGTAGGCACAGGACGCGATGTCCTGGCGAGCAACCTTTCCCCCGTTTAGGCGTAGGCAGTCGAACTACGTTGACTCTGACTTTCCCATTGCACTAGGGAATACGTAGGCCCAGAACACCGTATGTTCTGTCGAGTCCTGTCCTTTTATTTTCTTTTCAGACCAGCCATTAGCGTAGATAGATAATACACCCTTTTACCTATAAACACCAAGCGTGGATCCCATCGAGTACGATGGACGTGAGGGGTGCTAATACCTTCCCCTTGCGTAACCGACTCCCGAATCCAGGTTTTGGTTGCGATGACCATACCTTTTTTCCGTCTTTTGCGAGGTTTACTTCGAGCGTTTCCTTTCCCGCTCTGAGGGATAAATAACGCACGGTGGCGACTCTCCTGTCAAGCCGGCGCCGATTTTCGCAGTAGCGACAGTGTGATGTTGGGAAAGTTGCAAGTGAACAATGATTTTTTGGATATGATTAGAGAAAACCAAAGGTTAGATGTGAAGTTAGTGGATTTGATGCCGGGAATAGGGAGTGACTCCGATAGTGATTTTAAGTTGGATAGTGCAGGTGTGCTGAGATTCAGAGGCAGGAATTGTGTGCCGGATAATGACGAACTGAAGAATTCAATTCTGAGTGAAGGGCATCACAGTAATCTGAGTATCCATCCGGGGCTATGAAGATGTACCACAATTTAAGGAAATTATTTTGGTGGTCTGGTATGAAAAGAGATATAGCTCGATTTGTTTACGCATGTTTGACATGTTAGAAATCGAAGGTGGAACATCAGAGACCCTCTGGATTGATGCAACCGTTGGAAGTTTCGGTTTGGAAATGGGATTGTATAACCATGGATTTTGTTACGGGTTTGCTGAACACAACGAGAGGATTTGATGCTATTTGGGTAATTGTAGATTGACTTACGAAGTATGCATATTTTGTGCCGATTAATATCAGTTTTCTGTTGGTGAAGCTAGCAGAGATTTATATTTGGGTAATTGTGAAGCTACATGGTGTTCCGTCGAGTATCGTGTCGGATAGAGATCCGAGGTTTACTTCAGAATTTTGGAGGAGATTATAGGAAGCTTTGGGTACTAAGTTGAAGTTGAGTTTAGCTTACCATCCGCAAACTGATGGTCAGTCAGAGAGGACTATTCAGTCGCTGGAGGACTTGCTGAGAGCTTGTGTGTTGGAAAAGGGTGGTGTGTGGGATACTCATTTATCGTTGATCGAGTTCACGTACAACAATAGTTACCATTCTAGTATCGAAATGGTACCGTTTGAGGCTTTATATGGTAGAAGGTGCATAACTCCTCTGTGTTGGTATGAGACAGGTGAGAATGTGGTATTGGAACCAGACATTATGCAGCAAACTACTGAGATAATTCAGATGATTCGTGAGAAGATGAAAGCGTCTCAGAGTAAGCAGAAAATTTATCATGATAATCGGAGAAAAGAACGGGAATTCAGTAAAGGTGATCACGTGTTCCTAAGAGTTAACCCAGTGACTGGTGTGGGTCGTTGTCGCTACCGCGAAAATAAGGTGGCGGCAAAACAAAAGAGTCGCCACCTTTCTTTATTTATCCCACAGAAAGGGAAAGGAAACGATCGGAAAAACCTGACGAAAAGGTATAAGGCAAGGTCATCGTATCCATGTCTGGGTTCGGGAGTCGGTTACACAAGGGGAAGGTATTAGCACCCCTCACGTCCGTTGTACTCAACGGGATCCACACTTGTTGTGTTTATCTGACGGGTTGGTTTAACTATCTACCTATCAAGGATGGTCTGAAAAGAAAAGAAAAATGACTCTGCAAAGCATCGCGCTTCATGCCTACGTATTCTCGTCAGAGAACGGGAAATCAGAGTCAACGTAGTTCGGCTAACTACGGGTAACAGATGGGGGAAGGTGGCTCACCAATATGTCAGTATTGTGCCTACGTACTCTCAACAGATACGAGAGATCATAGCTTATGTAGTTCGGGATAATACGGATTACGAGGTTTAGATTCATCTGTTTTTCCGAGTAGGGTTAACAAACAGTTCTAGCAGTTTGGTGTATGCAGCTTGCTCATCAGAGACTCGTGCGTTACCACTTGCGGTAGAACTGAGAGTTAAAGACACTCTTTTCATCAGAAAAGTTTTCCTTGAGTTAAGGGCCCACGGGGCAAAAAAAAGGTTTGAAGTTTGTTTTCTGTCTTTTACGGAAGATGTGTTTTTTATGGATGTTTGTAGTTTGTACAACACTAGAGACTATGACTTAGGAGTGAATGTGTCGCATATCGTCCAAAGGACATATACTAAACACTCTAGATGATTGAGAGGAGACCGCTCAATTATCATTTCCCAAGTAGCTTAAGGCTCGTAACGCGCTTGTACCAACTTGCCATTATTATGTTTTTTACTGTTGTTTTGGAGATGAGAAGAGAACGGACACAACTAAAGGGAAACTATCAAGTCCTAATGTTGTCATGCCAAGGATTCATCCTATGGTTGAGTTTTGAAACAGGGAACTCCTAGACGTTATCATGCAAAGACTTCAGCCTAAAGTTCTATCGTCACTTCCTTATCAAAGGAAGTGAGACTCCTAGGGGATCATGTCAATGGGAAACAGACAACAGACAAAGCATAAGCTACACATTAGTAAAACAGATAAACAGAAAAGAAAATAGTAAAGATGCAAATGCAATTCAGCAATATAAGCAGAAGGAGACTCACTCAACCTCTTAGCAATCAAGCAAAAAGAAAACAATCAAAATAGGCAAGCAAAGGGAGCCCAGCTCAACCTTTATATGCAAATACATCAAATAGAAAGAGAAAAACAACACACAAGCAAGGGGAGGATCACCTCAACCCTTAAGGCAAGCAAGCAGAGGGAGACTCACTCAACCTCTTAATGCAGTCATGCACCTACACTTAGACTATTCTAAACATGAACTATCCTAATGCAACACACCACTCAATCATGAATGAAGGCAAGGAATTATGACAAATAAGGAATTCATTCCACAAGTAAACAAACAAGGCATCTATCCTAAGGAAAGGAATTGAATGTTGGGAAGCAAGGGTAAGCTCCACAGGAACTTACCACATACATTCAACCAACTAAAGGTTTGACTACTTCAAGAGATGTGCAAAATTCCCTCCACAGGAGGGACAATGCTATCCCAAGAAGGTTCCTAAAATGATTGGATAAGAGAAGATTAGGAGAATGAAGATGGGAAGCAAGGTAAGGTCCACAGGAACTTACCACAAGCACTCAACCAACTCCATTTCCTTAGAAAGCTTGCATAGATTCAACTCCTTTATGAAAATGCAATGAATTCCTCCACAGGAGGAAACATGCTCACAAGGAGGATCCTAATTAAGCAAGGAAGATTTTGAGGGAAACTAACCCTATAGGATGAATCATCTACCTAATTTGAACTTCTAAGGGAACCTCAATGATTACCTTCTAAGGATCACCTATACTAAGGATCAAAGGCTCTATCAAGGCCTAATCAAGGTTCTAAAGAGGTATCTACCTAAGTTCTATTCTATTAAGAAAGGATGTGAAACTTAGAATCATCTAATGTTCACTCTAAAGAATAACTCATGAAGTTAACCTAGTTAGGGTCACCAAAACCAAAGCCAACTTGTAAAATGGGGGAATAATAGAAAATCACTTCTAAAAATATTAAGGAAAATCCTAGATGATTCTACATGGGTCAAGAATCTATGGTACAAAAACCAAGGGCCAAACCTAAACCTAAAGGTTCTAATAAAATCTAAATCCAAAGGGTGTGCCAAAGGGGATCCATCAAGGAATACTCCTAAAGATCTATCTCAAACTCCTACTTAGAATCATCTAAAAAATACAACAAAAATCACATAAACCTCTCACGGAGTCTATAACAAGCATGCAAAATTTCAGCATCAAATTCCTAAGCATGAACTAGTAATAAAATCAACAAGTAAACTAGTCATAAATGCCAAATTAAAAGAACTAATGAAAATAGAAAAATGGACATTAAATTGAAAACAACACCAAAATAAAATCCAAAAGCATAGAAAAATCAGAAATTAAACAAGGATCACTCACATATTTTTTCCATAATTTTCTGATCAATAAAACTATTTAATATGAATTAAAAATGATGAATGGAATAAAAGAAAATGAAAAATGAATTAAAAGAAATAAAAAGCCTCAAAAAATGCCACAGCCCTAGGATGGATTGACTAGTCTCTGCATCTGATGGATCAGCGCGCGCCACCTCAATTAATGATGCGCGGCGTTTTAAGGTAGGCACGGTGTGGTTCAGTTGAATGAGGTATACGGTAGGTTCTAATCATATACGTCCATTGAAAAAGTATGAGGATCCTAGGGTTTAGAAGGTGACACCTAAGCTGGTCAAAGTTAGCCCTAGCCAACTATCAATTTGGCACGCAAGATGCACATACCTAGTCAACTGTCTCAAACGGATCCAACGGTGCTTGCTCATCTTCTTCGTTTCAAACTGAGGAAAAGAGAGGGAAGGGGCACGGTGGCCTGAGAAGACCTCTGGTTGTCTTCTCCGGTGGCTCTACAGTGACATTCCATCAAAACCTCACCAAACTGAATGAAACCTATACCGTTCTGCTCGGATTTTCTCACAGATCATGAATCTCTCATCCAATTGCGCTAATTCTCCATGAATAATCAAACACGATGCTCAACAGAAAAATCACCAATTCCACTATTGTCATCAAACTCTAAATTATCTACACAAAACTCTTCCTCTCTTCATAAGGATCATCCTGACCTATCTATTTCTTGCTAACTCTCAAAGAACAGCCAGATACGATGCTCAACAAAAATGTCATCCACTCCTAAATCACCTATAAACCTCAATATTCCAATCCTGAAACGATCTAGGTTCCTTCCTAAGCCTATCCACATGCTCAATTCATTCTAAATCAGCCTAGGACTAGAGAAAATTTGAAGTGAACAAACCTGAAAAGAAGCTTGAAATTGAAGGTGTTTGCGTGCGAATCTTGATGCCAAAATGTGCAGAAACCTTCATTGAAGCTTGCTGGTGCTATGGAAATCCTCAATTCTTCTTGAAATGCTCTGGATTGGAAAAACGATTTTCACTTTGGAAGCTTCAAACTCCAACTGCCATAACTGTTTTCTTCACCAAATGCCAACCAAAAACGACCTGAAATGGATCCCGAGCTTATATATGATGTGTTTGGATAATTCCCAGGCCCAATGGAAGCCCAATTTGATCAATCCAATTTTCAATTTTTTCTTCAATGTGCAACTATGGCAGACACAGGTTCTGTGTAATTTCAGCCTCAATTCTCTTCAAACTCATTGCTTATGACTCGGTGAAGGTGAATGGATCAGATTGCACCCTTAATTTCATCCAATGGTCAATCTTTGATGTGTAACTTCATCATGAAGCAACCAAAAGAAAGTCCATGAAATATGAGTCAAATTGAAATTCTAGCAATGTCATTGTGCTCAAAATGTTATTTCCAATCAAAATATGCACCAACTTGTCATTTTTGAACACTTATGATTTATTTTGAATTTTTCCTTTCTTAATGCCTTTTAATTATCTTTTTCCAAATTTTCTTCATACACTTCTCAATTCAATCCACATCAATGAATCTTTGGGTCATGGTTAGACAAATCACACCATTTTGAACAACTTTCAAGTTGATCAAAAATCCATTTGAGGTGTCTAAGTTGATGAAATTGACCCATAACAAAAAATGGCCTATAATTCCAAATTCCCAAAATACCCTTATCTTGTAAAGCTCATAACTTGAGTTTTACAAATCCAATCATGGACTTCTAGTACTTTCTAGAAAGCTAAGAAGATAAGGAACAACATTCATGTTGGCCAAAACTTCATGATAATCATCCTTCTAGGGAAAAAGTGTCATGCAAGTTGGCTGACTTTCAAGCCCCAAATTCACATTCCTCTGATGACCTGTAACTTGTCTGGCTCATAACGTGAGTTTTATAAACCCTATCAAGGACTTCTAGTACTCAAATTAAATCATGTTGGGGTCAAGGTGATATGAAAATCACATCTTGAGTTAAGTGGTCTTGAAATTAGGCATTAAACCAGGGGATTTTACACTGTCAAGCATAGCAACCCTAGCTTAGGAACTCCTCACACTCTTGATTTATGATGAATTGACCTTAGAATCATACCTTGGGCATCTTAATACATCAATCCATGATCACATGGCCTTGGAATTAGGTCTCAACCTTCCTCAAATCATCAGTTAACCTAGGGTTGCCCAGATGAGACCCTAGGTGTACCAATCTTGGTAGTAACTCCTTACCATTTGCATATTGACCTGTCTAGGCTTCAAAATGATCTCCAATACTTCTCATGAGCTCTCTCAAGGCTCTAGATCTAACTCCATGGATTCAGAATCATCTGAACAACTTCCCATAACCCTCAAGTTAGGAGACCTACCCACATGGTTTCAACCACTCTCTCTGAGGATCTTTAACTTCACTGATGAGGATATCAACCCTTGAACACTTGAACATACCTCTCAACTAGCTTCATAACCTTGTGTAGCCATTGGTTGGTAGTTATACCTCTTGATCTCCTGCATACATGTCAATGCAATGCATATGATAATGCTAATATGAATGCAATGAAACACAAGCTAGATACAAAAAGGTTGGGCAAATTTTGGGGTGCAACAGCTGCCCCTATTCAAACGGCTTGGACCTGACTGGGTGAGAAGCGAACGACTCTCAAACAATCAAGGTAAAAGACGGTTGAATACCAATAAACCCGGAAATTTGTCAACCGCACAAGTAAACGATACTTTGATTGGTAGGAACATCTTCGAAATCGGAAATAATAGTTGCATGGCAACTTGCTGGGGAATCGGTTACACGGTAACCGGAAATTTGGCAACCGCACAAGTAAACAATACTCTGATTGATAGGACAATCTTTGAAGTCTGAAATGGCAGTTGCACGGCAACTAGCCCAAATCTTCGTCAAGATTATCATCAGATTTCACTGCAGCTTCTTCCTCAAGTCATCAAGGGATCATTGGTTACACGGTAACTGGTGATACATAGCTGATATTGTCGTCAGGCATTCTGCGGCTCGGCAGCAGAAGAATTCCTCGGGACTCATCAGGTCATTAGGAACTTTTGGCAATCTAGTTAATTATGTCGTCGGGCATTCAAAGAAACTCTCGGGCGTCAGCCGGACATCGTCAGTAAGCCAGAAATAGAATCCTCAATCAATCACGGACCAATAAGGATATCTAAACTTCTGCCGTCAGGCACTCCTCGTCAGCTAGGAGAACTGCTTCGACATCGCAATCGGACTTCATCAGTAAGTCTTCAAGGGAAATTTCAACTTCTTTGTTCGGAACCTGCTAGGGATGACACATCTCTGCTAGGGATTCTGGAGAACTATCAAGTAACTCTACTCGGGGGATTTCAGAATCATCCTGGATGAATAAACTCTGCTGAGGAATTCAAGAATCATCTTAAACAAACAACTCCGCTGGGGACTCTAAGAATCATCTTGAGCAAACAACTCTGGCGACTTTACTGGGGATTTTAAGAATCATCTTAAGCAAATGACTTTGTTGAGGAACACCTGTAAAATAAGAATGGTAACGACCTAGCTCATGTTTTACATGCATATGTTTGACAATGGCGTAATGCTCCACACGGTGGAAATGCTACTTATTTAGGGTAAATGCTATGCAATCATGCAAAATGCTACGACCCCATCAGCAAAATAAATGCTGAAGGGAAAATCCTCCTGTCAAGGAGAAAGAACCACTCTGGTGGAGAACAGGAATCATCCTGCTGTGGAGAAGAAATCACACCAATCTCAATTATACTTAACCTGGGGAAACAAACTTCAGACGACTTTCTACAAGGGAACAAAGTTCTACGAGAACCTGCACGCGCTCAACTAGGTATACAAACCATAAACCTCTGAGGAAACGATGTCAATCGCAGAAATAAACTGCACGGCCTTCGCAGATAGAATCTTCCTGGAGACACGGGCTCCGATGGGGAAGTATAGCAACAGTTATTCAACACTCTACTGGGGAACGCCAATAATGGCTTGAACGGCTTCCAAGGACTCGGCTCTCTTGTGGAACGGCAAACTCGGCTGAGGATAGGCAACCAGACGCTATAATCACTCCTACCTACCGGGGAGAATACAACTCCGCGGGGAATTTCAATTCCGCTGGAGACTTCAGCTCTGTACTAAGGAAGTTGAACACTTGCGGGTAGTCTTCTATGAGAAAACTGCACACTGACCCACTGCTGGGAATGAGTATACACTTCTACGCTCGACTCAGCTGGGGAAATGATGATCCTTCCCAAGACATATTTGGTTGCGAAGAATCTATCTCTGCTTGGGAAGACATATCAATGCTCATAGTCCCATGCTCAGACTCCGTGGGGAAACATTGCTGAACTTGCTGGGGAAGAAGGAATCATCCTGCTTGGAAACCATCTGGCGTACTGCCTGGATGGTGACATCCCTGCAACAAAAATGAACAAACAGACAAGATACCCTTCACAAAGGGACCTGTAGAGGTTATCATCCGGTGACAATGTTCAGGTAATTCAATGTTTCAACAATTATCGGCCTAGGCCAACAAGTTTATGTATGCGCATTTTATCAAAAACATCGAGCTTTCTTTTTTGCAAACAAAATAGATAAGTTATAACAAACAAACAAAAATACTGAATAATATATGTTTATTGATAATGAGCCCCTGAATAGGAAAAATGTTTTACAACAGATGCAAGCTCCTGAAATAAGGAAGATGCGCAAGCATAAACATAAATATACATTAGTATATACACAAATGTCGGCAATGCGGTGTAGACGAACACCATGAGTTGATCCCTCTATGACCCACTCGACTTTGATACTTCGCCGACACTTCAGCTTCAGAAGAGATTGATTCGGATAAACGGCCCTCAGGTCTTTCTAAACCACCGAACAATGAAAGTTCACACGCGGAATGCAGTCATTTGTTTTTTAATCCCTAACTTTTGCCTGAATCGCCCTTTCGGGTTTTCAATTCACCGGGATACCCTTTTTTGCCAAAGTCGCCCTTTCGGGTTTTCGACTTTGCGGGTGTACATCTTTTCACTCATATCCCTAATTTTTGCCCGAACCTTTTTCTTTTTTATGGTTCACCGAGATGCCCCATTTTTGCTTGGATATTCTTTTTTCTTTCCAGCGGGTCATTTTTAAGCAAAGTATTTTTTAATTGTGTCCGCGTTCATAGGGGATGCCAAATCTTCGCCATCCATCATGGATAACAACAAGGCTCCTCCCGAGAAGACCTTCCTAACGACATACGGACCTTCGTGTTAGGAGTCCATTTGCCCCTATGATCGGAATGTGGTGGAAGAATCTTCTTCAGGACGAGATCACTCGTCTGAAAGCTTCTAGGACGCACCTTCTTATCATAAGCTTTCTTCATTTGGCTTTGGTACAGACGACCATATGCAATCGATGCTAATCTCTTCTCATCCATCAGATTGAGTTGATTCAATCGGTTCTTAATCCATTCTCCCTCATCGAGTTTCACGTCAACCAAAACTCGCAAAGAAGGAATCTCAACTTCCAACGGTAGGGCAGCTTCCATACCGTACATTAGTGAGAAAGGAGTTGCCCTGGTTGATGTGCGTACCATCGTGCGATAACCGTGCAACGCAAATAGCAACATCTCATGCCAATCTTTGTAGGTCACAACCATCTTTTGTACTATTTTTTTAATGTTCTTGTTGGCCGCTTCAACCGCACCATTCGTCTTCGGCCGGTAAGGTGATGAGTTGTGATGTTCAATCTTGAAGTTATGGCATAACTCCTTCATCATCTTATTATTCAAATTCGAACCATTGTCAGTAATGATCTTCTCGGGAACTCCGTATCGGCAGATGATGTCCTTCTTTATGAATCTAGCTACCACTTGCTTGGTCACATTAGCATACGAGGCTCCCTTCACCCACTTGGTGAAGTAGTCGATGGCTACCAAAATGAAGCGGTGACCGTTAGATGCAGTGGGCTCGATCTTGCCTATCATATCAATGCCCCACATGGAGAACGGCCACGGGGATGACATGACATTCAACGGGCATGGCGGCACATGAATTTTATCAGCATAAATCTGGCATTTATGACATCTCTTCGCGAATTTGAAACAATCTGACTCCATTGTCAGCCAGTAATATCCTGCTCGTAATATTTTCCTCGTCATAGCATGTCCACCGACGTGCGTACCAAATGTGCCTTCATGGACCTCTTCCATAAGCAAACTAGCTTCTCTTTCGTCCACACATCTGAGTAGCACGAGATCATGATTTCTCTTATACAAAACTCCGTCAGGATTGAGTTAGAAGTTTCCAGACAGTCTCCTCAGAGTCTTCTTATCCTGGGGTGACGCTCCCGTAGGATACTCCTTAGTTATAAGGAAAGTCCGGATATCATGGAACCATGGCTTGCCATCGGAGGCTTCCTCAATTGCAAAAACGAATGCAGGTCTGTCAAGACGGGAAATGACAATTCTTGGGGCTTCATTCCAAAAATTGACTTTGTACATCGAAGCCAACGTGGCTAAGGCATCAGCCATCTGATTTTCAGCTTTGGGCACATGATGGAGTTCCACTCGATCGAAGAACGGAAGCAGCCTTCTGGCATAATTCATGTACGGGACCAAATTCGACTGATGAGTCTCGCACTCCCCTTTAATTTGGTTAACAACAAGTGTCGAGTCACCGTATACATCGAGGTTTTTGATTCTCAAATAAATGGCTTCTTCTAAACCCATGATGCATGCCTCGTATTCTGCTTCATTATTGGTGACCAGAAAAGTCAATCTGGCAGTAAACGGGATGTGGGATCCCTGGGGAGTCGTGATGATTGCCCCAATTCCACTTCCGTATGAATTAACTGCACCGTCGAATATCAATTTCCACTGGGACTTCTTATCTGGCCCCTCGTCGGGCAACGTTTCGTCATAATCTTTTACTTTGAGAAACATGATATCCTCATCAAGGAATTCAAATTTCATCGGCTGATAATCTTTGATAGGCTGTTCGGCAAGGTATTCAGACAATACACATCCCATGATGGCCTTATGGGAAACATATTGAATGTCATATTCCGTCAACACCATTTGCCATCTGGAAATCCTGCCTGAAAGCGCTTGCTTCTCAAAGACGTACTTGATCGGATCCATCTTCGAAATTAGCATGGTCGTGTGGTTGAGCATATACTGTCGTAAACGTTTGGCAGCCCACGCGAGTGCGCAACACGTTTTTTCCAGCATCGAGTAACGAGACTCACAATCTGTGAACTTTTTACTCAAGTAATAAATGGCATGCTCCTTTCTGCCAGTCTCGTTGTGCTGACCGAGAACGCAACCCATGATGTTCTCAAGAACTGTCAAGTACATGATTAAGGGTCTTCCGGCCACTGGGGGTATCAAAATTGGAGGTTCTTACAGATACTGTTTTATCTTATCAAATGTCTTTTGACAATCCTTGTTCCAGATAATCCCCTGATCTTTTTTCAATAGCTTGATCATCGGTTCACACGTGGCTGTGAGCTGAGATATAAACCTTGCCATGTAGTTTATTATGCCCAGGAACCCACGAACTTCTTTTTTAGTCTTTGGCGCTGGCATATCTTGTATTGCTTTTATCTTCGCAGGATCAACCTCAATGCCTTTTTCACTCACAATAAACCCCAGTAGTTTTCCAGATCGTACTCCGAAAGTACACTTGTTAGGATTCAGCCTCAACCTGAACTTCCTAAGCCTCTCAAAAAGCTTCAGCATATTGACCAGATGTCCCTCCTCCGTTTGGGACTTCGCAATCATGTCATCAATATAGAATTCAATCTCATGGTGAATCATGTCATGAAACAAAGTGACCATCGCCCGCTGGTAAGTTGCCCCTGCGTTCTTCAGACCGGAAGGCATTACCTTGTAGCAGAACGTCCCCCAAGGTGTAATGAACGTGGTTTTCTCCATGTCCTCCGGCGTCATCTTGATTTGGTTATAGCCGGAGAAGCCATCCATGAACGAAAACACGGAAAACTGTGTTGTATTGTCGACCAATTCAAATCCCGATAATCAACACACATCCGCACCTTACCGTCCTTCTTCGGTACAGGTACTATGTTGGCGACCCACGGAGGGTAAGTAGTGACCGCTAAAAAGCCAGCATCCAGCTGCTTTTGCACTTCTTCTTTGATCTTAATAGCCATATCTGGTCGTGTCCTTCTAAGCTTCTGCTTAACGGGAGGACAATCTTCTCGCAGTGGTAGATGATGGACCACTATGTCAGTGTCGAGTCCGGGCATATCTTCATACGACCAAGCAAAGATGTCACTATACTCTCGAAGCATCTCGACCAGTATTTGCTTGACATCGCTCTGTAATGCAGCCCCTATCATGACATTTCTGACAAGTTCCTCAGAACCCAGATTAACAATCTCAATCTCTTCCTCGTGAGGCAGAATGATCTTATCTTCTTGTTTCAATAACGAGCCAACTCTTCCAGAAGGCATTCATCTTCATCAATCTCTTCTTCAGCTTGATATATCGGGCAATGAAAGTCGAAGTGAGTCATAGAAGGTTCAGAGTCGATGTCATCTGTAATGTGAATCTTGCAATAATAAGGGTTAAGCTTAAAACGAGGATATGCAGGTTAGCACAAACCGTATTGCCATTTTATTGTTTTTCAAAACAAAAATAAAACAGGAATAACAGAGATTACAAAATTTGAATACAAAGAAAACACCCTTTGATTTATTGATAATATGTACATGCATAAGCAATCAAGGCCCTGACAATAAAACTGTTATGCCCCGGGTAGGGCATAAGGTTGTATAATAATTGGAGAAAAGACAAAGCATTACTCTTTGCGCGTAACTTGGATGACATCCTGGACGGACCAGTTGTTGAGGCTCTGGCTTGGTTCACACGGATGAATCCAGGAGTCTAGGTCGTAGACACTATCTTCGTCCTCTTCAAACACGGCGTTGACATTCTCAAATATCACCCTACCTTTTGTGCACTGAATCGGCCCTTTGACGCACTACGCACTGCGAGAAGATGAAGCATCAGCAGAAGGAGAATACCCTAACCCAAACTTATCCTGCTTGTTAGGGATATCCAGAACTTTCCTCCAGCCTGGGGCAGGACCAGCTTGAGCTTCCTTAAAGGAAGAGAGATTCATCTCAGGTTTCTCAATCATCACCAGAATCGCATCCTAGACTTTAACGGCTTCAAACGCCTGGCACAAAGTTTCGTGGATCTCGCCATCCACCTCAACATATTTAAAAGATGACAAATGGCTCACCATTATGTCCTCTTCCCCACAGACAGTCACGATGCTGCCACCCACAGCATACTTCAGCTTCTGGTGCAATGTGGAAGTCACTGCGCCCGCAGAATGGATTCAAGGCCGGCCCAACAGGCAGCTATAGGCTGGCATGATATCCATGATATAGAAGACCGCTTCAAAGGTCTTTTGCCTAACTTGAATGGGTAGAGTTACCTCTCCAAAGATAATTCGCTTAGTTCCATCGAAAGCTTTTACCATTAGATCACTGGGTGTACAAATCACCCTCTCGTATCCAACCTCATCAGAGCTTTCTTGGGGAGAACATTTAGAGATGATATCGTGTCCACCAACACATGGGACATAACCGTTCCTCGACATTCTATCGAGATATGCAAGGCGCTATTGTGGTTCCTTCCTTTCGGCGTCAGCTCTAGGTCAATGAACCCTAATCCGTTCCCAGCATTCACATGAGCAACTACTCCCTCTAGCTGGTTGACGGAGATCTCTTGCGGTACATACACTGCATTCTGAACCTTTAGCAGAGCATTGCGGCATGCCTCAGAACACAACAACAGATTCAGAATAGAGATCTTAGACGGCGTCTGATGAAGATGATCAATGATTTTATAATCACTTTTCTTAATCAGTCTCATAAATTCTTCGGCGTCTTTCACAAGCAGGTCTTTCTCTACCTCGCGGGAGGTTTCCTCAACGACCTTACTTTTACCTCTATTAGTCTTCTCAGCTTTGTCAGTTTTGTCAACCATAATCTCTGGTGGAGCGAACACTCTTCCGCTACGTGTTATTCCCCCAATTCCAACTAGGTTGTCAACAGATTGCTCGGATGGCTCCAACTCCAACTTCTGTCCATTGCAATAGACATCTGCCTCATAGTGCCATGGAACAGCGTTAGTGCTCTCAAATGCTATAGTCCCAGCCTTCGTTATGGTCATCGTAGGTGGCCTTGACGCAGAGATGGTAATTGTTTTACGAGGGATGGTGATAGTGGCAACATCATCCTTCTGCTTCAGCATTACTTCTCCTGATCTATTCTCAACCCTCCGACTAAACTGTAGAATTCCTTCGTTCATCAAACTCTGGATCCCTGCTACCAACTGATCACAGCTGTCTGAATGATTCGCACAATCCATACACAACTTTCCACAGCCCGGGAAAATACCTTTATTCATCAACTTGGCTTTAACGAAACCAAGTGGTGTTTTCAGGTCTTTGACATCAGTCAATAAGTCCGAATCTTCCTCTTCAATGATGGCGCTGACCCCATCTCCCCCATGGTTGGGCATAGGGTTCTTTGTAACATTCAGAGCATTATCAGAAAAGTTGATTATCTTGGCGTCAACCATATCTTGTACTTTGTGCTTGAATGCCTTACAGTTGTCAATCGAGTGGCCAGGTACCCCCGAATGAAACTCACATCTCGCATTCGCATCGTAGCCCGGTGTAGGTGTCCCTGTCTAAGGAGCCAAAGTTCTCTTCTGAACTAGCTGTAATTGAAGCAAAGTCTGCAAAAGCTGAGCATACGACATAGGTGGGGTTTTAAGATGATGATTTGACAATGGTGTTTTATTCTGGTACCTCCGGTTCCCTTGCTGGTTCTGCTGCTGCTACGGTTGCTGGACAGTAGGAATAGTAATGCTAGCGACTTGTTGGCGCTGGCCTTTTCCTTTTCCCCGAGCACTAGACACTGAGGTCGTCTCACCTTCACGTCTCTTACCACTGTAAGGATTCTTTCCCCCTCCAGCTGAGGATACATCTACACCCTGGATCTTTCCAAGTTTGATACCATTCTCTACATGTTCTCCAGTGATGATGAGGTCGGAGAAACTCCCTGACATACCACCGACAAGCTTATCATAATAAACTCCTAGAAGAGTAGCTATGATCATCTCGACAAGTTCTCGCTCAACCATCGGTGGCTGAACTCTTGCTGCCAGTTCACACAACCTCTGGGCGTACTCTTTAAATCATTCGTGGTTCTTCTGAGACAAATTTTGTAGCTGAACCCGTTTGGGAGCCAGATTGTTGTTGTACTGATAATGGCGTACGAATGCTTCAGCAAGGCCTTTCCACGTACGTACACTTGTGGGCTCCAAACCCATATACCACTCCAGCGAGGGGCCTGACTGGCTGTCCTGAAAGAAGTGCATCAGCAACTTCTCATCTTCAAAATGTGCGGACATCTTTCGGTAGTACGACCTCAGATGGACACGAGGGCAAGTGGTGCCCTTATACTTCTCAAAGTCGGGTACCTTAGACTTGGGAGGCACCTTGAAGTCTGAGATCAGTCCCAGCTTGGTCATGTCAACACCCATAGTATTCAAGTTCTCAAAACTCTTCATCTTGTCTTCGAGTACTTTGAACCTTAAGCGGGCTTCAGAATTCAGTTCGCCCTCAGCTCCCTTCATTGAGAATAAGTCCTTTTGACGATCCTCATGCCAAGGTTGATGGCCATTACCCTGAGCAAACCCAGCAGCATCAAGACCATAAAGATTACCAGCACCGGTGTTTCCAGCACCGGTGTTTCCAGCATTGCCCGTTCCTCCAGTATTGCCATTGCCCATACCAGCATTACCATTGGCCTCAAAGTTGCCATTTCCGACTCCAATCGTATTCCCATTAACTTCAACATTAGTAATAACATTGCCATTGCCACTCCCATTCCGTCCAGTCACAGGGATGCTAGCATGAGGGGTCTCATCAAGCGGAGGTTTCACCACATTCCCACCATGTAGCACGCCGTTGCTATCGACACGTGCAATCAGAGGTTGCACCAGAGTTCTGAGCTGATCCTGGCCATTAGCGACCACTTGCATGAGATCCATAAAACGATTCATCCTCTCCCTGAGCTCTTGAATGTCAGTCTGAACCTGTTCCATTACTCTGGCTTGATTTGCTTTGGTAGAATACTGGTGAATCTGTCTTCGTTCAATCCTGAAATAACCTGAAAGCACAAAGGGTTAGGAAAACAGCTCGAGGTACCTGTTATGCAAATGATTCATGCAAATGCAAACACGTGTCTATGCATTAGGAGGAACTCCTCCTCGATTCTAGCTCCAAGACAAATAAAGTCTACCATCCAATCATGGAAAGAAACCCTCATATATATCTGAAAAACCCGCGTGGGTAGCGTACAATAGTAACTGAATATAACTGAAGCAACAAGTGTGACCCCAACCAACAAGCCTGGTAGTGGCCAGCATATCAATGCATAAAAGACACAAAGAAATACAAAGATCAAGTGCGGCTACGGGCACGAAAATCTTCTAGTAACTTCTTCGTAGTGGGATGATCAGGCTGGGTGAGCAGACCCCGGATTAGCAAATCCCTCTGCCTGATGGTACCCTGGAGATCTTCGGCAATGTCCCTGCAAACACCTTCTCCAGAGCGGTCCTCCACTCTACTCCTCTTAGCATCAGCTCAGAGTTGACAATCCTGTAGGTTTGCCTTGGTCTCAACCAATCTGTACTGGACATCTCGTCGAAGTGAGGCTTCAGCCTCTATCTTTTTGTCTTTGACCTCAATCTGAGTCTCCAACTGGGATATTTGTTGCTTCAGCTTTTCTTCCCGCTCTTTATGGCTAGTCAAAGTGTTGTTCCACAATTTCTCATACTTGGATAACTTCAGGTATACCCTATCCAGGTCCTGCTTCTTGGTGGTCAATACACTATGCACAACCTTCAGGTCCAATCCAAGACGCTCTCTAGAATCAGTTTCCTTGGTCAAATTAGCGCCCAAGTGATTGATCAATTTTGTCTGCTTCTTGCAGGTGTGTACGACTTCGTTCTTTTCTCTTCGGAGTTGAGCGATCTCTTTTTCCAGTTCCTCGTTGGCTTTGATCAGCTCTTCATTCTTAGCTTGAAGCTGATTATACTTCTGGATTTCAATCATGGTAGGCTCTGGATGGCAGTCCTGCTTGACGGGAGGAAAGAGCATCATCACTTTTTCTACTCTGCTATGAATCCAGTCCACATAAGGAGCATAAGCCTGACTATTGCTCTTCCCTAATGAGGTCTTTCCTTTTCGGTGAACGTTATTCCAGGCATGCTCAAATCTGGCCAAATCATCCCCTCGTCCTTAGGAGGGCCCCTCAAGGCATACCCGAACTGTCTGATAGCGATAGATGGATTGTAATTGATGGAGCCTTTCCTACCCACCAGAGGGACATTAGGAAAGTTCCCACAGCTGTAAATGATTTCACTCCCCATGCGATCTCTGTCAAACCAATCAATGTCTTCGGCAGAAAAACTCATCAGGCGCTCAGACCACTCCTTCGTCTCTGCAGTCTCTATAAAAGAACCAACCTTAGGTAAATGGGTGACAAACCATCTATAGAACAGCGAAGCACAGAAGGACACACTCTTGCCTCTTCTATTCTCGTTCTTATAGTGCACCGAATGATACACATCTCCGAGCAAGGTAGGGATGGGATTCCTTGAAATGAAAATACGAAGAGCATCCACATCCACAAAGTCTGGGATATTATGGAATAGCATGATACCATATATGCATAATGCCAAAATAGCTTTGAATGCCACCCAGCATTCCTTCTTGGTGAAGTGTCGGGCCTTATCAGCGAGAAAAGGTAATGGGAATCCATAAGCTCTGTTTCTCCTAGTTGTTCTTCCTTTTAACTAAGAAACCTCCATATGCAAAGTTGTAGCAATACTAGCCAGATCTTGCTCCTGGTCAATAGGACAAAAGGGTACCTGAGCAAGAATGGGTACTTCCAATATGGCAGAAAACTCTTCCAAAATAGGGGCCAGCACATAACTCGGGAACATGAAGCAACGTAACTGATGATCATAAAACTGCAGCAGAGTCTGAAGTCCATTCAATTCATACTAAGATGGTTTGCACACGACACTTAGCAGCTTCCCATAGGTTCCCCTGAAATCCTTCATCACTTCCTTACCAGTCAAAGAAATCAAACCCCTCAACTTAGTAATATCTGGAGTAGGAAACTTGTAAGCCAAAGTTCTTCTCAAGTTGGGTCCCATGTTGGACAAAGAGGGAACAAGATTGCTAGAATCGAGAAGGAATGCATACCTACAACATAGATACGTGCTAAATGTAATGCAACATGAAAATGTAAATGCAAATGCAAAATGCAGCAGGAGATCAAGAGTGATGTGCTGTGAAGTGGCAAGTCATAATTCTGCTTCGGCGAGAATATAACACAACTCGGATAATAAGGACCTACTGATACCAACAATACTAATTCACTGTCAAGAAAACCATGTTGTCTGGAGATTAAAGTTTCCTGCAATAACCCGACCCTGCTCACAGGTATGGACCTAATCACTAACAAAGGCACGACATCCTATGCGTTCATAAGCGTCACAAACTTCTAAGAAATGATGATACGTTCACCATTTCTGGTTTGGCATCATCCTCTCTTGAAGAGGCCTCACTCAGTTGAGTCACAAATGATCGGTCCCCAGAGTCGACAATTCTTAGATCTGAAATCCTTTCAACGGCCCATTGGGCTGGAAATGGAAATCATCTCAAAGAATCTCGTCTGAGCGCAGATTTCGTGGGAACTAGTGCATGCCTAACATATAGGTTCACCACTAATCTGCTTCTAATGCTATGTACATACTCAAGCCTGGGTCTGGCTTATAACTCATGAGAGCCCCACTCCCATAACAGCACAACAACAATAATATTATACTAAAAGTAAAATGCGGAAAGTAAATGCGATAAATAAATGCAATCCCAACAGATAAACACGCAAGCGCTAGGATTGACTCGCATAGGGACGTCGTTTTCCCTAGTAGAGTCGCCAGTTGTCACTACCGCGAAAATAAGGTGCCGGCAAAACAGAAGAGTCTCCACCTTTCATTATTTATCCCACAGAAAGGGAAAGGAAACGATCGGAAAAACCTGAAGAAAAGGTATAAGGCAAGGTCATCGCAACCATGTCTGGGTTCGGGAGTCGGTTACGCAAGGGGAAGGTATTAGCACCCCTCAGGTCCGTTGTACTCAACGGGATCTACGCTTGTTGTGTTTATTTGAAGGGTTGGTTTAACTATCTACCTATCAAGGATGGTCTGAAAAGAAAAGAAAAATGACTCGGCAAAGCATCGCGCTTCGTGCCTACGTATTCTCGTCAGAGAACTGGAAATCAGAGTCAACGTAGTTTGGCTAACTACGGGTAACGGATGGGGGAAGGTGGCTCACCAATACGTCAGTATTGTGCCTACGTACTCTCAACAGATATGAGAGATTAGAGCTTATGTAGTTCGAGATAATACGGATTACGAGGTTTAGATTCATCTGTTTTTCCGAGTAGGGTTAACAAATAGTTCCAACAGTTTGGTGTATGCAGCTTGCTTGTCAGAGACTCGTGAGTTACCGTTTGTGGTAGAACTGAGATTTAACGACACTCTTTTCATCAGAAAAGTTTTTCTTGAGTTAAGGGCCCACGGGGAAAAAAAGGTTTGAAGTTTGTTTTCTGTCTTTTACGAAAGAAGTGCTTTTTATGGATGTTTGTAGTCTGTACAACACTAGAGACTATGACTTAGGAGTGAATGTGTCGCATATCGTCCAAAAGACATATACTAAACACTCTAGATGATTGAGAGGAGACCGCTCAATTATCATTTCCCAAGTAGCTTAAGGCTCGTAACGCGCTTGTACCAACTTGCCTTTATTATGTTTTTTACTGTTGTTTTGGAGATGAGCAGAGAACATACACAACTAAAGGGAAAATATCAAGTCCTAATGTTGTCATGCCAAGGATTCATCCTATGGTTGAGTTTTGAAATAGGGAACTCCTAGACGTTATCATGCAAAGGCTTCAGCCTAAAGTTCTATCGTCACTTCCTTATCAAAGGATGTGAGACTCCTAGGGGATCATGTCAATGGGAAACAGACAACAGACAAAGCATCAGCTACACATTAGTAAAACATATAAACAGAAAAGAAAACAGTAAAGATGCAAATGCAATGCAGCAATACAAGCAGATGGAGACTCACTCAACCTCTTAGCAATCAAGCAAAAAGAAAACAATCAAAACAGGCAAGCAAAGGGAGCCCAACTCAACCTTTATATACAAATACATCAGATAGAAAGAGAAAAACAACACACAAGCAAGGGGAGGATCACCTCAACCCTTAAGGAAAGCAAGCAGAGGGAGACTCACTCAACTTCTTAATGCGGTCATGCACCTACACTTAGACTATCCTAAACATGAACTATCCTAATGTAACACACCACTCAATCATGAATGAAGGCAAGGAATTATGACAAATAAGGAATTCATTCCATAAGTAAACAAACAAGGCATCTATCCTAAGGAAAGGAATTGAATGTTGGGAAGCAAGGGTAAGCTCCATAGGAACTTACAACTTACCACAGGCACTCAACCAACTCCATTTCCTTAGAAAGCTTGCATAGATTCAACTCCTTTATGAAAATGCAATGAATTCCTCCACAGGAGGAAACATGCTCACAAGGAGGATCCTAATTAAGCAAGGAAGATTTTGAGGGAAACTAACCCTATAGGAAGAATCATCTACCTAATTTGAACTTCTAAGGGAACCTCAATGATTACCTTCTAAGGATCACCTATACTAAGGATCAAAGGCTCTATTAAGGCCTAATCAAGGTTCTAAAGAGGTATCTACCTAAGTTCTATTCTATTAAGAAAGGATGTGAAACTTAGAATCATCTAATGTTCACTCTAAAGACAAATTCATGAAGTTAACCTAGTTAGGGTCACCTAAACCAAAGCCAACTAGTAAAATGGGGGAATAATAGAAAATCACTTCTAAAAATGTAAAAGAAAATCCTAGATGATCCTACATGGGTCAAGAATCTATGGTACAAAAACCAGGGGCCAAACCTAATCCTAAATGTTCTAATAAAATACAAATCCAAAGGGTGTGCTAAAGGGGATCCATCAAGGAATGCTCCTAAAGATCTATCTCAAAATCCTACTTAGAATCATCTAAAAAAATACAACAAAAATCACATAAACCTATCAAGGAGTCTATAACAAGCATGCAAAATTTCAGCATCAAATTCCAAAGCATGAACTAGTAATAAAATCAACAATAAAACTAGTCATAAATGTCTAATTAAAAGAACTAATGAAAATAGAAAAATGGATATTAAATTGAAAACAACACCAAAATAAAACCCAAAAGCATAGAAAAATCAGAAATTAAACAAGGATCACTCGCATATTTTTTCCATAATATTCTGATCAATAAAACTATTTAATATGAATTAAAAATGATGAATGCAATAAAAGAAAATGTAAAATGAATTAAAACAAATAAAAAACCTCAGAAAAATCAACAGCCCTAGGATGGATTGACTAGTCTATGCATCTGATGGATCAGCGCGCGCCACCTCAATTAATGATGTGCTGCGTTTTAGGGTAGGCACGGTGTGGTTCAATTGACTGAGGTATACGGTAGGTTCTAATCACGTAAGTTCATTGAAAAAGTATGAGGATCCTAGGGTTTACAAGGTGACACCTAAGCTGGTCAAAGTCAGCCCTAGCCAACTATCAATCTGGGACGCAGGATGCATATACCTAGTCAACTATCTCAAACGGATCCAACGGTGCATGCTCATCTTCTTCATTTCAAACTGAGGAAAAGAGAGGGAAGGGGGATTGTGGCCGGAGAAGACCTCCGGTTGTCTTCTCCAGTGGCTCTACAGTGACATTCCATTAAAACCTCACCAAACTGAATGAAACCTATACCGTTTTGCTCAGATTTTCTCACTGATCATGAATCTCTCATCCAATTGCGCTAATTCTCATGAATAATCAAACACGATGCTCAACAAAAAAATCACCAATTCCACAATTGTCATCAAACTCCAAATTATCTACACATAACTCTTCCTCTCTTCACACGGATCATCCTGACCTATCTAATTCTTACTAACTTTCAAAGAACATCCAGATACGATGCTCAACAGAAATGTCATCCACTCCTAAATCACCTATAAACCTCAATATTCCAATCCTGAAATGATCTAGGTTCCTCCCTAAGCCTAGCCACATGCTCAATTCATTCTAAATCAGCCTAGGACTAGAGGAAATTTGAAGTGAACAAACCTGAAAAGAAGCTTGAAATTAAAGGTGTTTGCATGCGAATCTTGATGCCAAAATGTGCAGAAACCTTCACTGAAGCTTGCTGGTGCTATGGAAATCATCAATTCTTCTTGAAATGCTATGGATTGGAAAAACGATTTTCACTTTGGAAGCTTCAAACTCCAACTGCCATAACTGTTTTCTTCACCAAATGCCAACCAAAAACGATCTGAAATGGATCCTGAACTTATATATGATGTGTTTGGATAATTCCCAGGCCCAATGGAAGCCCAATTTGATCAATCCAATTTTCAATTTTTTCTTCAATGTGCAACTATGGCAGACACGGGTTCTGTGTAATTTCAACCTCAATTCTCTTCAAACTCATTGCTTATGACTTGGTGAAGGTGAATGGATTATATTGCACCCTTAATTTCATCCAATGGTCAATCTTTGATGTGTAACTTCATCATGAAGCAACCAAAAGAAAGTCCATGAAATATGAGTCAAATTGAAATTCTAGCAATGTCATTGTGCTCAAAATGTTATTTCCAATCAAAATGTGCACAAACTTGTCATTTTTGAACACTTATGATTTATTTTGAATTTTTTCCTTTCTTAATGCCTTTTAATTATCTTTTTCCAAATTTTCTTCATACACTTCTCAATTCAATCCACATCAATGAATCTTTAGGTCATGGTTAGACAAATCACACAATTTTGAACAACTTTCAAGTTGATCAAAAATCCATTTGAGGTGTCTAACTTGATGAAATTGACCCATAACAAAAAATAGCCTATAATTCCAAATTCCCAAAATACCCTTAACTTGTACACCTCATAACTTGAGTTCTACAAATCCAATCATGGACTTCTAGTACTTTCTAGAAAGCTACGAAGATAAGGAACAACATTCATGTTGGCCAAAAGTTCATAAGAATCATCCTTCTAGGGCAAAAGTGTCATGCAAGTTGGTTGACTTTCAAGCCCCAAATTCACATTCCTCTGATGACCTGTAACTTGTCTGGCTCATAACATGAGTTCTATAAACCCTATCAAGGACTTCTAGTACTCAAATTAAAGCTATTATCATGCTCTACAACAATCATGTTGGGGTCAAGGTGAGATGAAAATCACATCTTGAGTTAAGTTTTCTTGAAGGTAGGCATTAAACCAGGGGATTTTACACTGTCAAGCATAACAACCCTAACTTAGGAACTCCTCACACTCTTGATTTATGATGAATTGACCTTAGAATCATCCCTTGGGCATCTTAATACATCAATCCATGATCACATGGCCTTGGAATTAGGTCTCAACCTTCCTCAAATCATCAGTTAACCTAGGGTTGCCTAGATGAAACCCTAGGTGTACCAATCTTGGTAGTAACTCCTTACCATTTGCATATTGACCTGTCTAGGCTTCAAAATGATCTCCAATACTTCTCATGAGCTATCTCAAGGCTCTAGGTCCAACTCCATGGATTCAGAATCATCTGAGCAGCTTCCCATAACCTTCAAGTTAGGAGACCTACCCACTTGGTTTCAACCACTCTCTCTGAGGATCTTTAACTTCACTGATGAGGATATCAACCCTTGAACACTTGAACAAACCTCTCAACTAGCTTCATAACCTTTTGTATCCATTGGTTGGTAGTCATACCTCTTGATCTCCTGCATACATGTCAATGCAATGCAAATGATAATGCTAATATGAATGCAATGAAACACAAGCTAGATACAAAAAGGTTGGGCAAATTTTGGGGTGCAACAGTCGTGCATTGAAGTCCAAGAAGCTGGATCCTAAGTTTATTGGACCATACCAGATTTTACAGAGAATTGGTGTTGTAGCTTATAGAGTGGCGTTACCGCCTGAACTTTCGAATTTGCATTACGTGTTCCATGTGTCGCAACTTCGCAAGTATGTCTCGGACCCATCTCATGTGATTCAGAGAGATGAAGTTCAAGTACGGGAGAATCTTACTGTTGAGACGATGCCGTTGAGGGTCGAAGATCGTAAAACGAAACGACTCCGAGGGAAGGAGATACCTTTGGTGAAAGTGGCTTGGGGAGGTGCTGCAGGAGGCAGTGTGTCCTGGGAATTGGAAAGCAGGATGCAAGAAGCGTATCCGGAATTGTTTCCATCAGGTAATTTTTGAGGACGAAAATAATTAAAGTGGGGGAGAGTTGTAACACCCATTTTAATTATTTAGTCTTTTCGGTGTTATTTTATTTCTGTGTGTCTTTAAGTGGGAGTTTGTCTGAGTGCGCTGGTGAGTGCCCTTAAATATAGAGATTATTTAATAAACTATAGAGTATAATATTAATATAATATAATTAATAATGATAATAATTTAATAATTAATAGTAATATTGTTATTCTATTGTTATTATTATTATTATTTGTATTATTATTAGATTAAGTAAAGAAGATGAGGATGGAGAGTTATATAAGGAGGTTTTTGGGGTAAAAAGGGAATGGCACGATAAACCAGTGGAGAGAAAGATTAAGGAGGAAGAACAAGGAGGAAGAGAGGCAAGGCTAGGACTGCCAATTCTTCAGGATTCTTCGTCAATTTGATCAATTAATCGAGGTAAGGGTGTGAAATATGGTTATCCTATCCATGCATGTGATTACGTAGGGATTGTTTATATTGTTTGGGCGTTTTTGTGTAGTTTTCCATTTTAGGTCGAAAATGGTTTAATCGATAGAAATCGATGTTTTAACGGTGAGAATCTAGAATAGATGGTGTAGTTTATTCGAAAAATGTTAGGCTAAGACTACAGGAACTTGTTTGGTGAAAATCGGGTGATTTGTGAGCTTCTGATGATTTTTGGACAATAGAGGATTTTGGGATCGCAGAGGATCGCTAAGCAAGCAGCTAGCGAGTGAGCCAGCGAGTGGTTCGCTAGGCGAGCTGCTAGCGAGCCAGTAGCAAATGGTCCCAGACTTGGACAAAACCTAATGACCCTTGTTCGCTAGAGCGAGTGAGGTAGCGAGTGTTCGCTAAGCGAGCTAGGTAGCGAACACTCCCAGTAGCAAAAAGGCAGGCTTCGCTAGCACGTTCTCTAGGCGAGCCAGTAGCGAATGATCATTATGTCTTTGCTAGGCGAGTGAGCCAGCGAGCATGACAGCATTGTTTTTTCTGTTGTTTCCATCCAATGTTGATGCTTTGATTCTTCAATGTATAGCTTGTGTGTTGTTATATGGTACGCGTATGAGGAGGTGGATACGTGTATGGCCATTCTAAGCACCAACAATATGATTTATATTATTTTGCTTCGTTCTCTCGTTTTGTAGGATCCCTTTGGTCATGATGGGTATAGGGATGGTGTTTAATGGTGAAGGGCGTATACTTGGTGTTAAAATGTGAATTTCCTTAATGTTTAATTTAATTAACATAATTAATTGGTGTATAATATATACAATGCATGGTGATGTGATCAGGAGGATCGTGTGCACTTAGTGTGCTTGAGTTTATTTGTTGTGCATTTGGTGTCGTGCATATTATGGTGTTTTGGTAGGATGAATCATTGCTCAGGAAGAGTGTATGTGATTCATCCGTACTCCCTTGTGGAGAATGGTGGGGATAGATCATTGCCAAGTAGGGCTGTATGTGATCTATCTGGGGTTCGATTAAATGAACCAATGAGTCGGTACCGCATGCATGGTGTTGAGTTGCATATTTGCATGATCGCATGTTGTGGTTGATGTTTGGACAGTAGGTCGTGGTTGATGCATGTTGGGTGATATTTTATGTAATTACTACCTTTTGATCATGTATCTTATTACCGATAATGTTGATTACGTTTTCTCACCCTTCGTTGTTGTGGTGGTCTGTGCTTCTTCGGAAGTATAGATAATCCAGGTACATAGCTAGCTTGGATAGTGGATTGCAGGTCGAGTCTTAGGATGCTCTGATACGTAGCACGGGACTTGGGTGTTTACTTTTATTATGCTGAATTTGTTTTATTCCTGTGACGTATCTTACTTTGGTGAATCTTGTTAATGAATGATTTTATGTAATTTGGCGGATGGCTGAGAATGTTGAATTAATGAATTACTTCCGCTGTTTTATTTTCAAAACCATCTAATGACGGGTTATGTTGAATTATTTGATGTGATATCCCGCTTTTGAGGAGAAACTCTGATGTTTACTTGAAATAATTGTATTTTATTTTTATTCTGAGAAGTGGGGTGTTACATGGTGACTGCTAGATAAACTACTTAAGAGCTATTAAAGGACGAGAACTCAAGACTATGCCATAATAAGTATTTAGATCGATTTCCATATTCGGGAGACTTAGGGTGTTAAAACGATACCGATCTTATGAATTATTCCCAAGTATCCACAATCTGACCTCAAATTGATCTATAGCCTAAAACTTTCAAAAAATGCATTGTGTTCTAAGTAAAAAAAAAATTCTTTCTAAAAACAAAACCAACAGAAATAAAGAAAACTAAAAAAAATAACTAAACTAAAAAAATGAAAACAAAAGGTTCCCTCCCCACACTTAAAATAGACATTGCCCTCAATGAAAGGGACTCAATTAAAAAGTAAGAGTGAGAGAAAGGAAAGGGTTCTCCCCGGTCATGTTGCAATGTAGTTGGGTGCTTCCAGAGAAAACTCTTTTATGGTAGAACCTTCAGGTACTGAACTCTTATGGAATAGCTTCAGCCGCTGTCTATTGACCTTGAAAACCTTGTTAGTACCTGCACTTTTAATTTCTATTGCACCATGGGGGAAAACATTAGTAACAGTAAAGGGGCCAATCCATTTGGATCGATGTTTCCCAACCATAAGCTTAATGCGGGAGTTAAACAGTAAAACCTGTTGGCCCACAAAGAATTCCTTCCTAGAAATCATTTTATCGTGGAAGTGTTTGGTTTTCTCTTTATAGATTCTAGAGCTTTCATAAGCTTCTAGCCTAAGTTCTTCATGCTGTAGTAATTGGAGCTATCTTTTGATACCTGCTTGTTGCATCTCCAGATTATAACTCTTTATCGCCCAATAAGCACAATGTTCTATTTCAACATGAAGATGACATGCCTTACCAAAAACAAGTCGATAGGGAGACGTCCCTATTGGTGTCTTGAAAGTTGTTCTTTGAGCCTAGAGTGCGTCTTCTAGACGACGACTCCAATCCTTCCTGTTCGGTTGCACCATTTTCTCTAGAATTTGTTTGATTTCCCTGTTAGAGACCTCAGCTTGCCCATTGGTTTGTGGGTGATATGCAGTAGAGACCCTATGCACAACTTCATACTTCCGAAGCAAAGCTTCCATGGTGCGGTTACAAAAATGAGTGCCTTGGTCACTTATGATAACTCGTGGAATTTCGAACCTGCAAAAGATATCAGACCTGACAAAATCTGCAACAACTCTAGAATCGTTATTCCTAGTGGGGATAGCTTAGACCCACTTTGAAACATAATCGACAGCAAGTAAAATATAGAGAAACCCAAATGATACAGGGAAGGGACCCATGAAGTTGATTCCCCATACATGAAATACCTCACAGAAAAGCATAGATTGTTGAGGCATCTCACTCTTTCGAGTGATGGTTGTACCTGCTATCTGGCACTCTTTATAAGTGTGGTAAGTCTCATAAGCATCCTTAAAAATAGTGGGACAATAGAAACCTGAATCAAGGACTTTTCTTGCAGTCCGTTGCGGCCCAAAGTGTCTTTCTACTTGAGTGGCATGAGAAAATTTTTAAATGGATTCAATCTCAGAGTCGGGGACACACCTCCTAATAACCTGATCACTACCAAATTTCCAAAGATAAGGATCATCCCACACATAGTATTTGGCATCACTCTTGAGCTTGTGAATTTATGCCTTAGATGCACCTGCAGGAAAAACACCAGCAGCAAGAAAATTAACAATATCAGCGAACCAAGGAGTAACTCCTTGTAAAAGTAGCAACTGCTCATCAGGAAAGTCATCCTGAATAGGAGAAGGATCTGCATCCCGCTCTATTCTTCTCAAGCGATCATCTACTAGGTTCTCGGCTCCACTTTTGTCCTTAATTTCTACATTAAACTCTTGGAGTAACAACGTCCACTGAATTAACCTTGGTTTTGCTTCTGGTTTCTTTAAAAGGTACTTCAAAGCTGCATGGTCAGTAAAAACAACAACCTTGGAACCTAGAACATATTGTCTAAACTTGTCAAGAGCAAAAACAATTGCTAAAAGTTCCTTTTCAGTGGTAGTGTAATTAGCTTGTGCAGAATCCAAAGTCCTACAAGCATAGTAAATGACATGGGCAGCCTTGTCCACCCTTTGTGCAAGGACCGCTCTAACTGCATAGTTAGATGCATCACACATAATCTCAAAAGGAAGGTTCCAATCAGGAGGCTGTATGATGGGGGTGGAGGTCAATGTTTTCTTCAAGAAATCAAACACCTGCTTGCATTTCTCATCAAAGTTGAAGGTCACGTCGTTCTTCAACAAGTTTGAAAGCGGAAGATCTATCTTGCTGAAGTCCCTTATGAAGCGCTTGTAAGAACCTACATGACCAAGAAAAGAACGAATCTCGCGAATTCAAGATGGGAAAGGCAGTGTAGAAATCACAGCAATCATAGCAGGGTCTACTGAAATTCCTTTTTCAGAAATTATGTGTCCTAAAACAATTCCCTGCTCGACCATAAAGTGACATTTTTCATAATTCAAAACAAGGTCAGTTTCGATGCATCTCTCTTAAACCATATTCAAACTGTTCAAACATGCATAAAAAGAAGAACCATAAACAATTAAATCATCCATAAACACTTCCATGCAATTTTTAATAAAACCAGAGAAAATGCTAATCATGCATCGCTGTAAAGTGCCAGGAGCATTGCAAAGGCCAAAAGGCATCCTCTTGTAAGCAAATGTACCAAAAGGGCACGTGAAAGTGGTCATTTCTTGGTCTTCAGGTGCAATATGAATATGAAAGTAACTTGAAAAACCATCAAGAAAACAATAATGTGATTTACATGCGAACCGTTCGAGCATTTGATCAATGAAAGACATAGGAAAGTGATCCTTTCTAGTCGCCTGGTTCAACCTCTTATAACCAATACAAACTTGCAAGCTATTTTGGACTCTAGTGGGAACAATTTTATTCTTTTCATTTTTTATCACAGTGAGCCCGGATTTTTTTGGTATTGTCACACCCTAATTTTTGAACTTAAGATCCCACCTCCTCGTGTGTTTTTTATTATTTATCTTTATACTCTTGTGTGAATGTTTATCCTAACCAACCTGTGCAGGTGTATTAAATCCAAATTGAGATGATATTCGCATTGTTTTGTCAAGAATTTACCAAGATATCAAGGTCTTCCTCTTCAGTTTTTTCCCATAGAACTCAAGTCGCCTACTCATTGTGTGTATACTCCTAAAGAAGTCAAGGTGTCGATTGTGGTCATGTGAAATTTAGTTGGGCTCTTATGGAAGATTGAATTCCAAGTTATATCTCCTATACCAAAGATTCCAAGTGGCTATTTACACGCTGGATTTGATACAACTATATTAGTTATTATACTATTATAGTGGAAAAGATGGGTATGGAGTTAAACAAACTTTATGAAGCTAATTACACGGTACAAAAGAACATTTCCTAAACAAAGAGGATGGATTTCATATGATAAGTATGAGCTTTTTTGTCCCCCAAGAGTTTCAGACTACAAGAAAGGATAAACTACAACATATTGCGCTTAAAAACTACTTATGGGCCAAAGTTATTCTTAATGCCTCAACCACAATAGCTACAATTTGACTCACAACCCAAGATTATTGGCAAATATCTTTCAAAAATTCAAAGTTAAGGATACAAAGCAAAAGAAAATTCATTTTGAAAGTTCAAGTCTATTGCTTCAAGATTCCCACTCAATTTGACTCAAGAAACATGAGGTTTGATATCCATACCAATGAAAGAAGGTCCTAAATTATTTCTAAGCCTAAAGATTAAAAGTACAAGTCGATGAGCTTTATTCCAAGTTTGTTAAACCTTTTCAAAGGAGGTTCCACATTGAGTTTCCTATAGCAGATTCCAACAGTTATCTTGTTAGCAGCCCATTAAAGCTTCTGTTGTCACCCTATTCAAATCAAGAAAAGGAATGGTGAAATAGTTCAATAGAAGTAAACCAACATCAAATTGGAAAACATTAACTTCCCAAGTATTGTGAATCAAAGAAGTCTTACGGCCTTACGTCTGGAGGCCACCGTCACGACCTTCTTGTCAACAACAGAGAGATTCTCTCCGGAAATAAGGGATTTAAGAAACACATCCTGTAAGCTTGTTTTTCGCCTTGCTCAAATTCCTTCATCAGCTTTGCATTTCAAGGATGTTTTACTACCAATGCCTCCTCTGCTTCGCCATGAACTTCAGAGGGCAATGCGGGCTTCTGTCGCAATGATAAAAGCCAAACAGATTTTAAATACCAGTTCTGGATATTAAAATGACGAAGCTCAAAGGAAGTCGTACCACATAGACATAACTTCGGATTGACTCAATCCAAGCCCCTTTACTCCCCGAGACATTCTGTACGTTGCTGCAAGCATCTGAAAGCGCAGAATGCAAGAGTTAGCTATCACTGAAGCAGAAAACCGGTTTTGTCAAGTAACTGCATATCAAAATGAGAAGACTTAATTGTTGAGAAATTCAAATTGAATTGAAATACGGTTTTCATCAGTGAATTGGCATACCTCAAGAACTAGTCATGACCACAATATCCCAACCTCTCTGAAGCCACTCTGAGAGAACCGTATGCGAACCTGACTGCTGCAAAGCCAAAAAAGAAGATCTTGGCAAAACTCAAAATTCAAAGTTAAGGAATTGAACCATCATCCAACATTTGGGAATTTATCCATAAAAACTTTTTGAAAGTTATTCTAAAACGCAACCAGGCACCATTAACGGAAATTATATGGAATCAAATAGAAAAGGAGCAGGAGTTAATTTCAGCCCTCAGTTCAATTCATCATCGGGTTGAACTTCGAGCAGCCGGAAGGGTGACAACCGGGGTTGTCGCCAGCTCCCTACCAAGCATCGAAAGCAACAGAGCTTTGGACAAAGAAGAACGATTAATTTCAGACAATTTCCAATATAATTTAGCATCATGAATCAACCTTCACAGTTTAGACCGTCAAGTCATCATCATCATTGAACCTTTCTCGCCATTGGCATATGACCGGCAGCCTCCAAACTTAAGGATGGACCCTGAAAGAAGGAGAAGAAAAGTCAGTTTGCTTCCAAACAGCTCAAGAATTTGCCACAAGAAAATCAAAACAATAGCATTTATCAGAACCAAGCATCTCGACACTAGTTACAAACACAGGCTGCAATCAACACCAGTCACAAACAGGTAGCAAGCAACATCAGTTACAAGCATCACAACAGCAATATGAGCTACAAGTAACAACAAGCGGTATCAGTTACAAGCATCACAGCAGGACAACATCAACAATCTCAATTCACCACCTGCGACATCAACAGCAATTATTCAACACCGAAAACAATTTGAGGTCAATGATTAAGAATGGAGAATGAGTTGTATTCTCAGCCCTCAGCTCAATCCATCATCGGGAAGGCGCTCGAATAGCTGGAAGAACAACTGAAAAGATTTGACTTCAGATCCCTACCAACTCGAAAGCGTTAACATACATCCGAAAACAACGACAACCATGGTTTCGTCCAGCTCAGACTACGCGTCATCATCACCGGCTATAACATCTTTCTCGGCAAGCATCAAGCAAGGCAGCTCCTGAACTTTAAATGTAAGTTTTGTCTTGCGAAGAAGAAGAAGTGGAAAGCGTTAATTCAAAGCGACCAAGTCAACAAACACGTCATACAATTCCCAAATTTAACAAATCAACGCAGAAGAGGAAAATTTCGGACTTCCCTAAATCAGAAAATAACGCTTCCTCGACAAAATCAGATGAAAAAGGTAAGATTGGAGCAAATCATCAAAGGGACATCAGACAACATTCGCCCAGAAGGGAAGGTTTTTAAAAGGATTTTCATGGAGGCCCATCTTTTTCCTCTATAAAAGCTGCGGAACCCTCATCGCAAAAGGGGAACGAGAAGGAAAAACCTCATCGGAAAAGAGAACCAACACACTCAAAGCTCAGATAAAAAAGAATCTCGTTATCACCGTGAAGTTCAAATCCTCTTTAGGAGTCATCATCACCTCTCCGCCGCCGTCAACAAGTCGTCAATGACTCTCGTCCGTGGGTAAAAACTTATTCCATAATCACTATGCATGTTTGCTTTTGTGTAGGTTTTTGTAGGCAATCGAAAGCGAAGAAGAAGATGTCGCGATAGTTGAGAAGGCGAAGAATGAAGAAGAACAGATCGAGAAGGAGAAGACGAAAGAGCCGATTTGGGATTTAGGGATTCGATCCCTCTGGTTATTTTGTTTGTTTTATTTTTTATTTGTTTTATTTTATTTGCTGTAATTGAATAATGCACGTGTATGGTATTTACCGTGCACCTCATATCACATCACCACACACACCACCAACTACACGATCCAATGAACCAGACTCGTTGTCCACCGTAAACCTCTCCTAGCGCATCTCACCTAATCACGCGCCCCCCTTTAATTAACACAATAAAGTTATTTTCTGTTTTATTAATCAATAATCCCAATCTAATTAGTCTAATTAGAATTAA
This sequence comes from Lathyrus sativus, assembly GCA_963859935.3. Lineage (NCBI taxonomy): Eukaryota > Viridiplantae > Streptophyta > Magnoliopsida > Fabales > Fabaceae > Lathyrus > Lathyrus sativus. The sequence goes on along the minus strand of OZ012735.1, from coordinate 306,680,343 downwards.
TCTTAAATCAACCTTTTTTTAAAATTCAACTAGTACCCTTTTTAAATTAACATTTTTAATTCATTATCCTATTTAACTAATCTTTTTCCTTATTAATTTAATTAACCTTTTAATTAGTTTTAATTTTAACAACTCAATTTATCTATCCATCTTTAATAATTTATCCCCGCAATTTTATTTAATATCCCAAAATAATTTGTTCTTTGTAATTTAAAATAATCTATAATTATTTTGTTAATTTAAACTTTCATTTTATAAAGGTAAATTAATAATTTAATTAATCTACTTGTTAAGCAAAAAAAAAAAGAAATTTAAGAAACCTTTTTTAAATCACTTGTTTATTTTATATCTAATTAGCAACCTAACTTTTATTTAAGTAAATAAAATTAATCCTTTAATAATTTCTCTTAAAATAATCTTACTAGTAATAAATCTAATATAATCTTCTTTATAAAATCATTCTAAATCAACTTTTTATAAGAACAATCTCACCGAATAGGATATAATCCCTAACTAGTTATAGCTTTTCCTTACAAATCGATTCACATAAATTAATACAACATTTTCGTAAAATCAATTAACCTCACCACTTAATCCAACATTTCCCTTAAAACCAATCTCACCAAAATAATATATTTTCTTATTAATAAATCCGACTAAAAACAATCAACATTGCAATCAATCAATCGTGCACGCTTCCATCCCACGCACCCCTCCCTTTCACACTTACACTTTCACTCACTTGTGCACCTTAGCGCTTTCATGCGTGTGTATTTATTTATTTATCTTCTTTATCCGCAACTTTTATCTACCGCAATTTATATTTATCATTGTTTATCTTTATTGCATCACATTACTGCATAACGTCCAAAGGAAGAACCTGCACATAACATAAATAATTGTGCGTATGCATCTCATTTGCATCATACTCCCCATTGATCCTTGATCCCATTCAAGTCGATCTCCTAAGTTTAGATCCTACCCTATAGGAAGAACCTTTTATCTTTACAACTTAGACAAACACATTGAACAACTCAATTCAAACTATTCAAACATATTAGAGAATAAGATGTTAATCATCTTAAGCGAGATAAAACTTCTACCCCATAACAATTCAATCAATATGTAGGGACTTTGCCTTAGGAGAGATAGAGGCGTACTTGTTGACAATCCGAGTACTTGAGCCCTTCTCTTAAGACGATGCAAAGACTATTTCCCTACAAAGTTGTGGTGGTTAAATTAAAGTAATCTCCCTTAAAATGACAACTCGTCTTTTCTTCTAAAATCAATCAATCAACTACCCTAATCCCGTAGGAACTTTGACCACAGTCAAAGAACTCCTCAAACCCTTTAGGGGAACTACAGATACTCTGATTCTATTCCCGTCAGGATATGTAGGCACAGGATGCGATATCTTGTCGAGTATACTTAGAAATAAACCCCTAGGTCTTTCATCTTTAAGCAGATAAACCTTAGCAATAAACAACATAAAATAAGAGGTTCTTGTAGAGTACTACAGAAACTTAGGATGCTAGCACCTTCCCTAAGTTTAACCAACCCCCGAACCTATAACTCTCTAGCTTGCATTTGCATTTCATTGTGGGTAATTCGATCTTTTTCCCTTCCTTTGGACAAATTAAAGTTCAGTTGGAAATGAATTAGATTCAAGTTAATCAATAGCTTGGTATCCAAATTTCATCGCGACAGGTACAACCTGCACTGGGCTCACCCAGTTACTGTCAGAGATAGGATATATGATACCTGCTTGTAACAGCTTGGTTACCTCTTTCTTCACCACTCCAGAATTAAAGGATTAAGCCTCCTTTGGGGATGCCTTACTGCCTTAGCTCCTTCTTCAAGCAGAATCTGATGCATGCATCTGGAAGGGCTAATACCGGGAATGTCCGTCAAGGTCCACCCTATTGCCTTTTTGTGCCTCTTTAAAACCTGCAAAAGCCTACTTTCTTGATCAAGATCAAGGTTGGCTGAAATAATAATAGGAAGCTTCTCATTTATGTCTAAGTAGGCATATTTGAGATTTTCTAGGAGAGGTTTGAGTTCTAAAGAAGGGGGCTGCTCAATGGATGGGATGGTCGGGGCAGCAGGGGTGTCCAGAGCCGCAACCTCACAAAGCACTTCGTCGGTAACCGTATCCACCTGCAAAATATCAATCTGCAATGCAGCATTTATCTCGGCACAAGTAGAGCAAACATTAGTGTTAGTGCATACATCACAGGAGAAAGTATCGTCATAATCTAGTAAAGACGGAAAATCAGATAAAAACTCAGGGAGTGTATCGTCTACTAAGTCATAAAGTAACTCAATCTGAAATACTGAATGCTCTTCCATGGGATGTCTCATTGCATCAAAGATGTTAAATTTTGTGATAATATTACCAAACTCCATGAACATCGTGCTATCATCAACATTGATTTTCATCTTTGTTGTTTTCATAAACAATCTGCCTAGAATGATGGGTGCCTTATTTGACTTCGTTTCTCCTTCCATGTCAAGAATATAATAATCTGCAGGAAAAATCAAGTCATTAACTTGCACGAGGACATCTTCCACAACTTTGGCGGGGCGGGTATTGCTTCTATTTGCCAGCTGAATGATCAAACATGTATGCTGCAATGGACCAAGATCAAGATTATTATAAACAGAAGTAGACATAATATTAATACCAGCTCCTAAATCAAGCATGCAATTTTTGAATTTACTATTCCCAATGGTACAAGGGATAGCAAAAGTTCATGGATCCTTGCACTTTTGTGGCATGGGCTGCTGGAAGAGGGCTGAAACATTTTTTTCAGCTGAATGATTTGATTGGATGAAGGCAAAAGTATTTCTTCCCATATTCACCCTCTCATTCCCTTTCAATCTCCTTTTATGAGTACATAAATCCTTAAGAAACTTTGCATATTTTAGAATCTGCTTGATTACATCAAGAAGCGGGATGTTTACCGCCACTTTTTTAAACACATCCAACATCTCTCTCTCTCTCTCTCTCTCTCTCTCTCTCTCTCTCTCTCTCTCTCTCTCTCTCTCTCTCTCTTTGTCTTCTTCAAGAACGTTCTTATTTTTCTACACTCGGTGAGGGTAGGGTGTCCGGGGTACATACTGTTTTTCCGCAGCAGCAGAAGGTTCAGCCTCAACAGCAACAGAAAGCTCAACAATTCCCTCGATTTTTTTTGGGGAAGAATCAACAGTTTCCTCAATTTTTTTCAGGGCAGAATCTGTAACTTTTCCGGATTGCAAGGTTATTGCAATCACATTAGGATTTTAGGATTCACCATGGTTTGAGAGGGTAGTTGGTTGGATCCTTGTGCTTGCTGAATACCATTAACTGAAGAAGCAAGTTGTCCTATTTGTGTTTGTGTCGCTACCGCGAAAATAAGATGTCGGCAAAACAGAAGAGTCGACACCTTTTGTTATTTATCCCTCAGAACAGGAAAGGAAACGATCGGGAAAACCTGGCGAAAAGGTATAAGACAAGGTCATCGCAACCGTTGTCTGGGTTCGGGAGTCGGTTACGCGAGGGGAAGGTATTAGCACCCCTCACGTCCATCGTACTTTATGGGATCCACGCTTGTTGTGTTTATCTGACGGGTTGATTTAACTATCTACCTATCAAGGTTGGCTTAAAAAAAGAAAAGAAAGTGACTCGGCAAAGCGTCGCACTTTATGCCTATGTATTCTCATCAGAGAATGAGAAATCAGAGTCAACGTAGTTCGCCTAACTACGGGTTACGGGGAAGGTGGCTCGCCAATACGTCAGTATTGTGCCTACGTACTCTCAACGGGTATGAGAGATCAGAGCTTACGTAGTTCAGGATAATACGGATTACAAGGATTCAGATTCATCTGTTTTGTCGAGTAGGGTTAACAAACAGTTCCAGCAGTTTGGCGTACGCAGCTCGACCCTTGGAGACTTAAGCGTTACCGTTTGCGGTAGAACTGGGGGTTAACGACACTCTTTTCTTCAGAAAAGCTTCCTTTGAATTATGGGCCCACGGGGCAAAAAGGTTTGAAGTTTGTTTTCTGTCTTTTACGGAAGAACTGTTTTTTATGGATGTTTGCAACCAATATCGCACTAGAGACTATAACCTGAGAGTGAATGCGTCGCATGTCACCCAAAGGGTGCCATACTAAACATGCAGACTGTTGAAAAGAAACTCTCCAACAATCCTTTCTCAGATAGCTTAAGGCTTGTAACGTACGACGTCAGTTAACCTTTATTACTGTATTTTAATTTGTTTTGAGATGAGAAGAGAGACGGACAACTAAGGGGAGACTATCAAGTCCTAGTGTTGTCATGCCAAGGATTCATCCTATGCTTGAAGTTTGAAATAGGGAACTCCTAGAAGTTATCATGCATAGGTTTCAACCTAAAATCTAATCATCACTTCCTTAAACAAGGAAGTAAGACTCCTAGGGGATCATGTCAATGATAAACAGAAACAGATAAAGCATCAGCTTAAACAGTAAACAGTAAATGACTGTAAAATGCATGCAATGCAAGTGAGGGAGGAAATATGTGTGGGGCATCATCCTCCACAAGCTCGTCTCGACCTCAAGCCAGATATGAATAACTGCAATCATACAGAAATAAAATGCCATCAGGCAAACACACCAGACCACATAGGCAAGGGAGCTGGGCTCTACCAAATACCAGCAAGCAAAGCCATACAGTAAAAATACAAGCAGAGGGAGCAACTCAACCTCTAGTGCAATCATGCTCCTAGCTTAACACAATCTAACTATGACCTTATTCTAATGCATCAAGCAAATCACACAAGTCACCATAATACAGTTGCACAGAAAGCAAACAGTCAGTCAAGAAAGCAGATCAACAGCTTCTACAGCTCTACAACAAAGCAATCTTTTGACAGCAGTTCAGTCCTCAGTCTTCAGCTGCTCTTCAAGGCTATCATCTCCAATAACAAGGGTCAACTTGCTTCTTCAAGCTTCCAACACATCAAACATAAGTATCAACTTATCCTTTCTTCTTCAGGCCTCAGCTCCAAAGTAAACTCCACCTTCATGCCTCAATCCCACTAGCAAGCATCAACATGGTCCTTCAGGCACTCCAAGCATTGAACTCACAAGTATCAACTTGCTTTCCAACCTCAAGCTTCAGCTTCTTCATTCAATCTCCAATGGATCTTCTTCACACAAGTGTTAACCTGTTTTCCTGGATCTTCAAGCCTCAGCTCCAAGGGTAGTCTTCAACCACAAAGAAGTAGCAACCTTCATTCTTTTCAAAGCTTCTAACAAGGCATTCCATCCTCTAGCAAGGGGGAAATATTCATCTAAAAAGAGCAAGGTTTGGATGATTGCCAGCAGAGTGAAGACCAAAGGTCACCACTAAGCATTCCATCATCAGAGAAAGGGACCCTCAAAGGTTCTACCAACTTGTAAAGAGCCACACATCCTACCAAAGGAGGGATGAGGCCTTCACAAGGGGATCTTACATCATAGGGAAGAATGGAAGTGATCAACACCTTCCATGTTTGTGAAAGAAGAGAATCTATCTAGAAGCTCTACCTACAAACCCTAATCTTAACACCTAAACAACACTACACCAACAGAAGGGAAATCTTCACATCCAAGCTTCTTCAAGCATTCCATGGTAGCCCAAGCTTGTCTTCAACATCATCCAAGAGCAAGAGAGGCAAAACCCTAATCTAAGGGAACTAAAGAAGTCAATCTAATTGAATTAGCAAGTTAGGATCACCTAAACCTAGTACTAAAGTTAGTCCTAACTAAAATACTAGAACCAATTGTAAAATCCTACAAAAATAACTATGTGAACCTAATTCAATCATGAATCTACCATACAAAATTCAGAGGTTGAATCATCCACCAAGTCCTAGAAATAAAACCTAAATCACAAGGTACTAAACATAAACCCTAAAAATGGAGCACCTAAAGTTTCAACTTAAAACTACCACCTACATTCAACACAAAAATGTGAGAAAAATCTAAGGGGAACATGCATATCTATGCCAGCTACACACAAAAATCAAGGCAAGAATCATCACCCAATGCTCAAACAAAATTCAGCAAGACAAGGTATCAACCATGGCCATTTTAATATCAATTAATATTCAAAAAATGCAAATGAAATCAAAAATGCATGAATTATTAATATTTTTTATCTACAAAATTCTAGATTCAATCATGAATCAGGGGAAAAAAGTTTGGAATTAATTGAGTTAATCTTTTATTTTTTATGAATTAATCTCTAAGTCACATGAAATAAGGAAAAATAAAAGAAATTAAAAGAAATTGATAAACAAGCGTGGTAAATAGCAATCCAGTTTAGTTCATATCAAGAATTGGGCCCGGGGGGGGGGGGGGGGGGTGTGAATATCACTCTGAGTTCTAAGCCCAAACCCATCCAATTAATGAAACGATGCGTTTCATTTGAAATTTCTCTTTAGAGCTTGAGGTGCAATCGTGGCCATTCGTTCGTTGCCTGAGTCAAAGGTCCACTCTTCATCTGATGGTCCATGTTCATCGTCCCAAGTTTGAACTGAAATGGAGGGAGTTCTCAGACGGTGGCCTGAGTGGCAGCGCCACCGTCTTCTCCGGTGATCCAACCTCCAAAGGTCCTCAAAAACCACAAAACCAATCACTATCCCACTCCAAATTTGATGCTGATCACGAATCCAACCTCAGAATTTTCTAATTCCATCTCTAACTCAAAACATGATGACATTTTCAGAATTCCTCCTAATCTTGATTTTCACCATTCTTTAAATTAAAGGTCTCAAATTAATCCTCACTCTTCACTGATCAATTTCCACCATCCAATCAGGAAGAATCCTTCAAGAATCGTGAGATATCATCCTCAACAAAAAATGGCCACATGCCTAACTTGTCTCTAATTCACCAACTTATGATCCTATATCCAACTACAGGTTGCAAGGATCTTAACCACATATACATTTCTAAGTTTATCCTCCTAAATCATGCATAAGGATGAAAGATACAAACCTGGTTTCAGAGAGGTAACAGAGGTGGTTTTTGCTCACTTCAACTGCCAAGATGATGCAGACACGTTCCAAATTCACTCTCCAAGCCTTTGCACACCTTGATTTGGCTTGATTCTCCCTTGAATTGAAAATCCGATTTCAACTTGAACCTTCAAAATTTCAATGGCTCATTCTCTTACCAGCTTCAATTCCTTCCAAAAAAATGACTGAGCTCACTCACTAGCTTATATAGAAGTGATTAGACTCATCTAGAAACTTCTGGATCCATCCAAATGAGATTTTGGATTTTCAATTTCTCTTCAAAATATCACCCATGGCAACCACCATTCTGACTCCTTCTTGGCATGGCTATGTGTGTAATCAAGTTCTCATGAGATATTGAATGATTTTAGAGTGTTATTTTCCTTGTTTGCAAACCAAAGGTACGCATTTGATTATGTTGCTTCATCATGAAGAAATGAAATGGAATGCTATTCAAATGACCTCAAATCAAAATTCTAACCTTGCCATTGTTTTTAAAATCATTTTTCCAATCAATTTGACCTATAATTTTGTTTCATTTGGTCACAAAATGAATTATTTGAATTTTTGGCCATTAAATCCTTTTAATTCTTCCTTTTTCAAAATTTCTTGAACCAAGTCTCTCCTTGAGCCATTTCAATGCCTCCTTGATGCATGTTCAAGGTTAAAACCCCATTTTGAGCAACTTTCTAGTTGAACAAAATTTCATTTGAGACCTCTAAGTTGGTGAAAATGGCCTATGATCACAAATGACCTATAATCACCAAATGTCCAAAATACCCTTGACTTGTCAAAGCCATAACTTGAGTTCTACAAATCCTATCAAGGACTTCTAGTACTCTCTAGAAATTAAGAGAATAAGGAACAACATTCATGTTGACCAAAATTTCATAGGAATCATCCTTCTTGGGCAAAAGTTTCATGCAAGTTGGGTAACTTTCAAGCTCCAAATTCACATACCTCAGATGACTTGTAACTTGTCAAAGCCATAACTTGAGTTCTACAAACCCTATCAAGGACTTCTAGCACTCAAATTAAATCTAAGGTCATGCTCTACAACAATCATGTTAGGGGTAAGATGAGATGACAATCACATCTTAAGCTACATTGCCTTGAAGATAGGGGTCAAACTAGGGGATTTTACACTGTCAAGTCTTAGAAACCCTAGCCTGAAACTTCTCAAACTCTTCAATCATGATGAGTGAACCTTGGAATCATCCTTATAACATCTAAATGTATCAATCCATGATCACATGGCCCTTTAATTAGGTCTCAACCTTCTTCACCTCCTCAGTTGACTTAGGGTTGACCTAGTCAAACCCTAGCTGCACCAATCATGGTTGAGGCTTCTTAATCTTGCACAATGACTTGCCTAGGCCTCAAAGTGATCTTTAACACTTCTCATGAGCTCTATCAAGACCTCAAGTCTAACTTCATGGCTTCAGAATCATCTGATGACTTCCCCCACCTCTCAAGTTAGGAGACCTACACACTTGGCTTCAACCACTCTCTCTGAGGATCTTTTAACTTCTCTGACAAGGATGTCAACCCTTGAGAACCTAAATAACCTTCTTAGCTAGCTTCATAGTCTTGTATAGCTCTTAATTGGTAATCATACCTCTTGATCTCCTGCACACATGTCAATGAAATGAAAATGATAATGCTAATGTGAATGAAATGAAACATAAGCTAGGTAAAGAAATGTTGGGCAAATTTTGGGGTGCAACAGCTGCCCCTATTCAAACGGCTTGGACCTGACTGGGTGATAAGCGAACGGCTCTCAAACAATCAAGGTAAAAGACGGTTGAATACAAACAAACCTGGAAATTTTCCAACTGCACAAGTACACGGTACTCTGATGGGGACAAATCTTCGGAAACTGAAATAATAATTGCACGGCAACTAGCTGGAGGATTGGTCACACGGTAACCGGTGAAATGTCTAATCTCAAATCTCCGTCAGGGTGATCATCTGATTTTTCTGTAGATCTTCGTCCTCAAGTCATCAAGGGGTCACTGGTTACGCGGTAACCGACGGTACACAGCTGGTATTGTCGTCAGGCATTCTGCGACACTGCGGCGAAAAGATTCCTCGGGACTCATCAGGTCTTTAGGAACTTTTTAACAATCAAGTTAACTATGTCGTCGGGCATTCAAAGAACTTTCGGGCGTCAGCCGGACTTCGTCAGTAAGTCGGGAATAAAATTCTCGGTCAATCATGAGCCAAATAGAGATATCCAAACTTCTACCGTCAGGCACTCCGCATCAGCTGAGAGAACTGCTTCGACTTCACAGTTGGACTTCGTCAATAAGTATTAAAATGGGATCCTTAATCCATCATGGGCCAATAAGGATAGACATTCTTTTGCCATCAGGCAGCCTGCGTCAGCTAGGTAAACTGCTTTGACCTCACAATTAGACTTCATCAGTAAGTCTGGGGTTTTGGCACCGCTGTCGGACTTCAATCATCACGTCTTCAAGAGAAGTTTCAACTTCGCTGTTTGGAAACCTGCTGGGGATTCTGGAGAACTATCAAGTAACTCTGCTTCGGGGATCCAGAAATCCTTCTGGGTGAATCGACTCTGCTGAGGACTTCAAGAATCATCTCGGACAAATAACTCTGCCGGAGACTTCAAGAATCATCTCGGACAAATAACTCTGCTGGAGATTTCAGGAATCATCCAGAGCAAACACTTTGCCGAGGACTTCAGGAATCATCCTGAGCAAACATTCTGCCGACTTCACTGGGGAGTTTTAAGAATCATCTTAAGCAAACACTTCACTGGGGAACTCAAGAATCATCCTGAACCAATAACTTCACTAGGGAATTCAAGAATCATCTTGAGCAAACCATTCTGCGGAGGAACACCTGCAAAACAAGAATGGTAACGACCTAGCTCATGTTTCTTATGCATATGTTTGACAATGGTGCAATGCTCCATACGGTGGAAATGCTACGCGTTTAGGGTAAATGTTATGCAATCATGCAAAAAGCTATGACCCCATCAGCAAAATAAATGTTGAAGGGAGAATCCTCCTGTCAAGGAGAAAGGACCACTCTGGTGGAAGGGAGGAATCATCCTGCTGTGGAGAAGAAGTCACACCAATCTCAATTGGGCTCCGCCTGAGGAAACAAACTTCAGTCGACTGCTGTAGGGGAGCAAAGTTCTACAAGAACCTGAACCTGCTCAATCGGGTATTCAAACTACAAACTGCTGAGGAAAACTATGTCAATCGCAGGAATAAACTGCATGGCATTCGCAGCAAAACTTTCCTGGAGATAACGACTCCGGCGGGGAAATACAGCATCAGCTATTCAACACTCTACTGGGGAAAACCACTCATGGCCCGCACGACTCCCAAGGATTCAGCTCTCTTGGGGATCTGCAAACTCGTCTGGGGAAGTAGGAATCATCCTGCTTACTGGGGGAGAGTAAGACTCTGTGGGGAATTTCAATTCCGCTGAAGACTTCAGTCTGAACTTTTGAAAGCCGCATACTTCAGTATATGACTCAGTTGGGGAGAGAATCTTCTCTACTTGGGGAGACATATCAATGCTTACGATCTCATGTTCAAACTCCACGGGGAGGTGCTGCTGAACCTTGCTGGAGGAGGAGGAATCATCCTGCTTGGGGACGCATACGACGTACTTCTTGGAACATGCTATACCTGTAACAACACAAACAAACAGACAAGATACCCTCCTTACAGGTACCTATCACGGTTATCATCTTGTAACAATGTTCAAGTAATTCATTGTTTCACCAATCAGTGGCCTAGGCCAGTAAGTTTATGTATGCGCATTTTATCAAAAACATCGGCGTTCTTTTTCGCAAACAAAACAGATAAATGCTAAACAAACAAACAGAATTGTTGAATAGTATACATTTTATTGATGACGAACCCATGAATGGGTGAAAATGTTTTACAACAGATGCAAGCTCCTGGAATGAGGAAGCTGCGCAAAAATAAAACATAAATATACATCAGTATATACATAAATGTCGGCAATGAGGCGTAGACGAACACCATGAGTTGATCCCTCTATGACCCACTCGACTTCGATACTTCTCCGACGCTTCAGCTTCAGAAGAGATTGATTCAGATAAACGGCCCTCAGGTCTTCCAAACCACTAGACAATGAAAGTCCATACGCGGAACGCAGTCATTTGTTTTTTCAAATCCCTAACTTTTGCCTGAATCGCCCTTCCCGGTTTTCGATTCACCGGGATACCCTTTTTTGCCAAAGCCGCCCTTCCAGGTTTTCGACTTTGGGGGTGTACATTCTTTTCTTCATATCCCTAATTTTTGCCCTAATCTTTTTCCTTTTTTATGGTTCGCTGGGATGCCCCATTTTTTCCTGGATATTCTTTTTCTTTCCAGCGGGTCATTTTTTAGGCAAAGTATTTTTTAACTGCGTCCGCATTCACCAGGGATGCAAAATCCTCGCCGTACATCGTGGATAACAACAAGGCTCCTCCCGAGAAGACCTTGCTGACAACATACGGACCTTCGTAATTGGGAGTCCACTTGCCCCAGTGATCGGAGTGTGGAGGAAGAATCTTCTTTAGGACGAGATCACCCGTCTGAAAGCTTCTAGGACGCACCTTCTTATCATAAACTTTCTTCATTCGGCTTTGGTATAGACGACCATATGCAATCGATGCTAACCTCTTCTCGTCCATCAGGCTGAGTTGGTTTAATCGGTTCTTAATCCATTATGCCTCATCGAGTTTCACGTCAACCAAAACTCGTAAAGAGGGAATCTCGACTTCTAACGGTAGGACAACTTCCATACCGTACACTAGTGAGAAAGGAGTTGCCCCAGTTGATGTACGTTCCGTGGTACGATAACCGTGCAACACAAATGGCAACATCTCGTGTCAATCTTTATAGGTCACAACCATCTTCTGTACAATCTTCTTAATGTTCTTATTGGCCGCTTCAACGGAGCCATTCATCTTCGGTCGGTAAGGAGATGAGTTGTGGTGTTCAATCTTGAAACTTTGGCACAGCTCCTTCATCATCTTGTTATTCAGATTCGAACCATTATCAGTAATGATCTGCTCGGGAATTCCATAACGACAAATGATGTCCCTCTTTATGAATCTAGCCACCACCTGCTTGGTCACATTAGCATATGAGGCTGCCTCCACCCACTTGGTGAAGTAATCGATAGCTACTAGAATGAAGCGATGACCATTAGATGCAGTAGGCTCGATCTTGCCTATCATGTCGATGCCCCACATGGAGAACGGCCACGGTGAGGACATGACATTCAAAGGGCATGGCGGCACGTGAATCTTATCAGCATAAATCTGGCATTTATGGCATCTCTTCGCGAATTTAAAGCAATCTGACTCCATCGTCAGCCAGTAATATCCTGCTTTCAGGATCTTTCTTGTCATAGCATGCCCGCCGGCGTGCGTACCAAATGTGCCTTCATGGACTTCTTCCAAGAGCATACTCGCTTCCTTCTCATCTACACATCTGAGTAGCACGAGATCATGGTTTCTTTTATACAAAACTCCATCAGGATTGAGATAAAAATTTCCAGACAGCCTCCTCAGAGTCTTCTTATCCTGCGTTGACGCTCCCGCAGGATACTCCTTAGTCCTAAGGAAAGTCTGGATATCATGGAACCATGGCTTGCCGTCAGAGGCTTCCTCGATCGCAAAGACGAATGCAGGTCTATCAAGACGACAAAGGACAATTCTTGGAGCTTCATTCCAAAAATTGACTTTATACATCGAAGCCAGCTAAGGCATCAGCCATCTAGTTTTCGGCCCTGGGCACATGATGGAGTTCCACTCGATCAAAGAATGAAAGTAGCCTTCTGGCATAGTTCATGTACGGCACCAAATTCGATTGACGAGTCTCCCACTCACCTTTAATCTGGTTAATCACAAGTGCCGAGTCACAATATACATCTAGGTTCTTGATTCTCAAATCAAATGCTTCTTCTAGACCCATGATGCATGCTTCGTACTCCGCTTCATTATTGGTGACCAGAAACGTCAGTCTCGCAATGAACGAGATGTGGGATCCATGGGGAGTCGTGATGATCACCCCAATGCCACTTCCATAGGAGTTAACCGCCCCGTCAAATATCAATTTCCATTGGGATTTCCTATCCGGACCCTCGTCGGGCAACGGTTCATCATAATCTTTCACCTTAAGAAACATGATATCCTCATCAGAGAATTCAAATTTCATCGGCTGATAATCTTCGATTGGCTGTTCGGCAAGGTATTCAGACAATACGCTTCCCTTGATAGCCTTCTGGGAAACGTACTGAATGTCATATTCCGTCAACACCATTTGCCATCTAGCAATCCTGCCCAAAAGCGCTTGCTTCTCGAATACGTACTTGATCGGATCCATCTTCGAAATTAGCATGGTGGTGTGATTGAGCATGTACTGTCGTAGACGTTTGGCAGCCCAGGCTAGTGCACAACATGTTTTCTCCAGCATCGAGTAACGAGATTCACAATCTATGAATTTTTTACTCAAGTAGTAGATGGCATGCTCCTTTCTGCCCGTCTCGTCGTGCTGACCGAGAACACACCCCATACTATTCTCAAGAACTCTCAAGTACATGATTAAAGGTCTTCCGGCCACTGGGGGTATCAAGATCGGAGGTTCCTGCAGATACTGTTTTATCTTATCAAATGCCTTCTGGTAATCCTCGTTCCAGATAATTGCCTGATTTTTCTTTAACAGTTTGAACATCGGTTCACACGTGGCCGTGAGCTGAGAGATAAACCTTGCAATGTAGTTTATTCTGCCCAGGAAACCACGAACTTCTTTTTCTGTTCTTGGCACATGCATTTCTTGTATTGCTTTTATCTTCGCATGATCAACCTCGATGCCTCTTTCACTCATGATAAACCCCAGTAACTTTCCAGACCGTACTCCGAAAGTACACTTGTTAGGATTCAGCCTCAACCTGAACTTCCTAAGCCTCTCAAAAAGCTTCAGCAAATTGACCAGATGTCCTTCCTTCGTTTGGGACTTCACAATCATGTCATCAACATAGACTTAAATCTCATGATGAATCATATCATGAAACAAAGTGACCATTACTCGTTGGTAAGTGGCCCCTGCGTTCTTCAGACCGAAAGGTATTACCTTGTAGCAAAATGTTCCCCAAGGTGTGATAAACGTAGTTTTCTCCATGTCCTCCGGCGCCATCTTGATCTGATTGTAGCCGGAGAAGCCATCCATGAACGAAAATACGGAGAACTGAGTTGTATTGTCGACCAACACATCAATATGAGGGAGCGGGAAATCATCTTTATGGCTCACCCTATTCAAATCCCGATAATCGACGCACATTCGCACCTTACCGTCCTTCTTCGGTACAGGCACTATATTGGCGACCCACGGAGGGTAAGTAGTGACCGCTAAGAAGCCAGCATCAAGCTGCTTTTGCACTTCTTCTTTGATCTTAAAGGCCATATCTGGTCGTGTCCTCCTAAGCTTCTGCTTGACGGGAGGACAATCTTCTCGCAGCGGCAAGTGGTGGACCACAATGTCAGTATCAAGTCCGGGCATATCTTCGTATGACCAAGCAAAGACGTCACTATACTCTCTTAGCATCTCGACCAATATCTGCTTGACATCACTCTGCAGTGCAGCTCCTATCCTGACATTCCTGACCAGTTCTTCAGAACCCAGATTCACAATCTCGATCTCTTCTTCGTGAGGCAGAATAACTTTCTCTTCTTGTTTCAACAAGCGGGCCAACTCTTCGGGAAGGTCTTCGTCTTCATCAATCTCTTCTTCGGCTTGATAGATCGGGCAATCGAAGTCGAAGTGAGTTGTAGAAGGTCCAGAGTCGATGTCATCTGCTATGTGGATCCTGCAATAACAAGGGTTAAGCTTAAAACAAGGATATGCAGGTTAGCACAAACCCCATTGCCATTTTGTTGTTTTTCAAAACACATATAAAACAGGAATAACAGAGATCACAACATTTGAATACGAAGAAAAACGCCTTTTGATTTATTGGTAAAATGCATGTACATAATCAAACAAGGCCCTGACAATAAAACCACTATGCCCCGGGTAGGACATAGGGTTGTACAATGATTAGAGAAAGTAAATCATTACTCTTTGCCTATCACTTGGATGGTATCCCTGATGGGCCAGTTGGTGAGGCTCTGGCCTGGTTTGCTTGGCTGGATCCAAGAATCTAAGTCGCAATCACTATCCTCGCCGTCCTCAGACACTGCGTTGACACTTTCGAATATTACCCCACCACTGGTAAACTGGATCGGCCCTTTACCTCGCGACGCACTGTGAGAAGAGGAGGCTTCAGCTGTAGGAGAGTATCCCAACCCGAACTTGTCATGCTTGTTAGGTATTTCTAGAATTCCCCCTCAGCCTGGGGTAGATCCGGCTTGAACAACAGCCCGGGCTTCCTTGAAGGAAGAGAGAGTCATCTCTGGTTTCTCAGTGATTACAGGAGCTACGTTCTTGACCTTAACAGCTTCGAACGCCTGGCATAGGGTTTCGTGGATTTCCCCATCCATCTCAACATACTTGAAGGACGACAAATGGCTCACCATTATGTCTTCCTCGCCACAAACAGTCATGATGCTGCCTCCGACAGCGTACTCGAGTTTTTGGTGCAACGTGGAGGTCACGACGCCAGCAGAATGGATCCATGGCCGGCCTAGGAGACAGCTGTAGGCAGGCATGATGTCCATAATGTAAAAGACCGCGAAATTTTCCGGCCCAACTTGGATTGGTAGCGTCACCTCCCCGAAAACATGACATTTGGTTCCATCGAACGCTTTCACAACCAGATCACTGGGTGTGCAAATCAACCCTTGAGTATCTAACTTCATCAATGCCTTCTTCGAAAGAACATCGAGTGACGACCCCGTGTCCACCAACACATGAGACATAATCGTTCCCCTACACTCTATCGAGATGTGCAGGGCGCTGTTGTGGTTTCTTCCCTTCGGCGTCAGCTCCAGGTCAGTGAACCCTAACCCGTTTCCAGCATTCACGTGGGCTACGACCCCTTCCAACTGGTTGACCGATATTTCCTGTGGTACATACATGGCATTCAAAACCTTTAACAGGGCGTTGCGATGTGACTCCGAACACAGCAACAGATTCAAGATGGAAATTTTCGAGGGTGTTTGATGGAGGTGATCCACGATCTTGTAATCACTCTTCTTAATCAACCTCATAAA
The DNA here is from genome assembly GCA_963859935.3 of Lathyrus sativus. Lineage (NCBI taxonomy): Eukaryota > Viridiplantae > Streptophyta > Magnoliopsida > Fabales > Fabaceae > Lathyrus > Lathyrus sativus. The sequence continues at coordinate 306,664,113 of OZ012735.1, read as the reverse complement.
CTCTTCAGCGTCCTTAACGAGTAAGTCCTTCTCTATCCCCCGAGGGGTTTCTTCAACGACTTTACTCTTTCCCTTATCGGTTCCTTCAGCTTTGTCCGCTTTGTCCGCCACAATCTCGGGTGGGGCAAATACTCTTCCGCTGCGCGTGATTCCGCCAATTCCCACTAGGTTATCCACAGATTTCCCCGAGGGTTCCAATTCTAACGTCTGCCCGTTGCAGTAGACGTCCGCCCCATAATGCCACGGGACAGCATTGGTGCTTTCAAAAGGTATCGGCCCAGCCTTGGTGATGGTAATCGTGGGCGGTCTGGGTGCAGAAATGGTGATCGTCCGGCGAGGGATGGTGATGGTGGCAACCTCATCATCCTGCCTCAGCATTATCTCTCCAGATCCACATTCGGCCCTTCGGCTAAACTGCAAGATTCCTTCAGTCATCAGACTCTGAATCCCCACTATCAACTGTTCACATCCATCGGGATGAGTCGCACAGCCCATACATAGTTCTGCATAGCCCGGAAAGAAGCCTCTCTTCATCAGCTTGACTTTAACGAAGCTAAGCAGTGTCTTCAGATCCTTGACGTCAGTCAATAAATCCAAGTTCTCGTCTTCAATAATGTCATTTACCCCACCTCCCCTATGATTCGGCATAGGGTTCTTTGTGACATTCGGCACATTATCTGAGAAATTGATGATCTTAGCGTCCATCATATCTTGCACCTTGTGCTTGAAGGCTTTGCAGTTTTCTATCGTGTGGCCTGGTGCCCCCGAGTGAAACTCACATGTTGCATTCGCATCATAACCTGGCGGAGATGCCCCTGTCAAGGGAGCCAGGGTTCTCTTTTGGACTAACTACAACTGAAGTAGAGTTTGTAACAGCTGAGCATACGACATGGGCGGTGTCTCAAGGTGACGACTGGATAGAGGTGCCCTGTTATTATACTTTCTGTACCCTTGCTGATTCGGCTACTGCGGCTGTTGCTGCTGTGGCTGGGGTTGTTGGACAGCGGGGATAGTTATACTGGCCACCTGCTGGTGAGGGCCTTTACTTTTCCTTCGAGCGTTGGACACGGCGCTCGTCTCTCCTTCCCGCCTTTTGCCACAATACGGTTTCTTTCCTCCTCCAGCTGAGGCTAGATCGGCGCCTTGAATTTTCCCCAGTTTGATCCCATTTTCAACGTGCTCGCCCGTGATGATGAGATCTGAGAAGCTTCCAGACATACTGCTGACCAATTTCTCGTAATAAACCCCTGGAAGGGTGGCTACAAACATTTCAACAAGCTCCCGTTCAACCATCGACGGCTGAACTCTAGCTGCTAATTCACGCCACCTCTGGGCGTATTCCTTGAACCCTTCGTTGTTCCTCTGTGACAAATTCTGCAGTTGGACTCGGTTTGGAGCCAAATCACTGTTATACTGATAATGATGCACGAATGCTTTAGCAAGTTCCTTCCACGTGCGCACACTGGTAGGCTCCAGACTCATGTACCATTCCAAGGATGGCCCGGACAAGCTATCCTGAAAGAAGTGCATCAGCAGCTTCTCGTCTTCAGAGTGAGCGAACATTTTCCGGTAGTATGATCTCAGGTAGACACGAGGGCAGGTGGTGCCCTTGTACTTCTCAAAGTCAGGTACCTTGAACTTGGGAGGCACCTTGAAATCAGCAATCAATCCCAATTTGGACATGTTGACACCCATAGTGTTCAGGTTCTCGAAATTCCTCATCTTGTCCTCAAGTGCTTTAAACCTCAGACGTGCTTCAGCAGTCAGCTCTCCTTCAGCACCTTTCTGTGAGAACAAGTCTTCTTGACGGTCTTCTAACCATGGCTGAGGCCCATACAGATTTCCAACACCCGCGTTGCCGTTGCCCAGCCCAACATTGACATTAGCTTCAAAATTTTCGTTACCGACGCCAGTCGTATTACCATTGAGCCCCATGTTAGCGATCACATTGTCGTTGGCACTACCGTTCCCCCAGTCACAGGGACGCCATTCTGAGGAGTTTCAACAGGTGGAGGGGTTGGAACATTCCCGCCATGGAGTACACCATTGTTATCGACCCTTGAGATCAGAGGCTGGAACAATGTTCTGAGCTGGTCTTGGCCGTTGGCAACCACTTGCATGAGCTCCATGAAGCGGTCCATCCTCTCTCGGAGCTCCTGAACGTCAGTCTGCACTTGCTCCATTGCTCTAGCTTGATTTTCTCTGGTCGGATAGCGGTGGATTGGTCTTTGATCAATCCTGGAACAACCTGTATACACAAAAGGGTTAGAAAAACGACAAAGTGCTCGTTATGCAGATGCTTCATGTAAATGCAAACGTGTGTCTGTGCGTTAGGGAGATGTCCCCCCTGATCCTAGTGCCTGAGTGCCAGTGCTGATAATAGGAAGTCCGAGTCCAGTCGTGGAAATAACATCTCATATATAAAGAAAGCCCATCAAGGCGGTATACAACGTCACTGAGTACAGGCAGAATCAATAGCATAACCTCAACCAACAAGCCTGGTGATGGTCAGCATACCACAATGATCAAAACAAAAGGATTACAAATATAGTCAAGCACGGCCACGGGCGCAGAACTCTTCTAACAGATTCCTCGTTTCTGGATGATCAGGTCGAGTGAGCAACCCTTTGACGAGTAACTCCCTCTGCGTAATAGTGTACTGAAGACCTTCAACTGAGTCTTCCCATGCTCTTTTGCCGAAACAATCTTCTAACTTCCGCTTCTTGGATTCAAACGTCAGTTTGCGCTCCTTCAGGTTAGCAAGAGCCTTGTTTAGCAGGCCTTCAACGGCATATCTGCGAGCGGTTTCTTCATCAAACCTCTTCTCACTAGCCTTCACCTGGGCTTTCAGCTTGGAGATCTGCTGCTTCAGTTTATCCTCCCGTTCTTTGCCATTGGCTAGGGTGGCCTTCCAATGCTGATTAAACTTGGATATTCTCCGGTACGCTTCATCCAAGTGCTGCTTCTTAGTGGCTAGTACGTCATTGACAGCTTTGAAGTCCCGGCCCAAACGCTCATGCTCAGCTATCTGCTTAGTCAAATCCGTCCCTAACTGGTTCACCAGCTCTGTTTGCCTCTTGAAGGAATGAACGGCTTCGCTTCTCTCGCTTCTGAGTTGAGCCAATTCTTTCTCCAGTTCTTCATTTGCCTTTTTTAGCTCATCTCTCTCAGCTAACACCTGATTATGCTGCTGAATAGGCACGATGGTAGGCTCTTCAATCACTGGAAGGCTTTCTGGCTTGGCAGGAGAAAACGGCATCCCTATAATATCTGCTCTGGCTCTGATCCAGGTCACATACAGAGCGTAGGCTTGGCTATTACTTTTCCCCAACAATGGCTTTCCCCGCTTACAGATACCATTCCAAGCGTGCTTAAGCGTGCTAGAAGTCCAGTGAGGTACAAAGATTCCTGCACCTCTTCATCCTTCGGCGGAGCTCTCAAAGCATAAGCAAACTGTCGGACCGGCAGAGATGGATTATAGTTGATACAGCCCTTCCTGCCTATCAAAGGCACATTCGGAAACCCACTGCAGCCGAAGATAATCTCGGTACCCAACCTATCTCTATCAAACCAGGCAATATCCTCCGCTGACAGACTCATCAAGCGCTCAGACCACTCGGCTGGGGCTGCAGACGAAGCAAAGGGACCCTTCTTGGGTAGGTGACTATCAAGCCATCTATAGAGTAGGGGCACACAGCACGAGACATTCTTGCCCCTTCTGTTCTCGTTTTTGTAGTGGACGGAATGATAGACATCTCCTATCAAGGTAGGGACTAGATTCCCTGATGCAATGATGTGAAATGCGTCGAACAGAATGATGCCGTATATGCACAGAGCAAGGATGACGTTGAACACGATCCAACATCCTTCTTTGGCGCACTGCTGAGCTTTTCCCACTAAGAACTGCAAGGAGAAACCGGGAACCCTGTTCCAACTAGACAAGACCAACTCGGAGGCATGTAGATGAAGTGAAGGGGCCAGACTAGCCAGATTAGGCTCGACATCCATATGAACAAAGGGCATCTGACTCTTGATAGGCACACCTAACAAATCAGCATACTCCTTTAGTGTGGGTGCGAGAATAAAGTCTTGGAAGGTAAAGCATCTCAAAGGAGGATTGTAGAACTGCAACAAGGTGTGCAACCCGTTCAACTCAAACACAGAAGGTTTACGAACCAAGCTGAGCAGTTTCCCATAAGACTTTCTGAATTCACCTCTCACAGAATCATCTGCCAGAGCAATCAAACTAGACAGCTGAACAACATCAGGAGTGGGGAGTTTGTAAGCCACAATCTTCCTCAGAGAACCAATGATAGCACAAGAGAAGGCAAGAAAACCTGAACCGGGGGAAACGGTACCTGCAACACAGACACACGTTAATGAAATGCAAATGGGTATGCAAAACAATGCAAAATGCAATCATGCAGCATGAGATCAAGACAAATGCGCTGTTGAGGAGATGAAGGTTCTGTATCAACAAAACCACAATACTGCTCTGTCAAGAACAATCATATCTCTGATGAGAAGAAAACCATGGTATCGGACCATAAATCTGCTCTGTCAAGAACACACATATCTGAAGGCAAGGACCTCTGATACAGGACCACAAATCTGCTCTGTCAAGAACAAATACATCTCTGAAGATAAGGACCTCTGATACAGGACCATAACTCTGCTCTGTCAAGAACACATATACATCTGATGATGAGAACCTCTGATACCAACAAAATTGATTCACTATCAAGAAAGCCAGGTAGTCTGAAGGTTAAGGCTTCCTGCAACAAACCCAACCCTGCTCACAGGTATGGACCTATACTGACACAAGTTCGGCATCCTATGCGGTCATCAGCGTCACAGACATTCAAGAGGGGTGATATGATACCCAGCAGGTGTGGCATCACCGTCTCCTGAAGCAGCCTCACTTAGCTGAATCCCAAATGATCGGTCCCCAGAGTCGACAATCCTCCAAACCAACAACCCCTCAGGCCCAAAGGGCCGGAAAAGAAGTCAACCGAGAGAACCTCGTCTGAGCGTGGATTTCATGAGACACTAGTGCCTGCAAAGCAAGCAGGCGCCCACTAATTTCCACAACTAATGCTAAGTACACTCAAGCCTGGGTCTGGCTTCTCACTCATCAGAATGCCCCTCCCACAACAGCACAGATAATCATATCATACTAAAAATAAAATGCGGGAAATAAATGCGATAAATAAACACAACCCAACAAGTAATCATACAAGCGCTAGGATTGACTCTCGCAGGGACGTTGGATCCCCATATTGACTCGCATAAGGGACGTTGGATCCCAGGAAACTATCAAGTTCCCCAGCAGAGTCGCCAACTGTCGCTACCGCGAAAGTAAGGTGCCGACAAAACAGAAGAGTCGCCACCTTTCGTTATTTATCCCTAGGAACGGGAAAGGAAACGATTGGGAAAACCTAACGAAAAGGTATAAGACAAGGTCATCACAACCGTTGTCTGGGTTCGGGAGTCGGTTACGCAAGGGGAAGGTATTAGCACCCCTCACGTCCATCGTACTCGATGGGATCCACGCTTGTTGTGTTTATCTGACGGGTTGGTTTAACTATCTACCTATCAAGGCTGACTTAAAAAAAGAAAAGAAAATGACTCGGCAAAGCGTCACACTTTATGCCTACATATTCTCATCAGAGAATGAGAAATCAGAGTCAACGTAGTTCGCCTAACTACGGGTTACGGGGAAGGTGGCTCGCCAATACGTCAGTATTGTGCCTACGTACTCTCAACGGGTATGAGAGATCAGAGCTTACGTAGTTCGGGATAATACGGATTACGGGGATTCAGATTCATCTGTTTTATCGAGTACGGTTAACAAACAGTTCCAGCAGTTTGGCGTACGCAGCTCGACCCTTGGAGACTTAAGCGTTACCGTTTGTGGTAGAACTGGGGGTTAACGACACTCTTTTCTTCAGAAAAGCTTCCTTTGAATTATGGGCCCACGGGGCAAAAAGGTTTGAAGTTTGTTTTCTGTCTTTTACGGAAGAACTGTTTTTTATGGATGTTTGCAACCAATATCGCACTAGAGACTATGACCTGAGAGTGAATGTGTCGCATGTCACCCAAAGGGTGCCATACTAAACATCCAGACTGTTGAAAAGAAACTCTCCAACAATCCTTTCTCAGATAGCTTAAGGCTCGTAACGTACGACGTCAGTTAACCTTTATTACTGTATTTTAATTTGTTTTGAGATGAGAAGAGAGAGGGACAACTAAGGGGAGACTATCAAGTCCTAGTGTTGTCATGCCAAGGATTCATCCTATGGTTGAAGTTTGAAACAGGGAACTCCTAGAAGTTATCATGCATAGGTTTCAACCTAAAGTCTAATCATCACTTCCTTAAACAAGGAAGTAAGACTCCTAGGGGATCATGTCAATGATAAACAAAAACAGATAAAGCATCAGCTTAAACAGTAAACAGTAAACGACTGTAAAATGCATGCAATGCAAGTGAGGGAGGAAATATGTGTGGGGCATCAGCCTCCACAAGCTCGTCTCGACCTCAAGCCAGATATGAATAACTGCAATCATACAGAAATAAAATGCCATCAGGCAAACACACCAGACCACATAGACAAGGGAGCTGGGCTCTACCAAATACCAGTAAGCAAAGCCATACAGTAAAAATACAAGCAGAGGGAGCAACTCAACCTCTAGTGCAATCATGCTCCTAGCTTAACACAATCTAACTATGAACTTATTCTAATGCATCAAGCAAATCACACAAGTCACATCAATACAGTTTCACAGAAAGCAAACAGTCAGTCAAGAAAGCAGATCAACAGCTTCTACAACTCTACAGCAAAGCAATCTTTTGACAGCAGTTCAGTCCTCAGTCTTCAGCTGCTCTTCAAGGCTATCATCTCCAATAACAAGGGTCAACTTGCTTCTTCAAGCTTCCAACACATCAAACATAATTATCAACTTATCCTTTCTTCTTCAGGCCTCAGCTCCAAAGTAAACTCCACCTTCAGGCCTCAATCCCACTAGCAAGCATCAACTTGTTCCTTCAGGCACTCCAAGCATTGAACTCACAAGTATCAACTTGCTTTCCAACCTCAAGCTTCAGCTTCTTCATTCAATCTCCAATGGATCTTCTTCACACAAGTGTCAACCTGTTCTCCTGGATCTTCAAGCCTCAGCTTCAAGAGTAGTCTTCAACCACAAAGAAGTAGCAACCTCTCTTCTCTTCAAAGCTTCTAACAAGGCATTCCATCCTCTAGCAAGGGAGAAAGATTCAACTAAAAAGAGCAAGGTTTGGATGATTGCCAGCAGAGTGAAGACCAAAGGTCACCACTAAGCATTCCATCATCAGAGAAAGGGACCCTCAAAGGTTCTACCAACTTGTAAAGAGCCACACATCCTACCAAAGGATGGATGAGGCCTTCACAAGGGGACCTTACATCATAGGGAAGAATGGAAGTGATCAACACCTTCCATGTTTGTGAATGAAGAGAATCTATCTAGAAGCTCTACCTACAAACCCTAATCTTAACACCTAAACAACACTACACCAACAGAAGGGAAATCTTCACATCCAAGCTTCTTCAAGCATTCCATGGTAGCCCAAGCTTGTCTTCAACATCATCCAAGAGCAAGAGAGGCAAAACCCTAATCTAAGGGAACTAAAGAAGTCAATCTAATTAAATTAGCAAGTTAGGATCACCTAAAACCTAGTACTAAAGTTAGTCCTAACTAAAATACTAGAACCAATTGTAAAATCCTACAAAAATAACTATGGGAACCTAATTCAATCATGAATCTACCATACAAAATTCAGAGGTTGAATCATCCACCAAGTCCTAGAAATAAAACCTAAATCACAAGGTACTAAACATAAACCCTAAAAATGGAGCACCTAAAGTTTCAACTTAAAACTACCACCTACATTCATCACAAAAATGTGAGAAACATCTAAGGGGAACATGCATATCTATGCCAGCTACACACAAAAAATCAAGGCAAGAATCATCACCCAATGCTCAAACAAAATTCAGCAAGACAAGGTATCAACCATGGCCATTTTAATATCAATTAATATTCAAAAAATGCAAATGAAATCAAAAATGCATGAATTATTAATATTTTTTATCTTCAAAATTCTACATTCAATCATGAATCATGGGGAAAAGTTTGGAATTAATTGAGTTAATCTTCTATTTTTTATGAATTAATCTCTAAGTCACATGAAATAAGGAAAAATAAAAGAAATTAAAAGAAATTGATAAACAAGCGTGGTAAATAGCAATCCAGTTTAGTTCATATCAAGAATTGGGCCCAGGGGGGTGTGAATATCACTCTGAGTGCTAAGCCCAAACCCATCCAATTAATGAAACGGTGCATTTCATTTGAAATTTCTCTTCAGAGCTTGAGGTGCAATCGTGGCTATCCGTTCCTTGCCTGAGTCAAAGGTCCACTCTTCATCTGATGGTCCATGTTCATCGTCCCAAGTTTGAACTGAAATGGAGGGAGTTCTCAGACGGTGGCCTGAGTGGTAGCGCCACCGTCTTCTCCAATGAGCCAACCTCCACAGGTCATCAAAAACCACAAAACCAATCACTATCCCACTCCAAATTTGATGCTGATCAAGAATCCAACCTCAGAATTTTCTAATTCCATCTCTAACTCAAAACACGATGACATTTTCAGAATTCCTCCTAATCTTGATTTTCACCATTCTTTAAATTAAAGGTCTCAAATTAATCCTCACTCATCACTGATCAATTTCCACCATCCAATCATGAAGAATCCTTCAAGAATCGTGAGATATCATCCTCAACAGAAAATGGCCACATGCCTAACTTGTCTCTAATTCACCAACTTATGATCCTATATCCAACTACAGGTTGCAAGGATCTTAACCACATATACATTTCTAAGTTTCTCCTCCTAAATCATGCATAAGGATGAAAGATACAAACCTGGTTTCAGAGAGGTAACAGAGGTGGTTTTTGCTCACTTCAACTGCCAAGATGATGCAGACACGTTCCAAATTCACTCTCCAAGCCTTTGCACACCTTGATTTGGCTTGATTCTCCCTTGAATTGAAAACCCGATTTCAACTTGAACCTTCAAAATTTCAATGGCTCCTTCTCTTACCAGCTTCAATTCCTTCCAAAAAAATGACTGAGCTCACTCACTAGCTTATATAGAAGTGATTAGACTCATCTAGAAACTTCTGGATCCATCCAAATGAGATTTTGGATTTTCAATTTCTCTTCAAAATATCACCCATGGCAACCACCATTCTGACTCCTTCTTGGCATGGCTATGCGTGTAATCAAGTTCTCATGAGATATTGAATGATTTTAGAGTGTTATTTTCCTTGTTTGCAAGCCAAAGGTATGCATTTGATTATGTTGCTTCATCATGAAGAAATGAAATGGAATGCTATTCAAATGACCTCAAATCAAAATTCTAACCTTTTCATTATTTTTAAAATCATTTTTCCAAACAATTTGACCTATAATTTTGTTTCATTTGGTCACAAAATGAATTATTTGAATTTTTGGCCATTAAATCCTTTTAATTCTTCCTTTTTCAAAATTTCCTGAACCAAGTCTCTCCTTGAGCCATTTCAATGCCTCATTGATGCATGGTCAAGGTTAAAACCCCATTTTGAGCAACTTTCTAGTTGAACAAAATTTCATTTGAGACCTCTAAGTTGGTGAAAATGGCCTATGATCACAAATGACCTATAATCACCAAATGTCCAAAATACCCTTGACTTGTCAAAGCCATAACTTGAGTTCTACAAATCCTATCAAGGACTTTTAGTACTCTCTAGAAATCTAAGAGAATAAGGAACAACATTCATGTTGACCAAAAGTTCATAGGAATCATCCTTCTTGGGCAAAAGTTTCATGCAAGTTGGGTAACTTTCAAGCTCCAAATTCACATACCTCAGATGACTTGTAACTTGTCAAAGCCATAACTTGAGTTCTACAAACCCTATCAAGGACTTCTAGCACTCAAATTAAATCTAAGGTCATGCTCTACAACAATCATGTTGGGGGGAAGATGAGATGACAATCACATCTTGATCTACATTGCCTTGAAGATAGGGGTCAAACTAGGGGATTTTACACTGTCAAATCTTAGAAACCCTAGCCTGAAACTTCTCAAACTCTTCAATCATGATGAGTGAACCTTGGAATCATCCTTATAACATCTCAATGTATCAATCCATGATCACATGGCCCTTTAATTAGGTCTCAACCTTCTTCACCTCCTCAGTTGACTTAGGGTTGACCCAGTCAAACCCTAGCTGCACCAATCATGGCTGAGGCTTCTTAATCTTGCACAATGACTTGCCTAGGCCTCAAAGTGATCTTTAACACTTCTCATGAGCTCTCTCAAGACCTCAAGTCTAACTTCATGGCTTCAGAATCATCTGATGACTTCCCCCAACTCTCAAGTTAGGAGACCTACACACTTGGCTTCAACCACTCTCTCTGAGGATCTTTTAACTTCTCTGACAAGGATATCAACCCTTGAGCACCTGAATAACCTTCTTAGCTAGCTTCATAGTCTTGAATAGCTCTTAATTGGTAATCATACCTCTTGATCTCCTACACACATGTCAATGAAATGCAAATGATAATGCTAATGTGAATGAAATGAAACATAAGCTAGGTAAAGAAATGCTGGGCAAATTTTGGGGTGCAACAGTTTGCAAGGCTTGGCTGGAGGACTCTGTTCGTTGTTGGAAGGACTCTACCCGTTGTTGGAACTGGAGGTTATTGGTAGCCAATTGCTTAATAATATCCTCTAACGAAGAACCGGAAGTTGGGGTAGCAGTGTTTGCAGCTTGTGGAGGGTTTTCTGGTGATGGCAAGGGTAGCACCAATTGTTGTTGGCTGGGGTAGTGTTTTTGGTTGGAGGGTTGGTTCCCATATTGGAGGTTTGGATGGTTCCTACAACTTGGATGGTATTTATTAGTGGACAGGTCAGGAATGTTGTACCAGTTCTGGTTGTTACCTTGATGGTACATGGCTACAACATATGCTTGAGGTGCTTCAGTAGGATTTTCATCTTGCAGAATAGGACAAGTATCAGTAGGATGATCAGGAGAAGTACAAATACCACATAATCTTATTGTTTGGTTTTGATGGGCTACTTGAGCTTTACCTACAACTATCAACTGTTGCACTAACTCCTTCAGCTCATGCATTCTATTTTCGAAGGCTTTGTCAGAATGAGCAGCATGAGAAGAGACGTGAATCTCATTCACACCTTTTATTTGAACAAAATTTTCTCTCGTAGTGAACTGTTGGGAGTTAAGCGACATGTTCTCAATCAGAGCCTTGGTAGTGGCTGGAGTCTTATCGACAAGTGCTCCACCACTAGCAGCATCTAGAATATTCCTATCCATTGGTTTTAAGCCTTCATAGAAATACTCAATCAATAATTGCTCGGTGATCTGGTGTTGTGGGAAACTCAAAACCAATTGTTTGAATCTCCCCCAATATTCAGCTAATAGTTTATTATCCCGTTGTCTAATACCACAAATGTCTTTTCATATTGAGGCCGCTCTGGATGCAGGAAAATATCTCTCTAGGAATACCTTCTTCAAATCATTCCAAGTAGCAATCAAATTCAGTTCAAGATAACATAACCAGTCCTTGGTTGCACCTTGTAGAGAAAACGGGAAGGCTCTTAGCTTGATATGGTCTTCCGTAATTTCTTCAGGCCTGAGTGGGGTTGAACAAACAATCTGGAATTATTTGAGATGTTTGTGTGGATCCTCACCTGCAAGACCGTTAAATCTAGGCAACAAATGTATTAGTCAAGATTTTAACTCAAAAGGAACATCAAGGTCAGCATATTCAATATAATCCACTATAGTTGAAATCGGGGGCAGCAAGCTCCCTAAGGGTCCGCTGTTCAGCCATGGTGAACAAAGGGTCAGAGTCAAAATCAACAAGAAATGGTGAACTAGGGCTGGCCTGATTATCTCTAAGGCGTGCACACAAGTTCCTCTCAATCTCAAGATCGAAATCAACTAGGTCAGAACAGGAAGCTCTTGTGGCCAGGATTACCAATGCAACAACAACTCTGATAATTCTCACAACATCCCTATAGGTCAGAATTAAAATCAAAGAAGGAAGATGGTTAAAATAAAATCGAAAAAAAATATAAAAACACAAAATTTAACAAAATTAGGTCAAATGAGAATTTTGGAAATTTTTTTGGATTTTTTTGAGACTATGAAAACAGTAAAAAATTAATTAAAAATAGAAAAAAAGGAATTTGGCGATTCGATGGGCCAACTTCCGTATCTCTTCTAGAGTACGAAACTTTTAATCGCATGATTTTTCTGCTTCAAGTGCACGAAACAGATATAAGAAAGGAGGCGATTTTCCCAAAATCGGGTTTTTTCGACTAGGTCCGACGAGAAACGGGCGAAACGGGACGGCCGGATGCGAAAACGCAAGAAAATACACAAAAATGCAGAAAATTAAAACAAAAAAACCTAAAACTAGACTATTGGCTAAATCGACAAGAATCCCCGGCAACGGCACCAATTTGATCCGCTGTCGCGCACAGATCAAAACCGAGTGATTTTAATTAAATGCAGTAAAGCGACGGTAACTCGGATGTCGATTCACAAGGATTCTTATTTATAAAATAGCCAATTGAAAATTATTTGGGGGGCTTGTTTTGAATTATGCTTCGATTAAGAAAGTAAACGATAAAAAATAAGTGATTTTGAAATAAGTGATTAAAACAAGTAAATCTATCGGTTCGACGCCCAACTTATCATCGATCATTAAAATTTCAATTCCCAAGTAGTTCCAATCCCTATTCGATTGCAATATTGACGAACAAGCATCGACAATACCGCACGACTTATATTCCTAATTACCGAATTAAGCAGACGGTTAAAGTTGACGCAAATTAACGAAAAAGCTAAGTTAATCCGCGATTGATTAAGTTAAGGAACATTGATTGATCGAATTAAATCCAATTTGTTTTATAATAATGAATTAAATAAACCAAGTTATAACACGAATTAGAACGGAATTAAATTAATTCCAAATTGAAATACACCTCAATGAATTACGGGATTCGAAATCGGCAGATTTTCCCTCAGGATTAGTTCGCCATGGAAATTATGAAAAGCAAAATAGAATTTGGAAAAACTAGGGTAGCCATCATTGTAGCACGGCAGCAACCTTATAAACAGAAAAATATTTGCATTACACACTCAACTGGGTCGGAAACCTAAACCAGGCCCAAAAGGGAAAAACAACTACATTATCACAAGTCAGAAACTTCAACGAATTATTCGAGACTCAAGCATTCTGAATCAGCTTCTTCATGCAACATGAAAGTTGTAGATATTTTCCTTAGGTTTTCAATGACTGGTAAAACACCTCGGTCCGATTCTTGTAGCTCCAGTTATGAATTTTTTATTAAGAACAGCTAATGCTGAAAATAACAAATGAAAATCAAATAAAACTGAAAATAAATTGAATTTTAAAAACATCATAAAATAGGAAATTAAACAAACTAAACTATAGAAATGCCTAGGTCTAAACATAGAGGAAAGTGCATAAAAATTCACTGATCAGTCAACGTAGTTTGGAAAACTACAGGTAAAAGATGGGATAGTGTGCTCGGCAAGGATTGGGGCCCTTGTGCCTACGTATATTTACTTAAAAGAAGTAAAGAATCAGAGGATTCGTAGTTCGTCCTACGGTTAACTGGTATTTTTATGGATGATGTTGACACACGCATTCTAGCAGTTAGGTGTATTGCAGCTCTCTTGTGGAGTCTTAGGCGTTACCTATTTGCAATAGAACAGACGTGACATATCCTTTTGAAAAGAGAGGTTTTCACCATCGAGGCAAGATGTCACATTTGATTTGTGAAAATTGTTTTTAGGGGTGAAATAGCTCCTCGGATAGTAACCCATTGCGGGTAGTACCCAATTCTTTATCTCAAAGAATTATTATGAAAAAGGTGTGGTGAATACAATCACGTCTTCGTATTGAAAGATGAGTATCAAGACCACACACTCTACAGTGAGTATCCTGATACTCGGAGAGGAAGAAGTCTGCACTCAATCCTCTCTCTTTAGTTCAATACGAAGAGAACTTCATTATTTTATTAAAGATGTTTTGATCTCGAATGATAAGCGCTTTACGATAGTGAACCCTAAAGGTAATGTCAAGCACTCGGGATAGGAGAAGGCCTACGCCTAACCACTCTACAACCATTCAAGTTTTATTAGGAAAAGAGTTTGAAAATGCACTTGGTACGAGACAAGGTTTTAAGAGAAAAGTTGTAAGAGAGAACAGCTGGTGAATTGGTTTGACAATTGGTTGAGAAAATCTGCTTGACATTGAATCAAGGGTTTAACTTGTATTTACGTGCAAAAACGTGGTGGAATGGAAGTGGGTTTGAAAGTGGCTCGACAACGGGTCGAGGGTTTTGATTGAAAACGGAACCGGCTTGATGACGAGTCAAGGGTTAAAATGTGAGAAACGATACTAGTCTCTAGGGGCGTTCCTAATATCGAGTTCACAATGAAGTGTGGTAGTGTGTGCGATAGGTTGATGGCGAATGCAGACGAGCACTCAACTTACAGAAAGGTGTTTAAAAATGGTTCGATGACGAATTGAGAATTAGTTTGAAAATGGTTATACTAGTCCTTGGGGGTGCTCCTAGAAGATAAGCCGGAGTCAAAGAAATATGAAATACGTACATCGAAAATGGGAGAGGGTTATATGCAAATTACACGGGATTGCACAAAATAAAAAGTCTCATTGTCAGGTAGCTCAAGAGAAAGTTGTGTGTGTGCAATGTTTCCTAAACTAATCCTTGAGCAAAAATCAGGCACAACTCCATGCTAGGGTTCCTGAAAATGTCAAAAGATCTGTCACTCGGACAACAACCAACAGTCCACCAATTTGGGGTTTTATGGTTTCGATAATTTATTAGGTGTTTTGAAAGAATGTGAATAAGATGAAGATATGAATATGAATATATACAAGATATGAATAATACACAGGATATATAATAATATAATACGAGAATATTCATAATAATATATCAGAATAAATGTCAATGATTATATGAACAGGATAATATCGACTGAAAATAAAACAATGGTATATTTGATAGAAAGTAATGTAGTTCTATATTGACGGAAAGTAAAGTTAGTGGTCAGTTTGTTAGTGAATTGAATCGAGAGAGAATGTAACACTAAACCGTCGTAGCTCGACTTATGATGAATTTCGAACTATAGGAGGTCGCGTAAATTGACATCCGTGTTATGGACAAGATAGAGAAATGATATTGAGGATCATTCTCCGATTAAATCATGTTGCACGGACGAACAAAGGGCGTGATCTCGTCTTAATCACAAACTCGTGTTAATTAGACGAGGGAAAACTCTCACGACCCCAAAGTATAGAAAAATGATCCAAATGATCATTTTCTACATATTTGAAACAATGAAGGTTATCAACCTTGAAAACCAACATTCGTGAATCGAAGACTTCATAGATCGAGAAAATTAAATAAAATCGAAAATGAAAAAGAAATTGAGAGAGAAAAGAATGTGGTCATAGACTCATTACTATCTATCAATAGTTTTACTGATAATAATTTCAGAAGTCTCGTCATAGACCCAATAAATGAAGAAAAATGGGAGTGAAATTAATTGAGCAAATATATTCAAAGCTAGCAACTTTAAAAAAGAAAATATTGAAAGATTTTGAAACAAATTTAAAAAACCTAGACAATCAAAATATTAAAAACTCTGAAACTTATTTAGAAAAAAAACATTATAAACTCTAAAGCTTAATTAGATAAATATTATAAAACTCTAAAAATTTATTTAGAAAAAACATCATAGAACTTTAAAATCTTAATTAGGAAAAAAAACTCTAAAAACTATTTAGAATAAATATTATATATATATATATATATATATATATATATATATATATATATATATATATATATATATATATATATATATATATATATATATATATATATATATATATATATATAAACTCTGCGACCCTGCAAGCATTCAACGGCGAAAAAACGAAAAGCGAGACGGCGTCATGGACAATAAGACTTTCTAATCCGCGACTTTTGTCCGCTCCCATCTATCTCTCCTCATCTCCTTCTCGCGCGATTCCTCACACAACTCCATCATCATTCGCTGCTCCTCTCTCTCGGTTTTTCGTTCAACTCATTCACGATGGGATAGTTGGAAATTGTGTGAGCAAGGTTATTGACAGCGGATTTGCTTCGCAATGGTTTATTGTGTAGAGTTGTTGGTAATTATTGATGAATTCTAGAAAGTGATGAACAATGAAGAAAGAGGGTTTGTAAATTGGAAGATTCGTGAATCTTGGTTTGTAGAAAATGAAATGAAGGTTTGTATTGGTTTTCTGATGATGGAGCGAACAATGGTGTAGAAGGGTCTATGGAAGAAGAAAGGGTTGTTGATGGGGAAATAAGAGTTGAAAAAGAAGATGAAGGTTGCGGATTGGCGATTTATTGTGTTGACAACTTGTTTGAGGGATGACAAGAATGAAAAATGGCCAAGGGAGTGAAGAAGATTGGGTTCTTAATTGCAGGTCATTTTTTTTCTTTTCGTTTTCCCATCTTCTGTTTTGAAACCCAGCTCTCAAACTATGCAGTCTCTTTTTCTTTCTTTTGTAGTGCAGTAGTTTTTCTAATATGCGTTTCTGATGGGTCTGTTTTCATGGTGCAGATTATGGTACGTTTTGGAGGTGGCGTCAGTGGTATTCTTCAAATTTTTGGCTTGTGCGTGATTTGATTAGACGCATGTTGTACGGTTTCCTTGTGTGTTTTAGTGTTTCTGCAAGTTTGTTGTTTTGTGCAGGTTCTGTAATTGTGGGCACATTATTAGCTTTACTCTTTGTTTGTGCAGTCGATTTGTGGAGGGAATATCGGTAACGAATTTTGAGAGGGAGAAAAAGTGTTGAAGCTGCGTAAATCCCTCCTCTTTACGGATTATGGGTTCCATGGAAATGCCTCACGCTGTACGGATAGTTTATTGTGGCGAGACGTTGTTGTGATGAAGTCATGGCTACGTGACAACAATGGTCAAATGGGTGGAGATGAAAAATGTTCCTACTTGATATTTCCTATGCTGATATGTTCATCACCCCCCTTCTTTTTTGTAAAAAAATATAATCATGATGGGCTTTTTTATTGTACTAAGAACATGTAATGGGCTTTGTGGTTTGTATAGAAATGACAATGAGTTTCTTTTAATAATTGTAGGATGGGCCTACTCTGATATTTTTTATAATGAGAAATACAAATCAACTTTCTATCTTTCTAAGTTTTTTCCATAAGCTTTATTTTTGAATTATTTGTGAAATGTATGGCCTTTCCTTAAAAACTTGGACTTATGAAAACCATAATGGGATCTTATTGGACTTGAATTGATAATGATTTCATAAAACTTATTTGAAGCCCAATTCCTCAACCTTTCAATCTTCACTTGAAATAACGAGAATCTTCAACCATGAGTCGATCTTTGTACTTTTGGATGAAAGAAATCATAATTGAATTAGCCCTTGAACTTTGAATAATTTGGATTATTGAATCCACATGAATTCATCTGCATTTATGACCAATATTAGAACCATTGTGACCCAATTAGTATCAATCCATAACTTGTCCAGTTTACGCCAATACCACTTTAATTGTGAATGAACCAAAAACTTCACTTTGGAGAACCAAAACCCAATCAGATCTTTAGCCATACCTCATCTGAATTATGGCACGCCCTTGCCTGATTGACAAATTAAATCATAACCATTAAAACTCAAACCACTGCATTTATCCTTGCCCTGATGAACCTCAAATGATACTTGTTTTAATTCATTTCGCATTCAACATACTTGTCGCATCGCTGCGAAGAGGGGGCCGGCAAGGACAGAAGAGTCGCCACCGTTTGTTATTTATCCCAAAAGAGGGAAAGGAAATGATCAAAGAAAACCTACAAAAAGGGAAAAGACAGGTCATCACAACCAAATCTTGGGTTCGGGAGTCGATTACAAAAGGGGAAGGTATGAGCA
The DNA here is from genome assembly GCA_963859935.3 of Lathyrus sativus. Taxonomy (NCBI): domain Eukaryota; kingdom Viridiplantae; phylum Streptophyta; class Magnoliopsida; order Fabales; family Fabaceae; genus Lathyrus; species Lathyrus sativus. The sequence continues at coordinate 306,645,994 of OZ012735.1, read as the reverse complement.
CCCCTCACGTCCATTATACTCAACGGGATCCATGCTTGTTATCTAGTCTATGGGTAAAAATAAAACTATCTAAGGCTTCTGCTAATGGGAGAACGGAAAGAACTGACTCGACAGGGCATCGCCACCCTATGCCTATGTATTCCCTCGTGCAATAGGAAAGTCAGAGTCAACGTAGTTCGGGAAACTATGGGTGAAGGTGGGGAAGGTTGCTCGCCAAACATCATCGTCTTGTGCCTACGTATCCTCATCTAGTATGAGAAATCAGAGCAAAAGTAGTTCGGGATAACACAACCAAGAATTGGTTCAAGTGTTTTAACTGAGTAGAGTTAAACCTTTGTTCTAGCAGTTAGGTGTATTGCTGCTCGACATCGAAGACTTAGGCGTTACCTGTTTGTGGTAGAACCAAGAGTTAACACACTCTTTCTGAAAATGGTTTTCAATTAATCCCAAAGGATAAAAAGGTTTAATGTTTTGTTTTTTGTTTTTTAAACCGGAAGTGAATTGAGTTAGGTTTGTAACTCATGTTGCACTAAAGACTATGACTTGAGAGCGAATGCGTCGCATATCGCCCAAAGGGCATACGCTAAACACTCTAGACAGTTGAGAGGAGGCCCCCCCAACCATCATTCCTCAAGTACTTAAGGCTTGTATCGTACAACACATGTTATCCTTTATTAGATGTTTTGAAGTGTTTAGGAGATGAGAATAGAAGACACAAACTAAGGGGAAATTGGACCCTAATGTTATCATACACAATGCTCCTAAAGTTGGGATTAAGAGGGAAGAAACTATTCTAATGTTATCATGCAAACGATTGAACACATAATGTCTCTCCTACTCCTATCTTAAACATAGGGACTAGGATTCCTAAGGGGATCATGGCAAAAGGCCAAGTAAACAACAGATAATTCACTCACAGATGAAATGGAAAATGAAAAGAAATTGACTTAAACAAGTCAAAGAAAAATGAAAACAAAAGATGTGAGATGCAAAGAAGAAATGCAAATATAAATGATGCAACAAGACTCAACAACACATGAGATTCAACACAAAAGAATGACTTAAACAAGTCAAGAAAGATGAGATGAAGTGGGAGAAGTAAACTCCTACAACCATATACCATCAATCATCAAGAGAGAATGACGCTATCCTAAGATGCATACACAAAGAAAATGGGGAGGAAAAAGTGTGGGGCAGCCACCACCGCAAGCACATCTCAACCATGCAATTCTTTGAAACTCAAGCAAAGTAAGGCAAACAAACAACGCAAAACCAACACCAATGTTCATGACAAACTCAAAATGCAAACATAAGCATCAAATTATCATGAACAAGTTTCTAAACCCCATGGGGCAGAATGAAGTGAAGGAACCAAATTCAAACATAAAACAAGAGGTAAAACACAAGTATGATCATATGAAGTGAAGGAACCAAAGTCCTAACACAATCTCAACACTTAAGACAAGTGGAGAAGCATGATTCAAAGGTGACTTGTGACACAAGTTACAAACTCAAAAGACCTATGACAACATGAAACAGCACCTCAATTATGTTAAAATGAATCAACAAAGCTCAAAAGTTGCATATGGGACCATTCATGATCATATCCCAAAGTTTAGGTCAAACTAGTTTGTGAAAGCATGTAAAAAGAAGACTTGGACTTGAAGTAATTATGAAAAATAGAAGACATGACCAATAAATCTCAAATAAAATGTGAAAGCAAGCTTGATCAATCTAGAAACAACATACAAAACCTCATGAGCAGAATCAACTCAAGGCACCATCAAATAAATCCAAGAAGGAATGATGTTCCACCTTATCGAGTACATGTCAAGGCTCAATAAAAAGAAAATCAAAACCAAATGAAAATTGATTAACCATGAACCAACTCAACCCTCAAGGATACTTCAATCCATCACCTAAGTGATGGGGAAGAATTAGTCATAGGGGATTTAACAATAGGGTTCAAATGATAAAATTCAACAAGGATAGGAACCATAAAACACCTTGAAAATTAAATTCCAAATAAAATAGAAAAATAAGTGGAAAATGAAAAATAAAAATTTGGAAAACTAAATGACATGTTAAAATGTTAAGAAAATATTTTTGGAATTTTTTATGAAAATTAGAGCTATTTTTAAATAAATAAAAGAAAACAACAATTGAAAATAAAATAAAAATAAAACAAGTGAAACACGTTCTGGGCCCAGGAACTGGAGGGTATGGATATCAAAACGTGCTGGGCCCAACATTTAAGCAAATCAGCAAAACAAAACAAAATAAACTCATGGATGAAACGCGACATCCGCCACCTCAGCCTGAAACAACCACGCACGGAAACATCCAGCCACCTCATCATCTTCTTCATGTTAACACTCTACAAAACCAGGCCATGCAAGCTAAACCCGTGTGTGATACCCTCAAACCTCAACCCTAATATCTCTCTACTGCTTTAATGATTCACAAAAATGTAAAGACTAAAAATAATCTCCAAAGTATAAGGATCACTCTCATGCCAACTACATCCAATATAGAGTGCTTTAGGGCATAGAAAAATGGGTTTAAAAATCACGAGTTCAAGTGAACTCTCACCATACAACTCAAACTAAAGTCAAACAGAAACAAGATATTATACCAAGAACCTCAAACATCAAATATGGACATGGTTTCACATCTTAAATCATTTGCAAACAGATAGGAGAAATGGATAAAGTTTAGAGACTCTTACCTAATGGAGAATGGTCCACTGCCTCTTCTATGCGTGCTGAGACTCCACCAAAAAGTGCAGAACAAATCCTTAGCACTTGAGAGAGATGAAGTTGTGCTTAAGTGGCCTTGAAAACTCCTTAATCCTTCCAAACAAGTTGGAACAATTGAGGATCAATGTGCACACAGCTGGTTTCTTTTGCAAACAGATGGAGGAAAGGCTTATGGTGATGATGGTTTGAGAAAGATTTTGGTGAAATGCTCAAAGTGGAGTGAGATTCGAAGGAATTTTCAGAGAGAATAAAAAATGTCAAGTTCTGATTTTTGCTCAAATAGTGGCTTTCTTTGCTAGGGTTTCTTTCTTTAGCTTATATATGAGGTAAAAATGATGTTTGGAGATTTAACTGTGGTAAAAAATGAAGGGAGCAGATGTAGATCAAATGGAAAGTTTTGAGCTCAATGGTGGATGATGCACCTCACGAATCGCTTGCATTAGAGGCTGCTTTGCTTGAGTGGAATGGGAGGAGCAGAAGGAATGTGCAATGCTCAAAATTAGTTGTTGCTTTTCCTTTCCTCCTTTGGGCAAGAAATTCAAAATCTCTCCATTAGGGTACATGACATGTTGGTCTTGTTTTGGCAATGTTTGGAGCGTACCATTTGCCAATTTATGCGCATGTCTTGGAAAGTAGGTAATGCTATCAGGCTGAAATGAGAAACATGCCCAAGATCATTGATGGATCATGCCTTGTAAAGTCATCCAAACCACCATCTTTGAGTCATTGTATCTTGATGTATAAAGCTCCTCTTGGTTGGAACTTGGGCTCAAACGGAAGCTTGCATGGCAAGGAATAACTTTGGTGTCGGTGGAAGTTTTATTTGAATCTTGGAAGATCGTGAAACTTGGGCTTGAAAGTCATGGCATAAAATCTGCCTTGTAATAACTTAGAAAAATTTCTGAGTTGAGTTTGATCCACTTGAAACCCTAACTTTGGGCATTCATATCTTGAGCTTCAAACATCACATGAGAGGCTTCTAGTAATGGATGGAAATCTTGGAACAAGATCTACAACTTTCATGTGGGACAAAATTCCATTTGACAACAAGAACTTGATGCAAATTGGCTTGGAATGTTGGTCCAAAAATCTGTCCAAAGTTGCTAATTTTGATATCATTGGAAACCATAACTTTGAATCATCATAACTTGAGCTTCAAGCATCACCTGATGATGAATTGGTACTCAAAAGAAAGCTCAGAATATGAGGAACAAGTTTCGTGTTGGACTAAAGTTCATTTGAAACCTTGACCATGAAGAAAAATGGCTTGGAAAGTGACTGGTTCACACATGAAACTTTCCATAAATAACAAGTTTCTAAAACTCTAATTTTCCAAAAGTGGTAAGTTTTTCACTTCTTGATTTTTCATGATTCCCTTGACATTTCTTGGTCAAATCTCACCTATTGGTCATATTGAACTTGAGGAACATGATCTTGACCTTAAAAAGTCAAGAGTTGACTTTTTTATTACACATTTGACTTTTTCCCCAAATCTCCTAATTTGCAATTGACTGACCAATTGGAGTCCTTCTGGTTGAAATTGAAGATCAATCTTCTACTTCTAGACACCTTGGGACATATGAAGAATCATGGAAACAATTTTTTATCCAAGAAACAAGTCTAGACTGATTGTATGTGAAACCCTAATTTCATGTTCTTTGCATATGCTTTTTGCAGATGAATTAAATGACCATTCCAACTCCACCATAGCCTCTAAGGTACTCAAAAAGCCTATATCCCATGCTTACACCAATGATATAACCTTATGAACTCTTCACAAAATCCTCTGGCGATTCTCAGACAAGGAGTTATAGCACACCTCTCCTCTCAAGGTGCTCTGACAACTTCATAATGATACCACACACTTAATGACCTCCACCAATGCTTTTGCTTAAGCTTAAAGTCAATAAGACTCTCTTCTTGTATGGCACATAAACAATCACTTGATCCCCTGTAAGAACAATGCTATGCAAATGCAAGAGGCTAAAATGCAATTAAACATAAGCCAAATACAAGAAAAATAAAGGTTGGTCAAATTTTGGGGTACAACAATACCTCCCCTCTTTTTAAATGTGGTTAGTGACTGGATATACATAATGAATACTATACATAATGTATCACAAATTTGGGGTATGATAGTTGGGGATAACAGAAACACCATTGTAGGAGACGCAACCATGCTCGGGAAGCATAAAGGATCCATCACTATTCTCTCAGAGGTACCTAGCTTCTAGGCCCTATATGGGGAGCAATAAACCACATGCTACGCTGGCTAGGGATACAATTTTCTGTATTCTCGCTGGGGAGAAACAACAGACAAATTCATAATGCTCTACTGAGGAAGACAACATTTATGTGGCCTTTATCGGGGAGAACAACTCTTTTAGGGAAGAAAGATTGCGCTTGTAACAGCCCAATTTTCAGTAATTGATTATTTGTACTAATTAATTAGTCTGTGTAATTTATCTGATTTAAGTAAATTATTGGATTTATTTAATTTATATGAGTTAATGGATTTAACTGATTTATTCTATTTGGTAGAATAATGTGGATTTATTAGATATTCTCTAATTAATGATGAGATGAGATATTTTATGAGAAAATGAATTGGTAGATAATTTGAGAAGAATTATGATGGAAGGAAATATGATAAAAAGACATATAAAGGAAAAGTGAAGAGAAAAGAAAAGAATAGAAACATAAGGGAAAAACGAGAGAAAGAAAGAGGAAGAAAGGAAAAGAGAAGGAAAGAAGGGAAAAGCTTGGGAAGCTCAAGATCAACTTCTTGCTATCGATTTAATCAAGGTAAGGGTGTGAAATATCATTATTCTATCAATGTTTATGATCATGTATGTGTTTGTTGGTTTGGTTGAGATTGATGGAGAGGTTTTACTCATTTTCCATTCTAGGGCAAAAGGGGTTTAATCAGTTAGAATCGAGTTTTGAACGGTTAGGATCGGAAATAAATTTCGTAGTTTAGTCAGGTAATGCTTAGCCGTGATTATTGGACTTCGTTTGATCGAATTTGGTTGAGGTTTTGAGTTTTGACATTTTTTGACAAATTGGAGGTTAGGATTTTGGAGGAAAATCGGATGTCGTAGAATTCCCATTTTATTGTCCTAAATTGTCGCTATATAATTGGTAAAGATCAGTAGGTATTTAATCGGGAGAAAATAATTGAATCGGTCGGGTTTTTGAGGGTTTTAAGCTCAAACCCGTAGTTGTGAAAATGTTGTTCGTATGTTGACGTAGTGGGAGAACCGTAACTTGCAGATTGGGTGTCCGTTTGGCATGGCATTTTCCGTACTTAATTGAGTGAGTCAAAGGTTATGTTAACCATTGATATTTTGATATATTCGAAGAATATAGAAGATCATGTTGAGCATTGGGAACTTGCGTTATCAGTGTTGGAGAAGAAGCAGTTATATGCCACTGTGAAAGAAGTTCAAAGAGTTTTGGGAGAGTTGTCAACAACCCGTGTGTTGGTATTTTCTGAATTCGACAGAACTATTTATTGTGTTATTGATGCTTTGTTGATAAGATTGGGAGATATGTTAAGTGTAACATCAGCGAGTTTTAGTTATGCTTGGAAACAATTTAAAGTGCATAAGAGGGATTACCTGACAAGTTATTTAGAATTGGTTGTTGTTGTGTGTTTGTGTCGGAGTTTGGAGGCCTCAAATGTTCAGTTGAGTTTTGAGATGGTTGGTGATCTTGAGATCTTAAGGTGTTTGTTTGACTTGAAAAATTTGAATATGAGGTAGGGGAAATAATTGGGATTTCTGAAGGAGTGCAGTTTTGGGTTGAATTACCATTTGGGATATGAGTTTGGTCTGTGAAGAAATTTCTTATGGAGTTGAGCTTTGTATATTGAGACTGACTATAGGTATTTTTGATAAGATTCGAAGAAGTCGGAGTTCTAATTTGAGTTAAAAGACTGATTGAATTTAATGAATTAAAGTCGAATAGTTGATTTCGGATTGATGGGAATGGTACCGTGAGATGTCGTGATAGAGTTGTGTTCCAAATAGTGTGAGTTGGATAAGAGTACTCAGGAAGAAGGACATTGATATAGATTGAGTATCCATCCGGGTACTATGAAGATGTGACCGAATTTGAGGAATTGTTTTGGCGACCATAGATGGAAAGAGAAGTGGTTGAAGTGATATGTGCCGGTTTGACTTGTTGAACGTCGCAGTGTGAACATCAGAGGTTGTTGGGCCTGATACAACTATTGAATATTTCTGAATGGTATGCGATAGTATTCCCATGCATTTGTGACGGGTTTTCTGAAGAATTTGAAGAGATATGATTCGACTTGGGTGGTTATGAATGGATTGAAAAGATTAACTCATTTCTTACCAATGAGGATGAATCATTTTATGCTGAAGCTAGCGAAGAGGTATAGTGAGGAAGTCGCGGGGTAGTATGGGTTACCATTGAATATTGTGTCAGATGGGAATATGAGTTTTCATTGAGCTTTTGGGAGATTTTGTAGACGCTTTGGGTGACATGTTGAAGTTGAACTCTATCTAGCATCCATGGACGGAATGGACAGACAAAGAAAACTATCCAGTATGTAGAGGATTTGTTGAGAGCTTATGTGTTGGATCAAGATGGATCAGGGGGTCGTTAATTGTCGTTGATTGAGTTACCTACAATAACTTCTATCATTCTAAGTATCAGAATGGCATCGTATGAGGCTATGTTTGGCAGGAGGTGTAGGACTCCTTTGTGTTGATGTGTGTCCGGCGAGAGTGTTGTACTCGGACCTGATAATGTGTGAGAGACGACTGAAAAGATCAAGAAGATCCAAGTAGAGACGTGTTTTGAGAGTTATAGTGGTGACTGGTATTGATCGAGCTTTGAAGTCTCGGAAGCACACAACGTGTTTTGCTGATTTGTATCAGAGTGGCGCAGCGGAAGCGTGGGAGAAGTAGTATGTTAGACTGTTTTACCACTTTCACTTGTGGGAATTGCATGATATGTTCATGTCCCTAAGTTGAGGAAGTGCAAGTGCATTCATTCAGATAGATGGTGTATAAGTGAGAAAGGAATTAACCGTTAAGGCATTGCTAGTTCATGTTGATGAACGAGAAGCAACATCGAGGTAAAGGAATTCCTTTGGTGGAAGTAGTTTGGGAGATTGGGATACGAGAGTCGTGTCCAGGGTTATTTGAATCAGATAACATTTTCGAGGACGAAAATTCCTAAAGTGGGGGAGGGTTGTAACAACCCAATTTTCAGTAATTGATTATTTGTACTAATTAATTGGTTTGTGTGATTTATCTGATTTAAGTGAATTATTTGATTTATTTAATTTATATGAGTTAATGGATTTAACTGATTTATTCTATTTGGTAGAATAACGTGGATTTATTAGATATTCTCTAATTAGTGATGATTTGAGATATTTTATGAGAAAATGAATTGGTAGATAATTTGAGAAGAATTATGATGGAAGGAAATATGATAAAAAGACATATAAAGGAAAAGAAGAGAAAAGAAAAGAATAGAAACATAAGGGAAACAAGAGAGAAAGAAAGAGGAAGAAAGGAAAAGAGAAGGAAAGAAGGGAAAAGCTTGGGAAGCTCAAGATCAACTTCTTGCTATCGATTTAATCAAGGTAATGGTGTGAAATATCATTATTCTATCAATGTTTATGATCATGTATGTGTTTGTTGGTTTGGTTGAGATTGTTGGAGAGTTTTTACTCATTTTCCATTCTAGGGAAAAAGGGGTTTAATCGGTTAGAATCGAGTTTTGAACGGTTAGAATCGGAAATAAATTTCGTAGTTTAGTCGGGTAATGCTTAGCCGTGATTATTGGACTTCGTTTGATCGAATTTGGTTGAGTTTTTGAGTTTTGACATTTTTTGACAAATTGGAGGTTAGGATTTTGGAGGAAAATCGGAAGTCGTAGAATTCCCGTTTTATGGTCCTAAATTGTCGCTATATAATTGGTAATGATGAGTAGGTATTTAATCGGCTGAAAATAATTGAATCGGTCGGGTTTTTTCAGGGTTTTAAGCTCAAACCCGTAGATGTTTTTATGAGTTTTTCAGGTGTTAATCGATTAACCATATACGTTAACCGATTAACACAGTGTTTGGGGCCTAAAAACTGAGTTTTTGGCCTAAAAATTGAGTTTTTGGAGTGGTTAATCGGTTAACCATATGCATTAACCGATTAACACTGTAAGTGTAAGAAAATATCATTTTCAAAGCTTAGAAAAATTCATAACCTCTTCACCGTTTATCGAATTTTGTTGTTCTTTATATAAACCTGAAGCTAATAATATGTTCTATAACTTGGTGAAAAGAAATATTTTTATTAGCTGACTTATAGCCGATTTTACCGATTAATCGAGATTAATTACTCTAAGTAAGTGAGCCACAATTAATTAGAGCGTTCGATTGCGATCGACCTCTTCTTGTATGAGTAGCTTATATGTTGTTGTATGGTGTGCTGTGGGTAGCCGTATGGCGTGAATCCTAGAATGTGGAATCGATTGTGATTTTGTGGCCGTTTGGCAATATATGCATTGTTTGAATTAAACGTGAATGCATGATGAGATTGACTGTGAATGTGTATACCTTGTATGAAATGGTATGTGATGAATGATGAATATATATTATGGAATATATATATATATATATATATATATATATATATATATATATATATATATATATATATATATATATATATATATATATATATATATATATATATATATATATATATATATATATATATATATATATATATATATATATATATATATATATATATATATATATTGTGAATGCATATTGTTTGTATGCGATTGTGTGTAAAGAATGCATGGGAACATATTGTGAATATGTGTGCATTGCTTGTGTTTGTATGTTAAGAATGCATGAGAGCATATTGTGAATATGTGTGCATTGCTTGTGTTTGTGTGTGAAGAATGCATGGGAACATATTGGTGAATATGTGTGCATTGCTTGATAAATGTGATGATTTAAAGTATGAATACTTTTATTGTGTGAATATGTTGTGTGTGCAATCATGTTATAATTCTTGAAGTGATGAATTATTTGAATGCATGGGATTAAGATGTGGGAACGGTCTTAAGTTCATTTGGTGGTTGATTGCATATGCATCATTTAGTCAAGAGGCAATGTTTGCTAGTTTCGTGGAGACTAGTGACTTGTCCCAAACATAGAAGGGTGGGTTTGAAATCTTAGGGAACGGGCTTTTGTTGTTATCGATCTAGAAGGGTGGACCCAGTTTAAATGTAAGAACGGAAAAGGATAACAAGTGTTGGTACCACATGGCATGAGTTGCATTGAGTTGCATTGAGTCTCATGGAATGATGATATGATTGTTGTATGAAGTTATGCATAGGTGTATGTACATGACTTGTGTAATTGTGAATTGGTGAAATAAACATAATATGTGTATGTTTATGTGAAATGTTTAGATTTATGGAGATGTGCATAATGAATATGCTAGGTGATTATCCATATTTGTTTATATATATGTTGTGACGTACATGATGAGTTATAACAAATTGTGGTGAGAAAATGTGGAATATATGTATTCTGTATTTGTGTATTTATATATGATTATATGCATTGTTATTATGATAATATTTCTCACCCTTTTGCTGGAATGATGTCCTACAAGACATTGTGCAGGTATCAAGGAGTAGTACTGCTTGTAGTTGTGAGGTCGCTATTGGTGTAGCTGTTTAGTGATTTAATTATGTTGGGTCGAGTCATGCTCTGGTCACGTAACACTGGGATCGCTTGGGTTGTGTTTAAGATATGCATGAAAAATTTACTCTAATTATTCATATGTTTTCCGTGGGGTTTAGAAGGGTGTTACAACGCTATCCTGCAACCAGATAACAACAAAATAATGTTCCATACGCGACATGGAAACCTCGGTTACCACCCATGACACTCACAATTTGAGCAATGTCCATTGTTTTTTAACATGCTCTGCAAAGCTTCAATGTTTTCACATACAATGTTTATCAAAATATCAGACGTTTTGCAAACAAAATAGTAAAAACAAAAACAAAAATGGACAACCTTTGAGTGAAATGAAATTTTATTTATTGAACTAGCTTTTAAATAGGAAATTACATTAGGAGGCAATTCCTAAAATAGGTAATTGTGCAAAAGTAAAAGAGAAAATACACAGGTTGGCAATGTGGAAACAAATTTCCATCAAGTTCTGACTCAACTATGACCCGTATATCTTCAACATTCTTGAATACTTCTACCTTCAGAAGAAACTGATGGGACTGATTCATATCCTTTGAGATTCCTATGTATCAAGATGAGCTCACATATCAAACGCAGATTGCAGCTTCTCACTTTCAAATCCCTAACTTTTGTATGGATCGCCTTTTCGTGTTTTCAATCCACCGGGATGCCCTTTTTTTCTTCCAAGTTTGCCTTTGCAGGTTTTTAGCTTTGCGGGTTTATTCAATTGTTTTCTTTTCTTTTATCCCTATTTTTTGCCCGAATCTTTTCTTTTTGTGATTCGCCGGAATGCCCTTTTTTACTGGACCTTTTCTTTTTATGGTCTAGCAGGTCTCTTTTATGCGAAGTATTTTTTGAATGCATCTGCATTCACAAGGGATGTAAAATCTTTACCATCAATAGTTGAAAGAAACAAAGATCCGCCAGAGAAAACCTTGTTTGCAACATATGGTCCTTCATAGTTTGGAGTTCATTTGCCCCTCTGGTCTGTCTGAGGAGGGAGGATATTTTTTATCACCAAGTCACCTGTCTGGAAACACCAAGGACGCACTTCCTAATCAAAGGTCTTCTTCATCCAGCTCTGGTATAATCGACCATGTGCAATGGCTGCCAGTCTTTTTTCTTCGATGAGGTTTAATTGATCCAACCTGGTTCGTACCCATTCAGCTTCATCAAGCTTCACATCCGCCAAAATCCTTAAAGAATGGATCTCCACTTCTAATGGTAGGACACCTTCAATACTATACACTAGCGAGAAAGGAGTTGTCCCTGTCGATGTGCGCACCAAAGTACGATAACCGTGTAAAGCAAAGGGCAACATCTCATGCCAATCTTTATATGTAACAACCATCTTCTGCATAATCTTCTTGATATTTTTATTTGCTGCCTCAACAACAGCATTCATCTACGGACGATATGGAGAAGAATTGTGATGCTCAATTTTGAAGCTCTGGCGCAACTCCTTCATCATCTTGCTATTTAGATTCAAACCATTATTAGTAATGATTCTCTCAGGAATACCATAACGGAAGATGATGTCCTTCTTTATAAACCGGTCAACTACCTATTTAGTAACGTTGGAAAACGAGGCCGCTTCCACCCACTTGGTGAAGTAATCAATGGCAACCAGAATAAAGTGATGCCCACTGGAAGCAGTAGGCTCAATCTTTTAGATCATGTCAATTACCCACATAGCAAAGGGCCAAGGAGATGTTAATACATTAATAAGGGACGGTGGCACATGCACCTTATCAGCATAAATTTGGTATTTATGACCTTTTCTGGCATATTTAAAACAATCAGACTCCATAGTCATCCAGTAGTACTTTGTTCTCAATAATTTTATAGCCATAGCATACCCACTAGCATGAGTATCAAAATAACCTTCATGAACCTCTTCCATCAACAGACCGACCTTGTGTTCATCAACACAATGGAGCGGGGCCATGTCAAAGTTCCTCTTGTACAATACATCGTCTTTGTTCAGAACGAAATTACCAGCTAGGCTCCTCAGAGTCTTCTTGTCTTTGCTAGATGCCCTTGATGGGTACTTTTGACTCTTAAGGAAGCAATTGATATCATGAAACCACAGTTTACCGTTTGACACGTCTTTGGCAGCAAACACAAAAGCAGGTCTATCAAGACGTATAATGCTGATTGCCAGAACCTCATTCCAATAGTTCACCTTGTACATCGATGCTAACATTGCTAATACATCTACCATCTGATTCCTAGCCCGAGGTACATGATGAAAATTGACCCTATCAAAGAATGGAAACAACCTTTTGGAATAATTCTTATAAGGTACCAAGTTTTCCTGACGAATCTCCCATTCGCCCTTAATATGATATTCTACCAGCGTTGAAATTCGCCATACGCATTAAGATTCTTGATCCTCAAATTAATGACCTCTTCTAACCCCATGATGCACGCTTTATATTCTGCTTCATTGTTGGTACAAGTGAATTTTAATCGGGCAGTGAAAGGAATGTGAGAACCATGAGAAGAAGTAATGATTGCCCCGATTCCGTTTCCATACTGTTGCACCCCAAAATTTGCCTGACTTTTCTTTACCTAGCTTATGTTTCATTTCATTCACATTAGCATTATCATTTGCATTTCATTGACATGTATGCAGGAGATCAAATTACCAATTAAGGGCTACACAAGACTTTGAAGCTAGCTAAGAAGGTTATTCAAGTGTTCAAGGGTTGATGTCCTTGTCAGAGAAGAGAAAAGATCCTCAGAGAGAGTGGTTGAAACCAAGTGTGTGTGTCTCCTAGCTTAAGGGTTGTGGGAATTCATCAGATGATTCTGAAGCCATGAAGTTAGACTTGAGGTCTTGAGAGAGCTCATGAGAAGTGTTGAAGATCATTTTGAGACCTAAACAGGTCATTGTGCAAGAATAAGAAGCCTCAGCCATGATTGGTGCAGCTAGGGTTTGACTGGGTCAACCCTAAGTCAACTGAGGATTTGAAGAAGGTTGAGACCTAATCCAAGAGCCATGTGATCATGGATTGATTCATTGAGATGCTATAAGGATGATTCCAAAGTCAACTCATCATGATTGAAGAGTTTGAGAAGTTTCAAGCTAGGGTTTCTAAGGCTTGACAGTGTAAAATTCCCTAGTTTGACCCCTATCTTCAAGGCAGTTTAGCTCAAGATGGGATTGTCATATCATCTTTCCACCAACATTAATGTTGTAGAGCATGGTCTTAGCTTTAATTTGAGTGCTAGAAGTCCTTGATAGGATTTGTAGAACTCAAGTTATGACTTTGACAAGTTACAGGTCATCTGAGGTATGTGAATTTGGGGGCTTGAAAGTTGTCCAACTTGCATGAAACATTTTCCCTAGAAGGATGATTCCTATGAACTTTTGGTTAACATGAATGTTGTTCCTTATCCTCTTAGCTTTCTAGAGAGTACTAGAAGTCCTTGATAGGATTTGTATAACTCAAATTATGGCTTTGACAAGTCAAGGGCATTTTGGTCATTTGGAGATTATAGGTCATTTCAACCATAAGGCCATAACTCCTATTTCCAAGCTTCAAATGGGAAAATGTTCAACATCAAACTTGTTCAAAATGATGTTTTAAGGATAACCAATAGGTCCTGAGAGGTTGGAAATGCTTGTAGCTCAAAGTTTCAAAAATGGCTTAAAATAAGGATGATTTTCAAATGAACCAAAGATGGAAATTGGTATTTATGATCTACATGTCCAAACCAAGGCATGTAATATGTCATTTTGACTCTAAAACACATTTTAAGAACATTGGTTTTGCCACAATTTTGAATTGAGTTTAATTTGTGGAATTGCTTTGAAAAGTAGTTACTTACATCTTAAGTAACATTTGCCAAACCAAAATTCAAGGCATGACCAAGGTCCCTTTCAATCCAAGCACATCCAAAATACCATTATGGGAGAAATTGGAAGGGAATAAGGGTGATTACAAGCTGCTAGCAGAATTGTGCATACCATGGCATGAGAAATTGAATTTCTCATTAGAAGGATCTAGAGCTTTCTAGATCATACCTACATGTTCTATATATTGAGTAGAGGTGATCCAAGGCCAAGGTTGGTGATGATTGAAGGAGAGAGCAGAGATTGAGATTGAAAACTCATTGCTTGCAACTGAATTCGGTTACACATTTCCATTCACTTTCCATTCATTTTCTTGATTGCAATCTCTTCCATGGAGGCTAGTGAATGATTCCAGATCATAATCAAGGCAAATTCGTGGCTGATTGGTGTTCATGATCTCAGATTTTGTCACCTGCAACTCAGAGTTGAATCCAAGAATTGAAGCCATTTCAATCAAGTTTACTGCATATAGAAGCTTGGAATTGATTCACTGAAGGAGTCTGGAGCATTGGAGAGCTTGATTTGAAGGTTTACTACTTCTGTGCACACGAAATTCTCAGGTTAGTAACTTTCCCTCTCCATCTTGAATTAGTTAGAATTAAGAGGAACTAGGATGTTAGATGCATTGTGGATTGAAGTAGGAAGGTTTTCAGACCGTTAATTTGAGAGTTAGTGACCAATTAGGGTTGTTACCATTTTCGGGGGAGATGTGGTTCTTGCAAATCTTGAGGTTTCAGAGAGAATTAATGGTATGATTGAGTTCCTTGTGAGATTTGGGACAAGTTTCATTAAGGGATCGTGGCCAATGGTGGATTCTATGGCAAGTTAGGGTTGTGAGATGACGACCGGAGAATGTCACCGGAGGTGACTTTGGGCGCGCAGGTGGCCTGAGTTTCAGAAGTTTAAATTGGGGAAGATGACTTGATGGCCATCAGATTGTGGTTTGACTTTGACCAAAGACTTCATCCAACGGCCACGCGTGCTTCTAATTTTGTGAAGAGTTCTGAACTGAATGAAACGATGCGTTTCATTAATCAGTGGTTTTTGAGCTTAAGGATCCAAGTGCTAATCACACCCCCTTTGCGGCCCAGTCTGGGAAATGAACTGATTCCTTTTACTATCTGCACCGTGCCTTTGTTTATTTTATTTGGATTTTCTATTATTTTTCATTTTATTCATGGATATTGATTAATTCATAAAAAATGGAAAAAATGATGCAATTAATCCCATTCTTTTTGCATTGAATTCATTATTGGATCTAGTGTTTTTTAGATAAAAAATATTATTATTTCATGCATTTTCAGATTTTATGGGAATTTTTACATTTTAATTGATATTAAAATAATCATGTTTGATGCTTGATATTGGTGAATTTGGTTTGATCATGTGATGATGATTTTGGTCTTGATTTTTCGTGAGTAGTTAGCCTAGATATGCATGCTCCCCATAGATTTTTCTCACATTTTTGTGATGAGTATAAGTGGTAGTTTAGGTTGAAACCTTTAGAGGCTCCATTTTTAGGGTTTATGGTTGATACCTTGTGGTTTGGATTTTATTTTTAGAACTAGGTGGATGATTCAACCTCTGATTTTTGTAGGGTAGATTCATGATTGAATTAGGGTCCCTTAGGAATATTGGTAGGAATTTTCAATGAAGTTTACTATTTTTGCTTGATTTTAGTTTAGATGCTAGTTTTAGATGATTCGGAGGCATTAATTCAACTAGATTGATTTCTTTAGTTCCCTTAGATTAGGGTTTTGCTTTGCTTGCTCTTGGGTGATGATGAAGGCAAGTTGAAGATGCATTGGATTGCTTGGAGAGGCTTGGATGTGAGGATCTTCCCTTCTTTTGGTGTAGTTTTGTTTAGGTGATAAGATTAGGGTTTTGTAGGTAGAGCTTCTAGATAGATTCTCTTCCTTCATAAACATGGATGATGTTGATCACTTCCATTCTTCCCTATGATGTAAGGTCCCCTTGTAAAGGCCTCATCCCTCCTTTGGTAGGATGTGTGGCTCTTTGCAAGTTGGTAGAACCTTTAAGGGTCCCTTTCTCTGATGATAGGATGTTTAGTGGTGACCTTTGGTCTTCACTCTGCTACCAATCATCCAAAATTTGCTCTTGATAGATGAATCTTTCTCCCTTGTTAAAGGATGGAGTTCCCTGCTTG
The DNA here is from genome assembly GCA_963859935.3 of Lathyrus sativus. NCBI lineage: Eukaryota > Viridiplantae > Streptophyta > Magnoliopsida > Fabales > Fabaceae > Lathyrus > Lathyrus sativus. The sequence goes on along the minus strand of OZ012735.1, from coordinate 306,629,447 downwards.
AAGGGATTGGAGATGATGAAGTTGATACTTCTTTGTGTTTGAAGATTACTCTGAGAAGCTGAAGCTTGTAGATGAAGAGGAGCAAGTTGATACTTGCAAGGAGGAGAGAGCTGAAGCTTGAAGGTCCAGGAAAACAAGTTGACACTTGTGAAGAAGATCAAATTGAGATTGAGTGAAGAGCTGAGGCTTGAGGAATAAAGGATAAGTTGACACTTATGTTGATACATTAAGTCCCTGGAAGAGCAAGTTGATACTTGTAGTTAGGAGTGAAGCCTGAAGGTGGGATTGACTGAAGAGCTGAGGCTTGGAGAAGAGGGAATAGGTTGATACTAATGATGTATTAGAAGCTTGAAGAAGTAAGTTGATATTTGCTGTTGAAGATTGAAGCTTGAAGATGGAGTACCTCCCATTCTCTTGAAGAGGATAGACTTGAAGAGCAGTTGAGGACTGAATTGCTGTTGCTTGCTGTGGGAGCTGTTGATCTGCTTTCTTTCCTGTCTGTTTTCTTTCTGTGCAACTGTATTGCAGTGACTTGTTTGATTTACTTGATGCATTAGAATAAGTTCATAGTTAGATTGTTTTAAGCTAGGAGCATGATTGCACTAGAGGTTGAGTTGCTCCATCTGCTTGTATTTTTACTATATGGCTTTGCTTGCTGGTATTTGGTAGAGCCCTGCTTCCTTGCCTATGTGGTCTGGTGTCTTTGCTTGATGGCATTTTCATTTCCTCTGTATGGTTGCAGTCACTTATATCTTGCTTCATAGCATGTTATTTCCTCTGTATGATTATAATTATTCATATCTGGCTTGAGGTTGAGATGAGCTTGTGGAGGCTGGGGCCCCACACACATTTCCCCCCTCACTTGCATTGCATGCATTTTACAGTTGTTTACTGTTTATCTGTTTAAGCTGATGCTTTATTTGTTTACTGTTTCAGCTGATGCTTTATCTGTTTCAGTTGATCTTTGACATGATCCCCTAGGAATATCACTTCCTTTGATAAGGAAGTGATGATTAGAACTTTAGGTTGAAACCTATGCATGATAACTTCTAGGAGTTCCCCGTTTAAAACCTCAACCATAGGATGAATCCTTGGCATGACAACATTAGGACTTGATAGTCTCCCCTTAGTTGAGCCTGTTCTCTATTCTCATCTCAAAGCAAATTAAAATACAGTAATAAATGTTAATTGACGTCGTACGTTATGAGCCTTAAGCTATCTGAGAAAGGATTGTTGGAGAGTTTCTTTTCAACAATCTGGATGTTTAGTATGGCACCCTTTGGGTGACATGCGACGCATTCACTCTCAGGTCATAGTCTCTAGTGCGATATTGGTTGCAAACATCCATAAAAAACAGTTCTTTCGTAAAAGACAGAAAACGAACTTCAAACCTTTTACTCCGTGGGCCCATAACTCAAAGGAAGCTTTTCTGAAGAAAAGATTGTCGTTAACTCCCAGTTCTACCGCAAACGGTATCGCCTAAGTCTCTAAGGGTCGAGCTGCGTACATCCAACTGCTGGAACTGTTTGTTAACCCTAATCGATAAAACAGATGAATCTGAATTCCCGTAATCCGTCTTATCCCGAACTACGTAAGCTCTGATCTCTCATACCTGTTGAGAGTACGTAGGTACAATACTGATGTATTGGCGAGCCACCTTCCCCCATCACCCGTAGTTAGCCGAACTACGTCGACTCTGATTTTCTCTGATGAGAATACGTAGGCCCAAAGCGCGATGCTTTGTCTAGTCCTCTTTTTCTTTTCTTTTCTTTTGTTTTAAACCAGGCCTTGATAGGTAGATAGATACGACCAACCCGTCCAGTAAACACAAAAAGCATGGATCCCATCGAGTACGATGGACGTGAGGGGTGCTAATACCTTCCCCTTGCGTAACCGACTCCCGAACCCAGACAATGGTTGCGATGACCTTGTCTTATACCTTTTCGTCAGGTTTTTTTCGATCATTTCCTTTCCCGCTCTGAGGGATAAATAACGAAAGGTGGCGACTCTTCTGTTTTGCCGGCACCTTATTTTCGCGGTAGCGACAGCTGGGGACTCTGCTGGGGACTTGATAGTTTCCTGGGATCTAACGTCCCGTACGCGAGTCAGTTTGGGGATCTAATGTCCCCTCAGAGAGTCAATCCTAGCGCTTGTATGATTACTTGTTGGGTTGTGTTTATTTATCGCATTTTGTTTCCCGCATTTTATTTTTCAGTATGATATGATTATCTGTGCTGCTGTGGGAGGGGCATTCTGATGAGTGAGAAGCCAGACCCAGGCTTGAGTGTACCTAGCATTAGTTGTGGAAATTAGTGGGCGCGTGCTTGCTTTGCAGGCACTAGTGTCTCATGAAATCCACGCTCAGACGAGGTTCTCCCGGTTGACTTCTTTTTCAACCCTTTGGGTTGAGGGGGTTGTTGGTTTGGAGGATTGTCGACTCTGGGGACCGATCATTTGGAATTCAGCTGAGTGAGGCCGCTTCAGGAGCTGGTGATGCCACACCTTCTGGGTATCGTATCACCCCTCTTGAATGTCTGTGACGCTGATGACCGCATAGGATGCCGAACTTGTGTCAGTATAGGCCCATACCTGTGAGCAGGGTTGAGTTTGTTGCAGGACACCTTAACCTTCAGACTACCTGGTTTTCTTGATAGTGAATCAGTTTTGTTGGTATCAGAGGTTCTCATCAGCAGATGTGTTTGTTCTTGACAGAGCAGATTTATAGTCCTGTATCAGAGGTCCTTAGCACCAGATGTTTGTTTTTGACAGAGCAGAGTTATGGCCCTATATTAGAGGTCCTTATCTTCAGAGATGTATTTGTTCTTGACAGAGCAGAGTTATAGACTGGCATCAGGGGTTTCTCCTTATTATCAGATATATGTGTGTTCTTGACAGAGCGGATTTATGGTCTGATACCAGGGTGTTCTCCTTATCAGAGATAGTGGTTGTTCTTGATAGAGCAGCATTATGGTTTTGTTGATACATCATCTTCGCAGCACAGTTGCCTTGATCTCCTGCTGCATGATTGCATTTTACATTGCTTTGCATACTCATTTGCATTTCATTAACGTGTGTCTGTGTTGCAGGTACCGTTTCCCTCGATTCAGGATTTCTTGCCTTCTATTGTGCTATTATGGATTCTCTGAGGAAGACCGTGGCCTACAAGCTCCCCACTCCTGATGTTGTTCAGCTGACTGGTTTGATTGCCTTAGCAGATAATTCTGTGAGAGATGAATTCAGAAAGTCTTACGGTAAACTGCTCAGTTTGGTTCGTAAACCTTCCGTGTTTGAGTTGAACGGGTTGCACGCTTTGCTGCAGTTCTATGATCCTCCGTTGAGATGCTTTACTTTCTAGGACTTTATTCTCGCACCCACGCTAGAGGAGTATGTTGATTTGTTAGGTGTGCCTATCAAGAGTCAGAAGCCTTTTGTTCATATGGATGTCGAGCCTGACTTGGCTAGTCTAGCTCCCTCACTTCATCTGGATGCCTCCGAGTTGGTTTTGTCTAGTTGGAACACGGTTCCCGGTTTCTCCTTGCAGTTCTTAGTGGGAAAAGCTCAGCAGTGCGCCAAATACGGATGTTGGGTTGTGTTCAACGCCATTCTCGCTCTGTGCATATATGGCATCATTTTGTTCCCCAATATGCCTGACTTTGTGGACTTCGACGCCTTTCACATCTTTGCATCAGGGAATCCAGTCCCTACCTTGATAGGAGATGTCTACCATTCCGTCCACTACAAAAACGAGAACAGAAGGGGTAAGAATGTCTCATGATGTGTGCCCCTGCTCTATAGATGGCTTGATAGTCACCTACCCAAGAGGGGTCCCTTTGCTTCGTCTGCAGCCACAGCTGAGTGGTCCGAGCGTTTGATGAGTCTGTCAGCGGAGGATATTTCCTGGTTTGATAGAGATAAGTTGGGTACCGAGATCATCTTCAGCGGGTTTCCGAACGTGCCTTTGATAGGCAGGAAGGGCTGTATAAACTATAATCCATCTCTGCTGGTCCGACAGTTTGCTTATGCTTTGAGAGCTCCGCCGAAGGATGAAGAGGTGCAGGAATCTATGTACCTCACTAGTCTTCTAAAGGGGGATATGTTATCCAAGCTTCAGCACGCTTGGAATGGTATCAGCAAGCGGGGAAAGCCGTTGCTGGGGACAAGTAATAGCCAGGCCTACGTCCCATATGTGACTTGGATCAGAGATAGAGCAGATGCTATAGGGATTCCGTTTCCTCCTGCCAAGCCAGAAAGCCCTCTAGTGATTGAAGAGCCTACCACCGTGCCTATTCAGCAGCATAATCAGGTGTTAGCTGAGAGAGATGAGCTGAAGAAGGCCAATGAAGAACTGGAGAAAGAATTGGCTCAGCTCAGAAGCGAGAGAAGCGAAGCCATCCATTCTTTCAAGAGGCAGACCGAGCTGGTGAACCAGTTAGGGACAAATTTGACTAAGCAGATAGCTGAGCGTGAGCGCTTGGGTCGAGACTTCAAAGCTGTCAATGATGTACTGGCCACTAAGAAGCAGCACTTGGATGAAGCGTACCGGAGAATATCCAAGTTTAATCAGCACTGGAAGACCACCCTAGCCAACGGCAAAGAACGAGAGGATAAGCTGAAGCAACAGATCTCCAAGCTGAAGGCCCAGGTGAAGGCTAGTGAGAAGAGGTTTGATGAAGAAACCGCTCGCAGATATGCCGCTGAAGGCCAGCTCAACAAGGCTCTTGCTAACCTGAAGGAGCGCAAACTGACGTTTGCATCCAAGAAGCGGAAGTTAGAAGATTTTTTCGGCGAAGGAGCATGGGAAGATTCGGTTGAAGGTCTTCAATACACCATTATGCAGAGAGAGTTACTCGTTGAAGGGTTGCTCACTCGGCCTGATCATCCAGAAACAAGGAATTTGTTAGAAGAGTTTCGCGCACGTGGCCGTGCTTGACTATTTGTATTCCTTTTGTTTTGATCATTGTTGTATGCTGACCATCACCAGGCTTGTTGGTTGAGGTCATGCTGTTGATTCTGCTTGTACTCAGTGACATTGTATATTGCCTTGATGGGCTTTCTTTATATATGAGATGTTATTTCCACGACTGGACTCAGACTTCTTATTATCAGCACTGGCACTCAGGCACTAGGATCGGGGGGGAAATCTCCCTAACGCACAAACACACGTTTGCATTCGCATGAAGCATTTGCATGACGAGCGCTTTGTCGTTTTTCCAAACCCTTTTGTGTATGCAGGTTGTTTCAGGTTGTTCCAGGATTGATCAGAGACCTATCCACCACTACCCGACCAGAGCAAATCAAGCCAGAGTTATGGAGAAAATGCAAACTGACGTTCAAGAACTCCAAGAAAGAATGGACCGCTTCATGGAGCTCATGCAAGTGGTCGCCAACGGCCAGGATCAGCTCAGAACCTTGGTTCAGCCTTTAATTTCAAGGGTTGACAGAAATGGTGTACTCCATGGTGGGACTGTGCCAACTCCTCCACCTATTGAAACTCCTCAGAATGGTGTCCCCGTGACCGGGGGGAATGGCAGTGCCAACGGCAATGTGATAGCTAACATGGGACTCAATGTTAATACGACTAGCGTCGGTAATGGGAATTTTGAAGCTAACGTCAATGTTGGGCTGGGCAACGGCAATGCGGGTGTTGAAAATCTGTTCGGGCCTCCGCCATGGTTGGAAGACCGTCAGGACGATGTGTTCTCGCAGAGAGGTGCTGAAGGGGAGCTGACTGCTGAAGCACGGCTAAGGTTCAAGGCACTCGAGGACAAGATGAGGAATTTCGAGAACCAGAACACGATGGGTGTTGACATGTCCAAGTTGGGACTGATTGCTGATTTCAAGGTGCCTCCCAAGTTCAAGGTACCAGACTTTAAAAAGTACAAGGGCACCACTTTCCCTCGCGTCCACCTGAGATCATATTACCGGAAAATGTCCGCCCATTCTGAGGACGAGAAGTTGCTGATGCACTTCTTTCAGGACAGTCTGTCCGGGCCCTCCCTCGAATGGTACATGAGTCTGGAACCTACCAGTGTGCGCACGTGGAAGGAACTTGCTGAAGCATTCGTGTACCACTACCAATATAACAGTGACTTGGCTCCGAACCGAGTCCAACTGCAGAATCTGTCACAAAGGAACAACGAAGGGTTCAAGGAATACGCCCAGCAGTGGCATGAGTTGGCAGCCAGGGTTCAGTCGCCGATGGTTGAACGCGAGCTTGTGAAAATGTTCGTAGCCACCCTCCCAGGGGTTTATTACGAAAAATTAGTCAGCAATATGTCTGGAAGCTTCTCAGATCTCATTATCACGGGCGAGCACGTTGAAAATGGGATCAAACTGGGAAAATTCAAGGTGATATGTCCTCGGTTGGAGGAGGAAAGAAACCTTATGGTGGCAAAAGACGGGAAGGAGAGACGAGCGCCGTATCCAACGCTCGAAGGAAGGGTAAAGGCCCTCACCAGCAGGTGGCCAGTATAACTATCCCCGCTGTCCAACAACCCCAGCCACAACAATAGCAGCAGCAGCCGAATCAACAAGGGTACAGAAAGTATCAGAACAGGGCACCTCTGTCGAGCCGTCACCTCGAGACACCGCCCATGTCGTATGCGCAGCTGTTACAGACTCTGCTCCAGTTACAGCTGATCCACAAGAGAACCTTGGCTCCCTTGACAGGGGCACCTCCGCCAGGTTATGATGCGAATGCGACTTGTGAGTTTCACTCAGGGGCACCAGGCCACACGATAGAAAATTGCAAAGCCTTCAAGCACAAGGTGCAGGACATGGTGGACGCCAAGATCATCAATTTCTCAGATAATGTGCCAAACGTCACGAAGAACCCTATGCCGAATCATAGGGGAGGTGGAGTAAATGCCATTATTGAAGACGAGAGCTTGGATTTGTTGACTGACGCCAGAGATCTGAAGACACCGCTTAGCTTCGTTAAAGCTAAGCTGATGAAAAGGGGTTTCTTTCCTGGTTGTGGAGAGCTGTGTATGGGCTGTGTGACAAGTCCTGATGGATGTGAACAGTTGATAGAGGGGATTCAAAGTCTGATGACTGAAGGAATCCTGCAATTTAGTCGAAGGGCCGAAAGCGGATCGGGAGAGGTAATGCTGAAGCAAGATGATGAGGTTGCCACCAACACCATCCCTCGCCGGACGATAACTATTTCTGCACCCAGGCCGCCCACAATTACCATCACCAAAGCTGGGCCGATACCGTTCGAAAGCACTAATGATGTCCCATGGCATTATGGGGCAGAGGTCTACTGCAACGGACAAAAGTTGGAATTGGAACCATCAGGGTCGTGTGTGGATAACCTAGTGGGAATTGGCGGAATTACTCGCAGCGGAAGGGTGTTCGCTCCACCTGAGATCGTGGCGGACAAAGCGGACAAAGCTGATGCAACTGATAAAGGGAAGAGTAAAGTCGTTGAGGAGATCCCTCGTGGGGTAGAAAAAGACTTACTTGTTAAAGACGCTGAAGAGTTTATGAGGCTGATTAAGAAGAGTGACTACAAGATCGTGGATCATCTCCATCAAACACCCTCAAAAATTTCCATCCTGAATTTGTTGCTGTGTTCTGAGGCACATCGCAACGCGCTGCTGAAGGTGTTGAATGCCACGTATGTACCGCAGGAAATATCGGTCAACCAGTTGGAAGGGGTCGTAGCCCACGTGAATGCTGGAACTGGGTTAGTGTTCACTGACCTGGAGCTGACGCCGAAGGGAAGAAACCATAATAGTGCCCTGCACATCTCGATAGAGTGTAGGGGCACGATTATGCCTCACGTGTTGGTGGACACGGGGTCGTCACTCAATGTTCTTCCGAAGAAAGCATTGATGAAGTTAGATACTCGCGGATTGATTTGCACACCCAGTGATCTGGTTGTGAAGGCGTTCGATGGAACCAAACGTCATGTTTTCGGGGAAGTGACGTTGCCAATCCATGTTGGTCCAGAAACATTCGACGCAGTCTTCTACATTATGGACATCATGCCCGCCTACAGCTGTCTCTTAGGCCGACCATGGATCCATTCCGCGGGTGCCGTGACCTCCACGTTGCACCAGAAGCTCAAGTATGCCGTCGGAGGTAGCATTGTGACCGTATGTGGCGAGGAAGACATAATGGTGAGCCATTTGTGATCCTTCAAATACGTTGAGATGGATGGGGAAATCCACGAAACCCTATGTCAAGCGTTCGAAGCTGTTAAAGTCAAGAACATAGCTCCGGTAGTCACTAAAAAGCCAGAGATGACTCTCTCCTCCTTCAAGGAAGCACGACCGTTGTTCAAGCCGGATCTACCCCAGGCTGGGGGCGAATCCTAGAGATACCTAACAAGCAAGAAAAGTTTGGGTTGGGATATTCTCCCGCGGCTGAAGCCTCTTCTTCTAGTAGTGCGTCGCGAGGTAAAGGGCCGATCCAGTTTACCAGTGGCAGGGTGATATTTGAAAGTGTCAACGCAGTGTTTGAAGACAGCGGAGACAGCGACTGTGACCTGGACTCTTGGATCCAGCCAAGCAAGCCAGGCGAGAGCCTCAACAACTGGTCCGTCAGGGATATCATCCAAATGGCAAGCAAAGAGTAATGATTTACTTTTTTCCAATCGTTGTACAACCCTATGTCCTACCCGGGGCATAGTGGTTTTATTGTCAGGGCCTTGTTTGGTTATGTACATGCATTTTACCAATAAATCAAAAGGCGTTTCTTTTCGCATTCAAATGTTGTGATCTCTGTTATTCCTGTTTTATATTTGTTTTGAAAAACAATAAAATGGCAATGGGGTTTGTGCTAACCTGCATATCCTTGTTTTAAGCTTAACCCTTGTTATTGCAGGATCCACATAGCAGATGACATCGACTCTGGACCTTCTACGACTCACTCTAACTTCGATTGCCCGATCTATCAAGCCGAAGAAGAGATTGATGAAGACGAAGACCTTCCCGAAGAGTTGGCCCACTTGTTGAGACAAGAAGAGAAAGTGATTCTGCCTCACGAAGAAGAGATTGAGACCGTGAATATGGGTTCTGAAGAACTTATCAGGAACGTCAGGATAGGGGCCGCATTGCAGAGTGATGTCAAGCCGAGATTGGTCGAGATGCTAAGAGAGTATAGTGACGTCTTTGCTTGGTCATACGAAGATATGCCCGGACTTGATACTGACATCGTGGTCCATCACTTGCCGCTGCGAGAAGATTGTCCTCCCGTCAAGCAGAAGCTTAGGAGGACACGACCAGATATGGCCGTTAAGATCAAAGAAGAAGTGCAGAAACAGCTTGATGCTGGCTTCTTAGCGGTCACTACTTACCCTCCGTGGGTCGCCAACATAGTGCATGTACTGAAGAAAGACGGTAAGGTACGAATGTGCGTCGATTATCGGGATTTGAATAGGGCGAGCCCTAAAGATGATTTCCCGCTGCCTCATATTGATGTGTTGGTCGACAATACAGCTCAGTTCTCCGTGTTTTCGTTCATGGATGGCTTCTCCGGTTACAATCAGATCAAGATGGCGCCGGAGGACATGGAGAAAACTACGTTTATTACGCCTTGGGGAACATTTTGCTACAAGGTAATGCCTTTTGGTCTGAAGAACGCATGGGCCACTTACCAACGAGCAATGGTTACTTTGTTTCATGATATGATTCATCATGAGATTGAAGTCTATGTTGATGACATGGTTGCGAAGTCCCAAACGGAGGAGGGACATCTGGTCAATTTGCTAAAGCTTTTTGAGAGGCTTAGGAAGTTCAGGTTGAGGCTAAATCCTAACAAGTGTACTTTCGGAGTACGGTCTGGAAAACTACTGGGGTTCATCGTGAGTGAAAGAGGAATTGAGGTTGATCCTGCAAAGATAAAAGCAATACAAGAAATGCCAGCGCCAAAAACAGAAAATGAAGTTCGTGGTTTCCTGGGCAGAATAAACTACCTTGCAAGGTTTATCTCTCAGCTCACGGCCATGTGTGAACCGATGTTCAAACTGTTAAAGAAAAATCAGGCGATTATCTGGAACGAGGATTGCCAGAAGGCATTTGATAAGATAAAACAGTATCTATAGGAACCTCCAATCTTGATACCCCCAGTGGTTGACGGTAAAAGAATGAGTATCCTTAGTGGTTCATGATGGATTAAGGATCCCATTTTAAGACTCACTGATGAAGTCTAATTGCGAGGTCAAAGCAGTTTGCCTAGCCGACGCAGGGTGCCTGATGGCAAAAGATTGTGTATCCTTGTTGATCCGTGAATGATTAAGGATACCATTTCAAGACTTACTACTGAAGTCCAACCGCGATGTCGAAGCAGTTATCTCAGCTGACACGGAGTTCCTGATGGCAATGGTTTAAGTATCCCTATTGGGTTCATGATTGATTGAGGAGTTTGTTTCCGACTTTCTGATGAAGTCCGGCTGACGCCCGAGATGTTCTGTGAATGCCTGACGGCATAATCGACCATCCATTACCAGTTACCGCGTAACTGGTGACCCCTTGATGACTTGAGGACGAAGATCTACAGCAAAATCAAATGATCATCCTGACTGAGATTTGAGATTAGACCCTTCACAGGTTACCGTGTAACCAATTCCCCATCAGAGTACCGTGTACTTGTGCAATTGGCAAATTTCCGGGTTTATTGGTATTCAACCGTCTTTTACCTTGATTGTTTGAGAACTGTTCGCTTCTCACCCAGTCAGGTCCAAGCCGTTTGAATAGGGGCAGCTGTTGCACCCCAAAATTTGCCCAACTTTTCTTTACCTAGCTTATGTTTCATTTCATTCACATTAGCATTATCATTTGCATTTCATTGACATGTATGCAGGAGATTGTTGCACCCCAAAATTTTACCAACCTTTATTTACCCATCAAGTGTTTGAAGGTTGATACCTTCATCAAAAAGTTCAAGAGATCCTCAGAGAAATTGGTTGAAACCAAGGTTGTGTGTCTCATAACTTGAGAGTTGTGGGAGCTCCTCAGATGATTCTGAGACTATGAGAGTGAACTTGATGCTTTGAGAAAGTTTATGAGATGTCTTGAAAGCCATCATGAAGCCCAGAGAGGTCATTATGCAAGAATTCAGAAGATTCAGCCATGAATGGTAGAATTAGGGTTTTGACTGGGTCAACCCTAGGTCAACTGAAGATTTGGAGAAGGTTGAGACCTAATCCAAGAGCCATGAGATCATGGAATGATGTATTGAGATACTATAAGGATGATTCCTATACCAACTCATCATGATTGAGGAGTTTGAGAAGTTTTAAGCTAGGGTTTCTAAGGATGGACAGTGTAAAATCCCCTAGTTTGATCCCTATCTTCCAGGCAGTTTTAGCTCAAGTTGTGATTGTCATATCATCTTCCCCACAACATGAATGTTGTAGAGCTTGTTCTTAGCTTTAATTTGAGTGGTAGAAGTACTTTATAGTATTTGTGGAGCTCAAGTTATGGTTTTGGCAAATTACAGGTCATCTGAGGTATGTGAATCTGGGTCCTTGAAAGTCACCCAACTTGCAGACAACTTTTTCCCTAGTAGTATTATTCCTATGATCTCATGGTCAACATGAATGTTTAAGAGCATCTTCTTAGCTTTCTAGAGAGTACTAGAAGTCCTTGATAGGATTTGTAGAACTCAACTTATGGCTTTGACAAGCCAAGGGCATTTTGGTCATTTGGAAGTTATAGGTCATTTCAAGCATGTGGCCATATCTCCTACTTCCAAGCTTCAAATGGAAAAACCTTCAACATCAAAGTTGCTTAGAATGATGTTTTAAGGCTAGTAGGGTGGTCATGAGATGTTGGAAAGGCTCATATCAAAAAGTGATAAAAATGGCCTAAAAATGAGGCATAAGTTGATTCAAGTGAAATGGAAAATCATAAAATCCAAGCTATAAACCCTAACCATGTCATATGATAGGTCATTTTGACTCCAAAGGACATTTTAAGAACAATGGTTCAGCCACAAATTTTATTTGAGGCTTAAATTTTGGGGTTGCTTTGTAATTTGGTTACTTGCATAATGAGGTACCAAACCAAAACAAAGAAAAGCTTAATAAACAAGGTGTTTAAGCATTGTATCTTGGCCTAATTCTCATGTAAGGAGAAAATCAAGTTATTTACCCAAGCTACAAGGGATTTTGTCATGATATATCATATGGTGAGAAGTGAAATGCAAAGTATCATGTCATGAAAGTTCAAGTTCCTACTAGATGGTTCTAGGAGGTTCTAGACCTTTCTAAATCAGTCTATATATTGAATACCATCTCCATTGGTGAAAGGTTGGTGATTGTTGATGTTAATGGTGGTAGAGAATAGAGATTGAACCAAAATTCTCCATTTTGCAAATTGTATTGAAACTTCATTTTTCTCTTCATTACCCTTCCATTTTTCTTCACAAATCATCACTACAAACATCCCTGAGTATGTTCATGCTAGCTTGAGGTTCCATTGTTGAAGAATTGGAGGAGTTCCAAGTGAAGTTTCAAGGGAGCAAAAGGCATTGGATCTTGAGATACAAGCCATTTCCATCAAATCTTGTGCAAGCAGAGGATTGTTCATCACCTAAGGACTATTCTTGAGGATCTACAAGGCTTGATTCGAAGCTTTTCAACACCTACCATTGCAAGAATCAAGGTAAGCAAAATCACTTCCACACTCTGATTTAGGCATGGCTAGGGTTAGTTCTTGTTGTAAAACCATTAGAGACCATTAGGTGATTCATTTGGATGAGTTTAAGACCAATTGGTGAGGTTTCTTCCATGGTGGTTAATTCTTGATGGAGTTAGAATGAGTGATTTAGTGGGTTATAGTGCACGATTTTTGGCTAGTTTTAATCAGCATAACATAAGGATCATTTCTATATAAAGATTGTTGAGTTTGGTGAGGGTCAAAAACTGAAGAAAGTTTGAGTTCATGGAAGTGCACCACTCGGTTTGGAGGATTTATGGGGTTTCAATGAAATCCAATGGCATGGTTGTGTTCTACGTGAAAAATAGAGTAACTTTGGTTTTTTTATCGTGTCAAATGGTGGAGAGACGAGGGAGAACGAAGGAGGGAAAGTCTCACGCATGGAGCTTGTGTTCTAATGGAGTTCTGAAACCCTAGGTCTCAAGGAGGAAGATGATAGCGTTACCGTTGGATCGTGCGTGGAATATTTGACCAAGGAGCCATCTAACGGCTGGTGTTCAAACGCGAATGTGGAGGGAAGCCAGCAGCGTCAAAACGCTGCGTTTTACTTAATGTACCAGCGTGGGCTTCATGTGCAATTGCTATCCAAACCCCCTTTCCAAGTCCAATCACGTTTTGTACTATAATTCATTGCTATATGCACCGTGTTTTTAATCTTTTTCTTTTCATTTTAATTAGTTTTCTGATTAATAAACTGGGCCCAGGCGCTTCGCTATTGCCACCCCCATGCTGGGCCCAAATATGAATAATGACTGAATCTTATTTCTATGTGCACCCACCTCATTAATTCCATATAAAATTCACTCCAAATTTTTTATATATTTAAAAATTCATAATAAAATGAAAAATGAATATTTTTTAATGAGACTTTTTTTCCCATTCTCCATTTTATGTCTAGAAAAATATAAAACCATAAAATAGCCATTTTATTTCATTTTTATATTTGTTGCATATTTTTACTTTTAATTGCTTTTTTAATTCTTTTAGTTGATGCATGATCTTGTAGATTTTATTTAGGGTAGTTCCCTTAGGATTTTGAGTTCAATCTTTTTAGGATGATTATATGAATGGTTTAGGTTCCCCCTGAATTAATGCCATATTTTTGTGAAACTTTTTAGGGTAGTTTTAATTAGGTAGTTCTAAGTAGTGTAGAATTAGTTCAAAACTTTAATATAGGTCAATAATAATTTTAGATTTAGGGCTTGTAGGGCAATTTAGTCTATGGGGAATATATGGGACTTAAGGGTAGTTATGTAGGGGCCCCTAGAATTTATATTAGGATTTAATAGAACAATGTACTATTTTTGGTTGATTTTTGAATTGAATGATTGTTTGTGTGACCTTTAGGGCAAGTTTTGTTTAGTTTGCTTTGCTTTGGGGTTTCCCTTTGGTTTGAGGAGCTTGGTATCTCATTGTGGAGCATGGTGGAGCATACTAGAAGATTTCAAGAGGCTTGGAGGAGCTTGAGGAGCTTGTTCTTCTTCTTTTTGTCTTGTTTTAGGGCTAGGATTAGGGAGAGCTTAGAGGTAGATAATTTCTTTCTCAAACATGGATAGTATTCTTCACATCCATTCCTCCCTATGATTCAAAGTCCTTCCAGGGTATACACCTCTCTCCTTTGGAGGGATTAGTGCTATACCTAGGAGGTAGAACTTTTGAGGGAACCCTTCACCTGATATTGAACCCTTATAGGTCACCTTTGGTGATCAAATAAGCAGTTCAATATCCCCCAGCTTATCCAGTAGTGATTCTCTCTGATTTTGATTTGTCTTGAGAGCTGTCAGAGCCTGAGCATGAAGATGAAGACTTCATTGAAGATTCTTGAAGAGGAGGAATCCTTGAAGACTGCCATTCCAGCTGAAGCCTGAAGAGCATGAAGATCAAGTTGATACTTGAAGATCCCTGAAGATGGTGAAGCCTGAAGGTGGAGCTGGTCAAGAAGCTGAAGCTTAGGGGAGAAGATGAGTTGAAACTCATGTTGTAGGGTTGATACCTGAAAAGCAGTTGATGATTGAAGTCTGAAGACTGAGTTGCTGCTGGAGGAGCTGAGGTTTTCTTCTGTTTTTCTTTTCTGTATTGTGTGTTTTGTCTGATTTGTCTGTTGCATTAGATTAAGTCCATCTAGAATAAGTAGAATCTAGGAGCATGTTTGCATTAGAGGTTGAGTTGCTCCCTCTACTTGTATTGTTACTATGTGGCTTTTCTTGTGGGTATTCGGTAGAGCCCAACTCCCTTGCCCTTGTGGTTTGTTTGCCTGATGGCATTTCATTTCTTTTATCTGTATGATTGCAGTTTACTGTTTATTTCTTGATAGCATGTTGTTTATCTTTCAGTATGATTACTGTTATTTCATGACTGGCTTGAGGTTGAGACGAGCTTGTGGAGGCTGAAGCCCCCACACATTTCCTCCCTCACTTGCATTGCATGCATTTTACTGTTAAGCTGATGCTTTGTCTGTTTTGGTGTATCATTGACATGATCCCTTAGGACTCTCATTTCCTTTGATAAGGATTTGATAATAGAATCTTAGGTTGAAACCTATGCATGACAACATCTAGGAGTTCCCTGTTCAAACCTCAACCACAGGATGAATCCATGGCATGACAACAGTAGGACTTGATAGTCTCCCTCCTAGTTGGGCCTGTTCTCTTCTCACCTCAAAACAGTTTAAGATACAGTAATCATGAATGATTTCTTTCGTACGTTACGAGCCTTAAGCTATCTGAGAAAGGATTGTGGGAGAGCTTCTTTTCCACAGTCTGGATGTTTAGTATGGTACCCTTTGGGTGACATGCGACGCATTCACTCTCAGGTCATAGTCTCTAGTGCGGTTGAAATCGCAAACACAATAAAAAACACTTCTTTCGTAAAAGACAGGAAATAAGCCGTAGTTTCCCGAACTACGTGAGCTCTGATCTCTCATGCCTGTTGAGAGTACGTAGGCACAAGATGGCGAAGTCTTGGCGAGCTACCTTCCCCCATAACCCTTCGTAGGCCGAACTACGTTGACTCTGATTTCTCATTCTCTGATGAGAATACGTAGGCATAAAGTGCGACGCTTTGCCGAGTCATTTTTATTTTCTTTTTCAGCCAACCTTGATAGGTAGATAGATTATAACCAACCCGTCCAAGTAAACAAACAAGCGAGGATCCCGTCGAGTACGACGGACGTGAAGGGTGCTAATACCTTCCCCTTGCGTAACCGACTCCCGAACCCAGACAATGGTTGCGATGACCTTGTCTTACCCTTTTTCGTCAGGTTTTTCCGATCGTTTCCTTTCCCGCTCTGAGGGATAAATAACGAAAGGTGGCGACTCTTCTGTTGTGCCGACACCTTATTTTCGCGCAAGCGACAGCTGGCGACTCTGCTGGGGATATCAATCCAGAATCTCTGGTTTTCTGGTTCCCTATGAGAGTCAATCCTAGCGCTTGTATGTTTACTTGTTGGGTTGCGTTTATTTATCGCATTTTTTACTTCTCGCACTTTATTTCCCGCATTTTATTTTCAGTATAATATGATTATTTGTGCTGTTGTGGGATGGGAGTTCTGATGAGTGAGAAGCCAGACCCAGGCTTGAGTGCACTATAGACTTAGAGTGGAAATTAGTGGGCGCGTGCTTGCTTTGCAGGAACTAGTGTCTCATGAAATCCACACTCAGACGAGGTTCATCCGGTTGGCTTCACTTTCAACCCTTTGGGTTGAGACGGTTGCTGGTTTGGTGGATTGTCGACTCTGGGGACCGATCATTTGTGATTCAGCTAAGTGAGGCCTCTTCATGAGCTGGTGATGCCACACCTTCTGGGTATCGTATCACCCCTCTTGAAAGTCTGTGACGCTGATGAACGCATAGGATGCCGTACCTTGAGTCAGTTTAGGTCCATACCTGTGAGTGGGATTGGGTTTATTGCAGGAAACTTTGACCTTCAGACTACCTGGTTTTCTTGACAGTGAATCAGTTATGTTGGTACCAGGGTTCTCAGATGCGGATTTGTCTGTTCTTGATAGAGCAGGTTTTGATCAGAGGATCTTATCATTAGATATGTCTGTTCCTGATATAGCAGGTGTTGATCAGAGGATCTTATCATCAGGTGTATGTCTGTTCTTGAGAGAGCAGGTTTTGATCAGAGTATTGTCATCAGTGGTTTGTTTTTGATAGAGCATATTTCTGGGGTCTGAAGATCTCATCAGCAGATGTTATTTGTTCTTGATAGAGCAGATTTTGAGTGGGGTCTGAAGATCTCATCAGCAGCTGTATGTTTGTTCTTGATAGGGCAGATTTTTGATTCGGGGTCTGAAGACTTCGTCAGCAGATATTTCTTGATCATACATCTGGGGTCCTTATTATCAAACATTTGTTCTCGACAGAGCAGAATTTTGATCCTATGTATATGGTCCTATCAGATGGTTGTTCTTAGCAGATCAGATAAGTGGTCTTACACCGGGGTTTTCTTCTCATCAGTGATTGTTGATACAGAATCTCCACAGCAGTTACCTGGATATATTATTGCATGACTGCATTTTTGCATTAGTTTGCATGACATTTGCATTTCATTAACGCGTGTCTGTGTTGCAGGTACCGTTTCCCCGATCCAGGATTTCTTGCCTCCTATTGTATTATTATGGCCTCTGTTAGGAAGACTGTTGCGTATAAGTTCCCGACCCCTGATGTGTCGAAGTTGACTGGTTTGATAGATCTAGCAGGTGATTCTGTGAAGGATGAGTTCAGGAAGTTTTATGGCCGGTTGCTCAGTTTGGTTTGCAAGCCTCCTACGCTCGAGTTGAATGGGTTACTTGCTCTGTTGCAGTTCTATGACCCTCCACTGAGATGTTTCACTTTTCAGGACTTCGTTCTCGCGCCGACGCTGGAAGAGTATGCTGATTTGCTGGGTGTGCCTATCAAAAGGCAAATGCCTTTTGTCCATATGGATGCTGAGCCCGATCTGGCTGGTTTGGCTCCTTCACTTCATTTGGACGCCTCTGAGTTAGTAGTGACGAGTTGGAACAAGGTTCATGGGTTCTCCTTGCAGTTTCTGGTAGCTAAGGCTCAGCAGTGTGCTAAGGACAGATGTTGGGACGCATTCAATGCCATCCTCGCTTTATGCATATATGGCATTATCCTGTTCCCCAACATGCCGGATTTCGTAGACTTTGATGCATTTCACATCTTTGCTTCAGGGAATCCAGTCCCTACTTTAATCGGAGATGTCTATCACTCAGTTCACTACAAGAATGAGAACCGGAGAGGGAAGAATGTCTCGTGCTGCGTACCGTTGCTGTACAAATGGTTTGATAGCCATCTGCCCAAGAGGGGTTCTTTCGTCTTGTCTGCAGCCACAGCTGAGTGGCCTGAGCATCTGATGAGTTTATCTGCAGAAGATATTGATTGGTTCGACAGAGACAGGTTAGGTACTGAGGTGATCTTCAGTTGTAGTGGGTTTCCTAATGTACCTCTGATAGGTAGGAAGGGTTGCATAAACTACAATCCGTCGTTGCTAGTTCGTCAGTTCGCGTATGCATTGAGGACTCCGCCGAAGGAGGAAGAGGTACAGGAATCTCTGTACCTCACGGGTACTCTAGAGGGGGATTTGTTGTCCAAGCTTCAGCGTGCATGGAACAGTATCAGTAAGAGAGGAAAGCCTTTGTTGGGAAAGAGCAACAGTCAAGCCTACCCTCCTTATTCAGCATGGATCAGAGCCAGAGCCAACACTATAGGGATGCCATTTCCTCATGCCAGACCAGAGAGTCCTCCACCAATCGAAAAACCTACTACTGTGTCCATTCATCAGCATAACCAGGTATAAGCTGAGCGAGATGAACTGAAGCGGGCGAACGCAGAACTGGAGAAGGAGTTAGCTCAGCTTCGAAGTGAACGGAACGAGGCCGTACATGCTTTCAAAAAGCAAACAGAGCTGGTAAACCAACTGGGTACAGACCTGGCGAAGCAGATTGCTGATCGTGAACGATTGGGTCAAGACTTCATGGCTGTTAATGACGTACTAGCTACGAAGAAGCAGCATTTGGACGAGGCATATCGGAGGATATCTAAGTTTGACCAGCACTGGAAGGCTTCCCTGGCCACCAGGAAGGAGCGAGAGGATAAGCTGATGCTGCAGATCTCCAAGCTGGAAGCCGAGGTGAAGGACAGTGAGCGAAGGTTTGATGAAGAAACCGCCCGCAGGTACGCCGCCGAAGGCCAACTCAACAAAGCCCTTGCCAACCTGAAGGAGCATAAGATGATGTTCGAGTCTAAGAAGCGGAAACTGGAAGATTGCTTCGGCGAAGGAGCATGGGAATGTTCAGTTCAGGGACTTCATTATACTATTGTGCAGAGGGAACTACTCGTCAAAGGGTTGCTCACTTTGCCAGATCATCCAGAGACGAAGGAGTTATTAGCAGAGTATCGCGCCCGTGGCCGTACTTGACTAGCTTGTATTCCTTTTGTTTTGATCTTTGTTGTATGCTGACCATCACCAGACTTGTTGGCTGAGGTCACGCTGTGGATTTGTTTTGTACTTGCTGATGCTATGTACTGCCTTGATAGGCCTTTCCATATATATATGAGATTGATGTTTCCATGATTGGGCTCAGATTTCTTCTTATTATTATTATTATCAGCACTGGCACTAAGGCACTAGGATCGGGGGAAATCTCCCAAGCACACAGACACACGCATGCATCTGCATAAAGCATTTGCATGACGTACATCTTGTTGTTTTTTCCTAACTTTCAGTGTTTGAAGGTTTTTTCAAGTTCACAGGTTCCAAGTTGTTTCCGGTCTCCAGGATTGATCAAAGATTCATTCACCGTTATTCAACTCGAGCTAATCAGACAAGGATCATGGATCAGGTGCAGTCAGATGTTCAAGAGCTCCGTGAACGGATGGATCATTTTATGGAACTGATGCAGGTAGTCGCTAATGGTCAGGGCCAGCTCCGGACTCTGGTTCAACCTTTGATCTCCAGGGTTGATAGTAACGTCATACTTCATGGCGGGGTTGTGCCTACTCCTCCTCCAGTTGATACTCCGCAGAATGTTGTTCCTGTTGCCGGGGGCAACGACAGTGCTAATGGAAACGTGATGGCCAATATCGGACTCAATGCGACGGGCGTCGGCAATGGTAGTCTGGGAGCTAATGTCAACATCGGGCCGGTCAACGGCAATGTTGGCGTCGGAAATCTGGTGGTGCCTCAACCGTGGCTTGAGGATCATCAGGATGATGTATTTTCGCAAAGAGGTGCGGAAGCTGAGTTGAATGCTGAAGCGCGGCTCAGGTTCAAAGCACTGGAGGACAAAATGAGAGACATTGAGAATCAGAATACATTGGGCGTTGATATGTCCAAGCTGGGGTTAATTGCTGATTTCAAGATACCTCCTAAGTTCAAGGTGCATGTCTTTGAGAAGTATAAGGGTACTACTTGCCCTCATGTCCACCTTCGATCATATTATAGAAAGATGTCTGCCTATTCCGACGATGAGAAGTTGCTGATGCACTTCTTCCAAGATAGTCTTTCTGGTCCATCCCTCGAGTGGTACATGGGCTTGGAGCCCACTACCGTGCGCACCTGGAAAGATCTCGCTGAAGCGTTTGTCCTCCACTATCAATACAATAGCGACTTGGCCCCAAACCAAGTCCAGCTCCAGAACCTTTCGCAGAGAAATAATGAAGGCTTTAAGGAGTACGCCCAGCGGTGGCGTGAGTTGGCTGCTCGGGTTCAACCGCCGATGGTCGAACGCGAGCTCGTGCAGATGTTTGTTGCTACCCTTCCTGGGATCTACTATGAAAAGCTAGTCAGCGGTATGTCGGGGACGTTCTCAGCTCTCATCACTATGGGCGAGCACGTCGAGAATGGTATCAAGATCGAAAAAATTCAAGGTGAATCATCCTCAGCTGGAGGAGGTGGAAAGAAACCTTATGCTGGTAAGCGAAGAGAAGGGGATGCAAGTGTTGTCACCAACGCTCGGAGAAAGGGCAAGGGCCCTCAGCAGCAGATAGCCAATATAAATATCCCAGCAGCTCCGCAACCGCAGCAGCAGCAACAACAACAACCGAATCAGCAGGGATATAGAAAGTACCAGAATCGGGCTCCTTTGGCAAACCGTCACTTCGAAGCACCACCCATGTCGTATGCGCAACTCTTGCAGACTTTGCTTCAGCTTCAGTTGGTTCAGAAGAGGACGATGGCTCCCTTGACAGGAGCACCACCACCAGGGTATGACGCAAATGCCACTTGCGATTTCCATACAGGGGCACCAGGCCATACGATCGAGAACTGCAAAGCCTTTAAGCACAAAGTGCAGGACCTGGTAGATGCCAAGGTTATCAACTTTTCCGATAATGTGCCCAATGTCACAAAAAACCCTATGCCTAATCATAGGGGAGGAGGCGTGAACGCCATTATCGAAGAGGAGAGTGCAAATCTGCTGACCGATGTCAAAGACCTAAAGACGCCGCTTAGTTTCGTCAAGGCTAAGTTGTTGAAGAAAGGGTTCTTTCCAGGATGCGGAGAGTTATGCATGGATTGTGCTACACATTCTGATGGGTGTGAGCAGTTGGTAGAAGGTATCCAAAGTATAATGACCGAGGGTATTTTGCAGTTCAGCCGGAGGGCTGAAAGTGTGTCGGGGGAAGTAGTGTTGAAGCAGGCAGATGAAGTCGCCACCATCACCATTCCTCGTCGACCAATAACTATTTCTGCGCCCCGACCGCCTACAATCACTATTACCAGAGCTGGGCCGATCCCATTCGAGAACACTAACGCCGTTCCGTGGCATTATGGCGCCGAAGTCTATTGCAATGGTCAGAGGTTAGAGCTGGAGCCGTATGGGTCGACGGTGCAGAATCTCGCAGGAGTCAGTGGTATTACTCGAAGCGGAAGAGTGTTCGCACCGACAGAGGTTGTGGCAGAGAAAGTGGTCAGAGCTGATGCTGCTAATAAGGGCAAAGGCAAAGCCGTCGAAGAGGTCCCTTGTGGGGCAGAGAAGGATTTGCTAGTCAAAGATGCCGAAGAGTTCATGCGGTTAATCAAGAAGAGCGACTACAAGATTGTAGACCATCTTCATCAGACTCCGTCAAAGATTTCTATTCTCAATTTGTTGCTGTGTTCTGAAGCGCACCGCAACGCGTTACTGAAGGTATTGAACGCTGCCTACGTACCGCAAGAGATATCAGTGAATCAGCTAGAAGAGGTGGTAGCCCATGTTAATGCTAGCAATGGGCTAGGATTCACAGATTTAGAGCTGACTCCTAAAGGGAGAGATCACAACAGCGCCTTGCACATCTCGATAGAGTGCAGAGGCACAATCATGTCGCATGTCCTGGTGGACACGGATTCGTTGCTTAATGTGCTTCCGAAGAAGGCATTAATGAAGTTGGACACTCGTGGATTGCTTTGCACGCCCAGTGATCTGGTGGTGAAAGCATTTGACGGAACTAAGCGCCACGTTTTCGGAGAGTTGACCCTGCCAATTCAAGTTGGTCCGGAAACGTTCGATACGGTTTTTTATATCATGGACATCATGCCTGCCTACAGTTGCCTCTTAGGTCGGCCATGGATCCATGCTGCTGGTGCCGTGACGTCCACGTTGCATCAAAAGCTCAAATATGCTGTCGGGGGAAGCATAGTGACCGTCTGCGGTGAGGAGGACATTATGGTGAGCCACTTGTCATCCTTTAAGTATGTTGAAATGGATGGCGAAATCCATGAAACTCTCTGCCAAGCATTTGAAGCCGTCAAGGTGAAAGAGGTAGCTCCTGTCGTCACAGAGAAGCAAGAGATGAATCTCTCCTCATTCAAAGAAGCTCGGGTCGTCGTCGAAGCCAGTTCTACCCCGGGCTGGGGGCATATTTTGGAGATACCGATCAAGCAGGATAAGTTTGGATTGGGGTATTCTCCTGAAGCTGAAGCTTCATCTTCTTCGTCTAGCAGTGCGTCACGGGGTAAGGGGCCGATCCTATTTACCAGTGGCGGAGTGATTTTCGAAAGCATCAACGCGGCGTCTGAAGACAGCGGGGATAGCGATTGTGATCTTGACGCTTGGATTCAGCCAAGCAAGCTGGGCGAGCGCCTCAACAATTGGACCATCAAGGAAATTATCCAGCTGACAAGTGAAGAGTAATGATTTACTTTTTACAATTATTGTACAACCCTATGTCCTACCCGGGGCATAGTGGTTTTATTGTCAGGGCCTTATTGGATTATGTACATGCATTTTGTTAATAAATCAAAGGCGTTTTCTTCGTACTCAAATATTGTGTTCTCTGTTATTCCTGTTTTATGTTTATTTTGAGAAACAGTAAAATGGCAATGGGGTTTGTGCTAACCTGCATATTCTTGTTTTAAACTTAACCCTTGTTATTGCAGGATCCACATAACAGACAACATCGAATCTGGACCCTCTACGGCTCACTACGACTTCGATTGCCCGATCTATCAAGCCGAGGATGAGATTGACGAAGACGAAGACCTGCCGGAAGAGTTGGCCCGCTTGTTGAGACAAGAGGAAAAGGTTATTCTGCCTCACGAGGAGGAGATTGAGATCGTAAATCTGGGTTCTGAAGAGCTCGTCAGAAATGTCAGAGTAGGGGTTGCGCTGCAGAATGATGTCAAGCATAGATTGGTCGAGATGCTTCGAGAGTATAGTGACGTCTTTGCTTGGTCATACGAAGATATGCCCGGACTTGACACAGACATCGTGGTCCACCGCTTGCCATTGCGTGAAGATTGCCCTCCAGTCAAGCAGAAGCTTAGGAGGACGAGACCAGACATGGCTGTAAAAATCAAAGAAGAAGTCCAGAAGCAGTTGGACGCAGGATTTTTAGCCGTCACCACTTACCCTCCGTGGGTCGCCAACATAGTGCCTGTACCGAAGAAGGACGGTAAGGTACGCATGTGCGTCGATTATCGGGATTTGAATAGGGCGAGCCCTAAAGATGATTTCACGTTGCCTCATATCGATGTGTTGGTCGACAACACAGCCCAGTTCTCCGTGTTTTCGTTCATGGATGGCTTCTCCGGTTACAATCAGATCAAGATGGCGCCGGAGGACATGGAGAAAACGACGTTTATCACCCCCTGGGGAACATTTTGCTATAAGGTAATGCCCTTCGGTCTGAAGAACGCAGGGGCCACTTACCAGCGAGCAATGGTAACTTTGTTTCATGATATGATTCATCATGAGATCGAGGTCTATGTTGATGACATGATTGCAAAGTCCCAAACGGAGGAAGAGCATCTGGTCAAATTATTGAAGCTTTTTGAAACGCTTAGGAAATTCAGGCTGAGGCTGAATCCTAACAAATGCACTTTCGGGGTGCGGTCCGGAAAGTTATTAGGGTTTATCGTTAGTGAACGAGGTATCGAAGTTGATCCTGCGAAAATATAAGCCATTCAAGAAATGCCAGCGCCGAAAACAGAAAAAGAAGTTCGTGGTTTCTTGGGCCGAATAAACTACATTGCAAGGTTTATCTCTCAGCTCACGCCCACTTGTGAACCGATGTTCAAGCTTTTAAAGAAAGATCAGGCAATTACTTGGAATG
Source organism: Lathyrus sativus (assembly GCA_963859935.3). NCBI lineage: Eukaryota > Viridiplantae > Streptophyta > Magnoliopsida > Fabales > Fabaceae > Lathyrus > Lathyrus sativus. The sequence goes on along the minus strand of OZ012735.1, from coordinate 306,605,242 downwards.
AGGATTGCCAGAAGGCATTCGACAAGATAAAATAGTATCTTCAAGAACCTCCGATCTTGATACCCCCAGTGGCTGGACGGCCATTAATCATGTACCTGACGGTTCTGGAGAATAGTATGGGGTGTGTTCTCGGTCAGCACGACGAGACGGGCAGAAAGGAGCATGCCATTTACTATTTTGAGTAAAAAGTTCACTAAGTGTGAATCTCGATACTCGATGCTGGAGAAGACGTGTTGTGCACTAGCTTGGGCCGCCAAACGTCTACGACAGTACATGCTCAACCACACCGCTATGCTAATTTCGAAGATGGATCCGATCAAGTACGTCTTCGAGAAGCAGGCTCTTTCGGGCAGGATTGCCAGATGGCAAATGGTGTTAACGGAATATGACATTCAATACGTGTCCCAGAAGGCCATCAAGGGGAGCGTATTGTCTGATTACCTTGCCGAACAGCCAATCGAGGACTACCAGCCGATGAAGTTTGATTTCCCTGACGAGGATATTATGTTTCTCAAAGTGAAGGACTGCGATGAGCCGTTGCCCGGCGAGGGGCCAGATAGGAAATCTCAGTGGAAGTTGATATTCGATGGAGCGGTTAATTCCTATGGAAGTGGCATCGGGGCTATCATCACGACTCCCCATGGAGCCCACATCCCGTTTACTGCGAGACTGACGTTTCCAGTTACCAACAATGAGGCGGAGTATGAAGCATGCATTATGGGTCTAGAAGAAGCAATTGATTTGAGAATCAAGAATCTAGACGTGTATGGTGACTCAGCGCTTGTGATCAACCAAATTAAAGGGGAGTGGGAAACTCGTCAAGCGAATTTGGTGCCGTACATGAATTACGCTAGGAGGCTGCTTCCGTTCTTCGACTGAGTGGAACTTCACCATGTACTCAGGGCTGAAAATCAGATGGATGATGCCTTAGCCACGTTGGCTTCAATGTATAAGGTCAATTTTGGGAATGAGGCTCCAAGAATTGTTCTTTCGCATCTTGATAGACCGGCATTTGTCTTTGCAATCGAGGAGGCCGCCGACGGCAAGCCATGGTTCCACGACATCCAGACTTTCCTTATGACTAAGGAGTATCCTGCGGGTGCGTCAACCCAGGATAAGAAGACTCTGAGGAGGCTGTCTGGAAACTTTTATCTCAATCCTGATGGAGTGTTGTATAAGAGAAACCACGATCTCGTGCTACTCAGATGTGTGGATGAGAAAGAGGTGAGTATGCTCATGGAAGAAGTCCATGAGGGCACATTTGGTACGCACGCCGACGGGCATGCTATGATGAGAAAGATCCTGAGAGCAGGGTACTACTGGCTAACGATGGAGTCGGATTGCTTCAGATTCGCGAAGAAATGTCACAAATGCCAGATTTATGCTGATAAAGTTCATGTACCACCGTGCCCGTTGAATGTCATGTCCTCCCCTTGGCCGTTCTCCATGTGGGGCATCGACATGATAGGCAAGATCGAGCCCACTGCATCCAATGGTCATCGTTTTATTTTGGTAGCTATCGACTACTTCACCAAGTGGGTGGAGGCAGCCTCGTACGCCAATGTGACCAAGCAAGTGGTAGCTAAATTCATAAAGAGGGACATCATCTGTCGTTACGGAGTTCCCGAGCGGATCATTACTGATAATGGTTCGAATTTGAATAACAAGATGATGAAGGAGCTGTGCCAGAGCTTCAAGATTGAACACCACAACTCATCTCCTTACCGGCCGAAGATGAATGGCACCGTCGAAGCCGCCAACAAGAACATAAAGAAGATTATTCAGAAGATGGTTGTGACGTACAAAGATTGGCACGAGATGCTGCCGTTTGCATTGCACGGTTATCGTACGACGGTGCGTAAGTCGACCGGGGCAACTCCTTTCTCCTTGGTGTACGGTATGGAGGCGGTCCTACCGTTAGAAGTGGAGATTCCTTCTTTGCGAGTTTTGGTTGATGTGAAACTCGATGAGGCAGAATGGATTACGAATCGTTTGAACCAACTCAGCCTGATGGACGAGAAGAGGTTGGCATCGATTGTATTTGGCCGTCTGTACCAAAGCCGAATGAAGAAAGCTTATGATAAGAAGGTGCGTCCTAGAAGCTTTCAGACGGGTGATCTCGTCCTGAAGAAGATTCTTTCGCCACACTCCGATCACCGGGGCAAGTGGACTCCGAATTACGAAGGGCCGTACGTCGTCAGCAAGGTCTTCTCGGGAGGAGATTTGTTGTTATCCACGATGGATGGTGAAGATTTTGCATCCCCGGTGAATGCGGATGCAGTTAAAAAATACTTTGCTTGAAAGTGACCCGCTGGACAAAAAAAGAAAGAGTCCAGGCAAAAAAGGGGCATCCCAGCGAACCAAAAACAAAATAAAAGGTTCGGGAAAAAATTAGGGATATATTGAAAAAATGTACACCCGCGAAGTCGAAAACCTACACTGGGCGGCTTCGGCAAAAAAGGGTATCCCGGTGAACTAAAAACCCGTAAAGGGCGGTTCACGCAAAAGTTAGGGAGTTGAATAAGCAAATGACTGCGTTCTGCGTGTGGACTTTCATTGTTTAGTGGTTTGGAGGACCTGAGGGCCGTTTATCTGAATCAACCTCTTCCGAAGCTGAAGCGTCGGAGAAGTATCGAAGTCGAGTGGGTCTTAGAGGGATCAACTCATGGTGTTCGTCTACGCCTCGTTGCCGACATTTGTATATACTGATGTATATTTATGTTTTATTTTTGCGCGGCTTCCTTATTCCAGGAGCTTGCCTCTGTTGTAAAACATTTTTACCCATTCAGGGGTTCATTATCAATAAAATGCATATTATTCAGCAATTCTGTTTGCCTGTTTAGCATTTATCTGCTTTGTTTGCGAATGAAAACGCCGATGTTTTTGATAAAATGCGCATACATAAACTCACGGGCCTATGCCCATTGATTATTGAAAAAATTAATTACCTGAATATTGTCACGAGATAATAACCTTGATAGGCCCCTTTGAGAAGGGTATCTTGTCTGTTTGTTTGTGTTGTTGTAGGTGTAGCACCTTCCAGACAGTGCGCCGTGCGCATCCCCGAAGTAGGACGAGTCCTCCTTCTCCAGCAGAGTTCAGTGGTCTCTCCTCCGCAGAGTCCGAACGTGAGATCGTGAGCATTGATGTGTGTCCCCATGCAGAGAGGATTCTCTTCCCCAAGCAGACGCATCCTGAAGGAACGTCACCTCATCAGCTGAGTCGCGCGCCGAAGCTCGTATTCTTCCCCAGCACCTGGTCATAAGTGCAGATTTCGTAGAAGTGTTCAAGCGCCGAAGCAGGATTCTTTCCCCCGCACCGGGTCACAAGTGCAGATTTCATAGAAATGTTCGGGTGCCGAAGCTCGTGTTTTCCCCAGTAAAGTCGTCGAAGCAGGTGTCTCCCCCAGCACCGGGTCACAAGTGCAGGTTTCGCAGGAAACTGTTCGTACGCCAAAGTATGCAGTAACTGATGGTGCCAGACTGAAGTCTCCAGCGGAATTGAGATTCCCCGCCAGAGCCGTATTCTCTCCCGAAGTCGGATGGTTCCCTCTTCCCCAGTAGAGTGTTGGAACAGCTGATGCTGTATTCCCCTGCAGAGTTGTATTCTCCCCTGAAGTCGGATGATTCCTTCTTCCCCAGCAGAATTGAAATTCCTCATCAGAGTTGTACTCTCCAGCGAAGTAGAATGATTTCTCTCTCCCCGGCTGAGTTCGCGAACCCCAAGAGAGCCGAATCCTCGGAAACAATAGGGACCACGATTGGTTGTCCCTAGCAGAGTGTTGAACAACTGATGCTGTATTCCCCCCAGAGTCGCACTCTCTCCAGTGAAGCAGAATGATTTCTCCTTCCCCAGCCAAGTTTGCAGATACCCAAGAGAGCCGAGTCCTTGGAAAATGATCAGACCATGACTGGTCTTCCCCAGTGGAGTGTTGCAGCTGAAGTTGTCTCCCCACAGAGTTGTTATCCCCAGAAGAGTAGCCGAGACGGCCACGCAGTTTATTCTCGCGATTGATATCGCGTCCCTTCAGCAGGTCCAGGTTCTCGTAGAGCTTCGTTCCCCTGCAGTAATCAACTGAAGTTGTTTCCCCTGCAGCGGTCAACTGAAGATCATTTCCCCAGACGGAGTCCAATTGATATTGGCGTGTTCACGCTCTCCTCAGCAGGATGATCCCCCTATCTGAGTAGTTCTTTCTCCTTGACAGGAGGAGCCCCCCTCGGCATTTATTTTGCTGACGGGAGCGCATTATCGTGCATGATTGCATAGCATTTAGCATAAATGCATAACATTCAGCATAAACGCATAGCATCTCCACCGTGTGGAACATGGCGCCGAAGCATGTGCATAATAAACATGATCTAGGTTGTTACCATTTTTGTTTTACAGGTGTTCCGCCGAAGGATCAGTGGCTCAGGATGATTCTCGGCATTCTCCCCAGCGAAGTCGCGTGTTCAGGATGATTCCTGAAATTCTCCCCAGCGAAGTCTTCAGTTCAAGATGATTCTTGAAATCCTCAGCAGGGCCGTATGCTTAAGATGATTCTTAAGACCCCAATGCAGCCTCCAGAGTTGGTTGCTCAAATTGATACTTGGAGTCTCCAGCTAAGATCGCCCAGGATGGTTCCTGAAGCCCCAAGAGAGCCGAGTCCTTGGAAGCTGCTCAAGCCATGATTGGTTTGTCCCCGGCAAGAGTTGTCCAGGATAATTCCTGGAATCCCCAACAAAGTGCTTGCTCAGAACGGTTATCGGTTCAAGACGATTCTTGAAGTCCTCAGCAGAGTTGATTCCTCCAGAATGATTTCTGGACCCCCGGAGCGGAGTTGCTTGATAGCTCTCCGAATTCCTCAGCGGTGGAGCGTCATCCCCAGCAACGTTTCCGACGGCGAAGTTGAAATCTCCCTTTGAAGACTCCAGGATTGAAGTCCGACCGGGTTAATGAAGCGGTTTTCTCAGTTTCTCCGAATACCTGATGATATGATCGACTATGTACTACCGGTTACCGTGTAACCAATTCCCCAATGAAGTTTCTTCACCTCGACGGCGAGGTCAGAGGATGTTCGTTTCGACGGCGAGGTCAGATTATGTTTGTTTCCGGCGGCGATGTTGGATGTTGTCTTGACGGCGAGGTCAGATTATGTTTGTTTCCGGCGGCGATGTTGGATGTTGTCTTGACGGCGAGGTCAGATTATGTTTGTTTCCGGCGGCGATGTTTGATGGCCGTCTGACGGCGATGTCAGACTCTTCAGTTCTCCAGCGGCGATGTTGGGTATTTTGGATTCGACAGCGAGGTCAGATTATGTTTGTTTCCGGCGGCGATGTTGGATTGTTGTTTGACGGTGGTGCCAGACTCTTTAACTCCCCAGCAGAGGTTATGTTGAGGACTCAACGACGATGTCGGGTGTTTCCCAGATTATGCTAGTTTCCCAGCGGCGATGTTGGATGTTTGTTCGACGGCGATGCCAAATGTCTCTCAGAGTTATGTTTGTTTATGACGGCGATGTCAGATTCTCTATTTCTCCAGCGGCGATGTTGGGTATTTTGATTGTCCGACGGCGATGTCAGATTTAGTCTTCCAGCGGCGATGTTGAGTATTTTGATTGTCCAACGGCGATGTCAGATTTAGTTCTCCAGCGGTGATGTTGGGTATTTTGGTTGATCAACGGCGATGTCAGATTTAGCTCTCCAGCGGCGATGTTGGGTGTTTTGGTTGTCTGAAGACAATGTCAGAAGAAGTTAACGTGTATAACTTACGGCGATGTCAGATCAGTATTTCTCCAGCTAGTTGCTGTGCAGCTAGTATCGCAGTTTTTCAAAGATTTGTTCCCCTCAGAGCACCGTGTGCTTATGCAGTTGGCAAATTTTCGGGTTTACCGGTATTCAACCGTCTCACACCTTGATTGGTCGAGGGTCGTTCGCTCCTCACCCAGTCAGGTTCAAGCCGTTTGAATAGGGGAAGCTGTTGCACCCCAAAATTTGACCAACCTTTATTTACCCATCAAGTGTTTGAAGGTTGATACCTTCATCAGAAAGTTCAAGAGATCCTCAGAGAAATTGGTTGAAACCAAGGTTGTGTGTCTCATAACTTGAGAGTTATGGGAGCTCCTCAGATGATTCTGAGACTATGAGAGTGAACTTGATGCTTTGAGAAAGTTTATGAGATGTCTTGAAAGCCATCATGAAGCCCAGAGAGGTCATTATGCAAGAATTCAGAAGATTCAGCCATGAATGGTAGAATTAGGGTTTTGACTGGGTCAACCCTAGGTCAACTGAAGATTTGGAGAAGGTTGAGACCTAATCCAAGAGCAATGAGATCATGGAATGATGTATTAAGATACTATAAGGATGATTCCTAGACCAACTCATCATGATTGAGGAGTTTGAGAAGTTTTAAGCTAGGGTTTCTAAGGATGGACAGTGTAAAATCCCCTAGTTTGATCCCTATCTTCCAAGCAGTTTTAGCTCAAGATGTGATTGTCATATCATCTTCCCCATAACATGAATGTTGTAGAGCTTGTTCTTAGCTTTAATTTGAGTGGTAGAAGTCCTTGATAGTATTTGTGGAGCTCAAGTTATGGTTTTGGCAAATTACAGGTCATCTGAGGTATGTGAATCTGGGTCCTTGAAAGTCACCCAACTTGCAGACAACGTTTTCCCTAGTAGGATGATTCCTATGATCTCTTGGTCAACATGAATGTTTAAGAGCATCTTCTTAGCTTTCTAGAGAGTACTATAAGTCCTTGATAGGATTTGTAGAACTCAACTTATGGCTTTGACAAGCCAAGGGCATTTTGGTCATTTGGAAGTTATAGGTCATTTCAAGCATGTGGCCATATCTCCTACTTCCAAGCTTCAAATGGAAAAACCTTCAACATCAAAGTTGCTTAGAATTATGTTTTAAGGCTAGTAGGGTGGTCATGAGATGTTGGAAAGGCTCATATCAAAAAGTGATAAAAATGGCCTAAAAATGAGGCATAAGTTAATTCAAGTGAAATGGAAAATCATAAAATCCAAGCTATAAACCCTAACCATGTCATATGATAGGTCATTTTGACTCCAAAGGACATTTTAAGAACAATGGTTCAGCCACAATTTTGATTTGAGGCTTATAATTTTGGGGTTTCTTTGTAATTTGGTTACTTGCATAATGGGGTACCAAACCAAAACAAAGAAAAGCTTAATAAACAAGGTGTTTAAGCATTGTATCTTGGCCTAATTCTCATGTAAGGAGAAAATCAAGTTATTTACCCAAGCTACAAGGGATTTTGTCATGATATATCATATGGTGAGAAGTGAAATGTAAAGTATCATGTCATGAAAGTTCAAGTTCCTACTAGATGGTTCTAGGAGGTTCTAGACCTTTCTAAATCAGTCTATATATTGAATACCATCTCCATTGGTGAAAGGTTGGTGATTGTTGATGTTAATGGTGGTAGAGAATAGAGATTGAACCAAAATTCTCCATTTTGCAAATTGTATTGAAACTTCATTTTTCTCTTCATTACCCTTCCATTTTTCTTCACAAATCATCACTACAAACATCCCTGAGTATGTTCATGCTAGCTTGAGGTTCCATTGTTGAAGAATTAGAGGAGTTCAAAGTGAAGTTGCAAGGGAGCAAAAGGCATTGGATCTTGAGATACAAGCCATTTCCATCAAATCTTGTGCAAGCAGAGGATTGTTCATCACCTAAGGACTATTCTTGAGGATCTACAAGGCTTGATTCGAAGCTATTCAACACCTACCATTGCAAGAATCAAGGTAATCAAAATCACTTCCACACTCTGATTTAGGCATGGCTAGGGTTAGTTCTTGTTGTAAAACCATTAGAGACCATTAGGTGATTCATTTGGATGAGTTTAAGACCAATTGGTGAGGTTTCTTCCATGGTGGTTAATTCTTGATAGAGTTAGAATGAGTGATTTAGTGGGTTATAGTGCACGATTTTTGGCTAGTTTTAATCAGCATAACATAAGGATCATTTCTATATAAAGATTGCTGAGTTTGGTGAGGGTCAAAAACTGAAGAAAGTTTGAGTTCATGGAAGTGCACCACTCGGTTTGGAGGATTTATGGTGTTTCAATGAAATCCAATGGCATGGTTGTGTTCTACGTGAAAAATAGAGAAACTTTGGTTTTTTTATCGTGTCAAATGGTGGAGAGATGAGGCAGAACGAAGGAGGGAAAGTCTCACGCATGGAGCTTGTGTTCTAATGGAGTTCTGAAACCCTAGGTCTCAAGGAGGAAGATGATAGCGTTACCGTTGGATCGTGCGTGGAATATTTGACCAAGGAGCCATCTAATGGCTGGTGTTCAAACGCGAATGTGGAGGGAAGCCAGCAGCGTCAAAACGCTGCGTTTTACTTAATGTACCAGCGTGGGCTTCATGTGCAATTGCTATCCAAACCCCCTTTCCAAGTCCAATCACGTTTTGTACTATAATTCATTGCTATATGCACCGTGTTTTTAATCTTTTTCTTTTCATTTTAATTAGTTTCTGATTAATAAACTGGGCCCAGGCGCTTTGCTATTGCCACCCCCCATGTTGGGCCCAGATATGAATAATGACTGAATCTTATTTCTATGTGCACCCACCTCATTAATTCCATATAAAATTCACTCCAAATTTTTTATATATTTAAAAATTCATAATAAAATGAAAAATGAATATTTTTTAATGAGACTTTTTTTCCCATTCTCCATTTTCTGTCTAGAAAAATATAAAACCATAAAATAGCCATTTTATTTCATTTTTATATTTGTTGCATATTTTTACTTTTAATTGCTTTTTTAATTCTTTTAGTTGATGCATGATCTTGTAGATTTTATTTAGGGTAGTTCCCTTAGGATTTTGAGTTCAATCTTTTTAGGATGATTAGATGAATGGTTTAGGTTCCCCCTGAATTAATGCCATATTTTTGTGATAATATTTAGGGTAGTTTTAATTAGGTAGTTCTAAGTAGTGTAGAATTAGTTCAAAACTTTAATATAGGTCAATAATAATTTTAGATTTAGGGCTTGTAGGGCAATTTAGTCTATGGGGAATATATGGGACTTAAGGGTAGTTATGTAGGGGCCCCTAGAATTTATATTAGGATTTAATAGAACAATGTACTATTTTTGGTTGATTTTTGAATTGAATGATTGTTTGTGTGGCCTTTAGGGCAAGTTTTGTTTAGTTTGCTTTGCTTTGGGGTTTCCCTTTGGTTTGAGGAGCTTGGTATCTCATTATGGAGCATGGTGGAGCATACTAGAAGATTGGAAGAGGCTTGGAGGAGCTTGAGGAGCTTGTTCTTCTTCTTTTTGTCTTGTTTTAGGGCTAGGATTAGGGAGAGCTTAGAGGTAGATAATTTCTTTCTCAAACATGGATAGTATTCTTCACATCCATTCCTCCCTATGATTCAAAGTCCTTCCAGGGTATACACCTCTCTCCTTTGGAGGGATTAGTGCTATACCTAGGAGGTAGAACTTTTGAGGGAACCCTTCACCTGATATTGAACCCTTATAGGTCACCTTTGGTGATCAAATAAGCAATTCAATATCCCCCAGCTTATCCAGTAGTGATTCTCTCTGATTTTGATTTGTCTTGAGAGCTGTCAGAGCCTGAGCATGAAGATGAAGACTTCATTGAAGATTCTTGAAGAGGAGGAATCCTTGAAGACTGCCATTCCAGCTGAAGCCTGAAGAGCATGAAGATCAAGTTGATACTTGAAGATCCCTGAAGATGGTGAAGCCTGAAGGTGGAGCTGGTCAAGAAGCTGAAGCTTAGGGGAGAAGATGAGTTGAAACTCATGTTGTAGGGTTGATACCTGGATAGCAGTTGATGATTGAAGTCTGAAGACTGAGTTGCTGCTGGAGGAGCTGAGGCTTTCTTCTGTTTTTCTTTTCTGTATTGTGTGTTTTGTCTGATTTGTCTGTTGCATTAGATTAAGTCCATCTAGAATAAGTAGAATCTATGAGCATGTTTGCATTAGAGGTTGAGTTGCTCCCTCTGCTCGTATTGTTACTGCGTGGCTTTGCTTGCGGGTATTCGGTAGAGCCCAGCTTCCTTGCCCTTGTGGTTTGTTTGCCTGATGGCATTTCATTTCTTTTATCTGTATGATTGCAGTTTACTATTTATTGCTTGATAGCATGTTGTTTATATTTCAGTATGATTACTGTTATTTCATGACTGGCTTGAGTTTGAGACGAGCTTGTGGAGGCTGAAGCCCCACACACATTTCCTCCCTCACTTGCATTGCATGCATTTTACTGTTAAGTTGATGCTTTGTCTGTTTTGGTGTATCATTGACATGATCCCTTAGGACTCTCATTTCCTTTGATAAGGATTTGATAATAGAATCTTAGGTTGAAACCTATGCATGACAACATCTAGGAGTTCCCTGTTCAAACCTCAACCATAGGATGAATCCATGGCATGACAACAGTAGGACTTGATAGTCTCCCTCCTAGTTGGGCATGTTCTCTTCTCACCTCAAAACAGTTTAAGATACAGTAATCATGAATGATTTCTTTCGTACATTACGAGCCTTAAGCTATCTGAGAAAGGATTGTGGGAGAGCTTCTTTTCCACAGTCTGGATGTCTAGTATGGTACCCTTTGGGTGACATGCGACGCATTCACTCTCAGGTCATAGTCTCTAGTGCGGTTGAAATTGCAAACACAATAAAAAACACTTCTTTCGTAAAAGACAGGAAATAAGCCGTAGTTTCCCAAACTACGTGAGCTCTGATCTCTCATGCCTGTTGAGAGTACGTAGGCACAAGATGGCGAAGTCTGAATTACGTTGACTCTGATTTCTCATTCTCTGATGAGAATACGTAGGCATAAAGTGCGACGCTTTGCCGAGTCATTTATCTATTCTTTTTCAGCCAGCCTTGATAGGTAGATAGATTATAACCAACCTGTCCAAGTAAACAAACAAGCGAGGATCCCATCGAGTATGACGGACGTGAGGGGTGCTAATACCTTCCCCTAGCGTAACCGACTCCCGAACCCAGACAATGGTTGCGATGACCTTGTCTTACCCTTTTTCATCAGGTTTTTCCGATCGTTTCCTTTCCCGCTCTGAGGGATAAATAACGAAAGGTGGCGACTCTTCTGTTGTGCCGGCACCTAATTTTCGCGCAAGCGATAGAGATCAAGAGGTATGATTACCAATTAAGGGCTACACAAGACTTTGAAGCTAGCTAAGAAGGTTATTCAAGTGTTCAAGGGTTGATATCCTTGTGAGAGAAGAGAAAAGATCCTCAGAGAGAGTGGTTGAAACCAAGTGTGTGTGTCTCCTAGCTTGAGGGTTGTGGGAAGTCATCAGATGATTCTGAAGCCATGAAGTTAGACTTGAGGTCTTGAGAGAGCTCATGAGAAGTGTTGAAGATCATTTTGAGGCCTAGACAGGTCATTGTGCAAGAATAAGAAGCCTCAGCCATGATTGTTGCAGCTAGGGTTTGACTGGGTCAACCCTAAGTCAACTGAGGATTTGAAGAAGGTTGAGACCTAATCCAAGAGCCATGTGATCATGGATTGATGAATTGAGATGCTATAAGGATGATTCAAGGTCAACTCATCATGATTGAAGAGTTTGAGAATTTTCAAGCTAGGGTTTCTAAGGCTTGACAGTGTAAAATTCCCTAGTTTGACCCCTATCTTCAAGGCAGTTTAGCTCAAGATGGGATTGTCATCTCATCTTGCCCCCAACATGAATGTTGTATAGAATGATCTTAGCTTTAATTTGAGTGCTATAAGTCCTTGATAGGATTTGTAGAACTCAAGTTATGACTTTGACAAGTTACAGGTCATCTGAAGTATGTGAATTTGGGGGCTTGAAAGTTGTCCAACTTGCATGAAACTTTTGCCCTAGAAGGATGATTCGTATGAACTTTTGGTCAACATGAATGTTGTTCCTTATCCTCTTAGCTTTCTAGAGAGTACTAGAAGTCCTTGATAGGATTTATAGAACTCAAATTATGGCTTTGACAAGTCAAGGGCATTTTGGTCATTTGGAGATTATAGGTCATTTCAACCATAATGCCATAACTCCTATTTCCAAGCTTCAAATGGGAAAATGTTCAACATCAAACTTGTTCAAAATGATGTTTTAAGGCTAACCAAGAGGTCATGAGAGGTTGGAAATGCTTGTAGCTCAAAGTTTCAAAAATGGCTTAAAATAAGGATGATTTTCAAATGAACCAAAGATGGAAAATGGTATTTATGATCTACATGTCCAAACCAAGGCATGTAATATGTCATTTTGACTCTAAAACACATTTTAAGAACATTGGTTTTGCCACAATTTTGAACTGAAGTTTAATTTGTGGACTTTCTTTGAAAAGTAGTTACTTACATCTTAAGTAACATTTGCCAAACCAAAATTCAAGGCATGAACAAGGTCCCTTTCAATCCAAGCACATCCAAAATACCATTAGGGGAGAAATTGGAAGGGAATAAGGGTGATTACAAGCTGCTAGCAGAATTGTGCATACCATGGCATGAGATTGAAATCTTCATGACATGAGAAATTGAATTTCTCATTAGAAGGATCTAGAGCTTTCTAGATCATACCTACATGTTCTATATATTGAGTAGAGGTGATCCAAGGCCAAGGTTGGTGATGATTGAAGGAGAGAGCAGAGATTGAGATTGAAAACTCATTGCTTGCAACTGAATTCGGTTACACATTTCCATTCACTTTCCATCCATTTTCTTGATTGCAATCTCTTCCATGGAGGCTAGTGAATGATTCCAGATCATAATCAAGGCAAATTCGTGGCTGATTGGTGTTCATGATCTCAGATTTTGTCACCTACAACTCAGAGTTGAATCCAAGAATTGAAGCCATTTCAATCAAGTTTACTGCATACAGAAGCTTGGAATTGATTCACTGAAGGAGTCTGGTGCATTGGAGAGCTTGATTTGAAGGTTTACTACTTCTGTGCACACGAAATTCTCAGGTTAGTAACTTTCCCTCTCCAGCTTGAATTAGTTAGAATTAAGAGGAACTAGGATGTTAGATGCATTGTGGATTGAAGTAGGAAGGTTTTCAGATCGTTAATTTGAGAGTTAGTGACCAATTAGGGTTGTTACCATTTTTGGGGGAGATGTGGTTCTTGCGAATCTTGAGGTTTTAGAGAGAATTAATGGTATGATTGAGTTCCTTGTGAGATTTGGGACAAGTTTCATTAAGGGATTGTGGCCAATGGTGGATTCTATGGCAAGTTAGGGTTGTGAGAGGACGACCGGAGAATGTCACCAGCGGTGACTTTGGGCGCGCAGGTGGCCTGAGTTTCAAAAGTTTAAATTGGGGAAGATGACTTGATGGCCATCAGATTGTGGTTTGACTTGGACCAAAGACTTCATCCAACGACCACACGTGCTTCTAATTTTGTGAAGAGTTCTGAACTGAATGAAACGATGCATTTCATTAATCAGTGGTTTTTGGGCTTAAGGATCCAAGTGCTAATCACACCCCCTTTGTGGCCCAGTCTGGGAAATGAACTGATTCCTTTTACTATCTGCACCGTGCCTTTGTTTATTTTATTTGGATTTTCTATTATTTTTCATTTTATTCATGGATATTGATTAATTCTTAAAAAATGGAAAAATGATGCAATCAATCCCATTCTTTTTGCATTGAATTCATGATTGGATCTAGTATTTTTTAGATAAAAAATATTATTATTTCATGCATTTTCTGATTTTATGGGAATTTTTACATTTTAATTGATATTAAAATAACCATGTTTGATGCTTGATATTGGTGAATTTGGTTTGATCATGTGATGATGATTTTGGTCTTGATTTTTTGTGAGTAGTTAGCCTAGATATGCATGCTCCCCATAGATTTTTCTCACATTTTTGTGATGAATATAAGTGGTAGTTTAGGTTGAAACCTTTAGAGGCTCCATTTTTAGGGTTTATGGTTGATACCTTGTGGTTTGGATTTTATTTTTAGAACTAGGTGGATGATTCAACCTCTGATTTTTGTAGGGTAGATTCATGATTGAATTAGGGTCCCTTAGGAATTTTGGTAGGATTTTTCAATAAAGTTTACTATTTTTGCTTGATTTTAGTTTAGATGCTAGTTTTAGATGATTCTGAGGCACTAATTCAACTAGATTGATTTCTTTAGTTCCCTTAGATTAGGGTTTTTCTTTGCTTGCTTTTGGGTGATGATGAAGGCAAGTTGAAGATGCATTGGATTGCTTGGAGAGGATTGGATGTGAGGATCTTCCCTTCTTTTGGTGTAGTTTTGTTTAGGTGATAAGATTAGGGTTTTGTAGGTAGAGCTTCTAGATAGATTCTCTTCCTTCATAAACATGGATGATGTTGATCACTTCCATTCTTACCTATGATGTAAGGTCCCCTTGTAAAGGCCTCATCCCTCCTTTGGTAGGATGTGTGGCTCTTTGCAAGTTGGTATAACCTTTAAGGGTCCCTTTCTCTGATGATAGGATGTTTAGTGGTGACCTTTGGTCTTTACTCTGCTACCAATCATCCAAACTTTGCTCTTGATAGATGAATCTTTCTCCCTTGTTAAAGGATGGAGTTCCCTGCTTGAAGGGATTGGAGATGATGAAGTTGATACTTCTTTGTGTTTGAAGATTACTCTGAGAAGCTGAAGCTTGTAGATGAAGAGGAGCAAGTTGATACTTGCAAGGAGGAGAGAGCTGAAGCTTGAAGGTCCAGGAGAACAAGTTGACACTTGTGAAGAAGATCAAATTGAGATTGAGTGAAGAGCTGAGGCTTGAGGAATAAAGGATAAGTTGACACTTATGTTGATACATTAAGTCCCTGGAAGAGCAAGTTGATACTTGTAGTTAGGAGTGAAGCCTGAAGGTGGGATTGACTGAAGAGCTGAGGCTTGGAGAAGAGGGAATAGGTTGATACTAATGATGTATTAGAAGCTTGAAGAAGTAAGTTGATATTTACTGTTGAAGATTGAAGCTTGAAGATGGAGTACCTCCCATTCTCTTGAAGAGGATAGACTTGAAGAGCAGTTGAGGACTGAACTGCTGTTGCTTGCTGTGGGAGCTGTTGATCTGCTTTCTTTCCTGTCTGTTTTCTTTCTGTGCAACTGTATTGCAGTGACTTGTTTGATTTGCTTGTGTGACTTGTTTTAAGCTAGGAGCATGATTGCACTAGAGGTTGAGTTGCTCCCTCTGCTTGTATTTTTACTATATGGCTTTGCTTGCTGGTATTTGGTAGAGCCCTGCTCCCTTGCCTATGTGGTCTGGTGTGCTTGCTTGATGGCATTTTCATTTCCTATGTATGGTTGCAGTCACTTATATCTTGCTTGATAGCATGTTATTTCCTCTGTATGATTACAATTATTCATATCTGGCTTGAGGTTGAGATGAGCTTGTGGAGGCTGGTGCCCCACACACATTTCCTCCCTCACTTGCATTGCATGCATTTTACAGTTGTTTACTGTTTATCTGTTTAAGCTGATGCTTTATTTGTTTACTGTTTCAGCTGATGCTTTATCTGTTTCTGTTGATCTTTGACATGATCCCTGTCATACCCCAAATTTGTCCTACCTTTGTACAGCCTTCATTATGTATGTTTACCTACTAACTATACTCAGAAAATCCCAAAAATACGTCATTTTCAAGTGTGGTTCACCAAGTCAAGGATGAATGCAGTTTTGATTAAAGGATTGTCAGGTTCAATCTAATGTTGGTCAAACCGGTCATGTGTAGTTAAGGCCAAGAGCATTGATTCAGTTGGAGTATGGATTAGGTCATCAGACAATGGTTGAGTTATTAATACTTCATAGTTGTTAGTAATTCAGATCTTGACCGTTCTTAAATTTAGGTGTTATGTAATGCTTTGGAGTTCATATTTTAGGGCATGATTCGTGATCAGGAAGGTCATGGTGAAAGTTTTGGTTTGACTTGGTATAAGAGGTAAGACTTCGAGTTATAATTCATGAAATTGAATCAAGTTCGAAATTGACTTATGGTTATTATTTTTTTTTTCTTTTGAGGGATTGATTTAAGGCACTATTTGTTGCACAAAAAGTAAATAGATAGTGTTGGGTGCGAAACTAATACGAAAGTTGGATGTTAATCTTTTTTTGGTCACAATTGAAAATTCAGAGACTTTCTATTCTTTTTGTTTTAATTTACATAAGATTAATTCAAGAGGGGATTGTTTTCTAGAGAATCATAATACAAGGTATGGATGCTCATTCCTATCATCTCCAAGCCAAGCCACGTGAGATGCAATATAAGAAGGTACCAAATTGGGCTGAAAAAAGTATTATTATTCATGTCATTCAAGTTGTAAATTCATATCAGTATTCTCAAGCCCATGTTAAAAGTCACAACATGTTTTTTTGTAGCTCATGCTACAAGGCTATTTAGACTCATGAAGTTACAAAATGAATGGGAAATGAATAATGTTATCATATGTAGCAGCTCCCCGTCGCCATGATCGTTGCAAGGAAAAATCCTACATAACGCTTCGCGGCCACGTGATGAAGGGTGCATTTCTCCATTACCCAAGAGCAATGACTTGAAAATTTCGCACGACACCGCAGTAGCAACACCGCTAACGGCGTGTACAATAAGCCACTGCAAACTTCATAAATTGTGCCTGCAAATCAAGAACAACGACAACCATCAGAAGCATAGCAGTAAAAAGAGGAAAAGAATAAGCATAGTAAAAGAGGAGGAAATGCACAGAACGTTACCTGAAGCCTGATTCTTGCGCCGCCTGCGAAGAAGCCACTTTGGTCTAACCGAAACTTGAGACAGGCTTTCTAAGTTGCCTTGTTTCTCCCAAAGGTATTTCTGACAGTTTTCAGCAGCCATAACTCCAGCAGAGTAGGCTCCATGCACAGATCCTTGTTTGGGCTAAGCTTACAGCTTCCCCGCCAAAGAATAGATTACCTAAAGGTGCACGAAGCTTGTCGTACACGTCCATTGATATTCCAACCAAATCATAAGAGTAACAACCAAGAGAGTTTGGATCTATTCCCCAATGTGACACAAGATACTGAACCTGCATTGATAAAACATAACAAAATGTCAAGTTATTGCTGTTTGATGTGTACACACATGACATGAGAGAAGCCATGGCATACAATGATATGTCTCCGCATACACCGACCTCATGCTTTTTACCGCAAATTGCCAAGTCACACAATCAATAATACAACCACACGCCATGACCTGCAGCGGATAGTATAAGCCATTTCAAATTCCAATTGCAACTCATATAATTGAAGAACAAAATTGTTTAAAGAAAGAGAGATCACTCACTAATAATTACCCTGTTGCCGACAGTTTTCACAACTCCATTCAGTAGCCACGTTCGCATTCTCCGCCTCACATTACGCAAATTTCCAATACAGAAAAGTTGCCATCACAACACCACAATGACAAAGGCTTTACCTCAAGCTTCTGTGCCCACAAAACATACTCGGCACCGCTACACGACTCACTTCTGCTACCACTTTCCAATCCGTTCAACATGGCCTTATGCGGAAAAAAAACTTCGTGCAACCGACATGTAACCAAGGCCTGCAGAATTACACACAGAGGATGATGAGATAAAGTTTGATTTATAAAATCTGCTAACTTGGACAACATTATTACAAGTAAAAAATTATTACAACCATGATCCCAAATTGAACTCTAATCATAAATTCCTAATAGATGAGATACAAATTTAGAGGAATTTGGTGTATTGTTTTCCTGCTAAGGCCTTGAGTTTGTTTCCAGGTTTTCCAAAGATTGACTTTGGGGCCTAGCTTTCCCATTATCCTCACCATTCGGTTAGGTTCTTGCCAGTGCAGGTAGGAAGGTCTTCTAGTATTAAATTTTCGCATCAGATGGAAGAATAACCGTGCATATACGATTTGGACCACCGGGTGAATAAGTAAAGTTCATGCTATACGATAAGGTATATCCAGACGGCAGCTTGATAATCCTTATAATCATGCCCATCAAAAGCAGCATGTTCACCAATGACCACACCACAACCTGAAAATGACAGCATTGGATTAAAATGAGTCGTGAATTCAAAATGCACACAAGCCCATAAACCTCACTACAGCAGCAGCAGAAAGGTTTTTTTTTCACGCAGCCAAAAAACGACAAATACCACAAGGCCAGGACATGCCGTACATACCACAACGCATCCTATATGTACCAGCACCTAATTTCGGCAGCATCAGAAACCACAACACAACACCTTCTTCAACATACTCATCAAAGAAAGTCTCTAAAGCCGTCTGAACTCATTGAACAAACCACAACTTATCCACCCATCCGCAAATGTTTGAAACACCACCACTGAAACTTCTCAACAGAAACTCTTCCCAATCATTCACAGACAACTTGCCCAATGAAAGTAAATGACCTGCAAAAACAAAACCATGTTCACTCCATATAATTGTTACCCAAAAACGACCTACACCACAAAGACCTGCAACCATATCAACACTGCATCAACCCAGAGTCCTGCAATAGAACAAAAAAAACCCTGTGAGATCCCTGCTGCAAGATGCTATGATTCTACATAAAACAACAAGTCTGTTTCCTGCATATCAGTTTTCAAACCAAAATAAAAGTAATGAAAAACGGTACATTACAATATGAATTCAACCAATCTGTCTAACCCTACTACCTGCACTGCTGCTACTCTACCTCTGTATACTGCAGAATAAGACAAAACCTGCAACCAATAAAGTAAAAAAACTCATGGAGAAAAAGGCAAAACTGAAAGCAACCTTCAATTAGTTTGATTTGTGCAACACCACACCAGACAAACCCCTATTGCAACTGGTAAACCACAAAGCCACGCATAGGACAAAAGAAAAAAACCTGATATTGCACCTGCTCCAATTGTTGCTTCTGCAAAAGGTTACAGCTTAAGGCCACAAACCTGCCATGAAAGCAACTTATCAATACTATGAAACAAACCAATTGTACTAACAAGTTTGTCAGGAGTTTAAAAACAGAAGACAAATCTTTCTTTTGGGGGGGGGGAGAAAAAACTGAAAATACCTCCATCTTGAGGGATCTCGAGACATCTCCCTCAGTTGAAATTCCTTCAAGAAAAAAACAGACACTCAAAGAGCTCCTGAGCTCTCTCAAAAAATCACAAACATCAAATCGTCATGGAGATCTCTGGAACCTACCCCGAAACTTCATCGAACCAAACCTCCAAACTTCTTCCCATTCTCCAAACCAAAACAACACCTTCTTTCAACCTTTAAACCATTATCTCTTCAACTCCAAAACCAACCTCTTTGGTACTATCTTCAAACAGTCTCCATCACCGTTTCAGAAATCCCAAAATCTCTTCCTCAAACGATCCTCAACAACCTCCCATCTCAACCTCATTTCCTTCAACAAACCTGACATCTTCATTTTCATCAACAAACAACCAATAATCTTCTTCAATCTCCAACCATAAACTCAACAGTAATTACAGACAACCAATCTTTCAACTTCTTCACAATCTTAACAAAAAACCACCTCCAATTTTTTCTTCTTGACCCAGATTTCCCCTTTCTAATACAATTGATTTGCCGTAAACCTAAAAAAGCTCTCTACAACAACCCATTTTTCAAAATCTATTCAAATACCCCATACCCAAATCAGAATCGGACAAGGGATTGAGAATAAAACCAAAACATTGAGCAAAGTTTTGCGAATCTGAATCGAAGGTTGACTGTGAAAGGTTGAGGTAGGATTGGATAGTGTCACCTCCGTTTCCACCGTTTTTTTTTCTCTTTAATTTGTTTCACGATTTGTTCATGGTGATTAGGAGTTGGGCTCAGACCCGTTTTTGTACTAAGCAGGCTTTATTGTTCCTTTTATGGTAAAGGTTTGTTGGATGGTAGTGAAAAGATGGGTTGTTCAGCCCACATTAGTCACCTGCTGATGAACATCCATATCGGGATGTCTCACCCCTATTTTGGAATTTTTTTTATTTATTTTTAAAACCTATTTTCTAAAGACTTTGTAATACATTTTTATATAATATCTTTTTTTTTCAAAAAAAAAAAGAGGTTGTTAATAGTTTAATTCTTTTGTGATTTTTTTTTATTTCTATTTTTAAAAAAAAACTTTTAATACATTTTTCATTATCGTTTGAGGTTTTTTTTTTCTTTTATATTTTTGGGTCGATGACGATACCCCAAAGTTATTTTTCTGTCAAATTATTGATGAAAGATAGCAAACCCGAGACCAACTTTTTTAAACTTTTCATTTTCTATTTTTATCGTTTTTTTATCCATTTTATTCATATTATCATATTTATTTTACTATATATTATTATTATCATATTTATTCATTTTCATTCACCCATATTCGAAAATACCTAATAAATTATCGAAACTCATAAAAGCAATTTTGGTGGACTGTTGGATCTTTGGTTATTTGCAGGAATCCCAATTTTAAGTCGTGCCCGACTTTGCTCAAGGCGTAGTTTAGGACACCAATGCACACACACGACTTTCTCTTGGGCTACCTTACAATGAGACCCCTTTATTTCGTGCAATCTCGTGTAACTTACATGTACCCCTCTCCCATTCCGATGTATGCTTCGTATTTCTTTGATTATTAGTTTATCTCCTAGGAGCACCCATAGGGACTAGAGCAGATCAAACTATTTTCAAACTAATTCTCGATTCATCATCGAGCCACTTTCAAACAACCCGTAAGTCGAGTGCTCATACGCATTCGCCATCAACCTATTACAACTCGACCCTTGATGCGTAAGTCAAGTCGGTCTGTTTTTTCAAATTATTTCATTTCCAACACGCTTTGCACGCGATAATGAGTCAAACCCTTGATCCAACGTCAAGCGGATTTTCGAAACAAACTAACAATCAACTAACAACTATTCAATCTTTTTCAAGGTGTAAAGAGTGGGTTCAAGTCTTTGAGCTTGCTTTCGGCTGTTTATATGCGAGTTATCTTATTCGTGTGTGAGCAATTGACGCCTTTAAATAATATTAACAAACTCGATAGTATTCAACCATTTCCAACTACTCATCATTTCACTCACCTTTCAAACAACTTCTTTTACGATGAAAAAGAGAGTGTCTCAAGTCTTTGGTTTGCTCTCCCGACTACTTGGATCCGAGAAGCCTTTCTCAAGCTTCAAGTAGTCGTCATCCGACCAATCTCATCCTTTTATACACCATTTCAAATTCAAACAACCTTCCTTTACGATGAAAAAGAGAGTGTTCCAAGTCTTTGGTTCACTTCCCCGATTACTTGGGGTCTGTGAAGTCTTTCTTAGGCTTCAAGTGATCGTCATCATTTCAACCTCGTCCTGTCAAACACAACCCTTCTTTCAAGATGAAAAAGAGAGAGTTCTAAGTCTTTGGTTCGCTCTCCCGATTACTTGGGTCCGAGAAGTCTTTCTTAAACTTCAAGTAGTCGTCATCCGTACCCACTTTCAACCAATTCAAACCTGTTTCTTTCGTGGTCGTTACCACGAACTACGGACGCTCTGATTCTTCATTCATTCTTGAATGTAAGATACGTAGGCACAAGATTGCGATGATCTTGGCGAGCACAATCCCCTCCATCTTCCATTTCCGTCATCCTTTCCCGTAGTCGAACTACAACGCTCTGATTTCTCATTCTCTTCCGAATGAGTATACGTAGGCACAAGGGCCCCAATCCTTGGCGAGCAGCCTATTTTCTAACCATCCCCTTTCCCCTAGTGTTTTAGCCCTTTATAGTATCCTTTAGCATTTGGTAGTGAGAAGTGAAGAATTAAGCTTAGCTAACATCCATTAACTCAAATTAAGAGGTTCCCGTCGAGTACGACGGACGTGAGGGGTGCTAATACCTTCCCCACGCGTAACCGACTCCCGAACCCAGGAATATGGTTGCGACGACCGTGTTCCTTCCGCGCTTATGAGGTTTTCTCGATATTTTCCTCTCCCGTTCATTCGGGAAAAATAAAGTTCGGTGGCGACTCTGTCGAACCGCATTTTCCGCGCCTTTTGCGCGAGGGTCGTATGTTCGAAATGAATTTTCGAGGTGCGACAGGTGGCGACTCTGCTGGGGAATATTGCTCTATGCAAGAGAGAGTCGAGCCCATTTTAGTTTGAGTTGTTAGCTTTTTATTTTTATTTTCTTCTCGCTTATTTATTGGTATCCTTATCTTGGCTACCTGTTCTTGTGGCATTGTGGGGGTGTTCTGCTTATGGTTACTTTGTGAGATGGCTCTACACCCGAGTCTGAGTATAACCCTAGGATTAGGATGGTGGTTGTGTAGTGGAGACTTGCGTGGAGTCTTTCACGTTAAGTTGAAGCGAAAACCCCGCTTGGAGTAGATTCCTTGGAGATATTGTTGTTGTGGTAAGTCTTTGCCATTACAATAATGTTTTCAAGTTTGAATCATTTATCCCAAGGACCATAAACCGTTTTATCCATGGTGGTTGGTAGTGTTAATTCTTTGTGAATTAATACGAATGCCCCAATCAGATGAGATCCCTTGAACGTATTACTTTCTTACAGTAATATTTTCAACCTCAATCTATGACTCTGAGAACCTTTTCTAGAATCCGTGTGTCGATGGTTGTGTAGTTGATGCCTCTGAGAAGTCTTTCTCGCATGGAAGATACGAGAACCTCACCTAGAGGAGATTCTTTTGAGGATATTATCATCATGATGAGGCTTTGTCATGGCAGTAATATCTTTGAAAGATGTCCATGACTCTAGGCACCTACCCGTTTTAGAAGCCTACCTGTGGGGGTTTCTTTGAGCAGTGACTGTGATCCTTGAACCATCCACCCGGCTAATCTCAGAATTACTTGAATTTGTGATCCTGTGATCCTGGATCTTGCATCTTGCATTACATATCATTCACATTGCATCTCATTTGTTGTGCATCTTGCATTCTCCTTCCTTCAACAGTTTCTCATATTTCTCTTTCCTTCATATCCAGTAAATCAAGTTGAGTCCTCGACACTAGTACGCAACTAGAGTCAATACAAGACGAATGATGGAGCAGATTCAACAGGAGCAAGCTACCTTCAAGGAAGAGTTGGATTCTATGAAAGGAAAGATTGACCAGATCCTCGAAGCCATCCTCGCGGCCAGAAGAGAGGAAGAACAGCGTGAAGCCACTGCTATCGTTAACAACAATGGTCAGGGACAAGGGTCTACTGTCATCCCTTTGGTTCCAATTCCAAATACTCATGGGATGCTGTTGAACTTCAATAACGCAGCTGATGGGACTACTTCTCAGCCAATCCCAGCAACCGGAGTTACCATTGGAGCTATCCCGCAGGCCCAGCCTACTGCTGTGCAAATCCTAGCTCCCCATACCGAAGATACTCTGATGGATCATTATGACGACGTCCAGAACTATCATGCTGCTATCCCCATTTCCAGTCCTATTGCTGTTCAGGATTCAGAAGCCATGAAGATGTGCCGAGATCTAGCCGAGAAACTCCGAGCCATGGAAGGGCACAGTTCAAATTGCTTCAGTGCTTTGGAATTATGCTTGGTGCCTGATGTTGTCATTCCTCCCAAGTTCAAGGTACCCGAATTCTCGAAGTACAAGGGTCTCAGTTGCCCAAACATTCATGTGAAGATGTACTATCGCAAGATGGCTGCCTATGCCAGAGACGAAAAGCTCATGATTCATTGCTTCCAAGACAGTTTTTCTGGGGCATCACTCGAATGGTATATGCAGCTAGAACGTAGCAGTGTGCGTACTTGGGCCGAGCTAGCCGATGCATTTGTCAAGCAGTATAAGTACAACACAGATCTTGCTCCAAATCGTACTCAGCTTCAGAGTATGACTCAGAAGGACAACGAATCCTTCAAGGAGTACGCGCAACAATGGAGAGAGCTAGCCGCAAGGGTGCACCCACCTCTGGATGACCGTGAACTGATCAACATCTTCATGGGTACCTTGCAAGGCCAGTACTACGAAAAGCTGATCGGTAGTGTCTCTGCTGGATTCTCTGACCTAGTGATCGTTGGTGAAAGAATTGAAGAAGGGCTGAAAAGCGGAAAGATACCAGGAGGTTCCAACAACCAGGCCAACGCCAAGAAGCCTTTCAATGGATACAAGAAGAAGGAGGGCGAAACAAATGCCATCTTTTTGCAGAAAGGGCAAGCTTCTCAACAAGCTCTTGTTCCTATGCCTTATCAAGTTCCCTATTATCAGTACCCGTATGTTGCTGCTGCGCAATATGCTCCAACGCCTTATCAGCCAGCTGTTCAAGCAGTGCAAGCTCAGATGCCACGGCAACAGGCTCCTCAGCAACAAGCCTACAACCAGCAAGGATATCAGTATCCTCCTCAGCAACAGCAGATGCAAGCTACTCAGCAACGACAAGGTGCTCGCCCACAGCGTCCGCAGAGAACATGGAGACCAGATAGAGTCTTCGATCGTCTACCAATGACATATGCCAAAATCTTTGCTCAGTTGATGGAGAAGAAAGCTGTTGTTCCGAGAGATTTGGCTCCTCCAACTGTCATTCCTGCCGATTATGATGCAAATGCTCATTGTGAGTTTCATAAGGGCGCTCCAGGTCACACCATTGAGGACTGCAGGGCTTTCAAGCACATAATTCAAGACATGATCGATAGGGATGCTATCAACTTCAATGGGAAGTCTCCAAATATCATCAACAATCCGATGCCACCAGTCAACTAGTGCCAACATCAGATCGATTCCAGCCAAGTTCATTCCCCGAAGAAGGCAGTCATGTTGCCATTTCATTATTCGCAGTTCTTATATTTTGTCTTTGTTTGTTTAAGTATTGTATGCTTTGAACAATTTCCATTCGTATTTGGTTTTCATTAATGTATTGTTTATGCATGTTTTGAATTAGTTATGTTGTATTCACTCATTTTCACTTATCACCGACACATTTATTCACTCCACTCTATTCACTGTTGTTTAGCATGCTTTGAGGGAGGATGATGAAAACGAGATACCCATAATTGTAAATCGTATGCTTTCAGACCGAATCTCGTCAATGATGTACAGGCATTGCTTCAATTCCCAAAACATTGGAGATATAAGGAGTTAATCCCTAGTAAACCACTTCGAGCCTAGGAGTAGCAGTTTCCTTCGGATATTCGAACCTGTACACTCAATCTGGGGCAGGGTAGTGTTCAGTTAATCTAATAATGCATGCAAATCAACAAAGAAAAATCCAAAAAACGAATGTTCATCAAAGACCCATGACATGGCAGTCACAACCTTCCCAAAATTCAAATAAGAATCAAAAGCCTGCTAAGTCAGACACCTTAGAGGGGACTTAGGCATAATCAAGGCAATCCCGATGGATCTGACAAGCAAAGTCAATCCATGCAAAAGTTAGGGATCAAAAACAAAAGCAAAAGAGGACCCCGAAACCCTCAACAAAATAAAATAAGATTCAGTGGTCATTCAAATAGGGTCACTGGCATCCGTCAAAATAAAGTGGCTGCCATCGAGTTTACACCGTCAAGACAAGTGCAGAATTAACTGAGCGTAGGACTGGAGATCATTAAGAAGAATGGGTGGGTACAAATTATACTTTGAGCCTAGCATCCTTTGTTTCATAACCGTGAACCAGACCACGTTACAGCCCTCGAAAGACCTAATTGAGGCGAGGTTTATTCTGAAAGCATACTATCGCAAGGTTGCGTAACCTGACTCCTCACATGATTTCTAATCATCAACATAGGTGTCATTATCCTTGCTACATCTTCTACACCAATCAATCAACATATTGTTTGGACTAACGGTCCATTCGTCTCACTACCACGACACTCTCAAATAAACGATACTGTTTCAAACTTGCATCGAACTTTGCATTAATTATTACCATTTGTGAATGTACAATTTTAATTGCAAATCAGTGCTAGGTATTCAAAGACAGCTCAACAAAGGACAATCGAGGAAGAACTTGACTTCCAGTGGTTGGCACAAAGCGAGATTATTTTAAAACCCACAGGCTGGGGAAAATCATTCGACAGCTCGAGCAGGGGCAAACCATTAACAAGTTCTGACTAGGGGCAAGACCAGGTCGTCCTGACCATCAAGCAAAGTTGCAACCTTCTCTGAAGCCAATTCACAAATTACCAAGTACCCGGATTCGGGACATCCAAAGCATCTTCGTCTGCTCCAATCATGGCGTCTTCAACAAATTACGTGTCGAGGAAGTCAACCCTTCCCGCCACCCAAAATCCAATCTGCATTGGCAACTACCAGAGGCCACCACGCTGGCATTTCCACCTGCATTTCCAATCACCTGTCTGCAATCATATGCATCATACGCATCTCGTTCGCTATCATAAGCATCCTGCATCATATACATGCTCCAATCATACCTTACTTCCCCAGCTCTTGCATCTCCGCGCGTCAGCATTTGCATTTGCACTCCCACTCATATGGAATATCATTTATCATCCAGCATTCATATATGCAAGTCAAGGTCCAGGATCAATCTTGAAGATTTCCAATACCGTCATCAGCCCGGTCAGGGGCATCTTCCACAACGGTCGTGGATTTCTCCCACGAATATCAATAGCTTCAAAGCAATCATCAGCCCAGTCAGGGGCAATCTTCTGCAATTGTGGGTCTCTCCCATCAAAATTCGAAGTCATTCAAAGCAAGATTCAGCCCAGGCAGGGGCATTTTTTTCAAAGACCATGGACGTCTCTCATGACGTATTTCAACCTTGTGGTTGATCAGATCTTCGAATCAACATTCAGCCTAGTCAGGGGCATACCATTCAAGACCGGGGGTGTTCCCCACGAAGCTGTTCAACCTTTTGTTGGGCAAATCCAAGAAGTTCAGTACAAGATCCAACCCGAGCATGGGCATCTTCAGCAAAACTGTGAGCATTCCTCATGAAGTTGTTCAGCCTTTCGTTGGGCAAGATAAGACATCAGGATAAACTCGACCTAGTCAGGGGCATCCTCTTCAGAGTTCATGAGCGTAACCATGAAATCATTTCAACAAATTTATGATTTCCAAGCAAGTCAGTGGTCGTCCCCATTGATTCATTTCAACCCAATCTTCCTCTTGGGTATTCTCCAATGAGTTGTATTCAGCAAGCGTGACCATTGTCAATTGCCTTACTATCATCCTTTTGGTGATAGTCGAACCTCGTCAGTTCAACCTAGCCTGCATCCTTTTGGTGTTGGTAAACTTCAAATCTGTGTTGTCCTATCATCCTTTTGGTGATAGCGACCTGTTGGTGTGAGTTTCGCTTTTTAATCCTTTTGGTGGGGGGTCTATCATGGTCATTAATGATAGATTGTGCGATGAGTTCATCAGTGTTTCGCTCCGTCATCCTTTTGGTAAGGGGTCTATCATGGTCATTAATGATAGATTGTGCGATAGTTTGTTTGGGTTCCCTCCGTCATCCTTTTGGTGGGGGGTCTATCATGGTCATTAATGATAGATTGCGCGATAGTTTGTTTGGGTTCGATCCGTCATCCTTTTGGTGGGGGGTCTATCATGGTCATTAATGACAGATTGCGCGATGTGTTTTGTGGTTCGCTCCGTCATCCTTTTGGTGGGGGGTCTATCATGGTCATTAATGATAGATTGTGCGATAGTTTGTTTGAGTTCGCTCCGTCATCCTTTTGGTGGGGGGTCTATCATGGTCATTAATGATAGATTGCGCGATGTGTTTTGTGTTTCGCTCTGTCATCCTTTTGGTGGGGGGTCTATCATGGTCATTAATGATAGATTGTACGATAGTTTGTTTGAGTTCACTCCGTCATCCTTTTGGTGTGGGGTCTATCATGGTCATTAATGATAGATTGTGCGATGTGTTTATTTGTGTTCCGCTCCGTCATCCTTTTGGTGGGGGGTCTATCATAGTCATTAATGATAGATTGTGCGATGTGTTTTGTGGTTCGCTCCGTCATCCTTTTGGTGGGGGGTCTATCATGGTCATTAATGATAGATTGCGTGATGTGTTTTGTGTTTCACTCCGTCATCCTTTTGGTGGGGGGTCTATCATGGTCATTAATGATAGATTGCGCGATGTGTTTTGTGTTTCACTTTGTCATCCTTTTGGTGGGGGGTCTATCATGGTCATTAATGATAGATTGCGCGATGTGTTTTGTGGTTCGCTCCGTCATCCTTTTGGTGGGAGGTCTATCATGGTCATTAATGATAGATTGTGCGATGTGTTTAGTGTGAGTTCGCTCCGTCATCCTTTTGATGAGGGGGTCTATCATAGTCATTAATGATAGATTGTGAGATAGGGGTGTGTTTTGCTCTATCATCCTTTTGGTGGTAGTAGCCGTGCGTGTTTCTTTTGATGATGGCGACCTGTCGCCATTTATCCACAGTTTGCTCAGGGGTGTACCTCATCCAGCATTTTCAATTCCTGAGCATTTCTTTTCTTTTCGGACAAATTCAGGGTTTTCTTTATATCTAATTGTCTCGTACTTCGAAAGAAAGAACTCCATAGTAGTTCATCTTACAAATATCAAGCCAATTAGATAGGGGCATCTGTCATACCCCAAATTTGTCCTACCTTTGTACAGCCTTCATTATGTATGTTTACCTACTAACTATACTCAGAAAATCCCAAAAATACGTCATTTTCAAGTGTGGTTCACCAAGTCAAGGATGAATGCAGTTTTGATTAAAGGATTGTCAGGTTCAATCTAATGTTGGTCAAACCGGTCATGTGTAGTTAAGGCCAAGAGCATTGATTCAGTTGGAGTATGGATTAGGTCATCAGACAATGGTTGAGTTATTAATACTTCATAGTTGTTAGTAATTCAGATCTTGACCGTTCTTAAATTGGGGTGTTATGTAATGCTTTGGAGTTCATATTTTAGTGCATGATTCGTGATCAGGAAGGTCATGGTGAAAGTTTTGGTTTGACTTGGTATAAGAGGTAAGACTTCGAGTTATAATTCATGAAATTGAATCAAGTTCGAAATTGACTTATGGTTATTATTTTTTTTTTCTTTTGAGGGATTGATTTAAGGCACTATTTGTTGCACAAAAAGTAAATAGATAGTGTCGGGTGCGAAACTAATACGAAAGTTGGATGTTAATCTTTTTTTGGTCACAATTGAAAATTCAGAGACTTTCTATTCTTTTTGTTTTAATTTACATAAGATTAATTCAAGAGGGGATTGTTTTCTAGAGAATCATAATACAAGGTATGGATGCTCATTCCTATCATCTCCAAGCCAAGCCACGTGAGATGCAATATAAGAAGGTACCAAATTGGGCTGAAAAAGTATTATTATTCATGTCATTCAAGTTGTAAATTCATATTAGTATTCTCAAGCCCATGTTAAAAGTCACAACAAGTTTTTTTGAAGCTCATGCTACAGGGCTATTTAGATTCATGAAGTTACAAAATGAATGGGAAATGAATAATGTTATCATATGTAGCAGCTCCCCGTCGCCATGATCATTGCAAGGAAAAATCCTACATAACGCTTCGCGGCCACGTGATGAAAGGTGCATTTCTCCATTACCCAAGAGCAATGACTTGCAAATTTCGCACGACACCGCAGTAGCAACACCGCTAACGGCGTGTACAATAAGCCACTGCAAACTTCATAAATTGTGCCTGCAAATCAAGAACAACGACAACCATCAGAAGCATAGCAGCAAAAAGAGGAAAAGAAGAAGCATAGTAAAAGAGGAGGAAATGCACAGAACGTTACCTGAAGCCTGATTCTTGCGTCACCTGCAAAGAAGCCACTTTGGTCTAACCGAAACTTGAGACAGGCTTTCTAAGTTGCCTTGTTTCTCCCAAAGGTATTTCTCACAGTTTTCAGCAGCCATAACTCCAGCAGAGTAGGCTCCATGCACAGATCCTTGTTTGGGCTAAGCTTACAGCTTCCCCGCCAAAGAATAGATTACCTAAAGGTGCACGAAGCTTGTCGTACACGTCCATTGATATTCCAACCAAATCATAAGAGTAACAACCAAGAGAGTTTGGATCCGTTCCCCAATGTGACACAAGATACTGAACCTGCATTGATAAAACATAACAAAATGTCAAGTTATTGCTGTTTGATGTGTACACACATGACATGAGAGAAGCCATGGCAACATACAATGATATGTCTCCGCATACACCGACCTCATGCTTTTTACCGCAAATTGCCAAGTCACACAATCAATAATACAATCACACGCCATGACCTGCAGCAGATAGTATAAGCCATTTCAAATTCCAATTGCAACTCATATAATTGAAGAACAAAATTGTTTAAAGAAAGAGATATCACTCACCAATAATTACCCTGTTGCCGACAGTTTTCACAACTCCATTCAGTAGCCACGTTCGCATTCTCCGCCTCACATTACGCAAATTTCCAATACAGAAAAGTTGCCATCACAACACCACAATGACAGAGGCTCTACCTCAAGCTTCAGTGCCCACAAAACATACTCGGCACCGCTACACGACTCACTTCTGCTACCACTTTCCAATCTGTTCAACATGGCCTTATGCGGAAAAAAAACTTCGTGCAACCGACATGTAACCAAGGCCTGCAGAATTACAAACAGAGGATGATGAGATAAAGTTTGATTTATAAAATCTGCAAACTTGGACAGCATTATTACAAGTAAAAAATTATTACAACCATGATCCCAAATTGAACTCTAATCATAAATTCCTAATAGATGAGATACAAATTTAGAGGAATTTGGTGTATTGTTTTCCTGCTAAGGCCTTGAGTTTGTTTCCAGGTTTTCCAAAGATTGACTTTTGGGCCTAGCTTTCCCATTATCCTCACCATTCGGTTAGGTTCTTGCCAGTGCAGGTAGGAAGGTCTGCTAGTATTAAATTTTCGCATCAGATGGAAGAATAACCGTGCATATACGATTAGGACCACCGGGTGAATAAGTAAAGTTCATGCTATACGATAAGGTATATTCATACGGCAGCTTGATAATCCTTATAATCATGCCCATCAAAAGTAGCATGTTCACCAATGACCACACCACAACCTGAAATGACAACATTGGATTAAAATGAGTCATGAATTCAAAATGCACACAAGCCCATAAACCTCACTACAGCAGCAGCAGAAAGGTTTTTTTTCACGCAGCCAAAAAACGACAAATACCACAAGGCCAGGACATGCCGTACATACCACAACGCATCTTATATGTACCAGCACCTATTTTCGGCAGCATCAGAAACCACAACACAACACCTTCTTCAACATACTCATCAAAGAAAGTCTCCAAAGCCGTCTGAACTCATTGAACAAACAACAACTTATCCACCCATCTGCAAATGTTTGAAACACCACCAATGCAACTTCTCAACAGAAACTCTTCCCAAACATTCACAGACAACTTGCCCAATGAAAGTAAATGACCTGCAAAAACAAAACAATGTTCACTCCATATAATTGTTACCCGAAAACGACCTACACCACATAGACCTGCAACCATATCAACACTGCATCAACCCAGAGTCCTGCAATAGAACAAAAAAAACCCTGTGAGATCTCTGCTGCAAGATGCTATGATTCTACATAAAACAACAAGTCTGTTTCCTGCATATCAGTTTTCAAACCAAAATAAAAGTAATGAAAAATGGTACATTACAATATGAATTCAACCAACCTGTCTAACCCTACTACCTGCACTGCTGCTACTCTACCTCTGTATACTGCAGAATAAGACAAAACCTGCAACCAATAAAGTAAAAAAACTCATGGAGAAAAAGGCAAAACCGAAAGCAACCTTCAATTAGTATGATTTGTGCAACACCACACCAGACAAACCCCTATTGCAACTGGTAAACCACAAAGCCACGCATAGGACAAAATAAAAAAACCTGATATTGCACCTGCTCCAATTGTTGCTTCTGCAAAAGGCTACAACTTAAGGCCACAAACCTGCCATGAAAGCAACTTATCAATACTATGAAACAAACCAATTGTACTAACAAGTTTGTGAGGAGTTTAAAAACAGAAGACAAATCTTTCTTTTGGGGGGGGGGAGAAAAAACTGAAAATACCTCCATCTTGAGGGATCTCGAGACATCTCCCTCAGTTGAAATCTCCTTCAAGAAAAAAACAGACACTCAAAGAGCTCCTGAGCTGTCTCAAAAAATCACAAACATCAAATCGTCATGGAGATCTCTGGAACCTACCCCGAAACTTCATTGAACCAAACCTCCAAACTTCTTCCCATTCTCCAAACCGCAACAACACCTTCTTTCAACCTTTAAACCATTATCTCTTCAACTCCAAAACCAACCGCTTCGGTACTATCTTCAAACAGTCTCCATCACCGTTTCAGAAATCCCAAAATCTCTTCCTCAAACGATCCTCAACAACCTCCCATCTCAACCTCATTTCCTTCAACAAACCTGACATCTTCATTTTCATCAACAAACAACCAATAATCTTCTTCAATCTCCAACCATAAACTCAACAGTAATTACAGACAACCAATCTTCTAACTTCTTCACAATCTTAAAAAAAAACCACCTCCAATTTTTTCTTCTTGACCCAGATTTCCCCTTTCTGATACAATTGATTTGCCGTAAACCTAAAAAAGCTCTCTACAACAACCCATTTTTCAAAATCTATTCAAATACCCCATACCCAAATCAGAATCGGACAAGGGATTGAGAATAAAACCAAAACATTGAGCAAAGTTTTGCGAATCTGAATCGAAGGTTGACTGTGAAAGGTTGAGGTAGGATTGGATAGTGTCACCTCCGTTTCCACCGTTTTTTTTTCTCTTTAATTTGTTTCACGATTTGTTCATGGTGATTAGGAGTTGGGCTCAGACCCGTTTTTGTACTAAGCAGGCTTTATTGTTCCTTTTATGGTAAAGGTTTGTTGGATGGTAGTGAAAAGATGGGTTGTTCAGCCCACATTAGTCACCTGCTGATGAACATCCATATCGGGATGTCTCACCCCTATTTTGGAATTTTTTTTATTTATTTTTAAAACCTATTTTCTAAAGACTTTGTAATACATTTTTATATAATATATTTTTTTTTCAAAAAAAAAAAGAGGTTGTTAATAGTTTAATTCTTTTGTGAGTTTTTTTTATTTCTATTCTTAAAAAAAAACTTTTAATACATTTTTCATTATCGTTTGAGTTTTTTTTTTCTTTTATATTTTTGGGTCGATGACGATACCCCAAAGTTATTTTTCTGTCAAATTATTGATGAAAGATAGCAAACCCGAGACCAACTTTTTTAAACTTTTCATTTTCTATTTTTATCGTTTTTTTATCCATTTTATTCATATTATCATATTTATTTTACTATATATTATTATTATCATATTTATTCATTTTCATTCACCCATATTCGAAAATACCTAATAAATTATCGAAACTCATAAAAGCCAATTTGGTGGACTGTTGGATCTTTGGTTATTTGCAGGAATCCCAATTTTAAGTCGTGCCCGACTTTGCTCAAGGCGTAGTTTAGGACACCAATGCACACACACGGCTTTCTCTTGGGCTACCTTACAATGAGACCCCTTTATTTCGTGCAATCCCGTGTAACTTACATGTACCCCTCTCCCATTCCGATGTATGCTTCGTATTTCTTTGATTATTAGTTTATCTCCTAGGAGCACCCATAGGGACTAGAGCAGATCAAACTATTTTCAAACTAATTCTCGATTCATCATCGAGCCACTTTCAAACAACCCGTAAGTCGAGTGCTCATACGCATTCGCCATCAACCTATTACAACTCGACCCTTGATGCGTAAGTCAAGTCGGTCTCTTTTTTCAAATCATTTCATTTCCAACACGCTTTGCACGCGATAATGAGTCAAACCCTTGATCCAACGTCAAGTGGATTTTCGAAACAAACTAACAATCAACTAACAACTATTCAATCTTTTTCAAGGTGTAAAGAGTGGGTTCAAGACTTTGAGCTTGCTTTCGGCTGTTTATATGCGAGTTATCTTATTCGTGTGTGAGCAATTGACGCCTTTAAATAATATTAACAAACTCGATAGTATTCAACCATTTCCAACTACTCATCATTTCACTCACCTTTCAAACAACTTATTTTACGATGAAAAAGAGAGTGTCTCAAGTCTTTGGTTCGCTCTCCCGACTACTTGGATCCGAGAAGCCTTTCTCAAGCTTCAAGTAGTCATCATCCGACCAATCTCATCCTTTTATACACCATTTCAAATTCAAACAACCTTCCTTTACGATGAAAAAGAGAGTGTTCCAAGTCTTTGGTTCACTTCCCCGATTACTTGGGGTCTGTGAAGTCTTTCTTAGGCTTCAAGTGATCGTCATCATTTCAACCTCGTCCTGTCAAACACAACCCTTTTTTCAAGACGAAAAAGAGAGAGTTCCAAGTCTTTGGTTCTCTCTTCCGATTACTTGGGTCCGAGAAGTCTTTCTTAAACTTCAAGTAGTCGTCATCCGTACCCACTTTCAACCAATTCAAACCTGTTTCTTTCGTGGTCGTTACCACGAACTACGGACGCTCTGATTCTTCATTCATTCTTGAATGTAAGATACGTAGGCACAAGATTGCGATGATCTTGGCGAGCACAATCCCCTCCATCTTCCATTTCCGCCATCCTTTCCCGTAGTCGAACTACGACGCTCTGATTTCTCATTCTCGTCCGAATGAGTATACGTAGGCACAAGGGCCCCAATCCTTGGCGAGCATCCTATTTTCTAACCATCCCCTTTCCCCTAGTGTTTTAGCCCTTTATAGTATCCTTTAGCATTTGGTAGTGAGATGAGAAGAATTAAGCTTAGCTAACATCCATTAACTCGAATTAAGAGGTTCCCGTCGAGTACGACGGACATGAGGGGTCCTAATACCTTCCCCACGCGTAACCGACTCCCGAACCCAGGAATATGGTTGCGACGGCCGTGTTCCTTCCGCGCTTATGAGGTTTTCTCAATATTTTCCTCTCTCGTTCATTCGGGAAAAATAAAGTTCGGTGGCGACTCTGTCGAACCGCATTTTCCGCGCCGTTCGCGCGAGGGTCGTATGTTCGAAATGAATTTTCGAGGTGCGACAATCCCCTAGGAATATCACTTCCTTTGATAAGGAAGTGATGATTAGAACTTTAGGTTGAAACCTATGCATGATAACTTCTAGGAGTTCCCCGTTTCAAACCTCAACCATAGGATGAATCCTTGGCATGACAACATTAGGACTTGATAGTCTCCCCTTAGTTGAGCCTGTTCTCTCTTCTCATCTCAAAACAAATTAAAATACAGTAATAAATGTTAACTGACGTCGTACATTACGAGCCTTAAGCTATCTGAGAAAGGATTGTTGGAGAGTTTCTTTTCAACAGTCTGGATGTTTAGTATGGCACCCTTTGGGTGACATGCGATGCATTCACTCTCAGGTCATAGTCTCTAGTGCGATATTGGTTGCAAACATCCATAAAAAACAGTTCTTTCGTAAAAGACAGAAAACGAACTTCAAACCTTTTGCCCCGTGGGCCCATAATTCAAAGGAAGCTTTTCTGAAGAAAAGAGTGTCGTTAACTCCCAGTTCTACCGCAAACGGTATCACCTAAGTCTCCAAGGGTCGAGTTGCGTACATCCAACTGCTGGAACTGTTTGTTAACCCTACTCGATAAAACAGATGAATCTGAATTCCCGTAATCCGTATTATCCCGAACTACGTAAGCTCTGATCTCTCATACCTGTTGAGAGTACGTAGGCACAATACTGATGTATTGGGGAGCCACCTTCCCCCATCACCCGTAGTTAGCCGAACTACGTCGACTCTGATTTTCTCTGATGAGAATACGTAGGCCCAAAGCGCGATGCTTTGTCGAGTCCTCTTTTTCTTTTCTTTTGTTTTGTTTTAAACCAGGCCTTGATAGGTAGATAGATACGACGAACCCGTCCAGTAAACACAACAAGCATGGATCCCATCGAGTACGATGGACTTGAGGGGTGTTAATACCTTCCCCGTGCGTAACCGACTCCCGAACCCAGACAATGGTTGCGATGACCTTGTCTTATACCTTTTCGTCAGGTTTTTTCCGATCGTTTCCTTTCCCGCTCTGAGGGATAAATAACGAAAGGTGGCGACTCTTCTGTTTTTCCGGCACCTTATTTTCGCGGTAGCGACACATACGCATTAACAACACCATCAAAAATCAAACTCGACTGAGATCCAATCTTAGGTCCTTCATTCGGCAACAACTCATCATAGTCTTTCATTTTCAAAAACATGATGTCTTCATCCGAAAACTCAAACTTCATTAGTTGATAGTTTCAATTGGTTGTTGAGCAAAATATTCTGACATAATACTTCCCTTGATGGCTTTCTGGGAAACGTATTGAATATCGTATTCTGTCAAAACCATCTGCCAACGGGCAATCCTTCCAGTAAGTACGTGCTTCTTGAATACATATTTAATCAGATCCATCTTCTAAATAAACAGGGTTGTGTGGCTTAACGTATACTATCTCATACGCTTGGTTGCCCAAGTGAGTGCACACCATGTTTTCTCCAGCATTGAGTACCTCGACTCACAATCAATAAATTTCTTACTCAGGTAGTAGATGGCATGTTCTTTTCTACCAATCTTGTCCTATTGACCAAATACACACCCCATTGAATTCTCAAGAATCGTCAGATATATAGTCAAAATCTCTTTGACAATTTTCATTCCACCTGACCGCTTGATCTTTTCTCAAAAATTTGAATATTGGTTCGCACGTGGCTGTAAGATGAGAGAGGGACCTAACTATGTAGTTCAACCTCCCCATCATAAACCTCTTTTTCTGTTCTCAGCTCAGGTATCTCTTGTATTGCTCTTATTTTGGCAGGATCAACCTCGATACCCCTTTCACTAACAATGAAACCCAGTAGTTTACCAGACCTCACCCCGAAGATGCACTTGTTTGGATTCAACCATAACTTGAATTTCCTTAATATTTCAAACAACTTCAACAAATTACCCAGATGTTCTTCCTCCATTTGTGACTTCGCAATCATGTCATCAACATAGACCTCAACCTCTTTGTGAATCATATCATGAAAGAGAGTAACCATTGTCTACTGATAAGTTTCCCCAGAATTTTTCAATCTAAAGGTCATTACCTTATAACAGAAAAATCCCCACAGTGTTATGAAAGTCGTTTTCTTCGTGTCCTCTAGGGCCATCTTGATTTGGTTATACCCAGAGAAGCCATCCATGAAGGAAAACACAGAAAATTAAGCATTATTATCCACTAACATATTAATGTGAGGGAGCCGGAAATCATCTTTCGGGCTTGATCTATTCAAATCCCTGTAGTTAACACACATCATGACCTTTCCATCTTTCTTAGGTACATGCACAATATTAGCAACCCATGGAGGATAATTAGTCACAACTAGAAACCGACGTCCAACTATTTCTGAACCTCTTCTTTGATTTTGACTGCCATATTTGGTCTTGTTTTTCTTAATTTCAGCTTGACCGGAGGAGATCCTCTTTGAGAGGCAAAAGATGCTTAACAATGTTCGTATCAAGCCCAAGCATGTCTTGGTAAAACCAGGCGAAGATATCCACATACTCTCGTACAATTTCAGCAAATCTTCTATTGACACTATCTTCCACTGTATCCCCAATTCTGACTTCCTTCTTGGCATCCTCAGTACCTAGGTTAATAATCTCAATATCCCCCTGATGACACTGAATGATCTATTTCTCCTGTTTCAAAAGTCTGGCTAATTCTTTAGGAAGTTCATAGTCTTCTTCAGTCTCTTCTTCAACATGGTAAATAGGATTTTCAAAGTCATATTTAACCATAGATGAATCATTATTGATGTGATATGAGGGAGTGGATATGCATGAGTGATGTTTTATGTTTTATTAAGAATGATTGAAACAAAGAAAAACACATTGGCATTTTAAAGATGTAAAGGAAAAAAATGAAAAACAGGGAACAAAATATTTGAATACAAAACGTCCTTTATTCATGATAACGTTGAAAGCAAAAAAACATGTGGCCCTACAAATGAGTCATTACGCCTTGGGCAAAACGTAGGACTTGACATATGTGTAGCACTCCAAAATTTACCTTGTCGTTTCTTGATCTACTAGCTTATATTTCTCTGCAATTTGCATTTCTGCATATCATGACATTGGTTCTTGTGACATGGGATCAAGGTGTTTTTGTGGCTCATGTCTCCCTTTTATTGCAAGAGTCTAAACAGCGAGCGTCAGAGGCTTTGACATTTATTTTTCCCAGCAATCGAACGCCCGAGTTTGTTTTTATTCAGCAGGTTATTCTCAACAAAGGAGACAGGTCGCAAGCTATCTCAAGCATTTTCGCAGTTATAATATTCAAGGGCAAGTTTCAGAGGCTTAACGAGGCTCAGAACGGATGAAAACGAGCGAATATGCAAGTTTCCCTCCAAATGGCGCATTTTCCAAAATTTTTGAGCGGTTAACCAATTAACCAATTTGCAATAGCAAATGGTTAATCGATTAACCATAGTAAAATTTGCCCAGATACGTGTATTTTCAATACTGCCACTTTTAGGGTCCATTTTGATCACTTGTGAATTAGATTTTACACCAGAAGAAGGATCTAGAATCACTCTAAATTTGAATTAACTTTCAAAATCAATTCAATTTCCCTCCAATTTTCCAGTTCTAATCACATTCCAATTTTCATAACCTCACTCCAAACCATAATTATACTTCTAACCAAGAGCCTATTTAAGTGAATTTGCTCCAAACCTCACACAAGAATTAACCATAATTTCCAACTTCAGATTTTACACTCTTTCATTCTTGTGAATTTGCTCTCAAAATTCTCTCAACTTTTCTACACTCCAAAACCTCCATTAGAGATCTTTTCACTTGAGTTCTTTGATTCTTCATTGAAACCATTGAATTCTAGCGCTAAACCTCCATCATTCATCTCCATCATCTTCAATTCATCATTTGATTTTCGTTTGGATTTGGATGTGATTTTGGAAGCAAGTTTATAAGTGATTCTTGGATCAATTTTGGCTTATTTTGGCTTGTTCTTCACTTCTCTTGCAAGAAAGCTCTTGTATCTTGAAGATTTCTTGGGTTCCTAGCTTAGATCTATCAATTTGCATTGAATCAACACTTACCAAAGCAAATCTCAGCTTTGAAGGTTGGTTAATTCTAGATCCAATTTTGTTTTGAGCTTATTTGAGTAATCACAATGTAGATCTTCAAGTTTTCATTGATTTTGTTGATTTTGATCTATGTGATTTGTGATCTCAATGCTTGATTAAGTTTAATTGATGTTTGATCACTGATTTTTGGTGTTAAATTCGTGTATAGTTGATTACATGATCATTTGGATGATTGCACATTAAATTAATTGCTGAAAGTGCTTTTGAATTGTTGTTTTTCTGCTTCCACTGTAGTGTTAATCGATTAACCAGTTGCAGTATGAAACTGGTTAGTCGATTAACCAGTGCAATTTCTAAATCTTTCAAGTGGTTAATCAATTAACCAGTTTGCACTAGCAAATGGTTAATCGATTAACACTGGACCAGAATGTGATTTTTGGTTGTTTTCAAGCATGTTTTGATTTCTTTCCATCTCTAACCTTCATGGATTGATTTGATGCATTTGTATGGACTAGTTTTGACTTGTTTCATCATGCTTGATTGTTTGATCTCAACTTTTCAACACGTGACTTTTGGTTTCCGTTTCTATACTAAACTTGCTTATGTTGCTTGCCTGATGTGATGATCATATGATATGCTTGCTTGTATCATGTTAATGATTAATTGTTGATGATTATCTCGCTGGACTTGTGATGCATGCTTGTATTCGCTTCCGATTTCGGTTGTCGCGTGATTGCTTAATTACTTGAATTAATTGAAAAGCATGTTGTTCTTGATCGTTCTTGACGATGCAATATTGTTGAACATTTGTGTTTGATTGTTGATGCATATCCATCTTTACTTGATACTTGTTCATGATTGATGCTTGCTTATGTTGATTGCATTAAAACATGCTTGCTGCCTTGCTTTTCACAGTTGTGTTGTTCGGAATTTACATGCCGTCTTTGTTATGCTTGCTTGTGGCATGCCCTTTTACACCTACTTTTGTGCTGAATTAGTATCTATTGAATGTTGTTGTAATGCCATGCTGGATTTCATTGTTGTTTTGTCCTGGAGGCACTGTTGTAGCCGCTATTTTTACCTTGTTTTCTTGATTTTTGCCTTGCCTTTGCATGCACCATTAGGATTCCTATTCCAATTTAATTTCTAATTAATTTTGGATTAGGATAGACATTGGGAGTGAAATCCATGCATGATGACAAGTAGGCTAGTCCCTTTTAACCTCAACCTTAGGTCCATCTTTTGCATGCTAACATTAGGATAGAATTTCCTTTCGCATCTCGACCTTAGGGCCACTTTGCATGACAACGTTAGGACCAAGTTTCCCTTAGACCTTCCGTGCGCCATTTTATCTTCTTATGTCAAAGCATTGCTAAAACACTTAATAAAAACGATGAACATTGTGCACCACGAGCCTTAAAGATATGGTAAGTGATGAGTGGGGGGTTTTTCCTCACTTGTCTAGAGTGTTTAGTGTATGTCTCGTGGGCGATATGCGATGCTTTTGCTCCTATATCATAGTCTTTAGTGCAATGTGAATCATAAATCAAACTAATTCACTTCACTAAAACTCACAAACCAAAGACAAACCTTTTCATTCTTCGGGATTGGTGTTTCAAAATCATTTTCAGGAAGAGTACGTTACTTTTCTGTTCTACCGCAAATATGCATCGACCCTAACTGCTGGAATGGGAACTTAACGTTGCTCATAAAAAACACCTAACCAACCTGTGATTTCGTAGTTACCCGAACTACGTTTGCTCTGATTTCTCACACTAGATGAGGATACGTAGGCACGAGATAGTGATGTCTTGGCGATCAACCTTTTCCCATCACCCATAGTTTTCAAAACTAAGTTTGCTCTGACTTTCCCGTTGGACGAGGGAATACGTAGGCATAGGACGGCGGGGTCCTATCGAGTCTCTTTCTTTTCTTCATGTTGTTTCCGTTTAGCAATAGCTTTTAGATAACTCACCCTTTGATTAGACAAAAAACGTGGATCCTGTTGAATAAAAAAGATGTGAGGGGTGCTCATACCTTCCCCTTGCGCAAGCGACTCCCGAACCCAAGATTTGGTTGCGATGACCTTGTCTTTTCCTGTTCTCCAGGTTTTCTTCGGTCGTTCATTTTCCCTCTCTTTAGGATAAATTATGTTCGGTGGCGACTCTCCTATTTTTCTGCCGGGTGTTTTTTACAGTTGCGACAACTGGCGACTCTACTAGAGGCAACTGGTTCCCTATGCGATTCAATCCTAGCGCTTCCCTGTTTCTGTTCTT
Organism: Lathyrus sativus; assembly: GCA_963859935.3. Lineage (NCBI taxonomy): Eukaryota > Viridiplantae > Streptophyta > Magnoliopsida > Fabales > Fabaceae > Lathyrus > Lathyrus sativus. The sequence goes on along the minus strand of OZ012735.1, from coordinate 306,563,950 downwards.
TGAGTGTTTACTTTTGTACAATTATTTTCTTTTATGTACATTGTGTGTTGTATATTATTGCATTTGTATTTTACTGTTGCATATTATATTACTGTTGCTGCTGTTGGGTGGGTTGTTCCATGAGAGATAAGCTCAATACCCAGACTTGAGTATACACACAGGATTAGTATGGAGAGTAGTGTGGACTTTTGTGGCATCTTAACACGCAAAAGTCCACACAAAATCTGCGTCCTGACGAGTTTTTCTTTGGAGACATCCTATCCTGTGCATTTAGGGCAGTTGAGGGGGTGTTGAATTAAAAAGCTAATGACTCTGGAGACTGCTCATTGGGAAGTCAATTGAGACCTCCTTGATTGACCATGATGCCAAAACAAAAATGGTGAACGTATCATTGTTTCTCGACCTGAGAGTTTGTGATACTAATGACCTGTATAAGATGTCGTACCGTCCAAGTCTAGAACCCATATGTGAGAGGGATGGGTTTTTGCAGGAAACCTTAACTTTAAACCAACCCGGTTTTTTGATTTTCTTATTAGTGCAAACTTATCAGCCTGGTATTCTGGTATTTTGGTTATTCTGGTATTCTGATGTTCCAGTATTTTCTCATAAGAGCAGACTTATGAGCCTATTCAGTCAGCAACACAACATTTATTTAGAGCTTTGTGGAAGTTTAGATCCAATGTTTATTGCATTCATATTACATTGCATAAGCATTTGTGCATCATTTTTGTATTTCTTCCTCAGCCGGAAACAACAGAGCTCATTCATCTTTTGTCCGACCTGCAGTTGATTTCCCGACACTCGTATTGGACTTGAATCAGCTTTTGGATAAATCATGAACTCAAGAGAGTAGAACTAGTTTGTTACAAGGGCAGATGTTGAGTTGATGAAGAATCAATTGGATCAACTTGTGAAAGCTATGACAACCATGACAAGGGGAGAGGCCAATATTCAAAGAACTGGGAATGTTATTCCTCCTCCAGTGAACAACGTTGCTAAAGCTCAGCATGTACGGATTCCTGTTGAGGATCAAGTTATACAAGAGCGTACCATTATTTGAGATGGGCATTCCTCTTCTTTTAGTGCCACATACTATCAACGTTTTGCATTCTCTGTGCCTAATTTTCAAGGGGCAGTTCCAAAGATGAAACCTAAAGACCCACGGACTGTTGAGTTCATGAAAAGATATCATTTGTTGGAGGAGATGCTTGATGCCCTAGGGGGTCGTGATGCTCTTAATCTGAATTCTTCAAGCATGTATTTGGTGCTTGGCCTTGTGATGCCTTCAAAGTTTAAGATGCCGAAGTTTGAAAAGTACAAAGGGGATAGCTGTCCAAAGCAACATTTGTTGATGTTTTGCAGAAGAATGACTTCATATGTCCACAACGAAAAGCTTATGATTCACTATTTCCAGGATAGTCTAAGTGGGGCATCACTAAGTTGGTATATGCAGTTAGAGAGTGGTTTCATACGATCATGGTTAAACCTAGCCAACGTCTTTGTGAAATAATACATCTATAATCTCGACATATCTCCAAGCCACGTGCAATTGCAAGACTTATCTCAAGCGAACAGTGAATCCTTCAGAGGGTATGCTCGGAGATGAAGAAAGTTAGCTGCTCGTGTTCAACCACCACTTCTAGACAGAGAACTAGTTGAACTGTTCATGGGTACTTTGCAAGGTCCATACTTGGATAAGATGATTGGCATTAGGGCATTAATTTTTGTTGACTTGATAGTTGTTGGGGAATGTATCGAGAGTGGCCTCAAGAGTGGAAAGATTCAAGACGTCTCAAACATCTCAGTTGGTGAAAGTGAATCAGTTGTCAGTTCTCAAGAAGAATGGGAGAAAGAAAGTAATTCGATCTAGGAATCTCCGACACCTCAGCATCAGTACTCAAATATTTCAACTGTTTAGAGTCAGTAATCATTTGGGTCTCCGTATCAGATACCGTTCCCTCCACAGGGACGATATCCTTCTCCAGATCAAGGACCTCCTTAGAGTCAATAGTCTTATCACTGTCAGCCGCGTCAGCACGCCTGAAAAAGACCAAGGAAGCCAGAGAGGAATTTTGCTCAGTTGCCAATGTCATACAGTCAAATGTTGCCTGATTTGATCAAAGGTGGGTTGATAGTGCCGAAGGAGATAAATCCAATGATTCCTCCATACCAACTAAGTTTTGATGTCAACGCCCATTGTGACTACCATGTTGGGGCACATGGGCATTCAACCGAAGACTATAAGGTGCTTAAGAGCAAGATTTAGACTCTGCTTGACTCTAATATATTCTTATTCACCCCTCAAGGTATTCAGATCAACAATCATCCTTCATCCAGCCATGTGGGTTCATCAGTCCTTGTTATGGAAGAATTAACTAAGAGCAGATGTTCAGACGAGTATCAGACTGACTTCGACGAGAAATTCTGAAGATGGCTAGCCTAGTAGCAAATCAAGAATGGAAATCCCAGTTCCCCGAAGTTGGCGATCTTTTGTATCATGTAATTTCATTACATGTGTAGTTTCCTTTCTGTTAAGGTGCAAAGTTATTTGTAAAACTTATTTTTTTCCGATTGATAATGATAATGATATAAGCATGTTTGCATTGCATTTTCATATTCATTTGCATGCCAGGTGTTCGAGGATGGTTTTTTGTTATCCTAATCTGGTTTTCTTCTTAATTTCATACTTAACTTTTCAAAGAAGCTAGAAGTTGACTATGGAGCAAGTTCAAGCAGAGTTGAGGGAAGTACGAAGCCAAATGGGATTGTTCATGGTGGACATGCAAGCTTTGTCTCAGGATCAGAAAATGATGAGAGAGGAATTCCATCAACTGAAGACTCAGATGGGCCTGATTATAGAAGTCATAAAAAACATGCTAAGAAAGGAAGGCAATCCTATCCCTGAAGCCGCAGCAGAAATGGTCGTTTTTCCCTTGCTTGTGAAATTTCTCCCAGAGCGTGATATGCCTCGTAGATCTTTTGCACGACCTGGGGTTCCAAAATTTCCCTGTCAGCAGTTGTCTCCTATTTCCCAAGATAATCCTAAGATTTAAAAGTACGCATAGAGGCCAAAGCAACTCGAAAGAATCTTTGACCAACTCCCTATGACTTATACTCAGTTGTAGCAACGTTTGCTTCAACTTCAATTGGTTGAACTTCGGAATCTGGCTCCATTTGCTGGTAACCCACCACTCGGCTATGATGTAAGTGCCCATTGTGATTTCCATTCTAGGGCACCAGGGCATAATATGGAGAAATGAAAGGCCTTTAAGTACCAAGTTTAAAACTTAATAGATTCAAAGGTAGATGAGTTCATGCCAGGCGATATGAGCGTACAAGGTGGTCTTATTCAAGTTACTACGAAAGAAGCGGATATTCATGTTTTCTCCAATGAAGCTGCTTCAGGTCAGGGGTGTATCTTACAAACTTTGATTTCAAAATCTCCATGTTCACAACTATTGCCTGTTCTTGGGCCATATTTGAGGATGGAAGTGTCTGAACATGAGGAGTGCCCTAATCGGTATCAACAACAGACTAGCTCCCAACAGAAACAACAAAGATCGAGAAGGCCCGAGAGAAGGTTTGATTTCATTTATGTTCCTCATGGTCAGTTGCTTCCTCGCCTACTTCAGGGCTCCTTGATTCAACTAAGAGAAGTTGCGCCTGTTCCAAATCCCTTCCCTCAAGATTATGACATGAATTCTAGGTGCGAGTACCACTCGGAACGTAGGGGTATACAATTGAAAATTGTAACGTGTTTAAGCACAAGGTGTAAGATCTGGTCGACTCAGAGGTCATTATATTCACTACAGACAGTCTGCGCATTTATTAAAGCCTCTCGAGTAAGCATTTAAGGTTGTGAAGACATCATCAGAAGTAATTAGTCCAGACGGAGCTGAGCCTCCTCAGCCATGGCATTTTTAATTTCTTTACTGCATTTTCCATTTGTATTTTTCATTTTTTGTTAATGCTCTATTTGCATGTAAAAACTTGTTTGTTTTTGAATGATGATTTTAATGCAATGAGTATACTTTTCTTGAAGTAATCCACTTGTGTTCATTCATATAATATTTATTTGCATTACAATACCAACTTTCTTGCTTAGACTCTTGGAGGGAGAATGATGAAGCGAAAACGCAAAATCTCTGGTTGTATGCTTTTGGATAAAACCCTGCTAATGATGTGCAGACATTATTTAAAATCCCTAAGCACAGAGATATAAGGGAGATAGACCATCGTTATCCATTTTGAGCCTTGAAGTAGGATTTTCTTTCATATGAAAAACACTTTATCTTAACCCAGGGGTAAGGTAGTCTTAAGTTAGTTTGACCAAACGTTCAAATTTCAAAAGGAGCATGCATTCAAGGATCCATTACCTTTTATTCTTCACAATCCCACAATGGTTATATCTCATTAACCAAGGAATGAGGCAGTTAACACTTTCAAAGAAATCAAGACAACCAGTGTCACGCGAAAAGAAAAAAAAAAAGAAAAAGAAAAAGCCTACTAAGTCAAAATCTTGAAAACAAGTGACTTAGGCAAAAATTAAGGCATCCCGCTGGATTTTAAAATAAAAAATTCAAAAGAACCAATCCATGTGAGATCAGGGAAAAGAACGAAGAGCAGAAAATGAAAAGGATGACAAAAGAAAAATCCTCATAAAAGAATAAGGTCATGTAATTACAAACACCAAAGATGAACAGGGTGATTGTCACTCCGAAAACCTTGTGAGTTCATTAACCATCATTTCTGCCATTCAATAGCCTTTTTGAAAGGTGAGGGCTTGTGCCAAGTTAGTTGAATATAAGGCTGGAGAACATCATGGAGAATGAGTGGGTACAAATAAATTTTGAGCCAAAAGTCCTTTTTTCTAAAACCGTGAACCAGGCCACGTTACAACCCTCAAAAGTCCTAATTGAAGCAGGGATTATTTTGAAGGCGTACTTCAACAAGATAGTGTTCATGACTCTAATGAGTTATGCTAAAAGAAATTGTTGGTATTGTATATGTTGTGGTGAGAATCGGATGTCAAGCTATTGATTAACTTGAATCTTAATTCATTAAATTCACAACCGGACTTTGATTTATCCAAAGGAAATGTTAAAGAAAGAAAGACCTTTTTACGCGATGTAACAACAACGCTAAGAGATTCAGGGACCGGGTGTTGGTTATGCTTAGGGTAGGTATTTCACATCCTAAACATCTTTAGTACTCTACAGGAACCTTTTGTATGTTTGTATGCTAAGTTGCTTGCTATGGTTTGGGATCAAGGTTAGGGTTTTGAGGTAAATACCTAGGATTAAGGCTTCTAAGTTTGCTTGCAAAGATATCACATCTTCTGCCTACGTATCCTAACTAGGATATAATCAGAGCAATCATAGTTCACCTCACTAAGGTTGGATGAACACTTGATTATGATCAAGGTTCAAAGAGGAACAAACATAATAATTCTTGTATATAGTTTAACAAAACTCTCTATTCTAAGTTGTACACTCAAGGGGGTTGACTTTGACAAAAGCCAGGGGTGAAGTAAGTAATCATGACAATGATCCTTACATAGAGTTGACAAACTCTAACCTAGGGTTCTAGTTGAAGAACACTCCTAGTAAAGGTGGGTCTTTTAGACTTAAGCAAAGTTTAATGTCTTGTAGGTTCTAACTTAACTAAGCTAGGGTTCAAGATGACTTAACAAAGTCAAACGGGTGCTAATGAGCTATCTATGACTGTAAAGTCAATGGAGAAACTTTCCTTTGGAATAGGAGAAAGATGAGGCCACTGGATGAGAACTAACAAGTTTCATCACTTGGGGAAGACTTAACAAAGTTAAAGAAATAAGCAAGAACATGTAACAACATATGAACAATAGTCAAGATCAACATAAGGACATAAAGGTAATGATTATCAATGCAAGTAATGAACATGTATAACAACAACAAGTTCATCTATAACACTCAAACAAGATTGATGCAAAAAAGTTACAACTTGAAGCAAGCATGTTATAAGGATCAAATGAGATAAAATGTAACAACATAAGACCATCTAAACATATATTGATAACAATTAGACAAGCAAAAGCACAAGAATTATTACAATAATCAAGTATTTGTTCATGACTTCATGGGGAAAAGTAAGCAAGTTTCAGGGTAACAACCTAGTCAACAATCAAATCCTAGCATGTTATGGTTCTAAAAAGACACAAGAAGAAGTATAATGAGGCACGAAAAACATATTCAAGAGGTTACAACATCAAGAATCATGTTATGATTCACAAAGAAGTTCAAGGTATACCATTTACATTCAAGCATTCACAAAGGCAAGAAACAAATCCTAAACATGTTATGGTTCTAACAAGACATATAAGCAAGTAAAATAAGACGTGGTAAATACATTCAAGAGGTTACAACATCAACAATCATGGTATAGGTCACAGATGAAGTTCAACAGGTCATTTTCACATGTATGCATTTACAAAAGCAAGCATGAACATAGAAAGGAAATGAATCACACAAATTTGAACATTTTAACATTTTAACAAACATATATGAAGCATACAAGACAAATCTCACAATAAAAATCAAGTTACGAGTTGAAAAAGTTCAAGAACACCATGAAAAAAACCCTAAAAACACATGTTATTCAAGTGGAACAAAGTATTTCTATGATAACAATCCTTGAATTATTTCTTCACTCAATGAAAATAGACATGTTAAGGAGTATTTTAAAAAAATAATGGCATCAATATCATAAAAAATGAGCAAGTTATAATCATGGGAAGTTGGTGCACCAAGAGGGAAATACTAGGTCAAGGCAAGGTATGGCAACCTAAGGCCACTTGCAAGAAGAATTGGAACTCAGTCAAAACATAACTAAATGAGGTGAAAAAAAGTGAAAATTGTGTGTTTTTGAATAAGGAGTTCAATGGTACCATTTGTTTTTCCATACCATGAACCCACAAGAAAACCCGATAACATCAATGGTAGGGCAAGTTTGGTTACAACCAAATGCAAGAACATGTGAACAACATTGTGTAGTGGTATGATTTGTGAAACAAGTGTAAAAACATCACATATGCATCATATATATAGGTTAGCACAAGAAAAAACAAGAAATGCACAAGTGGTTTGGTAGATTGGAATCAAAATGCAAACTGTGACAAGTTTGGACCTAGTTTGTGACCTGAACTTTGACAGTCTCAAAAACATATAATTTTTCTACAATAAATGGTTCATACATGACACATAACATATATAAAACATGTCTAAGAAATGTTCAACTCAAAAGCATGGCTAGAACTCAAAGTGGCATAAGAAATGCAAGTTGTAGGCTTACCTCTTGTAGCCTTATGAAGCAAGCTTGAGAAACAAGAAAGACAGAGATCCTACAAGCGCCTTATGGTATGCAAATGCTCCAATGGTGATGAGTAGATGCTCAAAGTAGCCGCAAAGCAAGCTAGTGGTCAGAATTCCTTGATAATGAAGAAAACACCAAAAAAATCCAAAGATTTCAAAAGCAAACTTGCTCAAATATTGTTAGAGAAGTGTGAATCACTTATGGATAGTTTTTATAGGTTAATGTAAGGTGTGAGTTATATTAGAACTCAAGGAAGTGCAGTGGTTTGATGGCTGCCCTTCAAAATGCAGAAAAGTCAACAAATGAGGTTTTGATGGTTGACTTTTGGCTTGGATGGTTTTCTGGCTAATGTTAGGTCTTGGACAACTCTAGCAAATCATTTGTGATGTGTTTGAAGTGTTGTTTGAGTTGGAAAAATTTTGGAAACGGTTTTGGCAAAGTTTTTGGATGACAAATTTTGGGAGGTTTGGAAATTTGGTGCAAACTTGCAAGAACTTGGTGATTGAGTGAGGGAAAGAGTTCTAGCTGGTTTCTAGCAAGGTACTGGTTTAGTTTGGATGTGAGAATGAGGTTCTATTTATAGCCAAAGGTCTTGAGTGAGAGGCATGGGGAGAATGATGTAAAATGCCAACTTTGGCCTTCCATCTTAAAAATCTTTGGAGGAACCAATGCAAATCTACATTTCTAACCTCAAGACAACCTAACAAGAGCTTCTTCATATCCTATAGGTCATTTTCATCATGCTTGAGAGAATAGGAAGTGACTGGCTACAACATAGTTGGTGGTTTGATGAAGGGCAGCCACCATTTTTCTCGTTCCTCACTATTCACTTTTGCAACTTGCATTAAACAATGATTTCTTTAAATTCTTGTGCCAAATTTGTGGGAGCTGGTGCTAAACACTTCCATTAGAAATGTGAAGATTATAAATGAGCCTTAAACCTTTATTAGAGTTGATTTGAGAAGCTTTGGAATCAAGACATTCATGCTGAACTAGTTTTGCAGCAGTGAGTTTTTGCCAACTTGTGAGCTTTGGTTCTCCCTAACCATGAGGAGTTATGGAACACACTTGTAATTTCTAGAAAGCCCTCATTAGGTTCTACAACGCTGGTGTTTGAGTTAGGAACCTATTCCACTTGAAACTAGGTCAAAACCCCTTGTGAAAATGTTGAATTCTTGACTTACAAGTCAAGAAACCTTGAAATTTCTAAGTGTTTAGAATCCTTCACAACTTGATGAGCTCATAACTCCAAATACATTAATTTTTTGCTCATGGGTCAGTAGGGAACCTATGTAAGGATCCTTAAGATCTTTCCAACAAGCTTTGAACCGCTCCATTTGGATGTGTGGTTAGGAAGTTATGATCATTTGAAGTTTGATCAAAATTAGGGTATTTTACTTACCCTTGATTCTTTATTTGCAACTTATCTATGAATTCTTGATTAAATCTCAACTAAACTTCATAATTAGATGTGAAATGATGTTAGACAAAAATTTGGCTTCAATTTGGGGTAAAATCCATGTTGGTCAATGCGTTGGCGTTTCTAGTAGACGAATCGAACAATTAAAAATCTTTGAAACGACTGTTGATGTTCTGGGTTCCCTGAGGCCTTAAAAATTCTTGGGTAGACTTCATCGGGTCATATGAGCCCCATGGACCATAATTCTATCTTTGTAAAGCCTTCTGGACCAAAAGTCAAACTACAGTTGACTTTTACAACAAGAAACCCTGATTAGGGTTCTTGCACTACACTGTTTCCATTATCTTGGTGACAACCTCAAATTGGACTCATTCTTGATCACATGTGATGTACTTGATGATATAGAGACTTGTCATGTGGAGTATCAATCCAAAACCTTGACCGATCAATCCCTAGAAACCCTGATTTCTTGACTGTATGAAACCGTAATTTATCTGCATCTTGACAAAGACAAACTTGAAATAGGCTAAGGTTAAATAATCAATGCTTGATGCACCTAGAATGATAATGTAATCTAGGGGGAATATTTTGGGGTATAACAGTTGCCCCTATTTAAATATCTTTACCAGATGGGAATAAGAGATGATAATCTCCATAGAATCATGGTCAAAGGTATTTAAATAAAGCAAACCGAAAGTTTTTTCCCTTAGATACAATGGTATGCAAAAGGACAAATGCTGCAATGCCATGAATTCTAAGAATGATGTTGCAATGCAAGAAAATGCTTGACACATGAGTAAAAGAAAAAGAAAACGAAACAACGAGTAACCACTTACTGGGAAAGCAGACACACTGTGGAGAGATCCGAAATATACCAACCAATAGTTCAGACAAGACTAATGATGGCACTTCAAGGGGATCCTTCACACAGGGACACAAATTCCATCAGGGAAGAATCTTCACTGGGGAAATGAAAACCTCCACTGGGGAAATGCATCAAGGGAGACAAGGGTAAGAAACCAAGCAGAGGAACTGAAGCTGATAGACACGGACTCCAACCGGGGAAGCAAAAGACCAGAGATACGGTCCTTATTGAGGGACAAACCAATGGGGACTTTCCTCACGAAGACGAGTTTGAACAGGATCTTCAGAAAAGAACAAGAAATAAGACCAGACTCATCGGGCATGCTAGCGACTACTAGACCTCTGAGACCTGCTGGGGAAACCCAGGAATTCACTGGAAACGCTGGTAACAACCAACCAAACTAAGATCATGTTTTGAAGAACATTGCCAATGACCATTGCACTTTAAACAACACCAGTGACTACTGGATCTTCTGAGGGATGCTAGTAAAAACTAGATTTCAAGAGGAGATGTTGGTGATAACCAATATTTAGAGGTATCAATAAAGATTGGTTTTTAGTCGAAGTCGGTAACCACTAGACTTCCTGAGGAAATGTTCATAACAAACAACATTTAGAGGATATAATAAAGTTGGATGAATTACTAATAACAATAGGACTCTCCGGGGAGTTATAGTAACAACTAGACCTCAAGGGGATATGGTGAAAACCAAATCAACGATACCAATAACGATTGGATTTTAGAAATATGCCAGTAACAACTGGTCTTCAACCGAGTTAGTTAACAAACGGAACAATGCCTGGGAGATGGATTGAGGTAAACACTAGATCTCAAGGATAAACTGCAACATTAGTAATGACTAAACATTGGTAACTAACAAATAACAGTATCAGATGGGGGTCAGCGACCGACTTATTGCTAGTCACAACTAGACTTCACAGGGGAATCTGGTGACAACCAGTCAAGCAAAAATCAACAGGGAGTTGGTAAAAACTAGACTTCTTGGGGGACCTAAAGAGAGAAAAAAGATCTTCCCTGAGGATTCAATCAAAAATAGAGGATTTCCTTATAAAGAAGAGTTTGAACGGGATCTTTAGGAAACAATTGGAGATGTAGGTAAAAACATCCTGAGATTTCCTGGGGATATTGGTAACTACCAGCCATCCTGATATGAGCAATGCCAACAACCATTGGACTTTGTACTGGACATGGTAACGACCAAAATCAAGATGCCAATAACGATTGGACTTAAAAGATGCTAGTCAAAACATTACTAGGCTTACTGGGAATAAGGTGACAACCCTAATCCGCAACAATAACAACAATTAGATTTTATGCAGTACTCCAATCAAAACACTACTCGAATTTAAATGGGGATTGCTAGTAACGACTAGACTTCCAAGAAAATATGGTGACAACCAAACAGCAATAACAATAACTATTGGATTTAAACAATTCCAGTAACCACTGGACTTAACTGGGGAAATTGGTAACAACCGAGCCACATACCAATAACAATTAGATTTATAATGATGCCAGTAACTATTGGACTTCAATGGGGGAGATAGGTAACTACCATATCTTGCACAAATAACAATTGGATTTTGAAAACATAGTAACCATTATGTCTCAGCGAAGTCGGTTAACTAACAGAACGCCGACTAGGGTTAGACTCAGGTAAACACCGGATCTCAAAGACAAACTACGGCATTAGTAACAACTAACATCTTGGTAAACACCAATAAGCATTATAAGATATTTCTAGTTAAAACTAGACTTCCAGGGGATATAAGCATTTATCACAAAAACACTTAAACCAAATAACTTGACAAAGTTAAGGTAACAACCAAAGGGGTAAGCACGGGACAACAGGTCTGAAGCAAAAGGTTTGGTAACAACCAAGGGATCTCAAAATGACATCCAGTAACCACCGGGGAAGGGATACCTGACAGATTCTTGATAAAGAAAAATTGTCTAACCGGATCACAAAAGGCTACAGCCAGAACAAGAGGTATGCTGAAAAATGCACATGCTAAATGGTATGATGCAGATGCAATGCTGGACAACCCACAGGGGAAGCAACAACATGTAGATAACGATCTATCATAGGGGAAACCAAAAGAATCAAACTGAATCCCATTGCTGGAAAATGGTACTAATCCTCTAGTGATTCTGCTGGAGAGCTCGTGGCTTCAATCAGCTGACTAAATCACTAATCGCCCCTTTAGCGTGGCGGCGTGGGGAAAGAAAACCTCCATAGAACCTTGTATTTCTAAGATGGTGGTATCAAGGTTTCAACCGTTCTGCGCTCATGAGAGGAGTCAAAAATTTACACCGTCAAGTTGCAATCAAAGCTTGTTTCGCCTGTTAATTAAATTTCTTTAAAATAATTTTTGTTGTTACAAAAACCTTTGCAATTAAAAATCATTATTAACGAATAAGTGATGTTTTGAATAACAACAAAAGGTAGAGTAATAGAGCACAAACAAAGATTGGTCCAAATATAATTTTATTCAAAGATGGAAACTTGCGAAGGGTAAAGTCCCGCAGGACATTTAGAATTTTTGGAAAAATGGCAATGCAGGTAAAAGTTTTACAGAATCCAATGATCATCTAGTCCTAACTTGCTAAGAGTAGGTCCGAAACACTGCCTCTTATGAGAGTGGTGGAAGGTGAGCCCTTCTTTTGACGATCTTCTGCATGTAGTGACAACTCCCGATACAGTGAAATACCTTTGTTGCTATTTTTGCCTAAGCCGCCTTTCCAGGTTTTCATCTTAGTGAGCTCTTATTTTCTTTTATTTTATCCCTAATTTTTGCTTGGATCTCCATCATAGGTTATGATCCACTAGGATGCCCCTTGTTTGCCTAAGTTTCCTTTCCAGGTTTTCAACTTAGCGGGTTTTTTTTGGCATAATATTTCCTTACTACATCCAAGTTCACGAGATAAGGAAGTTGTTCACCATCCATCGCTGTAAGGATCAGAGAGCCTCCAGAAATGACCGTATTCACAACGAATGAGTTGTTGTGGTTCGGCATCCACTATCCGCGCATTTCTCGATATATAGGCAGAATCTTTCTGAGTACCAGTTCACCTTCCTTATACTCTTTGATTTGGACTCTTTTGTCGAAGGCCCTCTTCATTCTTTTTTAGTACAGCTGACTATGGCACATTACTGTCATCCTCTTTTCGTCAATGAGATTTAGAGCATCGAACCTTTCCTTCACCCATTTAGCTTCTTCGAGCTTAGCTTCCATCAAGACCCTTAGCGAAGGTATCTCAACCTCAATAGGCAATATTGTGTCCATCTCGTAGACCAAGGAGAAAGGGGTTTCCCCTGTCAAAGTGCAAACCGATGTTCTATATCCGTGTAACACAAAAGGCAACATCTCATGCCAATCTTTCTAGGTTACTACCATTTTATGCATAATCTTTTTGATATTTTTATTTTCAGCTTCTAAGGCGCCATTCATCTTAGGCCGGTAAGAAGAGGAGTTGTGATGTTTGATCTTGAAACTATCACATAGCTCTTTCATCGTTTTGTTGTTCATATTTGTTTCATTATCTGTGATGATTTGGTCAGGGATTTTGTAACTACAGATAATCTCCCTTTTGATGAACCAGGAAACCACTTGATTGGTCACGCTAGCGTATGACGTAATTTCTACCTATTTGGTGAAGTATTCAATGGTGACGAGGATGAACTGATGACTATTGGATGCTTTAGGTTCAATTGCCCCAATCATGTTGTTGTCCCATATTGAGAAAGGCCAAGGTGATGATAGCACGTCCAGAGGATGAGGTGGCACATGCACCTTGTCTGCGAAAACCTGGCATTTGTGGCACTTTCGGGAAAACAGGATATAGTCGGTCTCCAAAGTTAACCAGTAATAACCGGCCCTCAATATTTTCTTTGTCATGACATTGCCGCTTGCATGGGTACCGAAGGTGCCTTCATGAAGTTCTGTCATCAGCATGTCTGCTTCTCTTTTGTCGACACATCTGAGTAAGACCACATCGTGATTTCTTTTATACAGAACATCATTGCTAATGAAGAATTTGGATGACAATCTTCGCACAACCCTCTTATCAATTTTGGAGGCATCGACCGGATATTCTTGATTCTGGAGGTAATTTTTGATGTCGTAGAATCATGGTTTCCCGTCAGATTCTTCCTTCTTTCATCATGATGTATGTTGGCGTGGTTTTTCTTTTAATGCAGATTAAAGGAGCCTCCTTGATGAAATGGACCTGCCACATTGATGCTAACATGGCTAAAGCATCAGCAATATGATTTTCAAACCTCGGGACATATTTGAAAGTGATCTCGTCAAAATACTCGATCTTCTCCAAAATGTAGTCTTTTTAAGGAATCAGTTTTTCGTCTCGGGTCTCCCATTCTCTCTTGAGCTGATAAATCACCAAGGTAGAGTCGCCAATTACTTCCAGGATCTTAATGTGGAGATTAATAGCAGCTTTAAGACCTAAAATGCGGGCTTCATATTTGGCTGTTATTCATGCATGAGAAACATAGTCTGGCAGTAACCACAGTATATCCTCCGGTAGGATTCTCCAGGATGGCACCAGCACCATGACCCTTCTTGTTGGGCACACCTTCAAACATCATCTTCCAACGTGAACCAAGCTCGGGACCTTCCTCAGGGCCAGGCTCTTCTTTGGCTTTACCAAGAGACATGAAATCTTCGTTTGGGAAGTCGAGTTTGAGTGGCTGATAGTCCTTAATAGGTTGATCAACAAGGTAGTCTAACAAGACACTTCCTTTTGTTGACTTTTGGGCAACATATTGGATATTATAATCTGACAAGAGCATGTGCCATCTTGCAAGTCTTCTCGTCTGAGCAGGTTTCTCAAATATGTACTTTATTGGATCCATTTTGGATATCAACAGAGTAGTGTGGCAAATCATGTACTGTCTTAGACGTTTAACTGCCCATGCCAGCGCGTAGCAAGCTTTTTCCAACGGGGAGTAACGACTCTCGCAATTGGTAAACTTCTTGCTCAAGTAATAAATTGCATGTTCTTTCTTTCTTGATTCATCAGTTCGGCCCAGAACACAACCCATTGATTCTTCGAGCACCGTCATGTACATGAAGAGAGGTTTTCCAGGCACGGGAGGGATTAATATTGGAGGCTCCTGGAGATACCATTTGATCTTCTTGAATGCTGACTAGAAGTTCTCATTTCACACAACCGCTTGATCTTTTCGTAACAACTTAAAGATTGGTGTGCAAGTAGGAGTCAGGTTGGAGATGAATCTGGAGATATAATTCAGTCTGCCGAGGAACCCTCTGACTTATTTCTCCATTTGTGGTACCGACATTTCTTGGATAGCCCGTAATTTATCGAGATCTACTTCCTTTCCATGTTGACTAACGATGAAGCCGAGTAGCTTGCGGGATCTTACCCCAAAAGTACACTTGGTGGGGTTCAGTCTTAACTGATACTTCCTAAGCCTCTTGAACATGTTCAGCAGATGGTCAAGGTGATCTTCCTTGCTTTGAGATTGAGCAATCATGTCATCGACATAAACCTCAATCCCCTGGTGTATCATGTCATGAAATAATGCCACCATGGCTCGTTGATATGTGGCCCCAGTGTTGTTCAGACCAAAAGGCATGACCTTATAACAATAAGTGCCCCAGGGGGTGATGAAGGTTGTCTTTTCCATGTCGGCTGGATCCATTTTTATCTGGTTGTAATCGGAGAAACCGTCCATGAATGAAAACACCGCAAATCCGGTTGTGTTATCCACCAAAGTGTCAATATGCGGTAGGGGGAAATCATCCTTTGGGATGGCTTTGTTCAGATCCCTATAGTCTACACACATTTTGACTTTGCCGTCTTTTTTAGGTATGGGCACAATGTTGGCCACCCATTCTGGGTACTTGGATACTACTAAGAAACCTGTGTGGTTTTCTTCTTGACCTCATCTCGGGTTTTGAGAGCCATGTCAGGTCTGGATCTTCGAAGCTTTTTCTTAACTAGAGGTCACTCAGGTTTAAGAGGGAGCTTGTGTATTACAATGTCGGTATCCAGCCTAGGCATGTCTTGGTAGGACCAAGAAAATACATCCATATATTCCTTGAGAAGGGTTATTAGTCTGTCTTTAACCTCTGCCCCTAGTGATGCCCTAATTTTGACCTCTTTTCTCTCTTCTTCTGAGCTCAAGTTGATGACGTCAATCTGCACTTTGTAGGGTTGAAGATAAGCATCCTCGTACTCATTCAATTTTATCAACTCCTCATAGACTTCAGAATCTTCATCACTCTCGTCTTCGACTTGGAATACCGGTGAATTAAAGTCAAAAAGGACCGGGTGATCATCGGATCTGGCGGGTGATAGAGGTTCTCTGCGTGTGTTGAATGGGCCTAAAATGAGCAAACACACACAGGGAGATGCAGATGATGATTCTTTTAGTTTTTTTTTTATTTTAAAAAGATTGCCATTTTTCCTTTTTTACAAAAACGTGAAAACAATAAAAATGCAATGAACAATAAAAATGGAATTTAACAAAACACTCATCCTTTAATTGATCTTTTAATTACAAAAAGTGTGGACCATACAGAATGATCCAATGGCCCCGGGCATGACCATGGATTGAAAACAAATAAAATGATAACAAGCAAAACAAACAGATTACACGAAGAGAGGCAACATGACGGGAATTTCTACAGCCTCCCAGTTGCTCAGAACGACTTCACCTCGGAACACCAGGTCGTCTATGCAGTTCACTTCATTGTCTTCCTCGATAGCATTTATTTGAATGCCGCCACCCACGAAGATCTCCTTTAGGGTCTTCAAGCGCTTGTTGTTAGCTTCTGATTCTTCACTCAGAGTTGGTTTCTAACCCAACCCTTATCGGTCATTCTTTGCTCTTTCTTGCACTAACTAGATACGAAGCGTATACATAAAAAAGCAGGAAAAGTACAAATAAAATACTTCAATTTGGTATCAGGGATCCAAAATTCCTCATTAATCCACCATATGCAGGGAAGGAATTGTTTCTTTCCCAAGCAAAATGTTGATTTGAACCTGAGGCTTGCATATTTTGAAAGATATAACCCCTGATTGAACTATTTCCTTCACTTTCTCCTTGAGAGCGTAACACTCTTCAATGTCATGGCCAGGTGCTCCTTGGTGA
The DNA here is from genome assembly GCA_963859935.3 of Lathyrus sativus. Taxonomy (NCBI): domain Eukaryota; kingdom Viridiplantae; phylum Streptophyta; class Magnoliopsida; order Fabales; family Fabaceae; genus Lathyrus; species Lathyrus sativus. The sequence goes on along the minus strand of OZ012735.1, from coordinate 306,547,153 downwards.
AAAGCACAAAAAGCATCAGTCTTAAAGTAACTCCTATGAGCCTGAGGGATAGCTGGTGAAGTTTCTTTCTTGATCAATCCATTATGTAAGAGTATAGGGAACAATCGGGCATAGCTCACAAGAATTCCTCTGGACTCATCACTTTGTTCTGATCTCTGATTGGTAGAGAAAGAAGAACCATCCCTTTGTTGGGATATAACCAAATCCTTGACCAAATTTTCCAGGTTCCTTTTAGCAGCTTTCAGGCTTGCTACTTCATCCCGAAGCCATTAATTTTCATGCTCCCGAGCATCTATCATATCCTTAATGGCAGAAGAGAAAGCCTCCATGTTAGTCCTTAAAGTAATGATTTCTTCTCAAAGTGCCTAATTCTCTTGTTCCAAACGGGCCATCTTCTTTTAAGTTTGAGCCTTAATGTTGCAAGGATGTGGAGGATTCAATGTGATCATCTCTCTTTCCCTATCTCTTTGATAGCAACAGCGTACGGGATAAGCCAGAGGACCGATGAAATGCAAAAATGCAATGCAAGATGCAAATGCAGACCATACATTCAAGGAGAACCAAAAATGTTTGTTTACGAACAAAACTAATGGATTATCATGTAACGACGTGATGAAAATTTAACAAAATTTTCATTAATAAAAGAGTTTTATAGCATAAAGCCTTCATTAACAAATGAAGCTTTTTCAATCATTTTACAAAATGAAGGATTACATGTTCCCAAAGCCTGGGGATGTAATCATGTTTCTTTGATCCACTACAATGTCTGCGAAAGAAACAAATTATGAACTCCTTGAATGGTTAGCAAAAATGCAAAATGCAATGCAAAGACACAACTAGTTTTACAAAACTCAGAAGATAGTTAAAGCAAAACCCTCGTTTCATTCATTTTGGGAAAAGTTAAAACTTTTGAAATATAACCCTAGAAACGCGAGGCTACATCAGAGGAGAAGACTTAGGTCCTATGGTTGGAAAATCTGACAAGAATCCTATCCGCGTGTCCTCTTTAGTCTTTTTATCATAGTATTCTCCATCACCAACTTGTCCAAAATTCCTTTCTAGACGCCAGAAGTAGGTGGGATGTTTGAATACTCATGAGTGCTCTGCGTAGGTTTGGCACTAGAAAAAAATAAATTCTCCTTTGTCACATCTCTGTCAGTTAGGCGTCTTCAGATACCATTGTCCCTAGCTTTCTCAACTCCAATGTATCACATTTCATGAAGTTATATTTCTCAGTGTTTTTTTCCCAAAATCCATGGTAACTAGGGTTTCGCAAAAAGAAAATGACTGAGTTTTACAAAACCAGTGCACCAAGATGAAATGCTATGATGACATGATGATATGATGCACACACACATGCAAATGCTAACAAGAAAATGTCCTAGGTTTGAGGTCACAAGCATGAAGCCAAGGTATACCCTCCCAAAAGGACATGTACTATAGGTTTCATTTTAATTGTAGATCGGGTTCTATCAAGAGTGCCCAGAGTCATAGGTAAATCCCTCGGATATTATCAACCAACATGATTACTCACGTGGGTCAAAAATATTCTCGGGACAGACTCGCCTGAGTGTAGCATCACATAACAACTATTTCGGGACTACTCCCTCATAGTCTTTGCACTACGTCCTAAAAAAGCCAAGTGAGGTAAGTGGGTAACTAAAGGTCCTCAGTTTCACGAACTCTCAGGTTGAAATAATTAATGAAGTGCATGACTACTCATACATCATCAATCATCTCAAGAAGGTCTCAATTGAGCGTGATTACATCATATGTCAAACTTGTTGGGACTACTCCCAACAGTCAACTATTGATCATATCACATCCTATCTCATGTGCACTCATGTCTGGGTTAGGACTTATCTCACTACTCATGATACCCAATGTTCACAGGTCCTAGGTTTGAGGTCACAAGCATGAAGCCAAGGTGTACCCTCCCAAAAGGACATGTACTATAGGTTTCATTTTACTTGTAGATTGGGTTCACAGTATACAATACAAATATATTCACCAATACACATGTAAGCAAGTATTCATACAATCAAACAAAATAGGCTAAACCCTCAAGTTAAGATTTATCGGTTTCCCCAGTGAATTTGCCATTTGTGTTGCGATGAGAATCGAATGTCAAGATATTCATTAACTTTAATCTTAATTCATTAAATTGATAACCGGACTTTGATTTATCCAAAGGAAAGGTTAAAGAAAGAAAGACCTTTTGCACGATGTAACAATAATGATAAGAGCTTCGGGGATCGGGGTTTGGTTGTGCTTAGGGTAGGTATTTCACATCCTAAACATTTGTAGTACTCTACAGGAACCTTTTGTATGTTTTTATTCTAAGTTGCTTGCTATGCTTTGACATCAAGGTTAGGGTTTTGAGGTAAATACCTAAAATTAATGCTTATAAGTTTGCTCACAAAGATATCACATTTTTTTCCTACTTATCCTAACTAGGATAGAATCAGAGCAATTGTAATTCACCTCACTGAGGGTGGATGAACACTTGATTATGATCAAGGTTCAAAGGGGAACAAACATAACAATGCTTGTAAAGGGTTTAACAAAACTCTCTATTCTAAGTTGTAGACACAAGGGGGTTGACTTTGACAAAATCCAGGGGGAAGTAAGTAATCATGACAATGATCCTTACATAGAGTTGAAAAACTCTAACCTAGGGTTCTAGTTGAAGAACACTCCTAGTAAAGGAGGGTCTTTTAGACTTAAGTAAAGTCTAATGGCTAGTAGGTTCTAACTTAACTAAGCTAGGGTTAAAGATGACTTAACAAAGCCAAAGGGAGGGTAATGAGCTATCTATGAATGTGAAGTCAATGGAGAAACTTTCCTTTGGAATAGGAGAAAGATGAAGCCACTGGATGAGAGATAACAAGTTTCATCACTTGGGGAAGGCTTAATAAAGTGAAATAAATAAGAAAGAACATGTAACAACATATGAGCAATAGTCAAGATCAACATAAGGACATAGAGGTAACAACCATCGATGCAAGTAAAGAACATGTATAGCAACAACAAGTTCATCTATAACACTTCTACAAGATTGATGCTAACAAGTTACAAATTAAATCAAGAATTTTATAAGGATCACATGAGTTCAAATGTAACAACATAAGACCATCTAAACATGTATTGATAACAATAAGACAAGCAAAAGCACAAGAACTATTACAACAATCAAGTATTTGTTCATGACTTCATGGGGAAAAGTAAGCAAGTTTCATGGTAACAACCAAGTAAAAAATCAAACCCTAGCATGTTATGGTTCTAACAAGATACATAAACAAGTAGAATGTGTTATGAAAAACATATTCAATAGGTTACAACATCAAGAATCATGTTATGAATCACAAAGAACTTCAAGGTATACCATTCACATTCAAGCATTCACAAAGGCAAGAAATAGACCCTAAACATGTTATGGTTCTAACAAGACACATAAGCAAGTAGAATAAGACGTGGTAAACACATTCAAGAGGTTACAACATCAATAATCATGGTATAGGTCACAGATGACGTTCAACAGGCCATTTTCACATGTATGCATTTACAAAAGCAAGCATGAACATAGCAAGGAAATGAATCAAACAACTTTGAACATTTTAAAATTTTAACAAACATATATGAATCATACAAGACAAATCTCACAATAAAAATAAAGTTACTAGTTGAAAAAGTTCAAGAACACCATGGAAAAAACCCTAAAAACACACGTTATTCAAGTGGACCAAAGTATTTCTAGGATAACAATCCTTGAATTATTTCTTCACTCAATGAAAATAGACATGTTACTGAGTATTTTTCAAAAATAATGGCATCAATATCATAAAAAATGGGCAAGTTATGATCATGGGAAGTTGGTGCACCCAGAGGGCAAAACTAGGTCAAGGCAAGGTAAGGCAACCTAAGGCCATTTGTAAGAAGAATTGGAACTCAGTCAAAACTTAACCAAATAAGGTAAAAAAAATGTGCATATTTTATGTTTTTGAACAAGGAATTCAATGGTACCATTTGTTTTTCCATACCATGAACCCACAAGAAAACCCGATAGCATCAATGGTAGGGCAAGTTTGGTTACAACCAAATGCAAGAACATGTGAACAACATTGTGTAGTGTTGTGCTTTGTGAAACAAGTGTATAAACATTACATATGCATCATATATAGAGGTCAGAACAAGAGAAATTAAGAAATTCACAAGTGGTTTGGCATATTGGAATCAAAATGCAAAATGTAACAAGTTTGGACCTGGTTTGTGACCTAAATTTTGACAGTCCCAAAAACACTTAATTTGTTGCAAGAAATGGTTCATACATGACAATAACATACATAAAACATGTCTAAGCAATTTTCAACTCAAAAGCATGGCTAGAACTCAAAGTGGCATGTGAAATGCAAGTTGTAGGCTTACCTCTTGTAGCCTTATGATGCAAGCTTGAGAAACAAGAAAGCCAAAGATCCAACAAGCTCCTTATAGTCTGCAAATGCTCCAATGATGATGAGTAGGTGCTCAAAGTAGCTTCCAAACAAGCTAGTGATCAAAATACCTTGATAATGAAGAAAACATGCTCAAATCTTGTTACAGAAGTGTGAATCACTTATGATAGTTTGTATAGGTTATATGTGAGGTGTGAGTGATCTTAGAACTTAAGGAAGTGCAGTGGTTTGATGGCTTCCCTTAAAAATGCAGAAAAGTCAACAAATGAGGTTTTGATGGTTGACTTTTGGCTTGGACGATTTTCTGGATAATGTGAGGTTTTGGACATCCCAGCACATCATTTGTGATGTGTTTGAAGTGTTTTTTGAGTTGGAAAATGTTTGGAAAAGGTTTTGGCAATGTTTTTGCAAGACAGATTTTGGAAGGTTTGGAAATTTGGTCAAACTTGCAAGAACTTGGTGATTGAGTGAGGGAGAGAGTTTTAGATGGTTTCTAGCAAGGAACTGGTGTAGTTTGGATGTAAGAATGAAGTTCTATTTATAGCCAAAGGTCTTGAGTGAGGGGAATGGGCAGAATGATGTAAAATGCAAACTTTGGCCTTCCAGCTTGGAAATCTTTGGAGGAACCAATGCAAATCTGCATTTCTTACCTCAAGCCACCCTAACAAGAGCTTCTTCATACCTTATAGGTCATTTTCATAACACTTGAGAGGATAGGAAGTGACTGGTTGCAGCATAGTTTGTGGTTTGATGAAGGGAAACCACCATTTTTCTCTTTCCTCACTATTCACTTATGCAACTTGCATTAAACCATGATTTCCTTCAATTCTTGTGCCAAATTCGTAGGAGATGGTGCTAAACACTTCCATTAGAAATTTGAAAAGCATAAATGAGGCTTAAACCTTCCATACTGAATGTCAGTCAAGAAGTCTTATCTTGCCAAGAGGAAATCTCTGGACATATATGTTGAGGAGCATGTGGCCAAGAGACTCTGTCAAAAGATGCTAATCTGGGGCAGTTACGTCGAGATTCAACAAATCTTTTAAAGATCAATCAGACAGGGGAAAAGTTACTTCAAATGCTCATTTTGAAATAGGACGCTACAAGAGCGCGAAGAGTTATCCTCTCTAGAAGACAGTTAATCAGAGTCACCTCTCCAAGATTCATAGTATTGTTGCAGAATATCGCAGGATTTTGGTTGATAGCCAACAAGTGGCACTCCCAGTAGGGTTAAAGCGTTTCAGGGAGGACTTTGATTTCTCCCGTAGCAGGATTTCTACCTTGAGAGTTTAATGCTTCCCCAAGCAGTGGCAGAATTACCTCTAGTAAATAAGGTCCCTTTATGAAATGCTTATCTCCAGCAAGGGTAAAAGTCCAAGGGTTGTTGAAATTTTCCAATGTTGTGCTTAGTAGCATTCTTTAACAGGGTATTAGAATCTGTGATGTCTCCAGCAAAGTCGGTGTATTTGGTCATTGCTCCCAGCAGAAAAGTAGATCTGGCATCATTCCTTAGTGGAGTTGGCATCATCATTGGTTAAAATTTCTCTCCCCAGATGGAAGCCCAATAGTGGGTGTTTTCTCCAGCAGGTTAAAGCTTGATTTTCATTGGCATTCCCCCTAACTAAGGAAGTATATCTTCCCGCAGAGGGGCAGAAGATCAGAATCTCAGTGTTTTTCCCCAGCAGTCATATGTTGTTCTTACTTTATGGCAGAAGGAAAGTTTAGTTGGATTCTCCAGCGAAGCTATGACCCTATAGACAGTTTGGTTTGTCATTCCCAATAGAGTTGGTTTCGTCTTTTCATCATTTATTTTGCTGGGGCGCTCCTTTTACATATCATAATCATCATTGCATTGCATCCTCAAATGCGTAGCATTTCCATTTCGTGTGGAGCATTACGCCATATTCAAACATATACATGCAGAGCATATGCCAGATTTGGTACCTTACGCGAAAGCCCAAATGAACCCTTAATCAAGACAGTGACATATCCTCAACAGACATTCTCTCGATCGGTTTTCTTTCTACAAAATCCCTTTAACGATGTGTTTCTTCATAAAGGTTTTCCTTCCCTCAAATCCCTTTGACGATGTGATTCTTTGGACATGTGTTCTTTCCGTCAAATCCCTTTGATGGTGTGATTCTTCGGACAGGCTTTCTTTTCATCAAATCCCTTTGACGATGTGATTCTTCAGACAAGCTTTCTTTCCGTCAAATCCCTTTGACGATGTGATTCTTCGGACAGGCTTTCTTTCTGCTAAGTCCCTTTGACGATGTGATTCTTCGGGATTTGACGATGTGATTCTTTGGACAAGTGTTCTTTCCGTCAAATCCCTTTGATGATGTGATTCTTCGGACAGGCTTTCTTTCCGTCAAATCCCTTTGAAGATTTGATTCTTTAGATAGGCTTTCTTTCCGTTAAATCCCTTTGACGATGTGATTCTTCGAGCAGGTTTTCTTTCCGTCAAACCCCTTTGACGATGTGATTCTTCGGACAGGTGTTCTTTCCGTCAAATCCTTTTGACGACGTGTTTCTTCAGATAGGTTTTCTTTCTTTCAAATCCCTTTGATGATGTGGTTCTCTGGTAAGATGTTATTTCCGTCAAATCCCTTTGATAAGGTGTTCTTTGGTTCAGTTTTCTTCCCGTCAAATCCCTTTGACGATGTGGTTCTAGGGTTGACTATTATATCTTTGGGCATGTTTTCCTTCCATTGAATTCCTTTGAATGGGTGGTCGGGCTCCAATTACATTTCTCCCCCGATGGAGTGCAAATTTTCGGGTTCTCTTGGTATTCAATCTCTGTGCACCTTGAATGTTTGAAATTTGTTGTTATCACCCTTTCAGGTTTAAGTCGATTGAATAGGGACATCTATAACACCCCAAAATTTGTCTCTTCGTTTCTTGATCTACCGGCTTATATTTCTCTCTATTTTGGATTTCTGCATATCATGGATAGGTTCTTGTGACATGGGATCAAGGTGTTTTTGTGGCTCATGGCTCCCTTTTATTGCAAGAGTTTGAACAACGAGCGTCAGAGGCTTCGGCATTTTTTTCCAAGCAATCGGATGCCCAATTTTATTTTTATTTAGCAGGTCACTCTCAGCACAGGAGACAGGTCACAGGCTATCTCAAGCATTTTCACAGTTATAATATTCAAGGGCAAGTTTCAGAGGCTTAACGGGGATCAGAACGGGTGAAAATAGGCGAGTATGCAAGTTTCCCTCTAAATGGCGCATTTTACAAAATTTGTGAGCGGTTAACCGATTAACCATAGTAAAATTTTCCCAGATATGTGAATTTTTAATGCTACCACTTTTGGGGTCCATTTTGATCACTTGTGAATTGGATTTTACACCAGAAGAAGGATCTAAAATTACTCCAAATTTGGATTAACTTTCAAAATCAATTCAATTTCCCTCCAATTTTCCATTCCTAATCTCATTCCAATTTTCATAAAATTACTCCAAACCATAATTCTACTCCTAACCAAGAGCCTATTTAAGTGAATTTGCTCCAAACCTCACACAAGAATTGACCATAATTTCCAACTTCACATTTCGTACTCTTTCATTTTTGAGAATTTGCTCTTGAAATTCTCTCAACTTTTCTACACTCCAAAACTGCCATTAGAGCTCTCTTCACTTGAGTTCTTTGATTCTTCATTGGAACCATTGAATTCTAAAGCTAAACCTCCATAGTTCATATCCATAATCTTCAATTCATCATTTGATTTTCGTTTGCATTTGGAGCTAATCTTGGAAGCAAGTTTATAAGTGATTCTTGGATCAATTTTGGCTTATTTTGGCTTGTTCTTCACTTCTCTTGCAAGAATGCTCTTGGATCTTGAAGATTTCTTGGTTTTCTAGCTTATATCTATTAATTTGCAGTGAATCAACACTTACCAAATCAAATCTCAGCTTTGAAGGTTGGTTTATTCTAGATCCAATTCAATTTTGAGCTTATTTGAATAATCATAATGTAGATCTTCAAGTTTTGGTTAATTTTGGTGATTTTGATATATGTGATTTGTGATCTCAATTCTTGATTAAGTTTGATTGATGTTTAATCATTGATTTTTGGTGTTAAATTGTGCATAGTTGATTACATGATCATTTGGATGATTGCACATTGAATTAGTTACTGAAAGTGCTTTTGAATTGTTGTTTTTTTGCTTTTGGTGTAGTGGTAATCGATTAACTAGTTGTAGTACAAAACTGGTTAATCAATTAACCAATGCAATTTTTGAATTTTTCAAGTGGTTAATCGATTAACCAATTTTCACTAGCAAATGGTTAATCGATTAACACTGGACCTGAATGTGATGTTTGGTTGTTTTCAAGCATGTTTTGATTTCTTTCCATCTCTGACCTTCATGGATTGATATGATGCAATTGTGTGGACTGTTTTTTACTATTTCATCATGCTTGATTGTTTGATCTCGACTTTCCGACACGTGACTTTTGGTTTCCGTTTGTATGCCCAACATGCTTATGTTGGTTGCTCAATGTGATGATCATATGATGTGCTTGCTTGTATCATGTTAATGATTAATTGTTGATGATTATCTTGTTGGACTTGTGATGCATGTTTGTATCCATTTTCGATTTCGTTTGTCGCGTGATCATTTAATTGCTTGAATTGATTAAAAAGCGTGTTGTTCTTGACTATTCTTGATGACGCACTATTGTTGAACATTTGTGTTTGATTGTTGATGCATGTCCATCTTTTCTTGAAACTTGTTCATGATTGTTGCTTGCTCATGTCGATTGCATTAAAACATGCTTGCTGCCCTGCTTTTCACATCTGTGTTGTTCTGAATTTGCATGTTGTCTTTGATATGCTTGCTTGCAGCCTGCCCTTTTACACCTACTTTTATGCTGAATTAGTAACTGTGGAATGTTGTTGTGCTGCCTTGCTAGATTTCATTGTTGTTTTGTGCAGGAGGCATTATTGTAGCCGCTGTTTTTACCTTGTTTTCTTGCTTTTTGCCTTGCCTTTGCATGCTCCCTTAGGATTCCTATTCCAATTTAATTTCCAATTAATTTTGGATTAGGATAGACATTAAGAGTGCAATCTGCGCATGGTGATAAGTAGGATGGTCCCTTTTAAACTCAACCTTAGGTCCATCTTTTACATGCTAACATTAGGATAGAATTTCCTTTAGCATCCCGACTTTAGGGCCACTTTGCATGACAACATTCGGACCGCGTTTCCCTTAGACCTTTCGTGCGTCTTTTTCTCTTCTCATCTCAAAATAATGCTAAAACACTTAATAAAAACAATGAACATTGTGCGCCATGAGCCTTAAGCATATGGGAAATGATGAGTGGGGGTTTCTCCTCACTTGTCTAGAGTGTTTAGTGTACGCCCCGTGGGCGATATGCGATGCATTCGTTCCTATATCATAGTTTCTAGTGCAACTTGAATCATAAAGAAAACTAATTCACTTCACTAAAACTCACAAACAAAAGTAAAACCTTTTCATCCTTCGGGATTGGTGTTTCAAAATCATTTTCAGAAAGAGTATGTTACTTTTCCGTTCTACCGCAAACAGGCATTGACTCTAACTGTTGGAATGGGAACTTAACATCGCTCATAAAAAACACTTAATCAACTCGTGGTTTCGTAGTTACTCGAACTACGTCTTCTCTGATTTCTCATACCAGATGAGGATATGTAGGAACAAGACGAAGATGTCTTGGCGAGAAATATTTCCCCATCACCCGTAGTTTTCTGAACTACATTGACTCTAACTTTCCCATTGCACGAGGGAATACATAGGCATAGGGCGGTGAGGTCCTATCGAGTCTCTTTCTTTTCTTTGTTTTGTTTTCGTTTAGCAGTAGCTTTTAGATAACTCCCCCTTTGATTAGACAATAAGCGTGGATCCCGTTGAGTACAACGGATATGAGGGGTGCTCATACCTTCCCCTTGCATAACCGACTCCCAAACCCAAGATTTGGTTGCGATGACCTTGTCTTTTCCCGTTCTTTAGGTTTTCTTTGATTGTTTACTTTCCCTCTCTTTGGGATAAATTACGTTCGGTGGCGACTCTTCTGTTTTTCTGCCGGGTGTTTTTCGCAGTTGCGACAATATGTTAAAACAATAAAATTACTCTTCGCGAGTGACAAAGATGACTTCCTCGGAAGACCAATTGCATAGTTCTTGGCCTGGGATGCAAGGGAGGATCCAACTATATATGTCGCAGTCGCTATCGACCTCGTCTTCCCCTATTGCATGAATCCGGTCAAAAATGACCCCAACACTTGTAAACTTGACAAGATCTATGAACCTTGGCAGAGCTTGCGATGGCTTTTATCCCAATCCGAAATTGTCATTGTTCATTGGCACCTCGAGAACTTGGCCCCATCCTTGAGAACTACCATCTTCAACTACAACACGCGCTTCCTTTAAAGAAGACATTGAAACCTTAGGATTTTTATCCTCCACAGGAGGCTCTTTTGGAATTTGAACTACTTCAAAAGCCTGACAAAGGGTTTCATGTATTTCCCCATCAACCTCGACATACATAAATGTTGACAAATGACTGACCATGATGTCTTTCCCTCCACAAATTGTAACAACCCTTCCTTTAACCATATATTTGAGCTTCTAGTGTAAGCTCGAAGGGACTGCCCCATCAAAATGAATCCAAGGACGACCTAACAGACAACTATAGGCCAGCTGGATATCCATGATGCAAACGGTCGTTTCGAAGACTTCGGGTCCAACTTTGATGGGCAGAACCTCTTCACCAAACACAGACCTTTTGGATCCATCGAAAGCTCATACCACCAAATCATTAGGTCTACAAACCAATCCCTGTGTATTCAACTTCATGAGGGCTTTCTTTGGAAAAACGTTCAACGATGACCTAGTATCCACCAACACATGGGACAACAAAGAACCCCTATACTCCATGGAGAAATGCAGGGTGTTATTATGATTCCTTACAGCCGGCGTCAAATCTAGATTAGTAAATCCCATACTGTTTCTTGCATTGACATGGGCTACCACCTCTTCGAGCTGATTCACAAAAATTTACTAGGGAACATAGGCAACATTCAACACTTTCAATAGCGCATTCCTATGTGCCTCATAACATAGAAACAAAGACATACTGGAAATCTTGGATGGGGTCTGATTCAATTGGTCAACAATCTTATAACCACTCTTCCAAATTAATCTCATAAGTTCCTCGACATCTTTCAAAAATGAAGCATCACCAAACTGCTGTTGCACGGAATCTTCCACAACTTACTTGCCTTTACTCTTATTAGATTTATCAACAATAACATTTGGTGGAGAGAAAACCCTGTCACTGCGTGTAATACCTCCGGCCCTTTAAATGTTATCCACATTAGATCCAACATATGAAGAACCCAACAACTCTTGTTTCTGCCCATTACAAAATACCTCAGCTCCGTAGTTCTACGGAATCGCCTTGGTACTCTCATACGGTATAGGCCCAAGTGTAGTGATAACGACGGGTGATTGTTGCACTGGCGTTGAAATATGAATGATCCTGTAGATAATGGTTATCGTTGCAACGTTCTTAGCATCATCATTAACATCATCCACAACACTAGTCCTATCAAAATGTAGTTGTGCATCGTCCATCAATTTATGTATACCTTCTCTTAACAAGTCACAAACCTCTGGCTGTAATACACACCCTTGACAATCAAAAGTACATCCTAGAAACACATCCCCTTTAATAAACATTATTTGAAAAATAAAAATGGACTCTTCAACTCATTAATATTAGCCACCAAATTCAACCTCTCTCCATCTTCAATAGCATTCGCTCTTGTCACACCATGATGTGGCATAGGGTTTTGGATCATGTTAGGTCCCTAGTTACTGAAATTAATAGCCTTGGAATAAAGTAGGTATTGCACCTTATGCTGGAAAGCCCTACATCTGTCAATATTGTGCCGCAGGGTGCTAGAATGAAAATTGTAGCGGGTGTTAATGTCATAGCCCGATGGTAGCTTCCCCGTAGGTAGGGCTAAAGTTCGAAGCTCAAATAAACACAATTGTAGTAAGTGTTGTAACAACTGGGCATAAGGCATAGGCGGAGGATCAAAATTCCTTTCTATCATCCTTTCTCTGCCCTGATATTGACGAGGAGCATCAGGTTGTTGTTGAGGTGCAGCCGGGACCGCTACAGTAGCAACTTGCTGTGTAGAATTCCGATTGGTTCTCCCCCTACCCCGATAAGAAGAAATAGAATTGGTGTCCCCTTCCATCTTCCTGGGACCTCCATCATACGACTTCTTACCTCCTCCAGATGAGGAACCATTACCACTTTGAATTTTTCCAGCTCTGATTCCACTTTTTACTCTTTCTCTAGTTGTCACAAGATCTGAGAATCCCACTGATGCACACCCTACCAGTTTCTAAAACTAAGGCCCCTGAAGTGTACCCATGAACATATCAATGAGTTCTCGCTCCATCATCGGAGGTTGAGCCCGTATAGCTAACTCGCGCCATCTCTAGGCGTATTCCTTAAAGTTTTCAATCCCCTTCTGAACAATATTATGTAATTGTGTTCTGTTGGGCGCCATGTCATTGTTGTATTGATAATGCTTGACTAAAGCCTCCACCAAATCCTTCCAAGTTCTAATGCAAGTTCTCTCCAATCCCATCTACCATTCCAAAGACGCCCCAACTAGGCTATCTTGGAAGCAGTTCATAAGCAGCTTCTCATCATCAGAGTAGGCAGACATCTTCAGATGATAGGCTCAGATGTGAGTTTTGGGGCAAGTTGTTCCCCTATATTTGACAAATTCTGGGACCTTGAACTTGTGTGGAATCCTCACACCCAAAACCAAACCAAGATCAGTCATATCAAGTCTAAAAGCATGCTGGTTCTCCTAAGCCCGCATTCTCTCCTCAATCATCTTAAACTTCTTATTAGCTTCAGATGGGAGACCGACATCCAAGTCGCGCATAGAAAATGCATCTTCCTATCTGTCTTCCTTCCAATGATGGTTGTGAGCTCCACCAGCTCCATGGACAACACAAAAGCTTCCTCCACCAATACCACCAGAAATTCCACCAACAATACCTCTGCAGGAAGGAATGACAACATCTGCACCTCCTCCCGAAGGAATGACAACACCAACGCCACCTCCGCCGGGAGGGTTGGCGCCACCACCAGCACCTCCACCCTGAGGAATAACACTATCACATATGCATCTCTGGGAGCATCAATAAGAGGCTGGATCAAAGTTCTTAGTTGTTCCTTCCCTTGAGCCATGTTTTGCATCAGTTCTATGAACTGAGTCTTGCAGCTCCGTACTTCTAGTAGTTCTTTCTGAATGTGATCTGTTATCCATCTTTGATTTCCTCGCATATTGTATTTGTGAATATGAGAATATGCTATCCTGCTGAAGAAAACCAGATAGAGAAAAGAAAATTCATCCAAGAACACCTGTTATGCATATGGATATGAGAATGCAAATGCAAATGTCATGTTTGAATATTCCTAAGGTGGTCTACACCTTGATTCAAGTTTAATAGTAATAAACACAATAGATGGATAGAACACTGGTAAAAGCTACTCATAGATTATTTGAACAGGAGAATAATAATGAGTCACTACATACAACCCATACAACAAAGATATAATCAAATACACAATCAATGACCCTAGTCAAAAAGCCTGACTGTGATCAGATAAAATGAATTAAGACAATGACATATCATCAATGTTCACCAAGGACAATCCTTCCCAGCCACTATGCTCCTTGCACCAGGCTTGAACCTCCTTGAAAAACTTCTTGGTATCAGGATGCTTCGGTCTTTGGATCAGCTCTTGAATGAGAACATCCCTCATGTGCATGATCCCCTCTAAGTAGAGACAATGTACCTCCCAAGCATCTTCTCAAAAAACATCTTCAAGTTTAGGCTTCTTCACCTCCACTTGGACTTTAAGCTCTTTCTAAGACTGTCAAAGTCTACTTATGCTACTTCTCGCCTATGCATATATGAGATGATTCCTTTCTGACCTCTCTCTCTTTACCCTCGAGCTGCAGCTTTAACTTTTCAATCTGGTCACGAAGTTCATCCTCTTTCATCTTATGAGTAGTCATGGTGGCGTTCCATTGATTGTTGAACTTTGAAATCTCGAGACAGACTCTATCTAAGTATTTCTTTCTCTAATATAGGATATTGTTGGTGGTCTTCAGATCTTGGCCTATCCTCTCCATGTTCTTGATTTCTTCTTCTAGTTATTTCTCTCTTTTGGCTAGAAGCTCTGTCTTCACCTTGGATACATAGGCTACTTCATTATTATCATGACCCAACTGGTAGACCTCCATCTTCAACTCCTCATTCTCTTTGTGAAGCTCTTCTTTCTCAGACCAGAGCTTGTTGTACCTCTCTGCATCCACAATATTAGGATATTCAATTATTAACGAGTATAAAGGCGCTTCAATAGAGAAAGTCAGCAACACTTTTTCGACCCTCTTCTAAATCTATTCCACGTAGGGAGCATAAGCTTTGCAATCACCTTTGCCCAAAGAAATCTTTCCCTTCCTATGGATCTTACCCTATGCGTCCACAATTTTCCATAGCAATTCCAGATCTGTTGTCCCAGTGAAAAATAAAGACTCTTGAACATCCTTATCTTTTTGTGGCTCTCTCAAGGCGTATCAAACTGTCTAACAACGAGAGAGGAATTATAGTTAATACTTTTTTTCTCCCCACTAGAGGCGCATTTGGGAAATCCCCGCAGCTAAAGATAATCTTCTTGCCAAGCAAACCATGATTGAACCAGACAATATCTTTTACAGTTAGACCCATCAATCTTTTAGACCATTATGTAGATTTCTTATAATTAACAAAAGCTCCAGTGCGAGGAAGATGATCCATAAACCATTTGTGAAGGAGTGGTGTGCAACTAGAGACCAGCCCTCTTCTTCTTTTCTCATTCTTACAGTGCACAAAATGATACGGGTCCCCGAAGAGAGTAGGCACATGATTCTTCATAATAAAGAGGAGAACAACATTCATATCCACAAAGTCATCCATGTTGGTGAGTAAGACAATGCCATAGACGCACAGAGCCAAAATAGAGTTGAAAACCACCAAACTACCAGCTTCAGCGTACTTCTGAGCTTCATCCATCAAGAAATCCAGATGAAACCCATAAAATCCTCCCTTGTTAGAAATATTGTCCACCAATACATATTTGCTCAAATAAAGAGCAGCGACAACATCGTCGAGATCAGGATTCTCCTTGGAAAAATAGAAAGGCGCCTTATCCATGATAAAAACTTCCAAGATGAATGCATACTCCTCTAACGTTGGAACCAACTTATAATCCGGAAAAGTGAAATATTGAAATGGAGGATTGTAGAACTGTAAAAGAATGTGGATGGCCTTATACTCGTACTTAGTAATAGTATGCACAAAACTCAAAATCCTCCCATAATCTTTCCCGAAGTCTTCGAGAATGCTAGAATCTGCCAGAGCAACTAAACCAAGAAGGGAAACCAAGTCAGGAGCTAGAAACTTGTACACGATGATCTTCTTCCTACCCGTGTCCATCTCTATAGACCTCTAACGACAAGAATCAAAGATAAGATGCAAGCCCTGAAAATACACAAACATGAATGTTAGGATGCAGAAATGATGATACGCAAATGCAAATATGGGATTAAGGTTTCCTTATGCTCTATATAGCCGTTGTACTGTCGACTGAATAAGGCCATAGTTCTGCTTCACCAAGAAAACCAAAATACCATAATAACCATAATACCTAGATTCAAAAGTCTACACTGATAAGAAAACTAGAAAACCGGGTAGGTTAAAAGTCAAGGTTTCTTGCGAAACCCATCCCCTCTCACATGTGGGTTCTAGTCTTGGATACAGACATCCTAGCATGTCCTTAGCATCACAGATTCTCAGGTCGAGAAATGATGATATGTTCACGATTTCTGGTTTGGAATCATCATCAATCAATGAGGCCTCAATTGATCCATGAACGGTCTCCAGAGTCATAAGCTCTCTAAGTCAACACCCTATCATTTGCACCAGACGCACAGGATAGAATATCTCCAAAAAAAACCTCATCTGAATATGGATTTCGTGTCAACTAAAAATGGCCAAATGCCATGCAAGCCACATTACTCTCCACTCTAATCCTAAATGTAGACTCAAGCCTGGGTAGTGGGCTTATCTCTCATGAAATCAACCCACCCAACAACACAATATCAATAGAGCAATATGATAACAGTAATCAAATGCAATAATATAATACAAATGTAATAATGTACATAAAAGCATAAAAAACCCAAAGAACAGAAACAAACAAGCGCTAGGATTGACTCGTAAAGGGAACCAAAGTCCCCAGTAGAGTCGCCAGCTGCCGCAATTGCGAAAAACAACCGGCGGAATAATTAGAAAAGTAGCCACCGAATTTTATTTATCCCGACGGGGGAAAGGAAACGATCGAAGAAAACCTCAAAAAGGGAGAAGACATGGTCTCGCAACCAAATTGGGGTTTGGGAGTCGATTACGCGAGAGGAAGGTATCATCACCTCCTCGCGTCTGTTGTACTTAACGGGATCCAAGCTTGTTGTTCTAATCAAAGGGTGTGTTATCTAAAGCCTACTACTAATGAAAAAGAAGACGAAAAGGGAAAAACAAAAAAGGAGACTCGGTAGGACTTTTCCATCCTAGGCATACGTATTCCCTCATACAATGGAAAAGTCAGAGTCAACGTAGTTCGGAGGACTACAGATGAAAAGGGAAGGTTGCTCGTCAATACTTCACCATCTTGTGCCTACGTATCCTCATTTGGACGAGAATTAGGAAGTCAGATTGATCTTAGTTTGACTTACGAGTCATTACGTGTTTTTTATGAGCGACGTTAAGTTCATATCCCAGTAGTTAGGGTCGATGCATGTTTGTGTTAGAACGGAAAAATAATGTACTCTTTCTAAAATTGATTTGACAAACGATCCTGAAGGATGAAAATGATGTGAATTTTTTTGTGAGTTTTAGAGAAATGAATAGAATTGGTTTGAGATTCATATTGAACTAAAGTCTATGACATAGGAGCGAATGCGTTGCATGATCGCCCCCAGACGGGACATATGCTAAACACTCTAGACGAAGTATGGAAAGACTCCTCACTCATCATTTTCCATATACTTAAGGCTCGTGGCGCACAATATTCATCGCATTTATTAAGTGTTTTTATTTTTTTTTTGACAAAGAAGAAAAGAAAGACACATAGAAGTTCGAGGGGAAAATCAGTCCTAACGTTGTCATGCAAAATGGCCCTAAGGTCGGGATGCGGGAGGAAACTCTATCCTAATGTTAGCATGCAAAGGAGGACCTAAGGTTGAGGTTAAAAAGGGACTAACCCATTGTTATCATGCATGGATTAACTCCTAATGTCTATCCTACTCCAAGCTTAATAAAAAATTAATTTGGACTATGAGGCCTTAAGGGAGCATGCAAAAATAAACCAAAATGATGAAAATAAACCAACAACAGCGCTTCAACTTCAGAACAGCAATAAAAACCCAGCAAATAAGCAAAATAACATTTACCAACTCATACTTTCAGCATATAACAGATCTAAAATGCATCAGGTAGAATGAACACAGATAACAGCATGCCAAAATCAAGACAACATGTGTAAAAGTTCAAGCAGCATGTATGTATCAATACTTCAACAAAATGCATATGACATGGTGAGGATCAAATATGAACATGTATTAACAATTGAGCACAAACAAATTCAACTATATTGCACAACTAAACATTCATCAAGAACATCATACATATTCAACACCAATTAATCGTTTCAAAAAATCATGCATTTGCGGAATCGCAAACAAACCTAAGCACGTGACACAAATCTAGCGAGATAAACATCAAGAACCAAAAATAACCATTGTACAAACGATTTGCAACATGATCGTCACACCAAGAATGCAACACAAAAATCATAGATACTCATCATTGAAAACTATAAGTTGTGTGCCGAAGAATCACAAGCATGCTATCAAGTATTATGAAATAGCTCAAAAGAGTCCATAAATATGCATCATATCAGTCCATGAGGTTTAAAGATGGAAAGGAATCCAAACAAGCTTGAAAAATCAAGAAAAAAAACATTTTGCAACAGCGTTAATCGGTTAACCTCCTGGTGTTAACCGATTAACACTGTGAAAAGTAGCAGAAAACATGCAGCAAAGCAGTGTTAATCGATTAACACTGTAACAAAAGCAAAAAATCAGCAATTAAAATCACATTTCAGCAGGTAATCAATTATCCATTCATACACATGCTTAAGCAATCAATTGTGCATGAAAATCATACCAAATCACAGCAATCAAACATTAATTGGATCCAACAAACACCATAATCAATAATCAAAACAAACAATGGACTAATTATCACAAAGAATCAATGGATCTACATTGTGAAATGCAAAATTGAGCCAAATCAAAGCTTGATCAAGAAACTACCAACCTACAAAGCTGAGATTTGCTTTGGTGAGTGTTGATAAACTGAAATTGATAGATCCAATAAGGAAAACCAGAGATTTATGAAGCTTTAGCAAGAAAACTTGAAGATTCAAGCAATAATCCACAAATTAGCAAAAACTCTTCAAGAAGATTCCAAAAACATGATCAAGATCCAAATGAGTTGCAAATTCAAAATTAAACCAAGGATAATGATGCAATGGAGGTTTAGCTCAAGAATTCACAAATTACAATGCACAATTGTTGAAGCTTTTGGCTATGGAGCTTTTGTGAGGGTTTTGGAATGAGAGTGAAAATGAGAGAAAAGATGAGAGAATTAGAGTGAGATGTGTAGAGAAATTAGAAAAAAATTGAGTGAATTGTATGAGAGGTTTGGAGCAAATGGATTTAAGTATGGTTTAGGTTTGGAATTAAATGTGGTTTGGAGTGTGGGTTAGTATTAGGAATGGAAATTAGGAGTGGAATTACAAATGGAAATGTTTGAATTTTGGAGGGAAGTGAAATTAATTTTGAATGATGAATCAAATTTTGAACCACTTCTAGATCCTTCTACTGGTGTGGAAATGAAATCAAATGATTGGAATGGGTATCAAATTCTACAGCACTGGAAAATGAAGCATCTGGGCAAAATTTACACTAGTTAACCAATTAACCAAATTTGCCTAACAAATGGTTAATCAATGAACACCTTCAAAATTTGAATTTTTGGCGCCTTAAAGAGGGAAACTTAGAGAATCTTCTGTTGCCATCTGTTATGAGCATAGCTTGGCCTATGAAACTTTTCATTTGATATTGCACCTGTATAATTCCTAAAATAAACCGTGAATTGTCTCATGCACTCAATATCTGGCTGAAAAATGTAATCTGGTGCTTGATCGCTAAGCAAAATAAACACTGAAGCCTCTAATGCTTGCTGCTTACAATCTTGGAATAAAGGGAAGTCTTGAGCCATAGAAAAAACTTGATCCCATATCTCAAGAACCAATTTCATATATGAACAAATGATGATTCAAATTTACGAAACATAAGCCAGTTACGGTTGAAAATGAAAGGGAAAATTTTAGGGTGTTACACCTATCATATCTCATTCTAGACTCATACTCTAGAGTGACTTATGATCTACTGTTAAATTGAGATGTAAGGCACAAAAGAGTTTGTATGTACTTACATGTATGGTCTTATAGAAATATGAGTGTCATAATGTATCTCTTACAGATATCTAGGAAAGAAGCAGAGGCATCTTCCATAAGGTTGTTTACAACATTGATTGGAAGAAGAGCCAACAACCCAGATTCAAGTATTGGTGGTACTGAATTTGGTGAGAGTAGTGAAATCAGTGGTTAGACAACCATTGAATCATAATCCACTCAAAGTTGTGTTCAAAATCTATTGGTCAAGTATGAATATTGAATTGAGTCTAACCAAACAAAAAAAAGTGGTATGTTTGTTCTTTTATGGCTTATCTTTTGATTCAATGAAACATTTGTTTAGATTTAAATACAAAGTTTGGGTTAGATCTCTAGACGAGTTCTTTTGAAAAAGAGAACTTCATAAGTCTTTAAGAGGAAGCTCTATTGTATTTGTCTATAGTAAATGTCCTATCAAGACAGATGATGATTTCTCACTTTTGTGTTGATACTATTGCTTATTAGCTGTCTAAAGAAGACAATTCAATATTCATCTATCACTCATGACTATTGTTTCAAGATAAAGTGCTAGTTCTAAATAGAATCTTAGAGACTTGTAACTGACATATGATATCTCTGTCTAAGTCTAGACCCACTAGACTTTGATGGTTGATAGTTTCTGAGGTTCAGAAGAAGACTCCTTTTTACTGTCTTAAGCATTTTAAGTAAAAAAAAATATGAAAGCTTTTTTTAATACTTAACCTTTCATAAAGGTGAAACTCATTTGTTAGAATTGAAATATCTACTGGATAAAGAACCTTTGGGTACTGATGTTTTCTCTTTTAGAACTTGTTGTTACTATTCATTATCCTGTGAAACATCATTGTGTCCTTTTTTTGACAAGATTCATATTTCTGTAAGATTCTTGTTTAGTTTCTTTTCTTTCTTCTTCTTCTTCTCTTTCTTCTTTTCCTCTTGTTTGTGTGCTGACCAAACCAAACTTCAGACGAGTTCTTCAGTTTATTCTCCTTTCAAATAGATGATTATCATTAATGAAAAGTTTGTGTATTTTGGTGAGTTGCTTAAGATTGGTTTCAACTTCTGGAAGACTGTGTATAAATAAATGTGGAATGGCTACTTTGAGATGCTCTATGATTTCACTTATCCAATTCTTGTCAAAGAGTTTTGGATTAATGCCCCCACCGTTGAGCTTACTTATGAATGTGCTATTCTATCTAGAGTAACTGATGTTTCTATTACAGTAACCTCTAAAGCGATTGCAAATGTGATCAATTGTGAGAAGATTGGAGAAATTCCAGAAACTCTTATTTGGGAACACTATCTTCCTACTTGGAGTATCTTTGTAGACCCATCTAATACATCAGTGGTTTCTAATCTTCTTCTTGAAGTTGTTGTTTGGAGTCAAATTCTGAATTAAAACTTGTTGCCAATGGATCAAGATTTAGACCAAGTGATTGAAAATGATCTGCTTCTACTTCTCAATTCAGATTTGAAGATTGATCTTCCTCAAGTTCTGTTTGACCATCTGAAGAGGTCTCTTTCTTGGAAAGAGCTTCTTCATACCTTTTGGACGAGTTATTTATGAATTACTTGTTCAGTAAGGGGTTAACATAAGTTCTGAGGCTAGTTCTTCTAAGATTTGGAGAGACAAGTTTGAAGCTATCTACGAAAGATTCTGATGTTATATTTTCTGCATAGTTATGCTTTGTATTGTTGTTGAAATCTTTGTATTAAACATCTTATTAATAAATTATGAATTTGTTCATGCTTGTGTTCAGTTTTAATTGATTAATATTTATTTGTGTCATTCATTGAGAATCTGAAACAGATAAAAGAACTCAAATGTTTGCAACTTGGTTTATTAATAAAAAAGAAGCTATTATAAGACAATTAGATTTTTCTATTCTAATGAATGTGTCCTAAGGAAATCCCTAGGATCATTTGACATGTCTAGATTGTCTAAGAAATCTTGCAATTCTTCCTTAGCAAACACCAAAGCCTCCTTCCTCAGTTTTTTTCTGCGTCTAGATCCAAAAGACTTCTTTCTTTTGTGTGTCTTCACAAATGATGCTGAAGAGGACATCAACTTTGAAGCTGTTTGCTTGCTTGCAGGTTCTTTAGTTGTTGCTTTGCTTTGATTTGCTTGAGTTGCTGGATTCAGTAGTGCTTCCTTTCTGAAATATCTCTTTGGAACCCAGATTTGCTTTTGCTTATACATTTTGGTGTTTTAGGGATTAAGTGATATTGGAAGAAAGCTTACTAGAGTACTTTTATAGACGTGTTACTTTTATTGTCTTGAGTTTAATATTATTTAAGTACTGATTAAATTTTATCAGTATTTTAATGATAACTCTTAATAATGTAATCTAAATGTCTAATCTATTAATATTCTCTAAATAGTTATGAATTTATGCTTGATTTGTTCTAACTGTCGTTTATGTGTCAGTTTTACTTTGATAGTGTACCTTCAAAAAATCTAAAGAAAATTTATGGAATATAAATGCATGTGAAATAAGTATTGGTATAAAAACTTTTTCATTGATTTAACAAAAGGATTACATTTTTTTAATAAAAAGGGGTACAAGATGATCTCTAGATTTGATCTCTAGATTTGATATCTAGCTATTACATCGCGTGCCCAACGACACCAACTATTGTTATAGTCTACATTCTCATATTTTGAATCAATCACTTCTTCCTCTTCTATGTCTGGAAGAGAGTTGTAGAACTTTTTGTTGACCCTCTTCTTCTTCCTTGATTTCTTCATGCTTCTTCTCTGAGGCTTCAAGGCAGCTACTGTTGAACCACCTTCTGAAGATCGTTCAGGTGCTGCTGAAGTAGCTTCTTCAGAAGTAAGTTGTGTTGAAAGCACATGTACAATTATAGAGGACTCAGAAGCAGCTCACCTTTGAGGGGATTGGATTGGCAAGCCTGTAGAGCTCTCAGTTATGTCTGTTATGGCAGATGCCTTATGACTCTAAGATGTTGACTCCATATTCTTAGGATGGGTGATTGATGAAAATGACTTAGAAGTGGGATGTTTTTTATAATGACTTATGTGGATACCAAGCATCTAAAATTAATCCTTGTTTAATTCTTGGAATGGTAACGACCACTAAGACTTCAAAGCATGCACTTTACAAACCTTAATGACTCTTATTACTTGATTATTATTCCTTTTTGGAAACTGATCCTATAATGATGATCTGAGTTATATTTATTAGTGATATTTTATTTCCTGTTGCGGTGAAATTTGGATGTCAAGCTATTGATTAACTTGAATCTTAATTCATTTACAACCGGTCTTTGATTTATCCGAAGGAAAGGTTAAAGAAAGGAAAAACCTAAAAGGGAGAGATCTAAGGTTCGGGGGTTGGTTAAATTTAGGGAAGGTATTAGCACCCTAAACTTCCGTAGTACTCTACGGGAACCTTTTGTTTATTTTTTTTTATTTATTTCATTAACTATTTTGCTTTAGGGTATATACAAAGGATTGAAAATTAAAAAAAGACCTAGGGGTTAATTCTAAGTTTACTCGGCAAGACATCGCATCTTGTGCCTACATATCCTTACGGGAATGGAATCAGAGTAACTGTAGTTCCCCTCAAAAGGGAGGTTAGAAACGTCTTGACTGTGGCCAAGGTTTCAATGGGGAATAAACGTATCTTAGGGACACGCTTACGCGGAGTGTAGAAACTCCAATATCTACGTTGTAAATTGTTAAGTGCATTAGGGTTAGGTTAGGGATTCCGCGGCGGGAAACCCTAAAATGAGTGTGGCGACTCTTTGACCTAAAGCTAGGGGTAGTTTTGTAATTTTGTCCACGGCGAGACATTTGTGAAAAGTTAGGGTTTGTAAGGGTTTGAAGTTTTGAGGACTATTGGCGTGGAGGCCAAACGGCTAGACCTAATCCTTCGGAGGAATGCAATGGGACAAATTAACGATGCAAATGCGCGAATTTAAACCATACAAACAGCAGAAATTAAAGTGCGGAAAGGTAAACGCGATAATTTGTTCGCGAAGTTACAAATGAGAAACAGATACAATTATAATACAACTTGAATTGAAAAACACATTAAAATAGCTAATAGCAACGTAACAAGCTGCACATTGAATACACAACGTTAGTAGACAGAGTCAGACAGTAATCAGACGAGTTATGAAACGGAAGTGCGAAAGTTATAGATATTCTTTGTTGTTTATTTGTGATATATAAAAAAGCTTTTGATTTAAGTTAAAAAAGAGGTTTTAATATTATTAAAAAAACTTTTCAAAAATAGTCTTAATTTAATTATCTAACAAAAAGGTTTTATTTTATAAAAAAAAAGGTTTAATGTTATTATTATATATTTTTTTTAAAAACGGTTCTAGTTATTATTTTAAAAAAAGATTTTAGTTATTATTTTAAATTTATCTAAAAAAAAGTTTTTCTTAAAAATAATAGGTTTTCATATTAATTTGGAAAAGATGTTAATGTTATTTATTTTAAAAAACAGATTTTTATATTATAACAAGTTTTAATAAATTAATGATAATAATAATAATAATAGTAATAATAATAATAATAATGATAATAATAATAATAAATAATGATAATAATAATAATAATAAATAATGATAATAATAATAATACTAATAATAATAATGATAATAATAATACTAATAATAATAATAATAATAAAGCAATAATGAATTTTAAATGTGCCAAATAACCCAACAATGTTGCTAACGCAGAAATGCGCTCAGCGCAACCAAATCTAAATCGGACGAAACAAAATTTATCGCAAAGAAAAAGAAATTAAGCAAAAAAAAAACAGTATTATTGCTCACACAAAAATGCGATCATCGCAACCAGATCGAACTAACACAAATGTCACGCGTCATGCACACAAATGTGCAAACATCGTATCGATATAATTCGATCAAAAATTAATCTTATATATATAAACTCTAACAATTTAAAAATTATAAATATATAAACGTAACAGTAATAGATAAAGAAAAAGAAATAACGGTAATAGATGAAGAAAAAAGAAATAACGGTAAAAGATGAAGAAAAAGAAACAACAGTAATAGATGAAGGAAAAGAAATAACGGTAAACGATGAAGAAAAAGAAATAACGGTAAACGGCACTCACTCCTCTTAGGTTTTTTTCATTCTCCCCCCTTTTTCAACAAGGCAACACATGTATATATAGGGAACAAATTAGGGTTAACACCAAATTGTCAATAATGTCCCTAAAGCCCATTTTAAAGCCCAAACTAAATAATTAGTTAAGAAAAAATAAAATTTAAATAATTTAAAATAATTAAAGTAAACTTAAAATAAAAACTAATAATCCTATTGATTCCTAAAATCAAAAATATTATAAAAAGAACAAAATTTTTTCTAATATTTTTTATTTTATGATTTTTTGGATATTTTTATGAATAATTTAGAAAAAAGTGAAAAAAAAATAATATTTTAAAAAATGATTTAATTAAAATACGAAAATAATAATTAAATAATAATAAAAAACTATTTTTGTTATTTTTTAATGAGAGATAGAAACATTTAGAGTAAAAATAATAAAAAGCAAAAAGTGACTAAGGTGAGATTCGAACTCTCAACCTCTCACACTCACAACTCCTTACACATGTCCTCTTGCCAATTGTGCCATTTTATTTATTAGAAAAAAATGCATGCCATATGATATTTACCTGCAAAAAGTCAAACGACTACACAAATTTGTTAGTAATTGATTAAATGCAATAAAAATGCAATGAAATGCGATGACAAATCTTAGGGCAAAATTTGGGGTATTACAGTTGCCCCTATTTAAATAACTTCACCGGGTGATTCGAGCAACGGAGACTCGAGAAATCGTGGTGGAGGGATTTAAATACAGATAACCGAAAATTTTGCCTTTAGACGCAGTGCTATGCAATGATATGGACAAAACAAAACAAACTATAATGCTAAATCTGATATGATGCGTATGATGAAAAATGACAAATGCACGGATACAGACGAAACAACGTCACAGGGGACGGCCCATCGAGGAATTGCACTAGGGAAGAAGACATGTCATATCTGGAAGAACGTCGGGTAGACACGACACATAATTGTTGATAGGTGCCAAGTAAATTAGAAATTGTCCGCAAGGTAAGACGCGGGTAAAACACGAGCTCAGGAGAAAAACGCAAATGGGGATAAAACACCCATGATGCCAAGTAAACCCAGAAATATCTAGTAAACGGGGAATAAAACACCCGGGATAAAGGTACATGGGGGATAAAACACCCAAGGATAGAAGGTAAATGGGGAGTAAAGCACCCAAGATAGACATGTAAATGGGGAGTAAAGCACCCAAGATAGAAATGTAAATGGGGAGTAAAGCACCCAAGATAAAAATGTAAATGGGGAGTAAAACACCCAAGATAAAAATGTAAATGGGGAGTAAAGCACCCAAGATAAAAATGTAAATGGGGAGTAAAGCACCCAAGATAAAAATGTAAATGGGGAATAAAGCACCCAAGATGTGCACATGTATAGGAATTATGCTATGACATATGATCCAATGCAAATGCAGACGTCGACGACAAGACTCGACTCTTTCTGTGAGATGACACAACTGGAGGACTGATTCCTCAACACGGAGATCACTGTCATTCTGTTAAACTGTATCAAGTTGATAGTCACTGTAGGAATGATGAATAACTGCTTGGGGATTATGCAAGTAAACTGCCCCAGGTCAAATGAATTGATAATTGCTTTAGCTGTCTGATTCGTGGAATCGACTGTTTTGCTGTATCCTCGGAGGGCTTGCCCCAGTCTGAGTCTTGAACAATTCTCTGAATAAACCAAATCTGAGAAGATATTGCCTTGAACAAATCTTGAACTGATTCTTTGACAGGATGTAAAAGGAACTTGCCCATGATAAGATCACTTGACCAAGTTTCTCATTGTTTGAAAATTCCTTAGAGGAAAGCCAGTTTGCAAACAAAAATATTCATACAAACATGGTAATGCAAAGTTCATGCGATTTTTGAAAAATTATTATTGAAAGATGGAAAATACATGAGTCGTTAGTCAGAACAAGGCGGTTCAAGACACTCAAAGTTTAAAATAAAAGTGTATTGCCAAAATAAATGATTCGCAAGGATATTTTGGAGTCAGGTTATGCAACCTTGTTGTAGTATACTTTCTAAATAACCCTGTTTCAGTTAGGTCTTTTGAGGGTTGTAACGTGGCCTGGTTCACGGTTTATGAAACAAAAGATAAAGGATCAAAAGTTATTTGTACCCACCCAATCTACGTGATGATCTTCAATCCTATGCTCAGTTAACTCATACTATGCATTCAGGTTCCTATAAGTTAGAGATTTTATTGATCGTAGCAATGATGACTCAGAAGTCAAAGGGACCTATGAAAAGGCAGCCACTACTCCCCTATAACATTTGATTGTTTTGACATTGAGGATTTTCAAGATAAGGATTTAAAAATCTCTTTGTATTATCCCTAAATTTTGCCTGAACTGTTTATTTTAGAGTTTACAGTCAGCGGGATGCCCCAGTTTTGCCTAAGTCTCCTTCATAGGTTTTGACTTAGCGGGCTTCTTTTGATTTTTTTATATTATTTTTTTGTGTGAAGGAAAGTGACTGTTTGATTTTAATGATTACGGTGAACCATCATCGACCTTTTGATTAGAAAATATCTTCGACACTTATTTGACGTGTGCGAAGGAAAATTTGTTAATGAAAGGTGTATCGTATGAACACACAACCAAGTTAACTGAGAACTACCCATCCCAGGGTAAAAATTGTGGGTTTTTGTAACGAAAGAAACTCCAACTTCTAGGCTCGAAGGGGGTAACGAGGGATTAACTTCCTTATTTCTCCAGTGTTTGGGAATTGAAACAATGCCTTACATCGTCAACAAGGTTTGATTGAAAGCATACTGACAACAATTATGGGTATAACGTTTTCATCATCCTCCCTCCAATCTTAGCATATCAAAATTTTGGACAAGAAGTAAACATTTGAAAAAATAAAGCATAAAGATGCAAATAAATGGACGGAAATGAATTGAATCAAAAGTCGCAATGCTTATTTCATTAATGAAAGTACAAACATAATTAAAAGCAAACAACTTAAACAAAATAAGGAAAGTGCAAACAACGAGAAACAAAAGGCCTAGTGACAAAACTTCATTTCTGATGTACTGGCAAGGGATTTTTCTGAACATCCGGATGACTGTCTGTAAAATCAAGTATTCCAGTTCTAACCAATTCACATACTCTAGCCTTCAATGCAAACAATGCTCCAAGTCATGGCCTGGGGAACCCTCATGGGAAGCACAATGGAGATCAGCCCTAAATCCAGCCGGAGGATTAAGAGGAGGTGGTAAAGCCTTTGTAGTAATCAGTCCTTGCCGGACTAAGTCAGGATATAGCTCTGTGTAAGTCATGAGAATAGGATCAAAGTGACTCCTGTTCCGTTTCTGGTCTGATATCTGTGTCGAGGAATCAGCTTGACGACTCAAAGGTACACTAGAAGACGATAGAACCAAGAAAGAGAAACTGGGGGACAAATGCAATGCAAAAATGTGATGCTGATGCCATGCAATGGTTTCAAGAATTTCAACGGTCGATTGCGGATATTGCTTTTTAAGAAAGTTGGAAAAAATTTTAGACTTTAAAATGTAAGGCTTTTCGAATTTGCAAAGGACTGCTGAATTCCTTGAAACTAGAAATGATATGATGCTTTATGGATGCGAAGCACAAATACACATAAGCAAACAAAAGGTCCCAAGTTAGAGGAACAATGAATGGAGTCAAGGTCTACCCTTCCCAAAGAGGTATGTACTATAGGTTGATTGTACCTGCAGAACAAGGGTTCTAAATCAGTGCCCAAAGTCATCAGTCCATCTTTCGGATATTATCGACTTCCCGACTGACTCGAGGGTCAATAATATTCTCAAGAGAATCTCTTTTAAGTGTAGCATCGCGTAGCAACCATTGTAGGACTACTCCCATATAGTTCCCGCACTACGTCCTATATAAGGTCAAGATGGTGTAAAGGTACTACGGTTCCCAGTATCACAGACTCCAATCGATAACGGTAAAAGTTTTCACGACTACACTCGATCAACCGAACCATTTTCGAAAGTGTCTCAACTGAGCGGTGATTCTCGATTTAGCTTAGTCGGGACTCACTCCCTATAAGCCTCGTCGAATATATCAGCCATCCTATCATAAGGTCGCTAAAGTCCGGGTGTAGGACTTATCTCACAACACAGTAACTCCAAGTAAGGTACCCCAATATATACATACAAGTGAGCAAAATATATAATAAAACAAATATATAAAGAAAAATAAACAAAATAGGGATAACCCTCAATAGTTAGGACTCCCCAGTGAAGTCGCCATTTTCTGTTGCGGTGAAATTTGGATGTCAAGATATTGATTAACTTGAATCTTAATTCATTTACAACCGGTCTTTGATTTATCCGAAGGAAAGGTTAAAGAAAGGAAAAACCTAAAAAGGAAAGATCTAAGGTTCGGGGGTTGGTTAAATTTAGGGAAGGTATTAGCACCCTAAACTTCCGTAGTACTCTACGGGAACCTTTTGTTTATTTTTTTTATTTATTTCATTAATTATTTTGCTTTAGGGTATATACAAAGGATTGAAAATTAAAAAACACCTAGGGGTTAATTCTAAGTTTACTCGGCAAGACATCGCATCTTGTGCCTACATATTCTTACGGGAATGGAATCAGAGTAACTGTAGTTCCCCTCAAAAGGGAGGTTAGAAACGTCTTGACTGTGGCCAAGGTTTCAATGGGGAATAAACGTATCTTAGGGACACGCTTACGCGGAGTGTAGAAACTCTAATATCTACGTTGTAAATTGTTAAGTGCATTAGGGTTAGGTTAGGGATTCCGCGGCAGGAAACCCTAAAATGAGTGCGGCGACTCTTTGACCTAAAGCTAGGGGTAGTTTTGTAATTTTGTCCACGGCGAGACATTTGTGAAAAGTTAGGGTTTGTAAGGGTTTGAAGTTTTGAGGACTATTGGCGTGGCGGCCAAACGGCTAGACCTAATCCTTCGGAGGAATGCAATGGGACAAATTAACGATGCAAATGCGCAAATTTAAACCATACAAACAGCAGAAATTAAAGTGCGGAAAGGTAAACGCGATAATTTGTTCGCGAAGTTACAAATGAGAAACAAATACAATTATAATACAACTTGAATTGAAAAACACATTAAAATAGCTAATAGCAACGTAACAAGCTGCACATTGAATACACAACGTTAGTAGACAGAGTCAGACAGTAATCAGACGAGTTATGAAACGGAAGTGCGAAAGTTATAGATATTCTTTGTTGTTTATTTGTGATATATAAAAAAGCTTTTGATTTAAGTTAAAAAAGAGGTTTTAATATTATTAAAAAAACTTTTCAAAAATAGTCTTAATTTAATTATCTAACAAAAAGGTTTTATTTTTAAAAAAAAAAGGTTTAATGTTATTATTATATATTTTTTAAAAAAACGGTTCTAGTTATTATTTTAAAAAAAGATTTTAGTTATTATTTTAAATTTATCTAAAAAAAAGTTTTTCTTAAAAATAATAGGTTTTCATATTAATTTGGAAAAGATGTTAATGTTATTTATTTTAAAAAACAGATTTTTATATTATAACAAGTTTTAATAAATTAATGATAATAATAATAATAATAGTAATAATAATAATAATAATGATAATAATAATAAATAATGATAATAATAATAATAAATAATGATAATAATAATAATACTAATAATAATAATGATAATAATAATAATACTAATAATAATAATAATAATAAAGCAATAATGAATTTTAAATGTGCCAAATAACCCAACAATGTTGCTAACTCAGAAATGCGCTCAGCGCAACCAGATCTAAATCGGACGAAACAAAATTTATCGCAAAGAAAAAGAAATTAAGCAAAAAAAAACAGTATTATTGCTCACACAAAAATGCGATCATCGCAACCAGATCGAACTAACACAAATGTCACGCGTCATGCACACAAATGTGCAAACATCGTATCGATATAATTCGATCAAAAATTAATCTTATATATATATAAACTCTAACAATTTAAAAATTATAAATATATAAACGTAACAGTAATAGATAAAGAAAAAGAAATAACGGTAATAGATGAAGAAAAAAGAAATAACGGTAAAAGATGAAGAAAAAGAAACAACAGTAATAGATGAAGGAAAAGAAATAACGGTAAACGATGAAGAAAAAGAAATAACGGTAAACGGCACTCACTCCTCTTAGGTTTTTTTTCATTCTCCCCCCTTTTTCAAGAAGGCAACACATGTATATATAGGGAACAAATTAGGGTTAACACCAAATTGTCAATAATGTCCCTAAAGCCCATTTTAAAGCCCAAACTAAATAATTAGTTAAGAAAAAATAAAATTTAAATAATTTAAAATAATTAAAATAAACTTAAAATAAAAACTAATAATCCTATTGATTCCTAAAATCAAAAATATTATAAAAAGAACAAAATTTTTTCTAATATTTTTTATTTTATGATTTTTTGGATATTTTTATGAATAATTTAGAAAAAAGTGAAAAAAAAATAATATTTTAAAAAATGATTTAATTAAAATACGAAAATAATAATTAAATAATAATAAAAAACTATTTTTGTTATTTTTTAATGAGAGATAGAAACATTTAGAGTAAAAATAATAAAAAGCAAACAGTGACTAAGGTGAGATTCGAACTCTCAACCTCTCACACTCACAACTCCTTACACATGTCCTCTTGCCAATTGTGCCATTTTATTTATTAGAAAAAAATGCATGCCATATGATATTTACCTGCAAAAAGTCAAACGACTACACAAATTTGTTAGTAATTGATTAAATGCAATAAAAATGCAATGAAATGCGATGACAAATCTTAGGGCAAATCTCTGCACGAATGACTTCTCCCAAATCTCTGCAAGTTTCCTTCAACTCTGAGATAAGCCTTGTCTTGGTAGAAGGTGTCTTCTCAACAGATGTCAAGATAATGTCTGGGACATGTCTTCCTGCAAACAATTTATAATGGAGAGACAACACAAAATCCCTTTTGCAAACCACATCATTACTAGAGAGAATACCAGGATACTGGTTTAGAAAATCAATGAAGGAAATGCAATGGGCAATTTGACAGCATTGGTAGTAGCAGGCTTCACAATCTGATCAAAAATGTAGCTACCATAGTCAAACTTCACCTTTGTATCAATAGCAAATATAAACCTTCCTAACCCAACAACAATGGTGGAAGTATGATTGGTAGGCACCCAGTTTGCCACTCCAATCCTATGCAGGATAGCATATTTAACACTCAATTGACCAACAGACAATTTTCCTTTCAAGGGCCATGCAGTTACTTATTTTGCAGTGATCACCTTACATACTTGATTATCAGTCACCTCAAGTTCACTTTCTTCTTGCTCACCCCTTCCTAGATACCTGTTAATAACAGCACCAAAAAACTCAATACATCTCCACCTCACAAACACCTTACTAACCTCCTTGCTTCTTCTGTCAGTAATGTCCTCAGGGATGTTCACAATGAACTCCTTGACCAGCATATCATAGCACTTAGAAAAACCAGCCACAGTTTTCATCAACCCGACATCAGAAATTAACTCTATGACCTCCTTTATCTCAAAAACATCCTTGTGCAACTCTCTCTCAAGATTAACTCTTCTTTGGTACACATACTTCCACTTTGGCACATTATCAATAATTGCTACAAATCCTCATAAATGCAAATCCCTATTTTTCCTCTTAAAATTTCAAATTGACTAGCATCCAATGCCTTAGTGAAGATGTTAGCTAGCTGCTTCTCTGTAGCAACATGTTCTAAGGAAATGATCTTGTCTTCAACAAGTTCACTTATAAAGTGATGGCGAATAAAGCAACCTCCTAATGTGCTTTTCCTATCATCAGCATTTCCATCCCAATCAACATCACAATACCCAGATAACACATAGTCAGATCCATGAGTGTATAACATTTCATACTCACTTGTTCCATTAACATACTTCAGAATCCTCTTTACTTGATTGATATGACTCACTTTGGGTTCAGCTTGGTATATAGCACACACACCTACAACAAAAGCAATGTCAGGCCTGCTTGCTGTGAGATATAACAAGGTCTCTATCATACTTCTATAGAGACTTTGATCCATATTTACACCCTTTTCATCTTTAGACAACTTAAGATGAGTAGGAGCAGGTGTTCTTTTGTGACTGGCATTCTCCATCCCAAACTTATTAACTATATTCTTGGCATATTTACTCTGATATAGGAATATAGAACCTTCCATCTATTTAACTTGCAACCCAAGAAAATAGGTTAATTCAACAACAATGCTCATTTCAAATTCTGACTGCATTTGTTAGACAAAATGTTGAACCATCTCATCAGACATCCCACCAAACACAATATCATCAACATAGGTTTGAGCAATAATGAGTTTTCCTTCTTCTTATTTGACAAACAAAATCTTATCTATGCCACCTTTTTTGTATCCATTATCAACAAGAAATTATGTTAGTCTCTCATACCAAGCTCTTGGAGCTTGCTTTAGTCCGTACAGAGCTTTCTTCAACTTATAAAAATGATTGGAAAAAGTTGGATCAATGAATCCCTTAGGTTATTCCACATAGACCTCTTCATTTAGGTATCCATTTAAGAAGGCACTTTTAACATCCATCTGAAACGTCTTGAATCTCATAATGCATGCAACTCCCAAAAGTAATCTAACGGATTCAAGGCGAGCTACAGGAGCAAAAGTTTCATCAAAGTCAACCCCTTCAATTTGAGTGTATCCCTGAGCAACCAATCTGGCTTTATTTCTTGTGACCACCCCTTTTTCATCAGACTTGTTCTTGTATACCCATTTTCTTCCAATCATATTTGTTCCTTCATGCCTTGGAACAAGATCCCATACTTCATTTCTCTTGAATTGCCCTAGCTCTTCTTGCATGGCATTGATCCAGAATTCATCAGTTAAGGCTTCCTTGACATTCTTTGGTTCAATTTTAGACATAATACAAGAACTTGTTATGAATTCTTTGGATCTAGTAGTTGTTGCACCCCAAAATTTGCCCAACTTTTCTTTACCTATCTTGTGTTTCATTTCATTCACATTATCATTATCATTTGCATTTCATTGACATGTATGCAGGAGATCAAGAGGTATGATTACCAATCAAGATCCACACAAGAGTTTGAAGCTAGACAAGAAGGTTATTCAAGTGTTCAAGGGTTGATATCCTTGTTAGAGAAGTTAAAGGATTCTCAGAGTGAGTGGTTGAAACCAAGGTTGTGTGCCTCCTAACTTGAGAGTTGTGGGAGCTCCTCAGATGATTCTGAAGCCAGGAAGTTAGACTTGAGGTCTTTAGAGAGCTCATGAGAAGTGTTGAAGATCACTTTGAAGCCTAGAGAGGTCATGGTGCAAGTTTAAGAAGACTCAGCCATGAGTGGTGTAATTAGGGTTTGACTGGGTCAACCCTAGGTCAACTGATGATTTGAACAAGGTTGAGACCTAATTCAAGAGCCATGTGATCATGGATTGATGCATTGAGATTCTATAAGGATGATTCCAAGGTCAACTCATCATGATTGAAGATTTTGATAAGTTTCAAGCTAGGGTTTCTAAGGCTTGACAGTGTAAAATCCCCTAGTTTGACCCCTATCTTCAAGGCAGTTTAGCTCAAGATGTGATTGTCATCTCATCTTTCCCCCAACATGAATGTTGTAGAGCTTGTTCTTAGCTTTAATTTGAGTACTATAAGTCCTTGATAGGATTTGTAGAACTCAAGTTGTAACTTTGACAAGTTACAGGTCATCTGAGGTATGTGAATCTGGGGCCTTGAAAGTTACCCCACTTGCATCAAACTTTTGCCCAAGAAGGATGATTCCTATGAACTTATGGTCAACATGAATGTTGTTCCTTATCTTCTTAGCTTTCTATAGAGTACTAGAAGTCCTTGATAGAATTTGTAGAACTCAAGTTATGGCTTTGACAAGTCAAGGGCATTTTGGTTATTTGGAGATTACAGGTCATTTCAAGCATAAGGCCATAACTCCTATTTCCAAGCTTCAAATGGAAAAATCTTCAACATCAAACTTGTTCAAAATGATGTTTTAAGGCTAGTACGGAGGTCATGAGATGTTGGAAAGTATTTTAGCTCAAAGTTGCAAAAATGACCTAAAATAAGGGCATAAGTTAAATAAACCAAAGTTGGAAATTGATATTTTCAACCTACACATCCAAACCATGGCATGTAATATATCATTTTGACTCTAGAAAACATTTTAAAAACATTGGTTTAGCCACATTTTTTATTTGAGGTCTAAATTGTGGACTTGCTTTGAAAAGCACTTACTTACACATTAAGTAACACTTGCAAAACCCAAAATCAAGGCATGAGCAAGGCTTTTTGCAAGCTAAACACCTCTAATATCTCACTAGGGGAGAAATTGAAAGTGAATGGGATGAATTCCAAGCTGCTTGCAAGGATTGTACATGTCATGATACATGATTGGAAATCTCATGACATGAGAAGTGGAAAATCTCATTGGAAGGATCTAGAGGATTCTAGATCATCCAAACTTCATCTATATAAGGAGTAGAGTGGATCCATTGAAGGGGTTGGTGATCATTCAAGGATTGAGCTTAGTTTGAGATTGAAATTTCATAGCTTGCAAGTGCAATCGGTTTCATCAAATTCCTCAAGTTCCTTCCATTTTCTTGATTGATACTTCTTCCATGGATGTCAAGGAGTGATTCCAGATCATTTCCAAGAAGAATTGGTGGCTAGATCGTGTATGAGCAAGTGATTTTCAGCACCTGCAACTCACCATCGGGTTTCAAGATTCAAGCACTTTCCATTGGTTCTTTTGCATACAGAAGCAAGAGGAAGGTTCATTGATCGTGTCTGCAAGATTGTAGAGCTTGAAGTGGAGGATTAGTGCATCTGTTCAACCAAGATTTTCAGGTTGGTACCTTTCTTCCTATTGCATGATTTAGGTAGAATTAGGTTGAATTAAGGTGCTAGATTGATTATAGAATGGTGTAGGATGGATTTCAGATAGTTAATTGAGGAATTAGAGACAAATTAGGTGAATTGCCATTTTCGGTTGAGATTGGGAGATGATGAATCTTGAGGTTTCAGAAGAAACTAAGGGTATGGTTGAGCTCGTGGCAAGATTTGGGATAAGATTCATGTTTTGACCTCTTGGATTGGAGGCCTCTAGGGAGAACTAGGGTTGAAGGGGATGATCGGAGCTCCACCGGCGGTGGCCGGAGCTGGGCGCGAAATTGCAGAGGTTTGAATGGAGAAGATGACTCTGGGACCATCAGATCTTGTTTTGACCTTTGACTGGGAGCTGATCCAAGGGCCACGTTTTAAAGTTGATTTGTGAAGGATCTGAGTAAGTGAAACGATGCATTTCACTTACTAGCTGGTTTTGGGCTTAGTGAGTCAGGCGCTATCCACACCCCCCTGATGGCCCAACCCAGATTTTAAACTGAGTCTGATTTCTATTTGCACCGTGCGCTTATTCATTTTAATTGGATTTTCTTCTTTTTTTCATTTTATTCATGCTTTTTGTAAAAATCATAATTAATTTAAAATTAATCCAATTAAACCCATTCTTTTTGCATTTTACTCATGATTGAGTATATTATTTTTTAGAGAAAAATATTTTCATTTCATGTAGTTTCTGATTTAATTGGAATTTTTCATTTTAATTGATATTAAAATGATTATGTTTGATGCATATTTTTGTGGAATTTTGTTTGATCTTATGGTGATGATTTTGAGCCTAATTTTTTTGTGTGTGATTAGGTTAGACATGTATGATCCCATAGAATTTTTCTCACATTTTTGTGATGAAAATAAGTGTGCTTTCTAGATTTTTTTGTGTGTGATTAGGTTTGATACCTTGTAATGTAGAACTTATTTCTAGGTCCAATTTGATGGTTTGATCTTTGAAATTAATGTGGTAGAGTCATGATTGACCTAGGTTCCCATAGATATTTTTGTAGGATTTTACAATTAACTTTAGTATTTTAGTTAGGACTAACTTTAGTACTAGGTTTTAGGTGATCCTAACTTACTAATTCAACTAGTTTAACTTCTCTAGTCCCCTTAGATTAGGGTTTATGCTTGGTTTGCCTTTGGTTGAGATTGAAGACAAGTTGAAGACAAGGTGAGGATGCTTGAAGTTGCTTGAAGGTGCTTGGAGCTTTGGATTTGTTGGTGCCTGAAGGTGTCTGATGAAAAATTAGGAGATAGGACATAGGGAGAGCCTTGTAGTTAGAATGATTTCTTTCATAAACATGGAAAGCATCTTGTGCTTCCATTCCTCCCCATGACTAAAAGTCCTTCTCATATATTCACATCCCTCCTTTGGAAGGATAAGTGGCTTTATCTGGGAAGTAGAACTTTGAGGGAACCAGTCTCTCATAATGATGAACCCTTACAGGCTTCCTTTGGTTGTCAGTAAGCTGTTTATCATTTCCCCTCATCTTGTTCAATCAATTATCTTCTGGTTTGAGTATCTTGAAAGATGTTGGGCTTGAGTTTGAAGATGAGGACTTCACTGAAGAGTGTGGAAGAGGATGATTCCTTGAGCATTGCCATTGCAGCTGAAGCTTGAAGAGCAAGAAGAGCAGGTTGATACTTGAAGATCCAATAAAGACTGAATGAAGAGCTGAGGCTTAAAGAATTGAAGGATGAAGTTGACACTTCCAGATGATTGAAGACTACTCTGAGCAGCTGAAGCTTATAGGTGAAGAAGACCAAGTTGGGACTGGTAAAGCAAAGAGAGCTGAAGCTTGAAGACTAAGTTGATACTTATGAAGAGGATTCAATGGAGATTGAGTGTAAAGCTGAAGCTGAGGAATAAAAGATAAGTTGATACTTACATTGATGCTTTGAGAACCTGAAGGAATCAAGTTAATACTTGCAGTTAAGAGTAAAGCCTGAAGGTGGAATTGACTGGAAAGCTGAAGCCTGAAGAAGAAGATTAAGTTGAAACTTATGTTGAAGGGTTGAAACCTGGAGAAGCAAATTGATATTTGTCATGAGAGCTGATAGCCTTGAGAGGTGGTTGAACTCTGAAGATTGAGTTGCTGTCAGAAGAGCTGAGGCTTGGAGTTGAGAGAGTTGTTGATTTGCTTTCTTGTCTGTTTTCTTTTCTGTGCTGATGTGCCTTGCTTGATTTGCTTGATGCATTAGAATAAGTCCATATCTAGACTGACTTTAAACTAGGAGCATGATTGCACTAGAGATTGGGTTGCTCCCTCTGCTTGTATTGTTACTGTATGGCTTTGCTTGCGGGTATTCGGTAGTGCCCAGCTCCCTTGCCCATGTGGTTTATTTTGCTTGATAGCGTTTTATTTTCTTCTGTATGATTGCAGTTTACTGTATTTTGCTTGACAGCACTATGTTATTTCTTCTGTATGATTACTGTTATTCATTCTGGCTTGAGGTTGAGATGAGCTTGTGGAGGCTGCTGCCCCACACACATTTCCTCCCTCACTTGCATTGCATGCATTTTACAGTCATTTACTGTTTACTGTCTAGCTGATGCTTTATCTGTTTCTGTGTATCATTGACATGATCCCTTAGGAATCTCACTCCCTTTGATAAGGAAGTGATGATAGAACTTTAGGTTGAAACATATGCATGATAATTTCTAGGAGTTCCCTGTTTCAAACCTCAACTATAGGATGAATCCTTGGCATGACAACAGTAGGACTTGATAGTCTCCCTTTAGTTGAGCCTGCTCTCTTCTCATCTCAAAACAACTTAAGATACAGTAATCATGAATGATTTCTTTCGTACGTTACGAGCCTTAAGCTATCTGAAAAAGGATTGTTGGAGAGTTTCTTTTCAACAGTCTGGATGTTTAGTATGGCACCCTTTGGGTGACATGCGATGCATTCACTCTCAGGTCATAGTCTTTAGTGCGATTGAAATTGCAAACACAATAAAAAAACACTTCTTCCGTAAAAGACAGAAAACAAACTTCAAACCTTTTTGCCCCGTGGGCCCATGATTCAAAGGAAAGCTTTTCTAAAGAAAAGAGTGTCGTTAAACTTCAGCGCCAACGCAAACAGGCTTTGTCCCTAACTGATGGAACTGCTGTTTACCCCTACTCGATAAAACAGATGAATCTGAATCCCCGTAATCCGTAGTGTCCCGAACTACGTAAGCTCTGATCTCTCAAGCCTGTTGAGAGTACGTAGGCACAATACTGACGTATTGGCGAGCCACCTTCCCCATAACCCGTAGTTAGCCGAACTACGTTGACTCTGATTTCTCATTCTCTGATGAGAATACGTAGGCATAAAGCGCGACGCTTTGCCGAGTCATTTTCTTTTCTTTTTTTAAGCCAGCCTTGATAGGTAGATAGATAAAACCAACTCGTCCAGTAAACACAACAAGCGTGGATCCCATCGAGTACGATGGACGTGAGGGGTGCTAATACCTTCCCCTTGCGTAACCGACTCCCGAACCCAGACAATGGTTGCGATGACCTTGTCTTATACCTTTTCATCAGGTTTTTCCGATCGTTTCCTTTCCCGCTCTGAGGGATAAATAACAAAAGGTGGCAACTCTTCTATTTTGCCGGCACCTTATTTTCGCGGAAGCGACAGTAGTGACTCCCTCATTTAGATCACCCATGATAAGATCCGTAGGATGGTCTTTCTGAATTCTGGTAGAAGGTCTCTTGTTTACTAGTTCAGGTTCAGGTTCTACATTACTAGGCTTGGGATCAGTGTTTTTGTCTGCAGACTCTGCTGATACATCAAGGAATGTTCCAACATCTTCTAGGACATCGACCTCCTTATGCACATCATTAACAACAACATTGATGGATTGCTTCATCACTTTTTGGATCCATCTTTCTTCTTTGGTCACGATATGCCAATATGTAGCATTTGCTTCCAAACACATGGAAGCATTTGACAGTAGGCTTTCTTCCCTTCCATATCTCATACATGGTAGTCATGGTTCCTGTTCTTAAGGTCACTCTATTATGAACATAGCAAGCAGTGTTCATAGTTTCAGCCTAGAAGTGGTAAGGCAGTTTCTTTGCATGGATCATAGCTCTAGCAGATTCCTCGATAGTTCTATTCTTTCGTTCCACAACTCCATTTTGCTGTGGAGTAATGGGAGAAGAGAATTCATGGCTAATCCCTTCAGATGAGCAAAATTCAGCAAATTTTTGGTTCTCAAATTCCTTCCCATGATCACTTCTGATTCTAACAACATTTCTCTCCTTTTCTCTTTGAATTCTTTGACAGAGATCTTTGAACACATCAAACACTTCAGATTTTTCTCTTTTAAAATTCACCCAAGTATGTCTGGAAAAATCATCCACCACCATATAATCATAATTCTTTCCACCAAGACTCTCCACCTGCATAGGTCCCATCAAGTCCATGTGAAGGAGTTCCAACACTTTTTAAGTAGTGAGATGTTTAATCTTCTAGTGTGACATCCTAGTTTACTTTCCAATTTGGCATTCACCATATACCTTTCCTTCTTTAATCTTTAGCTTAGAAATTCCTCTGACAGCTTCCATAGAGATGATCTTCTTCATCCCTTTCAAATACAAATGACCAAGTTTTTGGTGCCACAGTTTCACTTCATCTTCTTTGGCTAGAGCACATGTGGAGGTGTAACTAGAATCTTGAGGAACCCATAGATAGCAGTTGTTCTTAGATCTGACTCCCTTGATAATCACTTCACTCTTTTCATTAGTAACCAAGCATTCAAATTTAGTGAAGTTTAAATTGAATCCTTGATCACACAGTTGACTGATGCTAATCAAATTGGCAGTCAACCCTTTAACCAGCAACACATTATCATGGTTTGGAACTCTTGAGTAGTTCAGCTTTCTAACCCCCTTGATTTCACCCTTGGCTCCATCACCAAAAGTCACATAGCTAGTAGAATGGGATTTGATGTCTACTAAGAGACTTTTAATTTCTATCATGTGTCTGGAACACCCACTGTCAAAATACCAATCCTCTTTAGCTGAGACTCTGAGAGACATATGAGTTATCAAACTGGTAGCAGCAACTCTAGGAACCCATTTCTTCCTATTAGAAGGAATGTTGTGATTGGGTCTAGGTTGAGGAACAGGTTTAGGATATCCATATAGCTTGAAGCAGAAAGGCTTTATGTGACCAAAATGTCCATAGTAATGACATCTCCCTCTTTGGAATCTCCCTCTTGGGTGGTTGGGTTGTCCTCTGCCATGATGTTGAGACATCTGATGTGACATATTTTGCTTAGGCCTATAAGGAATGTGATGTGAAGAGGGACTACAGTCTGAAGAGGGTTTCTTTTCTCCATCAAACCCTATCCCAGTCATGTCTCATGCCCTTTTTCCTACCTGAAGGATTTCATCTAAAGTGTCAGTTCCACTGTTCAGCATTCTGACAGACTTGGACATTTGATCAAGTTGAGAATTCAGCAATGTAACTTTGTCATTCAACTCAGAGATAGTTTTAAGATGCTCTTCCTTTTCAGTCTTCAGTTTGATTACAAGTTTCTTCTACTTCTCTCCTTGATGACATACTTCTTCACGTCTGAGACACAACTCTTTGTAAGAAGCTACAAGTTCTTCAAAGGTTAATTCATCATCACTAGAGTCTTCATCATAGACATATCTCCCAGTCAAAGAAGTCACATGTTTAGCAGATTCTTCTTCAAGATCACTTTCAGAATGCTCATCAGTCCAAGATATAGCTAGGATCTTCTTTTTGTTTTTTGAGGTAAGTAGGGCATTCATCTCTAATGTGACCAAATCCTTCACATCCATGGCACTGAATCCCTTTGCTTTGAGTGGACTTTTCTTCATACCTTGTTCTGCTAACAACAACATTAGACCAGCTGATGTCATATGAGTTGTTCTTGACATTTGGTTTTGACTTGATGTCCATCCTCTTAATTACCTTATTACAATGTCTTCCAAGGAGCACTATAGCATTGGATAAGCTTTCATCAGTATCATATCACATTCATCCTCTCCATCTTCAGTATTGGATACAAAGGCTATGCTCTTTTTCTTATCAGATTTGTCACTTACCCCCACTTCAAAGGTTAAGAGAGATCCAATAAGTTCATCCACCCTCATCTTGCTGATGTCTTAAGCTTCTTCTATGGCAGTTACTTTCATATCAAATATCTTGGGAA
Organism: Lathyrus sativus; assembly: GCA_963859935.3. NCBI lineage: Eukaryota > Viridiplantae > Streptophyta > Magnoliopsida > Fabales > Fabaceae > Lathyrus > Lathyrus sativus. Next base: position 306,504,763 of record OZ012735.1, on the reverse strand, counting down.
AAGATCTGACAATCTTTCGTACAAGCTTTTCTTCTGACATCTTTTCACCTAGGGCACTTGAAGCATTGGCTATTTCAAGGATATTCATATGAAAATCATGTATGCTTTCAACTTTCATCATCTTTCATCCTTATGTTTTCAAATTTGGTAGTTAGCAATTGGAGTCTTGACATCTTCACCTTAGAAGTACCTTCATGGGTAGTTTTGAGTATCTCCCAAGCATCTTTGGTAACTTCACAATTGTTCACCAATCTGAATATATTTCTATCAATTCCATTGAACAAGGCATTCAAGGCTTTAGAATTTCCAAGAGCCAATTCATCATCCTCCTTAGTCCATTCTTCCTCAGGCTTCAGGTCAGATGTAGCTTTTCCATCTTTCCCAACAGTGACAGGGTGTTCCCGTCCTTTTATGACAGCTTTCCAAACCTTACTATCCAATGATTTCAAGAAGGCCACCATGCGAGCTTTCCAATAATCATAATTATTTCCATCTAGAACAGGTGGTCTGTTTATAAATCCTCCCTCGTTGTCCATAGTACCAAAAAGTATCGTCCCTAGATCTCACCCAAAATCAGAGCAGGATGCCTGCTCTAATACCAATTAAAATTCTGGTATCAGATATGAGATGTCGAAAGAGATGTCACAACACTAATATCTAAACAGTTACCAATATATGAACAAGACAAAAAGCAGTTAACAATTGTAACTAGTCACAAGTAATTGTTAACCCTGTTTGGTGCAAACACACCTACTTCTAGGGGCTACCAAGCCAGGAAGGGAATCCACTAAATAGAATTAGTTTGAAGACTCTTAACAAACTCTCTCTAGTTTACAATCTTCGCATCTAATCTCTTCCCGTGTAACTTCTATCTAAGACACTCTCAGATATGAGACACATGTCACTCCCCCTCAATCACATGCATTGATAAAAACAGAAGATCAAAAAGTAAAAGACACATTTCAAGGACAACACTTCATCTTGCTTAAAAGCTTCAATCAAGAACAATGTACTCGTGCTTAAAAGCTTAGAATTGATAACTTACAACTCAAACAACTCAGTCCAATTCACGCATCAAAGTGATGAATGAATGGCTCACAAGAAAACAACTAACAAAAGACATAAACCCTAACAAAAGACAAAATGCATCTTTCTCAAAATCTTATCTCTACCTTGCAAGTAGGGTTAACACGTCTTTAAATAGAAACCATTCTTCATGGGTTTGGGAAAAAGTAATCCATAATTAAAGCTAATTATAATCCATATCTTTTTGCACAAAAATAGCAACAAACCGTTCTTCAAAAGGAAACAGAATATACTTGCTTCAAATAATGTCACGCCCTGATTTGCACAAGCAATCACTTAACAAAGGCACACAAAATATTGTAGAAGAAATGCAACGGACAAAACATAACATTTTGACTGAATGTTCTATAAACATATGTCAGGACATCATACTTGACATCATGAACTAGACCCTGCAATAACAAAAAGAACCACCTGCAGAATGTTAAGATCACATGTCAAAACATCATATAGGAAAGCTTGTGATAACACCAAGTTTTACAAAAATTGCTGCCAATCACAGAACTAACAATAGGTATAAGAAAGAGTTTACAAACCTCAGACTTAGCCTATCAGACCCAGAAGGATCTTACAAACCTCATTTTCTGGTGTTACCAAGGAAAGTTAAAAAGGGCAACATATTTTACCTCTCTCGTACATAGTGTTAAGAAAGAACAAATCTCTGACTTATCTATGAGACTCAGAAGGAGCTTACAAACCTCTTATTATGGTGTTGCCAAAAGGAGTTAAAATGCAGTTATCTTGGTGTTCTTAAATATGGAACTAAGGGGGAGCTTACAAACCTCAACCTTGGAACTGTTTGATTTAGGGGGAGCTTACAAACCTCAGACCCTGATGCTATTAAGAAGACTAATTTATTTTTCTTGAAAAATAGTTCTTAATGCTAGAATAAATTAAACTCAGCTGTGAGCTATCAGACTCAGGGGGAGCTTACAAACCTCACACTCTATTGTTGCAGAGAAAAGTAAATGCCCAACATTTTCCTTTAAATACTTGTGTTTGTCATCATCAAAAAGGGGGAGATTGTTAGAACAAGATTTGTTCTTGATATTTTCTCTTTAGTTTTGATAGTCACAAAAGTATTAAAAGTATAATGGTTTATTTGATGTTTGTTTTATTTATGTAGGTTCTTGTCTTGTACATAAATTATCAGAGTCTATTTATTTAAGATACACTTGGAGTTGCTTCATTGCTAACTTCTAGTGGCAGAGTCTGAAGAATAATTTCTAGTGTGGTTTGACAAAGACTCTACACTAAAGGCCTCAGCATTCAAACAAGTTTCTACACTTAGTAATTGTATATCAGCATCTGATACCATTCAGAGTTGGTGATAAAATTGTGGAATATCCGTACTACTGAAAGCAAGCTGTATTATCTTATCAGCTTGTCAGCTCGAGTCTATAGGATTGCAAGGCTCAAGAAAAGGTTGTACGTTCTATGGATGTCTACTCCCAACAACTTTATTAGTGCAAAACCTCTTGAAGACTCAAAGGTCAAACGTGCTACACAATGAATTAAGAAATATGTTGTGCATCCATCTTCAACGTCTCTTGTACTTTGGAGCAAAAGCAAAGACATTTGATCAAGTAACCTTCTCAATGACTAGTTTCTAGAAAGGCTATGTATATGGTTGAATATTCAAACTTGAATTTTCAACAAGGACTCTTCTATTGAGGAGTAACAAGGTCAAGCAATTATCAACTCTATGCAATAGGCAAAATTTCTGTTTTAGGTTGTAATTGTAAAAGCATTAGAATTTCTTAACCCTGTATCTATTCTAGAAATCTTAAGTGCTTTAGGACTTTATTATGGTGATCTCCAATACTTCTGATGCGTGCATTATTTACACCTTGTTCTCTATTTTGTTGAGCCTTCAGTAGTTTAGATTAAGTCTCTTGCTATGTGCTTGAGCAAAAAGACTTGTCTCATTGGGATTCAAGCAACAAGTCTTGAGCCAAGATGCTTAGGCCGCATAAGTCGCATTGCTTAAGTGCTTGAAATGTGAAAGTATTATTCAACTAGTCTGATTGAGAAAAAGAAAGTCTTAGACATGTGCTCTAAGCAAAGGTAAGTCTCAACCAAAAGACAGATAAGCAGGCGGCTCAGTTAGATGGTGTGAGCAAAGGAAGTCTTAGATATATTCTCTAAGCAAAGGAAAGTCTCAACCAGATGACAGATGAACAGACAGCTCAGTTAGATGGTGTGAGCAAATCAAGTCTTAGACATGTGCTCTAAGCAAAGGGAACTCTCAACTAGAAGAAAGATGATCAGGTGGCTCAATAAGATGTTGTGAGCAAATGGTAAGTCATAGACATGCGCTCTATGAAAGGGAAGTCTCAAACAGTTAGTCTGAGCAGTTGTAAAAGTCTTATGCAGAAGCATAGCCGACTGTAACCATGAAGTAATTATAATGAAAAGCTCTTGCGAGGCTGCGAGGCAAGGGGACTAGACTACTCTCAATTAGGGGAAGAACCAGTATAAATATTGTGTCTTATGCTGTTATTTTATTTACTTCTGTTGTTTTGCTGCCAAATGAATTAACTCAGAATCTAAACATCAGTTATAATTCAGAGACTATGATCATAAGCTAAATAATAAGAAAATGGGAAACACAATTCAACCCCCCTTCTTGTGTACTTTTCACACTTTTAGCTCTAGCCACATAAGTTTCTTGATATATGCTTGAGTTGTGAAAGTCTTAATCAAATGGATTGATTATGCAAAAGTCTTGTGTCATTGGGATATAAGCAAGGAAGTATCGAGCCAAGATACTTGAGCAACATAAGTCTCTTGCTATATGCTTGAGCATTGAAAGTCTTAATCAAGTAGATTGATTAAGCAGGAAATTCTTGAGCCTGTGTGCCTTGATCATGATAGTTTGGTTCATGGAATTAGGAGCAGTAAGTCTTGGCCAGTGGGGTGTAAGTAGAGAAAGGCTCGTTTCATGTGACCTGAAGCTGAAGTTTTGGGCCTGAGGGGCTTGAGCAAGAATGCTCAGTGCATGGAATTTAGAGCAGTAAGTCTTGGCCAGTGGGGTGCGAGCAGAGAGGCTTGTTTCATGTGATCTTAAGCAGAAGTCTTAGGTTAGAAGCCTGAGCAAGGAAGTCTTGGGTTCGTGGAACCTGAGCAGGAAGTCTCGAGTGAGGAGCTTCACCAGAAGTCTTGGACCTTGGGTCTGAGCAGGTGTAAAATTCATATGCAGAATGCATAAGAGATTGTAATCATGTTTTGATTATAATGAAAATATCTTGTGAAACAAGGGGACTGGACTACTCTTAGTTAGGGGAGGAACCAGTATAAATCTTTATGTCTTCTACTAATACTTATTTGCTTCTGTTAACATACCACTGCTAAGAATTAACCATAATCTAAACACCAGTTTAGATTCTGAACTCTTATTAGATGCAAACTAAGAAAATGGAAAACACAATTCAACCCCCTTTCTTGTGTACCTTTCTCACCTTCAATTGGTATCAGAGCCTGGTATGTGCTTAACACTTAACAGTGGTGTAGATAATGATCCAATAAGAAAATTATGTCTACTAAAGACTTTCCTTCAAGAAGGAATCAAGTGCCACATGAAAAATATTATACTACTTTTCCTACCATATTGAAAGGGTGATTCCACTAAATTTAAATGATGGAAAAAGCAAAAAAAATAGTTTAACTCATTGGTGTTGATAAAAGGGGTTCTGAAGGTCTATAAAATATCCTTTCAAAAGATATTACTATAACAGTTGATGATGTAGAGATAATAAGTTCGAAAGTCTCTATCACCAGCTCAGAAGAAGTATATTTAATATCTTTAGTGGTAGTTACATTCTGATAGGTGCTCTATCTCACTTATGAGTATGTTAACATCATTGATATGTTTGATGCTCGGACTATCTTTGAATTCTTGTGCTCATATTTGTGGAAATCAGTTTTGAAGCTTGTCTAGTTACACTTCATCTAATCTTTCAAGCAAATTCTGAAAAGATTGATTTAGATTCAAACCTGAGGTCACAGTTATTCAAAAAGTTATACAACTTGAATTTATTGTGGTCTGTTGGTTTATCTTGCAAATCTTCAAAGAAAAGAAATGAAATTAGATGATGAAAAGCTATCTAACAGATCACCTTTCCTGAAGCTTGATTCCTAGAAGTATCTGATAATAAGGAACTTATGTTTCTTGTCAGAAGTACTTCTTAATCAGTTGGATGAGTTATAATATATGTTGATAGAAGAGTAACTTCAGAAGCTTCTGAAGTACTTGTACTTCAACTGATCTCCGATGAAAGAATAATCTGGCTCTGCCAGTCATTACTGCTTCTGAAGAAGCATCTGAGTCCTGAAATAAAAAACAAGTATTGAAGAGAAAGAGATTATGTCAAATCTATCTTGCTTTAATATTTCATAATAAGGAATCTTCTCTTTAAGGTGATATCTTAAGAGACTTCATTGCTCCTTGATTGATGGTCATCATGATATTTGTATTAAAGGACAAGTCTATGAGAAACCTTCAATTTTTCTTTGTGTTCTACAGACAATTAGATGATGAGCTTTAATTTTTTATGCCATTCTTTGATAGCTAACATCATCTGGTTTTGTGCTTATCAAAGATATCAAAGTCTTGTGTCAAGACAATGAAATTGATGATTCTACTAAGAACAAAATCTTGTTCATATTATGGTTTATTCTAGACTGATACTCTGGAATGAATCATGGTACTACTATCAGAATTTGGCATAAGGAAAAGGAAAGCCTGTCTGAAAATTTGTGAATGGTCTCGTAGAAATATGAGTGTCATGATCTGAATGTAATTGTTGCAGATATCAAGGAAAGAAAAAAAAGGCATCTTCCATGGAAATTATCAAATGTTGTTCACAATATTTGATGGAAGAAGAGCCTACAACCCAGATTCAAGTCCTAGAGGTACTAAGTTTGGTGAGAGAAGTGCAGTCATTGGTTTAACAACCATTGAATCAGAATCCACTTAAAACGATGTTCAGACTCTATGGTCAAGTCTGAATACTGATACGAGTCTGACCGAGAAAATATAAAAAAGGTATGCTTCTTGCCTGACTTATCTCTTGATTCAATGAGATATTTGAGTAGATGTAAACACAAAGTTTCTGTTAGATGTTTAGATAAGCTCTTTTGAAAAAAAAAAACATCTTCAAACATCTTTAAGAAGAATCTCTGTTGTGTTTACCTATTCTAAATATTTCTTAAGCCAAATGATGATCATATTTATGGAAACAATTTCCTCACTTTTTGTGATGATACTGCTGCTTGCTGGCTATCAAAAGAAACAATTCAATATTCATCTATCACTTATGACTCTTGTTTCAAGAGGAAGTGTTGGTTCTGAATATAATCTTCGAGACTTAAAATTGACAAAAGATCTCTCTCTCTCTCTCTCTCTCTCTCTCTATCTCTCTCTCTCTCTCTATCTCTCTCTCTCTCTCTCTCTCTATCTCTCTATCTCTATCTCTCTCTCTCTCTCTCTCTCTCTCTCTCTCTCTCTCTCTCTCTCTCTCTCTCTCTCTCTCTCTCTCTCTCTCTCTCTCTCTCTCTCTCTCTCTCTCTCTCTCTCTCTCTCAGTCTAGCTCTACTAGACTCTGATGGATGATAGCTTCTGAAAGTTATCAGATTCTGAGATTTAGAAGAGGATTATTTACTTTTGATAAAGCAGTTTAAGTAAAAGGTTTTCCAAGAATTTTATAATGCTTAAATTTTCATAAAGGTGAAATTCATCTTGTTGATTCAAGAAATTTGTTGGATAAAAACCTTTGGATAATGATGTTTTCTTCTTGGATACTTGCTGTCACTATTCCCTATCTTGTGAAACATCATTTTTCTAGCAAGATTCTTATTCTTTTAGGAATCTTGTTCAATTCCTTTCTTTTTATTTTTCTCTATGGTTGTGAGTTGATCAAACCAAACTTGAGATGAGTTTCTTAGTCAATTCTTCTTTGAATCAACTAGTAGTCATCAATGAAAAATTTGTGGATTTTGATGAGTTTCTTAAGTTAGGCTTTAACTTTTGGAAGACTGTGTGTAAACAAGGATGGAGTGGATACTTTGAGATGCTTTGTGGTTTCACTTAACTAGATCTTGTAAAAGAGTTTTGGATCAATGCTTCCATTGTTGAGCTGAATTTTGAGTGTGTTATTCTCTCTAAGGTAACTGGTATTTCTATAACAGTGACCTCTAAAGCAATTGCTAATGTAATCAATTGTGAGGAAATTGGAGAAATTCCAGGAACTCTTGTTTGAGAACACTATCTTCCTAGTTGGCGTATCTTTGTAGATTCATCTAATACATCAGAGGTCTCAAATTTACGTCTTGATGTTGTTGTTTGGATTAGATTCTGAATTCAAACTTACTTCCTAAAGATAACGATTTAGATCTTGTGGACCCTATTGAAAAATATTTGCTTCTACCTCTCAATTAAGACTTGCGGATTGATCTTACTCATGTTATGTTTGACTATTTGAAGAAGACTCTTTCCTCCTTTCACAAGGGAAAGATTTTCTTCATTCCTTTTGGACGAGTTCTGTCAGAATTTCTTGTTCAACGTGGAGTTATCATAAGTTTTGAGGCAAATTTGTCTAAAATATGGAGAGACAAGTTTGAAGCTATCTATGAAAGATTCTGATGTTAGATTTCTGCATAGTTATGCCTTGTAATTGTTAGAACCTTTGTATTAAATTTTCTTATTGTTAATTCAAAGTTTGTTCATGATGTTGTCCAGTTAAACTGTTGATTATACTTATATATAGTTATTTAAGAGAATTAAAAGTAATGGGAGTAGGAACTTAATACTTGCAACTTTGTCATTAATAAGAAAGAAATGATTACAAGTTACTTAGTCATTCTAGTCTAATGGATTGGCCCTAAGGTATTCCCTAGGATCATCTGACATGTCCATATTATCTAAGTAATCTTGACGTTCTTCCTTGGAAAATTTGAAAGCCTCCTTTCTTAGTTGATTTTTGCGCCTGGACCTAAAAGACTTCTTCTTCTGTGTGTCTTCACAATGGATGTTGAATAGGTGAGAGCTTCTGAAGTCATCTGCTTACTAGTATATCCTTCAGTTGTTGCTTTGCTTTCACTTGCCTGAGTTGTTGCATTCAGTATGGTTGTCTTTCTGAAATCTCTCTTTGGAACCCAAATTTTCTTCTCTTTGTACATCTTGGTGTTTTGGAGATTAAGTATTATGAAAGTAAGCTTGCTAAGAATTCTTTTATAGGCATGTTACTTAAGTTATTCCAATTGTTTGTTGTTTTTATATTGATTAAGTCTTATCAATATCTTAAATGACATGTCTTGGAAATATTATCTAACAGTCTAACCTATTAAAGATTATTTAACATCTATGAATTTTATACTTGACTTGTTTAACTGTCGTTTCTGGTGTCAGTTTTACTTCACTAATGTATTACAGTAAATCAAAAGGAAGTTATTGAAAGTGTATGCATGCAATAAACAAAATTTGGTCAAAAATATACTTTTCATTAATTGAAGCAAAGGATTATAAAACATTGACTCGTAATAAACTACTAAGGCTTAGTATAAGTCCCTATCTAAGTCATCTTGAGCCTTATGACAAAAACAGTCATCATAGCCTATGTCTAGCTCATCTTCATCAATGTTTTCATCTTCTGCCTCTGGAATTGGACCGTAGAATAGCTTGTTGGACCGTCTTCTCTTCTTTGATCTCTTTGTCATCTTTCTTCTAGGCTTTATCACAGCTCCTGATAAACCTACTCCTGTAGGTTATATTGGAGCCACTAGCGTTTCTTCTTCAGAAGTGATTCTTGTAAAAGGCAAAGGCCTAGTGGTAGATGTTTCAAAAACAGCTCGTTTTTGAACATCTTAGACATCTTGTCTCATAGAGCTCTAGGAGATTTCTGTTGCCATATAAGTATTATGACTCTCAGTTGATGGTTCGATGATTCTAATCGATGTTGATGAAAATGAACTAGGTTTGGACTGCTTTTATAATGACTTATGAGCAACTCAAACGTATGATTTAATCTTGCTTGATTCTTGGAACAATAACGACCACTAAAATTTTAAGGCATGCACTATACAATCTTTAATGACCCATGTTACTTGATCATCTTTCATTTTCTTGGAAACTGATCCTGTAATGATGATTTGTGATGCACTTATGACAACAATTCTCTTCTTTTTTTCTTATTTCTTTTTAATGTGACAAAAGGGGGGAAATTATGGTAAGTATTTAATTAGAAGATGAACCCATTGAGTAACTATTCAGTTGTACATATTGGTCATTTATAATTTTGTCATTTATAATTCTGTTTTTATGGTTATCTTTCGCAGACGACACATTTTAACTTTCTTGTACATAGAACTAAGGAAGAGCTTACAAACGTCAGCCTTAGCCTATCAGACTTAGAAGGAGCTTACAAACCTCGTATTCTGATGTTGCCAAAGAAAGTTAAAATATTATTTTTGGTTTTCTTAAATATGGGACTAAGGGGGAGCTTACCAACCTCAACGTTAGAACTGTTAGACTCAAAGGGAGCTTACAAACCTCAGACTCTGATGTTACAAAGAAAACTAAATTACTTTTTCTTGAGAGTAGTTCCTAATATGATGTCTACAGAACTCTGCTTTGGACTATTAGACTTAGGGGGAACTTACAAACCTCATACCCTGAAGTTGCATAGAAAATTATAACTGCTCAACACTTTCCTTTAAATACTTGTGCTTATCATCATAAAAAGGGGGAGATTTTTATAACAAGATTTGTTCATGACATATTTTCTTTGGGTTTTCAAGATAACAAAGTATTGAAAGAACAATGGTTTATTTGATGTGTATTACATGTGTGCAGGTTCTTATACTTGTAAATACTATGGTCAGAATTTGTTCTACATTAAGCACACTTTGAGAGTTGCTGAATTGCTAGCTTCTGGTGGGAGAATCTGAAGAACACTTGCTAAGTGATGTCTAACAAAGAATCTGAAGTTGAAAGCCTCAGCATCAAAATAAGCAACATTATTGTCTCTATGCTTACTGAATGCAAATTAGCTTCTGGTACCATTCAGAGTTGGTGATAAAGCTGAAGCTATATGTACTGCAGAAAGCAAGTTGTATTGTCAAATCAGTTTGTCAGCTAGAGTCTACAGATTGCAAAGCTCAAGAAAGGCTGAGATGCTTTATGGATATCTACTATCAATGGCTCTAATAGTATAGAATCTCTTGAAGACTCAAAGGTTAAACATGTTAAACATTGGATTAAGATCTTCTGTTCTATCTATCTTCAACAACACTTGTAGTATGGAGTAACAATAAAAGACTCTTGATCAAGTTATCTTTTCAACGACGAATTTCTGAAAAGGCTATAAATATGGATGAAGGTTCAAACTGAATCTTTAACAGGGATCAAGTAGAAGAAGGAGTAACAAGATCAGCAATTATCAACTCAATGTATATGTATATTTTTTTGATGTAGGTTGTATGGTAAAAGCCTTAAGATTTCGTATGCATTGTATATCTTAGAAATCTTATGAGCTTTAGGTATTTGTTATGGTGATTTCTCGTACCTCTAATACTAGTATCATGTAAACATTGTTCTATATTATGCTGAGATTGTTTAGTAGTTTAGATAAAAGTTTTGTGTCATTGGGATACAAGCAAGGAAGTATTGAGCCAAGATGATTGAGCCACATAAGTCTCTTGCTATGTGCTTGAGCAGTGAAAGTCTTAATCAAGTAGATTGATTGAGCAGGAAAGTATTGAGCTAGTGTGGCTTGAGCAGGATAGTTCGATGCATGAAATTAGAAGTAGTAAGTTTTGGCCAGTGGGGTGCAAACAGAGAAAGAATCATTTCATGTGACCTGTGTCGCAACTGCGAAAAACCACCGGCAGATAAAACAGAAGAGTCGCCACTTTTGTTATTTATACCAAAGAGAGGGAAAGGAAACGATCGGAAAAACCAAAAGAAAAAGGGAAAGACAAGGTCATCGCAACCATGTCTAGATTCGGGAGTCGGTTACGCAAGGGGAAGGTATTAGCTCCCCTCATGTCTGTCGTACTCGACGGGATCCATGCTTGTTTGTTTATCTGACAGGTTGTTTATCTATCTACATATCAAGGCTGGCTCACAAGAAAAGAAAATTTACTCGGCAAAGCATCACACTCCGTGCCTACGTATTCCCGTCTGGAACGAGAAATCAGAGTCAACGTAGTTCGGCTAACTACGGGTGAAGGGGAAAGGTTGCTTGCCAACACATCACATCTTGTGCCTACGTATTCTCGTCAGAGAAATTAGAGCGAACGTAGTTCGAGCTAAAGAAAAAGACCACAGGTTGGTTCAAAAGTTTTTTAGGCCCGAGTAGGGTTAACAGATAGTTCTAGCAGTTGGTGTATGCAACTCGACCATTGGAGACTTAGGCGTTACCGTTTGCGGTAGAACTAAGAGTTAACGAAACTCTTGTTTATGAAAATGATTTCCTGATTAAGATCCCGAAGGATGAAAAAGGTTTGAAGTGTTTTTTGAGTTTTTTAGAGAAGAAGTGTTTTGAATTTGATTTGCAACTCATGTCACACTAGAGACTATGACCTAAGAGCGAATGCGTCGTATATCACCCAAAAGGTGTACACTAAACACTCTAGGTCCTTGAGAGGAGGCCCCTCAATTACCATTTCTCAAGTAGCTTAAGGCTCGTAGCGTGCTACACTTGTCATTCTTTATTAAGTGTTTTATGAATGTTTGAAGATGAGAAGAGAAGAAGGCACACTAATGGGAGACTTAATCAATCCTAAAAGTTATGATGCAAAGTGGACTTAGAGTTGGGATTCAAAAGGGAACTACCTAATGTTATCGTGCATGGTTAGACACCTAATGTATATCATAACCTCAAAAGGCTATAGAACTTATGGGGAGCATGGCAAAGAAAAGCAAAAGAAGAAGAAGAAGAAGAAGAATGCATATACAAAGAAAGATGCACACATAAGATGCACAAATATAATGAAAGTGGGAGGAAAATAGTGTGGGGCAGCAGCCACCACAAGCTCATCTCAACCAAGCATGCATATGGAAATGAAATAAAATAGAAGAAGGAGAAGTGCATAAGAAGAAATAAACAAACACAAACAAACTACACAAAGATGCATCAAAAAGTGGGATGAAATGACCTAAGTCAAACAACATCAACCACACCACCAAAATAAACCACAAGGAAAGTAAAACCAAAACCCAAAGCCAAGTGAGGATGGGAGACCAAATGAGGGCAGAAAGGACCCCATAATAGGTACTCAACCATAAGCATCACCCATCAAAAGCAAAGAAGCACCAAAAGTGTCCTCAAGGATTCATTATTCTAGGTATGCTTCAAATACCTCCAAAGTAGGGACCAAGCCACCTTAAATGACACTCCAAGGTCATTGGACAGAAGGGAGATGAAGAGAAGAAAGCTCAAAATCAATGTCAAAACAAGAAGAAATGCAAGTAAGAGCACAAAGGAAACAAGCATGCATCACATAGGAGTTCAAGTTGAAAGCTCAAATAGAAACACACAAATGAACAAAGGAGAAACAATATCATGACCTAAAATTGAACCAAAATCATCCTTAACATTTTAGCCACATGAAACAAGAGGCATTAAAGGTTCAAGGATCCAAAAAAATGTCATATCCAAGTCAAACTAGGTTAAGGTACATGTGTGAACCTCCCTTGGAGGTAACTTGACTTGCAAGTTACCTCAAAAATAGGAAAATGGTTCAAAAAAATACCAAATAAAATACACAAAGAAGCTAAACATGTTGGCAACCAGAGGCCAAAAGCTCAAAGCAACTATCCCCTCAAAGCACCATCAAAAGAAAATAATATTCAAGATGTACCACTTTGAAATGGGAGAATCGAGGGTCAAAAGAAAAGCATCAAAAGTCAACCAACCAGAGGCAAAATGGTTCTAAAAAATTGTTCAACTCATCATGGATATGAGGATAAATTTTCATTCATTGGACCCAAAGGAAATGCAAGAAACAAATAAAAGAACAAACAATACACAATTTAATTCAATTAAAAACACCTCCAATATTTAATTGTATTTAAAAAAGAAAAATAATCTGAAAAATAAAACAAAAAATGTCAAAAAATAATAGACATCTCAAGGTTTGTAAAAATATTTTTTGTGGAATTTTTGGAGTATTGGAGCTATTTTTAATTAATTAAAATCAAACCAAAATAAAAAGAAAATATTAAATGAAATTAAAATGCAAGAATATGTCACATCCATCAGATCTAATTACTAGTCAAATGATCCAAGCGCCTACAGGGCACCACGCAGGCACTGAGGTACTTAAGTGAAACGGTGCGTTTCACTTAAGATAGGGTGGTCCTCAGTTGACTCCAATACACCATACATCCTAATCCTGAACGTTCAATCAGAAAGTAATCCAATCCTACAACACACATGCTGCCACGTACTCAGGTCAATGGTCAGCCAAGCTGACTTTCAATCACATGCGTTGGATAGCTTACTAGGTCAAAGAAGTCACACGGATCTAACGACCTCTCCATCATCGTCTACCTTTTGAATCCCAGAATTGAGAGGGAACTCAGGTGGTGGCCGGAGAAGACTCCGATCGTCTTCTCCGGCGAGGGAAAAATTACCAGGACATGAAACTTCACCAAATCCAACAATTAAGACATCAATCTCTTCATCTCTCCACATAGATCAACCTGACATGATTCTTTTTCATTTTTATCCAAGATCCAAGCCTACACGAAGCTCAACAGAAATGGTGCCTCAGCAAAAATTCTCTCCAATCCTCAAATTCTTGATACCAATCAAAACTACACACTACACTGATCATGAATCTATGATTAAATCTTGATTTCAACCAAGAACAAGCCTAAACCGAATCATCAAAGTTTGGTTGCATCATCAAGAAACCTCACCAACAGCCACGATTATAATCCTAAATCCATCTAGGAAGTTCACTGATCCTAACCACATGTAAAATCTACTCTAATTGATCATAATTACAGAGACTTTTGGAAGGGAAGAAACCTGAAAAAAGCTTTGCACAGGAACACGATCTGATGATGAAGCTTGCTTAAATCAGTCCAGAATCACTCAATGATGAATGCTGAAGCTATCTTGAGGCTTAATTCTTCTTGAAATGGCTTGAATCTCCAAATTCGATTCTCACTTGCAAGCTCCAAATTATCCACTGCTCCAACTGAAATTCCCTCCAAAACACATCCAACTTCATCCAATCATGGTCTAGAGTTTATATACAAGTTGTTTAGATCCATCTCAAGCCCATTCACGGCCCACACAGTCCAATCCAACTCTCACTTTTTCTTCCATTTTTCACTTCATGACAGTCACGAAAAATGGCCTTGTTCAACCTCCAATCATGTTCAAATTCATTGCTAGTGATGTAAGGAGAATGAATGGCTATGATTCAGCCCTTGATTTCAATCAATGGTGGATGTAAGTGGTGTTACTTATTCTTGAAGTAACATGAAAATTGGCCATGAAATAAATCTCATCTTGCAATTCGAATAATGCCAAATGACCCATAACCTTACTTTCCCAAAATACCCTTGACTTGTAAGTCTCATATCTTGAGTTCTACAAATCCAAATGAGGACTTCTAGTACTATTTTCAAAGCTAAGATCATGAGGAACAATGTTCATGTTGGCCAAAAGTTAAGGAGAAACATCCTTCTAGGTCAAAAATGGCTTGGAAGTTGGTTGACTTTTGTTGACCAAAATCACATTTATCTGATGACCTGTAACTTGTCTGGATCATAACTTGAGTTCTATAAATCCAATCAAGGACTTCTAGTACTAAAAAGAAAGCTAAGAACATGCTCTACAAGTTCCATGTTGGTCAAAAGTTGAGATGAAACTTGTATATTGAGATGGGGTGTCTTGAAGTTAGGCACTAAATAGGGGATTTTACCCTGAGAACCCTAATTTAGTAACTTCTCACACACTTGATCCTTGATGAATTAAACTTGAAATGATGTCTCATGTATCTTAACACAACATCCCATGACCATTGAGACTTGGAATTGAGTTTTAATCTCCTTCAATTTCACAACTAACTGAGGATTAGCCAGATGAAAACCCTAGATGCAACACCTTCAACTGTAACCTTTCACACTTAGCACAAACACTTGGATGAGCTCCACAATGTCCCTCAAGGCACTCAATGAGCTCTCTCAACTTCTTATATACATACTCATGAATTCACAATCCTCTGATGATCTTCAATTGGTCTCCAAGTTAGGAGTTGACCCACATACATCCATCCATCCTTTCACAAGACTATTGACCATTTCAAGATGTCCTGATGACCATTCAAGCTTGAATAACACCCCTTGCTTAGGCTCAATACTCTGAGAATACTTCTCTTGCTATGCACAACCCCTTGATCCCCTGTTAAAAGAATAATGCTATGCAATGCAGATGCTAGAACAAAATGAAATGAAACATAAACCAAGTTAAGAAAAGGTTGGGCAAATTTTGGGGTGCAACAGCTGCCCCTATTCAAACGGCTTGGACCTGAATAGATGAAAAGCGAACGACCTTTGTTAGAGGCCAAAATTCACTTATTTGATCTATCATATATTGGCACCTTTCACTCATTTTTGTCATAAAAGTGTTGAAAACCACTCTTGTTTTGTTTGGTTTGCAATATAGTGTGAAAAGCTCTTGGTACCTTTGATTTGTGTGTTATTGTGCAGGAATTAAGCACAAAACAAGTGAAAAGTAAGACACAAGAAAAATGGTCAAGGAAACCAGGACAACACACAAACAACACTCAAGAATTGGCAAAATGCTGTCAGCTCGCTAGCAGCTCGCTTAGAGAGCAGACCAGCGAACAACTCGCTAGCTTGCTCGCTTAGCGAGCAGGTAGCGAACGAGCCCAAAATTGGACAGATCTGAAAGCCAAAATTCGCTACATTCGCTAGCTGTTCGCTATAGCAAACGTGACAGAACCAAATTGGGTATTTAAGTCATTTTCTTGTATTTTTAGGTAATAACTCCATTTTTGGGAGAGAACTTCATTTGGTAACATTTTGAAACATCAGAACTTATCTCTCTTCATTTCTTTAGAGAGAGAAACACAAAACCCCAAGGGGGAGGAGGTAAGATCTTCGATCTCTTGTTGGGGTTTGGATTGTAATCTTTTGATACCTTATGTATTTCATCTAATATATGTTTGTGAAATTATTTTGGATTCTCTATTGATTGAATATCTTTGATTATGTATTTGTGGGTCTTGACAAAACCTTTTCACATCTTTGATCTCATATCTTCTTCTATCAATGAACAAACTTTTGACATGGTTTTGAAGTTGATATTCATTTTATCCTCTATGGTGTTGTGTTGATTAAGTAGCATGGCTAGCATGGGTAGGATCAATACGATATTGTGTGGGTATGTGATAATAGTGATGAAGAATGTTGTTCACAACCATTTGGCGGATTAGATAAATACATGGAAAAAGGGTTAAGCGTGTGTACATATTTTGATCATTGTGTTTTATGCAAAAGAATTGTTTATCTGATATGGGTTTCATTCTTGTTTACCTGTTAATCTTTGATTTGAATCGTGATAGAGATATACTTTTCGGATCTGGATCTAGGATGATTACCGGTTAGGTCCTAAATGCTAGAGATAGTTTTAGGCTTAGCATTTGCGTGAGTATCAGATCTTAATGCTATGTGTTGTGTTTTTGTTGGGTGAGAGATCACCAATGAGACAACATGATTTTTCTCTCGACGCCGGGTTAGAGATAAGCTTTGTCGTGAGTGATACGTGATGATATTAGATAAATGATTGCATTGTGTTTAATTTGATCAAAAGAATGCATATGTTATCAATTGATGAAATACAATCCCAACAAGGCTCCGTTTATATTTCAGTCTTTATTTTATATTTCTTGTCTTTAATTATGGTTCTGTGAACCTTTTAAACCAAACCTTTTGAAAACAAGCTTAGAAATATGGAAATCGTTGAACGGCGTTCATATCGCACTAATCCATGTGGAGACGACAAAACTGGGTACTTAATATTTTTTGCTTGCTGCTTTACCGCATCAACAAAATGGCGTCGTTGCTGAGGAATATAAATTGATATTGCGAGCATCGCAATAGTTGCTGAATTTTTAAATTTGAATTCTTTTTTTTACTTGTTCTTGTAATCTGTTTGGTTTAGTGTGCAGCCTTTGTTTTATGCGAGGACAAATTCCTGAGGACCAACTTCTTTTTGATCCCGATATCGAGAGAACCGCAAGGAGACTGAACAGCAGAACAAGACGGAGGAGGCAACAAGCTAGGCAAAGACAAGAGCAAGGAGAAAGTTCCTCTACACCACCACCATCACCATATTTCACACCAATTATGGCAGCACCTCCACCACCACCACCTCCAGTTTTCACTCCATGCACAAACAGTCCAAGACATACAGCTCAGTTCGCACAGAATCTTCAAAACGGAAGGCAAGCTGAGATGAAAACGGGAATCCTAGCTCTAGTCTATCAAAATCCTTTCACGGGACTAGACCATGAGGATCCGTTCACCCATCTTACAAAATTCTATGAGATTGTTGGCGCAACGGGAGCAACAGAAGCCCACGAAGAGTCGTTGTTTAGGAGACTATTTCCTCATGCCTAGATTGGGAAAGCGAAGGTGTGGTACCTTGATCAATCGACAACAATCATGACGGATTGGAATCTTCTAGAGGAGAAATTTCTTGAACGTTTCTTTCCATATAACCAATTCATGGAGGCTAAAACTGCAATTGCGGTATTTTCTCAAGGAGCTAGTGAATCACTAAACGAAGCATGGGAGCGATACAAATCTATGTTAAGAAAGTGCAAGGGACACGGTTTCGACGAGCTCACTCAAGTTCATATTTTCCGCAATGGACTCCTTTCGGTTCATAAGACCTTATTGGATGCTACGGCGGGAGGTTCTTTGATGTCAAAAAGTGCAGATGATGCAATTGCAATTATTGATAAGATGGCACTTAATGATCATCAAGGGAATCATAACCGTGGGGTGACTCAAAGAAAACCAGGTGTGCTCGAGTTAGGGACAAATGACGTTATTCTTGCACAAAACAAGCTTATCTCACAACAAGTGGAACTCTTAACTCAACAAATAAAAGAGTTAAAAGAACCGTCAAAAGCTAAACAAATAGCTTGTTGTGAACTTTGCAAAGGTTAACACGACACCGGATTTTTTCCACCTCCAGGATTTGAAGAAGTTAATTACATGGCAAATCAAAGAGATTATCAACCGAGGCAACATCAACAACAACAAAACTATCAAGGCAACCAAGGGTACCAACCTAGGGGAAACTATCAACATAACCAAGATTATGGAGGTGGTCCTTCTAACCGTCAAAATCCCTATCAAACTCAACAACCATCGGTCGTAGCTTCAAAATTGGAAGAGACATTGATGCAATTCATGCAAATGTCAATGGCGAATCAAAAAAGTAACGATGCGGCAATTAAAAATCTTGAGACTCTTGTTGGTCAACTTTCTAAGCAATTAGCGGAACAACAATCCGGACCATCTTTCTCGGCAAATACGCAAACAAATCCTAAGGAGCATTGTAAGGCTATCAAGACGAGAAGTGGAAAAGAGTTGGTTGACGAGAGTGAAAAAAGAGAGGTAGAGAAAAAAATAGATGATATTGATGGTGAAGTTGAAAAGAAAGAAAATTGGTTGAAGTTGAAAAGAAAGAAAAATTGGTTGAAGTTGAAAATCAAAAAAATGGTAAAGTTGAAAATGAGAAAAATGGTGAAGTTGAAAATAAAACAAGTGAAAAAGTTATGGTGGAAGAAGTGAAGAAGAAAAAAGAGCGAAATTCTAGAAGGAAGGAGGTAGTGAGCACTACTCCGGTCCAAATTTTACCTTATCCACATGCTCCATCTAGGAGAGAAAATGAACGGCATTACGCCCGGTTCATGGATATCTTTAAACAACTTCAAGTCAAAATCTCGTTTGTCGAAGCTTTGGAGCAAATGCCAAAGTATGCCAAGTTCATGAAGGACATACTCACCAAAAAGCGAAGGTATACGGAGCCGAAAACAGTTGTTCTGGATGTGAGTTGTAGTTCCATCATCCAAAGGACTCTACCGAGAAAATAAATTGATCCGGGGCGAGTCACCTTGCCGGTTACAATTGGCGACGTTTATGTTTGAAAGGGGTTAATCGATTTGGGGTCAAGCATCAATCTTATACCCTTATCTATTGTGAAAAAGCTTGACAACATTGAGATTAAAGCCATCCGTATGACGTTGCAATTAGCCGATAAGTCTACTACTCACCCTCATGGATTAGCTCAAGACGTATTGGTAAAGGTTGACAAGTTTTTCTTTCCGGTTGATTTTATTGTTATTGATATGGAGGAAGACGATGATGCGCCGCTAATTCTCGGAAGACCATTCATGAAAACTGCTCGTATGATGATTGATGTAGACGACGGTTTAATGAAGGTGAGGGTACAAAACGAAGAAGTCACTTTTGACCTTTTTGAAGCAATGAAGCACTCAAATGACAAACGTGATAGTTTCCGAGTCTATGTAATTGAAGAATCCACCTTTGAAGTTTCCAAACATGTTCATGCTATAACTCCCATGGAGCTAAATCTTAATGATTCTTTTGAAGTTTTTACACTTGAAGAAGAAGAAGCTCTTGATGAATGTTTAAAAGAATTTGATAGTCTTAAAGAGTTACAACCATGGGAAGTGGAGGAGGAAGTGTTGAAAAAGGAGGTTAAAGATGAAAATCCAATGATTGAATTGAAGGAGTTACCAAATAACTTGAAGTATGCATTCCTAGATGAAACCGAAGAAAAGTCGGTTATCATAAGCAACCTTTTGTCCAAAAGTGAAGAATCCTGTTTAATTGATGTGTTAAAAAAGAATCGAGAAGCGATTGGGTGGACTCTTTCCGATCTCAAAGGAATTAGTCCTTCCTATTGCATGCACAAATTTTTAATGGAGGAGGATTTTAATTCGGTGGCTCAACCACAACGCAGCTTAAATCCTACAATGAAAGAGGTTGTTAGGAAGGAAGTTGTCAAATTATTGGATGCGGGAATGATCTACCCTATTTCGGATAGCCCTAGGGTGAGTCTGGTGCATGTGGTTCCTAAAAAGGGTGGCATTACTGTTATTCGTAATGAGAAAGATGAGTTGATCCCAACAAAGGTAGCAACGGGGTAGAGAATGTGCATTGACTATAGGCGGTTGAATACCGCAACTCGGAAAGACCACTTCCCACTTCCGTTCATGGACCAAATGTTAGAGAGACTCTCGGGACAACAATTCTATTGTTTTCTAGATGGCTATTCCGGGTACAACCAAATTGCGGTTGACCCGGCCGATTATGAGAAGACGGCTTTCACGTGTCCGTTTGGAATCTTTGCTTACCGCAAAATGCCCTTTGGGTTGTGTAATGCGCCGGCAACTTTCCAAAGATGCATGCAAGCCATTTTTGCCGATCTTATAGAGAAAACAATGGAAGTTTTCATGGATGACTTTTCGGTGTTTGGTGGTTCTTTTGGTTTATGTTTGGAAAATTTAGAAACCGTGCTTGAAAGGTGTGTGAAGACTAATTTGGTGCTAAATTGGGAGAAGTGCCACTTTATGGTGACGGAGGGGATTGTTCTCGGTCACAAAGTCTCATCAAAAGGGCTCGAAGTGGATCATGCTAAGGTAGATGTGATTGAGAAGTTGCCTCCTCCAACTAAATTAAAGGGTATCCGAAGCTTTCTTGGGCATGCCGGTTTCTACCGGCGATTCATCAAAGACTTCTCAAAGGTGGCTAGGCCTTTGAGTAACTTGCTGGCCAAGGACCAGGTATTTCTCTTATCTGATGAATGTTTAAAAGCTTTCGAGATTTTGAAAGAAAAATTGGTCACCGCTCCAATCATAGTTTCTCCGAATTGTAATTTAAATTTTGAGCTAATGTGTGATGCTAGCGACTATGCTATTGGAGCGGTGTTGGGCCAAAGAAAAGACAAAAATTTTCATGCTATACACTATGCAAGCAAAGTTCTTAATGAGGCGCAAATTAATTATGCCACAACAGAAAAAGAATTGCTTGCAATAGTGTATGCACTTGAAAATTTTAGGTTATATCTCATTGGGTCTAAAGTGAATATTTATACCGACCATGCGGCGATAAAATATCTGCTAACCAAACCGGATTCAAAGCAAAGGCTTATCTGTTGGATCCTTTTGTTGCAAGAATTTGATGTAGAAATTAAAGACAAAAAAGGGTCGGAAAATTTGGTGGTAGATCATTTATCTCACCTTGTCAATGTGGAGGTGACTACTTTAGAAAAGGAAATCCGAGAAGAGTTTCCTGATGAAAAACTCTTTAAAGTTCAAGTGAGGTCGTGGTTTGCGGATTTTGCAAACCACAAGGCGAGTGGTTTTGTGCCGCCCGACCTAACTCCTAACCAAAAAAGGAAATTCCTCTCGGATGCCAAGTACTATGTGTGGGATGACCCTTATCTGTTTAAGCTGGGAGGTGATAATTTTTTAAGGAGGTGTGTTACCGGTGATGAAGCACAAAGTATTCTATGGCATTGTCACAACTCGCCTTATGGCGGACACTTCAATGGGGCTAGAACGACAAATAAAGTCCTTCAATCGGGATTTTATTGGCCTTCAATTTTTAAAGACACAAATGCCCTTGCGCAAAGTTGTGACAGTTGCCAACGAAGTGGTGGAATAGGTAAGAGAGATGAGATGCATCTTCAAAACATTCAAGAGGTTGAATTATTTGATTGTTGGGGTATCAATTTTGTCGGACCATTTCCACCCTCTTTTGGAAATGAATACTTGTTGGTTGCAGTTGACTACATGTCAAAGTGGGTTGAGGCGATTGCCTCACCAAGGGCGGATTCTAAAATGGTCATTAACTTTTTAAAGAAAAATATTTTTTCCCGTTTTGGAACCCCCCGAGTGTTGATTAGTGACGGAGGGTCACACTTTTGCAATTCACCGTTGGAAAAAGTTTTACAACATTACGGTGTAACGCATAGAGTGGCAACTTTGTACCACCCACAGGCTAATGGTCAAGCTGAGGTCTCTAATAGAGAGATTAAGAAAATTTTGGAAAAAACCGTGTCGAACTCTAGGAAGGATTGGTCGCAAAAATTGGATGAAGCTCTATAGGCGTATCGCACGGCCTATAAAGCTCCAATTGGGCTAACTTCGTTTCAATTGGTTTATGATAAAACTTGCCATTTGTCGGTTGAAATGGAGCACAAGGCCTTATGGGCCTTAAAATTTTTGAATTTTGATAATGAGTTGGCTGGTGAAAAGAGGAAGGTGCAACTACTTGAGTTGGAGGAGATGCGTAATGCCGCATATCACTAAAGTTGGTTGTACAAAGAAAAAGTTAAGGAATACCATGACAAAAAGCTCCGGAAAAAAGAATTTGTGCCCGGGCAATTAGTATTGTTGTTTAATTCCAGGTTGAGATTGTTTCCTGGAAAATTGAGGTCAAAATGGTCCGGGCCATTTCGCGTGATTGAAGTAATGGAGTATGGAGCTGTCGTGATAGAAGATTTGGAAAGAAAGGATAAATGGACAGTTAATGGTCAACGTTTGAAGATATATCTTGGCGGCCATGCGGACCGACAAAGCTATGCCTTCCTTCTGGATGTTTCGGTGTGAACATCTTGGACCGTCGAGCTTATCCGACGTTAAACAAGAGCTTGTTGAGAGGCACCTCAACATTGTAAGTATTTTCTGTTTTTCTGTGTATTTTGGTGTCTATGGTGGAAACTTGTGAGCCTTGAAGTTGCATGTTGTGCTGAGTTTATTTTTTCAAACTTCTGTCATGCTCGCTAGCTCGTTTGCTAAGCGAGCATGTAGCGAATGTTCGCTAGCAGTTCGCTGAGCGAGCTCGTAGAGAACGCGCGCGAGCAGGAAATTTTAAGTTGGTTAGTGTGCTACTTATGTAGGCCCAATTTCTGTTTTTGTTTACAACTTCAGTACTCTCAGCCTCACTTAACACTTGCACACTTCACTTTCACTCTCACCGTGCAAACGCTCTTTCCTCTGCAAATTCCTGCTAACCCAAATTCCTTGTCATCTCAATTTCTCTTCTGCCACAGGTTTGATTTCTATTCTCTTCCCTTTTGTTCTCTATTGCTTAATGTGTAGAGAGTATGATTTAGGTCAGATTGGGAATGTTAGGGATTTTGAGAAAATTTTGATTGCATATGTGGTTAGTCTTAAGCTTTTCATGATAAACCTACTGAATATTGGAATGGTTCTTGTTACCTTGTTGATTGTTAATGAGGGTTTCTAACAGTGGCTGCATTTTGAAAATACGCAGCACTCGCTAGCTTGTTCGCTAGGCGAGCCTGTAGCGAGCATTCGCTACTAGCTCGCTAAGCGAGCAAGCCAGCGAGAATCTCAGTCCTATTTTATTTTTGCTGACTAATGTTATGTGGTGTTGTTTATGGTATCCTTCTGTGATTCTTTTGTAGATGGCCCCAGGAAACCAGCGAAACCAAGGCAAGAAGCGAAAGGTTGACTCAAAACCCCGACAGATTCCAATTCAGTTTGACAGTGACGTGTTCCTTGGACCAAAGCAAGCCGTTCGACATTTGGCTTTGCAAAAGAGGAAGATCCTGCCGGAAAAGAGGTTCATCCTTGAACCTCAAGGCGAGTTTGGAACTTTTGCCGGGTTGATAAACAACAAAAAGTGGGACAAGATAGTCTCCCCACTTGAATAATATAATATCGACATCGTTAGGGAATTTTATGCAAATGCGTTACCAGACAATGATGAACCATTTACGTGGATGACACGAGTGCAAGGAAGACATGTAAGTTTCGATAGTGCTGCTATTAACAGGATACTTGGGGAACCGCTCAATTTGGGAGCAGATGAATATGACACACACACCCGAAGCTTGAGAAGTCGCCCTGACATTGATGCTATATCAACAGCTCTTTTTCTGGAAGGGAAGAGTTTGGAAAGAAACCAATCTGGAGAGGCAGTGAGGTTTCTTCGGGAAGACATGACTCCAATGGCTCAATTGATCCTGGTACTGATTCTCACCAATATAAAACCAAAGTCTCACTCATCAACTGTGCCAATCCCAGTGGCACGTCTTGTTCACAGCATCCTAACCAACGTTCAGATTGACGTTGCTAGGATCATAGCAAACGAAATAAAATCGTTTGTTGAGAGTGGTTTGAAAGCAGGGTCGCGAGCTAATTGCCCCCTCGTTTTTCCATGCCTCATCATGGCATTATGCTCTCAATCGCGCTTAAAGCTCCCATCTATAAGTATGGTGAAGATTCCTCCGGCAGTCGATGACAAGTATGTGAACAAGTTCTGCAAACCTAAGAATTACAGGAGTAGTGCATCGGCTGGTGATACCGGACTGCTGATGGTTCTGGTGGTTTTTCTCAAGGGTTCGACCCTTTTCTACAACAAGTATGCAACTACAACTGGGACTGGATGTCCGCTCAGCAGCGAGCCATGTATGATATTCATGATTCTTTACAGGTTTTGCAGCTGCAGGTCCGAGACCCTTCCACCGAGCGCTCCATGATGACTCGCGAGCAGTTTACACAGCACGCGAGTTGGCCTGTAGACAGGCCTATTTTTAGAGGGGGTGCGAGTAACCCTGCTGAGGCGACTGATGATGATGATGAGGGTGACGATGATGATGTATCAGGAGAAGAGGACTTTGATGAAGATGATGCCAATGATAGTGATGAGTTTGAGTCCGAGGAGGACTGATCTTTGATTCTGTTTCAGTTTACTGTTTTGTTTTGATTTCTGGATTTTATTTTGTTCTGATATTTTGGGTTGTACTATTGGGGTGTTTTGTCCCCCAGGCACATTTATGTTTCTTTAACTTCAGTATGATTAATAGTTTTTCATTTAATTTTGTTTTTAATAATTTTTTGTGGATTGGTTGATGTCAAAACCTTCTAGATTGGTTGCTCTCCAAAAGAAGTATCCAATGAAGGTGCATCCGAGCTTAGATGGCGATGATAAAAAATTAACAAGCGATTAAAGCTAAGGTACATGGTTACCTTCGGTTAAAATTCTAGAATGCATGTGGAACTTTGTTCTTTTTGTGATTAAATATTGTCTCTTTGCAACATAATTGAATGAATGTTTCACTTAGGTTTAGAACCACAAATTGTGAGGAGACCTCCATTATGTACTTAAATGCTGGATTCTGATAAATAGTGTTGATTCATTTAATTCATGTTCTGTCTTTTATTATTATGAATTTGTGGAAGTTAGTTGAAATGATCAAGGCACTTGTTTCTTTCGAGTACAACCAGTTCCAAATACAAACTTACCCGTGAGTTGAGAGAGTATTCGTGAACCCCTTTGAGCTTAAACAGTTGAATCTCGGCTTGAAATAAAGCGAGACTTCAAAAATCTTTTTCTTGAAAACCTGGAAAAAAAATTATTATTGTTCTTGTGCCGTAAAAAGCAAAGAACATTCACTTTTGAAGAAAGTAGAAGATAAGTTGGGGAGAATGAATATATAAGTGGGTAACTTGCCACAATTCATGAAAAACCAAGCAAGCATCGAAGAGGATTGTGAAAAAGAAAAACACTTGTTTTCTGAACATGGTGTAGAAAGAAAATGATCAAAAGAAAAGAATAATCATGAATGCTTGCTTGGAAGAAAAGTATTGAAAAAAATTGAGTTGTGGAACAAGAGTTGTAAAGGTTTCAAATGAGTATCAAGATTGAACGAAGTTTGAATGTGTGAATTATTGTACAAGTGAATGTCTCTTTTTGCATCGACAAATTCATTTCAATGGCTTTAGATATGTCCCTTGTTTGTAAACCCGACCAAGCTACAACCGGAAAAGACCTTAGTGATCTTTGTACTTCCACATTTTCATTTATAATTGCTAGACATTATATGAATTGAATTGATTTTTGCATTGTTTATTGGAGAGTGAAATTGTCCCCGCGCTTGCATGTGCGAAATTTCTTCAATCCTTATTCGAAGAGGAGAGATAGGGTGATTCATTCAAGCTAGCATTGTTGTGAATTGATAAATGTTTTGTATTGCTTTAAGATTTTAGTTCTTGTGCATTGTGTTGTTCTAACCATTGGAAACGTGTGTTTGGTTGAGTCGCTTGTTTTTGAGCCATTTGATCCGAGTTCGGAAAATCCTTTTCCTTTAAGCAAATCCTCTAGGCCTTTAAGAGGCATACTTTGCTTGAGGGCAAGCAATATTCTAGTTGGGGAGAGTTGTTAGATTCCCAATTGTGCTTATTTGAGCTATCAAATTTGGGCATCTTTCACTCCATTTTTGTCTAATTTGTGCTCTAACCAACTTGTTTTTGTTAATATGCATCATAGTGTGAAACACTCTTGGTTCTTTTAACTTGTGTGTTATGGTGCATTATTTGAGCTTGAAAGAGAAGGATTTGAAGGCACAAGAAAGATGACAAAGGAACTAAGAAAGATGAAAGCAATAGCAAGTTCGCCAGCATGTTCACTGAGCGAAGCAGTAGCGAGTGTTCGCTAAGCGAGCTCATAGCGAGCAGCTAGCGAACACTCCCAGACTTGGGCAGAAGCACATTGGCATTGTTCGCTGGCAGCGAGGAGGGTAGTGAAGCACTCGCTAGGCGAGCACCTAGCGAGCAAGTAGCAAATCCAAATAGAATCATACCTCAAGAACTCGCTAGCATGTTCGCTAAGCGAGGTTGCAGCGAAGCCAAACAGAATGATTGCCTCAGACCTCGCTAGCATGTTTGCTGAGCGAGGCTGTAGTGAACATTTGCTGGAAGCTCACTTAGCAAGCAGGGTCGCGAGCGTGGAAGACCATCAACTTTGTCTATAAATAGCAAGTGTACTTTTTATTGAAAAAACACAACTATCACAACTTTTACTACTTTTGCTAAAAAGTGATTTTGTGACCTAAAAACTTTTCTAGCTCTCATTTCTTCATCTCTTAACATCATTCCACCAAAAATAAGGTGGATTCTCATCCAAGTTGGATTCTTTGACTCGGATGTTCATCAACCTTCTCCCGATACTTCTACCGCAAGCTACCATGAAAATGAGTAGCTAAATACTTCCTTTTGTCAAGGTTAGATGTAGGTGATCATCAAGCTTTGTATGTAAATGTATTGATCTTCATTTGTAAACTCTTTGATGATGAATGTATGGTAAAAACTTTTCTTTATCGATAACTCTTTGTGTTGGTTTATGATCGAGAGATATTTTCCAACTCTTAACCTAGGTTTTCATCCATCTTTGTTTGTAAGCTAGAGATAGTTATGAATGAAGTTGTTCACATAAATGTTTAACTTTAATGTTTTCATTTTGATAGATTGTGTGAGAGATCAACAACAGATCAAAATGACAAATCCCACAAGGTGAGTTAGAGATAATCACATTGAGAGGATGTTGTGAATGTATTTATCATCTAATGGAGTTTATGAATCTTGTTGATCGAACATATGCATGAAAAGCGATCACCAAACCCTAACTTTGGCAATCTTTCTTTAAACCACAAAACCCTAACTTTTACCGCAAAACATTATTTTTTTATGCAAGATACCGTTACTAAAACCAAAACCCCCCTTTTGTTACTATAAAGTTAAGAATTTATCAACTGTCGAACGACATCAATATCTTATATTCCCTGTGGAGACGATAACAAAAACCTGACACTTTACCACTGTCCTAACAAAATGGCACCGTTGCCGGGGATTGGTGTTGAGATTTTGAAGTGCATTGCAACGGTTCTATGTTTTTAAGCTTTGTATATTTTGTATATATTTTTTTCTTTTTATGTTTGTTTTTAGTGTGTTCAGGAATGACGAAAACTCCTTCTAGAGTGGTTGCTATCGGTATAAAAGCATTCAATGAAGCTTCGACCGAGTTTGGATGGTGATGATAGTATGAAACAAGTGAATGTTGTCATGGTACATGGTCTCTTTTGTTTAGAATTTTAGAATGCTTAAGAACTTAAGTCTTTGTGCAAATGAAATTTGTTCTTTTGGCAACTTGTTTGAATGATTGTTTCACTTAGGACCAAAAACCACAATTTGTGAGAAAGCTTCTGTTGCACCCCAAAATTTGCTCAACATTTCTTTACCTAGCTTATGTTTCATTTCATTCACATTAGCATTATCATTTGCATTTCATTGACATGTATGCAGGAGATCAAGAGGTATGATTACCAATCAAGAGCTATACAAGACTGTGAGGCTAGCTAAGAAGGTTATTCAAGTGCTCAAGGGTTGATATCCTTGTCAGAGAAGTTAAAAGATCCTCAGAGAGAGTGGTTGAAGCCAAGTGTGTAGGTCTCCTAACTTGAAAGTTGTGGAAAGCTAGCA
The DNA here is from genome assembly GCA_963859935.3 of Lathyrus sativus. Lineage (NCBI taxonomy): Eukaryota > Viridiplantae > Streptophyta > Magnoliopsida > Fabales > Fabaceae > Lathyrus > Lathyrus sativus. The sequence continues at coordinate 306,476,305 of OZ012735.1, read as the reverse complement.
GATGATTCTGAAGCCATGAGGTTGGACTTGTGGTCTTGAGAGAGCTCATGAGAAGTGTTGAAGATCACTTTGAGGCCTAGACAGGTCATTGTGCAATACTAAGAAGGCTCAGCCATGAGTGGTGCAATTAAGGTTTGACTGAGTCAACCCTAAGTCAACTGATGATTTGGAGAAGGTTGAGACCTAATTCAAGAGCCATGTCATCATGGATTGATACATTGAGATGTTATAAGGATTATTCCAAGGTTAACTCATCATGATTGAAGAGTTTGAGAAGTTTCAAGCTAGGGTTTCTAAGGCTTGACAGTGTAAAATCCCCTAGTTTGACCCCTATCTTCAAGGCAATTTAACTCAAGATATGATTTTCATCTCATCTTGACCCTAACATGATTGTTTTAGGGCATGATCTTAGCTTTAATTTGAGTACTAGAAGTCCTTGATAGGATTTTTAGAACTCAAGTTATGGCTTTGACAAGTTACAAGTCATCTGAGGAATGTGAATTTGGAGCTTGAAAGTTACCCAACTTGCATGGCACTTTTGCCCTAGAAGGATGATTCCTATGAACTTTTGGTTAACATTAATGTTGTTCCTTATCCTCTTAGTTTTCTAGAGAGTACTAGAAGTCCTTGATAGGATCTGTAGAACTCAAGTTATGGCTTTGACAAGTCAAGGGTATTTTGGACATTTGGAGATTACATGTCATTTCAATCATAAGTCCATAACTCCTATTTGCACGCTTCAAATGGGAAAATGTTCAACATCAAACTTGTTCAAAATGATGTTTTGAGGCTAACCAAGTCTTCATAAGAGGTTGGAATTTCTTGTAACTCAAAATTGCAAAATTGGCTTAAAAAGGAAGAATTAAAGTTCATTAAAAGGACCAAATTTGTGATTTTTCATTCCAAGGCCAAAATAAGACATGTAATATGTCATTTTGATCAGAAATGGCATTTTAAAGACATTGGAAATATTACGTTTCTCATTTGAGGTTAAAATCATGGAGTTGCATTTTGTTACTTAAGACATAAGTTACATATGCCAAACTACACACAAGTGCAAAACCAAGGTGCTAACACATTCAAACACACTCAAAATCTCATGTGGAGAGAATTTAAACCAAGAGCATGGTGCTGTACAAGCTATAACCTGAACTGGTATGAGGATGGCATGAGATGACATTTTCCATGACATGAGATATTGAAATTCTCATTAGATTGATCCAGAGCTTTCTAGATCCTTCATTCATGTCCTATATAAGCATATGAGGTGATTCAGATTTAGGGTTGGTGAGAATTGAGGGAGAATAGTGAGATTGAACTTTGAAATTTCTTCTTGCAAATCCAATTCTATTACAAGGTTTGGATCAGTTTCAATCCATTCTTTTGCTCCCAATAGCTTGCTCTAGTGTTAGTGATTGATCCCAGATTGAATCCAAGGCAAGATCGTGGAAGAATTGAGAGTTGGCACTTGGAATTCTTCATCTGCAACTCAGAATCGGGTTCAAGAATTCAAGGCATTTCAATCAAGTTTGTTACATACAGAAGCTAGGTCATACTCTATTGAAGGAATTTGGAGCTTATTGAAGGTTGATTTGAAGATTTGAGTACTCTGTTCACACGATTTTATCAGGTATGTAACTCTCATTCCATGGCTTGATGTAGGCATAATCAATAGGATTTGTTAGGCTAGAATCATTGTAGAGTAGTGTGGGAAACTTTCTGGATCATTAATTTGAAGATTAGTGACAATTTAGGGTTTGTGCAATTTTCGGTTGAGATTGCTATTCTTGGATTCTTGAGTTTTTAGAGCGATTAAGTAGTATAGGTGGATTACTTGTGAGATTTGGGATAAGATTCATGTAGAAACCATGTCGAATGGAGTCCTGTAGAGAGAGTTAGGGTTGGATGAGGCTGACCGGAGAAGTCACCGGCGGTGACCTTCGCGCGCGCAGGTGTAGGGAGTTTCAGAAATTTAAAAGGAAGAAGACGACCAGATAGCCATTAGATCTGGGGTGAGACTTTGACCAAAGTAGGATCCAAGGGCCACGAGTTGTTCAAATTTTGTGAAGGATTCTGAGCAGCTTCAACACTGCATTTCATTAAAGTAATTTGGGTGGGCTTTGGATTAATTGATATCAGCACCCCCTCTTGGGCCCAACATTGAAATGAACTGAATTTTGTTGCTATTCATACCACGCGCTTATTAATTTCTCATTATTTCCTTTTATTTTCTTCATTTTATATAGTTTAGTAAATGAGTCATGAAAAATTGAAAAATAACTCAAATGATTCCATTCTTTTTTCCATGGATTCATGATTGAATATCGTTTTTTTTAGATAAAAAAATATTAATATTTCATGGATTTTTGATTTTATTAGCATTTGTTGAATTTTAATTGACATTAAAATAACCATGGTTGATACCTTGTTTTGATGAATTCAGTTTGAGCATTTGGTAATGATTCTTGCCCTGATTTTTTGTGTATCGCTAGCATAGATATGCATGTTCCCCTTAGATTTTTCTCACATTTTTGTGATGAATATACGTGGTAGTTTTAAGTTGAAACTTTAGGTGCTCTATTTTTAGGGTTTGTGGTTAGTACCTTATGATTTAGGTTTTATTTCTAGAACTTGGTGGATGATTCAACCCCTGGAATTAATATGGTAGATTCATGATTGAATTAGGGTCCCTTAGGAATTTTTGTAGGAATTTACAATGTAGTTTACTATTTTTGTTTGATTTTAGTTTAGGTGCTAACTTTGGATGATTCTAATGCACTAATTTGACTAGAATGACTTCTTTAGTCCCCTTAGATTAGGGTTTTATCTCTCTTGCTCTTGGATGATGTTGAAGACAAGCTTGGGCTACCATGGAGTGCTTGAAGAAGCTTGGATGTGAAGATTTCCCTTCTTTTGGTGTAGTGTTGATTAGGTGTTAAGATTAGGGTTTGTAGGCAGAGCTTCTAGATAGATTCTCTTCCTTCATAAACATGGAAGATGTTGATCACTTACATTCTTCCCTATGATGTAAGGTCCCCTTGTAAAGGCCTCATCCCTCCTTTGGTAGGATGTGTGGCTCTTTACAAGGTGGTAGAACTTTTGAGGGTCCCTTTCTCTGATGATAGGATGCTTAGTGGTGACCTTTGGTCTTCACTCTGCTACCAATCATCCAAACTTTTCTCTTGTTAGATGAATCTTTCTCCCTTGCTATAGGATGGAGTTCCTTGCTTGAAAAAGATTCAAGGATAGAAGTTGACATTTCTCTGTGTTTGAAGACTACCTTTGGAGTTGAAGCTTGAAGATCAGGAAGAGCAAGTTGATACTTGTGAAGAAGAAAGAGCTGTGGCTGGAAGAAGAAGAATCAGTTGATACTTATGTTTGACATATTAGAAGCTTGAAGATGCAAGTTGACACTTGCTATTGAAGATGAAAGACTTGAAAAGCAGTTGAAGACTGAGGACTGGACTGCTGTCAGAGGAGAGCTTTGCTGTGAAGTTGTGGGAGTGGTTGATCTGCTTTCTTTTCTTGTCTATTTGCTTTCTGTGTAACTGTATTGATGTGATTGGTTTGATTTGCTTGATGCATTAGAATAAGTCCATATTTAGAATGATGTGAGCTAGGAGCATGATTGCATTAGAGGTTGAGTTGCTCCCTCTGCTTGTATTTTTACTGTATGGCTTTGCTTGCGAGTATTCGGTAGAGCCCAGCTCCCTTGCCTGTGTAGTTTGTGATTTGCTTGATGGCATTTTATTTCATTTCTTCTGTATGATTGCAGTTGCTCATTATTTTGCTTGATAGCATGTTATTTCTTCTGTATGAGTGCAGTTATTCATATCTGGCTTGAGGTTGAGATGAGCTTGTGGAGGCTGATGCCCCACACACATTTCCTCCCTCACTTGCATTGCATGCATTTTACAGTCGTTTACTATTTACTGTTTACTGTTTACTATTTAAGCTGATGCTTTATCTGTTTATCATTGACATGATCCCCTAGGAATCTCATTTCCTTTGATAAGGAAGTGATGATTAGAACTTTAGGTTGAAACCTATGCATGACAACTTCTAGGAGTTCCCTGTTTCAAACCTCAACCATAGGATGAATCCCTGGCATGACGACAGTAGGACTTGATAGTCTCCCCTTAGTTGAACCTGTTCGTTCTCTTCTCATCTCAAAACAAATTAAAATACAGTAATAAAAGTTAACTGACGTCGTACGTTACGAGCCTTAAGCTACCTGAGAAAGAGTTGTTGGAGAGTTCTTTTCAACAGCTTGGATGTTTAGTATGGCACCCTTTGGGTGACATGCGACGCATTCACTCTCAGGTCATAGTCTCTAGTGCGATATTAGTTGCAAACCCCGTAAAAAACAGTTCTTCCGGAAAAGACAGAAAACAAACTTCAAACTTTTTTCCCCGTGGGCCCATAAGTCAAAGGAAGCTTTTCTGAAGAAAAGAGTGTTGTTAACTCCCAGTTCTACCGCAAATGGTAACGCCTAAGTCTCCAAGGGTCGAGCTACATACTCCAAACTGCTGGAACTGTTTGTTAACCCTACTCGATAAAACAGATGAATCTGAATCCCCGTAATCCTTATTATCCCGAACTACGTAAGCTCTGATCTCTCAAGCCTGTTGAGAGTACGTAGGCACAATACTGACGTATTGGCGAGCCACCTTCCCCGTAACCCGTAGTTAGGCGAACTACGTTGACTCTGATTTCTCATTCTCTGATGAGAATACGTAGGCATAAAGCGCGACGCTTTGCCGAGTCATTTTCTTTTCTTTTTTAAGCCAACCTTGATAGGTAGATAGTAAACAAACCCGTCAGATAAACACAACGAGCATGGATCCCATCGAGTACGATGGACGTGAGGGGTGCTAATACCTTCCCCTTGCGTAACCGACTCCCGAACCCAGACAACGGTTGCGATGACCTTGTCTTATACCTTTTCGTCAGGTTTTTCCGATCGTTTCCTTTCCCGTTCCGAGGGATGAATAACGAAAGGTGGCGACTCTTCTGTTTTGCCGGCACCTTATTTTCGCGATAGCGACAGCTGGCGACTCTGCTGGGGACCTGATAGTTTCCTGGGATCCAACGTCCCTTATGCGATTCAATCTGGGGATCCAACGTCCCCTGCGAGGGTCAATCCTAGCGCTTGTATGATTACTTGTTGGGTTGTGTTTATTTATCGCATTTTATTTCCCGCACTTTATTTTCAGTATGATATGAATATCTGTGCTGTTGTGGGAAGGGCATTCTGAGGAGTGAGAAGCCAGACCCAGGCTTGAGTGTAACTAGCATTAGTTGTGGAAATTAGTGGGTGCGTGCTTGCTTTGCAGGCACTAGTGTCTCATGAAATCCACGCTCAGACGAGGTTCTCCCGGTTGACTTCTTTTCCGGCCCTTTGGGCTTGAGGGGTTGTTGGTTTGGAGGATTGTCGACTCTGGGGACCGATCATTTGGAACTCAGCTGAGTGAGGCCACTTCAGGAGACGGTGATGCCACACCTTCTGGGTATCGTATCACCCCTCTTGAATGTCTGTGACGCTGATGACCGCATAGGATGCCGAACTTGTGTCAGTTTAGGTCCATACCTGTGAGCAGGGTCAGGTTTGTTGCAGGAAACCTTAACCTTCAGACTACCTGGTTTTCTTGATAGTGAATCAGTTTTGCTGGTATCAGAGGTTCTCATCATCAGATATATATGTTCTTGACATAGCAGAGTTATAGTCTGACATCAGAGGTCTTTATTATTAGATGTGTATTCGTTCTTGATAGAGCAGATTTATGGTCCTGTATCAGAGGTCCTTATTATCAGATGTGTGTTTGTTCTTGACAGAGTAGAATTTATGGTCCGATATCAGGGTTTTCTTCTTATCAGAGATAGTGGTTGTTCTTGACAGAGCAGTATTGTGGTTCTGTTGATACAGAACCTTCATCTCTTCAACAACACAGTCGTCTTGATCCCCTGCTGCATGATTGCATTTTGCATTGTTTTGCATACTCATTTGCATATCATTAATGTGTGTCTCTGTTGCAGGTACCGTCTCCCCCGGTCCAGGTTTTCTTGCCTTCTCTTGTGCTATCATGGGCTCTCTAAGGAAGACTGTGGCTTACAAGCTCCTCACCCCTGATGTTGTTCAGCTGACTGGTTTGATTGCTTTGGCAGATGATTCTGTGAGGGATGAATTCAGAAAGTCTTACGGTAAACTACTCAGCTTGGTTCGTAAACCCTCCGTGTTTGAGTTGAACGGGTTGCACGCCCTGCTGCAGTTCTAAGATCCTCCTTTGAGATGCTTTACTTTCCAGGATTTTATTCTCACACCCACACTAGAAGAGTATGTTGATTTGTTAGGTGTGCCTATCAAGAGTCAGATGCCTTTTGTTCATATGGATGCTGAGCCTAATCTGGCTAGTCTAGCTCCTTCACTTCATCTGGATGCCTCTGAGTTGGTATTGTCTAGTTGGAAAAGGGTTCCCGGTTTCTCCCCGCAGTTCTTAGTGGGAAAGGCCCAACAGTGTGCCGAAGACGGTTGTTGGATCGTGTTCAACGCTATTCTTTCTTTGTGCATATACGACATCATTATGTTCCCCAATATGCCTGACTTTGTAGACTTCGACGCATTTCACATCTTTGCGTCAGGGAATCCAGTCCCTACCTTGATAGGAGATGTTTACCATTCCGTCCACTACAAAAATGAGAATAGAAGAGGCAAGAATGTCTTGTGCTATGTACCCCTGCTCTATAGATGGCTTGATAGTCACCTACCCAAGAAGGGTCCCTTTGCTTCGTCTGCAGCCACAGCTGAGTGACTTGAGCGTTTGATGAGTCTGGCAGCGGAGGATATTGCCTGGTTTGATAGAGATAGGTTGGGTACCGAGATCATCTTCAGCTGCAGTGGGTTTCCGAATGTGCCTTTGATAGGCAGGAAAGGCTGTATCAACTACAATCCATCCCTGTTGGTCCGACAGTTTGCTTATGCTTTGAGAGCTCCACCGAAGGATGAAGAGGTGCAGGAATCTCTGTACCTCACTGGTCTTCTAGAGGGGGATATGTTATCTAAGCTTCAGCACGCTTGAAATGGTATCAGTAAGCGGGGAAAACCATTGCTGGGAAAAAGTAATAGTCAAGCCTACGCTCCGTATGTGACCTGGATCAGAGCCAGGGCAGGTATTATAGGGATGTCGTTTCCTCCTGCCAAGCCAGAAAGCCCTCCAGTGATTGAAGAGCCTACCACCGTGCCCATTCAGCAGCATAATCAGGTGTTAGCTGAAAGAGATGAGCTGAAGAAGGCAAATGAAGAACTGGAGAAAGAATTGGCCCAACTCAGAAGCGAGAGAAGCGAAGCCGTCCATTCCTTCAAGAGGCAGACAGAGCTGGTGAACCAGTTAGGGACAGATTTGACTAAGCAGATGGCTGAGCGTGAGCGCTTGGGTCGGGACTTCAGAGCCGTTAATGACGTACTGGCCACCAAGAAGCAGCACTTGGATGAAGCGTACCGGAGAATATCCAAGTTTAATCAGCATTGGAAGGCCACCCTAGCCAACGGCAAGGAACGGGAGGATAAACTGAAACAGCAGATCTCCAAGTTGAAAGCCCATGTAAAGGCTAGTGAGAAGAGGTTTGATGAGGAAACCGCTCGCAGATATGCCGCCGAAGGCCTACTAAACAAGGCTCTTGCTAACCTGAAGGAGCACAAACTGACGTTTGAGTCCAAGAAGCGGAAGTTAGAAGATTGTTTCGGCGAAGGATCATGGGAAGACTCAGTTGAAGGTCTTCAATACACCATTACACAAAGGGAGTTACTCGTCGAAGGGTTGCTCACTCGGCCTGATCATCCAAAAACGAGGGATCTGTTAGAGGAGTTTCGAGCCCGTGGCCGTACTTGACTATATTTGTAATCCTTTTGTTTTGATCATTGTTGTATGTTGACCATCACCAGGCTTGTTGGTCGAGGTCATGCTATTGATTCTGCTCGTATCCAGTGACGTTGTGTACCGCCTTGATGGGATTTCTTTATATATATGAGACGTTATCTCCATGACTGGACTCAGACTTCTTGTTATCAGCACAGGCACTCAGGCACTAGGATCGGGGGGATACATCCCTAACGCACAGACACACGTTTGCATTTGCATAAAGCATCTGCATAACGAGCACTTTGTCGTTTTTCTAACCCTTTGTGTATACAGGTTGTTATAGGATTGATCAAAGACCAATCCACCGCTATCCGACAAGAGCAAATCAAGCCAGAGCAATGGAGCAAGTGCAGACTGACGTTCAAGAGCTCCGAGAGAGGATGGACCGCTTCATGGAGCTCATGCAAGTGGTTGCCAACGGCCAGGATCAGCTCAGAACATTGGTCCACCCTCTGATTTCAAGGGTTGACAGCAATGGTGTACTCCATGGAGGGACGATTCCAACTCCTCCACCTGTTGAAACTCCCCAGAACGGCGTCCCCGTGACCGGGGGGAATGGCAGTGCCAACGGAAATCTGATCGCTAACATGGGGCTCAATGGTAATACGACTGGCGTCGGTAATGGGAATTTTGAAGCTAATGTCAATGTTGGACTGGGCAATGGCAACACGGGTGTCGGAAATCTGTACGGGCCTCAGCCATGGTTAGACGACCGTCAAGACGATCTGTTCTCACAGAAAGGTGCTGAAGGAGAGCTGACTGCTGAAGCACGTCTGAGGTTTAAGGCACTCGAGGACAAGATGAGGAATTTCGAGAACCTGAACACTATGGGTGTTGACATGTCCAAGTTGGGACTGATTGCTGATTTCAAGGTGCCTCCCAAGTTCAAGGTACCCGACTTTGAAAAGTACAAGGGCACCACTTGCCCTCGCGTCCACCTGAGATCATACTACCGAAAAATGTCCGCTCACTCTGAAGAAGAGAAGCTGCTGATGCACTTCTTTCAGGATAGCTTGTCCGGGCCATCCTTAGAATGGTACATGAGTCTGGAGCCTACCAGTGTGCGCACGTGGAAGGAACTTGCTGAAGCATTCGTGCACCACTATCAATATAACAGTGACTTGGCTCCGAACCGGGTCCAACTACAGAATTTGTCACAGAGGAACAACGAAGGGTTCAAAGAGTACGCCCAGCGGTGGCGTGAATTGGCAGCTAGGGTTCAGCCGCCGATGGTTGAACGGGAGCTTGTTGAGATGTTTGTAGCCACCCTCCCAGGGGTTTATTACGAGAAATTGGTCAGCAGTATGTTTGGAAGCTTCTCAGACCTCATCATCACCGGCGAGCACGTTGAAAATGGGATCAAACTGGGGAAAATTCAAGGTGATCTGTCCTCAGCTGGAAGAGGAAAGAAACCGTATGGTGGCAAAAGGCGTGAAGGAGAGACGAGCGCCGTGTCCAACGCTCGAAGGAAAGGCAAGGGCCAGCACCAGCAAGTGGCTAGCATAACCATCCCCGCCGTCCAACAGCCACAGCAGCAGCCGCAGCAGCAACAACCAAATCAGTAAGGGCACAGAAAGTATCAGAACAGGGCACCTCTGTCGAGTCGCCACCTCGAGACGCCGCCCATGTCTTATGCTCAACTGTTACAGACTCTGCTTCAGTTATAGTTAATCCAGAAGAGAACCCTGGCTCCCTTGACAGGGGCACCTCCGCCAGGTTATGATGCGAATGCAACTTGTGAGTTTCACTCAGGGGCACCAGGCCACACGATAGAAAACTGTAAAGCCTTCAAGCACAAGGTGTAAGACATGGTGGATGCTAAGATCATCAATTTCTCAGATAATGTGCCAAATGTCATGAAGAACCCTATGCCGAATCATAGGGGAGGTGGGGTGAATGCCATTATTGAAGACGAGAGCTTGGATTTGTTGACTGACGTCAAGGATCTGAAGACACCGCTTAGCTTCGTTAAAGCCAAGCTGATGAAGAGAGGATTCTTTCCAGGCTGTGGAGAACTGTGTATGGGTTGTGCGACTAGTCCTGATGGATGCGGACAGTTGATAGAGGGGATTCAGAGTCTGATGACCGAAGGAATCTTGCAGTTTAGCCGAAGGGCCGAATGTGGATCTGGAGAGGTAATGCTGAAGCAAAATGATGAGGTTTCCACCATCACCATCCCTCGTCGGACAATCACTATTTCTGCACCCAGACCGCCCATGATTACCATCACCAAAGCTGGGCCGATACCTTTTGAAAGCACCAATGCTGTCCCATGGCATTATGGGGCGGACGTCTACTGCAACGGACAGAAGTTAGAACTGGAACCATTTGGGTCGTCTGTGGATAACCTAGTGGGCATTGGCGGAATCACGCGAAGCGGGAGAGTATTTGCTCCACCTGAGATCGTGGCGGACAAAGCCGACAAAGTTGATGTAACTGATAAGGGAAAGAGTAAAGTCGTTGAAGAAACCCCTCATGGGGTAGAGAAGGACTTACTTGTTAAGGACGCTGAAGAGTTTATGAGGTTGATTAAGAAGAATGACTACAAGATCGTGGATCATCTTCATCAAACACCCTCGAAAATTTCCATCCTGAATTTGTTGCTGTGTTCTGAGGCACATCGCAACGCGCTGCTGAAGGTTTTGAATGCCACGTATGTACCGCAAGAAATATCGGTCAACCAGTTGGAAGGGGTCGTAGCCCACGTGAATGTTAGAAACGGGTTAGGGTTCACTGACCTGGAGCTGACGCTGAAGGGAAGAAACCACAACAGTGCCTTGCACATCTCGATTGAGTGTAGGGGAACGATTATGTCTCATGTGTTGGTGGACACAGGGTCATCGCTCAATGTTCTTCCGAAGAAAGCATTGATGAAGTTGGATACTCGAGGATTGATTTGCACACCCAGTGATCTGGTCGTGAAAGCGTTCGATAGAACCAAACGTCATGTTTTCGGGGAGGTGACGCTACCAATCCAAGTTGGGCCGGAAACTTTCGACGCAGTCTTCTATAGTATGGACATTATGCCTGCCTACAGTTGTCTCTTAGGCCGGCCATGGATCCATTCTGCTGGCGCCGTGACCTCCACGTTGCACCAGAAGCTCAAGTATGTTGTTGGAGGCAGCATCATGACTGTATGTGGCGAGGAGGATATAATGGTGAGCCATTTGTCGTCCTTCAAATATGTTGAGATGGATGGGGAAATCCACGAAACCCTATGTCAGGCGTTCGAAGCTGTTAAAGTCAAGAACGTAGCTCATGTAATCACTGAGAAACCAGAGATGACTCTCTCTTCCTTCAAGGAAGCCCGGGCCGTTGTTCAAGCCGGATCTACCACAGGCTGGGGGCGAATTCTAGAAATACCTAACAAGCAAGACAAATTTGGGTTAGGATACTCTCCTGCGGCTGAAGCCTCCTCTTTTAGCAGTGCGTCGCGAGGTAAAGGGCCGATCCAGTTTACCAGTGGCGGGGTGATATTCGAAAGTGTCAACGCAATGTCTGAAGACGGAGAAGACAGTGATTGCGACCTAGACTCTTGGATCCAGCCAAGCAAACCAGGCGAGAGCCTCAACAACTGGTCCATCAGGGATACCCTCAGGGTGACAGGCAAAGAGTAATGATTTACTTTTTCCAATCATTGTACAACCCTATGTCCTACCCAGGGCATAGTGGTTTTATTTTCAGGGCCTTGTTTGATTATGTACATGCATTTTGCCAATAAATCAAAAGGCGTTTTTCTTCGCATTCAAATGTTGTGATCTCTGTTATTCCTATTTTATATTTGTTTTGAAAAACAACAAAATGGCAATGGGGTTTGTGCTAACCTGCATATCCTTGTTTTAAGCTTGTCATTGCAGGATCCACATAGCAGATGACATCGACTCTGGACTTTCTACGACTCACTTCGACTTCGATTGCCTGATCTATCAAGCCGAAGAAGAGATTGATGAAGACGAAGACCTTCCCGAAGAGTTGGCCCGCTTGTTGAAACAAGAAGAGAAAGTTATTCTGCCTCACGAGGAAGAGATTGAGATTGTGAATCTGGGTTCTGAAGAACTTGTCAGGAACGTCAGGATAGGGGCCGCATTGCAGAGTGATGTCAAGCAGAGATTGTTCGAGATGCTGAGAGAGTATAGTGACATCTTTACTTGGTCATACGAAGATATGCCCGGACTGGATACTGACATTGTGGTCCACCACTTGCCGCTGCGAGAAGATTGTCCTCCCGTTAAGCAGAAGCTTAGGAGGACACGACCAGATATGGCCGTTAAGATCAAAGAAGAAGTGCAAAAGCAGCTTGATGCTGGCTTCTTAGCAGACACCACTTACCCTCCGTGGGTCGCCAACATAGTGCCTGTACCGAAGAAGGACGGCAAGGTGCGAATGTGCGTCGATTATCGGGATTTGAATAGGGCGAGCCCTAAAGATGATTTCCCGCTCCCTCATATTGATGTGTTGGTCGACAATACAGCTCAGTTCTCCGTATTTTCGTTCATGGATGGCTTCTCCGGCTATAATCAGATCAAGATGGCGCCGGAGGACATGGAGAAAACTACGTTTATCACCCCTTGGGGGACATTTTGCTACAAGGTAATGCCTTTCGGTCTGAAGAACGCAAGGGCCACTTACCAACGAGCAATGGTTACTTTGTTTCATGATATGATTCATCATGAGATTGAAGTCTATGTTGATGACATGATTGCGAAGTCCCAAATGGAGGAAGGACACCTGGTCAATTTGCTGAAGCTTTTTGAGAGGCTTAGGAAGTTCAGGTTGAGGTTGAATCCTAACAAGTGTACTTTCGAAGTACGGTCCAAAAACTACTGGGGTTTATCGTGAGTGAAAGAGGCATCGAGGTTGATCCTGCGAAGATAAAAGCAATACAAGAAATGCCAGCACCAAAAACCGAAAAAGAAGTTCGTGGTTTCCTGGGTAGAATAAACTACATTGCAAGGTTTATTTCTCAGCTCACGACCACGTGTGAATCGATGTTCAAACTACTAAAGAAAGATCAGGCAATTATCTAGAACGAGGATTTCCAGAAGGCATTTGATATGATAAAACAGTATCTACAGGAACCTCCGATCTTGATACCCCCAGTGGCTGGACGACCCTTAATCATGTACTTGACAGTTCTTGAGAATAGTATGGGGTGCGTTCTCGGTCAGCACGACAAGACGGGCAAAAAGGAGCATGCCATTTACTACTTGAGTAAAAAGTTCACAGATGGTGAATCTCGTTACTCGATGTTTGAGAAAACGTGTTGTGCATTAGCCTGGGCTGCCAAACGTTTACGACAGTACATGCTCAATCACACAACCATGCTAATTTCGAAGATGGATCCGATCAAGTACGTCTTCGAGAAGCAAGCGCTTTCGAGCAGGATTTCCAGATGGCAAATGGTGTTGACGGAATATGACATTCAGTACGTTTCCCAGAAGGCCATCAAGGGAAGCGTATTGTCTGAGTACCTTGCCGAACAACCGATCGAGGATTATCAGCCGATGAAATTTGAATACCCTGATGAGGATATCATGTTTCTCAAGGTGAAAGATTGCGATGAACCGTTGCCCGACGAGGGACCAGATAGGAAATCCCAGTGGAAATTGATATTTGACGGGGCGTTTAATTCTTACGGAAGTGGCATCGGGGCGATCATCACAACTCCCCACGGATCCCACATCCCGTTCACTGCGAGATTGACGTTTCCAGTCACCAATAACGAAGCAGAGTACGAAGCATGCATCATGGGTCTAGAAGAAGCAATTGATTTGAGAATCAAGAACCTAGATGTATACGGTGACTCGGCACTTGTGATTAACCAGATTAAAGGGGAGTGGGAGACTTGTCAATCAAATTTGGTGCCATACATGAACTATGCCAGAAGGATGCTTCCGCTCTTTGATCTAGTGGAACTCCATCATGTGCCCAGGGCTGAGAATCAAATGGCTGATGCCTTAGCCACGTTGGCTTCAATGTATAAGGTCAATTTTTGGAATGAAGCCCCAAGGATTGTCCTTTATCGTCTTGATAGACCTGCATTCGTCTTTGCGATCGAGGAAGCCTTCGATGGCAGACCATGGTTCCATGATATCCAGACTTTCCTTATGACTAAGGAATATCCTGCGGGAGCGTCAACCCAGGATAAGAAGATTCTGAGGAGGTTGTTTGGAAATTTTTATCTCAATCCTGATGGAGTTCTGTATAAAAGAAACCACAATCTCGTGCTACTCAGATGTGTAGAGGAGAAAGAAGCAAGTATGCTCATGGAAGAAGTCCATGAAGGCACATTTGGTAAGCATGCCGGCGGGCACGCTATGACAAGAAAGATCTTGAGAGCAGGATACTACAGGCTGACGATGGAATCGGATTGCTTTAAATTCACGAAGAGATGTCATAAATGCCAGATTTATGCTGATAAGATTCACGTGCCGCCGTGCCCGTTAAATGTCATGTCCTCCCCGTGGCCGTTCTCCATGTGGGGCATCGACATGATAGGCAAGATCGAACCCACCGCATCTAACGGTCATCGCTTCATTTTAGTAGCCATCGACTACTTCACCAAGTGGGTGGAGGCAGCCTCATACGCTAATGTGACCAAGCAGGTGGTGGCTAAATCCATAAAGAGGGACATCATCTGTCGTTACGGAATTCCCGAGCGGATCATCACTGATAATGGTTCGAATCTGAATAACAAGATGATGAAGGAGCTGTGCCAGAGTTTCAAGATTAAACATCACAACTCATCTCCTTACCGGCCGAAGATGAATGGCGCCGTTGAAGCGGCCAATAAGAACATTAAGAAGATTGTACAGAAGATGGTTGTGACCTACAAGGATTGGCACGAGATGCTGCCATTTGCACTGCACGGTTATTGTATAACGGTACATACATCAACCGGGGCAACTCCTTTCTCCTTGGTATACGGTATGGAAGTTGTCCTACCGTTGGAAGTTGAGATTCCTTCTTTACGAGTTTTGGTTAATGTGAAACTCGAAGAGGCAGAATGGATTAAGAACCGACTAAACCAACTCAGCCTGATGGACGAGAAGAGGTTAGCATCGATTGCATATGGTCGTCTGTATCAAAGCCGAATGAAGAAAGCTTATGATAAGAAGGTGTGTCCTAGAAGCTTTCAGACGGGTGATCTCGTCCTGAGGAAGATTCTTCCTCCACACTCCGATCACCGGGGCAAGTGAACTCCCAATTACGAAGGTCCGTACGTCGTCAGCAAGGTATTTTTGGGAGGAGCCTTGTTGTTATCCACGATGGATGGCGAAGATTTTGCATCCCCGGTGAACGCGGACGCAGTTAAAAAATACTTTGCTTAAAAAATGACCCGCTGGAAAGAAAAAGAATATCCAGGAAAAAATGGGGCATCCCGGCGAACCATAAAAAAGGAAAAAGGTTCGGGCAAAAAATTAGGGATATAAAAGAAAAGAATGTACACCCGCAAAGTCGAAAACCTGGAAGGGCAACATTGGTAAAAAAGGGTATCCCGGTGAATCGAAAACCCGAGAGGGCGATTCAGGCAAAAGTTAGGGATTTGAAAAAGCAAATGACTGCGTTTCGCGTGTGAACTTTCATTGTTTAGTGGTTTGGAAGACCTGAGGGCCGTTTATCTGAATCCATCTCTTCTGAAGCTGAAGCATCGGAGAGGTATCGAAGTCGAGTGGGTCATAGAGGAATCAACTCATGGTGTTCGTCTACGCCTCATTGCCGACATTTATGTATATACTGATGTATATTTATGTTTTTATATTTGCGCGGCTTCCTCATTCCAGGAGCTTGCATCTGCTGTAAAACATTTTTGCCCATTCAGGGGTTCATTATCAATGAAATGTATACTATTCAGCAATTCTGTTTGTTTGTTTAGCATCTATCTGTTTTGTTTGCGAAAAAGAACGCCGATGTTTTGACAAAATGCGCATACATAAACTTACTGGCCTAGGCCACTGATTGTTGAAGCAATGAATTACTTGAACATTGTCACAAGATGATAACCTTGATAGGTCCCTTTGAAAAGGGTATCTTGTCTGTTTGTTTGTGTTGTTGCAGGTATAGCATAATCCGGGCAGTACGCCGTATATGTAACACCCCACTTCCCTAAAATCATCTAAATTAATAAACATTATAAATAAACAAAATAAGAGTTCCAATTCTCCCAAGTGGGATATCACATAAAAACAACGTTTCCTTATAAAAAGGTTTTTCTCCAAATACAGCGGAATGTTAAATAATAAAATTCAATAAAAGTTTGATACGTTCACAGGGAAATAAAATATAAGTTCAACATAAAACAAATAAAAACGCCCAAGTCCCGTGCTACGTATCAGAGCGTCCTAGACTCGACAATCACACCAATATCCAAGCTAGCTAAGCACCTGGATTATCTGTACTTTCGAAGAAGCACAGACCACAACAACAACAAAGGGGTGAGAAAACATGATCAAAAATATAACGGTAATGTAATACATGTTGTCGCTACTGCGAAAATCGGCGCCGGCTTGACAGGAGAGTCGCCACCGTGCGTTATTTATCCCTCAGAGCGGGAAAGGAAACGCTCGAAGTAAACCCCGCAAAGACGGGAAAAGGTATGGTCATCGCAACCAAAACCTGGATTCGGGAGTCGGTTACGCAAGGGGAAGGTATTAGCACCCCTCACGTCCATCGTACTCGATGGGATCCACGCTTGGTGTTTATAGGTAAAAGGGTGTATTATCTATCTACGCTACTGGCTGGTCTGAAAAGAAAATAAAAGGACAGGACTCGACAGAACATACGGTGTTCTGGGCCTACGTATTCCCTCGTGCAATGGGAAAGTCAGAGTCAACGTAGTTCGACTTCCTACGACTAAACGGGGGAAAGGTTGCTCGCCAGGACATCGCGTCCTGTGCCTACGTACTTTCATCTGGTATGAAAGATCAGAGCAAACGTAGTTCGGCTAACTACGGGTAAACAGGGGCTCTCACACAGCAGTGAGAAAACAAACTGGTCTCTAAGGCTCGGGAACCTACAAATACGATCTGGTCTCAAATGCACTCGGGCAGGAGAAAGGGACAACAATTAGTCGTTAGCGGGATAGTCTCGATCGCACAGCCGCGAGAGAACAAAGGTTAGTCGTTAGTGTGCTCGCTAGGATATCGCATCCTATGCCTACATATCTTCGCCTGATACGAAGAATCAGAGCAGCTGTAGTTCAGCTAACTACGGGGCAAGCTACTCAAACGCTCCTACAAAAAGGAAAGGGAAACCCTAGAACTATAGCTGAGAAACAGGGGAATCTACCTATTGCTATCACACCTGGTTGACCATCCTAATGTCTATCATAACAACTCCGCAGCGGAGAAGTCAGAGCTCCTAAGGGATCATGGCAACAGGCCTAAACCACAAACAAGAATCAACTGCAAAGTAAAGAAATACTGGAAATATGCATGAATACAATAACTAGACAAACAAGGCACAGAGACCGCAAACCACAGAGGCAAGGGAGCTCAGCTCTACCAAATACCAACAAGCAAAGCCACGCAATAACAAACAAGCAGAAGGAGGACCACCTCAACTTCTCATGCACACAAAGTCTACTTCTAAGATGCACCTACTCAGAACTATATGAATACCTAAGTCTAATGCAACACAACATCATACAAGTCAAACAATCCAAAGAGACTAACCCTGAGCAGGGCCTCTAACAAACCTGAAACAAGCTCCTAATCTATCTCTAAAAAGCTCTATACAACACCCTAAGCAAAGATCTAAGCAACAACTCTAATCAAAAACCCTAAGCAGGAGGAATCAATCCCAGTCTCCAAGCTTCAGAACAAGCTTACCAGAGAAAGGAAGCTAAGCAGGCAAGCTCATAGTGCTTTCCTCAGGAAAGTACCAGGAGGTTACTACTCAGGAGTTATATCCTATGCGGCTCGACAACTGTGATCAGTTTACATTCCTCCTCAGGAGAAATTAAACTCACATGAAGGCTCCGGCATCACTGGATACTTGAGAAACCTATATGCACTAGGGGAACTAAGTGAGCAGGCTCATAGGACCTTCCTCAGGAAAGTACTAGGAGACTGACACTTAGGAATCGTATCCTACGTGGCTCAACAACTGTGATCAGTTTACATTTCTCCTCAGGAGAAATTAAACTCACAAGTTGGCTCCTACATCACTGGATACTTAAGAAATCCTAGGTAAACTAATGGAACTAAGTGAATAGACCCATAGGACCTTCCTCAGGAAAGTACTAGGGGGCTTCCACTTAGGAATCGTATCCCATGTGGCTCAACAACATGTGATCAGTTTACATTCCTCCTCAGGAGGAATTAAACTCACAAGTTGGCTCCGACATCATTGGATACTTACGAAAGAGGTGAGAAGAAAGAATGAAAGTCATTCATAGTGCCTTCCTCAGGAAAGTACCATAAACTCCCTTCAAACTTCAGGATCTCGAACCTCACAAACAGACAACAAGCTCCTAGACTAAGCCTCAACCCACTGCCTCTCTGCAAGCTCCAACAGGACTTCAATCAGCTCCCACCTTCAAGAAGAACCCACAGGCCAAGAAACCACAAGAGACTATCTCTGAAGTTCAACCACAGTTGAACTTCAAAGTCAGAAGTCATCAAGACTTCTCCTATCTTCAGGCTCAGACAAATCCTATCAGAATAGCCTATGAAAATCTATCAAAAATCTATGGGAAACCTACATGGCTCTATGACAACATACTGAAAGATCAGAACAAAATTCAACACCAGATGGAAGAACTAAAATCAGCAACACAGACATATCCACAAACCAATTATTCAACATCAATAACAGTGAAAAAATGCAATTAAAATGAAAATGCATGATTAAGCTGATGTTTTTATATTATAAAATTCTACACTGAATTACGAGTCCACAGAAAAAAGAACGGAATTATTTGACTAAATCTACCATTTTTTATGAATTTTCTAATGATATGCATGCATTGAAAATATTAAAAAGATCAATTAAAATGGAAAATATACAAAAAATAACAAACAAAAATAAAATGACATTTTTATTTTTATTTAATTTTCTAAACATTTATGATGAAATGGTAGAGAAAAGAATTATTAAAAAAAACAATTATTTACATTTTTATTGTGATTTATTTACAAAGCATGAAAATAAAATGATGAAAGAAAATAAGAGTGAAATAAAACTGGAAGGGGTTTAAACAGCAAAGGTTTTATGAGTTATTCCACATTGGGCTCACATTGGGGGTGCAACTAGCAGTTGGGCGCAGGGCCCAGGTTTAGAAACCATACAATCAGAAAAAAAACATATGGGGGGTGCAGCACTAGCAGATTCCTAGTTATTTCTTACTATGGGCTTGGACGAGGGGGCGCGAAAAGCAAATAGGGCCTAAGGCCCATATCCTAATACTCAGATCCCACACGCCAGGGGGGTGGGGAAACAAACGCGTTGTAGTGTCTCAGCAAATACACTTGGGCTTAGCCCAATGTCCAAACCCTAGTCCAAATGCTCAGGGAACAAAACCTAAATCCCTCCCAAACCCTAGACACTGTTCATTCTCCTCTCTAGCCGTTTCTGTTCGTCTTCCTCCTCTCTGCAACCTCTCTAATTCCAATCAATCCAACAAACCCTAAACGAAACAACTCCACACAAACCCCAAACACCTCAACCTCTCACAAGAAACTAACCTCAACTAAACATGGCCTAGCTTCTCAAGTATGGTCAAATTGAAGTTCTTACGCTAAGTGTCCTCAAGATCCTAAGTCTACAGAATCTAACACGCGCATGCAAATGGAGGAGTTTAAGGAAGAAGGTTGTAGAAACCTGGAACGACGAACGTTAGTTGATGTTCTTTGAAGAGGTGGATCGTTCGCTGAAGATCTTCGAGCGGAGACGATTTCTGATGGTGGATCCGTCGCTTGCTGAAGAGTTTGACGAGATTCTAAGAATCTTGAGTGGATGAGTATTCTTGAGGCGCTTTGGAGACGTTCACGATCTGGAAAACCTGAATAACGACGAAGATCTTTGAATGATTTCTGGAAAGTTTCGAACGATGAATGTATGAGCGTTTCTGGAGAATTTGATGAAGCTTGTTGAAGGTTTGAGTGGATTCTGGAAATTTTGGTTGAAGGTGGATGAATGTTTAGGATGATTTCTGGAAAAGTGGAGGAGGTATGAAGATTCTGGCGACGATGATGTTTCCGGCGAGGGATCAGATGAAGGTGGACGGAGGAGATCTGGGGAGAAAGAAGAAGATATGAGGATTCTGCAGATTCCGGCGATCTGACGAAGTCCGGCGACGGTTACTGCTCTCCGGCGACCGTTACTGATGACCGGCACGGCGGCTGCATGGCCGGCGGTGGGAAGGGGGTAGTGGATCACAGGTGTCACGCGTGTGAGAGGGGGTTGCTGGGAAGGAGCCACGTGGAGAGACGAGTGTCAGAGAGAGAGAGATTCTGAGGGATGGCGTGGCGTGGTGATTGAGAAACGCGTGGGGCCTTTTTTTCTGCAACACGTGTCGCTTCTGGCTTTATACTGATGAGCTCGCTGGAAGCTTCCAGAGTCTTCCAGGAAGCGCTGAAAAAATGGTGGAACTTGGACTTTTTTGCTGGATCTTTGGACTCTTTTTGGACAATTCTGGGCTTGCGAAAATGAATAAGGCCCAATCGAAAATGCGTGAAAAAAACTGTAAAAACTGAATTTTAATAAAAAAACAATTAATCCTAACTATATCTAATTAATACCAATTAGCATCTAATTAACCAATGATTAATCCTAATAAAATCTAACAAATCAATTAAGATCTAATTAACTCTAAAAATTCAATTAACCTAATTAAACTCTAAAAAATGATTAAAAGTCTAATTAATTCTATATTATCCTAATTAAATCTAAAAAAATCAATTAACCTAATTAAACTCTAAAAATTCAATTAACCTAATCAAACTCTAACATTGTTTATTATCTATTAAAATCTATCATTAATAAAAGAAAAACTATACTATTTTCTATATTACCTAAAAACTATTTAATTTCTATTAACCCTAATTTATCATTCTATTTAATATGCTAAGAAAAATTCACTAATATTCTAAAAATGATAAAAGCTATTTAAATTCTATTAAAAATTCTACAAATGATTAAAATCTATTTAAAATATTCTATAAAATTCTAAAAAGAGGATTAAGCTATTAAAATATTCAAAAGCCCTATTTAAATTCCAGAAAAATCTATAAAGCCTGTTAAAAATTCACAAAAGCCTATAAAACCCTAAAAATGCAGATGAATGCACATGACCCCCGTAAAAGAGCGCACGAGACCAGATCGAATCGAACAGAGATCCCCGGGCATCAGAATATCCTCAAAATCACTGTGCAAGCTAAAAATCACCGAGGAGCGCACAATTTCCTGAAAATAAAACCCTGTGATCTGGACTGGGTCTGCCATATCTGATAGACCAAAATCAAGCTGTAAACTCTGATATCCCCCTGTTTGCACAAAAATCATCTGTCTGATTTGCGAATATGAAATTAAACCACGAGTCAGATAGGAGAATCGGTTGGTCAAATTTTAGGGTGCAACAGCTGCCCCTATTCAAGCGACTTGGACCTGAAGGGTTTGAAGAGCGCTCAGCCTTCAAACATTCAGAGGTACGAGACGGTTGAATACAAATAAAACCCGAAAATTTGCCAACCACGAGCATATACTGTCAACCGCTTGGAGAATAAAGTCCAGAAAATCGAGTCCAGTTATTGCGGCACTAAACTGATTAATCATCTGATAAAGAACTCCTGATTTGAATACCCGTTGCTTGTGATACCCCATATAACAAACCCTGAGGGTTGCAACAAAACACCTGATCCTTTCACATTGCCTACTGATAGGCAGAAAGAGATATACTCACATCGCCCAAAGATGGACGGGAAGACACTCTGATTGAATACTCACCTCGTCTAATGATAGACGGAAAAACAACATTAATCTCCCAATTCACATCGTCTAAGGATAGACGGAAAGACACCATAATCTCCATATTCACATCGTCTAAGGGTAGACGGCATCATCCTGATCAAATCAATATTCACATCGTCTAAGAGTAGACGGGATCATCCTGATCGATGAAACAAATCAATATTCACATCGTCTAAGAGTAGACGGGATCATCCTGATCGATGAAACAAATCAATATTCACATCGTCTAAGGGTAGACGGGATCATCCTGATTGATGAACAAATCACTATTCTCATCGTCTAAGGGTAGACGGGAAGAAATTCTTAATCTCCATACTCACATCGTCTAAGGATAGACGGATACAAAGCCTGAATCTCCATACTCACATCGTCTAAGGATAGACGGAAAGAAATAATCTTCGTACTTGCATCGTCTAAGGGTAGACGGAAAGACACCATTAATCTCCATACACACATCGTCTAAAGGTAGACGGAAAGCAATAATCTCCGTATGCACATCGTCTAAGGATAGACGGAAAGAAATTCTTAATCTCCATACCCACATCGTCTAAAGATAGACGGAAAGACACCATAACGCAATTCAACACCAACCTTTGAATTTCAGAATTCTTCTGTCTACGGAAATTGATGGAAAGATCAATATCCTTGAAGGGGCCACATCGTCAGTATGGACTGACGGGAAGAAAGCCACCTTTTAAGGAACCCTGTCGTCAATAAGAATCGACAATCACGCAACTGAACATTCTTCGAAGAGCCTCGCCATCAATAAGGATTGACAGTCAGAAAAGTCCCTCTTAAACGTCATCATATCCAATAACCAGAAAGAGGACCAATATCCAAAATCATTTTGAAACCCCTCAACAACTAAAGATAGCCGGAGAAGACTCGCTGGGGAAACAACTCATCATTTGTATGATCTGGCAATAAGAAACCCGCTGAACAGTAGCTCGAAACTTCACATCGTCTGCTGACAGACGGAAAGGAAAGCCACTTACTAGAGAAGCTCTGTTTTGAACCCTATTGAAAATCCACCAAAACTTCACATCGTCTATTGATAGACGGGAAGAAAAAGCACATCCTGGGGAAACCCCTTCTTGAAACCTTACTGCGACCATCCGCAATTTCACATCGTCTATGGATAGACGGAAAGAAAACCACATTCGTACTCAAGACGTCTAATGATAGACGGAGAAATCCACTTATCGAAGGAACACATCGTCAATATGAATTGACGGGAAGAAAAGCTTGTCGACATCAGATGGCTGCTTGATTAAAGCATAATCGTTGTCTGATTTGAGATACAAATAATCTGCTGAACTGTCTGAATACTGTTGCTGGATAAATGCCCCTGAACTGATCACAGAGTAATTCACGTGCCATATGGGGCTGATAGAAAACCTGACTCAGGCTTTGTATGCATATGCAAATGCTTTAATCTTTCTGCAGCGTAATGCTCCATTCTGGATGGAAATGCTACGCATTTTGACCATGATATGCAAGTATGATGCAAATATGATGCATGCAATATGCTAATGCAGGCTCGAGCTGCCGGAGAAGGCCGGGTACAGAAAACCACTTCAGCAAAATAAATGCTGAAGGCGAGGCCAACTTTGCTGGGGATAACCCGGATATCACTGAATCGTCCTAGCAAAATAAATGCTGGGAGAGTGAAATCAACTCTGCTGGGGACATTGGGAACTTAACCGAATACCTCAACGAAGTAATACCCTGCTGGGGAACATAATTCCACTGCTAAATAGCAGGCGTGCTGAATATGATTAGACTCTTCTAGGGATAGCTTATCCATGCCAATGACAAATTGGTCTTTGCTGGAAAAAATGGAGGGAGCCCTCCTGCGCTCAGATGAAGCTCGGATCTAGAAATTGATGCGCCAACACGGATGGGCTTCACAGTAATCGCAAACATGGATTTGAACTCTTAGGCTGTCCGTGATGGGTCAGATACAACTGACGCTGGAAAACAATCTTCATGAATACGCAGCCTTTTAGTGAAGAGTCAAGGGATAATGACACGACTTCCCGTATTCATCTCGCTTCTCGAAACTCGACTGCATCTGCTCGAATAACTCTGAATGACCCTGTAGGTACGGAGAACAACAATCCTTTTGCTTCTGATATGCCCCAGCCTACGGGACCTCTGTGGGGATAGTCCTTGAAAGGAAATCTGCAAATCTGAACCCTGATAGTCTGATATAACATGCCTCAGCGTTCTGAACTTCTAAGAGATACTTCACCTTGAATGCTTCTCGAGTAACTTCTGCGCGCTTAAGATGGTATGCCCCTGACTGCCATGACCTTGCCCCTGATTATCTGATTCAGAGTAGTACCTCCTGACTATGCTGCGTTCACCTGAATCTCAACCTGATTGCCTCAGGATAACTGATTTCGAAAAGCTGACCTGACTGGGGATCACAATAAAAGCTTGCCCCTGCTCTCGGAACATTCGGGCGTTCTTCATTTTGTCTTGATCATACTTTCCATTGTAGGAAGCTTTCCTGCTGTCCAGCGCTTACTCGCAAGTAAAACCAGTTGTTATGCATAAAAGATGTATTAATGCAACACATATGACAGCTTTGACATCCAATCTGTTCACTGGGAAAAGGAAAACAATTTATGGCATATAATGCATAAAACATTTATCAACATCAGTATCAACATGGTAAGAGGAACCTTTTAGGAGTCAGAATCGACACGACCTTTACCGGAGTATGCTTTCGAAACAACCTGCTTCAATTAGGACTTTTGAAGGTTGTAACATGGTCAGGTTCATGGTTTTGAAAGAAAGGATAAAGGCTCAAAGTTTACTTTAACCCACCCGTTCTCCTTGATGTTCTCCCATCCTACGTTCAGCTAATTCGACCTTAGCGCTCACCTCTCAGAGGCTTATGAAATATGAATGATAGTTCGAGAAACTTTTGGATTTGGGAGTGACAGCCACTCACTCTTTCGTCTTTGACACTTGAGGTCACACGACTCGTATTTCCATCGAGGATTTCTCTTTTGATCCTTTTCATCTTTTTCTTTTCATATCCCTAACTTTTTCCTGGACTGACTCCTTTTGAGTTTCTTTTGACTTTTTTAAGTCCAGCGGGATGCCCTCATTTTTGCCTAAGTCATTTGTTTTGAAGTTTTCTTGACTTAGCGGGCTTTTGATTCTTTTTCATTCTTCTTTTTTTCGAACAAGTCGTGTGACATTGGTTGTCTGACTCTTTGGGAAGTGATGTGGCTGTCCCACTCTTGATTGAACCATTGTGGTCTTTTAGGCACGACCTCTAGGGACGTGATTGATCCTCGAATGGACACTCCTTTTGCAATTTGGACGCTTGGTCAAATTAGCTAACACCTACCCTGCCCCAGGTTAAGATTGAGGGTTTTTCGTTTTTAGAAAGAACTCCTACTACAAGGCTCAAAGGGGTTGACAAGGGATTATCTTCCTTATATCTCCGGTGTTTAGGGATTTGAAACAATGCATGTACATCATCAGCAGGTTTCATTTCAAAAGCATACAATCGGAATTTGCATGTCGGTCATTTTCGTCATCCTCCCCAAATTCTTCTTAACCAAGCGTTGGACATTTGTAAAAACAGTTAGTGAACATGAATGGATTTAATCAAAACCATGCATATTTATTTCATTATCATCAATTTGAATGAAAACAACGAGTTTTACAAACAAGCTTACAAATTCAAGCAGGAAAGCAACTACAAATGTAAAGAAATGACAAGCTAAAACAAAGAAAATATGCTAGCTTCTGAGAACCGGGCTTTTGCATCTGCCCTACTGCTCAACCAGCTATCTTTATTAGAGGCAATTCGATGCTGTCCTGATCTGCTTTCAACGACCCGGCCAAATTATAGAGCTCTTTCTCCTTCATTCAGATGATTTGGGGACCTCCCGGCCCGAAGCTGATTGCTGCACTATCAAGCAGATCCTGCACTTTGTGCTTAAATGCTTTACAGTTCTCAACCGTATGGCCTGGTGCCCCGGTATGGAACTCACAAGTAGCGTTGGCATCATACCCCGGTGGTGGTGGTCCCGTTAAGGGAGCCAATGTCCTTTTATGAACCAATTGGAGCTGAAGCAACGTCTGCAGAAGCTGTGCGTACGGTATAGGAGGAGTTTCCAAATGACGGCTTGCCAAAGGACCTTGATTCTGACCTCTTTTATACCCCCGATTATTCTGTTGCTGAGGCTGCTGCTGCTGGTATCGGGTTGACCCTTGAGCACCCTTCGTATCATCGGTTTCTTGATCTTCAATGTGTTGATTAACGCCCTCCTTATGCTTAGCCATTTTCTTTCTCAGATCTGCCCCAGGAATAGGCAACAGTTGTGGGCCTGGAGATTCTGACACCATGGAGTCCAGGATACGCTTCTGACCCACTGCAGCTTTAGAAACGTCTGTCATTTTAGCACCGACTGAGACAGGAGCAATATGCACAGCTACGCCGCTCGACGTGAATTCAATATCGTGCGAGTCAATCAGGTCTTGAACATTGTGCTTGAAAGCATGACAACCCTCGATGTCATGTCCGAATGCCCCGGAATGAAATTCACATTGCTTATTGGCATCGTACCCTTGAGGAAACGCTCTCGTTGGTGGTGCCAACGTCCTCTTCTCAACCAGATTGAACCTCAATAAGGTCTGCAAGAGCTCAGCATAGGTCATAGGTGGTGCCTCAAACATTCTCTTTGGCTTCCCTTCCTGGATCCTCTATTGAGCCGGATGTATCTTCTGTTGCTGCTGCTCAAGTTCCACATGCACGGGTGGCGCGAGCTTCTTCATTGCGGCTTCAAATAGCTGATCGTCTTCTTTCCTAAGCACATTCTTGACTACCTCCATGATCAAGCTCATTTGGGTCTTCAGCTGACTGTTCTCCTCTTTGAGAATCTTCTGCTCCAGACGCATCTCTTGCATGTCTCTCATCATCTGCCCCAGCTGGCTTTGGACTTCAGTCAATTCAAACTGATTCTGTTCCATATCTCTGAAGGAGTTCCTGCAATAAACTGGATGATGAGGAAATAAGGCCCACGGTTCTGATATACCTGCTAAATAATAATGCAGCGCAGAAAGCAAACACATATTCACAACGAGACAAAGAGAAACTCAAGCTATAAGCATACAGACAAACATCTCCCACACATGTACAACCAACAAAATCAGCAGGTAAGCACAAATGAGTATGAATATAACGACCCCAGCCAACAATCCTGGTGGTGATCAACAAATACTGATGCACAAAAAGCTAAACGGGTTAGGCAGAGAAACAGATGCGACACCCGGCATAGAAACCTCTAGAAACTTCCCCCATATTCAACTGAACTCTCTGATTGACAATCTTCTGAGCACACACTTCCTGTGGAGTCTTCCATGACATTAACTGACGAACCCGCACAACTGGAGGATGGAAAATCATTAATCTGAATGAAACCCTGAGGAGTGATGCAAATACGGCTGGAGTCTAACAGATCCTGAATCTGACTTCTAAGCACCTTACAATCATTCGTTGAATGCCCCTGTGCCCCAGCATGGTACTCACAGCGGGCGCTGGCATCAAAACCTGGAGGATATGGTGGAATCACCGGCTTAGTCTCTTTCGGCACTATCAATCCGCTCTTGACCAGATCTGGCAACAACTGACTATACGACACTGGTAGCTGAGTGAACTGCCTTTCAGGCTTCCTTGGTCTTCGTGGAGCATGCTGACGCGATCGGCGGTAAGATGATCGTTGACTGGAAGTGTCTGAAAACTGATCCTGAGATGCTAGAGATTCTGAGGTGGCGTCATCTCCTTCCCACTCTTCTTGAGAACTGACAACTGACTCAATCTTATTAACTGGGATGTAAGGAACACCTCGAAACTTTCCACTCCTGAGTCCTCGCTCCACAATCTCTCCCAGCCTCATCAGGCCCACAAAGCTTGTGCAACTGAACAATTTGTCAAAATAATGGCCTTTCAGAGTACCCAAGAAGATGTCAACCAGTTCTCTTTCCGGAAGCGGTGGTTGAACACTAGCAGCCAATTCTTTCCATCTTCGCAAATACGCTCTGAATGATTCATTCTCCGCTTGAGACAATTCTTGCAGATCTACGAGACTAGGATTCAAATCCAAGTTGTAATCATACTGCTTCATGAAAGCTCTGGCTAAATCCACCCAAGATCGAATCTGATTACTTTCCAATTGCGCATACCATCTCAGGGATGCCCCAGTCAGGCTATACTGGAAGCAATGGATCATCAATTTGTCATTTCGCACAAACGAAGTCATCCTTCGACAGAACATCATCAAATGCAGCTTTGGACAGCTATCTCCTCTGTATTTTTCGAATTCCGGCACTTTGAACTTGTACGGCAACACGAGGTCAGGGACCAAGCACATGGCTACAGCATCCAGGTTAACGACATCTTTCGCTTCCAAGGCTTTCATTTGCTCTTCCAACACTCGGAGTCTTCTACCATCGTCAAGAGCTCTTGGGTCTACTAACCCGGTCACTGGAATACCTCTCCGGTAATTCATCACAGGGAAAGCAACACATTGATTGTTAACAGGAGGATAACGTTCACTTCGGGCAACGAACTGCTCATGCCGATCTCTGTTCTCAAAAGCAGGCTGCACAACTTGGGCTGCAGTAAGATTGTTTGCTTGCGGGAAGCCTTCCATAGAATCATACTGATGGTTGGACGCCACAGTAAACCCTGCCTGGGTGTCAGGAAGCTGGAAATTGCCTTCAGACATAGCCACCAATTACCGGTAACTGATTACACTGCTTGATTCTGCTCAAATCTGCTTCAGCCCCTTGGTTGTCTTCAACACTCCACTCTTGCCTCAAACAAATCCCCGAGAATCACTTTCTGGTGAAAACAAAGGCTGGATAAGTGCTCTGACCTGCTAGAGAAATGCTATGCAGTATGATTTATGCAAACAGAAATACAAAAATGCTAACGTGCATGTGTGCATTGGAGATATTTTCCCTCCAATTCCAGTGTCAGTGGTAGCGAGACGAGATAAACCATAAAGACAATATTTGGAAAAAACCCTCATATATTGATTAGAATAACAGTCTTGTCAAGAGGTTACACAACTATGCTCCATACAGCTGATATGACAAAGAGGATCCCAGCCAACATGCCTGGTGGTGATCTCAACATACAGAATACAAGAGAGAAATCAAATACGGGTACGGTTGCGGAAGTCCTCGACCATCTTCTTTGTCTCTGCATGATCTGGTTGATAAATCAAACCTTCTATCAGTCGATCCCTCTTCCTGACTGTCCCTTGGATGTCTCTGACAAAGTCTTCCCAAGCCTTATCATTAGCACCATCCCCAGGTTTGGGTCTCTTGGCATCTGCTCTACGCTGGAAATCTTCCAAATTCTTCATAGCATCCGTCAACTTGCGCTCGGCCTCGTATCGGCGACAGGCTTCTTCTTCAAGCTCTTCATTCTTCACTTTGACCTGTTCTTCTAACTGAGCAATCTGTGTCTTCAGCTCTTCTTCTCGCTCCTTGCGCTTGGTCATAGTGAGATCCCAGTGTTCTCTGAACTTGGCTAGCTTTGTGTAGGCCCTTTCCAGCTCTTGCTTCTTGGTGGCCAACACACTACTAACGGAGTCTACATCTAACTCCAGACGCTTCTTGGTTTCAGTCAATTCCAATAGCGTAGTCTTCAGATGTTTCAGAGTTTCAGCCTGTTGCTTGGAAATATATCCTGTTTCAATCTTTTCATGCCGAAGCTGGGCATTCTCCTGCTCTAAAGCCTCTTTAGCCCTTGCTAACTCTTCTTTCTCCGCCATCAGCTGCTTGTAGACCTGAATGTCCACAGTGGTAGGCTCTTCCACCGGAAGAGGATGCAATGGCTGAACTGCTGGATACGGCATAAGGAACTTCACAGCTCGCTCACGAATCCATTCTTCATATGGGCTAGGAACTCGAGTATCCCCTCTGTTACCTGAAAGCTTCCCTCTCTTGTGCAAGTTTTTCCAGGCTTTCTCAAGTTTGGTCAGCATCTCTTTCCCTATTGCCCCGGTGAGATACAGAGATTCCTGTATCTCCTCGGGCTTTGGCGCTCCTTGAGGTATGTACCCAAATTGCTTGATCAATAAGGAAGGGTTATAGTTGACACAACCTTTCCTTCCTATTAACGGAACATTCGGGAATCCTTCGCCCTTGAGTATGACTTCAGCTCCAAATACCTCTTTATTGGCCCATACCACGTTCTCAGCAGTCAATCCCATTAAGCGCTCGGGCCATCCTAGAGAATTGATAGATGTGACAAAAGGACCTGACTTAGGCAAATGACTGGTGAACCACCTGCATAGGAGAGGGACACAACAAGACACATTCCTTCCTCGTCGCTTTTCATTCTGATAATGAGTTGAATGGTGGATATCTCCCAGCAAAGTAGGAACTGGGTTTCCCGCAGCCAAAATATAGAAGGCATCTGAATCAACAAAATCAGGAATGTTCGGGAACAACACGATGCCATACACACATACAGCAAGGATGACGTCAAAAACACCCCAGTTACCCTTCTGGGCATACTCTCGAGCCTTCTCCACTAAGACATCCAATGGAAATCCCCATACGTCTCCTCTTCTGATCATCTTCCCAGACAGCTCGGACTCTTTCAAACACAGGATGGCAGAAAGCTCAGCCAGCTTAGGCTCAGCGTCCGTACGATAAAAAGGCATCTGCTCACGGATCGGTATATCCAGAAGTGCAGAGTACTCCTCCAGGGTAGGAGCTAAAACAAAGTCGGGAAATACAAAACACCTGAGCCCCGCGTCGTAGAACTGTAACAGAGTATAGATGCCGCTGGTCTCGTAGGCAGATGGCTGATAAACGTAGGTCAGAATCCTCCCATATCTCTTTCTGAAGTCACCCATTCCTCTCTTCTTAGCAATAGCAATCAACTCTAACAATAGACTGACATTCGGTGACGGAAACTTATAGGGCAATACTCTCTTCAGGTTTTCCATGTCTTGCTAGGAACAAACACCAGAACTGGAAGGGAAAATATGTACCTGCAATACACACACGTTAGTTGAATGCAGATGGTAATGCAATGATGCAATATGATAAATAATGCAATCTGCGAACACAGGGGCTATGCTGTAGCCTGAAGAGGAATATCTCTGTGATCAAGAACAGAAAACCAACACGGTCACCAGAATCTCATGTCACTAACTACCATCTGATGTTCAAAATATCAATCCCCTGGTAAGAAAACCATCTGAACCTCTGTATCTGACGAGAATACCATCTGATAATAGCCTCAACCTCAGATAAGAAACCCATCTGACCCAGACAACACCTGGAGATGAATCAAGAACACCATCTGATAAAAGTATGGAACCATGGTTTCTGAAGGCCAGTTTTCCTGCAATAGCCCAGTCCCTCTCACAGGTAGGATAAACCTAATCCACGGACAAAGGTACGGCATCCTATGCGGTTATCAGCGTCACAGACTTTCATGAATGACGATACGATTCCCAGAAGGAGTGGCATCATCAAGTCATGAAGAGGCCTCACTTAGCTGACTTCCAAATGATCGGTCCCTAGAGTCGACAATCCTCACGTCTGGACTCCCCTCAGATCCTCAGGACCGGAAAGGAGCACCTCTGCAAGAATCTCGTCTGAGCGCAGATTTTCGTAGGGAACTGTGCCTGCTCAGCAGACAGGTTCGTCTACTACTTCTCCGCAACTATATCTAGGTGTGTACTCAAGCCCAGGTCCGGCTTTTCACTCACAGTAACCTCCCTTTGCCCACAGCAATAATCATAATAATATAATGCTGGAAAATAAATGCGGAAAGGTAAAGGTACAGAAAAGTAAAGTGCAGAAAAGTAAAACACCATATGCACAACACCCAACAAATAAACACCCAAGCGCTAGGATTGACTCGCGTAGGGGATGGGAAACGGTCCCAGCATAAGGGATGGGAAAAGTCCCTAGATGCTATAGTCCTCAGCAGAGTCGCCAGCTGTCGCTACTGCGAAAATCGGCGCCGGCTTGACAGGAGAGTCGCCACCGTGCGTTATTTATCCCTCAGAGCGGGAAAGGAAACGCTCGAAGTAAACCCCGCAAAGACGGGAAAAGGTATGGTCATCGCAACCAAAACCTGGATTCGGGAGTCGGTTACGCAAGGGGAAGGTATTAGCACCCCTCACGTCCATCGTACTCGATGGGATCCACGCTTGGTGTTTATAGGTAAAAGGGTGTATTATCTATCTACGCTACTGGCTGGTCTGAAAAGAAAATAAAAGGACAGGACTCGACAGAACATACGGTGTTCTGGGCCTACGTATTCCCTCGTGCAATGGGAAAGTCAGAGTCAACGTAGTTCGACTTCCTACGACTAAACGGGGGAAAGGTTGCTCGCCAGGACATCGCGTCCTGTGCCTACGTACTTTCATCTGGTATGAAAGATCAGAGCAAACGTAGTTCGGCTAACTACGGGTAAACAGGGGCTCTCACACAGCAGTGAGAAAACAAACTGGTCTCTAAGGCTCGGGAACCTACAAATACGATCTGGTCTCAAATGCACTCGGGCAGGAGAAAGGGACAACAATTAGTCGTTAGCGGGATAGTCTCGATCGCACAGCCGCGAGAGAACAAAGGTTAGTCGTTAGTGTGCTCGCTAGGATATCGCATCCTATGCCTACATATCTTCGTCTGATACGAAGAATCAGAGCAGCTGTAGTTCAGCTAACTACGGGGCAAGCTACTCAAACGCTCCTACAAAAAGGAAAGGGAAACCCTAGAACTATAGCTGAGAAACAGGGGAATCTACCTACTGCTATCACACCTGGTTGACCATCCTAATGTCTATCATAACAACTCCGCAGCGGAGAAGTCAGAGCTCCTAAGGGATCATGGCAACAGGCCTAAACCACAAACAAGAATCAACTGCAAAGTAAAGAAATACTGGAAATATGCATGAATACAATAACTAGACAAACAAGGCACAGAGACCGCAAACCACAGAGGCAAGGGAGCTCAGCTCTACCAAATACCAACAAGCAAAGCCACGCAATAACAAACAAGCAGAAGGAGGACCACCTCAACTTCTCATGCACACAAAGTCTACTTCTAAGATGCACCTACTCAGAACTATATGAATACCTAAGTCTAATGCAACACAACATCATACAAGTCAAACAATCCAAAGAGACTAACCCTGAGCAGGGCCTCTAACAAACCTGAAACAAGCTCCTAATCTATCTCTAAAAAACTCTATACAACACCCTAAGCAAAGATCTAAGCAACAACTCTAATCAAAAACCCTAAGCAGGAGGAATCAATCCCAGTCTCCAAGCTTCAGAACAAGCTTACCAGAGAAAGGAAGCTAAGCAGGCAAGCTCATAGTGCTTTCCTCAGGAAAGTACCAGGAGGTTACTACTCAGGAGTTATATCCTATGCGGCTCGACAACTGTGATCAGTTTACATTCCTCCTCAGGAGAAATTAAACTCACATGAAGGCTCCGGCATCACTGGATACTTGAGAAACCTATATGCACTAGGGGAACTAAGTGAGCAGGCTCATAGGACCTTCCTCAGGAAAGTACTAGGAGACTGACACTTAGGAATCGTATCCTACGTGGCTCAACAGCTGTGATCAGTTTACATTTCTCCTCAGGAGAAATTAAACTCACAAGTTGGCTCCTACATCACTGGATACTTAAGAAATCCTAGGTAAACTAATGGAACTAAGTGAATAGACCCATAGGACCTTCCTCAGGAAAGTACTAGGGGGCTTCCACTTAGGAATCGTATCCCATGTGGCTCAACAACATGTGATCAGTTTACATTCCTCCTCAGGAGGAATTAAACTCACAAGTTGGCTCCGACATCATTGGATACTTACGAAAGAGGTGAGAAGAAAGAATGAAAGTCATTCATAGTGCCTTCCTCAGGAAAGTACCATAAACTCCCTTCAAACTTCAGGATCTCGAACCTCACAAACAGACAACAAGCTCCTAGACTAAGCCTCAACCCACTGCCTCTCTGCAAGCTCCAACAGGACTTCAATCAGCTCCCACCTTCAAGAAGAACCCACAGGCCAAGAAACCACAAGAGACTATCTCTGAAGTTCAACCACAGTTGAACTTCAAAGTCAGAAGTCATCAAGACTTCTCCTATCTTCAGGCTCAGACAAATCCTATCAGAATAGCCTATGAAAATCTATCAAAAATCTATGGGAAACCTACATGGCTCTATGACAACATACTGAAAGATCAGAACAAAATTCAACACCAGATGGAAGAACTAAAATCAGCAACACAGACATATCCACAAACCAGTTATTCAACATCAATAACAGTGAAAAAATGCAATTAAAATGAAAATGCATGATTAAGCTGATGTTTTTATATTATAAAATTCTACACTGAATTACGAGTCCACAGAAAAAAGAACGGAATTATTTGACTAAATCTACCATTTTTTATGAATTTTCTAATGATATGCATGCATTGAAAATATTAAAAAGATCAATTAAAATGGAAAATATACAAAAAATAACAAACAAAAATAAAATGACATTTTTATTTTTATTTAATTTTCTAAACATTTATGATGAAATGGTAGAGAAAAGAATTATTAAAAAAAACAATTATTTACATTTTTATTGTGATTTATTTACAAAGCATGAAAATAAAATGATGAAAGAAAATAAGAGTGAAATAAAACTGGAAGGGGTTTAAACAGCAAAGGTTTTATGAGTTATTCCATATTGGGCTCACATTGGGGGTGCAACTAGCAGTTGGGCGCAGGGCCCAGGTTTAGAAACCATACAATCAGAAAAAAAACATATGGGGGGTGCAGCACTAGCAGATTCCTAGTTATTTCTTACTATGGGCTTGGACGAGGGGGCGCGAAAAGCAAATAGGGCCTAAGGCCCATATCCTAATACTCAGATCCCACACGCCAGGGGGGTGGGGAAACAAACGCGTTGTAGTGTCTCAGCAAATACACTTGGGCTTAGCCCAATGTCCAAACCCTAGTCCAAATGCTCAGGGAACAAAACCTAAATCCCTCCCAAACCCTAGACACTGTTCATTCTCCTCTCTAGCCGTTTCTGTTCGTCTTCCTCCTCTCTGCAACCTCTCTAATTCCAATCAATCCAACAAACCCTAAACGAAACAACTCCACACAAACCCCAAACACCTCAACCTCTCACAAGAAACTAACCTCAACTAAACATGGCCTAGCTTCTCAAGTATGGTCAAATTGAAGTTCTTACGCTAAGTGTCCTCAAGATCCTAAGTCTACAGAATCTAACACGCGCATGCAAATGGAGGAGTTTAAGGAAGAAGGCTGTAGAAACCTGGAACGACGAACGTTAGTTGATGTTCTTTGAAGAGGTGGATCGTTCGCTGAAGATCTTCGAGCGGAGACGATTTCTGATGGTGGATCCGTCGCTTGCTGAAGAGTTTGACGAGATTCTAAGAATCTTGAGTGGATGAGTATTCTTGAGGCGCTTTGGAGACGTTCACGATCTGGAAAACCTGAATAACGACGAAGATCTTTGAATGATTTCTGGAAAGTTTCGAACGATGAATGTATGAGCGTTTCTGGAGAATTTGATGAAGCTTGTTGAAGGTTTGAGTGGATTCTGGAAATTTTGGTTGAAGGTGGATGAATGTTTAGGATGATTTCTGGAAAAGTGGAGGAGGTATGAAGATTCCGGCGACGATGATGTTTCCGGCGAGGGATCAGATGAAGGTGGACGGAGGAGATCTGGGGAGAAAGAAGAAGATATGAGGATTCTGCAGATTCCGGCGATCTGACGAAGTCCGGCGACGGTTACTGCTCTCCGGCGACCGTTACTGATGACCGGCACGGCGGCTGCATGGCCGGCGGTGGGAAGGGGGTAGTGGATCACAGGTGTCACGCGTGTGAGAGGGGGTTGCTGGGAAGGAGCCATGTGGAGAGACGAGTGTCAGAGAGAGAGAGATTCTGAGGGATGGCGTGGCGTGGTGATTGAGAAACGCGTGGGGCCTTTTTTTCTGCAACACGTGTCGCTTCTGGCTTTATACTGATGAGCTCGCTGGAAGCTTCCAGAGTCTTCCAGGAAGCGCTGAAAAAATGGTGGAACTTGGACTTTTTTGCTGGATCTTTGGACTCTTTTTGGACAATTCTGGGCTTGCGAAAATGAATAAGGCCCAATCGAAAATGCGTGAAAAAAACTGTAAAAACTGAATTTTAATAAAAAAACAATTAATCCTAACTATATCTAATTAATACCAATTAGCATCTAATTAACCAATGATTAATCCTAATAAAATCTAACAAATCAATTAAGATCTAATTAACTCTAAAAATTCAATTAACCTAATTAAACTCTAAAAAATGATTAAAAGTCTAATTAATTCTATATTATCCTAATTAAATCTAAAAAAATCAATTAACCTAATTAAACTCTAAAAATTCAATTAACCTAATCAAACTCTAACATTGTTTATTATCTATTAAAATCTATCATTAATAAAAGAAAAACTATACTATTTTCTATATTACCTAAAAACTATTTAATTTCTATTAACCCTAATTTATCATTCTATTTAATATGCTAAGAAAAATTCACTAATATTCTAAAAATGATAAAAGCTATTTAAATTCTATTAAAAATTCTACAAATGATTAAAATCTATTTAAAATATTCTATAAAATTCTAAAAAGAGGATTAAGCTATTAAAATATTCAAAAGCCCTATTTAAATTCCAGAAAAATCTATAAAGCCTGTTAAAAATTCACAAAAGCCTATAAAACCCTAAAAATGCAGATGAATGCACATGACCCCCGTAAAAGAGCGCACGAGACCAGATCGAATCGAACAGAGATCCCCGGGCATCAGAATATCCTCAAAATCACTATGCAAGCTAAAAATCACCGAGGAGCGCACAATTTCCTGAAAATAAAACCCAGTGATCTGGACTGGGTCTGCCATATCTGATAGACCAAAATCAAGCTGTAAACTCTGATATCCCCCTGTTTGCACAAAAATCATCTGTCTGATTTGCGAATATGAAATTAAACCACGAGTCAGATAGGAGAATCGGTTGGTCAAATTTTAGGGTGCAACACATGTAAATAAGGTAGTACAACACACCAACACACCAAGATTCACCCCTAACAACACCATATGATGAACCTACTGTTCAAATTACAATATAACATATTATAATGCAAAATGCAACTCAACACCATGCATGCGGTACCGACTCATTGGTTCATTCAATCGAACCCACCATTCTCCACAACGGAGTACGGGTGAATCACTTACGCTCCATCCGAGACATGATTCAACCCCACCATTCTCCACAAAGGAGTACGGGTGAATCACTTACGCTCCATCCGAGACATGATTCAACCCCACCATTCTCCACAAAGGAGTACGGACAGATCACTTACGCTCCATCTGAGACATGATCCATCCCACCAAGACACCATGATATGCACACACCAATGCATAACTATTATGTTCAGGCACACTAAGTGCACACGATCCACCTGATCGTATCATTATACCTCACATATATATGCATAGATATAACATGCACCAACACCATATAAATCAACCAGATAGTAAACAAGTTCATATTCTATCACCAAGATACAAACACATCCCACTACTCAGGGATACACGATACTATTGATCACTACATACATATACATCAACTAATTGTCCACCAGTCATTATTACGGGAAACATGCACTATCACCAAGTACACAAGTTAGTTCCCACACTCATCATTCTTACAGTGCATCAAGGCCAAAGGGATCACACAAGCCCAAGCTCAAGACCAAAACATCACAAAAATCACATTCTAGTTCTGCTACGTTCGCTGGCATTCGCCAGGCGAAGAGAAGCAAACCTTCGCTGGCATTCGCCAGGCGAACCTGCTGGCGAAGCCCTCATTTCACTATCGTGCACTCGCCAGGCGAACCTTCATTCGCCAGGCGAACCTTCGCTGGCCACACTCGCCAGGCGAACTCTCGCCTCCCTTCGCCAGGCGAAGCCCAGCGAATGCTGCGATTTACCAGTTTTTCTCACAGTTCAGCAGTGCTATTCTAGGACAAATCATACCTAATATCTCAACTCAGGTTCTCAGTCTATTCCAGTACCAATCTTGCACATTACCACGAACAATCGGTTTCTAAATCCTATTCCCAAAATCAACGCCTACGTATTCTACCGATACCTCAAAAGGTCACACAGAACCTCCCCCAAAATCGTAACTCAACCTATACGCCAAATTAACCAAAAACAACAATTCATTCAACGATTACTATCCAATTATCAACAGTCATCATCAATCACAACATATCAACTCACAATATCATATATAGATGATCTTTCTACGGGGTTAAGGAATCCCCAACTACCCTATACATGTATAAACCATTTTCCCAATCAAGTTTCTCCCCCCTTACCTTGTTAATCGGTTGATTGATGAAAGAACCCTCCAAGGTTTGGCCAATTCTGATTTTCCCCCGTTCCTTCGTTCTTCGCTCCCTTTTCCGTTCTTCTCACTTCTCTCCTTTCTATCGTTCTTTTTCCACTTTCTTTAACTTCTCACAGTGTATCGTAAAAACTACTAACCCCTCACATTCTCTATTTTAATTCTCTAATCCCAATAATAATAATAATTTAATAATAATAATAATAATAACTTAATAAAATAATAATAATAATAATAATAATATTATTATCTCACCAAAATAATAATAATATTAATAACAAAACGTAACTATAATAAATATAATAATAATAATAATATTCTCACCAATATTAATATTATACACTATATTATTATATTCACCAAAGCACCACCAATAATCCTCCCACATTAGGGACACCCACCAAACATCACCAAATACACCCCCACCAAAGGGTACACCAACATATAATATTTAAAATAATAATAAAATGACTAAATAATTAAAATGGGTGTTACAACTCTCCCCCACTTTAATTATTTTCGTCCTCGAAAATTACCTGATGGAAATAGCTCCGGATACGCTTCTCGCATCCTGCTTTCCAACTCCCAGGTCACACTGCCTCCTGCAGCACCTCCCCAAGCTACCCTCACCAAAGGTATCTCTTTCCCTCGGAGCTGTTTCATCTTACGGTCCTCGATCCTCAACGGAATCGTCTCAACAATAAGATTCTCCCGAATCTGAACATCATCTCTCTGAATCACATGAGATGGATCAGAACATACTTTCGCAATTGCGACACATGAAACACATCATGTAAGTTTGACAACTCAGGCGGCAACGCCACCCTATAAGCCACATCACCAATTCTCTGCGAAATCTCATAAGGTCCAATGAACTTAGGATCCAGCTTCTTGGACTTCAATGCACGACCCACACCAGTCATCGGATTAACTCTTAGGAATACGTGATCACCTACACAAAATTCCAACTCTTTCCTCCGATTATCATGATAGCTTTTCTGCCTACTCTGAGACACTTTCAATTTCTCACGAATCATTTGAATTGTCTCAGTAGTCTGCTGTACAATTTCTGGCCCAAGCACCATATTCTCACCAGTTTCATACCAACACAGAGGAGTCCTACACCTCCTCCCATACAAAGCTTCAAACGGTGCCATTCCAATACTCGAATGGTAACTGTTATTGTACGTGAACTCAATCAATGGTAAATGAGTATCCCACGCACCACCCTTTTCTAACACACAAGCTCTCAACAAATCTTCAAGCGACTGAATAGTCCTCTCCGACTGACCATCAGTTTGCGGATGATAAGCTGAACTCAATTTCAACTTAGTTCCCAAAGCTTCCTGCAAGCTCTTCCAAAATTCCGAAGTAAACCGTGGATCTCTATCCGACACAATACTGGACGGAACACCATGCAACTTCACAATTACCCGAATGTAAATCTCTGCCAGTTTCGTCAATGGAAAACTAATATTGATCGGCACAAAGTGTGCAGACTTCGTCAATCGATCCACAATCACCCATATAGCATCAAAACCTCTCGCCGTATTCGGCAAACCTGTCACAAAATCCATGGTAATGCAATCCCATTTCCAAACCGGAATCTCTAATGGTTGCATAAATCCAGAAGGTCTCTGGTGTTCCACCTTCGACTTCTGACATGTCAAACAGGCATACACAAATTGAGCTATGTCTCTTTTCATACCAGACCACCAAAATAATTTCTTCAAATCGTGATACATTTTCGTAGCTCCCGGATGAATACTCAGGCTACTGCGATGTCCTTCACTCAAAATTGACTTTTTCAATTCTTCATCATCTGGTACACAAATCCTGCCTCTAAATCTCAACACACCTGTACTATCCAATTTAAAGTCACTATCGGAGTCACTCCCTACTCCAGGCATCAAATCTACCAATTTCACGTCCAACTTCTGATTTTCTCTAATCATATCCAAGAAGTCATTATTTACCTGCAACATACCCAACATTACACTATCTGCAGTAGTCTCACAAACCATGCTCAAATCTCTAAACTGTTCAATTAACTCAATTTCTTTCACCATCAGAGCTGCCATATGAATTGCTTTCCTACTCAAAGCATCTGCCACTACATTGGCCTTTCCTGGATGATAACTCAAACTGAAGTCATAATCCTTCAAAAATTCCAACCATCTTCTCTGCCTCATATTCAGCTCTTTCTGATCAAACAGGTATCTCAGACTCTTATGATCACTAAACACTTCAAATCTTGAACCATATAAATAGTGTCTCCAAATTTTCAACACAAAAACAACCGCAGCTAATTCAAGATCATGAGTCGGATAATTTCGCTCATGCACTCTCAATTGCCGCGATGCATATGCTACTACTTTACCATTCTGCATCAGAACCCCGCCTAATCCCATCTTAGACGCATCACAGTACACCACAAACGGTTCACTCGGAGTCGGTAACACTAACACCGGTGTCGTAGTCAATCTCTTTTTCAACTCTTCAAAACTTTCTTCACAAGCAGCATCCCATACAAAAACTTGGTTCTTTCTCGTCAACTGAGTTAATGGCAACGCCAAATTAGAGAACCCTTCAATAAACCTGCGGTAATAACCGGCTAACCCCAAAAAGCTTCTAATCTCTGTCGCTGTCTTCGGCGGTTCCCACTGCAATACTGCACTTACTTTTGACGGATCCACCGCTATTCCATCTTCAGATATTACATGCCCCAAGAAACTTACTTTCTTCAACCAAAAGTCACACTTTGACAGTTTAGCAAATAATTTATTTTCCTTCAACACTTGCAAGGCAATTCTCAGATGTCCTGCATGCTCTTCATCAGATTTAGAATAAATTAATATATCATCAATAAACACTACAATGAACTGATCCAAGTAAGAATGGAAAATTCTGTTCATATACTCCATAAATACTCCCGGTGCATTAGTCACTCCAAACGACATTACAGCATATTCGTAATGTCCATATCGAGTCCTAAAGGCAGTCTTATGAATATCACCTTCTTTTACTCTCATCTGATGATAACCCGATCT
Organism: Lathyrus sativus; assembly: GCA_963859935.3. Lineage (NCBI taxonomy): Eukaryota > Viridiplantae > Streptophyta > Magnoliopsida > Fabales > Fabaceae > Lathyrus > Lathyrus sativus. The sequence goes on along the minus strand of OZ012735.1, from coordinate 306,434,884 downwards.
TAAGTCGATCTTACTAAATACACGAGCTCCCACCAGCTGGTCCATCAAATCATCAATCCTAGGTAAAGGATACTTATTCTTAATAGTCACTTTATTCAATTGGCGGTAATCGATGCACAGACACATACTACCATCCTTCTTCTTCACCAACAACACTGGAGCTCCCCACGACGATACACTTGGTCTAATAAACTTTCTATTCAACAATTCTCCAATCTGAGACTTCAACTCAGCCAATTCCACTGCAGACATCCTGTACGGCGCCATAGAAATAGGTCTCGTACCAGGAACAAGATCAATACCAAATTCTACTTCTCGCGTCGGAGGCAATTCCGTAATGTCGTCAGGAAACACTTCTGGAAATTCATTCACCACTGCTAATTCCTCCATTGGCACTTTGTTATCCATCGATAAAGTTGCAAATAAAGCAAACACTCTAGTTTCATCTTCCAACAAGGCCCTCAATTCTTTATTATACAAAGAACTTGCCACAACTTCCTCTTCAGGGGTCAGGAACAACAATTCCTTCCGAAAACAATCGATGTAGACTCGGTTGAACTCTAACCAGTTCATACCCAGAATAACATCCAACTTACCAAGTGGTAGACAAATCAGATCCACTCCAAATTCTCTACCGAAAATAGTCAGCGGACACTTCAGGCATACCAAAGAAGTAGTCACTGAACCTATAGAGGGTGTCTCAATAGTCATCTGTATCTCCAGAGTGGACGGCACCAAACCTATCCTCTCCACACAATCTACAGAAATAAACGAGTGCGTTGCACCCGTATCAATAATAGCAATCAAAGGAATATTATTGATAATACAAGTACCTCTGATCACACGCTCATCACTGGCAGCTTGAGTTCCTGCCAAGGCAAACACTTTTCCACCAGCCGGAGACGTTTGAGGCTTCTTCGGCTTCTCACAATGTATACTGATATGACCCTTCTCACCACAGTTATAACAGGTCGGCATAGTTGCTCTGCAGTCAGCTATCACATGACCTGGTTTCCCACACTTAAAACACTTCTTGGCTTCATTAGGAAAATCATTAGAATGGTGTCCCATACCACCGCACCGAAAACATTTCCCTTCAACAGATGCTCTCCCATCTCTAGGCTTCTTATCAACAACAGCTTTACGTTTTCCCTTATCAGCAGCAACACTATAAGGAGTACCACTAAACCTCTGCTTACCCTTACGGTCATTAACAGCTTTGTAGTGTGCAATCCTTGCTCGGTTATCGTTATCATAAATCCTGCTTCTGCTTACCAGCTCAGGATAGCTCCTGATCTTCTGACAAGCAATCCCCAACTTAATCTCTGGACGCAGTCCATTCTCAAACTTTAAGCACTTAGAGGTCATTGCCCCTTCCACATTGTAGTGAGGACAATACTGCACCAGCTCCTCAAACTTGGCAGCATATTCTGCTACAGTCATGCTACCCTGTTTCAGCTCTAAGAATTCAATTTCCTTAGCGCTTCGGATATCTTCCGGGAAATACTTCTCCAGAAAACCTTTCTGAACCACCTCCCAAGTAATGGTAGTTCCAGCAGCTTCCAACCTTTGGCGACTATTGTCCCACCAGGCTTCAGCTTCACCCTCCAGCATGTGAGTAACAAACCTCACCTTTTGCTCATCGCTACATTCCATAGTTCTGAAGATCTTCTCAATTGCCTTCAGCCACTTCTAAGCAGCTTCGGGGTCCAGAATTCCCCCTTCGAACGTTGGCGGCTTGTTGCTCCAAAACAGCGCCAAACTCCTGAATTGGGCATCTGCAGTTTGATTCTGATTAGCAACAGCCTGTGCCATTGCTTGCATAGCAGCAGCCAATGCAGCATCGTTCCTTCCTGCCATACTGCTCCAAACAACAACACCAGGTTTAAAAGATATTCAACTACATCATAAAGGACAGACTCAACTCGACTCAACAACACTGGCCGAACGGACCGACCTGCTCTGATACCAATTGTAACACCCCACTTCCCTAAAATCATCTAAATTAATAAACATTATAAATAAACAAAATCAGAGTTCCAATTCTCCCAAGTGGGATATCACATAAAAACAACGTTTCCTTATAAAAAGGTTTTTCTCCAAATACAGCGGAATGTTAAATAATAAAATTCAATAAAAGTTTGATACGTTCACAGGGAAATAGAATATAAGTTCAACATAAAACAAATAAAAACGCCCAAGTCCCGTGCTACGTATCAGAGCGTCCTAGACTCGACAATCACACCAATATCCAAGCTAGCTAAGCACCTGGATTATCTGTACTTCCGAAGAAGCACAGACCACAATAACAACAAAGGGGTGAGAAAACATGATCAAAAATATAACGGTAATGTAATACATGTAAATAAGGTAGTACAACACACTAACACACCAAGATTCACCCCTAACAACACCATATGACGAACCTACTGTTCAAATTACAATATAACATATTATAATGCAAAATGCAACTCAACACCATGCATGCGGTACCGACTCATTGGTTCATTCAATCGAACCCACCATTCTCCACAACGGAGTACGGGTGAATAACTTACGCTCCATCCGAGACATGATTCAACCCCACCATTCTCCACAAAGGAGTACGGGTGAATCACTTACCCTCCATCCGAGACATGATTCAACCCCACCATTCTCCACAAAGGAGTACGGACAGATCACTTACGCTCCATCCGAGACATGATCCATCCCACCAAGACACCATGATATGCACACACCAATGCATAACTATTATGTTCAGGCACACTAAGTGCACACGATCCACCTGATCGTATCATTATACCTCACATATATATGCATAGATATAACATGCACCAACACCATATAAATCAACCCGATAGTAAACAAGTTCATATTCTATCACCAAGATACAAACACATCCCACTACTCGGGGATACACAATACTATTGATCACTACATACATATACATCAACTAATTGTCCACCAGTCATTATTACGGGAAACATGCACTATCACCAAGTACACAAGTTAGTTCCCACACTCATCATTCTTACAGTGCATCAAGGCCAAAGGGATCACACAAGCCCAAGCTCAAGGCCAAAACATCACAAAAATCACATTCTAGTTCTGCTACGTTCGCTGGCATTCGCCAGGCGAAGAGAAGCGAACCTTCGCTGGCATTCGCCAGGCGAACCTGCTGGCGAAGCCCTCATTTCACTATCGTGCACTCGCCAGGCGAACCTTCATTCACCAGGCGAACCTTCGCTGGCCACACTCGCCAGGCGAACTCTCGCCTCCCTTCGCCAGGCGAAGCTTCGCCAACATTCGCCAGGCGAAGCCCAGCGAATGCTGCGATTTACCAGTTTTTCTCACAGTTCAGCAGTGCTATTCTAGGCCAAATCATACCTAATATCTCAACTCAGGTTCTCAGTCTATTCCAGTACCAATCTTGCACATTACCACGAACAATCGGTTTCTAAATCCTATTCCCAAAATCAACGCCTACGTATTCTACCGATACCTCAAAAGGTCACACAGAACCTCCCCCAAAATCGTAACTCAACCTATACGCCAAATTAACCAAAAACAACAATTCATTCAACGATTACTATCCAATTATCAACAGTCATCATCAATCACAACATATCAACTCACAATATCATATATAGATGATCTTTCTACGGGGTTAAGGAATCCCTAACTACCCTATACATGTATAAACCATTTTCCCAATCAAGTTTCTCCCCCCTTACCTTGTTAATCGGTTGATCAATGAAAGAACCCTCCAAGGTTTGGCCAATTCTGATTTTCCCCCGTTCCTTCGTTCTTCGCTCCCTTTTCCGTTCTTCTCACTTCTCTCCTTTCTATCGTTCTTTTTCCACTTTCTCTAACTTCTCACAATGTATCGTAAAAACTACTAACCCCTCACATTCTCTATTTTAATTCTCTAATCCCAATAATAATAATAATTTAATAATAATAATAATAACTTAATAAAATAATAATAATAATAATAATAATATTATCTCACCAAAATAATAATAATATTAATAACAATAGTAACTATAATAAATATAATAATAATAATAATATTCCCACCAATATTAATATTATACACTATATTATTATATTCACCAAAGCACCACCAATAATCCTCCCACATTAGGGACACCCACCAAACATCACCAAATACACCCCCACCAAAGGGTACACCAACATATAATATTTAAAATAATAATAAAATGACTAAATAATTAAAATGGGTGTTACAGTATGCGTCCCCAAGCAGGATGGTCCCTTCTTCTCCAGCAAGTTCAGCAGCACCTCCCTGTGGAGTTTGAACATGAGATCGAAAGCATTGATATGTCTCCCCAAGCAGAGAAGATTCTCTCCCCAATCAGATGTACCCCGAGGGATCGTCGCATCCCCAGCTGAGTCATATACGGAAGTATGCAGCACTCGATAGTACAGACTGAAGTCTCTAGCAGAATTGAGATTCCTCGCAGAGTCGTACTTTACCCAGCAAGCGGGATGATTCCTTCTTCCCCAGTCGCGCTGGCAAATCCCCAAGAGAGCCGAGTCCTTGGAGCCCGTTCAGGCCATGATTGGTTCTCCCCAGTAGAGTGTTGAATAGTTGATGCTGTTCTTCCCCATCGGAGCCGTTATCTCCAGGAAAGTTTTAGCCGCGAAGGCCGTGCAGTTTATTTCTGCGATTGACATCATTTTCCTCAGCAGTTGTGGTTCGTATACTCAGATGAGTAGGTTCAGGTTCTCGCAGAACTTTGTTCCCCTGTAGCAGTTGACTGAAGTTCAGTTCCCCAGGCGGAGTCCAATTGAGATTGGTGTGACTTCTTCTCCTTGGCAGGATGAGTCCTTCCTTCACCAGAATGGTTCTTTCTCCTTGACAGGAGGCTTTTTCCCTTCAGCATTTATTTTGCTGATGGGGTCGTAGCATTTTGCATGATTGCATAGCATTTACCCTAAACGCGTAGCATTTCCACCGTGGGGAGCATTGTGCCATGATCAAAGCATATGCATATGAAACATGGGCTAGGCTGTTACCGTTCCTGTTTTGCAGGTGTTCCCCGGCAGGGTGTTTGCTCAGGATGATTCCTGAAATCTCGGAAGAGTTATGTGGCTCAAGATGATTCTTGAATCCCCCAGCGAAGTCGCTTGCCCAAGATGATTCTTGAATTCCCCAGCGAAGTGGTTTGCTTAAGATGATTCTTAAGATCCCCGGTGAGGTCACCAGGGAGGGTTGCTCCAGTTGATGGTTAGAGTCCCCGGTAGAGTGTTTGCTCAGGATGATTCCTGAAATCTCCAACATAGTTATTGGTTCAGGGTGATTCTTGAAGTCCCCAGCGGAGTTGATTGTTCAAGATGATTCTTGATTCCCTCAGCAGAGTTTATTTGTCCAGAATGATTTCTGAATCCCCGAAGCAGAGTTACTTGATAGTTCTCCAGAATCCCTAGTGGAGATGTGTCATCCCTAGCAGGTCTTAAACATAGAAGTTGAAATTTCCTTGAAGACTTGATGATTGAAGTGCGACAGCGGTGCCAAAACCCCAGACTTGCTGATAAAGTCCAACTGTATTGACGAAGTAGTTCTCTCAGCTGATGCGGAGTGCCTGACGGTAAAAGATTAGATATCCCTATTTGGTTCATGATTGATCGAGGATTCTATTCCCGACTTACTGACTAAGTCCGGCTGACGCCCGAAAGTTCCTTTGAATGCTCGACGGCACGATTAACTTGAGTGTTAAAAAGTTCCTAAAGACCTGATGAGTCCCGAGGAACTCTTCCGCAACAGTGTCGCAGAATGCCTGACGGCAATATCGGCTATGCATTGCCAATTACCGTGTAACTAGTGACCCCTTGATGACTTGAGGACGAAGATCTACAGCAAAATCAGATGATCATCCTGACGGAGATTTGAGATTTGACCCTTCACCGGTTACCGTGTGACCAATTCTCCAGCTAGTTGTTGTGCAGCTATTATTTCAGTTTTCGAAGATTTGTCCCCATTAGAGTACCGTGTACTTGTGTAGTTGGCAAATTTCCGGATTTGTTGGTATTCAACCGTCTTTTACCTTGATTGTATGAGAGCCGTTTGCTTCTCACCCAGTCAGGTCCAAGCCGTTTGAATAGGGGCAGCTGTTGCACCCCAAAATTTGCTCAACATTTCTTTACCTAGCTTATGTTTCATTTCATTCACATTAGCATTATCATTTGCATTTCATTGACATGTATGCAGGAGATCAAGAGGTATGATTACCAATCAAGAGCTATACAATAATGTGAGGCTAGCTAAGAAGGTTATTCAAGTGCTCAAGGGTTGATATCCTTGTCAGAGAAGTTAAAAGATCCTCAGAGAGAGTGGTTGAAGCCAAGTGTGTAGGTCTCCTAACTTGAAAGTTGTGGAAAGCCAGCAGATGATTCTGAAGCCATGAGGTTGGACTTGAGGTCTTTAGAGAGCTCATGATAAGTGTTGGAGATCACTTTGAGGCCTAGACAGGTCATTGTGCAAGACTAAGAAGGCTCAACCATGAGTGGTGCAATTAGGGTTTGACTGAGTCAACCCTAAGTCAACTGATGATTTGGAGAAGGTTGAGACCTAATTCAAGAGCCATGTGATCATGGATTGATACACTGAGATGTTATAAGTATGATTCCAAGGTTAACTCATCATGATTTAAGAGTTTGAGAAGTTTCAAGCTAGGGTTTCTAAGGCTTGACAGTGTAAAATCCCCTAGTTTGACCCCTATCTTCAAGACAATTTAACTCAAGATATGATTTTCATCTCATCTTGAACCTAACATGATTGTTTTAGGGCATGATCTTAGATTTAATTTGAGTGCTAGAAGTCCTTGATAGGATTTGTAGAACTCAAGTTATGGCTTTGACAAGTTACAAGTCATCTGAGGAATGTGAATTTGGAGCTTGAAAGTTACCCAAATTGCATGGCACTTTTGCCCTAGAAGGATGATTCCTATGAACTTTTGGTTAGAATGAATGTTGTTCCTTATCCTCTTAGTTTTCTAGAGAGTACTAGAAGTCCTTGATAGGATCTGTAGAACTCAAGTTATGGCTTTGACAAGTCAATGGTATTTTGGACATTTGGAGATTACAGGTCATTTCAATCATAAGTCCATAACTCCTATTTGCAAGCTTCAAATGGGAAAATGTTCAACATCAATCTTGTTCAAAATGATGTTTTGAGGCTAACCAAGTGGTCATGAGAGGTTGGAATTGCTTGTAACTCAAAATTGAAAAATTGGCTTAAAAAGGAAGAATTAAAGTTCATTAAAAGGACCAAATTTGTGATTTTTCATTCCAAGGCCAAAATAAGACATGTAATATGTCATTTTGATCAGAAATGACATTTTAAAGACATTGGCAATATTACTTTTCTCATTTGAGGTCAAAATCATGGAGTTGCATTTTGTTACTTAAGACATAAGTTACATATGCCAAACTACACACAAGTGCGAAACCAAGGTGCTAACACATTCAAACACACTCAAAATCTCATGTGGAGAGAATTTAAACCAAGAGCATGGTGTTGTACAAGCTATAACCTGAACTGGTATGAGGATGGCATGAGATGACATTTTCCATGACATGAGATATTGAAATTCTCATTAGATTGATCCAGAGCTTTCTAGATCCTTCATTCATGTCCTATATAAGCATATGAGGTGATTCAGATTTAGGGTTGGTGAGAATTGAGGGAGAATAGTGAGATTGAACTTTGAAATTTCTTCTTGCAAATCCAATTCTGTTACAAGGTTTGGATCAGTTTCAATCCATTCTTTTGCTCCCAATAGCTTGCTCTAGTGTTAGTGATTGATCCCAGATTGAATCCAAGGCAAGATCGTGGAAGAATTGAGAGTTGGCACTTGGAATTCTTCATCTGTAACTCAGAATCGGGTTCAAGAATTCAAGGCATTTCAATCAAGTTTGTTGCATACAGAAGCTAGGTCATACTCCATTGAAGGAATCTGGAGCTTATTGAAGGTTGATTTGAAGATTTGAGTACTCTGTTCACACGATTTTATCAGGTATGTAACTCTCATTCCATGGCTTGATGTAGGCATAATCAATAGGATTTGTTAGGCTAGAATCATTGTAGAGTAGTGTGGGAAACTTTCTGGATCATTAATTTGAAGATTAGTGACAATTTAGGGTTTGTGCAATTTTCGATTGAGATTGCTATTCTTGGATTCTTGAGTTTTTAAAGCGATTAAGTAGTATAGGTGGATTCCTTGTGAGATTTGGGATAAGATTCATGTAGAAACCATGTGGAATGGAGGCCTGTAGAGAGAGTTAGGGTTGGATGAGGCTGATCGGAGAAGTCACCGGCGGTGACCTTCGCGCGCGCAGGTGGAGGGAGTTTCAGAAATTCAAAAGGAAGAAGACGACCAGATAGCCATTAGATCTGGGGTGAGACTTTGACCAAAGTAGGATCCAAGGGCCACGAGTTGTTCAAATTTTGTGAAGGATTCTGAGCAACTTCAACGCTGCGTTTCATTAAAGTAATTTGGGTGGGCTTTGGATTAATTGATATCAGCACCCCCCTCTTGGGCCCAACATTGAAATGAACTGAATTTTGTTGCTATTCATACCACGCGCTTATTAATTTTTCATTATTTCCTTTTATTTTCTTCATTTTATATAGTTTAGTAAATAAGTCATGAAAAATTGAAAAATAACTCAAATGATTCCATTCTTTTTTCCATGGATTCATGATTGAGTCTAGTTTTTTTTAGATAAAAAAATATTAATATTTCATGCATTTTTAATTTTATTAGCATTTGTTTAATTTTAATTGACATTAAAATAACCATGGTTGATGCCTTGTTTTGAAGAATTCGGTTTGAGCATTTGGTAATGATTCTTGCCCTGATTTTTTGTGTATAGCTAGGATAGATATGCATGTTCCCCTTAGATTTTTCTCATATTTTTGTGATGAATATAGGTGGTAGTTTTAAGTTGAAACTTTAGGTGCTCTATTTTTAGGGTTTATGGTTAGTACCTTATGATTTAGGTTTTATTTCTAGAACTTGGTGGATGATTCAACCCCTGGAATTAATATGGTAGATTCATGATTGAATTAGGGTCCCTTAGGAATTTTTGTAGGAATTTACAATGTAGTTTACTATTTTTGTTTGATTTTAGTTTAGGTGCTAACTTTGGATGATTCTAATGCACTAATTTGACTAGAATGACTTCTTTAGTCCCCTTAGATTAGGTTTTTGTCTCTCTTGCTCTTGGATGATGTTGAAGACAAGCTTGGGCTACCATGGAGTGCTTGAAGAAGCTTGGATGTGAAGATTTCCCTTCTTTTGGTGTAGTGTTGATTAGGTGTTAAGATTAGGGTTTGTAGGCAGAGCTTCTAGATAGATTCTCTTCCTTCATAAACATGGAAGATGTTGATCACTTCCATTCTTCCCTATGATGTAAGGTCCCCTTGTAAAGGCCTCATCCCTCCTTTGGTAGGATGTGTGGCTCTTTACAAGGTGGTAGAACCTTTGAGGGTCCCTTTCTCTGATGATAGGATGCTTAGTGGTGACCTTTGGTCTTCACTCTGCTACCAATCATCCAAACTTTGCTCTTGTTAGATGAATCTTTCTCCCTTGCTAGAGGATGGAGTTCCTTGCTTGAAAAAGATTGAAGGATAGAAGTTGACACTTCTCTGTGTTTGAAGACTACCTTTGGAGCTGAAGCTTGAAGATCAGGAAGAGCAAGTCGATACTTGTGAAGAAGAAAGAGCTGAGGCTGGAAGAAGAAGAATCAGTTGATACTTATGTTTGATATATTAGAAGCTTGAAGATGCAAGTTGACACTTGCTATTGAAGATGAAATACTTGAAAAGCAGTTGAAGACTGAGGACTGAACTGCTGTCAGAGGAGAGCTTTGCTGTGAAGCTGTGGGAGTGGTTGATCTGCTTTCTTTTCTTGTCTGTTTGCTTTCTGTGTAACTGTATTGATGTGACTGGTTTGATTTTCTTGATGCATTAGAATAAGTCCATATTTAGACAGATGTCAGCTAGGAGCATGATTGCATTAGAGGTTGAGTTGCTCCCTCTGCTTGTATTTTTACTGTATGGCTTTGCTTGCGGGTATTCGGTAGAGCCCAGCTCCCTTGCCTGTGTGGTTTGTTATTTGCTTGATGGCATTTTATTTCATTTCTTCCGTATGATTGCAGTTGCTCATTATTTTGCTTGATAGCATGTTATTTCTTTTGTATGAGTGGAGTTATTCATATCTGGCTTGAGGTTGAGATGAGCTTGTGGAGGCTGATGCCCCACACACATTTCCTCCCTCACTTGCATTACATGCATTTTACAGTCGTTTACTATTTACTGTTTACTGTTTACTATTTAAGTTGATGCTTTATATGTTTATCATTGACATGATCCCCTAGGAATCTCATTTCCTTTGATAAGGAAGTGATGATTAGAACTTTAGGTTGAAACCTATGCATGACAACTTCTAGGAGTTCCCTGTTTCAAACCTCAACCATAGGATGAATCCCTGGCATGACGACAGTAGGACTTGATAGTCTCCCCTTAGTTGAACCTGTTCGTTCTCTTCTCATCTCAAAACAAATTAAAATACAGTAATAAAAGTTAACTGACGTCGTACGTTACGAGCCTTAAGCTACCTGAGAAAGAGTTGTTGGAGAGTTCTTTTCAACAGCTTGGATGTTTAGTATGGCACCCTTTGGGTGACATGCGACGCATTCACTCTCAGGTCATAGTCTCTAGTGCGATATTAGTTGCAAACCCCGTAAAAAACAGTTCTTCCGGAAAAGACAGAAAACAAACTTCAAACGTTTTGCCCCGTGGGCCCATAAGTCAAAGGAAGCTTTTCTGAAGAAAAGAGTGTTGTTAACTCCCAGTTCTACCGCAAACGGTAACGCCTAAGTCTCCAAGGGTCGAGCTGCATACACCAAACTACTGGAACTGTTTGTTAACCCTACTCGATAAAACAGATGAATCTGAATCCCCGTAATCCTTATTATCCCGAACTACGTAAGCTCTGATCTCTCAAGCCTGTTGAGAGTACGTAGGCACAATACTTACGTATTGGCGAGCCACCTTCCCCACAACCCGTAGTTAGGCGAACTACGTTGACTCTGATTTCTCATTCTCTGATGAGAATACGTAGGCATAAAGCGCGACGCTTTGCCGAGTTATTTTCTTTTCTTTTTTAAGCCAACCTTGATAGGTAGATAGTAAACAAACCCGTCAGATAAACACAACGAGCATGGATCCCATCAAGTACGATGGACGTGAGGGGTGCTAATACCTTCCCCTTGCGTAACCGACTCCCGAACCCAGACAACGGTTGCGATGACCTTGTCTTATACCTTTTCGTCAGGTTTTTCCGATCGTTTCCTTTCCCGTTCTGAGGGATGAATAACGAAAGGTGGCGAGTCTTCTGTTTTGCCGGCACCTTATTTTTGCAATAGCGACAGCTTCCATTGTTTACTAAATGCTGGATTTCTGATAAACTTTGTTGTTTCGTATGATTCATGCTTTATCTTGTTATCATTGTGAATTTGTGGAAGCATTAGAAATGATCAAGGCACTTATTTGTATTGAGCACAACCATGTCCAAATGCAACTTACCCGTGAGTAGAGAGAAAAGAAAAGAAAAGAAAAAAAAAAGAAAAGAAAAAGAATGCTTGCTTTGAAAAGAAAAATAGTGAAAGAATAAGTTGTGAAATAAAGTTGGGAAGGTTTGCAATTAAGAAATGAATGGAATGAAGTTGGGATGTCTAAATAACTCGTGTGCGGTGAATGCCTCTTTTGCGTCGGAAATTTCGTTTCCATGGCCTTAGAAATGTCCCTTGTTTGTAAACCTGACCAAGCTACAACCTTAAAGACCTTAGTGATCTTCTTGCTTCCATATTTTCGCTTTTGATTGTTAGATTTTGTATGAATTGAATTGATATTTTCATTGTTTATTAGTTGAGTGAAATTGTCCCTGCAGTTGCAAACGTGTAATTTCTTCAATCCTTATTCGAAGAGGAGAGTTAGAGTGATTCATTCATGAAAAATATAGTTTTTGATTGATACATGTCTTAATATTTGGTTTAAGAATTTAGTTCTTTTACATTGTTTGATTCTAAACATTTGGAACCATTGCTTGTTGCATCATTTGTGTTTGAGCCAATTTTATCCATTCTTGGGTGAATCTTAGTCTTGAGCAAATCCTCTTGTTGCGAAATGAGAGGCATACTTTGCTTGAGGACAAGCAAAAAGCTAGTTGGGGCGAGTTGTTAGAGGCCAAATTTCACTTATTTGATCTATCATATATTGGCACCTTTCACTCATTTTTGTCATAAAAGTGTTGAAAACCACTCTTGTTTTGTTTGGTTTGCAATGTAGTGTGAAAAGCTCTTGGTACCTTTCATTTGTGTGTTATTATGCGGGAATTAGGCACAAAACAAGTGAAAAGTAAGACACAAGAAAAATGGTCAAGGAAACCAGGACAGCATGCAAACAACACTAAAGAATTGGCAAAATGTTGTCAGCTCGCTAGCAGCTCACTTAGCGAGCAGACCAGCAAACAGCTCGCTAGCTTGCTCGCTTAGCGAGCAGGTAGCGAACGAGCCCAGAATTGGACAGATCTGAAAGCCAAAATTCGCTACATTCGCTAGCTGTTCGCTGTAGCGAACGTGACAGAACCAAATTGGGTATTTAAGTCATTTTCTTGTATTTTTAGATAATAACTCCATTTTTGGGAGAGAACTTCATTTGGTAACATTTTGGAACATCAGAACTTATCTCTCTTCATTTCTTTAGAGAGAGAAACACAAAACCCCAAGGGGGAGGAGGTAAGATCTTCGATCTCTTGTTGGAGTTTGGATTGTAATCTTTTGATACCTTATGTATTTCATCTAATATATGTTTGTGAACTTATTTTGGATTCTCTATTGATTGAATATCTTTGATTATGTATTTGTGGGTCTTGACAAAACCTTTTCACATCTTTGATCTTAGATCTTATTCTATCAATGAACAAACTTTTGACATGGTTTTGAAGTTGATATTCATTTTATCCTCTATGGTGTTGTGTTGATTAAGTAGCATGGCTAGCATGGGTAGGATCAATATGATATTGTGTGGGTATGTGATAATAGTGATGAAGAATGTTGTTCACAACCATTTGCCGGATTAGATGAATACATGGAAAAAGGGTTAAGCGTGTGTACATATTTTGATCATTGTGTTTTATACAAAAGAATTGTTTATCTGATATGGGTTTCATTCTTGTTTACCTGTTAATCTTTGATTTGAATCGTGATAGAGATATACTTTTCAGATCTGAATCTAGGATGATTACCGGTTAGGTCCTAAATGCTAGAGATAGTTTTAGGCTTAGCATTTTCGTGAGTATTAGATCTTAATGCTCTGTGTTGTGTTTTTGTTTGGTGAGAGATCACCAATGAGACAACATGGTTTTTCTCTCGACGCCGCGTTAGAGATAAGCTTTGTCGTGAGTGATACGTGATGATATTAGATGAATGATTGCGTTGTGTTTAATTTGATCAGAAGAATGCATATGTTATCAATTGATGAAATCCAATCCCAACAAGACTCTGTTTATATTTCAGTCTTTATTTTATATTTCTTGTCTTTAGTTATGGTTCCGTGAACCTTTTAAACCAAACCTTTTGAAAACAAGCTTAGAAATATAGAAACCGTTGAACGGCGTTCATATCGCACTAATCCCTGTGGAGACGAAAAACTGGGTACTTAATATTTTTTGCTTGCTGCTTTACCGCATCAACAGCCTTCAAACAATCAAGGTAAAAGGCGGTTGAATATCAAAGAACCCGGAAATTTGCCAACCGCAGAAATAAACTGCAACACTCTGATTGGGGAACAAATATCCAGAAAAACTGAACGCACACAGTTGCAACGGCAACTAGCTGACTGATCATCCAATAAAGAACACCTAACATCACCGCCAGTCATCTGTGTAACGCCACAGACATCAAAACCATGGATTGGATCAACATGCACCTGATCCTTTCCTTTGTCCAAAACCAAATCAACATGCACTTGATCTTTTCACATCGTCTAAAGCCGGATCAACATGCACTTAATCTTTTCACATCGTCTAAAGATAGACAGGAAGAAAAACAATCCTAAAACACTCACATCGCCCAATGATGGACAGAGAGAAACATCATATCCAGAACTCATATCGTCTAATGATAGATGAGAGGAAAATGTATATCCAAAACACTTGCATCGTCTAATGATAGACGAGAGGAACAACAAATCCAAATCTCGCATCGTCTAATGATAGACGAGAGGAAAAGTATAGACCACGTCAATGAAACTCAAAACCACCCATCAAATTTCAGAATCCTTTCGTCTATAGGAATTGATGGAAAGATATCTTCAAAGGGGCCACATCATCAATAAGAACTGACAGGAAGAAAACCACCTTCAAAGAGCCATGTCGTCAATAAGAATCAACAATTAGGAAATCCTAACATTCTTCAAAAAGCCCCGACGTCAATAAGAATCGCCATCCAGGAAAAACCCCTCTTGGAATGCCATCTCAACCAATAAATAGAAATAAAACCGTATCTGAAAGATCGCCTTGAAAGCTCTCATCGTCTAAAGATAGACGGAGAGAAAACCATATCCAAAGCTCGCATCGTCTAATGATAAACGAGAGAAAACGTACATCCCAAAAATCTCACATCGTCTAATGATAGACGAGAGGAAAACATGCTAGGGAAATACATCATCAGAAGGTTGATGGACAAAGCATAACCGACGTATAATTTGAAACATGAGTAAACCGTTGAGTTGTCTGAACAAAGCTGCTGGATAAATGCCCCTGTATTGATTGCGAAGTGATTCAAATTGCCACGGAAGGCTGACAGAAACTGGCTTATGCTTCGAATGCATATGCTTATGTTTGAATATGGCATAATGTTCCATACGAAATGGAAATGCTACGCATTTGAGGATGAAATACAAGGATGATACAAATATGATAACAACATGCAAAGATGCAGATGCAGGCTCGGGCTGCTGGGGAAAGCTGGAAACAACAGAACATTCCAGCAAAATAAATGCTGGAAAGGTAAAGACAACTCCGCTGGGGATAACCAGATGTGCCAAGTATGACTGGACTCTACTGGAGATAGCTTGCACGTGCCAATGATGATTGGACTTTTGCTGGAGAAAACAAACGAAGTCTTCCGGCGTACCAAAGGGAATTGGATTTGCAAAGGATCAGATACGACTGATGCTGGGAAGATATCCTGTCTGAACTCAAAGGTTTTTGGTTAAAGGGTCAAGGGATAGTAGCATGACTTCCCGAAATTCGTCTTGCACTCGAAAGTTGACTAGACCTGCTTGAATAGCTTTGAGGATATGGAGAGGAACAATTCCTTTGCTGACAATTTTGCCCCAGCTTGTGGGACCTCTATGGGGATATTATTGGAAAGGAAATCTAGAAATTTTGGTACCCCAACGATTTGATACGCGCTGCCTAAAAGCCTCGAACCTCTGAGAGGTGCTTCACATTAATTGCACCACGGATAAGGAATAACTTTTGCGCTATTGGGGGTGGCCTGCCCCAGTCTGCAATGACTTTGCCCCTGATTGGCTGATCTGTGAGAAGAGTGCTTCTTAGCTGCGAGAGATTCGCCGAATCTTAACTTGACTGCTTTAGATTGAATGATTTTTAGATGGCTGACCCCCATGTTGTGATCATTTGATATAACTCTGCCCCAGTTCGATGGAGTATTCAGACATTCCACATTCTATCCTGATCAATCTTTCCACTGTGGAAACTCTCCTGCTGTCAAGCGTTTACTCACAAGTAAAACAAGTTGTCCTGCACAAAAGATATATAAATGCAATGCATATGACAGTTTTCGAAATCCAATCTGTTCACTGGAAAAATTTGTGACATAAAGTGAATAAATCATTTATCAACATGTCAACATTAGTACAACACTGTAAGAGGAATCCTTTTAGGAGTCAGTTTCGACGTGATCTTTTACCGAAGTATGCTTTCGAAACAAACCTGCTTCAATTAGGACTTTTTCAGGTTATAACTTGGTCAGGTTCCCGGTTTACAACGAAAGGATAAAGGCTCAAGATTTATTGTAACCCACCCATTCTCCGTGATGTTCTCCAATCCTATATTCCGCTAATTCGGCGCTAGCGCTCACCTCTCAGAGGTTAAATGACAGGAGTGATGGTTCGGGAAACCACCCATTTTCGGAGTGACAGTCACTCACACTTCGTCTTTTGGTGCCTGGATCACACGACTTGTTTTTCATAATCATTTTTTATTTCCCTAACTTTTTCCTGGACTGGCTCTTTTGAGCTTCTTTTGATTTCAAGGTCCAGCGGTATGCCCTAATTTTTGCCTAAGTCACTTGTTTTCAAGTTTCGACTTAGCGGGCTTTGTTCTCTCTTTTTCCTTTCTTTTCTTTTTTTGAACAAATCGTGTGACACCGGCTCGTCTGACTCTTTGGGGAATAATGTGACTGTTTCACTCCTTGATCGGCAAGGTTTAACCATTAAGGTTTTTTAGGCACGACCTATACAGGTGTGATTTATCCTCGAACGGTACCACTCCTGTTGCAAATTGGAAGCTCGGCCAAAATTAGCTGACAACTACCCTACCACGGGTTAAGATTTAGGGTTTTTCGTTTTCAGGAAGAAACTCCTACTACTTGGCTCAAAGGGGTTGACAAGGGATTATCATCCTTATATCTCCGGTGTTTGGGAATTTGAAACAATGCATGTACATCATCAGCAGGTTTTATTTCAAAAGCATACAGTCGGAAGCTTGCGCGTCTTTGAACTTCGTCATCCTCCCCGGATTCCGTTTAAACAAGCGTAGAACATCTGTAAAAAGAAATTAGTGAACACGAATGGATTAAATCAAAACATGCATATTCATTTCATTAATATCAATTAAAAACAACAAGTTTTACAAATGAGATTGCACTTTAAACAGGAATGGAAATTACAAACATAAAGAAACAACAGGATAGAACGAAAATTGCCAGCTTCTGGGAACTAGGCTTTCACACTGATTTGTCGCTGAACAGGCCATCTTCAAAGTTGCTTATTGAAACCATTCTGATGCTCTTCTAGACCTTTGTCGTTGGTGAATTCTTCCATGACGCGAACTACTGAACCCACATGGCAGAACTTGTTGATCTGGATACCTTGAGGTGTGACCGAGGACATATCAGAGTCCAGCAAATTATGAATCTGGCTTTTAAGCACCTTGCAGTTGTCGGTTGAAAGCTCATGCGCCCAAGCATGGTACTCACAGCAGGCGTTGACATTAAAACCTGGCGGATATGGAGGAATCACTGCATCAATCTTCTTTGGCACTATCAATCCCCCTCTAATCAGATCTGGCAACATCTAACTGTACGACACGGGTAACCGAGCGACCTGCCTTTCTGGCTTCTTTGGTCTTTTCCTGACGTGTAAACTCGAGCTATAACTATAAGGCTGCTGATTCTGGAGAGAAACTGATGTCTATTGCAAAGACTGGATGGGTCGTTGACCTTGAACAGTTGAAACACTCGGAGGCTGAGTCTGAATTATCAGGGACTCCTTTTGTTCAGGTGCTTTCATCCTTAAGCTTGAACCAGGAACAGGCAGCAACTGTGGGCACGGGGATTCAGACACCAAAGATTGTAGAATATACTCTTGACCTACTGCAGCTTTAGGCATGGGAATAGGAGTATCCATCTCTTTTTCACGACAGGGAGCAAACTCATCTGATACCTTCATGCTGCTCGGCGTGAATTCAATTGTCTTCGAACCAATCAGATCCTGAACCTTATGCTCAAAAGCTTTACAGTTCGCGATGTTATGCCCCTGTCCTCCAGAGTGGAAATCACAATAAGCATTGATGTCGAAGCCCGGTGGTGGTTGGCCAGTAAGTGGAGCTAAAGTCCAAGGCTTAACCAACTGAAGTTGGAGCAAGAGTTGCACCAATTGAGCATAATCCATGGGGATCTGATCGAAGATTCTATCTTGTGATTTTTTCCTTTGACCATATCTTCTAATCATGGGATTCTCCTTAGAAACAGAACGCATCTGATGACACGGGAACTTCAGAACCTCCGATAGTGCAGCAGACTTCTGACACACGTCGTGCTCTGGGATCGGTTCCACAGACAGAAGTGGAACAAGCATCTTTGCCGCAGCCTCAGGCATTTGGTCACCTTCTTTTCTGAGCACGTTTCTTATCACTTCCAGGATTAAGCTGACCTGAGTTATCAACTGATGGTTCTCCTCTCTGAGTGCATTCTGATCCAGACGTAACGCTTGCATGTCCACAATGAACTGCCCCATCTGGCTCTTGACTTCTCTCAGCTCTGCTTGAACTTGCTCCATAACTTTGCGGGAATTCCTGTGATCTAATTGTATAACCTGCAACAAACTAGTGGAGAACAGGAAATAAGACCCACGGTTCCGAGGTACCTGTTATGCAAGAATTCCATGCAGAAAGCAAACACACATTTACAACAAGACAAAGAGAAAACCAAGCTATAAGCACAGAGATAAACACCTCACACAAATATGCAAAACCAACAAAAGCAACATATGAGGATAAACGAGTATGAATACAATGACCTCAGCCAACAAGCCTGGTGATGGTCAGCAAATAATAACTGAACAGAAGCTAATCACGTAAGCAAAGAAACCAGATGTGGCAGTCGACACAGGAAACCTTCTAGCAACTTCCCTCATATTCAACTGAGCCTTCAGTTTGAAACTCTTCAGAACACAAACTCTCGGTGGATCCTTCCATAACAAGAACTGTTGTGCCCTCATGGCGGGATGAAGGGGAATCATTAATCTCAATAATACCCTGAGGCGTGACGGAGAACTTGTTAGAGTCTAACAGCGTCTGAAGTTGACTCCTAAGCACCTTACAATCATCTGTTGAATGCCCCTGTGCCCCAACATGGTACTCACAGTGAGCATTGACATCGAAGCCTGAAGGGTACGGTAGGATCATTGGATTAGTCTCTTTTGGCACTATCAGCCCACCTTTGACCAAATCCGGCAACAAATGACCGTACGACACCGGTAACTGAGTAAACTGCCTTTCCGGTTTCCTTGGTCTTCGTCGAGCGTGCTGATGACGGTATGACCTATTGCACCCCAAAATTTGACCAACATTTCTTCACCTAGCTTGTGTTTCATTTCATTCACATTAGCATTATCATTTGCATTTCATTGACATGTGTGCAGGAGATCAAGAGGTATGATTACCAATTAAGAGCTATACAAGACTATGAAGCCAGCTAAGAAGGTCATTCAAGTGTTCAAGGGTGGATATCCTTGTCAGAGAAATTAAAAGATCCCCAGAGAGAGTGGTTGAAACCAAGAGGGTGTGTCTCCTAACTTGAGAATTGCGGGAAGACCTCAGATGATTCTGAAGCCAGGAGTGTGGACTTGAAGCCTTGAGAGAGCTTATGAGATGTCTTGAAAGCCATCATGAAGCCTAGATAGGTCATTGTGCAAGATTAAGAAGACTCAGCCATGAATGGTGTAATTAGGGTTTGACTGGGTCAACCCTAGGTCAACTGATGATTTGAACAAGGTTGAGGCCTAATTCAAGGGCCATGTGATCATGGATTCATGCATTGAGATTCTATAAGGATGATTACAAGGTCAACTCATCATGATTGAAGAGTTTGAGAAGTTTCAAGCTAGGGTTTCTAAGGCTTGACAGTGTAAAATCCCCTAGTTTGACCCCTATCTTCAAGGCAATTTAGCTCAAGATGTGATTGTCATCTCATCTTACCCCCAACATGAATGTTGTAGATCTTGTTCTTAGATTTAATTTGAGTACTAGAAGTCCTTGATAGGATTTTTAGAACTCAAGTTATGACTTTGCCAAGTTACAGGTCATCTGAGGTATGTGAATGTGGGGGCTTGAAAGTTACCCAACTTGCATCAAGCTTTTGCCCAAGAAGGATGATTCCTATGGACTTTTGGTCAAAATGAATGTTTTTCCTTATCCTCTTAGCTTTATAGAGAGTACTAGAAGTCCTTGATAGGATGTGTAGAACTCAAGTTATGGCTTTGACAAGTCAAGGGCATTTTGGTCATTTGGAGATTACAGGTCATTTCAAGCATAAGGCCATAACTCCTATTTCCAAGCTTCAAATGGAAAAATGTTCAACATCAAACTTGTTCAAAATGATGTTTTAAGGCTAGTATTGAGGTCATGAGATGATGGAAATGCTTGTAGCTCAAAGTTAAAAAAATGACCTAAAATAAGGGTATAAGTTAAATGAACCAAAGTTGGAAATTGATATTTTCAATCTACACATCCAAACCATGGCATGTAATGTATCATTTTGACTCTAAAAAAAATTCTAAGAACATTGGTTTAGCCACAATTTTGATTTGAGGTCTAATTCGTGGACGTGCTTTGAAAAGTAGTTGCTTGCATATTAAGTAACATTTGCAAAACACATGAGAGATCAATACACAAGCTTCCAAGGCCTTGTAACACCTCTAATATCTCACTTGGGGAGATTTTGGGATCATAACAAGCTGCTGCAACAAGGGAAACAGAATTGGGATGAGTATGGCATGAGATGAGATTTTGGATGACATGAGAAATTCAAATCTCCTTGGATGATTCCAGAAGGTTCTAGAGAGGTCCAACATCAGCTATATATTGATTAGAAGGGGTTTGAGTGAAAGTTTGGTGAGAATTGATTGAGAGAAGAGAGTTTGCAACTTCACATTGTTCATTGCAAATTAAAATCGATTTCTGCATTCCACACCACCTTCTTCCTTTCTTTTGATTTCAACAACTTCTATGGAGGATACTGAATGATTCCAGATCAATTCCATAGCCAAATCCTTGAAGGATCGTGTTCTTGCAATTGAATTTCAGCACCTGCAAGTCATCATCGAATTTGGAGTTCCAGGCATTTTTCAGCAATTCTCATGCATACAGAAGCAAGAACTTGATACATTGAACGATTTTGGAGCTGTAGAAGGGTTGAAGTGAAGAATTGTTTCATCTGTTATTCAAGAATTCACAGGTTGGTAACTTTCATTCCTCACCTTAATTTAAGAAGAATTAGGTCAATTTGTTAGGTTAGATTGATAGTATGCGGTTAGGAGATCGTTTCTGGAAACTTAGAGAAGATTTCATGATGATCAATGAGGTGACACAATTTCTGTTTGGATCAAGAACATGCTGGATATTGAGAGATAATATGAGTATTATAGCAAGAATTGATCAGTGTAACATGGTGAACATTTTAGACCAAGCAATTGGAAGAATGGTGACAATTGAGGTCTGAGCATAATTTTGATTCTTGATCGTGTTTTAGGTTAGAGGTTGATTCAATGAATTCTGAGGCTAGGGTTAGATTCAGTGTTCAATTTAGAGTGATTTAGTGCTTTAGATCATGGATTTTGATGGAGATTTGAGGGAGCCCGAGTGAGGAGGAGGTTGGTGGTTGAGCTCTGTTTCAATGGCGTTTCTCCCTCCATTTTGGGTTCAAACGAAGAAGATGATGTTAGCAGTATTGGATCAGCATGAAGACTTTGACTAGAGGAGTCATCCAACGGCCATGTTTTAATTTCAGTTTGTGAAGGATCTGAAGAAATGAAACGCGGCGTTTCATTTAAGTAGTGTTCTGGGCTTAATGAAATAACCAATATCCACACACCCCAGTGAGTCCAATTGTCATAATGAACTGAGCGTGTTTACTATCTGCACCGTTGTTTTATTATTTTTGTTTGGATTTTCATTATTTTTTCATTTTATTCATGGTTCTTGGAAAAATCATATAAAATTGAAAATTAATCCAATTAATCCCATTCTTTTTGCATTTTACTCATGATTGAGTCTAGTATTTTTTAGTGAAAAATATTTTAATTTCATGTATTTTCTGATTTTATGGGAATTTTATATTTTAATTGATATTAAAAGGGTTATGCTTGATACATAACTTTGTGGCATTTTGTGTGATCATGTGGTGATGATTTTGATCCTAATTTTTTGTGTATGATTAGGTTAGACATGTATGCTCCCATAGCATTTTTCTCACATTTTTGTGATGAAAATAGGTGTTCTTTTTAGATTGATATTTAGGTGCTTCCTTTTAGGGTTTAGGTTTAGTACCTCATAATGTAGAATTTATTTCTAGGTCTAATTTGATGATTTGATCTCTGAAATTAATATGGTAGAGTCATGATTGACCTAGGTTCCCATAGTTATGTTTGTAGGATTTTACAATTGGTTTTAGTATTTTAGTTAGGACTAACTTTAGTACTAGGTTTTAGGTGATCCTAACTTACTAATTCAACTAGTTTAACCTCTTTAGTCCCCTTAGATTAGGGTTTTGCTTTGTTTGCCTTTGGTTGAGATTGAAGACAAGTTGAAGACAAGGTGAAGTTGCTTGAAGTTGCTTGAAGTTGCTTGAAGTTGTTTGGAGTTTGGAATTGCTTGTGCCTGAGGGTGTCTGATGAAGATGTAAGAGATATGAGACATAGGGAGAGCCTTAGAACTAGAATGACTTCTTTCACAAATATGGAAAGCATCTTGTGCTTCCATTCCTCCCAATGAATAAAAGTCCTTCTCAGATATTCACATCCCTCCTTTGGAGAGATGAGTGGCTTTATCTGGGAAGTAGAACTTTGAGGGAACCAGTCTCTCATAATGATGAACCCTTACAGGCTTCCCTTGGTTGTCAATAAGCTGTTTATCATTTCCACTCATCCTGTAAAATCAATTGTCTTCTGGTTTGAGTATCTTGAAAGATGTTGGACTTGAGTTTGAAGATGAGGACTTCACTGAAGAGTGTGGAAGAGGATGATTCCTTGAGCATTGCCATTTCAGCTGAAGCTTGTAGGAGAAGAAGACTAAGTTGATACTTATGAAGAGGATTCAATTGAGATTGAGTGTAGAGCTGAGGCTTGAGGAATAAAGGACAAGTTGATAATTGTACATTGATGCTTAGAGAGCCTGAAGGAATCAAGTTGATACTTGTAGTTAAGAGTGAAGCATGAAGGCAGAATTGACTGAGGAGCTGAAGCTTGGAGAAGAGAGGACAAGTTGATACTTGTGTTTGATGGATTGAAACCTTGGAGAAGCAAGTTGATACTTGTCATGGAAGAGGATAGCCCTGAAGAGCTGTTGAAGTCTGAAGACTGGATTGCTGTCAGAAGAGCTGAAGCTTGGAATTGAAAGAGGGAGTTGTTGATCTGCTTGCTTTTCTTGTCTGTTTTCTTTTCTGTGCTGATGTGCCTTGTTTGACTTGCTTGATGCATTAGAATAAGTCCATATCTAGACTGACTTAAACTAGGAGCATGATTGCACCAGAGGTTGAGTTGCTCCTTCTGCTTGTATTGTTACTGTATGGCTTTGCTTACGGGTATTCGGTAGAGCCCAGCTCCCTTGCCCACGTGGTCTGGTGTTTGTTTGATAGCATTTTATTTCCTCTGTATGATTGAAGCTATTCTATTTTGCTTGATAGCATTTTATTTCTTCTGTATGATTACTGTTATTCATATCTGGCTTGAGGTTGAGATGAGCTTGTGGAGGCTGCTGCCCCACACACATTTCCTCCCTCACTTGCATTGCATGCATTTTACAGTCGTTTACTGTTTACTGTTTAAGCTTATGCTTTATATGTTTCTGTTTATCATTGACATGATCCCCTAGGACTCTCACTTCCTTTGATAAGGAAGCGATGATAGAACTTTAGGTTGAAACCTATGCATGATAACTTCTAGGAGTTCCCTGTTTCAAACCTCAACCATAGGATGAATCCTTGGCATGACAACAGTAGGACTTGGTAGTCTCCCCGTAGTTGAGCCTGTTCTCTCTTCTCATCTCAAAACAGCTTAAGATACAGTAATCATGAATGATTTCTTTCGTACGTTACGAGCCTTAAGCTATCGGAGAAAGGATTATTGGAGAGCTTCTTTTCAACAGTCTGGATGTTTAGTATGGCACCCTTTGGGTGACATGCGACGCATTCATTCTCAGGTCATAGTCTTTAGTGCGATTGAAATTGCAAACACAATAAAAAACAGTTCTTCCCTAAAAGACAGAAAACAAACTTCAAACCTTTTTGCCCCGTGGGCCCATAATTCAAAGGAAGTTTTTCTGAAGAAAAGAGTGTCGTTAAACTTCAGCGCCACCGCAAATAGGCTTTGTCTCTAACTGCTGGGACTGGTGTTTAACCCTACTCGATAAAACAGATGAATATGAATTCCCGTAATCCGTATTATCCCGAACTACGTAAGATCTTATCTCTCATATCCGTTGAGAGTACGTAGGCACAATACTGATGTATTGGCGAGCCACCTTCCCTGTAGCCCGTAGTTGGCCGAACTACGTTGACTCTGATTTCTCATTCTCTGATGAGAATACGTAGGCATAAAGCGCGACGCTTTGCCGAGTCATTTTTCTTTTCTGTTTAAGCCAGCCTTGATAGGTAGATAGATAAACCAACTCGTCCATTAAACACAACAAGCATGGATCCCGTCGAGTACGATGGACGTGAGGGGTGCTAATACCTTCCCCTCGCGTAACCGACTCCCGAACCCAGACAATGGTTGCGATGACCTTGTCTTATACCTTTTCGTCAGGTTTCTCTGATCGTTTCCTTTCCCGTTCCGAGGGATAAATAACGAAAGGTGGCGACTCTTCTGTTTTGCCGGCACCTTATTTTCGCGGAAGCGACATGACCGTTGGCTTTGAACACTTGAAACGTCTGAAGACTGAACCTGAGATGCCGAAGACTCTGAGATAAGATCACTTCCTTTCTCCGATTCTTCCTGAGAACTCACAACTGACTCATTCTCCTCAACTGAGATGAAGGGAATGTCTCTAATCTTCCCATTCTTGAGTCCACTCTCAACACGTTCACCCATTATCACCAAGTCAGAAAAGTTTGACATTCCACCACTGATCAAATTGTCAAAGTAATGGCCCTTCAGAGTACCCAAGAAGATGTCAACCAGTTCTCTATCCTGAAGCGGTGGTTGAGCACGAGCAGCGAATTCTCTCCATCTCTGCACATATCTTCTGAAGGATTCATTCTCCGCCTGAGATAATTCTTGTAACTGCATGCGACTAGGAGCCATATTGAGATTGTAGTCGTACTGCTTCACAAAGCCATTGGCTAGATCTGACCATGATCGGATACAACCACTCTCCAACTGCATATACCAATTCAACGATGCTCCACTCAGACTGTCCTAAAAACAGTGAATCATAAGCTGATTATTATAAATATGTGAAGTCATTCTCCTACAAAACATTACCAGATGCTGCTTCAGACAACTATCTCCTTTGAATTTCTCAAAATTTGGTATTTTAAACTTCGGCGGCATCACAAGATCGGGCACCAGACACATGCTCGCAGCACTCAAATCAAAAGTATCCTGACTCATCAAGGCATCAAGCTTTTCCTCTAACAGCTAACATTTTCTCATAAATTCAACAGTCGGCAGGTCTTCAGCATCAACCTCAGGAACAGTCCTTTGAGAATCTGGCACAGGGAAAGTGAAACTCTGATATTCTGTGTCATGGAGAGAAGAAGAATCTCTATCTCTGGCACTGGGATGCTCTTCAACAGGTATTGGCACAGGATGAGTTTGAGCAACATTGTTCACTGGAGTCTTTTGAATACCGGCATCTCCTTTAGTCATAGCTGACATGGCTTCCATGAGCTGACTCAACTGATTCTTCATCAATTCAAACTCTGCCCTCGTAACAACCAAGTTCTGTTCTCCTGAATTCATGATCCTTCCAAAAACTAACTCAAGTCCAATACGAATGTCGGGAAATCAACTGACGAAGCAGACAAAAGATGGGTGAGCTCCTAGTTCCGGCTGAGGATGGATATGCAAAAATGGAATGCAAATGCAGTGCCAAATGCAAAATGCTAATGCAACACACAAGGGATCAAGACTGTTGTGCTACTGAATGAGGAAGATCAGATCTCTGCCTTAGCCCAGAACATTGCACTGCTCTGATAGAAACCAACTGATACCAATAATCCAGATTCAAACTGTAGAGAAAACCGGGTAATCTGAAGGTAAAAGTTTCCTGCATAACCCCAGTCCCTCTCACAGGTATAGACTTATCCACTGATAAGGTTCGGCATCCTATGCGTTTGTCAGCGTCACAGACTTTCAAGAAATGATGATACGTTCACCATTTCTGGTTTGGCATCATCATATCCTTAAGAAGCCTCACTTAACTGACTCACAAATGATCGGTCCCCAAAGTCGACAACCCTCAGAACCAAAATTCCTTCGAGCCCAAAGGGCCTGAAAGAAAGTTGTCAAAGAGAATCTCATTCGAGCATGAATTTCATGGCGAACTAGTACGAGCAAAGCGTTCACATCCACTAATAATTTCCACTACTAAAGCTAGGTGTATACTCAAGCCCAGGTCTGGCTTATCACTTAATGGAACTTCCCGCCCCACAGCATAGCACAAATGATATATGATGCGGAAAGTAAATGCGGGAAAGTAAAATGGGAAAGTAAATAAAGTACATATATACAACACCCAAAGATAAATGGACAAGCGCTAGGATTAACTCGCATAGGGAACCAGTATCCCCAACAGAATCGCTAGTTGTCGCAACTGCGAAAAACCACCGGCGGAAAAAACAGAAGAGTCGCCACTTTCATTATTTATCCCAAAGAGAGGGAAAGGAAATGATCGGAAAAACCTAAAGAAAAAGGGAAAGACAAGGTCATCGCAACCATGTCTGGATTCGGGAGTCGGTTACGCAAGGGGAAGGTATTAGCACCCCTCACGTTCGTCGTACTCGACGGGATCCATGCTTGTGTGTTTATCTGACGGGTTGTTTATCTATCTACCTATCAAGGTTGGCTCACAAGAAAAGAAAATTGACTCGGCAAAGCATCGCGCTCCATGCCTACGTATTCCCGTCTGGAACGAGAAATCAGAGTCAACGTAGTTCGGCTAACTACGGGTGAAGGGGAAAGGTTGCTCGCCAAGACATCGCGTCTTGTGCCTACGTATTCTCGTCAGAGAAATCAGAGTGAACATAGTTCGGGCTAAAAAAAAGACCACAGGTTGGTTCAAAAGTTTTTTAGGCCCGAGTAGGGTTAACAGATAGTTCTAGCAGGTGGTGTATGTAGCTCGACCATTGGAGACTTAGGCATTACCGTTTGCAGGAGAACTAAGAGTTAACGACACTCTTGTTTATGAAAATGATTTCCTGATTAAGATCCTGAAGGATGAAAAAGGTTTGAAGTGTTTTTTGAGTTTTTTAGAGAAGAAGTGTTTTGAATTTGATTTGCAACTCATGTCGCACTAGAGATTATGACCTAAGAGCGAATGCGCCGTATATCACCCAAAGGGTGTACACTAAACACTCTAGGTCCTTGAGAGGAGGCCCCTCAATTACCATTTCTCAAGTAGCTTAAGGCTCGTAGCGTGCTACACTTGTCATTCTTTATTATGTGTTTTATGAATGTTTGAAGATGAGAAGAGAAGAAGGCACACTAATGGGAGACTTAATCAATCCTAAAGGTTATCATGCAAAGTGGACTTAGAGTTGGGATTCAAAAGGGAACTACCTAATGTTATCATGCATGGTTAGACACATAATGTCTATCATAACCTCAAGAGGCTAGAGAACTTATGGGGAGCATGGAAAAGAAAAGCAAAAGAAGAAGAAGAAGAAGAATGCATATGCAAAGAAAGATGCACACATAAGATGCACAAATAGAATGAAAGTGGGAGGAAAATAGTGTGGGGAAGCAGCCACCACAAGCTCATCTCAACCAAGCATGCATATGGAAATGCAAGAAAAGAGAAGAAGGAGAAGTGCATAAGAATAAAATAAACAAACACAAACAAACTACACAAAGATGTATCAAAAAGTGGGATGAAATGACCTAAGTCAAACAACATCAACCACACCACCAAAATAAACCACAAGGAAAGTAAAACCAAAACCCAAAGCCAAGTGAGGATGGGAAAACAAATGAGGGCAGCAAGGACCCCATAATAGGTACTCAACCATAAGCATCACCCATCAAAAGCAAAGAAGCACCAAAAGTGTCCTCAAGGATTCATCATTTTAGGTATGCTTCAAATACCACCAAAGGAGGGACCAAGCCACCTTAAATGACACTTCAAGGTCATTGGACAGAAGGGAGATGAAGAGAAGAAAGCTCAAAAGCAATTTCAAAACAAAACAAGAAGAAATTCAAGTAAGAGCACAAAGGAAACAAACATGCATCACATAGGAGTTCAAGTTGAAAGCTCAAAAAGAAACACACAAATGAACAAAGGAGAAACAATATCATGGCCTAAAATTGAACCAAAATCATCATTAACATGTTAGCCACATGAAACAAGAGGCATTAAAGGTTCAAGGATCCAAAAAAATGTCATATCCAAGTCAAACTAGGTCAAGGTACATGTGTGAACCTCCCTTGGAGGTAACTTGACTTGCAAGTTACCTCAAAAATAGGAAAATGGTTCAAAAAAATACCAAATAAAATACACAAAGAAACTAAACATGTTAGCAACCAGAGGCCAAAAGCTCAAAGCAACTATCCCCTCAAAGCACCATCAAAAGAAAATAATATTCAAGATTCCACTTTGAAATGGGAGAATCGAGGGTCAAAAGAAAAGCACCAAAAGTCAACCAACCAGGGGCAAAATGGTCCTCAAAAATTGTTCAACTCATCATGGATATGAGGATCAATTTTCATTCATTAGACCCAAAGGAAAAGCAAGAAACAAATAAAAGAACAAACAATACACAATTTAATTCAATTAAAAACACCTCCAATATTTAATTGTATTTAAAAACGAAAAATAATCTGAAAAATAAAACAAAAAATGTCTAAAAATAATAGACATCTCAAGGTTTGTAAAAATATTTTTTGTGGAATTTTTGGAGTATTGGAGCTATTTTTAATTAATTAAAATCAAACCAAAATAAAAAGAAAATATTAAAAAAAATTAAAATGCAAGAATATGTCACCGCCATCAGATCTAATTACTAGTCAAATGATCCAAGCGCCTACAGCGCACCACGCAGGCACTGAGGTACTTAAGTGAAACGGTGTGTTTCACTTAAGATAGGGTGGTCCTCAGTTGACTCCAATACACCATACATCCTAATCCTGAATGTTCAATCAGAAAGTAATCCAATCCTATAATACTCGTGCTGCCACGTACTCAGGTCAATGGTCAGCCAAGTTGACTTTCAATCACATGCGTTGGATACGCTTACTAGGTCAAAGAAGTCACACGGTGTCGCTACCGCGAAAATAAGGTGCCGGCAAAACAGAAGAGTCGCCACCTTTCGTTATTTATCCCTCAGAGCGGGAAAGGAAACGATTGGAAAAACCTGACGAAAAGGTATAAGACAAGGTCATCGCAACCATTGTCTGGGTTCGGGAGTCGGTTACGTAAGGGGAAGGTATTAGCACCCCTCACGTCCATCGTACTCGATGGGATCCACGCTTGCGGTGTTTATCTGACGGGTTGGTTTCACTATCTACCTATCAAGGCCAGTCTGAAAAAGAAAAGAAAATGACTCGGCAAAGCGTCGCACTTTATGCCTACGTATTCTCATCAGAGAATGAGAAATCAGAGTCAACGTAGTTCGACTAACTACAGGTTACGGGGAGGGTGGCTCGCCAATACGTCAGTATTGTGCCTACGTACTCTCAACAGGTATGAAAGATCAGAGCTTACGTAGTTCGGGTAACTACGGGTTACGGGAATTCAGATTCATCTGTTTTATCGAGTAGGGTTAACAAACAGTCCCAGCAGTTTGGTGTACGCAACTCGACCCTTGGAGACTTATGCGTTACCGTTTGCGGTAGAACTGGGAGTTAACGACACTCTTTTCTTCAGAAAAGCTTCCTTTGAATTACGGGCCCACGGGGCAAAAAGGTTTGAAGTTTGTTTTCTGTCTTTTACAGAAGAACTGTTTTTTATGGATGTTTGCAACCAATATCGCACTAGAGACTGTGACCTGAGAGTGAATGCGTCGCATGTCACCCAAAGGGTGCCATACTAAACATCCAGACTGTTGAAAAGAAACTCTCCAACAATCCTTTCTCACATAGCTTAAGGCTCGTAACGTACGACGTCAGTTAACCTTTATTACTATATTTTAATTTGTTTTGAGATGAGAAGAGAGCGAACAGGCTCAACTAAGGGGAGACTATCAAGTCCTAATGTTGTCATGCCAAGGATTCATCCTATGATTGAGGTTTGAAGCAGGGAACTCCTAGAAGTTGTCATGCATAGGTGTTGCACCCTAAAATTTGCTCAACCTTATTCACTTGGTTTATGTTTCAATATCATTTGCATATAGAGTCATGTACATAGGTTACTCACCTGCATAGCATAAGCATAGCAAGTCATTCAACAGGGGACCAGTCATTATTCTCTTCTCTAGAGGCCTATCAAGAGGCTATTATTCAAATTCAACCTCATTCAAGTCATCAGAAAGAATTGGGAAGCTATCAAGCCAGCAGATCAAGCATTGAGTATATCTCCTAATTGAGGGTGTCTGAGGATCAACAAAGAAATTGTGAGCTATGGGCTGAGCATGGGGAGTATCTAGATATCATAAAGAGCTTATAAAGTCATTTGAAGAAGAAGACAAGTCCTTGGTGTGATCACAAGAATTGCAGTTGAAGACAGTCAACTAGGGTTTCATCTGGGGTCAACTCTAGGTCAACTCTAGGTCAATTGACTGATTAAAAGGCATTAAGGTCTATTGGAGAGATGTGGGGTTCATCATTTGACATGTAGAAGAGGATATGCTGATATGCCAAGAAGAATTCAAGAGAAATCAAGGAGAAGAGGAGTTTCTAAATTAGGGTTTCTGTGTAAAATCCCCTAGTTTAGGTCAAATTTCCAAGCAAGATAAGTCAAAATGCAAGCTTCAAATGGATCCTTGGCCAACATGGAACTTGTAGGGGATCTCAATACCTTTAATTTTAGTGGTGGAAGACATTAAGGAGATTTATAGAATTCAAGTTATGGTCCTTGCAAGTTACAGGTCATCTGAGGTATCTGAAATTTTGCCTGTGAAAGTGACTTGACTTCCAAGCAATTTTTACCCCTCAAGGAGATTTCAAATGAATTTCTGGTCAACATAATAATTGTTCCTCATTGTCTTAGCTTTATATAATGGTATAGTATGCCTTCATATGATTTGTGGAACTCAACTTATGGTCTTGGCAAGCAAAGGGTATTTTGGTCATTTGAGAATTACAGGTCATTTCAACCTATGCCCAAAATTCATACAAGGAAGCTTCAAATGGAAAACTTTACAACATAAAACTTGTTCCAAATGACATTTTGAGTCTAGAAAAGTGACCATGAGAGATTGGAAAGATTCATAGCACAAGGTTTCAAAATTGTTGGATTTAATGAATAAAAATGGACTTAAAAATGAGATTTTTCATATCTTGGCCAAATGAAGCAAAATTATAGGTCATTTTGAATGGAAAGATCATTTTAAAGACATTGGATAAAGTAGAATTTTGAGCTTAGTTCATATTTTGGGAGTTATCCATGGTTACTTGTAATGGAAGATACATAAACCAAATTCAAGGGAAAGAATGCAAGGGAAGCTTCTCCAAGTTTCTAGGAGATTCTATGCTCACCTATATATTGATATTAGATGGTTCATGCCATGGTTGGTGATTACCTTTTCTCAAAACCCCAAGTTTCATTCACTTTCTCCATTTTGCAAAAGTATCTTAAACTCTCTCAAATCTCCCTCAATTCTCACACTTCTTGATCTGATCTTCATCACCATCATCCATAGATTACAATTCTCATAAGAATTTGGTTGAATTGAGCAAGGATAGTGCTATACAAGTTTCATCATTCAAGGTGCAAGAAATTGGAATCACATGATGCAAGGAGTTTGAGCCAAGATCTTTGCATACAGAATCAAAGTGGTAGTGTGTGGATCAATTTCAAGTCCCTGCAAGCATTGATTCAAGGGTTTCCATAGTTGTATCTCCATTTTAAACCAGGTTGGTATCTCTGCTCGATTTGCATAGTTTAGTCAACATGATAGGGTTTTGTTAGCTTATACTGGTTAAGTTAGGTTAGATGATGATTTCCACAGAGTTTGGACAAGTTTCATGGAGTTTGACCAGAGTGCACCAATTCTGTTAAGGTTCATAACACATGGAATATAGCATGATAATTCTCTTTATATGGCTTGAAATGATCAGGGTGAGGTGTAGATTAGGTTAGGATAAGTTTTGGCAAGAATTGAAGCATTTGATAGCAGGTGAAAATGGTGAATTTCATCTGTTACACCTATCGGGTTTGGAGCTTGGATGAGTTTTAGAAGGATCTAACACCATAGCTGTGTAGAGGGTGAGGAGGAGAGTGTTTTTTGTCTTTGGATCGTGTTAAGTCATGGAGAGACAAGGGAGAACGAAGGACTGGAAATCTATGCATGGAAGTTGGAATTTCAGAAACCCTAGAATCCATTTGGGGACGATGATGGCCATCCGTTGGATCATCCATTTGACCTTGACTCTGAGCCCAATCGTGTGGCTGTGGTTTAAAGAAAAAACGGAGGGAAACTTCAAACCATGAAACGCCCCGTTTCATTTATTCCATCAGACTGGGCTTCAAATTTCATTGCTAATGACACCTCCAATAACCAAGCCCAACGTAAATGAACTGGAATTAATGCTATTTGCACCGTTCTCACCTTTTTTATTTTTTTTTGTTGGTTTCTGATTGCTTCATGGGCCTAGTGATTCTTGATATTCACACCTCCCAGCTGGTGGCCCACCTGAGATTATAACTGAGCGCCACTGCTATTCTCACCCCTCCCATTTAATTTCTATATTTTGTCATTTTTATTTCCTTTAATATTTTTGCATCTTTAAAAAAATCATAAAAAATAGAAAAATGCATATTTTCAATTGATTCTTTTTGCATTAATTTCTTCAAAGAGTCTAGAAAATTATGAAAAATAAAAATTGCATTTTCTTTTTCATTTGATATTTTTCCCATATTTTCCAAATAAATAGCATTTTAAGGTGTTTCATTTCATGCATGATTTTGTTAATTTTGGTTCTAATAGTTGCTATAATATTTTTTGTCCATTCTTTTTAGGTTGATTACTAGACATTGTTAGTTTGTGCATGCAATTTAGTTCCCATTTTTAGGAATTAATTTTAGGTGATTAGTGTACGTGTGAACAACATGAACAAAATTAGGGTTTTAAATCAACTTAGGTGAAATAGTTTAATTCTTTTAGGATAGTTTAATTTGATTTTTGGGGTATGGACTATAGGGGTTATGGGTATAGGATAGATCCCCTTAGAAATCACTAGGATTCCCCTACTGCTATTAGTATGTACTGCTATATTTGATTGAATGGTGTGGTGTGCCCTCTGGGGATTATTGATTTGTCTGTGTGGGTATTGGGATTGTCTGGGGATTGGGGAAGCTGAAGACTTGTGATGTTGAAGCCATTGGAGATCCAGAGACTGAAGAACAACTTCCAGAGTTGATGAGGAGATTCTTGCTAGCAGCTGTTGTGGAGATTAGGGTTTAGGAGCTAGGCAGAGATCTAGATTAGAAAGCTTGATTCTCAAACATGGAAGGTCTTGTCTGCCTCCATTCCTCTCTGTGATACAGAGTCTCTCTAAGACACTCACCCCCTTCCTTTGGAAGGCTTGGTGCTACTGTCTAAGGGATAGAACTCTTGAGAGAAAATGTCTTATGTGTTAATAGCAGTTGGTTTGCCACCCTTGGTAGTCAACTAATTGCTTAACACCCAATCCACTCTGGTGATTGATCCCTCAGCTTGGAGGATGAGACTTGAAGAAAAGCCATTGTAGACTGAAGATTGGTGACCAAAACCCTTTCCTGAAGACTATGGAGATGGAGATTGATGCTTGCTGAAGCTAGAAGTCAGATGTTGTTTGCAGAGCTGCTGTGGCTGTTTATTTTTGCTGTATTTCATTCTTGATGTATTGATTGGTTTTCCTGACTGTATTGTTTGCTGTTTACCCTGTTGGGTTGAAAGTGAAGCCTGTTCACTTTTGCCTATTGTTTTTCAGGTTCGAGGTTGAGTGGGACTCCCTTGCCTCGCTTGTATTGCTGAATCCATGCATTTTACTGTTTTACTGTATATATCTGATATTGTTTCTGTTTCTGTCTATTCCCTTAGGATCTCTGTTTCTCTCTGCGCAAGAGAGGAGCATGATAGGCACTAGGTCTTAACCCATGCATGATAACATTAGGTTAGTTTGATTCCCTTCGCAACCGTAGGTTAGAATTCTGTCTCTTCTTCCTCAAAACAAACAGAAAAACACAATAAGATTTCAAACACAATAAAAGACACTTCTTCCGTAAAAGAATGTGAACTCATCAAGACGTCATTTTTGTCCGCCGGGACTGTTAATCAGAAAAACCTTTTTCAGAAGGAATAAAATCAATCAAGACAAACCTGTGTCTTCCGTGGCCCGAACTACGTTTGCTCTGATCTTTCATGCTGTATGAAAGTACGTAGGCATAGGATGCGATATCCTAGCGAGCAACCTTCCCCTCCTTTCCCGTAGGTAGGCGAACTACGTTGACTCTAATTTCTCGTTCCAGACGGGAATACGTAGGCATAAAGTGCGATACTTTGCCGAGTCATTTTATTTCATTTTATTTTCTTTTTAACCCCTGACCTGTAGAGTAGATAGAAATAACAATCCATACCCGAAAACAAGCGTGGATCCCGTCGAGTACGACGGACGTGAGGGGTGCTAATACCTTCCCCTTGCGTAACCGACTCCCGAATCCAGGTTTTGGTTGCGACGACCATACCTTTCCCGTGTTGTGCGAGGTTTACTCTGAGCGTTTCCTTTCCCTCCCGTGGGATAAATAACGCACGGTGGCGACTCTTCTGTTCAGCCGGCGCCGATTTTCGCAGTAGCGACAATAGGTTTCAACCTAAAGTTCTAATCATCACTTCCTTATCAAAGGAAGTGGGATTCCTAGGGGATCATGTCAATGATATACAGAAACAGATAAAGCATCAGCTTAAACAGTAGACACATATACAGTAAACGACTGTAAAATGCATGCAATGCAAGTGAGGGAGGAAATGTGTGTGGGGCATCAGCCTCCACATGCTCATCTCAACCTCAAGCCAGATATGAATAACTGTTATCATACAGAAGATAA
Organism: Lathyrus sativus; assembly: GCA_963859935.3. Taxonomy (NCBI): domain Eukaryota; kingdom Viridiplantae; phylum Streptophyta; class Magnoliopsida; order Fabales; family Fabaceae; genus Lathyrus; species Lathyrus sativus. The sequence continues at coordinate 306,399,644 of OZ012735.1, read as the reverse complement.
AATGCTATCAAGCAAAATAGGAGCAATTGCAATCATACAGAAGAAATGAAATGCCATCAGGCAAAACACAAACCACATAGGCAAGGGAGCAGGGCTCTACTGAATACCCGCAAGCAAAGCCATACAGTAAAAATACAAGCAGAGGGAGCAACTCAACCTCTAGTGCAATCATGCTCCTAGCTTACATCAGTCTAAATATGAACTTATTCTAATGCATCAAGCAAATCAAACAAGTCACACCAATACAGTTGCACAGAAAGAAAACAGACAGTCAAGAAAACAGATCAACCACAACTTTACAGCCAAGCAGTCCTCTGAGAGCAGTTCAATCCTCAGACTTCAACTGCTCTTCAAAGCTATCATCTTCAATAGCAGGTGTCAACTTGCTTCTACAAGCTTCTAACACATCAAACATAAGTATCAACTTGTTCCCTCTTCTACAAGCCTCAGCTCTTCAGTCAATTCCACCTCCAGGCTTCATTCCTAACTACAAGTATCAACTTGTTCTTTCAGGGAATCAGTGCATCAACATAAGTATCAACTTATCCTTTATTCCTCAAGCCTTAGCTCTTCACTCAATCTCAATTGGATCTTCTTCACAAGTGTCAACTTGTTCTTCTTGGCCTTCAAGCTTCAGCTCTCCCTTCTTTACTAGTATCAACTAGTTCCTCTTCATCTACAAGCTTCAGCTTCTCAGAATAATCTCCAACCACAAAGAAGTATCAACTTCATCCTTCAATATTCTTCAAGCAGGGAACTCCATCCTCTAGCAAGGGAGAAAGATTCATCTATCAAGAGTAAAGTTTGGATGATTGGTAACAGAGTGAAGACCAAAGGTCACCACTAAGCCTCCTGTCATCAGAGAAAGGGACCCTCAAAGGTTCTACCAACATGCAAAGAGCCCCACATCCTACCAAAGGAGGGATGAGGCCTTTACAAGGGGACCTTACATCATAGGGAAGAATGGAAGTGATCAACATCATCCATGTTTATGAAGGAAGAGAATCTATCTAGAAGCTCTTCCTACAAACCCTAATCTTAACACCTAAACAAAACTATACCAAAAGGAGGGAAGATCATCACATCCAAGCCTCTTCAAGCAATCCAATGCATCTTCAACTTGCCTTCATCATCATCCAAGAGCAAGAGAAACAAAACCCTAATCTAAGGGAACTAAGGAAGTTAATCTAGTTGAATTAGTGCCCTAGAATCATCTAAAACTAGCACTTAAACTAAAATCAAGCAAAAATAGAAAACTACCTTGTAAATTCCTACAAAAATTCCTAAGGGATCCTAATTCAATCATGAATCTATCCTACAAAATCAGAGGTTGAATCATCCACCAAGTTCTAAAAATAAAATCTAAACCACAAGGTATCAACCATAAACCCTAAAAATGGAGCTCCTAAAGTTTCAACCTAGAACTACCACTTATGTTCATCACAAAAATGTGAGAAACATCTATGGGGAGCATGCATATCTATGCTAACTACTCACAAAAAAATAAGGCCAAAATCATCATCACATGATCAAACCAAATTCACCAATATCAAGCATCAAACATGATTATTTTAATATCAATTAAAATGTAAAAATTCCCATAAAATCAGAAAATGCATGAAATAAAAATATTTTTTATCTAAAAAATACTAGATTCAATCATGAATCCAATGCAAAAAGAATGGTATTAATTGAATCATTTTTCCATTTTTTATGAATTAATCAATAACCATGCATAAAATGAAAAAATAATGAAAATCAAAAGAAAATAAACAAATGCACGGTGCAGATAGTAAAAGGAATCAGTTCATTTTAACAATTGGGCCACAAAGGGGGTGTGGGTATCACTTATTTCACAAAGCCCAAAACCAGCTGATTAATGAAACGCTGCGTTTCATTATTGTTCAGAAATCCTTCACAAAAAAGAAGCACGCGTGGCCGTTGGATGAAGTCTTTGGTCCAAGTCAAACCATGATCCAATGGCCCTGGGATCATCTTCCCCAATTCAAACCTCTGAAACTCAGGCCACCTGCGCGCCCAAAGTCACCGCCGGTGACATTCTCCGGTCGTCTTCCTCAACCCTAACTCTCTCCACATGCCTCCATTCCAAGAGGTCTCTACATGAATCTTACCCCAATTTTCACAAGGAATCCACTCATGCCCTTAATTCAATCTAAATCCTCAAGATTTGCAAGAACCACATCTCACCCGAAAATGGTAACAACCCTAATTGGTCACTAACTCTAAAATTAATGATCTAAAAACCTTCCTACATCAATCCTCAATGCATCTAACATCCTAATTCCTCTTAATTCTGACTAAATCAAGCTGGAGATTGAAAGTTACTAACCTGAAAATTTCGTGTGCACAGAAGTAGTAAACCTTCAAATCAAGCCCTCAAATGCTCCAGATTCCTTCAGTGAATCAATTCCAAGCTTCTGTATGCAATAAACTTAATTGAAATGGCTTCAATTCTTGGATTCGAATATGAGTTGTAGGTGAAGAAATCTGAGATCAAGAACACCAATCAGCCACGAATTCGCCTTGATTATGATCTGGAATCATTCCCTAGCATCCATGGAAGAGATTGCAATCAAGAAAATGGATGGAAAGTGAAGAAATTGGTGTAACCGAATTCAGTTGCAAGCAAGAATTTTCCAATCTCAATCTCTACTCTCTCCTTCAATCATCACCAACCTTGGCCTTGGATCATCTCTATTCAATATATAGGACATGTATGGATGATCTAGAAAGCTCTAGATCCTTCTAATGAGAAATTCAATTTCTCATGTCATGAAGATTTCAATCTCATGCCATGGTATGCACAATTCTACTAGCAGCTTGAAATCACCCTCATTCCCTTCCAATTTCTCTCCTAATGATATTTGGGATGTGTTTGGATTGAAAGAGGCCTTGGTCATGCCTTGAATTTTGGTTTGGCAAATGTTACTTTTGATGTAAGTAACTACTTTTCAAAGCAAGTCCACAAATTAAACTTCAATTAAAAAATGTGGAAAAACCAATGTTCTTAAAATGTGTTTTAGAATCAAAATGACATATTACATGCCTTGGTTTGGACATGTAGATCAAAAATACCAATTTCCAACTTTGGTCCATTTGAAAATCATCCTTATTTTAGGTCATTTTTGCAACTTTGAGCTACAAGCAATTCCAACATCTCATGACCTCTTGGTTAGCCTTAAAACATCATTTTGAACAAGTTTGATGTTGAAGATTTTCCCATTTGAAGCTTGGAAATAGGAGTTATGGCCTTATGGTTGAAATGACCTATAATCTCCAAATGACCAAAATGCCCTTGACTTGTCAAAGCCATAACTTGAGTTCTACAAATCCTATCAAGGACTTATAGTACTTTATAGAAAGATAAGAGGATAAGGAACAACATTCATGTTGACCAAAAGTTCATAGGAATCATCCTTCTAGGGCAAAAGTTTCATGCAAGTTAGATTACTTTCAAGCCCCCAAATTCACATACCTCAGATGACCTGTAACTTGTCAAAGTCATAACTTGAGTTCTACAAATCCTATCAAGGACTTCTAGCACTCCAATTAAAGCTAAGATCATGCTCTACAACATTCATGTTGGGGTAATATGAGATAACAATCACATCTTGAGCTAAATTGCCTTGAAGATAGGGGTCAAACTAGGGGATTTTACACTATCAAGCCTTAGAAACCCTAGCTTGAAACTTCTCAAACTCTTCAATCATGATGATTTAACCTTGGAATCATCCTTATAACATCTCAATGTACCAATCCATGATCACATGGCTCTTGAATTAGGTCTCAACCTTCTCCAAATCATCTGTTGACTTAGGGTTGACCCAGTCAAACCCTAATGGCACCACTCATGGTTGAGCCTTCTTAATCTTGCACAATGACCTGTCTAGGCTTCACGATGGCTTTCAACACTTCTCATGATCTCTCTCAAGACCTCAAGTCTAACTTCATGGCTTCAGAATCATCTGAGGACTTCCCACAACTCTCAAGTTAGGAGACCTACACACTTGGTTTCAACCACTCTCTCTGAGGATCCTTCAACTTCTCTGACAAGGATATCAACCCTTGAACACCTGAATGACCTTCTTATCTAGCTTCAAAGTCTTGCATAGCTCTTGATTGGTAATCATACCTCTTGATCTCCTGCATCCATGTCAATGAAATGCAAATGATAATGCTAATGTGCATGAAATGGAACATAAGCTAGGTAAAGAAATGCTGGGAAAATTTTGGGGTGCAACACACGGATCTAACGACCTCTTCATCATCGTCTACCTTTTGAATCCCAGAATTGAGAGGGAACTCAGGTGGTAGCCGGAGAAGACTCCGGTCGTCTTCTCCGGCGAGGGGAAAATTACCAGGACATGAAACTTCACCAAATCCAACAATTAAGACATCAATCTCTTCCTCTCTCCATATAGATCAATCTGACATGATTCTTTTTCATTTTTATCCAAGATCCAAGCCTACACGAAGCTCAACAGAAATGGTTCCTCAGCAAAAATTCTCTCCAATCCTCAAATTCTTGATACCAATCAAAACTACACACTATATTGATCACGAATCTATGATTAAATCTTGATTTCAACCAAGAACAAGCCTAAACCGAATCATCAAAGTTTGGTTGCATCATCAAGAAACCTCACCAACAACCATGATTCTAATCCTAAATCCATCTAGGAATTCACTGATCCTAACCACATGTAAAATCTACTCTAATTGATCATAATTACAGAGAATTTTGGAAGGGAAGAAACCTGAAAAAAGCTTTACACAGGAACACGATTTGATGATGAAGCTTGCTTAAATCAGTCCAGAATCACTCAATGATGAATGTTGAAGCTATCTTGAGGCTTAATTCTTCTTGAAATGGCTTGAATCTCCAAATCCGATTCTCACTTGCAAGCTCCAAATTCTCCACTGATCCAACTGAAATTCCCTCCAAAACGCATCCAACTTCATCCAATCATGGTCTAGAGTTTATATACAAGCTGTTTGGATCCATCTCAGGCCCATTCACGGCCCACACAGTCCAATCCAACTATCACTTTTTCTTCCATTTTTCACTTCATGACAGTTACGAAAAATGGCCTTGTTCAACCTCCAATTGTGTTCAAATTCATTGCTAGTGATGTAAGGAGAATGAATGGCTATGATTCAGCCCTTGATTTCAATCAATGGTGGATGTAAGTGGTGTTACTTATTCTTGAAATAACATGAAAATTGGCCATGAAATAAGTCTCATCTTGCAATTCCAATAATGCCAAAGATTTTAAAACATCAAATACACTCAAAATATGCACAAGTTTGCATAATTTTGAGCCAATATGAATTAATTTGAATTTTCCCACTTTAATGCCTTTAAAATGCCCTTTTGCAAAATTTCCTTCAACCAACTCTCATTCCTATCCATATCAATGAACCCTTGATGCTTGGTTGAGTAAATAACATCATTTTGAACAAATTTCAAGTTGGACAAATCTTCATTTGAGGTATGCATGATGGTGAAATGGACCTATAATCCAAAATGACCCATAACCTTACTTTCCCAAAATACCCTTGACTTGTAAGTCTCATATCATGAGTTCTACAAATCCAAATGAGGACTTCTAGTACTCTTTGGAAAGCTAAGATCATGAGGAACAACATTCATGTTGGCCAAAAGTTAAGGAGAAACATCCTTCTAGGTCAAAAATGGCTTGAAGTTGGTTGACTTTTGTTGACCAAAATCACATTCATCTGATGACCTGTAACTTGTCTGGATCATAACTTGAGTTCTATACATCCAATCAAGGACTTCTAGTACTAAAAAGAAAGCTAAGAACATGCTCTACAAGTTCCATGTTGGTCAAAAGTTGATATGAAACTTGTATCTTGAGATGGGTGGTCTTGAAGTTAGGCACTAAATAAGGGATTTTACCCTGAGAACCCTAATTTAGTAACTTCTCACACACTTGATCCTTGATGAATTGAACTTGAAATGATGTCTCATGTATCTTAACACAACATACCATGACCATAGAGACTTGGAATTTAGTTTTAATCTCCTTCAATTGCACAACTAACTGAGGATTAGCCAGATGAAAACCCTAGATGCAACACCTTCAACTGTAACCTTTCACACTTAGCACAAACACTTGGATGAGCTCCAGAATGACCCTCAAGGCACCCAATGAGCTCTCTAAACATATTATATCCATACTCATGAATTCACAATCCTCTGATGATCTTCAATAGGCCTCCAAGTTAGGAGCTAACCCACATACATCCATCCATCCTTTCACAAGACTATTGACCACTTCAAGATGTCCTGATGACCATTCAAGCTTGAATAACACCCCTTTCTTAGGCTCAATACTCTGAGAAGACTTCTCTTGCTATGCACAACCCCTTTATCCCCTATTAAAAGAACAATGCTATGCAATGCAGATGCTAGAACAAAATGAAATGAAACATAAACCAAGTTAAGAAAAGGTTGGGCAAATTTTGGGGTGCAACAACCTAGAGCTGAAGTCTTGGGCTTGAGCAGGAATACTCAGTGCATGGAATTTGGAGCAATAACTCTTGGTCAGTGGGGTACAAGCAGAGAGGCTTGTTTCATGTGATATGGAGCAGAAGTCTTGGAATAGGAGCCTGAGCAAGGAAGTCTTTGGTTTGTGGAACCTGAGAAGGAAGTCTCGAGTGAGGAGCTTAAGCAAAAGTTTTGGACCTTGGGTCTGAGTAGGTGCAAAAGTCTTATGCAGAATGCATAAGCAAATTGTAATCATATTTTTTATTATAGTGAAAATCTCTTGTGAAGCAATGGTGAGTTTTGCTTCATTAACAAAACGGATCTGCTACATAGCAGCCATCATAGCTAAAGCGTCGGCGATGTGATTCTTGGATCTTAGCACATGCTTGAAGGTTATCTCGTCGAAATAATCGATCATTTCCATAATATAAGCTATATATGGGATTAATTTCTCATCTCTGGTCTCCCATTCACCTTTGATTTGGTAGACAATTAAAGCTGAGTCACCACTCAATTCTAGAATTTTGATGCGAAGATCAGTTGTTGCTTCTAGTCCCAAAATGCAAGCTTCATATTTAGCAATGTTGTTAGTACATTCAAAACACAATCTTGTTGTGAAAGGAGTATACCCGCCAGCTGGGTTCATCAAGATGGCACCTATACCATGCCTCTTTTGGTTGGAAGTACCGTCAAACATCATTTTCCATCGGGAACCAGGTTCAGGACCTTCATCTGGGTCTGGCTCTTCGCAATCTTTCTTGATTAGCATGATGTCCTCATCCAGGAAGTCAAACTTGAGAGGCTCATAATCTTCTACTAGATGATCAATGAGGTAATCTAACAAGATGCTACCTTTGATAGACTTTTGAGCGACGTACTCTGGCAAGAGTATATGCCAACGGGCGAGCCTTCCTGTCTGAGCAGGCTTCTCAAAAATATACTTTATTGGATCCATCTTGGAAATTAGCAAGGTGGTATGACATATCATGTATTGCCTTAGACGTTTGGCGGCCCAAGTCAAAGCACAACAATTCTTCTCCAAGAGTGAGTAACGACTTTCACAATCGGTGAACTTCTTGCTAAGATTGTAGATGGCGTGTTCCTTTTGTCCGGACTCATCATGTTGACCCAATACACAACCCATAGATCCCTCGAGCACTATCATGTACATGAAAAGAGTTTTTCCTAGTATATGTGGAATTAATATTAGAGGTTCTTGGAGATAACCTTTAATTTTGTCGAAAGCTTGTTGACAGTCTTCATTCCAAATAACTATTTGATCTTTTCGTAACAACTTGAAGATCGACTCACAAATTGGAGTCATGTTGGAGATGAATCTAGAGATGTAGTTTAGTCTCCCAAGGAAACCTCTGACTTGGATTTCTGTCTTTGGAGCAGGCGTCTCTTGGATAGCTTGCAATTTGTCAGGGTCTACCTCTATCCCACGCTGACTGACGATAAAGCCGGGTAATTTTCCAGATCTTACTCCAAAAGTACATTTTGCAGGGTTCAGCCTCAACTGGTATTTCTTGAGCCTTACAAATAGCTTCAATAGGTGATCTAGATGATCCTCTTCACTTTGAGACTTGGATATCATATCATAGACATACACCTCAATTTCTTTGTGCATCATGCCGTGAAATAATGTGACCATAGCTCTCTGGTATGTGGCTCATGTGTTCCTTAAACCAAAAGGCATGACTTTATAACAATAAGTACCCCATGGTGTGATGAACGTGGTCTTCTCCATGTCCTCGAGATCCATCCTTATCTAATTGTATCCTGAGAAACCATCCATGAAAGAGAAAACAACGAATCTAGCAATATTGTCCACTAAGGTATCAATATGTGGCAGAGGGAAGTTGTCCTTTGGACTGGCTTTGTTCAGATCTCTGTAGTCTATACACATTCTAACTTTTCCATTCTTCTTTGGCATGGGCACAATGTTAGCCACCCATTCTGGGTATTTTGATACTACCAAGAAACCTACATCTATCTGCTTTTTGACCTCATCTCTGAGCTTGAGAGCCATATCGGGTCGAGTCCTTCTAAGCTTCTGTTTGACAGGCAGACACTCAGGTCGGAGAGGTAACTTGTGGAAAACTATGAAAGTATCCAAACTAGGCATATCTTGGTATGACCAAGTGAATACATCAACATACTCTTATAGAAGCTTTACTAGTCTCTGCTTGATCTCTGCCCCAAGTGTTGTCCCAATCTTAACTTCTTTTCTATTTTCGTCCATGCCAAGATTAATGACATCAACCTGTTCTTGGTGAGGTTGAAGGTCTGTGTACTCGTACTCAGACATTTTTGCCAACTCATCTAGAATCTCAAAATCTTCATCGTTTTTGTCTTCGACTTGATATATGGGTGAATCAAAGTCAGGAAGGAAAACATAGTCATTGGATTTGATGGGTTTTGGAGTTTCTCTGCATGTTGGAATGGCTTGATTTATTAAAACACACAAAGATAAATGCACAACACAAAAGGAATATATTTTTGCTGGTTTTCAAAAGAAATGTTATTTTCTTTAAAAGTAAAAGCAAAAAAACAGTAAACAAACAAATGAGATATTTAACAAAACATCTTCATTGATTATAATAATTTGAAAGCATGTGGCCCATATAAAATAATCCGATAACCTTGGGCATGGTTATGGAAAGCTTTTTGAAGGAAACTATAAACAAAACAAGCAAATTACTTTGTCACAAGAAAGATGACAGGAATCTCAACAGTCTTCCAATTTCTTAGAGCGACCTCATCATGATATACCAATTGATCAACATAGTCATCCTCAAAATCCTCCTCAGCGGCATTGATTTGGATACCTCCACTGATGAACACCTTATTGATGGTCTTCGGTCATCTCTTGGAAAACTTTTAAGCCTTGCCGTGAGTTGGTTTGTAACCCAACCCTTGGTGGTTCGTCTTCGCTCTTGCTTCCACTGACTAGGTACAGACTTAAACTAAAGAAAATACATAACAAAATGCAGGAAAAATAAAGATAAAATGCTACAATCTGATATTACAAATCCAAAATCTTCTTCATTAATCCACCAAATACAGGGAGGAAATTGCTTCTTGCCCAAGCAAAAGGTTGATCTGAACCTGGGGCTTGCATATTTTGAAAGATAGAACCTCTGATTGAATCCTTTCCTTTACCTTCTCTTTGAGAACATATCACTCTTCAATGTCATGGCCAGGTGTTACTTGGTGGAACGCACATAAAGCATCAGTCTTAAAGTAACTCATATGGGCCTGAGGGATATTTGGTGGAATTTCTTTCTTGATCAATCCATTTTGTAAGAGTATAGGGAACAACTGGGCATAGCTCACAGGAATACCTCTGGATTCATCACTTCGTTCTGACCTCTAATTGGTAGAGGAAGAAGAACCATCATGTCATTGGGATATAACCAACTCATTAACCAAATTTGTAAAGTTCCGTTTAGAAGCCTTCAAGCTTGCTACTTCATCTTGAAGCTTTTGATTTTCTTGCTCCCGAGTATCTATCAAATCCTTAATGGCGGCAGAGAAGGCCTCCATGTTAGTCTTTAAAGCAGAAATTTCTTCTCGAAGTTCCTGATTCTCTTCTTCCAAACTGTCCATCTTTGTTCGAGATTGAGCCTTAGTGTTGTAAGGATGTGAAGGATTCAGTGTGACCGGCTGGAGGTAAAACAACATAGAATAAGCCACAGAACAGGAGAATGCATATGTAGTGCTTATGAAATGCTAATGCAAATGCAATGCTAACATTCAAAGAAGACCCAAAATCATGTTTACAAACATTAATAATGGAGGAAAGAGCAAAGCAAAGTGACTTTTCATTAAAAAATGAAAGTTTTACAGGAAAAAGAAGTACACATCCAAAGCCCAAGTGTGGACATAAATTACAAGATTAAAAGTTGAAACTGAGAGGCCTAATCTTCCAAAGTTCTTCATTCTCTTGAACAGCCATGAAGTGTTTATCCTCCCACATCTTCTTCTCCTTTTCGTCTTTGACTAAAGCATCCTTCAATTCCTCCAGAGAGAAGGGTTCTTTCGGAGTTGTCAGAGTAGACTCAAAGCGAGTGTAAAAAATCTTTAAGGCTATCTCTTTGGACCAAAGAAGATACGTCTCTGAAATAGTAGAGTCTGGATGCCCATGAGCAGTCATCCCTTGGGTATTAAGGTGATGCAATTTATACTCAATTTGTGCTTTGAGATTTAGGTTTCTCCCTTCTTCAAGAAAGATTCTTTCTAAGAGGATCGGATCAGGATCTTCCTTTGCAAGAGGATAACCTAGCTGACGGCGAGCTAGGATGGGGTTATAACTAATACATCCTTTTGTGCCAAGAAAATGCACATTAGGGAAATCCCCACAGCTGTGAATCATGGTAACCCCCTCATACATGGGATCGTACCAATGGATATCATAGTGTCTGATCAATAGAAGCTTTTCTGTCCAAGCAATATTGTCCTTTAGAATCCATAAAGAGATCTTCCTTGGCAAATGTGAAATAAACCACTTGTGAAGGAGATCTATACAACAAGTAATTGGCTTTCTCCATGGGAGTTCTTTAGATGAACGGAGAAGTATGCGTCAGCTAGCAGGGTGGGAATAGGGTTCATGATCAGAAATAAGTTGATGGAATTCAAGTCTATGAATTCGTTAGCACTTGGGAACAGAAGGAACCCATAAATCAATAAGGCCAAGATAACCTCAAAGATTTCTGCATCTTGCTTATCAGCGTGAGCCTTATCTCTTTCCATCAAAGGTCTTTCTTGCAAACCAGAGAATGGATGAAGAGTGACACATAATCCCATCAAAGAAAAATATTCTTCCAACATCGGTAGCAGCTGGTAGTCTGGAAACATGAAGTAATGGTAAATGCGGTCGTAGAACTGAACAAGCTCCATTAACATCTCCTCATCTACTTGGAGCTCCAATAGAGGTAGAAGTTTCCCATACTTGTTGCTGAACGACAAATAATCTTCCACTAGGCCTCTTAGTATTCTCAGATTCTCCAACTTTAGGCTTCTGAATGTGCATTTGGGAGTTGTCTTCTTTCTTGAGTCCATTACAATGTCTGCAAAAAAAGTTAGGGCTCCTTTGAATGTTAACAAAAACAAAAATGCAATTGGTTTTAAGAAACTCAAAAGATTGATTTGCAAAAGGAACACTTTTTGGAACAAAACCTTACTTCATTAATATTGGAAAAAGTTACAACTTTAAAGTACAATACAAGAGACTAAAAGGAAAATGACTAGGCCCTAGAGTCTCCACAGAGTCTAGCTAGAAATGTCCTATCTGCTCATCCTCTTTTGTCTTTTCAACTCTGCATTCTCCAATACTAGCTTATCGACGATTCCTTTCCAAGCACCAGATGTAGGTAGGATGTCAGAGTACTCATGGGTACTAAGCACGGGTTGAACACTAAAGAAAAATAAATTCTCTTGTGCCACGTATCTGTCAATAACCCTTCTTTTAAGCAACTCAATCAAATCATCCTTCTCTTTTAGTTGTCTCTTCATTTCCATCTGCTCGAAATGAATGACATGGTACTTCCCCTCTCAAGTATCTCGCTCAAGATTCAATCTAGGCAACGTTTCTTGGTATTCCTCCATTTTCTCAACAGGAATGATAGAGGAAGAAACAACAATAATCTACAAAGGTATCTCTAGGAGATAAGGCATCTTGTGATGACGGGCTCTAGCACAGATCCATTGCGTGAAAGGCTTAAATGCTATACAGCTTTTCTTCCCTAGATCAGTCTTGGTCTTCTTGTGGGTGATCTTCCAAGCATCTGAAATGCTATCCCTAAATCTCATACTAGCTTCTGCATTGAGGTAGAAGAAACCTGTTAATAGGACATTGCTAGGCGTTTCCTTCATGGGAAACCCAAATTGTCGTCTTGCAAGGATATGGTTGTAATTTATTCCTCCTCGTACACTAAAAAGAGGCACGTTGGGAAATGAACCACAACTGTCGATGATCGGTCCTTTGTCGTAAGCGGAATCATACCAATGTACATCGGTCTGAGTCAGAACCAAGAGCCTTTGAGACCACCTTAATCTATTTGGATTTTCCTTGAAAAGGTCGGTTCTCGACAAATATGTAATAAACCATCTATACAACAGAGGAGCACAACATAGGATAGTCTCATATCCTTTGAGAGTCCTATAGTGAATAGAATGGTACATATCTCCAAGCAGAGTAGGTACAGGATTACCAATGATGAAAATCTGGATAGCGTTGATGTCAACGAAATTTTCTTCTTCGGGGAAGAGAACCAAACCATAGATGAGCAATGCAAGGACTGCTTCAAAAGTATTTAGGCTATTTTCTTTGGAAATGAGAGCAGCTTTTCTTATTAGAAATTCAACAGGAAGACATCTGAGTCCATACTTAGAGGTGAGATTGGCTTTGACCTCGAAAGCTTCTAGGTGGATGGCATTTGCAATGTCCTTTGGTGAATGGAACTTCTCCAAACCACTTAACGACTTCTTATCCAATACTTCTAGAGTCGGGATGAGCTGATAATCAGGAAAGGTGAAACAATGATATAGGGGGTCATAGAATTGTACAAGAGTGTTGAGAAATCCTTCTTGTATCTTGATCTTGACATGTCCCAATAATCTTCCATATCTCTTTCCAAAATATTCAGGACAAGACATTAAGGCCACCAATTTCTTTAATTCTTTCAAATCTGGTTTCTTGAAGTTGTACTTCCAAGTGTTTCTTTTTCCAAATCTATGACCTAAGGTTTTTTTGCAATAAAGAAAACAACTGAGTTTCTTAAAACCAACTGCATGAATGCTTATGATGGGATGATGATGTACAAGCAACACATACGTAAGTATTCACATAGTCACATATATAATGCATATGTATACAAACAAATCCTAGGTTTGGGTTACAAGCATGGAGCCATGGTATACCCTTCCCAACTGACATGTACTATGGTTTATTTATACCTGCACAACGGGTTCTACAAAAGTTCCCAGAATCATCGATAAATCCTTCGAATATTATCAACCTACATGACTACTCATGTGAGCCAAAAATATTCTCAAGATAAACTCGTCTGAGTGTAGTATTGCGTATCAACCATTCGAGACTACTCCCTTAAAGTCAATGCATTACATCCTAAAAGGCCAAGTGGGGTGAGTGGGTAGCTAAAAGGTTTCTCAGTGTCACGGACTCACAGGTTAGAAAAAGTAATGAACGTATAACTACTCATACGCCATCAGTAATCCCAAAGGGGCCTCGACTGAGCGCGGTTACATCATATGTCAAACATGTTAGGATTACTCCCAACCATCAACTATTGATCATACCACAATTCTATCGTAGGTGTACACTCAAGTCCGGGCTAGGACTTATCTCACCTCTCAAGGTAGCAACCCAATGCACATATGCAATATAAGAGGTATACAGATATTCACAAATATACATGTATAAAGGAAACAAACACGATCAAAACATAATTGCAAACAAGATGGGCTTAACCCTCTACAAAACATAATCCCCAGTGAAGTCGCCATTTATGTTGCGGTGAGAATCGGATATTAAGTTATTAATTAACTTGAATCACAAATCTTTAAATATTCACCACCGAGTTTTAATTTATCCAAAGGAAAGCGTAAAGATCGAAGAAAACTCTAAGTGCGCTACGTAACAATGAAGCTAAGAGATCGGGGGTTGGTTATACTAAGGGAAGGTATTAGCACACTAAGTATCTGTAGTATTCTACAAGAGCCTCTTGTTTGGTAATTGTGTTTGTGTTAATGTCTGTTTGCTAATGATTATGTCCTAAGGTAAAGACCTATGGGAATATACACTAAGTATGCTCGCCAAGACGTCGCATCTCGTGCCTACGTATCCTAACAAGGATGGAATCAGAGCAACCGTAGTTCTCCTAACTAGGGAGATAAATCTTGACTATGGTCAAGGTTCAAGGTGAATAAGCATCCATAACAATGACACTTATATAGAGTTAACAAACTTTCTCAATCTAAGTTGAGATTAACTGGGGGTTAGACTTTAACAAAAGTCAAAAGGGAAAATGTGAGTACCCATAACATTGGTACACACATAGAGTTAACAAACTCTAGGCCTATGTTCTAAGTTGTAGGATTCTTAATAAGGTGTGCTGAAGATCTTGACTTGACAATCTCAAAGGAATAAGGTTATTTAAAAGTACTAATGACTCTAACAAGGTCAAAGGTAGATTAAAACAAATGAGTTATCTATGAAATTGAGTCAATAGAGAGACTTTCCTTTGGAATTAAGAACACAAGGCAACTCTTGAGGATGAGAGCTAATAAGCTACATCACTTGGGGGGAACTTAACAAAGTTTAAGCACGCATATACATTCATTCAAACATGATGAAGATATAAAGATCAAGGTAACAACTAAGGAGGTAAAGGAAAGCATGTAACAACATCAAGCAAAGATAATAACAAGGTTACAACCAAGTATATCCATAGAAGAATCAAACTAAATGGTTACAACCGAAGGTAAACATAGATGTTACATCCATATGTGAAAATGAACTTGAAAAAGGTAAAAACCAATCATGTAACAACAAGGGTATGCAAATTCACAAGTGAGGTTCATAAAAAGTATAATGGGTGCATACAAGCAAAGAGAATCAAAGGAACCAATCACAAAGATCAAAGAAAAGCCTAAGAAAACCCTAAAAAGTCATAAACTTTGAATATGCACAAGGGCAAGAAAAATAAATCTTTTTTGTAAATTTCTTAACATGGGTAGAAAATAAACATTCTCATGAACATTTAGCAAAAATAATAGGACCAAAATGATAAAAATCAAAGAAGTTATGATTAAATCAATTTATGAAGAAAAACATAAAAATTAGGTATTAAAATAAGGAAGTGCACTCAATGTGGTTTTAACCCACACCACCAGGCTATTGGCTCAAAATGTTAGCCAGCTAAACCACACGCGCGCTGTGAATCACTAATGGGAGCAAGTCAATATATGCAATCAGCTTTAAAAATGTGAAAAATAGCCAAAAGGGTTTATCAGCATAACCGAACCCAGGTCAGGCAAAGCAAGAAGGTTCTAAAGCGCGCATGGTAAACCACTGGGGTGGTAATACATCCATTGTATCATCTCCACAAATAAAATCATAAGCTTGGAAGTGACCTGAAGCTTAACCAATGTGCCACGGCTGAACCTTGACTTCAACAAAACTAGTTTGCAAGAGCACTTGTAACTCTCTCAATACTCCATGAAAATGGTGATCCAAAGATCAAACTCACTCAAAATTTCACAAGGAATTCAATGGTGCCATTGGTTTTTTCTAATAATGTTTCAATTTGAAAACCCGATAGTAAGTCTTCAAAGAGCTCAAATTTGCAATTTCAACATCACAACATCATATCATTATGGATAGCATCAAATAACAGTTCAAACACATCACATATGACATGTCAAACAAGTCTATGATCAATGTACATTAAAAGAAAGCATGATTTGCAAAATGCAAAATTTTAGAAAACTTACCTCTTGAAGCAAACTTATAATCTTTAAGAGAGTTTCTTACATAAGTTGTTTATTGATTTGAATAGCTCCAACATCCCTTCAAGGGCCTCTTTGAGTGCTTGAAACCAAATGGAAACACTTGGAACCGAATATTCTTTCCTTCTTGTAAAATATGAAAAGTGACCAAAATGAAACTTTAGGTGAATGAAGTTACAGTTGGAAAACCAAGTTTTAAACAGTTTGAGGATGATTTATGGTGTATGTTTGAAGTGTTTGAAGGTTTGGAAGTGGACAGGATTGGGTTTTGGATATCAAAATGTAGAAAGTCAACAAAATGAGGTTTGAAAGTTGACTTTTGGATTTGCTGGTCTTTTGAAGGTTGTGATGATCTGAACACTTCTAACTCTTGTTTTGTGATGTATTAGAATGATTGGTTTGGAGGTTTAGTGTTTGGAAATGATTTTGAGAAGTTTTGTGCAAAGTGGTGTTTTTTGGCACAAATGGTGTTTGATTTGCAAGATATTGGTTTAAGGGTGTTTTTTCTCTTCTCTCAAGCTCTTTATCTCCTCTTTTTTAATCATGAATTTCACCTTTATTTATAGGGTAAGGATTGAGATCAAGTTATGCAGAATTTGTAACTTGGCAGTTCCATGGTTTGGTTGAATTTCAACTTGAAGTTTTGTGGTTTTTCATGGTTTCAAGGCAAAGTGCCATGAGATCTCGAGTGATTGAGATGTTGCTTTTGAATTTGAAAGTGCTTGAGTGCAGAGAGGACGTGTTGGAAGCTCAAGAAGTTGGTTTTGTGCATAAAGTTACCTTTATCAAAATGGAAGCCATGCCTTTATGCCAAAATGGAAAAATCCTTGAAATCAAGCTTTAATCTTTTGGATAATGCACCAAAGAAATGTGTACTTATCTGGTTTAAGACAATTTAACAAGTAATAGGGTCTTCCACATGAGATCTTAGAGATTTGAATGGTTTTGCAAATTGAACTCATGAGGTCATGACCTAGAAATCAAGTTTTTGACTCCAACTTCTTCTCCTCGAAATTCCTAGCTCACAAATGCTATGAAGAAGTTCTTGCACTTTTTAGAAAGCCTTAAACATGCCCTACAACTTTAATGTTTTGAGAATTTCTTGAATCTCAAGAGATAATGTTGAAAACTAGCCCTGAAGTTGACTAAAAATTGGAGTAACAAAGTTGTCTTGAAAAATTTCTAAGTGTTTTGAAATTCTTCCAAACATTGAAGCTTCATAACTCAAAGTCCAAGCATATTTTACTTATAGGTCACTAGGACGCTTTTGTATTACATGAGGAGATCTTAAAATTGATCTTTGGACCTCACAAAATGGATGTGTGGATTAGAAGTTATGGCCTTTCAAAGTTGGTACCAAAACTAGGGTTTTTTCCACACTTAGAAAAATTTCAAGTTTATCCAAGCTTTCTTCTTTTGCAAGAAACATCTCAAACATTGATTTCTCATGATCAAACTCATTAATTGAACATATTTTGAATAAATTTGGCTTGGATGCTCCAATTTGAACCAAAAAATCCTAAAAGTCAAAGAGTTAACTTTGTCAGATGAATTTTGAATCAGATGAATTCAATTGTGTGATCTTCAATGAATTTGCATCTTGAGACCTCTCAAACATTATAGGTAGGCTTAAATAAGGTATATGAGCATGTTTAATCATGTCCCAAGGCTTGGGATCATGATTGGATCAAAAGTCAAAGGCACAATTGACTTTTCCTATCAAAACCCTAATTTGGGGCCAGATGATATTAGGCTTCTATTGACTTGTTGTGAGATCAATTAACCCTTGATTCTTATTGAATATAAGCTCCTTGAATATATGGGAACTTTATTTGATGATGATCATTCCAAAACAGTGATTGATCAAGCAATATTCCTCTTGATTCCACAGATGCAAAACCCTAATTCAGATGAACTTCAACAATAACAAGCTTGAAACAAGGTTAGGGTTAGGAAACAACGCTTGATGCTATAAGATGATAATGGAATATAGGGGTCAAAATTTAGGGTTTGACAAATATCTATAATTTTTGTGTTGCATTCTTGGTGTGATGATCATGTTGCATAATCGTTTGTACAATGGTGATTGTTGGTTCTTGATGTTTATCTCGCTGGATTTATGTCACATGCTTAAATTTGTTTCCGATTCCACAAATGCATGATTGTTAGAAATGGTTAATTGGTGTTGAATATGTATGATGTTCTTATTGAATGTTTAATTGCGCAATATTGTTGAACTTGTTTGTGCTCAATTGTTAATACATGTTCATATTTGATCCTCACCATGTCATATGCATTTTGTTGAAGTATCGATGCATACATAATGCCTGAGCTTTTACACCTGTTGTCCTGATTTTGGCATGTTGTTAATTGTGTCCATTCTGCCTGCTGCATTTTACACCTGTTCTGTGCTGAAAACATGAGATGTTAAATGATGTCTTGCTTATTTGTTGGGTTTTTACTATTGTTCTGAAGCGTTGTTGTTGTTGTTGTTGTTGTTTTTGGTTTATTTTCATCGTTTTGGTTTATTCTTGCATGCTCCCTTAAGGCCTCCTAGTCCAACTTAATTTTTGATTAAGCTTGAGGTAGGATAAACACTAGGAGTTAATCCATACATGATAACAGTAGGTTAGTCCCTTTTTAACCTCAACCTTAGGTCCACCTTTGCATGCTAACATTACGATAAAGTTTCGTATTGCATCCCGACCATAGAGCCATTTTGCATGACAACATTAGGACCGAGTTTCCCCTTAGACCTTTTGTGCGTCTTTCTTTTCTTCTTTCTCAAAACAACATTAAAACAATTAATAAATGCGATGAATATTGTGTGCTACAAGCCTTAAGTATATGGGAAATGATGAGTGGTGAGTCTCTCCGTACTTCGTCTAGAGTGTTTAGCATACATCCCATCTAGGGGTGATCATGTGATGCATTCGCTTCTATGTCATTGACTTTTGTACAATATGAATCTCAAACCAATTCAATTTACTTCTCTAAAACTCACAATCAAATTCGAATAATTTTCGTCCTTCGGGATCATTTTTCAAATCATTTTCAGAAAGAATACGTTATTTTTCTGTTCTAATGCAAATAGACATCAACCCTAACTGCTGGAATGTGAATTTAGCATCGCTCATAAAAAACACATAGAGAATCATACATAGAACTACGATTGTTCTGAATTCCTCATTCTCGTCCTGATGAGGATACGTAGGCACAAGACGGTCAAGTCTTGGCGAGTCTTGGCGAGCAACCTTCCCCTTTCATCTGTAGTTCTCGGAAGTACGTTGACTCTGACTTTCCCATTGCACGAGGGAATACGTAGGCCTAGGACGACGAAGTCCTATCAAGTCTCCTTTTTTGTTTTTCCCTTTTCGTCTTCTTTTTCGTTAGCAGTAAGTTTTAGATAACACACCCTTTAATTAGAATAACAAGTGTGGATCCTGTTGAGTACAACAGACGCGAGGGGTTGTTAATTTCTTCTTCTCGCGTAATCGACTCTCGAACCCTGAATTTGGTTGTGAGACCATGTTTTCTCCCTTTTTGAGGTTTTCTTTGATCGTTTCCTTTCCCCTGTCGGGATAAATAACATTTGGTGGCGACTCTTTTGTTTTTTCCGCCGGTTTTTTTCACAGTTGTGACAATAGGAACAAAATCTTGTTCTAAGCAATGTTAATAATCTCATTATCTTAGATTAAATCTTTTGAATTTGAAATCATTGACAAGCTCAGAACCAGATGGTGTTAGCTATCGAAGATTGAAATAAAGTATATCAGAGTACTGTCTTAGTACAACTAACATAACTCAAAGAGAAGTTGAAGACTTCTCATAGAAATGTCTTTTAAAACAACTTCCATAATGGTCCTCAACCAAGAAGCGATGGATTTTCTTAAGATATTGTCGCAATTGCGAAAAACAAAACCGGCGGAAAAACAGAAGAGTCGCCACTTTCATTATTTATCCCAAAGAGAGGGAAAGGAAACGATCGGAAAAACCTAATGAAAAAAGGGAAAGACAAGGTCATCGCAACCATGTCTGGATTCGAGAGTCGGTTACGCAAGGGGAAGGTATTAGCACCCCTCACGTCCGTCGTACTCGACGGGATCCATGCATTGTTGTCTATCTAAAAGGGTGTGTTGATACTATCTAGCTAAAGGTATAGGGATAAAAGAAAAATAAAAGAGAAGTGACTCGGTATAGCATCGCCGCTCTGTGCCTACATACTCCCTCATGCAATGGGAAAGTCAGAGTCAACGTAGTTCGACTAACTACGGGTGAAAGGGGGAAGGTTGCTCGCCAAGACATCGCGTCTTGTGCCTACGTACTTTCATCTGGTATGAAAGATCAGAGCAAACATAGTTTGGGCTAAAAGGACCACAGGCTGGTTCAAAAGTTTTTAGGCCCGAGTAGGGTTAACAAGTAGTTCTAGCAGTTGGTGTATGTAGCTCGACCATTGGAGACTTAGGCGTTACCGTTTACGGTAGAACTAAGAGTTAACGACACTCTTTTATCTGAAAAGATTTTCCTGATTAAGAATCCCGAAGGATGAAAAAGGTTTGAAGTGTTTTTGTGTTTTGTAGAGAAGAAGTGTTTTGAACTTGATTTGTAACTCATGTCGCAATAGAGACTATGACCTAAGAGCGAATGCGTCGTCTATCACCCAAAGGGTGTACACTAAACACTCTAGGTCATTAAGAGGAGGCCCCTCAATTACCATTTCTCAAGTAGCTTAAGGCTCTTAGCGTGCCACACTTGTCATTCTTTATTAAATATCTTATGAGTATTTCAAGATGAGAAGAGAAGAAAGGACACTAATGGGAGACTAATCAATCCTAAAAGTTATCATGCAAAGTGGACTTAAAGTTGGGATTCAAAGGGAAATAACTAATATTATCATGCATGGTTAGGCCCTTAATGTCTATCATAACCTTAAAAGGTTAGAGAACTTATGGGGAACATGGCAAAGAAGAACCAAAGAAGAAGAAGAAGAAAAGAAAGCATATGCAAATGAAGATGCAAACATTGAATGCACAAGTAGAATGAAAGTGGGAGGAAAATAGTGTGGGGCAGTAGCCTCCACAAGCTCATCTCAACCAAGCATGTACATGGAAATGCAAGAAAAGAAAAGAAGAAGAGGAGCACAAGAAGAAACCAACCAAACAAGAACAAACCACACAAAGATACACCAAAAGTGGGATGAAATGACCTAAGTCAAACAACATCAACCACACCACCAAAACTAAACCAAATGAAAGGTAAAACAAAACCTAAAGCCAAGTGAGGATGGGAGACCAAATGAGGGAAGCAAGGACCTTATAATAGGTACTCAACCATAAGCATCACCCATCAAAGGCAAAGAAGCACCAAAAGTGTCCTCAAGGATTCATCATTCTAGGTATGCTTCAAATACCTCCCAAGGAGGGACCAAGTCACCTTAAATGACACTCCAAGGTCATTTGACAGAAGGTAAAGATGAAGAGGAAAGCTCAAAAGCAAAAGCAAAAGCAAATCACACCAAAAGGAAATGCAAGCTAGAACACAAAGGAATGCAAGCATACTTCACATTGAAACCCTAATTGAAAGCTCAAAAGAAAACAAACAAATGAACAAGGAAGAAACAATATCATGATCAAAAATTGAACAAACATCATCCTTAACATGTTAGCAACATGAAACAAAAGGCATTGAGAGTTCAAAGGATCCAAAAATGTCATATCCAAGTCAAACTAGGTCAAGGTGCATGTGTGAACCTCCCTTGGAGGTAACTTGACTTGCAAGTTACCTCAAAATTAGGAAAATGGTTCAAAAATGATCAAATAAAATACACAAGGTACTTAAACATGTTGGAAAATAGAGGCCAAAAGCTCAAAGAAAATATCCCCTCAAAGCACCATCAAAAGAAAATAATATTCAAGATTTACCACTTTGAAATGAGAGAATCGAGGGTCAAAAGAAAAGCCACCAAATTCAACCAACCAGGGGCAAAATGGTCCTAAAAAATTGTTCAACTCATCATGGATATGAGGATCAATTTTCATTCATTGGATCAAAGGGAAATGAGAGAAACAATTAAAAGAACAAACAATGTCACAATTTAATCCATTTAAAACAATTCCAATGTTCAATCCTTTTTTTAATTGAAAATAAAATCAAAAAATAAAATAAAAATATCCTAAAAATAAAGGACATCTCAAAGTCTCTAAAAAATATTTTAGTGTAATTTTAGGAACATTGGAACTATTTTAAAAGAATTAAATTCAAACAGAAAGCAAAACAAAATAAAAATGAAAAAAAAAAGAAAATAAAATAGAAAGTGAGCGGTGAGAATAGCAGAAAAATCATGCTCAAATCCAAACTGGGCCCAAAAGGGGGGCGTGAATAGAAAGCGAGGCCCAGGTCCATCAGCATATAAGACAAAAATGAAAATAAAATCTGATTATCACATGTATCATGGTCAAACATGGCATATGGTGGAAAGCAAACAGAAGCGCTTGATCAAAATGTATGACAATCCAAAGGCTTCTAGCGTGCCAGCTCAATTAATGAGAATTCAAACGTAATCATGTGCTTGCAGTCAAACGTGGTGTAGTGTAGGTCTTAATCTCAGCCGTGTGTGCAAAAAGTAATCATATCCTATGAACAAAAACACAACACATCATCATCCTCAACCTTCAGCAAGGGAGGGAAACCAGGTGGTGGCCGGAGCCACCTCCGATCATCTTCTCCAAAATTCCGGCCACCGTGAACAGTGCACAACAACATACAGTTAGCTACACTGAACCAAATCATGCGAAATTCATATGCAAATTCATCTACAAATCATGAGGAATCCAAATCCATGGTCCATTTTCATTAATTATGCACATATACTTCAAATCGAAGCAAAACAATTTGGATCATCAAAATCACATGTTCACAAACATCATTCAATTTTGTCCAGAAATCATCTACATGCTATGTGGATCACAAATCAAGCAAAATTGGAGCATGAAAGCTCAAGAACAGATCAAACTAAGTCCAAACAGTTTGGAGCTCACAACATCAACCATCACAAATGCCAGTTCATTTTAGTGATTAATGATCTACATGTTTTCTAGGTCTCAAATATGCAAAAATGGCAGAGAATCATGGCATAATGAGAGAGATAAGTTGAATTGTAAATACCTAGTGGAAAACTTCCATTGAGCCTTCAACTCTTGATGAAGCTCAAAGAAAAATGTCCAGAAACATTCCACAATCCACAATTTGCCTTGAAACTGCCTGGATCTCAGAATTCGAATTTCAAAATTTCTTCACTTTTTCAAGTTGCTATTTCTGCCAATTCTTCACCAAAACGAGCTCTGATGCTTTGTACATGTTCAAAAGTTTATATATGATGGATCTTGATTGCTTTGTAGCCCAATTTCAGTCCCTAAGTGTAACACCCCATTTAAATTATTCAGTCGCTTTGGTATTTTCTGTGATGTGTAGTTGTGTGGTGTCCTTAATTAAGGGTGTGAGGTTAGGAGTAAAGGAGAGAGGTGACCTTAGTTGGGGTACTGTGGACCTAGATAAAGGAGTAAGTTAATTATGATATCGAGAGCATTATAGTGATTAATATTATTCCAACTATTATTAATAATAATGTTAATGAGATTATCATTATTATTATTATTATTATTATTATTATTATTATTATTATTATTATTATTATCATTATTATTATTATTATTATTATTATTATTCGTATTAATAATACTATTTGGTGGAATATTATTAATATTCATATTATTACTATTAGTATGAATATTATTATTAGTGGGAGAATAATAATATTATTATTATTATTATTATTATTATTATTATTATTATTATTATTATTATTATTATTATTATTATTATTATTATTATTATTATAGGATTTAAATAATAAAATAAGAAATAACGAATTAAAGGAAATAGAGAAGTTTTTTGGGGAAAGAGAATTAGAACACGATAAACTGTCAGAGAAAGGTTTTGGGAGAAAAAGTGAGAAGAAGAACAAGGAGGAAGAGAAGGAGGCTAGGGATGTCAATCCTTCAAGATTCTTTAACGATTGAGCAATTAATCGAGGTAAGGGGGGAGAATGGATTTCAATATGGGTGAATTAACATGAGAGGGTAGTGAGAGGTTGTTGCACCCCAAAATTTGACCAACATTTATTTACCCAGCAAGAGTTGTATGAGACTTTGAAGCTAGCCAAGAAAGTTGTTCAAGTGTTCAAGGATTGATATCTTTGTCAGAACTCAAGAGATCCTCAGAGAGATTGGTTGAGACCAAGGTTGTGTGCCTCATAACTTGAGAGTTGTGGGCGCTCCTCAGATGATTCTGAGACTATGAGGGTAGACTTGAAGCTTTGAGAAAGCTTATGAGATTTCTTGAAAGCCATCATGAAGCCTAGAGAGGTCATTGTACAAGAATTCAGAAGATTCAGCCATGAGTGGTGGAATTAGGGTTTGACTGGGTCAACCCTAGGTCAACTAAGGATTTGGAGAGGGTTGAGACCTAATCCAAGAGCCATGTGATCATGGAATGATGCATTGAGATGCTATAAGGATGATTCCTAGACCAACTCATCATGATTGAGGATTTTGAAAAGTTTCAAGCTAGGATTTCTAAGGCTTGACAGTGTAGAATCCCCTAGTTTAATCCTTATCTTCAAGGCAGTTTAGCTCAAGATGTGATTGTCATCTCATCTTCCCCACAACATGAATGTTGTAGAGCTTGTTCTTATCTTTAATTTGAGTACCAGAAGTCCTTGATAGGATTTTTAGAGCTCAAGTTATGACTTTGACAAATTACAGGTCATCTGAGGTATGTGAATCTGGGTCCTTGAAAGTCACCCAACTTGCATCCAACTTTTTCCCTAGTAGGATGATTCCTATGAACTCTTGGTCAACATGAATGTTGTAGGGCTTCTTCTTAGCTTTCTAGAGAGTACTATAAGTCCTTGATAGGATTTGTAGAACTCAACTTATGGCTTTGACTAGTCAAGGCCATTTTGGTCATTTGGAGGTTATGGGTCATTTCAAGCATAAGGCCATATCTCCTATTTCCATGCTTCAAATGGAAAAATATTCAACATCAAACTTTCTTAGAATGATGTTTTAAGGCTATTAGGGAGGTCATGAGATGTTTAAAAGGCTTGTATCAAAAAGTGATGAAAATGGCCTAAAATGGAGGCATAAGTTAAATAAGTTGAAATTGAAAATTGGAAATCACAAGTTATACATCCAAACCATGTCGTATAATAGGTCATTTTGACTCCAAAGGACATTCTAAAAACAATGTTACATCCACAATTTTGATTTGAGGCCTAGATCTTAGGGCTGCTTTGGAAATGGCTTACTTGCATCTTAAGGCACCAAAGCAAAACATGAAGAAACTCAATATACAAGTTGGTTATGCATTGTAACACACCATACATCTCATGTGGGGAGAATTTCAAGTCAGAATTGGTGGTTACAAGGACTATGGCATGAGATAGCATGTGGGGAGAAGTGAAATCAAAATATCATGGGATGAGAAGTCCAAATACTCATTGGATTGTTCCAGAAGGTTTTGGACAGTTCTAACAAGTTCTATATAACATGTATGACTTGCTCAGATGCAAGGTTGGTGAGAATTGAGTGAGAGAGGAGAGATTGCATTCTGAAATTTCCATTGAAGATCAAGAATCGGTTCCATTGATTCACTTCATTTCCATCCCTTTTTTCAATTGGAGCACATTCCATATGGATCACTGAGGGTGTGCAGATCAAATTGGGGGCAATTCCATTGATGAATCGTGTATGAGCTTTTGGATTTTCACCTTTGCAACTCAAGATCGGTTTCCAAGAATCAAGCAGTTTCAACCCTTCTTTTTGCATACAGAAGCAAGAATACTACTCAGTGAAGGAATTGGGAAAGACTGAAGGTCTGAATTGGAGGTTTCGTGCACTTGTTCATCCCAATTACACAGGTTTGTAACTTTCTCTCTACACTCTAATTTAAGTGCTATTAGATAGAATTAATAGGTTAGAATGGTTAAGGATAACTAGGAGATCATTTCTGGAGAGTTAGAGAGAGTTTAATGATGATCAGTATGATGACACCATTTATGTTTGACCTTCTATCTTGCTGAATCTTGAGAGATAAGCTTAGTGTGATAGCAAGAATTGTTTAGGGTAACATGAGGAAGAGAATGAGCATCACAATTCCAAGAATGGCGAGTTTTGATTTCTGAGCAAATCTTGAGGTTTGATTCGTGTTTTAAGCTAGACGATGATTCAACGATTGAGAGTGACATGGTTGGATTCAGTGTGGAATTTAGAGTAGATTAGTGTTTTACATTTTGGATTTTCATGAAGTTTTGAGGAGATACGAGATTGGGGAAGAAGAGGTATGAAGCTCTGTCCATGGATTCTTTCTCCCACTGTCACAGCCAAAGGTAGGAGATAAAGATTTGGCTGTTGGATGAGGAGCTGACCGGTTGACTGAGAAACGATCCATTGGTCACGATTTGAGTTCAGCATTGAGAGAGAAACTCAGAAACACAATGAAACGTTGCGTTTCATTAAAACGAGCTTCCTGGGCTTAGTGGTCCAATGACTAATCCCACCCCACTTGTGGCCCATGATTGATCTACACTGATTTTCTCTACTATTTGCACCAAAGATTTTTCTATTTATTTACTTTTTTGTCATTTATTTTCTGTTTAAATGATGGGCCTGGCGCGTTGCTTTTTGTACCCCCTAGTCCTGGCCCATACGCGTATTACACTGCATTGCATTACTAAATACACCACATCTCTTCATATTTCATTTTATTTTCTTCATTTTATTTCAAACTTTGAAAAATCATAATAAATGGAAAAATAATGATTTTTAAGTGGGAATTTTTTCTCCCATTTCATATTAATGTCTAGAAAATTATCAGATAAAAATATTTTCATTTCATGCATTTTTAATATTTTTTGTGCATTTTCTACTTTTATTGCATTTTATTTCTTTTATGTTGATACATGAGTTTGTAGAATTTTGTTTAGGTAGCTCCCTTAACATTTTTAGGCCATTCTTTTTAGGATAGTTAGATATAAGCTTTAGCTTCCCCCTGGATTTATTCCATAATTTTGTGATGAATTTTAGGTTAGTTTTGATTAAATGGCATTAGGTTGTGTAGAATTAGGTTAATCCTTAACATAGGTCCACAATAACATTAGAATTTTGGGTTTCTAAGTCAAGATAGGTATTGGGGAATATAAGGGTATTAAGGGTAGGTATGTAGGATCCCTTAGAAATTATATTAGGTTCTAATATAGTGGTATACTATTTTTAGATGATTTTTGTATTTGATGATTGTTTGTGTTGCCCTTGTGGGCTTGCATTTTTGTTGCTTTGCTTTGTGGGCTTGGAGAGCTTGGTTTTGTTCTAAGGAGCATTGAGGAGCATAGTAGAAGACTTGAAGATGGATTGAGGAGCTTGAGAGCTTGATCTTGTTTGTTTTGTTATTGTTTTAGAGTTAGGGATTAACAAGAGCTTAGACATAGTTAACTCCTTTCTTAAACATGGATGGTATCTTCCACCTCCATTCCTCCCTATGATTCAAAGTCCTTCCATGGTATACACCTCTCTCCTTTGGAGGGATAAGTGATGGTACCTAGGAAGCAGAACTTTTGAGGGAACCATTCCTTTGATGTTGAACCCTTATAGGTCACCTTTGGTGGTCAATAAGCAGTTCAATATCCCTAACTTATCCAGTTTAGTGATTTCCTCTGGTTTGAATATCTTGAGAGATGCTGAGCCTGAGTGTGAAGATGAAGACTTCATTGAAGAGTGTTGAAGAGGATGAATCCTTGAGCATTGCCATTCCAGCTGAAGCTTGAAGAGCAACAAGATCAAGTTGATACTTGAAGACCCCTGAAGATGAAGTAAAGACTGAAGGATGAAGTTGACACTTCTAAGTGATTGAGATTTATTCTGAAGAGCTGAAGCTTGAAGAACAAAGGAAGTTGATACTTATTTTGATACCTGGAGATCCTGAAGGAGCCAAGTTGATGCTTGTGATTAATAGTGAAGCCTGAAGGTGAAACTGATCAAGAAGCTGAAGCTTAAAGGAGAAGATAAGTTGAAACTTATGTTGAAGGGTTGAAACCTGGAAAAGCAAATTGATATTTGTCAAGAGTGATTGAAGTCTGAAGACTGCATTGCTGTTGGAAGAGCTGAAGCTTGAAGTGGAGAGAGGAGTTGATCTGCTTTCTTTTTCTTCGTTGTATTGATGTGTTTTGTTTGACTTGTTTGATGCATTAGAATAAGTCCATGACTAGAATAAGCAGAATCTAGGAGCATGATTGCACTAGAGGTTGAGTTGCTCCCTCTGCTTGTATTGTTACTGTGTGGCTTTGCTTGCGGGTATTCGGTAGAGCCCAGCTCCCTTGCCCATGTGGTTTGTTTGCCTGATGGCATTTTATTTCATTTTATCTGTATGATTGCAGTTTACTGTATTTTGCTTAATAGCATGTTGTTTTATATTTCAGTATGATTATTGTTATCCATTCTGGCTTGAGGTTGAGATGAGCTTGTGGAGGCTGAAGCCCCACACACATTTCCTCCCTCACTTGCATTGCATGCATTTTACTGTTAAGCTGATGCTTTGTCTGTTTTGGTGTATCATTGACATGATCCCTTAGGACTCTCATTTCCTTTGATAAGGAATTGATGATAGAACTTTAGGTTGATGATAGAACTTTAGGTTGACAACTTCTAGGAGTTCCCTGTTCAAACCTTGACCATAGGATGAATCCATGGCATGACAACAGTAGGACTTGATAGTTTCCCTCCTAGTTGGGCCTGTTCTCTTCTCACCTCGAAACAGTTTAAGATACAGTAATCATGAATGATTTCTTTCGTACGTTACGAGCCTTAAGCTATCTGAGAAAGGATTGTGGGAGAGTTTCTTTTCCACAGTCTGGATGTTTAGTATGGTACCCTTTGGGTGACATGCGACGCATTCACTCTCAGGTCATAGTCTCTAGTGTGATTGAAATCGCAAACACAATAAAAAACACTTCTTTCGTAAAAGACAGGAAATAAACCGTAGTTTCCCGAACTACGTAAGCTCTGATCTCTCATACCTGTTGAGAGTACGTAGGCACAGTACTAATGTATTGGCGAGCTACCTTCCCCCATAACCCGTCGTAGGTCGAACTACGTTGACTCTGATTTCTCGTTCTCTGATGAGAATACGTACGCATAAAGCGCTACGCTTTGCCGAGTCAGTTTTTCTGTTTAAGCCAGCCTTGATAGGTAGATAGATAAAACCAACCCGTCCAGTAAACACAACAAGCGTGGATCCCGTCGAGTACGACGGACGTGAGGGGTGCTAATACCTTCCCCTTGCGTAACCGACTCCCGAACCCAGACAATGGTTGCGACGACCTTGTCTTACCTTCTTTCGTTAGGTTTTTCTGATCGTTTCCTTTCCCGCTATGAGGGATAAATAACGAAAGGTGACGACTCTTCTGTTGTGCCGGCACCTTATTTTCGCGCAAGCGACAGCTGGCGACTCTGCTGGGGATCGAACCCAGAATCTCTGGTTCTCTGGTTCCCTATGCGAGTCAATCCTAACGCTTGTGTGTTTACTTGTTGGGTTGTGTTTATTTATCGCATTTTACTTCTCGCACTTTATTTCCCGCATTTTATTTTCAGTATAATATGATTATCTGTGCTGTTGTGGGATGGGAGTTCTAATGAGTGAGAAGCCAGACCCAGGCTTGAGTGCACTATAGACTTAGAGTGGAAATTAGTGGGCGCGTGCTTGCTTTGCAGGCACTAGTGTCTCATGAAATCCACGCTCAGACGAGGTTCATCTGGTTGGCCTCTCTTTCAACCCATTGGGTTGAGACGGTTGCTGGTTTGGTGGATTGTCGACTCTGGGGACCGATCATTTGTGATTCAGCCGAGTGAGGCCGCTTCATGAGCTGGTGATGCCACACCTTCTGGGTATCGTATCACCCCTCTTGAATGTCTGTGACGCTGATGAACGCATAGGATGCCGAACTTGAGTCAGTTTAGGTCCATACCTGTGAGCAGGGTTGGGTTTATTGCAGGAAACCGTGACCTTCAGATTACCTGCTTTTCTTGACAGTGAATCAGTTTTGTTGGTACCGGGGTTTCTCAGTTGCAGATTTGTCTGTTCTTGATAGAGCAGGTTTTGATCAGAGGATCTTATCATCAGGTGTATGTTTGTTCTTGATAGAGCAGGTTTTGATCAGAGGATCTTATCATCAGATGTGTATTTGTTCTAGATAAAGCAGAGTTTTCATCATCAGTTGTTTGTTCTTGATAGAGCAGATTTTTGATTGGGGTCTGAAGATCTCATCAGCAGCTGTATGTTTGTTCTTGACAGAGCAGATTTTTGATTGGGGTCTGAAGATCTCATCAGCAGCTGTATGTTTGTTCTTGATTGTGCCGATCTTTGATTGGGGTCTGAAGACCTCATCAGTAGATATTTCTTAATCCTACATCCGAGGTCCTTATTATCAGACATTTGTTCTTGACAGAGCAGAATTATGATCCTATGTATATGGTCCTATCAGATGGTTGTTCTTGGCAGATCAGATTTGTGGTCCTACACCAGGGTTTTCTTCTCATCAGATGCAGTGGTTGTTCTTGATAGAGCAAGATTATGGTTTTGTTGATACAGAATCTCCACAGCACCAGTTGCCCGGACCTATTATTGCATGATTGCATTTTGCATTAGTTTGCATACTCATTTGCATTTCATTAACGTGTGTCTGTGTTGCAGGTACCGTTTTCCCCGATCCAGGATTTCTTGCCTCCTATTGTATTGTTATGGGCTCTGTGAGGAAGACCGTGGCTTACAAGTTCCCTGCCCCCGATGTGGTTAAGTTGACTGGTTTGATAGCTCTAGCAGATGATTCTGTGAGGGATGAGTTCAGGAAATCTTACGGCAGTTTGCTCAGCTTGGTTCATAAGCCTTCTGTGTTCGAGTTGAATGGGTTGCACGCTCTGCTGCAGTTCTACGACCCTCCGCTGAGATGTTTCACTTTCCAGGATTTTGTTCTCGCACCTACGCTGGAAGAATATGCTGATTTGCTAGGTGTGCATATCAAGAGGCAGATGCCTTTTGTTCACATGGATGCTGAGCCTGATCTGGCTGGTGTAGCTCCTTCACTTCATCTGGACGCCTCCGAGTTAGTATTGACTAGTTGGAACAAGGTTCCTGGGTTCTCCTTGCAGTTTCTAGTGGGTAAGGCTCAGCAGTGTGCCAAGGACGGATGTTGGGTCGCGTTCAATGCCATCCTCACTCTATGCATATACGGCATCATTTTGTTCCCCAATATGCCCGATTTTGTAGACTTTGATGCGTTTCATATCTTTGCTTCAGGGAATCCAGTCCCTACCTTGATAGGAGATGTCTATCATTCAGTCCACTACAAAAACGAGAACAGGAGGGGGAAGAACGTCTCATGCTGTGTACCCTTGCTTTACAAATGGCTTGATAGCCATCTGCTCAAGAGGGGTCCTTTTGTCTTGTCTGCAGCCACAGCTGAATGGCCTGAGCGTCTGATGAGTTTATCTGCAGAGGATATTGACTGGTTCGACGGAGATAGGTTGGGTACTGAGGTGATCTTCAGTTGCAGCGGGTTTCCAAATGTGCCTTTGATAGGTAGGAAGGGCTGTATAAACTACAATTCGTCGTTGCTGGTTCGACAGTTCGCGTATGCTTTGAGAACTCCGCCGAAGGATGAAGAGGTACAGGAATCTCTGTACCTCACTGGTATTCTAGAGGGGGATCTATTGTCCAAACTTCAGCGCGCATGGAATGGTATCAGTAAGCGAGGGAAGCCATTGCTGGGAAAAACCAACAATCAAGCCTACCCTCCATATTTGACTTGGATCAGAGCCAGAGTAAATGCTATAGGGATGTCGTTTCCTCATGCCAAGCCAGAAAGCCCTCCAATGATCGAAGAGCCTACTACTGTGCCCATTCATCATCATAACCAGGTGTTGGCTGAGCGGGATGAATTGAAGCGGGAGAACGAAGAACTGGAGAAGGAATTAGCTCAGCTTCGGAGTGAGAGGAACGAAGTCGTTCACTCTTTCAAAAGGCAAACAGAGTTGGTGAACCAGCTAGGTACAGACCTGACTAAGCAGATAGCCGAGCGTGAACGCATGGGTCGAGACTTCAAAGCTATCAACGACGTACTGGCTACGAAGAAGCAGCACTTGGACGAGGCATATCGGAGGATATCCAAGTTCAACCAGCACTGGAGGGCTTCCCTGGCCACCAGGAAAGAGCGAGAGGATAAGCTGATGCTGCGGATCTCCAAGCTGGAAGCCCAGGTGAAGGACAGTGAAAAGAGGTTTGATGAAGAAACCGCCCGCAGATACGCCGCCGAAGGCCAGCTCAACAAAGCTCTCGCTAACCTGAAGGAGCACAAGCTGACGTTTGAGTCCAAGAAGAGGAAATTAGAAGATTGCTTTGGCGAAAGAGCATGGGAAGGTTCGGTTGAAGGACTTCAGTACACCATTGTGCAGAGGGAATTACTCGTCGAGGGGTTACTCACTCTGCCAGATCATCCAGAGACGAATGAGTTGCTAGAAGAGTATCGCGCCCGTGGCCGTACTTGACTATTTGTATTCCTTTTGTTTTGATCATTGTTGTATGTTGACCATCACCAGGCTTGTTGGATGAGGTCACGCTGTTGATTCATCTTGTACTCGCTGATGCTATGGACTGCCTTGATAGGCTTTCTTTATATATGAGATTATTGTTTCCCTGATTGGACTCGAACTTCTTCTTATTATTATTATCAGCACTGGCACTCAGGCACTAGGATCGGGGGAAACCTCCCCAACACACAGACACACGCATGCATTTGCATGAAGCATTTGCATGACGAGCATTTTGTTGTTTTTCCTAACCCTTTAGTGTTTACAGGTTTTTTCAGGTTTACAGGTCGTCCCAGGTTGTTTCCGGTGGTTCCAGGATTGATCAGAGACTAATTCACCGTTATCCGACTAGAGCTAATCAGACCAGAATCATGGATCAAGTGCAAACTGATGTTCAGGAGCTCCGCGAAAGGATGGACCGCTTCATGGAGCTCATGCAAGTGGTCGCCAATGGCCAGGACCAGCTCAGAACTTTGGTTCAGCCTTTGATCTCCAGGGTTGATAGCAACGGCGTGCTCCACGGTGGGAACGTGCCTACTCCTCCACCAGTTGAAACTCCGCAGAACGGTGTCCCCGTGGCCGGGGGCAACGGCAGTGCTCATGGCAATGTGATGGCCAACATCGGACTCAATATGGCGGGCGTCTGTAATGGGAGTCTGGGAGCTAATGTCAATATCGGGCCGGGCAACGGCAATGCAGGCGTCGGGAATCTGTTTGTGCCTCAGCCATGGCTGGAGGATCATCAAGATGATGTGTTCTCTCAGAAGGGTGCTGAAGGGGAGCTGAATGCTGAAACGCGGCTTAGATTCAAAGCACTTGAAGATAAAATGAGAGATATTAAGAATCAGAATACTTTGGGCGTTGATATGTCCAAGCTGGGATTAATTGTTGATTTCAAGGTACCTCCTAAGTTCAGGGTACCTGACTTTGAGAAATATAAGGGCACCACTTGCCCTCGTATCCACCTGAGATCATACTACAGGAAGATGTCTGCCTATTCGGAGGACGAGAAGTTGATGATGCACTTCTTCCAAGACAGCCTTTCCGGACCATCCCTCTAGTGGTACATGGGTCTGGAGCCCACTAGCGTGCGCACCTGGAAGGATCTCGCTGAAGCGTTTGTGCACCATTACCAGTACAACAGCGACTTAGCCCCGAACCGAGTCCAGCTGCAGAACCTATCGCAGAGGAATAATGAAGGATTTAAGGAGTACGCCCAGCGGTGGCATGAGTTGGCAGCCCGGGTCCAGCCGCCGATGGTTGAACGCGAGCTCGTGCAGATGTTTGTAGCTACCCTCCCAGGGGTTTACTATGAAAAGTTAGTCAGTGGTATGTCTAGGAAGTTCTCAGCTCTCATCATCATGGGCGAGCACGTCGAGAATGGAATCAAGATCGGGAAAATTCAAGGTGAATCATCCTCAGCCGGAGGAGGGGGAAAGAAACCTTATGCTGGAAAACGACGAGAAGGAGAAGCGAGCGTTGTGACCAACGCTCGAAGGAAAGGCAAAGGCCCTCAGCAGCAGATAGCCAGTATCAACATCCCAGCAGCTCCGCAGCAGCAACCTAATCAACAGGGATACGGGAAGTATCAAAATCGGGCATCTTTGGCAAACCGTCACTTCGAAGCACCGCCCATGTCGTATGCGCAGCTCTTGCAGACTTTGCTTCAGCTTCAGTTGGTTCAGAAGAGGACGATGGCTCCCTTGGCAGGGGCACCTCCACCAGGGTATGACGCAAATGCCACTTGCGATTTCCACTCAGGGGCACCAGGCCACACGATCGAGAACTGCAAAGCCTTCAAGCACAAGGTGCAGGACTTGGTGGACGCCAAGATCATCAACTTCTCCGATAATGTGCCCAATGTCACGAAGAATCCTATGCCGAATCATAGGGGAGGCGGAGTGAACGCCATTATCGAAGAAGAGAGCGCAAATCTGTTGACTGATGTCAGAGACCTAAAGACGCCGCTTAGCTTCGTTAAAGCTAAGTTGCTGAAAAGAGGGTTCTTTCCAGGTTGCGGAGAGTTATGTATGGACTGTGCTACACATTCTGATGGATGCGAGCAGTTGGTCGAAGGAATTCAAAGTCTGATGACTGAGGGGATTCTGCAGTTTAGCCGGAAGGCTGAAAGTGGATCAGGAGAAGTAGTGCTGAAGCAGGCCGATGAAGTCGCCACCATCACCATCCCTCGCCGGCCAATAACCATTTCTGCGCCCAGACCGCCTATAATCACTATCACCAAAGCCGGGCCGATACCCTTCGAGAGCACTAACGCCGTTCCGTGGCATTACGGGGCTGAAGTCTATTGCAACGGACAGAGGTTGGAGCTAGAGCCGTATGGGTCGACTGTGGAGAATCTCGCGGGAATCAGTGGTATTACTCGCAGCGGAAGAGTATTTGCACCGCCAGAGGTCATGGAAGATAAAGCGGTCAGAGATGATGCGGCCGATAAGGGGAAAAGCAAAGTCGTCGAAGAGGCCCCGTGTGGGGTAGAGAAAGATTTGCTTGTCAAAGATGCCGAGGAGTTTATGCGGTTGATTAAAAAGAGCAACTACAAGATTGTAGATCATCTCCATCAGACGCCCTCGAAGATTTCCATTCTCAACCTGTTGCTGTGTTCTGAAGCACACCGCAACGCGCTGCTGAAGGTGTTGAACGCCGCCTATGTATCGCAAGAGATATCGGTGAATCAGCTAGAGGAGGTTGTAGCCCACGTAAATGCTGGGAATGGGCTAGGGTTCACAGACTTAGAGCTGACGCCCAAAGGGAGGAATCACAATAGCGCCCTGCACATCTCGATAAAGTGCAGGGGCACGATCATGTCGCACGTGTTGGTGGACACGGGTTCGTCACTTAATGTGCTCCCGAAAAAGGAATTAATGAAATTGGATACTCGTGGAGTGATCTGCACACCCAGTGATCTGGTTGTGAAGGCGTTCGACGGGACTAAACGCCACATTTTCGGGGAGGTGACCCTGCCGATCCAAGTTGGTCCAGAGACGTTCAACGTGGTCTTTTATATTATGGACATCATGCCTGCCTACAGTTGTCTCTTGGGCCGGCCATGGATCCATGCTGCTGGTGTCGTGACCTCCACGTTGCACCAAAAGCTCAAATATGCTGTCGGGGGAAGCATCGTGACCGTTTGCGGCGAGGACGACATAATGGTGAGCCATTTGTCATCCTTTAAGTATGTTGAAATGGATGGCGAAATCCATGAAACTCTTTGCCAAGCGTTCGAAGCTGTCAAAATGAAGGACGTAGCTCCTGTGGTCGCAGAAAAGCCAGAGATGAATCTCTCCTCGTTTAAGGAAGCTCGGGCCGTTATCCAAGCCGGAGCTACCCCAGGCTGGGGAAAATTTTGGAGATACCCAACAAGCAGGATAAGTTTGGGTTGGGATATTCTCCTAGAGCTGAAGCTTCTTCTTCTTCGTCTAGCAGTGCGTCTCGAGGTAAAGGGCCGATCCAGTTTACCAGTGGCGGAGTGATTTTGGAAAGCATCAACGCGGTGTCTGAAGACAGCGGGGATAGCGATTGTGACCTCGACTCTTGGATTCAGCCAAGCAAGCCAGGCGAGGGCCTCAACAATTGGACCATCAAGGATATCATCCAGATGACAAGTGAAGAGTAATGATTTACTTTTTCCAATCATTGTACAACCCTATGTCCTACCCGGGGCATAGTGGTTTTATTGTCAGGGCCTTGTTGGATTATGTACATGCATTTTGTTAATAAATCAAAGGCGTTTTCTTCGTATCCAAGTATTGTGATCTCTGTTATTCCTGTTTTATATTTGTTTTGAAAAACAGTAAAATGGCAATGGGGTTTGTGCTAACCTGCACATCCTTGTTTTAAACTTAACCCTTGTTATTGCAGGTTCCACATAACAGGTGACATCGACTCTGGACCTTCTACGGCTCACTTCAACTTCGATTGCCCGATCTATCAAGCCGAAGAAAAGATTGATGAAGACGAAGACCTTCCTGAAGAGTTGGCTCGCTTGTTGAAACAAGAGGGAAAAGTTATTCTGCCTCATGAAGAGGAGATCGAAATCGTGAACCTGGGTTCCGAGGAGCTCGTCAGAAATGTCAGGATAGGGGCTGCATTGCAGAGTGATGTCAAGCAGAGATTGGTCGAGATGCTAAGAGAGTATAGTGACGTCTTTGCTTGGTCATACGAAGATATGCCCGGACTTGACACGGACATCGTGGTCCACCACTTGCCGCTTCGAGAAGATTGCCCTCCCGTTAAGCAGAAGCTTAGGAGGACGAGACCAGATATGGCCGTTAAGATCAAAGAAGAAGTGCAAAAACAGCTTGAGGCTGGCTTCTTAGCGGTCACCACTTACCCTCCGTGGGTCGCCAACATAGTGCCTGTACCGAAGAAGGACGGTAAGGTACGAATGTGCGTCGATTATCGGGATTTGAATAGGGCGAGCCCTAAAGATGATTTCCCGCTGCCTCATATCGACGTGTTGGTCGACAACACAGCACAGTTCTCCGTGTTTTCGTTCATGGATGGCTTCTCCAGTTACAATCAGATCAAGATGGCGCCGGAGGACATGGAGAAAACGACGTTTATCACTCCCTGGGGAACATTTTGCTACAAGGTAATGCCCTTCGGTCTGAAGAACGCAGGGGCCACTTACCAACGAGCTATGGTTACTTTGTTTCATGACATGATTCATCATGAGATTGAAGTCTATGTTGATGACATGATTGTGAAGTCCCAAACGAAGGAAGAGCATCTGGTCAACTTATTGAAGCTTTTTGAGAGGCTTAGGAAGTTCAGGTTGAGGCTGAATCCTAACAAATGTACTTTCGGAGTACGGTCCAGAAAGTTACTGGGGTTTATCGTGAGTGAACGAGGCATCGAGGTTGATCCTGCAAAAATAAAAGCCATTCAAGAAATGCCAGTGCCAAAAATAGAAAAAGAAGTTCGTGGTTTCTTGGGCAGAATAAACTACATTGCAAGGTTTATTTCTCAGCTCACGGCCACGTGTGAACCGATGTTCAGGCTTTTAAAGAAAGATCAGGTGATTACTTAGAATGAGGATTGCCAGAAGGCATTCGATAAGATAAAGCAGTATCTTCAAGAACCTCCAATCTTGATACCCCCAGTGGCTGGACGGCCATTAATCATGTACTTGACAGTTCTTGAGAATAGTATGGGGTGTGTTCTCGGTCAGCACGACGAGAGGGCAGAAAGGAGCATGCCATTTACTACTTGAGTAAAAAGTTCACTGACTGTGAATCTTGATACTCGACGCTGGAGAAGACGTGTTGTGCACTAGCCTGGGCTGCCAAACGTCTACGACAGTACATGCTCAATCAGACCACTATGCTAATTTCGAAGATGGATCCGATCAAGTACGTCTTCGAGAAGCAGGCTCTTTCGGGCAGGATTGCTAGATGGAAAATGGTGTTAACGAAATATGATATTCAGTACGTGTCCCAGAAGGCCATCAAGGGAAGCGTATTGTCTGAATACCTGGCCGAACAGCCGATCAAGGATTACCAGCCGATGAAATTTGAATTCCCTGATGAGGATATCATGTTTCTCAAAGCGAAGGATTGCGATGAGTCGTTGCCCGACGAGGGGCCAGATAGGAAATCCCAGTGGAAACTGATATTCGACGGGGCGGTTAATTCCTATGGAAGTGGCATCGGGGCTATCATCACGACTCCCCACGGATCCCATATCCCGTTTACTGCGAGACTGACGTTTCCAGTCACCAACAATGAGGCGGAGTACGAAGCATGCATCATGGGTCTAGAAGAGGCAATTGATTTGAGAATCAAGAACC
This sequence comes from Lathyrus sativus, assembly GCA_963859935.3. Lineage (NCBI taxonomy): Eukaryota > Viridiplantae > Streptophyta > Magnoliopsida > Fabales > Fabaceae > Lathyrus > Lathyrus sativus. The sequence continues at coordinate 306,361,078 of OZ012735.1, read as the reverse complement.
TAGACGTATATGGTGACTCAGCGCTTGTGATCAACCAGATTAAAGGGGAGTGGGAGACTCGTCAATCGAATTTGGTGCCGTACATGAATTATGCCAGAAGGCTACTTCCGTTCTTTGATCGAGTGGAACTCCATCATGTGCACAGGGTTGAAAATCAGATGGTTGATGCCTTAGCCACGTTGGCTTCAATGTATAAAGTCAATTTTTGGAATGAGGCTCCAAGAATTGTCCTTTCGCGTCTTGATAGACCTGCATTTGTCTTTGCAATCGAGGAAGCCGCCGACGGCAAGCCATGGTTCCATGACATCCAGACCTTCCTTATGACTAAGGAGTATCCTGAGGGAGCGTCAACCCAGGATAAGAAGACTCTGAGGAGGCTGTCTGGAAATTTTTATCTCAATCCTGATGGAGTGTTGTATAAGAGAAACCATGATCTCGTGCTACTCAGATGTGTAGATGAGAAAGAGGCGAGTATGCTCCTGGAAGAAGTCCATGAAGGCACATTTGGTACGCACGCCGGCGGGCATGCTATGACGAGAAAGATCCTGAGAGCAGGATACTACTGGCTGACGATGGAGTCTGATTGCTTTAGGTTCGCGAAGAGATGTCATAAATGCCAGATTTATGCTGATAAAGTTCATGTGCCGCCGTGCCCGTTATATGTCATGTCCTCCCCGTGGCCGTTCTCCATGTGGGGCATCGACATGATAGGCAAGATCGAGCCCACTGCGTCTAACGGTCATCGCTTCATTCTGGTAGCTATCGACTACTTCACCAAGTGGGTGAAGGCAGTCTCGTATGCTAATGTGACCAAGCAGGTGGTGGCTAAATTCATAAAGAGGGACATCATCTATCGTTACGGAATTCCCGAGCGGATCATCACTGATAATGGTTCGAATCTGAATAACAAGATGATGAAGGAGCTGTGCCAGAGTTTCAAGATTGAACACCACAACTCATCTCCTTACCGGCCGAAGATGAATGGCGCCGTTGAAGCAGCCAATAAGAACATAAAGAAAATTGTTCAGAAGATGGTTGTGACCTACAAAGACTGGCACGAGATGCTGCCATTCGCATTGCACGGTTATCGTACGACGGTACGTACTTCAACCGGGGCAACTCCTTTCTCCTTGGTGTACGGTATGGAAGTTGTCCTACCATTAGAAGTGGAGATCCCTTCTTTGCGAGTTTTGGTTGATGTGAAACTCGATGAGGCAGAATGGATTATGAACCGAATGAACCAACTCAGCCTGATGGACGAGAAGAGGTTAGCATCGATTGTGTTTGGTCGTCTGTACCAAAGCCGAATGAAGAAAGCTTATGATAAGAAGGTGCGTCCTAGAAGCTTTCAGACGGGTGATCTCGTCCTGAAGAAGATTCTTCCGCCACACTCCAATCACCGGGGCAAGTGGACTCCGAATTACGAAGGTCCGTACGTCGTCAGCAAGGTCTTCTCGGGAGGAGCTTTGTTGTTATCCACGATGGATGGTGAAGATTTTGCATCCCCGGTGAACGTGGATGCAGTTAAAAAATACTTTGCTTGAAAGTGACCCGCTGGACAAAAAAAAGAGAGTCCAGGCAAAAAAGGGGCATCCCGGCGAACCAAAAATAGAATAAAAAGATTCGGGCAAAAATTAGGGATATAAATTGAAAAAAGGTACACCCGCGAAGTCGAAAACCTACACTGGGCGGCTTCGGCAAAAAAGGGTATCCCGGTGAACTGAAAACCCGCAAAGGGCGGTTCACGCAAAAGTTAGGGATTTGAAAAAGCAAATGACTGCGTTCCGCGTGTGGACTTTCTTTGTTTAGTGGTTCGGAAGACCTGAGGGCCGTTTATCTGAATCAATCTCTTCCGAAGCTGAAGCGTCGGAGAAGTATCGAAGTCGAGTGGGTCATAGAGGGATCAACTCATGGTGTTCGTCTACGCCTCGTTGCCGACATTTGTATATACTGATGTATATTTATGTTTTATTTTTGCGCAGCTTCCTCATTCCAGGAGCTTGCATCTGTTGTAAAGCATTTTTACCCATTCAGGGGTTCCTTATCAATAAAATGATACTATTCAGCAATTCTGTTTGTCTGTTTAGCATTTATCTGTTTTGTTTGCGAAAAAGAACGCCGATGTTTTTTATAAAATGCGCATACATAAACTTACCGGCCTAGCCCACTGATTGTTGAAACAATGAATTGCTCGAATATTGTCACGAGATAATAACCTCGATAGGTCCCTTTGAGAAGGGTATCTTGTCTGTTTGTTTGTGTTGTTACAGGTGTAGCTTATTCCAGACAGTGCGTCGTGCGCATCCCTGAAGCAGGATGATTCCTCCTTCTCCAGCAGAGTTCAGTAGCCTCTCCCCGCAGGGCCTGAACGCGAGATCGTGAGCATTGATATGTCTCCCCAGGCAGAGATGATTCTCTCCCCAATCAGATGCGTCCTGAAGGAACGCCATCTCCTCAGCTGATTCAGGCGCCGAAGCGCGTGTTTTTCCCCCAGCACCGGGTCACAAGTGCAGGTCTCGTAGGAGACTATTCGTACGCCGAAGTATGCAGCAACTGATGGTGCCAGACTGAAGTCCCCAGCGGAATTGAAATTCCCCACCAGAGTCGTGCTCTCCAGCGAAGCAGAATGATTTCTCATTCCCCAGCCGAGTTTGCAGATCCCCAAGAGAGCCGAATCCTTGGAAGTTGCTCAGACCATGATTGGTTTTTTCCCAATGGAGTGTTGATCAACTGAAGTTGTTTCCCCACAGAGGCGTTATCTCCAGAGAAGTAGCCGAGAAGGCCATGCAGTTTATTCCCGCGATTGACATCGCTTTCCGTCAGCAGGTCCAGGTTCTCGTAGAGCTTCGTTCCCCTGCAGGAGTCAACTGAAGTTGTTTCCCCCGCAGCAGTCAACTGAAGTTGTGTCCCCTGCGGAGTCCAATTGAGATTGGCGTGACCTTGTTCTCCTCAGCAGGATGATTCCTCTACCTGAGTAGTTCTTTCTCCTTGACATGAGGATTCCCCCTTCAGCATTTATTTTGCTGACGGGATCGCATCATTGTGCATGATTGCATAGCATTTATCATAAACGCATAGCATTTCCACCGTGTGGAGCATTGCGCCATCGCCGAAGCATATACATAATAAACATGATCTAGGTTGTTACCGTTCTTGTTTTGCAGGTGTTCCGCCGCAGAGTCGATTGCTCAGGATGATTCCTGACATTCCCCCCCAACGAAGCCGCTTGCTCAAGATGATTCTTGATGTCTCCAGCGGAGTCTTCGGTTCGAGATGATTCTTGAATTCCCCAGCAGGGCCGTTTGCTTAAAATGATTCTTAAGACCCCAGTGCAGTCTCCAGAGTTGGTCGCTCAAATTGATACTTAGAGTCCCTAGTGAAGGTTGCCCAGGATGATTCCTGAAATCCCCAACAGAATGTTTGCTCAGGATGATTCCTGAAATCTCCAGGTTGGTTATCGGTTCAAGATGATTCTTGAAGGTCTCCGGCGGAGTTATTTGTCCAAGATGATTCTTGAAGTCCTCGGCAGAGTTGATTCATCCAGAATGATTTCTGGATCCCCGGAGCAGAGTTACTTGATAGTCCTCCAGAATCCCCCAGCGGCGATGCGTCATCCCCAGCAGGTTTCTAACGGCGAAGTTGAAACCTCCCTTGAAGACTCCATGATTGAAGTCTGACCGTGTTAATGAAGCAGTTCTCTCAGCTGGTGCGGAGTGCCTGATGGCAGAGGTTTAGATGTTCCCAGTTGGCTCATGAGTGACCAAGAATTCTATTCCCGACTTGCTGATGAGGTTCGGCTGATGCCCGACAGTAATGCGGAATGCCTGATGGCATGATCAACCTGATGGTTGAAGTCCGGCTGATGCTCGACAATTTCTTTGAATGCCTGATGGCATGATCAACCTGATGGTTGAAGTCCGGCTGATGCCCGACAAATTTCTTTGAATGTCCTGATGGCATGATCAACCTGATGGTTGAAGTCCGGCTGATGCCCGACAAGTTTCTTTGGAATGCCTGATGGCATGATCAACCTGATGGTTGAAGTCTGGCTGATGCCTGACAGTGTCTTTGAATGCCTGATGGCATGATCGACTATGTATTACCGGTTACCGTGTGACCAATTCCCCAGTAGGGTTGCCGTGCAACTGTTATGCTCAGTGTCAAAGATGTTCCTACCGACCAGAGTATCATTCACCTGTGTGTGGTATCCAGACCTCCAGCAAGATCATTGACACGTGTTCATCTTATCATTCTCTCCAACAGAGCCTATTATTCAAGTTCATATTTCCCCAATGGATTTCTTCACCCTGACAGCGAGGTCAGATGCTTTTATCGAAACAATGTTGAGAGTGGATGGCGAAGTCAGATTATGTTGAGTACTTGACGACGATGTCGGGTGTTTCTCAGAGTTATAGTTGGATGGCGGCGATGTTAGATTCTTTGTTTGCCCAGCGGCAAGGTTGGATGTTTGTCTGGCAGTGATGTCGGGTAGTTTGGTTCTCCAGCGGTAATGTTGGATGTTTGTTTCCGGCGGCGATGTCAGATGATTTAGTTTTCCAGCGGCGATGTTGGGTGTTTTGGTTGTCCGACGGCGATGTCAGACGTTTTATTTTCATGAATGCCTGACGGCAAGGTCAGGTGTCTGATGACAATGTCAGAGGAATTTAATGTGGATAACTGACGACAAGGTTCAGATCAGTATGCCTCCAGCTAGTTGTCGTGCAGCTATTATTTCAGTTTTCGAAGATTCGTTCCCGTCAGAGTACCGTGTACTTGTGCAGTTGGCAAATTTCCGGGTTTATCAGTATTCAACCGTCTGGCACCTTGATTGGCTGAGAGTCGTTCGCTCCTCACTCGGTCAGGTTCAAGCCGTTTGAATAGGGGCAGCTGTTGCACCCCAAAATTTGACCAACATTTATTTACCCAGCAAGAGTTGTATGAGACTTTGAAGCTATCCAAGAAAGTTGTTCAAGTGTTCAAGGATTGATATCTTTGTCAGAACTCAAGAGATCCTCAGAGAGATTGGTTGAGACCAAGGTTGTGTGTCTCATAACTTGAGAGTTGTGGGCGCTCCTCAGATGATTCTGAGACTATGAGGGTATAATTGAAGCTTTGAGAAAGCTTATGAGATGTCTTGAAAGCCATCATGAAGCCTAGAGAGGTCATTGTACAAGAATTCAGAAGATTCAGCCATGAGTGGTGGAATTAGGGTTTGACTGGGTCAACCCTAGGTCAACTGAGGATTTGGAGAGGGTTGAGACCTAATCCAAGAGCCATGTGATCATGGAATGATGCATTGAGATGCTATAAGGATTATTCCTAGACCAACTCATCATGATTGAGGAGTTTGAGAAGTTTCAAGCTAGGGTTTCTAAGGCTTGACAGTGTAGAATCCCCTAGTTTGATCCTTATCTTCAAGGCAGTTTAGCTCAAGATGTGATTGTCATCTCATCTTCCCCAAAACATGAATGTTGTAGAGATTGTTCTTAGCTTTAATTTGAGTACTAGAAGTCCTTGATAGGATTTGTAGAGCTCAAGTTATGACTTTGACAAATTACAGGTCATCTGAGGTATGTGAATCTGGGTCCTTGAAAGTCACCCAACTTGCATCCAACTTTTTCCCTAGTAGGATTATTCCTATGAACTCTTGGTCAACATGAATGTTGTAGGAATTCTTCTTAGCTTTCTAGAGAGTACTAAAAGTCCTTGATAGGATTTGTATAACGCAACTTATGGCTTTGACATGTCAAGGGCATTTTGGTCATTTGGAGGTTATGGGTCATTTCAAGCATAAGGCCATATCTCCTATTTCCAAGCTTCAAATGGAAAAATATTCAACATCAAACTTGCTTAGAATGATGTTTTAAGGCTAGTAGGGAGGTCATGAGATGTTGAAAAGGCTTGTATCAAAAAGTGATGAAAATGGCCTAAAATGGAGGCATAAGTTAAATAAGTTGAAATTGAAAATTGCAAATCACAAGTTATACATCCAAACCATGTCATATAATAGGTCATTTTGACTCCAAAGGACATTCTAAAAACAATGGTTCAGCCATAATTTTGATTTGAGGCCTAGATCTTAGGGATGCTTTGGAAATGGCTTACTTACATCTTAAGGCACCAAAGCAAAACATGAAGAAACTCAATATACAAGTTGGTTATGCATTGTAACACACCATACATCTCATGTGGGGAGAATTTCAAGTCAGAATTGGTGGTTACAAGGACTATGGCATGAGATAGCATGTGGGGAGAAGTGAAATCAAAATATCATGGGATGAGAAGTCCAAATACTCATTGGATTGTTCTAGAAGGTTCTGGACAGTTCTAACAAGTTCTATATAACATGTATGACTTTCTCAGATGCAAGGTTGGTGAGAATTGAGTGAGAGAGGAGAGATTGCATTGTGAAATTTCCATTGAAGATCAAGAATCGGTTCCATTGATTCACTTCATTTCCATCCCTTTTTTCAATTGGAGCACATTCCATATGGATCACTAAGGGTGTGCATATCAAATTGGGGGCAATTCCATTGATGAATCGTGTATGAGCTTTTGGATTTTCACCTGTGCAACTCAAGATCGGTTTCCAAGAATCAAGCAGTTTCAACCCTTCTTTTTGCATACAGAAGCAAGAATACTACTTAGTGAAGGAATCGGGAAAGACTGAAGGTCTGAATTGGAGGTTTCGTGCACCTGTTCATCCCAATTACACAGGTTTGTAACTTTCTCTCTACACTCTAATTTAAGTGCTATTAGATAGAATTAATAGGTTAGAATGGTTAAGGATAACTAGGAGATCATTTCTGGAGAGTTAGAGAGAGTTTAGTGATGATCAGCATGATGACACCATTTCTGTTTGACCTTGTATCTTGCTGAATCTTGAGAGATAAGCTTAGTGTGATAGCAAGAATTGTTCAGGGTAACATGAGGAAGAGAATGAGCATCACAATTCCAAGAATGGCGAGTTTTGATTTCTGAGCAAATCTTGAGGTTTGATTCGTGTTTTAAGCTAGACGATGATTCAACGATTGAGAGTGACATGGTTGGATTCAGTGTGGAATTTAGAGTAGATTAATGTTTTACATTTTGGATTTTCATGAAGTTTTGAGGAGATACGAGATTGGGGAAGAAGAGGTATGAAGCTCTGTCCATGGATTCTTTCTCCCACTGTCACATCCAAAGGTAGGAGATAAAGATTTGGCCGTTGGATGAGGAGCTGACCGGTTGACTGAGAAACGATCCATTGGTCACGATTTGAGTTCAGCATTGAGAGGGAAACTCAGAAACACAATGAAACGTTGCGTTTCATTAAAAGGAGCTTCCTGGGCTTAGTGATCCAATGACTAATCCCACCCCACTTGTGGCCCATGATTGATCTACACTGATTTTCTCTACTATTTACACCAAAGATTTTTCTATTTATTTACTTTTTTGTCATTTATTTTTTGTTTAAATGATGGGCCTGGCGCATTGCTTTTTGTACCCCCTAGTCCTGGCCCATACGCGTATTACACTGCATTGCATTACTAAATACACCACATCTCTTCATATTTCATTTTATTTTCTTCATTTTATTTCAAAATTTGAAAAATCATAATAAATGGAAAAATAATGATTTTGAAGTGGGAATTTTTTCTCCCATTTCATATTAATGTCTAGAAAATTATCAGATAAAAATATTTTCATTTCATGAATTTTTAATATTTTTTGTGCATTTTCTACTTTTATTGCATTTTATTTCTTTTATGTTGATACATGAATTTGTAGAATTTTGTTTAGGTAGCTCCCTTAACATTTTTAGGCCATTCTTTTTAGGATAGTTAGATATAAGCTTTAGCTTCCCCCTGGATTTATTCCATAATTTTGTGATGAATTTTAGGTTAGTTTTGATTAAATGACATTAGGTTGTGTAGAATTAGGATAATCCTTAACATAGGTCCACAATAACATTAGAATTTTGGGTTTCTAAGTCAAGATATGTATTGGGGAATATAAGGGTATTAAGGGTAGGTATGTAGGATCTCTTAGAAATTATATTAGGTTCTAATATAGTGGTATACTATTTTTAGATGATTTTTGTATTTGATGATTGTTTGTGTTGCCCTTGTGGGCTTGCATTTTTGTTGCTTTGCTTTGTGGGCTTGGAGAGCTTGGTTTTGTTCTAAGGAGCATTGAGGAGCATAGTAGAAGACTTGAAGATGGATTGAGGAGCTTGAGAGCTTGATCTTGTTTGTTTTGTTATTGTTTTAGAGTTAGGGATTAAGAAGAGCTTAGACATAGTTAACTCCTTTCTTAAACATGGATGGTATCTTCCACCTCCATTCCTCCATATGATTCAAAGTCCTTCCATGGTATACACCTCTCTCCTTTGGAGGGATAAGTGATGGTACCTAGGAAGTAGAACTTTTGAGGGAACCATTCCTTTGATGTTGAACCCTTATAGGTCACCTTTGGTGGTCAATAAGCAGTTCAATATCCCCAACTTATCCAGTTTAGTGATTTCCTCTGGTTTGAATATCTTGAGAGATGCTGAGCCTGAGTGTGAAGATGAATACTTCATTGAAGAGTGTTGAAGAGGATGAATCCTTGAGCATTGCCATTCCAGATGAAGCTTGAAGAGCAACAAGATCAAGTTGATACTTGAAGACCCCTGAAGATGAAGTAAAGACTGAAGGATGAAGTTGACACTTCTAAGTGATTGAGATTTATTCTGAAGAGCTGAAGCTTGAAGAACAAAGGAAGTTGATACTTATTTTGATACCTGGAGATCCTGAAGGAGCCAAGTTGATGCTTGTGATTAATAGTGAAGCCTGAAGGTGAAACTGATCAAGAAGCTGAAGCTTAAAGGAGAAGATAAGTTGAAACTTATGTTGAAGGGTTGAAACCTGGAAAAGCAAATTGATATTTGTCAAGAGTGATTGAAGTCTGAAGACTGCATTGCTGTTGGAAGAGCTGAAGCTTGAAGTGGAGAGAGGAGTTGATCTGCTTTCTTTTTCTTTGTTGTATTAATGTGTTTTGTTTGACTTGTTTGATGCATTAGAATAAGTCCATGACTAGAATAAGCAGAATCTAGGAGCATGATTGCACTAGAGGTTGAGTTGCTCCCTCTGCTTGTATTGTTACTGTGTGGCTTTGCTTACGGGTATTCGGTAGAGCCCAGCTCCCTTGCCCATGTGGTTTGTTTGCCTGATGGCATTTTATTTCATTTTATCTGTATGATTGCAGTTTACTGTATTTTGCTTGATAGCATGTTGTTTTATATTTCAGTATGATTATTGTTATCCATTCTGACTTGAGGTTGAGATGAGCTTGTGGAGGCTGAAGCCCCACACACATTTCCTCCCTCACTTGCATTGCATGCATTTTACTGTTAAGCTGATGCTTTGTCTGTTTTGGTGTATCATTGACATGATCCCTTAGGACTCTCATTTCCTTTGATAAGGAATTGATGATAGAACTTTAGGTTGAAACCTATGCATGACAACTTCTAGGAGTTCCCTGTTCAAACCTTGACCATAGGATGAATCCATGGCATGACAACAGTAGGACTTGATAGTCTCCCTCCTAGTTGGGCCTGTTCTCTTCTCACCTCGAAACAGTTTAAGATACAGTAATCATGAATGATTTCTTTCGTACGTTACGAGCCTTAAGCTATCTGAGAAAGGATTGTGGGAGAGTTTCTTTTCCACAGTCTGGATGTTTAGTATGGTACCCTTTGGGTGACATGCGACGCATTCACTCTCAGGTCATAGTCTCTAGTGTGATTGAAATCGCAAACACAATAAAAAAACACTTCTTTCGTAAAAGACAAGAAATAAACCGTAGTTTCCCGAACTACGTAAGCTCTGATCTCTCATACCTGTTGAGAGTATGTAGGCACCGTACTGATGTATTGGCGAGCTACCTTCCCCCATAACCCGTCGTAGGTCGAACTACGTTGACTCTGATTTCTCGTTCTCTGATGAGAATACGTAGGCATAAAGCGCGACGCTTTGCCGAGTCAGTTTTTCTGCTTAAGCCAGCCTTGATAGGTAGATAGATAAAACCAACCCGTCCAGTAAACACAATAAGCGTGGATCCCGTCGAGTACGACGGACGTGAGGGGTGCTAATACCTTCCCCTTGCGTAACCGACTCCCGAACCCAGACAATGGTTGCGACGACCTTGTCTTACCTTCTTTCGTTAGGTTTTTTCGATCGTTTCCTTTCCCGCTCTGAGGGATAAATAACGAAAGGTGGCGACTCTTCTGTTGTGCCGACACCTTATTTTCGCGCAAGTGACAGAGGTCCTTTCTCTCATAGGAATTATGTGTTCTTGAGGATTCTTGAATCCAATTTTCGTAACTTGATTTGTTCTCAAATTTTCTGTTATTGTTGAATATTATTTGTATGATGTTTTGTGTATCCGAAACCAGAATTAATACGGAATTCGTGTTAGAAATCCTTGATGCTGTCATAGAATACTAGTGAGTAGTAGATCTGGAAATCTGAACTTTTAGGGATTTGGGTAAATATGTAGAAATGAATGTGTTATATCGTTATTAGTACGATGCTCTAAGGTTTCCCTAAGGTTTAGAGATTTGGGTTAATTGTGGGAAATAGGGAGGTAACCGTAAGAATCTAAGGTTATGACCAAATGGCCAAATGATATGTATCATTGAATATTAATATAGGAAAAACTTCTAGGAAATTGAACCTTCGTGACCAGAACCTTGACATTGTTATATGTCTGACCTTGAAGGGTTAAATATTAGATAGTAAGTAACTTAAATGCCGTAGGGTGTAATTGAAGGAAAAATTGTGATATGTTGTCCCTATAGAAATAGGAATATTCAAATGTGGGTAACTCTGAAGTACTCAGAGCAATTGCAGGAAATAGTGTTTTATGTGTTGCAAATGTTGTCAGATGAGCCTAATAAACCATAGAAGTTGTGCAGTTATTGCCGTATAACCTTAGGAATGTTTTAGTGATGTTTTGGGTGCTTTGAGTAAGTGATTCGCAAGAATAATTGAGCGAAAATCAGTTCCGGAGCGTAACAGCGTCTTTCTGTCCGTCACGACTGTTCATGTTTTCGGTCGAAATTGTTTTGGACGTAACTTTGGATCCGTAAGTCCGTTTTGATCCCCGTTCGAAGCGTTGGAAAGCTAATGAACAGTGCTATAACATAGGATAGATAATGGAATTGTTTTCCCAATATTTTATATCTAATTATGTTTGAGAAGTCAATTGTGTATATGTTTTAGTAACGAATTATGTTCTGGTTCAATGATGTCTTGGTGTTTTGATAGATGTGGACCAAGATGGTCGAATGTGGACAATCTTGTGCGAGTGTGGTAATCCCCGAGAGGATTACGGTGAGTGGATGGCTCGTGTGGGTCAAGATTGATCGTGAATTATGCATGATGTATTACATTGCATAATTGTGTTGAGATGCATTTCATATCATTTGTCTTGTGGAGATGGCTAGGTGGGAATCCATGATGGGTGCCTAGTTCCATCCAGACTTCAATGTGAAAGTCGTTGTGGAGATAAGTTGTAGTTCAGAGGAACGTATATACGACTTATCCGGATTCCGACGGGAATCGGGTTCTAGTGTGAACCGTATGAGATTGCGTTGGTACCAAATGCATTATGTCGAGTCAGTGAGTCGCATTGCATTATTGTAATTGAATGTGGGCTATTAGTGTCGAATGACTAAGGTGGCACGTGTATGTGCGTTAATTATGTATGATTGTATGTGTGGTGTGTAACTACTCCTTAGCATGTGTATTTCACCGTTTATTTATTGAATGTAGTTCTCACCCCTTTTTGTTGTTGTGTCTGTGCTCTCTTGGGAGTACAGGTGACCAGGTACCTGAGTAGTGTTTGGAGTGTGTTGCTATTTGATCGAGTCTTAGGAGTCGCTCTGATACGTAACATGGGATGACGGGATTTCGTTGTTATTTGACTACTTTATTTGTTTATTATTACGTATCTTCATTTATTGGACTTATGTTGTATGACCTCGTTGTTGCACCCCAAAATTTGCTCTACATCTTTTACCTGGTTTATGTTTCATTGCATTATCATTTACATTAGCATTTGCATTGCATAGCATTTATTCTCGAGGCAGGGGATCAAGGCATTCAGGTGGCTCCAGGTGTAAATTTCAGTGCAAGAGGCTAAACAACAAACATCGGAGGCTTCAACACTTGTTTTGCCCAGCGATCGAGCGACCGATTTTATTTTATTTTGCAGGGGCATTTTTCATGCCAGAAGCAGCATTCAGATTATGTCCAGTGTTCCCATGGCCAGACCAATCAAGAATGGCTTTCAGCAGCTAAACAGAGTTCAAAACGGCAGGAAACGGGCAAAGGGGCAGGTTTCCCTCCAAAAGGCGCCAAATTCAAATTTTTGAATGTGTTAATCGGTTAACACATAGGGTTAATTGATTAACCATTTGAAAATCAGTCTAGATTTGAATTTTTAACAGTGTTAATCGGTTAACCTATATGGTTAATCAATTAAACACAACAGGTTTTTCCTTGCACGTGAATTTTCAAGTCCAGCCACTTTTGGGGTCCAATTTTGGTCATTTAAATTGTATTTTCACACTTGGGAAGGATCTAGAACACTATCAAATTTCATTTTCCCTCCAAATGCCCAAACCTCATTCCATATCACATTTTCCAAGCCATTTTCCAATCCTTGCTTTGGATCCAAACCAAGAGTGTATATATTTGATTCACTCCAAACCTCACAAGGAGAATCCTCATAATTCATTCTCATTTTCAGAATTGCTCCCAATTTTCTCTCAATTCTCTCTCAATTTTCTAATCTCAAAAACCTCACTCAAAGCTCGTCTCCTTGAGATCATTGATTCTTCATGGGAATCATTGATTTCTAAGAGCTAAACCTCCATTAATTCACTCCATCAATTCCATTTCATCATCCAACTTTCGTGCACAAGCAGATATGAATTTTGAAGTGCTCTTGGAAGTGATTATTTGGCTTATTTTGAGTTGTTCTTGGTGGATCTACATTGCTACTACAAGAATTGGTGTGGATCTTGAATAATTTTGGTTTTCTTTGCTTAGATCTACTCATTTACAGTTGAATCAACAATTACCGGATCAAGTCTCCGATCCGAAGGTTGGAATTCTGATCTGATTTTGTTTTCAAACTTATTTGCACAATTTGCATGTGGATTGTAACACCCACTTCTATACCCCAAATAAATGCATATAAAACAATTAAGCACATACAAATTATCAGAGTAAAAAGGTTTTATAATAAGGTATAAAAGAAGAATGCCACAATTTCACCAATAAAACACTTTCACATTTTTCTCCATAAGATATGTAACAAATTCAAAATTAAGCGGAAGATCAAATCATTTAATCGTTTTCAAAATATTAATCCACGTACACACAAGTTAATCCAAATTAATACATCATATCAGTTAGATTACACAATCACATCAACTGATACATCGCAATGTATCACAAAAGAATGACTATACTAGTCTAACTACCCAGTGTTACATATCAGAGCAGCAGACTCAAAAGAATGAAGAATACTTCACAAAAGGGACTCCAGCATCCTAATCTGCAATGCCTCGTAGAGCATTATAAAACAGCAGAAGGGTGAGAAATATAACCATAATAATCAAAGCATAAGATTATATATATATATATATATATAGGTAATCAATACAAGTTCCTCTCCGTATTTCTCACCACAATTCAATTTCTTAGTCATATATATTTGCCACACATATAATGACAACACGAATATTTGTAAAGCATTTCCACATCATGCATACTCTCACAATTTCACAATCTCATCATTCACACATAAGCATCTCTTCATGCATATGTCATATATTAATGTGACTCAACAACTCAATGCAACTCATGCAATGCGGTACCGACTCTCGTTATCTTTTTTCGGTTTTTACATTAAACCGGGTCCACTCTTCTAGACCGATAACCCGTTATATTTTTTTGGTTTTTACATTAAACCGGGTCCACACTTCTAGACCGATAACCACAAAGGCCCGTCCTCTAAGCCTTCAAACCCACACTTCTAGGTTTGGGACAAGCCACTAGTTTCCACGAAACTAACAGACATTGCCTCTTGACTAAATGATGCATGTACAATCAGCCACAACAAATGCACTTAAGACCGACATCTTAATCTCATGCATTTACATAATTCATCTCTTCAAGAATTACACAATGATTGCACATACAACATATATCGCACAATCAAGGTATTCACATCACAATACCATTTATACAATTATAAGTCATGAACACATATCCACAATGTTCTCATGCATACTCATCATATAATTGTATACCCATTAAGCATTCGCAAGTTCATTAGACAATACACATACATTCATCATTGTATTCACAACTATTTCTATTTATCACAATTAACACGCATCGCACATCAACTAGAATTCACGCCCGTAGGCTACCCACAGCACACATCATCACAATAGATCATATCTATATCATATCATAGAGGTATTAACCTATGTGAATCAATCAAACAATCACCACATGAGCAACACAGCAAAAGAAAAATGTTGTCACATTCGCCTTCATTCGCCTGGCGAACCCTCGCAGCGAACCTTCGTCTGGCCTTCGACTGACGAACTCTCTCAGCAAACACTCGCTAGGCTTCGCCTGGCGAGACTTCCCAGCGAGCCCAAGTCAGTAGCTACTGACTTCATTCGCCACCATTCGCCAGCACCTTCACTGGGCGAACCTTCGCTATCCAACTTCGCTTGGCGAACTCGCCAGCGAAGTCCACTGGGACTTAATCATAATTACTCGCCAGCATTCGCTAGGCTTCGCCTGGCGAAGCTTCGCCTTCGCTTGCCTGGCGAGAGCCAGCGAACCTGCGCAGAACAGAACCCTATTCTGCCTCTCCTTCATCAATTCATCATCAACCAAACCTCAAACATCCAAATCAGTACAAATAACATCAATACATGTTACCCGACTATTCTACGGCATTATTGCTCAGTTTCAACCGATTAAATCATCAATCTACCGATTAATCCAACATTTGCCCTAATTGGAAAGTGATGAAAACTCTACCAAAACCCCAACCCAACATACATGACATCATGCAATGATCAAATAGAAACATTTCTCACCCTTACCTCGATTAATCGGAGCTTTGATGTTGGTTCTTGATGATTTCCACTTTCCTCTTCTTCTCCTCTCTTTCTCTTCTTTCTTCTTTCTTTCCTCTTTCTTTCCAAATGTTTCTAACTTTCTTTTCTTTTCTTCCTCACTTATATATTCCTTTATTTTCCTTCCTTCCAATTTCCTTCTCAATTCTCTATTAATTCCAATTAATAAAAATTAATTTCCAACATTAATAAAAATCCCACTAAATCAATTAATTACTACAATTAATTATTTAATGAAATTTGGGCTGTTACAACTCTCCCCCACTTTAGGAATTTTCGTCCTCGAAAATGTTACCTGATTCAAACAGCTCTGGATAAGACTCTTTCATCCGACTCTCAAGCTCCCAAGTAACATTTCCACCAGCCGGTCCTCCCCAAGCCACCTTCACTAAGGCAATCTCTTTACCTCGAAGCTGCTTCCATTTCCGATCCTCAATCCGCATAGGTGATGTCTCAACAGTCAGGTTATCTCTCACCTGCACATCATCTATTTGGACTACATGAGACGGATCCGCAATGTATTTCCTCAACTGAGATACATGGAATACGTCGTGAAGATTAGCAAGCGACGGTGGTAAAGCCACACGATAGGCCACTTCTCCTATCCTTTGCAAAATCTGATAAGGACCAATGAAACGCGGCGACAACTTGCGCGACTTCAGTGCCCTACCAACACCTGTCATCGGAGTGACTCGAAGAAACACATGATCTCCCTCTTGAAATTCAAGTGCCTTCCTCCTCTTGTCATAATAACTCTTCTGACGACTATGAGTAATTCTCATCTTCTCTTGAATCATCTTGATCTTATCAGTAGTCTGTTGAACTAACTCGGGTCCAACAACAGAACTCTCTCCGGACTCGAACCAACACAATGGTGTCCTACACCGCCTACCATACAACGCCTCAAATGGTGCCATACCAATACTCGAATGGAAACTGTTGTTGTAGGTAAACTCAATCAAAGGCAAGTAGCTATCCCAAGCTCCTCCTTTTTCCAATACACAAGCTCTCAAAAGATCTTCAAGCGACTGAATCGTCCTCTCCGTCTGACCATCAGTCTGAGGATGATACGCTAAACTCAAACGCAACTTAGTACCCAAAACACTCTGCAAGCTCTCCCAAAATCTCGAAGTGAACCTCGGATCTCTATCCGAAACAATACTTAACGGAATACCATGCAGACACAACGAACGGTTCTTCTGGATTTGGCAAAATCAAAACAGGGGTTGTTGTCAACCTTCACTTAAGTTCTTGGAAACTCGCTTCACACTTGGCATCCCAAACAAAAGCTTGACCCTTCCTAGTCAACTGCGTCAACGGCAACGATAACTTAGCGAATCCTTCAATAAACTTCCGATAATAACCGGCTAAACCAAGAAAACTTCTTATCTCAAAAATTGACTTCGGGGTCTCCCATTGTGATACCGCTTCAACCTTCGACGGATCAACCGCAATACCATTACTCGAAATCACATGACCAAGGAAACTAACTTCCTTCAACCAAAACTCACACTTAGAAAGCTTCGCAAACAACTGCTTCTCCCTCAACACAGATAACACAATCTTTAGATGCTCGACATGCTCTTCTTCGCTCTTCGAATAAACCAAGATGTCGTCGATAAACACAACCACAAACTTATCCAAATAAGGATGGAAAATCCTATTCATGTACTCCATAAATACACCTGGTGCATTAGTCACACCAAATGGCATCACGGAATACTCATAGTGTCCATACCTCGTCCGAAAGGCCGTCTTCTGAATATCCTCAGCTTTCACACGAATCTGATGATACCCAGATCTCAAATCAATCTTGCTGAACACACTTGCACCAACCAACTGATCCATTAGATCATCAATCCTCGGAAGTGGATACTTATTCTTAATAGTCACCTTGTTCAACTGTCTGTAATCCACACAGAGCCTCATAGAACCCTCTTTCTTCTTAACCAACAACACCGGTGCACCCCACGGTGACACGCTCGGACGAATAAACCTCTTTTCAAGCAAATCCTCAAGTTGACTCTTCAACTCTTTTAACTCCGAGGCCGACATACGATATGGAGCCATCGATATCGGACTAGTTCCAAGAATCAAATCTATCGAAAACTCCACTTCTCGCTCCGGCGGTAAATCCTTTATCCCTTCAGGGAATACTTCCGGAAAATCTCTAACAATGGGCAAAGCATCAATCTCTTCACTTTCACTAGTCCTCAAAGTTGCCATAAGCATAAATACCTTAGCCCCATCTTGTACCGATTCCTTCACTTGTTTCCTCGTCATAAACAATTCCCTTTCAACATCCGAGTCGGGAAAAATAACCGTTTTGTCAAAACAGTTAATATACACACGATTGAATTTTAACCAATTCATTCCAAGAATGACATCCAGTTGATCTAAATGAAGACACACCAAATCAATCCCAAAATCTCTACCGAAAATACTCAACGGGCAATTCAAGCAAACATACGGTGTAGTTACCGAACCCATAGCAGGAGTATCAATAACCATACCGCCACCAATCACAGACAACTCAAGATTCAACCTTCTAACACAATCCAAAGAAATAAAAGAATGCGTAGCTCCGGTATCAATTATAGCGATCAAAGGTGTACCATTAATGAAGCACGTACCTCGGATCAATCGATCGTCGCTAGCAGTCTGAGATCCAGATAGAGCGAACACTTTCCCGCTCCCTTGATTCTTCTTCGGCTTATCGCACTTGGTACTGATGTGCCCTCGCTCACCACAGTTATAGCAAGTAACACCCGCACCGCTTCTACACTCTAGAGCCTTGTGGCCTGGCTTGCCACACTTAAAACACTTCTGTTCAACACTTTTGCACTCCGGAGCACGATGCCCCGCTTCACCACAAGTGTAACACCTAACCGGGGTAGAAACTCCCCCACTTGGCTTCTTGCCAAAACCAACCTTTTATTTCCCCTTATCGGAAGGAGTTACGTAAGGTTTTCCTCTGAATTGTCCTTTTCCTTTCTTATCACTTAGGCTCTTGTAGTGGCTAGACCTAGCCCTACTGTCTTCGTCATAAATTCTGCTCTTGTTAACCAACTCAAAAAACCGTCTGATTTCCTGGTACCCAATAGCTTGTCTAATCTCGGGTCTCAAACCGTTCACAAACTTGAGGCACTTAGACCTCTCAGCATTACCAATATTATAGTGAGGACAAAATTTGATCAACTCCTCAAATTTCGCCGCATACTCAGCAACCGTCGAATTACCTTGCTTCAACTCAAGAAATTCGATCTCTTTCTTCCCCCGCACATCCTCTAGAAAATACTTCTCCAGAAAAGTTTCTCTAAACAAATCCCACGTAATCACAATATCATCTTCCTCAAATCTTTGGCGAGTATTACCCCACCAATCTTCAGCTTCTTCTTCGAGCATATGAGTCCCAAACTGCACCATCTATGCATCCGAGCAATTCAGAACTCAAAAAATCTTTTCCACAGCTTTCAACCAAATTTGTGCCTTGTCCGGTTCATGAGTTCCCTTGAAGACCGGAGGGTTATTCTTTTGGAATTTCCCCAAAGCACGGAATCCATCATCAGCATGATTCCTCACATTCGCATTGGCCGGAGGATTCTGCCCAATTGCCCCCGCCAATCTCGTCAATGCCTCCGCAATCGCTTCGTCGTTCCTCCCTGCAACCATCTTACTAATTCCAACAACAGAACTACGTAAGAACAACCAATATTGATAATGCATCACACGCATATCAATAACACACAGGGAAAAACACTATAACAACTTGGTCGGACGGACCAACCAGGCTCTGATACCACTATTGTAACACCCCCTTCTATACCCCAAATAAATGCATATAAAACAATTAAGCACATACAAATTATCAGAGTAAAAAGGTTTTATAATAATGTATAAAAGAAGAATGCCACAATTTCACCAATAAAACACTTTCACATTTTTCTCCATAAGATATGTAACAAATTCAAAATTAAGCGGAAGATCAAATCATTTAATTGTTTTCAAAATATTAATCCATGTACACACAAGTTAATCCAAATTAATACATCATATCAGTTAGATTACACAATCACATCAACTGATACATCACAATGTATCACAAAAGAATGACTATACTAGTCTAACTACCCGGTGTTACATATCAGAGCAGCAGACTCAAAAGAATGAAGAATACTTCACAAAAGGGACTCCAGCATCCTAATCTGCAATGCCTCGTAGAGCATTATAAAACAGCAGAAGGGTGAGAAATATAACCATAATAATCAAAGCATAAGATTATATATATATATATATATATATATATATATATATAGGTAATCAATACAAGTTCCTCTCCGTATTTCTCACCACAATTCAATTTCTTAGTCATATATATTTGCCACACATATAATGACAACACGAATATTTGTAAAGCATTTCCACATCATGCATACTCTCACAATTTCACAATCTCATCATTCACGCATAAGCATCTCTTCATGCATATGTCATATATTAATGTGACTCAACAACTCAATGCAACTCATGCAATGCGGTACCGACTCTCGTTATCTTTTTTCGGTTTTTACATTAAATCGGGTCCACTCTTCTAGACCGATAACCCGTTATCTTTTTTCGGTTTTTACATTAAATCGGGTCCACACTTCTAGACCGATAACCACAAAGGCCCGTCCTCTAAGCCTTCAAACCCACACTTCTAGGTTTGGGACAAGCCACTAGTTTCCACAAAACTAACAGACATTGCCTCTTGACTAAATGATGCATGTACAATCAACCACAACAAATGCACTTAAGACCGACATCTTAATCTCATGCATTTACATAATTCATCTCTTCAAGAATTACACAATGATTGCACATACAACATATATCCCACAATAAGGGTATTCACATCACAATACCATTTATACAATTATAAGTCATGCACACATATCCACAATGTTCTCATGCATACTCATCACATAATTGTATACCCATTAAGCATTCGCAAGTTCATTAGACAATACACATACATTCATCATTGTATTCACATGTATTTCTATTTATCACAATTAACACGCATCGCACATCAACTAGGATTCACGCCCGTAGGCTACCCACAGCATACATCATCACAATAGATCATATCTATATCATATCATAGAGGTATTAACCTATGTGAATCAATCAAACAATCACCACATGAGCAACACAGCAAAAGAAAAATGATGTCACATTCGCCTGGCGAACCCTCGCAGCGAACCTTCGCCTGGCCTTCGCCTGGAGAACTCTCTCAGCGAACACTCGCTAGGCTTCGCCTGGAGAGACTTCCCAGCGAGCCCAAGTCATTAGCTACTGACTTCATTCGCCACCATTCGCCAGCACCTTCGCTGGGCGAACCTTCGCTATCCAACTTCGCTTGGCGAACTCGCTAGCGAAGTCCGCTGGGACTTAATCATAATTACTCGCCAGCATTCGCTAGGCTTCACCTGGCGAAGCTTCGCCTTCGCTTGCCTGGCGAGAGCCAGCGAACCTGCGCAGAACAGAACCCTATTCTGCCTCTCCTTCATCAATCTATCATCAACCAAACCTCAAACATCCAAATCAGTACAAATAACATCAATACATGTTACCCGACTATTCTATGGCATTATTGCTCAGTTTCAACCGATTAAATCATCAATCTACCGATTAATCCAACATTTGCCCTAATTGGAAAGTGATGAAAACTCTACCAAAACCCCAACCCAACATACATGACATCATGCAATGATCAAATAGAAACATTTCTCACCCTTACCTCGATTAATCGGAGCTTTGATGTTGGTTCTTGATGATTTCCACTTTCCTCTTCTTCTCCTCTCTTTCTCTTCTTTCTTCTTTCTTTCCTCTTTCTTTCCAAATGTTTCTAACTTTCTTTTCTTTTCTTCCTCACTTATATATTCCTTTATTTTCCTTCCTTCCAATTTCCTTCTCAATTCTCTATTAATTCCAATTAATAAAAATTAATTTCCAACATTTATAAAAATCCCACTAAATCAATTAATTACTACAATTAATTATTTAATGAAATTTGGGCTGTTACATGGATCTTTGCATTTGATTGAATATGTTGATTTTGATCCATGATCTTGTTGTGTTATTGTGTTTACATGATGTTTAAATCAACGTTTGCTGGTTTAATTTCGTGCATGATCAATCACATGATAATTGGAGTGTTTGCTTAAGTGATAAGCTGCTGAAAAGTGATTCTGAACTGCTATTTTTCACCTCTGGCACAGTGTTAATCCATTAACCTATATGGTTAATCGATTAACCAACTCAAATATTCAAATTTTCTAGCGTTTTTCAATGGTTAACCGATTAACCACTGGCGTTAATCGATTAACACTGTAACAGAGCTGTTGTTGCTTTTTGCTGTTTAGAGCTTGAAGTTGCTGCTGCTTAGGGGGTTGCCTCCTCTGTGTCTTTTTTTTCTCCAGTATTGTCTGTTTAATTGTGCTGACTACCTCTAGGTTTGAGGTGGAGCTTGTCTCCTCCTGCCTATTGTTTTCTCTCTTGCCTCTCTTATACTGTGGCATTGCATGCATTTTACTGTAATGGTTGGCTGTCTTTTGCTGTTTATCCCCTAGGATCTCTGATTTCCTATGAGCAAGAGGAAATTATGACAGACATTAGGTTTTGACCCATGCATGACAACATTAGGTTAGTTCCCCTTTCAACCATAGTTTTAGGGTCTTTCTCTTCTCATCTCAAAACACTTCAAAAACACAATAATAAGGATAACGCGTGTTGTACGCTACGAGCCTTAAGCTATTTGAGAAAAGGTTGCTGGAGGGTTACTCTTCAGTAATCTAGCTGCTTAGTATGATACCCTTAGGGTGACATGCGACGTAGTCACTCTGAGATCACAAGTCTTTAGTGTAGTACAAGTTACAAACATACTAAAAAACATTTCTTTCGTAAAAAACTCAAACAAACATTCAAACTCTGCTTTTGTCCTCTTGGACCTTTTATCAGGAAAACCCTTTCTTAAGGAGATAAAAAAACTGTCAGACAAGCTTGTGTCTTCCGTAGCACGAACTACGTTTGCTCTGATATTTCATGCCGTATGAAAGTACGTAGGCATAGGATGCGATATCCTAGCGAGCAACCTTCCCCTCATTTCCTGTAGGTAGGCGAACTATGTTGACTCTGATTTCTCGTTCCAGACGGGAATACGTAGGCATAAAGTGCGATACTTTGCCGAGTCATTTTCTTTTCTTTTTAACCCAGACCTGTAGAGTAGATAGAATAACACACCCTTAGATAGAAAACAAGCGTGGATCCCGTCGAGTACGACGGACGTGAGGGGTGCTAATACCTTCCCCTTGCATAACCGACTCCCGAATCCAGGATTTAGTTGCGATGACCATTCCTTTCCCTCTTTGCGTTAGGTTTACTCTGAGCGTTTCCTTTACTTCTTGTGGGATAAATAACGCACGGTGGCGACTCTTCTGTCATAGCCGGCGCCGATTTTCGCAGTAGCGACACTCGTGTCGAGGAGAATTATATTGGAGAATTGATTTGTATTCCGCTGCTTAATTGAAAACTAAATAATATTGATTATTTAATGAAATGAAGTGACTTAGTGTGATATCCCACTGTGTTGGAAAACTCTGATGAATTTCATGAATTGTTTCTATATATTTATTATATTACACGTATGGGGTAAAGTGGGGTGTTACAATTGGTATCAGAGCAGGTTGATCCGTCCGGCCAGTGTTGTAGTAGAGTCTGGCTATAGAATGTTTATAGTCATGTGTGTGTTAGGATTGTCCAGTGTCGATCTTTGGTAAGGATTTTGGAGTGAACTTGATTTGTTTACCACTCCGCGAGTTGGATGTTATTTTAGGAATGAATTGGCTTGAGAGTAAGATGCGAGAGTCGTATTCGGAACCGTTCTCATCAGGTACATTTTCGAGGACGAAAATATTTTAAGTGGGGGAGAGTTGTAACACCCAATTTAAATTATTCAGTCACTTTGGTATTTTCTGTGATGTGTAGTTGTGTGGTGTCCTTAATTAAGGGTATGAGGTTAGGAGTAAGGAAGAGAGGTGACCTTAGTTGGGGTATTGTGGACCTAGATAAAGGAGTAAGTTAATTATGATATCGAGAGCATTATAGTGATTAATATTATTCCAACTATTATTAATAATAATGTTAATGAGATTATCATCATCATTATTATTATTATTATTCGTATTAATAATATTATTTGGTGGAATATTATTATTATTCATATTATTACTATTAGTATGAATATTATTATTAGTGGGAGAATAATATTAGTATTATTATTATTATTATTATTATTATAGGATTTAAATAATAAAATAAGAAATAAGGGATTAAAGGAAATAGAGAAGTTTTTTGGGGAAAGAGAATTAGAACACGATAAACTGTCAGAGAAAGGTTTTGGGAGAAAAAGTGAGAAGAAGAACAAGGAGGAAGAGAATGAGGCTAGGGCTGTCAATCCTTCAAGATTCTTCAACGATTGAGCAATTAATCGAGGTAAGGGGGGAGAATGGATTTCAATATGGGTGAATTAACATGAGAGGGTAGGGAGAGGTCCTTTCTCTCATAGGAATTATGTGTTCTTGAGGATTCTTGAATCCAATTTTTGTAACTTGATTTGTTCTCAAATTTTCTGTTATTGTTGAATACTGTTTGTATGATGTTTTGTGTATCCGAAACCAGAATTAATACAGAATTCGTGTGAGAAATCCTTGATTCTGTCATAGAATACTAGTGAGTAGTAGATCTGGAAATCTGAACTTTTAGGGATTTGGGTAAATATGTAGAAATGAATGTGTTATATCGTTATTAGTACGATGCTCTAAGGTTTCCCTAAGGTTTAGAGATTTGGGTTAATTGTGGGAAATAGGGAGGTAACCGTAAGAATCTGAGGTTATGACCAAATGGTCAAATGATATGTATCATTGAATATTAATATAGGAAAAACTTATGGGAAATTGAACCTTCGTGACCAGAACCTTGACATTGTTATATGTCTGACCCTGAAGGGTTAAATATTAGATAGTACGTAACTTAAATGCCGTAGGGTGTAATTGAAGGAAAAATTGTGATATGTTGTCCCTATAGGAATAGGAATATTCAAATGTGGGTAACTCTGAAGTACTCAGAGCAATTGCAGGAAATAGTGTTTTATGTGTTGCAAATGTTGTCAGATGAGCCTAATAAACCATAGAACTTGTGCAGTTATTGTCGTATAACCTTAGGAATGTTTTAGTGATGTTTTGGGTGCTTTGAGTAAGTGATTCGCAAGAATAATTGAGCGAATATCAGTTCCGGAGCGTAACAGTGTCTTTCTGTCCGTCACGACTGTTCATGTTTTCGGTCGAAATTGTTTTGGACGTAACTTTGGCTCCATAAGTCCGTTTTGATCCTCGTTCGAAGCGTTGGAAAGCTAATGAACAGAGCTATAACATAGGATAGATAATGGAATTGTTTTCCTAATATTTTTATATCTAATTATGTTTGAGAAGTCAATTGTGTATATGTTTTAGTAACGAATCATGTTCTGGTTCAATGATGTCTTGGTGTTTTGATAGATGTGGGCCAAGATGGTCGAATGTGGACAATCTTGTGCGAGTGTGGTAATCCCCGAGAGGATTATGGTGAGTGTATGGCTCGTGTGGATCAAGATTGATCGTGAATTATGCATGATGTATTACATTGCATAATTGTGTTGACATGTATTTCATATCATTTGTCTTGTGGAGATGGCTAGGTGGGAATCCATGATGGGTGCCTAGTTTCATCCGGACTTCAATGTGGAAGTCGTTGTGGAGATAAGTTGTAGTTTAGAGGAACGTATATACGACTTATCCAGATTCCGACGGGAATCGGGTTCTAGTGTGAACCGTATGAGATTGTGTTGGTACCACATGCATTGTGTCGAGTCAGTAAGTCGCATTGCATTATTGTAATTGAATGTGGGCTATTAGCGTCGAATGATTGAGGTGGCACGTGTATGTGCGTTAATTATGTATGATTGTATGTGTGGTGTGTAACTACTCCTTAGCATGTGTATTTCACCGTTTATTTATTGAATGTAGTTCTCACCCCTTTTTATTGTTGTGTCTGTGCTCTCTTGGGAGTACAGGTGACCAGGTACCTGAGTAGTGCTTGGAGTGTGTTGCTATTTGATCGAGTCTTAGGAGTCGCTCTGATACATAACATGGGATGACGAGATTTCGTTGTTATTTGACTACTTTATTTGTTTATTGTTACGTATCTTCATTTATTGGACTTATGTTGTATGACCTCGTGTCGAGGAGAATTATATTGGAGAATTGATTTGTATTCCGCTGCTTAATTGAAAATTAAATAATATTGATTATTTTAACGAAATGAAGTGACTTAGTGTGATATCCCACTGTGTTGGAGAACTCTGATGAATTTCATGAATTGTTTCTATATATTTATTATATTACGCGTACGGGGTAAAGTGGGGTGTTACACTAAGAGCCCAATTGAAATCCATGGAATTTGAGTTTTGGAGCTTAGCCATGTGCACAAATTTTGCTCCAATTTGCCTCCAAAATGCCTCAAATCACTTGCTGGTAATGTGAGGAGTATGAATTGTTGTGATTCAGTCCTTGTTTGATCTTAATGGTTGATATTGATTGTGTAACTTAAGCTTGAAGCAAGCTTGAAAATGGCACATCAAAACTTACCAAATTCAAATTCTAAAATTTCCATTGTGTTTGAAATATAGTTTGCACTTAGAATATGTACTCATTTGCATAAAAATGATCCAAAATGAATTAAATCCAATTTTCTCATTTTAAGGCTTTTTCCATGAAAATCACTTTAGGAATTCACTATTCCAAGCCAAATTCATGACTTCTCAATGCTTGGTTGAATAATTGACACCATTTGGAGCAAGTTTGGTGTTGGAAAAATATCCATTTGAAGTGTGCAAGTTGGTGAAATGGACCTATAATTTTATGACCTATAATCTCACTTTCCCAAAATACCCCTGACTTGCAAGCCTCATAACTTGAGTTCTACAAATCAGATGAAAGACTTCTAGTACTCTTTGGAAAGCTAAGACCATGAGGAACAACTTTCATGTTCGTCAAAAGTTGGGGAGAAACATCCTTCTAGGTCAAAAATGGCTTGGAAGTTGGTTGACTTTTGTTGACCAAAATCACATTCATCTAAGGACCTGTAACTTGTCAGCATCATAACTTGAGTTCTAGAAATCAGATGAATGACTTCTAGTACTCAAAAGAAATCTAAGAACATGCTCTACAATTTTCATGGTTGTCAAAAGTTGAGATGAGACTTGTATCTTGAGATAGGTGGTCTTGAAGTTAGGGGCTAAATAGGGGATTTTACACTGAGAACCCTAATTTAGTAACTTCTCACACTCTTGATTCTTGATGAATTGATCTTGAAATGATATATTAGACACCTCAACAGAACATCTCATGACCATAGAGACTTGGAATTGAGTTTTAATCTCCTTCAATTTCACAGTTGACTGGGGGTTGACCATATGAAAACCCTTGATGCAACATTCTTGACTGTGGCTTCTTCCACCTCACACACCAACTTGAATAAGCTCCAAATGGCTCTCAAGGCATTCAATGAGCTCTCTTAACATCTTATATACATAATCATGACTTTACAAACTTCAGATGATCTTTAACTGGCCTCCAAGATAGGAGCTGACCCACATACATCCATCAATCCTTTCAAAGAACATTGGCCACTTCTAGATTACCTTATGACCATTCAAACTTGAGTAACACCCCTTACTTAGGCTCAACACTCTGAGTAGACTCCTCTTGCTAGGCACAACCTCTTGATCCCCTGTTTAAATGAAAAATGCTATGTGTTGCACCCCAAAATTTGCCCTCACAATACAAGACTTTGTGTTCTAAGAAGATTCACAAGGT
The DNA here is from genome assembly GCA_963859935.3 of Lathyrus sativus. Classification (NCBI taxonomy): domain Eukaryota; kingdom Viridiplantae; phylum Streptophyta; class Magnoliopsida; order Fabales; family Fabaceae; genus Lathyrus; species Lathyrus sativus. The sequence continues at coordinate 306,333,928 of OZ012735.1, read as the reverse complement.
TCACAAGTTCTCCAACAACTTGCATAACCTTTCATGAAGTTCATAAAGTCCACAAGCTACTTTATGAAGGTTCACAAGGTTCACAAGGCCCACAGTGCTTTCAATACCTTTCATGAGGTTCATGAAGTCCATAGGTTGCTTCTTGAAGGTTCACAAGGTTCACCAAATTTCTCAACATCTACAAGACCTTTCATGAGGTTCATGAAGTCCATAGGTTGCTTCTTGAAGGTTCACAAGGTTCACAAGATCCATAATGATTACAAAGCTTCCCTGAGGGTCATGAGGTCTACAAAGTCACTTCATGAGGTTCATAAGGTTCACAAGCTTCACAATACTTCCCATGGGTGTCACAAGACATTTTATGAAGATTCACAAGGTTCACATAGTTCACAATTGGTCAAAGAAGTTGACAATTCCCTCAGACAATGCACCTCCTAAGCAGGGCATCCATAACTAGGGTTTTGACTTTAATCAGGCTAAATGGACTTCCAATACCTCAAGTGAGTTTCATAACATCTTATATGTGTATAAGAACCCCCATGTCAAGTTTCAAGACTTTTCTCAAAAGTTTGCTCAGTCAGATGATCAGATAAGTCAAAATCAGTCAATGCAGTTAAAAAGTCAAACTGAGGTCAACTGTGGTCAAACCAAAGTCAAACTTCATGATTTTTTGCCAACATCAAGTATATGAAGTAAAATTCATCATTTGATCAAGGGTTGATCATGATTCATCAAGGAGATTCCAGATCATCAATAATCAGGAGTTTCTAAATTAGGGTTTCCTCAGTAAAAGTCAACTGAACTTTGACCAGCCATAACTTTCACATGCTTCATCACCAAGTCTCCATCCAAAGCTCATTTTGAAGGAAATTGAATTCTCTACAACTTTGATGTTGAAGGTTAAGCCCAAAAATGCTTTATTTGAAAGATATGATCTAAGACATTATGGGTCATTTCAAAAGTCAACAAAAAGTCAACAACTTCAAAAGGGCATAACTTGAGATTGGTAAATGATATGGACCTGAAACCAATGGGGTTGTTTAGAGGACTCTTCAAGCTTTCCAAAAAGTCCAAGAACACCATCATACCTTTAAAATTGAGAGAAATGTGCCCTTGCAAAGTTGGGCAATTTTGTTATGGTTTATGTTGAAAATGGAGGCTTAGAAGTATTTCTTTCCAAATGGGCTGCCTAATTTATGACCCAATCCATCTCATAACATGGTGCACGACCCAATTGACCAAAATTCATCATTTTTATTATTTTTTATTTATTTATTATTGATTTAATTCATAAAAATCATTTTAAATAAATAAAAAATATAAAAATCTATTTTTGGGTGAAGATTTTGTTTCTAGAAATTCATAATCATTGATTGAATTAGAATGAGAAGGAAATCATGTGATCTCTCCCAAATTATTATTTTTTATTTATTTATTATTGATTTAATTCATAAAAATCATTTTAAATAAATAAAAAATATAAAAATCTATTTTTGGGTGAAGATTTTGTTTCTAGAAATTCATAATCATTGATTGAATTAGAATGAGAAGGAAATCATGTGATCTCTCCCAAATTATTATTTTTTATTTATTTATTATTGATTTAATTCATAAAAATCATTTTAAATAAATAAAAAATATAAAAATCTATTTTTGGGTGAAGATTTTGTTTCTAGAAATTCATAATCATTGATTGAATTAGAATGAGAAGGAAATCATGTGATCTCTCCCAAATTATTATTTTTTATTTATTTATTATTGATTTAATTCATAAAAATCATTTTAAATAAATAAAAAATATAAAAATCTATTTTTGGGTGAAGATTTTGTTTCTAGAAATTCATAATCATTGATTGAATTAGAATGAGAAGGAAATCATGTGATCTCTCCCAAATTATTATTTTTTATTTATTTATTATTGATTTAATTCATAAAAATCATTTTAAATAAATAAAAAATATAAAAATCTATTTTTGGGTGAAGATTTTGTTTCTAGAAATTCATAATCATTGATTGAATTAGAATGAGAAGGAAATCATGTGATCTCTCCCAAATTATTATTTTTTATTTATTTATTATTGATTTAATTCATAAAAATCATTTTAAATAAATAAAAAATATAAAAATCTATTTTTGGGTGAAGATTTTGTTTCTAGAAATTCATAATCATTGATTGAATTAGAATGAGAAGGAAATCATGTGATCTCTCCCAAATTATTATTTTTTATTTATTTATTATTGATTTAATTCATAAAAATCATTTTAAATAAATAAAAAATATAAAAATCTATTTTTGGGTGAAGATTTTGATTGAATTAGAATGAGAAGGAAATCATGTGATCTCTCCCAAATTATTATTTTTTATTTATTTATTATTGATTTAATTCATAAAAATCATTTTAAATAAATAAAAAATATAAAAATCTATTTTTGGGTGAAGATTTTGTTTCTAGAAATTCATAATCATTGATTGAATTAGAATGAGAAGGAAATCATGTGATCTCTCCCAAATTATTATTTTTTATTTATTTATTATTGATTTAATTCATAAAAATCATTTTAAATAAATAAAAAATATAAAAATCTATTTTTGGGTGAAGATTTTGTTTCTAGAAATTCATAATCATTGATTGAATTAGAATGAGAAGGAAATCATGTGATCTCTCCCAAAATAGCAAGCACTCATGATCAAATATTTGAAATTTATACAATGATCTTTTTGAATATTTTTTGGATCAAATATCCACACAACACATCAATGTTTCTGACCTAAATCCATCACACATATATACTAAGCACAAACCCTAGCCTCATTCACGAATTTGCAGCAGCCTAAAGGTAAGATCAAAAGCACAAAAATCTTTCAAAAAGTCATATTCGGGTTCTCAAATTCAGAGCATTGCAAGGTATTTGGAAGACATAGCAAGCTTCCTTGGACTCTTCTGATCATAAATCATCATCCATATGCATCATATACACGCCCAATTGCTCAACCCGAGTTCATCTTGACCTTGAATATTTTGTTTTCGAATCCATTGATTTATCATGTTTAAACTGTTTTTGATTGTTGTAGGATGTTTAGAATGAACTCTAGAACGATTCTGTGTGGTTCAATTGGATTTTCATTGCAGGAACAAGAATTCACCATGATTAGGGTTTTCGGCCCTCTTTAGGGTTTCACGATTTTCAAATGATAAATGGATTTGAAAAACATAGGACGATTGAAAAACTCAGTAGCAATACAATGGTGCAATCAATTTTGTGAAATTTTGCCGTTTGGATGAAGTTTGTGTTTCGCAGGGTGGAAGAACTCGTAACAATATTCGTAGGAGAAAACGTTGCAAAATCCGCAGGTAATGGGAGGAAGAAGAAGGCCAGTTCGCGCCTGTTTTCAAATTCAAATTTTATTAAAAAAATAATATGAATTGTTCCTGGATATATTTCACAATTGTATGCTTAGCCTGATGGTTGTTGTGCTTCCTGGAAATCAAGCTGGCCTGGATTCAAACCTCAGCCAGGTAAGTTTCCGCTTTTTTTTTCTTTCCTTTTATTTAATTTAAATATTATAATATTAAAAATTAAATATATTATGTATATTTCTCAATAATAAATAAATAATAATAAAATATGTCTGTTTTCTTTAATTTTAAAAAATATGTTTTTTTTCACAAATTTTGTTTCTATATTTTATGTCTAAATTGTAATATGTATAAATTAGAAAATTTTTGTATATAACTAAATCCTATTTTTTTTATATAAACCCTAAAAATTTATTTCTCATATAAACCCTAATTTCATAAAACTCTAAAAATATTTTTTAATACAAATCTAATCCTATTTTTTTTTAATGTTATTTTCTAATATAATTATTATGTATGTATGTTTACTATAATTCTTACAAATTTTTGTAAATATACTTATAAATATTTTTTTACATAACTTTAGTTTATAAATAATTGTGCTTATAATAATTAAATTTTTTGTAGTAACTTCATGATTAAAATATAATTTAATAATTTGTAAATTAAAACAATTGTTTATTCATATTTGTTTTTTTTAGTTGATTATATTAAAAAATTGTTAATTTCTTATTATTATAATATTTGGATTAATTTTGTTTATTCTTATTTACTAACCCATTTATATTCTAATCATGCTTATTATTTTGTTAAATATTGCTTACTAACCCCCTTTATTATTTATTATTGCTCATTTATATTTTATTTATCTTTGCTATTTAATTATCTTGCTTATTATTTTGTAATTGTTTCTTGGATGTAAAGTTGTTTAATTATTTAATTATTATTATGGTTAGTAATTAGGGAGTGTAACAACATGTATGTAATATTAAAATAAATTTAGGTCACTTTTAAATAAAGATAATTAAAATAAACACGTCACACACGTAAGTCGATTTTAATCGCCGTCTCACTTCCTAAGGATATCCCTCAAGTTGCCTACGAATAATGGTTAAGTGGGGTGTATAAAGCAAGTCCCTCAAATAGAAAAATCATCAAAGTCCCTTATGGTTGCCTTTACGAATCGAGTCCCTTTCGAAAAATGATGATGGTCCCTTATATGTGCTTATTACATCCCACAATGGCCTTCAAAGTCAAATTGTCCCTCACATGTCCCTTAACATCCAAAGTAAGGACTACCTACTCCATTATAGTAGGGATAGTCTTACTAAGGAAAGGATAAAGAATAAGAAAGACCTTAAAACATTAGGGTAGGCTATTCCTAGATACTTGTCACTTCAAAACTTTTTCACACTTAAACAAATTTCCAACAAAATTTTCAAACAAGTTTTTTTTCACATCCATACACGGATTATTATTAAACTATTCTGAAATTTTTTGCTATTCACACACTACACTTTCAAAACAATTCAAAAGTGAGCTTAAGTACCTAAGAGCCCATGGATAACCATGGATGAAAAGGGTGCTAACACCTTCCCTTTTCATAACCTACCCCCCGGACCCAAAATATTCTCTAAGGTCTTTCCTGTTCTTTTATAACCTTTCCTTATGGATAAAATAAAAGTCGGTGGCGACTCTTGCTATCCGCAACATTGTTTAAAGTCAGTTCTCCCACCGTGTTACAGAACTGGCGACTCTGCTGGGGATCTATTTAAGAGGGGTACCCTTAGGAATTAAGATCACTTTAAATTGTTTGCCTTGTTTGCTTTATTATTATATTGTTGGGGTGCTCTTATGTGTGAAAAGTCCTAACCCGGATCTAGTGTACCTTAGGGAAATGGCAATAGACCAAGGAAACTGTACGACGTATATCGATACGGTTGATCTGGTGGCCATAGTTAGTGCGACTTCTTGGTTGGTGCTTATATTCCTTAAGTCAAGTTGAGGATAATATTGAGGCTGCCATATGTTGTCAATGCACTAACTGACTTTTAGAACCCTAGTTAACTCATCTTGGCCTTTAGAAAGTAGTGAGGTAACCGGCTTTGGTGCAGACTGAAGTTGGTTGACACTCGATACTACGCTCGTTGAGATCTTAAACTTGGAGGGTTTTGGTTGGCAAGTAAGTTGCCTTCTGAACAACCACCCTTGTGAAGGATCAATGATATTGAGATCCCTTAGAACCTGGTTACTTTTGTAGGACAGGATGAACCATCTAACTTCAGGGGAGGGTACTTGCCTTTGAACCTCATGCAAGCCTTTAAACCTAGGGCTATGGTGTGACTTGTTTGTGTGTGCCACATGTTTGTGATTGAGCATGACATCATGACATCATCATGCATCATAAGCATATCATTTTCCCTAACCATTTCAAGGACCAAAGGATTTATCTTTGTTCTTTGTTGCAGGTCATGGCTTCTGCTCGTAGAAACACCATCAGGATCAACTTTGTAGGGATACCTGCTAAGCTCAAGGAGTTGGTTTCCCTAGTGCCTGATCATTCCCAGTTCAACAAGAGACATGGTCACTTATTGGATCTAGTTACTTCAGGGTTCAGTGAAGACATGATGAGTGTGCTGTTTCAGTTCTTTGACCCTAAGCACCATTGCTTTACATTTCCTGATTATCAGCTGGTTCCAACCATGGAGGAGTTCTCTAAACTTCTGGGTATACCTGTTCTTGATCAGAAGCCATTCACAGGCTTAGAGAAGGAGCTTAAACCAGAAGTTATTGCTGCAGCTCTACATCTGAAGAAGTCTGACATTGTTCTAGAGACGAGAAGTGGAGTTAAAGGTATTCTTGCCAAGGTATTAGTGGATAAAGCTCAAATGTTCTTGAAGGCTATGAGCTACGATGCTTTTGAGGAGATCTTAGCCTTATTGATTTATGGCTTAGTGTTGTTCCCCAATCCTGATCAGTTCATAGACGTTCATGCCATCAACATATTCCTGAGTCACAATCCAGTGCCTACCTTACTTGGAGACATCCTACATTCTCTTCACACCCGTACTACAAGGGCAAGAGGAACTTTGATGTGCTGCATACCTTTACTTTCTAGGTGGTTTATTTCTCACCTTCCTCGCTCAGTAATGAAGAATGAGCAAGGGTTCAGATGGTCCAAGAGGATCATGTCACTTTCTCACTCAGACATCCATTGGTGCTCCAGATCTATGGAGAATGTCACCATCATTGACCGTTGTGGGGAGTTTCCTAATGTGCCACTTCTAGGCATAAGAGGAGGCATCACCTACAACCCATCTCTAGCTTTACGACAGTTTGGTTACGCCCGGAGCGATGGTCCACATGACATGTTGATTCAGGGCATCGTGTTTGACTACGACAACGATCTTCAGGGTTACCGTCAGAGATTCATACGAGCTTGGGGAAAGGTAAACAGGATTGACAGCAAGACACTGGAGCCTAAGTACACCATTCCTATGGAGGCTTATCTCAGATGGGTACGATTTCGTGCTCAGACACTCATGATGCCATATCCTGCCATCCTACCAGTTACCATGGAACCTGTTGCTGAAGGAGACACAGCTTATACCATCCTTCACCCAGACATGCCTACTGATATGGAAGACTTGCAGAGATCATGGATCCAACTGAAAGAGCAAAGGGATACTTTCGAGGCTCATTACAAAGCAAGCCAAGCAAGGATCCTAGAGCTAACAAAGCTACTTCATGAGGAACGAAACCTCAACTCATACCTCAACACAAAGAGGAAACGTCCATGGGAGACTTAAAACCCCATCTTTTGTACTTATTTCGTTTTCATTTTTTTGTAAGCCTAAAAGGCAAAACAAGTTATTACTAATAAAAAGTTACTTTCTTGTTTGTTTAAGCAAATTTAAATCCTGCGGTCCTTGAAAACATTGCATATGCATTCCCATATCATTGCATCACAGGTTTATAATTGTGTACAGGTTTCTCATCTTCTCGCTGTCTATTGCAAGCAATGGCTCTTGAACAATCAGTTAAGGATCTCCAGGCACAGAATGCACAGTTCCAAGAGCTGATCCTGAACCTATCTAAGGGGCAGGATGAATTGAAGACACTGCTGGCCAAGAAGACTAAGAAGGCTAGAAGGTCTGCTGGGTTGCTCAACATGGGAAGAAGGTTCAAAGGTCCTGCCAAGACCAAGGAACAGGTTGAAGACTATGAATCTGAAGAATCTGAGCAGGAGAGAGGCAGTCTCCACAACACTATGGGGGACTCTGATTCTGAGGCTAACTACTACCATGAGCCTAACGAAGACAAATTCAAGATGCTGGTGGATAGAATGGATGCTATGGAATTACAGAAATCATCTGGGCTGGATTTTGAGGATTTGAGCTTGATATCTGGGGTGGTCATACCCATTGGGTTCAAAGTTCCTACATTTGTTGTCTATGATGGGGTCTCTTGTCCCAAATTGCATCTGAGGTCTTATGTCAGAAGAATTCAACCCCACACTGCTGATAAAAAGTTGTGGATCCATTTCTTTCAAGAGAGTTTATCTGGAGCTCAGCTAGAGTGGTATTATCAGTTGGAGAGTGTCAACATCAGAGATTGGAATGACCTTGCTGAAGCTTTCTACAAGCAGTATCAATACAATGCTGACTTAGCCCCCACTCGCATGCAGCTTCAGAGCACGTCTATGGGTGCCAAAGAAAGCTTTAAGGAGTATGCTCAGAAGTGGAGAGACTTAGCTGGAAGAGTTCAACCCCCTTTGACTGATAGGGAGTTGGTTGATATGTTCATGTGTACGCTGAATGGTCCGTTTTACAGTCATCTCATTGGAAGCTCATCATCTGGCTTCACTGAGTTGATCATGACAGGAGAGCGAGTAGAGAATGGTATCAAGAGTGGTAAAATCCAAGTGGGCACTTCTTCATCAGGTGCTGCAAAGAAGCCTCCCACTGGGAAGAAAGAATCTAATGCTGTGTATGGTCAGCCTGATCGTAACAGAAGGCATCAGTCTGTTAGTGCAGTTCATATTTCAAATCCAACTCCTGCAACAACAGAGCAGCCTCAAGGCAACCAACAGAGGGCTAGAAGACAGTTCACGAAGATCAACATGTCAATGGCTCAGGCATTGCAACACTTGTTGAAAGCTGAACTTATTACCCTGAGGGAGGCCCCTCAGAATCCCAATGTTACCTCTCCCAAGTACAATCCCAATGCACGATGTGCATATCATTCAAACTGTCCAGGACATGATACTAATAACTGCTGGGTCTTGAAGAACAAAATTCAGGATATGATTGATGCTGGAGAAATTGAGTTTGATCCACCAGGTACTCCAAATGTGATTACAGCTCCAATGCCAAATCACGAGAAGACTGTCAACGCCATTGATGAAGATATTGATGAAGATTTGCATGTCTATTCAGTTATGGAGTTGAGCACACCATTGTCTGTTATCAAAAAGAGGTTAGTACAAGCTGGGATCTTTCCAGGTTGTCATGAAGATTGTCTATATTGTACCTATAAGCCGGATAGTTGCTTCATTTTGAGAGATGGGATTCAACGTCTCATGGATAAATATACTATAGTGTTTGAAAAAAGACCAGCATCTGTAGAAAGTATGGTGGATCATCTGACTCAGGGTAAGAAGATTGAAGAGGTTGACATGGTTGACAAAGTACCACTAAGAATCACTTCAAAGGGTCCCATTAAAATCACTCATCAGGGCCCAATCAAGATTACTGCTGAAGGTCCTGTGAAAGTTGTTGCTGAAGCCAGAGTAGCTCCTCTGATCATTACCACTCCTGGTCCTATTCCTTATACATCTGACAAAGCTGTGCCTTGGCACTATGGGTCTGATGTTTACATCCATGGTGTCAAGCAGGAGCCTTTACCTGATATGCCTGTTGACATTGATAATATTGCTGGATCTAGCAAGATCACTCGTAGTGGAAGAGTCTTCTCTCCTCCAGTTGCTTCTAAGAGTGCAGTTACTCCTGCTGTTACTTCCACCACTGATGCTCGGGGAAAGGGTCCTGTTATTGAGCCTGTATCTACTGATGCGCCAGCTGCTGATGACCTCTCTAAGCAGATGGAAGAAGTATTGAAAATCATTCGCAAGAGTGATTATGATATTGTTGATCAGCTGGGGCATACTCCCTCAAAGATTTCTATGCTCTCCCTGTTATTATGTTCTGAGGCTCATGCCAAGTCATTGATCAAGTTTCTAAAGATGGCTCATGTACCCAGTGCAATTTCTGTGGACCAGTTTGAGAACTGTGTTGCTCACCTGACCTATGACAACGGGTTAGGATTTTCTGATGCTGACTTGACCCCTGCCAAGAGGGATCATAACAGGGCCTTGCATATTTCAATTGAATGCAGGGGCACTACCCTGTCTCATGTGCTGATAGACAATGGTTCCTCTCTGAATGTGTTGCCTAAGGAAGTCCTGAACAAGTTGAGTCCTGAAGATACGGTATTGAAGCCCAGTAATATTGTGGTAAAGGCTTTTGATGGTTCTAGAAGAGTAGTGCATGGGGAAATTGATCTTCCAATCAAGGTTGGCTCTCAGGTGTTCACTGCTACATTCTATGTGATGGATATTCGTCCTTCGTACTCATGTCTGCTTGGTCGTCCCTGGATCCATGGGGCAGGTGCCGTGACCTCCACATTACATCAAAAGTTGAGATATCCGGTGAATGGAAAAGTTGTTACTGTCTTTGGAGAGGAAGAATACTTTGTCAGCCATGTAAACACTTTCAAGTATCTGGAAGTAGAAGGTGAATACATTGAAACTCCATGTCAGTCATTTGAAGTGGTTCCCTGGGCTGTTAAGGATTGTGTGACTCCTCCTGCTGTGAAGAAGGTTCCTGTGGTCATCAGAAACCCTCCAACAATGGCAATGGCCTCCCTCAATGATGCAAAAGCTATGGTGGAAGAAGGTGGTTGTACTATTTGGGGTCAGCTTCCTGATATTCCATACAAGTCTGACAAGTTTGGTTTGGGTTTCACTGCAGAGTCCCAGAAGGCTGTTCGTCGTGCTCGTGCTGTTCGTATCACCAATCAAGGGGTTATCAATGCTGTGGGAGATCAAGATGAAGACCACAACTTGGAGGCATGGATTTTTCCTACTGTGGGTGCTGGACTCAATAATTGGAAAGCTGAAGATGTTATCCCTATCTCCTTTAGTCAGGAGTAAATACTATTACTGTGTTATGTTTTTAAATTTGTAATTTCTGGAACAATTAAAACTTTCAAGCCATGTGCCTTACCCGGGGCACAATGGTGTGCTTGTTACGGGTTGTCATTTCATTTGCATACTTCATTCAATAAAATCAATGGACGTTTCGTTTTCGTAAATATTGTGTTCCTTGTCTTTCTTTTTCTTTTATTTTTGCTTTATCAGCTATGTGTTCTTACACACACCCACGTCACTAAAATGCAGATCCTCATCCACTCTGGATCCAGTTGATAACAGTTCTACTATTGCCAATTACAATTTCGAGAATCCGATCTATCAAACTGAAGACGGAGACGAGGACGATTGTGAAATACCTGTAGAGCTTGCTAGGTTGTTACAACAAGAAGAGAAAGCTATACAGCCACATGAAGAGCCAGTCGAAGTTGTGAATCTGGGAACTGAAGAAAACAGAAAAGAGGTCAAGATAGGGGCTGATTTAGAGGACAGTGTCAAGAGCAGGTTGGTTCAGATGCTACGTGACTATGTGGAGATCTTTGCTTGGTCTTATGAAGATATGCCAGGGTTGGATACGAACATTGTGGTTCACCGTTTGCCAGTGAAAGAAGATTGTCGTCCAAAGAAGCAGAAGGTTCGTCGTATGCGTCCTGAAATGTCAGAAAAGATCAAAGCAGAGGTAATGAAACAGTTCAATGCAGGGTTCTTGGCCGTAACTTCTTATCCTCAGTGGGTTGCAAATGTGGTACCAGTTCCTAAGAAAGATGGTAAGGTACGTATGTGTGTAGACTACAGAGATCTGAACAAGGCTAGCCCTAAAGACGACTTTCCACTTCCTCATATCGATATTCTGGTAGACAACACTGCTCAGCATAAGGTATTCTCTTTTATGGATGGTTTCTCTGGTTACAATCAAATCAAGATGGCACCTGAAGATATGGAGAAGACAACATTTGTGACACAGTGGGGCACCTTTTGCTATAAGGTAATGCCATTTGGTTTGAAGAATGCAGGGGCAACATATCAGCGTGCTATGGTGGCTTTGTTTCATGATATGATTCATCATGAGATAGAGGTATATGTGGATGATATGATAGCCAGGTCTCAGAATGAAGAACAACATCTTGATCATCTGCACAAGTTGTTTGAGAGGTTGAAGAAATACAGGTTGAGATTAAATCCAAACAAGTGTACTTTTGGAGTTAGATCTGGAAAGCTCCTGGGTTTCATTGTCAGTGGAAAAGGTATTGAAGTGGATCCTGCAAAAGTGAAAGCTATACGAGAGATGCCAGCTCCCCGTACTGAGAAGGAGGTTAGAGGTTTCTTGGGACGATTGAACTACATTGCAAGATTTATTTCCCAATTAACTACCATCTGTGAGCCAATCTTCAAGTTGTTGAAGAAAGATCAGGTGATGGAATGGAATGATGAGTGCCAGACTGCCTTTGATGAAATCAAGAGATATTTGCTAGAACCTCCAATTTTAATGCCACCAGTTGATGGAAGACCCTTGATTATGTATTTAACAGTATTAGACAACTCAATGGGGTGTGTATTGGGGCAACATGACGAGTCTGGTCGAAAAGAGCAGGCAATATACTACCTTAGCAAAAAGTTTACCGACTGTGAAACAAGATACTCACTGCTCGAGAAAACTTGCTGCGCTTTGGCATGGGCTGCTCGCCGACTAAGACAGTATATGTTGACCCATACTACCTTGTTGATTTCGAAGATGGATCCAATCAAGTACATATTTGAGAAACCTGCTCTCTCCGGAAGAATTGCAAGATGGCAAATGATCTTGACGGAATATGATATACAGTATACTACTCAGAAGGCCATTAAGGGGAGTGTTGTTGCTGATCATTTGGCTCATCAAGCAGTAGATGATTACCAGTCAATGAATTTTGAGTTCCCTGATGAAGACATTATGTCTGTTACCAAAGAACCTGGACAATATGACGGACCTGAACAAGGATCCCGATGGACTATGGTTTTTGATGGTGCCTCCAATGCACATGGTAATGGTGTTGGTGTTGTGATTAGTTCCCCTGAAGGTTGTCATACCGCGATTACTGCCAGACTTTGTTTCTATTGTACCAATAACATGGCTGAGTATGAGGCATGTATCATGGGTATGCAAGTTGCTATTGATATGAAGATTTAGTTCCTTGAGGTGTATGGAGATTCAGCTCTGGTAGTAAGTCAGATTAAAGGAGATTGGGATACAAAGCATGATAATCTCATTCCTTACAGAGAACATGTGTTGTCTTTGATCCCACATTTCAAAGAGATTACTTTTGGACATATTCCACGAAGAGAGAATCAGTTGGCAGACGCATTGGCCACCATGGCATCTATGTTTGAGATCAGCTGGGATGATGAAGCTCCCAAGATTACCATTGGTAGATTTGAGAAGCCTGCATACTGCAATAAGATTGACACTGAAGGGGCAGAGGAGAAGCCTTGGTTCTATGAAGTGAAAAACTATCTTGAAGCTCAGGAGTTCCCTGAAGGGGCATCTGTCAAAGATAAGAAGTTCCTGAGAAGGTTTTCTGCTAAGTTCTTTCTGAGTAATGGCATTCTGTATAAGCGTAATCATGATTCAACTATGCTTCGTTGTGTGGATAAGAAGGAAGCTACAAAAATTATGGAAGAGATGCATGATGGGACCTTTGGCACTCATTCTAGCGGTCATACCATGGCAAAGAAGATTTTGAGAGCAGGTTACTATTGGTCTACCATGGAAGCTGATTGCTATCAACACTCCAGAACATGTCACAAATGTCAAATCTATGCTGATAAAGTACATGTACCTCCATCTCCATTGAATGTGTTGACTGCTCCTTGGCCCTTTGCCATGTGGGGCATTGATATGATTGGTGAGATCAAGCCTACTGCTTCTAATGGGCATCGTTTCATCCTGGTTGCTATTGATTACTTCACGAAGTGGGTAGAGGCAGCTTCATTTGCATCTGTGACTAAGAATGTTGTGGCTCGGTTCATTAAGAATAATCTCATATGTAGGTATGGTATCCCTGAAAGGATTATCACTGACAATGGCTCTAATCTGAACAACACTATGATTACTGATCTCTGTACGCAGTTCAAGATTAAGCATCACAACTCTTCTCCGTATCGTCCAAAGATGAATGGGGCAGTTGAAGCTGCTAATAAGAACATTAAGAAGATTGTACAGAAGATGACTGTTACTTACAAGGATTGGCACGAGATGTTACCATTTGCTCTGCATGGTTATCGTACTACAATACGTACTTCAACAGGGGCAACCCCATTCTCCTTAGTCTATGGTATGGAAGCAGTTCTGCCTATTGAAGTTCAGATCCCCTCCTTGAGAATTATGAAGGATGCAGGCTTGGATGAAGATGAGTGGATTCAGACTCGACTTGACCAGATAAATTTGATTGATGAGAAAAGGTTAGCAGCAGTTTGTCATGGCCAGATGTACCAGAAACGGATGATCAAAGCTTTTAACAAGAAGGTTAAGCCAAAGGTATATCAGGCCGGTGACTTGGTAATCAAGCGTATCATATTACCACAGGGTGATCCTAGGGGCAAGTGGACTCCAACATATGAGGGACCATTTGTAGTCAAGACAGTGTTCTCAGGAGGTGCCATGATACTGACTACAATGGATGGTGAAGACTTCCCACAACCTGTAAACGCAGACATAGTTAAAAAATACTACGCATAAAAAGAGACCCGCTAGGTTGACAGGCCTAGGCAAAAATAAGGGCATCCCGGCAAACCAAAAGGGTTTGGGCAAAAATTAGGGATATATATATAAAAAGATGTACACCCGGCAAGTCGAAAACCTGAAAAGGCGGCTTGGGCAAAAAAGGGTATCCCGGTGGATTGAAAACCTGAAAGGGCAATCCAGGCAAAAGTTAGGGATTAAAGCGTATGACTATGTCTCGTTTGGATCACTCATGAAACTGCAACCAGTTGTACTACTTACTCAAGCTCAAACAGATAAAGCTCGATCCAATCGTTTCCGTCTCAACAGCAAGAAGATGAGATACTTGAGTGGCAATAGTAGAATTGAAACTCAATAGGATTATTTCCCACATAGCTGATTCTTTTTGTAAAACTTCATGACAAAATTCTCTTACTAGGGTTTATGTCTCCTTGTACAAACTTACCCGTGTATGGGTCACTTTTGATACAAATAAATTCCATCTTTTGAATCCAGATTTACTTTTACCCTATTTACATAAGCGAAACGTCCATTGGTTGTGTTTGAATGTATGTATGCCTTTGAATATGATTGATGTTTACCAGAAATGCATGTATGCTTTTAATATGATTGATGTTTACCAGAAATGCATGAAAATGCAGTAATAGTATTTACTAAGGACGAACGAGGGAAGGATTTCAACGAAGCTTCGCCGGTTCATCTTTACAAGGCAGTTACAAACCATCAGTAGGACTAATCCATTTTCACAAAGTCTAATCTCCCCTGGAATTTATATCCATCTCTTTTATCCTCATACGGATATACGGGAAATTACTTTCCAATAAGGGCACGATGAACGAAGACGGGATGTTATACTTATCCTACTATCAAACGAAAACGAAGGTTATCTATACCCTACTATCCCCAACAACGGGAGGTTATCTATACCTTGTTATCCCCAGCAGACGGAGGGTTATATATTCTTCAACAACGAATCGGGATTTATTTTCCTTGGCCAGCAGTTGTTATACAAGGATATCCAGACACTTCCAGCAATGTCATATCATACATACATCATTTACATCATACCATAACATATATGTCTATAGTACATTACCTAAGTGCATCATGTCATACATGCATACATAAAGCATAAACTAATGTTGTTATACAGAATGCTACCTTGTTTTCAGGTTAATTATCCAACAAACAAGCTTATGATCTTTGGGACTGCTTTATTGTAACCTCAGGGTTACTTTATCCTCCTGATGAGCTTCTTATTACTTTGGGACTGCTTTATTGTAACTTCAGGGTTACTTTATCCTCCTGAGAACATCTCATGACTTCAAGACTGCTTTAGAGTATTCATTGCTCTATCCTCCTGAAATTACATTATTATTTCAAGACTGCTTTAGAGTATTCATTGCTCTATCCTCCTGAAATCATTACTTCAAGACTGCTTTAGAGCTATTGATCGCTCTATCCTCCTGAAGACATATCACGTTATTATTTCAAGACTGCTTTAGAGCTATTCATTGCTCTATCCTCCTGAAATCATTACTTCAAGACTGCTTTAGAGCTGTTGATTGCTCTATCCTCCTGAAGCCATTCTATTACTTCAAGACTGCTTTAGAGCTATTGATTGCTCTATCCTCCTGAGGTCAGATTTATCACTTCAAGACTGCTTTAGGGTTATCATTATTGATTGCTCTATCCTCATGAAGACATGCTGTTACATCAGTATTACTCCAGACTCCTGACAGTTCTCATTATACTACTGAAGAACTTTCCCCTAGTGGCATCTTTAAGCCCACTCAATCATGTTCAACCAACCATCAATATCACTCCATGCACTGGTGAGTGCAAATTTTTGGGCTTTTGTGTTCAATCCCCTTCAACCTTCCAGGTTACGACTGGCAGATATACCAATCTAACCCCTCAGGTTTCAGAAAATTGAACAGGGGCAGCTGTTGCACCCCAAAATTTGCCCTCACAATACAAGACTTTGTGTTCTAAGAAGATTCACAAGGTTCACAAGTTCTCCAACAACTTGCATAACCTTTCATGAAGTTCATAAAGTCCACAAGCTACTTTATGAAGGTTCACAAGGTTCACAAGGCCCACAGTGCTTTCAATACCTTTCATGAGGTTCATGAAGTCCATAGGTTGCTTCTTGAAGGTTCACAAGGTTCACCAAATTTCTCAACATCTACAAGACCTTTCATGAGGTTCATGAAGTCCATAGGTTGCTTCTTGAAGGTTCACAAGGTTCACAAGATCCATAATGATTACAAAGCTTCCCTGAGGGTCATGAGGTCTACAAAGTCACTTCATGAGGTTCATAAGGTTCACAAGCTTCACAATACTTCCCATGGGTGTCACAAGACATTTTATGAAGATTCACAAGGTTCACATAGTTCACAATTGGTCAAAGAAGTTGACAATTCCCTCAGACAATGCACCTCCTAAGCAGGGCATCCATAACTAGGGTTTTGACTTTAATCAGGCTAAATGGACTTCCAATACCTCAAGTGAGTTTCATAACATCTTATATGTGTATAAGAACCCCCATGTCAAGTTTCAAGACTTTTCTCAAAAGTTTGCTCAGTCAGATGATCAGATAAGTCAAAATCAGTCAATGCAGTTAAAAAGTCAAACTGAGGTCAACTGTGGTCAAACCAAAGTCAAACTTCATGATGTTTTGCCAACATCAAGTATATGAAGTAAAATTCATCATTTGATCAAGGGTTGATCATGATTCATCAAGGAGATTCCAGATCATCAATAATCAGGAGTTTCTAAATTAGGGTTTCCTTAGTAAAAGTCAACTGAACTTTGACCAGCCATAACTTTCACATGCTTCATCACCAAGTCTCCATCCAAAGCTCATTTTGAAGGAAATTGAATTCTATAAAACTTTGATGTTGAAGGTTAAGCCCAAAAATACTTTATTTGAAAGATATGATCTAAGACATTATGGGTCATTTCAAAAGTCAACAAAAAGTCAACAACTTCAAAAGGGCATAACTTGAGATTGGTAAATGATATGGACCTGAAACCAATGGGGTTGTTTAGAGTACTCTTCAAGCTTTCCAAAAAGTCCAAGAACACCATCATACCTTTAAAATTGAGAGAAATGTGCCCTTGCAAAGTTGGGCAATTTTGTGATGGTTTATGTTGAAAATGGAGGCTTAGAAGTATTTCTTTCCAAATGGGCTGCCTAATTTATGACCCAATCCATCTCATAACATGGTGCACGACCCAATTGACCAAAATTCATCATTTTTATTATTTTTTATTTATTTATTATTGATTTAATTCATAAAAATCATTTTAAATAAATAAAAAATATAAAAATCTATTTTTGGGTGAAGATTTTGTTTCTAGAAATTCATAATCATTGATTGAATTAGAATGAGAAGGAAATCATGTGATCTCTCCCAAATTATTATTTTTTATTTATTTATTATTGATTTAATTCATAAAAATCATTTTAAATAAATAAAAAATATAAAAATCTATTTTTGGGTGAAGATTTTGTTTCTAGAAATTCATAATCATTGATTGAATTAGAATGAGAAGGAAATCATGTGATCTCTCCCAAATTATTATTTTTTATTTATTTATTATTGATTTAATTCATAAAAATCATTTTAAATAAATAAAAAATATAAAAATCTATTTTTGGGTGAAGATTTTGTTTCTAGAAATTCATAATCATTGATTGAATTAGAATGAGAAGGAAATCATGTGATCTCTCCCAAATTATTATTTTTTATTTATTTATTATTGATTTAATTCATAAAAATCATTTTAAATAAATAAAAAATATAAAAATCTATTTTTGGGTGAAGATTTTGTTTCTAGAAATTCATAATCATTGATTGAATTAGAATGAGAAGGAAATCATGTGATCTCTCCCAAATTATTATTTTTTATTTATTTATTATTGATTTAATTCATAAAAATCATTTTAAATAAATAAAAAATATAAAAATCTATTTTTGGGTGAAGATTTTGTTTCTAGAAATTCATAATCATTGATTGAATTAGAATGAGAAGGAAATCATGTGATCTCTCCCAAATTATTATTTTTTATTTATTTATTATTGATTTAATTCATAAAAATCATTTTAAATAAATAAAAAATATAAAAATCTATTTTTGGGTGAAGATTTTGTTTCTAGAAATTCATAATCATTGATTGAATTAGAATGAGAAGGAAATCATGTGATCTCTCCCAAATTATTATTTTTTATTTATTTATTATTGATTTAATTCATAAAAATCATTTTAAATAAATAAAAAATATAAAAATCTATTTTTGGGTGAAGATTTTGTTTCTAGAAATTCATAATCATTGATTGAATTAGAATGAGAAGGAAATCATGTGATCTCTCCCAAATTATTATTTTTTATTTATTTATTATTGATTTAATTCATAAAAATCATTTTAAATAAATAAAAAATATAAAAATCTATTTTTGGGTGAAGATTTTGTTTCTAGAAATTCATAATCATTGATTGAATTAGAATGAGAAGGAAATCATGTGATCTCTCCCAAATTATTATTTTTTATTTATTTATTATTGATTTAATTCATAAAAATCATTTTAAATAAATAAAAAATATAAAAATCTATTTTTGGGTGAAGATTTTGTTTCTAGAAATTCATAATCATTGATTGAATTAGAATGAGAAGGAAATCATGTGATCTCTCCCAAATTATTATTTTTTATTTATTTATTATTGATTTAATTCATAAAAATCATTTTAAATAAATAAAAAATATAAAAATCTATTTTTGGGTGAAGATTTTGATTGAATTAGAATGAGAAGGAAATCATGTGATCTCTCCCAAATTATTATTTTTTATTTATTTATTATTGATTTAATTCATAAAAATCATTTTAAATAAATAAAAAATATAAAAATCTATTTTTGGGTGAAGATTTTGTTTCTAGAAATTCATAATCATTGATTGAATTAGAATGAGAAGGAAATCATGTGATCTCTCCCAAATTATTATTTTTTATTTATTTATTATTGATTTAATTCATAAAAATCATTTTAAATAAATAAAAAATATAAAAATCTATTTTTGGGTGAAGATTTTGTTTCTAGAAATTCATAATCATTGATTGAATTAGAATGAGAAGGAAATCATGTGATCTCTCCCAAAATAGCAAGCACTCATGATCAAATATTTGAAATTTATACAATGATCTTTTTGAATATTTTTTGGATCAAATATCCACACAACACATCAATGTTTCTGACCTAAATCCATCACACATATATACTAAGCACAAACCCTAGCCTCATTCACGAATTTGCAGCAGCCTAAAGGTAAGATCAAAAGCACAAAAATCTTTCAAAAAGTCATATTCGGGTTCTCAAATTCAGAGCATTGCAAGGTATTTGGAAGACATAGCAAGCTTCCTTGGACTCTTCTGATCATAAATCATCATCCATATGCATCATATACACGCCCAATTGCTCAACCCGAGTTCATCTTGACCTTGAATATTTTGTTTTCGAATCCATTGATTTATCATGTTTAAACTGTTTTTGATTGTTGTAGGATGTTTAGAATGAACTCTAGAACGATTCTGGGTGGTTCAATTGGATTTTCATTGCAGGAACAAGAATTCACCATGATTAGGGTTTTCGGCCCTCTTTAGGGTTTCACGATTTTCAAATGATAAATGGATTTGAAAAACATAGGACGATTGAAAAACTCAGTAGCAATACAATGGTGCAATCAATTTTGTGAAATTTTGCCGTTTGGATGAAGTTTGTGTTTCGCAGGGTGGAAGAACTCGTAACAATATTCGTAGGAGAAAACGTTGCAAAATCCGCAGGTAATGGGAGGAAGAAGAAGGCCAGTTCGCGCCTGTTTTCAAATTCAAATTTTATTAAAAAAATAATATGAATTGTTCCTGGATATATTTCACAATTGTATGCTTAGCCTGATGGTTGTTGTGCTTCCTGGAAATCAAGCTGGCCTGGATTCAAACCTCAGCCAGGTAAGTTTCCGCTTTTTTTTTCTGTTTTCTTTAATTTTAAAAAATATGTTTTTTTTCACAAATTTTGTTTCTATATTTTATGTCTAAATTGTAATATGTATAAATTAGAAAATTTTTGTATATAACTAAATCCTATTTTTTTTATATAAACCCTAAAAATTTATTTCTCATATAAACCCTAATTTCATAAAACTCTAAAAATATTTTTTAATACAAATCTAATCCTATTTTTTTTTAATGTTATTTTCTAATATAATTATTATGTATGTATGTTTACTATAATTCTTACAAATTTTTGTAAATATACTTATAAATATTTTTTTACATAACTTTAGTTTATAAATAATTGTGCTTATAATAATTAAATTTTTTGTAGTAACTTCATGATTAAAATATAATTTAATAATTTGTAAATTAAAACAATTGTTTATTCAGATTTGTTTTTTTTAGTTGATTATATTAAAAAATTGTTAATTTCTTATTATTATAATATTTGGATTAATTTTGTTTATTCTTATTTACTAACCCATTTATATTCTAATCATGCTTATTATTTTGTTAAATATTGCTTACTAACCCCCTTTATTATTTATTATTGCTCATTTATATTTTATTTATCTTTGTTATTTAATTATCTTGCTTATTATTTTGTAATTGTTTCTTGGATGTAAAGTTGTTTAATTATTTAATTATTATTATGGTTAGTAATTAGGGAGTGTAACAACATGTATGTAATATTAAAATAAATTTAGGTCACTTTTAAATAAAGATAATTAAAATAAACACGTCACACACGTAAGTCGATTTTAATCGCCGTCTCACTTCCTAAGGATATCCCTCAAGTTGCCTATGAATAATGGTTAAGTGGGGTGTATAAAGCAAGTCCCTCAAATAGAAAAATCATCAAAGTCCCTTATGGTTGCCTTTACGAATCGAGTCCCTTTCGAAAAATGATGATGGTCCCTTATATGTGCTTATTACATCCCACAATGGCCTTCAAAGTCAAATTGTCCCTCACATGTCCCTTAACATCCAAAGTAAGGACTACCTACTCCATTATAGTAGGGATAGTCTTACTAAGGAAAGGATAAAGAATAAGAAAGACCTTAAAACATTAGGGTAGGCTATTCCTAGATACTTGCTCACTTCAAAACTTTTTCACACTTAAACAAATTTCCAACAAAATTTTCAAACAAGTTTTTTTTCACATCCATACACGGATTATTATTAAACTATTCTGAAATTTTTTGCTATTCACACACTACACTTTCAAAACAATTCAAAAGTGAGCTTAAGTACCTAAGAGCCCATGGATAACCATGGATGAAAAGGGTGCTAACACCTTCCCTTTTCATAACCTACCCCCCGGACCCAAAATATTCTCTAAGGTCTTTCCTGTTCTTTTATAACCTTTCCTTATGGATAAAATAAAAGTCGGTGGCGACTCTTGCTATCCGCAACATTGTTTAAAGTCAGTTCTCCCACCGTGTTACACTATGCACTGCAAATGCTAGAAAGAAATGAAATGAAACATAAACCAAGTTAAGAAAAGGTTGGGCAAATTTTGGGGTGCAACAGATATCACCTTAAAGAACAAACTCCGTATAATCAAATATTTTGAAACAAGATAGCTTTAACAACATCTCTTGTTTTTTAATATTTTATTTTTATTTCAGAACACAGATGTTTCTCTTCATATGCATCCTATACTAATATCAGCTTCAAATGATTAAACATTGACGAGCATCTGATATTAGGTTTTGGTAGAAATTACTTCTTACTTTCAGATTTGGGAAATTAGTTGAAATACAAATATTTCAAAATCTCTTGAAGTTACTCTTCTTTCAAACAGATATCACAATGCATTCAGCCAGTACAAAAGTCCTTCTAACAAGAAATCTAAGTTTCTCATCATTAGTCATTCCCCAGAACTTAAGCTATAAAGGAGATGGTGATATGTTGAATAATTTTTCATCATCCAACTTCATTTCTTTTCTTTAAAGAATGTAAGACAAACCTTCAGAATACATCAGATTCAGGATGTAAACATAAAAAAAAAAAAATTGATACTTTAGATTTAAGTCAAGAAACAGTCTTCTTAGAATTTGCTTGAAAAGATTAGATGAAGTGTAACTACTTCAAGCTTCAAAAAGTAATTCCACAAACCCAAGCATAAGATTTCAAAGATAGTCCAAGCATCATACATATCAATGATGTTGATATACTCAGAAGTGAGATAGTGCATCTACCAGAATGCAACTACCTCTGAAGATATTCAATATGGGTCTTCTGAGTTGGTGAAAGATATTTTCAAAAAGATCATCTATAACACCATCAACTTCTATAGTAATACCTTTTTCAAGGATATTCTATAGACCTTCAACAACCCTTTATCAAGTCCAACGAGTTAAAAATATGTTTAGTTTTTCCATCATTTAAATTCAATGGAATCACACATTTGAATATGGTAGGAAAAGCCGTATGATATTTTTCATGTGGAACTTGATTCCTTCTTAAAGAAGAAATATACTTTTATTATTGGATCAATATCTGCACCACTGTTAAGTGTTAAGCACATACCATGATCTGATACCAATTGAAGGTGTGAAAACTACACAAGAATGGGGGGTTGAATTGTGTTTCGCATTTTCTTATTATTTAGCTTTTGATCAGAGTCTCAGAATCAGAACTGATGTTCAAATTTGGAGTTAATTCATTTGGCAGCGGAAAGAACAGAAGTAAATAAAATAACAGCAGAAGACACAAAATATTTATACTGGTTCCTCTCCTAACTGAGAGTAGTCTAGTCTCCTTGCCTCTCACAATATTTTCATTATAACCACTTCATGATTACAATCGCGTATGCTTCTGCATAAGACTTTTACAACTGCTCAGACCAATTTTCTGAGGCTTCCCTTGCTTAGAGAGCATGTCTAAGACTTACCCTTTACTCACACCATCTGACTGAGCCACCTGCTCATATGTCTTCTGGTGTAGACTTCCCTTTTCTTAGAGCACATGTCCAAGAACTCCTTTGCTCACACCATCTGACTGAGCCTCCTGCTCATCTATCTTCTAGTTGAGACTTCCCTTTTCTTAGAACACATGTCTAAGAATTCCTTTGCTCACAGCATCTGACTGAGCCTCCTACTTATCTATCTTCTGGTTGAGATTTTCCTTTTCATAGAGCACATGTCTAAGACTTCCTTTGCTCAACCATCCAATTGAGCCACTTGCTCATCCGTCTTCTGGTTGAGACTTACCTTTTCTTAGAGCACATGTCTAAGACTTTCTTTTTCTCAATCAGACTAGCTAAATAAGACTTTCATAGCTCAAGAATATAATTAATAAGACTTACAAGGCTTAAGCATATTGGCTCAAGACTTGTTTTTTGAATCCTAATGAGACAAGACTTTTTGCTCAAGCACATAGTAGGAGACTTAATCTAAACTACTAAAGGCTCAACAGAATAGAGAAAAAGGTGTACATGATGCACGCATCAAAGGTACGGGAGATCACCATAACAAAGACCTAAAGCACTTAAGATTTCTTGAATACATACAGGGTTAAGAAATCTTAAGGCTTTTACAATTACAACCTAAAATAGAAAATCTACCTATTACATAGAGTTGATAGTTGTTTGATCTTATTATTCCTTCAAGAGAAGAATCCTTGTTGAAAATTCAGGTTTGAATCTTCAGCCATATATATATATATATATATATATATATATATATATATATATATATATATATATATATATATATATATATATATATATATATATATATATATATATATATATATATATATATATATATATATATATATATATATATATATATATATATATATATATATATATATATATATATATATATATATATATATATATATATATATATATATATATATATATATATATATATATATATATATATATATATATATATATATATATATATATATATATATATATATATATATATATATATATATATATATATATATATATATATATATATGTATATATATATATATATATGTATATATGTATATATATATATATATATGTATATATATATATATATATATATATATATATATATATATATATATATATATATATATATATATATTGTATATATATATATATATATGTATATATGTATATATATATATATATATGTATATATATATATATATATATGTATATATATATATATATATATGTATATATATATATATATGTATATATATATATATATATATATATGTATATATATATATATGTATATATATATATATATATATATATATATATATATATATATATATATATATATATATATATATATATATATATATATATATATATATATATATATATATATATATATATATATATATATATATATATATATATATATATATATATATATATATATATATATATATATATATATATATATATATATATACATATATATACATATATATACATATATATATATATATATACATATATATACATATATATACATATATATACATATATATACATATATATATATATATATATATATATATATATATATATATATATATATATATATATATATATATATATATATATATATATATATATATATATATATATATATATATATATATATATATATATATATATATATATATATATATATATATATATATATATATATATATATATATATATATATATATATATATATATATATATATATATATATATATATATATATATATATATATATATATATATATATATATATATATATATATATATATATATATATATATATATATATATATATATATATATATATATATATAGGCTTTCCAAAAACTAGCCGTTAAGAAGGTTACTTGATAGAGTGTCTTTGCTTTTGCTTAAAAGTACAAGAGACATTGAAGATGGATGCACAGAAGATTTCTAAATCCATTATGTAACACATTTAACCTTTGATTCTTCAAGAGGTTCTGTACTAATAGAGACGTTGGGAGTAGACTTCCATAGAATGTACTAGCTTTTCTTGAGCCTTGCAATCCTGTAGACTCGAGCTGAAAGGCTGATAAGACAATATAGCTTGCTGTAATACCCCAAATTTTACCCTTTCTTTTTTATTTTTATTTTAAATTCTTATTAACTTAATAAATTAACCTTTTTTTTAAATCTTGTTTTTTAACTAATAATAATTTAATTAACCTTTTTTATAACTTTACTAATGTTTTTTTATTAACTTTTTTTTTTTCTATTTAGTTTATTTATTTAAGTCGTTTTAAGCTCTTCTTACTAACTTTTAGGATTTAGATTAAAATTTAACTTTTTTTTCTTTTCTTTAAAGAGTAAATTTTTTATAACCTTTTTTTAAATTAATTTCTAACACATTTTTTAATCAAATTCTAATATTTTTTTTAAAAAATAAAAATCTAACTTCTTTTTAAAATTAAATCTTTTTTCTAATTTTTTTTTAAATCTTTTTCTAACTCCTCTTTAAAGTTAAATCTTTTTCTATCTTTTTTAAAATTAAATCTTTTTTTCTAACTATTTTTAAAGCTAAATCTTGTTTTCTAACTTTAAATCTTTTTTTTCTAACTTTTTAAAATTAAATCTTTTTTTCTAACTTTTTTAAAATTAAATATTTTTTTCTAACCTTTTTAAAACTAAATTTTTTTTTTCTAACTTTTTTAAAATTAAATCTTTTTTTCTCTAACTTCTTTTTAAAATTAAATCTTTTTTTCCTCTAAATTCTTTTTTAAAATTAAATCTTTTTTTTTTTTTAACTATTTTAAAAATTAAATCTCACCTTTGTCACTTTTTTTGTTCTTTATTATTTTTACTCTAAATTTTTCTATCTTTCATTAAAAAAATAACAAAAATAGTTTTTTATTATTATTTAATTATTATTTTCGTATTTTAATTAAATCATTTTTTAAAATATTATTTTTTTCACTTTTTTCTAAATTATTCATAAAAATATCCAAAAAATCATAAAATAAAAAAATATTGAAAAATTTTGTTCCTTTTATAATATTTTTTATTTTAGGAATCAATAGGATTATTAGTTTTTATTTTAAGTTTATTTTAATTATTTTAAATTATTTAAATTTTATTTTTTCTTAACTAATTATTTAGTTTGGGCTTTAAAATGGGCTTTAGGGACATTATTGACAATTTGGTGTTAACCCTAATTTGTTCCCTATATATACATGTGTTGCCTTGTTGGAAAGGAGGAGAGAATGAAAAAAAAACCTAAGAGGGGTCAGAAGGTTTTCTTCAGAAAAGAGGAGAGAGAGGGAGAAACAAAGGAGATCCCCAGAGAAGAAAGGCGGTCGTTCCCACAACTCTTAAGAAGGATTGGAGCTCTCCAGTGTTCCCTTATTCAAACTTTTTTCACATTTACCGAAGCAAACCTCCGCTTCGTAGGTTAAATTACTAAACCTTTTGCCTTTTCATGTTTATGTGCATATTTTGCCATGTTAATGTGTTTAGGTCCGTTAAATTACTAAATCCTTTGCATTTTTCATATTTATTTGCATCCTTGCCATGTTAACCTTCATTGTTGTTTAGATCCGTAGATTTTGATCTGTATGAACCATGATTGTGTCGTATAGGATTGTTTGCATGTCCATTAATTGTCTGTTTGCATTTGCAATTCTATTGTTATTTTTTTTTTTTATCAAAACCTTTTTCAAAATCAAAGCCTTTTTTTGTTCCCGTAAACATTTTTTTCCCAAAAAAAAAACCTTTTTTTGTTCCCGTAAACATTTTTTTCCCAAAAAAAACCTTTTTTTGTTCCCGTAAACATTTTTTTCCAAAAAAAAGCCTTTTTTTGTTCCCGTAAACATTTTTTTCCAAAAAAAGCCTTTTTTTTGTTCCCGTAAACATTTTTTTCCAAAAAAACCTTTTTGTTCCCAAAAACATTTTTTTTTATATATAATTTAAACTTAACATTTTTTTTAAACTTAAATTTTTTTTAACTAAGTAATTCCATTTTAAAATTAAAACCTTTTTTTATATATATAATTAAAATATTAAAAAAATTAAAACATTTTTTTACATAATTAAAATATTAAAAAATTAAAACCTTTTCGTAAGGAACTCCTTTGCCGTGTCATTTTGTGTACCTTTTATTTTCTTTATTCCTGCATTTCATTTGCATGCTTGAGGTTGAGATGTGCTTGTGGTGGCCACAGCCCCACACTATTTTCCTCCCTCACTTCATTCTAAGTGTTATTACATATTTTCATATTCTTCATGTTTTCAAAAATGTTTCTTTGTTTCTTTATACCCTCTGCCTTTATTACTTTTCATATTTCTGTACCTTAATTATTCCTCCATATAATGATTTGTCATATTTTCACACATTTTTTACAGTTTTATCCTTCCAAAGGATTAGGTCCAGCCTTTTGGCCGCCGAGTCAATAGCCTTACCCCTTTAATGGATCAAACCCTGTTTTCACAAATGCCTCGCCGCAGGCAAGATTACAATTTTACCCCTAGCATTAGGTCAAAGAGCCGCCGCGCTCATTTTAGGGTTTCCCGCCGCGGAATCCCTAACCTAACCCTAATTCACTTAACAATTTACAACATAGATATTGGAGTTTCTACACTCCGCGTAAGCGTGTCCCTAAGATACGTTTATTCCCCTTGAGACCTTGACCACAGTCAAGAAGTTTCTAACCTCCCTATTGAGGGGAACTACGATTACTCTGATTCCACTCCCGTAAGGATACGTAGGCACAAGATGCGATGTCTTGCCGAGTAAACTTAGAACTAACCCCTTAGGTCTCTTTTCTCACTTTTAATCCTTTGTACATATACCTTAAGCAAATAAATAAAGCAAATAGTAAACATTTGAACAAAAGGTTCCCGTAGAGTACTACGGAAGTTTAGGGTGCTAATACCTTCCCTAAATTTAACCAACCCCCGAACCCTAGATCTTTCCCCGCATTGTGTTTACGATGCAAAAATAGGTTTTCCCTCTTTTGACCTTTTCCTTCGGATAAATCAAAGAGCGGTTGTGAATTGAATTGCGATTCAAACTCATTAATAGTTTGTGATCCTATTTCCACCGCAACAGAAAATGGCGACTTCACTGGGGAACTCCTAACTTTTGAGGGTTATCCCTAACTTGTTCATATTTATTACTATCTGCGACATTATTCATTTGCATGTATATATTTGTGCTTTGATTGTGGGACTGTTCCTTGTGCTGTGAGATAGGTCCTACACCCGGATCTAGTGTACCTTAGGTAAATGGCAATAGACCAAGGAAACTGTACGACGTATATCGATACGGTTGATCTGGTGGCCATAGTTAGTGCGACTTCTTGGTTGGTGCTTATATTCCTTAAGTCAAGTTGAGGATAATATTGAGGCTGCCATATGTTGTCAATGCACTAACTGACTTTTAGAACCCTAGTTAACTCATCTTGGCCTTTAGAAAGTAGTGAGGTAACCGGCTTTGGTGCAGACTAAAGTTGGTTGACACTCGATACTACGCTCATTGAGATCTTAAACTTGGAGGGTTTTGGTTGGCAAGTAAGTTGCCTTCTGAACAACCACCCTTGTGAAGGATCAATGATATTGAGATCCCTTAGAACCTGGTTACTTTTGTAGGACAGGATGAACCATCTAACTTCAGGGGAGGGTATTTGCCTTTGAACCTCATGCAAGCTTTTAACCTAGGACTTTGTGTGTTTTCATGCATTGCATCCATAAAGCATCTCATTGCATTGTATTTCATGGAGCTCAAACATCATTTATGGATATCGCGGGATACCATAAATAAAAAAAAATAGAATGAAAAAACAAGAAAAAGATTTCTTTGGTACCCCACGGCATTAGTAAATGTTTTGAATTCTATGAAATCTTCATTTACATTCACATTTTAGCATCATACTTTTGCATTACATGTGTCTCCCGATTTCTCACACTCGGTTCTCTCACCTTCCAGTTTCGTCACCCTGAGTTCTCGGCACCAATACAACACCAGAGCTCAAACTCGGAAAAGAATGGAGGATCAGGCAAAAGAGATTGATCGCCTTAGCAATGAACTTGAAGACCTTCGAGGGGGTATGGGGCGTATGATGGAATTGTTACATGTCATGAATGCTAAGATGGATACCCAGCCCACTGTTGTTTCTGAGATTACCGGCGTTACTGTGGACCCTCCACCAAGTGTGACCGTAGCAGGGGACCCACCTTATGGTCTTGCTCCCGGTTTTGTGCCTCCTCAAGCCACTGTTCCGATTAATCAACCTGTTCAGCAAGCCGTGCCCTTGTTTTCTGAAGTTTCTAGGGGGGCTCCTATCTTTGCACCACCTGTTGTACACACTCGTGCGCAACCGTACTTCAATGAGACAACTTTTGATAATCTTGATGAGAATGTTGAGGGTTATGAGAAACATGATAAGCTTCGTGAGGAAGTAAACACTATCCTCCAGAGATTGAAAAAGGTAGAGGGTGATCAAATTTTTGGGACTGCTGCAAGGGATGTTTGTTTGGTTTCAGGTTTGGTTATTCCCCCAAAGTTCAAAACTCCGAACTTCGATCGTTATGAAGGTGCCACCTGTCCTAAGAGTCATCTGATCATGTATTATCGCAAAATGGCTGCCCATGTTGAGAATGATAAACTGATGATTCATTGCTTCCAAGACAGTTTGAAGGGTGCTTCCTCCAAGTGGTATTTAACTCTGGACCAGTCTCGCATTAAGAGTTTCCAGGATTTATCTGACGCTTTCATCAAACACTACAAGTACAATATGGATCTGGCTCCTGACAGAAGACAGTTGCTGAGTATGTCACAAAAGAATTCTGAGTCATTCAAAGAGTATGCTCAAAGGTGGAGAGAGACTGCTTCGCAGGTAGAACCTCCTTTGACCGAGAAAGAGTTAGCTGATTGGTTTGTCGACCCAGTCCGTCCAGAATTTTACGAGAGAATGGTGGGTAGTGTGACTTCAAATTTCTCCGACATCGTTGCTGTGGGTGTCAAGATTGAATTGGGTATGAAGAGTGGTAAAATGACAAATAATCATGGCGCTTCTAAGGATCAGCCGAAGAAACCTCCGTATAGCTCCCAGAAAAAGAAGGAGAGTGAGACTAATGCTATATCCTCTGGTAAACCAAGGGAACGCTTTTATCGGCATCTGCAAGGTTATGCTCAACCTCAAGGGTACCCGGTCCAATATGCTCAACAACCCTATGTGGCAGCTATTACACCTTCTTTCAATCAACAGGTTCCCATGTATCAACCTATGCAACAACCTCCTGTTTAGCCGCCTCCTGTCAACTACCTACAGGCACCCAATACTCCTGCTCCTCAACAGCCAAAGAGTCCGGCTCCTCGCCAGAATATGCCAAACAGAAGAACGTATAAACCTTGTCCGCCGATCCCGATGACTTTTACCGAGTTGTGTCCCTCTTTGGTCAAGCAAGGTCTCATCACTACTCGGGCTTTGGGTCCGCCTCCTAATCCTCCACCTAATCCATTACCTGCAAGTTACAACGCTACCGCTCATTGTTTATTTCATGAGGGTGCGCCCGGCCATGATCTAGAGAATTGCTATGCTCTTAAGAAAGTTGTCAGAAATTTGCTAGAAACGAAGAAGTTGTCTTTTGGCGATGCTCAGCTGAAGATCGAGACTCCTTTCGGGGTTCCTCACTCGTCAAGTGCAAATTCTGCAAAGCATGCTACGCCTATCAGCCGAATCCAGTCATTATTCAAAGGCCTAGCCCGCTTCATTTCAGTAACCCTCAAGGTGATATGACCGGGATCAACAAAGGATCTGGGAAATTTATTTT
The DNA here is from genome assembly GCA_963859935.3 of Lathyrus sativus. Classification (NCBI taxonomy): domain Eukaryota; kingdom Viridiplantae; phylum Streptophyta; class Magnoliopsida; order Fabales; family Fabaceae; genus Lathyrus; species Lathyrus sativus. The sequence continues at coordinate 306,302,784 of OZ012735.1, read as the reverse complement.
GAAGCAACGACTGAAAACTGTTGAAGATGTGACCAGCATAACTGGGGTAAGCCATGACGACTCACAGTGATCATGAACCAGACGTCCTTTCCATTGAGGCTCCGCCAAAGGAAACTGTTACTCTTGAATGCAAGATTTCATAAACATTTAGAAGGATTTTTCCGACAGTTCATTTGTTTATTTATATGCATTTCTCTTTGATTAAGCATATTTAGCATGCACGAACTTGTTTATCTTTGATGCAACACATATGTTTGTTTTGAATAAATCCATTCGCTTCATTCATTCAAAAACGTTTTCATAAATTATAATGCCAACTTTACCCGATCTCTTGTTCTGATGGAGAATTGGGGGGAGGATGACGAACCCAAAACGTCAGATTTCTTGTCGTATGCTTTCGATTGAAACCCGCTGATGATGTAAGGCATTGTTTCAAATCCCAAACACTGGAGATATAAGGATGTTAATCCCTAGTCAACCCTTTGAACCTTGAAGTAGGAGTTTTTCTTTCTTTTTAAGAACCTTCATCCTAACCTGGGGCAGGGTAGGTTTCAGTTAAACCGATCGAGCGCTTAGATCCTCAAAAAGGAAGAGCAAACCTTCGAGAATTTATCCTTAGCATCTTAAGAAGTCCAATACAATGACTATCCCTCGGTTACCTAAGGAGTGGGGCAGTCACGAGCCTTTCAAAAGATTTACACGACTTGTGCATAAAGGAATATTCAAAAAAATAAGAGCCCGCTAAGTCAAAAACCTATGAAGGAGACTTAGGCAAAACTGGGGCATCCCGTTGGACTCCAAAGTCAGATCAAAAGACGTTGTCCAGGCAAAAGTTAGGGAATAAAAGCAAAACAAGAGGGTACAATAAATAGTCCCTAGTAAAGAACAAGATCGTGTAATAGGTGAGCGACTGCCATGTCCAAAGCCTTGATAAGTTCTCGACCATAGCAAATCCGCTTGAGATATGAGCGTTCGTATCCGGTTAACTGAATTAGGATTGGAGAACATCACGAAGAATGGGTGGGTACAAATATAACTTTGAGCCTTTATCCTTTTGTTTCTTAAACCGTGAACTGAGCCACGATACAACCTTTAAAAGACCTAATTGAAGTAGGACTTCGGTTGAAAGCATACTTGACAAGATCACGTTTCCTGACTCCTACGAGCTATGCTCAGAAAAAATTCATGATGGCATTATAATTAAAACTTATATCCTGACTAGTGATTTCGGTCACAAGTTGTTGCGATATCTTTTTTTCAAAACAAAAATTCAAGACAAATATATGTGTACATTGACAAGCTCAGGATAGGCATTTCAGGCATGACGACTTTGCTTGATATCTTAGAGATTTACATATGGACATAACCCGTGGAACTTGATGATCCTGCTGAACAGGGGCAGGCAGTTTCTCAATTCGCTTACCAACGCGAGTCTGACGTTCTTAAGAGCTATTTCCCAAAGATTTTGTCGTAACACGATTAATTTGTGCCAGTTACGTCGAGACCTGACAAATCTCTCAAAGAGTTTGAGAACAATGGGGCAACCGGACTCGGTGTTCTCTATAAAATCCTCTTGAGATGACCCTACCTCGCAACACAAGTATTCTGGGGCACCATGTTTTGGAAGAAACAAATGGCGACTACTATAAGGTCCTTCAAAATCAAAACTATGTGGCTTCACAATTCTCTTCATGTATCCGATGGATTTTACTCACAGCGGCTTTCATCCCCCAGTAAATCTCAGTGTTGCGACAGGCTCCTAAACTATAGCCATCACAGTCCCCAGAGAGACTATAAGCTGACAACTTTTTCTTGGGTAACTCGAAAGTGTCCCTCAGGTTTTCTTCTCCCCATGTGAAGACGTGATACTGTGCACCCAAGCAAATTACCTTCTCCTCAGAGAATTCAGAACTTTAAAACCAGACTTGGTTCTACTATTGATCTTTCGCACCCATGATTGACGTATTGGTTGCAGAGAACGCAGGGTATCTCCGTCGAGATGTTTATTTCATCTCTCATCCCATCTCTAGTCTGTTTCGTCAGTATACGCAAGGGCATAAGCATCACATGCCTATTTCATTACATATTCATTACATATTCATTACATATTCATTACATACTCAACATACTCATTTCATAACATCTTGCATAGTTACATACATAGACATTAACATACATTCACATTAACATATGCATCAACATATGCGTTAGCATTCACAGGTTCATCGTGTCTCCATCATTGGTCGTTACCACCGAGTAATTGGGGTTTGTTCATTCTCTCCAAATAGATTGTCAGCCCTAAGCATAAAATGCTTACTTGTTTCCAGTTTCCCCACAGAGCTCGATCCTCGTGGATGACGGTTACTTCAGCTATCTTTCCTCGCCAGGATTAGATATTTACCCTTCGAGATCATTCCCTCGATGGAGTTTTGATTTCCAGTTTTCTTTCTAGCTCGATCCTAGATTGAATCTCAGTCTTGTCGGTCGTCGAGCCCAATCGGACGTGCATTTATTTTGCACCGTCTAAAGATTTTCACCACACCATGGCAAATACGCGACTGTTCTCGCCCAAGAGGGTTATCACTGTACCCGGACGTGCATTTATTTTGCACTATCTTTCAAGAAAATCAACTACGCCAGTTCACGCCTGGAAAATCCATCAGTACAACACTTTACAATCCTACATGTTACAACATCGGTACAACACTTTACATCTTACAGCATCAGCATACGACATTTCTCACCTAAGAAGTCGATCATATCCTCGTCACGACTCGCAGCAAATGGCCATCTCCATGGAGCAGTTGGGCTTCCATTTATCTGCCGTCTTGAGGTACGAACCAATTCGTATTCAGGAGAGCACGATCTTGAGTTACGGGAAGGTTTGAGCGAAATCATATTCAGGAGAGCACGATTCTGAGTTATGAAGAAGTTCATTTATCCTTTAGTAAAAGAAGGAACGGAATCATATTCAGGAGAGCACGATTCTGAGTTATGAGGAAGTTCAGTTGGCCGTTTTTCAGGAGAGCACGATTCTGAAGAATGAAGAAATTTCAGGAGCCGAATCATATTCAGGAGAGCACGATTCTGAGTTATGAGGAAGTTCGATTATCCAGTTTCATATTCAGGAGAGCACGATTCTGAAGTATGGAAAAATTCATTTACAACCAAATCATATTCAGGAGAGCACGATTCTGAAATATGAGTAAATTCAGTCATCCAGTTTCATATTCAGGAGAGCACGATTCTGAAATATGAGTATATTCAGTCATCCAGTTTCATATTCAGGAGAGCACGATCCTGAAGTATGAGGAAGTTCAGTTTACCCTTTTCATGTTCAGGAGAGCACGATTCTGAAGCATGAAGAAGTTTATTTATCCTTCAGTAAGAGAAGAATCAGAATCGTATTCCAGGCGCCGACCTTAAATGCGAGAAGATTTATTTATCAGATAAGCAGCAGCCTCTTTATTTGAGTGCTTATCCATTCTTTGCACATAAGTCCCTTCCAACAATAAGTGACAGTTCTCCCTCGAGAAGCTTATCAGGGCAATTCCCATCAAAGTCCATTTATTTTGGCATACAGTCGGTCTTTACCCTGTATATTTGCTACGGAGTTCCGAAAAGTCCGTTTGATCCTGTCACGAGGGGTAGTTTACAGAAGCTTGGATGTTATTCCTTGCTCAATGCTCCAGCATTCTGTAATCGATCTTACAATCGTACGTGATCCAGTTTTATTTTTAGATTCCCCAGTGGAGGCCGTCTCATAGGTACCATCTCCATTCGAGGATCTCGTTCCTTTTCTAAAAGTGACAATTGGTCATTCGCACCAGTTGACTATCATTTTTAGAATTCCCCAGTGATGTACTGTGTCTCAGCGCGTCATTTTCCCCAGTGTGTTTCTTCTCGTGGCGTCTGTCTCGGTGTCGTCATGTTACGTCAGCATTTTCGCATTCATTATTCCAGCATACGCATCATATCATAGTCATGGCATCATCTGCATTAAGTCGTTCCAGTTTTGTCCATAGCATTGCATATCGTCGCATATAAGGGCAAAATTTTCGGTTATCTATATTTAAATCTCTCCACCACGATTCCACGAGTCTCTGTCACTCAAATCGTCCGGTGTAGCCATTTAAATAGGGGCAACTGTAATACCCCAAATTTTACCCTTTCTTTTTTATTTTTATTTTAAATTCTTATTAACTTAATAAATTAACCTTTTTTTTAAATCTTGTTTTTTAACTAATAATAATTTAATTAACCTTTTTTATAACTTTACTAATGTTTTTTTATTAACTTTTTTTTTTTCTATTTAGTTTATTTATTTAAGTCGTTTTAAGCTCTTCTTACTAACTTTTAGGATTTAGATTAAAATTTAACTTTTTTTTCTTTTCTTTAAAGAGTAAATTTTTTATAACCTTTTTTTAAATTAATTTCTAACACATTTTTTAATCAAATTCTAATATTTTTTTTAAAAAATAAAAATCTAACTTCTTTTTAAAATTAAATCTTTTTTCTAATTTTTTTTTAAATCTTTTTCTAACTCCTCTTTAAAGTTAAATCTTTTTCTATCTTTTTTAAAATTAAATCTTTTTTTCTAACTATTTTTAAAGCTAAATCTTGTTTTCTAACTTTAAATCTTTTTTTTCTAACTTTTTAAAATTAAATCTTTTTTTCTAACTTTTTTAAAATTAAATATTTTTTTCTAACCTTTTTAAAACTAAATTTTTTTTTTCTAACTTTTTTAAAATTAAATCTTTTTTTCTCTAACTTCTTTTTAAAATTAAATCTTTTTTTCCTCTAAATTCTTTTTTAAAATTAAATCTTTTTTTTTTTTTTAACTATTTTAAAAATTAAATCTCACCTTTGTCACTTTTTTTGTTCTTTATTATTTTTACTCTAAATTTTTCTATCTTTCATTAAAAAAATAACAAAAATAGTTTTTTATTATTATTTAATTATTATTTTCGTATTTTAATTAAATCATTTTTTAAAATATTATTTTTTTCACTTTTTTCTAAATTATTCATAAAAATATCCAAAAAATCATAAAATAAAAAAATATTGAAAAATTTTGTTCCTTTTATAATATTTTTTATTTTAGGAATCAATAGGATTATTAGTTTTTATTTTAAGTTTATTTTAATTATTTTAAATTATTTAAATTTTATTTTTTCTTAACTAATTATTTAGTTTGGGCTTTAAAATGGGCTTTAGGGACATTATTGACAATTTGGTGTTAACCCTAATTTGTTCCCTATATATACATGTGTTGCCTTGTTGGAAAGGAGGAGAGAATGAAAAAAAAACCTAAGAGGGGTCAGAAGGTTTTCTTCAGAAAAGAGGAGAGAGAGGGAGAAACAAAGGAGATCCCCAGAGAAGAAAGGCGGTCGTTCCCACAACTCTTAAGAAGGATTGGAGCTCTCCAGTGTTCCCTTATTCAAACTTTTTTCACATTTACCGAAGCAAACCTCCGCTTCGTAGGTTAAATTACTAAACCTTTTGCCTTTTCATGTTTATGTGCATATTTTGCCATGTTAATGTGTTTAGGTCCGTTAAATTACTAAATCCTTTGCATTTTTCATATTTATTTGCATCCTTGCCATGTTAACCTTCATTGTTGTTTAGATCCGTAGATTTTGATCTGTATGAACCATGATTGTGTCGTATAGGATTGTTTGCATGTCCATTAATTGTCTGTTTGCATTTGCAATTCTATTGTTATTTTTTTTTTTATCAAAACCTTTTTCAAAATCAAAGCCTTTTTTTGTTCCCGTAAACATTTTTTTCCCAAAAAAAAAACCTTTTTTTGTTCCCGTAAACATTTTTTTCCCAAAAAAAACCTTTTTTTGTTCCCGTAAACATTTTTTTCCAAAAAAAAGCCTTTTTTTGTTCCCGTAAACATTTTTTTCCAAAAAAAGCCTTTTTTTTGTTCCCGTAAACATTTTTTTCCAAAAAAACCTTTTTGTTCCCAAAAACATTTTTTTTTATATATAATTTAAACTTAACATTTTTTTTAAACTTAAATTTTTTTTAACTAAGTAATTCCATTTTAAAATTAAAACCTTTTTTTATATATATAATTAAAATATTAAAAAAATTAAAACATTTTTTTACATAATTAAAATATTAAAAAATTAAAACCTTTTCGTAAGGAACTCCTTTGCCGTGTCATTTTGTGTACCTTTTATTTTCTTTATTCCTGCATTTCATTTGCATGCTTGAGGTTGAGATGTGCTTGTGGTGGCCACAGCCCCACACTATTTTCCTCCCTCACTTCATTCTAAGTGTTATTACATATTTTCATATTCTTCATGTTTTCAAAAATGTTTCTTTGTTTCTTTATACCCTCTGCCTTTATTACTTTTCATATTTCTGTACCTTAATTATTCCTCCATATAATGATTTGTCATATTTTCACACATTTTTTACAGTTTTATCCTTCCAAAGGATTAGGTCCAGCCTTTTGGCCGCCGAGTCAATAGCCTTACCCCTTTAATGGATCAAACCCTGTTTTCACAAATGCCTCGCCGCAGGCAAGATTACAATTTTACCCCTAGCATTAGGTCAAAGAGCCGCCGCGCTCATTTTAGGGTTTCCCGCCGCGGAATCCCTAACCTAACCCTAATTCACTTAACAATTTACAACATAGATATTGGAGTTTCTACACTCCGCGTAAGCGTGTCCCTAAGATACGTTTATTCCCCTTGAGACCTTGACCACAGTCAAGAAGTTTCTAACCTCCCTATTGAGGGGAACTACGATTACTCTGATTCCACTCCCGTAAGGATACGTAGGCACAAGATGCGATGTCTTGCCGAGTAAACTTAGAACTAACCCCTTAGGTCTCTTTTCTCACTTTTAATCCTTTGTACATATACCTTAAGCAAATAAATAAAGCAAATAATAAACATTTGAACAAAAGGTTCCCGTAGAGTACTACGGAAGTTTAGGGTGCTAATACCTTCCCTAAATTTAACCAACCCCCGAACCCTAGATCTTTCCCCGCATTGTGTTTACGATGCAAAAATAGGTTTTCCCTCTTTTGACCTTTTCCTTCGGATAAATCAAAGAGCGGTTGTGAATTGAATTGCGATTCAAACTCATTAATAGTTTGTGATCCTATTTCCACCGCAACACTTGCTTTCAGTAGTACGGATAGTCCACAACTTTATCACCAACTCTGAATGGTACCAGATGCTGATATATAATTACTAAGTGTAGAAACTCATATGAATATTGAGGCCTTCAGTTCAGAGTCTTCGTCAAACCACACTAGAAATTATTCTTCAGAATCTGCCACTAGAAGCTAGCAATGAAGCAACTCCAAGTGTATCTTAAGTAAACAAATTCTGATTATTTATGTACAAGACAAGAACCTAAATAAATAAAACACACATCAAATAAAATATTATACTTTTAATACTTTTGTTATCATCAAAACTAAAGAGAAAATATCAAAACAAATCTCGTTCTAACACAAGCATCATGGCTCGAGACTTCTTTGCTTGTATCCTAATGATACAAGACTTTTATTTAACTTGATGAACAAGCTTATCAAAATAGAGAACAAGGTGTACATGATACAAGTCTCAGAGGTACGAGAAATCACCATAACAAAGACCTAAAGCTCTTAAGATTTCTAAGATATACAATGTATAAGAAATCATAAGGCTTTTACAATTACAACCTACATCAGAAAAATCTGCATATACATTGAGTTGATAATTGCTGATCTTGTTACTTAATCTTCTAGTTGATCCTTGTTAAAGGTTCAGTTTGAACCTTCAACTATATTTATAGCTTTTTCAGAAACTAGTTGTTGCGGTGAAAATCGGATATTAGGCTATTAATTAACTTGAATTGCAAATATTTAAATATTCACCATCGAACTTTGATTTATCCAAAGGAAAGGGTAAAGATCGAAGAAAACCCTAAGTGTGCTACGTAATAATGAAGCTAAGAGATTGGGGGGGTTTAGGGGTTAGTTATACTAAGGGAGGTATTAGCACCCTAAATATATGTAGTATTCTACAGGAGCATCTTGTTTGGTAATTGTGTTATTGTCAACGTATGTCTGTTAATGGTTATGTGCTAGGGTAAATACCTAGGGGTATATACACTAAGTATGCTCGCCAAGACGCTGCATCTCGTGCCTACGTATCCTAACAAGGATAGAATCAGAGCAATCGTAGTTCTCCTAACTAGGGAGAAAACTCTGGACTATGGTTAAGGCTCAAGGGGAATAAGCATCAATAACAATGATACTTATATAGAGTTAACAAACTCTCTAAGTCTAATTTGAAAGACTAACTGGGGATTTGACTTTAACAAAAGTTAAAAGGGGAAAAGTGAGTACCCATAACAATGGTACACACATAGAGTTAACAAACTCTAGGCCTAAGTTCTAAGTTATAGGACTCCTAACCAGGCATGCTAAAGATCTTGACTTGACAAAGTCAAAGGGATAAGGTTCTTACTTAAGGTTAAGTTGAAAGTCCTAATGACTCTAGAAATGTCAAAGGGAGACTAAAAGAAATGAGTTATCTATGACATTGAGTCAATAGAGAGACTTTCATTTAGAATTAGGAACACAATGCAACTCTTTGAGAATGAGAGCTAACAAGCTACATCACTTGGGGGAATATCAAAGCTTAAGCACACATATATATTCATTCAAAGCTGATGAAGATATAAAATCATGGTAACAACCAAGAAAGATAAGGGCAAGCACGTGACAACATCAAGCAAAGCTAATAACAAGGTTACAACCAAGTATTCATCCATAAAATGTTTAGAACTAAACTAAATGGTTACAACCAAAGGTAAATATAGATGTTACAACATCTAAATGGCTATAAAATAAGGTTCTTACAAGACCAAGCATCATAGATGACAAGTGAATCATGCATAAGTCAAAACATTACTTATCAAGGCAAAGTTCAAAACTCAAGATCAACATGCATAAATCATAACAATATTTAAAGCATGGAAAAGTCAAGTGGAACCATGCATAAGTCAAAACATTACTTATCATGGCAAGCTTCAAAACTTAAGATCAACATACATAAATCATAACAATATTTAAAGCATGTATACAAGTCAAGATAATCATGCATAAGTCTAAAAATTACTTATCATGGCAAAGTTCAAAACTCAAGATCAACATGCATAAATTATAATAATATTTAAAGCATGGCAAAGTCAAGCATAATCATGCATAAGTCAAAACATTACTTAACATGGCAAGGTTCAAAACTTAATATCAACATGCATAAATCATAACAATATTTAATGCATGGATACAAGTCGAGAGAATCATGCATAATTCAAAACATTACTTATCATGGTAAAGTTTAAAACTCAAGATTTACATGCATAAATCATAACAATATTTAAAGGATGGATATAAGTCAAGAGAATCAAAGGAATCAATCAAAAATATCAAGAGAAAGTCTAAGAAACCTAAAAAGTCACAAACTTTGAACATGAACAAGTACCAAATAAATCATTCTTTTTGGATTTTTCTTGACATAGACAAAAATAGACATTCTCATTAGCATTTAGCAAAAATAATAGGATCAAAATGATACAAATCAAAGAAGTTATGATCAATTCAATTTATGAAGAAAAACATAAAAACAAGGCATTAAAAATAAGGGGATGCACTCAATGGGGTTTGAACCCATGCCCTCAAGGTTATTGGCTCAAAACATTAGCCAGCTGAACTACACGCTGTTGCACCCTAAAATTTTCTCAACCTTATTCACTTGGTTTATGTTTCAATATCATTAGCATTTGCATATAGAGTCATGTACATAGGTTACTCATCTGCATAGCATAAGCATAGCTAGTCATCCAACAGGGGACTAATCATTATTCTCATCCCTAGAGGCCTATCAAGAGGTTATTATCCTGATTCAACCTCATTCAAGTCATCAGAAAAGAATTTGGAAGCTATCAAGCCAATGGATCAAGCAGTTCATCTATCTCCTAACTGAGGATGTCTGAGGATCAACAAAGAAATTGTGAGCTGTGGGCTGAGCATGGGGAGTATCTAGACATCTGGGGAGACTTAGAAAGTCATTTGGAGAAGGAGACAAGTCATTGGTGTAGTCACAAGAGTTGTGGAGGAAGACAGTCAACTAGGGTTTCATTTGGGTCAATCCTGGGTCAACCCTAGGTCAAAGGATTGTTTGTGAGGCATCAAGGGCTATTGAGGAGATGTGGGGTTTATCATTTGACATGGAGAATAAGTATATGTTGTTATGCTAAGAAGAAATCAAGAGAAATCAAGGAGAAGAGGAGGTTCTAAATTAGGGTTTCTATGTAAAATCCCCTAATTTAGGTCAAATTTCCAAGAAAGATAAGTCAAAATGCTAGCTTCAAATGGATCCTTGACCAACATGAAACTTGTAGAGGATCTCAAGACCTTTAATTTGAGTGGTGGAAGACATCAAGGAGATTTATAGAACTCAAGTTATGGTCTTTGCAAGTTACAGGTCATCTGAGGTATCTGAAATTTTGTCTGTAAAAGTGACTTGACTTCCAAGCAATGTTTACCCCTCAAGGAGATTTCAAATGAATTTATGGTCAACATAAGAATTGTTCCTAATTGTCTTAGCTTTCTATAATGGTATAGTATTCCTTCATATGATTTGTGGAACTCTACTTATGGTCTTGGCAAGCAAAGGGTATTTTGGTCATTTGAGAATTACAGGTCATTTCAACCTATGCCCAAAACTCATACAAGGAAGATTCAAATGGAAAACTTTACAACATCAAACTTGTTACAAATGACATTTTGAGTCTAGAAAAGTGACCATGAAAGATTGGAAAGATTCATAGCACAAGGTTTCAAAATTGGTGAATTTAATGAATAAAAATGACCTTAAAAATGAGATTTTTCATATCTTGGCCAAATGAAGCAAAATTATAGGTCATTTTGAATGGAAAGATCATTTTAAAGACATTGAATAAATTAGAATTTTGAGCTTAGTTCACATTTTGGGAGTTATCCATGGTTGCTTGTAATGGAAGATACATAAACCAAATCCAAGGGAATTTGTGCAAAGGAAGCTTCTCCAAGTTTCTAGGAGGTTCTAACATCATGTATATATTGATATGAGATGGTTCATGCCATGGTTGGTGATTACATTTTCTCAAAACCCCAAGTTTCATTCACTTTCTCCTTTTTGCAAAAGTATCTCAAACTCTCTCAAATCTCCCTCAATTCTCACACTTCTTGATCTGACCTTCATCACCATCATCCATAGATTACAATTCTCATAAGAATTTGGTTGAATTGAGCAAGGATAGTGCTATACAAGTTTCATCATTCAAGGTGCAAGAAATTGGAATCACATGATACAAGAAGTTTGAGCCAAGATCTTTGCTTACAGAATCAAAGTGGTAGTGTGTGGATCAGTTTCAAGTCCCTGCAAGCATTGATTCAAGGGTTTCCATAGCTGTATCTCCATTTTAAACCAGGTTGGTATCTCTGCTCGATTTGCATAGTTTAGTCAACATGATAGGGTTTTGTTAGCTTAGACTGGTTAAGTTAGGATAGATGATGATTTCCACAAAGTTTGGACAAGTTTCATGGAGTTTGACCAGAGTGCACCAATTCTGTTAAGGTTCATAACACATGGAATATAGCATGATAATTCTCTTTATATGGCTTGAAATGATCAGGGTGAAGTATAGATTAGGTTAGGGCAAGAATTATGAAGAATTGAGAGGTTTGATCACAGGTGAAAATGGTGGCTTATGACTGTTATTCCTATCGAGTTGTTTGATGGAGTGAGTTTTAGGAGAAGTTATTATCATGGCTGTGTAGATGGAAGTTTATAGAGCAACTTTGCTCTTGGAGTCGTGTGAATCCATGGAGGTATAAGGGAGAACAGGGGAGTGTAAGATTCGTGCATGGTTAGGGTTTTCTGAAACCCTAGGGTTGCTCAAGGTTGAAGACAATGTCTGAGCCACACGATCAGGGTTTTGACTTTGACTGGGAATCTAATCAAACGGCCACGATTTAATTTGGAAACGGAGGGAAATTCAACGGAGTGAAACGCCCCGTTTCACTTAAAGTTTCTGAGTGGGCTTTGGAATTCTTTGCTTTTGACACCCCTCCCAGCGCAGGCCCAATGATATTCAACTGGAAATGTTGCTATATGCACCGTTCTGAGGTTTTTGTTTTTTTGTTGAAATTCTGAAGCGCGCTGGGCCTATTGCTTTGTTCTATTCGCACCCCTATGTTCTGGCCCACTCAACAATTATAACTGAAGCGCCCTGCTATTCTCACCCCTCTCCTTTTATTTTCTATTTTTGTCATTTTTAATTTCTTTAATATTTTCTCATCCTTTAAAAAATCATAAAAAATAGAGAAATGCATATTTTCAATTGATTCTTTTTGCATTAATTTTTTCAAGATGTCTAGAAAATTATAAAAGATAAAAATTGCATTTTATTTTTTATTTGATATTTTTCCCATATTTTCCAAATAAATGCATATTTTAAGTGTTTCATTTCATACATGATTTTGATAAATTTTGTTCTAATAGTTGCTTTAATATTTTTTGTACATTCTTTTTAGGTTGATTAATAGACATTATTAGCTTGTAAATGCAATTTAGTTCCCATTTTTAGAAATTAATTTTAGGTGATTAGCTTAGGTGTGAACAACATGAATAAAATTAGGGTTTTAAATCAACTTAGGTGAAATAGTTTAATTCTTTTAGGAAATTTTCATTTGATTTTTGGGGTATGGACTATAGGGGTTATGGGTATAGGATAGATCCCCTTAGAAATCACTAGGACTCCCCTACTGCTATTAGTATATTACTGTCTATAGTTGAGTGATTGGTGTGGTATGCCCTCTGGGGATTATTGCTTGTCTGTGTGGGTATTGGGATTGTCTGGGGATTGGGGAAGCTGAAGACTTGTGATGATGAAGCCATTGGAGATCCAGAGCTTGAAGACCAACTTCCAGAGTTAATGAGGAGATTCTTGCTAGCAGCTGTTGAGGAGACTAGGGTTTAGGAGCTAGGCAGAGCTCTAGATTAGAAAGCTTGTTTCTCAAACATGGAATGCCTTGTCTGCATCCATCCTTTCCCTATGATTCAAAGTCTCTTTCAAATATCCACCTCCTTCCTTTGGAAGGATCAGTGAATGTATTTGAAAGATAGAACTTTTGAGGGAAAATTGTCTATATAATGTTAGCAGTTAATGAACCACCCCTGGTAGGTAATTGACTGGCTAACATTCATTCACTTCATCTTGTTGATTGATGTTCCTCCTGGAGATTTGAGACTTGAAGAAAAGCCATTGCAGATGGAAGATTGATGATCAAGACCTTGCTAGAAGGCTGTGGAGATAGAGATAGATGCTTGTTGAAGCTTGTAGCTGTGTGGTGATGACTTGAAGATGGATATTGATGCAGAGCTGCTGGAGCTGTTTATTATTGATGTATTTCATTTCTGATGTATTGATTGGTTTTCCTGACTGTATTGTTTGTTGTTTACCCTGTTGGGTTGAAAGTGAAGTCTGTTCACTTTTGCCTATTGTTTTCTAGGTTCGAGGTTGAGTGGGACTCCCTTGCCTCGCTTGTATTGTTGCATCCATGCATTTTACTGTTTTACTATATATATCTGATATTGTTTCTGTTTCCGCTTATCCCGTAGGATCTCTGTTTCTCTCTGCGCAAGAGAGGAGCATGATAGACTCTAGGTCTTAACCCATGCATGATAACATTAGGTTAGTTTGATTCCCTTTGCAACCGTAGGTTAGAGTTCTGTCTCTTCTTTCTCAAAACAAACAGAAAACACAATAAAATTTCAAACACAATAAAAGACACTTCTTCCGTAAAAGAATGTGAACTCATCAAGACGTCATTTTTGTCCGCCGGGACTGTTAATCAGAAAAACCTTTTTCAGAAGGAATAAAATCAATCAAGACAAACCTGTGTCTTCCGTGGCCCGAACTACGTTTGCTCTGATCTTCCATGCAGTGTGGAAGTACGTAGGCATAGGATGCGATATCCTAGCGAGCAACCTTCCCCTCCTTTCCCGTAGGTAGGCGAACTACGTTGACTCTGATTTCTCATTCCAGATGGGAATACGTAGGCATAAAGTGCGATACTTTGCCGAGTCCCTTTCTTTCTTTTTAACCCTTAACCTTTAGTTTAGATAGAATAACAATCCATACCCGAAAACAAGCGAGGATCCCGTCGAGTACGACGGACGTGAGGGGTGCTAATACCTTCCCCTTGCGTAACCGACTCCCGAACCCAGGTTTTGGTTGCGACGACCATACCTTTCCCGTGCTGTGCGAGGTTTACTCCGAGCGTTTCCTTTCCCTCGTTGGGATAAATAACGCACGGTGGCGACTCTTCTGTTCAGCCGACGCCGATTTTCGCAGTAGCGACAGCTGGCGACTCTGCTGGGGACCCAACGTCCCCTGGCTGCTAAGGACTGCGATAGTTCTTATGCATTTGGGATCCAACGTCCCTTAAGAGAGTCAATCCTAACGCTTGTTTTCCCGTCGAGGATTTTGTATGGATTTATATTTCTGACCTTTATTTTCAGCATTATATATATATTATTATTATTGCTGTATTGGGGTGTGACGGGTGTTCTGATATTGAGAGATAAGCCGGACCTGGGCTTGAGTGCACCTAGAATTAGAGTAGAAAGTAGTGGGCGCGTGCCGGCTTTGCTTGCATTAGTGTCTCATGAAATCTACACTCGGACGAGGTTCTTCTGGTTGGCTTCCTTTTCTACCCTTTGGGTCGAAGGGGTTGTTGGTCAGCTGAATTGTCGACTCCGGGAACCGATCATTTGGAAGTTGGCTAAGTGAGGCCTCTTCAGGATTTGATGATGCCACTCCTTCTGGGAATCGTATCATCAACCCTGAAAGTCTGTGACGCCGACGACCGCATAGGATGCCATATCTTTGTCAGTTACTAGGACATCCACCTGTGAGAGGGTTTGGGGTTATGCAGGTAACTAGACTTTCAGACTACCGGTTTGTTCCTTGATCAGAGATCCTGGGTATTTATGGAGAGTTATGAGGTCTGTCAGAGACCATTTGGAGATGTGTTCTGAGGTCTTTCAGAGACCAGTTGGAGAGTTCTGAGGTCTGTCAGAGACCAGTTGGAGATGTGATTTGAGGTCTGCCAGAGACCAGTTGGAGTTATGGTTTGAGGTCTGTCAGAAACCGTTGTTGGAGCTTTGTTTCAGGTCTATCTGAGACCAGGGTTTGAGGACTTCTATAGAGTCTGTCTGGGACTTCTTGATATGGTTCAGGCTATTCAACTATGGCAGTTGGTCCCTGTTGCATGTTACTTGCATTGCATTGTTTGCATACCCATTATCATTGCATCCCATTAACGTGTGTCTGTGCTGCAGGTGCGTTTGCATATCCTCCGATTCTAGTGCCCAGACTTCTGAGTATTTACTATGGCTGGTTTGAGGAAAACAGTTGCGTATAAGCTGCCTTCACCTGATATTACTTCTTTGCTTGGTCTGATATCTCTTGCTGATGAGGAGGTTAGGAGAAGCTTCAGAATGAGTCACGGGAGATTACTGAGATTAGTCTGCAAGCCCACAGCTGATGAGATGAACGGGCTGTACACCTTGATGCAGTTCTATGACCCCGCACTGAGATGTTTTATGTTTGCTGACTTCATTCTAGGGCCTACCATTGAGGAGTATGTGGAGTTTACTGAGCTACCCGTGCAGAACAAGGTTCCCTTTATTCACTCTGCTGCTGAGCCCAAGTTGGAGGACTTAGCCAAAGCTTTGCATATGGACGCTGCAGAACTGTTAGTGACTTCTTGGCTTGGGGTTTCAGGTTTCTCTCTTGATTTCTTGGTTGGCAAGGCTCAGGAGTATGCCAAGAGCGGATGTTGGGTGGTTTTCAACGCTATTTTGGCCCTATGCATTTATGGGATTGTGCTATTCCCTAACTTGCCCAATTTCGTAGACTTGGACGCTTTCCATCTATTCGCTGCCGGCAATCCAGTGCCAACGTTGATCGGAGACTTCTACCACTCTTTGCACTACAAGAACGAAAACAGAAGGGGAAAGGTTGTTTACTGCTGTGCTCCTTTGTTGAATATGTGGTTCAAAAGTCATCTTCCCATGAAGGGGTCTTTTGTGGAGAGTGCAACTACAGCTAGCTGGTCAGAGCGCCTGATGAGGCTATCTTCCGAAGACGTCAAATGGTTTGATAGAGATCTGCTGGGATCTAAGCTTATCTTCAGTTGTTTTGGGTACCCTAATGTCCCGCTGATAGGAAGGAAAGGGTGTATCAACTACAACCCTTCTCTGTTCGTCCGTCAGTTCGGATATGCGCTGAAGAAACCGCCAAAGGAGGAAGAAGTACAGGAATCTCTGTACTTCACCGGAGATTTGAAGGGAGAGTTATTAGCCAAGCTGCAGCATGCCTGGACGCGCATTAACCGAAGAGGGAAGCCGTTGTTAGGGAAGAACGACTGTTAGGCCTATGCACCTTATAAAGTTTGGATTCAAGAGAGAGCGAGTCAGTTGCGGATGCCATTCCCAGATGCACCAGTTCTTGTT
This sequence comes from Lathyrus sativus, assembly GCA_963859935.3. Lineage (NCBI taxonomy): Eukaryota > Viridiplantae > Streptophyta > Magnoliopsida > Fabales > Fabaceae > Lathyrus > Lathyrus sativus. The sequence goes on along the minus strand of OZ012735.1, from coordinate 306,286,201 downwards.
CCTATTCCGGTAGCAGAGCCAACTACTGTTTCTAGGGAAGCCTACGAGCAAGTGGTGAGAGAGAAAGAAGCCTTGATGAAAATCAACGAAGGGTTAGAGCAGGAGCTGGCCCAGATACACAGTGAGAAAAACAAGGCCGTCCATGCTTTCCAACAGCAGATTGAGCTAATGAACAGGTTAGGGGCTGAGTTGATCGAGGAAAAGAAGAAACGCGAACGTCTGGGGCAAGAGTTCAGAAGCTCCCATGACATGCTTGAATCCAAGAAGAAAGCACTTGACATCGCTCACCGAGAGATCTCTTCTTGCAATAAGACCTGGAATGCTACACTGACCAATAATAAGAAGAGGGAGGATAAGTTGAAGCAGCGAATTTCCGACCTCGAAGAGCAGTTGAAGGCCAGCATCGATAAGTGCGAAGAAGAAGTGATGACCCAGTATAGTCTCCAGAATGCACTGAACAAGGCCATCAAAGGCAGAGATGAAGCTGTGTCTCAGAAGCGGAAGCTAGAGGATCGCTTCGGAGAAGGGGCATAGGAAGAAACTGCTGGAGACGTGCAACGTATGCTCAAACGAAGAAACCAACTTGTTGAAGGGATGCTTACCAGACCAGGTCATCCAGAGACCAAGAAGTTGCTAGAAGAGTACCAGACTTATGGGAGGATTTGATCATTTCCTGTAGTAACTTGTATGCTTTATTTGCATAGCGCTGACCATCACCAGGATTGTTGGTTGAGGTCATGCCTTCTCTTTGTACTCTCAGTAACATTGTATTCTTGGCTTATTGGTTTCTCAGCAATATATGAGGCTTTCTGTGGTTCAGCTCCGATCTTTATATTGTTAACACTGGCACTGCATCGGCACCTTCACACTAGAATCGGGGAATGGATTTCCCTAATGCACAGACACACATTGCATTGCATTCATATTCATATTGCATTACAGGTAATCTTTGGATGGTGTCTTATTTCCTATTTGCACCAGGTACTTTTCAGGATTGCAGATCAGCACCCGCACCGCTATTCTACTCGCACCAACTGTCGAAGAATCATGGATCAAATGCAGAACGAGATGCAAGATGTGCGCGAGAAGCTAGCTCTGTTTATGCAGACCATGGAAGCTATTGCGAAAGGTCAGGAAAATTTGCAAGCCATGGTCCAACCTCTGTTGGCCCGAAACGCCGGTCACGGTAACAAGGATCATCAGTCTGTGCGAGTCGATACTGTTCATGGAGATGGCACTCCCACGCCAGTGGCTCCACCTATAGTCAATATACCTGCTGCTAATGTCAACAACGCTACCGCTGCTGTGAACGGTAACGTCGGAGTGGGGAACGAGACTGCTGTCCATAACGTTGGGCTTGGTGATGTCAACATGGGTGATAATATGGGAGGCAACGGCTTTATCAATGCTGGATTCGGGTTCAACGATCAGGGATTCGATAACACGGGGAAATAGGGTTTCAATGCTCAAGGCTTTGGGCAAGGCGATTATGGTGTGGCCAATCAGGGCTACGGAGGTTTCGGAAATGGAAACGGCGCTGGGTTTATGGCTTTTGGGCCTGCTGGAGGTGTTCAAGGGTACGGCAACAGAGGCCGAGGTCCGGGAATGAATCAGATTAGAGCTGGCCGCAATAATGGATATGATGGGTATGGAGCTGGGAATGGTATGTGGCAAGAAGATCAGCAGGAGGACGCTTTCTCCGGCGGAGGTTTCGAAGGGCCGATGGATGACTCCCAGAAGATCAGAATGCTGGAAGAGCAGATGAGGGGGGTCCTGAACCAAAGTGCTGTGGGCTTGGACATGGCAACAATGGGTCTGGTACCTGGCTTGAGGGTGTCGATCAAATTCAAATCTCCTGCGTTTGATACGTATAAAGGGGACACATGTCCGAAAGTGCATGTGCGGGCTTATTACAGAAAGATGTCTGCGTACTCAACTGATGAGAGAATGCTAATGCATTTCTTTCAAGATAGTCTATCAGGCCCTTCCCTAGAGTGGTACATGGGGTTGGAGCCAACTAATATCAAGACATGGAAGCAGTTAGCAGAGGCATTTGTAGCTCACTACAAGTATAACAGCGACTTGGCGCCCAATCGGGTCCAATTGGCAGGGCTGTCTCAGAAGAAGGGGGAGAGCTTTAAAGAGTACGCGCAAAGGTGGCGCGATATGGCTGCCAGGGTCCGTCCTCCTGTAGAAGATAAGGAAATGAATGACATGTTCGTCGGTACCTTCACAGGCTTGTTTCATGACATGTTGTTTCATACATCTCTGGCCAGTTTCTCAGATTTGATTCTGATGGGAGAAAAGATTGAACGTAACATTAAGCAAGGAAAATTCCAGGCTGAGGAATCAACTCCATCTGGCAGTAATAGGAAGGATTTTGGTGGGCGCCGTCAGGGCGAGGCAAGCGCAGTGTTTGGAGGCCGAGGCCGAGGCCGAGGCAGAGGTCGGAACCAATATCATCAGCCGCAGCAGGTGGCGAGTGTTACTATCCCATATCAGCAACAACAACTTCAACAACAGCAACAGCAGCAGCAGCCACCGCAGGGGGCACAGCAGGCTCAGCGAAGATTCCAGGGTGGTAAACCAAGAAGAGTGTTTGAGAAGCCTCCCTCAACCTACGCGGATTTGTTGCAGACGCTGTTGGGTCTAAATTTGGTAGAGAAGAGAACTCTGGCACCGATAACGGGAACTCCCCCGTATGGTTATGATGCAAGCAGGCACTGTGAGTTTCATTCCGGGGCGCCGGGCCACGATATAGAGGGTTGCCATGCTTTTAAGCACGTTGTGCAGGATCTTTTGGACAATAAGACTATCAATTTCGGAACGGCAGGTCCGAATATAGTGCAAAAACCCATGCCTAATCATGGGGCGAACGCCATTCTGACTGAGGAAGGGTTGAATCTGATTATGAATGTCGATGATTTAAAGACGCCGTTGAGCGAGATAAAAAGCAGATTGTTGCAAGGGGGTGTCTTTCCAGGATGTGACGAGTATTGCTTGGAATGCTGGACCCTAGCTGGGGGGTGTGATGATTTGAAAAAAGGCATTCAGGCTTTAATTGATGGAGGCACATTGCAGTTTGACCGAGCAGCAACTGAAGAGCCGGCAGGGGCAATAGCAGATGATCAGAGTGATGTGGCCACTGTAACGATTCCTCGAAAGACAATCACTATTGCAGCACCGGTTCAGCGACCACCGATCACTATAACTAAGGCCGGACCGATCCCGTACGAGAACACGAAAGCAGTCCCATGGTCATATGGGTTGGAGGTGTATTGTGACGGGATAAAGATTGATGTTGATAAGCAGCCAGCCGAGACTGTGGACAACGTTGTTGGTTCAGGAGGTGTGACAAGGAGCGGTAGGATCTTCATATCGCCTGAGGTGGAGGCCGAAAGACTAGCAAAAGGAAAGGGGAAGATGGTTGAGAATGTCCCAGTACAAGCGAGCGACAAAGAAGTGGCATCGAAAGAGGTAGAAGAGTTCATGCGCTTAATTCGAAAAAGTGATTATAAGATTGTGGAGCATCTGCAACAGACGCCGTCCAAAATATCTATCTTGTCATTGCTCTTATGTTCGGAAGCTCACCGAAATGCTTTGTTGAAGGTCTTGGATACTTCTTTTGTACCCCAAGACGTCTCCGTGAATCAGCTGGAAGGAGTATTGGCACATGTGAATGCAGGCCATAGCTTAGGCTTTACCGACTTCGATTTGACCCCGAAAGGGAGAGATCATAATATGGCGCTGCACATATCTGTCGAATATAGAGGATCAGTAATGTCGCATGTATTGGTCGACACCGGATCGTCTCTGAATGTGATGCCTAAGAAGGCGATGATGAAGCTGGATGTTAGAGGAATCCTGTGCACGCCCAGTGACTTGGTAGTCAGAGCGTTTGACGGCACGCGAAGAACAGTCTTTGGATCGATAACATTGCCTCTACAGGTGGGGCCGGAGGTGTTTGCGACTGAGTTTTATATCATGGATATACAGCCTGCGTACAGCTGCTTGCTTGGAAGACCTTGGATCCATGGGGCTGGGGCAGTCACGTCTACCCTGCATCAGAAGTTGAAATATATGGTCGGAGACAGTGTAGTCACCGTATGCGGAGAAGAAGACATCCTGGTCAGCCATCTATCATCATTTAAATATGTGGAGGTCGACGGAGAGATCCACGAAACACCCTGCCAGGCATTTGAAGGTTTGCGTATCAAGGACAAAGGTCCCGGGCCGAGCAAAGTGTCGGAGATAGCCGTCTTGTCGTATAAAGAAGCTCAAGCTCTAGTGGAGACAGGAGAAGCAAAGGGCTGGGGCAAAGTGCTGGATATTCCTGTGAAGATGGACCGATTCGGGCTGGGATACCAACTGTCATCGTCAACACCTGTCGTGGGGCCACCCCGTTTCAGAGGGCCAGTAACCATCTCTGCCAGTGGAGTATGTCATGAAACCATCAATGCTGCTTCGGAGTCTGACGAAGGAGACAGCGACTGTGATATGGATGCCTGGATTCAGCCAAACACGCCAGGACAAGGACTGTGCAACTGGTCTATTCAGGAGCTTGTTCCTGTGACTCTTAAACAGTAATGCTTTGCTTTAATAATTGTTGAATAATCTGATGTCTTGCCCGGGGCATCGGGATTTGCTTAGGGCTGTGTTGTTATGAACATTGCGTGTTAATCATTAAATAAATGGCGTTTTTTCATGTGCAAATACTGTAATCTCTGTCTTTCTTGTTTTGTATTTTTCAATAAAATGGCAACGTGGTTATTCGCTTTATACGCATTTTGAAGCACTTAACCATTCCTTTTGCAGGATAACATTTTCCAATGACATCCTTGAACCATCTATGACTCGTCCCGACTTTGAGCACCCGGTATTTCAGGCCAAAGAAGAGGTTGTCGAAGATAGTGACGTCCCTGAAGAGCTGTCTTGGTTGGTGAAACAAGAAGAGCGTGTCATTCTGCCTCACGAAGAGGTCATCGAAATTATCAACTTGGGGTCGGAAGGGGTTGAGAAGAATATTCGTATCAGAGCCGCACTGCAGAGTGATATCAAGCGAAGGCTGGTTGAAATGCTCCGAGAGTATAGTGATGTATTCGCTTGGTCGTATGAAGATATGCCAGGGCTCGATACAGACATGGTTGTGCACCGCCTGCCACTGAAAGAAGATTGCCCGCCGATCAAACAAAAGCTTCGCAGAACTCGACCAGATATGGCAGTGAAGATCAAAGAGGAAGTTCAAAAACAGTGGGACGCTGGTTTCCTTGCTGTGACAAAATATCCCTCATGGGTTGCTAACATCGTACCAGTGCCAAAGAAAGATGGCAAGGTCCGGATGTGCGTGGATTATAGAGATTTGAATAAAGCAAGCCCAAAAGACGATTTCCCGCTTCCTCATATTGACGTGCTAGTTGATAATACCGCTCAATACTCCGTATTCTCCTTCATGGATGGCTTTCCAGGCTATAATCAGATTAAAATGGTGCCAGAGGACATGGAGAAGACCACTTTCATAACGCCTTGGGGAACATTTTGCTACAAAGTGATGCCCTTTGGTTTGAAAAATGTTGGGGCAACATATCAGCGGGCTATGACGACTCTTTTTCATGATATGATGCATAAAGAGATCGAAGTTTATGTTGACGATATGATTGCCAAATCCCAGACGGAGGAAGAGCATCTGGTGAATCTGCTGAAGTTATTTAAAAGGCTTAGGAAGTTCAGGCTGAGACTGAACCCTAACAAATGCACCTTCGGGGTGAGATCGGGTAAACTACTGGGGTTTATCGTAAGCGAAAAGGGAATAGAGGTCGATCCTGCTAAAATAAAAGCAATTCAAGAAATGCCGACGCCTAAAACAGAGAAAGAGGTGCGCGGGTTTTTAGGGAGGTTGAACTACATCGCCCGGTTCATATCTCACCTAACTGCTACGTGTGAACCATTGTTCAAGTTGTTGAAGAAAGATCAAGCTGTAACGTGGAACGAAAATTGTCAAAAGGCGTTCGATAAAATAAAGCAGTATTTGCAGGAGCCTCCTATTTTGATACCCCCAGTGGCAGGCAGACCCTTGATCATGTATTTGACGGTTCTTGAGGGAAGCATGGGTTGTATTCTCGGTCAACACGACGAGACAGGAAGAAAAGATCATGCAATCTACTACTTGAGTAAGAAATTCACAGACTGTGAATCTCGATATTCAATGCTTGAGAAAACTTGTTGCGCGCTAGCCTGGGCCGCCAAGCGTTTGAGGCAATACATGCTGAATCATACAACCATGCTCATCTCGAAGATGGATCCTATCAAATATGTATTCGAAAAGCAGGCGTTGTCAGGAAGAATTGCCCGTTGGCAGATGGTCTTGACTGAATATGACATCCAATACGTCTCGCAAAAGGCCATAAAGGGGAGTGTGCTGTCTGAGTATCTGGCGGAGCAGCCTATTGAAGATTACCAATCGATGAGGTTTGATTTTCCTGACGAGGATATCATGTACCTAAAGATGAAGGATTGTGAGGAGCCGTTGCCAGACGAAGGGCCGGAGCTGGGTTCCAAATGGAAGATGATATTTGACGGAGCTGTGAATGCTTACGGTAGCGGAATAGGGGCAATCATCACTACGCCACACGGGTCGCACATCCCGTTTACTGCCCGATTAACCTTTGCCGTTACCAACAATGAGGCCGAATACGAAGCTTGTATAATGGGGCTCGAAGAAGCCATTGATTTGCGAATCAAGAATCTAGACGTATACGGAGACTCAGCTCTGGTGGTGAATCAAATCAAAGGAGAGTGGGAGACACGTCAGCCCAACTTGATACATTACATGAATTATGCAAGGAGATTGTTGCCTTTCTTCGACAAGGTTGAGTTGCATCATGTGCCGCGGGCAGAGAATCAAATGGATGACGCCCTCGCCACTTTGTCTTCCATGTACAAAGTCAACTTCTGGAACGAGGCTCCCCGAATCGTTATCTCTCGGCTTGACAGGCCAGCTTACGTATTTGCCATTGATGAAGCATCCGACGACAAACCGTGGTATTTTGACATCCTTAATTTCCTGAAGAATAAAGAGTATCCGGCTGGGGCATCCAGTCAAGATCAGAAGACTCTCAGGAGATTAGCGGGTAATTTCTATTTGAATCCGGATGGCGTCTTATACAGAAGAAACCACGACTTGGTGTTGTTGCGTTGTGTAGACGAGAAAGAGGCGAAGCTGCTCATGGAGGAAATACATGAAGGTACCTTTGGTACGCATGCTGGTGGACATGCTATGATGAGAAAGCTGCTGCGGGCAGGTTATTTTTGGCTGACTATGGAAGCTGACTGTTTCAAGTACGCAAGGAGGTGCCACAAGTGCCAAATCTATGCTGATAAGATCCATGTGCCTCCGAGTCCTCTAAATGTGATGTCATCGCCATGGCCATTCTCAATGTGGGGGATCGATATGATTGGAAAGATCGAGCCGACGGCTTCTAACGGGCATCAGTTCATCCTAGTGGCAATCGATTATTTCACCAAGTGGGTGGAGGTGGCGTCATACGCAAATGTAACGAAGCAAGTGATGGCTAGATTCATCAAGAGAGATATCATTTGTCGATATGGGATCCCCGAACGGATAATCACGGACAACGGTTCAAACCTGAACAACAAAATGATGAAGGAGCTCTGTCAGAATTTCAAGATCGAACATCACAACTCCTTCCCTTACAGACCCAAGATGAATGGCGCTGTCGAAGCGGCCAATAAGAATATCAAGAGGATCGTTCAGAAAATGGTGGTGACCTATAAGGATTGGCACGAGATGCTAGCTTTTACTTTGCACGGTTATCGTACGACGGTACGCACATCAACCGGGGCAACTCCGTTCTCGTTAGTATACGGAACAGAAGCGGTATTACCACTGGAAGTTGAGATCCCTTCTCTGAGGGTATTACGAGACGTTCAGCTAGACGAGGCAGAATGGGTAAAAGACAGGTTGAACCAATTGAGTTTGATGGATGAGAAGAGGCTAGCTTCTCTAGCATACGGTCGTTTGTACCAGAGCCGAATGAAGAAAGCATATGATAAGAAAATACATCCGCGAAGCTTTCAGACGGGCGACCTTGTGCTGAAAAGGATTCTCCCGCCGCAGGCAGATCACAGGGGCAAGTGGACCCCCAACTACGAAGGGCCATACGTTGTCAGGAAAGTCTTTTCAGGAGGAGCGTTGTTGTTGTCCACTATGGACGGTGAAGACTTTACGTCGCCTGTAAATTCGGACGCAGTTAAAAAATACTTTGCTTAAAATAGACCCGCTGGACAAAAAAAGAGAGTCCAGGCAAAAATGGGGCATCCTGGCGAACCAAAAACAGAATGAAAGGTTCGGGCAAAAGTTAGGGATAAAATTGAAAGATGTACACCCGCGAAGTTGAAAACCTACACTGGGCGGCTTCGGCAAAAAAGGGTATCCCGGTGAACTGAAAACCCGTAAAGGGCGGTTCACGCAAAAGTTAGGGATTTGAAAAGCAAATGACTGCGGTCCGAATTTGATATTGCAATGAGCATCAATGCGGGAGAATACCTGAGGGGTCGATTATCAGATACAACCTCTTCGGAAGTGTGGATACCGGGAAAGCATTAGAATCAGATGAGTCATAGGAGGATCAGTTCGTGGTGTTCGTCTGCATCCCGTTGCCGACATGTGTACAAAATTTAATTTGTCAATATATTTATGCTTCTTGTGCATACTTGTGTATTTGCTTTGCGTAGCTTCCTCTTTTCAGGAGTTACATCCTGTGTACAAAACTCCGCCCATTCAGGGGCCCAATCAATAAAATATGTTATTCAGTACTTGATGTTGGTTCTTTACTGTTTTGTGCATGATAAAACGCCTAAGTTTATTGAAACTAGCATGTGTATAACATCACTGGCCCTTGCCAACGATTGCTAAAGCTTTGAATTAACTGAAAATAACGTCACTAACCTGAATCTATTTGGTTGCATAGGCTTGTCTTGTCTTGTTTGGGTTGTTGCAGGTTTCATAGCCGTACGAGGAAGATGACCAAGAGACCGCAGTAATAAAAGAATCGACCCTCACGCAGGTCATGCATATCCTTCCTAAAGAAGGATCGAATTCCCCAGCTGGTCGTCGCTTATCCAAAGGACATGCTCCAGCAAAGCCATTCATCCTCAGTAAAGTTTGGCGATTCCTAGATTGAAGGCTGTATTCAGACAGTGCATCTCAAGCAGAAGATTAATATTTGTGAGCCGTATTCAGGCAGTTTACCTTTCCCCGCAGGGTCATTTACTCTCTCCCCCAATGGAGTCAGTTAATTTTTCCCAAGAGAATCATCCCATCCCCAGCGGAATTCTCTTCTCAGCAAGTATTTTCATTCCTCCCAGTGGAACTCGAAGAAAGTTCGATCATACCAAGCGCATCTGCTACTCTCCAGCAGAGTTGTATTCCCCAGCAGGGTATTACTTCAATGAGGTGTTTGGTTCGAGTTCCCAATTTCCCAGCTGAGTCGATTCCCCTCTTCCAGCATTTATTTTGCTGGAACAATTTTGTAGCATCTGGCTATCCCCAGCAGAGTTGGCATTATCTTCAGCATTTATTTTGCTGAAGCAGTTTCTGTACCCAGCAGTTCGAGTCTGCATTTGCATCAGCATATAGTGTCATACTTGCATCCACCAAATAAAAGCGTAGCATTCCCATGTCGAATGGAGCATTGCATCATTGTCGAACGCACGCATTTTTGAAACATAAACTAGGTTGGCTAACCGTTTGTTTCAAGTATTGTTTCTCTTGCAGGTAGAGAGAGCCCTTGCTCAGGTGAATCAATAAAACATTCAGGATCTCGGCATGAGACATTCAATGAAGTGTCAGCTGTGGCACTACTCCCCACAGAGTCAGCAGGATAAGTTTCTCTTTGTCCCTAAGCAGAGTTACTTATTTCCCCGCCGGGGCTTCTTGTTGAAGTTTCTCTAGTCCAATCAGCGGATTGTTTCCTTCAAAGTTGTTGTTACGTCAGCATTAAAAGGTTTCATGCACCAGAATTTCAGAGGCTACCGCCGGTTATCAGAACAGGCGTCCGGAAGTTTGGTTTCCAAATATCCCCAGTAGAGTCAGTCTCAAAGTTGCTGTAACGTCAGTGATAAGAAGTTTGTGGACCAATGGAAGGATGAATCCCGACGAGGACAATTTCTTGACGGGTTTTCTTCGTGCTAGAAAAGTGGAGTCCTAACGTGGAAAGTTTTATTTCGTGGGTTGATAGGAGGTGCTAGTCCTAACGTGGACGGGTTCGATTTCTCAGGATTGATGGAATGTGGAGTCCTAACATGGACATTTCTTCCAGGTTGACGGTATGTGTTAGTCCTAACGTGGACAGCTTCGAGTTCTCGGTATTGATTGAGTGTAGGGTCCTGACGTGGACAAAATTATCCTTCTTCGTGTTGGTGGCAAAGTATGTATCCTGACGTGGACGAGTTTTATTTCCCCAGCAAGTCGAAGACGCGCAAGTCCTGACGTGGACAGGTTCTATTACTTCAGCAGGTTGAGATGTGAGTCCTGACGTGGACAAGTCTCACTTCCCCAGTGGGTCAAAGGTGCATGGGTTCTAACGTGGACAAGTTTTATTTCCTCAGCGAAGTCCTGACGTGGACAAATCAAGAAGAAACTTGAGTCCTGACGTGGACAGGTTTATTCCTTACATGGAAAGAGAAGCTTCAGTTCCTTACGTGGAAAAGCAAGTTCAGTCCTGACGTGGGCAGACGCAGAAAAGACGAGTTGGTTTCCTTACGTGGAAAGGTTGTGATTCCTTACGTGGAATGAAGATTGGAGTCCTGACGTGGACAGATAAAGAGATTGATTCCTTACGTGGAAAGTTTAGTCCTGACGCGGACAGATTGAGAAAAGAGATTGTGATTCCTTACGTGGAACGAAAGTTATTCCTTACGTGGAAAGTGTGGTCCTGACGCGGACAGATCCAGAAGAAAGTTATTCCTTACGTGGAACAAGTTGGAGTCCTTACGTGGACGAATCAAAATGTGTTTCCTTACGTGGAAAGAGGTGATTCCTTACGTGGAAAGTTATTCCTTACGTGGAAAGATTGAGTCCTTACGTGGACATATCAAGATGGGAGTCCTTACGTGGACAAATCAGAAAGAGTGGTTTCCTTACGTGGAAAGATTGTGGTTTCCTTACGTGGAAAAATGTGATTCCTTACGTGGAAAGATAGTATTCCTTACGTGGAAAGAGGCTTGTATTCCTGACGTGGAAAGAAAGAGTGTGTTCCTGACGTGGAAGGGGTTTAGTCCTGACGTGGACAGATTCAAAAGAAGACGTATTCCTTACGTGGAAGAGTTTGACGAAGAAGAAGTTCGTTCCTAACGTGGAAAGGTGAGTCCTAACGTGGACGGTGTTATTCCTTACGTGGACAGTGTTATTCCTTACGTGGACGGTGTTACTCCTAACGTGGAAGAGTTTATTCCTAACGTGGACGATTTATTTCTGACGAGAAGGCAGACGAGCCACCCCCAGCAAATTTGTTGAAGTTTTCCGAATTGACGAAGCAGGCGTCCTAACGTGGACAAAATTCTATCTCTGCGATGATAAAATCTTTTTCAGGATGATGAGAAGAATCCCCAGCACAGTCGCGCGAGATCAGTGGGTTGTCATAACAGTCAGATCCAGGCGGTGGATGTCGTTCCCCAAGCAGTGGCGCAGTTTATTTCTGCGGTTGGCAAATTTCTGGGTTCCTAGTATTCAACCGTCTCGTACCGCGAATGTCTGAAGGCTCCGGGCTCTTCACCCAATTGGGTCCAAGCCGCTTGAATAGGGGCAGCTGTTGCACCCTAAAATTTGCTCAACCTTATTCACTTGGTTTATGTTTCAATATCATTAGCATTTGCATATAGAGTCATGTACATAGGTTACTCATCTGCATAGCATAAGCATAGCTAGTCATCCAACAGGGGACTAATCATTATTCTCATCCCTAGAGGCCTATCAAGAGGTTATTATCCTGATTCAACCTCATTCAAGTCATCAGAAAAGAATTTGGAAGCTATCAAGCCAATGGATCAAGCAGTTCATCTATCTCCTAACTGAGGATGTATGAGGATCAACAAAGAAATTGTGAGTTGTGGGCTGAGCATGGGGAGTATCTAGACATCTAGGGAGACTTAGAAAGTCATTTGGAGAAGGAGACAAGTCATTGGTGTAGTCACAAGAGTTGTGGAGGAAGACAGTCAACTAGGGTTTCATCTGGGTCAACCCTGGGTCAACCCTAGGTCAAAGGATTGTTTGTGAGGCATCAAGGGCTATTGAGGAGATGTGGGGTTTATCATTTGACATGGAGAATAATGATATGTTGTTATGCTAAGAAGAAATCAAGAGAAATCAAGGAGAAGAGGAGGTTCTAAATTAGGGTTTCTATGTAAAATCCCCTAATTTAGGTCAAATTTCCAAGCAAGATAAGTCAAAATGCAAGCTTCAAATGGATCCTTGGCCAACATGAAACTTGTAGAGGATCTCAAGACCTTTAATTTGAGTGGTGGAATACATCAAGGAGATTTATAGAACTCAAGTTATGGTCTTTGCAAGTTACAGGTCATCTGAGGTATCTGAAATTTTGTCTGTAAACGTGACTTGACTTCCAAGCAATTTTTACCCCTCAAGGAGATTTAAAATGAATTTCTGGTCAACATAAGAATTGTTCCTCGTTGTCTTAGCTTTCTATAATGGTATAGTATGCCTTCATATGATTTGTGTAACTCTACTTATGGTCTTGGAAAGCAAAGGGTATTTTGGTCATTTGAGAATTACAGGTCATTTCAACCTATGCCCAAAACTCATACAAGGAAGCTTCAAATGGAAAACTTTACAACATCAAACTTGTTCCAAATGACATTTTGAGTCTATAAAAGTGACCATGAAAGATTGGAAAGATTCATAGCACAAGGTTTCAAAATTGGTGAATTTAATGAATAAAAATGACCTTAAAAATGAGATTTTTCATATCTTGGCCAAATGAAGCAAAATTATAGGTCATTTTGAATGGAAAGATCATTTTAAAGACATTGGCTAAAGTAGAATTTTGAGCTTAGTTCACATTTTGGGAGTTATCCATGGTTGCTTGTAATGGAAGATACAAAAACCAAATCCAAGGGAATTTGTGCAAAGGAAGCTTCTCCAAGTTTCTAGGAGGTTCTAACATCATGTATATATTGATATGAGATGGTTCATGCCATGGTTGGTGATTACATTTTCTCAAAACCCCAAGTTTCATTCACTTTCTCCTTTTTGCAAAAGTATCTCAAACTCTCTCAAATCTCCCTCAATTCTCACACTTCTTGATCTGACCTTCATCACCATCATCCATAGATTACAATTCTCATAAGAATTTGGTTGAATTGAGCAAGGATAGTGCTATACAAGTTTCATCATTCAAGGTGCAAGAAATTGGAATCACATGATACAAGAAGTTTGAGCCAAGATCTTTGCATACAGAATCAAAGTGGTAGTGTGTGGATCAGTTTCAAGTCCCTGCAAGCATTGATTCAAGGGTTTCCATAGCTGTATCTCCATTTTAAACCAGGTTGGTATCTCTGCTCGATTTGCATAGTTTAGTCAACATGATAGGGTTTTGTTAGCTTAGACTGGTTAAGTTAGGATAGATGATGATTTCCACAAAGTTTGGACAAGTTTCATGGAGTTTGACCAGAGTGCACCAATTCTGTTAAGGTTCATAACACATGGAATATAGCATGATAATTCTCTTTATATGGCTTGAAATGATCAGGGTGAAGTATAGATTAGGTTAGGGCAAGAATTATGAAGAATTGAGAGGTTTGATCACAGGTGAAAATGGTGGCTTATGACTGTTATTCCTATCGAGTTGTTTGATGGAGTGAGTTTTAGGAGAAGTTATTATCATGGCTGTGTAGATGGAAGTTTATAGAGCAACTTTGCTCTTGGAGTCGTGTGAATCCATGGAGGTATAAGGGAGAACAGGGGAGTGTAAGATTCGTGCATGGTTAGGGTTTTCTGAAACCCTAGGGTTGCTCAAGGTTGAAGACAATGTCTGAGCCACACGATCAGGGTTTTGAATTTGACTGGGAATCTAATCAAACGGCCACGATTTAATTTGGAAACGGAGGGAAATTCAACGGAGTGAAACGCCCCGTTTCACTTAAAGTTTCTGAGTGGGCTTTGGAATTCTTTGCTTTTGACACCCCTCCCAGCGCAGGCCCAATGATATTCAACTGGAAATGTTGCTATATGCACCGTTCTGAGGTTTTTGTTTTTTTGTTGAAATTCTGAAGCGCGCTGGGCCTATTGCTTTGTTCTATTCGCACCCCTATGTTCTGGCCCACTCAACAATTATAACTGAAGCGCCCTGCTATTCTCACCCCTCTCCTTTTATTTTCTATTTTTGTCATTTTTAATTTCTTTAATATTTTCTCATCCTTTAAAAAATCATAAAAAATAGAGAAATGCATATTTTCAATTGATTCTTTTTGCATTAATTTTTTCAAGATGTCTAGAAAATTATAAAAAATAAAAATTGCATTTTATTTTTTATTTGATATTTTCCCCATATTTTCCAAATAAATGCATATTTTAAGTGTTTCATTTCATACATGATTTTGATAAATTTTGTTCTAATAGTTGCTTTAATATTTTTTGTCCATTCTTTTTAGGTTGATTAATAGACATTATTAGCTTGTACATGCAATTTAGTTCCCATTTTTAGAAATTAATTTTAGGTGATTAGCTTAGGTGTGAACAACATGAATAAAATTAGGGTTTTAAATCAACTTAGGTGAAATAGTTTAATTCTTTTAGGAAATTTTCATTTGATTTTTGGGGTATGGACTATAGGGGTTATGGGTATAGGATAGATCCCCTTAGAAATCACTAGGATTCCCCTACTGCTATTAGTATATTACTGTCTATAGTTGAGTGATTGGTGTGGTATGCCCTCTGGGGATTATTGCTTGTCTGTGTGGGTATTAGGATTGTCTGGGGATTGGGGAAGCTGAAGACTTGTGATGATGAAGCCATTGGAGATCCAGAGCTTGAAGACCAACTTCCAGAGTTAATGAGGAGATTCTTGCTAGCAGCTGTTGAGGAGACTAGGGTTTAGGAGCTAGGCAGAGCTCTAGATTAGAAAGCTTGTTTCTCAAACATGGAATGCCTTGTTTCCATCCATCCTTTCCCTATGATTCAAAGTCTCTTTCAAATATCCACCTCCTTCCTTTGGAAGGATCAGTGAATGTATTTGAAAGATAGAACTTTTGAGGGAAAATTGTCTATATAATGTTAGCAGTTAATGAACCACCCCTGGTAGGTAATTGACTGGCTAACATTCATTCACTTCATCTTGTTGATTGATGTTCCTCCTGGAGATTTGAGACTTGAAGAAAAGCCATTGCAGATGGAAGATTGATGATCAAGACCTTGCTAGAAGGCTGTGGAGATGGAGATAGATGCTTGCTGAAGCTTGTAGCTGTGTGGTGATGACTTGAAGATGGATATTGATGCAGAGCTGCTGGAGCTGTTTATTATTGATGTATTTCATTTCTGATGTATTGATTGGTTTTCCTGACTGTATTGTTTGTTGTTTACCCTGTTGGGTTGAAAGTGAAGTCTGTTCACTTTTGCCTATTGTTTTCTAGGTTCGAGGTTGAATGGGACTCCCTTGCCTCGCTTGTATTGTTGCATCCATGCATTTTACTGTTTTACTATATATATCTGATATTGTTTCTGTTTCCGCTTATCCCGTAGGATCTCTGTTTCTCTCTGCGCAAGAGAGGAGCATGATAGACTCTAGGTCTTAACCCATGCATGATAACATTAGGTTAGTTTGATTCCCTTCGCAACCGTAGGTTAGAGTTCTGTCTCTTCTTTCTCAAAACAAACAGAAAACACAATAAAATTTCAAACACAATAAAAGACACTTCTTCCGTAAAAGAATGTGAACTCATCAAGACGTCATTTTTGTCCGCCGGGACTGTTAATCAGAAAAACCTTTTTCAGAAGGAATAAAATCAATCAAGACAAACCTGTGTCTTCCGTGGCCCGAACTACGTTTGCTCTGATCTTCCATGCAGTGTGGAAGTACGTAGGCATAGGATGCGATATCCTAGCGAGCAACCTTCCCCTCCTTTCCCGTAGGTAGGCGAACTACGTTGACTCTGATTTCTCATTCCAGATGGGAATACGTAGGCATAAAGTGCGATACTTTGCCGAGTCCCTTTCTTTCTTTTTAACCCTTAACCTTTAGTTTAGATAGAATAACAATCCATACCCGAAAACAAGCGAGGATCCCGTCGAGTACGACGGACGTGAGGGGTGCTAATACCTTCCCTTTGCGTAACCGACTCCCGAACCCAGGTTTTGGTTGCGACGACCATACCTTTCCCGTGTTGTGCGAGGTTTACTCTGAGCGTTTCCTTTCCCTCGTTGGGATAAATAACGCACGGTGGCGACTCTTCTGTTCAGCCGGCGCCGATTTTCGCAGTAGCGACACACGCACATTGTGAAACAATGATGGAAGTGAGATAATATATGTAATCGGCTTTTAAAATGGGAAAAAAAAGGTTGATCAGCAGGATCGAACCCAGGTCAGGAAAGGCAAGAGAGTACTAAACACGCATGGTAAACCACTTGGGTGGTGATACATCCATTGTATCACCCCCACAAATTAAAACATAAGCCTTTAGATGACCTGAAGCCTTACCCAAGGTGCCATGGCCAGACCGTGATCATCACCAATATCAGTTTGCAAAACAATGTGTAACTCTCTCAATACTCCATGAAAATAAATGATCCAAAGATCAAACTTGCATATTTTTTCACAAGCAATTCAGTAGTACCAATGGTTTTGGCTAACAATGTTGCTAAATTAAAACCCAATAGCAATACCTCAAAGAGATCAAATTTGCAAATTCAATGGTACAGTCTTATTCAAACATGATAATCAATAAGAAATGGTTCTAACACATCACATATGACATATCAAACAAATTCATGATCAATGTACATCAAAAGGAAGCATGGTTTATGAAGTTCTAACTTTGAGGAAACTTACCTCTTGGAGAAAACTTGAAACTTCCACAAGACTTGATATAGAAATGCTATGATGCCTTGGACACCACCTATGGACCTCTTATGGAGCTTTAAGATACTTAGAACCATGAGAATCCAGCTAGAACAGAATAGAGTTTCCCTCTTGCGAAATGCCAAAAGTGGCCAAAGGGAACTTCAAGAAAATGAAGTAACATAAGCAAAGCAAGGTTTGTAACAGTTTAGGGATGTTTATTAGAGAGTGCTTGAAGGATTAGAAGGTTTTGAAATGAAATGGACAATGTTTTGGATATAAAAATGCAGAAAGTTAAATCTTTAAGGTTTGAGAGTTGACTTTTAAATTTCCTGGTTTTTTGATGATTGTGATGATCTGAACACCTCTAACACATGTTTTCTAATGTGTTAGAGTGATTGGTTTATTGTTTTAGTCACTGGAAGTGATTTTGAGAAGCTTTGTGCAAAATGGTGTTTTTGACACAAGTGAGGGTTTGGCTTGCGAGATGCTGAGTTTAGGAGTGTTTAAGGGTGTTTTTCTCTAGTTTTTCCCCTATTTTGAAGCATGATGGAATGCTCTATTTATAGGGAAATAATGGAGGTTATTTCTTGCAGCATAACAGATTGGAAGGTTCACTTGATTTGTCTAGTTTGGTTGGATTCCAACTTGGTATTTTGTGGTTCTCTATGGTTTCAAGGCAAAGTACAATGCGATATTGAGTGGTTGAGATATTGCTTCTGACTTTGAAGATACTTGAGTGCAGAGAGGACAAGTTGGAAGCTCAAGAAGCTGGTTTTGTGCATAAACTTACCTTTATCAAAATGGAAGTCGTGCCTTTATGCCAAAAATGGAAAGATCCTTGAAACCAAGCTTCAACCTTTTGGATAATGCACCAAAAGCATGTGTACTTATCTTATTTAAGCCATATTATCAATTAATAGGGTCTTCCACATGAAATATTGGAGATTTGAGTGGTTTTGCAAAATGAATCCATGAGGTCATGACCTAGAAATCAAGTTTTGGACTCCAACTTCATCTTTTCGAAACACCTAGCTCACAAATGCTATGAAGGAGTTCTTGTACTTTTTGGAAATCCCTAATCATACTCTACAACTTCCATGTTTGGTGAGATTCTTGAATCCAAATGGATCTTGATGAAAA
The DNA here is from genome assembly GCA_963859935.3 of Lathyrus sativus. Classification (NCBI taxonomy): domain Eukaryota; kingdom Viridiplantae; phylum Streptophyta; class Magnoliopsida; order Fabales; family Fabaceae; genus Lathyrus; species Lathyrus sativus. Next base: position 306,267,971 of record OZ012735.1, on the reverse strand, counting down.
TTGACCTTGAAATTGGCTGAAAATTGGAGTAACAAAGTTGTCTTGAAAATTTTCTAAGTGTTTTGAAATTCTCCCAAACTTTGAAACTTCATAACACAAAATCTAACATCTTTTGCTCATAGATTACTAGGACACGTTTGTAGTACAACATGAGATATACAAATTGATATTTGGAACTCATAAAATGGATGTGTGGATTGGAAGTTATGGCTTTTCAAAGTTGGCACTAAAACTAGGGTTCTTCCACACTTAGAAAAATTTTCAAGTTGTCTAAGTTTTCTTCTTTTGCAAGAAACCTCTCAAATCTTGATTTCCCGTGAGCAAACTCATTGATTTAACATATCTTGGTGAAATTTGGCTTGGATGCTCCAATTTGAACCAAAAAACCTAAAAGTTAAAGAGTTGACTTTGTCAGATGAATTTTGTATCGGGTGAATTCAACTATGTGATCTTTAATAAATTTGTATCTTGAGACTTCTCAAACATCATAGGTAGGCTTAAATGATGTATATGAACATGTTGCATCATGTCCTAAGGCTTGGGATCATGCTTGTATCAAAAGTCAAAGGCACAGTTGACTTTCCCTAACAAAACCCTAATTTGGGGCCAGATGAAATTGGGCTTCAATTGTCTTGTAGTGAGATCAATTAGCACTTGGTTCTTATTGAATATAAGCTCCTTCAATGTATGGGAACTTGATTTGATGATAATAAATCCAAAACATTTCCTGATCAAGCAATAGTCCTCTTGATTCCTAATGTGCAAAACCCTAATTCAGATGGATCTCAATAACAACAAACTTGAAACAAGCTTAGGGTTAGGAAACAATGCTTGATGATCCTAGAATGGTAATGTAATCTAGGGGTTAAAATTTAGGGTATGACAATAGTCGTTGAAGAGGTAACTTGGTCAAGAGTTTTTGTTGTTACTCCATAATACAAGAATCGTTAAAGATAGTACATTAAAAGATCTTAATCCAATGTGCAACATGTTTAACCTTTGAGTCTTCAAGAGATTCTGTATTATTAGAGTCGTTGAGAGTAGATATCCATAAAGCATCTCATCTTTTTTGTAGCCTTGCAATCTATAGACTCTATCTGACAAACTGATTTGACAATATAACATGCTTTATGTAGTATAGACAACTTCAGCTTTATCACCAACTCTAAATGGTACCATAAGCCAATTTGCATTCACTAAGTCTAAAGACAATAATGTTGCTTCTTCTGATGCTAAGGCCTTCAGCTTCAGAGTCTTTACCAGACATCACTTAGCAAGTGCTCTTCAGATTTTGCCACAAGAAGCTAGCAATTCGGTAACTCTCAAAGTTTGCTTAATGTAGAATAGATTTTGACCATAACATTGACAAGTATAAGAACCTGCACACATGTAACACACATCAAATAAACCATCATTATTTCAATACTTTGTTATCATCAAAATCCAAAGAAAATATGTCATGAACAAATCTTGTTCTAACAATCTGGCGTCTAATGTTTCAGATGATAGAAAAGTAGCTAGACTTCATATGCTAACTAAGCAATTGGGTTGTATTATCAGTTGAGTGATGAGGTAGAAGTGGGGAAGGTAATGGATTTAGAAGAAAAAAAGATAGGAAAAAAAGTATGTTCTGCCGACTAGAGGTCATTTTTATGTTGATTTCCTATTTTAGATGTAGAATTGGAAGTATGTTTTTGACCTGGTGTAGTTTGAAGGGTATATATTGGTTCTTCTTCTCTGGTATTGGTTTATTAGGTGTTTGTGTGGAGTGGGGTGCAACTAAAACAATTTTTTTTGTGGTTAATGTCTACTCTAAGTATGCTTTGGCAGATAAAAGGATATTATGGATGACTTTTGTTTGCATAAATTTAATCTTGGGGAAGACATTTGGTGTGTTTTGGGATATTTCAACTCTATTTGATCTTATGAAGAAGATATAAAAGTATGTGTGTCTTCAAGCTCCTATGAAAATGTGGATTGCTTAGAATTATCAAACTTTACATTCCAGATGGAATTAATTAGCCTACCTCTTCTACAAAGAAAATTCAACTGGATTGAGCCCGATGGTAGGGAAGCTAGTTAGCTTGATTGAAGCCTGGTCGCCGATGGATGGTGGGACCATTGGGGTGAGATGTCTCAATGTTCCCTTTCTAGGGATATGTCTAATCATTTTCCTGTTATCCTTATGTATTATAATAATTGGTTGTATCATGAGAATGTTTATGAGTTACTTCACTCGTCTAAGATTGGTACTGAGATCTAAGGATGGAATGATTTTGTTTTGTTGAAGAAATTAAAAGCTTTCAAATTTGCCTTGAATGTATGCAATAAACAAGTGTTTGGTAATATTGATTTTCAGATTGATTCCTTAAAGGAGGTGGAGAATAATTTGGATTCATTGGTTTATCATTGAAATTTACCTATTAAGAGGTTATGGTTAGAGCTGGAGAGATTGTGAATATTTGGTCCTTGTTAAAGACTAAAGAATCTCAAATTTTTCAAAGGTCTAGATCTAAGTAGCTTAAGAAAGGTGATATTAGTTATAATTTTTCCCCATGATTTTGTTAAAAGTATGGGAAATAAAAATTCTATTTTAGGCATGAAGGTTGAAGAAGGTTGAGCCTAAGGAGTGGATCGCGTAACACCCAAAAAAAATTAGAATTATTTATCTAAATGAATTGTTGTGAGAGTCGATTATTAGAATTATTTAGATTTAAATAATTTAGTTATGCTATTTAGATTTATAATAATAATTAAAATAATAATATTAAAGTGAAAATAAGGATAAGGGAATATTGGTAAGAGTGTGTGAGTTAAGTGAGGGCATAAGAGGCAAGCCATAGAAAGGGTGTCACAACTGCAAAAATACCCGACGGAAAAACAGAAGATTCGCTACCAAACGTTATTTATCCCAAAGATAAGGAAAAAAAAGGATCGAAGAAAACCTGAAGAACGGGAAAAGACAAGGTCATCGCAACCAAATCTTGGGTTCGGGAGTCGGTTACGCAAGGGGAAGGTATTAGCACCCCTCACGTCCGTTGTACTCAACGGGATCCATGCTTGTTATCTAATCAAAGGGTGTGTTTATCTATAAGCTACTGCTAAATCGAAAGGAGAACAAAAGAAAAAAAGAAAGAGACTCGATAGGACATCGTCGCCCTATGCCTACGTATGACGGGGGAAGGTTGCTCCCCCAAGACATCGTTGTCTTGTGCCTACATACCTCATCTAGTATGAGAAATCAGAGTAAACGTAGTCCGGGTAGCTACGAAACCACAGGTTGGTTAAGTGTCTTTATGAGAGACGTTAAGTTCTCATTCCAGCAGTTAGGGTCGATGCATGTTTGCTGTAGAACGGAAAAGTAACGTACTCTTTTCTGAAAATGAGTTTGAAACACGAATCCCGAAGGATAAAAGGTTTGAATTTTTTTGTGAGTTTTAGTAAGGTGAATTGAGTTTGCTTTGTGATTCACGTTGCACTAAAGACTATGACATAGGAGCGAATGTGTCGCATATTGCCCAAAGGGCATACGCTAAACACTCTAAACAAGTGAGGAGAAACCCCTCACTCATCATTTCCCATGTGCTTAAGGCTCGTAGCGTACAATGTTCATCGTATTTATAGTTAGAATGTGTTTTGAGATGAGAAGAGAGACGCACAAAAGATCTAAGGGAAACTCGGCCCTAACATTGTCATGCAAAGTGGTCCTAAGGTAGGGATGCGAAAGGAGATTCTATCCTAATGTTAGCATGCATGGATTAAACTCCTAATATCTATCTTACTCCAAATTTAATCAGAAATTTAATTGGAATAAGAACCCTAAGGGAGCATGCAAAGACAAAACAAAAAGCAAGGAAACAAGGCTAAAACAGCAGGTACAACAGTGCCTCCTGCACAAAACAACAATAAAATCCAGCATACAAGCAAGACAGTCTATAACAACACGTGTTTTAGCACAACAGTAGGTGTAAAAGGAAGGCAGCAAGCAAACAAGGAAAAGACAGCATGCAAAGATCAGAATAACCCCAGTTGTGGAAAGCAAGGCAGCAAGCATGTAAGAATGCAATTAATCATGAACGAACACCAATCATGGATAGATATTATGTAAGTATGAACATGCTTTAACAATCAAACATAATTGATCAACAACATTGTATCAACAAGAATCAAATAAGATCAAACATGTTTTTCAATTCAAATTGAACGATCGACCGATCAAACGAACATGCAACAAACGGAATCGGAAGAAAACGCACACATGCATCACAATATACAACAAGATAATTAACAATGATAATCAATTAAACATGATATAAGTAAGAAAGGCATGTGATCATTCATCAATCAAGCAACATTAACATGTTACGCGTCGAAGAATTAAGATCAAACATTCAAGAATGATGAAATATATCAAAAACAATCCACACAAATGCATCATATCAATCCATGAAGTTTACATGTGAAAAGGAGCCCAAACAAGCAAGAAAAATGCAAAAACAAGGCATTATGTTCAGTGGTAACCGGTTACTCAATATTAGGTAACCGGTTACCCATTGTAAAAACAGCTGAAAACGTGAAATTTATACAGAGTAACCGGTTACCCTATATCAAGTAATTGGTTGCCACTAAACCAGAAACAGAAAATCAGCTTTTAAAATCAGTTTTCAGCATCCAACAATTTATCCAATCACTCATATGAACATGTTATCAATTAAGCACGAAATTAAGATTAAATATTAATGATAAAATACCATGTGAACACAATCAACCACTGAAATCACAAATCACCAAGATCCAAATCATCAAAATGGATCGAAAAGCAGCAAAAGCCATAGATCTACATTGTGATTATTCAAATAAGCTCAAAATAGAATTGAATCTAGAATTACCAACCTTCAAAGTTGAGATTTACTTTGGTGAGTGTTGATTCACTTGGAATTAACAGATCCAAGCTAGAAACCCAGAGATTCTTCAAGATCCAAGAGTTTCCTTGTGGTAGAAATAACGAACAAGCAAGATCAAGCAAAATTGACTAACGTCCAAAATTAGGATTGGTGTAATCTGTTTTGGGTTGATTAATCAGTAGGTTTTTCTTGAATAAAACTGTTAGGGTTTTATCCTCAAAGAATCTTGTATTTTGGGGGTTTTTGCATGAATCGGTCCATCACAGATTCAGCCGAGCGAAGGTAATCGAAGAACGGGTGGTTCTATCAGTTTAGTAGCGGTAACCGGAGGATTGTGAATTGGAAGATTCGGGTTTGACACGTGGGTGACTGAAATCAGCCAAAAAAGATTTGAAAACCGTGGGGTTGTTTAAAGGGTGTGTCGTAGCTGGAGGTTTACTCACCGCATTCGAAGGACTTGATTCAAATTGAATCAAGGGGAGAGAAGAAATAGATTATACATCAACAAATTGTGTTTGACCGTTTGATCTCTATTTGCTTCTTGTGTAAACATTGACCAACGGGTTATATCTATCTATACACATGTCTAAATTCTATTGTTAGAATTGAGAGCAGACGTATCCCGAGCGAGGACGACGGGAGAACTGCCTCAACAAATCGTTGTCTCTTTCTTTATGTTTATATTGATTACATTCTGAGTTTTAAGTGCACACAACCGCGTTAATCAAATTCTGATTTGAGTAGTGCTGAATTAATTTTTAAGCTTGTTACAATCCTTGATTGTAATAGAACACTTGAGCACCCTACTCTCATAATAGAATTCACTTGTAGTGCCTTGCACTCCAAGTGTTTGACCAATTGCTTGAACTGAAAACTATTGTGTTGTCTTTTCAAATTGTCTATATTTTAAAAGCATTGGAACTAGTCACACCTTATAGTGAACAAAATCTGATTGAAGTGTGATCAAATTAGTGACTCTCAAATCTCGTTTTTATCGAATTCCATAGGCTTTACACATATCCAGTTTTTTTAGTAAAGGTTCGTTTTAGACGAATATAGTTCCTCGAGCGTTTCCGCCTTAAACATTTTTAAAAACCAATTTTTTGGTAGCGCCGACTCTATTTTAAACAAGCGATTTATTCAACCCCCCCCCCCCCTTCTAGATCTGAACCATCGTATAACAAAAAGTACTTCTAATCTAGCTTCCAAATTCAGATCTCAATTCAAACGAAAATTGACTGGTGAATTGAAGATAATGGAGATGAATGATGGAGGTTTAGCTCTAGAATTCAAGGATTCCAATGAAGAATCAATGAACTCAAGTGAAAGAGCTTTAATGGAGGTTTTGGGAGTGAAAAAGTAGAGAGAAAATTGAGAGCAAATTCTCAAGAATGAATGTGAAATCTGAAAATGAAGGTTAATTGTGTGAGGTTTGGAGCAAATTCACTTAAATAAGCTCTAGGTTTGGAATCAAAATGTGGTTTGGAATGTGGATTAGTATTTGAAATCAAAATTAGGAGTGGAATTAGGAATGAAGTGTTTTGAAATTTGGGGGAAAATGGTGAAAATGGAAACAATTTTAGGTCCTTCCAATGATGATCATGTGAAATCAATGGTTGAAAATGATTGGAAAACTGCAATGCTGAAAATTTGAATTCCTTGGCAAATTTCGCTTGAAGTAACCAGTTACCCTATATGTGGTAACCGGTTACCAATTCAAAAAATGCACAGTTTGGCACCAAATGGAGGGAATCCTGTATAATCATCTGTTGTCACCTGTTCTAAGCTCTGTTAAGCCTCTGAAACTTGCCTTTGGATATTATGATTCTGAGGATGCTTGAGATAACCTGTACACCGTCTCCTGAGCTGAAAATAACTCGTTGAATAAAATAAAACCGACTGCTCGATCGCTGGGCAAAATAAATGTTGGAGCCTTTGATACTCACTGTTTGAACTATTGCAACAAAATGGAACCCTGAGCCACAAAAATACCTTGATCCCATGTCTCGAGAGCCAATGTTATGATATGCAGAAATGCAAAAATGCAGAGAAACAAAAGCCAGTAAACCAAAAAACGATGAGGCAAATTTTTGGGTGTTACACCTGCCCCTATTCAATGGACTTGGACTTGAAGGGATGAAAAGCGATTGCTTTCAAACATTCAAGGTAAAAGGTGGTTGAATACCAAAAGAACCCGAAAATTTACAACCTGTGGGGATGCAAAACAGCGAATACCAACTAAAAGTCGGGATGCGACACAATGAGGATAACAATCCAAGATGAACAAAACATCAACCAAAAGTTGGAACGAAATTGCCATATACAAACCAAGATATACCAACCAAGAGTTGAGATAACAATCAAAGGATACCAACCAAGAGTTGGGATAACAACCTAAGGATACCAACCAAGAGTTAGGATAAACAATCAAGGATACCAACCAAGAGTTGGGATAAACGAGAATGTCGACCAAAGGTAACCTTCTGGGGATAAAAACTCAAATCAAGAACCTGTAGGACGTACAATCAACAGACTTACAACCTGAGGGAAAAGATAACTCCACTGGAGACGAAGAGAAACCTAAACAGACAATTCTGTGGGGAACAATTGTCCACCGGAAGATAGTAATCAAAGGATACCAACCAAAAGTTGGGATAAAGGTTACTTCTTGAGGATAAAAATCAAACACTACCAACCAAGAGTTGGAATCACAAAGACTATCAACCAAAAGTTGAAATCATTGCAACACCGATCGAAGGAAAAATGATGGGGAATAACATCCTGAAAACAGCGATCTCACCGAAGAGCATACCAACCAAAAGTTGGAATACAATGAAAGGGAATAAACAAGCTACCAACCAAAAGTTATAACCATCCGAACACCGAATAAAAGTTGAACACAAGCTACCAACCAAAAGTTAAAATCATTGAATCTGCAAGGGATAACCTCCAGCCCAAAAGCTGAAGAATCAGGCTACTAACCAAAAGTTAGAATTATCATAACACCGACCGAAGGCGAACTCTGAGGGAGAAAGATACCAACTCTAATAGTTGAACCAACAAAGGAAGACTACCAATCAAAAATTGGAATCAGCAACCCAAAACAAAAACTACCAACCAAAAGTTGGGATCATCAACCAGGAAACAAAGGTTAGCAACCAAAAGTTGGAATAACATCAACAAGCTGGGGATAACCAACCAAGAGTTGGAATTAAACAAAGGCTACCAACCAAAAGTTAGAATCGTCGGAACACCGATTGAGGGCAAACTGACCACAATGAAGACTACCAACTAAAAGTTGGAATAATAGACTCCACAGGGGAAACCAAGGATTACCAACCAAAGGTTGGTATCACGTCAACAAATTTTACCAAACAAAAGTTGGAATAACTGCCGGGGAAAAAGACCTCACTGATGGATTACCAACCAGAAATTGGGATCAAGGCAAAGATTACCAACCAAAAGTTGGGAGAACTCCCACAAACTGAAGATTACCAACCAAGAGTTGGAATAACATCAACGAAACCTTACCAACCAAAAGTTGGAATAACATCAACGAAACCTTACCAACCAAAAGTTGGAATAACACCTAATAAGTCCCAAATTACCAACCAAAAGTTGGGATAACGACTCCGTCAGGGAAAGAAGAGGACTACCAACCAAAAGTTGGGATAACATCCAACCACCAATGGGTTACCAACCAAAAGTTGGAATAACTTCCAGGAAAGGCAGACTACCAACCAAAAGTCGGAATACTATCAATAATGCTTTAGACTCAGCTGGGGGATTACCCACCGAATGTTGGAATAACATCCAACAAGCGACGGATTACCAACAAAAGATGGGATAACGACCCCAATGGGGAATGGAAGAGGACTACCAACCAAAAGTTAGAATGAAGCAAAGGTTACCAACCAAAAGTTGGAATAAAATACCCAGAATATGCAGGAAATAGAATCAAATGCCTCACAACTTGAAAAGTAAGCTTCGACGGGGAAAAATAAGTTTAAACAAACGACTCTACCGAGGAAAATAACGTTTAAACAAACGACCCAACTGGGGAAAAAGACGTTTAAGCAAACGACTCAACTGAGGAAAAGACGTTTAAACAAACGACTCGGTCGGGAAGAAACTAATAAGACGAACAACCAAAAGATCCACTCCAACGGGGATAACAAGCTTTCCTATAAATAAAACCATCATCTGCCGAAGAGACAACTAGCGCCCAAGGTATTCAATTGGGCTTATGCTTCAGATGCATATGTTTGAAAATAGCATAATACTCCATACGAAATGGAAATGCTACGCATTTAGGAGGATGTTATGCAAAATGCAAATGCAAAGGAACCCAACCCGGAGGAATGCTGAGAAGACCAGCAAACCAACTCTGCTGAGGAATACGCCTTGGATGGCTCTCCTAAAAAAAACTTCACACTGCTAAGGGAAAACACCAAAACTCCACTTAGTGGGGAATAAGAATAATAATCCGCCCTGCTGGGACATACAAGTAACAATCCTACCTGCTGGGGATATTAGAGACTTCTACTGAAGATTCCAACTTGACAAAGAGATGAAAGTAACCTTTGTTAAGGATTCCCCTCCATAGGGAATGTAATGAACATCTACATGGAACTCCACTCTACTGGGAAATAAACAAGCTCTGCTTAGATATCTTCCCTGAGGAAAAATGAGAATACCATCCCGAAAACTGATCCTGAAAGATGCCAATGACCATTGGACTTTGCTGAAGATAACAACCTATCATTGATGTACTTGTCGAGGGAATCACCAATAACCTCTGCTCGAGGAAGAAATTCATGAATACTTATCTTACCGGGGAGAGACACCAGAGCGTCGACTCTATTGGGGAAGGACGTCGACTTTGTTGGAGAGTAACAATGAATTGAAATCCGTCCTTCCGCCAAGGGAATATCCTTCAACTTTACCCTGCTGAATATGCCGAGAATAAATCTACCCTGTTGAGAATTAGCCTCTGTGGGGAGACATAACTCTGCTCTATGGGAGATACACTACATGTTTTGCAATGTGGAATGTATATGAATGTCGGCAATGTGGAAACAGACAACCACCATATGTCGATTCAGCTATGACCTGTATGCGATATTTCTCCATGTTTTGCCTTCTAAAAAGACTAATTGGATTGATTCCTTTCCTTCGGGATAACCATGTATCGGATAAGCTCATAGATCGAACATAGACCGCAGTCGTTTGCTTCAAATCCCTAACTTTTGCCTGGATCGCCCTTTTCGGGTTTTCAATCCACCAGGATACCCATTTTTTCCAAAGTCGCCTTTTTAGGTTTTCAACTTTGCGGGTTCATTCTTTTTCGTTTATCCCTAATTTTTTTCCCGAACCTATTCTTTTTTGGTTCGCCGGGATGCCCCATTTTTTCCTGGACTTTTCTTTTTCTGTTCAGCGAGTCTCTTTTAAGCAAAGTATTTTTTAACTACGTCTGCATTCACAGGGGACGAAAAATCTTCACCATCCATGGTAGATAGTAATAAGGCTCCGCCAGATAAAACCTTTCCTACCACATATGGACCTTCATAGTTGGGAGTCCATTTGCCCCTATGATCTGTATGAGGAGGAAGGATCCTTTTCAACACCAAATCACTTGTATGGAAGCACCGAGGACACACTTTCTGATCAAAGGCTTTCTTCATCCTACTCTGGTACAACCTGAATAGGCATCATAATCTCCCTAAACACTGATCTCTTAGACCCATCGTAAGCCATCACAACCAAATTACTTGGCGTGCATATCAAACCTTGAGTATCTAATTTCATCAATGCCTTCTTGAGCAGCATATTGAGGAATGATCATGTATCAACCAGGACATGCGACAGCAGGGACCCTCTACATTCCATTGATATGTGTAAAGCATGATTATGGTTCCTTCGAGCAAGAGTCAAATCCAGGTCCGTAAAACCCAAATCGTTACCATCATTTACATGATCCACTACCCCCTCCAACTAATTAATAGAAATCTCCTGGGGTACATATGCCAAGTTCAAGATTTTCAATAAAGTGTTGCGATGTGCCTCCGAACATAACAATAATGACAGAATGGAAATCTTCAAAGGAGTCTGATTTAAGTGATCCACAATCTTGTAGTCACTTTTTTGAATTAGTCTCATAAATTCCTCCGCGTCTTTCAAGAAAACATCATTACCAACCTGTTGTTGGATGTTCTCTTCAATCACTGCCTTACCCTTCCCTTTGTCGTTCCTATCAGTATTAATCTCCGGTGGGGAAAAGATCCTGCGACTTTTAGTGATACCTCTGGCGCCAACTATATTCCTAATTAAAGAACTTCCGTACGAAGATCCTGTCAATTCTTGTCTCAGCCCATTACAGAACACCTTTGCCCATAGTTCCATGGGATGGCTTTAATGCTCTCGTATGGCACAGGTCCAAGAACAGTAATGATAACCAGCGCTAGCCTAGCACGCGTTGAAATATTGATTGTTCGGTATAGAATAGAGATTGTATCAACTTCGCTTCCATCATTACTCACCTTATCCTCATCGTCTTCTCTTACAACCCTATCAAATTGCAGACAACCATCATTAATCATTCTCTGAATACCCTTCTTCAAAATATCACAGCCTTCAGGATGCGCTTCACATTCTGGGAAGTCAGTAGAACACCCCAGAAACACTCCCTTCTTTAACAAACTAGCCTTCACGAAACTCAACGGAGTCTTCAAATCCTCAATATCAGTTATCAGATTCAACTTTTCTCCCTCAATAACGGCATTAGCTCTTACCACCCCATGATTCGGCATCGTGTTTTGATTCACATTAGGCCCCTTGTTGCTGAAGTTAATAGCTTTTGAGTCAAGCAAGTCTTGAACTTTGTGCTTGAAGGCTTTGTAGTTGTCAATATTATGGCCTAGGGCGCCTGAATGAAAATCGCATCTGGAATTTGCATCATAACCAGGAGGCGGTGCACCAGTGAGAGGAGCCAAAGTCCTCTTCTAAACCAGTTGCAACTGTAAAAAATGTTGTAACAACCGAGAATATGACATTAGAGGAGTTTCAAACTGCCTATCAGTCATTCTGGGTCTAGCAGCGTAAGGTCGTGGAGCGTTAACTCGTTGCTGAGGTGCAGCTGGAATAGCTACAGTAGAAACATGTTGATGATAATGAGACTGCGCTCTACCTTTACCCTTGTTAGAAATAGCATTTGTATCCCCTTCCCTCCTCCTAGGGTTTGCTGAATATGGTTTCTTTGTTCCTCCCGAAGAGGATCCACCACCATTTGGAATTTTTCCAGACTTAATCCCACTTTCGACTCTTTCACCAACCATTACCAGATCAAAAAATCCCGCAGACATGCAGCCTATCAACTTCTCAAAATACACACCAGGCAATGAAGTCATGAACATGTCGATCAACTCTCTTTCCACCATAGGAGGTTGCACCCTCGCTGCTAAATCCTGTCATCTCTGGGCATACTCTTTGAAGCTCTCAATATTCTTCTGCGACAAACTCTACAAGTGTACCCTGTTCGGTGCCAGATCACTATTATACTGATAGTGTCGAACGAAGGCCTCGGCCAATTCTCTCCAGTTGCGGATATGAGTTCTCTCCAACCCCATATACCATTCCAAAGACGCTCATACCAGACTGTCTTGGAACAAATGCATTAACAAATTTTCATCATCGGAGTATGCAGACACTTTTCTGAAATACGCTCGGATGTATACTCTAGGACAGGTCGTCCCTTTGTACTTGTCAAAATCTGGTACCTTAAACTTGGGGGGAATCCTAACCCCTGGCACAAGTCCCAAATCCGACATATCAAGGCCCAGAGAGTTCTGATTCTTAAAAGACTTCATATTTTCCTCAATCAGTTAAAACCTTCTATCAGCTTTGGTTGGCAAACCACCCTCCATATCTTTCATGGAAAAAACGTCATCCTGGTGATCTTCCCAATGAGGGCTAGCAGCCCGGTGCACAACGCATACATTACCACCAGCAACATTACCATTTTCATTCACAGCACCTCCGCCCGAAGGTATGAAGACAGTAGGAATACCCTATGGAGCAGATCCACCAACCAGTGGAGGAATAACACCAACTCCTCTGTGCAAAACGCCCTCTTTGCCAACCCGTGCTATCAACGATTGGACCATAGTTCTTAATTGTTCCTGCCCACTAGCAACATTCTGCATCAACTCCATGAACTGGACTATGTGAGCTCTAACTTCATGCAATTCAGCCTGAACCTGATCCATTACTTTTTGCTAATTCCCTCAAGTTGGATATCTGTGGAAACTGAACTCCTCAATCCTGTTACTGAAGAAAACCAAGCAGAGATAAGAACAGAAGGCTACCGAGAACACATGCGATGCAATTGAGAATGCAAGATGCAAAATGCAAACATGTCTATGTATTTACAGGGAGATCTCCCCCTTGATTCTAGTTTCAATAAACAAGAACAGCAGAGATGGACAAGTATACCACGAAAATCTTCTCATATATCAAGTAAAGATGAGACAATACATAACAACAAATGAGAAAGATCCGAATACAAAAAGGTACTGATCTCATCCAACAAATCTGGTGATGATCAAGATACAGAAGGAAAGAAACTACTGTGACATATCAGAAGATAATCCTCCCCAACAATCATGCTCTTTGCTCCAAGCCCGAGCCTCCTTAAGCATCATCTTCGTATCTGGATGGTTTGGTCTGACAACCAACTCTCTGATGAGGATGTCCCTTCTATGTATCATATCTCGGAGACAATAGCAATAATCTTCCCAAGAATCCTCGCTGAAGGCATCTTCAAGTCTGGTTTTCTTCACATTTACTCGGATCTTGAGCTCTTCAAGCGCTGATAAAGTCTCGTGGAATTTCTGCTCAAACGTGTACCTACGAGACAATTCCACCATTACTTCTTTCTCCTTGATCTTGAGTTGCACCTTCAGCTTATCAATTTGAGTATAAAGCTGGCCTTCCCTGTTCTTGCTGGCAGTCAAAGTAGCATTCCATTGCTCATTGAATTTGGATATCTCCATATACGCTCTATCTAAATCCTCCTTCTTATGCTTCAAAATACTGCAGGTGCTCTTTAGATCCTGATCGATCCGCCCGTACCCTGATCTGCTCGGCTAGCTCTTTCTCCAGCTTGGTCAATGATTCTGACTTTGTCTTGGCCAAGTAGATAGCTTCATCTTTATCATGCTTCAGTTGACTAATCTCCTATTTTAACTCTTCATTCTCTTTACGCGGCTCTTCCTTCTTTTCCCAAAGCTTGTTGTATCTCAGGATGTCAATCGTTGTAGGCGGCTCAATGACTAAGGGATACAATGGTTCTTCAATAGGAAACAGCAATAGTACCCTTTCAACTCTCTTCTGAACCCATTCCATGTAAGGGTCATAAGCTCTACAGTCACCTTTGCCCAAAGAAATCTTTCCCCTCTTATAAACTCTTCTCTGTGCTTCTTATATTTTGGCTAGAATATCATAATCAGCTATACCTATGAAGTACAGAGATTCCTGCACCTCCTCCTCTCTCGGGGGTCCCCTCAAAGCATAATCAAACTATCTAACAGCAAGAGAAGGGTTGTAATTGATTCCTCCTTTTCTTCCTATCAAGGGTACATTAGGGAAACTACCATAGCTAAAGATGAGCTCACGACCAAGCAAGTCTCGGTTGAACCAGATAATATCCTTTTTTGTTAAACCCATAAGCCTTTTTTACCATTCAGATGTAACCCCGGTATCAACGAAAGCTCCAGCGCGAGGAAGGTGATCTACGAACCACTTGTGGAAAAGCGGTGTACAGCAAGAAACGGTTTTTCCTCTCCTCTTTTCGTTCTTGTAGTGTATTGAATTATACAAATCTCCTAGGATATTGGATACAAGGTTTTTTGAAACGAAGATGCTGAAAGCGTCCATGTCAATGAAGTCTAGTATATTGGGAAACAAAATAATTCCATATATGCATAGATCCAGAACAACACTGAAAACCACCCAACAACCTTCTTTGGCATACTTCTGGGCTTTACCAACCAAGATAGACAAGGTAAAGCCAGAAGCTCCATTTCTGCGAACTACGTCATCCACCAAGTTAGACTTTCTCAAATAAAGAGCATTAATAAACTTCTCAAGGTCAGGCTCCTCCTCTGAATGACAGAATGACATTTCCTCCAAGAAAGGAACTCCCAACATGAAAGAGAACTCTTCCACAGTAGGAACTAAGACATAATTCGGAAAGGTGAAGCAGCGTAATGGAGGGTCATAGAACTACAACAAAGCACGGATAGCCCCTAGCTCATAGTTTGTAACTTTGCGAACAAGGCTTAGGATTCTCCCATTATATCTTCTGAAATCTCCGAGAATTCCAGGATTAGCCATAGAAATCAGACCAAATAAAGGTCTAAGATCTGGTAATAGAAATTTGTAAATGATGGTCTTTTTCATTTTAGCTTACATCTCAATAGAAAACCAGGACCAGAATCAAGGGAGAGACGAGAACTTGTAAAACACACAGACATGCAATGTTAAATGCAATATGATTATGCAGATGTAAACATAGGGTCAAGGTATCCAATGCTAAAAAACCGTTGTTGTGCTATTGACTGAATTAGAATTCTGCTATGATAAGAAAACCCAGAAACTCTGACAGAAAACAATAGTATCCAAGGTCAAAGGTCAACTCTGACAAGAAAATCAGAAAACCGGGTTGATTTGAGGTCAAAGCTTCCTGTAAAACCCATCCCTTCTCACATGTGGGTTCTAGTCTTGAAAGGTAAGACATCCTATGCAGGTCGTCAGTATTACGGACTCTCAGGTCGAAAAATGATGATACGTTCACCATTTCTGGTTTGGCATCATGGTCAATTAAGGAGGTCTCAACTGACTTTCCAATGAACGATCTCCAAGGTCGTAGCTTTTAGATCCAACACCCCCTCAACTGTCCAAGATGCACAGGATAGGGTGTCTTCAAAGAAAACTCCGTCTGGATGCGAATTTCGTGCAGAATATTGTATGGCAAGATACCACACAAGTCCATACTACTCTATACATTAATTCAAGATGTGTACTCAAGCTTGGGTATTGGGTTTATCTCTCATGGAACCACCCACCAAATAGCACAGCAGCAGCATAATATAACAATAAAATGCAAATGCAATAATTCATAGCATAATAGTGTATATAAGGCAAATAAATGCCCAAAAGTAAACACCCAAAGAAACAGAAACAAATAAGCGCTAGGATTGACTCGCATAGAGAACAAAGTAACCCTCAGCAGAGTAGCCAGCTGTCGCAACTGCAAAAACACCCGGTAGAAAAATAGAAGAGTCGCCATCAAACATTATTTATCCCAAAGATAGGGAAAGGAAACGATCGAAGAAAACTTGAAGAACGAGAAAAGACAAGGTCATCGCAACCAAACCTTGGGTTTGGGAGTCGGTTACGCAAGGGGAAGGAATTAGAACCCCTCACGTCCATTGTACTCAATGGGGTCCATGCTTGTTGATTAATCAAAGGGCGTGTTTATCTATAAGCTACTATTAAATGGAAACGAGAACAAAAGAAAGAGACTCGATAGGACATCGTCGCCCTATGCCTACGTATTCCCTCGTGCAATGGGAAAGTCAGAGTCAACGTAGTTCGAAAAACTACGGATGATGGGGGAAGGTTGCTCGCCAAGACATCCACGTCTTGTGCCTACGTATCCTCATCTAGTATGAGAAATCAGAGCAAACATAATTTAGGTAGCTACAAAACCACAGGTTGGTTAAGTGGTTTTTATGAGCAACGTTAAGTTCCTATTCTAGCAATTAGGGTCGATGTCTGTTTGCGGTAGAACGAAAAAGTAATGTACTCTTTTCTGAAAATGAGTTTGAAACACGAATCCCAAAGGATAAAAGGTTTGACTTTTGTTTGTGAGTTTTAGTGAAGTGAATTGAATTTGATTTGTGATTCATGTTGCACTAAAGACTATGACATAGGAGCGAATGCGTCACATATCGCCCAAAGGGCATACGCTAAACACTCTGGACAAGTAAGGAGAAACCCTTCACTCATCATTTCACATGTGCTTAAGGCTCGTAGCGTACAATGTTCATTGTATTTATTAGATAAGTTATAATGTGTTTTGAGATGATAAGATAGACGCACTAAAGGTCTAAGGGAAACTCGGCCCTAACGTTGTCATGCAACGTGGTCCTAAGGTCGGGATG
Source organism: Lathyrus sativus (assembly GCA_963859935.3). Classification (NCBI taxonomy): domain Eukaryota; kingdom Viridiplantae; phylum Streptophyta; class Magnoliopsida; order Fabales; family Fabaceae; genus Lathyrus; species Lathyrus sativus. The sequence continues at coordinate 306,250,843 of OZ012735.1, read as the reverse complement.
CGAAAGGAGATTCTATCCTAATGTTAGCATGCAAAAGATGGACCTAAGGTTGAGGTTAAAAGGGACTAGCCTACTTGTTATCATGCATGGATTAAACTCCTAAAGTCTATCTTACTCCAAATTTAATCGAAAATTAAATTGGAATAAGAACCCTAAGAGAGCATGCAAAGACAAAACAAAAGCAAGGAAACAAGGCTAAAACAGCAGCTACAACAGCGCCTCCTGCATAAAACAACAATAAAATCCAGCATACAAGCAAGACAACCTATAACAACATATATTTCAGCATAACAACAGGTGTAAAAGGTAGGCAACAAGCAAACAAGGCAAAGACAGCATGCAAAGTTCAGAATAACCACAACTGTGGAAAGCAGGGCAGCAAGCATGTAAGAATGCAATTAATCATGAACGAACACTAATCATGGATAGATATTATGCAAGTATGAACATGCTTCAACAATCAAACATAATTGATCAACAACATTGTATCAACAAGAATCAAATAAGATCAAACATGCTTTTCAATTCAAATTGAATGATCGGCCGATCAAACGAACATGCAACAAATGGAATCGGAAGCAAATGCACATATGCGTCACAATATCCAGCAAGATAATCAACAATGATAATCAATTAAGCATGCTATAAGCCAGAAAGGCATGTGGTCATTCATCAATCAAGCAACATTAACATGTTAAGCATTCAAATGGAAACCAAAAGTTACGCGTCGAAGAATTGAGATCAAACATTCAAGAATGATGAAATATGTCAAAAACAATCCACACAAAGGCATCATATCAATCCATGAAGTTTACATGTGAAAAGGAGCCCAAACAAGCAAGAAAAATGCAAAAATAAGGCATTATGTTCAGTGGTAACCGGTTACTCAATATCAGGTAACCGGTTACCCATTGTAAAAACAACTGAAAATATGAAATTTGTACAGACTAATCGGTTACCCTATATCAGGTAACCGGTTACCACTTGTCGCTACCGCGAAAATAAGGTGTCGGAAAAACAGAAGAGTCGCCACCTTTCGTTATTTATCCGACAGAAAGGGAAAGGAAACGATCGGAAAAACCTGACAAAAAGGTATAAGACAAGGTCATCGCAACCATGTCTGGGTTCGGGAGTCGGTTACACAAGGGGAAGGTATTAGCACCCCTCACTTCCATCGTACTCGATGGGATCCACGCTTGTTGTGTTTATCTTGTTGTACCCCAAAATTTGCTCAACCTTTTCTTGCCTGATTTATGTTTCATTGCATTTCATTTGCATAGTTACATCATGTACATAGTTCAATCATTTGCATATCATAGCATAGCATGCATCCAACAAGGGATCAAGGTGTCTATCAAGAGAAGAGCCTAGCAAGGTGTGTTATCCAAGATGAGAAGTCATCCAGGCCATCAAGAAAGGATTTGAAGTCTTGAGAAGTTTGAGTGCCTACATGTGGGTTTTGCACCTATCTTAAGGAATGTTGAGAATCATCAGTGGGATGAGAAGCATGGAATGTGGATGTGAGGTGTGTATGGATCTCATGGGATGTCTAGAGGGCCTTATTGAAGCTGAGGCAAGTCATTGATTCAAGTATGAGAGCCATAGTTGAGGTGCAGTCAACTAGGGTTTCATCTGGGTCAACCCTAATTCAATTGAGTAGTTGGATGGAATCAAAGCCTACCTTGAGTTCATGGGATTCATGAATTGGTATGTGGATACATGTGTGGTGTTGTGCCAATATTAAGCAAAGAAAGATCAAGAATGTGGGAAGTTGCTAAATTAGGGTTTCAGTGTAAAATCCCCTGTTTAGTGCCTAACTTCAAATCCACATAAGTCAAAATACAAGTTTAAAATGGATCTTTGGCCAACATGAAACTTGTAGAGCTTCTCAATACCTTTACTTTTAGTACTATAAGTCCTAAAGGGGATTTATAGAACTCAAGTTATGGTTCTTGCAAATTACAGGTCATCAGAGGACTATGAAATTTATCTGTGAAAGTCACTTGACTTCCAAGCAACTTTTGCCCTTCAAGGAGTTTTCAAATGGATTCTTGGCCAACATAAGAGTTTTAGATCTTGATCTTAGATTTCCATAGAGTACTAGAAGTCCTCAATAGGATTTGTAGAACTCAAGTTATGATCTTGGCAATCCAGGGGTATTTTGGGTATTGGTGATTATAGGTCATTCTCAAGCATGGGTCCAAATCTCCAACTTAGAGGCCTCAAATGGAAAATTGTTCAACTAGAAAGTTGCTAAAAATAGGGTTTTAACCTTGACCATGCATTAAGGAGGTTTTTAATTGGCTCATAGGAGAAGTTGGTTTGAATTGGCTTTTAAATGAAGAAATTAAAGTCATTTAAAAGGCAAAATTGTGATTTCTTGATTTCATGGCCAAACCAAGCAATGTTATATACCAATTTGATCAGAAAACATGTTTTGGAAAGGATGGCAATATTACTTTTTGGACTTAAGGTCATTTGCACATGGTTCCTTTTTGTTACTTAAGAAGGAAGTAACATATCAATCCATTGCCTTTGGATCAAAAACAAGGAGAATGCACATCCAATTCAGTTCTAAATGTCATAAGGTGAGAATTTCAGGTGAAATTGGAAGCTGAAACAGAGCAATGCATGGTTTCCTCACATGAGATTTTGAAGGAAGATGAGAAATTGAAATTCTCATTCAGGTTATTATAGAAGTTTCTAGAGGGTTCTATTAGCTTCTATATATGGTATGCAATTGATCCAGATCAATTTTTGGGCTTGCATTGGAGAGAATCGAGAGAGAGCATTTGAAAATTTCCCCATTGCATCAAGAATCAGTTTTGAGGATTGAGGAGAATTCAGTGCAAATTGACCATTGGAGTAGCTTGGGAAGTGATTCTTGAGTGATTCTGCAAAAGATTGGAGGTTGATTCAAGCAAAATCTCCATCTGTTCATCATTTCAAACCAGGTCTGCAACTTCTTTCTTTTAGCTTAATTCATAGGGAGATGCATAGAAATTGATGTGTGGTTAGGTTAGGGATGAGGCTAGGGTGGATTTCAGTCCAAGAATTGGACAATTGGAGACCAAATTAGGGTGATGCCATTTTCTGTTGAAGCTTATATCTCCTTGTGCTTGAAGTTTTAATGGTGTTTGAATGGTGAGAGTTGATCAGGGAAGAATGTATTTCATGCTAGGGCCTTTAATTTTAAGAATTGAGTTGATCAAGATTGGATGAATTTTCTGCAACTTCTATCGGGTTTGAAAATTGGGTGAGAATCAAGGAATTTGGAGTTGATATTCGTGATCAGGAGAGAATTTCAGGTGAGATAGGTTATTTAGCTGGCTTGATTGGTGAGTTTTTGGGATTGCCACGCCGGAGAAGACGGTGGCGCCAAGCTCAGGCCACCGTATGAACATTTCCCCCTCAGTTTCAAATATTTGGGGACGATGAACCACAACCCTTAGATCACGCCTTGACTTTGACTGGAGACTCCATCCAATGGCCACGATTGTGTTTCACAAGCTGAAGAGAGTTTGAGCATCAAAACGCCCCGTTTCATTTAACTGAGTTGGATGGGCCTAAGACTTGCTTGCTTTCCACACCTCCGTTTGGGGCCCAATGAGAAACACAACGTGAAAACATTGCTATTTGGCACACGTTTTTTCCATTTTCCATTTGATTTTCTGAGTTGTTTTAATTTTGGTTTGGGCTTAAGTAGTTCTTGATACGCGCACCCCCCCTTTTGGCCCAAGTTTGGATTTCAACTGAATTAAATTGCTATTTGTCACGCGCCCTTATTAATTTTCCTTATTTCTTTTAATTTCATGTTTTTCATATAGTTCAGAAATAAATCCATAATAAATAGAAAAATTAATCTTTTTAAGCTAGATTTTTTCCCTGATTCCTTAGAATGTGTAGAATTTAATAGGATTAAAATTTCTTTAATTCATGCATTTTATATTTTAATTGCATTTTTGGCATTTTAAATGGTTTTTATTTTGATATGTTTGGTATGTCATTTTGCTGATTTTACTATGGATGATTGGTGATGAATTTTGAGTTTATTCTTTTGGGCTAGATAGCTTAGATATGTATGTCACCATAGTAATTTTCTCATATTTTTGTGAAAGAATTTTAGGCTAGTTTGAGCATTAAACATTAGGTGGTTTAGAATTAGGGTTTTAAGATGATACCTTTAGGTTTAGGGCAGAGTTTTAGGTCCAAATGGATGGATAACCCCCTGGTTTTTGTATGGCATGTTCATAAGAGGTTTAGGAACCCTTAGTAATTTTTGTAGGATTTTAAAATCCTTTTTTGGTATTTTAAGTAGAATTAGTTTTAAGACTAACTTCTAGGTGTTTCTGATGAACTAATTTGGCTAGTCTGATTCAATAGTTCCCCTTAGATTAGGGTGGTGTTGCTTTTGAGCTTGGATGATCATGAAGACCAATTGAAGGTGCTTTGGAGAGGTTGAATGAGCTTGGAGTTGAAGATTTCTCATCTGTTGGAGTGCTTGTCAGGAGCTTAGGAAAACTAGGGTTTAGGAAGAGCATCAGAGTAGTTCTACTTGTTTCTTCAAACATGGAGTATAGTTTTCATCTCCATTCAATCCAATGACATAAAGTCCTTTTAAATAAGTCACATCTCTCCTTAGGAGGGATGAATGTCATGCTTTAAGAGTAGAACTTTGAGGATGCCAGTCTCTCATAATGTTAAGTTCTCAGTGACTTCCCTTGGTTGTCATTGAGCTTCTTGACATTCCAACCTTGATCTTGTTGATTGATTCTCCCTTGGAGGTTCTTGTTGAAGCTTGGTAAAGGAAAAGATGAGGTAGCTTGTTGAAGCTAGGGTTTTGTTTGCTTGTTGAAGCTAGGAGCTTGTTGAGGTCAGGAGCTGGTTGAAGCTGTTTACTGGCTGGGGTTTGAGTTTGATTAAGCTGGTAGCTTGTTGAAGTTTGGTGTCTATTGAAGATGGAAAGTTTATTGAAGCTTGAAGATAGGAGTTATCCATGAAGATGAAGGTTGTTGCTGTCAACTTTTTTTGCTGGTTAATCATCTGTTGCTGTCAGAGCTGCTGTTGCTGTAGGGGATTGGTGTTGCTGCTTGGGCTGCCTTCTCTGTTGTGGCTGTTGGTTTTCTGTATTGTTTGTTGGCTTGTGTAGCTTGCCCCTAGGTTTGAGGTGAATGTTGATTCACTTTGCCTGTTGTTTTCCCAGGTTCGAGGTTGAGTGGGACTCCCTTGCCTTGCTTGTATTGCTGCATTGCATGCATTTTACTGTATTTGCTTGCTTTCTTTTCTGTTTATCCCCTAGGATCTCTGATTTCCTCTGTGCAGGAGGGAATTATGACAGACATTAGGATTCTTATCCATGCATGATAACATTAGGCTAGTTTCCTTTCAACCCTAGGCTTTTTAGAGCTTCTTTCTCTTTTCTCATCTCAAAACAATTCAAAAACACAGAAATAAGGATAACGCGTGCTGTACGTTACGAGCCTTAAGCTATTTGAGAAAAGGTTGCTGGAGGGTCACTCTTCAGTAATCTGGCTGCTTAGTATGGTACCCTTAGGGTGACATACGACGTAGTCACTCTCAGATCACAAGTCTTTAGTACAGTACAAGTTGCAAACAGACTAAAAAACACTTCTTTCGTAAAAGATTCAAAACAAACATCAAAGTGTCATTTTTGTCTGCTTGGACTCTCAATCAAGAAAAACCCTTTTTGAAGGTAATAAAAAACCCAGTCAGACAAGCTTGTGTCTTCCGTAGCCCGAACTACGTTTGCTCTGATCTTTCATGTCGTATGAAAGTACGTAGGCATAGGATGCAATATCCTAGCGAGCAACCTTCCCCTCCTTTCCCGTAGGTAGACGAACTACGTTGACTCTGATTTCTCATTCCATACGGGAATACGTAGGCATAAAGTGCGATACTTTGCCGAGTCATTCTCTTTTCTTTTTAACCCAGACCTGTAGAGTAGATAGAATAACAATACTTACTAGAAAACAAGCGTGGATCCCGTCGAGTACGGTGGACGTGAGGGGTGCTAATACCTTCCCCTTGTGTAATCGACTCCCAAATCCAGGAATTTGGTTGCGATGACCATTCCTTTCTCGTTTTGCGTTAGGTTTACTCTGAGCGTTTCCTTTCCCTCCGTTGGGATAAATAACGCACGATGGCGACTCTTCTGTCATAGCCGACGCCGATTTTCGCAGTAGCGACCATATCTGACGGGTTGATTATCTATCTACGCTAAAAGGTTGGTCTGAAAAGAAAAGAAAAAGTGACTCGGCAGAACACAACAGTTCTATGCCTACGTATTCCCGTCTGGAACGAGAAATTAGAGTCAACGTAGTTCGCCTAACTACGGGTGAAAAAGAGGGAAGGTTGCTCGCCGAGATATCGCATCTCGTGCCTATGTACTTTCGTCTGGTACGAAAGATCAGAGCAAACGTAGTTCGGGCTAACAAGACCACAGGTTGGTTCAAAAAAATTTACCTGAGTAGGGTTAACAAACGGTTCTAGCAGTTGGTGTATGCAGCTCGACCTTTGGAGACTTAGGCGTTTACCGTTTGCGGTAGAACCGAGAGTTAACAAAACTCTCCTTATGAAAATGGTTTCCAAGGATTAAAGGTCCCAACGGACAAAAAGAAGTTTGATCTTTGTTTTTGAAGTCTTTTAAAGAAGAAGTGTTTTGAGTTTTGTTTGTAACTCGTGTTGCACTAAAGACTTGGACTTAAGAGTGAATGCGTCGCATGTCACCCAAAGGGTACCACACTAAACACCCAAGCTATTGAAGAGAAACTCTCCAATAACCCTTTCTCAAGTTCTTAAGGCTCGTAGCGTACAACATGTGTCATCCTTTATTAAGTGTTTTAAAGATGTTTGAAGATGAGAAGAGAAAGGACGCACTAAAGGGGAACTAATCCAATTCTAAAATTGTCATGCAAAGTTGATCCTATGATTGAGGTTAGGAGGGAGCTATCTAATGTTATCATGCATGGTTAGAACCCTAATGTTCTATCATAACTTCTCTTGAACAAGAGAAGTTAGAGTCCTTAAGGGAACATGGCAAAGGAAAGCAACAACAAAAGAAATAATCTGTAAGAATAAAACGGTAAGCAAAATGCATGCAATGCAGCAAGACAAGCAGAAGGAGACAAACTCAACTTCTAGAGCACACAAGCAAAAGCAACACAACACACAGGCAAGGGAGACAAACTCAACCTTCAGCCAACAAGCAAAGCCAAACAGTAACAGACAAGCAGAGGGAGACAGACTCAACCTCTGATGCAAACAAGCAAAGGGAGACAAGCTCAACCTTTCAATGCACTTAGGCCTGAACCAACTACATGAAATCCTACTCTAATGCAACACACCAAACAAATAGTCATACAAATATAGTCAATCAGCAAACACAGCAAACAAAATAGCAAACCAGCAGAGCAACAACAAAGCCGTCTTCTAGCAGTAAAGCAGCCTAACAGTCTGTAGTTGTCTTCATGTCCAAGTTATCCATCAAGAGAAAAGAGAATAAGGCCTTCACCTTCAAGCTTCAACTTGTTCCATCAAGAGATGAGAATCAACACAAAGATTATTGCATGATGAGGGGAAGCGTGATGGAAACCAAGGGATTTCATCATGGCACTCAACCACTCATCTAAGATTGGTATCCTCAAAGGTTTTACCTTTTGTGGTAGGAATTTAGTCCTTCCAAAGGAGGGAATAGGCTCCCACAAAGGAACCTTGCATCATTGGATAGGAAATGGAGTGCAAACCAAAGCAAACCACAATTATGAAAAAGGAAGAAACTCCTAAAGGCTCTAAAAACCTAATTCTACAAGCTCTAAAAGCAACCCTCCAACGGGAACTAATGCACCAAATATAACCTTAAGATTCAATCAACAGAAGCATCAACATGCCTACTAAACCAACAAAAAAGATTTGGAAACTTATCATGAACTAATGGCCACTTTTGAAGTTCAACTATGGGAAGTACTATGTTAGAAGCAACCTAAACATAGCCTAGATGTAAAATCTATCTAAAATAGTAAATCAACTCCTAAAAATCTATAAAAGTTTCTAAGAGGTCCTAAAGGTATTAAGAACCTATGGTAAAAAATCCAAAGCTTAAATCAATGTTTAAGGGCACTAATGAAATTCTAAACCAAAAGGTGTCAAATGAAGGTTCAAGTGGGGAAAGCTCTAAAAACCTACTCCAAAACAGAACTTAGAATCATCTTAAAAATGTAAGAAAAATTATACAATATCCTACAATGTGTCAACATTCATCATGTAAAAAATCAGAAATTAAATCTAAGCATTGATATGGAAACAAAATTCTAGAAACTAACATGGCATTATTTCTATTCATGGAACAACACATAAAATAAAAATACAAAATTAATTGGAAAATGAATTAAAATTGCAATTAAAAAATATGACAATTTTCTAGACATGTTAAACTAGCTACAGAATTTTTCTCATGATTTTATGAAGCCATTTAATATTTTTTCGGAATTAAAATGGAACAGCCACCATACAGAAAATAAAAAAATGAAATTAAAATAAGAAAATGCAAGGGGGTGATGATAGTATGTGGTTCACGTGTTATTCATTGCAATGGGCCGCGAATGGGGTTTGGACAGCAATATGTACGTTGGGCCCAGCTGAGTTTAAGAACTCAGCACTTGTAAAGCCAAAACGCAGCGCTGCATGCACATGGTGACGGCCAATCGCGAAATGTAATCGTGGCCGTTGGATGATCATACAAGGTCAAGGCCAGGCGCAATCGGACGGACATCATCGTGTCTGGGATTTTCAAACGGAAACGAAGGGAAACCTCCCGCGGTGGTTCGCATGGTGGCCGGACTTGCTCCGGTCATCTTCTTCATTTCACCAACAATGGCACTTTCTCATTTCTTCACCAAAATTAGTTTTTCTTTAACCAAAACTGTGTATTTTTTCGTGTAGAATCCAAATATCCAATTTGTTTTCACTTTCCTCCATTAAAACTCAGAAATCCAGAACATCCAAGAATCACTCAAGAAAATTCAACTTTCACAAAACTCAAAATTTAAGATACTAATCTCTTCCTCTCACTTCCTACATCATGAATATCAAATTCTTTTCCATTTTCATCCACTAACAAGAGAGAAAATCAAACTACAACCTAGGGTGTCAATTCTTGAAGTTTCATGGAACTTAACCAAACTAATCCTAAAAGCTTCTACATACTCCAAGGATCATAATTATGTAAAAATGGCGCAATAACTCATCAAGAACAGAGCGTATGAATGAGAAATAAGAATCTTGTTCGGAGCTTCAATGGTGGAGTGTTCTTGCACGAATTTTTGATCAAAGTTGTTCGAAATCCTTCAATGATGCTTGGAGAAGCTTCTTGAATGATTAATTCCCTCTGAAATGACTTCAAAGTAGAAAATCAATTTTCACCTCTAACAAACTTTTTTCATGTGCTTCTTACCTCATTCAAGCTTTTCCAATCACCAACCTTGCTATGAATTCATCCAAAAACTTATATAGACTTGTTTTGGATACTTATTTGGCCCAATTGTGGCCCAATTCACTCAATTCAATTTTCCAATTTTTCTCACTTTTTCCTTTGTAATTTCCATGAACATGGTGTGTGGAAGCTTCCAATTTTGTTCATATTAGTTCCTTATGATGCAAGGAACATGTAGGGCTGAGATTAATCCCTTGGAAATGAATGGATGATTGATTTTGAATTTGTGACTTAAAGTTCAAGAAACCATAAATATCCCCATGTAAATGAATCCATTTCTGGTTTTGCCATTGTTCTTAAAATATTATTTGGACTCAAAAAATGCACCAACATGACATAAATTGATTTAATTGGCATTAAATCCAAACTAGGCCTTTTCAAACTTCTTTTCATGAAATTTTCTCCATACATTCTCATTTCCAAGCTATGTCAATGATCCCTTGAGGTTTGGTTGACCAAACAATACCATTTGGAGCAACTTTCAAGTTGGCAAGATTTCCATTTGAAGTGTGCAAAGTGGTGAAATTGACTTATAATGAAAATGACCTGTAATCTCACTTTCCCAAAATACCCTTGCCTTGCAAGCTCCATATCTTGAGTTATAAAAATCCAAATGAGGACTTCTAGTACTCTTTGGAAAGCTAAGATCATGAGGAACAACTTTCATGTTCACTTGAAGTTGAGGATAAATATCCTTCTAGCTCAAAAATGTCCTGGACGTTGGTTGACTTTCACAGATAAAATTTACATTCATCTGATGACCTGTAACTTGTCTGGATCATAACTTGAGTTCTATATATCCAATCAAGGACTTCTAGTACTCAAAATAAAGATAAGAACATGCTCTACAAGTTCCAGGTTGGTCAAAAGTTGAGATGAAACTTGTATCTTGAGATAAGTGGTCTTGAAGTCAGGCACTAAATAGATTTTACCCTGAGAACCCAAACTTAGCAACTCCTCACACTCTGAATTCTTCCTGAATTGATCTTGGAATAACACCTCATGCATCTCAACACAACCTTCCATGATCATAAAGACTTAGAAATGAGTCTTAATCTCCTTCAATTGCACAGTTGACTCAAGGTTGACCAAATGCAAACCCTAATTGCAACACCTTCAACCGTAACTTTCCACACTTGGCATAAACACTTGAATGAAATCTACCATGACCCTCAAGGCCTCCAATGAGCTTTAATGACAATCTACACTCCTAACCATGGGCTTATGATCCCCAGATGATCCTCAGATAGGCTCCTAGACAGGAGATGAACCACATTCACTTGCTTGCCTTTCTTCAAGGACTTAGACTTGCTTCTGATGATGATAACCACTTGATGACTTGAATATAATCTCTTGATTAGGCCTTGAACCTTTGATAACCTCAATTGGCTAAGCACACCTTTCCTGATCCCCTGTGAAATGCAACATGACTATGCAATGTGAATGCTAGGACAATGATATGCTAATGCAATGAAACATAAACCAGGTAAGAAAAAGGTTAGGCAAATTTTGGGGTACAACACCACTGAACCAGAAATAGAAAATTAGCTTTTAAAATCAGTTTTCAGCATCCAACAGCTTATCCAATCACTCATATGAACATGTTATCAATTAAGCACGAAATTAACATCAAATATCAATGATCAAACACCATGTAAACACAATCAACCACTGAAATAAAAAATCACCATGATCCAAATCATCAAAATGGATCGAAAAGCAGCAAAAGCCATGGATCTACATTTTGATTATTCAAATAAGCTTAAAACATAATTGGATATGGAATTACCAACCTTCTAAGCTAAGATTTTATTTGGTGAGTGTTGATTCACTTGAAATTAACATATCCAAGATAGAAATCCAAAGATTCTTCAAGATTTAAGAGTTTCCTTGTGGTAGAAATGAAGAACAAGCAAAATTGACTCAAAAAAGCACTTTCAATCTAGATTCCAAATTCAAATCTCAATTCAAATGAAAATCGAATGGTGAATTAAAGATAATGGAGATGAATGATGGAGGTTTAGCTCTAGAATTCAATGGTTCCAATGAAGAATCAATAAACTCAAGTGAAAGAGCTTTAATGGAGGTTTTGGGAGTGAAAAAGTAGAGAGAAAATTGAGAGCAAATTCTCAAGAATGAATGTGAAATCTGAAAATGAAGGTTAATTGTGTGAGGTTTGGAGAAAACTCACTTAAATAAGCTCTAAGTTTGGAATCAAAATGTAGTTTTGAATGTGGGTTAGTATTTGGAATGGAAATTAGAAGGGGAATTAGGAATGGAGTGTTTTGAAATTTGGGGGGAAATGGTAAAATTGGAAACAATTCTAGATCCTTCCAATGATGATTGTAACACCCATTTTAATTATTTAGTCTTTTTGGTGTTATTTTATTTTGGTGTGTCCTTATGTGGAGGTGTGTCTGAGCGTGTTGATGGGTGTCCTTAATTTATAGAGATCATTTAATAAACCATGGAGTTTAATATTAATATAATATAATTAATAATGATAATAATTTAATAACTAATAGTAATATTGTTATTCTATTATTATTATTATTATTATTATTATTATTATTTGTATTATTATTAGATTAAGTAAAGGAAATATAATGGAAAGAAGGAGAATAGAAAAGGGAAGGGAAAGTGGAAATAGAGGGGAAAGGAAAGGAAAAAGGGAAGAGAGAAAGATTAAGGAGGAAGATCAAGGAGAAAGAGAGAGACAAGGCTAGGGCTATCAAATTCTTTAAGATTCTTCGTCAGCCTGATCAATTAATCGAGGTAAGGGTGTGAAACTTGTGATTCTGTCCATGCATGTGAATATGTAGAGATTGTTTGGATGGTTTGGGTGATTTTGTGTAGTTTACCATTTTAGGTCAAAAATGATTTAATCGGTAGAGTTGATGTTTTATCGGGTAAAATTTGGAATAAGTCGTGTAGTTTAGTCGTAGAAGGTTAGGCTAAGACTACAGGGACTGGTTTGGTGAGAATCGGATGATTTATGAGCTTTTGATGATTTTTGAACAGTTGGGGTTTTTGAGTATCGCAAAACTCGCTAGGCGAGCAGCTAGCGAGTGAGGTAGCGAGGGCTCGCTAAGGCTTCGCTAAGTGAGTTGGGTGGCGAACACTTCCAGTAGCCACTGTCTGCCTTCGCTAGCGAGTTCTCTAGGCGACTGAGGCAGCGAGCGTTGCGAGTGGGCCAGCGAGCATGACAGCAAATTATTTTATTTTTGATGTTTCCCTCCAATGTTGATGTTTCGATATATAACGTATAACTTGTGTGTTGTATTATAATATGTTGTGGGTAGCCGTATGGCATGAATCCTAGATTGTAAATTGTAAAGTGTGAAATGTAGCCTTTTGACAAATTGATCCCTTTGGTCATGATGGGTATGGATATGGTGTTTAATGGTGAAGAGTGTATACTTGGTGTTAAGATGTGAATTCCTAATATTTTATGTAATTATTATAATTGATTGGTGTTATATATATATATATATATATATATATATATATATATATATATATATATATATATATATATATATATATATATATATATATATATATATATATATATATATATATATATATATATATATATATATATATATATATATATATATATATATATATATATATTGTATGGTGATGTGATCAGGAGGATCGTGTGCACTTAGTGTGCTTGAATTTATTGGTTGTGTATGGTGATGTGATCAGGAGGATCGTGTGCACTTAGTGTGCTTGAGTTTATTTGTTGTGCATATGGTGTCGTGCATATCATGGTGTCTTGGTGGGATGAATCGTTGCTCAAGAGGAGTGTATGCGATTCACCCGTACTCCTTTGTGGAGAATGGTGGGATGGATTGTTGCTCAGGAGGAGTGTATGTGATCCATTTGTACTCCTTTGTGGAGGATGGTGGGATGAATCGTTGCTCAGGAGGAGCGTATGCGATTCACCCGTATTCCTTTGTGGAGAATAGTGGGATGGATCGTTGCTCAGGAGGAGTGTATGCGATCCATCCGTACTCCTTTGTAGAGGATGGTGGGATGAATCGTTGCTCAGGAAGAGTGTATGTGATTCATCTGTACCGCATGCATGGTGTTGAGTTGCATGTTTGCATTATTGCATGTTGTGTTTGATGTTTGGACAGTAGGTCGTGATTGATGCCTGTTGGGTGATATTTAATATAATTACTACTTTTGATCATGTATCTTATTACTGATAATTTTTATCATGTTTTTCACCCCTTTGTTGTTGTGGTGGTCTGTGCTTCTTCGGAAGTACAGACAATCCAGGTACATAGCGAGCTTGGATAGTGGTATGCAGGTCGAGTCTTAGGATGCTCTGATACGTAACACGGGACTTGGGTGTTTACTTTTATTATGTTGGATTTGTTTTATTTCTGTGATGTGTCATATTTTGGTGAACCTTGTTAATGAATGACTTTATGTAATTTGGCAGATGGCCGAGAATGTTGAATTAATGACTATTTCCGCTGTTTATTTTTGAAAAACAACTAATGATGATTTATGTTGAACTATTTGATGTGACATCCCACTTGTGAGGGGAAACTCTGATGTTTACTTGAATTAATTGTATTTTATTTTAATTTTGGGAAGTGGGGTGTTACAATTGGTATCAGAGTAGGTCGAATCATCCAGCCAGTGTAGTAGTTGAGTCTGTCCTTAGGATAGAGATTGTGTACCTTTGAACCTGGTGTTGTTTTGTTAAGAAGTATGGCAAGAAAGAATGATGTTGCTTTGGCTGCAGCTATGCAAGCGTTGGCGCAGGTGGTTGCTAATCAGAACCAAGCTGCGGGTGCGCAATTCCGAGATTTGGCAAAATTTCGGAGTAACAAGCCACCGACGTTTGAAGGAGGAATTTTGGATCTTGAAGCTGCACAAAAGTGGCTGAAGGCAATTGAGAAAATTTTCAAAACAATGGGTTGTAGTGATGAGCAAAAAGTGAAATTTGGTACTCACATGCTGGAAGGTGAAGCTGAGGCTTTGTGGGACAATAGTCGCCAGAGATTGGAGACTGCGGGAACTACAATTACTTGGGGTGTGGTTCGAACTGGTTTTCTGGAAAAGTATTTTCCGGAAGATATACGAAGTGCTAAGGAGATAGAATTTTTGGAGATGAAGCAGGGTAATCTGACTGTAGAAGAGTATGCAGCGAAATTTGAAGAGCTGGTGCAGTATTGTCCTCATTACAATACTGAGACGGCAATGACCTCCAAGTGTTTGAAGTTTGAGAATGAGTTGGCGGTGGTGAATGAATTTCTCGAAGTGTTCCCTGATGATATTACAGAATTACCTCCGACGAGAGAAGTTGAATTTAGCATTGATCTTGTTCCTGGTACGAGACCTATATCTATGGTGTCGTACAGGATGTGGACAGTGGAATTGGTTGAATTGAAATCTTAGATTGGAGAATTGTTGGATAGAAAGTTTATCAGACCGAGTGTGTCACCGTGGGGAGCTCCAATGTTGTTGGTAAAGAAGAAGGATGGTAGTATGCGTTTGTGCATCGATTATCGTCAGTTGAATAAAGTGACCATTAAGAATAAATATCCTCTTCCAAGGATTGATGATTTGATGGATCAGTTGGTGGGAGCTCGTGTGTTCAGTAAAATTGACTTGAGGCCGGGTTACCATCAGATCAGAGTGAAAGAAGGTGATATTCAGAAGACGGCATTCAGAACTCGTTATCGACATTACGAATATGTTGTAATGCCTTTTGGAGTGTCTAATGCGCCAGGAGTGTTTATGGAGTATATGAACCGAATCTTCCATTCTTATTTGGATCAGTTTATTGTTGTGTTTATTGACGATATATTGATTTATTCTAAGTCTGATGAAGAGCATGCAGGACATTTAAGAATTGCTTTGCAGGTGTTGAAAGATAATAAGTTATTTGCTAAACTATCAAAGTGTGAGTTCTGGATGAAGACGGTGAGTTTCTTGGGGCAGGTAATATCTGGTGATGGTGTAATGGTGGACCTGTCGCTACTGCGAAAATCAGCGTCGGCTATGACAGAAGAGTCGCCACTGTGCGTTATTCATCCCACAGGAGGGAAAGGAAACGCTCGAAGTAAACCTAACGCAAAACGGGAAAGGAATGGTCGTCGCAACCAAATCCTGGATTCGGGAGTCGATTACGCAAGGGGAAGGTATTAGCACCCCTCACGTCCGCCGTACTCGACGGGATCCACGCTTGTTTTCTAGTACGGATTGTTATTCTATCTACTCTATAGGTCTGGGGTTAAAAAGAAAAGAAAATTACTCGGCAAAGTATCACACTTTATGCCTACGTATTCCCGTCTGGAACGGGAAATTATAGTCAACGTAGTTCGCCTACCTATGGAAAGGGAGGGGAAGGTTGCTCGCTAGGATACGGCATCTTATGCCTACGTACTTTCATACAACATGAAAGATCATAGCAAACGTAGTTCGGGCCACGTACGACACAGACCTGTCTGTTTATCTTTTATTACCTTCAAAAAGGGTTTTCTTCTGGTTAAGAGTCCAAGCGGACAAAAATGACGTTTTGATTGGTTTTCAGTCTTTTACGCAAGAACTGTTTTTTATTGTGTTTGAAACATTATTGTGTTTTTGATTGTTTTGAGATGAGAAGAGAAACGATGCTCTAAAAACCTAGGGTTAAAAAGGGGGAGCAAAACTACCCTAATGTTATCATGCATGGGTTAACACCTAAAGTCTGTCATATTTCTCTCTTGCACAGAGAAAAATAGAGATCCTAGGGGATAAACAGAAAAGAAACAGCAGATATACAGTAAACAGTAAAATGCATGAGATGCAGCAATACAACCGAGGCAAAGGAGTCCCACTCAACCTCGAACCTGGGAAAACAATAGGCAAAGTGAAACAACTTCACTTCAAACCTAAGGGGCAAGCTACACAAGCCAACAACCAATACAGAAAAATAAATGAAACCCAACACCAGCTCTGATAGCAACACCATCTCCTACAGTAAGCAGCTCAAACAGCAACATCTCTGACAACTACAGTTGGTTAACAGCAAAGGGTTGACAGCATCAACTTCAAGCAAGACCCCCTCTTCACTCTTCAATGATCCCCAAGCTTTATATAAGCTCCTGTCTTCAAAAGGAACCCCAGCTTTAGCAAGCATGAACCTCAACCAGTAGACAACTTCAAACAGCAAACAACTTCAAAAAGCAGCAAAACCCTAGCTTCAACAAATATCTAGCTTTGACAGGCACAAGCTTCATCTTTATCAATCTTCAATGCACTTCTTATCTTCAATGGGCTTATATCTTCAAGGCAAGCACTCACAGGAGAGAATCACTTAACAGATTAAGTTGAAATGCTAAACAACTTATTGACAACCAAAGGAAGCCTATAAGTGTTTAACATTATAAGAGAAAGGTTCCCTCAAAGTTCTACTTCCAAAATAAACCACTTATCCCTCCAAAGGAGGGATGTGAATATCTTAGAAGGACTTTTTGTCATAGGGAGGAATAGAAGCACAAGATGCTTTCTATGTTTGTAAGAAGAAATCAGTCTAATCTAAAGCTCTCCCTATTTCTCCTATATCCTAAGCCTTCACAAACCACCTTCAAGGAGAGGAATTTTCATGCATCAAACTCTATCCCTTGTCTTTAATCATCATCCAAGGTCTTCATTAGCTCCAACAAGCTAAGCCCAAGCCCAACACCCAATTGAAATAACCCAAACCAAGCAAACAAGCAAATTGCCCAAGAGGGAAAACACACAATCACCACTCAAATTGCAAAAATCAAGTAAAATAGTAATACTCACTATAAAATCCTAGATTAATTTCTAAGGGAACCTAACTATATACCCTATACCCCACATAAACCCCAAGGCCTAAATCAAACCCTAAGTCTCCAAACTATGCCCTAAACTACACCTAAGTGTTGTGAAGCCCTAATTATGATACCTCTCCTATCTACCTCTCAAATTAATCTAAGTTTTAGTCACAAAAATATGACAAAATTCCTAAGGGTACATGCTTCCCTAATCTAATTAACCTCAGAAGAATCAATCAAAAATCATGCCCCAATCTCTCATACTAAATTCAGAAAAATTAAGTATCAACAAAATGTAAAATAAAAGCAATAATATTGTAAAATATACCAAAAAATATAAAATGCATGAAATTAGTATTTTTATTGTTTCACAATTTTCTATAGGTCCTAAGGGAACTAGGGAAAAAAATACCATCCTAAAATGATTATTTTTCAATTTGATATGAATTATTTACTAACCTATATGCAAACATGAAAAATAAAAGAAAATCACCTAAAAAAGACAAACTGGCGTGGCGAATAGCAATTACATCTAGTTCAAAAATGATGTTGGGCTCAGGAGGGGGTGCGATTATCAAGCGTGCTGCTAGGCCCAAACCACTTCAGAAAACACTTGGAAAATGGATGGAAATTGATAAAGGTGGTGGCGAATAACAACTATTTCGCCTGTTATATTCCATTGGGCCTAAGGGAGGGGTGTGATTAGTAAAGTCCTCTGAGCCCAAGATCAGAATTCTCACACGGAGAGGGAGGTATGATGGGGGAAAACGGAGGAATGCTTAGCAAAACACAATGGGCCTAAGGCCCGAGTCCAACATCCATTCAATACTCTCAGCATCTAAAACCTAATCCACTAAACTCTCCACCTACTGTTCATCATCATCCCCAAACCCTAACGGCGCAACCTCACTCTCTCACATCCTCTCCCTGATTCTCTCAAACCACAAAATTCTCACCCAGATCCAACACCAACTACACCGTTTCAACCTATCAGCTCAGATCATTTTCTCTAACCTAATCTTGTTTCAACAAACTAACACTCCACCTAACCTAGTTTTTTCAGCTAACAACAACCCATTAACAAGTTAACGCAGTTCAAAGCAAAACCTGGAGGCGTTCTGAAGATGACGTCGATTTCTGGACGCAACTGATGAAGATGGCGAGACTCAAGATGCGTGAAGATCTGCAAATCTTGAAGCTGGACGATGAGGATCTGGAGATTTGATGAACGTTGTTGGAGATCTCCGTTGAAGATTCGAAGATTTGCAAAGATCTTAACAAGAACTGAAGTTTGGAGTACTCCTGATGAATTTCTGGGCGAAGACTCTTGAAGATTGATGAAGTTCTAGGCGAATCTGGAAAAAATGATGAACTGGATGAAGATCAACGACTTGCTGATGAATGTTCTTGGCGTTTCTGGAAAAAAAACGATGAACTGGATGAATCTTGATGAATTTCGTAGGGGTGTTAATGAACACACGGTGAGAGTTGATGAAGATCTGCGGTGGTTTCTGGACGAAATGCAGTTTTCCAGTGAGTGTTTGATGTTTCCGGCGAGTTGCTGATGAAGATCAGTCATTGAGGATGATGAAGTTTGGATGAGCTTCTTGGAGAATTGCAGTTTCTGGTGGTGGTTGGTTTTCCGGCGACAGTTAGGGCGTCTCTGGTGGCGGCTGCATGGCCGGCGGCGAGGTGGGGTGAGTGGATTCAGAAGAGGGCGCGTGGCACTGAGTGTGGGTCAGAGAGGGACACGTGGGGAGAGAAGAAAGATAGTGGAATGTTGAGCTGGCAAAATTTTGTGAAGTGGAGGAGAGAGAAAGAAACGTGTGGCACACCTTATATAGGACACATGGCAGCAATTGGGCCCACGAAATTTGGACCTCTGGCCCACTATGGCCTAAACTCATACTTAATTGGACTTAATTAAATGCTAATGATTTGGATTAATCCTGAATTAAAACTAAATACTCTATAATAACTATTAAAGCCTAATTAAAAAATCAAAACAAAATTAATTACAAAAAACCCTAATCAAATCTTCTAATTAATCCTAATTAACAAACAAAAAAAAGATTAAACTCTAATTAATCTCCATGAATTAATCCTAAAAGAAACATTGACTCCAATTAACTCTATAAAAACCAATTAAAACCTACTTAATATCTAAACATGAAATCTATTTAAAACTACTAAAAAAAGGAAATATCTATTTAAAATTCTATCCAATTAAAAAAAACTCTATTAAATCTATATCTAAAATACTATATTAAAACCTATTTAATATCTAAACTATTCTATTTCTATATTAAAACTAATATCTACTAAAATTCTATTAAAAAACTATTATTCTATATTAATTCTATTAAAAGAAAAATATTAAAAAAACCTATTTAATATCTAAAAAACTCAAATAGCTATTAAAAAAACTATTAAAATCCATTAAAATCTAGAAAATAAAAAGAAAAATTCTAAAAATGCCAGGAAGCCGATTAAATCGATTAGAGAATAATTGCACAACCATAGCGAAAACCGGGCACCGAGATGGCCTGAAAACACAGGGAACGAGCACCAATTCTCAACACAAATCCTCGTATTGGCCTGAAAGGTCTGAAGCGCCAGGGGAGGCTATAATCCCGATAAAATCAGCCTGACTGAGAAAATGCAATGTATGCGGTATGCGAATGCGAATGCAAAATGCGTCGAAACATAAACCAGATATGGGAACCGGTTGGTCAAATTTTGGGGTGCAACAGGACCCATCGAAAGTGAGTGCAGTGTTGCAATGGGAACCGCCGAAGACAGCGACGAAAATTAGAAGCTTTTTGGGATTGGCAGGATATTACCGAAGGTTTATTGAAGGGTTTTCTAATTTGGCGTTCCCATTGACTCAGTTGACAAGGAAGGATCAAGTTTTTGTGTGGGATGATGCTTGTGAAGAAAGCTTTGAGGAACTGAAAAAGAGATTGACTACGGCACCGGTGTTAATATTGCCAAATCCGAGTGAACCTTTTGTGGTGTACTGTGATGTGTCTAGATGGGATTAGGCGGAGTTCTTATGTAGAATGGTAAGGTAGTGGCGTATTCTTCGCGGCAACTGAGGGTGCATGAAAGGAATTACCCTACCCATGACCTTGAATCGGCTGCGATAGTTTTCGTGTTAAAGATCTGGAGGCACTATTTGTATGGTTTGAGATTTGAGGTGTTCAGTGACCATAAAAGTTTGAAGTATCTGTTCGATCAGAAGGAACTAAATATGAGACAGAGAAGATGGTTGGAATTCTTGAAGGATTACAATTTCAGCTTTAGTTATCATCCAGGAAAGGCGAATGTAGTAGCTGATGCTTTGAGCAGAAAGACAATTCATATGTCGGCTTTGATGGTAAAAGAAATGAAACTAATTGAGCAGTTCAGAGATTTGAGCATGGTTTGTGAAATTACGGCAGGTGGTGTGATGTTGGGTAAGTTACAAGTGAACAATGATTTCTTGGATATGATTAGAGAAAATCAAAAGTTAGATGTTAAGTTAGTGGATTTGATGCCTGGAGTAGGAAGTGACTCCGATAGTGATTTTGAGTTGGATAGTACAGGTGTGTTGAGATTCAGAGGCAGGATTTGTGTGCCGGATAATGATGAACTGAAAAAGTCAATTCTGAATAAAGGACATCGTAGTAGTTTGAGTATCTATTCGGGAGCTACAAAGATGTACCACGATTTAAAGAAGTTATTTTGGTGGTCCGATATGAAAAGAGATATAGCTCAATTTGTTTACGCTTGTTTGATATGTCAGAAGTCAAAAGTGGAACATCAGAGACCTTCTAGATTAATGCAACCGTTAGAAGTTCCGGTTTGGAAATGGGATTGTATAGCCATAGATTTTGTTACGGGTTTGCTGAATACGGCGAGAGGATTTGATGCTATTTGGGTTATTGTGGATCGACTTACGAAGTCTGCACATTTTGTACCGATTAATATTAGTTTTCCGTTGGTGAAGTTGGCAGAGATTTATATTCAGGCAATTGTCAAGCTAGATGGTGTTCCGTCGAGTATCGTGTCAGATAGAGATCCGAGGTTTACTTCAAAATTTTGGAGGAGTTTACAGGAAGCTTTGAGTACTAAGTTGAAGCTGAGTTCAGCTTACCATCCGCAAACCGATGGTCAGTCAGAGAGGACTATTCAGACGCTGGAGGATTTGCTAAGAGCTTGTGTGTTGGAAAAGGGTGGTGCATGGGATACTCATTTAATGTTGATCGAGTTCACATACAACAACAGTTACCATTCTAGTATCGGGATGGCACCGTTTGAGGCTTTATATGGTAGAAGGTGCAGAACTCCCATGTGTTGGTATGAGACAGGTGAGAATATGGTATTGGGACCAGACATTATGCAGCAAACTACTGAGACAATTCAGATGATTCGTGAGAAGATGAAAGCGTCTCAGAGTAGGCAGAAGAGTTATCATGATAACCGAAGAAAAGAACTAGAATTCAGTGAAGGTGATCATGTGTTCCTAAGAGTTAACCCAGTGACTGGTGTGGGTCGTGCATTGAAGTCCAAGTAGCTGGATCCTAAGTTTATTGGACTGTATCAGATTTTACAGAGAATTGGTGTTGTGGCTTATAGGGTGGCGTTGCCACCTGAACTGTCGAATTTGCATGACATGTTTCATGTGTCGCAACTTCGAAAGTATGTCTCGAATCCGTCGCATGTGATTCAGAGAGATGAAGTTCAAGTCCGATAAAATCTTACTGTTGAGACGATGTCGTTGAGGATCGAAGATCGTAAGATGAAGCAACTCCGAGGGAAGGAGATACCTTTGGTGAGAGTGGTTTGGGGAGGTGCTGCAGGACGTAGTGTGACCTGGGAATTGGAAAGCAGGATGCGGGAAGCGTATCCGGAATTGTTTCCATCAGGTAATTTTCGAGGACGAAAATAATTAAAGTGAGGGAGAGTTGTAACACCCATTTTAATTATTTAGTCTTTTTGGTGTTATTTTATTTTGGTGTGTCCTTATGTGGAGGTGTGTCTGAGCGCGTTGGTGGGTGTCCTTAATTTATAGAGATCATTTAATAAACTATGGAGTTTAATATTAATATAATATAATTAATAATGATAATAATTTAATAACTAATAGTAATATTGTTATTCTATTATTATTATTATTTGTATTATTATTAGATTAAGTAAAGGAAATATAATGGAAAGAAGGAGAATAGAAAAGGGAAGGGAAAGTGGAAATAGAGGGGAAAGGAAAGGAAAAAGGGAAGAGAGAAAGATTAAGGAGGAAGATCAAGGAGAAAGAGAGAGACAAGGCTAGGGCTGTCAAATTCTTCAAGATTCTTCGTCAGTCTGATCAATTAGTCGAGGTAAGGGTGTGAAACTTGTGATTTTGTCCATGCATGTGAATATGTAGGGATTGTTTGGATGGTTTGGGTAATTTTGTGTAGTTTACCATTTTAGGTCGAAAATGATTTAATCGGTAGAGTTGATGTTTTATTGGGTAAAATCTGGAATAAAACATGTAGTTTAGTCGTAGAAGGTTAGGCTAAGACTACAGGGACTGGTTTGGTGAGAATCAGATGATTTATGAGCTTCTTGATGATTTTTGGACAGTTGGGGTTTTTGAGTATCGCAGAACTCGCTAGGCGAGCAGCTAGCGAGTGAGGTAGCGAGGGCTCGCTAAGCGAGTTGGGTGGCGAACACTTCCAGTAGCCACTGTCTGCCTTCGCTAGTGAGTTCGCTAGGCGAGTGAGGCAGCGAGCATTCGCTGAGGCCTCGCTAGGAAAGTGGGCCAGCGAGCATGGCAACAACTTGTTTTATTTTTTATGTTTCCCTCCAATGTTGATGTTTCAATATATAACGTATAACTTGTGTGCTGTATTATAATATATTGTGGGTAGCCGTATGGCGTGAATCCTATATTGTGAATTGTAAAGTGTGAAATGTAGCCTTTTGACAAATTGATCTCTTTGGTCATGATGGGTATGGATATGGTGTTTAATGGTGAAGAGTGTATACTTGGTGTTAAGATGTGAATTCCTAATATTTTATGTAATTATTATAACTGATTGGTGTTATATATATATATATATATATATATATATATATATATATATATATATATATATATATATATATATATATATATATATATATATATATATATATATATATATATATATATATATATATATATATATATATATATATATATATATATATATATATATATATATATATATATATATATATATATATATATATATATATATATATATATATATATATATATATATATATATATATATATATATATATATATATATATATATATATATATGTTGTATGGTGATGTGATCAGGAGGATCGTGTGCACTTAGTGTGCTTGAATTTATTGGTTGTGTATGGTGATGTGATCAGGAGGATCGTGTGCACTTAGTGTGCTTGAGTTTATTTGTTGTGCATATGGTGTCGTGCATATCATGGTGTCTTGGTGGGATGAATCGCTGCTCAGGAGGAGTGTATGCAATTCACCCGTACTCCTTTGTGGAGAATGGTGGGATGGATCGTTGCTCAGGAGGAGTGTATGCGATCCATCCGTACTCCTTTATGGAGGATGGTGGGATGAATCGTTGCTCAGGAGGAGTATATGCGATTCACTCGTACTCCTTTGTGGAGAATGGTGGGGTGGATCGTTACTCAGGAGGAGTGTATGCGATCCATCCGTACTCCTTTGTAGAGGATGGTGGGATGAATCGTTGCTCAGGATGAGTGTATGCGATTCATCCGTACCGCACACATGGTGTTGAGTTGCATGTTTGCATTATTGCATGTTGTGTTTGATGTTTGCACAGTAGGTTGTGATTGATGCCTGTTGGGTGATATTTAATATAATTACTACTTTTGATCATGTATCTTATTACTGATAATTTTTATCATGTTTCTCACCCCTTTGTTGTTGTGGTGGTCTGTGCTTCTTCGGAAGTACAGATAATCCAGGTACATAGCGAGCTTGGATAGTGGTGTGCAGGTCGAGTCTTAGGATGCTCTGATACGTAACACGAGACTTGGGTGTTTACTTTTATTATGTTGGATTTGTTTTACTCCTGTGACGTATCATATTTTGGTGAACCTTGTTAATGAATGACTTTATGTAATTTGGCGGATGGCCGAGAATGTTGAATTAATGATTATTTCTGCTGTTTATTTTGAAAACCAACTAATGAAGATTTATGGTGTACTATTTGATGTGACATCCCACTTGTGAGGGGAAACTCTGATGTTTACTTGAATTAATTGTATTTTATTTTAATTTTGGGAAGTGGGGTGTTACAATGATCATGTGAAATCAATGGTTGAAAATGATTGAAAAATTGCAATGCTGAAAATTTGACTTCCTTGGCAAATTTCGCTTGAAGTAACCGGTTACCCTATATGTGGTAACCGGTTACCACATTCAAAAAATGCACAGTTTGGCGCCAAATGGAGGGAATCCTGTATAATCACCCGTTGCCACCTGTTCTAAACTCTATTAAGCCTCTGAAATATGACCCTGGATATTATGATTGTGAGAATGTTTGAGGTAGCCTGTACACCGTCTCTTGAGCTGAAAATAACTCGTTGAATAAAATAAAGTCGACTGCTCGATTACTGGGTAAAATAAATGTTGGAGCCTTTGATACTCATTGTTTGAACTCTTGCAACAAAAGAGAACCGTGATCCACAAAAATACCTTGATCCTATGTCTCGAGAGCCAATGCTATGATATGCAAAAATGCAGAGAAACAAAAACCAGTAAACCAAAAAACGATAAGGCAAATTTTGGGGTGCTTCAAAGGGTCCTAGGGTTAAACAAGTGAAACAAGGAAAGAGAATTCATTTTGTACGACCATAACATTTGAGAAGAACCGAAGTGAGGCTAGGGTTCACAGAGAACTAAGAAGAGAACTCGGTAGAACGCAAAAGAAGAGAGTCAATCGCTATGAATCGAGGTAAGGGGTGTAATCCTGGTTTATTATGATCGATAGATGGTTAAGATAGATGTAGGTTTTGTCTTGTATGATGAATTGGTAAAAGTATGATGAAAAGTATGGCGAAATTGTTGATGTTTATTTGTTGCAATGTTGATCCTTGACGAATTGGTGCAATGGTTATGAATTGTTGTTAATCTTTGATACTATACCATAATGAGTGATTTTAGAACGATTAGATAGCAGAAAAATGATATAATTATGAATCTATGCTTGAGAAATTGATGAATAATATTTGTTTAAACCCCTCGAATGATGTGTTATATGTTATGATATGTTTTGGGGTTGTTGGAGGACAAAATGTGGGGTTCGGGTTTGTTGCAAGGCTGAAAAATATGAGAGATCGCACAAAATCGTGAGAAAATGGGGGTTTTCTGAGCTCTCCTACAGGTGGCCGTAGCAGCCCCCTGGATTGTGGCACCAGAAACATGCCCAAAGTGAGTTTTTGGTGAAGGGGTGCTACGGGCCGTAGCCTCTTCTACGGCCCGTAGTAGGTCCCTAGAATTGGCACTGCAAAATCGTTTTACCATAACTTTGTAACCGTAAGTCCAAATCGAGTTTCGTTTGAAGCGTTGGAAAGCTAAGGCAAATTACTATCAAATGAAATTACTTCTAGAGGGTGATCATGATAATTATTTGATACTTTTGATAGTTGAAAGAAATATTGAACTTGAAACTTGTTTATCTTCCGATGATTTTTGTTATATCTTTTTAACCGTGTATTTAATTGACGAGTCATTTGAAGTGTTAGAAAGATAATGCTCAAAGATATAACCTATTATTAATAAGTGAAATGTTTAAATATTATTTCTATGTATTGATGAAGTGTTAGTTTACATGTTCGGATAATGAATCGTTGTATTGTTGTGCTAATATTATGTGATAATTATGTTGCTATGTTGATACTATTATGATGATGTTGTTGAGGTGTTAAATTGATAAAGTTTGATGTTGTTGTTATGATGAAGTTTAATGTTGTTGTTATGATGTGATGTTGCTAAGATGTTTATGTTGGTGATGTTGCTATGATGATTGAAATTGATGATGTGCGTGTTTAATATGTATACATGATATGTGATGTTGATTATATGATGAATACGTGAATGGTGATGCAATTGAATAGCCGTGGTCGAATTATTAATGTTGTAGTGCATCATGCATTCATAGCATTATGGACGTTGGTCCGCGCGTGTTATTTGGACGTTGGTCTGCCTGTGTTGTTTGGATGTTGGTCCGCTTATGTTAAGCCTCAATCCCATTGTGCAGATTGGGTGCGTTTATGTTGTGCTCTGGTTCCAAGATGGAATTGATCCTATGGTGGGGATATTTGGAGGGTGATGAACTAGGTGATCATAAATAATTTGCTAGCACATGCATTGAGTCATGTTGTGCATTAACATTCTATGTGGAATTTGTATGCGTTTTGTTGATGAAATGTGATATGATGATATTTGAGACTATGTGATTATATGATGCTTTATGATAAAAGATGTATAAGTGTTATTATGGCGTGTAGGTGTGAGTATGATTTGTTTATAAATGATTATGTGTTAATATGATGATGATGTTACTACTAAGTCTTTTCCTTATATCTTTTATAATGAATTGTGATTACTCACCCTGCCTATTTGAATGTTGTCTCTACGTGGGTAACATTCGGATACTCTGGAGTAGCTTGTAGAAGCGTTGAAGATAGCTTTAGAGTATTTTATTAGTTTTTGTTAATTAAAAGGTGTCTTGCTCTGATATGTAACATCGGGTTGGCAACACTAGTTATGCAAATGTTGTGTTTCCTTGACTAACATATTTTATGAGGATTTGAAGATGTCGAACTATTGTAATTCCAAATTAGATGGGACTAAAATTATTATGAGTTTTTTTATTGAGGAGTTATTATGACGATGATTTCACTGTGATGTTTTTCTTGTTAAAAGATGTGTTGATCTATAATAAGTTGTTATTTCTACATGATGTAACCCGTGTTACGGGGCAGGATGATAATTATGATGTTTCTATGAAGTGTGACACCCTTGAGTGGTGATTTTATTTTATTTAATTCCCATATGTTACAAGAAATATATGTTGGGTTAGAAGGGTGTTACAAATGAAACTTGACAAGATGTTACTAAGTATTTCACCGATCTTTTTAAAGAAACAAATGTTGATAGACTATTTATTGATGGTTTTGTTCCCTTTTGGAAGGAGATAGTATTGCTCTGAACATACCCTTTATTCTTTAAAATCTAGACAATGCTATGTCTTAGTGTGAGGGTAAGAAAAGCCCAAGTCCAAGTGATTTCAGTTTCTCCTTTCTTAAAAGATTCTGGAATTTACTTAGGGAAGATCTAGGGATTGTATTTGATTAATTTCATCGTTTCACATCTCTACCTTATAATTTTGCATCTTATTTTATTACTCTAATCCCTAAAATTAATTCTCCTTATTAGTTAGAAGATTTAGGCTTATTTATTTGGTGGGGGTGGGGGGGTCTTTATGTAAGTTAGTGGCTAAAGTGTTAGCTGATAGACTTAGGTTGGTGATGGATAACTTTATTCCCCTAAAAAATAGGTATCCCTTAAATTTAGAATGTTGGTAGATGGAGTGGTGGTTGTAAAGGAGGAGGTTGAACTTTCCAAAAGAACAAATAAAATGTGTCTTATTTTTAAGGTGTATTTTGAGAAATAATATGATTTAGCTAGTTGAAATTTTAAGGATTGTATGCTTATCAGATTTGGGTTTAATGAGAAGTGAAGGTCTTGGATTAGAACTTGTGCATTTTCTAGTAATCTAACAGTTTTGGTTAATAGGTGTCCAACCCAGGATATTAGCTTCCAAAGGATTTTGAAACAAGGGGACCCTATAGCTCCTTTTGTATTGCTTCTTGTGGTTGATGGGCTTATCGACTTAGTTTCTAAGGTTGTAGAGCTTTTTGGAATGTTTTATGGGTTAGAGGTAAGATCCTATAATTTGGTGGTTTTCCGTATTCAATATGAAAATTATACCCTCATTTTGGTGGTCCATATTGTTAAGAACTTGTGGAGTACTAAGGAAACCCTAAGGGGTTTTGAGATGGCTTCTGGTCATTTTTTTCAATAGTAGTCTTATAAGGGTTAATGTCGACCCTATCTTTTTAGACTTTGCAAGTGTTTTCCTTCACTATAGGATTGAGACCCTCATGTTTAAGTATCTAGGATTGAATGTAGGGACCAAACCTCAACTTGAAACTACTCGGGACACTTTTGTTAGATTGCTGACCAAGCAGCTAAAATCTTGGAAGCACTTGTATGTTAGCTTAAGTGGTAGAGTAAGTTTACTTAATTCAGTACTAAATGTTATCCTCATCTTCTTTCTGTATTTTCTATAGATGTATGTGAAGGTCTAGAAGAAGATAGTAAGGAATCAAAGAAATATTCTTTAGGGGTGGAATAAAGGGATATGCTAAGATATCTTGGGTTAAGTGGGGGATTTTTTTTGTAAACCTAAGAATAAAGGGAGGGGGTAGGAGTTAGGGATCCCCGACTGGTTAATTTATTCCTTTTTGGCTAAATAGAGATGGTGATTAATTACATGTGCTTTTGGTGTTTGGTGTGAGATTCTTGCAACTAGATATGGTGTTTCACATATTTCTTCTCTGCGTAGGAGAAGGGGATGGGAGGACCTCGGGTTTCCAGTCTATCTCTACTTGGTACGAAAATGTGTCTCTTTTGGAGTCGAAAGAAAATGACCCCTCTGATTTTTTTGTTGAGGTTATCTTGAAGAAATTAGGATCGGGCCCCAATGTTTTTTTGGGAAGATCCTAGGTTAGGATTCACCCCCTTAAGAATAAGTTCCCTAGTATGTTTATAATTTCTAACTAACCTGATGGGTTGGTAGGAGAGATTGGTCGATGGGAAAATGGGAACCTTATCTAGGATCATAGGTGAAGAAGACACTTCTTTCTCTATGAATTATTAAGTGTTGATAACCTTTTCTCTGTTCTTTAAGGCTTTACTTTCTCTTAGGATAGAGATAAGCAGAGCTAGAACCATGCAAGAGATGATATATTCTCTATTGCTTATACTTACCATGTTCAGTTGAAACTTAATATCTATTCTTCTTTATCCTCTCATCTAATAGAGAATTTGAACTTTCCCCTCATCTGAACTAGGTAATTTTTTCCTAAGGTGGTGGTCTTTTCTTGTCAAATTTTGCAAGATAGGATACCTTATAGAGAATCTGTTTAAATGGGGGCGATAATTGATAGTGATGAGATCTCCCGTCCCTTGTGTAGAGGTTTGGTTGATTCAACTTCCCATCTTTTTGTCACTTGTTAGCTTACTTTGACAATTTGGTATAGGTTTTTTTTAGTGGTTGGGTTTACAGAGTTATTTCCTGGTGATCATAGGCTCTTCTTTTAGTTTTTTTTTTCTCTTTATGTGGTAGGACATCTAGAGATGGTTTAATATGATTTGCAATGTTGTTGTCTGGTTAATTTGGATGACCCACAATTATGACATTGTTATGGTATTTTAAAAACTATGAAAGAAATGGAAACCAAAAGTATTTTTTGTGGCATGAAAATGATTTTTAGGTAGATCACAAGTGAACTCGTGTACTTTCTTTGAGTGACTTCAAAATTCTATCCTATGTATTAATCAATAGTGAATTAATTATTTTGTATTGTTTTTGGGTTGGTTTTAGTTCTGGTTTTTTATTCTTATCTTGGTAGATTTTGATTTGTTAATAATGAAATTAGTGGATTGAGATCTAACATAAACTTTATGGGGATGAGGCTTTTAGCAGGCTGGATTCTTTTTTTTGTGGTGTTCTCGTGGGCTTTATGTTTTTTGGTGTTTTTTTTTTTTACATTAATTTTGATATCTTTTTCCTCACTTATTTAATGGTAGTTTGGTACATTTTATGCAATTTGATAATCTATGGTGTATACTCCAATGATTTTTCACCTGTTTTTATATACATTATTTTGTCAATAAAAATTCAAATAATAATAATAATAATAATAATAATAATAATAATAATAATAATAATAATAATAATAATAATAATAATAATAATTATTATTATTATTATTATTATTATTATTATTATTATTATTATTATTATTATTAATTTTACTCTGAATAATATATAATTTAAGTATATGTTTATAAATGAGAAATGATCTTTATTTAAAAATAAGCTTTGTAAGAATAAATCAGTCTCACCACAATTAGTATTATATAGTTTGGTTCAAGATAGATTGAGGCAAATTTATTTAAGTATCTGAAAGAGTAAATTTATCATTGAGTCATATAGTTGCACAATTTGGTTTTGTTCATTTTGTGTGGTTTACATCAATTTTATAGATTCAATGAATATGTCAGATTTAATTAACTGATACTTCACACGTGTTTTTGTCAACGCATTTTTATAAAATTTTATTTTACACATTTAAATATAATGTTAGCTCTAGCAAAAATACATAACATTTTAATCTTAATATGTCTAACTGTTATTTTTTATTTTAACTTTTTGTAAATATGGTTTTTTCTCTCTTTAATCTCTAATATTTCTTCCATTTCATATTAAATGCCTTTTAAAGCATTTTTTTAAAACTTATTTATCAGGTTAGTTAGTGTTCCCGAATAGTTTTTAAAAATTTTAATTAAAAAAACATTCTTTAAAATTTTTTAATTATATTAATTTTAATATATTGAATACAAAAATATTCTTTTAAAATTTTAATTATTTTTATTTTAATATATTAAATACACATATTTTTTTAAAATTTTAATTTTTTTGTCCAACTTACTATTTTAATCTTAAAAAATATATTTGAAATACATGTTATTATTTCTCTTAAAATATTACAATATTTATTCATTTTTGTTATTAATATACTCTAATTTATTTATTGTTTCCTGGGTGAACACTTGATGAGTACAAAAAATATTATTTTATTATATTTTAACTCAAATAACTACTATATTAACTATTGACAAAAAAAATTACTGTATTAACTCCTATTAATTAAAATATTTTAATAATTAAAATTCAATTTTTAATTAAATATCAAAAGTGTGTAAAAAAGAAACAGTTATATGAGGCGGCAAAATTATTTTCTTTTAATTTTTGAGAAATTTATTAATATTATAATTAGTTAATTTAGTAATCAATGGACAGTCTGAAACAATTAAAAAAAATCTATTTATTTTTAAACTGAGAGTACATAAGTAAATAAGAATACTTATTAATGGTTTTTATAGCCATATTCATAATAGATAAATTATATTTACTCATAGTTAAATAATAGTTAGTGTAAAAACATCACACACACTTTTTAATTTATTTTATATTGTGAGGGTTGAATTTTTTTCTTTTTTACTTACACAAGGCCCAATTTTAATAATTTGTTAAATATTTATTTCAAAAGAACTAAATTAAATAGTTTTTATCATAAATATAAATTTAAATACATTATATGTAATTATTATTGAGATTTTTAATTTAGTATTAAGATCTAGTTTTTATTACAAAGTCAATTATATAAAAACCAAACCATATCCATACTTCATCTTTTTAAATTAAAAATAGAAGAAAAAAAGTGCAAAACTAATAAATTAACGCAATCTCCATCTAATAAGTATTTTATTTTACTTCGATTGTGATTACACGCGCGATTAAGATGTGGTTCGATATTAAGCGTTCGATGGAGCTGAATCTAGTCAAAACCAAAAATCTTAAATGAACCAACGGTTTGATTTTAATGCATACAAACTTTGAATCGAAACATTCCACACTCCCATTTTAAAACCCAAAAATATTAATACTAAGGACAATGACAACATTAATTACACTTAAAACAATACAAGTTTTATAACTATTATACACAAACACACACGTTTTTATTAATTCATAATGAAAAATAATTTTTATAAAAATAAAACTGCATAAATAAAATTTAAAAAATTGTAAAAAATAGGAACAATATTCTAAATTAAAAAAAAAGCTAACAAAAAATAAATTTTGTTAAATCAAATATATAAACCATCTTTGTGTAAATTGAGATGTAATATCAAATTTTATCTTTAATTTAAAAACTTACATTTATGATATTATAGTTTCAACACAAATATTTTTGGATTCTTTTTAATGTTGAAAAAATATAATTTTTGTGTCATAGTATACTTATATTTGAATGGTAAGAAGTTTTAAAAATTAAATAGATTTATTAATTTTAATAACAAAAATACTATTATTTATTATTATTATTATTTAAAATTAATAGAATAATTAAGTGAAATAAAGATTTATTTATAAATGAATTAAATAATTTATTTTGTTAAGTATTGTTGATTATCCTAATAATTTTCACATGTAGTAAATAGTGCGGGGTAATGTAGAAGGAAGGAATAATGATTGTAATTGACTTATTTATGTGACTAGGTTATTTTGTTAGTTTTTCTTATTAGAAGTAGATTGGTGGATCTAAATATCAGAAGGGTTGAGATTGGTCAATCTAAATATCAGAAGGGTTGATGAACAAGAAAATGTTGTTTTTCTCTGGTGATTTAGTGACGTGGTAATCACGTGGGAAACAAATTATTTAATTAATAAATTTTGTAACTCTGACAACGAAATTTTAGAATTTTTAGGAGAGGGAAGTTTGAATTTTTCACAAATTCAGTTGTGACGTGTAAATCACAAGGGAAACGGATATAATTTAATATAGGCAACCGTTCCGACCCTATTCCCACGTCGCAAATTCTTGGAATGTTCTGACCCCAATTCACGTCGCGTTTGAGTTGATGTTTGTTCCGACGTGGGTACCGTCCACGTGTTCCCTATGTCGCAAGTTTCATTATATATCCCAGAATTTTCACCCTCGTTTGACTTCATTTCTTCATCTTCTTTCTTCAGCTTTTCTTCTTTCTTCCTCCCTCACATTTCCAGAACTTCATATTATTCTGCTTCACATCTCCAACGAAAATTTTACAAATTTAAGGTGAATATGATGTATGTTGTTGTGACTGTTTTAGGTTTCCATTTATTTTATGTTTTTCTTTTTATTAACTGTTAATTTTTTTCCAGATCTAATATTGATTAAGGAGTTCCATTGGAAACTTTTGAGAGGTATTTTTGCATTACAATTTGTTTATATATTTGATATATGAAATATTATTTTAGAATATTGATTAGAAAATTTTAAATTTTTTTTGGTTAGATGTAAGTATATATATATATATATATATATATATATATATATATATATATATATATATATATATATATATATATATATATATATATATATATATATGTATATATATATATATATGTATATATATATATATATATATATATGTATATATATATATATATATGTATATATATATATATATATATGTATATATATATATATATATATATTTATATATATATATATATATATATATATATATATATATATATATATATATATATATATATATATATATATATATATATATATATATATATATTTATATATATATATATATATATATATATATATATATATATATATATATATATATATATATATATATATATATATATATACATATATATATATATATATATATATATATATATATATGTATATATATGTATATATACATATATATATATGTATATATATATATCTATATATATATATATGTATATATATATATATGTATATATATATATATATATGTATATATATATATATATATATATATATATGTATATATATATATATATATACACATATATATATATATATATATGTATATATATATATATATATGTATATATACATATATATAAATATATATATATATATATATATATATATATATATATATATATATATATATATATATATATATATATATATATATATATATATATATATATATATATATATATATATATATATATATATATATATATATATATATATATATATATATATATATATATATATATATATATATTTATATAAATATATATATATATATATATATATATATATATATATATATATATATATATATATATCTATATATATATATATATATATATATATATATATATATATATATATATATATATATATATATCTATATATATATATATATATATATATATATATATATATATATATATATATATATATATATATGTATATATATATATATATATATATATATATATATATATATATATATATATATATATATATATATATATATATATATATATATATATATATATATACTGTGTTATTGTTGTTGAAAGAAAAAATAAAAATAAGAAACAAATTAAATATGTTATGTATTTTTAATTTTTAAAAACATAATATTTATTATGTTAGAAAAATAGAATTTTAAAAAATATTTTTAGTAAACAATATTGTAAATAGAAAAAATTAATATATATTTTTTAAAAATATAAAGAATATGTATTATATTTAAAAAGTGTTATTTTTAAATGTATTATTCTTTGAAAAAGTATTTTTATTAAAAAATAATAAATATGTATTAAATGTGTTATTTTTAGTAAATCAATTATATATATTATAGATTTTTAAAATAGATTTTTAAAACAGATTTTTAAAAACAAATTTTTAAAAATAGATTATTAAAAACAGATTTAGTATAATTTATATTATTTTATTTTAGTAAATATGTTAAAAACAGAACAACACATTTAATACATTATTTTTATACATTATTTTTACACATTCAATTATTAAAAACAGATTTTTAAAAATAATGAATATATATTTTACTTTAAATATGTTATTATTAGTATAATATATTATTTTAGTGAATTTATATTATACTTTAAAAATAATGAATATATATTATACTTTATAAAATTATAGTGAATATATAATATACTTTAATGAATATATTATAATTTAAAAATAATGAATATATATTATAATTTAAAAATAATGAATATATATTATACATTAAAAATAATTTGTAGTAAAAATATATATTTTTAGAATAGATAGAAATGAAATATTTTTTAAGAAACTAAGAGGTCTCGATTTCTATAAATAAAAAGTGAAAATGTTTATTAATATGTTTTAGACTAAATCAATTATATAGATACATATACTTTTTGAAATTATGACATTAATTAAATATGTATATACAAAAATCATACTTAAGTATAATTCATTTTTTTAGAAAATGGAGAACGTCTCTACATAACTAAGAGAGTGAATATTTAAAGAATAGTTTCAGGCATATTTCACTATTTTTCTCGGTTGAATCATGCTATTCATGTGGGTGTGATACCATTCATTGACCATGAATATGGATAACAACTTTTTTACCTTCTATCGAAGATGAATATGACAGTTGCTTGTCATGTTAACATGCATATTAGATTAAAAAATTTTATATTTGTGATGTGAATTTCATGTAACTAAATATTTATATATTTTTTAATGTATATTATTTTAATTTTTTAAATTTTATAGTTAATATTTAATATTTATTTTAATTTTATAGTTGTTTTTAGTTAATATTTTTTTTTATTTTTTTATTATTAAATTTTATAGTGAAGTGCAAACAATATCACTGTTATAAAATATATTTTTGTTGTATATCACATCACTAATTGTGAAAATCACATGGGAACCAATTTAATTAGTGCCAGATTTTCTCCTAATTTTGTTTTACCCACGTCAGAAGTGTTGATTAATGTGGCAGATGATTTGTCATGTCATGGAATGTTTAGATTGGTCAATCTGAAGTGTTGAAGGGTTGATTAACATGTGGCAGATGATTTGTCATGCCATTGAATGTGGAGATCGGTCAATCTGAAGTGTTGAAGTGTTGATTAACATGTGTCAGATGATTTGTCATGCCATTGAATGTGGAGATTGGTCAGTCTGTGTTGATTAACATGTGTCAGATGATTTGTCATGCCATTGAATGTGGAGATTGGTCAGTCTTTCATGATTTAGAATTGGTACATTGATTTCAAAAATAGATCAACATGTGGCAGAGTGATTTGTAATACAGAATGTGGAGATTGGTCAATCTGATGAAGTGTTGATTAACATGTGTCAGATGATTTGTCATGCCATTGAATGTGGAGATTGGTCAGTCTTTCATGATTTAGAATTGGTACATTGATTTCAAAATAGATCAACATGCGGCAGAGTGATTTGCAATACAGAAGGAAGGAATGTTTCTGATATGCAATACAGAAGGAATGAACGTTTCTGATTGACTTACCTTCTAAAATCTAAGAGATTTGTCAGTCTTCCTGATTAAGATTTGATACATTGATTTTGAAAATAGTTCAACCTATTACAAAACATAAGACAAAAATCTAGAAAATTGGGCAGTCATCTTATTTCAGAAGTAAATTAACCAATGAGAAAAATACTGACAAAATTAATTGAGATTATTGTCTATAAGATAATTGTGATTGAATTAAATTGAATAAGAATATTCTCATATTAAATTTACAAGAATTATGATTGGATTGAGCAAAATCTCATATATTAAAGCATGTTAATAATAATAATAATAATAATTTAATAATAAATAAATACATAAATAATAATAATAATAATAATAATAATAATAATAATAATAATGATTCAATAATAAATAAATACATAAATAATAATAATAATAATAATAATAATAATAATAATAATAATAATAATAATAATAATAATAATAATAATAATAATAATAATGACCTCATTAATCTTATGAATATTGGGTAAAAATATATAAATAGAAGTTTGCGCAAATATTCTATAATAAATCTTTAAACAATATCTTTAAAGCACCTATTAACAATATCTAGTCTCAAATTTTCAATTCTACAATTTATTTATATTCCTTTGAAATATTCAATTTTTTATTTTAACATTTATAAATCTTTTTAGATATGATATTTGTAAAAATATTCAGTTTTAATATTCAAAATAAATACTAAAATGCATATTATATATTTCAATTTAATCCTAAATATATATTTTATAAAAACTAAAAAGAAATACAAAGATTTAAAAAAATCAACTAGGATTTGATCCGATGTAAAAAAAAAAAAGATTTGATCTAACTTTTGATTCAATTTATTTTAATTTATATTTATTAGCATAAAGAATAGTATATTTTTGTAAAGAAAAAATCCAAATAATAAATAAGAAAGAAAAAATCATAGCTTTCCTCCGTTATATTCACCCGAATCAATTCAACCCATAAAGACCCACCATCACCCCCTCTCTCTCTCTCATTCTCAAATGTGTCTCATGCGTTTCTCCAAAAACACAACCTTTTAACACTGTTTCTTTTTCTTTATTTTCTTCGCTGATTCTTCATCACCGGAGAGAAAAAAAGAATGTCATCATCTGGTTTTAATCCCGGTGGTGGTGAATCATCGGAGTATCTCACCGGCAGACCAACAAACACCATCAACAACCTTATCACAACAACCCCTTCCCTCAACATCAACAACCTTAATCATCCATCTCTTTACCGAACCCAACACCACCACCAACAACAACTTCCTCCAATTTTTCTAGATCCTTCCTCACAGATCCCTCAACATCGCATCATCGGAAAACGCACCTTAGCTGAATTCCAAACCCAACAAAACCAAACCTACAACCACAACCTTAACCTTAACAACAACAACCTTAACAACTACAACAATCACAATCATCACAATCATGTTCTTTCAAATCTTTTACTTCGCTCCGTAAAACCAAGAACAGGTTTGCAGTTTCAAAAAAATAACCCTTTGTCTTTCTCTGTTCCTGAATTACAAAACCCTTCATCTCTCAATAACTACCCAACAACGCAGCGTTTAGGAGTTCCGATACTTCACCAATTTCGCTCTCAACCTCAACCACAACCTCTACCACAAAATCAACATCAACCAATTAACCCAAATTTCCAATACCGAAACTCGAATTTAGGTCAAGTGATGAACCCGGTTCAAACCACCGAACCAGAGAAAAAGATCAACGACGATCAGAAGATTCTTCAAGAATTAGAAAAACAGCTTCTTGAAGATGATGATGAATGTGAAGAAGCCGGTGCTTCGGTTATTACAAGTGAATGGACAGAGACTTACCAGAACCTACTAAGTGGGCCTGGTGGGCCAGATGGGCCGTGTGGGCCTCCTCTAGCCCAGAAACCTTCTTCATCATCTCCAACCACATCCACCACGTCATCAACTTCTACAGCGGCTTCTTCGCATGCATCTCTTTGTTCTAGACAAACCCTAATTGAAGCGGCATCTGCAATTTCAGAAGGTAAAAACGATGTCGCTTTAGAGATCTTAACACGCTTAGTTTCGAATTCGAATCCCAATGGAAATTCGGATCAACGGTTAACCAATTGCATGGTTTCCGCTCTGAAATCGAGGATGAATCCATTTGAAAATTCCTCTCGTGTTGCAGAACTCTTCGGGAGAGAACATGCAGAGTCGATTCAGAGCTTTCTTGAAAGCTCGGTTTGTTTCAAGGTGAGTTACATGGCTGCGAATCTAGCGATTTTGGAATCTGCATTTGAAGAAAATGGAAAAGGTTTCTGTGTGGTAGATTTCGAAATTGGACAGGGAAAACAGTACGTGAATCTCCTGCACGCGCTTAACGCGCGTGATATTACTCTGGCGCCAGGTTTTACTGTTAAGCTAATCGCCGTGGCTGAGAACGGCGGTGACGAGACTCTTAAAGCTGTTGGCGAGATGCTGACTCGTCAAGCGGAGAGGTTGAGAATCGGGTTCGAATTTCGTCTTGTTTCTGTTTCTCAGAGACAAGTCACTGAGCTGAGTCGCGAGTTGTTAGGTTGTGCATCGGAGGAAATTCTTGTTGTGAATTTCGCGTTTAAGCTGCATCGAATTCCAGACGAAAGCGTTTCCACTGAGAATCCCCGCGACGAGCTTTTGCGGCGCGTGAAGAAACTCTCCCCGCGCGTGGTAACTGTTGTGGAGCAAGAAATGAACTGTAATACGGCGCCGTTTTTGGCTCGAGTTGCTGAGTCATGGTCTTATTATTCTGCTTTATATGACTCGGTTGAGACTGTGTTAGGAAAGGATCACCCGGATCGAGTCAAGATCGAAGAAGGACTGAGTCGGAAGATAAGCAACTCGGTGGCTTGTGAAGGTAGAGACCGTGTTGAACGGTTTGAGGTATTCGGAAAATGGCGGGCGCGTATGAGTATGGCGGGGTTTATGTTGAAACCAATGAGTCAAAGCGTTGCTGAGTCAATAAAATCGCGTCTCGCTGGAGGCAATAACAACCGAGTCAACACGGGACTCACTGTGAAAGAAGAGAACGGTGGGATTTGCTTTGGTTGGATGGGAAGAACACTCACCGTCGCTTCTGCTTGGCGTTAACTTTGCCCACTTTTTTTTGTTCTTTTGTTTTATTTTATTTTATTTTAATTTGGTTCTATGAATATTAATATCAATATAAGTTACATTGTCACTACTATATTGTAACGTTATCTAGACATAATGGAAAAGCATAGAGAATAATAAAATTTGGATGAATAATAATCTATTTTCAACTCACCTACATGATTTTTTTACTAGAGACAAATGTGATAATAAAAAAAGAATTGTATGGTTGATTTATTTTATTTTACTTGGGTATGTGAAAGGAGTTGGTTGAAGTTTGGTAGATATAGCTAGCTTGTATGCATTGGTTTGCCCTTACAATACCGACAAATGAGGGCTCCACACTTTAACAAGTGCGATTTTGGGGTTTTAGTTGGAGTTGGAATTTCCCTATTATCCAATTCTGCTTCCAATTTTGTAAAGTCTTCTAAAATAATGTTATATGCATCTATGCAATTCATTGAAGGTATTTTTTGTGGTTTATACTAGAGATCTTTTAAACCTAAAAATGGAAAGAAAAGAAAATAAAGAAAATTGATTTGTATTGTGCCACATTGTCTCATATATATATATATATATATATATATATATATATATATATATATATATATATATATATATATATATATATATATATATATATATATATATATATATATATATATATATATTATAATTCTAGTCATATAATGAAAATTATGATTCTAGGAATAAAATAAAAAAGATCATGACTATCTTTTGATCTCTTTTATTTTTTTCGGGCTATTTCCATAAAGATGGAGTCACACTTAATCTAAGATTTACTATTCCTCCTCCTTTGCTCAACATTTTACACTCGGAACTATTCCATGAAACAATCTCATAAAATGCCATGTTCATTAAGAAGCCACAACCAATTATCAGCAAATCATAAAAGGCATTACAATCAAAATTTCTGAGGATGAGTATTTGGCCGGTATTGAGGTTTGAAACCATAACCCCCATGGTTATATTGCCCAAAAGGGTTACTCCTATCAAAATAGATGCCTTGCACGCTAAATCTTCGCCATTTCGAAAGTCTTTTGAAAATGGGGGGAGTTACTTCACTACACGAAAGTTTTTTTTTTTTTTACTTATACCTTTTATGCATTGAAGATATGTAAAAAGCGAGAGCATCATGCTCATTGAATCTAGCTTCTAATACGCTCGAGCTATTCGCATGGACTCAAGACTTTAACCATAGTTTATAACAATCGTTAACCTCTTAGGTTTGGATTATAATTTTTGGTCGACCCAAGAATATTGGAGGCCTGTGATTTTATTTGCAATCACTAGTAGTATTGGTACACTTATTTGTACGGATGTGACAACAAATAGACCCAAATTTGACAGTGGTTATGATCATTCTGTTAGAGTTATAGTAAATTAGGATCTAAAGCATGACCTAATGTGCATGATGCTTGTTGAAAGAAGATTTGCCTTCTTTTTTGATATAGATTGTGAAAAACCTACTGACCTACTGTTGTTTTTGCAAATGCATTAAACATGATGTTGCATCTCGCAAAAGAAGCAAAAACCAACAAACATGTCAATGGGGAAATAAGAAAGTTATTAAAGTGGAGAAAATGTTGTCTTACATTTAAATACCCTAATTTTGTCCAAATATATATATATATATATATATATATATATATATATATATATATATATATATATATATATATATATATATATATATATATATATATATATATATATATATATATATATATATATATATATATATATATATATATATATATATATATATATATATATATATATATATATATATATATATATATATATATATATATATATATATATATATATATATATATATATATATATATATATATATATATATATATATATATATATATATATATATATCGTGTATTTTTATTTTGTCTAAATTTTTTATTTAAAAAATGGTTGTCTCATTCAGTTATTTATTTATTTTAAATTTCTTTCATTTTCTTAAAATATAAAAGAATAACAAAAAAATATTATTTTGCTTTCTTAATAGACAAATAAAAAATGAGTAAATTATTTGTGTAGTTTTTTTTATGGCAGAAAGAATTAAAACGAATAATATTCTATTTTGGTATTTTAATTATATTGATCAAAATTGATTTTTTATTTATTTATTTTGGTAACCTAGTTTTTTTACTATAATTTGACGGCTACAAATTCTCAAAGGGGGACAAAAAAAAAATCAGCCACCAATCCTCCAAAAATCACATGAAAATCACCCCCTCTTCTCTTATTTTCATCCTTCCATATATATTAATTTCATCTTCAAACTTCACTAACCAACCTTCAATACAATCTTCTTCCTCTTGCACCAACATAATCTCCATAAGTTCTTCTGCATTAACATTGAAAAAGTTATAGAAAACAAAAACATTCTCTATTCTATTTTTAAAACATTCATCACCATCTTTTCTCTTTAACCTTCATCATAACAACAACACATACAAAACCATACACAACAGAAACTCTGAAAAATATGTAAAACAAAATCTTAAACAGAAAGAAAGGAAGATGAAAGAATTTGTGTATGGTTTAGTTTCCGCGACCCCTACACCCTTCCACACTCAAACTTCGTTTTCTGGCCACCATGATCTTTTTTTTGGTGACATTTTTCTTACACAAAAACGCTTCGTTCACCCTCTGTTTCAGTTAGTTGCGTCGCCCTTTACATGTACTCGCTGTCGTACGAATCGATTGGACTGCACGAAATCGTCGTGTATCCCTCTGGTCACTGCGAGATCTCATTCGGTAATTTTTCCTTGCTCTTTATGTTTTGTTTAAACCTTCTAATTAATGTAGGTTAGTGGAAAGATTTAGTTTTGTTTCATGATACTTGAATGTATTTTATCTGATTCGAGAGAGATGAGAGCTTTAATGTATTGTTGAAAAGAAAAAGATGAACATGAGCAATGTAACGCCCTGTATAGCATATATCTAAAACAATATCATACAAGAGTTATTATCTGGTACTAACACCATCATAAGTGCCTATTGGCACAAATTATATACTTGACCATTTTACAAAAACATAAAAGAACTACAATGGTACAAGATATGGAATGTGTCAAACATAAAAATCTAAGATCTAAGTACAATATCTTTCATTGTAAAACTCAATACACATCAAAATAAACATAAGCTAAGTTTTTCTTGAAACATTCATGCATAACTCCACTTGCAAACTAAACCTGCAAACAATACCTGAAAAACAACAACAATAATGGGGTGAGATAATAATCTCATTGAGTTTCCTTATCTTACGGGTTCACTCGACTCTACAGAGTTCTAATCAATTTCTATCTCAAGTCGAAAGGGAAAGGGATAAGACTTGAGTGTGCACAATTCGCAATGTACGGAAACATGTCTCTCGAGTCCACCAACTCAAACAATCACTAGTACGAAAACCATACTGAGGCATCTCAAGTCTCTTACCCGTAGGCTCCATTCATTTAAGGAACTCCTGTCAAAGTATTAATGTGTACATGCCAAAGGAGCTCTATGTAACACCCTTTTCTACCCCACAATTAAAAGGCACATTTATTCAAAGTCATCAGAGTAAAATGTTAAACTCAACAATAAATCACCTCAAAGGGCGTACATTTCTCAAAGCTCAAAATAAGTCAATGCTCCGTGTATAAAGGGTTTTCACAAAAGATATCAAAATTTGCTCAAAGGCAGCGGAACTCACAAGGCATATTCCAAAGTTTTCCTTATACGGAAAGGTAATTAAAATAACTCAATAAAACATAGCTCGACGCAAAGACCCAAACCCGATGTTACAATATCAGAGCAAGACCCTCTAAGTTAACTAAAGGACAACAACTCAAAACTTCAAAAGTCATCATCGACATCCACGACTAAACCTGGTCATCTGCACGTTACCCACGTGGAGGTAACATTCAAATAGACAGGGTGAGTAAAGGGATTCATATTCATAAACATATAAAATGGCATCATAGTCATATTCAACATCATCATATTAATCAATAGGCCTCTAAGGCCACAACATCATAAATTATTCCAAATCACTCATAAATGCAAATGCAACAAGACTTAATGCATGTGGTGCCAATCATCACAGCACGATGGACACTGAGCCATCAACCCTCCATAGATCCCCATCAATAGGATCGATTCTACTAGAGAAC
This sequence comes from Lathyrus sativus, assembly GCA_963859935.3. NCBI lineage: Eukaryota > Viridiplantae > Streptophyta > Magnoliopsida > Fabales > Fabaceae > Lathyrus > Lathyrus sativus. Next base: position 306,206,901 of record OZ012735.1, on the reverse strand, counting down.
CGGAGCACATCAAAACACTTCACATCCGCACAATGGGATTGAAGTCAAAGTAATCGAGGTCTTGAACCGACCTCCGGATGCACATGAATGCATGATGCACAAGTCACAAATCATCCTCATAATAACATCATAGGTGCATCATCATTCATCATAATCATCATCATCAAAATAATATCAGTATAGCTCACCATAATAATCACCATCATACATCATGTCATCATAGCTCATCATAATAATCATCATCATCATACATCATGTCATCATAGCTCATCATAATAATCATCATCATACATCATGTCATCGTAGCTCATCATATTAATCATCATCATACATCATGTCATCATAACTCATAATAATAATAATCATCCTCAAAATCAATCATCATCATATACACATTACATAGAATTCACAGTCATACTCGTGTTAATTCATCATATTATCACATACTAATCACATAGAACTCATAATTATACTCACGTAATCATCATATTATCGCATATTAATCACATGGGATTCCCAGTTATACTCATGCTAATTCATCACATAAATCACAGAATCAAACATCAAGGCATCGCTGCACGCAATAAACATTTGCGAAACTCTACTACGTTCGCTGACATGTTCGCTAGGTGAGTCTGGGGCGAGTTTCTTCGATGTGCGAAGGATTCTTCGCTAGGAGAGTCTGGGAACAACATTGTTCGTTGTGCGAAGCATTCTTTGCTAGGCGAATAATGCGATGACACCAAATTATGCTATGCACCAGAACTTAATTCAAACCAAAAGTCCACACGACTCACTTCCCCAATACTCCAAAAACATCCCTAAATCATCCCTAAGGTCTTACGGCGATAAAGACACAAAACCTACGGTTCATTAGGCCAATCTCGTATCATATTCACACCCTAAATCACAAATTTCTTACAATTACCCTGCAGGCATCAGAGTTACTCACTATCTAATATTCCTATCCCTTCAGGGTTAGACAAATAACAAATCATGGTTTTGGCCACGAAGGCCTAACTTTCCCTTTTCCCCAATGAATTCCACGATTAGGTTCATAATAATAGATTTAGGCCACGAAGGCCAAAGATCACTAATTCTCATATCCACCCTAAAAACCCTTAAACCTTAAATCGACCTTAAATACATTGAAAGTTACACATGGAAAATCATGAAGGTAATACTCCCCATACCTTAATTGTCGATCAAAGCCTTCTCAAGTTTTTCAGAGAATCTTTCGAAACTTTTGCTTCCAATTCTTCCTCCTCAGAGCTCTGGCCTCAATTCTCTTCACGGTCTAACAAATGAATCCTAATCCCTTCATAATTTCTTTTTTGTTAAACCTAGTCTTGAGCCCCACAATTGGACTTTTTCCATAATACCCTCACTAACTTCTCTTAATTGTCCAAATTGTCTTTATCCAACTTATATTTATTTTAATTTATAATAATATTAATATATTCATATTATATACTATTATTCAAAATAAATAACCCAAATTCCATTAATTCCCAATATTCCACAAAACCACCGAAATCACCAAAGTACAAATATTCTCAATTAAATAAATTAATTTAAATATTTGATCGCGACTTTCTGAGTCTAACCGAACTAACTGCAAGTGCACAGTCTATCGCGTAGTAATAAAAGATATCGATCCCACAAGGACTCGTAATCAAACTAGTGTTCTCGGGCGTTACTATGTTTAGCTAGGTTGGATATGGTTTAAGGGAAAACATGCAAAAGTAAAGGCTAAATTAAAGAAAGGCTAAAAGGTTTCTTAGAATATTAATACGGGGAATCGGTATGCAATGACTTAGTTCTTCGAGGATTCGACAAGTTACCAGCGTGGTTTAATAATTTCAAAATAGTTTTCAGAAGAAAATAACGGTTTAAAGACCTTTGTCTCACGTTGGTTGTTGACGCCCGAGAACACTAGTCGCAACTCTAAGGCGGAACGTATGCTTTCGCTATCCCGTTAGGGGTTAAAATTGATTTTTGAAAACCATTGAGTTCTAATCTCTTTTAAAGTGCTTTCTCTGTATTTAAAATAAATGTCTAGTTTTTACTATCTGGTCCTAACCTCAGCTTTCGCATATCGGTTCATACCTTAATGAATCTCCCACTGTCGTGGCGAGATTACTTTAAACAAATTCTCGCTGTCGCAACAAAGTTTGGTTTAACAAATTCAGATTAGAAACTATGGCCAGAAACAAGTTTGAAAAAGTGGAAAACGCTGGATGTTATCGAATCTCGTCCTACTAATTCATTACATACCGATCGGTACGGTTTAGCTAGACATGAATCTTAAAGCAGGCATAATTGAATTAAAACGAGATAATATGTAAACATGAATTATAAAGCAAATGGACTTAATTAATAATAATGGAACCTGTAAACAATTCTGCTTCGACACTTAGATAATCCCCCACAATGTCGGCAGGATTACTTTGGTGACGATTAACGTATGAAAAGTTTAAAGAACAAAAAGTACAACTGAAATCTTAAAGGAAAATAAAGGAAAAACAAAGCAGAAACAAAGAATGGCTTTTTGTAGTAAATTGGGCAGCACTTCGTGGTCTTCAATGCGGCTCTCTTGTTCCAGTCCTCAAGCTCTCCTTTTATAGTGAATATTTCCTACGTGAACTGCCTCAGAAAGTGCAGTTGATGGTGAGAGAATCCAGGGAGTCGTGATTCTGTTTTTGGACTTCTGCTGACACGTTCTCAAAAGTGGACGTTAAGCTGATTTTGCAAGTGTGACGGTCATAAGGGATGTATGACGTTCGTGATGCACATGACGTTCGTGACGGTCGTCACACACGTGACGGTCGTAAGGGACCTGTGACGACCGTCATATCAGCAAAATTCATTTCTGTTAATTTTTCGTCCTTTTTTCCTTCTGTTTTGTGTCTTCTAGTACTTGTTTTCTTTGTCTTGCTTCATTTGAGTGTTAACTTCGTAAACCTGCAAAATACTTAACAAACAATGCGGAGAAGGTCCGAAATTGGGGTGAAATCGACCATTAGTAGCATAAAATCATGGCATTTAATATATATTTTCGTGTTATCAAACTCCGCTAAACTTGAATCTTTGCTTGTCCTCAAGCAAAAAGCATAAGAGCTGAGACGATGCAGCTACAAGATGCGTTCCTTTGCATTCTCAAAGTAGCTTCAGAGGTGATGAGTCGGGAAGTCGGAGAGGATTTATAACAACACGCATACGACAATGACACTAAGCGGTATGCTCTCGAAGGCCCCTTTCTTATACGAGCCGGTTCCAATCATGCTGTTGTAGCTCGGCGTAAAGTTCATTTTACCAAGTTTTACCCAGTTTCGTTCCAGCGCAATCACATTAAGCCCTTTACCTCTTCGCACGCACGTAGTGGAATAGCCTGTTAGTGATTCCGGTCTTTTCTTTATACGGGGTCTCGTGCACGAGTGCGGTACCCTATGATATGTCCTCTTTGTAAGTTGTGGGGGATCGAACCGTAATTCGCCCTACCGAGTCCATAACTCGAGACCTATGGACCAACTGACAGGGAACTTCTTTTCTTTATGAGATTATTTTTTTCATTCCGAGATATCAGAGGTAGATAATCACTACATGGCTGCGGAGCAATTCTTTTCTTTATGATCTTACCGATCACTTATTTGCATCGGCTTTCCACGTGGTATGTGCTTAAGGCGGTGCTGATTGCTTGTATAAACTACTAAGGGCTTCATTTGGTGCTTGAACCTGAGGCTTTGGTATAGTAGGTAGTGGATTTGACTCGCATAAACTGGAGGTCTAAGGTGTCAAAGCGGTATAGGTGTCGTTAGCAATTGTTCTCGAGTTTCCTTGACTCGGCCTTAATCTTGGCGCATCGGGTGTTGCATCGGTTTTTGGAAAAAATTTTGTATAGCTCGAGGAAAACGGATAAAGCGAGGAAGCTCTCGTAACGGAAAAGAATATAAAAAATGCGCTTTATTGAACTGAATTGAAATTACTGGATTAAGATAATTGAAATGGAAATAGAGTACATAATAGAAATTGAATTAAAGTGCCGCTCCCACACCATCTCAAGCAGTGTCCTCACTGCTTCGAAACGAATGTGGAAGGTGTACAACAACAAAAATGAAAATGCGAAAAATAAAAGTACACTACTCTCTGTCTCGTCCTCTTCCGCGATGTCGTCCTCCTCTAGTCATGGGGTGCAGAGCGTCGGTGTGAAAGATGGCGTCGCGTAGGTCGTCCACACAGACGTTTAGAGCGGCCATCTCATCTACTATGTCGTTGAGGCGTTCCCCTTGGGCTACCAACAAATCTATCACCTGCTGGTTTTGGTCTTGGTGACGACGTTCAAGCTGGGCTGCTGTCTCGTTCTGTTGCCAAATGCTGCGAAGGATTTCTTCGTTTGTTGCTTCGATCTCAGGACGGTGGCGACGACGGGATGAAGGGCCTTCAGGAGGTGGTTGCTGTGGAGCATCAGCTTGAGCAGCTCTATCCAATTCTTCCTGTACCTCATCAACGGGCACTTGAATATTCTCTTGAGGTGCTACAACATTAGCCTCTGGTGCCGCTGGGTCAAAGAGCCAGTTGGCTCTGCTCTGAGGATGGGCTCAGTCACGGCATGGTAGGATGATGCTGCGGATAGTGCGGTTACGAACCACCGGGTGATATCTTCTGTTGGCTCGGACCTTGATGAGGTGGGAGGAACGGCAGTAGTCGATATCGAGAAAGACCGGAGGCAGGGACGAGAGGTCCTGGAGGCGATTACCGAGGTCGAGGGACACGGAAATGGAAGTGATGATACCTCCGAAGTAGAAAGGCTTTGAGCCTCGGCCACAGTTTTCCTGGATGTGGGCCAATAGAAACGGGGCGGCGTTGATGGCTTCCGGAGCAAAGACGCACTGCAGAAAGAACAACTCCTTGGAGTTAACCTTGTGGTTTCTATCTCGTGCAAAGATAGTGTTACCGAGCACCCGGTGAAAGTAGCGGATGGCGGGGTGGTGGATGTATGTGGCATTAAGGCTATCCCAGCCATCGGTGGTGGTGCCGGTAAGTTGGTTCCAAAGTGCGAAGGCTTCCTGAAAGAAGTGTTCCAAGGGAACACGACAGTGAGCATCGGCACCATGGTGGAATTGTAGCATCTGAGCAAGTTGAGTTTGGTTGAGCTGATATTCGCGTCCGAACAAGCGGAAACATGCAACACCGGTGAGCTGGTTAGTTTCGCCGGTAGGGGTGATGTACGAGAACGAACTCAGGAACTCCAAGGTGAGCTGTTCGTACGTTGGCTGCGGATAGTGCGGAGAAACCAAAGACCGGCATTCTGCAGCAGCCATTGGATGCCTTCCAGAATGCCCAATTCCGTTAAGCATGCAACATCAACGTACCGAGTCGATTGAAAAGAGCGCTGATAGAATGAAACGTAGTTGGCTCACTACTGTTCACCTCTTTCGCCGTCTCTGAAGACGATGTTAGACATGTTTGGAAGTTCACCGTGGCGTGCCATTGTTTCTGTGTTTGGTGAAAAAAGAGAGAGTGTTTAGGGAGAGTGGTTCTTTTGGTGGAATGAATGAGATGAGAACTGGGAGTTTATATGGAAGGATTGTAGATGAACGGTTGAAACGAACAATGATGGGGTTGAATGTAATGAATGAGAAAGTAATTGGGAAGTTGAAAATGTAGAGGGATTTGGAACGTGAGAGAGTGAGAGGTTATGAAGTGAAAGAGGGAAAAGAATTGGGAACGGTCGTATTCTGCTATTTAGCAGAATTTGTAATCGTGTGATGATCGTGAGGGGCATCACGATCGTGAAGCTCGTGACGAGCGTAACGGGCCCGTGACGGTCGTCATAGTAGCAAATTCTGCAGCTGCAGAATTTGTGCTTTATGGTTCGTACTGGAGTTATGTAGTAATATTGAATCTCATTTCAGGCCAGTATATCAAACAAAATAATGAATTGTAAATGAAGAATTTTGTGTTGAAAGAAAAATGCAAAATAATTTTCATTAATTAAAGTAAATGTTGAATGGAGTACAAGAATTGAAATGTAGTTCAAATTGTAAAAACATAAAATAGGAAATAGTTCAGAATGCAGTAAAAACTAAAAATAAAACTAATGTTAATCAATCCTTCTGCTGCTTCAGTTTGTCGAGCTGTTGAGTAATGTAGTCGAACTAATCACAAACTACGTCCATGAAGGTTGTGACATCTGTCTATAGTTTTGTTAGCTCATCCTTGACTGTTGTGATTTCCAACTTGACGTCGTCCATTATTTTCAGAATGGTGTTCAATTTTTATGTTTGTTGGTCAGGAATGGGGTCAGGGAAATTATGGTAATTTGGAGGAGTCTCAGGGTCTATCTCAGCTTCTGACACATAGTCTTCATAATACATAAAGTCTTGAGCTTCTGATATATGATCACTATCGTACATGTAAGCCTGAGGTGTAGAATGAGGTGAGGTAGGACCCATAGGCTCATCCAACTCATACAACCAATTGTTTCGGTTATGGACACTTGTCATCTCATGGTTAGGCAATGTGAAGAGTTGAACAGGTCGGTCAGCAATGAGGTACTCGTAAGTTTCAGGTCCTAAGTTACCTATGATACGTTGGTTAAAGAAAAATGGTATGTCCATAGGTCTGATCTCGCCAAAAACTTTGATTCTATTCAGCTGGTACCTAAGTCCAATTACGTGTGCAATCATGGTGACAAGGCCTCCTATAAGGACAGGTGAATTCGATTCTTGAGTAAGCTTTTCGAAGGTTCTCATCATAAATGGTACGGTATTGACTGGACGACCTTGTGATGCATAGTACAGGATAAACAACTCTTCCTTAGAGACTGCGGTAATGTTTTCCTCCTTACCAAATAGGGTATGGGCTAATATACTATGGAAGTAGCGGAGTGCATGATTATGTATCTCGTTAGAATTCATGTCGTTCGGCTCAGGGTGGTAATTACCTGTAATGGTACCCCAGAAATAATCTAACTCGATATCCATATTAGTTTCCTGGGCATCAGTATACGAGAAGGGTCCTCTAGGGAAACCTAAGAGGTCAGCTAGTGACTTACGGTTGTATGTGAATTCTGTCCCAAACATTCTAAAGCATATCAGCTCCTTGGTGGATCCATAGCCGTATTCGGGTCTGTAGCCTAGGGAGCTAAGGAATTCGAATGTAAGTTCGCGATATGTGACAAAACGGGTTTTTAGAGCAGTTCGCTCCCAGTCTAGTTGGTTAAACAAATAGAGGATGCTATCGTGGATTCCTAACTGATCCATAGTGGATCCATCATAGTAAAGGGTCAAAGTGATGCCTCTCTGAGTCAGAGCCTCAAATATGGCTTGCTGAGCTGGTCCTCTAAAAACGGTAACCGTGTAGTCGATGTTAGCCATACTCGAGAGTTAGTCAGATAAAAAGGAGAAAAGTAGGAAGGCTTTAAAATCCTGTAAATAGTTGAAAACACATTTACTCAAATTAAATTTTTAGAAACAGAAGGTGATAAAAATAAAGAAAATGAAAGTATAAATCAAATGGAAAACATAAAGTAAATAAACTAAGAGGGAAAAACGAGGGAAAAATGGGTTGCCTCCCATTCAACGCTGTTTTTAACGTCAAAAGCCTGACGATAGCTTGATGACAAGCTAGTCGGGATGTTGAGCAGGAAGCTCTAGCCGTTTCAGTGGTTATTTTGATTGTAGTGCTTTAACCGTTGTTCGTTGACTATGAACGGTGCATTGGTTTTATCGCTAATTTCGACAGCTCCACTCTAGTTATCTCAAAAGGATCTGACCATCTTGACTTTAGTTTTCTTGGGAAGAGTTTCAATCTTGAATTAAATAGGAGCACGACGTCTCCCAGACTAAACTGTTTCCGGACTAAACGCTTATCGTGCCATTTTTTGGCTCTTTCCTTGTATATGTGGGCATTCTCGTATGCGTCCAATCTAAGTTCTTTTAATTCATGCAGATTCAAGATACGTTCCTCGCCTGCTTCAGTGTAGTTGAGGTTTAGCGTCTTAATAGCCCAAAAAACTTTGTGCTCAAGTTCCACTAGCAGGTGACATGATTTCCCATAGACTAATTTAAATGGTGTAGTTCCTATCGGTGTCTTGTAAGCAGTTCTATAGGCCCATAAAGCGTCGTTTAATTTCGATGACCAATCTTTCCTGGAGGTGGCGACTATTTTTTCCAAGGTTTGCCTGATTTCTCTGTTGGAGACCTCCAGTTGACCGCTGGTCTACGGGTGATACGGTGTTGCAACACAGTGTTTTACTCCATATTTCGATAACATTTTGTCAAAAATTCGCGCTATGAAGTGTGAACCACCGTCACTGATGACAAGTCTGGGTACACCGAATCTGGGAAAAATGGTATTCTTAAAGAGTTTGATAACTACTCGCGTGTCGTTAGTTGGAGCGGCAACAACCTCAATCCATTTCGATACATAGTCGACAACGACGAGTATATACTTGTTTCCAAAAGAAGATGGGAATGGACCCATGAAATCGATCCCCCATACGTCAAAAACTTCCACTTCCAAGATACCTTTTTGGGGCATCTCATCGCGCCTTGAAATGTTTCCAGTGCGTTGGTACCGGTCACACCTTAGTATAACAGCATGGACATATTTCCAAATGCTGGGCCAGAATAGGCCAGATTGTAGGATTTTCGCACATGTCTTTGAAGTACTGGCATGTCCTCCGTAAGGGGCGGAGTGACACTGAGAGATGACGTCTTCAGTTTCTTCCTCTGGGACGCATCGAAGAAATATATTGTCGGCTCCTCTCTTGAAAAGCAGAGGTTCGTCCCAATAGTAATGCTTTAAGTCGTGGAAGAATTTCTTCTTTTGCTGATAATTGAAGTCCGGTGGGAGCATGCCTGAGGCTAAGTAATTTACAATATCAGCATACCAAGGCAGGGTGACTTGTGCTTAGACGGCTTCCACGGCTTTTTCTAGTTCTAGTTATTCCGAGGTTAAGGGTGGCATATCACTTTCCAATCTGGCTATCAGGCGTTCGTAAGGGAAATCGTCGTTGGTAGGCACTGATTCTGGCTTAATGCCTTCTATTCGGGATAGGTGATCGGCCATTACGTTCTCGTTTCCTTTTTTGTCTTTAATTTCTAGATCAAACTCTTGTAACAATAGTTTCCATCGCAATAATCTCGGCTTGGCATCCTTTTTGCTTATCAGGTACCTAATGGCAGCATGGTCTGTGTAGATGATTATTTTCGCTCCTACCAAGCAAGAACGGAATTTGTCGAGGGCGAACACAATTGCTAGAAGTTCCTTTTCTGTTGTGGTGTAGTTCATTTGGGCAGGGTCTAAAGTTCTACTGGCATAGTAGATTGCGTGAAGCTTCTTGTCTTTCCCTTGTCCTAGAACCGCACCTACAGCATAATCACTCGCATCGCATATGATTTCGAATGGTAGTTGCCAGTCTGGTGGTTGCATGATTCGTGCGGTAATGAGAGCTGTTTTTAGAGTTTCGAATGCTTCTAAGCAGTCCTTGTCGAAAACGAATTCAACATCTTTCATCAACAGACCTGTTAGAGGTTTTGTAATTTTCGAGAAATCTTTTATGAATCGTAGGTAGAATCTGGCGTGTCCTACAAAATTCGTATTTCTCATACGGTTTTCGGAGGTTGAAGATCCTTTATAATTTCTATTTTTGCTTTGTCAACCTCAATCCCTTTGTCAGATATGACGTGTCCTAAAACTATGCCTTGTCGGACCATGAAATGGCATTTCTCCCAATTGAGAACAAGGTTCACTTTCGCGCATCTTTCGAGTACCATCTCTAGGTTCGACAAACAACCTTCAAAACTTTGTCCGCATACAGAGAAGTCATCCATAAAGACTTCCATGATGTCATCTATGAAATCCGCGAAGATTGCCATCATGCATCTTTGGAATGTTGCTGGAGCATTGCAGAGTCCAAACGGCATTCGTCGATAAGCAAAAGTGCCATAAGGACAGGTGAATGTAGTCTTTTCTTGGTCATCGGGGTGAATAGGAATTTGGAAAAATCCCGAATAACCGTCTAGATAGCAAAAATACGAATGTTTGGCCAATCTTTCCAACATCTAGTCTATGAAAGGTAAAGGAAAATGATCTTTTCGAGTTGCCTTATTCAGTTTTCTGTAGTCGATACACATCCTGCTTCCGGTTACAACTCTTTGGGTTATCGATTCACCTTTCGAGTTCTTTACTACGGTGACGCCTCCTTTCTTGGGTACGACGTGCACTGGGCTAACCCATTGGCTGTCGGAGATCGGATATATGATTCCTGCATCTAGTAACTTTTTCACTTCGTCTTTGACTACAGTGCTTAGGATAAGATTTATCCTTCTCTGATGTTCTCTAGAAGTTTTGCAGTCTTCCTCTAGCATGATTCGATGCATACAGATGGAAGGACTTATACCCTTGAGGTCAGTTATACTATAGCCTAACGCAGTTGGGTATTTCCTTAGGACTTCTAATAGTTTCTTAGTTTCTAATTGTCTTAAGTCGGTGTTGACTATCACTGGTCTTTTGAATTTGGTATCTAAGAATTCGTACCTGAGGGTCTTAGGTAATTCTTTAAGCTCTAAAGTTGGGTTCTTTGGACTTGGAATGTGATTAGGAGTTAGTGCTAAGATTTCTCTTAGACTATCATCTTTGTATGGCGCACGCCAATTGTCGTCTTCATGAATTTCAGGGATTTGGATTTTCATGATTTCAGAGTATTTAGTTTCTTCCTTTTCCAGTTCTCTTATGCATTCGTCAATAACATCTACTAAATAACATGTGTCGTCTAAGGCTGGTGCCTTTAAGAACTTGGTGAGGATGAATTCTATCTTTTCTTCTCCTACTACGAATGTTAGCCTACCTTTCTTTACGTCTATAATAGCTCCGGCTGTTGCTAGGAAGGGTCTTCCTAAGATAATCGGGGTAACAGAGTCTTCCTTAATATCCATGATTATGAAGTCGGTTGGAATGTAGAATTGACCTATGCATACTGGAACGTTTTCCAGTATATCGACGGGATATTTGACTGATCGATCAGCCAATTGCACGAACATTTTGGTTGGTCTTAGTTCTCCCATATTCATCTTTTTGCATATAGATAAGGGCATAACACTTATACTGCCTCCTAAATCGCATAAAGCTTTGTCTGTGATGAACTTTCCTATGACATAAGGTATGGAGAAGCTACCTGGGTCTTTTAGTTTAGGAGGCATGTTATTTTGAATGATTGCGCTACACTCAACAGTAAGTGTAACTGTTTTGTTATCCTCGATTTTTCTTTTGTTAGACAGGATTTCTTTGAGAAATTTAGCGTATGAGGGCATTTGAGTTATAACTTCTGTGAAAGGAATGGTGATATTCGATTGTTTCAAAAGTTCTACGAATTTCTTAAATTGTCATGTAGTTTTGGAATTTATGAATCTTTGAGAATAAGGAATCGGTGGCTTATATGGCGGTGGAGGCACATATGGGTTTTCATTTTTGGCGGTCTCCTTCTCGTTATCTTCCTTCTTTTCGGTTTCAGACTCCTTTTCTGCTGGTTTATCAGTTTTCTGATGCATGGCTGAGTTTTCACTCCTAGGATCGGTCGGTCCGTCCAGTTCTTTTCCACTTCTTAATATGACAGCGTTTGCATGACCTTTCGGATTAGGTTCGGGCTGACTAGGAAATGTACCAGCGGGTGCGGCTGCAGAAGCTTGTTGTTGAGCCACTTGTGATATCTGTGTTTCAAGCATTTTGTGATGGGTGGCTAAAGCGTCTACTTTGCTGGTTAGCTGTTTAATCTGCTCGCTAGTGTGTATGTTTTGATTCAGGAATTACTTGTTCGTTTGAGCTTGAGTAGCTATGAATTTTTCCATCATCAATTCAAGATTTGATTTTCTAGGGGCATTCAGAGCAGCTACGGCTGGTTTCTGATATCTTGGTGGAGCAGCAGGTGCTTGCAATGCGTTATCACTTTTGTAGGAAAAATTTGGGTGGTTTCTCCATCCTGGATTGTAGGTGTTCGCGTAAGGGTTACCTTGAGCGTAGTTTACTTGGTCTGGTGGAATTCCTGCCAATAATGGGCATTCGGGCGCATTATGAGTGGCGATTCCACATAACTCACAGTTTGGAGTTGCAGCAGCTACGGTTGCAGGTGGCGTTACAGTTAAACTGTCGATCTTCTGCGTTAAAGCATCTACCTTAGCGTTGAATTTTTTAAGACTGCTGATTTCATACATCCCACCTTTGCCTGCGGGTTTCTCTGATGGCGTTCTTTCACCTCCCCATTGGCAATGGTTCTGAGACATGTTTTCGATAAGTTGATATGCTTCATCGTATGGCTTATCCATAAGCGCACCGCCTGCGGCGGTGTCTACTGTTAATCTGGTGTTATACAGAAGCCCATTGTAGAAAGTATGAATAGTCACCCAGTTTTCTAAATAGTGGTGAGGATATGCTCTCATCATATCTTTGAATCTTTCCCATGCTTCGTAGAGAGATTCAGCATCTTTCTGCCGAAATCCGTTAATTTGAGCTCTTAGCATAGCAGTTTTGCTTGGCGGAAAGTATCTCGCTAAGAAAACGTTCTTCAACTGTTCCTACGTTCTAACGGAGTTGGATGTCAAGGATTGTAACAAAGCCCAAGCTCCATCTCTAAGAGAGATAGGAAAAAGACGAAGTCTTATTGCGTCTGGAGTTACTCCATTTGCCTTCACTGTGTCTGTGTATTGCACAAACTTCGTTAAATGTTCATTCGGATCCTCGGTTGCATTTCCTGAGAATTGATGTTGTTGTACAACTGATAGCAATGATGGTTTTAGTTCGAAATCATTCCGATTGATAGCGGGGCAGCAATGCTACTATGAGGCTCTAGCTGAGATGGGGTAGCGTAGTTCTTCAGAGGTTTGTTCTGAGGTCCTTCAGCCATCGTTGATTCTTCTTCAGATTTAGGAGTGTGAACGAGAAGTTGGGGATTATTACGTCTTCGTTGATGTTCTACGAATCGTCTTCCTAAGTGTAGGAAACGCTCAAGTTCGGCGATTGTTGGTAGCAAATGTTCGCTTTGTGAGCGAGTAATTGGCATACAATCGATGAACGAGTAAAAGGGAAATAAAATAGTTAACCTAGTCTATCCCACGTAACAAAGGTTTACACTATTGACTAACCGGCTCCCCGGCAACAGCGCCAAAAACTTGATCGCGACTTTCTGAGTCTAACCGAACTAACTGCAAGTGCACAGTCTATCGCGTAGTAATAAAAGATATTGATCCCACAGGGACTCGTAATCAAACTAGTGTTCTCAGGCGTTACTATGTTTAGCTAGGTTGGATATGGTTTAAGGGAAAATATGCAAAAGTAAAGGCTAAATTAAAGAAAGGCTAAAAGGTTTCTTAGAATATTAATACGGGGAATCGGTATGCAATGACTTAGTTCTTCGAGGATTCGACAAGTTACCGACGTGGTTTAATAATTTCAAAATAGTTTTCATAAGAAAATAACGGTTTAAAGACCTTTGTCTCAAGTTGGTTGTTGACGCTAGTCGCAACTCTAAGGCGGAACATATGCTTTCGCTATCCCGTTCGGGGTTAAAATTGATTTTTGAAAACCATTGAGTTCTAATCTCTTTTAAAGTGCTTTCGCTGTATTTAAAATAAATGCCTAGTTTTTACTATCTGGTCCTAGCCTCAGCTTTCGCATGTCGGTTCATACCTTAATGAATCTCCCACTGTCGTGGCGAGATTACTTTAAACAAATTCTCGCTGTCGCGACGAAGTTTGGTTTAACAAATTCAGATTAAAAACTATGGCCAGAAAAAAGTTTGAAAAAGTGGAAAACACCGGATGTTATCGAATCTTGTCCTACTAATTCATTACATACCGATCGGTACGGTTTAGCTAGCCATGAATCTTAAAGCATACATAATTGAATTAAAACGACAGAATATGTAAACATGCATTATAAAGCAAATGGACTTAATTAATAATAATGGAACCTGTAAACAATTCTGCTTTGGCACTTGGATAATCCCCCACAATGTCGGCAGGATTACTTCGGTGACGATTAACGTACGGAAAGTTTAAAGAACAAAAAGTACAACTGAAATCATAAAGGAAAATAAAGGAAAAACAAAGCAGAAACAAAGAATGGCTTTTTGTAGTAAATTGGGCAGCACTCCGTGGTCTTCAATGCGGCTCTCTTGTTCCAGTCCTCAAGCTCTCCTTTTATAGTGAATGTTTCCTACGTGAAATGCCTCAGAAAGTGCAGTTGAGGGTGAGAGTATCCAGGGAGTCATGATTCTGTTTTTGGACTTCTGCTGACACGTTCTCAAAAGTGGACATTAAGCTGATTTTGCAAGTGTGACGGTCGTAACGGATGTATGACGTTCGTGATGCACATGACGTTCGTGACGGTTGTCACTGTTGCACCCTAAAATTTTTTCACCAGTTTTCCGACTTTGACTGGCTTTTGTTTCGTTTTCTTTTGCATATCACTATAGGTCAATCATATTGCATAACTAACCAGTTTATCAGCTTTTGTTTGTTTTATTTCATTTATGAATCAGGGTTGGACTTCAGAAGCTTCAAAGGTGTTTGGATGTGATCTTTGGACAAGAGGTTTTCTTTTGAGTTAGAGTTCCATTGTTCAGAGGTTATTCTTTTTGGTTATGTGGCCACAAGGAGTCATTTGTTTAGGGTTTCATCAGTGGTTTGGGATGAAAGACTTTGAATCTTGATTTTGGTTCTCCTCAAGTCTTTATGTCATTATGCACTCAGGGAGAAGATTAAGGTTTCTCACCTTTTGGGTTTAAGTCAGGCAACTGTCGTTCAATCGAGTTTTCACCGAGGCTAGTGGGTTAAGCATGTGTGCACAGTAGGGTGTTAGTTGGATGTGATCTGATTTTGGCCAGGTTGCAAAATCATTAGAGGTCAGAGCAGTTGATTGTGCAAGTTTTGATTCTGTGGTTCTTGTCTGTGATCTAAACTTCACCAGAGTTATGGTCCAGTCGAGATTATTTCAATTTGGATTCAAAAGTTTGTGCTGTTCAGGATTTGTGGCGGTCAAGTGCATTTGTGAAATGGTTAAGTGTTGTGGAGGAGACGTTACCCAATCCATATCCATTTTCCTAACCCTTTTTCTAAGCCATTTTGTTCCTTTTAAACCATTTATCCATCTCACTATCCATTACCTATATCCATTCCCAAACCACTCTCTTAATCCACTTCATTCGTATTCCAATCCAATTCATCCGATAGTCTGTTTCATTGTTAAACCAAAAAACCCATCCTTATCTCATTTGAATTCACTTTCTATTTTATTTTTCAGAGTCCATTCATCAACAACTTCTTCTCATTATCTTTTATCTTTTATCCCTCCATATTTGTGTTATCCATTTTAATCCATTTATACAAATCCATTTCCACCATAAATTCACAAAAAACAAATAAATGATATGAATTGATTAAAAAGCCCAAATTGCATTGTCAAAAGTCCATTATAAAATACAAAAATATATTGTTTTTCTTTAGGCCCATTAAAGATTTTGAGGTATAATCAAGAGAAACAAAACAAAAATAGGGAGAGAGGTTCTGCTACATCATGCAAAAGCGTACAATCATCATCATCAATTCCACTCCAAAACAAACAATAACTAAGGCCCACACTGCCCCAAAAAAAAATTCTGCAGCAAAGAAATCCTGCCATGCTGTTATACATTTTAAAATGACAAATAAAGGTCCATGCTCCAAAACAATAGCAGCACCACCACTCCAACCTTGACCATAACCTTCACACAAACAATGCCAAATTAGTGAAAAACTCTGCTACACAATGCTCTGCAGAAAAAAAATGCCAAAACAGATTACTCTGCTGCATACTCTGTCAATTACAGCTTTGATCAAAACCCTTTGCTGCTCCCTACATGCCAAGCCTGCTCTAAATCAACACTGGCAACATGATTCAATGACCAAAAAACCTGCCATGAAAGTGACTTATCAACATTACAAAATAAATTCATCGTACCATAAATCTGAAAAAACAAGTTTGTGATTATTTTTTTAAAACAGAAGACAAAAATTTTGAGGGGACAACAAGAATTTTTGAACACAAAACTCACCTCTATTTTACGGCAGCTAAACCTTCAATCATCAAAAACTGGCTTTTGAACAAACCATTCCTCAATCTTCCACTCTGCACTTTCAATCTTCATCATAAGAAAAAGAACTTCCTTTTCTTCAAATGTATCTTCATTGTGCCTTCCAATATTACCCTTAAACAAACACGATTTTAGGTCCTCCAAACGGAAAAATCAAATAGCCCTCCAAATCCTCTGTGCTCAGTAGCCTCAACATTCATCACTCTCACTCAAACAACCAAGAAAAAACCCCCTTTCCGTTTGATTCTCCGATCATACAACCCTTCAAACACACCTTCGAATCATCTCCTTGCAAACCATTCACCATTTTTGCATTCCATCAAACTTTTTTCAACTTTCAAGAAAAACTCCATGAACAAAGCTTCAAACCAACTTACCCAGAAACTCACAACTCACAAATCTCCACCAAAACAAATTCGAAAACTCTTCCGAAACCAAACAAAAACCAGAACCATCGAACAACTTCAACCACAAACCCATTTGCAGAAACATATACTCCATAGCATTTCCGCAGTGATTCTCACACTCGAACTCGCTTTCAACATCAAACAAAAACTCCAACATCAACAATAATAACCCAACCTTAATAACTCCGAATCTTCCTTTTCTTCTTCACAAACCCAAAACTTCAAATTCAAAATTTATCACCAATAAACAACACAACCATACCCAAATCGCATACATCAATGAGAACAATGAAACGAAATGTAGGCGTACTTCTTCTTCTTCGTATCAGAATCATCATCACGTCACCATAGTTGAACGGGTCAAGAAACTTGAGGGCATCGCATCAAGCTGAGCCCCATTTGTTTGCCGACGTTGCCACGCTTAGTTTTATGCACGATCGGAAGATGAAGAATGGCAAGGTGACGTTGAGAGGAGAAAATAGAAGAGCGGCGGTGTAGGGTTAAGGTTATTCACGGTTGGCGTTTGAACGGACATGGGAAAACAGAAAGGGAAAACGACATTGAGGAGAGATTGGAGACACTTAGTGTTTTTTCCCTAAAAGGTAAGCATGTCAAGCTAGGCCGGGTCACTAAGCCCGTGTTCATTTGATCTGGGTTCTCACCCAACTTTTCCTTCATACACCCCCTCTGGGGATAAATTAGGGGTTTTGGGCTTAGGGTCTTAAGTCCGTGCCTAGATTTGCTATTTGCACACTGTTTTTTAGATATTAATTTTCTTTTGTTTTATTTGTTAATTAGAATTAGAGTATTAATTATATTAAATATTTTTAGGTTTTTATGATTTGTTTTAAATTTATTTTTAATATTTTCTTTTCTAATTCCTAGTTAATAAGTATTTTCTTAGAAGTTTATATTATTTTAAATTTTAGAAGATTTCTATTAGAAGTTTATATTATTTTAATATTTTTAGAGTTATCTTATTTCTCATTTGTTATTGGACATTTTGTTCCATTTTTGCCTTATGGGTCGATGACGACATTTCCGTAATTCATTATCAGTCAAATTATTGATGAATAATGTTGGATCCAAGACCACTTCTTTCTCTCCTCATTTCTTTGCATCTTTCGACTTTACTTTGACTTTTTGGATCGGTGAAGTCTTGTAAGATGAGATCCCACTGTTTTGGTCCATGCGACATGATTCAATTGGAGAACAATCCTCAATATCGTTTCTCTATCCTGTCCATAGCACGAAAATCGATACGCGACCTCTTAAAGTTTGACTTCCCTTATAAGTCGAGCTATGACGGTTTAGCGTCACATTGGTCCCGATTCAAAGCATCATCAAGGACCAAAAGAGGAGAAGATTGGAATGGAGCTTGCGCACAATGTCAATGGTCAACGGAACCACTCCGTTCGGTAACATCTTTCTAATTCAAATCTTTTAATCAACCGTCGAATGTTGTGAGTTCTAAGCAATAGATACGTAGGAAATGGTGATTGAGGGGTTTCCCCTTAATGGCCTAGAGTATTTAGTGTAGCACCCTTTGGGTGATATGCGACGCATTCGCTCCTACGCCTTAGGTTCTTGCGTGTGTGTCCCGGGTTCCTTCCCATTTACGCGTGTTAGGTCTTCTTCCTCTTTTCCCTCGCCTCCGTGCGATCGAAACTCCTTTCTCTCGCATCCTGGCGATTGAGATCCCCCCTCTTGCCTCCGTGCAATCGAGACTCCCTTTTCTCTCGCTTACGTGCGATCGAGATTGTTTTCCATAGTTAGCCGAACTACGACTGCTCTGATCTCTCATATCTGTTGAGAGTACGTAGGCATAAGATTGCGATAATCCTAGCGAGCACACTTTTCCTCTTTCCCCCTTTTGGTAACCTGTACCCTTAAACCAATGACATACTACGTCCGTTCTACCGCAAACAGGTAACGCCTAAGTCTCCAATGGTCGAGCAGCAATACACCTAACTTCTAGAATGCGTACGCTAGTATTGTCAACCTTTTCTCTCACCTCCGTGTGATCGAGAACACCCTGTTTACCCGTAGTTAGCCTGAACTACGTTTTGCTCTGATTTCTCGTACCAGACGATAATACGTAGGCACAAGACGCGATGTCTTGGCAAGCAATCCCCTCCGTAGTTTCCCGAACTACGTTGACTCTGAATTTCCCATTGCACAAGGGAATACGTAGGCATAGAGCGGCGATGCTCTTTCGAGTCAGTTCCTTCCGTTTAGCATTAGCAGCCGTAGATAGTTTGTTTTTCACCCATAGACTAGACAACCAGCATGGATCCCGTCGAGTACAACGGACGTGAGGGGTGCTAATACCTTCCCCTTGCGTAACCGACTCCCGAACCCGAGATTTGGTTGCGATGACCGATCTTATCCCTATTTTTGTCAGGTTTTCTCTGAGCGTTTCCTTTCCCTCTCTTGGGATAAATAACACACTGTGGAAACTCTTATGTCATTGCCGACCTCGATTTTCGCAGTAGCAACAACTGGCGACTCTGCGGGGATAGCTATTCCCATCCCCTATGCGAGTCAGTCCTAGCGCTTGTTTTCTTGTTTGTGGGTGTGTGTATCTGTATATATTTGTGTGTTGTATTTTTTATATTGATGTATTTACATTTTCACACTTTTATTATTATCTGCTGTTGTTGTGCTGTTGGGTGATTGTTCCATTGAGAGATGAGCCAGACCCAGGATTGAGTATAGACTTAGCATTAGAAGTGGAGATTAGTGGTGAACCTGTATGCTTTGCATGCACCAGCTAGCCATGAAATTTGCGCTCGGACGAGATTCTCTTTAACGATTTTCTTTCTGGCCCTTTGGGCTCGAAGGAATTTTGGATCTGAGGATTGTCGACTCTGGGGACCGATCACTTGGGAGTCAGCTAAGTGAGGCCGCTTCGTGAGACAATGATGCCAAACCAGAAATGGTGAACGTATCATCGTTTCTCGAAAGTCTGTGACGCTGACGACCACATAGGATGCCGGACCTTATTAGATTATGTCCATACCTGTGAGAGGGATTGGTTTATGCAGGAAGCTTGACCTCCAACCTACCCGGTATTTTGGTTTTCTCTTTAGAGCGGACTTTTGAACTTGTCCAGTGAGCAGTGCAACAAATGTTCAATGCTTTGTGGGATCTTTGATCTTTTGTTTGTTGCATCAGCATTTGCATTGCATTTCATATGCATCTCATGTTTGCATGTCTGTCTTTGGCCGGAACAGAGAGCTTACCCGTCTTTTGTCCATCCCGTAGTTGATTTCCCGACTTTCGCATTGGACTTGAATTAGCTTCTAGAAGGATCATGGACTCAGGAGAGCAGAATTTGGTTGTTACGAGGGCAGAGTTTGAGATGATGAAGAATCAGTTGGATCAACTCATGGAAGCCATGACAGCTATGACCAGAGGAGAGGCCAATATTTAGAGGACTCCGGTGAACAATGTTGCTCAAGCTCAGCCTGCGCAGTTTCCTGCTGGAGAGCATACTATTGTTAGAGATATGGGTTCATCTTCTCTTCATGACTCGGATTATTAGAATTTCATTTTCCCTGTACCAGATCTTCGAAGGGCTGTTCCGAAGATTAATCCAAAGAACCCGCAGTCTGTTGAGTTTATGAGAAGATATCATCTGTTGGATGAAAAACTTGACGCCCTGATGAGTCAGGATACTCTTAATCTGAATGCGTCGAGCATGTGTTTGGTGCCAGGTCTTGTGATGCCTCCGAAATTTAAGATACCAAACTTTGAGAAGTACAAAGGAGATAGCTGTCCGAAGCAGCATCTGGTTATGTTCTACAAAAGAATGACCTCACATGTCCACAATGACAAGCTTATGATTCACTGTTTCCAAGACAGTCTAAGTGGGGAATCCTTGAGTTGGTATATGCAGTTGGAAAATGGTAGCATCAGATCATGGTCAGATCTAGCCAATGCCTTCGTGAAGCAGTACAACTACAATCTCAACATGGCTCCCAGTCACGTGCAGTTACAAGAATTATCTCAGGCAGAGAATGAATCCTTTAGAGGGTATGTGCAGAGATGGAGAGAATTCGCTGCTCGTGTTCAACCACCGCTTCAGGATAGAGAATTGGTTGACATCTTCTTGGGTACTTTGAAGGGTCGTTACTATGATATATTGATTAGTGGAGGAACGTTAAACTTTGCTGACTTAATGATGGCAGGAGAACATGTTGAGAGCGGAATCAAGAGTGGAAAGATTCGAGACATCTCAGATACCTCATCTTATGAAAGTGAATCAGTTGTCAGCCCTAAAGAGGACTGGGAGAAAGAAAGTAGTGCTATCCCGGAATCTCCATTGCCTCAGATTCAGTTTTCAGACGTTTCGAGTATTCAGAGTCAGCAACCTGTTAGGTCTGTGTATCAGATATCTGCTTCCCCATTGAACCAACAGTCATACCGTTATTAGCCGCGTCAGCACGCCCGACGAAGACCGAGGAAGCCAGAGAGGCATTTCACTCAGCTACCATTGGCGTACAATCAGATATTTCCAGACTTGATTAAAGGTGGTTTGATAGTGCCGAAGAAAATTGATCCAGAGATTCCTCCACATCCGCCAGGTTCTGATGTCAACGCCCACTGTGAGTACCATGCTGGGGCACAGGGGCATTCAACTGAAGACTGTAAGGTGCTTATAAGCCAGGTTCAGACTCTGCTAGAGTCCAACAAGTTTTCAATCACGCCTCAGGGTATTCAGATCAACGATCTTCCTTCGTCCAGTCATGTGGGTTCGGCAGCTAATGTTATGGAGGGATTCACCGAGAGCAGATGTTCAGAAGATTATCAGACGGATTTCGATGAGCAATTCTGAAGATGGATGGTTCAGCAGCAAGTCAAGAATGAAAGCCCGGTTCCCCGAAGCTGGCAATCTTTTTATCATGTTATTTCTTTGCATTTGTAGTTTCCTTTCTGTTTAATTGCGAACTTATTTGCAAATTTCATTTGTAAGTTGTGTTTGTTTTCAATTGATAATGATAATGAAATGAATATGCATGTTTTGATTAAATCCATTCGTGTTCACTCAGTATTGCTTTTTATTGATGTCAAACGCTTGTTTAAGTGGAATTCTTTGAGGGAGGATGATGAAATTGAAAGACGTGCAAGCTTCCGATTGTATGCTTTTGAATGAAACCTGCTGATGATGTACAGACATTGCTTCAATTCCTAAACATCGGAGATATAAGGATGTTAATCCCTTGTCAACCCCTTCGAGCCTAGTTGTAGGAGTTTCTTTCTGAAAACGAAAAACCCTCAATCTTAACCTGGGGCAGGGTAGGTGTCAGTTAATTCGACTAAACATCCAAATTGCAGAAGGAGTGTACCCGTTCGAGGATCAATCACATCTGTAGAGGTCGTGCCTAAAAAACCAAAGAGTGAAACAGTCACAACCCTTTCAACAAGTCAAACCAGCCGGTGTCACACGATTTATTCCGAAAAAGAAAAGAAAAGAAAAAAAAATAAGAAGCCCGATAAGTCGACGACTTGAAAACAAGTGGCTTAGGCAAAAATTAGGGCATCCCGCTGGACTTCGAAATCAGAAGATGTACTCAAAAGAGTCAGTCCATGCAAAAATAGGGAAATCGAAAAATGATAAAGAACAAGTCGTGTGATTCAGACACCAGAGACGAAAAGCGAGTGACTATCACTCCTGAGACTTGTGGTTTCCCGAACCATCACTCCTGTCATTCAACCTTTGAGAGGTGAGTGCTAGTTTCAAATTAGTTGAATATAGGATTGGAGAATATCAAGGAGAGTGGGTGGGTTAAACAGAACTTTAAGCCTTATATCCTTTCTTTCAAACTGTGAACCTGACCACGTTACAACCTTCAAAAGTCCTAATTGAAGCAGATTTGTTTCGAAAGCATACTTCGATAAAGATCGCGTCGAAACTGACTCCTAAAAAGGATTTTCTTACCCTATGGGTATTGATATTAACATTCTGATAAGTGATGCGTTCACTAAATGTCACAACTTTTTCCAGTGAACAGACTTGGATTTCAAAATTTTCATATGCATTACATTAATATTATCTTTTGCAAAACGATTTGTTTTACTTGCAAGTAATCACTTGACATCAAGAGAGTTTCCAAAATGGAAAGTTTGATCGAGATAAGATGCAGAGCGCCTGAGTACTCCGTTTAGCAGGGGCAAGGCATATCAAATGATCATCAAAGGAGTCAGCCATTCGATGATCAGTTAATCTGGGGCAATCAGGTCGAGATTCGATAAATCTCTCGAAGTCATCCAGGGGCACTTCTCTACAAATTAGCCAATCAGGGGCAAATCACTTTAAGACTAAGGCAGGTCACCCCAAGAGCATAGAAGTTATCCTTGTCCAAAAGGCAATGAATTTGAAGCACCTCTCTAAGGTTCACGATGCTGAGGCAGTTCATATCAAACCAGCAGGGTACCGAAACTTCAGATTCCTTTCGAGGAAGATTTATATAGAGAACCCACAGGCTGGGGCAAGTTTGGAAATAAAGGAATTGTTCCTCTCCATTTTCAGAGCTACTCAGAGCTATTCAAGCAGGTGCAGTCAATCTTTGGGTTCAAGATGAATGTCGGGAAGTCGTAACCCTTCACCTGTCTTCCCCAGCAAAAGTCCAATCATACTTGGCACATCTGGTTATTCCCAGCGGAGTTGGCTTCACCTCTTCAACATTTATGTTGCTGGAGTGGTTCTTTCACATCCAGCTTTCCCCGGCGGCCCGAGCCTGCATCTGCATTTTTTTTTGCATATAGTTATCATATTTGCATCATCTTTTGCATCTCATCCTCAAATGCGTAGCATTTCCATTTCGTATGGAGCATTACGCCATAAAAATTCAAACATATGCATGCGAAGCATAAGCCACTTATTGTTAGCCTTCAGTGGCAACCTGGACAACTCTTCAATCAAGACAGTGGTATATCAACAACTTTGTTCAAACAGCTCATCCACTTTCTTACTTTTGGGTTCCAGATCATACGTCGGTCGTACTTTGTCCATCAACCCTCTGATGATGACATCCCCAGCAGATTTTCCTCTCGTCTATCATTAGACGATGCGAGATTTGGATATGATGTTCCTCTCGTCTATCATTAGATGATGCGAGATTTGGATATGATGTTCCTGTCGTCTATCATTAGACGATGTGATATTTGGATATGATGTTCCTCTCGTCTATCATTAGACGATGCGAGATTTGGATGTGATGTTACTCTCGTCTATCATTAGACGATGCGAGATTTGGATATGATGTTCCTCTCGTCTATCATTAGACGATGCGAGAGTTTTGGATATATATTTTCCTCTTGTCTATCATTAGACGATATGAGTTTTGGATATGATGTTTCTCCCCATCTATCATTAGGCGATGTGGTGTTTTGGATATGGTTTTCCTCTCGTCTATCATTAGACGATGCGAGTTTTGGATATAATGTTTCTCTCCGTCCATCATTAGACGATGTGAGTGTTTTGGATATGGCGTATTCTTCCTGTCTACCATTAGACGATGTGATTTTGGATATTGTTCTTTTTGTCTATAATTAGACGATGTGAGTTCTGGATATGATTTTTCTCTCCGTCTATCATCAGACAATGTTGAGAGTTGACGGCGAACTCAGATTGTTTTGAGAATTGACGGCGAAGTCAGAGGATTTTTGAGAGCTGACAGTGAAGTCAGATTACTATTGAAAATTGACGGCGAAGTCAGATTATGTAAGGAATTGACGGCGAAGTAAGATGATTTTGAGGACTGACGGCGAGGTCAGGTGTTTCACCAATTTTATGTGGAGTTCTGATGGCTAAGTCAGATGTTTTACAAATTTGATGTTGGGTTTTGACGGCGAAGTCAGGTGCTTTTACTAGATATTGATGACTGACGGCAAAGTCATATGTTTTTTCTCGATTGATGACTGATGGCGAGGTCAGATGTTTTACTCGGTTGATGACTGACGGCAAGGCCAGATATTCTACTTGATATAGATGTCTGACGGTGGTGTCAGAGGTTTCTTTTGCGGTTGGCAAATTTCCGGGTTCTTTTGTATTCAATCACCTTCTACCTTGAATGTCTGAAAGCGGTTGCTTTTCATCCATTCAGGTCCAAGTCAATTGAATAGGGGCAGCTGTTGCACCCTAAAATTTGCCCACCGGTTTTCTGACTTTGACTGGCTTTTGTTTCGTTTTCTTTTGCATATCATTATAGGTCAATCATATTGCATAACTAACCAGTTTATCAGCTTTTGTTTGTTTTATTTCATTTATGAATCAGGCTTGGACTTTAGAAGCTTCAAAGGTGTTTGGATGTGATCTTTGGACAAGAGGTTTTCTTTTGAGTTAGAGTTCCATTGTTCAGAGGTTATTCTTTTTGGTTATGTGGCCACAAGGAGTCATTTGTTTAGGGTTTCATTAGTGGTTTGGGATGAAAGACTTTGAATCTTGATTTTGGTTCTCCTGAAGTCTTTATGTCATTATGCACTCAGGGAGAAGATTAAGGTTTCTCACCTTTTGGGTTTAAGTCAGGCAACTGTCGTTCAATCAAGTTTTCACCGAGGCTAGTGGGTTAAGCATGTGTGCACAGTAGGGTGTTAGTTGGATGTGATCTGATTTTGGCCAGGTTGCAAAGTCATTAGAGGTCAGAGCAGTTGATTGTGCAAGTTTTGATTCTGTGGTTCTTGTCTGTGATCTAAACTTCACCAGAGTTATTGTCCATCGAGATTATTTCAATTTGGATTCATGTTTGTGTTGTTCAGGATTTGTGGCGGCCAAGTGCATTTGTGAAATGGTTAAGTGTTGTGGAGGAGACGTTACCCAATCCATATCCATTTTCCTAACCCTTTTTCTAAGCCATTTTGTTCCTTTTAAACCATTTATCCATCTCACTATCCATTACCTATATCCATTCCCAAACCACTCTCTTAATCCACTTCATTTGTATTCCAATCCAATTCATCCGATAGTCTGTTTCATTGTTAAACCAAAAAACCCATCCTTATCTCATTTGAATTCACTTTCTATTTTATTTTTCAGAGTCCATTCATCAACAACTTCTTCTCATTATCTTTTATCTTTTATCCATCCATATTTGTGTTATCCATTTTAATCCATTTATACAAATCCATTTCCACCATAAATTCACAAAAAACAAATAAATGACATGAATTGATTAAAAAGCCCAAATTGCATTGTCAAAAGTCCATTATAAAATACAAAAATATATTGTTTTTCTTTAGGCCCATTAAAGATTGTAAGGAATAATCAAGAGAAACAAAACAAAAATATGGAGAGAGGTTCTGCTACATCATGTAAAAACGTACAATCATCATCATCAATTCCACTCCAAAACAAACAATAACTAAGCCCCACACTGCCCCCCAAAAAAATTCTGCAGCAAAGAAATCCTGCCATGCTGTTATACATTTTAAAACGACAAAAATAAGGTCCATGCTCCAAAACAATAGCAGCAACACCGCTCCAACCTTGACCATAACCTTCACACACACAATGCCAAATTAGTGAAAAACTCTGCTACACAATGCTCTGCAGAACAAAATGCCAAAACAGATTACTCTGCTGCATACTCTGTCAATTACAGCTTTGATCAAAACCCTTTGCTGCTCCATACATGCCAAGCCTGCTCTAAATCAACACTGGTAACATGATTCAATGACCAAAAAACCTGCCATGAAAGTGACTTATCAACATTACAAAACAAATTCATCGTACCACAAATCTGAAAAAACAAGTTTGTGATTATTTTTTTTAAACAGAAGACGAAAATTTTGAGGGGACAACAAGAATTTTTGAACACAAAACTCACCTCTATTTTACGGCAGCTAAACCTTCAATCATCAAAAACTGGCTTTTGAACAAACCATTCCTCAATCTTCCACTCTGCACTTTCAATCTTCATCATAAGAAAAAGAACTTCCTTTTCTTCAAACGTATCTTCATTGTGCCTTCCAATATTACCCTTAAACAAACACAATTTTAGGTCCTCCAAATGGAAAAATCAAACAGCCCTCCAAATCCTCTGTGCTCAGTAGCCTCAACCTTCATCACTCTCACTTAAACAACCAAGAAAAACCCCCTTTCCGTTTGATTCTCCGACCATACAACCCTTCAAACACACCTTCGAATCATCTCCTTGCAAACCATTCGCCATTTTTGCATTCCATCAAACTTTCTTCAACTTTCAAGAAAAACTCCATGAACAAAGCTTCAAACCAACTTACCCAGAAATTCACAACTTACAATCTCCACCAAAACAGATTTGAAAACTCTTCCGAAACCAAACATAAACCAGAACCATCGAACAACTTCAACCACAGACCCATTTACAGAAACATATACTCCATAGCATTTCCGCAGTGATTCTCACACTCGAACTCGCTTTCAACATCAAACAAAAACTCCAACATCAACAATAATAACCCAACCTTAATAACTCCGAATCTTCCTTTTCTTCTTCACAAACCAAAAACTTCAAACTCAAAATTCATCACCAATAAACAACACAACCATACCCAAATCGCATACATCAATGAGAACAATGAAATGAAATGTAGGCGTACTTCTTCTTCTTCGTATTAGAATCATCATCACGTCACCATAGTTGAACGGGTCAAGAAACTTGAATGCATCACATCAAGCTGAGCCCCATTTGTTTGCCGACGTTGCCACACTTGGTTTTATGCACGATCAGAAGATGAAGAATGGCAAGGTGACGTTGAGAGGAGAAAATAGAAGAGCGGCGATGTAGGGTTAAGGTTTTAGATATTAATTTTCTTTTGTTTTATTTCTTAATTAGAATTAGAGTATTAATTATGTTAAATATTTTTAGGTTTTTATGATTTGTTTTAAATTTATTTTTAATATTTTCTTTTCTAATTCCTAGTTAATAAGTATTTTCTTAGAAGTTTATATTATTTTAAATTTTAGAAGATTTCTATTAGAAGTTTATATTATTTTAATATTTTTAGAGTTATCTTATTTCTCATTTGTTATTGGACATTTTGTTCCATTTTTGCCTTGTGGGTCGATGACGACATTTCCGTAGTTCATTATCAGTCAAATTATTGATGAATAATGTTGGATCCGAGACCACTTCTTTCTCTCCTCATTTCTTTGCATCTTTCGACTTTATTTTGACTTTTTGGATCGGTGAAGTCTTGTAAGATGAGATCCCACTGTGTTGGTCCGTGCGACATGATTCAATTGGAGAACAATCCTTAATATCGTTTCTCTATCTTGTCCATAGCACGAAAATAGATACGCGACCTCTTAAAGTTTGACTTCCCTTATAAGTCGAGCTATGATGGTTTAGCGTCACATTGGTCCCGATTCAAAGCATCATCAAGGACCAAAAGAGGAGAAGATTGGAATGGAGCTTGCGCACAATGTCAATGGTCAACGGAACCACTCCGTTCGGTAACATCTTTCTAATTCAAATCTTTTAATCAACCGTCGAACATTGTGAGTTCTAAGCAATAGATACGTAGGAAATGGTGATTGAGGGGTTTCCCCTTAATGGCCTAGAGTATTTAGTGTAGCACCCTTTGGGTGATATGCGACGCATTCGCTCCTACGCCTTAGGTTCTTGCGTGTGTGTCTCGGGTTCCTTCCCATTTAGGCGTGTTAGGTCTGCTTCCTCTTTTCCCTCACCTCCGTGCGATCGAAACTCCTTTCTCTCGCATCCTGGCGATTGAGATCCCCCCTCTTGCCTCCGTGCAATCGAGACTCCCTTTTCTCTCGCTTCCGTGCGATCGAGACCGTTTTCCGTAGTTAGCCGAACTACGGCTGCTCTGATCTCTCATATCTGTTAAGAGTATGTAGGCATAGGATTGCGATAATCCAAGCGAGCACACTTTTCCTCTTTCCCCCTTTAGGTAACCCGTACCCTTAAACCAATGACATACTACGTCCGTTCTACCGCAAACAGGTAACGCCTAAGTCTCCAATGGTCGAGCAACAATACACCTAACTGCTAGAATGCGTACGCTAGTATTGTCAACCTTTTCTCTCACCCCCGTGTGATCGAGAACACCCTGTTTACCCGTAGTTAGCCTGAACTACATTTTGCTCTGATTTCTCGTACCAGACAAGAATACGTAGGCACAAGACGCGATGTCTTGGCGAGCAATCCCCCCCGTAGTTTCCTGAACTACGTTGACTCTGACTTTCCCATTGCACAAGGGAATACGTAGGCATAGAGCGGTGATGCTCTATCGAGTCAGTTCCTTCCATTTTGCATTAGCAGTCGTAGATAGTTTGTTTTTCACCCATAGAATAGACAACCAGCGTGGATCCCGTTGAGTACGACGGACGTGATAGGTGCTAATACCTTCCCCTTGCGCAACCGACTCCCGAACCCGAGATTTAGTTGCGACGGCCGATCTTATCCCTCTTTTCGTCAGATTTTATCTGAGCGTTTCCTTTCCCTCTCTTGGGATAAATAACGTACGGTGGCGACTCTTCTGTCATTGCCGGCCTCGATTTTCGCAGCAGCGACAGTCCCACACGTGACGGTTGTAAGGGACCTGTGACGACCGTCATATCAGCAAAATTCATTTCTATTAATTTTTCGTCCTTTTTTTCTTCTGTTTTGTGTCTTCTAGTACTTGTTTTCTTTGTCTTGCTTCATTTGAGTGTTAACTTCGTAAACCTGCAAAATACTTAACAAACAATGCGGAGAAGGTCCGAAATTGGGGTGAAATCGACCATTAGTAGCATAAAATCATGGCATTTAATATATATGTTTTCGTGTTATCAATATTCCAATTAAATTTGGGGTGTTACAACTCTCCCCCACTTAAAATAATTTTTGCCCTCGAAAATTACCTCAAGGAAACAGAGTCGGATACGACTCCCTCATCTGATTCTCAAGCTTCCAAATCCAACTTTCTCCAGCTGGTCCTTTCAAAACTACTTTTACCAAGGCAACTTCTTTACTTTGTAGTTGCTTCACTTCTCGTCCATAAATACGAACTCGCAACGCCTCAACAATCAAATCATCTCTTACTTGTACATCATCCATTTGAATCACATGCGGTGAATCTGGAATGTACTTTCTCAATTGAAACACATGAAACACATCATGTAAATTTGCAAGCGATGACGATAAATCAATTCAACATGCTACTCCTCCCACGCTTCCGCTGCGCCACTCTGATACGGACCAACAAAATGTGGTGTGAGATTTCGAGACTTCAAAGCTCGGCCAACACCAGTTACTGGCGTAACTCTCAAAACACTTGATCTCCCTCTTGGAATTCAAGTGCTTTCCTCCTCTTATCATGGTAACTTTTCTGACGACTCTGGGATGCTTTCATCTTTTCTTGGATCATCTTGATCTTTTCAATCGTCTCTTGCACAATCTCAGGTTCGAGTACAACACTCTCGCCTGACTCATACCAACACAAAAGAGTCCTACACCTCCTACCATACAAAGATTCATACGGTTCCATTCTGATACTAGAATGATAACTGTTATTGTAGGTAAACTCAATCAACTGCAAATGACTATCCCATGACCCTCCTTGATCCAACACACAAGCTCTAAGCAAAACCTCTAAAGACTGGATAGTTCTCTCTGTCTGTCCATCCGTCTGTGGATGATAGGCAGAACTCAATCTCAATGTGGTACGCAAAGCATCTGCAAACTCTCCCAAAACCTCGAGGAAGATCTCAGATCTCTATCAGACACAATACTCGACGGTACCTCGTGCAACTACACAACTTCCTCAATATACGATTAATTAAGATAAAATTCAATTAAGTCAAATAAACATCTGAGTTCTCCACAAAAGTGGGATATCACATCACACAACTCGACATACTCTTCATTAAAAGGTTTTCAAAACAAAGCAGCGGAAAATATTCATTAGTTCATCAACCTCGGCCATCCACCAATACATGAAAATATTCATTAATAAAATTCACCAACACATGATACGTCACAGGAAAGTAAAACAAGTTCAACTAAATCCAAAAGAAAACGCCCAAGTCCCGTGCTACGTATCAGAGCATCCTAAGACTCGACACGCACACCTCTATCCAAGCTAGCTAAGTACTTGGATTATCTGTACTTCCGAAGAAGCACAGACCATAACAACAACAAAGGGGTGAGAAAACATGATCAAAATTATCGGTAATACTGTACATGAAATAAAGGTAGTAATCATATAATTCATCACTCAACATTCATCAAACACGACCTACTGTCCAACATCAGCACAACACACCATAATGCAATTATGCAACTCAACACCATGCATGCGGCACCGACTCATTGGTTCATTCAATCGAACCCCAGATAGATCACATACACCCGTCCTTGGCCATGATCTGTCCCCACCATTCTCCACAAAGGAGTACGGATGATAGCATACACTCCTCCTGAGCAACGATTTCATCCCACCAAAACACCATGATATGCATAACACCAAATGCACAACAAATGAACTCAAGCACACAAGGTGCACACGATCCCCTGATCACATCATCATACATCATACATACGTATTGTTCATCAATTAATTATTTTAATTAAAATCACACGATCCCCCTGATCCCATCACCATACCCCATACATATCTCACACCTCAATCTACTTATTCCAATTAACTTCAATCACTACATAATTTCACCTTTTAATGTCAAGTATACACCCTTCACCACTAATCACCGTATCTGTACTGGTCACAACTCAAGGAATACTACAAGACGACAAAACCACCCTCACCGTACAAAATCATAATTTGCTGTCATGCTCGCTGGCTCATTCGCTTAGCGAAGCCCTAACAAACGCTCGCTAGCTGCTCGCCTAGCAAACTCCCTCGCGAAGGCAGACAGTAGCTACTGGACATGTTCGCTACCCAGCTCTCCTTGCAAGTCCCTAGCGAATGCTCGCGACCTGCTAGCGAGCGTCTGCGATTCTCAAAACCCTCACTGTCCAAAAATGTCACCTTGCTCAATTCCAAGCCTATAATTCCTCATCTACTCTCTGTCCTATCATTCACTACAACTATTACACACTACACTAATCAATTTCTCCTTAAACTTTCTCTCCAGAACCAATTTTTATATTCATCACTACCCCCTGCAGAAGTTACACAGAACTTCACCAAATCCACAATAACACATACCCAATTTTGTTAATGGCAGCAATACTCATAAACACATCAATGTACACAAAATTCATCATAATCAACAACAATCAAAGACATATCAACATAACAAACATATTCATCAAATCCCTACGGGGTTAAGGAATCCCCTCTACCCAATTTCATGTAAACACCAATCCCAATCAGTTTCTCCCCCCTTACCTCGATTAGTGCTCTGATTGACAAAGAACCTGAAGAATCGTTAGCCCTAGCCTTCTTCTCTTCCTCCTTGTTCTTCCTCTTTACTCTCCTTTCTAAAACTGGTTTATCGTGTTTTGCTCCTCCTTTCTCCCAAACTCTTCTAATACCCCTTTTTAATGCTTATTTTTACTTTATTCTAATAAGAATAATAATACTAATAATTATAATGCAAATAATAATAATAATAATAATAATAATATACTAATTATTAGATTATCATCATTATTAATTATATTATATTATTATTAAACTCTATATTTTATTAAATAATCCCCATAACTTAAGGGTACCCACCAACAATCTCAGACACCCCCACACAAAGGACACACCAAAATAAAATAACACCAAAAGACTAAATAATTAAAATGGGTGTTACAAGTCTCCGCCACTTTAATTATTTTCGTCCTCGAAAATTACCTGATGGAAACAATTCCGGATACGCTTCCCGCATCCTGCTTTCCAATTCCCAGGTCACACTGCCTCCTGCAGCACCTCCCCAAGCTACTTTCACCAAGGATATCTCCTTTCCTCGGAGTTGTTTCATTTTACGATCTTCGATCCTCAACGGTATCATCTCAACAGTAAGATTCTCCCGGACTTGAACTTCATCTCTCTGAATCACATGAGATGGGTCCGAGACATACTTTTGAAGTTGCGACATATGAAACACGTCATGTAGATTTGAAAGCTCAGGCGGTAACGCCACTCTATAAGCTACAACACCAATTCTCTGCAAAATCTGATACGGTCCAATAAACTTAGGATCCAGCTTCTTGGACTTCAACACACGACCCACACCAGTCACTGGGTTAACTCTTAGGAACACGTGATCACCTTCACTGAATTCCTGTTCTTTTCTTCGGTTATCATGATAACATTGCTACCTACTCTGAGACGCTTTCATTTTCTCACGAATCATCTGAATGGTCTCAGTAGTCTGCTGCATAATCTCTGGTCCTAAGACCACATTCTCACCTGTTTCATACCAACACAGAGGAGTTCTACATCCCCTACCATATAAAGCTTCAAACGGTGCCATCCCGATACTAGAATGGTGACTATTGTTGTACGTGAACTCTATCGACGGTAAATGAGTATCCCACGCACCACCCTTTTCCAACACACAAGCTCTTAGCAAATCTTCCAGCGACTGAATAGTCCTCTCTGACTGACCATCGGTTTGTGGATGGTAAGCTGAACTCAACTTCAACTTAGTACCCAAAGCTTCCTGCAACCTCCTCCAAAATTCTGAAGTAAACCTCGGATCTCTATCCGACACGATACTCGATGGAACACCATGCAGCTTCACAATTACCCAAATATAAATCTCTGATAGCTTCACCAACGGGAAACTGATATTAATCGGCACAAAATGTGCAGACTTCGTAAGTCGATCCATAATTACCAAAATAGCATCAAATCCTCTCGCCGTATTCGGCAAGCCTGTAACAAAATCCATAGTTATGCAATCCCATTTCCAAACTGGAACTTCCAACAGTTGCATAAATCCAGAAGGTTTCAGATGCTCTACCTTCGACTTCTGACATGTCAAACAGGCGTAAACAAATCGAGCTATATCTCTTTTCATACCAGACCACCAAAATAACTTCCTTAAATCATGGTACATCTTCGTAGCTCCTGGGCGGATACTCAGACTACTACGATGTCCTTCACTCAGAATTGACTTTTTCAGTTCGTCATTATCCGACACACAAATCCTGTCTCTGAATCTCAACACACCTGCACTATCCAACTTAAAATCACTATCGGAGTCACTTCTTACTCCCGACATCAAATTTACTAACTTCACATCTAGCTTTTGGCTTTCCTTAATTAAATCCAAGAAATCATTATTCACCTGCAACTTGCCCAATATCACACCATCGGTCATAGTCTTACAACCCATGCTTAGATCTCTGAACTGCTCAATTAGTTCCATCTCTTTCACCATTAAAGCCGATATATGAATCGTTTTCCTACTCAAAGCATTTGCTACTACATTTGCTTTTCCTGGATGATAACTTAAGTTGAAATCATAATCTTTCCAGAATTCCAACCATCTTCTCTGTCTCATATTTAGCTCCTTCTGATCGAACAGATATTTCAGACTCTTATGGTCACTGAACACCTCAAACCTCGAACCATACAGATAGTGCCTCCAAATCTTCAACACGAAAACTACCGCAGCCAACTCAAGGTCATGAGTAGGGTAATTTCTTTCATGCACCCTAATTTGTCGCGAAGCATACGCTACCACCTTACCATCTTGCATAATAACTCCGCCTAATCCCATCTTAGATGCATCACAGTACACCACAAAAGGTTCACTCGGAGTGACAACACTAACACCAGTGCCGTAGTCAATTTCTTTTTCAGTTCCTCAAAGCTTTATTCACAAGCAGCATCCCACATGAAAACTTAATTCTTTCTCGTCAACTGAGTCAATGGCAACGCCAAATTAGAAACCCTTCAATAAACCTTCGGTAGTATCCTGCCAAACCCAAAAAGCTTCTAATTTCTGTCGTTGTCTTCGGCGGTTCCCACTGCAACACTGCACTCACTTTCGATGGGTCCACTGATATACCATCACCGGATATTACATGCCCCAAGAAACTCACTGTCTTCAACCAGAACTCACAATTCGATAGCCTAGCAAACAACTTATTATCTTTCAGCACCTACAAAGCAATTCTCAAATGTCCTACGTGTTCTTCCTCAGACTTAGAATAAATCAGTATATCGTCAATAAACACAACGATGAACTGATCCAAATAAGAATGGAAGATTCGGTTCATATAATCCATAAACACTCCCGGCGCATTAGACACTCCAAAAGGCATTACAGCATATTCGTAATGTCCATATCGAGTTCTAAATGCCGTCTTCTGAATATCACCTTCTTTCACTCTGATCTGATGGTAACCTGACCTCAAGTCAATTTTACTGAACACCCTAGCTCCCACCAACTGATCCATCAAATCGTCAATCCTTGGAAGAGGATATTTATTCTTAATGGTCACTTTATTCAACTGACGGTAATCGATACACAGACGCATACTGCCATCCTTCTTCTTTACCAACAGCACTGAAGCTCCCCACGACGATACACTCGGTCTGATAAACTTTCTATCCAACAATTCTCCAATATGAGATTTTAATTTAGCCAATTCCACTGCCGACATCCTGTACGGCACCATAGATATAGGTCTCGTACAAGGAACAAGATCAATGCTAAATTCAACTTCTCTCGTCGGAGGTAATTCCGTAATATCATCAGGGAACACTTCGGGAAATTCATTCACCACCGCTAACTCTTTCACCGATGTCTTGCTGTCAACAAACAATGACGCAAATAAAGCAAACATCTTAGCTTCTTCCTCCAACAAGGTCCTCAATTCCTTGTTAGAAAAGGAATCCTCCAATGCTTCCTCTTCTGGAGTAAGGAACAACAACACCTTCCGAAAACAATCGATGTAGACTCGGTTGAACTCCAACAAGTTCATACCTAGAATAACATCCAAATTACCAAGTGGAAGACAAATCAGATCTACCCCAAAGTCTCTACCGAAGATAGTGAGTGGACACTTCAAGCACACTAAAGAAGTAGTCACTGAACCTATAGAGGGAGTTTCAATAGTCATCCGTCGATCAAGAGTAGACGGCACCAATCCTAACCTCCTCACACAATCAACAAAAATGAACGAGTGGGTTGCACCCGTATCAACAATAGCAGTCAAAGGAATATTATTGATGAAACAAGTACCTTTGATAGAACGCTCTTCACTGGCAGCTTGAGTTCCCACTACAGCAAACACTTTATCACTGGCCTGAGACGCTTGAGACTTCTTCGGCTTCTTGCAATGCGTACTGATATGCCCTTTCTCACCACAGTTATAACAGGTAGGCATAGTGGCTCTGCAATCAGATATTACATGGCCTGGCTTACCACACCTGAAGCACTTCTTCACCTCATTAGGACACTCATTAGCATGATGACCCGCGCCACCGCACCGGAAACATTTCAAATCAGCAGATGTTTCCCCTTCTCTAGACTTCTTATCAGAAGCAGCCTTATGCTTTCCCTTATCAGCAGGAACACTGTAAGGAGTACCACCAAATCTCTGTTTACCTTTACGGTCATTCACCGCCTTATAATGTGCAATCCTGCCCGGTTATCATTATCATACATCCTGCTTCTGCTTACCAGCTCAGGATAATTCCTAATCTTCTGACAAGCAATCCCCAACTTAACTTCTGGACGCAGCCCATTCTTAAATTTCAAACACTTAGAGGTCATCGCATCTTCAGTATTGTAATGAGGACAATACTGCACCAGCGCTTCAAATTTCGCAGCATACTCTGCTACAGTCAGATTACCCTGCTTCAGCTCTAGGAACTCTACCTCCTTAGCACTTCATATGTCTTCCGGAAAGTACTTCTCCAGAAAACCCTTTCGAACTGGATCCCAAGTGATCGCAGTTCCTGCAGTCACCCATCTCTGGCGACTGTTGTCCCACCAAGCCTTAGCTTTACCTTCCAGCATGTGAGTACCAAATCTCACCTTTTTCTCATCACTACAACCCATTGTCCTGAAAATTTTCTCAATTGCCTTCAGCCACTTATGCGCAGCTTCAGGATCCAAAATTCCTCCTTCAAACATCGGCGGCTTGTTACTCCCAAACTGTGCCAAATCCCCAAATTGCGCACCCGCAGCTTGGTTCTGATTAGCAACCACCTGCGTCATCGCTTGCATAGCAGCAGCCAGAGTAGCATCATTCCTTCATGCCATACTGCTCAACATTAACAACACCAGGTTAAAAGATACACAATCTCTATCCTAAGGACAGACTCAACAACTACACTGGCCGGACGGACCAACCTACTCTGATACCAATTGTAACACCGCACTTTCCCGAATTAAGATAAAATGCGATTAATTCAAATAAACATCAGAGTTCTCCACAAAAGTGGGATATCACATCACACAACTCGACATACTCTTCATTAGAAGGTTTTCAAAACAAAGCAGCGAAAAATATTCATTAGTTCATCAACCTCGGCCATCCGCCAATACATGAAAATATTCATTAATAAAATTCACCAACACATGATACGTCACAGGAAGGTAAAACAAGTTCAACTAAATCCAAAAGAAAATGCCCAAGTCCCGTGCTACGTATCAGAGCATCCTAAGACTCGACTCACACACCTCTATCCAAGCTAGCTAAGTACCTGGATTATCTGTACTTCTGAAGAAGCACAGACCACAACAACAACAAAGGGGTGCGAAAACATGATCAAAATTATCGGTAATACTGTACATGAAATAAAGGTAGTAATCATATAATTCATCACTCAACATTCATTAAACACGACCTACTGTCCAACATCAACATAACACACCATAATGCAATTATGCAACTCAACACCATGCATGCGGTACCGACTCATTGGTTCATTCAATCGAACCCCGAATAGATCACATACACCAGTCCTTGGCCATGATCTGTCCCCACCATTCTCCATAAAGGAGTACGTATGATCGCATACACTCCTCCTGAGCAACGATTTCATCCCACCAAAACACCATGATATGCATAACACCAAATGCACAACAAATGAACTCAAGCACACAAGGTGCACACGATACCCTAATCACATCACCATACATCATACATACGTATTGTTCATCAATTAATTATTTTAATTAAATTCACACGATCCCCCTGATCCCATCACCATACCCCATACATATCTCACACCTCAATCTACTTATTCCAATTAACTTCAATCACTATATAATTTCACCTTTTAATGTCAAGTATACACCCTTCACCACTAATCACCATATCTGTACTGGTCACAACTTAAGGAATACTATAAGACGACATAACCACCCTCACCGTACAAAATCACAATTTGATGTCATGCTCGCTGGCTCATTCGCTTAGCGAAGCCCTAGCAAACTCCCTCGCGAAGGCAGACAGTAGCTACTGGACATGTTCGCTACCCAACTCACCTAGCGAGTCCCTAGAGAATGCTCGCGACCTGCTCGCCTAGCGAACCTGCTAGCGAGCGTCTGCGATACTCAAAACCCTCACAGTCCAAAAATGTCACCTTGCTCAATTCCAAGCCTATAATTCCTCATCTACTCTCTGTCCTATCATTCACTACAACTATTACACACTACACTAATCAATTGCTCCTTAAACTTTCTCTCCAGAACCAATTTTTATATTCATCACTACCCCCTGCAGAAGTTACACAGAACTTCACCAAATCCACAACAACACATACCCAACTTCGTTAATGGCAGCAATACTCATAAACACATCAATGTACACGAAATTCATCATAAACAACAACAATCAAAGACATATCAACATAACAAACATATTCATCAAATCCCTATGGGGTTAAGGAATCCTCTCTACCCAATTTCATGTAAACACCAATCCCAATCAGTTTCTCCCCCTTACCTCGATTAATGCTCCGATTGACGAAGAACATGAAGAATCGTTAGCCCTAGCCTTCTTCTCTTCCTCCTTGTTCTTCCTCTTTACTCTCCTCTCTAAAACTGGTTTATCGTGTTCTGCTCCTCCTTTCTCCCAAACTCTTCTAATACCCCTTTTTAATTCTTATTTTTACTTTATTCCAATAATAATAATAATAATAATAATACTAATAATAATGCAAATAATAATAATAATAATATACTAATTATTAGATTATCATCATTATTAATTATATTATATTATTATTAAACTCTATATTTTATTAAATAATCCCCATAACTTAAGGGTACCCACCAACACTCTCAGACACACCCTCACACAAAGGACACACTAAAATAAAATAACACCAAAAGACTAAATAATTAAAATGGGTGTTACAGTATGGATACTCAATCTACTTCAATGTCCTTCCTAAAGAATACTCCTTTTCAACTTAGCAATATCTGGAACACAAACTCTATCACAACATCTTATGATACCATTTTCATTAATTCGAAAATCAGCTCTTCTACTTTGATTCCTCAAATTCAATCGATCTACCAACTCAAATCAAATTTATGACCCTCTCGAATCTCATCAAGATTACCACTAGTAAGCTTCAACGTACCAAGCTTAACTCCATAAGAAGTCTCTTCACAAACCAAACTCATATCACGAAATTGCTCAATCAGTTCTAACTCTTTTACCATCATCATCGGTATATGCAAAGATTTCCTACTCAATGCATCAACTACCAGCTTGCTTTATCCGAATGGTAATTCAAACCAAAATCATAATCTTTAGAAGTCCCAATCATCTCCTCTGCTTCGCATTCAATTCTTTCTGATCAAAGAAATACTTCAAACTCTTATGATCTTTAAACACCTTAAATTTTGAACCAAATTAATCATGCCTCCAAAGCTTCGACACAAACACAACAACAACTAGCTCTAAATCATGCGTTAGATAATCCCTCTTATGCACTTTAAGTTTCCTTGAAGCATAAGCTAAAACTTGTTGATGTTGTATTAACACACCTCCCCATCCTAGCAATGAAGCATCGCAATATACAACAAATGATTCTGCCTGATTTGGCAAAATCAAAACATGAGCTGCTGTCGGCCTCTTCAAAAGCTCTTGAAACTTTCTTCACACTTTGCATCCAAAACAAAATCTTGAACCTTCCTAGTCCATTGCGTAAATGGCAAAGAGAACTTGGAAAAATCCTTCGATGAATTTTCGATAATAATCTGCCAGCCCAAGAATACTTCTAATCTCAAAAACAGGTTTTGGAACTTCCCATTGCGATACAACTTCAACCTTCGACATATCAACCACAATAACCCTACTCGAGATCACATGACTAAGGAACTCACTTCCTTCAACCAAAAATCACACTTTGACAGTTTTGCATACAACTGCTTCTTTTTCAATGTTGATAACACAATTTTCAGATGCTCAACATGATCTTCTTTATTCTTCGAATATATCAAAATATCATCAATGAAAACAACCACAAACTTGTCCAAATAAGGATGGAAAATCCTGTTCATATACTCCATAAATACACATGGTGCATTAGTCACACTAATTGGTATCACGAAATACTCACAATGTCCATACCTTATTTTAAAAGTTGTCTTCAGAATATCTTCAGCCTTCACACGAATCTGATGATACCCAGATCTCAAATCTATCTTACTGAACACACTTGCAACAACCAACTGATCCATCAAATCATCAATCCTTGGAAGTGGATACTTATTCTTGATAGTCACCTTGTTCAATTGTCTATAATCCACACACAGCCTCACAGAACCTTCTTTCTTCTTAACTAACAAAATTGGTGTACCCCACAGTGACACACTCAGAAAAATGAATCTCTTCTCAAGAAAATCTTTAGGTTGACTCTTCAACTCTTTCAATCCCAATGCAGACATACGATATGGAGCCATCGATATCGGACTAGTTCTAGGAACTAAGTCGATCACAAACTCCGCTTCACGTTCCGGCGGTAAATCACTTATCTCATCAAGAAAAACCTCTGGACAATCACAAACAATTGGCACCCCACCAAATTCTCCACTTTATTAACACTCAAAATTTCCATCAAAATAAACACCTCGACACCATCCTGTACTGACTCACCAAAACAATCTGTAAGCACTTAGCTTAACTCAAAACAATTCACTACACACGCCATCTAAGCTTGCAAGACACGTCTATCCCATCCAACATGACTCCGTCCACTATCAATAAGAGATTAAGGGTGATCAGTTCCTCAATTTGTCAATAGATAGCCGAAAATCATGATGGGGCATAAACCATCTTTACCAAACTATAACAGCGTTCATCGACACACTAAGCCACCACTCCACACTTGCAGCATCCTAGAGAAGCACAAACTTTTCCCCCACTTGTTTCATTCCCACTTCTGTAGACAAAGTTTAGAAAACAAACGTGTACCGATAGTGTTTTCACACACATGTCGCATACAAGGGAACAAATAACATTATACAACTTGGCCGGACCGACCAACCTGCTCTGATACCACTAAATGTAACACC
Organism: Lathyrus sativus; assembly: GCA_963859935.3. Lineage (NCBI taxonomy): Eukaryota > Viridiplantae > Streptophyta > Magnoliopsida > Fabales > Fabaceae > Lathyrus > Lathyrus sativus. The sequence goes on along the minus strand of OZ012735.1, from coordinate 306,165,926 downwards.
CTTTTCTACCCCATAATTAAAAGACACATTTATTCAAAGTCATCAGAGTAAAATGCTAAACTCAACAATAAATCACCTCAAAGGGCGTACATTTCTTAAAGCTCAAAATAAGTCAATGCTCCGTGTATAACGGGTTTTCCCAAAAGATATCAAAATTTGCTCAAAGGCAGCGGAACTCACAAGGCATATTCCAAAGTTTTCCTTATACGGAAAGGTAATCAAAATAACTCAAGAAAACATAGCTCGACGCAAAGACCCCAACCTGATGTTACACTATCAGAGCAAGACCCTCTAAGTTAACCAAAGGCCAACAACTCAAAACTTCAAAAGTCCTCATCGGCATCCACGACTAAACCAAGTCATCTGCACGTTACCCACGTGGAGATAACATTCAAACAAGCAGGGTGAGTAAAACGATTCATAATAATCAATGTATGAAAATCAACATATAAAATGGCGTCATAGTCATATTCAACATCATCATATTCATCAATAGACCTCCAAGGCCACAACATCATAAATTATTCCAAATCACTCATAAATGAAAATGCAACAAGACTCAATGCATGTGGTACCAATCATCACAACATGATGGACACTAAGCCATCAACCCTCCATAGATCCCCATCAATAGGATCGATTCTACTAGAGAACCGAAGCACATCAAAACACTTCACATCCGCACAATGGGATTGAAGCCAAAGTAATCGAGGTCATGAACCGACGTTCGGATGCACAAGAATGCATGATGTACACGTCATAAATCATCCTCATAATAACATCATAGGTGCATCATCATTCATCATAATCATCATCATCAAAATCATATCTGCATAGCTCATCATAATAATCACCATCATACATCATGTGATCATAGCTCATCATAATAATCATCATCATACATCATGTCATCATAGCTCATCATAATAATCATCATCATACATCATGTCATCGTAGCTCATCATAATAATCATCATCATACATCATGTCATCATAGCTCATCATAATAATCATGATCATCAAAATCAATCATCATCATATACACATAACATAGAATTCACAGTCATACTCATGTTAATTCATCATATTATCACATATTAATTACATAAAATTCATAATTATACTCACTATAACCATCATATTATTGCATATTAATCACATGGAATTCCCAGTTATACTCATGCTAATTCATCACAGAAATCACATAATCAAACATCAAGGCATCGTTGCAGGCAATCAACATTCGCGAAACTCTGCTACGTTCGCTGGCATGTTCGCTTGGCGAGTCTGGGGCGAGTTTCTTCGCTGTGCAAAGGATTCTTCGCTAGGCGAGTCTGGGAACAACATTGTTCGCTGTGCAAAGCATTCTTCGCTAGGCGAACAGTGCGATGACACCAAATAATGCTACGCACTAGAACTTAATTCAACCTAAAAGTCCACACGATTCACTTCCCCAATGCCCCCAAAAGATCCCTAAATCATCCCTAAGGTCTTACGGCGATAAAGGCACAAAACCTACGATTCATTAGGCCAATCCCGTATCATATTCACGCCCTAAATCACAAATTCCTTACAATCACCCTGCAGGCATCATAGTTACTCACTATCTAATATTCATATCCCTTCAGGGTTAGAAAAATAACAAATCATGGTTTTGGCCACGAAGGCCTAACTTTCCCTTTTCCCCAATGAATTCCACGATTAGATTCATAATAATAGATTTAGGCCACGAAGGCCAAAGATCACTAATTCTCATATCCATCCTCAAAACCCTTAAACCTTAAATCGATCTTAAATACATTGAAAGTTACACATGGAAAATCATGAAGGTAATACTCCCCATACCTTAATTGTCGATCGAAGCCTTCTCAAGTTTTTCAGGGAACCTTTCGAAGCTTATGCCTCCAATTCTTCCTCCTCAGAGCTCTGACATCAATTCTCTTCACGGTCTAACAAATGAATCCTAATCCCTTTACAATTTCTTTTTTGTTAAACCTAGCCTTGAGCCTCACAATTGGACTTTTCTCATAATACCTTCACTAACTTCTCTTAATTGTCCAAATGGCCCTTATCCAACTTATATTTATTTTAATTTACAATAATATTAATATATTCATATTATATACTATTATTCAAAATAAATAACACAAATTCCATTAATTCCCAATATTCCACAAAACCACCGAAATCACCAAAATACGAATTTTCTCAATTAAATAAATTAATTTCAATATTCCAATTAAATTTGGGGTGTTACAACTCTCCCCCACTTAAAAGAATTTTCACCCTCGAAAATTACCTCAAGGAAACAGAGTCGGATACGACTCCCTCATCTGATCCTCACGCTCCCAAGTCCAACTTTCTTCAGCTAGTCCTCCTAAAACTACCTTTACCAAGGCAATCTCTTTACTTCGTAGTTGCTTCACTTCTCATTCATAAATCCGAACTGGAAACGCCTCAACAATCAAATCATCTCTTACTTATACATCATCCATCTGAATCACATGCGATGAATCTGGAATGTACTTTCTTAATTGAAACACATGAAACACATCATGTAAATTCGCAAGCGACGACGGTAAAGCAATCTGACATTCTACTCCTCCCAAGCTTCCGCTGCACCACTCTGATACTGACCAATAAAATATGGTTTGAGATTTTGAGACTTCAAAGCTCGGCCAACACCAGTTACCGGCGTAACTCTCAAAACACTTGATCTCCCTCTTGGAATTCAAGTGCTTTCCTCCTCTTATCATGGTAACTTTTCTGACGACTCTGCGACGCTTTCATCTTTTCTTGGATCATCTTGATCTTTTCAATCGTCTCTTGAACAATCTGAGGTCCGAGTACAACACAAAGGAGTCCTACACCTCCTACCATACAAACCTTCATACGGCTCCATTCTGATACTAGAATGATAACTGTTATTGTAGGTAAACTCAATCAACTGCAAATGACTATCCCATGATCCACCTTGATCCAACACACAAGCTCTTAGCAAAACCTCTAAAGACTGGATAGTTCTCTCTGTCTGTACATCCGTCTGTGGATGATAGGAAGAACTCAATCTCAATGTGGTACCCAAAGCGTCTGCAAACTCTCCCAAAACCTCGAGGAAGATCTCAGATCTCTATCAGACACAATACTCGACGGTACCTCGTGCAACTTCACAACTTCCTCAATATACATCTCAGCTAGCTTCAGCATATAATGATTAATCCTCATTGGTAAGAAATGAGCTGATCTAGTCAATCTATCCATAATTACCCAAATTGAATCATATTCCTCTCACAGTCTTCGGCAAACCCGACATAAAATACATGGAAATACTATCCCATTTCCACTATGGAATATTCAATGGTAGCATCAAACCCAACGGTCTCCGATGTCCAATCTTCGACTCCTGACAAGTCTAACCAGCATACACAAACTCAACCACTTCTTTCTTCATCCCTGGCCATAAAAACAAATTCCTCAAATCCGAGTACCTCTTCATAGCACCGGTATGGATACTCAATCTACTTCAATGTCCTTCCTCAAGAATACTCCTTTTCAACTTAACAATATCTGGAACACAAACTCTATCACGACATCTTATGATACCATTTTCATTAATTTGAAAATCAACTCTTCTACTTTGATTCCTCAAATTCAATCGATCTACCAACTCAAATCAAATTTATGACCCTCTCGAATCTCATCAAGAATACCACTAGTAAGCTTCAAAACGAAGCTTAAATCTATAAGAAATCTCTTCACAAACCAAACTCATATCACGAAATTGCTCAATCAGTTCTAACTCTTTTACCATCATCATTTGTATATGCAAAGATTTCCTACTCAATGCATCAGCTACCATGCTTGCTTTATCCGAATGGTAATTCAAACCAAAATCATAATCTTTAGAAGTCCCAATCATCTCCTCTGCTTCGCATTCAATTCTTTCTGATCAAAGAAATACTTCAAACTCTTATGATCTTTAAACACCTTAAATCTCGAACCAAACAAATAATGCCTCCAAATCTTCGACACAAACACAACAACAACCAGCTTTAAATCATGCGTTAGATAATCCCTCTTATGCACTTTAAGTTGCCTTGAAGCATAAGCTAAAACTTGTTAATGTTGTATTAACACACCTCCCCATCCCACCAATGAAGCATCGCAATATACAACAAATGATTCTGCCGGATTTGGCAAAATCAAAACATGAGCCGCTGTCAGCCTCTTCAAAAGCTCTTGAAACTTTCTTCACACTTTGCATCCAAAATAAAAGCTTGAACCTTCCTAGTCCATTGCAGCAATGGCAAAGATAACTTGGAAAAATCCTTCAATGAATTTTCGATAATAATCTGCCAGCCCAAGAATACTTCTAATCTCAAAAACAGGTTTTGGAACTTCCCATTGCGATACAACTTCAACCTTCGACATATCAACCATAATAACCCTACTCGAGATCACATGACTAAGGAACTCACTTCCTTCAACCAAAAATCACACTTTGACAGTTTTGCATATGTTGCGGTGAGAATCGTGATACCAAGATATTGATTAACTTGAATCTTTAATTCTTAAATTCACAACCATACTTTAATTTATCCAAAAATGAAAGGTTTAAAGAAATAAAATCCTATTAAAATACAAGGAAAATGACAAGGCCTAAAGCTTAGCAAAGAAAGATCTAAAGGTTCGGGGGTTGGTTATGCTTAGGGTAGGTATTTCACATCCTAAACATCTATAGAACTCTATAGGAACCTCTTGTTAATATTTGTGTTTGATAAAGTTTGCTTGCTAAAGGGAAAGTGCTAAGGGTAGATATGTAAAGTATATACAAAGTTTGGTAAAGTACGCTCACGAAGACATCGCATCTCGTGCCTACGTATCCTGACGGGAATGGAATCAGAGCAACCGTAGTTCCCCTAACTAAAGGGGGTGGAACTCTTGACTGTGGTCAAGGTTCCAAAGGGAAAGTAAATGTCTGCAGCGAGACATTTACATAGAGTGCGGCGACTCTAAACTAAAGTTAAGTTATCAAAGAAGGGAACGTCCATGGCGGGACGACTAAATAGAGCACGACGACTCTAAGCCTAGGTTGCAAAGGTAAACATGGGGAATGTCCACGGGGGGCGACTAAATAGAGCACGGCGACTCCAATTCTAACTTGTAAATGTTAAAAGGAAGTTAGTTGTTAGTGAGGGAGAAATAAAAGGTTGGTTGTTAGTTGGCTCGCTAAGGCGTCGCATCTTATGCCTACGTATTCTCATCGAGAAATCAGAACGTTCGTAGTTCCCCTATCTATGGGGGAGGAACTCTTGACTGTGGTCAAGGTTCCAAGGGGATGTAAGCATTCATAGGGAAGTACTTACATGGAGTGCGGCGACTCCTGAATCTAAGTTGAGAATATCCACGACGGGATGTTAAACATGAGTACGACGACTCAAATCCTAAGTTTAGGATAACGGGGAAAAGATGTCCACGGCAGGATGCTAAATAGAGCACGACGACTCCAATCATAAGGTTAGGATAAAGGGATAAAAGGTGTCCACGGCGGGACGCTAAATAGAGCACGGTGACTCTAATCCTAAGGTTAGGATAAAGGGAGAAAGGGTGTCCACGGCGGGACGCTAAATAGAGCACGGCGACTCCAATCCTAAGGTTAGGATAAAGGGATAAAGGGTGTCCATGGTGGGACGCTAAATAGAGCAGGGCGACTCCAATCCTAAGGTTAAGATAAAGGGGAGAGAATGTCCACGGAGGGACGCTAAATAGAGCATGGCGACTCCAATCCTAAGGTGAGGTGGGTGTAAGAATGTCCACGGCGGGACGCTAAAAGTGAGTACGGTGACTCAAATCCTAATGTTAGGGTAAAGGGTAAAGGATGTCCACGGCGGGACGCTAAATAGAGCACGGCAACTCCAATCCTAAGGTTAGGATAAAAGGGTAAAGAATGTCCACGGCGGGACGCTAAAATTGAGTACGGAGACTCGGATCCTAAGGTTAGGATAAAAGGTAAAGAATGTCCACGGCGACCCCAATCCTAAGGTTAGGATAAAGGGGTAAAGGTAAAGGATATCATATGTAAACCATCAATGTCACAACAATATAAACAAAAGGTTCAAAACCTCATGGGGATAATCAAAAGTTTTTAAAGGTGAACCACCTAAATGTGTACAAGCAAAGTTGAAATTCAAACTTAAATGCCCAAGGAATCTAACAATCCATGTTCATAATCTCAAATTAAAAACTCAAAGAGAATGAAATCCAAATGTTTGAAATAAAGAAGGAAAGATAGGAAGGTGAAAACTCTAAAATGGGTTATAACTTTCTCATAATGCAAAGTGTTTCTAAAATATTATTTTTAGAATTCTTTAAACATTATATAGAAATATGTTACAACACAAGAATTTTGCAAAAAGAACCACTTAAAAATGATTTAAAATGGAGAAGTTATGCGGTTTTTAAGTTTGGGAACAAAACATAAAAATCTAAATGATAAAAAGAATAAAATGCACATGGTAAGACAATGAATAAAACAAAATTGATTATTTAAACATGTTAACAAACATGTATAAATAATACAATATCAATATCACAAGAAAAATCAAGTTACAAGTTGAAAACGTTTAAGAACATCATGGTAAAAACCCTAAAAACAGTCATGGTAGCATGTGAAATGCAAATGGAAAGTTCACAGTTATGAGTTTTAGGTTACCTCTTGAAGAAAGATTAAGAAATAGGAAAACCAGAGATCATGAAAGCTCTTCCAATATCTTCAAATGTTCCTAGGATGATGAATAGATGCTCCAAACAACCTCCAAGCAAGCTAGTTGACGAAATGCCTTGTAAATGAAGGAAAATCTCCAAAATCCAAAGATTTCAAAGACCAACTCACTAGAACCTCGTTACATAAATATGGAAGTGATTTGGATAGCTTCAATACATTATATTTGATGTGTTTGAAGTGTCTCTTAAGTTGGAAGAAGTTTGGAAATGGTTTTGAAAGGTGTTTTGCAAAAGTAGATTTTTAGGGATTTTGGAAACTTAATGAAATTTTGCAAGAACTTGTGATTGTGTAAGGAATGTAGTTCTATCTGGTTTCTAGCATGAAACTTGTATGTTTGGGATGTAGAAAGTGAGTTCTATTTATAGCCAAAAGCCTTGGATCAAGGTATGGGTAAAAGTGAAGCAAATTGCCAATTTTAACCTTCCATCATGAAAATCTTTGAGTTTTCCAATGCAATCTTCATCTTTGTCTTTAAGCCACTCTACTAAGATATTATCCATGCCCAATATATTTTTTTTCATCATGATTGATAGGATAGGAGGTGACTTGTTGAATTAAAGTTAATGATTTGACAAGGGTAGCCACCTTTTTTCTCTTTCATCATTATTCACTTTTGCAACTTGCATTAAATATTGATTTCCTTTGATCTTTGTGCCATTTTCGTGGGAATTGATGTAAAAATGTTAATTATTAATATAAACATCATAAATGAGGCTTAATCTTTGATTAGCATCGATTTGGAGAGGTTTTGGAATCAAAAAACCCATGCAGAGCTGGTTTTGCCAATGCGAGTTTTTGCCAACTTGTGGACTTCGGTTCTCTCTAACCAGGAAGAGTTATGGAACCAAATTGTACTTTTTAGAAAGCCACAATTAGGTACTACAATATTTATGTTTGTTTTAGGAACTCATTCCTCTTGAAACTAGGTCAAAAACCCTTATGTGGTTAAGGAGTTATGGCTTTGCTCTTTTCAAAACCTTAATTCCCCAACTTTTCGATTACTTCTCAATACTTGATCAATTGGTCACAAAACTTCATTATTAGATATTAAATGATGTGGGGAACATATTTGGCTTCAATTTTGGGTTAAAACCCTGTTGGTCAATGGATTGACTTTTCAGTCAGACGAACCGAACGATCGAAAACCTCTGAATCGACTGTTGGTGTCGTGGGTCTTCTGAGGCCTTGAAACTTCTTGAGTGGACTTCCCTAATCCATATGAGCTTCATGGACCATAAATCCATCATTGGAACACCTTTTAAATCAAAAGTCAAACTACAATTGACTTTTCCTAAATAGAAACCCTAATCGGGTGTCCTGGATTGCACTGTTATTGATCTTTGGGTGACAAACTCAAATTGGACTCATACTTGACCCAATGTAGTATCTTTGATGATGTGGAGAATTGTTTCATGGAGAATAAATCCAATACATTGACTGATTAAACCATCGAAACCTCAATTCCTGACTGTACGGAACCCTAATTCACCTGTATCTTAACAAAGACAAACTTGAAATAGGTTAAGGTTAGATAAACAATGATAATGCTCCTAGAATGATGATGAAGATTTAAGGGGTCAAAATTTGGGGTGCAACAGTTGCCCATATTTAAATATCTTCACCAGATGGCAATGAGAGATGATAATCCTCATAGAATCGTAGTGAAAGGTATTTAAATATAACAAACCAGAAATTTTGTCCCTTAGATCGGATGGTATGCAAAAGGAAAAATGGTGAAATGCAATGAATTCTAAATGATGCTTCATGATGCTTGGATGCAAGACAAATGCAGACACACGAGCAAAAATTAAAGAACGACAATACGACGAGTAATTACTCACAGGGGAAAGACAACAACACCGGGGAAGCAACATACATCATCCATGAACGGAACTGGATGAAAAAGAGTCACAACATTCAAAATATCAATGAATGAGGTGAGGAGAAACTTGAGAAATATAACAAGGACACAGAAACAAACATCAGAGATATTTGGAAGAACATCGAATGAACTCTGAAATATACCATAAATACTCGGAAAAACATCGAATAAACTCCGGAACATATCCAAAGAAGCACATTGAAGACATATATTTTGAAGGTACATCTGAAACATTTTAGAAGGGTATTTAAATGTACGGGAAAAGGTTTGAAGACATATTTGGGAGAACATCAGATAAGCAACAAAGGTGTTCTGAAAGAACATCAGAACAAAAGATATATATATCCGAAAAAACATCGGAAAGATTATGGAAAAACATCAGATTCTAAAGGGAGTATCTGGAAAAACATCAGAACAAAGACTCAAACTGGAAAAGCATCAGAGAGAGAGAAACATATCCAGAAAAACATCAGAATCAAGGTAAATATCTGGAAAACCATCAGATAAGTTTTGGAAAAACATCAGAACAAAGACTCAAACTGGAAAAACATCAGAGAGAGAAACATATCCAGAAAAACATTGGATAGATTCTGGAAAAACATCAGAATCAAGGTAAATATCTGGAAAACCATCAGATAAATTCTGGAAAAACATCAGAACAAAGACTCAATCTGGAAAAACATCAGAGAGAGAAACATATTCAGAAAAACATCGGATAAATTTTGGAAAAACATCAGAATCAAGGTAAATATCTGGAAAACCATCAGATAAGTTCTGGAAAAACATCAGAACAAAGACTCAATCTGGAAAAACATCAGAGAGAGAAACATATCCGGAAAAACATCGGATAGATTCTGGAAGAACATCAGAATCAAGGTAAATATCTGGAAAACCATCAGATAAGTTTTGGAAGAACATCAGAACAAAGACTCAATCTGGAAAAACATCAGATAGAGAAATATATCCGGAAAAACATCAGATAAATTTTGGAAAAACATCAGAATCAAGGTAAATATCTGGAAAACCATCAGATAAGTTTTGGAAGAACATCAGAAAAAAGACTCAATCTAGAAAAACATCAAATAGAGAAATATATCCGGAAAAACATCAGATAGATTCTGGAAAAACATCAAAATCAAGGTAAATATCTGGAAAACCATCAGATAAGTTCTGGAAGAACATCAGAACAAAGACTCAATCTGGAAAAACATCAGAGAGAGAGAAACATATGCGGAAAAATATCGGATAGATTCTGGAAAAACATCAGAATCAAGGTAAATATCTAGAAAACCATCAGATAAGTTCTGGAAAAACATCAGAACAAAGACTCAATCTGGAAAAACATCAGAGAGAGACAAACAAAGGTAACATTCAAGAATAGCATTGGATAAAAGGAAACCAGACATCCAATAATGACTTTGAATGAAAGGTATAAACATACCATCTGAGAATAGTATTGGATGTATATAGGAACAGACATATCCGGAAGAACAATCGGATAAGAAATGTCATATCTGGAAGAACATCAGATAAACACGACGCAAAAATCAGTTTGGTAGGTGCCAAGTGAGTTGGACTTTGACCATAAGGTAAGACGTGGATAAAACACGACCTCGGGACAAATGCAAATGAGAATGAAACACTCATGATATGCATATGTATATGAATTATGCAGATGATATATGATCAAAATGCAAATGCAGACGCCAACGACAAGGCTCGACTCTTTTGGTGAGAAGATAAGACTTGAAGACTGATTCCTCAACACGAAGATCACTGCCATTCTTCTTGGGGAGTAAAGATGCTACCGCTGAACATATCTCTGCCACACTGGTAAACTGTGTCAAATTGATGATCCTTGCCGGAAGGATGAAGAGCTGCCTGGGGATTCTTCAAGTAAACTGCCCCAGTTTAGCTGTCTGTTGTAGGTAAACTGATAATCGCTTCAGCTTGTTGAAGATGTCTGATCCGCCGGGTGCTTGAAAAGCTTGCCCCAGTCTAAGTATTGAAATATATTATGGATAAACCACATTTGAGAAGACCTTTTCCTGAACACGTATTGAACTGATTCTTCGACAGGATGTGAAAAGAACTTGCCCTTGATAGGACCACCGACCAAGTTTATCAATGTTTGAAAATTCCTTGAGAGGAAAGCCAGTTTGCAAACAAAATTGTTCATACAAACACGGTAATGCAAAGTTCATGCAACTTTTGAAATCAAAATCATTTTTGAAAGAGCAAAATAAAAGAGTCATTGGTTAGAAAACGGTGGTTCAAGACACTCAAAGTTTAAAGCACAAGTGTACTGCCAAAATAATTGATTTGCAAAGATCTTTTGGAGTCAGTTTACGCAACCTTATTGTAGTATGCATTCAAGATAACCTTGTTTCAGTTAGGTCTTTTGAGGATTGTAACGTGGCCTGGTTCACGGTTTAAGAAACAAAGGATAAAGGCTGAAAGTTTATTTGTGCCCACCCACTCTACGTGATGATCTCCAGTCCTATGCTCAGCTAACTCAGAATATACACTCAAGTTCCTATAGGAATTGAATTGATTATAGCCATGATGATGGTTCAGAAGTCTAAGGACTCTTGAGACGACAATCACTACTTCCTTATAATATCTGACATTGAGGATTTTTAGGGTAAAGATTTAAATGCCTCCTCTTTTTAATTATCCCTAACTTTTTCCTAAATTGTTTCTTGCGAGGATTACAGTTAGCGGGATGCCCCAGTTTTGCCTAAGTCTCCTTCATAGGTTTTGACTTAGCGGGCTTTTCTTCTGATTTATTTTTTTTTTGAAAGAAGGAGAGTGACTGTCTGGCTTAATGATTACGATGAACCATCATCGACTTTTTTGGTTTGAAAAACATCTTCGACACTTGTTTGTTGTGTGCGAAGGAAAATGAATTATGGTTGCGACCTTTATATGAAAGGTATCTCGCATGAACATACAACCGAGTTAACTGAGAACTACCCCTCCCAAGGTTAAAATTGCGGGTTTTTTGTAAACAAAGAAACTCCAACTTCTAGGCTCGAAGGGGTTAACGAGGGATTATCTTCCTTATTTCTCCAGTGTTTGGGAGTTGAAACAATGCCTTACAACTTCAACAAAGTTTGATTGAAAGCATACTGACAACAGTTATGGGTATAACATTTTCATCATCCTCCCTCAAATATTTGCATATCAAAAGTTTGAACAAAAGGTGCATATTTTTAAAAGATAAAGCATAAAGATGCAAATACTAGACAAAATGAATTGAATCAAAAGTTTCAATGCTCATTTCATTAATACAAAAGTACAAACATAATTTGAAGGCAAACAGCTAGTACAAAATAAGGAAAGTGCAAACAACAAGAAACATGGCTTAGTGATTAATGAGTTGTCCTGTCTGATTTCAAATCAATGATATCCATTTGGATTTCTACATTATGCACTTCTTGCGCTGATATCTTGCGTCTGTAATTAGCTCTAGTCCTATATCGGTGTCGAGGAATCAGCTTGACGACTCAAAGGCACACAGAATGATGAAGACAGCTGGAGATGAGCGACTGGACAAATAGATGGTATGCAAGAACCATGCAAAGATGCAAATGCAATGCAATGCCATGCAAGACATGATGCAAGACACACATAATAGGATCAAAGGTTCAAGATCACAGTATAGAGTCTAGGTAATGAACCAACCATAGGGTGTGTACTAGGGGTAAAGCACCTGTACAACGGGTTCTAAAAAGTTCCCAGAGTCATAGTAAATCCTTCAGATATTGCCAAATAACGCAACTACTTACGTGAGTCAACAATATTCTCAAGATAAACTTGTCTGAGTGTAGCATCGCGTGACAACTATTGAGGGACTACTCCCTAACAATTTCTGCGCTACGTCCTAAAAGGCCAAGTGAGGTAAAAGTGTTACTAAAGGTCCTCAGCTTCGCAGACTTATGTTGAAACAATAAGTGAATGCACAACTACTCATGCATTACTAAACATTTCAAAGAGTCTCCACTGAGCGTGATTACATCATATGTCAGACATATTGGGACTACTCCCAATAGCCCAACTATTGATCATATCACAATCCTATCTCATGTGTCACTCAAATCCGGGTTAGGATTTATCTCACCACTCAAGGCACCCAAGACAAACAGATATGTTGACAAATATACATAAATATACAAGCAAGCAAACATATAACAAACATAAATATAAACAAGATCGGCTTAACCCTCTTATGGGAGGTCCCCAGTGAAGTCACCATTTCTGTTGCGGTGAGAATCGTGATACCAAGCTATTGATTAACTTGAATCTTTAATTCTTAAATTCACAACCGGACTTTAATTTATCCAAAAAGGAAAGGTTTAAAGAAAGAAAAACCTATTAAAATGCAAAGCAAAAGACAAGGCCTAAAGCTGAGCAAAGAGAGATCTAAAGGTTTGGGGGTTGGTTATGCTTAGGGTAGGTATTTCACATCCTAAACATCTGTAGTACTCTACAGGAACCTCTTGTTAATATTTGTGTTTGCTAAAGTTTGCTTGCTTAAGGGAAAGTGCTAAGGGTAGATATGTAAAGTATATACAAAGTTTGGTAAAGTATGCTCACAAAAACATCGCATCTCGTGCCTACGTATCATGACAGGAATGGAATCAGAGCAACTGTAGTTCCCCTAACTAAAGGGGGAGGAAATCTTGACTGTGGTCAAGGTTCCAAAGGGAAAGTAAATGTCTGCGGCGAGACACTTACATAGAGTGCGGCGACTCTAAACAAAAGTTAAGTTATCAAAGAAGGGAACGTCCATGGCGGGACGACTAAATAGAGCATGGCGACTCCAAGCCTAGGTTGCAAAGGTAAACATGGGGAATGTCCACGGCGGGACGACTAAATAGACCATGGCGACTCCAATTCTAAGTTGTAAATGTTAACAGAAAGTTAGTTGTTAGTGAGGGAGAAAGAAAAGGCTGGTTGTTAGTTGGCTCGCTAAGACGTCGCATCTTATGCCTACGTATTCTCATCGAGAAATCAGATAGTTCGTAGTTCCCCTATCTAGGGGGGAGGAACTCTTGACTGTGGTCAAGGTTCCAAGGGGATGTAAGAATTCATAGATGTTGCACCCTAAAATTTGCCTAACCTTTGCTTCACCTAGCTTGTGTTTCGTTGCATCCATATTAGCATTATCATCTGCATTGCATTGACATGTGGGCAGGAGATCAAGAGGTATGGCTACCAACAAAGGGATACCAAGGCTATGAAGCTATCTAAGAGGTTTATTCAAGTATTCAAGGTTTGACATCCTCATCAGAGAAGTTAAAGATTCTCAGAGAAAGTGGTTGAAGCCAAGTGTGTATATCTCATAACTTGAAGGTCGTGGGAAAGTTATCAGATGATTCTAAATCCATGGAGTTGGACTTGAAGCCTAGAGAGAGCTCATGAGAGGCATTGAAAGTCATTTTGAAGCCTAGACAGGTCATTATGCAAAGGATAAGGAGCTACAACCGAGATTGGTGCAACTAGGGTTTCATCTGGTCAACCCTAGGTCAACAAATGATTTGAAGAAGGTCGAGACCTAATTTCAAGGCCATGTGATCATGGATTGATGTGTTAAGATGCCCAAGGGATGATTTCAAGGTCAACTCAGCATGATTCAAGAGTGTGAGGAGTTCCTAGGCTAGGGTTACTATGCTTGACAGTGTAAAATCCCCTGGTTTAGTGCCTAACTTCAAGAACACATAACTCAAGATGGGATGTTCACCTCATCTTGACCCTACCATGATTTTTGTATAGCATGATCATAGCTTTAATTTGAGTACTAGAAGTCCTTGATAGGGTTTATGGAGCTCAAGTTATGAGTCAGACAAGTTACAGGTCATCAGAAGAATGTGAATTTGGAGCTTGAAAGTCAACCAACTTGCATGACATTTTTGACCTATAACGATGATTCTCATGAACTTTTGGCCAACATGAATGTTGTTCCTTATCTTCTTAGATTTCTAAAAAGTACTAGAAGTCCATGATTGGATTTGTAGAACTCAAGATATGGCTTTGACAAGTCAAGGGTATTTTGGGAATTTGTGATTATAGGACATTTTGATTATGGGTCAAGTTCACCATCTTACATACCTCAAATGAAAGTTTTTCCAACTTGAAGGATGTTCAAAATGATGGCATTTGTCCAACCATGGCTCAAGAATCCATTGATATGGGCTAGAATGAGAAATGCTTGAGAAAAATTCATGAATGAATCATTAAAGGAAGCTTGAAAGGGGCTAATTCAAACCAATTCATTTTGGAACCAAATTAGGCCATGTTTGTGCTTTTTTGAGTCTAATTGATGTTTTAAGAACATTGGAAAATTCAGAAATCAAGTTTGAATTCATTAGCTATGCCAAATCCAAGATTTCTTCACCAAAAAGCAACACAATGGAAATCAACCATCCACTCATTTCCAAGGTCTCAATCCTATCCACACATCTTCCTCACATCATAAGGAACCAGAATGGATCAATGAGCAAGCTTGATAGCTTGGTTTTGAGGAGTTTCACAAAGCTCCATAATGGAAAAAATGGATTTAGGATTGGGCTGTCCTAGGCTTCAAATGAGCTTCTAATCACTCTAGGTCCATTGCATATAACATTTTGGATGATTCCTAACTGCCATAACAGAATTTGGTGGAAGATAACATAAAATTGAGTTGGAAAAAAGTGGAGAAAAGTGGAAATTCGGTTTTGAAGATAGAGCCATTTTCAGTCCAAGTCACCATTGCAAAAAGCTTCAGTGAGGTTCATTGATGGATTCTGGACGATTTGCTTGAAGCTTCATCCATGATTCAAGTCTCCATTGAAGTTCAAAACCAGGTTTCTATCTTTCATCCGTAAGCTCTGTTCTTGATGAATTGCTATGCTATTTTCACATGATTGTGATCCTTAGAGAGTGTAGAACGTTTTAGGATTAGAACGGTTAAGTTTCATGAAAATTCTTGACAGAACACCTTAGGTTGTAGTTCAAATTTCTCTCTAATTATTGGATGAAAATGGGAAAGAAACATAGATTGTTGATGTAGGAAGTGAGAGGAAGAGATTAGTGGCTTCAATTTTAAGTTTTGTGAAAGTTGAGATTTCTTGAGTGATTCTTGGAGGTTTATGATTTCTAAGTTTTAATGGAGGAAAGTGAAAACAAATTTGATATTTGGATTCTACACGAAAAAATACACAAGTTTGGTTCAAGAAAAACTAATTTTGGTGAAGAAATGAGAAAGTGCCATTTTTGACATGAGGTTGAAGATGACCGGAACGAAGTCCGGCCACCGTCCCCCGCCGCGGGCGCTCTTCCCTCCGTTTTCGTTTCGAATTTTCCAGTTGGCACATGAGCCGTTCGATCGTGTGAGGCCTGGACTTAGTAGCCCCATCGCACGGCCGATAACGCATCTCGCGAGTTAGCCTTGGCTTTGCATTAGTAGTGAAATGTTGAGTTTCACTTAATGGAAACACAGCTGGGCCTTTACCAGTTCGCTAATCACACCCCACGACACAAGGCCCACACGAAAATAGCACGTAGAGAATTACTAGTTGCACCTCCCTTTACTTTTCCATTTTAATTTCATTTTCTTTATTTTCTATATGGTGGCTGTTCCATTTTAATTCATAGAAAATATTAAATGATGTCCATAAATCATGAGAAAAATATTGGAGATACTTGGATGTGTGTAGAATTTTGTCATGGTTTTTTATTTTGATTTTAATTCTTTTTCCAATTAATTTTGTATTTTTCTTTTATGTGCTTTTCCATGAATAGAAATAATGCCATGTTAACTTCTAGATTTTTGTTTCCATATCAATGCTTGGATTTAATCTCTGATTTTTTGTATGGTGAATGTTGATACATTGTAGTATATTGTATGATTTTTCTTACATTTTTTAGAGGCTTTTAGGTTTGATTTTGAGATAGGTTTTCAGGACTTCCCCCTTATGATTTCCTTTTAGCATACCTTGAGGTGTAGGAAATGTTTACGACTATTAGGCTTAGGTTTTGACCCTGACTTTTCTACCGTAGATTCTTAACACATTTAGGATCATCTAGGATTTTTCCTAGGATTTTTAGAATTGATTTCTTATTTTCCTCACATTTTACAAGTTGATGATGTTTAGGTGATCCTAATCTAGCTTTCCTCTTAGTTTAGACTTAAAGATGAACCTTTAGCTAAATTTAGGCTTTTAATTTATCCTTGATAGGATCAAGCTTAGGTTGAGACCTACTAAGAACCTATATTAGGCCTTGATAGAGCCTTTAATCCCTTCTAGTTTAGGTGATCATTAACTAATCCTTAGGGTTCCTCCTGAAGCCTCTTAGGAAGATGATTCTCCCATGAATGGTAGAGTGTCATGGTGGATGCCTTTGGCATACACCATGATTCCCTTCATTTCAATCTCCCATGAATGGTAGAGTGTCATGGTGGATGCCTTTGGTATACACCATGCTTCCCTTCATTTCAATCTCCCATGAATGGTAGAGTGTCATGGTGGATGCCTTTGGCATACACCATGCTTCCCTTCATTCTAATCTCCCATGAATGGTTGAATATCATGGTGGATACCTTTGGTATACACCATGTATCACCTCATTTCTTGATTATCCATGATTGGTTGAACATCATGGTGGATACCTTTGGTATACACCATGCATCCCATCATCAATTCCATTCTTTAGGATAGATGCCTTGTTTGATTACTTGTGGAATGAATTCCTTATTTGTCATAATTCCTTTCCTTCATTCATGATTGAGTGGTGTGTTGCATTGGGGTAGCTCATGTTTAGGGTAGTATAAGTGTAGGTGCATGACTGCATTAAGAGGTTGAGTGGGTCTCCCTCTGCTTGCTTGCCTTAAGGGTTGAGGTGATCCTCCCCTTGCCTGTGTGTTGTTTTTTTTTCTCTTTCTATCTGATGTGTTTGCATTGAAAGGTTGAGGTGACCCTCCCTTTGCTTGATTGAATTTCCTTTTGCTTGATTGCTAAGAGGTTGAGTGAGTCTCCCTCTGCTTGTATTGCTGCATTGCATTTGCATCTTTACTATTTTCTTTTCTGTTTATCTGCTTTACTGATGTTTAGCATATGTTTTGTCTGTTGTCTATTTCCCATTCACACGATCCCCTAGGATTCTCACTTCCTTTGATAAGGAAGTGATGATAGACTTTTAGGTTGAAACCTTTGCATGATAACATCTAGGAGTTCCCTGTTTCAAACTCAACCATAGGACAAATTAGCATGACAACTGTTAGGACTTGATAGTTTCCCCTTAGTTGAGTCCGTTCTCTTCTCTCTTCAAACCACAGTAAAATACAGTAATAAAGGTTAATTGATATCGTACGTTACGAGCCTTAAGCTACTTAGGAAATGGTTATTGGAGGGTTTCCTTCCAATAATCAGGATGTTTAGTATGGTACCCTTTGGGTGACATGCAACACATTCACTCCTAGGTCATAGTCTCTAGTGCGATATGAATTGCAAACATCCATAAAAAACACTTCTTTCGTAAAAGACAAAAAAAACAAACTTCAAACCTCTTTTTGCCCCGTGGGCCCGTAACTCAGGAAAACGTTTTCAGAAAAAGAGTGTCGTTAACTCTCAGTTATGCCGCAAACGGTAACGCACGAGACTCCGATGAGCAAGTTGCATACACCAAACTGCTGGAACTGTTTGTTAACCCTACTCGGAAAAACAGATGAATCTGAACCTCTGTAATCCGTAGTATCCCGAACTACGTAAGCTCTGATCTCTCATATCTGTTGAGAGTACGTAGGCACAATACTGACGTATTGGCGAGCCACCTTCCCCCATCCGTTACCTGTAGTTATTCGAACTACGTCGACTCTGATTTCTCGTTCTCTGATGAGAATACGTAGGCCCGAAGCGCGAGGCTTTGCTGAGTCATTTTTCTTTTCTTTTCAGACTAGCCTTGATAGGTAGATAGTTAAACTAACCCGTCAGATAAACACAACAAGCGTGGATCCCATCGAGTACGATGGACGTGAGGGGTGCTAATACCTTTCCCTTGCGTAACCAACTCCCGAACCCAGACATGGTTGCGATGACCTTGTCTTATACCTTTTCGTCAGGTTTTTTCCGATCGTTTCCTTTCCCTTTATGTGGGATAAATAACGAATGGTGGCGACTCTTCTGTCTTGCCGGCACCTTGTTTTCGCAGTAGTGATAATAGGGAAGTACTTACATGGAGTGCGGCGACTCCTGAATCTAAGTTGAGATTGTTATGGTAGAGAATATCCACGGTGGGACGTTAAACATGAGTACGGCGACTCCAATCCTAAGGTTAGGATAACGGGGAAAAGATATCCACGGCAGGACGCTAAATAGAGCACGGCGACTCCAATCCTAAGGTTAGGATAAAGGGTGTCCATGGCGAGATGCTAAATAGAGCACGGATACTCCAATCCTAAGGTTAGGATAAAGGGATAAAGGGTGTCCACGGCGGGACGCTAAATAGAGCACGGAGGCTCCAATCCTAAGGTTAGGATAAAGGGATAAAGGGTGTCCACGACGGGACTCTAAATAGAGCACGGCGGCTCCAATCCCAAGGTTAAGATAAAGGGGAGAGAATGTCCACGGAGGGACGCTAAATAGAGCACGGCGACTCCAATCCTAAGGTTAGGAAGGTGTAAGAATGTCCACGGCGGGACGCTAAAAGTGAGTACGGCGACTTAAATCCTAATGTTAGGGTAAAGGGTAAAGGATGTCCACGGCGGGACGCTAAATAGAGCACGACAACTCCAATCCTAAGGTTAGGATAAAAGGGTAAAGATTGTCCACGGCGGGACGCTAAAAGTGAGTACGGAGACTCGGATCCTAAGGTTAGGATAAAAGGTAAAGAATGTCCACGGAGGGACGCTAAATAGAGAACGGAGACTCCAATCCTAAGGTTAGGATAAAGGGGTAAAGGTAAAGGATATCATATGTAAACCATCAATGTCACAACAATGTAAACAAAAGGTTCAAAATCTCATGGGGATAATCAAAAGTTTTTAAAGGTGAACCACGTAAATGTGTACAAGCAAAGTTGAAATTCAAACTTAAATGCCCAAGGAATCTAACAATCCATGTTCATAATCTCAAATTAAAAACTCAAAGAGAATGAAATCCAAATGTTTGAAATAAAGAAGGAAAGATAGGAAGGTGAAAACTCTAAAATGGGTTATAACTTGCTCATAATACAAAGTGTTTCTAAAATATGATTTTTAGAATTATTTAAACATTATATATAAATATGTTACAACACAAGAATTTTTCAAAAAGAACCACTTAAAAATGATTTAAAATGGAGAAGTTATGTGGTTTTTAAGTTTGTGAACAAAACATAAAAGTCTAAATGATAAAAAGAATAAAATGCACATGGTAAGACAATTAATCAAACAAATTTGATTATTTAAACATGTTAACAAACATGTATAAATAATACAAGATCAATATCATAAGAAAAATCAAGTTACAAGTTGAAAAAGTTTAAGAACATCATGGTAAAAACCCTAAAAACAGTCATGGTAGCATGTGAAATGCAAATGGAAAGTTCACATTTATGAGTTTTAGGTTTACCTCTTGAAGAAAGATTAAGCAATAAGAAAACCAAAAATCTTGAAAGCTCTTCCAAGATCTTCAAATGTTCCTAGGATGATGAATAGATGCTCCAAACAACCTCCAAGCAAGCTAGTGGACGAAATGCCTTGTAAATGAAGGAAAATCTCCAAAATCCAAAGATTTCAAAGACCAAATCACTAGAACCTCGTTACATAAATATGGAAGTGATTTGGATAGCTTCAATACATCATATTTGATGTGTTTGAAGTGTTTCTTGAGTTGGAAGAAGTTTGGAAATGGTTTTGAAAGGTGTTTTGCAAAAGTAGATTTTGAGGGATTTTGGAAACTTCATGAAATTTTGCAAGAACTTGTGATTGTGTAAGGAATGGAGTTCTAGATGGTTTCTAGCATGAAACTTGTGTGTTTGGGATGTAGGAAGTGAGTTCTATTTATAGCCAAAAGCCTTGGATCAAGGTATGGGTAAAAGTGAAGCAAATTGCCAATTTTAACCTTCCATCATGAAAATCTTTGAGTTTTCCAATGCAATATTCATCTTTGTCTTTAAGCCACTCTACTAAGATATTCTCCATGCCCCATAGATTTGACAAGGGTAGCCACCTTTTTTCTCTTTCTTCACTATTCACTTTTGCGACTTGCATTAAATAATGATTTCCTTTGATCTTTGTGTCATTTTTGTGGGAATTGATGTAAAAATGTTCATTATCAATATAAACATCATAAATGAGGCATAATCTTTGATTAGCATCGATTTGGAGAGGTTTTAGAATCAAAAAACTAATGCTGACCTGGTTTTGCCAATGCGAGTTTTTGCCAACTTGTGGACTTCGGTTCTCTCTAACCAGGAAGAGTTATGGAACCCACTTTTACTTTTTAGAAAGCCCCAATTAGGTACTACAATATTTATGTTTTTTTTAGGAACTCATTTGTTGCACCCCAAATTTTAACCCCTTAGATTCTCATTATCATTTCAGGAGCATACTCATGAATTATCTAACTTTAACCCAGTGCAAGTTTGTCTTTGTCAAGTTACAGATGAATCAGGGTTGTGTACAGTCAAATCAAAGCTTCAGGGTTTGTGATCAATCCAAGTTTTAGGCTAATTCAATCATGAAACAAGATCAATGGTATCATATGATGTCAATTGAGAATCCAATTTGAAGTTGTCACTCCAGAATCAAGAACAGTGCAGTCCAGGAGCCCCGATTAGGGTTTTTGATTGGTAAAAGTCAAATGTAGTTTGACTTTGGTGTTGGAAGGTGTTTTAATGATGGGATCACGGTCCATGAAGTTCATATAGCTTAATAAAGTTCATTCAAGAAGTGTCAAAGTCTCAGGAGGTCTAGAGTGTCAACAGGCGACTCGGTAGTCACCGATCGATCGTACGGTTGACCAAAAAGTCAACTCTTCATATTTAAGGAATTGGACTTCAAAGTGTGAATAAAAAATGATCCTTATGTCATATTGCACTTGCCTATCAATTTTCATGACCATGGGATCAAGGATGAAGGAGTAATCGAAAAATCGGGAAATTAGGGTTTTGAAAGGGGCTAAACCATAACTCCTTAACAACACATCCAATTGAGTTGGTTCAAAGCTCATTGGAAAGCTCTTGAAAAATCCTACAAAATTTCATAAGTTGTCCATGGTCAGAAAATGCATAGATTTGGAGTTATGACCAAATTCATTTTGAGAAGGGAAAAAGACTTAGAAAAATTTCACTTTCAAGCTCATTATTTAGCCACTTTGAGAGGTCTTTTGGCCAAGTTCCTTTGAGAATTTGAAACTCATGAAAACATGAATGTTTTAGATCTATTTGAGGGCTTTCTAAAAAGTACTAGAACATCTCAAAAGGATTTGTGAGCTGAGAGTATTGGATTTGGAAAATTGGTGTTTTCACACTTGAGTCCCACATTGACAAAGTTTCAAAAATCCATTCTTTCATTAATTGGACCAATCTCAGCTTTTGAATCATGTTTTATCTGATATGTAGAGACTTTGTAGAATGGAAGTACAAAGGAAATGCATAGGAAAGTGAATTTGCCAAGCTTGCAAGTGGACTTGCAAGTTGCCTTGCAACTTGCATTAAAATATTAAAACAAGCAAGAGGTGGAAAGTAAAATCTGAACCAGCCATGAACCTACACACTCTAGCCTGACTTTAGACACACTAAACTCATCATGATGCTTGACTTCAAGCTTACCTCAAAGCCAAGAAAGCCTCCTTTGGGAGTTTGGATCCAAAAAGCAACTTTTCCCTCTTAGGAGGGAAATCTTCAAATCTGCCCATACCCATGCTTTCCTTATAAATAGAGGACATCTACACCTCATTCAATACACAAGAAGCTCTTCTAAAAACCATAGAAAGCTCAAGCATCCACCCTTTCACACTTTGCTCTCATTTTCACAAAATCACATTTTCACCAAAAACCACAAAAATCTGCCTTGTAGAATTGCTGCCAAAATCATTTTTCCACACTCAAACTCACCAAAAATCATCCACACAATCTCTAAATATGATATAGAAGGTGTTCCAACCATTGAACCATTCAAAAAACCTCATTCTCAAAAAATCAACTTCCATACCAAGTTACTTTGACCACAATGCACAAAATCAGTCAAAACTTGTTCTAGACATTCTCTTGATGTTCTAACTATTCAAACACCTCATAAGTATCATATCTCAACTGTCAAAAGCATTGAGGATCTTTGGTGAAGCTTATTTCTCAAACTGTCACAAAGTTGGCATTCTTGCTTCAAGAAGAAGAAAGCTCCAAAGCTAGTGTTATTTGGAAGTTTCTCTGGGTTTCTTGGTGTTCTAACCTGCTCAATATAGCCTACAAGAGGTATGTAGACAGTCAACTTCCTACTGTACATCATAGTCTCATGTTTGGTATTTTGAGCTTGTGGTATTGGAAAAATATGTCATGAACATGTCATGTACCAAATTCTGCTCTAACTGCAATTGGCCTGAATTTTGAGTTTAATCACATCCATTTCTATGTTTGTAATATGTATGTACTGATTGAATCACTTGATACTACTTGATTTTGACTTCTCATGCCAAACTTGATGCTCATAAATTTTAAAACCTACTGCTCATAACTTCCAAACTTGATTGTGATCTAGACATTGTTCTGTCATGTTGAGATGATTCACATAAGGACTGATGATCAACATAGTTGTAGTTGTGTTTGTATGCTGTCAGTAACTACATTTGATTAGAATTGTCCAATTGGCACATACCCCTTTTGCTTACATGAGGTGCCAAACTGTTTCCATCTATTTTGAGCAAAAGCTGCCATTTTTTCAAACTGTCCACAAGAAGTGCTTTGAGGGATTGCATATTGAGCTTTGACATGTTAATTTGAATCTGTTCAACTTTTTGCATTTTGCCTTGGTGACTACATGTCTGCATTATTATGAAAAACTGTAGTGCTTGTGATTTTGTAAAGACATGATTGTTGAGAATTCATGTTAAAGGTGTTATCTTTGGGCTGCGATGTTAGAACCTGATTTAATGTCTTGCTTTACTTTGAGGTCATCAAGCCATTGTTATTTTTGCTGCTTTTGTTGTTCATTATTGCTTAATACTTGTTGGCATGGTTGGATCTATCATGTATTTTAGAATTGCTAGTTAATGAGAGCAATCTCATTTGACTGTCTAGATAAACTAGGATGTATGAGTTGGTGTAAATTTTAGTATGTGTACTACTTTTGTAAAACATTGCAGAGAGATTCATAATGTGTGGCTGTGTGAAACCTTGATCTGCTTGCTATGTAACTTTGTGGTCCAATTTTGTTTCAAGGCTGTGTAACCTTTTGGCTGTCAAATCCCATTTGTGCCTTAAAATTCATTAATGTTCATACTTATGTCATAACTTGCTGCATTTTATGATGGCATTGTGGTGCAACCTGCTTTGGTTTTGATTTAGCCACTATCTCAAACTGTTTCTCATTATAAGAAGTTTGCTGTTAAACTTTCCATATGTATGCATACTTGCCTCTGCTAACTAACAACTTTTCCAATTTGTTTTTAGTGCATCTCCATTTCAGTCAAACCCTTGTATTTTTGTAAGTTTTGATGTTCATAATCTGTTGCATCTGAATTGATAAAATTGATGACTACCAACTCCTTGCTTCAAACATCATGAGAATATAGAAACACCATTTCATTCATTTGCCTTTGACAGTCACTTGGTGGTTTGTGGTAAAGTTGAGCTTATCCTTTTTAAACCTGGCCATAAGGAATACATTTCAATTTGGTGCAGACTACTGCTGAACTTTAAACTCGATAGTTTTTGTTGATAAATTTCCCAAATGCATTTTTCAAAACATTGATTGCAACTCAATCCTCATTTTTCACCACAGACTATTTTGAACTGATTTTTTTACTTAGTCTCCTCCAATGACCTGTATATGATGTGTGTATATGATTTATTTTCCAATATCATGCTTGGAACTAAAACTGGACATCAACTTGCATTTCTCATGACAGTTTTTCAACTTGCACATCTCAGACTGTTTTGATCCATAAAGGTGGTTTAGATTCATTCATTATCATTTATGTGGTGTGTGTACATGATTACATTGATTGAAAATTGGCTGGTATATGAACTTCATCCCAAAATGCATCTCACATGTTCACAAAGCACACACTATTGGGTTTTCAAATGGAGGGGGAATTTCAAAAATCCAACAGTGCCATCATGTTCCTTGTGATTTTCTATGCAATTTAGACCTAAAGTTTGTTGAAACTATTGAGAATGGATTGAGTTACAAGTGAAAATGCATATCCAAGTTTTGTTCATGATTTGTGCCCAACCTGTCTTGAAACTTACCCATATATTTTAATGGGGTGGCATTTGTACTTGGATGTACAGCCACCCCATTGGTAATTACCTTGTCACCAAAGCGCCTGTCACTGCATGTACCTGGGTTCGACCCCTGAGGAGGGCAACCCTTTTGTAATTTTTCACCATTATTTTACCAAACTTCCAAAAATCATATCTCCTTCATTTTTTATCATTGTGCACCCATTCGTTTTGCATTGTGTTTGTTTTTATGTCTATTTTTATGTAGTATTTTAAAATCCCATGTTTGCCTAATTTTTCATCCATTTTAACCACTGGCAAGTTAAGTACGTTTTGTGATCGTTTTTCACGTATGCAGATGAATTCTTTCTTGTTATACTTGTGATTGTTGTGATATTTGTTTACATTCATATCCTTAAATGTTAGTCAACATGCTAGGATTTTATTTGTGGTTGTTACCATGTTTATTTTGTCCCCTCTGAGGAATGTATTTAAGCTCGATCTTTCATCACATTTCTTGCTCGAACAGTTGCTCTGATTGTCATCAATGCATATCTTGTGTTTATCATTTAACATGTTCATTTAATGGTTGTTACCATACATTTATCTTCATCATGTGATTACTTTGCTTAATGTTTCTTTCCCCAAGTGATGAAGCTTGTTAGTTCTCATCCAAGTTGCCTCCCCTCTCTCCTTCCAAAGGAAAAGTCTTTCCATTGGCCCTTGTGTCATGGATGGCTCATACACCTTTCTCTTGACTTTGTTAAGTCACTTTAACCTTAGTTTATAAACCATTAGACTTTTCTTTAAGTATAAGAAACCCACCAGTACTAGGAGTGTTCTTCAACTAGAACCCTAGGATAGAGTTTGTCAACTCTATGTAAGAATCATCGTCATGATTTCTTACTTCCCCTTTTGAGTGTTACAACTTAGATTAGGGAGTTTAGTCAAACTCCACACAAACATTGTTATGTTTGTTCCCCTTTGAACCTTGATCATAATCAAGTGTTCTTTATCCCTTGTGAGGTGAACTACGATTGCTCTGATTCTATCCTAGTAAGGATACGTAGGCAGAAGATGCGATATCTTTGCGAGCAAACTTAGTGTATATATCTTTAGGTTCTAACCTACACCTTTTTTCCCAATCTTAGCACATTTTACAAACTTAGCAAACAATCAAACAAAAGGTTCCTGTAGAGTACTATAGATGCTTAGGGTGCTAACACCTTCCCTAGGTATAGCCAACCACCGATTCCCGAATCTCTTAAGCATTGTCGTTACATCGCGAAAAAAGGTTTTTCTTTCTTTAGACCTTTCCTTTGGATAAAATAAAGTTCGGTTGTAAAAGAATTAAGATTCAAGTTAATTTAATACCTTGATATCCAATTTTCACCGCAACAGAAATGGCGACTTCACTGGGGATATCACTTGAGGGTTTAGCCTGTTTTGTTTGTTTATCTGCTATATTTGTGAATATGTGCTTTACATGTATATTTGTGTATATTTGTTTGTTGGATCTTGGGACCATTTTGAGTGGAGAGATGGTCCTATACCCGGACCTGAGCGTAATTATGATAAGATGGTGGTATATTCAAGAAGGCTTATAGGGAGTTGATTCCCGACCAAGTTGACTTGAGAAAACCACCGCTCAGTAGAGGCCCTTCTGAGAGTTAGTATTGTTGATCAAGTATTCGTGAAAACAATGCTACTTTCTACATGGGAGCCCGTGATACTGAGGACCTTTAGATTACCTTTTCCCCACTTTGGCTTTATTAGGATGTAGTGCAATGACTATAAGGGAGTAATTCCGAAATAGTTGATACGCGATACTACACTTGGACGAGAATCTCTTGAGAATATTATCGACCACCAAGTATTTGGGAAATTGATAATATCCGAAAGATGGGTCGAGGACTCTGGGGACCTTTTTTTTAGAACCTTGCTCTACAGTTTTTGAAAGCCTTAGTACATACTTTTGGGATGGGTAGACCCTGGCTCCATGCTCACGTTCTCCAAACCTAAAACCTTTATCTGTTTACCCATGTGTATATGTGAATTTGTGCTTACCTGTGTTTGTGCATTCATGCATTCATGAACATCACATCATAAAGTTTCATGGAACTCAGGCTTTTTGTTTGTAAACATTAGGATCATCATGGATAGTGGAAAAAAGAAAACTATGAAGTACACTTACAAAAGTCCTAACTTGGATGACATAGAGAGGTTGAGCACTTTGATAACAGATCTAGAAGGATTCAAAAGCAGGTATGGGAACTTATTGTCATTGTTGAGGGTAAAGAAGAAGATGGATCTGGGACTTCTCTCCACATTTCTCCAGTTTTATGATCCGAACTACCATTGTTTCAATTTTCCTGATTATCAGCTGGTACCTACACTTGAGGAATATTCTTGCTTGGTTGGGTTACCCATTCTTGATGAGTCTCCTTTCCCAATCATGGAGAAGGACCCTAAGGAGGAAGAAATTGCTAAAGCTACACGTTTGGGATTGGTGGATATTCAGAAAAATATGGTTACTAAAGGAGGAGTATTTGGTTTGACTGCAGAGTTCTTGGTTGGGAAAGCCCAATACTATGCTAATCATTTGAGTATGGATGCATTCGAGGCTATCCTCGCCGTGCTCATTTATGGGATCTTCTTGTTTCCAAGTTTTGATAATTTTGTGGATCTCAACGCCATTAAGATTTTCTTGAAGAAAAACCCTGTGCCTACTTTACTAGCTGACGCCTATCATTCTGTTCATATGAGGAATCTTCATAAAGGAGGAATGGTTACCTGCTATGTCCCCTTACTATACAAGTGGTTTATTTCTCACTTACCTAAGGCTCATACGTTTTGGAAGGAAGGTTGGTGGTCTCAGAAGGTTATGGCTCTTACTCACTCTGATATTGATTGGTACAACCGTAATTACGATGGGATAAAGATCATTGACAGTTGTGGAAGTTTTGGTAACGTACCTCTTCTTGGTACAAATGGAGGAATCAGTTACAACCCTGTTCTCACTCGCCGACAGCTTGGATATCTTATGAAGGACAAACCCAATAGCGCTCATGTGGAGAATATTTTTCTTTAAGGGAGAATCAGAATTAAGAAAAGAGGTTCTCAAAGCTTGGGGTCATGTACATAAGAAAGGTAAGGAAGACTTAGGGAAACCTAATTGCGTCTCTCTCGAGACTTATCTCCAATGGGTCCGAAAGAGAGCTATTCAGCTGAAGATGCCTTATCCTCAGCAGGAACCCATGGTTTTGAAGGAGGAACCCCCATTGATCTTTATGTCTGAAGAGGAGAAGTTGAAGATTGCTTTGAGAAAATCACAACAAACTGAAGTAGCCTGGAGATACAAGTACCAAGTGGCCGTGGAAGAAAATAATGAACTTCGTAGACAACTTCAGTTGAAGGATGAAGAAATGATTGCTTGTAAGAAGAGGAAGGCGCAGGAAGATTTATTTTATTCCAGCCATCAGTCAACTCCATGGAAGTTAATGGTGGACAAGCTCATTCTTGAGAAGACGCAGATAGAAGAAGAACTCAAGAAGATCAAAGCAAGAGAGGACTTTTGTTAGAATATCTTTAGCTCTATGTTTAGGACTTTTTGTAAGATGTACTATTTTTTAATTCAAGACTTAAAAATCAATGAAATGAAATGATGTTTTGATGTTTACAAAATCTGAGTTCCAAAAAATCTTTGCAATTGTATTCTCATTAATTAATCATTCAAGGAACTAAAGATTGTTTTACAGATATTATAGGATGGATTCTAGAAAGAAAGCAGAGATTATGTTCCGAAGCCCAAAATTGGAGAACTTGAAGAAACTGGGGAGTTTAGTAGAAGACCCCGAGGCATTCAGAGAGAAGTATGGGAATATGCTGTCTTTGCTAGAAGTTCAAGTATATGAAGAGATGTTGTCCGCACTCGTGCAGTTCTATGATTCAACCTATCATTGTTTCACATTTCCAGATTATCAATTGCTGCCAACCTTGGAAGAATATTCTGCCCTGATGGGAATAGGCGTCACTCCTAGACCATTTTCTGGAAGAGAAGGGACTCCTAATGAAAGAGAAGTTGCAGAGGCCGCGTATTTGGAGGTGGACGAAGTACGATCTCACATGATTGCTAAGGGAGGGTTGTATGGATTTTCGGCTATGTTCCTGTATGAAAAAGCTCAAAGCTATGCCTTGTCGAAAAATTCTGAAGCATTTGAGGCCATCCTGATTTCACTAATTTACAGACTGTTCCTGTTCCCGACTGCTAATGATTTTATGGACGCAAATGCAATCAACCTTTTCTTAATCAAGAATCCTGTACCTACCTTGTTTGATGATGTGTACTTTTCCATCCACCGTAGGAATCGTTATGGAGTTGGTCAGATTGAGTGTTGCATTGTTCTCTTACACAAGTGGTTTATTTCGCACTTGCCAAGAATTCCAGCCCTCTAGGATAGGCAGAATGGGCTCTCATGGACAGAAAAACTGTTGTTACTCAAACATTCAGATATTAAGTGGTACGACCCTATGTATGGGGGGATTGCCATGATTCAAAGTTGTGGAGATTTCCTGAATGTACCGCTTATCAGTGTTAATGGTTGCATCAGCTATAATCCTATTTTAGCTCATCGCCAGTTGGGGCACCCGATGGAGAATGAACCAGACCCAGACTTTTTAAGAAGCTTCTACATTGAAGAGGGGAAGAATCCCGCTTACAGGGCTCGGATTGTGTATGCTTGGCGTCATGTCCACACGAGGGGAGTAACAGCCCTAGGTTACCATGACACTACTGTTTCAGAATCTTACTTATCATGGGTAAAAGAAGCAGCGTTGAAGATGTTCTATACTCACTTTGAGCCTGACTCACCCAAACCTACTCTCGTAGAAGAATTGAAAGCTGCTTTGGCAAAAGCTGAAAAAGAAGGAAAGACTTGGAGGGATAAGTATTTCAGGGTTATGCAAGAGAAGGAAGAGCTTCAAGAGTTGATCCATCAAGGTGGAAAGAAGAATCATCCAAAAGACGAAGGGCCCTCCAACAAGAAGATCTAAGATCCTTTTGTTTTCCGTTTTATTTCATCATGTATCTGTATTGAAGACTTGTATTTCAGTTTCAGAATCGTTGTTGTAAAACTCTCAGTTATTAATCTATGAAGACTTTAAATTTGCTTTATTTCCCCATTGTTATAATGTTTGCCAATATTTCTTTAAATTCCTTGAATGATTAATTTTGCATTGCATTTTTGCATTCATAAGCATTGCATGTGCATATTCTCGTGTTGTGCCTCATCTCGTTGTCTTGTCTCCAGAAAGAATCACACTGAATCCTCAACACCGATACAACACCCGAGCCCAAGCTCGTCTGAGAATGGAAGGACAAAATTTGGATGTGGACAGGATTGATAATGAACTCGGAGAGCTACGAGGAGGCATGGGGAAGATCATGGAAGCCCTATAAGTCATTCGTGCAAAACTGGACACTCAAGCCACTGTTGTTTCTGAAATCACTGGCATAGCTGTAGAGCCGATCCCAACGACATTCACTGTTACAAATGTTCCACCATATGGGTTACCACCTGGCTTTCTACCTTCACCAGCAGTCAACCAACAAGCACTTCCCCTAGGGGCAGAATTTCCTCAAGTTGTTCCTACTTACACTCAGCCTTCTGTTCAGACTCAAGCGCACCCTGTTTTTCATAACCCTCCACAAGTGTATGAAGGTATGGATAGGTCTGAAGAAGAGAGTGGACAACATGAAAAGTTGTAAGAGAGTGTAGAGACCATAGGCAGGAAAGTCAGAGCAATGGAAGAGAATGACATATTTGGTACTGATGCCAAAGATATGTGCTTAGTGTCTGGATTGGTAATTCCGTCGAAATTCAAGGTTCCCAATTTTGATCAGTATTCTGGTGCTACTTGTCCTCGAACGCATCTGGTTATGTATTACCGAAGAATGGCCGCTCATGTAGAAGATGATAAGTTGATGATTCCCTGTTTCCAGGATAGTTTGAAAGGAGCTCCTGCTAAATGGTATTTAGGTTTGGATCAGTCTCGTATTCACAGTTTCCAAGACTTGGCTGATGCTTTCATAAAACATTACAAGTACAACATGGATCTGGCCCCTGATAGAAGACAGTTATTGAGTATGTCGCAAAAGAGTTCAGAATCCTTCAAAGAATATGCACAACGGTGGAGGGAGACTGCCTCTCAGGTAGAACCTCCTTTGAGTGAAAAAGAGTTAACAGATTGGTTCGTCGACACGGTGAGACCAGAGTTTTATGAGAAAATGATCAGTAGTGTAACCGCAAGTTTCTCATATATAGTAGCAGTGGGGTGAGAGTGTAGTTAAGATTGAAGAATGGAAAGGTGGCTAGCGGTTCCAGCAGTTCTGGTAACAACAATGTCAATAAGTTCAGCAGTAATTTTCATAAAAAGAAAGAAGGGGAGACAAATGCAGTAACCGTGGGAAGAAAGAGTCGCACCTGGAGACCGCCTTATCAACAGTATCAGCAACCTCAACCAAGTTATGTTCAGCAATCTCAGCAACAATGACCAATGTATCTGTTGCAGTATGCCCAACAACCATATGTGGCAGCTGTAACTCCGACTTTCAGTCATCCTGTTCCCGGTTATCAGGCAGTGCCAGCACCTGTATATCAGCCAATTCAACAAGGGTATCAACGAGCGCCCAAAGCTCCACCCTATCAACAACATCATTAGCCTAGAGCTCAACAACCCAGACAGAACTACCAGAATCGGAGACTAACAACAAAACCGCCACTTCCTCAGATACCGATGTCTTACATCGATTCGTACCCCTTCTTGGTGCAGCAAGGGTTGGTAACAACGCGACCGCTAAATCCAGACACTACATCTCCTCACTATAATCCAAATGCTCATTGTGCCTTTCACGAAGGCGCTTCTGATCATGATTTAGAAGGTTGTCTTGTCTTAAAGCATCTTGTCAGGGAGTTGATGGAAAAGAAGATCCTGTCTTTTGATGATGTACCCCATAATGTTAAAAGTAATCCATTACCAAATCATGGAAGGGTTAATGCGGTAGAAGAAGTTTCAAATGAAAGGATAGTCCGAGGTGTGTCAGAGATCAAGACTCCGGTAAGGTTACTTCATGAGAAGCTGTTGAAAGCAGGATTGATAGAAGGTACCCATAATGGTTATGAAGAATGTTCTATTGATTCTAAAGGGTGTGATGTGGTAAGAGGGGATATACAAAGATTGATTGATGATGGAGTGTTGCAAGTGTGTAGCAAGGTGAATAAAGAAGAAGTTTCAGAAATTGAACCTGTTTTTAATTTACCAAAGAAAGGTGAGAAAGTTCTGGTGTTCAAAATGACCAACAAAAGTGTGAAGCCTGTTTTCAGCAAATCGGCTATTGAGCAACCTCGACCGGTTATTATTTAGAAACCAAAACCGTTTCCTTTTGAAAGCACAAAGGCCGTTCCATGGAAGTATGACATGACTGTGATAGACCAAGGATCTGGGAAAGTTAGTCAGAAAGAGACAGTGAAAGATGACCAAGTGGACGTGACAAATATTGCAGGTACAAGCAAGATGACCCGTAGTGGTCGAATTTATCAGCCAAAGATAACAGTAGTCACTCCAAAAGAGGTTACTCCTGCTGCGAAAAAAGAGAAAGAGGTACCAAGTACTGAGGGAGACGACGAGGAATTCTTAAGGATTATTCGGAAAAGTGATTAC
This sequence comes from Lathyrus sativus, assembly GCA_963859935.3. Classification (NCBI taxonomy): domain Eukaryota; kingdom Viridiplantae; phylum Streptophyta; class Magnoliopsida; order Fabales; family Fabaceae; genus Lathyrus; species Lathyrus sativus. Next base: position 306,133,137 of record OZ012735.1, on the reverse strand, counting down.
AGAGTTATTGATCAGCTTCACCAAACCCCATCGAAGATATCGATCTTGTCTCTCTTGATGAACTCTCCAGCTCATAGAGACGCTCTGCAAAAATTATTGAGGCAGGAACATGTGACAAAAGATATAACTCTCGGCCAATTCGATTCAGTGATAGCCAACATTACGACATGTAACACCCTGAGTTTTATTGATGTAGAGTTGCCAAAGGAAGGGCACAATCACAACCGTGCATTGCACATATATGTCAGGTGCCAAGAAGACACAATGGCACGAGTTTTAGTCGACACTGGATCCTCATTGAATGTATTTCCCGCAAGGTCGCTCGCAAGGTTAGCATTGGCAGGGGCAGAAATGAAACCGACGTTGTTGATTGTAAAAGCTTTTGACGGTTCAAGAAGAACGGTTGTTGGAGAGGTAGAATTGCCAATCATGATAGGACCGCATGTGTTCGATATTACATTCCAAGTCATGGACATTAACCCAACTTATAGTTGTTTGTTGGGACGACCATGGATTCACGCAGCTGGGGAGGTGACTTCCACTTTACATCAAAGAATGAAATTTGTTGTGAATGACAAACCGGTGATTGTACACGGTGAAGAGGACCTAATGGTGAGCAGTCTATCATCATTCAAGTATATTGAGGCAGATGAAGGCACGTTAGAAACTTCCTTTCAGGCACTCGAGATAGCTAACACAGTGATGTTAGAGGAAACAGTGGCTAAGAGTGGTCCATCTTTTGCATCCGCTCAGAGCATCAAGTCTACACTGGAAGAAGGTACTCCTGCAGGTTGGGGAGAGGTTATTGAAGTGAAGCCAAAGATGGATCGCCAAGGGTTGGGTTACAAACCAACTCATGATGAAGCACCGACACATGACAAAGGACGCCCAAAGACTATACAAGAAATATTCATCAGTAGAGGATTCCAAGCCAGTGTTGTGGAAGAAGATTTTGAAGATGAAGACCTTGAACAGTTAGTGTATCATTGCAACTCTGTCTTGAGCAACTGGGAAGCTATTGAGATTCCTATGGTCTTTCCTGAGTTAAAGTAATTTGTTTGTCTTTCTTTTCTTGTTTTTGTTTGGAATCTCCATAGCCATGCCCAAGGCTATAGGAATGTTTTGTAAGGGCCCCGTGCTTTCAAGAAAATCAATGAAAAATGGACTATTTTGTTAATTTCTTTGTGTTATTTCCTTTACTGCTTTTTCTTTCATTTTAAAAGAAAAATGGCAATCTTAAAAAACCAAACAATTTTCTCTTTTGTGTGCTGCATTTATCTTTGTGTGTTTTAATAAAATGAGCCATTCCAACGTGCAGTGATGTCCTAAAACCCATTGAATCCTATGACTTTGCATTCCCTCCTGACTTCGATTCACCAATATACCAAGCTGAAGATGAGGACGAAGATTTTGAAATCCCTGACGAACTGGTAAAATGGGCACACCATGAGTACACAGAGCTTCAACCCTACAAAGAACAGATAGAATTCATTAATCTTGGCACCGAAGAAGACAAGAAAGAAGTCAAGATTGGGGCATCTCTAGGGGCAGAAGTCAAGCAGCAACTAGAGAAGCTTCTGAAAGAGTATGTGGATGTATTTGCTTGGTCATACTAAGATATGCCGGGTTTAGACACTGACATAGTGGTTCACAAATTACCGCTTCGACCAGAATGCCCACCGGTTAAGCAAAAGCTCCGAAGAACAAGACCTGACATGGCTCTCAAGATTCGAGATGAGGTGAAGAAACAGATTGATGCAGGTTTCTTAGTAGTATCCAAATACCCCGAATGGGTGGCCAATATTGTACCTGTACCAAAAAAGGATGGGAAAGTCAGAATGTGCGTGGATTATAGGGATCTAAACAAGGCCAGTCCAAAGGATGATTTCCCTTTTTCGCATATTGATACGTTGGTGGATAATACGGCTCGTTTTGCAGTTTTCTGATTTATGGATGGTTTCTCCGGTTACAATCAGATTAAGATGGATCCCGATGACATGGAAAAAACTACTTTCATTACTCCGTGGGGAACTTACTGTTACAAAGTTATGCCTTTCGGTCTAAAAAATGTAGGTGCTACTTATCAAAGGGCCGTGGTAGCTTTATTCCATGATATGATGCATAAGGAGATAGAGGTATATGTTGATGACATGATTGCCAAATCTCAGAGTGAGGAGGACCATTTGGAACATCTTTTGAAATTGTTTAAAAGACTAAGAAAATATCAGTTGAGACTGAATCCAGCCAAGTGTACCTTTGGAATAAGATTTGGGAAATTACTCGGTTTCATTGTCAGCCACCGAGGGATTGAGGTAGATCCAGATAAAGTCCGAGCCATTCAAGATATGCCAGCTCCAAAAACTGAGAATCAAGTCAGAAGTTTCCTTGGAAGGTTGAACTATATATCCAGGTTTATTTCTAACATGACTCCTACTTGCGAGCCCATCTTCAAATTGTTACGCAAGGATCAGACGGTCGTTTGGAATTCAGATTGTCAGCAAGCGTTTGATAAGATCAATGGTTACCTTCAAGAACCTCTGATCTTGATACCTCATGTTCCAGGAAGACCTCTCTTCATGTATTTGACAGTGCTCGAGAATTCAATAGGTTGTGTGTTAGGTCAGCAGGATGAGTCCGGACGAAAAGAACATGCTATCAATTATTTGAGTAAAAAGTTCACTGATTGAAAGCCGATACTCACTTCTGGAGAAAACTTGTTGTGCTTTGGCATGGGCTGCTAGATGCTTGAGGCAGTACATGATTTGTCATACCACTTTGTTGATTTCAAAAATGGATCTGATAAAGTATATTTTTGAGAAGCCTGCTCAGACTGGAAGGCTCGTCCGTTGGCATATGTTATTATTAGAATACGACATCCAGTATGTAGCCCAGAAGTCTGTCAAGGGTAGTGTTTTGTCAGAATATCTTGCAGATCAACCAGTGGAAGATTATGAGTTTCTCAAATTTGATTTCCCAGATGAAGACATTATGTTGGTAAAAGATTGTGAAGAACTGTAACACCCCCTTCTATACCCCACTTATATATGCATATAAAACAATTAAGCGTATACAAATTCATCAGAGTAAAATTTTTAGGATAAGGTATAAAGGAAGAATGTCACAATTTCACCAACAAAACTCTTTAACATTTTGCTCCATAAAATATGTAACATTTTCGTAGTTTTAGAAATCACATTTCAACATTTAATTTAAGCAGAAGATAACATCATTTAATCAGTTCCAAAATATTAATTCAAATGCACATAAGTCATCCAGATTAATACATCATATCAGTTAGATTACAAAACCACATCAGCTGATACATCGCAATGTATCACAAAAGAATGACTATACTAGTCTAACTACCCGGTGTTACATATCAGAGCAGCCGACTCGAAAGAATGAAGACTAACATCACAAAAGGACTCCAGCATCCTAATCGGCAATGCCTCATAGAGCATTATAAAACAGCAGAAGGGTGAGAAATATTACCATAATAATCAATGCATAAGATTATATATATATATACAGGTATCACATAATTACATTCTACATTTCTCACCACAAATTCATTTCATAGTCATATTTATCATGTTGTAAATATAAACAAATATGAACATACCCAAACATATCCCTTCATACATATTCCCCAATCATCCAAAACCCATCATATTCACTAGCATACTTCATATGCCCATGACATTCATGCTTATACCACATCATCAAACAATGCACACATATCCACGATATGTTCCCATGCATTTCTCACAATTATTAACGATGCACACATATCCACGATATGTTCCCATGCATCTCTCACAATTATTAACGATGCACACATATCCATGATATGTTCCCATGCATCCCATACATTTATTAACGATGCACACATATCCACGATATGTTCCCATGCATCTCTCACAATTATTAACAATGCACACATATCCATGATATGTTCCCATGCATTTTTCACAATTTCACAATCTCATCATTCACACATAAGCATCTCTTCATGCATATGTCATATATTAATGTGACTCAACAACTCAATGCAACTCATGCAATGCGGTACCGACTCTCGTTATCTTTTTTCGGTTTTTACATTAAACCGGGTCCACACTTCTAGACCGATAACCCGTTATCTTTTTTCGGTTTTTACATTAAACCGGGTCCACCCTTCTAGACCGATAACCACAAAGGCCCGTCCTCTAAGCCTTCAAACCCACCCTTCTAGGTTTGGGACAAGCCACTAGTTTCCACGAAACTAACAGACATTGCCTCTTGACTAAATGATGCATGTACAATCAACCACAACAAATGCACTTAAGACCGACATCTTAATCTCATGCATTCAAATAATTCATCTCTTCAAGAATTACATTATGATTGCACACACAAAATATTCACATAACATTCATCGATGTATTCATAATTCAACACTATCACCACATTAACACACAATGCACACATATCCGCGATATGTTCTCATGCATTATCCACATATATTCACAATTCAAAACAACGTCATATTTAGCAAGCAGTGCACGCATATCCATCATTATGCTCTCATGCATTCTTCATGTATTTTAACATACAATCGCATATAAACAATATGCATCCACAACACATTTTTCATAGTATGTTTATTCTTTATCTCATGCCATCTCATACAAGGTATACACATCACAATACCAATCATACAATTATAAGTTATGCACACATATCCACCATGTTCTCATGCATACTCATCACATAATTGTATACACATCAAGCATTCGCAAGTTCATTAGACAATACACATACATTCATCATTGTATTCACATGTATTTCTATTTATCACAACTAATACGCATCGCACATCAACTAGGATTCACGCCCGTAGGCTACCCACAACACACATCATTATAATAGATCATATCTATATCATATCATAGAGGTATTAACCTATGTGAAACCACCAAACTATCACCACATGAGCAACACAGCAAAAGAGAAATGCTGTCAAATTCGCCTTCATTCGCCTGGCAAACCCTCGCAGCGAACCTTCGCCTGGCCTTCGCCTGGCGAACTCTCTCAGCGAACACTCGCTAGGCTTCGCCTGGCGAGACTTCCCAGCGAGCCCAAGTCAGTAGCTACTGACTTCATTCGCCACCATTCGCCAGCACCTTCGCTGGGCGAACCTTCGCTATCCAACTTCGCTTGGCGAACTCGCCAGCGAAGTCCACTGGGACTTAATCATAATTACTCGCCAGCATTCGCTAGGCTTCGCCTGACGAAGCTTCGCCTTCGCTCGCCTGGCGAGAGCCAGCGAACCTACACAGAACAGAACCCTATTCTGCCTCTCCTTCATCAATCCATCATCAACAAAACCTTGAACATCCAAATCAGTACAAATAGCATCAATACATGTTACCCGACTATTCTACGGCATTATTGCTCAGTTTCAACCGATTAAATCATCATTCTACCGATTAATCCAACATTTGCCCTAATTGGAAAGTGATGAAAAACATCCACAAACCCAAACCCAACATACATAATAGCATACAATGATTAAATAGCAATGTTTCTCACCCTTACCTTGGTTTAATCGAAGCTTTGAGTTGCCCTTGATGATTTCCACACTTTTCTTCTTCTTCTTCTTCTTCTCTTTTCTCCTCCTTTTCCTTCTTTTTCTTTTTCTTCCCTTTTCTTTTTTCTTACCAACTCTTATATCCTTTTCTTCTATTTCTATTCTTTATATTTATTTCCATTCTATTTCCTCCATAATACCTTTCTCTTTATTTCTTTCCAATATATTTACTCTCTCAAAACATCTATCAATCCATTAAACAAGCATCTAATTATTCAAATAATTAGAATAATCCAAATAAATCAATTAATTAACAAAATTAATTAATTATTGAAAATTGGGCTGTTACAACTCTCCCCCACTTTAGGAATTTTCGTCCTCGAAAATGTTACCTGATTCAAATAACTCTGGATATGATCCTCGCATCCCAACCTTCCAAATCTAACTCTCTCTCGAACTACCTCCATCAAAGGAATTCCTTTACCTTGAAGTTACCTCTCGTTCATCAACCTGAACTAGTAATGCCTTAACGGTCAATTCCTTCCTCACTTGTACACCATCTATCTGAATGAATGCACTTGCACTTCCTCAACTTAGGTACATGAACATATCACGCAATTCCCACAAGTGACAGCGGTAAAACAGTCTAACATACTACTTCTCCCACGCTTCCGCTGCGCCACTCTGATACAAATAAGCAAAACACGGTGGGTGCTTCCGAGACCTCAAGCTCGACCAACACCAGTTGCTATTGTAACTCCCGAAACACTTCTTTTCTTGGATCCTTTTGATCTTTCTAGTCGTCTCTTGCATAATCTCAGGTTCGAGTACAACACTCTTGCCTGGCACACATCAACACAAAGGATTCCTACACCTCTTACCGTACAAAGCCTCATACAATGTCATTCCGATACTAGAATGATCATTATCATTGTAGGTAATTCAAGCAACGATAGTTAATTATCCCACGATCCACCTTGATCCAACACACAAGCCCTCCAGAAATCCTCTACATACTGGATAGTTCTCTTTGTCTACCCATCCGTCCACGGATGCTAGACAGAGATTATCATCAACAGGTCGCTCAAAGCGTCTGCAACTCCCTCAAAATCCCAATGAAAAACTCTGATTCCCATCTGACACAACATTCGACGGTATCTCATACCACTTCGCAGTTTCCTCAATATATCTCCTAGATAGCTTCAGCACAGGATGATTAATCCTCATTGGTAAGAAATAAGTTAATCTTGTCGATCTATCCACAACCACTCAAATCAAATCATACCCCTTCAAATTCTTCGGAAAACCCGACACAAAGTCTATAGAAATACTATTCCATCCCACTCGGGAATATTCAATAGTTGCATCCGACCCAACGGTCTCTGACGTTTATTCCCCGACATTCTAATAAGTCTAATCCAGTATATACAAACTCAATCACTCCTCTCTTCATCTGTGGTCCTCAAAATAATTCCTCAAATTCGGTCACACCTTCCCAGTACCTGCATGGATACTCCATTTATCTCAATGTCCTTCTTCCCGTGTACTTTCATCCAACTCACACTATTCAGAACACATACTCCATCCTGACATCTCATGATATCATTTCCATAAATCCAAAAATCACCTCCTCGACTTTTATCCCTTAAATTCAATCAATCTATTAACTCGGATTAGAATTCCGACCTCCTCGAATCTCATCGAGAATACCAATAGTCAGTCGTATCATATAAAGTTCAACTCCATGAGAAGTCTCTTCACAGACTACAATCATATTCTGAATTTACTCAATCAGTCCTAACTTCATTACCATCATCATCAGTACATATAGAGATTTCCAATGCAATAACTCAGTTACCACTTGGTCTCAATCGAATGGTAACTCAACCAAGACCATACTCTTTCAGAAGTCTCAAATATTTCCTCTGCATCATATTCAACTTCTCAAATCAAACAAATACCTTAAGATCTTAAGATCATTAACCATCTCAAATCTCAACTAAACAATTGAGGCTTCCAAACTCCGGTAGAAACACACAACAACACCCAACTCTAAATCACTTGTCTGATAATTCCCTTATGTACTTTAAGTTGCTTCAAAGCATAGCCAAAACTCGTTGATGTTGCACTTAACATATCTCTCAGTCATATTAACAAAGCATTACAACACAATAAATAGTTCCGTCGGATTCGGCAAGACCAACACACGAGCTATTGACAACTTTCCAAAAACTCTCTGAACTTCTTCACAGTGGCATATCAGTACTTCTTCTCCAATACTGATAACACAAGTTCCCGATGCTCAACATGATCCTCTATATTCTTCGAATTATCAAACACATTCCATCAATAAATTAATTAATTTCCCTGCCGCTACTTCACCATCACACAGAGCATTAAAATAACGTCCAACGCTCCGAATGGTGCGTCAAAAGACGAAAACAACATGTTCACACTCCGAAGGCCACTCAACGCATTTCAACTCTTGAAATTCCAAAGGTCTAATTATACCCGTATTGTACTCCACATTTTACTTTCCTTAATAATCACCGAAAGTCATTATACATTCTTATACTCGACTTCACACTTTGCTGTCGTAGCATACACACCAAACACAAGCCTCAACACAACTTAATCAATCTTAATTCCTTGGCCACTCAAACAAACGTATAATATGGAGCTTCCAATATCTGATTATTCTCCGCAACTAAGTCGATCACAACTCAACTTCACGTCTTGGTTGTTTATCCCTTATCTTGTCAGGATAATTCTCAGACTACCACAATCAAACGGTAAACCGACAACTCCTCCACTTCCATCAATACTCAATATTTCCATCGAAATCAAACATCTCATCACTGTCCTGCACCGACTCACCAAAACAATTCTCAAGTGCTCGGCTTTACTCAAGACAATTCACTGCACCACGCCATCTAAGCTTGTAAGACACATCTATCCCATCCAACACAATCCCAACTACTATCAACAAGAGATTAAGGGTGATCAGTTCCTCAATTTGTCAATAGACAGCCGAAACCATAATGGGGCATAGACCATCTTTACCAAACTATAATAGCGTTTAACTACACACTAAGCTACAACTCTACACTTGCAGCCTTCTAAGGAATCACAAGCTTCTCCCCCACTTTGATCATTCCCACTTCTGCAAACAAAGATTAAACAACAAACATGTATCGACAGTGTTTTCATACACATGTCGCATACAAGGGAACGAATAACATTAAACAACATGGCCGGACGGACCGACCTGCTCTGATACCACTATTGTAACACCCCCTTCTATACCCCACTTATATATGCATATAAAACAATTAAGCGTATACAAATTCATCAGAGTAAAAATTTTAGGATAAGGTATAAAGGAAGAATGTCACAATTTCACCAACAAAACTCTTTAACATTTTGCTCCATAAAATATGTAACATTTTCGTAGTTTTAGAAATCACATTTCAACATTTAATTTAAGCGGAAGATAACATCATTTAATCAGTTCCAAAATATTAATTCAAATGCACATAAGTCATCCAGATTAATACATCATATCAGTTAGATTACAAAACCACATCAGCTGATACATCGCAATGTATCACAAAAGAATGACTATACTAGTCTAACTACCCGGTGTTACATATCAGAGCAGCCGACTCAAAAGAATGAAGACTAACATCACAAAAGGACTCCAGCATCCTAATCTGCAATGCCTCATAGAGCATTATAAAACAGCAGAAGGGTGAGAAATATTACCATAATAATCAATGCATAAGATTATATATATATATATACAGGTATCACATAATTACATTATACATTTCTCACCACAAATTCATTTCATAGTCATATTTATCATGTTGTAAATATAAACAAATATGAACATACCCAAACATATCCCTTCATACATATTCCCCAATCATCCAAAACCCATCATATTCACTAGCATACTTCATATGCCCATGACATTCATGCTATTACCACATCATCAAACAATGCACACATATCCACGATATGTTCCCATGCATTTCTCACAATTATTAACGATGCACACATATCCACGATATGTTCCCATGCATCTCTCACAATTATTAACGATGCACACATATCCATGATATGTTCCCATGCATCCCATACATTTATTAACGATGCACACATATCCACGATATGTTCCCATGCATCTCTCACAATTATTAACAATGCACACATATCCACGATATGTTCCCATGCATTTTTCACAATTTCACAATCTCATCATTCACACATAAGCATCTCTTCATGCATATGTCATATATTAATGTGACTCAATAACTCAATGCAACTCATGCAATGCGGTACCGACTCTCATTATCTTTTTTCGGTTTTTACATTAAACCGGGTCCATACTTCTAGACCGATAACCTGTTATCTTTTTTCGGTTTTTACATTAAACCGGGTCCACCCTTCTAGACCGATAACCACAAAGGCCCGTCCTCTAAGCCTTCAAACCCACCCTTCTAGGTTTGGGACAAGCCACTAGTTTCCACGAGACTAACAGACATTGCCTCTTGACTAAATGATGCATGTACAATCAACCACAACAAATGCACTTAAGACCGACATCTTAATCTCATGCATTCAAATAATTCATCTCTTCAAGAATTACATTATGATTTCAAACACAACATATTCACAAAACATTCATCGATGTATTCATAATTCAACACTATCACCACATTAACACAAATGCACACATATTCGCGATATGTTCTCATGCATTATCCACATATATTCACAATTCAATACAACGTCATATTTAGCAAGCAGTGCATGCATATCCATCATTATGCTCTCATGCATTCTTCATGTATTTTAACATACAATCGCATATAAACAATATGCATCCACAACACATTTTTCATAGTATGTTTATTCTTTATCTCATGCCATCTCATACAAGGTATACACATCACAATACCAATCATACAATTATAAGTTATGCACACATATCCACCATGTTCTCATGCATACTCATCACATAATTGTATACACATCAAGCATTCGCAAGTTCATTAGACAATACACATACATTCATCATTGTATTCACATGTATTTCTATTTATCACAACTAATACGCATCGCACATCAACTAGGATTCACGCCCATAGGCTACCCACAACATACATCATCACAATAGATCATATCTATATCATATCATAGAGGTATTAACCTATGTGAAACCACCAAACTATCACCACATGAGCAACACAGCAAAAGAGAAATGCTGTCAAATTCACCTTCATTCGCCTGGCGAACCCTCGCAGCGAACCTTCGCCTGGCCTTCGCCTGGCGAACTCTCTCAGCGAACACTCGCTAGGCTTCGCCTGGCGAGACTTCCCAGCGAGCCCAAGTCAGTAGCTACTGACTTCATTCGCCACCATTCGCCAGCACCTTCGCTGGGCGAACCTTCGCTATCCAACTTCGCTTGGCGAACTCGCCAGCGAAGTCCACTGGGACTTAATCATAATTACTCGCCAGCATTCGCTAGGCTTCGCCTGGAGAAGCTTCGCCTTCGCTTGCCTGGCGAGAGCCAGCGAACCTGCGCAGAACAGAACCCTATTCTTCCTCTCCTTCATCAATCCATCATCAACCAAACCTTGAACATCCAAATCAGTACAAATAGCATCAATACATGTTACCCGACTATTCTACGACATTATTGCTCAGTTTCAACCGATTAAATCATCATTCTACCGATTAATCCAACATTTGCCCTAATTGGAAAGTGATGAAAAACATCCACAAACCCAAACCCAACATACATAATAGCATACAATGATTAAATAGCAATGTTTCTCACCCTTACCTTGGTTTAATCGAAGCTTTGAGTTGCCCTTGATGATTTCCACACTTTTCTTCTTCTTCTTCTATTTTCTCCTCCTTTTCCTTCTTTTTCTTTTTCTTCCCTTTTCTTTTTTCTTACCAACTCTTATATCCTTTTCTTCTATTTCTATTCTTTATATTTATTTCCATTCTATTTCCTCCATAATACCTTTCTCTTTATTTCTTTCCAATATATTTAGTCTCTCAAAACATCTATAAATTCATTAAACAAGCATCTAATTATTCAAATAATTAGAATAATCCAAATAAATCAATTAATTAACACAATTAATTAATTATTGAAAATTGGGCTGTTACAAGAACCAAGTCCTGATGAAGGTCAACAGCCGGGTATTCGGTGGAAAATGATTTTGATGGTTCATCCAACTACAGTGGGCATGGTGTAGGTGCCGTTCTGATGAATCCGGAAGGTGGTTACACTCCGTTCACAGCCAGATTAGACTTTGAATGTACGAACAATATCGCTGAATATGAAGCATGCATTCTCGGCCTCGAAGCAGCCATCGACCTCAGAATCAAACTTCTTGAAGTCAGTGGGGATTCAACTTTGGTTATTTATCAAGTTACTGGTGAATGGGAAACTAGACATGAGAATTTGATCCCCTACAGAGCCTACATCGTCAAGATGATTGAGTATTTTAATGAAATCACCTTTAAGCATGTTCCGAGATCTGAAAATCACATTGTCGATGCCCTAGCCATGTTAGCCTCAATGTGGAAAATCAGGGATGTCAATGATGCCACTCTCATTCGAATTGAACGCAAGACCGAGCCTTCCTACTGTCAGATGGTTGAAGAAGAAACTGATGATAAGCCCTGGTACCACGACATCAAGAATTATCTGGTAAAACAAGAGTATCCAGCAGATGCTACGTCACTTGACAAGAAAACTCTGAGACGATTAGCATCCAAGTTCTTTCTCAGTGATGATGTGCTTTACAAAAGAAATCATGATATGGTCCTGCTTAGATGTGTCGACAGACGAGAAGCAGAGTTGTTAATGCAAGATATTCATGAAGGAACTTTCGGCACTCACGCTAATGGATATGCCATGGCCAAGAAGATTTTGAGGGCTGGTTATTACTGGTTGACTTTGGAAACTGACTGTACTCAATATGCCAGGAAATGTCACAAGTGTCAGATTTATGCGGACAAGATGCATGTACCGCCGACGTTGTTAAATGTGCTGTCATCACCGTGGCCTTTCTCTATGTGGGGCATTGATATGATTGGGGAAATTGAGCCAAAAGCTTCTAACGGACACCGATTTATTCTGGTTGCTATTGATTATTTCACAAAGTGGGTTGAAGCCACATCTTACACCAACGTTACTCGACAAGTGGTGGCTCGTTTTATCAAAAAAGAGATTATTTGTCGTTACGGAATTCCGAGCCGAATCATAACAGATAACGGTACCAACTTAAATAACAAGATCATGAAAGAGTTGTGCAATGACTTCAAAATTGAACATCACAATTCTTCTCCTTATCGTTCCAAGATGAATGGAGCTGTAGAAGCTGCGAATAAAAACATCAAAAAGATTTTGCAAAAAATGGTGAAAACTTACAAAGATTGGCATGAGATGCTACCATTTTCCTTGAATGGATGTGGTACTTCCTATTGAGGTCGAGATACCTTCTTTGAGAGTCATAATGGAAACCAAGCTTGAAGAAGCAGAATTGGTGAGAGAAAGGTTCGATCAGTTGAATCTTATCGACGAGAATCACATGTCTGCGATGTGTCATGGTCAGTTATATTAGAAAAGAATCAAGAGAGCTTTTGACAAGAAAGTTCGCGTTCGAGAATTCCGAGAAGGGGAGCTTTTACTCAAAACGATTTTACCAGTTCACAAAGATGCACGGGGAAAATGGATTCCTAACTATGACGACCCGTTTGTTGTGAAAACAGTCTTCTCAAGAGGCTCGTTAATTCTCACTACCATGGATGGAGAGCAGCTTACTCATCCAGTGAATTCTGATGCAGTACGAAAATATTACGCCTAAAAGAACCCGATAAGCCGAAAACTCAAAAGAGCGGCTTATGCAAAAGTTAGGGTTGAGAAAAAGGAAAAGAGAAGAGAGAGAAAAAGAAAAAGAAAAATAAGAGCTCGCTAAGTTGAAAACCCGAAAGGGCGGCTTACGCAAAAATGAGCGTCCCGGTGGATTGAAAACCTGAAAAGGTGATCCAGGCAAAAGTTAGGGACAAAGGTGTTTCACTGCATCGAATAAGTTGTCACTACCACAAAAGTTTGTACAAGAATTCACTACAGCCGCTCTCGTCAGAAGCAAGGATTTTGGGGAGTTTTTAGTCTTTAGGGATAGTTTGGTCATGGGATTCAATGTAACCTTGTCCACGTTGCCATTTTTCACTTGTAAAACTTCTATGGAATTTTGTCATTTGCAAGATTTCATTCTTGAATAAAATCAGTTTGGAGCCATTCTTTCTTTTGCAAATTTACCATTTCCTTTATTTTCTTTGTTATGCAAAATATTGTTCGTTGATCAACGATAATTTTGAAAGCATAGGGGTCAAATTATTGAATAAAACTTGAAAGGATTAACAAACGTAAAAAAACTTCAACTCATGGAAAAGAGTCGAGGAAAATCATACTTCCCCGAAATCTCAGGGTAGCGGAAACTTGGATACGCAATCCTATCGCCCTCCCTGGTGAAGTGTAAGCAAGTTGAACTGCTGATTTTCCTTTGGTCATGTGTGGTTGTCAAGCTTGAAGACTGTCTCTCAAAAACTTCTTATGATGATGTGAAGACTCGTCCCTATTAGAAGATTTCTGAGCATTTTGTTTGAATTTACTTTGTCATCTCTGACTAGCTTGTTTAAAGCTTTGTTTCCCAGTAGGATTGGGTTTATTTCCCAAGTCTACATACACCCTTCAGCCTGGATTTATTGTGATTCATTTCGTCTCTTGGGTTCGGTGTGCTATCTGTCGATTCCCCGTGAATGTCTAAACGTTACTAGTGAATTTTCGTTTAAAGTACAATTGTAACTGGCATTGTTTTAGAAGCCAATCGTTATTGGTATTCTTTTGGTCGTCACCATATTTCTTGTTAAGACCAGTCGTAACTAGCATTGTCTCAAATCCACTCGTTGGTATCTTTTGATTCGGTCGTTACCACCTTTTTCCTTTAAATCCAGTCGTAACTGGCAGTGTTCGAAATCCAATCGTTATGGGTATTCTTTTTTGTCATCACCATATTTTCCTTTAAAGTCCAGTCGTAACTGGCGTTGTCTTAACTTCACTCGTTATTATCTTTTGGTTTGGTCGTTACCAATTTTTTTCCCTTTGAAGTCTAGTCGTCACTAGCAAATCCCCTGTGAAGTCTAGTCGTTACTAGTTGATTTCCGTTTAAGTCCAGTCGTAACTGGCAGATGTTCCAAATCCAATTTTCATTGGTATCTTGTTGGTTGTCACCAACTTTCCCCATAAAATCCAGTCGTAACTGGTATCGTTCGAAATCCAATCGTTATTGGTATCTTTTGGTTTTGTCGTTACCAACCCCCCAGCTGAAGCCTAGTAGCTTGCCAGTATTCTTATAACCACAAGTGTTGATATACCCTGATCTGGTCGTCACCATGTTTCTTTTAAAGTCCAGTCGTAACTGGCACTGCTTGAAATCCAATCGTCATTGGTACCCGGACTTGGTCGTTACCAATCTCCTTTAAGTCCAGTGGTTACTGACATTGCTTGAAATTTGGTCGTCACCAATTTCCCCAGTCGAATTTCTACAGGTTACCGATTGGATTTGAGAAATCTCATTTGTTATTATCTCAGGTTGGTCATTACCATTACCTCCAGGAAGTCTAGTGGTTACTAGCACTGTTTGAACTGTTTGTTAAAACTGGGTGACATCATTATCCCCAGCGAAACCTTTTTGCCCAGTTAAGTCTCGGAGATCTAGTCGTTACTAGTATCCCCAGTGTGTTTGGTCTTGTTTCTAGTCCATTCCTGAAGATCCCGTTTGAACTCTTCACTATAGGAAGTTCCTCATCTGATCATCCCCAGTGAGGATCGTGTCTCTAGTTCTTCACTTCCCCAATAGAAAGTCGCTCTTTTTCCCCGGTGAAGTGTATTCTCTTCCCTAGTGAGATTGTCATCTTCATTGGACTTTTTGCATCCCCATGTGAAATTATTCTCTCAGTTATCACTAGTCATGTTTGAACTATTGATTGTTATACCTCGGTTTTCCCCAGTGTTGAGTCCACAATACCAGGTCCCCATGAGTAGTTACTCGTTGTTTTGTTTTTCTTTCATCTGCATATGTCTTGCATCCAAGCATCATAAAGCATCATTTAGAATTCATGGCATATCATGACCTGTCCTTTTGCATATCATCGGATCTAAGGGACAAAATTTTTGGTTTTCTATATTTAAATACCTTTCACTGCGATTCTACGAGGATTGTCATCTCTCAGTTCCATATAGTGAAGATATTTAAATAGGGGCAACTGTTGCACCCCAAATTTTGACCCCTTATATTATCATTATCATTCTAGGAGCATACTCATGAATTATCTAACCTTAACCCAGTGCAAGTTTGTCTTTGTCAAGTTACAGATGAATCAGGGTTGTGTACAATCAAATCAAAGCTTCAGGGTTTGTGATCAATCCAAGTTTTAGGCTAATTCAATCATGAAACAAGATAAAGGGTATCATATTATGTCAATTGAGAATCCAATTTGAATTTGTCACTCCAGAATCAAGAACAGTGCAGTCCAGGAGCCCCGATTAGGGTTTTTGACCGATAAAAGTCAACTATAGTTTGACTTTGGTGTTGGAAGGTGTTTTAATGATGGGATCATGGTCCATGAAGTTAATATAGATTAATAAAGTTCATTCAAGAAGTGTCAAAGTCTCAGGAGGTCCAGAGTGTCAACAGGCGATTCGGTAGTCACCGATCGATCGTACGGTTGACCGAAAAGTCAACTCTTCAAATTTAAGGAATTGGACTTCAAAGTGTGAATAAAAAATGATCCTTATGTCATATTGCACTTGCCTATCAATTTTCATGACCATTGGATCAAAGATGAAGCAGTAATCGAAATATCAGGAAATTAGGGTTTTGAAAGGGGCTAAACCATAACTCCTTAACCACACATCCAATTGAGTTGGTTCAAAGCTAATTGGAAATCTCTTGACAAATCCTACAAAAGTCCCTAAGTGGTCCATGATCAGAAAATGCATAGATTTGGAGTTATGACCAAATTCATTTTGAGAAGGGAAAAAGACTTAGAAAATTTTCACTTTCAAGCTCATTTTTTAGCAACTTTGATAGGTCTTTTGGCCAAGTTCCTTTGAGAATTTGAAACTCATTAAAACATGAATGTTTTATAGCTATTTGAGGGATTTCTAAAAAGTACTAGAACATCTCAAAAGGATTTGTGAGCTGAGAGTTATGGATTTGGCAAATTGGTGTTTTCACACTTGAGTCCCACATTGACAAAGTTTCAAAACTCCATTCTTTCATCAATTGGACCAATCTCAGCTTTTGAATCATGTTTTATCTGATATGTAGAGACTTTGTAGCATGGAAGTACAAAGGAAATGCATAGGAAAGTGAATTTGCCAAGCTTGCAAGTGGACTTGCAAGTTGCCTTGCAACTTGCATTAAAATATTAAAACAAGCAAGAGGTGGAAAGTAAAATCTGAACCAGCCATGAACCTACACACTCTAGCCTGACTTTAGACACACTAAACGCATCATGATGCTTGACTTTAAGCTTACCTTAAAGCCAAGAAAGCCTCCTTTGGGAGTTTGGATCCAAAAAGCAACTTTTCCCTCTTAGGAGGGAAATCTTCAAATCTGCCCATACCCATGCTTTCCTTATAAATAGAGGACATCTACACCTCATTCAATACACAAGAAGCTCTTCTAAAAACCAGAGAAAGCTCAAGCATCCACCCTTTCACACTTTGCTCTCATTTTCACAAAATCACATTTTCACCAAAAACCACAAAAATCTGCCTTGGTAGAATTGCTGCCAAAATCATTTTTCCACACTCAAACTCACCAACAATCATCCACACAATCTCTAAATATGATATAGAAGGTGTTCCAACCATTGAACCACTCAAAAAACCTCATTCTCAAAAAATCAACTTCCATACCAAGTTACTTTGACCACAATGCACAAAATAAGTCAAAACTTGTTCTAGACATTCTCTTGATGTTCTAACCATTCAAACACCTCATAAGTATCATATCTCAACTTTCCAAAGCATTGTGGATCATTGGTGAAGCTTATTTCTCAAACTGTCACAAAGTTGGCATTCTTGCTTCAAGAAGAAGAAAGCTCCAAAGCTAGTGTTATTTGGAAGTTTCTCTGGGTTTCTTGGTGTTCTAACCTGCTCAATATAGCCTACAAGAGGTATGTAAACAGTCAACTTCCTATTGTACATCATAGTCTCATGTTTGGTATTTTGAGCTCGTGGTATTGGAAAAATATGTCATGAACATGTCATGTACCAAATTCTGCTCTAACTGCAATTGGCCTGAATTTTGAGTTTAATCACATACATTTCTATGTTTGTAATATGTATGTACTGATTGAATCACTTGATACTACTTGATTTTGACTTCTCATGCCAAACTTGCTGCTCATAAATTTTAAAACCTACTGCTCATAACTTCCAAACTTGATTGTGATCTAGAAATTGCTCTGTCATGTTGAGATGATTCACATAAGGACTGATGATCAACATAGTTGTAGTTGTGTTTGTCTGCTGTCAGTAACTACATTTGATTAGAATTGTCCAATTGGCACATACCCCTTTTGCTTACATGAGGTGCCAAACTGTTTCCATCTATTTTGAGCAAAAGCTGCCATTTTTTCAAACTGTCCACAAGAAGTGCTTTGAGGGCTTGCATATTGAGCTTTGACATGTTAATTTGAATCTGTACAACTTTTTGCATTTTTCCTTGGTGACTACATGTTTGCATTATTATGAAAAACTGTAGTGCTTGTGATTTTGTAAAGACATGATTGTTGAGAATTCATGTTAAAGGTGTTATCTTTAGGCTGCGATGTTAGAACCTGATTTAATGTCTTTCTTTACTTTGAGGTCATCAAGCCATTGTTATTTTTGCTGCTTTTGTTGTTCATTATTGCTTAATACTTGTTGGCATGGTTGTATCTGTCATGTATTTTAGAATTGCTAGTTAATGAGAGCAATCTCATTTGACTGTTTAGATAAACTAGGATGTATGAGTTGGTGTAAATTTTAGTATGTGTACTACTTTTGTAAAACATTGCAGAGAGATTCATAATGTGTGGCTGTGTGAAACCTTGATCTGCTTGCTATGTAACTTTGTGGTCCAATTTTGTTACAAGGCTGTGTAACCTCTTGGCTGTCAAATCCCATTTGTGCCTTAAAATTCATGAATGTTCATACTTATTGTTGCACTCTAAAATTTGACCAACAACTTCTTTACCTAGCTTATGTTTCATTTCATTCACATTAGCATTAGCATTTGCATTTCATTGACATGTATGCAGGGGATCAAGAGGTATGAGTACCAATCAAGAGCTATACCAGACCATGAAGCTAGCCAAGAAGATTATTCAAGTATTCAAGGGTTGATATCTTTGTCAGAAAAGTCAGAAGATCCTCAGAGAGAGTGGTTGAAACCAAAGTTGTGTGCCTTCTAACTTGAGAGTTGTGGGAAGCTCCTCAGATGATTCTGAAGC
This sequence comes from Lathyrus sativus, assembly GCA_963859935.3. Lineage (NCBI taxonomy): Eukaryota > Viridiplantae > Streptophyta > Magnoliopsida > Fabales > Fabaceae > Lathyrus > Lathyrus sativus. The sequence continues at coordinate 306,113,969 of OZ012735.1, read as the reverse complement.
TATGAAGAAAGACTTAAGGCCTTGATAGAGCTTATGAGATGTCTTTAAAGCCATCATGAAGCCTAGATAGGTCATGGTACAAGAGTAAAGAAGACTCAGCCATGAGTGGTATAATTAGGGTTTGACCGAGTCAACCCTAGGTCAACTGATGATCTGGAGAGGGTTGAGACCTAATCCAAGAGCCATGTGATAATGGGTTGATGCATTGAGATGCTATAAGGATGATTCCAAGGTCAACTCATCATGATTGAAGAGTTTGAGAAGCTTCAAGCTAGGGTTTTTAAGGCTTGACAGTGTAAAATCCCCTAGTTTGACCCCTATCTTCAAGGCAGTTTAGCCCAAGATGTGATTGTCATCTCATCTTGCCCCCAACATTAATCTTGTAGAGCTTGTTCTTAGCTTTAATTTGAGTACTAGAAGTCCTTGATAGGATTTGTAGAGCTCAAGTTATGACTTTGACAAGTTACAGGTCATCTGAGGTATGTGAATCTGGGGCCTTGAAAGTCACCCGACTTGCATCAAACGTTTGCCCAAGAAGGATGATTCCTATGAACTTTTGGTCAACATTAATGTTGTTCCTTATCTTCTTAGATTTCTATAGAGTACTAGAAGTCCTTGATAGGATTTGTAGAACTCAAGTTATGGCTTTGACAAGTCAAGGGCATTTTGGTCATTGGGAGATTACAGGTCATTTCAAGCATAAGGCCATAACTCCTATTTCCAAGCTTCAAATGGGAAAATTTTCAACATCAAACTTGCTTAAAATGATGTTTTAAGGCTAGTAAGGAGGTCATAAGATGTTGAAAAGGCTTGTAGCTCAAAGTGGTAAAAATGACCTAAAATGAAGGCATAAGTTAAATAAGTCAAAGTTGGAAATTGAAATTTTCAAGCTACACATCCAAACCATGGCATGTAATATACCATTTTGACTCTAGAAAACATTTTAAATACAATGGTTTAGCCACATTTTTGATTTGAGGCCTAAATCATGGACTTGCTTTGGAAAATGGTTACTTGCATATTAAGCAACATTTGCAAAACTTAGAATTGAGGCATGGGCAAGGAACTTGGCAAGCTAAACCCTTCCAAATTGTCACTAGGGGAGAAATTGAAGGAGATTGAGATGAGTTTCAAGATGCAAACAGAATTGAGCATGTCATGGTAAGTGATTCAAAATCTCATGACATGAGATGTGTAAAATCTCATTTGAAGGATCTAGAGGGTTCTAGATCATCCAAACTTCACCTATATATTGAATAGAATGCATCCATGGCAAGGGTTGGTGATCATTGAAGGTTTGAGCATAGTTTGGAATTGAGTTTTCATAGATTGCAATTGAAATCGGTTTCATCAATTCCCTCCATTTCCTTCCATTTTCTTGATTACTTCTTCTTCCATGAGCATCAAGGATTGATCCCAGATCATTTCCAAGGAGAATTGGTGGCTAGATCGTGTGGGAGCAAGTGATTTTCAGCACCTGCAATTCTTCATCGTGTTTCAAGATTGAAGCACTCTCCATTGAATCTTTTGCATACAGAAGCAAGGAGGAGGTTCAGTGATTGTGTCCAGAAGATTTGAGAGCTTGAAGTGAAGGATTCGTGCATCTATTATTCAAGAATTTCCAGGTTTGTAACCTTCTTCCCCTAGCTTGATTTAGGTAGAATTAGGTTGAATTAGGGTGTTAGATTAGTTGTAGAATGACCTAGGATGGTTTTCAGATGGTTAATTGTTGAATTAGAGACAAATTAGGTGAATTGCCATTTTCGGTTGAGATTGGGAGATGTTGATTCTTGGGGTTTCAGAAGAAACTAATGGCATGATTGAGTTCGTGGCAAGATTTGGAGTATGTTTCATGTTTTAACCATTTGCATTGGAGGCTCCTAGAGTGAACTAGGGTTGGGGAAGACGACCGGAGCTCCATCGGCGGTGGCCGGAGCTGGGCGTGAAGCTCAGAACTTTGAAATGGAGAAGATGAAGTCCTCACCATTGGATCTTGGTCTGACCATTGACTAGAAGCTAATCCAAGGGCTGTGTTTTATTTCTGAGTTGTGAAGGATTTCAATTGAAACGCTGCGTTTCATTTATTCAAGCGTTTGGGCTTAGTAATCTGAGTGTTATCCATACACCCCATCAAGCCCAACCCAGAATTTTAACTGAGAATGATTTCTATTTGCACCGTGTCTTTATTCATTTTTGGTGGATTTCATTATTTTTTCATTTAATTCATGAGTTTTGTAAAATTCATAATAAATTGAATATTAACCCAATTAAATCCATTCTTTTTGCATATTAATCATGATTGAGTCTACTTTTTTTTAGAGAAAAAATATTTTCATTTCATGTAATTTCTGATTTAATTGGAATTTTGTATTTTAATTGATATTAAAATGTTTATGTTTGATGCATATTTTTGTGGAATTTTGTGTGATCTCATAGTGATGATTCTTGGCCTATTTTTTTTTTGTGTGTGATTAGGTTAGATGTGTATGATCCCATAGTAATTTTCTCACATTTTTTTGATGAGAATAGGTGTGCTTTCTAGATTGATGTTTAGATGCTTCCTTTTTAGGGTTTTAGGTTGATGCCTTAGAATGTAGATTTTAGTTCTAGGTCCAAATTGATGATTTGATCTTTGAAACTAATGTGATAGAGTCATGATTGACCTAGGTTCCCATATTAATTTTTGTAGGATTTTACAATTGATTTTAGTATTTTAGTTAGGACTAACTTTAGTGCTAGGTTTTAGGTGATCCTAATTTACTAATTCAACTAGTTTAACTCATTTAGTTCCCTTAGATTAGGGTTTGTGCTTGGTTTGCCTTTGATTGAAGTTGAAGACAAGTTGAAGACAATGGAAGGATGCTTGAGGTGGCTTGAAGTTGCTTGGAGCTCTGGATTTGCTTGTGCCTGAAGGTGTCTGATGAAGATTAGGAAATAGGACATAGGGAGAGCTTTGTAGTTAGAATGATTTCTTTCACAAACATGGAAAGCATCTTGTGCTTCCATTCCTCCCAATGATTAAAAGTCTTTCCATGGTATTCACCTCCCTCCTTTGGAGGGATAAGTGATGGTACCTAGGAAGTAGAACTTTTGAGGGAACCCTTCTTTTGATGTTAAACCCTTATAGGCCTCCTTTGGTGGTCAATAAGCAGTTTAATATCCTAGCTTATCCAGTTAAGTGATTTCTTCTGGTTTGAGTATCTTGAAAGATGTTGAGCTTGAGTTTGAAGATGAAGACTTCATTGAAGAGTGTGGAAGAGGATGATTCCTTAAGCATTGCCATTGTAGCTGAGGTTTGAAGAGCAAGAAGAACAAGTGGATACTTGAAGATCCAGTAAAGACTGAATGAAGAGCTGAGGCTCAAGGACTGAAGGATGAAGTTGACACTCCCATGTGATTGAAGGTTACTCAGAGAAGCTGAAGCTTGTAGAGGAAAAAGACCAAGTTGATACTGATGAAGCAAAGAGAGCTGAAGCTTGAAGACTAAGTGGATACTTATGAAGATGATTCAATGGAGAATGAGTGTGAAGATGAAGCTGAGGAATAAAAGATAAGTTGATACTTACATTGATGATTGAAAGCATGAAGAAATCAAGTTGATACTTGTGGTTAAGAGCAAAGCCTGAAGGTAGAACTGACTGAAAAGCTGGAAGCTGAGGAATAAAAGATAAGTTGATACTTACATTGATGATTGAAAGCATGAAGAAATCAAGTTGATACTTGTGGTTAAGAGAAAAGCCTGAAGGTAGAACTGACTGAAAAGCTGGAAGCTTGGAGAAGTGAAGTTTAAGTTGAAACTTATGTTGAAGGTTTGAAACCTGGAAAAGCAAATTGATGTTTGTCATGAAAGATGATATCCTTGAAGGGTGGTTGAAGTCTGAAGACTGGATTGCTGTTAGAAGAGATGAAGCTTGGAATTGAAAGAGGGAGTTGTTGATCTGCTTTCTTGTCTGTTTCCTTTTCTGTATTGCTGATATGCCTTGTGTGATTTGCTTGATGCATTAGAATAAGTCCATGATTAGACTGACTTTAATATAGGAGCATGACTGCGCTAGAGGTTGAGTTGCTCCCTCTGCTTGTATTGTTACTGTATGGCTTTGCTTGCGGGTATTCGGTAGAGCCCTGCTCCCTTGCCCATGTGGTTTACTTTGCTTGATAGCATCTCATTTTCTTCTGTATGATTACAGTCACTTATATTTTGCTTGATAGCATGTTATTTCCTCAGTATGATTGTTGTTATTCATATCTGGCTTGAGGTTGAGATGAGCTTGTGGAGGCTGCTTCCCCACACACATTTCCTTCCTCACTTGCATTGCATGCATTTTACAGTCGTTTACTGTTTATCTGTTTACTGTTTAAGCTGATGCTTTATCTGTTTCCGTGTATCATTGACATGATCCCTTAGGACTCTCATTTCCTTTGATAAGGAAGTGATGATAGAACTTTAGGTTGAAACCTATGCATGATAACTTCTAGGAGTTCCCTGTTTCAAACCTCAACTATAGGATGAATCCTTGGCATGACAACAGTAGGACTTGATAGTCTCCTCGTAGTTGAGCCTGTTCTCTTCTCATCTCAAAACAGCTTAAGATACAGTAATCATGAATGATTTCTTTCGTACGTTACGAGCCTTAAGCTATCTGAGAAAGGATTGTTAGAGAGTTTCTTTTCAACAGTCTGGATGTTTAGTATGGTACCCTTTGGGTGACATGCGACGCATTCACTCTCAGGTCATAGTCTTTAGTGCGATTGAAATTGCAAACACAATAAAAAACAGTTCTTTCGTAAAAGACAGAAAACAAACTTCAAACCTTTTTGCCCCGTGGGCCCATAATTCAAAGGAAGCTTTTCTGAAGAAAAGAGTGTCGTTAAACTTCAGCGCCAACGCAAACAGGCTTTGTCCCTAACTGCTGGAACTGTTGTTTAACCCTACTCGATAAAACAGATGAATCTGAATCCCCGTAATCCGTATTATCCCGAACTACGTAAGCTCTGATCTCTCATATCTGTTGAGAGTACGTAGGCACAATACTGACGTATTGGCGAGCCACCTTCCCCGTAACCCGTCGTAGGTCGAACTACGTTGACTCTGATTTCTCATTCTCTGATGAGAATACGTAGGCATAAAGCGCGATGCTTTGCCAAGTCATTTCTTTTCTGTTTAAGCCATCCTTGATAGGTAGATAGATAAACCAACTCGTCCAGTAAACACAACAAGCATGGATCCCGTCGAGTACGACGGACGTGAGGGGTGCTAATACCTTCCCCTTGTGTAACCGACTCCCGAACCCAGACAACGGTTGCGATGACCTTGTCTTATACCTTTTCTTCAGGTTTTTCCGATCGTTCCCTTTCCCGTTCTGAGGGATAAATAACGAAAGGTGGCGACTCTTCTGTTTTGCCGGCACCTTATTTTCGCGGAAGCGACACTTATGTCATAACTTGCTGCCTTTTATGATGGCATTGTGGTGCAACCTGCTTTGGTTTTGATTCAGCCACTATCTTAAACTGTTTCTCATTATAAGAAGTTTGCTATTAAACTTTCCATATGTATGCATACTTGCCTCTGCTAACTAACAACTTTTCCAATTTGTTTTTAGTGCATCTCCATTTCAGTCAAACCTTTGCATTTTTGTAAGTGTTGATGTTCATAATTTGTTGCATATGAATTGATAAAATTGATGACTACCAACTTCTTGCTTCAAACATCATGAGAATATAGAAACACCATTTCATTCATTTGCTTTTGACAGTCACTTGGTGGTTTGTGGTAAAGTTGAGCTTATCCTTTTTTAAACTGGCCATAAGGAATACATTTCAATTTGGTGCAGACTACTGTTGAACTTTAAACTCAATAGTTTTTGTTGATAAATTTCCCAAATGCATTTTTCAAAACATTGATTGCAACTCAATCCTCATTTTTCACCACAAACTATTTTGAATTGATTTTTTTACTTAGTCTCCTCCAATGACATGTATATGATGTGTGTATATGATTTATTTGCCAATATCATGCTTGGAACTTAAATTGGACATCAACTTGCATTTCTCATGACAGTTTTGCAACTTGCACATCTCAGACTGTTTTGATCCATAAAGGTGGTTTAGATTCACCCATTATCATTTATGTGGTGTGTGTACATGATTACATTGATTGAAAATTGGCTGGTATATGAACTTCATCCCAAAATGCATCTCACATGTTCACAAAGCACACACTATCGGGTTTTCAAATGGAGGGGGAATTTCAAAAATCCAACAGTGCCATCATGTTCCTTGTGATTTTCTATGCAATTTAGACCTAAAGTTTGTTGAAAACTATTGAGAATTAATTGAGTTACAAGTGAAAATGCAAATCCATGTTTTGTTCATGATTTGTGCCCAGCCTGTCTTGAAACTTACCCATATATTTTAATGGGGTGGCATTTGTACTTGTATGTACAGCCACCCCAGTGGTAATTACCTTGTCACCAAAGCGCCTGTCACTGCATGTACCATGGTTCGACCCTTGAGGAGGGCAACCCTTTTGTACATTTTCACCATTATTTTACCAAACTTCCAAAAATCATATCTCCTTTATTTTTTATCATTTTGCACCCATTCTTTTTGCATTGTGTTTGTTTTTATGTCTATTTTTATATAGTATTTTAAAATTCCATGTTTTCCCAATTTTGCATCCATTTTAACCACTGGAAAGATAAGTACGTTTTGTGATCGTTTTTCACGTATGCAGATGAATTCTTTCTTGTTATACTTGTGATTGTTGTGATATTTGTTTACATTCATATCCTTAAATGTTAGTCAACATGCTAGGATTTTATTGGTGGTTGTTACCATGTTTATTTTGTCCCCTCTGAGGAATGTATTTAAGCTCGATCTGTCGTCACATTTCTTGCTCGAACAGTTGCTCTGATTGTCATCAATGCATATCTTGTGTTTATCATTTAACATGTTCATTTAATGGTTGTTACCATACATTTATCTTCATCATGTGATTACTTTGCTTAATGTTTCTTTCCCCAAGTGATGAAGCTTGTTAGTTCTCATCCAAGTTGCCTTCGCTCTCTCCTTCCAAAGGAAAAGTCTTTCCATTGGCCCTTGTGTCATGGATGGCTCATACACCTTTCTCTTGAATTTGTTAAGTCACTTTAACCTTAGTTTATAAACCATTAGACTTTTCTTTAAGTCTAAGAAGCCCACCAGTACTAGGAGTGTTCTTCAACTAGAACCCTAGGATAGAGTTTGTCAACTCTATGTAAGAATCATCGTCATGATTTCTTACTTCCCCTTTTGAGTGTTACAACTTAGATTAGGGAGTTTTGTCAAACTCCACACAAACATTGTTATGTTTGTTCCCTTTTGAACCTTGATCATAATCAAGTGTTCTTTATCCCTTGTGAGGTGAACTACGATTGCTCTGATTCTATCCTAGTAAGGATACGTAGGCAGAAGATGCGATATCTTTGCGAGCAAACTTAGTGTATATATCTTTAGGTTATAACCTACACCTTTTTTCCCAATCTTAGCACATTTTACAAAATTAGCAAACAATCAAACAAAAGGTTCCTGTAGAGTACTATAGATGCTTAGGGTGTTAACACCTTCCCTAGGTATAGCCAACCCCCGATCCCCGAATCTCTTAAGCGTTGTCGTTACATCGCGAAAAAGGTTTTTCTTTCTTTAGACCTTTCCTTTGGATAAAATAAAGTTAGGTTGTAAAAGAATTAAGATTCAAGTTAATTTAATAGCTTGATATCCAATTTTCACCGCAACAGAAATTCCTCTTGAAACTAGGTCAAAAACCCTTGTGTGGTTAAGGAGTTATGGCTTTGCCCTTTTCAAAACCTTAATTCCCCAAATTTTCGATTACTTCTCAATTCTTGATCAATTGGTCACAAAAATTCATGATTAGATACTAAATGATGTTGGGAACATATTTGGCTTCAATTTTGGGTTAAAACCCTGTTGGTCAATGGATTGACTTTTCAGTCAGACGAACCGAACAATCGAAAACCTCTGAATCGACTGTTGGTGTCGTGGGTCTTCTGAGGCCTTGAAACTTCTTGAGTGGACTTACCTAATCCATATGAGCTTAATGGACCATAAATCCATCATTGGAACAACTTTTAAATCAAAAGTCAAACTACAGTTGACTTTTCCTAAATAGAAACCCTAATCGTGTGTCCTGGATTGCACTGTTCTTGATCTTTGGGTGACAAACTCAAATTGGACTCATACTTGACCCAATGTAGTATCTTTGATGATGTGGAGAATTGTTTCATGGAGAATAAATCCAATACATTGACTGACTAAACCATCGAAACCTCAATTCCTGACTGTACGGAACCCTAATTCACCTGTATCTTAACAAAGACAAACTTGAAATAGGTTAAGGTTAGATAAACAATGATAATGCTCCTAGAATGATGATGAAGATTTAAGGGGTCAAAATTTGGGGTGCAACAGCATACAACTGCTTCTTTTTCAATGCTGATAACACAATTTTCAGATGCTCAACATGAACTTCTTTACTCTTCGAATATATCAAAATATCATCAATGAACACAACCACAAACTTGTCCAAATAAGGATCGAAAATCCTGTTCATATACTCCATAAATACACATGGTGCATTAGTCACACTAATTGGCATCACAAAATACTCACAATGTTCATACCTTGTTTTAAAAGTTGTCTTCAGAACATCTTCAGCCTTCACACGAATCTGATGATACCCAGATCTCAAATCTATCTTACTAAACACACTTGCAACAACCAACTGATCCATCAAATCATCAATCCTTGGAACTGGATACTTATTCTTGATAGTCACCTTGTTCAATTGTCTATAATCCACACATATCCTCACAGAACCTTCTTTCTTCTTAACTAACAAAACTGGTTCACCCATAGTGACACACTCAGACAAATGAATCTCTTCTCTAGAAAAACTTCAGGTTGACTCTTCAACTCTTTCAATCCCAATGCAGACATACGATATGGAGCCATCGATATCAGACTAGTTCCAGGAACTAAGTCGATCACAAACTCCGCTTCACGTTCTAGCGGTAAATCACTTATCTCATTAAGAAAAACCTCCGGACAATCACAAATAATTGGCACCCCACCAACTTCTCCACTTTATTAACACTCAAAGCTTCCATCAAAATAAACATCTCGACACCATCCTGTACTGACTCACTAAAACAATCTGTAAGCACATAGCTTAACTCAAAACAATTGACTACACATGACATCTAAGCTTACAAGACACGTCTATCCCATCCAACATGACATCGTCCACTATCAACAAGAGATTAAGGGTGATCAGTTCCTCAATTTGTCAATAGACAGCCGAAAATCATGATGGGGCATAAACCATCTTTCCCAAAAGATATCAAAATTTTCTCAAAGGCAGCGGAACTCACAAGGCATATTCCAAAGTTTTCCTTATACGGAAAGGTAATCAAAATAACTCAATAAAACATAGCTCGACGCAAAGACCCCAACCCGATGTTACACTATCTGAGCAAGACCCTCTATGTTAATCAAAGGCCAACAACTCAAAACTTCAAAAGTCCTCATCGGCATCCACGGCTAAACCTGGTCATCTGCACGTTACCCACGTAGAGGTAACATTCAAACAGGCAGGGCGAGTAAAACGATTCATAATAATCAATGTATGAAAATCAACATATAAAATGGCGTCATAGTCATATTCAACATCATCATATTCATCAATAGGCCTCCAAGGCCACAACATCATAAATTATTCCAAATCACTCATAAATGCAAATGCAACAAGACACAATGCATGTGGTACCAATCACCACAGCGTGATGAACACTGAGCCATCAACCCTCCATAGATCCCCATAAATAGGACCGATTCTACTAGGGAACCGAAGCACATTAAAACACTTCACATCCGCACAACGGGATTGAAGCCAAAGTAATCGAGGTCCTTAACCGACGTCCGGATGCACATGAATGCATGATGCACACGTCACAAATCATCCTCATAATAACATCATAGGTGCATCATCATTCATCATAATCATCATCATCAAAATCATATCAGCATAGCTCATCATAATAATCACCATCATACATCATGTCATCATAGCTCATCATAATAATCATCATCATACATCATGTCATCATAGCTCATCATAATAATCATCATCATACATCATGTCATCATAGCTCATCATAATAATCATCATCATATATCATGTCATCATAGCTAATCATAACAATCATCATCATCAAAATCAATCATCATCATCATATGCACATCACATAGAATTCACAGTCATACTCATATTAATTCATCATATTATCACTTATTAATCACATAAAATTCATAATTATACTCACTGTAATCATCATATTATCGATAATAATCACATGGAATTCCTAGTTATACTCATGCTAATTCATCACAGAAATCACAGAATCAAACATCAAGGCATCGCTGCACGCAATCAACATTCGCGAAACTCTGCTACGTTCGCTGGCATGTTCACTAGGCGAGTCTGGGGTGAGTTTCTTCGCGGTGCGAAGTATATTTCGCTAAGCGAGTCTGGGAACAACATTGTTCGTTGTGCGAAGTATTCTTCGCTAGGCGAACAGTGCGATGACACCAAATTATGCTACGCACCAGAACTAAATTCAACCCAAAAGTCCACACGATTCACTTCCCCAATGCCCTCAAAACATCCCTAAATCATCCCTAAGGTCTTACGGCGATAAAGGCACAAAACCTACGGTTCATTAGGCCAATCCCGTATCATATTCACACCCTAAATCACAAATTCCTTACAATTACCCTGCAGGCATCAGAGTTACTCACTATCTAATATTCCTATCCCTTCAGGGTTAGACAAATAACAAATCATGGTTTTGGCCACGAAGGCCTAACTTTCCCTTTTCCCTAATGAATTCCACGGTTAAATTCACAATAATAGATTTAGGACACGAAGGCCAAAGATCACTAATTCTCATATCCACCCTCAAAACCCTTAAACCTTAAATCAACCTTAAATACATTCAAAGTTACACATGGAAAATCATGAAGGTAATACTCTCCAAACCTTAATTGTCGATGAAAGCCTTCTCAAATTTTTAAGGGAACCTTTCGAAGCTTTTGCCGACAATTCTCCCTCCTCAGAGCTCTGGCCTCAATTCTCTACACGGTCTAACAAATGAATCCTAATCCCTTCACAATTTCCTTTTTGTTAAACCTATCCTTGTGCCTCACAATTGAGCTTTTCCCATAATACCCTCACCAACTCCTCTTAATTGTCCAAATTGCCCTTATCCAACTTATATTTATTTTAATTCCAAATATTCCAAATATTCCAAATTCCAAATTCCATTAATTCCAAATATTCCACAAAACCACCGAAATCACCAAAATACGAATACTCTCAATCAAATAAATTAATTTAAATATTCCAATTAAATTTGGGGTGTTACAACTCTCCCCCACTTAAACGAATTTTCGCCCTCGGAAATTACCTCAAGGAAACAGAGTCGGATACGACTCCCTCATCTGATCCTCATGTTCCCAAGTCCAACTTTCTCCAGCTGGTCCTCCCAAAACTACCTATACCAAGGCAATCTCTTTACTTCGTAGTTGCTTCACTTCTCGTCCATAAATACGAACTGGCAATGCCTCAACAATCAAATTATCTCTTACTTGTACATCACCCATCTGAATCACATGCGATGAATCTGGAATGTACTTTCTCAATTTAAACACAAGAAACACATCATGTAAATTTGCAAGAGACAACGGTAAAGCAATCCGACATGCTACTCCTCCCACGCTTCCACTGCGCCACTCTGATACGGACCAACAAAATGTGGTATGAGATTTCGAGACTTCAAAGCTTGGCCAACACCAGTTACTGGCGTAACTCTCAAAACACTTGATCTCCCTCTTGGAATTCAAGTGCTTTCTTCCTCTTATCATGGTAACTTTTCTGACGACTCTGCAACGCTTTCATCTTTTCTTGGATCATTTTGATCTTTTCAATTGTCTCTTGCACAATCTCAGGTCCGAGTACAACACTCTCGCCTGGCTCATACCAACACAAAAGAGTCCTACACCTCCTACAATACAAAGCTTCATACGGTTCCATTCTGATACTAGAATGATAACTGTTATTGTAGGTAAACTCAATCAACTGCAAATGACTATCCCATGATCCACCTTGATCCAACACACAAGCTCTCAGTATAACCTCTAAAGACTGGATAGTTCTCTCTGTCTGTCCATCCGTCTGCGGATGATAGGCAGAACTCGATCTCAATGTGGTACCCAAAGTGTAACACCCATTTTAATTATTTAAGTTTTCCCATATTATTTTATTATCGGCATGCCTTGTGTGGAAAGTTGTTGAGGGAATAAGGAGCATAGTATTAATATTACATAATCAATAATGATAATAATTAATAATTAATATTAGTGTTGATATAAGTATTATTATTATTATTAATATTGATGTTATGAGGTTTTAATATTAATTTTTGGAATTAAGAAAAATGAGGAAATATTATTATTGGAATTAGTGGAATTAAAAGAGGATTTTTGGGGTATTAGGGGCAATTGTGGAAATTGGAAAAGGAATAGAGAGAAAGAGCACACATGAGAAGAGAAGCACGGTAGAAGGGAAAAAGAGGAAGAACGATTAAGAAGAACACGCTTGAGCTAGCAAAAGAGAGAGCTGGTTGGAGGAAGAAGCAAGAGGAACTTGGCTGTGGAATTCTTGAATTTTCTTCAATCAAAGCTGCGTATTTGAGGTAAGGGGGGGGGGATCGGTTAAAATTGGTAGAATACATGAATAATAGGTAGAAGGGGATTTCCCTTAACCCCACTAGGTTGTGATGAACTTTGTTGATATGTGTTGTGATTTTGAGTGTTGATGATATGTGGAATCCATTGCATGTGCTGTTTGATTGATTTGGGGGTTTCCGGGTAGTTCGAAGTTTATGCCAAAACTGAGTAAACGCGTAGAGATGACATTTAATTGGGTTAATTCGAGGATAGATGTTGTAGATAGGTGGTAGAATATGGTTCTGGTATGACGGGATTTAGTTTGGAATAGAATCGGCTGAGTTCAGAATTTTTGCCGACTCTGAGCAGTGGTATTATTTTTTTTTGAAATTGCAGGTATTCGCTGGGCGAATGAGGGGGCGAGCCTTCGCCAAGGCTTCGCCAGGCGAACTGAGCAGCGAGTACTGCCAGTAGCCTCTGTCTGGATTTGCCAAGGGTTTCGCCGGATGAGCTTCAACGAGCATTCGTTGCGGGGCTTCACCAGGCGAATGTGCCAGCGAGCGTGACAGAATGTTGTGTTTTTGAGCTGTGCTGTTCGGTTCTCTCGTGATTGTTGGACCCTTGTTGGTCATGGTTGATTACGTGATTGTTGGTGAGCTGTGGAGAGTATATGTGTGGTGTGGAATATGATTTCCTTGACATTATTTAATTTGAATGATTTAATTCGATGTATGTGATTGCGTATTAATGGGATAAAGTATGATATATATATATATATATATATATATATATATATATATATATATATATATATATATATATATATATATATATATATATATATATATATATATATATATATATATATATATATATATATATATATATATATATATATATATATATATATATATATATATATATATATATATATATATATATATATATATATATATATAGTGGAATTGTGTACGCTTAGTGTATCTGTTGTTGCGTGTTGTGCATTGGGGTTATGCATAGCATGGTGTGATGATGTTCTCCTATGTGGAGGGTGATGGCCTGGTGCCCATCGGTAGTGATGTTGTACTCCTGTGTAGAGGGTCATGGCCTGGTACCCATCGGTGATTGTGAGGGATAGATCTTGGCTCAAGGGAGCGTACGTGATCTATCCTGGTTTTGATGTGCTCCTGTGTGAAGGGTGATGGCCTGGTGCCCATCGATGATGATGATGTGTTCCTTCAGGAAGGGTGATGGCCCGGTGCCCATCGTTGCTATTGTTGAGTCGGTACCGCATATCATGGGTTGAGTTGCATGTGTTGCATTGTTTTATATGCTGTGTTGGTGTGGGGCAGTAGGTCCGGGTCAATGTATGTGAATGATAATTATGTGATTTACTTCCTTTTATTCATGTACATTGTTACCGTTATATTTTGATCGTGATTTCTCACCCCTTTGCTTTTGTTGTGGTCTCGGCTTCTTAGGAAGTACAGGTAATCCAGGTGTGTAGCTAGCTTGGATTGTGGCGAGTCGTGTCGTAGGGATGCTCTAATACGTAAGACCGGGGCTTTGGGGAGTTGTTTGTTTATCTGATGATTTTGTGTGCCCCTGTGGCGTATCATATTTTGACGAGTTCTTTTAGTGAATATATGTCTGGTGTATTTTGGGCAGTTGGCCGAGGATGATGTATATGACATGTATATGATGTTTATATGTGTATATATATATATATATATATATATATATATATATATATATATATATATATATATATATATATATATATATATATATATATATATATATATATATATATATATATATATATATATATATATATATATATATATATATATATATATATATATATATATATATATATATATATATATATATATATATATATATATATATATATATATATATATATATATATATATATATATATATATATATATATATATATGATGACGAATTTCCGCTGTTTACTATTGTTGATATCATTTAATGAAAATGTTTTGTTGGTTTCTTCTGTGACATCCCGTTTTATTGGTGTGAAACTCTGATAATTGTTTATTTTAATTGTATTTATTTGATTTCGGGGAACGTGGTGTTACAAGCTGGTATCAGAGCAGGTCGGTCCGTCCGGCCAGTGTAGTGTTTTGAGTCTGTCCTTAGGATAGAGGTTGTGTGTCTTTTGACCTTGTGTTGTTGTTGTTGAGCAGTATGGCGGGAAGGAATGATGTTGCATTGGCTGCAGCTATTCAAGAGATGGCGCAGGTGGTTGCTAATCAGAACCACGCTGCAGGTGCGCAATTCAGGGATTTGGCGCAGTTTCAGAGTAACAAGCCGCCGACGTTTCAAGGAGGAATTTTGGACCTTGAAGCGGCACAGAAGTGGCTTAAGGCAATTGAGAAGATTTTCAGAACCATGGGTTGCAGTGATGAGCAGAAGGTGAGGTTCAGTACCCACATGTTAGAGGGAGAAGCTGAAGCTTGGTGGGACAACAGTCGCCAGAGGTTGGAGACTGCAGGAACTCTAATTACTTGGGATGTTGTTCGCACTGGTTTTCTGGAGAAGTATTTTCCAGAGGATATTAGGAGTGCTAAGGAAATCGAGTTTCTGGAACTGAAGCCGGGCAATATGACGGTGGCCGAGTATGCGGCTAAGTTTGAAGAGCTAGTACAGTATTGTCCCCATTATAATACTGATGGAGCGATGACCTCCAAGTGTTTGAAGTTTGAGAATGGGCTGCATCCAAAAGTGAAGATGGGAATAGCTTGTCAGAAGATCAGGGATTATCCTGAGCTGATAAGCAGAAGCAGGATTTATGATAATGATAACCGGGCGAGGATCGCGCATTACAAGGCTGCAAATGATCGTAAGGGTAAGCAAAGGTTTGGTGGTACTCCTTACAGTGTTCCTACTGATAAAGGGAAGTTTAAGGCTGCCGCTAATAAGAAGCCCAGAGAAAGAAAAGTGTTTGCTGGTGGGAAGTGTTTCCGGTGCGGTGGCATGGGTCATCGTGCTGATGATTGTTTTCATGAAGTGAAGAAGTGCTTCAAGTGTGGTAAGCCAGGCCATGTGATGGCTGATTGCCGAGTCGCTATGCCTACTTGCTACAACTATGGTGAGAAGGGCCACATCAGTATGCATTGTGAGAAGTCGAAGCCGTCTCAGGTGCCTCAGACCAGTGGCAAAGTGTTTGCGATGGTGGGAACTCAAGCTGCTAGTGATGATCGTTCTATCCAAGGTACTTGTTTCATCAATAATGTTCCTTTGTCTGCTATGATTGATACGGGTGCTACCCACTCGTTCATTTCTGTGGATTGTGTGAAGAGGTTAGGTTTGGTGCCGACTACTCTTAAGCGGCGGATGACTATTGAGACTCCGTCTATTGGTTCAGTGACTACTTCTTTGGTGTGTTTGAAGTGTCCACTGACTATCTTCGGTAGAGATTTTGGGGTGGATCTGATTTGCTTGCCTCTTGGTAAGTTGGATGTTATTCTGGGTATGAATTGGTTGGAGTTCAACCGAGTTTACATCGATTGTTTTCGGAAGGTGTTGTTGTTTCTTACGCTGGAGGAGGAAGCTTTGGCGGATTCCTTGTCTGGCAAGGAATTGAGGATCTTGTTGGAGAGTGAAGCTAAAATGTTTGCTTTATTTGCATCATTAGCTGTTGTCAGCAAAGCGTCATTGAAGGAGTTGGCGGTGGTGAATGAGTTTCTGGAAGTGTTCCCTGATGATATTACAGAGTTGCCTCCGCAGAGAGAAATTAAGTTTAGCATTGATCTTGTACCTGGTATGAGGCCTATATCTATGGCGCCGTACAGGATGTCAGCAGTGGAGTTGGCTGAATTGAAATCTCAAATGGAGAGTTGTTGGATAAGAAGTTTATCAGGCCAAGTGTGTCTCCGTGGGGAGCTCCAGTGTTATTAGTGAAGAAGAAGGATGGTAGTATGCGGTAATGCCTTTCGGAGTGTCGAATGCGCCGGGGGTGTTCATGGAGTATATGAACCGGATCTTCCATTCTTATTTGGATCAGTTCATTGTTGTGTTCATTGATGATATCTTGATTTATTCGAAGTCTGAGGAAGAGCATGCAGGACATTTGAGAATTGCTTTGCAAGTGTTGAAGGATAATAAGCTGTTTGCGAAACTATCGAAGTGTGAGTTTTGGTTGAAGTCAGTGAGTTTCTTGGGGCATGTGATTTCTGGTGATGGTATATCGGTAGATCCGTCAAAGGTGAGTGTGGTGTTGCAATGGGAACCGCCGAAGACAGCGACAGAGGTTAGAAGCTTTTTGGGTTTGGCAGGGTACTATCAAAGGTTTATTGAAGGTTTTTCGACTTTGGCGTTGCCATTGACTCAGTTGATGAGGAAGAGTCAAGTATTTGTATGGGATGCCGCTTGTGAAGAGAGTTTTGTGGAATTGAAGAAGAGTTTGACTATGGCACCGGTGTTAGTGTTACCGACTCCGAGTGAACCGTTTGTGGTGTATTGTGATGCGTCTAAGATGGGTTTAGGTGGAGTTCTTATGCAGGGTGGTAAAGTGGTAGCATATGCTTCGCGGCAACTGAGGGTGCATGAGCGGAATTATCCTACTCATGATCTTGAGTTAGCTGCAGTGGTTTTTGTGTTGAAGATCTGGAGGCATTATTTGTATGGTTCCAGGTTTGAGGTATTCAGCGATCATAAAAGTCTGAAGTATCTGTTTGACCAAAAAGAGCTGAATATGAGGAAGAGAAGATGGTTAGAATTCTTGAAGGATTATGATTTTAGCCTAAGTTATCACTCGGGAAAGGCTAATGTGGTAGCCGATGCTTTGAGCAGAAAGGCGATTCATATGTCGGCTATGATGGTGAAAGAGATGGAGCTTATTGATATGTGTTGTGATTTTGAGTGTTGATGATATGTAGAATCCATTGCATGTGCTGTTTGATTGATTTGGGGGTTTCCGGGTAGTTCGAAGTTTATGCCGAAACTGAGTAAACGTGTAGAGCTGACATTTAATCGGGTTAAATCGAGGATAGATGTTGTAGATAGGTGGTAGAATATGGTTCTGGTATGATGGGGTTTAGTTTGGAATTGAATCGGCTGAGTTCGGAATGTTTGCCGACTCTGAGCACTGGTATTATTTTTTTCTGAAATTGCAGGTATTCGCTGGGCGAATGAGGGGGCGAGCCTTCGCCAAGGCTTCGCCAGGCGAACTGAGTAGTGAGTGCTGCCAGTAGCCTCTGTCTGGCTTCGCCGGGTGAGCTTCAGCGAGCATTCGCAGCGGGGCTTCGCCAGGCGAATGTGCCAGCGAGCGTGACAGAGTGTTGTGTTTTTGAGCTGTGCTGTTCGGTTCTCTCGTGATTTTTGGACCCTTGTTGGTCATGGTTGATTACATGATTGTTGGTGAGCTGTGGAGTGTATATGTGTGGTGTGGAATATGATTTCCTTGACATTGTTTAATTTGAATGATTGAATTCGATGTATGTGATTGCGTATAGGGTAAAATGTGATATATATATATATATATATATATATATATATATATATATATATATATATATATATATATATATATATATATATATATATATATATATATATATATATATATATATATATATATATATATATATATATATATATATATATATATATATATATATATATATATATATATATATATATATATGATGTGTGATGAAATGTGATCAGTGGAATTGTGTACGTTTTGTGTATCTGTTGTTGCGTGTTGTGCATTGGGGTTATGCATAACATGGTGTGATGATGTGCTCCTATATGGAGGGTGATGGCCTGGTGCCCATCGGTAGTGATGTTGTGCTCTTGTGTGAAGGGTGATGGCCTGGTGCCCATCGGTGATTGTGAAGGATAGATCCTGGCTCAGGGGAGCGTAAGTGATCTATCCTGGTTTTGATGTGCTCCTGTGTGGATGGTGATGGCTTGGTGCCCATCGGTGATGATGATGTGTTCCTTCGGGAAGGGTGATGGCCCGGTGCCCATCGTTTCTATTGTTGAGTCGATACCACATATCTTGGGTTGAGTTGCATGTGTTGCATTGTTTTATCTGATGTGTTTGTGTGGGACAGTAGGTCCGGGTCAATGTATGTGAATGATAATTATGTGATTTACTGCTTTTTATTCATGTACATTGTTATCATTATATTTTGATCGTGATTTCTCACCCCTTTGCTTTTGTTGTGGTCTTTGCTTCTTCAGAAGTACAGATAATCCAGGTGTGTAGCTAGCTTGGATTGTGGCGAGTCGTGTCGTAGGGATGCTCTGATACGTAAGACCGGGGCTTTGGGGAGTTGTTTGTTTATCTGATGATTTTGTGTGCCCCTGTGGCGTATCATGTTTTGACGAGTTCTTTTAGTGAATATATGTCTGGTGTATTTTGGGCAGTTGGCCGAGGATGATGTATATGACATGTATGTGATGTTTATATGTATATATATATGATGACGAATTTCCGCTGTTTACTATTGTTGATATCATTTAATGAAAATGTTTTGTTGGTTTCTTCAGTGACATCCCGTTTTATTGGTGTGAAACTCTGATAATTGTTTATTTTAATTGCATTTATTTGATTTCGGGGAACGGGGTATTACACAAAGCGTCTGCAAACACTCCCAAAACGTCGAGGAAGATCTCAGATCTCTATCAGACACAATACTCGACGGTACCTTGTGCAACTTCACAACTTCCTCAATATACATCTCAGCTAGCTTCAGCATAGAATGATTAATCCTCATTGGTAAGAAATGAGTTGATCTAGTCAATCTATCCACAACTACCTAAATTGAACCATATTCCTGTCACAGTCTTCGGAAAACCCGACACAAAAACCATCGAAATACTATCCCATTTCCACTCTGGAATATTCAACGGTTACATCAGACCCAACGATGTCCGCTGTCCAATCTTCGACTCCTGACAAGTCTAACCAGCATACACAAGCTCAACCACTTCTTTCTTCATCACTGGCCATCAAAACAAATTCCTCAAATCCGGGTACCTCTTCATAGCACCGGTATGGATACTCATAATACTTCAATGTCCTTCCTCAAGAATACTCCTTTTCAACTTAACAATATCTAGAACACAAACTCTATCACGACATCTTATGATACCATTTTCATTAAATCGAAAATCAGCTCTTCTACTTTGATTCCTCAAATTCAATCGATCTACCAACTCAAATCAAATTTATGACCCTCTCGAATCTCATCAAGAATACCACTAGTAAGCTTCAACATACCAAGCTTAACTCCATAAGAAGTCTCTTCACAAACCAAACTCATATCACGAAATTGCTCAATAAGTTCTAACTCTTTTACCATCATCATCGGTATATGCAAAGATTTCCTACTCAATGCATCAGCTACCACTCTTGCTTTATCCGAATTGTAATTCAAACCAAAATCATAATCTTCAGAAGTCCCAATCATCTCCTCTGCTTCGCATTCAATTCTTTCTGATCAAAGAAATACTTCAAACTCTTATGATCTTTAAACACCTTAAATCTCGAACCAAACAAATAATGCCTCCAAAGCTTCGACACAAACACAACAAAAACCAGCTCTAAATCATGTGTTAGATAATCCCTCTTATGCACTTTAAGTTGCCTTGAAGCATCAGCTAAAACTTGTTGATGTTGTATTAACACACCTCCCCATCCCAGCAACGAAGCATCGCAATATACAACAAATGGTTCTGCCGGATTTGGCAAAATCAAAACATGAGCTGCTGTCAGCCTCTTCAAAAGCTCTTGAAACTTTCTTCACACTTTGCATCCAAAACAAAAGCTTGAACCTTCCTAGTCCATTGCGTCAATGGCAAAGATAACTTGGAAAAATCCTTCAATGAATTTTCGATAATAATCTGCCAAACCAAGAATACTTCTAATCTCAAAAACAGGTTTTGGAACTTCCCATTGCGATACAGCTTCAACCTTCGACATATCAACCACAATAACCCTACTCGAGATCACATGACTAAGGAACTCACTTCCTTCAATCAAAACTCATACTTTGACAGTTTTGCATACAACTAATTCTTTTTCAATGCTGATAACACAATTTTCAGATGCTCAACATGATCTTCTTTACTCTTCGAATATATCAAAGTATCATCAATGGACACAACCACAAACTTGTCCAAATAAGGATTGAAAATCCTATTCATATACTCCATAAATACACATGGTGCATTAGTCACACTAATTGGCATCACGAAATACTCACAATGTCCATACCTTGTTTTAAAAGTTGTCTTCAGAATATCTTCAGCCTTCACACGAATCTGATGATACCCAGATCTCAAATCTATCTTATTGAACACACTTGAAACAAACAACTGACCCATCAAATCATCAATCCTTGGAAGTGGATACTTATTTTTGATAGTCACCTTGTTCAATTGCCTATAATCCAAACACAGCCTCACAGAACCTTCTTTCTTCTTAACTAACAAAATTGGTGCACCCCACAGTGACACAATCAGACAAATGAATCTCTTCTCAAGCAAATCATCAAGTTGACTCTTCAACTCTTTCAATCCCAATGCATACATACGATATGGAGCCATCAATATCGGACTAGTTCCAGGAACTAAGTCGATCACAAACTCCGCTTCATGTTCCGGCGGTAAATCACTTATCTCATCAAGAAAAACCTCCGGACAATCACAAATAATTGGCACCCCACCAACTTCTCCACTTTATTAACACTCAAAGTTTCCATCTAAATAAACATCTCAGCACCATCCTGTACTGACTCAACAAAACAATCTGCAAGCACTTAACTTAACTCAAAACAATACACTGCACACGCCATCTAAGCTTGCAAGACACATCTATCCAATCCAACACGACTCCTTCCACTATCAACAAGAAATTAAGGGTGATCAGTTCCTCAATTTGTCAATAGACAGCCGAAAATCATGATGGGGCATAAACCATCTTTACGAGCGTTCATCAACACACTGAGCCACCACTCCTCACTTGTAGCATCCTGGAGAAGCACAAACTTCTCCCCCACTTGTTTCATTCCAACTTCTGCAGACAAAGTTTAGAAAACAAATGTGTACTGATAGTGTTTTCACACACATGTCGCATACAAGGGAACAAATAACATTATACAACTTGGCCGGACGGACCGACCTGCTCTGATACCACTAAATGTAACACCCTTTTTTACCCCACAATTAAAAGACACATTTATTCAAAGTCATCAGAGTAAAATGTTAAACTCAACAATAAATCACCTCAAAGGGCGTACATTTCTCAAAGCTCAAAATAAGTCAATGCTCCGTGTATAACAGGTTTTCCCAAAAGATATCAAAATTTGCTCAATGGCAGCGAAACTCACAAGGCATATTCCAAAGTTTTCCTTATACGGAAATGTAATCCAAATAACTCAATAAAACATAGCTCGACGCAAAGACCCCAATCCGATGCTACACTATCAGAGCAAGACCCTCTAAGTTAACCAAAGGCCAAAAATTCAAAACTTCAAATGTCCTCATCGGCATCCACGGCTAAACCTGGTCATCTCCATGTTACCCACGTGAAGGTAACATTCAAACAGGCAGGGCGAGTAAAACGATTCATAATAATCAGTGTATGAAAATCAACATATAAAATAGCGTCATAGTCATATTCAACATCATCATATTCATCAATATACCTCCAAGGCCACAACATCATAAATTATTCCAAATCACTCATAAATTCAAATGCAACAAGACTCAATGCATGTGGTACCAATCACTACAGTGTGATGGACACTGAGCCATCAACCCTCCATAGATCCCCATCAATAGGATCGATTCTACTAGATAACCGAAGCACATTAAAACACTTCACATCCGCATAATGGGATTGAAGCCAAAGTAATCGAGGTCATGAACCGACGTCCGGATGCACATGAATGCATGATGCACACGTCACAAATCATCCTCATAATAACATCATAGGTGCATCATCATTCATCATAATCATCATCATCAAAATCATATCAGCATAGCTCATCATAATAATCACCATCATACATCATGTCATCATAGTGTTGCACCCCAAAATTTGCTCAACATTTCTTTACCTAGCTTATGTTTCATTTCATGCACATTAGCATTGTCATTTGCATTTCATTGACATGTATGCAGGAGATCAAGAGGTATGATTACCAATCAAGGGCTACGCAAGACTTTGAAGTTAGCTGGGAGGCTTATTCAGGTGTTCAAGGGTTGATATCCTTGTCAGAGAAGTTAAAAGATCCTCAGAATGAGTGATTGAAGCCAAGAGGGTGTGTCTCCTAACTTGAGAGTTGTGGGAAGTCATCAGATGATTCTGAAGCCTTTAAGTTGGACTTGAGGTCTTGAGAGAGCTCATGAGAAGAGTTGAATATCACTTTGAAGCCTAGATAGGTCATTGTGCAAGTTTAAGAAGACTCAGCCTTGAGTGGTGCAATTAGGGTTTGACTGGGTCAACCCTAAGTCAACTGATGTTTTGGAGAAGGTTGAGACCTAATTCAAGAGCCATGTGATCATGGATTGATACATTGAGATGTTATAAGGATGATTCCAAGGTCAACTCAACATGATTGAGGAGTTTGAGAAGTTTCAGGCTAGGGTTTCTAAGGCTTGACAGTGTAAAATCCCCTAGTTTGACCCCTATCTTCAAGGCAATTTAGCTCAAGATGTGATGGTCATCTCATCTTTCCCCCAACGTGAATGTTTTAGAGAATGGTCTTAGATTTAATTTGAGTACTATAAGTCCTTGATAGGATTTGTAGAACTCAAGTTATGGCTTTGACAAGTTACAGGTCATCTGAGGTATGTGAATTTGGGGGCTTGAAAGTTGTCCAACTTGCATGAAACTTTTGCCCAAGAAGGATGATTCCTATGAACTTTTGGTCAACATGAATGTTGTTCCTTATCCTCTTAGATTTCTATAGAGTACTAGAAGTCCTTGATAGGATTTGTAGAACTCAAGTTATGGCTTTGACAAGTCAAGGGCATTTTGGTCATTTGGAGATTATAGGTCATTTCAACCATAAGGCCATAACTCCTATTTCCAAGCTTCAAATGGGAAAATGTTCAACATCAAACTTGTTTAAAATGATGTTTTAAGGCTAACCAAGAAGTCATGAGGGGTTGGAATTGCTTGTAGCTCAAAGTTGCAAAAATGACCTAAAATAAAGAGGATTTTCAAATGAGCCAAAGTTGGAAATTGGTATTTTTGATCTACATGTCCAAACCAAGGCATGTAATATGTCATTTTGATTCTAGAACACATTTTAAGAACATTGGTTTTGCCACAATTTTGATTTGAGTTTAATTTGTGGACTTGCTTTGAAAAGTAGTTACTTACATCATAAGTAACATTTGCCAAACCAAAATTCAAGGCATGATCAAGGCCTCTTGCAATCTAAACACATCCAAAATGTCATTAGGGGAGAAATTGGAAGGGAATGAGGGTGATTACAAGCTGCTAACAGAACTATGCATACCATGGCATGTGATTGAACTTCTCATGACATGAGAGATTGAACTTCTCATTAGAAGGATCTAGAGCTTTCTAGATCATACCTACATGTCCTATATATTGAATAGAGATGATCTAAGGCCAAGGTTGGTGATGATTGAGAGAGAAAACTGAGATTGCACTTTGAGATTTCACATTGCAAATCAAGATCGATTACAAGGCTCGAAGCCATTTCAATCCAAGATTTCAATCTCAGAAGCTTGCTCTAGCATTGGTGGATGAATCCAGATGGAGAATTGAGCAAGATTGGTGGAGAATCGTGTGGGAGCCATTGAAGAAATTCCTCTGCAACTAAGAATCGAATCCAAGAATTGAAGCCATTTCAATCAATTCTATTGCATACAGAAGCTTGGAAGTGATTCACTGAAGGAGTCTGGAGCATATGAAGGCTTGATTTGAAGGCTTGCTACTTCTGTGCACACGAAATTTTCAGGTTGGTAACTTTCAATCTCCAGCTTGTTTTAGTTAGAATTAAGAGGAATTAGGATGTTAGATGCATTGAGGATTGATGTAGGAAGGTTTTTAGATCATTAATTTGAGAGTTAGTGACCAATTAGGGTTGTTGCCATTTTCGGGTGAGATGTGGTTCTTGCGAATCTTGAGGTTTCAGAGTGAATTAATGGTATGATTGAGTTCCTTGTGAAATTTGGGACAAGTTTGATCAAGGGATCGTGGCCTATGGTGGACTCTATGGCAAGTTAGGGTTATGGGTTGGTGATCGGAAAATGTCACCGGCGGTGACTTTGGGCGCGCAGGTGGCCTGAGTTGCAGAGATTCAAAATGAAGAAGATGACTTGATAGCCATCAGATTGTGGTTGGACTTTGACTGGGAACCTCATCCAACGGCCACGCGAGCTTCTAATTTTGTGAAGGACTCTGAACTTAATGAAACGATGTGTTTCATTAATCAGCTGGTTTTGGGCTTTGTGAAATAAGTGATACCTACACCCCCTTTATGGCCCAAATGTTAAAATGAACTGATTTCTATTGCTTTCCACACCACGCATTTATCATTTTATTTGGATTTTCATATTATTTTTCATTTTATTCATGGTTATTGATTAATTCATAAAAAATGGAAAAATGATTCAATTAATCCCATTCTTTTTGCATTGGATTCATGATAGGATCTAGTATTTTTTAGATAAAAAATATTATTATTTCATGAATTTTCTGATTTTATGGGAATTTTTACATTTTAATTGATATTAAAATAGTCATGTTTGATGCTTGATATTGGTGAATTTGGTTTGATCTTGTGATGATGATTTTGGCCTTAATTTATTTGTGTGTAGCTAGCATAGATGTGCATGCTCCCCATAGATTTTTCTCACATTTTTGTGATGAATATAAGTGGTAGTTTTAGGTTGAAACCTTTAGAAGCTCCATTTTTAGGGTTTATGGTTGATACCTTGTGGTTTAGATTTTATTTTTAGAACTTGGTTGATGATTCAACCTCTGATTTTTGTAGGGTAGATTCATGATTGAATTAGGATCCCTTAGGAATTTTTGTAGGATTTTTCAAGGTAGTTTTCTATTTTTGTTTGATTTTAGTTTAGATACTAACTTTAGATGATTCTAATGCACTAATTCAACTAGATTAACTTCTTTAGTTCCCTTAGATTAGGGTTTTCTCTCTCTTGTTCTTGGTTGATGATGAAGCCAAGTTGAAGATGCATTGGATTGCTTGAAGAGGCTTGGATGTGAAGATCTTCCCTTCTTTTGGTGTGGTTTTGATTAGGTATTAAGATTAGGGTTTTGTAGGCAGAGCTCTAGATAGATTCTCTTCCTTCATGAACATGGATGATGTTGATCACTTCCATTCTTCCCTATGATGTAAGGTCCCCTTGTAAAGGACTCATCCCTCCTTTGGTAGGATGTGTGGCTCTTTGCAAATTAGTAGAACCTTTGAGGGTCCCTTTCTCTGATGACAGGATGCTTAGTGATGACCTTTGGTCTTCACTCTGCTACCAATCATCCAAACTTTGCTCTTGATAGATGAATCTTTCTCCCTTGTTAGAGGATGGAGTTCCTTGATTGAAGAAGATTGAAGGATGAAGTTGATACTTCTTTGTGTTTGAAGATTGCCCTTAGGAGCTGAAGCTTGTAGATGAAGAGGACCAAGTTGATACTGGTAAAGAGGAGAGAGCTGCAACTTGAAGAACAAGTTGACACTTGTGAAGAAGATCAAATTGAGATTGAGTGAAGAGCTGAGGCTTGAGGAATAAAGGATAAGTTGATACTTATGTTGATGCACTGAGAGCCTGAGGGAGCCAAGTTGATACTTGATATTAGGGTTGAAGCCTGAAGGTGGAATTGACTGAAGAGCTGAGGCTTGAGGGTGAAGAATAAGTTGATACTTATGTGGATGTGCTAGAAGCTTGAAGAAGCAAGTTGATGCTTGCTATTGAAGATGATAGCCTTGAAGGGTGGTTGAAGACGGAGGACTGAGCTGATGTCATAAGAGCTTTGCTGTGAAGCTGTAGGAGCTGTTGATCTGTTTCCTTTTCCTGTCTGTTTGCTGTGCAACTGTATTGCTGTGACTTGTTTGACTTGCTTGATGCACTAGAATAAGTTCATATCTACATTGACTTTAAGCTAGGAGCATGATTGCACTAGAGGATGAGTTGCTCCCTTTGCTTGTATTTTTACTGTATGGCTTTGCTTGCGGGTATTCGGTACAGCCCAGCTCCCTTGCCTATGTGGTTTATTTTGCTTGATAGCATGTTATTTCTCCTGTATGATTGCAGTTATTCATATCTGGCTTGAGGTTGAGATGAGCTTGTGGAGGCTGCTGCCCCACACACATTTCCTCCCTCACTTGCATTGCATGCATTTTACAGTCGTTTACTGTTTACTGTTTAAGCTGATGCTTTATCTGTTTCTGTTTATCATTGACATGATCCCCTAGGAATCTCACTTCCTTTGATAAGGAAGTGATGATAGAAATTTAGGTTGAAACCTATGCATCATAACTTCTAGGAGTTCCCTGTTTCAAACCTCAACCATAGGATGAATCCTTGGCATGACAACATTAGGACTTGATAGTCTCCCCTTAGTTGTCCCTCTCTCTTCTCATCTTCAAAACAAAGTAAAATACAGTACTAAAGGTTAACTGACGTCGTACGTTACGAGGCTTAAGCTATCTGAGAAAGGATTGTTGGAGAGTTTCTTTTCAACAGTCTGGATGTTTAGTATGGCACCCTTTGGGTGACACGCGACGCATTCATTCTCAGGTCATAGTCTCTAGTGCGATATTAGTTGCAAACATCCATAAAAAACAGTTCTTTTGTAAAATACAGAAAACAAACTTCAAACCTTTTTGCCCCGTGGGCCCATAATTCAAAGGAAGCTTTTCTGAAGAAAAGAGTGTCGTTAACTCCCAGTTCTACCGCAAACGGTAACGCTTAAGTCTCCAAGGGTCGAGCTGCGTACACCAGACCGCTGGAACTGTTTGTTAACCCTACTCGATAAAACAGATGAATCTGAATTCCCGTAAGCCGAATTATCCCGAACTACGTAAGCTCTGATCTCTCAAGCCTGTTGAGAGTACGTAGGCACAATACTGACGTATTGGCGAGCCACCTTCCCCCATAACCCGTAGTTAGTCGAACTTCGTTGACTCTGATTTCTCATTCTCTGATGGGAATACGTAGGCATAAAGTGCGATGCTTTGCCGAGTCATTTTCTTTTCTTTTCAGACCGGCCTTGATAGGTAGATAGATAAAACCGACCCGTCATGTAAACACAACAAGCGTGGATCCCATCGAGTACGATGGACGTGAGGGTTGCTAACACCTTCCCCTTGCGTAACCGACTCCCGAACCCAGATAATGGTTGCGATGATCTTGTCTTATACCTTTTCGTCAGGTTTTTCCGATCGTTTCCTTTCCCGCTCTGAGGGATAAATAACGAAAGGTGGCGACTCTTCTGTTTTGCCGGCACCTTAGTTTCGCGGAAGCGACAGCTGGCGACTCTGTTGGGGATTTCATAGTTTCCTGGGATCCAACGTCCCGTATGCGAGTCAGGTTGGGGATCCAACGTCCCCTGCGAGAGTCAATCCTAGCGCTTGTATGATTACTTATTGGGTTGTGTTTATTTATCGCATTTTATTTCCCGCATTTTACTTTCAGTATGATATGATTATCTGTGCTGTTGTGGGAGGGGCATTCTGATGAGTGAGAAGCCAGACCCAGGCTCTAGTGTACTTAGCATTAGTTATGGAAACTAGTGGGCGCGTGCTTGCTTTGCATGCACTAGTGTCTCATGAAATCCACGCTCAGACGAGGTTCTCCCGGTTGACTTCTTTTTCAACCCTTTGGGTTGAGGGGGTTGTTGGTTTGGAGGATTGTCGACTCTGGGGACCGATCATTTGGAATTCAGCTGAGTGAGGCCGCTTCAGGAGCTGGTGATGCCACACCTTCTGGGTATCGTATCACCCCTCTTGAATGTTTGTGACGCTTATGACCGCATAGGATGCCGAACTTGAGTCAGTTTAGGTCCATACTTGTGAGCAGGGTTGGGTTTGTTGCAGGAAACCTTGACCTTCAGACTACCTGGTTTTCTTGATAGTGAATCAGTTTCGTTGGTATCAGAGGTTCTCCTCATCAGATGTATGTGTGTTCTTGACAGAGCAGATTTTTGGTCCTGTATCAGAGGTCCTTATTATCAGATGTGTGTTCTTGACAGAGCAGATTTTTGGTCCTGTATCAGAGGTCCTTATTATCAGATGTGTGTTCCTGACAGAGCAGATTTTTGGTCATGTATCAGAGGTCCTTATTATCAGATGTGTGTTCTTGACATAGCAGATTTGTGGTCCTGTATCAGAGGTCCTTATTATCAGATATGTGTGTTCTTGACAGAGCAGATTTGTGGTCCGATACCAGGGTTTTCTTCTCATCAGAGATAGTGGTTGTGCTTGACAGAGCAGTATTGTGGTTTTGTTGATGCAAAACCTTCATATCTTCAACAGCACAGTCGTCTTGATCTCCTGCTACATGACTTCATTTTGCATTGTTTTGCATAGTCATTCGCATTTCATTAACGTGTGTCTGTGTTGCAGGTACCGTTTCCCCCGATTCAGGTTTTCTCGCCTTCTATTGTGACATTATGGGTTCTCTGAGGAAGACTGTGGCTTACAAGCTCCCCACTCCGGATGTTGTTCAGCTGACTGGTTTGATTGCTTTAGCAGATGATTCTGTGAAAGATGAATTCAGAAAGTCTTACGGTAAACTGCTCAGTTTGGTTCGTAAGCCCTCTATGTTTGAGTTGAATGGGTTGCACGCTCTGCTGCAGTTCTACGATCCTCCGTTGAGATGCTTTACTTTCCAGGACTTTGTTCTCGCACCCACGCTAGAGGAGTATGTTGATTTGTTAGGTGTGCCTATCAAGAGTCAGATGCCTTTTGTTCATATGGATGCGGAGCCTAATCTGGCTAGTCTAGCTCCTTCACTTCATCTGAATGCCTCCGAATTGGTTTTGTCTAGTTGGAACAAGGTTCCCGGTTTCTCCTTGCAGTTCTTAGTGGGAAAGGCTCAACAGTGCGCCAAAGACGGATGTTGGGTCGCATTCAACGCCATCCTTGCTCTGTGCATATATGGCATCATTCTGTTCCCCAATATGCCCGACTTTGTAGACTTCGACGCTTTTCACATCTTTGCATCAGGGAACCCCGTCCCTACCTTGATTGGAGATGTCTATCATTCCGTCCACTACAAAAACGAGAACCAAAGGGGCAAGAATGTCTCGTGCTGCGTACCCCTACTCTATAGATGGCTTGATAGTTATCTACCCAAGAGGGGTCCCTTTGCTTCATCTGCAGCCACAGCTGAGTGGTCCGCGCGCTTGATGAGTCTGTCAGCGGAGGATGTTGACTGGTTTGAGAGAGATAGGTTGGGAAAAAGTAAGCGGGGAAAACCATTGCGGGGAAAACCATTGCTGGGAAAAAGTAATAGCCAGGCCTACGCTCCGTATGTGACTTGGATCAGAGCCAGAGCAGGTGCTATAGGGATGCTGTTTCCTCTTGCCAAGCCAGAAAGCCCTCCAGTGATTGAAGAGCCTACCACTGTGCCTATTCAGCAGCACAATCAGGTGTTAGCTGAGAGAGATGAATTGAAGAGGGCAAATGAAGAACTGGAGAAAGAATTGGCGCAACTCAGAAGCGAGAGAAGCGAGGCCGTTCATTCCTTCAAGAGGCAGACAGAGCTGGTGAACCAGTTAGGGACAGATTTGACTAAGCAGATAGCTGAGCGCGAGCGCATGGGTTGAGACTTCAAGGTTGTCAATGATGTACTGGCCACTAAGAAGCTGCACTTGGATGAAGCGTACCGGAGGATATCCAAGTTTAATCAGCATTGGAAGGCCACCCTAGCCAACGGCAAAGAACGGGAGGATAAGCTGAAGCAACAAATCTCCAAGTTGAAAGCCCAGGTGAAGGCTAGTGAGAAGAGGTTTGATGAAGAAATCGCTCGCAGATATGCCGCTGAAGGCCAGCTCAACAAGGCTCTTGCTAACCTGAAGGAGCGCAAGCTGACGTTTGCATCCAAATAGCGGAAGTTAGAAGATTGTTTCGGCGAAGGAGCATGGGAAGATTCGGTTGAAGGTCTTCAGTACACTATTATGCAGAGGGAGTTACTCGTCGAAGGGTTACTCACTCGGCCTGATCATCCAGAAACGAAGGGGTTGTTAGAAGAGTTTTGCGCCTGTGGTCGTGCTTGACTATTTGTATTCCTTCTGTTTTGATCGTTGTTGTATGCTGACCATCACCAGGCTTGTTGGTTGAGGTCATGCTATTGATTCTGCTTGTACTCAGTGATGTTATGTACTGCCTTGATGGGCTTTCCTTATATATGAGATGTTATTTCCATGATTGGACTCGGACTTCTTATTATCAGCACTGGCACTCAGGCACTAGGATCGGGGGACACCTCCCTAACGCACAGACACACGTCTGCATTTGCATGAGGCATTTGCATAACGAGCACTTTGTCGTTTTGTCTAACCCTTTTGTGTATTCAGGTTGTTCCAGGATTGATCAGAGACCTACCCACCGCTATCCGACTAGAGCAAATCAAGCCAGAGTTATGGAGAAAATGCAAACTGACGTCCAGGAACTCCGAGAAAGGATGGACCGCTTCATGGAGCTCATGCAAGCGGTCGCCAACGGCCAGGATCAGCTCAGAAGCTTGGTTCAGCCTCTGATTTCAAGGGTCGACAGCAATGGTGTGCTCCATGGTGAGACTGTTCCAACCCCTCCACCAGTTGAAACTCCTCAGAATGGCGTCCCCGTGACCGGGGGGAATGGCAGTGCCAACGACAATGTGATAGCTAACATGGGACTCAATGGTAATACGGCGGGCGTCAGTAATAGGAATTTTGAAGCTAACGTCAATGTTGGGCTGGGCAATGGCAATGCAGGTGTTGGAAATCTGTTTGGGCCTCAGCCATGGTTAGAAGACCGTCAAGACAATGTGTTCTCTCAGAGAGGTGCTGAAGGGGAGCTGACTGCTGAAGCACGACTAAGGTTTAAGGCACTCAGGACAAGATGAGGAATATCGAGAACCAGAACACCATGGGTGTTGATATGTCCAAGTTGGGACGTATTGCTGATTTCAAGGTGCCTCCCAAGTTCAAGGTACCTGACTTTGAAAAGTACAAGGGCACCACTTGCCCTCGCGTCCATCTGAGATCATACTACCGGAAAATGTCCGCTCATTCTGAGGACGAGAAGTTGCTGATGCACTTCTTTCAGGACAATCTGTCTGGGCCCTCCCTCGAATGGTACATGAGTCTGGAACCTGCCAGTGTACGCACGTGGAAGGAACTTGCTGAAACATTCATACACCACTACCAATATAACAACGACTTGGCTCCGAACCGAGTCCAATTGCAGAATCTGTCGCAAAGGAACAACGAAGGGTTCAAGGAATACGCCCAGCGGTGGCGTGAGTTGGCAGCTAGGGTTCAGCCGCCGATGGTTGAACGCGAGCTTGTGGAAATGTTCGTAGCCACCTTCCCAGGGGTTTATAATGAGAAATTGGTCAGCGGTATGTCCGGAAGCTTCTCAGATCTCATTATCATGGGTGAGCACGTCGAAAATGGGATCAAACTGGGGAAAATTCAAGGTGACCTGTCCTCAGCTGGAGGAGGAAAGAAACCTTATGGTGGCAAAAGGAGGGAAGGAGAGACGAGCGCCGTGTCCAACGCTCGAAGGAAAGGCAAGGGCCAGCACCAGCAGGTGGCCAGTATAACTATCCCCGCTGTCCAACAACCCCAGTAGCAGCAGCAGCCAAATCAACCAGGGTACAAAAAGTATCAGAACAGGGCACCTCTGTCGAGCCGTCACCTTGAGACTCCGCCCATGTCTTACGCTCAGCTATTACAGACTCTGCTCCAATTACAGCTGATCCAGAAGAGGACCCTGGCTCCCTTGACAGGGGCACCTCCACCAGGGTATGATGCGAATGCGACTTGCGAATTTCACTCAGGGGCACCAGGCCACACGATAGAGAATTGCAAAGCCTTCAAGCACAAGGTGCAGGACATGGTGGACGCTAAGATCATCAATTTCTCAGATAATGTGCCAAACATCACGAAGAACCCTATGCCGAATCATAGGGGAGGTGGAGTAAATGCCATTATTGAAGACGAGAACTTGGATTTGTTGACTGACGTCAGAGATCTGAAGACACCGCTTAGCTTCGTTAAAGCTAAGCTGATGAAAAGGGGTTTCTTTCCAGGTTGTGGAGAGCTGTGTATGGGCTGTGCGACAAGTCCTGATGGATGTGAACAGTTGGTAGAGGGGATTCAAAGTCTGATGACCGAAGGAATCCTGCAGTTTAGCCGAAGGGCCGAAAGCGGATCGGGAGAGGTAATGCTGAAGCAAGATGATGAGGTTGCCACCATCACCATCCCTCGCCGGACGATAACTATTTCTGCACCCAGACCGCCCACGATTACCATCACCAAAGCTGGGCCGATACCTTTCGAAAGCACCAATGCTGTCCCATGGCATTATGGGGTAGAGGTCTACTGCAATGGACAGAAGTTGGAATTGGAACCATCAGGGTCATGTGTGGATAACCTAGTGGGCGTTAGCGGAATTACTCGCAGTGGAAGAGTGTTTGCACCACCGGAGGTCGTGGTGGACAAAGCAGACAAAGCTGATGCAACCGATAAAGGTAAGAGTAATGTCGTTGAAGAGACCCCTCGTGGGGTAGAAAAATACTTACTTGTTAAAGACGCCGAAGAATTTATGAGGTTGATTAAAAAGAGTGACTACAAGATCGTGGATCATCTCCATCAAACACCCTCGAAAATTTCCATCCTGAACCTGTTGTTGTGTTCTGAGGCACATCGCAACGCACTGCTGAAGGTGTTAAATGCCACATATGTACCACAGGAAATATCGGTAAACCAGTTAGAAGGGGTCGTGGCCCACGTGAATGCTGGAAATGGGTTAGGGTTCACTGACCTAGAGCTGACGCCGAAGGGGAGGAACCACAATAGCGCCCTGCATATCTCGATAGAGTGTAGGGGAACGATTATGTCTCATGTGTTGGTGGACACGGGGTCGTCGCTCAATGTTCTTCCGAAGAAGGCATTGATGAAGTTAGATACTCGCAGAGTGATCTGCACACCCAGTGATCTGGTGGTGAAAGCGTTCGATGGAACCAAACGTCATGTTTTCGGGGAGGTGACGTTGCCAATCCAAGTTGGACCGGAAACGTTCGACGCGGTCTTTTACATTATGGACATCATGCCTGCCTACAGCTGTCTCTTAGGCCGACCATGGATCCATTCTGTGGGCGCCGTGACCTCCACGTTGCACCAGAAACTCAAGTATGCTGTCGGAGGTAGCATCGTGACTGTTTGTGGTGAGGAAGACATAATGATGATCCATTTGTCGTCCTTCAAGTATGTTGAGATGGATCGAGAAATCCACGAAACCCTATGTCAAGCGTTCGAAGCTGTTAAAGTCAAGAACGTAGCTCCTGTGATCACCGAGAAACCAGAGATGACTCTCTCTTCCTTCAAGGAAGCCCGGGTCGTTGTTCAAGCCGGATCTACCCCAGGCTGGGGGCGGATTCTAGAGATACCTAACAAGCAAGACAAGTTTGGGTTGGGATACTCCCCGGCGGCTGAAGCCTCTTCTTCCAGCAGTGCGTCGCGAGGTAAAGGGCCGATCCAGTTTACCAGTGGCAGGGTAATATTTGAAAGTGTCAACGCGGTGTCTGAAGACGGCGAAGACAGCGACTGCGATCTGGACTCTTGGATCCAACCAAGCAAGCCAGGCGAGAGCCTCAACAACTGGTCCGTCAGGGATATCATCCAAATGACAGGCGAAGAGTAATGATTTACTTTTTCCAATCATTGTACAGCCCTATGTGCTACCCGGGGCATAGTGGTTTTATTGTCAGGGCCTTGTTTGATTATGTACATGCATTTTACCAATAAATCAAAAGGCGTTTTTCTTCGTATATTGTGATCTCTGTTATTCCTGTTTTATATTTGTTTTTAAAAACAATAAAATGGCAATGGGGTTTGTGCTAACCTGCATATCCTTGTCTTAAGCTTAACCCTTGTTATTGCAGGATCCACATAACAGATGACATCGAATCTGGACCTTCTACGACTCACTTCGACTTCGATTTCCCGATCTATCAAGCCGAAGAAGAGATTGATGAAGACGAAGACCTTCCCGAAGAGTTGGCCCGCTTGTTGAAACAAGAAGAGAAAGTTATTCTGCCTCACGAAGAAGAGATAGAGATCGTGAATCTGGGTTCTGAAGAACTTGTCAGGAACGTCAGGATAGGGGCTGCATTGCAGAGTGATGTCAAGCAGAGATTGGTCGAGATGCTAAGAGAGTATAGTGACGTCTTTGCTTGGTCACACGAAGATATGCCCGGACTTGATACTGACATTGTGGTCCATCACTTGCCGCTGCGAGAAGATTGTCCTCCCGTTAAGCAGAAGCTTAGGAGGACGCGACCAGATATGGCCGTTAAGATCAAAGAAGAAGTGCAAAAGCAGCTTGATGCTGGCTTCTTAGCGGTCACTACTTACCCTCCGTGGGTCGCCAAGATAGTGCCTGTACCGAAGAAGGACGGTAAGGTACGAATGTGCGTCGATTATCGGGATTTGAATAAGGCGAGCCTTAAAGATGATTTCCCACTGCCTCATATTGACGTGTTGGTCGACAATACAGCTCAGTTCTCCGTGTTTTCGTTCATGGATGGCTTCTCCGGTTACAATCAGATCAAGATGGCGCTGGAGGACATGGAGAAAACTACGTTTATTACACCCTGGGGAACATTTTGCTACAAGGTAACTTTCAATCTCCAGCTTGTTTTAGTTAGAATTAAGAGGAATTAGGATGTTAGATGCATTGAGGATTGATGTAGGAAGGTTTTCAGATCATTAATTTGAGAGTTAGTGACCAATTAGGGTTGTTGCCATTTTCGGGTGAGATGTGGTTCTTGCGAATCTTGAGGTTTCAGAGTGAATTAATGGTGTGATTGAGTTCCTTGTGAAATTTGGGACAAGTTTGATCAAGGGATCGTGGCCTATGGTGGACTCTATGGCAAGTTAGGGTTGTGGGTTGGTGATCGGAAAATGTCACCGGCGGTGACTTTGGGCGCGCAGGTGGCCTGAGTTGCAGAGATTCAAAATGAAGAAGATGACTTGATAGCCATCAGATTGTGGTTGGACTTTGACTGGGAACCTCATCCAACGGCCACGCGAGCTTCTAATTTTGTGAAGGACTCTGAACTTAATGAAACGATGTGTTTCATTAATCAGCTGGTTTTGGGCTTTGTGAAATAAGTGATACCTACACCCCCTTTATGGCCCAAATGTTAAAATGAACTGATTTCTATTGCTTTCCACACCACGCATTTATCATTTTATTTGGATTTTCATATTATTTTTCATTTTATTCATGGTTATTGATTAATTCATAAAAAATGGAAAAATGATTCAATTAATCCCATTCTTTTTGCATCGGATTCATGATAGGATCTAGTATTCTTTAGATAAAAAATATTATTATTTCATGAATTTTCTGATTTTATAGGAATTTTTACATTTTAATTGATATTAAAATAGTCATGTTTGATGCTTGATATTGGTGAATTTGGTTTGATCTTGTGATGATGATTTTGGCCTTAATTTATTTGTGTGTAGCTAGCATAGATGTGCATGCTCCCCATAGATTTTTCTCACATTTTTGTGATGAATATAAGTGGTAGTTTTAGGTTGAAACCTTTAGAAGCTCCATTTTTAGGGTTTATGGTTGATACCTTGTGGTTTAGATTTTATTTTTAGAGCTTGGTGGATGATTCAACCTCTGATTTTTGTAGGGTAGATTCATGATTGAATTAGGATCCCTTAGGAATTTTTGTAGGATTTTTCAAGGTAGTTTTCTATTTTTGTTTGATTTTAGTTTAGATACTAACTTTAGATGATTCTAATGCACTAATTCAACTAGATTAACTTCTTTAGTTCCCTTAGATTAGGGTTTTCTCTCTCTTGTTCTTGGTTGATGATGAAGCCAAGTTGAAGATGCATTGGATTGCTTGAAGAGGCTTGGATGTGAAGATCTTCCCTTCTTTTGGTGTGGTTTTGATTAGGTATTAAGATTAGGGTTTTGTAGGCAGAGCTCTAGATAGATTCTCTTCCTTCATGAACATGGATGATGTTGATCACTTCCATTCTTCCCTATGATGTAAGGTCCCCTTGTAAAGGACTCATCCCTCCTTTGGTAGGATGTGGGGCTCTTTGCAAATTAATAGAACCTTTGAGGGTCCCTTTCTCTGATGACAGGATGCTTAGTGATGACCTTTGGTCTTCACTCTGCTACCAATCATCCAAACTTTGCTCTTGATAGATGAATCTTTCTCCCTTGTTAGAGGATGGAGTTCCTTGATTGAAGAAGATTGAAGGATGAAGTTGATACTTCTTTGTGTTTGAAGATTGCCCTTAGGAGCTGAAGCTTGTAGATGAAGAGGACCAAGTTGATACTGGTAAAGAGGAGAGAGCTGCAACTTGAAGAACAAGTTGACACTTGTGAAGAAGATCAAATTGAGATTGAGTGAAGAGCTGAGGCTTGAGGAATAAAGGATAAGTTGATACTTATGTTGATGCACTGAGAGCCTGAGGGAGCCAAGTTGATACTTGATATTAGGGTTGAAGCCTGAAGGTGGAATTGACTGAAGAGCTGAGGCTTGAGGGTGAAGAATAAGTTGATACTTATGTGGATGTGCTAGAAGCTTGAAGAAGCAAGTTGATGCTTGCTATTGAAGATGATAGCCTTGAAGGGTGGTTGAAGACGGAGGACTGAGCTGATGTCATAAGAGCTTTGCTGTGAAGCTGTAGGAGCTGTTGATCTGTTTTCTTTTCCTGTCTGTTTGCTGTGCAACTGTATTGCTGTGACTTGTTTGACTTGCTTGATGCACTAGAATAAGTTCATATCTACATTGACTTTAAGCTAGGAGCATGATTGCACTAGAGGATGAGTTGCTCCCTTTGCTTGTATTTTTACTGTATGGCTTTGCTTGCGGGTATTCGGTAGAGCCCAGCTCCCTTGCCTATGTGGTTTATTTTGCTTGATAGCATGTTATTTCTCCTGTATGATTGCAGTTATTCATATCTGGCTTGAGGTTGAGATGAGCTTGTGGACGCTGCTGCCCCACACACATTTCCTCCCTCACTTGCATTGCATGCATTTTACAGTCGTTTACTGTTTACTGTTTAAGCTGATGCTTTATCTGTTTCTGTTTATCATTGACAAGATCCCCTAGGAATCTCACTTCCTTTGATAAGGAAGTGATGATAGAACTTTAGGTTGAAACCTATGCATCATAACTTCTAGGAGTTCCCTGTTTCAAACCTCAACCATAGGATGAATCCTTGGCATGACAACATTAGGACTTGATAGTCTCCCCTTAGTTGTCCCTCTCTCTTCTCATCTTCAAAACAAAGTAAAATACAGTACTAAAGGTTAACTGACGTCGTACGTTACGAGGCTTAAGCTATCTGAGAAAGGATTGTTGGAGAGTTTCTTTTCAACAGTCTGGATGTTTAGTATGGCACCCTTTGGGTGACACGCGACGCATTCATTCTCAGGTCATAGTCTCTAGTGCGATATTAGTTGCAAACATCCATAAAAAACAGTTCTTTTGTAAAAGACAGAAAACAAACTTCAAACCTTTTTTCCCCGTGGGCCCATAATTCAAAGGAAGCTTTTCTGAAGAAAAGAGTGTCGTTAACTCCCAGTTCTACCGCAAACGGTAACGCTTAAGTCTCCAAGGGTCGAGCTGTGTACACCAGACCGCTGGAACTGTTTGTTAACCCTACTCGATAAAACAGATGAATCTGAATTCCCGTAAGCCGAATTATCCCGAACTACGTAAGCTCTGATCTCTCAAGCCTGTTGAGAGTACGTAGGCACAATACTGACGTATTGGCGAGCCACCTTCCCCCATAACCCGTAGTTAGTCGAACTTCGTTGACTCTGATTTCTCATTCTCTGATGGGAATACGTAGGCATAAAGTGCGATGCTTTGCCGAGTCATTTTCTTTTCTTTTCAGACCGGCCTTGATAGGTAGATAGATAAAACCGACCCGTCATGTAAACACAACAAGCGTGGATCCCATCGAGTACGATGGATGTGAGGGTTGCTAACACCTTCCCCTTGCGTAACCGACTCCCGAACCCAGATAATGGTTGCGATGATCTTGTCTTATACCTTTTCGTCAGGTTTTTCCGATCGTTTCCTTTCCCGCTCTGAGGGATAAATAACGAAAGGTGGCGACTCTTCTGTTTTGCCGGCACCTTAGTTTCGCGGAAGCGACAGCTGGCGACTCTGTTGGGGATTTCATAGTTTCCTGGGATCCAACGTCCCGTATGCGAGTCAGGTTGGGGATCCAACGTCCCCTGCGAGAGTCAATCCTAGCGCTTGTATGATTACTTATTGGGTTGTGTTTATTTATCGCATTTTATTTCCCGCATTTTACTTTCAGTATGATATGATTATCTGTGCTGTTGTGGGAGGGGCATTCTGATGAGTGAGAAGCCAGACCCAGGCTCTAGTGTACTTAGCATTAGTTGTGGAAACTAGTGGGCGCGTGCTTGCTTTGCATGCACTAGTGTCTCATGAAATCCACGCTCAGACGAGGTTCTCCCGGTTGACTTCTTTTTCAACCCTTTGGGTTGAGGGGGTTGTTGGTTTGGAGGATTGTCGACTCTGGGGACCGATCATTTGGAATTCAGCTGAGTGAGGCCGCTTCAGGAGCTGGTGATGCCACACCTTCTGGGTATCGTATCACCCCTCTTGAATGTTTGTGACGCTTATGACCGCATAGGATGCCGAACTTGAGTCAGTTTAGGTCCATACTTGTGAGCAGGGTTGGGTTTGTTGCAGGAAACCTTGACCTTCAGACTACCTGGTTTTCTTGATAGTGAATCAGTTTCGTTGGTATCAGAGGTTCTCCTCATCAGATGTATGTGTGTTCTTGACAGAGCAGATTTTTGGTCCTGTATCAGAGGTCCTTATTATCAGATGTGTGTTCTTGACAGAGCAGATTTTTGGTCCTGTATCAGAGGTCCTTATTATCAGATGTGTGTTCCTGACAGAGCAGATTTTTGGTCATGTATCAGAGGTCCTTATTATCAGATGTGTGTTCTTGACATAGCAGATTTGTGGTCCTGTATCAGAGGTCCTTATTATCAGATATGTGTGTTCTTGACAGAGCAGATTTGTGGTCCGATACCAGGGTTTTCTTCTCATCAGAGATAGTGGTTGTGCTTGACAGAGCAGTATTGTGGTTTTGTTGATGCAAAACCTTCATATCTTCAACAGCACAGTCGTCTTGATCTCCTGCTACATGACTTCATTTTGCATTGTTTTGCATAGTCATTCGCATTTCATTAACGTGTGTCTGTGTTGCAGGTACCGTTTCCCCCGATTCAGGTTTTCTCGCCTTCTATTGTGACATTATGGGTTCTCTGAGGAAGACTGTGGCTTACAAGCTCCCCACTCCGGATGTTGTTCAGCTGACTGGTTTGATTGCTTTAGCAGATGATTCTGTGAAAGATGAATTCAGAAAGTCTTACGGCAAACTGCTCAGTTTGGTTCGTAAGCCCTCTATGTTTGAGTTGAATGGGTTGCACGCTCTGCTGCAGTTCTACGATCCTCCGTTGAGATGCTTTACTTTCCAGGACTTTGTTCTCGCACCCACGCTAGAGGAGTATGTTGATTTGTTAGGTGTGCCTATCAAGAGTCAGATGCCTTTTGTTCATATGGATGCGGAGCCTAATCTGGCTAGTCTAGCTCCTTCACTTCATCTGGATGCCTCCGAATTGGTTTTGTTTAGTTGGAACAAGGTTCCCGGTTTCTCCTTGCAGTTCTTAGTGGGAAAGGCTCAACAGTGCGCCAAAGACGGATGTTGGGTCGCATTCAACGCCATCCTTGCTCTGTGCATATATGGCATCGTTCTGTTCCCCAATATGCCCGACTTTGTAGACTTCAACGCTTTTCACATCTTTGCATCAGGGAACCCCGTCCCTACCTTGATTGGAGATGTCTATCATTCTGTCCACTACAAAAACGAGAACCAAAGGGGCAAGAATGTCTCGTGCTGCGTACCCCTACTCTATAGATGGCTTGATAGTTATCTACCCAAGAGGGGTCCCTTTGCTTCATCTGCAGCCACAGCCGAGTGGTCCGCGCGCTTGATGAGTCTGTCAGCGGAGGATGTTGACTGGTTTGAGAGAGATAGGTTGGGAAAAAGTAAGCGGGGAAAACCATTGCGGGGAAAACCATTGCTGGGAAAAAGTAATAGCCAGGCCTACGCTCCGTATGTGACTTGGATCAGAGCCAGAGCAGGTGCTATAGGGATGCTGTTTCCTCTTGCCAAGCCAGAAAGCCCTCCAGTGATTGAAGAGCCTACCACTGTGCCTATTCAGCAGCACAATCAGGTGTTAGCTGAGAGAGATGAATTGAAGAGGGCAAATGAAGAACTGGAGAAAGAATTGGCGCAACTCAGAAGCGAGAGAAGCGAGGCCGTTCATTCCTTCAAGAGGCAGACAGAGCTGGTGAACCAGTTAGGGACAGATTTGACTAAGCAGATAGCTGAGCGCGAGCGCATGGGTCGAGACTTCAAGGCTGTCAATGATGTACTGGCCACTAAGAAGCTGCACTTGGATGAAGCGTACCGGAGGATATCCAAGTTTAATCAGCATTGGAAGGCCACCCTAGCCAACGGCAAAGAACGGGAGGATAAGCTGAAGCAACAAATCTCCAAGTTGAAAGCCCAGGTGAAGGCTAGTGAGAAGAGGTTTGATGAAGAAATCGCTCGCAGATATGCCGCTGAAGGCCAGCTCAACAAGGCTCTTGCTAACTTGAAGGAGCGCAAGCTGACGTTTGCATCCAAGAAG
Organism: Lathyrus sativus; assembly: GCA_963859935.3. Taxonomy (NCBI): domain Eukaryota; kingdom Viridiplantae; phylum Streptophyta; class Magnoliopsida; order Fabales; family Fabaceae; genus Lathyrus; species Lathyrus sativus. The sequence continues at coordinate 306,072,192 of OZ012735.1, read as the reverse complement.
CGGAAGTTAGAAGATTGTTTCGGCGAAGGAGCATGGGAAGATTCGGTTTAAGGTCTTCAGTACACTATTATGCAGAGGGAGTTACTCGTCGAAGGGTTACTCACTCGGCCTGATCATCCAGAAACGAAGGGGTTGTTAGAAGAGTTTTGCGCCCGTGGTCGTGCTTGACTATTTGTATTCCTTCTGTTTTGATCGTTGTTGTATGCTGACCATCACCAAGCTTGTTGGTTGAGGTCATGCTATTGATTCTGCTTGTACTCAGTGATGTTATGTACTGCCTTGATGGGCTTTCCTTATATATGAGATGTTATTTCCATGATTGGACTCGGACTTCTTATTATCAGCACTGGCACTCAGGCACTAGGATCGGGGGACACCTCCCTAACGCACAGACACACATCTGCATTTGCATGAGGCATTTGCATAACGAGCACTTTGTCGTTTTGTCTAACCCTTTTGTGTATTCAGGTTGTTCCAGGATTGATCAGAGACCTACCCACCGCTATCCGACTAGGGCAAATCAAGCCAGAGTTATGGAGCAAATGCAAACTGACGTCCAGGAACTCTGAGAAAGGATGGACCGCTTCATGGAGCTCATGCAAGCGGTCGCCAACGGCCAGGATCAGCTCAGAAACTTGGTTCAGCCTCTGATTTCAAGGGTCGACAGCAATGGTGTGCTCCATGGTGGGACTGTTCCAACCCCTCCACCAGTTGAAACTCCTCAGAATGGCGTCCCCGTGACCGGGGGGAATGGCAGTGCCAACGACAATGTGATAGCTAACATGGGACTCAATGGTAATACGGCGGGCGTCGGTAATAGGAATTTTGAAGCTAACGTCAATGTTGGGCTGGGCAACGGCAATGCAGGTGTTGGAAATCTGTTTGGGCCTCAGCCATGGTTAGAAGACCGTCAAGACAATGTGTTCTCTCAGAGAGGTGCTGAAGGGGAGCTGACTGCTGAAGCACGACTAAGGTTTAAGGCACTCGAGGACAAGATGAGGAATATCGAGAACCAGAACACCATGGGTGTTGATATGTCCAAGTTGGGACTGATTGCTGATTTCAAGGTGCCTCCCAAGTTCAAGGTACCTGACTTTGAAAAGTACAAGGGCACCACTTGCCCTCGCGTCCATCTGAGATCATACTACCGGAAAATGTCCGCTCATTCTGAGGACGAGAAGTTGCTGATGCACTTCTTTCAGGACAATCTGTCTGGGCCCTCCCTCGAATGGTACATGAGTCTGGAACCTGCCAGTGTACGCACGTGGAAGGAACTTGCTGAAACATTCATACACCACTACCAATATAACAACGACTTGGCTCCGAACCGAGTCCAATTGCAGAATCTGTCGCAGAGGAACAACGAAGGGTTCAAGGAATACGCCCAGCGGTGGCGTGAGTTGGCAGCTAGGGTTCAGCCGCCGATGGTTGAACGCGAGCTTGTGGAAATGTTCGTAGCCACCCTCCTAGGGGTTTATTATGAGAAATTGGTCAGCGGTATGTCCGAAAGCTTCTCAGATCTCATTATCATGGGTGAGCACGTCGAAAATGGGATCAAACTGGGGAAAATTCAAGGTGACCTGTCCTCAGCTGGAGGAGGAAAGAAACCTTATGGTGGCAAAAGGAGGGAAGGAGAGAAGAGCGCCGTGTCCAACGCTCGAAGGAAAGGCAAGGGCCAGCACCAGCAGGTGGCCAGTATAACTATCCCCGCTGTCCAACAACCCCAGTAGCAGCAGCAGCCAAATCAACCAGGGTACAAAAAGTATCAGAACAGGGCACCTCTGTCGAGCCGTCACCTTGAGACTCCGCCCATGTCTTACGCTCAGCTATTACAGACTCTGCTCCAATTACAGCTGATCCAGAAGAGGACCCTGGCTCCCTTGACAGGGGCACCTCCACCAGGGTATGATGCGAATGCGACTTGCGAATTTCACTCAGGGGCACCAGGCCACACGATAGAGAATTGCAAAGCCTTCAAGCACAAGGTGCAGGACATGGTGGACGCTAAGATCATCAATTTCTCAGATAATGTGCCAAACATCACGAAGAACCCTATGCCGAATCATAGGGGAGGTGGAGTAAATGCCATTATTGAAGACGAGAGCTTGGATTTGTTGACTGACGTCAGAGATCTGAAGACATCGCTTAGCTTCGTTAAAGCTAAGCTGATGAAAAGGGGTTTCTTTCCAGGTTGTGGAGAGCTGTGTATGGGCTGTGCGACAAGTCCTGATGGATGTGAACAGTTGGTAGAGGGGATTCAAAGTCTGATGACCGAAGGAATCCTGCAGTTTAGCCGAAGGGCCGAAAGCGGATCGGGAGAGGTAATGCTGAAGCAAGATGATGAGGTTGCCACCATCACCATCCCTCGCCGGACGATAACTATTTATGCACCCAGACCGCCCACGATTACCATCACCAAAGCTGGGCCGATACCTTTCGAAAGCACCAATGCTGTCCCATGGCATTATGGGGCAGAGGTCTACTGCAATGGACAGAAGTTGGAATTGGAACCATCAGGGTCATGTGTGGATAACCTAGTGGGCGTTAGCGGAATTACTCGCAGTGGAAGAGTGTTTGCACCACCGGAGGTCGTGGTGGACAAAGCAGACAAAGCTGATGCAACCGATAAAGGTAAGAGTAAAGTCGTTGAAGAGACCCCTCGTGGGGTAGAAAAAGACTTACTTGTTAAAGACGCCGAAGAATTTATGAGGTTGATTAAAAAGAGTGACTACAAGATCGTGGATCATCTCCATCAAACACCCTCGAAAATTTCCATCCTGAACCTGTTGCTGTGTTCTGAGGCACATCGCAACGCACTGCTGAAGGTGTTAAATGCCACATATGTACCGCAGGAAATATCGGTAAACCAGTTAGAAGGGGTCGTGGCCCACGTGAATGCTGGAAATGGGTTAGGGTTCACTGACCTAGAGCTGACGCCGAAGGGGAGGAACCACAATAGCGCCCTGCATATCTCGATAGAGTGTAGGGGAACGATTATGTCTCATGTGTTGGTGGACACGGGGTCGTCGCTCAATGTTCTTCCGAAGAAGGCATTGATGAAGTTAGATACTCGCAGAGTGATCTGCACACCCAGTGATCTGGTGGTGAAAGCGTTCGATGGAACCAAACGTCATGTTTTCGGGGAGGTGACGTTGCCAATCCAAGTTGGGCCGGAAACGTTCGACGCGGTCTTTTACATTATGGACATCATGCCTGCCTACAGCTGTCTCTTAGGCCGACCATGGATCCATTCTGCGGGCGCCGTGACCTCCACGTTGCACCAGAAACTCAAGTATGCTGTCGGAGGTAGCATCGTGACTGTTTGTGGCGAGGAAGACATAATGATGATCCATTTGTCGTCCTTCAAGTATGTTGAGATGGATCGAGAAATCCACGAAACCCTATGTCAAGCGTTCGAAGCTGTTAAAGTCAAGAACGTAGCTCCTGTGATCACCGAGAAACCAGAGATGACTCTCTCTTCCTTCAAGGAAGCCCGGGCCGTTGTTCAAGCTGGATCTACCCCAGGCTGGGGGCGGATTCTAGAGATACCTAACAAGAAAGACAAGTTTGGGTTGGGATACTCCCCGGCGGCTGAAGCCTCTTCTTCCAGCAGTGCGTCGCGAGGTAAAGGGCCGATCCAGTTTACCAGTGGCGGGGTAATATTTGAAAGTGTCAACGCGGTGTCTGAAGACGGCGAAGACAGCGACTGCGATCTGGACTCTTGGATCCAACCAAGCAAGCCAGGCGAGAGCCTCAACAACTGGTCCGTCAGGGATATCATCCAAATGACAGGCGAAGAGTAATGATTTACTTTTTCCAATCATTGTACAGCCCTATGTGCTACCCGGGGCATAGTGGTTTTATTGTCAGGGCCTTGTTTGATTATGTACATGCATTTTACCAATAAATCAAAAGGCGTTTTTCTTCGTATATTGTGATCTCTGTTATTCCTGTTTTATATTTGTTTTTAAAAACAATAAAATGGCAATGGGGTTTGTGCTAACCTGCATATCCTTGTCTTAAGCTTAACCCTTGTTATTGCAGGATCCACATAACAGATGACATCGAATCTGGACCTTCTACGACTCACTTCGACTTCGATTGCCCGATCTATCAAGCCGAAGAAGAGATTGATGAAGACAAAGACCTTCCCGAAGAGTTGGCCCGCTTGTTGAAACAAGAAGAGAAAGTTATTCTGCCTCACGAAGAAGAGATAGAGATCGTGAATCTGGGTTCTGAAGAACTTGTCAGGAACGTCAGGATAGGGGCTGCATTGCAGAGTGATGTCAAGCAGAGATTGGTCGAGATGCTAAGAGAGTATAGTGACGTCTTTGCTTGGTCACACGAAGATATGCCCGGACTTGATACTGACATTGTGGTCCATCACTTGCCGCTGCGAGAAGATTGTCCTCCCGTTAAGCAGAAGCTTAGGAGGACGCGACCAGATATGGCCGTTAAGATCAAAGAAGAAGTGCAAAAGCAGCTTGATGCTGGCTTCTTAGCGGTCACTACTTACCCTCCGTGGGTCGCCAAGATAGTGCCTGTACCGAAGAAGGACGGTAAGGTACGAATGTGCGTCGATTATCGGGATTTGAATAAGGCGAGCCTTAAAGATGATTTCCCACTGCCTCATATTGACGTGTTGGTCGACAATACAGCTCAGTTCTCCGTGTTTTCGTTCATGGATGGCTTCTCCGGTTACAATCAGATCAAGATGGCGCTGGAGGACATGGAGAAAACTACATTTATTACACCCTGGGGAACATTTTGCTACAAGGTAATGCCTTTCGGTCTGAAGAACGCAGGGGCCACTTACCAACGAGCAATGGTCACTCTGTTTCATGACATGATTCATCATGAGATTGAAGTCTATGTTGATGACATGATTGCGAAGTCCCAAACGGAGGAGGGGCATCTGGTCAATTTGCTGAAGCTTTTTGAGAGGCTTAGGAAATTCAGGTTGAGGCTGAATCCTAACAAGTGTACTTTCGGAGTACGGTCCGAAAAACTACTGGGGTTTATCGTGAGTGAAAGAGGCATCGAGGTTGATCCTGCGAAGATAAAAGCCATCCAAGAAATGCCAGCGCCAAAAACCGAAAAAGAAGTTCGTGGTTTCCTGGGCAGAATAAACTACATTGCAATGTTTATTTCTCAGCTCACGGCCACGTGTGAACCGATGTTCAAACTGCTGAAGAAAGATCAGGCGATTATCTGGAACGAGGATTGCCAGAAGGCATTTGATAAGATAAAACAGTAGCTGGAGGAACCTCCAGTCTTGATACCCCCAGTGGTCGGACGACCCTTAATCATGTACTTGACAGTTCTTGAGAATAGTATGGGGTGTGTTCTCGGTCAGCATGACGAGACGGGCAGAAAGGAGCATGCCATTTACTACTTGAGTAAAAAGTTCACAGACTGTGAATCTCGTTACTCGATGCTGGAGAAGACGTGTTGTGCACTAGCCTAGGCTGCCAAACGTTTACGACAGTACATGCTCAATCACACAACCATGCTAATTTCGAAGATGGATCCGATCAAGTACGTCTTCAAGAAGCAAGCGCTTTCGGGCAGGATTGCCAGATGGCAAATGGTGTTGACGGAATATGACATTCAGTATGTTTCCCAGAAGGCCATCAAGGGAAGCGTATTATCTGAATACCTTGCCGAACAGCCGATCGAAGATTACCAGCCGATGAAATTTGAATTCCCTGATGAGGATATCATGTTTCTTAAGGCGAAGGATTGCGATGAACCGTTGCCCGACGAGGGTCCAGACAGGAAATCCCAATGGAAATTGATATTTGACGGGGCGGTTAATTCTTATGGAAGTGGCATTGGGGCGATCATCACGACTCCCCACGGATCCCACATCCCGTTCACTGCGAGACTGACGTTTCCAGTCAGCAATAATGAAGCGGAGTACGAAGCATGTATCATGGGTCTAGAAGAGGCAATTGATTTGAGAATCAAGAACCTAGATGTATATGGTGACTCGACGCTTGTGATTAACCAGATTAAAGGGGAGTGGGAGACTCGTCAATCGAATTTGGTGCCGTACATGAACTATGCCAGAAGGCTGCTTCCGTTCTTTGATCGAGTGGAACTCCATCATGTGCCCAGGGCCGAGAATCAGATGGCTGATGCCTTAGCCACGTTGGCTTCGATGTATAAAGTCAATTTTTGGAATGAAGCTCCAAGAATTGTCCTTTCTCGTCTTGATAGACCTGCATTTGTCTTTGCGATCGAGGAAGCCTCCGACGGCAAGCCATGGTTCCATGACATCCAGACCTTCCTTATGACTAAGGAGTATCCTGCGGGAGCGTCAACCCAGGATAAGAAGACTCTGAGGAGGCTGTCTGGAAACTTTTATCTCAATCCTGATGGAGTTTTGTATAAAAGAAACCACGATCTCGTGCTACTGAGATGTGTAGATGAGAAAGAAGCGAGTGTGCTCATGGAAGAAGTCCATGAAGGCACATTTGGTACGCACGCCGGAGGGCATGCCATGACGAGAAAGATCCTAAGAGCAGGATACTACTGGCTGACAATGGAGTCAGATTGCTTCAAATTCGCGAAGAGATGTCATAAATGCCAGATTTATGCTGATAAAATTCATGTGCCGCCGTGCCCGTTAAATGTCATGTCCTCCCCGTGGCCGTTCTCCATGTGGGGCATCGACATGATAGGCAAGATCGAGCCCACTGCATCTAACGGTCATCGCTTCATTCTAGTAGCTATCGACTACTTCACCAAGTGGGTGGAGGCAGCCTCATACGCTAATGTGACCAAGCAGGTGGTGGCTAAATTCATAAAGAGGGACATCATCTGTCGTTACGGAATTCCCGAGCGGATCATTATTGATAATGGTTCGAATCTGAATAACAAGATGATGAAGGAGCTGTGCCAGAGCTTCAAGATTGAACACCACAACTCATCTCCCTACCGGCCGAAGATGAATGGCGCCGTTGAAGCGGCTAATAAGAACATTAAGAAGATTGTACAGAAGATGGTTGTGACCTATAAGGATTGGCACGAGATGTTGCCATTTGCACTGCACGGTTATCGTACGACGGTACGTACATCAACCGGGGCAACTCCTTTCTCCTTAGTGTACGGTATGGAAGCTGTCCTACCGTTAGAAGTGGAGATCCCTTCTTTGTGAGTTTTGGTTGACGTAAAACTCGATGAGGCAGAATGGATTAAGAACCGACTAAACCAACTCAGCCTGATGGACGAGAAGGGATTATCATCGATTGCGTATGGTCGTCTGTACCAAAGCCGAATGAAGAAAGCTTATGGTAAGAAGGTGCGTCCTAGAAGCTTCCAGACGGGTGATCTCGTCCTGAAGAAGATTCTTCCTCCCCACTCCAATCACCGGGGCAAGTGGACTCCCAATTACGAAGGTCCGTACGTCATCAGCAAGGTCTTCTCGGGAGGAGCCTTGTTGTTATCCATGATGGATGGTGAAGATTTTGCATCCCCGGTGAACGCGGATGCAGTTAAAAAATACTTTGCTTAAAAAATGACCCGCTGGAAAGAAAAAGAATATCCAGGCAAAAATGGGGCATCCCGGCGAACCACAAAAAGGAAAAGGGTTCGGGCAAAAATTATGGATATAAAGAAAAGAATGTACACCCGCAAAGTCGAAAACCCGGAAGGGCGACTTTGGCAAAAAAGGGTATCCTGGTGAATCGAAAACCCGAAAGGGAGATTCAGGAAAAAGTTAGGGATTTGAAAAAGCAAATGACTGCGTTCCACGTGTGGACTGTATTTGTTTAGTGGTTTGGAGGACCTGAGGGCCGTTTATCTGAATCAATCTCTTCTGAAGCTGAAGCATCGGAGAAGTATCGAAGTCGAGTGGGTCATAGAGGGATCAACTCATGGTGTTCGTCTATGCCTCATTGCCGACATTTGTATATTTATGTTTTATTTCTGCGCAGCTTCCTCATTCCAGGAGCTTGCATCTGTTGTAAAACATTTTTGCCCATTCAGGGGTTCGTTATCAATAAAATGTATACTATTCAGCAATTCTGTTTGTCTGTTTAGCATTTATCTGTTTTGTTTGCGAAAAAGAACGCCGATGTTTTTGATAAAATGCGCATACATAAACCTACTGGCCTAGGCCACTGATTGATGAAACGATGAATTACTTGAACATTGTCACAAGATGATAACCTTGATAGGTCCCTTTGATCTCGTCTGTTTGTTCGTGTTGTTACAGGTATAGCATATTCCATACAGTACGCCGTATGCGTCCCTAGGCATGATGATTCCTTTCCTCTCCAGTAAGTCCAGCAGCGTCTCCCCGTGGAGTTTGGACATGGGATCGTAAGCATTGATATGTTTCCCCAAGCAGAGAAGATTCTCTCCCCAATCAAATGCATCCTGAAGGAATGTCATCTTCCCAGCTGAGTCATACACTGAAGTGTACAGCACTCGATAGTCCAGACTGAAGTCTCCGGCGGAATTGAAAGTCCCCCACAGAGTCGTACTCTCCCCTGTAAACTGGACGATTCCTTCTTCCCCAGCCGAGTTTGCAGATCCCCAAGAGAGTCGAGTCCTTGGAAGCCGTTCGGACCATGATTGGTTTTCCCCAGTAGAGTGTTGAAAAGCTGATGCTGTATTTCCCCATCAGAGTCGTTATCTCCAGGAAAGTTTTGCTACGAAGGCCGTGCAGTTTATTTCTGCGATTAATATCATTTCCTCAGTAGTTTGTGGTTTGAATACCCAGATGAGCAGGTTCAGGTTCTCGTAGAGCTTTATTCCCCGGCAGCAGTCAACTGAAGTTCATTTCCCCAGCGGAGTCGATACCTCCAGAAAGGTTTAGCCACGAAGGCTATGCAGTTTATTTCTGCGATTAACATCGTTTTCCTCAGCAGTTGTGGGTCGTACACCTGGATGAGCGAGTCCAAGTTCTCAGAGAGCTTTGTTCCCCTGCAGCAATCGAATGAAGTCCGTTTCCCCAGGTGAAGTCCAATTGAGATTGGTGTGACTTCTTCTCCTCGGCAGGATGATTCCTCCCTCCACCAGAGTGGTTCTTTCTCCTTGATAGGAGGATTCTCCCTTCAGCATTTATTTTGCTGATGGGGTCGTAGCATTTTGCATGATTGCATAACATTGACCCTAAGAATGCGTAGTATTTCCACCGTGTGGAGCATTGCGCCATTGCCGAACCATATGCATATGAAACATGAGCTAGGTCGTTACCGTTCTTGTTTTACAGGTGTTCCCCGACAGGGTGTCTGCTCAGGATGATTCCTGAAATCTCAGAAGAGTGGTGTGGTTCCAGATGATTCTTGAATTCCCCCAGCAAAGTTGTTGGCCCAAGATGATTCTTGAATTCTCCAGCGAAGGAGTTCGTTTAAGATGATTCTTAAAATCCCCCGTGAAGTCGCCAGAGAGGGTGGCTCAAGTTGTGCCTAGAGTCCCCGGCAGAGTGTTTGCTCAGGATGATTCCTGAAATCTCCAGCAGAGTTATTGGTTCAGGACGATTCTTGAAGTCTCTGGCGGAGTTATTTGTCCAAGATGATTCTTGAAGTCCTCAGCAGAGTTGACTCACCCAGAATGATTTCTGGATCCCCGAAGCAGAGTTACTTGATAGTTCTCCAGAATCCCCAGTGGAGATGCGTCATCCCCGGCAGGTTTCCGAACAGCGAAGTTGAAACTTCCCTTGAAGACTTGATGATTGAAGTCCAACCGCATTAACGAAGCAGTTCTCTCAGCTGATGCGGAGTGCCTGATGGTAGAAGTTTGGATATCCCCAATTGGTTCATGATTGACTGAGAATTCTATTCCCGACTTACTGATGAAGTCTGGCTGATGCCCGAAATATTCTTTGAAAGCTTGATGGCATGATTAACTTGATTGTTGACCTGATGAGTCCCGAGGAATCTTGAGGCCTGACGGCATGATCAACCATGTATCACTGGTTACCGTGTGACCTGTTCCCCAGCTAGTTGTCGTGCAGCTAATATTTCAGTTTTCGAAGATTTGTTCCCATCAGAGTACCGTATACTTGTGCAGTTGGAAAATTTCCGGGTTTGTTGGTATTCAACCACCTTTTACCTTGACTATTTGAGAGCCCTTCGCTTCTCACCCAGTCAGGTCCAAGCCGTTTGAATAGGGGCAGCTGTTGCACCCCAAAATTTGCTCAACATTTCTTTACCTAGCTTGTGTTTCATTTCATGCACATTAGCATTGTCATTTGCATTTCATTGACATGTATGCAGGAGATCAAGAGGTATGGTTACCAATCAAGGGCTACACAAGACTTTGAAGTTAGCTGGGAGGCTTATTCAGGTGTTCAAGGGTTGATATCCTTGTCAGAGAAGTTAAAAGATCCTCAGAAAGAGTGATTGAAGCCAAGAGGGTGTGTCTCCTAACTTGAGAGTTGTGGGAAGTCATCAGATGATTATGAAGCCTTGAAGTTGGATTTGAGGTCTTGAGAGAGCTCATGAGAAGAGTTGAAGATCACTTTGAAGCCTAGATAGGTCATTGTGCAAGTATAAGAAGACTCAGCCTTGAGTGGTGCAATTAGGGTTTGACTGGGTCAACCCTAAGTCAACTGATGTTTTGGAGAAGGTTGAGACCTAAGTCAAGAGCCATGTGATCATGGATTGATACATTGAGATGTTATAAGGATTATTCCAAGGTCAACTCATCATGATTGAGGAGTTTGAGAAGTTTCAGGCTAGGGTTTCTAAGGCTTGATAGTGTAAAATCCCCTAGTTTGACTCCTATCTTCAAGGCAATTTAGCTCAAGATGTGATGGTCATCTCATCTTGCCCCCAACATGAATGTTGTAGAGCATGGTCGTAGCTTTAATTTGAGTACTAGAAGTCATTGATAGGATTTGTAGAACTCAAGTTATGGCTTTAACAAGTTACAGGTCATCTGCGGTATGTGAATTTGGGGGCTTGAAAGTTGTCCAACTTGCATGAAACGTTTGCCCAAGAAGGATGATTCCTATGAACTTTTGGTCAACATGAATGTTGTTCCTTATCCTCTTAACTTTCTAGATAGTACTAGAAGTCCTTGATAGGATTTTTAGAACTCAAGTTATGGCTTTGACAAGTCAAGGGCATTTTGGTCATTTGGAGATTATAGGTCATTTCAACCATAAGGCTATAACTCCTATTTCCAAGCTTCAAATGGGAAAATGTTTAACATCAAACTTGTTCAAAATGATGTTTTAAGGCTAACCAAGAAGTCATGAGGGGTTGGAATTGCTTGTAGCTCAAAGTTGCAAAAATGACCTAAAATAAAGAGGATTTTCAAATGAGCCAAAGTTGGAAATTGGTATTTTTGATCTACATGTCCAAACCAAGGCATGTAATATGTCATTTTGATTCTAAAACACATTTTAAGAACATTGGTTTTGCCACAATTTTGATTTGAGTTTAATTTGTGGACTTGCTTTGAAAAGTAGTTACTTACATCATAAGTAACATTTGCCAAACCAAAATTAAAGGCATGATCAAGGCCTCTTGCAATCCAAACACATCCAAAATGTCATTAGGGGAGAAATTGGAAGGGAATGAGGGTGATTACAAGCTGCTAACAGAACTATGCATACCATGGCATGTGATTGAACTTCTCATGACATGAGAGATTGAACTTCTCATTAGAAGGATCTAGAGCTTTCTAGATCATACCTACATGTCCTATATATTGAATAGAGATGATCCAAGGACAAGGTTGGTGATGATTGAGAGAGAAAACTGAGATTGCACTTTGAGATTTCACATTGCAAATCAAGATCGGTTACAAGGCTTGAAGCCATTTCATTCCAAGATTTCAATCTCAGAAGCTTGCTCTAGCATTGGTGGATGAATCCAGATGGAGAATTGAGCAAGATTGGTGGAGAATCGTGTGGGAGCCATTGAACAAATTCTTTAGTTCCCTTAGATTAGGGTTTTCTCTCTCTTGTTCTTGGTTGATGATGAAGGAAAGTTGAAGATGCATTGGATTGATTGAAGAGGCTTGGATGTGAAGATCTTCCCTTCTTTTGGTGTGGTTTTGATTAGGTATTAAGATTAGGGTTTTGTAGGCAGAGCTCTAGATAGATTCTCTTCCTTTATAAACATGGATGATGTTGATCACTTCCATTCTTCCCTATGATGTAAGGTCCCCTTGTAAAGGCCTCATCCCTTCTTTGGTAGGATGTGTGGCTCTTTGCAAATTGGTAGAACCTTTGAGGGTCCCTTTCTCTGATGACAGGATGCTTAGTGATGACCTTTGGTCTTCACTCTGCTACCAATCATCCAAACTTTGCTCTTGATAGATGAATCTTTCTCCCTTGTTAGATGATGGAGTTCCTTGCTTGAAGAAGATTGAAGGATGAAGTTGATACTTCTTTGTGTTTGAAGATTGCCCTTAGGAGCTGAAGCTTGTAGATGAAGAGGACCAAGTTGATACTAGTAAAGAGGAGAGAGCTGCAGCTTGAAGAACAAGTTGACACTTGTGAAGAAGATCAAATTGAGATTGAGTGAAGAGCTGAGGCTTGAGGAATAAAGGATAAGTTGATACTTATGTTGATGCACTGAGAGCCTGAGGGAGCCAAGTTGATACTTGATATTAGGGTTGAAGCCTGAAGGTGGAATTGACTGAAGAGCTGAGGATTGAGGATGAAGAATAAGTTGATACTTATGTGGATGTGCTAGAAGCTTGAAGAAGCAAGTTGATGCTTGCTATTGAAGATGATAGCCTTGAAGGGTGGTTGAAGACTGAGGACTGAGTTGATGTCACAGGAGCTTTGCTGTGAAGCTGTGGGAGCTGTTGATCTGTTTCCTTTTCCTGTCTGTTTGTTGTGCAACTGTATTGCTGTGACTTGTTTGACTTGCTTGATGCACTAGAATAAGTTCATATCTAGATTGACTTTAAGCTAGGAGCATGATTGCACTAGAGGATGAGTTGCTCCCTCTGCTTGTATTTTTACTGTATGGCTTTGCTTGCGGGTATTCGGTAGAGCCCAGCTCCCTTGCCTATGTGGTTTATTTTGCTTGATAGCATGTTATTTCTCCTGTATGATTGCAGTTATTCATATCTGGCTTGAGGTTGAGATAGGCTTGTGGAGGCTGCTGCCCCACACACATTTCCTCCCTCACTTGCATTGCATGCATTTTACAGTCGTTTACTGTTTACTGTTTAAGCTGATGCTTTATCTGTTTCTGTTTATCATTGACATGATCCCCTAGGAATCTCACTTCCTTTGATAATGAAGTGATTATAGAAATTTAGGTTGAAACCTATGCATCATAACTTCTAGGAGTTCCCTGTTTCAAACCTCAACCATAGGATGAATCCTTGGCATGACAACATTAGGACTTGATAGTCTCCCCTTAGTTGTCCCTCTCTCTTCTCATCTTCAAAACAAAGTAAAATATAGTAATAAAGGTTAACTGACGTCGTACGTTACGAGCCTTAAGCTATCTGAGAAAGGATTGTTGGAGAGTTTCTTTTCAACAGTCTGGATGTTTAGTATGGCACCCTTTGGGTGACATGCGACGCATTCATTCTCAGGTCATAGTCTCTAGTGCGATATTAGTTGCAAACATCCATAAAAAACAGTTCTTTCGTAAAAGACAGAAAACAAACTTCAAACCTTTTTGCCCCGTGGGCCCATAATTCAAAGGAAGCTTTTCTGAAGAAAAGAGTGTCGTTAAATCCCAGTGCTACCGCAAACGGTAACGCTTAAGTCTACAAGGGTCGAGCTGCGTACACCAGACCGCTGGAACTGTTTTTTAACCCTACTCGATAAAACAGATGAATCTGAATTCCCGTAAGCCGAATTATCCCGAACTACGTAAGCTTTGATATCTCAAGCCTGTTGAGAGTACGTAGGCACAATACTGACGTACTGGCGAGCCACCTTCCCCCATAACCCGTAGTTAGTCGAACTACGTTGACTCTGATTTCTCATTCTCTGATGGGAATACGTAGGCATAAAGTGCGACGCTTTGCCGAGTCATTTTCTTTTCTTTTCAGACCGGCCTTGATAGGTAGATAGATAAAACCGACCCGTCATGTAAACACAACATGCATGGATCCCATCGAGTACGATGGACGTGAGGGGTGCTAACACCTTCCCCTTGCGTAACCGACTCCCGAACCCAGACAATGGTTGCGATGACCTTGTCTTATACCTTTTCGTCAGGTTTTTCTGATCGTTTCCTTTCCCGCTCTGAGGGATAAATAACGAAAGGTGGCGACTCTTCTGTTTTGCCAACACCTTATTTTCGCGGAAGCGACACATAGCTCATCATAAAAATCATCATCATACATCATGTCATCGTAGCTCATCATAATAATCATCATCATACATCATGTCATCATAGCTCATCGTAATAATCATCATCAAAATCAATCATCATCATCATATGCATATCACATAGAACTTATAGTCATACTCATGTTAATTAATCATATTATCACATATTAATCACATAAAATTCATAATTGTACTCACTATAATCATCATATTATTCCATATTAATCACATGGAATTCCCAGTTATACTCATGCTAATTCATCACTAAAATTACGGAATCAAAGATCAAGGCATCGCTGCACGCAATCAACATTTGTGAAACTATGCTACGTTCGCTGGCATGTTCGATAGGCGATTCTAGGGCGAATTTCTTCGCTGTGCGAAGGATTCTTCGCTAGGCTAGTCTGGGAACAACATAGTTCGCTGTGCGACGCATTCTTCGCTAGGCGAACAGTGCAATGACACCAAATTATGCTACACACCAGAACTTAATTCAACCCAAAAATCCACACGATTCACTTCCCCAATGCCCCCAAAACATTCCTAAATCATCCCTAAGGTCTTACTGCGATAAAGGCTTAAAACCTACGGTTCATTAGGCCAATCCCGTATCATATTCATGCCCTAAATCACAAATTCCTTACAATTACCTTACAGGCATCAGAGTTACTCACTATCTAATATTCCTATCCCTTCAGGGTTAGACAAATAACGAATCATGGTTTTGGCCACGAAGGCCTACTTTTCCCTTTTCCCCAATGAATTCCACGGTTAGATTCACAATAATAGATTTAGGCCACGAAGGCCAAAGATCACTAATTCTCATATCCATCCTCAAAACCCTTAAACCTTAAATCGACCTTAAATACATTGAAAGTTACACATGAAAAATCATGAAGGTAATACTTCCCATACCTTAATTGTCGATCAAAGCCTTCTTAAAATTTTAAGGGAACCTTTCGAAGCTTTTGCCTCCAATTCTCCCTCCTCAGAGCTCTGGCCTCAATTCTCTTCACGGTCTAACAAATGAATCCTAATCCTTCACAATTTCCTTTTTGTTAAACCTATCCTTGTGCCTCACAATTGAGCTTTTCCCATAATACCCTCACCAACTCCTCTTAATTGTCCAAATTTTCCTTATCCAACTTATATTTATTTTAATTCATAATAATATTAATATATTCATATTATATACTATTATTCAAAATAAATAACCCAAATTCCATTATTTCCCAATATTCCACAAAACCACCGAAATCACCAAAATACGAATATTCTCAATTAAATAAATTAATTTAAATATTCCAATTAAATTTGGGGTGTTACACTCTAAATAAGCATCAACTCTTGAGACGACCTCCACAAAGGTTGTTTTTGACCACGTGATAAAACACAACACAACGTGATTGTATTCGACAATCACAAGGCAAATACATTCACCTTAATCACCTTAGTCATGATGATGCCCGTAACCGCGCGTACTTGTGCACATGCCATGGATCATCTATAAATAGAGGGAGAAGATGATCATTTTCACTTTTCTCTTCTCTTTCTACTCTTGCTCTCTGCTTCTGTAATATGTCGTCTGCCACCGTCCAATTCTGTCTGACCGCCATACATTCACCGGTCAGAGCCATTCGACCCCAGATCTCCTTCCTCGACCACATAAGTACCTTAATTGATATCTCGTCATAGGCTTATTTACTTTCTGCTTCATAGAATACATGTGGTTATGGTGAAGTTAGGTAGCATAGCGGTTGTTTTTCAACGACTGTTGGTGGCAGGTGTTGGTTTGGCCACTTTCTTCTTTTTCCGGCAACGCTGAAGTTTTTTGAAGCTTAGGATGTTTAGTTGTTTCTGATGTTGTTACAACACAGAAGCGTCTGTCGTTGGTGGGAACCATGAATTTCTAATGTGCTTATGAGCTTTCCTGTGGTTAACCGACGAAAATTCTGGGTTTTGTATCAGGGAAGCTTTTCCTCGCGCGCGTCAGGGGAATTGTTCCAGGAAACTCCTCGTATAGTAACTGTGCCATTTGAGTAGGACTTAGGTCGGGGACGATGTCCTCGAACCTTCACGCGCCCTTTCACTTGACTAGCGGTGGAAGGATGGATTTGACTTTGTCATCGAATTCACTTGTATCCTCTGCTTTTCAAGTAAAGGAGATGTCACACGAAGTTTAAGAGGAAATCCTGAGAGGTTTTTCCGAGGAGAGCTCCTCGAAAGATACTGAGATTGATGATAGTTCCACGCCTCGGGGTGCTAAGGAAATGCCAGTTTTGAGGACCACCATGGAGGAATGGTCTGTAGCAGAGCCTGGGGAGCATGCCTCTCTTTTTTCCTCTTACATCGGGGATGTGTTCACGTCGGTGAGGGCTGAGGGAGATTGAAAGGTCCATTTCCCCAGAGAAGACAATTGTATATATTCGTCATACGGGGAGAAGTTCCCTATGTACGAATATATCTTCAAGGAGATAGGGTTGAGGTTGTCCTTTTCAGATTTTCAGAGGGTCGTCTTTAAGCACCTAGACCTGACGCTTTCGAGGTGGTCTGTGAGTATTTGGAGATTGAAGCTACCCTTCCCCTCTTCTTTATTTTCTTCCATCTTCAACGACAAGTCTCGGGGAGGAAGTTTGGTTGGGTCTCCCTGAAGCAGAGGCGAAAGTTATTCAAACCCTTTTTTGAGTCCATTAGGACTTTCAAGGAAAGGTTTTATATTATTGAGCCCGTGTCGGAGAAGGCCACCGACTCAACTTTTGTCTGGGAGGTCTCAACGGACGAGAGCGGGGAAGCCTTAGTTGACGAGCATGGCAAGGTGCTTGCATAAAGGCTGTCCATGTTTGCCTTTTGCTGAAGCAATGCTCATTTTACCCGCCCAATCAACGAATACATCGCCACTCCTCACCAGCTGGGGGACGACGACCGAGCCAGCTATGCCAAACTGGTGGCTTTTATGGATGAATTTCTTCCCACCAAGTGCGTGACCTGTGCTGGGAAGATTATTTAGGAAGAAGATGGGGGCCCCATGTGGAGGCCCGATGCATTAACACGAAAGAGCTTCTCGAGTGTAGCACTCGTGCGGGGGTTTAGAACTTCTGGGTATTCTTTGATTTTCTCTTAATTTATATGAGTTGTCGTTTTCTTCGCGTATTAATGTGTCCACTATTTTGTAGGTAACATGTCTTCCGCTCAAGAATGTATGGTGAAGAATGCCCAGGCGAAGCTAAAGGGAGGCACAGTGATCGGGAAGAGTCGCCTCAGCCAGCGAGCGCCACCTCCTTAAACTGGGTCGGGGACCTCCTCATCTACCCTACCGGCCGTCCAGACATCGCCCGTGCTTATGAGTTCGAGGCTCAAATGTCAACGTACAAGCGAGATTGTGGACCTCAGCAAGGAAGGGGAGAAGAGCAGGTTTGAGCTGCCTCCGTGCCTGTACAACAAGAAATTCTTCAAGTGTTATTCTTTGGCGATTCCTCGGGCAGAGTCCCTGAAGCTCGAGGAGATGGGCCACCCGAGCAAAAGGACTATGCTTGCTCAGGATGCTTATTCCTTGATAAGGGTTCTAGAAATGGCAGTGGTTTACACCGAGGAGAGTTCCTACCACGAATCTGAGTTGAAGAAGGCATAGGCTGCGATAGCGGACCTAGCAAAGAAGGTTAAAACGTCCCAGGAGAAGAGGGCTAGGGCCGTCGAGGAGGCGGTGAAAAAGTGCCGAGAAGAGCTGTCCATGGAGAAAGATATCCTTGCTACAGACAAGAAATTTATTGAGGATCTGATCGAGTAATTGAAAGTCGTTGCTGCCCCTGCTGAGGGTGAGAGCGAGGATGGGCAGAAGTTAAAGACTCGGGCAGAGCTGGTTGCTCACATTCTAGGTTGAGGATGACTGCATGGCCATTTCCGAGGAGGCCTTCAACAACATCGTAGAGCAATTGAAGATTGTGAATCACGGGGTTGGATTATCCACTAAGGGTATCGGGTTTCTTCACAGCGTTGCGGGCGGAAAAATAATCATCCCCGACTTCCTCCAAATCAGTGAGAAGCATATGCAAGGTGCTCGCGAAGATCCTCAGCAGGCGGAGGAATGAATTCTCTTTTATTTGTACTTTTGGCCTACGCACCAAATTTTTATAATTCTGATCTCTTGTGTGGGGTTAGGCCCATTTGTATTGTAACAAGCACAATCACGATCCTTGTGGCAGTTTTTATTTTAATATTTATTTTCGTGCATGTTTATACATTGCTTAATTTTATCTAAGTGTCAAACGCTGCTCAATGCCCGTCGTAGAGCTACCTTAGTGAATGGTTTTATTATGTTTCAGGGTCTGTTCTACAAATGATGTTCGGCAGTGAGGGGAATTGATCGAAAGGCTTGGGTAGCTTCTAGGTAAGAGAGTAGAGCTCAGGTCGCGTTTGTGGCCTGAGTTTGTGGCATGAAATTACCATCGCGAGCTGAGTGTTCTGCCTTTCATGGTACTTTGGAGATGGCAGGCTCGGTCGAGGGACCACTGTCGGGCATGGGTTTTGCTCATTCTTGAACAAAAGCCTTCCTTGATTTACTTTGGTAGTGTTGTACCCCAAAATTTGACCAACCTTTTCTTGGCTTATGTTTCATTTCATTTTAGCATTTTGCATTTGCATAGAATTGTTCTTAACAAGGGATTAAGAGTTATGTGCCATTCAAGAGAAGAGTCTCATTGGTTTCAAGCTCAATCAAGGGTGATTATTCATATCATCAAGTGTGTGCAATCATCATAAGGTTGTCAAAGCACCTTAGAAGGAAAGAATTATGTGTGTTGGTTGTCTCCTATCTTGGGGATCAACAGAGGATCATCAGGGGTTCATGAGATCATTATTTTGGATAGGATATGATTAAGAATCTCATTGAGTACCTGGGAGGTCATTGTGGAGCTTATCTGAGCATTCATTTCACCTGCAAAGAGGCATGGTCAAAGGAAATGGAATTAGTGTCATCTGGTCAACTCAAGGTCAACTGTGAACTTGAGAGGCTTCCAAACTGGTCTTCAAGTCACACAAGCCATGGGAATTCACCTTAAAGCATCTAAGATATCATGACAAGATCAAATCAAGAGAAATCAAGAGTGGAAGAAGTTACTAAATTAGGGTTTCAAATGATTTCAGTGTAAAATCCCCTTCTTTAGTGCCTAACTTCAAGGACATTTTCACCTATGATACAAGCTCAATCTCATTTCCATGTAAACATGAGACTTGTAGGGAATGTTCATAGCTTTCTTTTGAGTACAAGAACTCATTCATTAAGTTTGTACATCTCATGTTATGATGCCAACAATTTAGGGGTCTCAGATGAACTTATTTTTGGTTAACTAAAAGTCAACTCATTTCCAAGGCACTTTTGACCTAGAATCAAGTTTCTCCTCAACTTAAAGTGAACATGAAAGTTGTTCCTAATGGTCTTAGATTTCTAAAAAGTCCTAGAAATCCTTGATATCATTTGTACATCTCAAGTTATGGTCTTGGCAAGGCAAGGGTATTTTGGGAAAGTTTCATTTTGGGTCATTTGTTTCATAGGTCATTTTCATGAACTTATGTACCTCAAATGCACTTCCAACCAACATGAAAATTGTTCCTAAAGGTCTCATTTACATCATTGAGCTCAATATTCATTTGAATTATGGATTTATATGGCCATGTGGGAAGATTTCCAAGTGAAATTTGGACTTTTAAGCATGATATGAGATTGGTTCACTATAGGTCATGTTTGTCACTTATTTTAAATCATTTCACACCACAATAAGAGCATGAGAAGTTTGCCACGATTTGGATTGGCACAAAATGCATGGAAACGTGCCATCTCCAAGTTTCTTCATCAAGGAGTTTTCATTCCAAACTTGCAATGTGGGTTAAATTAAAGGCCCAACTCAATTCCAATCAAAAATACACCTCACATGCTGCAGATTAATGATCTTATAAGGTGTGAAGCAAGCAAAAACGCGTGTGCATAAGTGAAGTTTCTTTTTTGGGCAAATTTCAAATCTCACAAATGGGGCATCATGGGCCTGCATGACATGGCTAAATCCATCATATATAAACAAAAGCTTCCCCTAGAAGCTCAGAACGTGCAATTATGGTTAGAGGGAGCATAGAGAGCTTGGGATTTCTTCAATATTTTTCAAATTCGAATCTGAGTTTTCTCTGCAAATTGATCTCAATTGAAGCTTGATTCTACTTCATCAAGGCATAAGGAGCAGATTGCAAGAAAATGAGTGAAGGTTGCGTGCCTGAGAAGAACCAACGGAGTTACTTCGTTCAGTAAGTTTCTTCTTCTTATTTCTCTCATTCTAGACACTTTTTAGGAGCATGTTGGCTTGCATCTGAAGCCCTACGTTGAGTAGGCCATGTTTAATCCATTGTCGTCTCTGTTTGATGAAGTTTCAGATTATGCATCTCATTTTTCAAGCTTTCGATTGTCTTATTTCATAAGCCTTTTTAATGTTTGGATCTTGGATTCGAAACCCTTGTAAGCTCAGCTTTTCATTGCTATAAGGATCAGCCATTTTTGTCAAGAATTTTGAACCAAGCTCCGGCGAGCTTGCCGGAGAAGACGACCGGAGCCCTAGCTCCGGCGCCTGGTTCGATTCAGATCAGATCTGATGTGGCTCCCCTTTGACTTGTTGACTACGCGCGTGTATGGTTGTGATTTGCTTGACCTGATCCATTTGGCATATTGACACCACGTAGTTAAATGAAATGCCGCGTTTCATTTTCTCATACTTAGTTGGATCAATTTGGTTGAATTTCATACTCCCCCCTGTTTTGAACCCCAATGCTATTTTTGCCTACGCACAATTCATTCCAATCTTGCTGGTTGCACCCGCTTTCCATATTTTATTTTATTTTATTTTATTTCTTTGCTATTTTGGTTTGCAATTATTAAAAATAGCTCCAATTGTCCAAAAATTCCATAAAAAATATTATCCATTATTTTAAAACCTTATTTAATTTTTCATAATTTTTAATTCTGATTTTATTTTATTTTGCAATTTTATTTTAATTTTGCAATTGAAGAGGTTTTTATTGTTGCCTTTTGTTGATTATTAACATTTGAGCTACCATTTGATATCACCTATGAATGAGGTTTCCTCTCCATTTAAAGGATGGATTGAGATGCCTTTGAGGCTGATTTTGGTCAATGTTTGATCATTTTGTGTTTGACTTTTCTTTGACTTTTCTTGAACCTCGGTTATAATTAAATAAGGTGGAACACCCTAGTTGATCAAATCATTTGGTGATGCCTTGAGTTGAGTTTGGATTTGAAACATTGGCCTCTGTTTGCCAATGTACTTGGTTGATTTATGAATTTTATTTGGATTTTATTGAACATTTATTCTATTTTTGGTGAAGCTTGCAAGTCAAGTCACCTTAGAGGAAGTTCATACAAACTAGTTTGACCTAATTCCTTTGGGAAATGACTTTGATTGATCCCATATGCATCCTATGAGTCTTGATACTCATTCTTTACATGATTAAGGTGTTGGCTTTGCGTTTTTTGGTCATATACTTGTGTAACTTGTGTGACAAGTTACTTTGAAGTTAAGGCATTCCACTTGGTTTTTAAGTGTTAATTATGGTTTAAACTTTGGTTCTTCCTCTTGCCTTGGTTTGTTTCTTGCTTGTGCCTTTTTTCCATTCTTGTTTTGGACCTTTCTCTATTGTTTTCACTTCTATCCCTTGGGTTGTGATTATCATTCAATACAATTTGGTATCCATGTTTATACTTTGAGTTTGTCTTGAATGAGGGATCACTTTTAGCACTTGTTTGCTACTTATTTTTGCATGATCAATGTGTTGAGTTTGGTTGAGATACTTTTCATGTGCTTGCTGCCTGTCGCTACTGCGAAAATCGGCGCCGGCTATGACAGAAGAGTCGCCACCGTGCGTTATTTATCCCACAAGAGGGAAAGGAAACGCTCAGAGTAAACCTAACGCAAAGAGGGAAAGGAATGGTCATCGCAACCAAATCCTAGATTCGGGAGTCGGTTACGCAAGGGGAAGGTATTAGCACCCCTCACGTCCGTCGTACTCGACGGGATCCACGCTTTTTTTCTATCTAAGGGCATGCTTATCTATCTACTTTTAAGGTCTGGGTTAAAAAGAAAAGAAAATGACTCGGCAAAGCATCACACTTTATGCCTACGTATTCTCGTCTGGAATGAGAAATCAGAGTCAACGTAGTTCGCCTACCTACGGGAAAGGAGGGGAAGGTTGCTCGCTAGGATACGACATCCTATGCCTACGTACTTTCATACGTCATGAAAGATCAGAGCAAACGTAGTTCGGGCTACGGAGGACACAAGCTTGTCTGACTGGTTTTTTATTACCTTATGAAAGGGTTTTTCTTGATTAAGAGTCCAAGCGGACAAAAATGACACTTTGATGTTTGTTTTGAATCTTTTACGAAAGAAGTGTTTTTTAGTTTGTTTGCAATCTCTGACGCACTAGAGACTATGATTTGAGAGTGACTACATCGCGTGTCACCCAAAGGGTGCCACACTAAGCAGCCATACTACTGGAAAGAAGCTCTCCATCAACCCTTTCTCAAATAGCTTAAGGCTCGTACCGTACGACATCGATTAACCTTATTACTGTATTTTTGAGTTGTTTTGAGATAAGAATAGAAAGAAGCTCTAAAAAGCCTAGGGTTAAAAAGGGAATAAAAACTAACCTAATGTTGTCATGCATGGATAAGAATCCTAATGTCTGTCATAATTCCCTCCTGCACAGAGGAAATCAGAGATCCTAGGGGATAAACAGAAAAGAAAGTAAGCAAGTACAGTAAAATGCATGCAATGCAACAATAAAAGCGAGGCAAGGGAGTCCTGCTCAACCTCGAAGCTGGGAAAACAACAGGCAAAGTGAATCAACATTCACTTCAAACCTTAAGGGGGCAAGCTGTACAAGCCAACAAACAATACAGGAAAAACCAAAATAAAACAAAGGAGGCAGCCCAAGCAGCAACACCAGACTCCTACAGCAAACAGCAGCTCTGACAGCAACCAGTTGATTAAACAGCAAAGAGTTGACAGCAACAACCTCCATCTTCATGAATAGCTCCAATCTTCAACCTTCAATCTTCAACAAACACCAAGCTTCAACTAGCTTCAACAAGCTCAATCCCCAACCAGTAAACAGCTTAAACCAGCCAACTTCAACCAATAACCAGCTTCAACAAGCTCCTGACTTCATCTTCAACAAACAGCAAAAGCCTATCTTTAACAAGCTTCAACAAGCACCTCCAAGGGAGAATCATTCAACAAGATCAGGTTGAAATGTTAAGAAGCTCAATGACAACCAAGGGAAGTCACTGAGAACTTAACATTATGAGAGACTGGCATCCTCAAAGTTCTACTCTTAAAGCATGCCATTCATCCCTCCAAGGGAGATATGTGGCTTCTTTAAGAGGACTTTATGTCATTGGATTGAATGGAGATGAGCAATATACTCCATGTTTGAAGAAACAAGCAAAACTACTCTGATGTTCTTCCTAAAACCCTAGTTTTCCTAAGCTCCTGACAAGCACTCCACCAGATGAGAAATCTTCAACTCCAAGATCCTTCAAGCTCTCCAAAGCATCTTCAATTTGTCTTCACCTTCATCCAAGCACAAGAGCACCACCACCCTAATCTAAGGCGAACTATTGAGTTAAACTAGTCAAATTAGTTCATCAGAAACACTTAGAAGTTAGTCCTAAGACTAAATCTAATTAAAATACCAAAAATGGTTTTAAAATCCTACAAAAATTACTAAGGGTTCCTAAACCTCTTAGAAATATCTCCTACAAAAACCAGGGAGTTAACCATTCATTTGGACCTAAAACTATGCCCTAAACCTAAGGGTATCATCCTAAAACCCTAAATCTAAACCACTTAAAGTTCAATGTTCAAACTAGGCTAAAATTATCTCACAAAAATATGAGAAAATTACTATGGGGACATGCATATCTAAGCTATCTATCCCAAAAATAATCAACTCAAAATCATACACCAATCATCCACAATGAAATCAACAAAATCATGTATCAACCATATTGAAAATAAAACCAATTAAAGTACCAAAAATGCAAATAAATTCCAAAATGCATGAATTTGTTATTTTTCAATCCTATTAAAATCTAGACCCTTTCAAGAGTCAGGGAAAAAAAATCTAGATTAAAAATGTTAATTTTCCTATTTATGGTGAATTATTTCCTAAACTATATGAAAATATAAAAATAAAAGAAAAACAATGAAAAATAATAAAAGCGCGTGCCAAATAGCCATAAAATTCAGTTAAAATCCAAACCTGGGCCCAAGAGGGGTGTTGGTAGCAAGCGAGTACTAAGCCCAAACCAAACTAAAAAACAATCAGAAAAATGAAATGGAAAATGGAAAAAACGTGTGTCAAATAGCAACTAATTCACGTTATAAATCCAACTTGGGCCTGAATGGAGGTGTGAAAAGCAAGCAAGTCACTAAGCCCACCCAAACTCAATTAATGAAATGCAGAGTTTTGAGGGAAACTCAAACTCTCTTCCGAATTCGTCATGCAAACGTGGCCATTGGATTCGGTTTGAGTCAAAGGTCAAAGCATCATATGAGGGCCATCCGTCATCTTCTCCAAAACATTCAAAGTTAGGAGGGAAAGCTCAGACGGTGGCCTGAGCTTTGCGCCACCGTCTTCTCCGGCGTGGCACATTTAAAAATGCATCAATCAAGCCAACTGAATACACTATCTCACTTGAAATTCTATCCTGATCACGAATACAACCTCCAAATTTATTGATTCTCACTCCAACTCTAAATACGATCCCAATTTCAGAAAAATCACAAATCTTGAATCACCCTAAAACCTAAAATTAATGAGCCTAAACTCATCTACATGCTTCCCTGATCAATTCTCACCATCCAAACGCCATTAAAACCTCAATTACTAGGAAATATGAGCTTCAACAGAAAATGGCATCACACTCAAAATGTCACGAATTGCTCAATTCTTGGACTGAAATCCATCTAGGCATCATCACTAACCTAACCACATATCAAATGCTAATCAATTTCCCCTAATCTAAGCTAAAAAAATGAAAGTTACAAACCTGGAAAAATTGGATGAACAGAAGGTGCAAATGCTCGATTCAACCTCCAATCTTTTGTAGAATCACTCAAGAACCACTTCTAAAGCTTCTCCAATGATCAATTTGTCTTGAAATTCCCTCCATCTCCAAACCCGATTCTGAGATGCAATGAAGAAAATTAAGTTGCTCTTTCTTGTTTCTGGCTCAATCCTTCCCAAAAAAACTATCTGAATCAGTTGCATACAATATATAGAGTGTGATGGAAACCTCTAGAACTTTTTGTAACAACCACAATGAGATTTTGAATTTCTCATATCCCTTGAAAATCTCATATGTGGAAATCATGCCTTGCTCTGTTCTAGCTCTCACACTCACTTGAATTTCTCTTCTACTGACATTTTGAATTGAATGGGGATGGCATCTTCCTTGTTTTTGATCCTATGGCCATGTATTGATGTGTTACTTCCATCTTAAGGTACAAAAGGGAACCATGTGTTATTGGCCTCAAATACAAAATGTGGTATTATCATCATCTCCAAAATATGTTTTCTGATCAATTTGGTATATAACATTGCTTGGTCTGGCCATAAATCAAGAATTCCACAATTTTGGCCTTTTAATCACTTTAATTTCTTCATTTCAAAGCCATTTCAAACCAACTTCTCCTATGAACCAATTCAAAGCCTCCTTGATGCATGGTCAAGGTTAAAACCCTATTTTGAGCAACTTTATAGTTGAAAAATTTTCCATTTGAAGCTTGCAAGTTGGAGATTTCGGCCCATGCTTGAAAATGACCTATAATCACCAATACCCAAAATACCCTTGGCTTGCAAAGATCGTAACTTGAGTTCTACAAATCCTCTTGAGGACTTCTAGTACTCTATGGAAACCTAAGATCAAAATATACACTCTTATGTTCACCAAGAATCCATTTGAAAGCTCCTTGAAGAGAAAAGGTTGCTTGGAAGTCAAGTGACTTTCATAGATAAATTTCAGTGTCCTCTAATGACCTGTAACTTGCAAGGACCATAACTTGAGTTCTATAAATCCCCTTGAGGACTTTTAGTACTCAAATTAAAGGTATTGAGATGCTCTACAAGTTTCATGTTGGCCAAAGATCCATTTGAACATTGTATTTTGACTTATGTGGCTTTAAAGTTGGGCACTAAATAGGGGATTTTACACTGAAACCCTAATTTAGCAACTTCCCACATTCTTGATCTTTCTTTGCTTAACCTTGGCACAACACCTCACATGTATCAACATACCAATCCATGAACCCCATGACCTCAAGTTAGGCTTTGATACTCTCCAATTGCATATTTGAATTAGGGTTGACCCAGATGAAATCCTAGTTGACTGCACCTCAACTATGGCTCTTGTACTTGAATCAAAGACTTGTCTTAGCTTCAATAGGGCCCTCTAGGAATCCCATGAGATCCATACACACATCAAATCCACATTACATGTTTCACATTCCACTGATGATTCTCAATATTCCTCAAGGTAGGAGCAAAACCCACATATAGGAAACTTAAACTTCTCAAGACTTCAAATCTCTTCTCGATGACTTGAATGACTTCTCATACTTGGATAACACCTCTTGCTAGGACCTTCTCTTGATAGACACCTTGATCCCTTGTTGGATGCATGCTATTCTATGATATGCCAATGATTGAACTATGTACATGATTTAACTATGCAAATGAAATGCAATGAAACACAAATCAGGCAAGAAAAGGTTGAGCAAATTTTGGGGTGCAACAGCTGCCCCTATTCAAACGCCTTGGACCCGATTGGGGTGAAGAGCGAACGGCCTTCAAACAAT
This sequence comes from Lathyrus sativus, assembly GCA_963859935.3. Lineage (NCBI taxonomy): Eukaryota > Viridiplantae > Streptophyta > Magnoliopsida > Fabales > Fabaceae > Lathyrus > Lathyrus sativus. Next base: position 306,045,009 of record OZ012735.1, on the reverse strand, counting down.
CGAGGTACGAGACGGTTGAATACCAAGAAACCCGGAAATTTGCCAACCGCAGAAATAAACTGCACTGCTTGGGGGACAACATCCCCTATCTGAATCTGGTTGTTACGGAGACAACTGATCCAACATCTGATAATACCCTAGTTTCAACTTCCACCACCTATGTAACGCCACAGGTACCGAACAACTTTTGCAAAACACCTCCGTCCACAACTAGACCAACCTTGTCAACACAAGAAGGGAAACAAATTCGTCAACACGAATAGAGATTCTGTCATCACAGGAGTAACCTTGTCCACATCTGGACCCAAATTTCGTCAAATCACGAATAAACACAAAGCTGTCCACGTCAGGACTCGCGTCTCAACAACACAGGAATAGTACTTTGTCCATGTTAAGACGCTTGTTTCGTCAACACGAAGAAATCTCAACATAAACTTGTCCACGTCAGGACTCCACCTGCCGTCAACACGGAAAAATCCCGGCGACTTCGCTGGGGATGAATCGTCTGCATTTCGTCAGCACGAGGGGAACCTATCAACATAGGAATAAATTGTCCACGTCAGGAATAAATCGTCCACGTTAGGACTAAACTTTTCACGTTAGGAATAAATCGTCCACGTTAGGAATAAACTGTCCACATTAGGAATAAATTATCCACGTCAGGACTCACATCTCGTCTTGATTTGTCCACGTCAGGCCTCACATCTCGTCAGTACGAGAAAATCCTATCAGCATGGGGGTAAATCGTCCACGTCAGGACACCGTTTCGTCAACACGAAGAAAGATAAATTCGTCCACGTCAGGACTCGCGCATCTTCGACCCGCTAAGGAAATAAAACCTGTCCACGTCAGGACTCACGCTTCGCCAACACGAAGAAAGATAAATTTTTCCACGTCAGGACTCGCGCATCTTGTAAACACAAAGAACTATAAACTTGTCCACGTCATGACGCACATTTCGCCCCCAGGTACTCGATCTTCGGAAGAGATTGTTTTTGGATAGACGGCCCCCAGGTACTCTCAAACCACTAAGCAATGCCGTATCAAATCCGGACCGCAGTCATTTGCCTTTTCAATCCCTAACTTTTGCGTGAACCGCCTGTCGCTACCGCGAAAATAAGGTGTCGGCAAAACAGAAGAGTCGCCACCTTTCAGAATTTATCCCTCAGAACGGGAAAGGAAACGATTGGAAAAACCTAACGAAAAGGTATAAGACAAGGTCATCGCAACCATTGTCTGGATTCGGGAGTCGGTTACGCAAGGGGAAGGTATTAGCACCCCTCACGTCCATCGTACTCGATGGGATCCACGCTTGTTGGGTTTATCTGCCGGGTTGGTTTACTATCTACCTATCAAGGCCTGGTCTAAAAAAAGAAAAGAAAAATGACTCGGCAAAGCGTCGCGCTTTATGCCTACGTATTCCCATCAGAGAATGAGAAATCAGAGTCAACGTAGTTCGCCTAACTACGGGTTACGGGGAAGGTGGCTCGCCAATACATCAGTATTGTGCCTACGTACTCTCAACAGGTATGAGAGATCAGAGCTTACGTAGTTCGGGATAATACGGATTACGGAAATTCAGATTCATCTGTTTTATCGAGTAGGGTTAACAAAAGTTCCAGCAGTTTGGTGTACGCAGCTCGACCCTTGGAGACTTAGGCGTTACCGTTTGCGGTAGAACTGGGAGTTAACGACACTCTTTTCTTCAGAAAAGCTTCCTTTGAATTATGGGCCCACGGGGAAAAAAGGTTTGAAGTTCGTTTTCTGTTTTTACGGAAGAACTGTTTTTTATGGATGTTTGCAACCAATATCGCACTAGAGACTATGACCTGAGAGTGAAGGCGTCGTATGTCACCCAAAGGGTGCCATACTAAACATCCAAGCTGTCGAAAAGAACTCTCCGACAACCCTTTCTCAGATGGCTTAAGGCTCGTAACGTACGACATCAGTTAACCTTTATTACTGTACTTTAATTTGTTTTGAGATGAGAAGAGAGAGGGACAACTACGGGGAGACTATCAAGTCCTAATGTTGTCATGCAGAGGATTCATCCTATGGTTGAAGTTTGAAACAGGGAAGTCCTAGAAGTTATCATTCATAGGTTTCAACCTAAAGTTCTAATCATCACTTCCTTATCAAAGGAAGTGAGATTCCTAGGGGATCATGTCAATGATAAACAGAAACAGATAAAGCATCAGCTTAAACAGTAAACATTAAACAGTACAGGAAACAACTGTAAAATGCATGCAATGCAAGTGAGGGAGGAAATGTGTGTGGGGCATCAGCCTCCATAAGCTCATCTCAACCTCAAGCCAGATATGAATAATTGTAATCATACAGAAGAAATAAAATGCTATCAAGCAAAATATGAGTAACTGTAATCATACAGAGGAAATGAAATAAAATGCCATCAAGCAAACACACCAGACCACATAGGCAAGGGAGCTGGGCTCTACCAAATACCAGCAAGCAAAGCCATACAATAAAAATACAAGCAAAGAGAGCAACTCAACCTCTAGTGAAATCATGCTCCTAGCTTACATCAGTCTAGATATGGACTTATTCTAATGCATCAAGTAAATCACACAAGTCACAGCAATACATTTGCACAGAAAGAAAACAGACAGGAAGGAAAACAAATCAACAGCTTCCACAGCCTCACAGCAAAGCTCCTCTGACAGCAGCTTAGTCCTCAGTCTTCAACTGTTCTTCACACAAGTGTCAACCTGTTCTTCTGGATTTTCAAGCCTCAGCTTCAATGGCAGTATTCAGACAAAGGGGAATGAAAATTCTAGCATCTTCAATCTTCTAACAAGGAATTCCATCCTCTAGAAAGGGAGAAAGATTCATCTAACAAGAGCAAGGTTTGGATAGTGGAAAGCAAAATGAAGACCAAAGGTCACCACTAAGCACTCCATCATCAGAGAAAGGGACCCTCAAAGGTTCTACCAACTTGTGAAGAGCCACACATCCTACCAAAGGAGGGATGAGGCCTTTACCAGGGGACCTTATATCATAGGGAAGAATGGAAGTGATCAACATCTTCCATGTTTATGAAAGAAGAGAATTCTATCTAGAAGCTCTACCTACAAACCCTAATCTTAACACCTAATCAACACTACACCAAAAGAAGGGAAGTCTTCACATCCAAGCTTCTTCAATCATTCCATGGTAGCCCAAGCTTGTCTTCAACATCCTCCAAGAGCAAGCAAAGCAAAACCCTAATCTAAGGGGACTAGAGAAATCAATCTAATTGAATTAGCAAGTTAGGATCACCTAAAACCTAGTACTAAAGTTAGTCCTAACTAAAATACTAAAACCAATTGTAAAATCCTACAAAAATAACTATGGGACCATAATTCAATCATGAATCTACCATACAAAATCCAGAGGTTGAACCATCCATCAAGTCCTAGAAATAAAACCTAGATCACAAGGTACTAAGGATAAACCCTAAAACTAGAGCACCTAAAGTTCAACTCAAAACTACCACCTAACTACATCACAAAAATGTGAGAAAAATCTAAGGGGAACATGCATATCTATGCTAGCTACACACAAAAAAAAAGGCAAGAATCATCACCAAATGCTCAAACCAAATTCAACAAAACAAGGTATCAACCATGGCCATTTTAAAATCAATTAATATTCAAAAATGCAAATAAAATCACAAATTCATGAATTCCTAATACTTTTAATCTATAAAATTCTAGATTCAATCATGAATCAAAGAAAAAAAATTTGGAATTAATTGATCAATTTTCCTATTTTTCATGAATTAGTTTCTAAGTCACATGAAATGCACAAAATAAAAGAAAATAAAAGAAATTAATAAAAACGCGTGGTAAATAGCAATCCAGGACAGTTTATTTCAGAGAAATGGGCCAAAGGGGGGTGTGGATATCACTATGAGTGCTAAGCCCAAAACAAATCAATTAATCAAATGGTGCGTTTCATTCTAATGTCTCTCTTCAGCGCTGAGATCAAATCGTGGCCCTCCAATGCACGCCTGAGTCCAAGGTCAAACCCTAATCTGAGGGCTCTTGTTCATCGTCCCCAAGTTTGAACTGAAATGGAGGGAGTTCTCAGACGGTGGCCTGAACAGTGGCGCCACCGTCTTCTCCGGTGAACCACTCTTCTCAGGTCACCAAAACTCACAAAACAAATCATCATTCCACTCCAAATTTGATGCTGATCAAGAATCCAACCTTAGAATTATCTAATTCCATCTCTAACTCAAAACACGATCACATTTTCAGAGTTCATCCAAATCTTGATTTTCACCATTCTTCCAATTAAAGGTCTCAATTCAATCCTCACTCTTCAGTGATCAATTTCCACTATCCCATTGTGATTAATCCTTCAAGAACCTTGAGATATCAACCTCAACAGAAAATGATCACATGCCTAATTTGTCTCTAATTCACCAATTTCTGATCCTATATCCAACTACATGTTGCAAGGATCCTAACCACATATGAATTGCTAAGTATCTCCTCCTAAAGCATGGATAAGGGTGAAATGTACAAACCTGGTTTCAGAGAGATAACAGAGGTGGTTTTTGCTCACTTCAACCGCCAAGATGATGCAGACACACTCCAAATTCACTCCCAAAGCCTTTGCACACCCTGATTTGGCTTGATTCTCCCTTGAATTGAAAACCCGATTTCAACTTGCACCTTCAAAATTTCAATGGCTCTTTCTGCAACCAGCTTCAATTCCTTCCAAAAAAATGGCTGAGTTCACTTAATGACTTATATAGAAGTGATTGGGATTGTCTAGAAACTTATGGATTCATCCAAATGAGATTTTGGATTTTTGAAATCTCTTCAAAATCTCATCCATGGCAATCACCATTATGACTCCCTCTTGGCATGGCTATGTGTGTAATCAAGTTCTCATGAGATTTTGAATGAGTTTAATAAGTTATCTTCCTTGTTTGCAAGCTAAAGGTATGAATTGGATATGTTGCTTCATCATGAAGAAATGAAATGGAATGTTATGCAAATGACCTCAAATAAAAATTCTAACATTGCCATTGTTTCTAAAATCATTTTTCCAATCAATTTGACCTATAATTTTGTTTCATTTGGTCACAAAATGAATTATTTGAATTTTTGGCCATTAAATCCTTTTAATTCTTTCTTTTTCAAAATTTCTTGAACCAAGTCTCTCCTTGAGCCAATTCAATGCCTCCTTGATGCATGGTCAAGGTTAAAACACCATTTTGAGAAACTTTCTAGTTGAACAAAATTTCATTTGAGACCTCTAAGTTGGTGAAAATGGCCTATGATCACAAATGACCTATAATCACCAAATGTCCAAAATACTCTTGACTTGTCAAAGCCATAACGTGAGTTCTACAACTCCTATTAAGGACTTCTAGTACTCTCTAGAAATCTAAGAGAATAAGGAACAACATTCATGTTGACCAAAAGTTCATAGGAATCATCCTTCTAGGGAAAAAGTTTCATGCAAGTTGGGTAACTTTCAAGCTTTAAATTCACACGCCTCAGATGACTTGTAACTTGTCAAAGCCATAACTTGAGTTCTACAAATCCTATCAAGGACTTCTAGAACTCAAATTAAAGCTAAGATCATGCTCTACAACAATCATGTTGGGGGAAAGATGAGATGACAATCACATCTTGATCTAAATTGCCTTGAAGATATGGGTCAAACTAGGGGATTTTACACTGTCAAGCCTTGGAAACCCTAGCTTGAAACTTGTCAAACTCTTCAATCATGATGAGTTAACCTTGGAATCATCCTTATAACATATCAATGTATCACTCCATGATCACATGGATCTTGGATTAGGTTTCAACCTTCTTTAAATCATCAGTAGACTTAGGGTTGACCTAGTAAAACCCAAATGGCACCACTCATGGTTGAGGCTTCTTAATCTTACACAATGACTTGTCTAGGCCTCAAAGTAATCTTCACCACTTCTCATGAGATATCTCAAGACCTCAAGTCTAACTTTATGGCCTCAGAATCATCTGATGGTCTTCTCACAACTCTCAAGTTAGGAGACTTACACACTTGACTTCAACCACTCTCTCTGAGGATCTTTTAACTTCTCTGACAAGGATATCAACCCTTGAACACTTGAATAAGCCTCCCAGCTAGCTTCATAGTCTTGTGTAGCCCTTGATTGGTAATCATACCTCTTGATCTCCTGCATACATGTCAATGAAATGCAAATGATAATGCTAATGTGCATGAAATGAAACACAAGCTAGGTAAAGAAATGTTGGGCAAATTTTGGGGTGCAACAGCTGCCCCTACTCAAACGGCTTGGACCTGACTGGGTGAGAAGCGAACAGCTCTCAAACAATCAAGGTAAAAGACGGTTGAATACCAACAAACCCGAAAATTTGCCAACTGCACAAGTACACGGTGTCTGATGGGGACAAATCTTCGGAAACTGAAATAATAGTTGCACGGCAACTAGCTGGAGAATTGGTCACATGGTAACCGGTGAAAGGTCTAATCTCAAATCTCTGTCAGGATGATCATCTGATTTTGCTGTAGATCTTCGTCCTCAAGTCATTAAGGGGTCGCGGGCCATTCGGCAACCGGCGATACATAGCTGATATTGCCGTCAGGCATTCTGCGGCACTGCTGCAGAAGAATTCCTCGGGACTCATCAGGTCATTAGGAACTTTTTGACAATCAAGTTAATTATGCCGTCGGGCATTCAAAGAACATCTCGGGCGTCGGCTGGACTTCGTTAGCAAGTCGGGAATAGACTCCTCGGTCAATCATGAACCAATAGGGATATACAATCTTTTGCCGTCAGGCACCCTGTGTCAGCTGAGAGAACTGCTTCGTCAATACAGTTGGACTTCATCAGTAAGTCAGGGGTTTTGGCACCGCTGCCGGACTTCAATCATCAAGTCTTCAAGGAAATTTCAACTTCTCGGTTTAGAACCTGTCGGGGATGATACCTCTCCGCTGGGGGGTTCTGGAGAACTATCAAGTAACTCTGCTTCAGGGATCCAGAGATCATTCTGGATGAATTAACTCTGCTGAGGACTTCAAGAATCATCTTGGACAAATAGCTCCACCGGAGACTTCAAGAATCATCCTGAACCGATAACTCTGCTGGAGATTTCAGGAATCATCCCGAGCAAACACTCTGTCGGGGACTCCAAGCATCAACTTGAGCAACCAACTCTGGCGACTTCACTGGGGATTTTAAGAATCATCTTAAGCAATCAACCTCGCTGGGGAATTCAAGAATCATCTTGAGCAAACCATTCTGCGGAGGAACATCTGCAAAACAAGAACGGTAACAACCTAGCTCATGTTTCGTATGCATATGCTTTGACAATGGCGTAATGCTCCACACGGTGGAAATGCTACGCGTTTAGGGTAAATGTTATGCAATCATGCAAGATGCTATGACCCCATCAGCAAAATAAATGCTAAAGGGAGAATCCTCCTGTCAAGGAGAAAGGACCACTCTAGTGGAGGAAGGACTCATCCTGCCAAGGAGAAGAAGTCACACCAATCTCAATTGGACTCCACCTGGGGAAATAATCTTCAGTTGACTGCTGTAGGGGAATAAAGCTCTACAAGAACTTGGACCCGCTCAACCGGGTATTCAAACCACTAACTGTCGAGGAAACGATATCAATCGCAAAAATAAATTGCACGACACTCGCAGCAAAACCTTCATGGAGACAGCGACTCCGGTGGGGGAAATACAACATCAATTATTCAACACTCTACTGGGGAGCACCAATCATGGCCTGAACGGCTTTTCAAGAGCTCGGCTCTCCTGGGGATCTGCAAACTCGGCTGGGGATGTAGGAATCATCCTGCTTACTGGGGAGAGTACGACTCTGTGGGGAATTTCGATTTTCCTGGAGACTTCAGTCTGTACTATCGAGTGCTGCACACTTCAGTATATGACTCAGCTGGGGAGACGACGATCCTTCAGGATACATCTGCTTGGGGGAGAGACCCTTCTCTGTTTGGGGGAGACATATCAATGCTTACGATCTCATGTTCAGAGTCCATGGGGAGAGGCTGCTGAACTTTGCTGGAGAAGAAGGAATCATCCTGCTTGGGAAACATACGGCGTACTGCCCGGAATAGGCTATACTTGCAACAACACAAACACACAGACAAGATACCCTTCTCAAAGGGACCTATCAAGGTTATCATCTTGTGACAATGTTCAAGTAATTTATTATTTCAACAATCAGTGGCCTAGGCCAGTAAGTTTATGTATGCGCATTTTATCAAAAACATCGGCGTTCTTTTTTCGCAAACAAAACAGATAAATGCTAAACAAACAAACAGAATTGCTGAATAGTACACATTTTATTGATAACGACCCCTGAATGGGCAAAAATGTTTTACAACAGATGCAAGCTCCTGGAATGAGGAAGCTGCGCAAATATAAAAACATAAATATACATCAGTATATACAAATGTCGGCAATGAGGCGTAGACGAACACCATGAGTTGATCCCTCTATGACCCACTCGACTTCGATACCTCTCCGACGCTTCAGCTTCAGAAGAGATTGATTTAGATACACGGCCCTCAGGTCTTCCAAACCACTAAACAAAGAAAGTCCATACGCGGAACGCAGTCATTTGCTTTTTCAAATCCCTAACTTTTGCCTGAATCGCCCTTCCGGGTTTTCGATTTACCGGGATACCCTTTTTTGCCAAAGTCGCCCTTCCAGGTTTTCGACTTTGCGGGTGTACATTTTTTTCATTTATATCCCTAATTTTTTCCCGAACCTTTTTCCTTCTTTATGGTTCGCCAGGATGCCCCATTTTTTCCTGGTTATTCTTTTTCTTTCCAGCGGGTCATTTTTTAAGCAAAGTATTTTTTAACTGCGTCCGCGTTCACCGGGGATGCAAAATCTTCGCCGTCCATCGTGGATAACAAAAAGGCTCTTCCCGAGAATACCTTGCTGACGACGTACGGACCTTCGTAATTGGGAGTCCACTTGCCCCGGTGATCGGAGTGTGGAGGAAGAATCTTCTTCAGGACGAGATCACCCGTCTGAAAGCTTCTAGGGCGCACCTTCTTATCATAAGCTTTCTTCATTCGGCTTTGGTACAGACGACCATATGCAATCGATGCTAATCTCTTCTCGTCCATCAGGCCGAGTTGGTTTAGTCGGTTCTTAATCCATTCTGCCACATCGATTTTCACGTGAACCAAAACTCGTAAAGAAGGGATCTCAACTTCTAACGGTAGGACCGCTTCCATACCGTACACCAGTGAGAAAGGAGTTTCCCCGGTTGATGTACGTACCGTTGTACGATAACAGTGCAGTGCAAATGGAAACATCTCGTGCCAATATTTATAGGTCACAACCATCTTCTGTACAATCTTCTTGATGTTCTTATTGGCCGCTTCAATGGCGCCATTCATCTTCGGCCGGTAAGGAGATGAGTTATGGTGTTCAATCTTGAAACTCTGGCCCAGCTCCTTCATCATCTTGTTATTCAGATTCAAACCATTATCAGTAATGATCCGCTCGGGAATTCCGTATCGACAGATGATGTCCCTCTTTATGAATTTGGCCACCACCTGCTTGGTCACATTAGCATATGAGGCTGCCTCCACCCACTTGGTGAAGTAGTCGATAGCTACTAGAATGAAGCGATGATCGTTAGATGCAGTGGGCTCGATCTTGCCTATCATGTCGATGCCTCACATGGAAAACGACCACGGGGAGGACATGACGTTTAACGGGCACGGCGGCACGTGAATCTTATCAGCATAAATCTTGCATTTGTGACATCTCTTCGCGAATTTAAAGCAATCCGACTCCATCGTCAGCCAGTAGTATCCTGCTCTCAGGATCTTTCTTGTCATAGCATGCCCGCCGGCGTGCGTACCAAATGTGCCTTCATGGACTTCTTCCATGAGCATACTCGCTTCCTTCTCATCTACACATCTGAGTAGCACGAGATCGTGGTTTCTCTTGTACAAAACTCCATCAGGATTGAGATAGAAATTTCCAGACAGCCTGCTCAGAGTCTTCTTATCCTGGGTTGACGCTCCCGCCAGATACTCCTTAGTCATAAGGAAAGTCTGGATATCATGGAACCATGGCTTGCCATCGGAGGCTTCCTCGATCGCAAAGAGGAATGCAGGTCTATCAAGACGAGAAAGGACAATCCTTGGAGCTTCATTCCAAAAATTGACTTTATACATCGAAGCCAACATGGCTAAGGCATCAGCCATCTGGTTTTCTGCTCTGGGCACGTGATGGAGTTCCACTCGATCAAAGAACGGAAGCAGCCTTCTGGCATAGTTCATGTACAGCATCAAATTCGATTGACGAGTCTCCCACTCCCCTTTAATCTGGTTGATCACAAGCGCCGAGTCACCATATACATCTAGGTTGTTGATTCTCAAATCAATTGCCTCTTCTAGACCCATGATGCATGCTTCGTACTACGCTTCGTTATTGGTGACCGAAAACGTCAGTCTCGCGGTAAACGGGATGTGGGATCCATGGGGAGTTGTGATGATCGCCCCAATGCCATTTTCGTAAGAATTAACCGCCCTGTCAAATATCAATTTCCATTGGGATTTCCTATCTGGACCCTCGTCGGGCAACGGTTCCTCGCAATCTTTCGCTTTGAGAAACATGATATCCTCATCAGGGAATTCAAATTTCATCGGCTGATAATCTTCGATTGGTTGTTCGGCAAGGTATTCAGACAATACGCTTCTCTTGATGGCCTTCTGGGAAACATATTGAATGTCATATTCCGTCAACACCATTTGCCATCTGGAAATCCTGCCCGAAAGCGCTTGTTTCTCGAAGACGTACTTGATCGGATCCATCTTCGAAATTAGCATAGTGGTGTGGTTGAGCATGTACTGTCATAAACGTTTGATAGCCCAGGCTAGTGCACAACACGTCTTCTCCAACATCGAGTAACGAGATTCACACTCTGTGAACTTCTTACTCAAATAGTAAATGGCATGCTCCTTTCTGCCCGTCTCGTCGTGCTGACCGAAAACACACCCCATACTATTCTCAAGAACTGTCAAGTACATGATTAAGGGTCTTTCGGCCACTGGGGGTATCAAGATTGGAGGTTCCTGTAGATACTGTTTTATCTTATCAAATGCCTTATGGCAATCCTCGTTCCAGATAATCGTCTGATCTTTCTTTAGTAGTTTGAACATCGGTTCACACGTGGCTGTGAGCTGAGAGATAAACCTCACAATGTAGTTTATTCTGCCCAGGAAACCACGAACTTCTTTTTCTGTTTTTGGCGCTGACATTTCTTGTATCGCTTTTATCTTCGCATGATCAACCTCGATGCCTCTTTCACTCACGATAAACCCCAGTAGTTTTCCAGACCGTACTCCGAAAGTACACTTGTTAGGATTCAGCCTCAACCTGAATTTCCTAAGCCTCTCAAAAAGCTTCAGCAAATTGACCAGATGTCCCTCCTCCGTTTGGGACTTCGCAATCATGTCATCAACATAGACTTCAATCTCATGATGAATCATGTCATGAAACAAAGTAACCATTGCTCGTTGGTAAGTGGCCCCTGCGTTCTTTAGACCGAAAGGCATTACCTTGTAGCAAAATGTCCCTCAGGGTGTAATAAGCGTAGTTTTCTCCATGTCCTTCGGCGCCATCTTGATCTGATTGTAGCCGGAGAAGCCATCCATGAACGAAAACACGGAGAACTGAGCTGTATTGTCGACCAACACATCAATATGAGGGAGCGGGAAATCATCTTTAAGGCTCGCCCTATTCAAATCCCGATAATCGACGCACATTCGCACCTTACCGTCCTTCTTCGGTACAGGCACTATGTTGGCGACCCACGGAGGGTAAGTAGTGACCGCTAAGAAGTCAACATCAAGCTGCTTTTGCACTTCTTCTTTGATCTTAACGGCCATATCTGGTCGTGTCCTTCTAAGCTTCTGCTTAACGGGAGGACAATCTTCTCGCAGCGGCAAGTGATGGACCACGATGTTAGTATCAAGTCCGGGCATATCTTCGTATGACCAAGCAAAGATGTCACTGTACTCTCGCAACATCTCGACCACTCTCTGCTTGACATCACTCTGCAGTGCAGCCCCTATCCTGACGTTCCTGACCAGCTCTTCAGAACCCAGATTCACAATCTCAATCTCTTCCTAGTGAGGCAGAATAACTTTATCTTCTTGTCTCAACAAGCGGGCCAACTCTTCGGGAAGGTCTTTGTCTTCATCAATCTCTTTTTTGGCTTGATAGATCGAGCAATCGAAGTCGAAGTGAGTCGTAGAAGGTCCAGAGTCGATGTCATATGTTAAGTGGATCCTGCAATAACAAGGGTTAAGCTTAAAACAAGGATATGCATGTTAGCACAAACCCCATTGCCATTTTACTGTTTTTCAAAACAAATATAAAACAAGAATAACAGCGATCACAATATTTGAATACGAAAACAAACGCCTTTTGATTTATAGGTAAAATGCATGTACATAATCAAACAAGGCCCTGACAATAAAACCACTATGCCCCGGGTAGGACATAGGGTTGTACAACAATTGGAGAAAGTAAATCATTACTCTTTGCCTGTCACTTGGATGGTATCCCTGATAGACCAGTTGTTGAGGCTCTCGCCTGGTTTGCTTGGCTGGATCCAAGATTCTAGGTCGCAATCGCTGTCTTCGCCGTCTTCAGACACTGCGTTGACACTTTCAAATATTACCCCGCCGCTGGTAAACTGGATCGGCCCTTTACCTCGCGACGCACTGTGAGAAGAGGAGGCTTCAGCCGCAGGAGAGTATCCTAACCCAAACTTATCCTGTTTGTTAGGTACTTCTAGAATTCGCCCCCAACCTGGGGTAGATCCGGCCTGAACAACGGCCCGGGCTTCCTTGAAGGAAGAGAGAGTCATCTCTGGTTTTTCAGTAATTATAGGAGCCACGTTCTTGACTTTAACAGCTTCGAATGCCTGACATAGGGTTTCGTGGATTTCCCCATCCATCTCAACATATTTGAAGGACGACAAATGGCTCATCATTATGTCTTCCTCGCCACAAACAGTCACGATGCTGCCTCCGACAGCATACTTGAGCTTCTGGTGCAACGTGGAGGTCACGGCGCTGGCAAAATGGATCCATGGCTGGCCTAAGAGGCAGCTGTAGGCAGGCATGATGTCCATGATGTAGAAGAATGCATCGAAAGTTTCCGGCCCAACTTGGATTGGCAACGTTACCTCTCCAAAAACATGACGTTTGGTTCCATCGAAAGCCTTCACAACCAGATCATTGGGTGTGCAAATCAATCCTCGAGTATCTAACTTCATCAATGCTTTCTTCGGAAGAACATTGAGCGATGACCCTGTGTCCACCAACACATGAGACATAATGGTTCCCCTACACTCTATCGAGATGTGCAGGGCACTGTTGTGGTTTCTTCCCTTCGGCGTCAGCTCCAGGTCAGTGAACCCTAACCCGTTTCCAGCATTCACGTGGGCTACGACCCCTTCCAACTGGTTGACCGATATTTCCTGCGGTATATACGTGGCATTCAAGACATTTAACAGTGCGTTGCGATGTGACTCCGAGCACAACAACAAATTCAGGATGGAAATTTTCGAGGGTGTTTGATGGAGGTGATCCACGATCTTGTAATCACTCTTCTTGGTCAACCTCATGAACTCTTCAGCGTCCTTTACAAGTAAGTCCTTCTCTGCCCCACGAGGGGTTTCCTCAACGACTTTACCCTTTCCCTTATGGGTTACCTCTGCTTTGTCCGTTTTGTCCGCCACAATCTCAGGTGGAGCAAATACTCTTCCGCTGCGCGTGATTCCGCCGATTCCCACTAGGTTATCCACACACTGCCCTGAGGGTTCCAATTCTAACTTCTGCCCATTGCAGTAGACGTCTGCCCCATAATGCCACGGGACAGCATTGGTGCTTTCAAAAGGGATCGGCCCAGCCTTGGTGATGGTAATTGTGGGCGGCCTAGGTGCAAAAATGGTGATCGTCCGGTGAGGGATGGTGATGGTGGCAACCTCATCATCTTGCTTCAGCATTACCTCTCCAGATCCATATTCGGCCCTTCGGCTAAACTGCAAAATTCCTTCGGTCATCAGACTCTGAATCCCCTCTATCAACTGTTCACATCCATCAGGACGAGTCGCACAACCCATACACAGTTCTCCACAGCCTGGAAAGAAGCCTCTCTTCATTAGCTTGGCTTTGACGAAGCTGAGCGGTGTCTTCAAATCTTTGACATCAGTCAACACATCTAAATCTTCTTCTTCAATAATGGCATTCAACCCACCTCCCCTATGATTCGGCATAGGGTTCTTCGTGACATTCGACACATTATCTGAGAAATTGATGATCTTAACATCCACCATATCTTGCACCTTGTGCTTGAAGGCTTTGCAGTTTTCTATCGTGTGGCCTGGTGCCCCCGAGTGAAACTCACAAGTTGCATTCGCATCATAACCTGGCGGAGGGAGCCAGGGTTCTTTTCTGGACTAGCTGTAACTGAAGCAGAGTTTGTAACAGCTGTGCATAAGACATGGGCGGTGACTCAAGGTGACGACTTGATAGAGGTGCCCTGCTCTGATACTTTATGTACCCTTGCTGGTTTGGCTGCTGCTGTTGCAGCTGCTGCTGTTGCAGCTGCTGCTGTGGCTAGGGTTGTTGGACAGCGGGGATGGTTATGCTAGCCACCTGCTGACGCTGGTCCTTACCTTTCCTTCGAGCGTTAGACACGGCGCTCGCCTCTCCTTCACACCTTTTGTTACCATAGGGTTTCTTTCCTCCTCCAGCTGAGGATAGATCACCTTGAATTTTCCCCAGTTTGATCCCATTTTCGACGTGCTCGCCGGTGATGATGAGATCTGAGAAACTTCTAGACATACCGCTGACCAATTTCTCTTAATAAACCCCTGGGAGGGTGGCTAGAAACATTTCAACAAGCTCCCGTTCAACCATCGGCGGTTGAACCCTAGCTGCCAATTCACGCCACCGCTGGGCGTATTCCTTGAACCCTTCGTTGTTCCTCTGTGACAAGTTATGCAGTTGAACTCGGTTCGGGGCCAAGTCACTGTTATACTGGTAATGGTGCACGAATGCCTCAGCAAATTCCTTCCACGTGCGCACACTGGTAGGCTCCAAACTCATGTACCACTCCAAGGATGGCCCGAACAAGCTATCCTGAATGAAGTGCATCAGCAACTTCTCGTCTTCAGAGTGAGCGGACATTTTCCGGTAGTATGACCTCAGGTGGACGCGAGGGCAAGTGGTACCCTTGTACTTTTCAAAGTCGGGTACCTTGAATTTAGGAGGCACCTTGAAGTCAGCAATCAATCCTAATTTGGACATGTCGACACCCATAGTGTTCAGGTTCTCGAAATTCCTCATCTTGTCCTCGAGTGCCTTAAACCTTAGACGTGCTTCAGCAGTCAACTCTCCTTCAGCACCCTTCTGGGAGAACAAATCTTCTTGACGGTCTTCTAACCATGGCTGAGGCCCATACAGATTTCCAACACCTGCGTGGCCGTTGCCCAGCCCAACATTGACATTAGCTTCAAAATTCCCATTACCGACGCCAGTCGTATTACCGTTAAGCCCCATGTTAGCGATCACGTTGCTGTTGCCACTGTCGTTCCCCCCGGTCACGGGGATGCCATTCTGAGGCGTTTCAACAGGTGGAGGGGTTGGAACGCTCCCACCGTAGAGTACACCATTGCTATCAACCCTTGAAATCAGAGGCTGGACCAATGTCCTGAGTTGGTCTTGGCCGTTGGCAACCACTTGCATGAGCTCCATGAAGCGGTCCATCCTCTCTCGGAGTTCCTGAACGTCAGTATGCACTTGTTCCATTGCTCTGGCTTGATTTTCTCTGGTCGGATAACGGTGGATTGGTCTTTGATCAATCCTAGACAACCTGAAATAACCTGTATACACAAAAGGGTTAGAAAAAACGACAAAGTGCCCACTATGCAGATGCTTCATGCAAATGCAAACGTGTGTCTGTGTGTTAGGGAGATTTCCCCCGATCCTAGTGCCTGAGTGCCAGTGCTGATAATAAGAAGTCTGAGCCCAGTCGTGGAAATAACATCTCATATATATAAAGAGAGCCCATCAAGGCAGTACACAACGTCAATGAGTACAAGCAGAATCAATAGCATGACCTCAACCAACAAGCCTGGTGATGGTCAGCATACAACAATGATCAACACAAAAGGATTACAAATATAGTCAAGTACGGCCACGGGCTCGAAACTCTTCTAACAGATCCCTCGTTTTTGGATGATCAGGCCGAGTGAGCAACCCTTTGACGAGTAACTCCCTCTGTGTAATAGTGTATTGAAGACCTTCAACTGAGTCTTCCCATGCTCCTTCACTAAAACAATCTTCTAACTTCCGCTTCCTGGACTCAAACATCAGTTTGTGCTCCTTCAGGTTAGCAAGAGCCTTGTTGAGCAGGCCTTCGGCGGCATATCTGTGAGCGGTTTCTTCATCAAACCTCTTCTCACTAGCCTTTACCTGGGCTTTCAACTTGGAGATTTGCTGTTTCAGTTTATCCTCCCGTTCCTTGCCGTTGGCTAGGGTGGCCTTCCAATGCTGATTAAACTTGGATATCCTCCGGTACGCTTCATCCAAGTGCTGCTTCTTGGTGGCCAGTACGTCATTGACAACTTTGAAGTCTCGACCCAAGCGCTCACGCTCAGCTATCTGCTTAGTCAAATCCGTCCCTAACTGGTTCACCAGCTCTGTCTGCCTCTTGAAGGAATGGACGGCTTCGCTTCTCTCGCTTCTGAGTTGAGCCAATTCTTTCTCCAGTTCTTCATTTGCCTTCTTCAGCTCATCTCTCTCAGCTAACACCTGATTATGCTACTGAATAGGCACGGTGGTAGGCTCTTCAATCACTGGAGGGCTTTCTAGTTGGGCAGGTGGAAACGACATCCCTATAATATCTGCTCTGGCTCTGATCCAGGTCACATACAAAGCATAGGCTTGGCTATTACTTTTCCCCAGCAACGGCTTGCCCCGCTTACAGATACCCTTCCAAGCGCGCTGAAGCTTAGATAACATATCCCCCTCTAGGAGACCTGTAAGGTACAGAGATTCCTGCACCTCTTCATGCTTCGGCGGAGCTCTCAAAGCATAAGCAAACTGTCGGACCAGCAGGGATGGATTATAGTTGATACAGCCCTTCCTGCCTATCAAAGGCACATTCGGAAACCCACTGCAGCTGAAGATAATCTCAGTACCCAACCTATCTCTATCAAACCAGGAAATATCCTCCGCCGATAGACTCATCAAGCGCTCAGACCACTCAGTTGTGGCTGCAGACGAAGCAAAGGGACCCTTCTTAGGTAGGTGACTATCAAGCCATCTATAGAGCAGGGGCACACAGCACGGGACATTCTTACCCCTTCTGTTCTCGTTTTTGTAGTGGACGGAATGGTAAACATCTCCTATCAAGGTAGGGACTGGATTCCTGATGCAAAGATGTGAAATGCGTCGAAGTCTACAAAGTCGGGCATATTGGGGAACAGAATAATGCCATATATGCACAGAGCAAGGATGGCGTTGAACACGATCCAACATCCGTCTTTGGCGCACTGCGGGGCCTTTCCCACTAAGAAATGCAAGGAGAAACCGGGACCCCTGTTCCAACTAGACAAGACCAACTCAGAGGCATCCAGATGAAGTGAAGGGGCTAGACTAGCCAAATTAGGCTCAGCATCCATATGAACAAAGGGCATCTGACTCTTGATAGGCACACCTAACAAATCAGCATACTCCTCTAGTGTAGGTGCGAAAATAAAGTCCGGGAAAGTAAAGCATCTCAAAGGAGGATCGTAGAACTGCAGCAGGGCGTGCAACCCATTTAACTCAAACACAGAGGGTTTACGAACCAGGCTGAGCAGTTTCCCATAAGACTTTCTGAACTCACCTCTCACAGAATCATCTGCCAAAGCAATCAAACCAGTCAGCTGAACAACATCAGGAGTAGGGAGTTTGTAGGCCACAGTCTTCCTCAGAGAACCCATAATAGCACAATAGAAGGCAAGAAAACCTGAACCGGGGGAAACGGTACCTGCAACACAGACACACGTTAATGAAATGCAAATGAGTATGCAAAATAATGTAAAATGCAATCATGCAGCAGGAGATCAAGACACTGTGCTGTTGAAGAGATGAAGGTTCTGTGTCAACAAAACCACAATACTGCTTTGTCAAGAACAACCACTATCTCTGATAAGAAGAAAACCCTGGTATCAGACCATAAATCTGCTCTGTCAAGAACACACATCTCTGAAGATAAGGACCTCTGATACAGGACCATAACTCTGCTCTATCAAGAACAAATCCACCTCTGGAGATAAGGACCTCTAATACAGGACCATAACTCTGTTCTGTCAAGAACAAATCCACCTCTGGAGATAAGGACCTCTGATACAAGACCATAACTCTGCTCTGTCAAGAACAAACACACATCTGATGATGAGAACCTATGATACCAACAAAACTGATTCACTATCAAGAAAATCAGGTAGTCTGAAGGTTAAGGTTTCCTGCAACAAACCCGACCCTGCTCACAGGTATGGACCTAAACTGACACAAGTTCGGCATCCTATGCGGTCATCAGCGTCACAGACATTCAAGAGGGGTGATACGATACCCAGAAGGTGTGGCATCACCATCTCCTGAAGCGGCCTCACTCAGCTGAATTCCAAATGATCGGTCCCCAGAGTCGACAATCCTCCAAACCAACAACCCTTCAAGCCCAAAGGGCCGGAAAAGAAGTCAACCGAGAGAACCTCGTCTGAGCGTGGATTTCATGAGACACTAGTGCCTGCAAAGCAAGCACGCGCCCACTAATTTCCACAACTAATGCTAGGTACACTCAAGCCTGGGTCTGGCTTCCCACTCATCAGAATGCCCCTTCCACAACAGTACAGATAATCATATCATACTGAAAATAATGTGCGGGAAATAAAGTACAATAAACAAACACAACCCAACAAGTAAACATACAAGCGCTAGAATTGACTCTCGCAGCGGACGTTGGATCCCCAAACTGACTCGCATAAGGGACGTTGGATCCCAGGAAACTATCAAGTCCCCAATAGAGTCGCCAGCTGTCGCTACCGCGAAAATAAGGTGCCGGCAAAACAGAAGAGTCGCCACCTTTTGTTATTTATCCCTCAGAACGGGAAAGGAAATGATCGGAAAAACCTAATGAAAAGGTATAAGACAAGGTCATCGCAACCATTGTCTGGGTTCGTGAGTCGGTTACGCAAGGGGAAGGTATTAACACCCCTCACGTCCATCGTACTCGATGGGATCCATGCTTGTTGGGTTTATCTGACGGGTTGGTTTACTATCTACCTATCAAGGCCTGGTCTAAAAAAAAGAAAAGAAAAATGACTCGGCAAAGCATCGCTCTTTATGCCTACGTATTCCCATCAGAGAATGAGAAATCAGAGTCAACGTAGTTCGCCTAACTACGGGTTACGGGGAAGGTGGCTCTCCAATACATCAGTATTGTGCCTACATACTCTCAACAGGTATGAGAGATCAGAGCTTACGTAGTTTAGGATAATACGGATTACGAAAATTCAGATTCATCTGTTTTATCGAGTAAGGTTAACAAAAGTTCCAGCAGTTTGGTGTACGCAGCTCGACCCTTGGACACTTAGGCGTTACCGTTTGCGGTAGAACTGAGAGTTAACGACACTCTTTTCTTCAGAAAAGCTTCCTTTGAATTATGGGTCCACGGGGCAAAAAGGTTTGAAGTTCGTTTTCTGTTTTTACGGAAGAACTGTTTTTTATGGATGTTTGCAACCAATATCGCACTAGAGACTATGACCTGAGAGTGAAGGCGTCGCATGTCACCCAAAGGGTGCCATACTAAACATCCAAGCTGTCGAAAAGAACTCTCCGACAACCCTTTCTCAGATAGCTTAAGGCTCGTAACGTTCGACATCAGTTAACCTTTATTACTGTACTTTAATTTCTTTTGAGATGAGAAGAGAGAGGGACAACTACGGGGAGACTATCAAGTCCTAATGTTGTCATGCCAAGGATTCATCCTATGGTTGAAGTTTGAAACAGGGAACTCCTAGAAGTTATCATGCATAGGTTTCAACCTAAAGTTCTAATCATCACCTCCTTATCAAAGGAAGTGAGATTCCTAGGGGATCATGTCAATGATAAACAGAAACAGATAAAGCATCAGCTTAAATAGTAAACAGTAAACATTACCGGAAACAACTGTAAAATGCATGCTGTAACAGCCCAATTTCGGTTTAACTAATTAATTTAGTTATTAGAATTATTTTAATTATGGGATAGTATGATAATATGTTAAGTCTACATATTATGCTATTTTATCATTTGTAGAGTTTTGGAAAGTTTAGTGGGAAATATTTCGGACAGTCTCAATTAATGGTTAAGTGGATGGTTTATGGAAATTGATTGGAATAATAGGTGTATTGGAGGAAATAGAATGGAAAGAAATATAAAGAATAGAAATAGAAAGAAAAGATATAAGAGAAAAAGGAGGAAAGAAAAGAGAAGGAGGGAAAGAAAGGGAGAAGAAGGAAAAAGGAAGGGAAAAGAGAAGAAGAAGAGGAAAAGAGTGGAATCATCAAGAGCAACTCAAAGCTTCGATTAACCCAAGGTAAGGGTGTGAAATCTTACTATCTTAATCATTGTGTATGATTGTGTATGTGTGTGGATGAGTTTGGTTGTTTTCCAACCTTGTTTCCATTTAGGTCGAAATAATAGAAATCGATAGAAGCCGATGTTCGGACGGTTAGAAACGAGAATAACTTTTGTAGCTTAGTCGGGATATGTTAGACTAAGGCTACTGGAACAACTTTGGATTTAATCGGGCGATTTTGGTGGGTTTGGAAGTGCTAGAGCAGAACTGAATGTTGCTGTTCGCAGGCGACTCGCTAGCAGCTCGCTAGGCGAGCACGCAGCGAACGACTCGCTAGCAGCTCGCTAGGCGAGTGCGTAGCGAATGGTCCCAGACTTGGGACAGTGGTGTTTTGGTCTCCTTCGCTGGCAGAGAGTGGAGTAGCGAATGACTCGCTGGGGGTTCGCTGTGGCGATGAGGTAGCGAACGAAGTCTGTAGCTTATGTTCTTGCTCGCTAGCAGTTAGCTAGGCGAGAAGGTGGCGAACGTTCGCTAGCAGCTCGCTAGGCGAGCGTGTAGCAAACGTAGCAGGATGAATTTTCCCTGTCGCGTGGTGCCGTCGTGGCTTGGGGTTTCGGTTGCGATCGACCCTTCTTTGATTTAATAGCTTATATGCTGGTTTGTGATGTGCTGTGGGTAGCCGTAAGACGTGAATCCTAGTGTATGAATGTGATTTTGAATCGTGGCCTTTGGGCAAATTATGCATTGTTTAGAATTGAATAAAAATGCATGGCAATTGTGATGAATGATGAATATAATACACATTGTGAGTGCATGATAATTGTACGTGTTGATGTGTGAAGAATGCATGATAATATATTTGCGAATATGTATGCATTTGTTATATTTGATCCCGTGTAGGATCTGCAGAACCTCTCTTGATGTGATGGTTATATTTGATCCCGTGTAGGATCTGCAGAACCTCGCTTGATGCGATGGTTATATTTGATCCCGTGTAGGCTCTGCAGAACCTCGCTTGATGCGATGGTTATATTTGATCCCGTGTAGGATCTGCAGAACCTCGCTTGATGCGATGGTTATATTTGATCCCATTTAGGATCTGCAGAACCTCGCTTGATGCGCTGGTTATATTTGATCCTGTGTAGGATCTGCAGAACCTCGCTTGATGCGATGGTTATATTTGATCCCGTGTAGGATCTGCAGAACCTCGCTTGATGCGATGGTTATATTTGATCCCGTGTAGGATCTGCAGAACCTCGCTTGATGCGATGGTTATATTTGATCCCGTGTAGGATCTGCGGAACCTCGCTTGATGCGATGGTTATATTTGATCCCGTGTAGGATCTGCAGAACCTCGCTTGATGCGATGGTTATATTTGATCCCGTGTAGGATCTGCAGAACCTCGCTTGATGCGATGGTTATATTTGATCCCGTGTAGGATCTGCAGAACCTCGCTTGATGCGATGGTTATATTTGATCCCGTGTAGGATCTGCGGAACCTCGCTTGATGCGATGGTTATATTTGATCCCGTGTAGGATCTGCAGAACCTCGCTTGATGCGATGCTTATATTTGATCCCGTGTAGGATCTGCAGAACCTCGCTTGATGCGATGGTTATATTTGATCCTGTGTAGGATCTGCAGAACCTCGCTTGATGCGATGATTATATTTGATCCCGTGTAGGATCTGCAGAACCTCATGTGCCCATGTGGTGTGTGAGCGATGGTTATATTTGATCCCTTGGAGGATTTGCAGAACCTCGCTTGATGCGACGGTTATATAGTGATTCCTAGGGAAATCTGATGAGTTATAGTGTAACCGTATAAGTGCGAGAGGAGTGAGTTCTAAGAGAATCTGACGGACGAATGAGTCGGTACCGTGGTTGTAGCTGCATAGGGTCGAGGTGTCGGTCTCTATGAGGGCATTATCATCTTCAAATGATGAATTGAAAATAATGCATTGAGAATGTATTAGTGTATATATATATATATATATATATATATATATATATATATATATATATATATATATATATATATATATATATATATATATATATATATATATATATATATATATATATATATATATATATATATATATATATATATATATATATATATATATATATATATATATATATATATATATATATATATATATATATATATATATATATATATATATATATATATATATATATATATATATATATATATATATATATATATATATATATATATATATATATATATATATATATATATATATATATATATATATATATATTTATTGCGTCTGGTAAATATGAGAATGAGGTTGATGTATATGTGGAGAGATTCTACTCACTAGGGTAGAACGACGATGCGTCATTCCTAGTGAGGTAGTTACCGGGGTAGAATGGCCGAGACGTTGTTCCCGGTAGAGCATAAGCGACGTACCCATAATCCGGAATGAGCCGGAATGAGGATTGAAGGTAGTGAATGAGTCTTATATGGCTCGCATGGTATGATCGCGATTGTCATATGTAAATATTCCTATGTGCAGGAATTGATGAGATGCGTTAGCAAATAATTAAATGAGAAAGATATTGATCGATGAATAGACGGTTAAGTGTGAACGATTATGTCTATGTGTATTTGATGCGGTGAGAATCTATGGTTATGCATTGTGGCGAATAAGTATGAGATATAGGCATTCGATACTTGTACATTTATATATATATATATATATATATATATATATATATATATATATATATATATATATATATATATATATATATATATATATATATATATATATATATATATATATATATATATATATATATATATATATATATATATATATATATATATATATATATATATATCTTATGCCTTGATTATTATGATAATGTTTCTCACCCTTCTGTTGTTTTATAATGCCCTACGAGGCATTGCAGATTAGGATTCGCTGGAGGTTTCCTTTGGAGTATAGTTCCTTTCCCTCGTGTCGGTCGCTCTAATATGTAACTTTGGGTAGATAGGCTTGTAGAATGTCTTAATGATGTTTTGTTTGTATGTGAAAGAAGTTGTGAACAACCGGATGACATGTAATTACGTTTTGTCATGTCTTAAGTGAATATATATATATGTTTTAGTCTTCCGCTTTAAGAGAAAACATGAATATGTAATTTCGAAGAATCATGCGTTTATTTTTAGTTGAGATTTACCCCTTTTGAGTTAATGTTTTTTTAAACATTAATATTCATGTGGTCGTTTCGTGAGTATTGTGACGCACTTCTTTTATACCTTAATGTAAATACACTCTGATGAAAATAAAAACACTTGTATTCGTGACTATATGATTTGATATGTGATTATTTTGGGGTATAGAAAAGGGGGCGTTACAAAGTGGTATCAGAGCAGGTCGGTCCATTCGGCCAAGTTGTCTAATGTTGGTTGTTCCCTTGTACACGACATGTGTGTGAAGACACTGTCGGTACGTGTTTGTTGTTTAGCCATTGTCTGCAGAGGTAGGAATGATCCAAGTGGGGGAGAACTTGTGGTTCTCCAAGATGCTACAAGTGTGGATCTGTATCTAGGTGTATTGTTGAACATCAAGAGCTGGTGTTATCCGTGTTGGAGGAGAAAGCAGTGTTATGTCACTATGAAGAAGTTCAAGGAGTTTTGGAAGAACTTTCAACAACTTGTGTGTCGGTTATGTCGAACCCGATCGGACCATTTGTTGTGTGTTTGTGCCAGAGTTTGAGAGCTTCAATTGTTTAGTTGAGATTTGAGGCGAGTAATGGCCTTGAGAGCTTAAGATGTTTAACTTTGAGGGAAATTTTGAGTATTAATGAAAGTGGGAAGTTGGCGGTTTACCGGTTGATTGTTGTTGCCCGAGGGTTATCCTGACAAGATAAGTGTTGTACAACCAGGACGTGAAATGGAGTTGCAATCGACTTAGTTGCAGAAACTAGTCAGATATTGAGAGCTCCGTATGGTATGTCTGTTTAGATGGTAAAAGGATTAAAATTGCTTGAGATGTTTTGGAAACTTGTGTCTGGTGTGTATGCTACGACAACGAATTGCGGAACCTTAGGTGATGAGACTGATTATTGGTATTCTCGACGAGATTCGAGAAGGTTGGAATTCTAATTGGAGTTAATAGGGTGATTGAGTTTGATGAATTAAAAATCGAATGAGTGATGTTTGGATTGGTGGAGATGGTGACATGAGATGTTGTGATAGAGTCTAAGAGTCCGAATAAAGGGGATTGGATGAGAGTATTTTGAAAGAATTATTTTGGTAGCCACAGATGGAGAAAGCAACAGTTGTATGTGCTGGTGTGACTTGTCGAGAGTCGAAGAATGAACGTCTGAGATTGATAGGTCTAATGTGATCGTTGTATATTCCAGAGTTGAGATCGGAGGGTAATTCCATGAACTTTGCGTGGGGTTTTCCGAAGGATGTGAGAATATGATTTTGTTGATGAGATTATGGATGGAATGACTGGATTGACCCTTTTCCTGTCAAAGAAGATTAATCATTCTATGTTGGAACTAGTTGTGATGGATATCACCGAAGTGATAAAGACCGTATGTAGTATCACCGAATATTGTGTCGGATGGGAATCCGAAGCCTTGTATGGCAGGAGGTGTAAGGGTCATTTGTATTAATATGATTCAGGCGAGAGTGTTGTACTCGGACCTGAGGTTTGTGCAAAAGACGACTGAAGAGATTAGAGGACCAAGGAAAAGACGTGTTTTGAGAGTTACGATAGTAACTGGTGTAGTCGAGCTTGAAGTCTCGGGAGCACACCGTGACTCGTTGTAACTGTATCAGAGTAGTGCAGCAGAAGCGTGGGAAATAACATGTTAGATTGTTTCACCGCTGTCACTAGAGGAAACTATACGATGTGTTCACGTGTCTAAGCTGAGGAAGCGCATCAATCCGGATGGATGGTGTGTGAGTGAGAGAGAATTTGAATACTGGGGCAACTTCGAGGAAAGAGGGATTGTCTTGGTAAAGAATCGGATTGGGAAGATTGGGATGCGTGAGTCACATCCCGAGTTGTCTGAATTGGATAACATTTTCGAGGACGAAAATTCCTAAAGTGGGGGAGAGTTGTAACAACCCAATTTCGGTTTAACTAATTAATTTAGTTATTAGAATTATTTTAATTATGGGATAGTGTGATAATATGTTAAGCCTACATATTATGCTATTTTATCATTTGTAGAGTTTTGGAAAGTTTAGTGGGAAATATTTCGGACAGTCTCAATTAATGGTTAAGTGGATGGTTTATGGAAATTGATTGGAATAATAGGTGTATTGGAGGAAATAGAATGGAAAGAAATATAAAGAATAGAAATAGAAAGAAAAGATATAAGAGAAAAAGGAGGAAAGAAAAGAGAAGGAGGGAAAGAAAGGGAGAAGAAGGAAAAAGGAAGAGAAAAGAGAAGAAGAAGAGGAAAAGAGTGGAATCATCAAGAGCAACTCAAAGCTTCGATTAACCCAAGGTAAGGGTGTGAAATCTTACTATCTTAATCATTGTGTATGATTGTGTATGTGTGTGGATGAGTTTGGTTGTTTTCCAACCTTGTTTCCATTTAGGTCGAAATGATAGAAATCGATAGAAGACGATGTTCAGACGGTTAGAATCAAGAATAACTTTCATAGCTTAGTCGGGATATGTTAGACTAAGGCTACTGGAACAACTTTGGATTTAATCGGGCGATTTTGGTGGGTTTGGAAGTGCTAGAGCAGAACTGAATGTTGCTGTTCGCAGGCGACTCGCTAGCAGCTCGCTAGGCGAGCACGCAGCGAACGACTCGCTAGCAGCTCGCTAGGCGAGTGCGTAGTGAATGGTCCCAGACTTGGGACAGTGGTGTTTTGGTCTCCTTCGCTGGCAGCGAATGGAGTAGCGAATGACTCGCTGGGGGTTCGCTGTGGCGAACGAGGTAGAGAACGAAGTCTATAGCTTCTGTTCTTGCTCGCTAGTAGTTAGCTAGGCGAGAAGGTGGCGAACGTTCGCTAGCAGCTCGCTAGGCGAGCGTGTAGCGAACGTAGCAGGATGAATTTTCCCTGTCGCGTGGTGCCGTCGTGGCTTGGGGTTTCGGTTGCGATCGACCCTTCTTTGATTTAATAGCTTATATGCTGGTTTGTGATGTGCTATGGGTAGCCGAAAAGCGTGAATCCTAGTGTATGAATGTGATTTTGAATCGTGGCCTTTGGGTAAATTATGCATTGTTTAGAATTGAATAAAAATGCATGGCAATTGTGATGAATGATGAATATAATACACATTGTGAGTGCATGATAATTGTACGTGTTGATGTGTGAAGAATGCATGATAATATATTTGCGAATATGTATGCATTTGTTATATTTGATCCCGTGTAGGATCTGCAGAACCTCGCTTGATGCGATGGTTATATTTGATCCCGTGTAGGATCTGCAGAACCTCGCTTGATGCGATGGTTATATTTGATCCCGTGTAGGATCTGCAGAACCTCGCTTGATGCGATGGTTATATTTGATCCCGTGTAGGATCTGCAGAACCTCACTTGATGCAATGGTTATATTTGATCCCGTGTAGGATCTGCAGAACCTCGCTTGATGCGATGGTTATATTTGATCCCGTGTAGGATCTGCAGAACCTCGCTTGATGCGATGGTTATATTTGATCCCGTGTAGGATCTGCAGAACCTCGCTTGATGCGCTGGTTATATTTGATCTCGTGTATGATTTGCAGAACCTCGCTTGATGCGATGGTTATATTTGATCCCGTGTAGGATCTGCAGAACCTCGCTTGATGCGATGGTTATATTTGATCCCGTGTAGGATCTGCAGAACCTCGCTTGATGCGATGGTTATATTTGATCCCGTGTAGGATCTGCAGAACCTCGCTTGATGCGATGGTTATATTTGATCCCGTGTAGGATCTGCAGAACCTCACTTGATGCGATGGTTATATTTGATCCCGTGTAGGATCTGCAGAACCTCGCTTGATGCGATGGTTATATTTGATCTCGTGTAGGATCTGCAGAACCTCGCTTGATGCGATGGTTATATTTGATCCCGTGCAGGATCTGCAGAACCTCGCTTGATGCGCTGGTTATATTTGATCTCGTGTAGGATCTGCAGAACCTCGCTTGATGCGATGGTTATATTTGATCCCGTGTAGGATCTGCAGAACCTCGCTTGATGCGATGGTTATATTTGATCCCGTGTAGGATCTGCAGAACCTCGCTTGATGCGATGGTTATATTTGATCCCGTGTAGGATCTGCAGAACCTCGTGTGCCCATGTGGGGTTTGAGCGATGGTTATATTTGATCCTTTGGAGGATTTGCAGAACCTCGCTTGATGCGACGGTTATATAGTGATTCCTAGGGAAATCTGATGAGTTATAGTGTAACCGTATAAGTGCGAGAGGAGTGAGTTCTAAGAGAATCTGACGAACGAATGAGTCAGTACCGTGGTTGTAGCTGCATAGGGTCGAGGTGTCGGTCTCTATGAGGGCATTATCATCTTCAAATGATGAATTGAAAAGAATGCATTGAGAATGTATTAGTGTATGTATATATATATATATTTATTGCGTCTGGTAAATATGAGAATGAGGTTGATGTATATGTGGAGAGATTCTACTCACTAGGGTAGAACGGCGATGCGTCGTTCCTAGTGAGGTAGTTACCGGGGTAGAATGGCCGAGACGTTGTTCCCGGTAGAGCATAAGCGACGTACCCATAATCCGGAAAGAGGATTGAGGGTAGTGAATGAGTCTTATATGGCTTGCATGGTATGATCGCGATTGTCATATGTAAATATGCCTATGTGCAGGAATTGATGAGATGCGTTAGCAAATAGTTAAATGAGAAAGATATTGACCGATGAATAGACGGTTAAGTGTGATCGATTATTTCTATGTGTATTTGATGCGGTGAGAATCTATGGTTATGCATTGTAGCGTATAAGTATGAGGTATAGGCATTCGGTACTTGTACATATATATATATATATATATATATATATATATATATATATATATATATATATATATATATATATATATATATATATATATATATATATATATATATATATATATATATATATATATATATATATATATATATATATATATATATATATATATATATCTTATGCCTTGATTATTATGATAATGTTTCTCACCCTTCTGTTGTTTTATAATGCCCTACGAGGCATTGCAGATTAGGATTCGCTGGAGGTTTCCTTTGGAGTATAGTTCCTTTCCCTCGTGTCGGTCGCTCTGATATGTAACTTTGGGTAGATAGGCTTGTAGAATGTCTTGGTGATGTTTTGTTTGTATGTGAAAGAAGTTGTGAACAACCGGATGACATGTAATTACGTTTTGTCATGTCTTAAGTGAATATATATATATATATATATATATATATATATATATATATATATATATATATATATATATATATATATATATATATATATATATATATATATATATATATATATATATATATATATATATATATATATATATATATATATATATATATATATATATATATATATATATATATATATATATATATATATATATATATATATATATATATATATATATATATATATATATATATATATATATATATATATATATATATATATATATATATATATATATATATATATATATATATATATATATATATATATATATATATATATATATATATATATATATATATATATATATATATATATATATATATATATATATATATATATATATATATATATATATATATATATATATATATATATATATATATATATATATATATATATGTTTTAGTCTTCCGCTTTAAGAGAAAACATGAATATGTAATTTCGAAGAATCATGCGTTTATTTTTAGTTGAGATTTACCCCTTTTGAGTTAATGTGTTTTTAAACATTAATATTCATGTGGTCGTTTCGTGAGTATTGTGACGCACTTCTTTTATACCTTAATGTAAATACACTCTGATGAAAATAAAAACACTTGTATTCGTGACTATATGATTTGATATGTGATTATTTTGGGTTATAGAAAAGGGGGCGTTACATATGCAATGCAAGTGAGGGAGGAAATGTGTGTGGGGCATCAGCCTCCACAAGCTTATCTCAACCTCAAGCCAGATATGAATAACTGTAATCATACAGAAGAAATAAAATGCTATCAAGCAAAATATGAGTAACTGTAATCATACAGAGGAAATGAAATAAAATGCCATCAAGCAAACACACCAGACCACATAGGCAAGGGAGTCGGGCTCTACCAAATACCAGCAAGCAAAGCCATACAGTAAAAATACAAGCAGAGGGAGCAACTCAACCTCTAGTGCAATCATGCTCCTAGCTTACATCAGTCTAGATATGGACTTATTCTAATGCATCAAGCAAATCACACAAGTCACAGCAATACATTTGCACAGAAAGAAAATAGACAGGAAGGAAAACAAATCAACAACTTCCACAGCCTCACAGCAAAGCTCCTCTAATAGCAGCTTAGTCCTCAGTCTTCAACTGTTCTTCAAGACTATCCTCCTCAAGAGAATGAAAGGTACTCCATCTTCAAGCTTCAATCTTCAACAGCAAATATCAACTTACTTCTTCAAGCTTCTCATACATCAAACATAAGTATCAACTTATTCTTCTTCTTCAAGCCTCAGCTCCAAAGTAGACTCCACCTTCAGGCTTGAACCCCAATTGCAAGTATCAACTTGTTCCTTCAGGCACTCAATGCATTAAACACACAAGTATCAACTTGTTCTCCAGCTTCAAGCTTCAGCTTCTTCATTCAATCTCCATTTGATCTTCTTCACACAAGTGTCAACCTGTTCTTCTGGATTTTCAAGCCTCAGCTTCAATGGCAGTCTTCAGACAAAGGGGAATGCAACTTCTATCATCTTCAATCTTCTAACAAGGAATTCCATCCTCTAGCAAGGGAGAAAGATTCATCTAACAAGAGCAAGGTTTGGATAGTGGAAAGCAAAATGAAGACCAAAGGTCACCACTAAGCACTCCATCATCAGAGAAAGGGACCCTCAAAGGTTCTACCAACTTGTGAAGAGCCATACATCCTACCAAAGGAGGGATGAGACCTTTACAAGGGGACCTTATATCATAGGGAAGAATGGAAGTGATCAACATCTTCCATGTTTATGAAAGAAGAGAATTCTATCTAGAAGCTCTACCTACAAACCCTAATCTTAACACCTAATCAACACTACACCAATTCAATTTGCAACCGAACTTTGATTTGTCCAAAGGAAGGGATAAAGATCGAAATTCCCACAATGCAATGCAAATGCAAGGTTAGATTGTTTAGGTTCGGGGGTTGGTTAAACTTAGGGAAGGTACTAGCATCCTAAGTTTCTGTAGTACTCTACAGGAACATCTTGTTTTATGTTTGTTTATTGCTATGTGTTATCTGCTTAAAGGATTAGAGACCTAGGGGTTTATTTCTAAGTATACTCGATAAGATGTCGCATCTTATGCCTACATATCCTTACGGGAGTGGAATCAGAGTATTTGTAGTTCCCCTAAAGGGTTAGAGGAGTTCTTTGACTGTGGTCAAAGTTCCTACGGGTTTAAGGTAGTTGTTTTGATTGGGTTTAGGAGAAGAGACGAGTCTTCATGTTAAGGGAGAGATAACCACCACAAGTGTAAAGGGGGTCGTAGGAAATGGTCTTTGCATCATCTTAAGAAAAGGGCTTAAGTACTCGGATGGTCGCCAAGTATGCCTTTATCGCTCTTAAGGCAAAGTTCCTACATGTTTGATTGTATTGTTGTGGAGGTGGAGATTATATCTCACTTAAGATGATTAACATCTATTTTCTATTTGTGTTTGAAAAGTTTGTATTGTTGATTGTTTTGTGTTTGTCTAATTTGTAAAGAATAAAGACAAGGTCCTTCCTATGGGGTAGGATCTATCCTAAGAAGATCGACTTGAATGGGATCAAGGATCGTGAGGAGAATGATGCAGATGATATGCAACTACACACAAGTGTTGACTCATGTGTAGGTTTTTCCTTTGGACGGAATGCGATGCAATAATA
The DNA here is from genome assembly GCA_963859935.3 of Lathyrus sativus. NCBI lineage: Eukaryota > Viridiplantae > Streptophyta > Magnoliopsida > Fabales > Fabaceae > Lathyrus > Lathyrus sativus. Next base: position 306,013,263 of record OZ012735.1, on the reverse strand, counting down.
TAAATCCGATAATGTAAATTTGCGAAAGGTAAATTGCAAGAATAAAACCATAGACATACGCATGAAAGCGCTAGGTGAGTGTGTGCATTATGAATGAAATAAAAGCGGATAAAGATAAACGAAATATACGCATGAAAGCGCTAAGTGCGGGTGCATGTGTCGTGAGTGTATGATTGATCTGTGCTGTGAATTGATTTTAATTGATTTGGTTTTAGTTTGGATTATTTTAAGCGGGAGGTTGATTTAAGTGGGTTGATTTTAAGATAAGGTTAAATTAGATCCTAAGTTTTAAAAAGCCACAATGATTAAGTATTTATAAAAAAAACTCTGGTGAGGTAATTGCTTTATTATCATGGATTAAAATTGATTTTATTATTCATTTTCACGAATTATTTAAATTTAAATATTCACTATGTTAAGAAATAGGTGTACCTTGTTTAAAAGTTTCATTCTACTCATTTGATTAAAATACTATTAAGTTGAAAACAGTCAATTTAATTAACAAAAATATTTTCTTATATGAATTAATAGGATTTTGAAAGAAAAAAAGGGTTTTTATTAATTAAGAAAATATTTTTTATTATTATAAAAATAGATTTTTATTAAAATAGCCAAATAGCTTTATTTAAAAATTGACAAATTAACTTATTTGATTAAAAGTTTGTTTTATTATGTAAAAGCTATTTTGAATGTGAAAGGGTTTATTTTCAGGTTTATCAAATGTTTTTTTATTTTATTTTATTAAAAAAAGATTATAAGGTTACTAATTACTAACTAATTAAAATTAGTGTTAAAAAAGACTTAGGTGGCAGATTAGTTTAAAAGTGATTAGGGTTTAACGGAGGGTTAGTGGTGTGTGAGGTTGTGTTAGTGTGTATTACGTGTGTGTGTGATTATGATAATTATCTTACAGTGATAAGCAAATAATAAAAAACGAAAATAAAACGAAATAGATAAAGAAAACGAAACGCAAAGAGGGGGAACCCTAGGTTCCTCCCCCAAACCGCCATCCGCGTCTCTCCCCCTCTCACGGTTCTCAATCCCTCTCTTTCTCCGCTTTTGTTTGCTCATGAATTCCTCCTCCGTTGTCTCCTCCGTTTTACAACCTGAAACACAAACCAGAGCATCAATAGTTCAATAATTTTGACATGAATAAAGATTTTACCGAAAGTTATGGCGGCAGCGGAGATGATGCTTCGTCGATTTGGGCTTGTGGTGGCCGAAGATAATCTCGTCAACTGAAGAGATAAGTTCTCTTTTTGCTCAATTTCTTAGGTTACGAACTTGAGTTTTTTACGGTAGCTATCGGTCTTCTCTCCATCTCCCTTTGACCCCCTTATATAGGCTTTAGGTGAAAACGTATTGATTGAATTTGATTTCTACTTTGAATTTTGATTGGACGTTAATTGGATTTTCCATTTTGGTTTCAGACATGATTTGAAATCTTTCCTTTTTCGCCCAATTTCGTTTAATGCCTGTTAATTGAAATCAAATCTATGATATGTGTATCAAATCTGTTGAAATATTTATCCGTCTAGGTTCAATGTTTTGGAGTTAGATTGGATATTCCAACGGTATATTCTTCAAAGGATTTGCTAACTTGTATTCGGTGTTTTGGTAGGTGTGGATACAAATGATTTTTTTGGGCCAAAGACTGGAATAGAAGCCCATAGGGGAGATTTCGTACTGGATGCGTGTCTAGCGGGAAACTCCACGGGAGAGAGGGTTGGTGATGAAGAAGAGCGAAAGCAAGGGTTCACAGGGTATATCCTTTCAATTCAATCCATGTTCCTATGTTTTCTCTTCAGACTGATACGTATTTGAGCATTCTTTTTCATGTGTTGGACGGTGGTGCTTGGGGAGATGGAGTAAGGTATACACTACAGGTTCACCACTTATCTCTGTATCCTCTTCACCTTCATTTATTTAAGTTTAAATTCACTCTTAACACAACACATTCAAACAGAACTTCTGGACATTGCTGCTATTGAATCATTCCAACTCTTGTTTCCGCTTGATAACTCTCATCTGTAATTTCGGTTTCAGCACTGATCCTCGAAGAGGCATCAATCTTCATTGAGGTTGAAGGTTGATAATAAAGGACCGCGGTGATGTTCCTTCGACGACCCCTAAGCCTTCGGTATTAATACGAAAAGAAAGGCCCTGAGACCAATCAGGATGTATGTCAAAGCTTCAAGTAACTGATGTAAGTTTCCACCTATTTAAAGGCCTGTCATGCTTCTTGTGGGAGTGTAATTCATGGTATTGACTGTATTTCATGATGTTTAACCAATGCTGATAATTATATGTAGGTGCGCCGCCAGTTTCTATGTCCTCTTCAGCTTACTAATATTTGCAAAATTTTTAACGTAACAAACTTAAACAGAGTAGCAGAACATATGGAGCGTCGAACCTCTCCTGGGAAAGTTATCCATATGGGGCTGCCTTAATTCAAGTTCTTGAACATTTCTGCTACCAACGTCCCAACAACGGCAATACAATCTTGTTATTAACGTGGGTAATACTTGGGAGCTCACACACGCATCGGATTCTCAGAGGTATCCTAATCCCTTTTTCATCCTTAAAACCGTAGAAGTTGATCAAATAACGGTATCGACATCAATGCCATTGCAGCATATTTACGTGGTTCTCTTATTGTCTTGCAGGAGTTACCTCCAATTGCAACCGCAGTTAGCACCTTAAGCTCTAACCTTTGACACAGGGCAGCGTAATGTAATGGTAATGACAGTGTTTTCAATCTGGGGAGAAACATGAGTTGGTTGCCGCAGATGCGAGCTGGTTTGCAGGGGCAAACAGGACTTAGTAATGCAACTGATCTTGACATATTCCTGGAGGTAAGTTAACAACATCTGCTATGGTTTCCCCAAGAATGATTTGTATACACTTAAAAGTAATATTGAATACACATCCTACTGGTGCAGTGAAGTCATGACCTGCCAATCCATCTCAAGACCAATCTTCAGTGAGCCGTGTCGCGAGCGTTTAAGGATACTCTTGGTTTGGTAAGGTTGTGACTCAGAATAGCATAGGAAACAATCATCATATGTCCAACTTCTAGGTCATTTAATCCATTATTGTTGATCGAATTTGTGCAGAAAGCGGAGAATAGCCCCATGTGCAGTTTGTGCGTCAAAGCTCGAGCTTATAATTGAACTTGAGAAGTTGAGATACTTGTAATATCGATGAAATGCTTCAAGACAAGTTTCAACTTCACCATTCACATTCCCATGCAAATCCAGTGAGAAAAGAGGGGTCAGATCTTTTTGGACAACAAGATTGTCATCCAGAAAAACAATCTTTTTGAGTTGTGGATAAATCTCGGGGATATAAAACCGAAGATGATTCAATAAATATAAATACTTGGGATTCCGAATTTTTGGTTCAGCGTTTACATCTTGATATAGCCCAAAGTAGAAGGCTCGTGAGTCAGGATTGAGGAGCTGTTTGACAACTGGAGAATAAGATGCATTCGACCAACGGAACTCCTCAATATTCTGTACCTCTATGGTGGCTCCTTTGAAGTCATTACTAAGGAACCATGCTTGCATTATTCCGTAATTGATTCCATTGGTGACAATGTGAAAGACCAATTGCTTTGGATGATCCGCATTGTAGACGGTTGAGTTAATAGCTACAGATGTTGCCCGTACATTGTCTGAAAATAAACAGAAATGATATAGATTGTTGTCCGTGAGCCTTGGAGAGTCTTTCCTCTCATCTGAGAGTTTCTGTAGGGATGGCACCTTAGGCCAGTCAGTCACGAGTTTCACATTCAGGAAATGTAGATTCTTGGGTAGTGCTTCAGCTGCTAGTTGACCAAACACAACGCTTTGAACTGTTGCTGCATTGGCGCGCTCTTCAAGTGCTTGAATATGAGATTTCATAGTCACTATGGTAGTTGTAATGTCATAATGGATATCTTGTGCCTTAAAACTTAGAGCAGTGAGACTTTTAATAATCGGTTGTGCTTCTTCTAGTGTGACAGGCTCCCCAGTCATGGCAGCTTTTGAAAGCAAAAGTTGGCAACTTCTGATCTTTGAGCTAAGCTGCCAGGCAAGATGAAGATTATTATGTTCTTTGGAAATAACCACATAAGCCTTGGCCAGAATCATCTGTTGCGCCAACTGCCGAGAAAACGATGTTACACTTAAGATTTCTTCAGTAAAATTCAAACTCTCTTTGGCAAAATGTTCAACTCTTGCATTCCTCTCCTACAAAGGAAAGTCACTTCCTCCATAAGAACCCATAGTGTTGAAAACAAAGGAATGGTTTTCATGAGAAATAATGACGCCAACCAACTCAAGAATAATGACTGTAATCCAGTCCTATAACTTGCAACACATAACAGTCACAGCAGTGTGAACTATTGTAGCATTAATAGCTAGAAATATATCTCTTCTGTCGTAGCTTCTGTTTATAGACGTGGATAAGATGTATGAGACTCCATTTTGATCATCACCCTTCTTTGACTGACATGTACTTATTGTTGTAGATGGGGATAACACTCGGCGGTCCAAAAAAGTCTTCTTGGGGTTAGAATAGTATTATCGAATTATGACCGGCATCCATCGGTTTTGTAAGTCTCTCTCTTGATAGCACCGTTATTACCGTCTGTACTTAAATTCGGTAGCATCTGTATTAATTATGATTTATATGCCCTGCAATTTGCAACGCCCTTTACTTGTAAAGGCTTGTATATAAAAAACTGGAGTTGCAAATGTTGCTTGTTGTTGTTTGTTTTGACAGGTTAACTACATCTATCTTGCGGCGATAAAATTGCATCTATTTTGGCTTTAACATGGCTTGGGAATTGTTTTTAAAATATGATGATGTTTATTTTGCAGCCTTAACGCATCATCAGCTTTGGACGGATCAAGTCCCATATCTCCATTCTTCTTCATTCGACCTAATACTGTCAACATCTTGGAGCAAACTCGTTGATTTCACCCGATTACAAGACCAATAATGTTATGATGTTGCTTTGCTGGCTTCGTATAATTGTTGTTGTGCTGATGCTACCACGAGGTATGCAAACTCTGTTTTCAGTTTCCCGGTGGATACTCAGTTTTGCGTTTGGTGTATGATTCTTGCCGTCCGATGCGTGTGCGCATTGCTTGGTACTTTCTACTAATGGCTGATATTTTAATTCCCTGCTTTGTTTTGTTATTCCTTATAATTGCATAACCCCTGGTTTTCCTATTGAATTGATTATGTTTTGCCTATTGTTTGAATTGACTCAAAGACTGATTGAATCCATTCACTTCTCTTAGCAGGTTGTAGATGGATCAAAGCGACAAGCTGCAGCTTGGCGTTGACGACGCGTCTTGGTAGTAATATAGAATGCGACCAATAGCATGTGGCTTTTCTGATGTAGGATTTCCACACTCCTGGTATGCACCTGCAGCTTGTCCGGTTTCACAGCTTGCAGCGTGATTTGCGTTGCGGCTCTGCTCAGAAGTGGGGCACGAGAGATGCGTCCCTTGTTGTGCACGAGACTCCAACCTAGAGCGAATCTCTTTGTTAGCCAAGAAAGAAGTGCGCAGTCTCAAAGATGAGGAAGTTCCCGTAAATCCGACATTGGTTCATGCTCCATTGTTTCTTATAATGAATTGTGTTTGCAGTTAATGAGCGGCTCATGTAATGTTAAAATGATGTAGAGGTCATAAACAGATTACTAAATATCAATATGGTTGTGTATCATGAAGATTCGAATAGAAAATCGTGAAGTACTCCCTTGTCCCTCTCTTGTATGAAGCTTATGTGCTTGAGAAACATGGACCTTCCTGTGTTGGGGATTTAAATGTAATGAAGTTGTAATTAAGTTGTAACTGTTCCAACTTCCGATATTTCTAATATTTTACGTCTATGTCTTGTATTTTCAAAGCTTCGGTTTGCAGTACCTTGGGCATTAGTTTTAAAAACTACGATGAAATTCCTGTGTTGGCCTTACAGCAGTAGCAACATTCTAAATGTAGAGCCTCATAAGTCACTTGGTTAAATTACTTGTCTTTCAAAACAGGCCGTCTTGTAAGTTAATGTCCTTAATTACTTTTCTTGGCAAAACAAGGATAAAAAAGAAAGCGGTGGATTAGGAAACTTGATGTTTGCTTGCGGCGTTGCTTAATTGTTGGATTCCTCATTGTTGCAACACTGATACTCCCAACAATTCTTTAATAACTTAATCATCAACAACAAAACTCCTTTACCACGATGAAGTTCTTGATATGAACTAAATCTCACATAATCTTATCTTTTCAAAACAAACATGGTCGTAAACCACCTTTGAGGATGCTCCTAGATTTCTTTTAGGAATTAATGGCTCAACCTGCGAGATGGCCTCCCCATAGGAAACATAATAGGTCCTAAACGCCCGCGCCCTGAAATACTTGTCTGCAAGGGTCTACACTTGTCATTATCACGCCTGCATCAACTGGTTAGTTATAATAAACATACATATATGAGGCGAGAGGTAACATGTAAGATAAAGCGCATGGAGGTGGGATCTTAAGGTCAAAAATTAGGGTGCAACAGATGCCCCTATTTAGGTTACTTCTATCCGGAGATACGGGGATTGAAATCTTCGTCTCGACGAGATAGGAGGGACTTAAATACAAACATTGCGTGAATTTTTGGCCCTAAGATGCCGCAGGATGCAAATGGAATACAATGGTATGAAAATGCCAGACACCAAGGTTCTGCAAGGAGATGAGGTCACAGGGGATGAACTGGACACGACATGCTAGACAAAAGAGCGATAGACCCAACAAAAAGGGACCCTACGAGGACAGGGACAATCACCACTGGGAAATCTCCAGACGTGTAATAGTAACTCATACGTTAAGGATGCGGTAATTTTGACAATTCGTGATCGAAGGATATTTTTGCTACCGAAGTGGTGGTCGGTAGTAACTCGAATGGATTTTCTTGATCGGGGCACAAATCAAATTTACTTCATATTCCTTTTCTTTTCTTTTTTCTTTCTTTTTTTCATTTTTTCATTTTTTTTCGTATATTGTTTTATTACTTTGTAATCCAATTGAAAATAGTAAAATGTAGGATGAACCTCCCCATCGCTTTATGTTATGGAAACCATGAACGGGTCTCAATTCTGTAGATGTAATTGTATTTGTAATTGTAGTTTGTAGATTGATGTAAATTGTAGAACTCTGTAGATATAATTGTGGATCTTCGGTTGTAAGCCATAATGTCGTTGTAGATTGTAAATGTCGTTGTAAATGTAGAACTTCCCCTTGCATCATGGTGTGGGAACCATGTGTTGGTCTCAGTTTCTGAAGTAGAACTTCCCCTTGCATCATGGTATGGGAACCATGTGTTGGTCTCAGTTTCTGAAGTAGAACTTCCCCTTGCATCATGGTATGGGAACCATGAGCTGGTCTCAGTTTCTGAAGTAGAACTTCCCCTTGCATCATGGTATGGGAACCATGAGCTGGTCTCAGTCCCTGCCCAAAATGATGGAAACTCGCGAGAGCATCTTCACAAAGAGGGGTTGTAGATTTTGTAGATTGTAGATTGTAAATTCTCGGCTGTGAGCCATAATGTCATTGTAGATTGTATGTTGTAAATTCTCGGTTGTGAGCCATAATGTCATTGTAGATTGTATGTTGTAAATTCTCGGCTGTGAGCCATAATGTCATTGTAGATTGTATGTTGTAAATTGTAGAACTGTAAATGTTGTCGATGTAATCTGTAATTGTAGAATTTTGTAGATGTGATCTTGTACTTGTAATTGTAAATTGTAGATGTAGTTTGTATTGTATTGGCAATTTGTAGAATATGCACCGGGGATCTTCAAAGGAGCTGTAAACCGGTTGATTTGTGGAGTGTCCTCTTGTAAGGAGATGTGTCGTTGATAGTACTCATAATGAACTCTCTGGGGAAGATCATTTTTGAGGAGTATCTTTGTTGTAATTGTAAAAATATGTGAGATTGTTGTAGCAGAAATCCTCAAATGGGGAAATATTTGTAACGTCCTTTGCTTTGACTCGATAATCTTGAAATAGTCCACTGGGGATGGATAGATTGTCTTTGAAGAAACTGCTGTTTGTCGTTTCGAGTACAAATCTGCCCGAAACGAGTTGCTCAAATAAAGAGATCTTCTGTCATTCCTGTAAGTCGTCGAGTGGATCTTGTAATGTTGTTGAAGAAACGTTGTGTCTTCAAATGGTGATCCTCATAATGTCAAAGTGCAAAATAAATGCACTCTTGACTTGTGTTCAAAAGCTGGAGATGTTCATAGCGTGATTGCCAAAGACCGAAGTTCAATTCGGGAATTAACCGAAGAGAAACTGTCAAGCAAGACCCAACCATAGAGGCATAAACTCCAATGGGAATGTACTGAAACAACTATCTTCCCCGAGGATCGAACTTCGTGGGGAAATAGAAATATTGAGTTCTTTTCTGCTTAGGGCTGACAACTCTATTTGGAAGGAATAAGACACGCCCAAATACCCAAGGGTAAACGCGATCAAAGAGGTAGAGTAAAACACACACAAAGATGCACAAGTGCAAATGTTATGCTTTCTATTTATATGATATGCATATGCTAATGCTTGACAAAACAAGACAAAAGGCAAACAGAGATGAAATAAACATCTCGAGGCAAAACATCCGACCAATCTTCGAAGATAGAAGTATCACTGAGGATAAATGAATAACTAAATATAGGATCCCAATCCTGCTTCAAAACTTCAAAATTTCTCTTGAGGAAAAGTGATCAATCCATTTGGGGATGTATCATCTTGATAAGTTTGACATGTTGTATGAAATTGTAGACGGAGGTACCCAAACCGAAGTTTCATAGGGGATAAAATAAATATCCTGGGTCTTCGTAGTTGTTGAACATGTTGGGGTTGAGCTTCCTGAGGATGAAATATACATCTTTTTGCTCCAATCTTCAAATGCCCCAAGTCACATAGTTTAAGAGAAAAATGTCTCGAGAGGATTTTATAGAAAACATGATGTCCAAATGCCCCACTATTTTCAAACTCTCTGAGAGATTCGCCGAATCTCGACGTAACTGCCCCTGATTGGCGATATAACTGAGTCTTCCAAATTGTGCTTTAGATGAAAACCAAACTCGTACGGATCAAACTTCTTGAAGAGTAAATTGCTCCAGGTGGGTGAGGTCTTCGAGTCCATTGGAGTCCGTGTAATCTTTCTAAGATGTCAAGCGTATTTTAGCAAGTAAGAAATGTCGATTTCGGAACGGTTAATGCAACACGCGTTTATCTTGAAGTTTTGAAAAAGGATATCGTTATAACTTGTGATCGAAATCACTAGTTGGGTTATAAATTAAAATTATTTATAAAGCCGATTTAGTTTGAGCGTAGCTCAAGGAGTCAGGAAACAATATCTCATAGAGTATGCTTTCGAACTAAACCTTACTTCAATAAGGATTTTGAAGGTTGTATATGGGCTTAATTTGTGACTGATAAAATGGAGGAATAAAGGGTTAGTATATTTGTGCCCACCCAATTTTGAAAGATGTTTTTTTTTTGGTGATACCCTGCCCCAGGCTAAAAACGAGATTTTGGTTTGGGAGAAAAAAAACAAAAAAAATTTCAGGCTTGGAAAAGAGAGTTTAACTATGTTGGTGTTTAGGTGGTTGAAATAAGGCCTTACATCATCAATATGGTACTTATTCGAAGCATACCGCAAGAGATCATATGTTTTACTTCATCATCCTCCTTCCAATTCTCTGTCAGAGCAAGAGATCGGGTAAAAGTCGGCATTATAAATAATTTTGAAAAACTATTTGAGTGGAAACGAATGGATTTCTTCAAGACAAACAGTTATTGCATTACTTATTCAAAACAGAAAGTTCTTACATGCCAAAAATACTTTTAACCAAAGAAATAAACACACAAACAAACGAAAGAAATAGAAAGTTCTTCTGGAGTTTTCGCTTATATCAGCGTAATGGTATCCCATTCAGGATCGGTCTTTCTCCTTTGAATGTTAGCACTTCATTATCGATCATTTCTTGAACTTTCTCTTGAAAAACTTTGCAATCTTCGATCGAATTCCCCAACACTCCATCATGAAATTCACAGCTGGTGTTTGGGTTGAACCACGGTGGGTGAGAGTTCATGGTTCTAGTCTTTCTAGGTGTCATTATCGAGTTTTGGATGAAATAAAACCATAATTGACGGTAAGTCAATGGGGTAAGATCAAACCAATGAGTTTCTTCTTTCAGAGTATTCAGAGGTACTTTCTGATTCGGAAACTGTCTTCGAACATGTCGATGCTGATCTGGAAATGGCACCCTTCGCTTGGGAGGTAATTGCTGCTCGCGCTGAGCGGGCATTGCATACTCATGTTGAGGGCAGGATATCGGAGTTGTGGATCCTATGGACGATCCACTGTCACCTATTTTATCTGGAACTATTCGCAAACTGTAACTGTATTGCTTCACAAAAGCAACAACTAAGTCTTCCCAGGACTGAATGTGGTTCCTTTGAAGCTTCATATACCATGTTAACGGTGCTCCACCCAAACTTTCTTGAAAGCAGTGAACCATTAGTTTGTCGTTCCCAAGGTAAACAGTCATCTTCTGACAAAACATCATCAAATGATACCTTGGACAAATTGTACCTTTATACACTTCGAAGGCGGGCATTTGGAATCCCAGGGGGACAACTAAGTTTGGAACTAGGCGCAAGTCACGAGCATAGAAATCAGGTGTACGGTTCCTCTACATCATTTTCCATCGTTCCTTGAAGTCACGAAACTCATTCTCGAATGCTATAAGCCCAGGGTCGTCCACTTATTTCTCAGCATGAATATTCCGCAAGTCAGCAAACGGGTTGTCTTGCACAGGCTGAAGTTGCGCGGGTACAAAGTCATCAGAGGGACGGTGAAATGTCGGTTTAGACCTTACTCTGAAGTTAGTTGTGCGATCCATATCTCCTTACTATCCTTCGGCAATACCTCGAGCTCGGTCAGATGGTCGAGACGGCGACTGACAGCAAAAGATGGAAAACCGAAATGAGCCACAACAAAGGAAAGACACATGCACAAATGTAAAATGCCATGCTAAATGCAGAATGTTAATGCATAACGCAGATGTAAGAGGAGACTTCAAGAAACTCAAAGTGTTTTTCGGTATTATAATGTAGAATAATTGAAAAACTTTTTATTCTTGAGAAACAATGTAAAGCAAAGTACTCTTTTAAGATTTTATTACATCGAAAGCAAAAGAAAACTTATAACTCTATCCCACAGTCTTCTCCTTTGTACGAAGCTCCTCGGTTAGCTGATCAATGCGCTCCTGCAGCGCCGCTTTCTCGATTATGAGTCGTTCCACACACTCCTTCCAAGCCATGGTAGTTGAGGGGAGATCATCACTGGTAACAACACTTGAAGAGGTATGAGGAGAAAATAAATCTCCTTGTGCCTTTCTCTTTCTGGCAACTTCTATTTCCGGAGTCTTTTGAAGTCTTTCCTTCTCTACCTTGAGGGTGAAGAACTTATTCTTCCAAGCAGTCCTCAATTTCCGGGCTTCATCTAAAGCAATTTTCACTTGTTCTAATTCATCCTCCTCGAACCAGTCGGGGTCATGAGGAGATAATACCATAGGTTCATGGAAAGGAAAAGGCATCTTGAGATCGAGAGCCCTTTCTCGCATCCAATGTAGATAATCCTCAGAAACAGCACAACTGGGGTATGCTGAAGCAGCTGTTCCTTCCATATCAATGTATTTCCATGCATAAATGATGACAGTCCTTAGGTCTAGATCCTCTTCTCCTTTGAAGTAGATCTCTTCCAACGAAACCAGGTCAGGCACTTGGATCATAGGGTGTCCAAACTGTCTACGGGCCAAAGCGGGATTGTAACTTATACATCCTTCTCTTCCAATAAGTGGTACGTTGGGGAATCCTCCGACGCTAGGAATCATAGGCATGCCTCCATAGGCGGGATCATACCAAACAATGTCCGAATGGGTAAGGGCCATAAGTATCTCGGACCATCGAGGGGTTGCCACTTCATCCCAAAGGGACGGATACCAAGTCAAACGAGCGATGAACCATGAGTACAGCAAGGCAGTACAACATACAATGTGTCCTCCTCCTTTGGCATTCTTCGAATGAATCGATAATTACGTATCAGCAAGCAAGGTGGGTACTGGATTCTTGAGTATGAACAGCTTGATCGCATCCATATCAACAAAACTTTCAATCTTAGGGAACCAGAAAGTCCCATAAACCAACAAAGCAAAATTGGCTTCCAAGATGAGAACCTTCTTTCTTTCAACATGGTAACGGACTTTTTCGATCAAAAAGTCAGCGGGGAAACCAAGGACTCCTTCCTTGGTGATCAGGTGTGTTTTAACATCTTCAAGACTAAGATGAGTAGCATTTGCAATTTCTTGGTGACTAGGCGTGTCTTCCCTTCCGGTGAATAGGGGTCGAACAGTCACAGGCATCCTCAAGAGTTCCGAGTACTCTTCAAAGGTCGGCATCAATTGGTAGTCCGGAAAAGTGAAGCAGTGATACATCGGATCATAAAACTGAATCAATGTTTCCAACAATCCTTCTTTCATCCTCAGCTCAAGGAAACGGAAAACTCCTTCGTATTTTGCTGCGAAGGTGAAGCGATCCTCGACGAGTTCGGCTAGTTCTCTCAAGCTTTCGATGTTGGGACTCTGAAAAGTGTTCTTCAGGGTTTCTCTTCTGAAATCCATGATTACAACACCTATAGAATGAAATTGAGTTTCTTGAAGTGAACAAGGGAAAAGAACGCAATGCAAGATGATTAGGACTTCATGGGATTCCTCTATTTATAGGCATTGCGGTAAAAAGGAATGTTTTATTAAATTTGAAACGAACTACATAAATATTCTTTTAAAGAGTCCCAAATAAAAGCTAAATAAAAGCTAGTAAAGACACTAAAAAAGCTTTGAATGCTGCTGCTTGAGCTGTTCTTCTAGTTGCGTCTTCTCACGGATAAGGTTGTCCACAATTAGTTTCCAAATAGTACATTGTGGGTTGGAGAAAAATAAATCCTCCATGACTTTCCTCTTCTTGCAGGGGAGTAGCTCTTCATCCTTCAATTGTAGCTGTTTCTGAAGTTCATCCCTCTCCTTTTAAAGTTCAGCCTTCTGCTTCTGACACTCATCATTTTCTGCCACTGCTACACGGTACTTGTTTTTCCAGGATTCCAGCTCATGTTGAGACTTCCTTAAGGACACCTCTAACTTCTCGGCTTCAGACATAAAGACATAAGTGGGCTCTCTCCTTGGAGCTATGGGATCTTGACGGGAATAGGGCATCTTTAGCTTGGTTGCCCTTTTTCTGACCCACTGGAGGTATGGTTCTAAAGACACACAATTAGGCCTCCCTAGACTTCTCTTCCCCTTCTTGTGTACGCTACGCCATGCATCTAGAATCTTTCCTCGGAGTTCCATATCATTTTTGAAGAATATACCCTCTACTTGAACACTCTTGGGAGGTTCCTTCAACGGGTATCCCAACTGTCGACGAGCTAAAATAGGATTGTAGCTGATTCCTCCATCAAAGCTGAGCAACGGTACATTAGCAAAGTCACCGCAGCTATCAATAATTAATACTCCATCATACGCTCGATTGTACCAATCAATGTCAGAATGGGTCAAAGCCATAACTCTTGGAGACCAATCCTCTTTGCCAATGTTTGTAAAAGAGCTAGACTTCGGCAAGTGCGAAATAAACCACTTGTAAAGTAAAGGTACACAGCAAGTAATCATCCCTCCACCAGGAAGGTTTCAGAGATGTATAGAATGATATGAATTTCCCAACAGAGTTGGCACTGGGTTGTTCTTCATAAAGATCTTGAATGCTTTGAGATCGATGAAACCTTCAAAACTTGGGAATAGAAACAACCCATAAACGAGCAAAGCAAAAATTGCCTCAAACGGAGCCTTATTAGAATAATCAGCATAGAATGAAGCCTTCTCGACTAGGAAATCTGTCTTTAAACCAAGAATTTCATCCTTAGTAACTAGGTTGGCTTTGACGTCAGATACCTTCAAACGGAGGGCTTTAGCAATATCTTTCTCATCAGGGTCCTTTTCCAAGAATGGAAAAGGAGATTCTTCTAGGACAGGTAGACCAACCAAAAAAGAATACTCTTCCAATGTAGGTAGCAACTAAAAATCTGGAAAGGTGAAACAATGGTAGAGAGGATCATAGAACTGTAGTAAAGTGGTAAGAAGTCCTTCATTCACTGAGCAACCCAATAAAGATATCAGCTTCCCATACTTGTTCTTGAATTCCTCTTGATCTTTGATGAAACCCCACAACTTCTTTAGGTCATCCAATTTGGGACTCTTAAAAGTATATTTCATAGTATGTCTTTTATTTGAAGCCATAGTGACCTACAATGTTCATAAACGAAAGTAAACCCCATGAAGTCCAATGCAGAATGATGTAATATGAATGCAGCAAACACAAGTATTCACATAAGGACACAAAGATAAACAAACAAAGGGCACCCTAGGTTTGCAACGAGCATGGGGTAAAGGTGTACCCTTCCCAAAGGTTTAAGGACTAAAGGTTGTTTGTACCTGCAGAACAAGGTTCTAAAGGGACTCAGAATCATCAGTCCATCTATCGGATATTATCAATTTCCCAATTACTTGAGGATTAATAATATTCTCAAGAGAGCTTCTTTTGAGTGTAGCTTCGCGTAGCTCTATTTCGGAAGTACTCCCTCATAGTCTCGCACTACGTCCTAATAAAGGCCAAAGTTGGGTTAAGGTAACTACGGTCCTCAGTATCATAGGCTCCAAAGTCGAAAATAATGAGTGTCTTCACGATTGCTCGTTCAACAGTACTATTTCGAAACGGCCTCAACTGAGCGGGATTCTCGATTCAACTTAGTAGGGATTCAACTCCCTATAAGCCTCCTCGACTATATCACCATCCTATCTTAATTTCTCTCAAGTTCGAGTGTAGAACTTTATCTCACCACTCAAAGACAACAATCCCAAAAGAAATACAAGAGAAAGCATGTAAACAATTAATCAAGTAGGCAGACATATAAAGCAGTAAACAAATAAAATAAGATAGGGAAACCCACTAGAGAGTCCCTAGTGAAGTCGCCATTTCTGTCACGGTGAAATTTGGATACCAAACTATTGAGTAGTTTGAACCTTTAATTCAATTTGCAACCGAACTTTGATTTGTCCAAAAGAAGGGATAAAGATCGAAATTCCCACAATGCAATGCAAATGCAAGGTTAGATTGTTTAGGTTCGGGGGTTGGTTAAATTTAGGGAAGGTACTAGCATCCTAAGTTTCTGTAGTACTCTACAGGAACCTCTTGTTTTATGTTTGTTTATTGCTATGTGTTATCTGCTTAAAGGATTAGAGACCTAGGGGTTTATTTCTAAGTATACTCGATAAGATGTCGCATCTTATGCCTACATATCCTTACGGGAGTGGAATCAGAGTATTTGTAGTTCCCCTAAAGGGTTAGAGGAGTTCTTTGACTGTGGTCAAAGTTCCTACGGGTTTAGGGTAGTTGTTTTGATTGGGTTTAGGAGAAGAGACGAGTCTTCATGTTAAGGGAGAGATAACCACCACAAGTGTAAAGGGGGTCGTAGGAAATGGTCTTTGCATCGTCTTAAGAAAAGGGCTTAAGTACTCGGATGGTCGCCAAGTATGCCTTTATCGCTCTTAAGGCAAAGTTCCTACATGTTTGATTGTATTGTTGTGGAGGTGGAGATTATATCTCACTTAAGATGATTAACATCTATTTTCTATTTGTGTTTGAAAAGTTTGTATTGTTGATTGTTTTGTGTTTGTCTAATTTGTAAAGAATAAAGACAAGGTCCTTCCTATGGGGTAGGATCTATCCTAAGAAGATCGACTTGAATGGGATCAAGGATCGTGAGGAGAATGATGCAGATGATATGCAACTACACACAAGTGTTGACTCATGTGTAGGTTTTTCCTTTGGACGGAATGCGATGCAATAATATAAATCCGATAATGTAAATTTGCGAAAGGTAAATTGCAAGAATAAAACCATAGACATACGCATGAAAGCGCTAGGTGAGTGTGTGCATTATGAATGAAATAAAAGCGGATAAAGATAAACGAAATATACGCATGAAAGCGCTAAGTGCGGGTGCATGTGTCGTGAGTGTATGATTGATCTGTGTTGTGAATTGATTTTAATTGATTTGGTTTTAGTTTGGATTATTTTAAGCGGGAGGTTGATTTAAGTGGGTTGATTTTAAGATAAGGTTAAATTAGATCCTAAGTTTTAAAAAGCCACAATGATTAAGTATTTATAAAAAAAACTCTGGTGAGGTAATTGCTTTATTATCATGGATTAAAATTGATTTTATTATTCATTTTCACGAATTATTTAAATTTAAATATTCACTATGTTAAGAAATAGGTGTACCTTGTTTAAAAGTTTCATTCTACTCATTTGATTAAAATACTATTAAGTTGAAAACAGTCAATTTAATTAACAAAAATATTTTCTTATATGAATTAATAGGATTTTGAAAGAAAAAAAGGGTTTTTATTAATTAAGAAAATATTTTTTATTATTATAAAAATAGATTTTTATTAAAATAGCCAAATAGCTTTATTTAAAAATTGACAAATTAACTTATTTGATTAAAAGTTTATTTTATTATGTAAAAGCTATTTTGAATGTGAAAGGGTTTATTTTCAGGTTTATCAAATGTTTTTTTATTTTATTTTATTAAAAAAAGATTATAAGGTTACTAATTACTAACTAATTAAAATTAGTGTTAAAAAAGACTTAGGTGGCAGATTAGTTTAAAAGTGATTAGGGTTTAACGGAGGGTTAGTGGTGTGTGAGGTTGTGTTAGTGTGTATTATGTGTGTGTGTGATTATGATAATTATCTTACAGTGATAAACAAATAATAAAAAACGAAAATAAAACGAAATAGATAAAGAAAACGAAACGCAAAGAGGGGGAACCCTAGGTTCCTCCCCCAAACCGCCATCCGCGTCTCTCCCCCTCTCACGGTTCTCAATCCCTCTCTTTCTCCGCTTTTGTTTGCTCATGAATTCCTCCTCCGTTGTCTCCTCCGTTTTACAACCTAAAACACAAACCAGAGCATCAATAGTTCAATAATTTTGACATGAATAAAGATTTTACCGAAAGTTGTGGCGGCGGCGGAGATGATGCTTCGTCGATTTGGGCTTGTGGTGGCCGAAGATAATCTCGTCAACTGAAGAGATAAGTTCTCTTTTTGCTCAATTTCTTAGGTTACGAACTTGAGTTTTTTACGGTAGTTATCGGTCTTCTCTCCATCTCCCTTTGACCCCCTTATATAGGCTTTAGGTGAAAACGTATTGATTGAATTTGATTTCTGCTTTGAATGTTGATTGTACGTTAATTGGATTTTCCGTTTTGGTTTCAGACATGATTTGAAATCTTTCCTTTTTCGCCCAATTTCGTTTAATGCCTGTTAATTGAAATCAAATCTATGATATGTGTATCAAATCTGTTGAAATATTTATCCGTCTAGGTTCAATGTTTTGGAGTTAGATTGGATATTCCAATGGTATATTCTTCAAAGGATTTGCTAACTTGTATTCGGTGTTTTGGTAGGTGTGGATAGAAATGATTTTTTTGGGCCAAAGACTGGAATAGAAGCCCATAGGGGAGATTTCGTACTGGATGCGTGTCTAGCGGGAAACTCCACGGGAGAGAGGGTTGGTGATGAAGAAGAGCGAAAGCAAGGGTTCACAGGGTATATCCTTTCAATTCAATCCATGTTCCTATGTTTTCTCTTCAAACTGATACGTATTTGAGCATTCTTTTTCATGTGTTGGACGGTGGTGCTTGGGGAGATGGAGTAAGGTATACACTACAGGTACACCACTTATCTCTGTATCCTCTTCACCTTCATTTATTTAAGTTTAAATTCACTCTTAACACAACACATTCAAACAGAACTTCTGGACATTGCTGCTATTGAATCATTCCAACTCTTGTTTCCGCTTGATAACTCTCATCTGTAATTTCGGTTTCAGCACTGATCCTCGAAGAGGCATCAATCTTCATTGAGGTTGAAGGTTTCTAATAAAGGACCGCAGTGATGTTCCTTCGACGACCCCTAAGCCTTCGGTATTAAGACGAAAAGAAACGCCCTGAGACCAATCAGGATGTATGTCAAAGCTTCAAGTAACTGATGTAAGTTTCCACCTATTTAAAGGCCTGTCATGTTTCTTGTGGGAGTGTAATTCATGGTATTGACTGTGTTTCATGATGTTTAACCAATGCTGATAATTATATGTAGGTGCGCCGCCAGTTTCTATGTCCTCTTCAGCTTACTAATATTTGCAAAATTTTTAACGCAACAAACTCAAACAGAGTAACAGGACATATGGAGCGTCGAACCTCTCCTGGGAAAGTTATCCATATGGGGCTGCCTTAATTCAAGTTCTTGAACATTTCTGCTACCAACGTCCCAACAACGGCAATACAATCTTGTTATTAACGTGGGTAATACTTGGGAGCTCACACACGCATCGGATTCTCAGGGGTATCCTAATCCCTTTTTCATCCTTAAAACCGTAGAAGTTGATCAAATAACGGTATCGACATCAATGCCATTACAGCATATTTACGTGGTTCTGTTATTGTCTTGCAGGCGTTACCTCCAATTGCAACCGCAGTTAGCACCTTAAGCTCTAACCTTTGACACAGGGCAGCGTAATGTAATGGTAATGACAGTGTTTTCAATCTGGGGAGAAACATGAGTTGGTTGCCGCAGATGCGAGCTGGTTTGCAGGGGCAAACAGGACTTAGTAATGCAACTGATCTTGACATATTCTTGGAGGTAAGTTAACAACATCTGCTATGGTTTCCCCAAGAATGATTTGTATACACTTAAAAGTAATATTGAATACACATCCTACTGGTGCAGGGAAGTCATGACCTGCCAATCCATCTCAAGACCAATCTTCAGTGAGCCGTGTCGCGAGCGTTTAAGGATACTCTTGGTTTGGTAAGGTTGTGACTCAGAATAGCATAGGAAACAATCATCATATGTCCAACTTCCAGGTCATTTAATCCATTATTGTTGATCAAATTTGTGCAGAAAGCGGAGAATAGCCCCATGTGCAGTTTGTGCGTCAAAGCTCGAGCTTATAATTGAACTTGAGAAGTTGAGATACTTGTAATATTGATGAAATGCTTCAAGACAAGTTTCAACTGCACCATTCACATTCCCATGCAAATCCAGTGAGAAAAGAGGGGTCAGATCTTTTTGGACAACAAGATCGTCATCCAGAAAAACAATCTTTTTGAGTTATGGATAAATCTCGGGGATATAAAACCGAAGATGATTCAATAAATATAAATACTTGGGATTCCGAATTTTTGGTTCAGCGTTTACATCTTGATATAGCCCAAAGTAGAAGGCTCGTGAGTCAGGATTGAGGAGCTGTTTGACAACTGGAGAATAAGATGCATTCGACCAACGGAACTCCTCAATATTTTGTACCTCTACGGTGGCTCCTTTGAAGTTATTACTAAGGAACCATGCTTGCATTTCTCCGTAATTGATTCCATTGGTGACAATGTGAAAGACCAATTGCTTTGGATGATCCGCATTGTAGACGGTTGAGTTAATAGCTACAGATGTTGCCAGTACATTGTCTGAAAATAAATAGAAATGATATAGATTGTTGTCCGTGAGCCTTGGAGAGTCTTTCCTCTCATCTGAGAGTTTCTGTAGGGATGTCACCTTGGGCCAGTCAGTCACGAGTTTCACATTCAGGCAATGTAGATTCTTGGGTAGTGCTTCAGCTGCTAGTTGACCAAACACAACGCTTTGAACTGTTGCTGCATTGGCGCGCTCTTCAAGTGCTTGAATATGAGATTTCATAGTCACTATGGTAGTTGTAATGTCATAATGGATATCTTGTGCCTTAAAACTTAGAGCAGTGAGACTTTTAATAATCGGCTGTGCTTCTTCCAGTGTGACAGGCTCCCCAGTCATGGCAGCTTTTGAAAGCAAAAGTTGGCAACTTCTGATCTTTGAGCTAAGCTGCCAGGCAAGATGAAGATTATTATGTTCTTTGGAAATAACCACATAAGCCTTGGCCAGAATCATCTGTTGCGCCAACTGCCGAGAAAACGATGTTACACTTAAGATTTCTTCAGTAAAATTCAAACTCTCTTTGGTAAAATGTTCAACTCTTGCATTCCTCTCCTGCAAAGGAAAGTCACTTCCTCCATAAGAACCCATAGTATTGAAAACAAAGGAATGGTTTTCATGAGAAATAATGAAGCCAACCAACTCAAGAATAATGACTGTAATCCAGTCCTATAACTTGCAACACATAACAGTCACAGCAGTGTGAACTATTGTAGCATTAATAGCTAGAAATATATCTCTTCTGATGTAGCTTCTGTTTATAGACGTGGATAAGATGTATGAGACTCCATTTTGATCATCACCCTTCTTTGACTGACATGTACTTATTGTTGTAGATGGGGATAACACTCGGCGGTTCAAAAAAAGTCTTCTTGGGGTTAGAATAGTATTATCGAATTATGACCAACATCCATCGGTTTTGTAAGTCTCTCTCTTGATAGCACCGTTATTACCATCTGTACTTAAATTCGGTAGCATCTGTATAAATTATGATTTATATGCCCTGCAATTTCCAACGCCCTTTACTTGTAAAGGCTTGTATATAAAAAACTGGAGTTGCAAATGTTGCTTGCTGTTGTTTGTTTTGACAGGTTAACTACATCTATCTTGCGGCGATAAAATTGCATCTATTTTGGCTTTAACATGGCTTGGGAATTGTTTTTAAAATATGATGATGTTTATTTTGCAGCCTTGACGCATCATCAGCTTTGGACGGATCAAGTCCCATATCTCCATTCTTCTTCATTCGACCCAATACTGTCAACATCTTGGAGCAAACTCGTTGATTTCACCCGATTACAAGACCAATAATGTTATGATGTTGCTTTGTTGGCTTCGTATAATTGTTGTTGTGCTGATGTTACCACGAGGTATGCAAACTCTGTTTTCAGTTTCCCGGTGGATACTCAGTTTTGTGTTTGGTGTATGATTCTAGCCGTCCGATGCGTGTGCGCATTGCATGGTACTTTCTACTAATGGCTGATATTTTAATTCCCTGCTTTGTTTTGTTATTCCTTATAATTGCATAACCCCTGGTTTTCCTATTGAATTGATTATGTTTTCCCTATTGTTTGAATTGACGCAAAGACTGATTGAATCCATTCACTTCTCTTAGCAGGTTGTAGATGGATCAAAGCGACAAGCTGCAGCTTGGCGTTGACGACGCGTCTTGGTAGTAATATAGAATGCGACCAATAGCATGTGGCTTTTCTGATGTAGGATTTCCACACTCCTGGTATGCACCTGCAGCTTGTCCGGTTTCACAGCTTGCGGCGTGATTTGCGTTGAGGCTCTGCTCAGAAGTGGGGCACGAGAGATGCGTCCCTTGTTGTGCACGAGACTCCAACCTAGAGTGAATCTCTTCGTTAGCCAAGAAAGAAGTGTGCAGTCTCAAAGATGAGGAAGTTCCCGTAAATCCGACATTGGTTCATGCTCCATTGTTTCTTATAATGAATTGTGTTTGCAGTTAATGAGCGGCTCATGTAATGTTAAAATGATGTAGAGGTCATAAACAGATTACTAGATATCAATATGGTTGTGTATCATGAGGATTCGAATAGAAAATCGTGAAGTACTCCCTTGTCCCTCTCTTGTATGAAGCTTATGTGCTTGAGAAACATGGACCTTCCTGTGTTGGGGATTTAAATGTAATGAAGCTGTAATTAAGTTGTAACTGTTCCAACTTCCGATATTTCTAATATTTTACGTCTATGTCTTGTATTTTCAAAGCTTCGGTTTGCAGTACCTTGGGCATTAGTTTTAAAAACTACGATGAAATTCTTGTGTTGGCCTTATAGCAGTAGCAACATTCTAAATGTAGAGCCTCATGAGTCACTTGGTTAAATTACTTGTCTTTCAAAACAGGTCGTCTTGTAAGTTAATGTCCTTAATTACTTTTCTTGGCAAAACAAGGATAAAAAAGAAAGCGGTGGATTAGGAAACTTGATGTCTGCTTGCGGCGTTGCTTAATTGTTGGATTCCTCATTGTTGTAACACTGATACTCCCAACAATTCTTTAATAACTTAATCATCAACAACAAAACTCCTTTACCACGATGAAGTTCTTGATATGAACTAAATCTCACATAATATTATCTTTTCAAAACAAACATGGTCGTAAACCACCTTTGAGGATGCTCCTAGATATCTTTTAAGAATTAATGGCTCAACCTGCGAGATGGCCTCCCCATAGGAAACATAATAGGTCCTAAACGCCTGCGCCCTGAAATACTTGTCTGCAAGGGTCTACACTTGTCATTATCACGCCTGCATCAACTGGTTAATTATAATAAACATACATATATGAGGCGAGAGGTAACATGTAAGATAAAGCGCATGGAGGTGGGATCTTAAGGTCAAAAATTAGGGTGCAACACCAGGCTAGCGCGCAACACGTCTTCTCGAGCATTGAGTATTTGGACTCATAGTCGGTAAACTTCTTACTCAAATAGTATATCGCATGCTCTTTACGCCCGGTCTCGTCATGTTGACCGAGAACACAACCCATACTTTCCTCAAGAACCGTCAAATACATAATCAGAGGTCTCCCGGCCACTGGGGGTATCAAAATAGGAGGTTCCTGCAAGTATTCTTTTATCTTGTCGAACGCCTTTTGACAATTTTCATTCCAGGTCAACACCTGATCCTTTTTCAACAACTTGAATAACGGCTCGCATGTCGCAGTTAGGTGAGATATGAACCGGGCGATATAGTTCAACCTTCCTAAAAATCGACGCACTTCTTTTTCTGTTTTAGGCGTCGACATTTCTTGTATAGCTTTTATCTTTGCAGGATCAACCTCTATCCCCTTTTTGCTCACAATAAACCCCAACAGTTTACCTGATCTCACCCCAAAGGTGCACTTGTTAGGGTTCAGTCTCAACCTGAACTTCCTAAGTCTCTTGAACAGCTTCAGCAGATTAACCAAATGCTCTTCCTCCGGCTGGGATTTGGCAATCATATCATCAACATAAACCTCGATCTCTTTGTGCATCATGTCATGAAAGAGAGTCGTCATAGCACGTTGATATGTTGCCCCATCGTTCTTCAGTCCGAAGGGCATCACTTTGAAGCAAAATGTTCCCCAGGGAGTAATGAAGGTAGTCTTCTCCATGTCTTCTGGTGCCATTTTGATCTGATTATAGCCTGAGAAGCCGTCCATGAAGGAGAATATAGAGAACTGAGCAGTGTTATCAACCAGCAAATCAATGTGAGGAAGTGGAAAGTCGTCTTTCGGGCTCGCCCTATTCAAGTCACGGTAGTCTACACACATTCGCACTTTACCGTCTTTCTTCGGCACTAGTACTATGTTAGCGACCCATGACGGATAAGTTGTAACAGCTAGGAAACCAGCATCCCACTGTTTTTGAACTTCCTCCTTGATTCTCACAGCCATGTCTGGTCTAGTTATTCTGAGTTTCTGTTTAACAGGCGAACATTACTCCCGCAACGGCAGACGGTGCACAACCATGTCCGTATCTAACCCAGGCATATCCTCATACGACCAAGCAAAAATATCACTATACTCTCGCAGTATCTCAACCATCCTTTGCTTGACGTCGCTCTGCAGCGCAGCCCCTATACGGATATTTCTCACAACTTCTTCCGACCCCAAGTTGATAATCTCAATTTCCTCCTGATGAGGCAGAATGATTCTCGCTTCCTGTTTCAACAAACGAGTCAGCTCCTCTGGCAAGTCGCTATCCTCAACAATCTCTTCCTCTGCTTGGAATACCGGGTGCTCGAAGTCGAAACGAGTCATAGGCAGTTCGTAGGAGATGTCATCAGAAATATTAGTCCTGCAAAGGGAATGGTTAAACGCTTCAACACGCAAACAAAGCAAATAACCACGTTGCCATTTATTGTTAAAGTAAAAACAAGAAAAACAGGGATCACAATATTTGTATATGAAAAACGCCTTTATTTCATGATTAAAACAATGCAATACACATAATCAGGTAGCCCTAAGGTAAAATCACTATGCCTCGGGTAGGACATAGGATTATTCAACAATTGACAAAACAAATCATTACTGTTTAAAAGTCACTGGGACAGTTTCCCGAAGGACCAGTTGCAGAGACTTTGTCCTGGCACGCTTGGCTTGATCCACGCGTCCATATCGCAGTCACTATCTCCGTCTTTAGCATCGGAAATAGCGTTGATTGTCTCAAAGCACACCCCGCTTGGCGTAATCGTGATCGGTCCTTTGAACCTGGGCGCTCCTGAAGATGACGCTGACAACGTCGGTCGATACCCTAGCCCAAACTTGTCATTCTTCACGGGAATCTCCAGTACCTGCCCCCAACCTTTATTCTCACCAGTCTGCACTAAAGCTTGAGCCTCTTTGTAGGATGACACTGCCACTTCTGGCATTTTGCTGGGACTCTGAGTTTTGTCTTTAATTCGCAACCCTTTGAAGGCTTGACAAGGTGTCTCGTGTATTTCTCCGTCGACTTTAACATATCTGAACGATGATAGGTGACTGACCAAAATATCCTCCTCCCCGCAAACGGTAACAACATTATCACCCACCATGTACTTCAACTTCTGATGCAATGTGGACGTTACGGCCCCTGCAGCGTGGATCCATGGGCGCCCAAGAAGGCCGCTATAAGCTGGATGGATGTCCATGATGTAGAATTCGGTATCAAAAACCTCTGGCCCCACCTGAAGCGGTAATGTTATTGACCCAAACACTGATCTTTTCATTCCGTCAAATGCCCTCACAACCAAATCGCTGGGCGTGCAAATAATTCCCCGTATGTCCAATTTCGTCATGGCTTTCTTTGGCAATACGTTCAACGACGACAGTATCCACCAATACATGCGACATTACGGTGCCCCGACATTCCATCGATATATGCAAAGCCATGTTGTCCTCTCGACCCCTGGGTGTTAGATCAAAATCTGTGAAACCCAGGCTATGTCCAGCATTGACATGTGCCATTACCCCCTCTAACTGATTTACAGAAACTTCTTGAGGCACAAACGACGTATCCAGGATCTTTAGCAAGGCGTTCCGGTGGGCCTCGGAACATAACAACAACGACAAGATAGAAATCTTCGACGG
Organism: Lathyrus sativus; assembly: GCA_963859935.3. Taxonomy (NCBI): domain Eukaryota; kingdom Viridiplantae; phylum Streptophyta; class Magnoliopsida; order Fabales; family Fabaceae; genus Lathyrus; species Lathyrus sativus. Next base: position 305,988,016 of record OZ012735.1, on the reverse strand, counting down.
CATCTGCTGTAGGTGTTCAACAATTTTGTAGTCGCTTTTGTGAATCAGTCTCATGAACTCCTCTACGTCCTTGAGTGACGTATCCTTTTTTTTCGACTGAGAAGACCCGTTTTCATTTACTTTGGCTTTGCCCTTGGCCAACCTCTCTGCTTCTATTTCCGGTGAGGTAAAGATCCTTCCGCTACGGGTCATGCCCCCCGTTCCAACGACGTTATCAACATCCCCAGCTGGCTGGCTATTCACCACAATCTTTTCACCGTTGCAATATGCTTCTAATCCATATGTCCACGGGACAACTTTCATACTCTCGAAGGGAACAGGCCCTGCTTTGGTAATCGTAATAGTTGGCCGCTGGGCGGGCGCCGTTATCGTTATAGTCTTCCTCGGGATCGTCACCGTTGCGATATTATTCTGCTCATCACATAGTGCCTTCACAGGCTTCTCAACCGCAGTTCGATCAAATTGCAAGGTCCCTTCGTCGATCATGGCCTGAATGCTCTGCTTCAAATCAGTACAACCCTCAGGCTGGGTCCAACACTCTAAACAGTATTCATCACAACCAGGGAATACTCCCCCTCTGAGCAACCTGCTTTTCACTTCACTCAATGGTGTCTTCGGTTCGTTAACATCCATCACCAAGTTCAAATCCTCTTCTGTCAAGATGGAATTTACCTCATGATTAGGCATAGGCTGTTGTACAATATTGGGCCCCACCTGGCCAAAGTTGATGGCTTTACTGTCCAACAAGTCCTGAACTTTATGCTTGAAAGCATGACAAGATTCTACATCATGTCCGGGCGCCCCGGAATGGAATTCGCAGTGCTTACTAGCGTCGTACCCATAAGGAAGTGTCGGTCCTGTAGGCGGCTCCAATGTTCTTTTCTCAACCAAATTCAATCCCAGCAGTGTCTGAAGAAGTTCTGCATATGTCGATGGAGGCTTATCAAATACCCTCTTCGGCTTTGCATTCTGAAACCTTCTCTGACCCTGATTCTGCCCTTGGTGCTGCCGTGGTTGTTGTTGTTGCTGTTGTTGTTGTTGAGGAATTGGAATAGTAACACTGGCTATTTGCTGAGGTTGAATGTATTGATTTCTACCTCTGCCCCGGCCTCTGCCACCAAATACAGCGCTTGTATCACCCTGTCGTCTTCCGCCGAACGCTTTTCTCGCAACCCCAGCTGAAGTAGATTCGCCTACCTGAATCTTTCCAATTTTAATTCCATTTTCGATCCTTTCTCCCATAAGGATCATATCGGAGAAGCTACCCATCGAAACATTGAGTAACTTGTCATAGTACATTCCTGTAAATGTCCCCACAAACATGTCATTCATCTCCCTTTCAACCAAAGGAGGGTGCACCCGAGCTGCCATATCGCGCCACCGCTGCGCGTACTCTTTGAAACTTTCACCACTTTTCTATGACAGACTCTGCAACTGAACTCTGTTTGGCGCCAAATCGCTGTTATATTTGTAATGCATAACAAAAGCATCAGCCAACTGCTTCCAGCTTCTAATCTGAGTGGGCTCCAGCCCCATGTACCATTCCAATGATGGTCCCGATAAGCTATCCTGAATGAAATGCATGAGCATCCTTTCATCATTGGAATATGCAGACATCCTCCTATAATAAGAATGCACATGCATGGAACATCGGGCAGGTATCCCCTTTGTATTTGTCGAATGTTGGAGCCTTGAATTTTAATGGCACCCTCAGCCTTGGTACCAACCCCATGGTAGTCATATCTAAACCAGCGGAGTTCTAATTAACCATACCTTTCATCTGCTCTTCTAGCATTCTGATCCTCTGAACAGGGTCAACGGGGCCCTCAGGTCCCATACGTCATCCCGAAAAAGCGTCGTCCTGGTAATCCATATTCCAGTCATTGCCATACCCATCGTAACCCATGTTACATCCAAATCCTTGCTGATTGAACACATGACCCTTTCCTCGGTTGCCGAACCCTAGATTGACCCCAGTAGGTCCAAAACCATTGTTGAAAGGAAATACTCCAGCGCCGTTGTTATTCACGTTACCGAATCCACCATTACCGTAGCCATACCCTTGATTGTTGTCGTAACCATCATCACCAAAACCTTGATTGTTGAACCTGAAGTTCCCGTCCTGATTGACATTGCCATACCCATTATTTCCAAAGCCAACATTGTCAACGAATCCTTGATCGGCATTCACAGTGTTGCCTTTGTTGTTAGCAACATGCCCATCACCACCATTCCCAATATTGCCATTACCAGCGCCAGCACCTACACCAGTACCAGTGTTTCTGTTGACAGTACAACAGGTGGAGTAACAACTGCCGGTATCTCATCCTCCCGGCGAGGAGTTTCAACAGAAATGTGGTCAGTATTGCCATTTCCGTTTGCCCGCGTCAGTAACGGCTGCACTAAGGTCTGAAGGTTCTCCTGGCCCTTGGCCATGCTCTCCATAACTTGCATGAACAAAGTCAGCTTCTCGCTGATTTCCTGCATCTCGACCTGAACTTGATCCATTATCTTCTTGCAGTTGTTTCGGGTTGAGTAGCGGTGGACTCTTTGTTCGTTAATCCTGAAAAACTTGTGAGATGCAGGAAATAAGATACAGATTCAACAAGTAACTGGCAATGCAAAATGACTATGCAAATGCAATATGTGTCTGTGCGTTAGGGAGATCAACCCCTGATTCTAGTGCCAAAGTGCCAGTGCAGTGACAATGATAGTGATAAGAAGCTTGGATTCATCCACGGAGAAAACATCTCATATATTGCTGAAAAGCCCATCAAGGCAGAAATACAATATCACTGAGTGTACAATAACAAGAAGGCATGACCTCAACCAACAATCCTGGTGATGGCCAACACGATGCAAATAAAGCATATACAACAGTGCATTAGGTAATCAAGTGCGACCATATGCCCGATACTCCTCTAACAATCTCTTAGTCTTGGGATGATCCGGCTGGGAAAGCAACCCTTCAACGAGCGAGTCTCTTTGCCTGATAACACGCTGGAGATCCCCAATGGATTCCTCCCAAACACCTTCTCCAAAGCAATCCTCTAGCTTCTGCTTCTGGGATGCAGACTCTTTCTTACGCTTGATAACTTTGTTCAACGAATTTTGAACGGCGTATCTCCACATAACCTCTTCTTCAGACTTTTTCTGGCTAGCTTTCAACTGATCTTCCAGTTCAGAGATCTACAACTTCAGTCTGTCTTCTCTTTCTTTGTTATTTTCCAGCGTAGCATTCCAGGTTTTGTTGAATGTGGAGATCTCCCGGTAGGCTATATCAAGTGCTTTCTTCTTAGACTCCAGCATGTCATGAGAGCTCTTGAAATCTATCCCCAAGCGTTCACACTTCTTTCGTTGTTCAGTCAGTTCTGCACCTAACTGGTTCACCAGCTTTGTTTGTCGCTCGAAGGAATGTACGACTTCATTCCTTTCGCTCCTGAGTTGAACTAGCTCTTATTCCAACTTCTCGTTGGCTTTCATCAAAGCTTCTTTCTCCTGCACAACCTGCTCGTACCCCTCAATAGACACAGTAGTTGGATCCTCAACCACGGGGGGAGCAGGAGGTACTACTGCGGGAAACGGCATCAGCGCCTGCTTTGCCCTATCTTGGATCCAGACCTTGTACGGAGCATAGGCTTGACAATCATTCTTGCCCAACAATGGCTTACCCTTCTTGCGGATGTTATTCCAAGCATGCTGAAGCTTGGATAGCAATTCTCCCTTCAAATCACCTGCGAAGTACAGAGATTCCTGCACTTCCTCCTCTTTTGGCGGGCTTCTCAAAGCATAACCGAATTGCCTGACCAACAATGACGGATTGTAGTTAATGCACCCTTTTCTCCCGATCAGAGGAACGTTAGGATATCCTGTACAGCTGTAGATAATCTCAGATCCCAGTAAATCCCTATCAAACCAGACAACATCTTCTGAAGAAAGCCCCATTAGACGCTCAGACCATTCCACTGTAGCTGCAGACTCAGCAAAGATACCCTTCTTGGGCAGGTGACTGTCAAACCACATATACAACAAAGGCACACAACAAGAGACATTCTTGCCCCGCCTATTCTCGTTCTTATAATGCAGAGAATGATAGAAATCTCTAATCAGTGTAGGCACAGGATTGCCTGAAGCAAATATATGGAATGCATCCAAATCAACAAAGTCGGGCATATTAGGGAACAATACAATGCCATATATACACAAAGCTAGGATAACATTAAAAACAACCCAACAGCCACTCTTGGCATACTCTTGTGCTTTCCCAACCAAGAACTTGAGAGAAAAACCAGAAACTCCATTCCATGAGGTTAACAGCAACTCTGAGGAATCTAAATGCAAAGCATGAGCCAAATCCTCCAGCTTGGGCTCAACACCCATATGAATGAAGGGTACCCTGTTCTGAATGGTTAACTCCAAGATCTCAGCATATTCCTCCATGGTCGGAGCCAGAATGAAGTCAGGGAAAGTAAAACACCTCAGCGGGGGATCATAGAACTGCATAAGTGCATATAGTCTGTTCAGCTCATACGTGGATGGTTTGTAAACCAACCTAAGCAGTTTCCCATAACTCTTCCTGAAGCTTCTCTTCACATCATCATCAGCTAAAGACATCAACCCAAGCAAAGAAGTAACATATGGAGTAGGCAACTTGTATGCCACAGTCTTCTTCAAAGTATCCATAATAGTCGCAGACAGAAATCCGGGCAATTAGAATCAGAGGGTATGAAACCCACCTGCAGCACAGACATACGTTAATGATATGCAAAATGAGTATGCAACAATGCAGTATGCAAACATGCCACAGGGATCAAGTGATATATTGCTGAAGAGGTCCATCCACAGTATCTGTCTCAACAGACCCACAATACTGCTCAAACCTGGTCTCAACAGACCTATAACAATGCTCCACTTTGATCTCAACAAACCTATAACAAAGCTCCAACCTGGTCTCAACAGACCTATGACACTGTCCTGATGAAGAACATACTGATCCAATATTAAGAAAACCGGGTAGTCGGGAGGTTAAGTTTCCTGCATGTCCGAATCCTTCTCACAGGTAGGTGTCCTCTCAACTAACACAAGGTACGGCATCCTATGCGGTTGTCGGCGTCACAGACTTTCAAGACTGATGATACGATACCCAGAAGGTGTGGCATCATCATGTCCTGAAGAGGCCTCACTTAGCCAACTTCCAATTGATCGGTCCCTAGAGTCGACAATCCAACTAACCAATAACCCCCTCAACCCAAAGGGTTGAAAAAGAAGTCAACCAGAAGAACCTCATCTGAGCGTGAATTTTGCGGGACACTAGTACATGCAAAGCATGCACGCACCCACTACTTTCCACAACTAATTCTAGGTGCACTCAAGCCCAGGTCCGGCTTATCTCTCAACAGATCACCCCCTCCCCACAACAGCAATAACAATGTAAAGCTGACAATAAAATGCAGAAAGAAAAAGCAGAAATGTAAATCCATACAAAACCCCAGACGGGAAAACAAGCGCTAGGATTGACTCACGTAGGGAACCGTTGGACTCCCCAGCAGAGTCGCCAGTTGTCGCTACTACGAAAATCGGCGCCGAATATGACAGAAGAGTCGCCACCGTGCGTTATTTATCCCACAAGAGGGAAAGGAAACGCTCAGAGTAAACCTAACGTAAAGAGGGAAAGGAATGGTCATCGCAACCAAATCCTGGATTCGGGAGTCGGTTACGCAAGGGGAAGGTATTAGCACCCCTCACGTCCGTCGTACTCGACGGGATCCACGCTTGTTTTCTATCTAAGGGCATGTTTATCTATCTACTCTAAAGGTCTGGGTTAAAAAGAAAAGAAAATGACTCAGCAAAGCATCGCACTTTATGCCTACGTATTCTCGTCTGGAACGAGAAATCAGAGTCAACGTAGTTTGCCTACCTACGAGAAAGGAGGGGAAGGTTGCTCGCTAGGATATGGCATCCTATGCCTACGTACTTTCATACGTCATGAAAGATCAGAGCAAACGTAGTTCGGGCTACGGAGGACACAAGCTTGTCTGACTGGTTTTTTATTACCTTATGAAAGGGTTTTTCTTGATTAAGAGTCCAAGCGGACAAAAATGACACTTTGATGTTTGTTTTGAATCTTTTACGAAAGAAGTGTTTTTTAGTTTGTTTGCAATCTCTGGCGCACTAGAGACTATGATTTGAGAGTGACTACATCGCGTGTCACCCAAAGGGTGCCACACTAAGCAGCCAGACTACTGGAAAGAAGCTCTCCATCAACCCTTTCTCAAATAGCTTAAGTCTCGTACCATATGACATTGATTAACCTTATTGCTGTATTTTTGAGTTGTTTTGAGATAAGAAGAGAAAGAAGCTCTAAAAAGCCTAGGGTTAAAAAGGGAATAAAAACTAACCTAATGTTGTCATGCATGGATAAGAATCCTAATGTCTGTCATAATTCCCTCCTGCACAGAGGAAATCAGAGATCCTAGGGGATAAACAGAAAAGAAAGCAAGCAAGTACAGTAAAATGCATGCAATGCAGCAATACAAGCGAGGCAAGGGAGTCCTGCTCAACCTCGAACCTAAGAAAACAACAGGAAAAGTGAATCAACATTCACTTCAAACCTTAAGGGGGCAAGATGTACAAGCCAACAAACAATACAGAAAAACCAAAATAAAACAGAGGAGGCAGCCCAAGCAGCAACACCAGACTTCTACAGCAAACAGTAGCTCTGACAGCAACCAGTTGATTAAACAACAAAGAGTTGACAACAACAACCTCCATCTTCATGAATAGCTCCAATATTCAACCTTTAATCTTCAACAAACACCAAGCTTCAACCAGCTTCAACAAGCTCAATCCCCAACCAGTAAACAAATTAAACCAGCCAACTTCAACCAATAACCAGCTTCAACAAGCTCTTGACTTCATCTTCAACAAACAGCAAAACCCTAAATTCAACAAGCTTCTGGCTTCAACAAGCACAAACTTCATTCTCAGCAAGCTTCAACAAGCACCTCCAAGGGAGAATCATTCAACAAGATCAGGTTGAAATGTTAAGAAGCTCAATGACAACCAAGGGAAGTCACTGAGAACTTAACATTATGAGAGACTGGCATCCTCAAAGTTCTACTCTTAAATCATGCCATTCATCCCTCCAAGGGAGAGATGTGGCTTCTTTATGAGGACTTTATGTCATTGGATTGAATGGAGATGAGCAATATACTCCATGTTTGAAGAAACAAGCAAAACTACTCTGATGCTCTTCCTAAAACCCTAGTTTTCCTAAGCTCCTGACAAGCACTCCACCAGATGAGAAATCTTCAACTCCAAGCTCCTTCAAGCTCTCCAAAGCATCTTCAATTGGTCTTCACCTTCATCCAAGCACAAGAGCACCACCACCCTAATCTAAGGGGAACTATTGAGTTAAACTAGTCAAATTAGTTCATCAGAAACACTTAGAAGTTAGTCCTAAGACTAAATCTAATTAAAATACCAAAAATGGTTGTAAAATCCTAAAAAAATTACTAAGGGTTTCTAAACCCCTTAGAAATATCTCCTACAAAAACCAGGGGGTTAACCATTCATTTGGACCTAAAACTATGCCCTAAACCTAAGGGTATCATCCTAAAACCCTAAATCTAAACCACTTAAAGTTCAATGTTCAAACTAGCCTAAAATTCTCTCACAAAAATATGATAAAATTACTATAGGTACATGCATATCTAAGCTATCTAGACCAAAAAGAATCAACTCAAAATCATACACCAATCATCCACAATGAAATCAACAAAATCATGTATCAACCATGTTGAAAATAAAACCAATTAAAGTACCAAAAATGCAAATAAATTCCAAAATGCATGAATTTGTTATTTTTCAATCCTATTAAAATCTAGACCATTTCAAGAGTCAGGGAAAAAAATCTAGATTAAAAATGTTAATTTTCCTATTTATGGTGAATTATTTCCTAAACTATATGAAAATATAAAAATAAAAGAAAAACAATGAAAAATAATAAAAGCGCGTGCCATATAGCCATAAAATTCAGTTAAAATCCAAACCTGGGCCCAAGAGGGGGTGTTGGTAGCAAGCGAGTACTAAGCCCAAACCAAACTAAAAAACAATCAGAAAAATGAAATGGAAAATGGAAAAAACGTGTGTCAAATAGCAACTAATTCACGTTATAAATCCAACTTGGGCCTGAATGGAGGTGTGAAAAGCAAGCAAGTCACTAAGCCCACCCAAACTCAATTAATGAAACGCGGAGTTTTGAGGGAAACTCAAACTCTCTTCAGAATTCGTCATGCAAACGTGGCCATTGGATTTGGTTTGAGTCAAAGGTCAAAGCATCGTCTGAGGGCCCTCCGTCATCTTCTCCAAAACATTCAAACTTGGGAGGGAAAACTCAGACGGTGGCCTGAGCTTTGCGCCACCGTCTTCTCCGGCGTGGCACATCTAAAAATGCATCAATCAGGCCAACTGAATACCCTATCTCACTTGAAATTCTATCCTGATGACGAATACAACCTCCAAATTTATTGATTCTCACTCCAACTCTAAATACGATCCCAATTTCAAAAAAATCACAAATCTTGAATCACCTCAAAACGTAAAATTAATGAGCCTAAACTCATCTACATGCTTCCCTGATCAATTCTCACCATCCAAACGCCATTAAAACCTAAAGAACTAGGAAATATGAGCTTCAACAGAAAATGGCATCACACTCAAAATGTCACGAATTACTCAATTCTTGGACTGAAATCCATCTAGGCATCATCACTAACCTAATCACATATCAAATGCTAATCAATTTCTCCTAATTTAAGCTAAAAAATGAAAGTTACAAACCTGGAAAAACTGGATGAACAGAAGGTGCAAATGCTCGATTCAACCTCCAATCTTTTGTAGAATCACTCAAGAACCACTTCTAAAGCTTCTCCAATGATCAATTTGTCTTGAAATTCCTTCCATCTCCAAACCCGATTCTGAGATGCAATGAAGAAAATTCAGTTGCTCTTTCTTGTTTCTGGCTCAATCCTTCCCAAAAAAACTATTTGAATCAGTTGCATACAATATATAGAGTGTGATGGAAACCTCTAGAACTTTCTGTAACAACCACAATGAGATTTTGAATTTCTCATATCCCTTGAAAATCTCATATGTGGAAATCATGCCTTGCTCTGTTCTAGATCTCAGACTCACTTGAATTTCTCTTCTACTGACATTTTGAATTGAATGGGGATGGCATCTTCCTTGCTTTTGATCCTATGGCCATGTATTGATGTGTTACTTCCATCTTAAGGTACAAAAGGGAACCATGTGTTATTGGCCTCAAATCCAAAATGTGGTATTATCATCATCTCCAAAATATGTTTTCTGATCAATTTGGTATATAACATTGCTTGGTCTGGCCATAAATCAAGAATTCCACAATTTTGGCCTTTTAATCACATTAATTTCTTCATTTCAAAGCCATTTCAAACCAACTTATCCTATGAACCAATTCAAAGCCTCCTTGATGCATGGTCAAGGTTAAAACCCTATTTTGAGCAACTTTCTATTTGAACAATTTTCCATTTGAAGCTTGCAAGTTGGAGATTTTGGCCCATGCTTGAAAATGACCTATAATCACCAATACCCAAAATACCCTTGGCTTGCAAAGATCATAAATTGAGTTCTACAAATCCTATTGAGGACTTCTAGTACTCTATGGAAAGCTAAGATCAAAATCTACAACTCTTATGTTCACCAAGAATCCATTTGAAAGCTCCTTGAAGGGAAAAAGTTGCTTGGAAGTCAAGTGACTTTCACAGATAAATTTCAGCGTCCTCTGATGACCTGTAACTCGCAAGGACCATAAATTGAGTTCAATAAATCCCCTTGAGGACTTATAGTACTAAAATTAAAGGTATTGAGAAGCTCTACAAATTTCATGTTGGCCAAAGATCCATTTGAACCTTGTATTTTGACTTATGTGGCTTTGAAGTTAGGCACTAAATAGGGGATTTTACACTGAAACCCTAATTTAGCAACTTCCCACATTCTTGATCTTTCATTGCTTAACCTTGGCACAACACCTCAACTGTATCAACATACCAATCCATGAACCCCATGACCTCAAGGTAGGCTTTGATACTCTCCAATTGCATATTTGAATTAGGGTTGACCCAGATGAAACCCTAGTTGACTGCACCTCAACTATGGCTCTTGTACTTGAATCAATGACTTGTCTTAGCTTCAACAGGGCCCTCTAGGCATCCCATGAGATCTATACACACCTCAAATCCACATTCCATGTTTCACATTCCACTGATGATTCTCAATATTCCTCAAGGTAGGAGAAAAATCCACATTCCATGTTTCACATTCCACTGATGATTCAACCTTGATCCCTTGTTGGATGCATTCTATGCTATGATATGCCAATGATTGAACTATGTACATGATGTAACTATGCAAATTAAATGCAATGAAACACAAATCAGGCAAGAAAAGGTTGAGCAAATTTTGGGGTGCAACACTGCCCAAGCTCCTTTCTCCCATCTACACTTTGATCATGATCTTTGCTTGTGCATTGTTGTTTATCCTTTTGGTTTAATTGATTGATGTATGAATGGTTGTAGGAGTTGTAACTTCTTCCATTTCATCTCACTTTTTCTTTGAATTGATTAAGTCATTTTGCTTCATCTTTTGTTTGTGTTGCATCATTTGAGTATTGCATATCATGTTTATCTTATTCCTTGACTTGTTTAAGTCAACTTCATCTCTTTCTTGCATTTCATTTGTGATTGATTTATCTTGTGTTTTCTTGGTTTTTTGCCATGATCCCTTAGGATTCCTAGTCCCTACGTTTAGGATGGGAGTAGGAGAGACATTAAGTGTTCAATCCAAGCATGCTAACATTAAGATATTTTTTCCCTCTTAATCTCAATCTTAGGAGCATATTGTATGATAACATTAGGGTTGGTTAGTTTCCCCTTAGAGTTTGTGTCTTCTCTTCTCATCTCTTAACATCTTAAGACACCTAATAAAGGATAATAAGTGTTGTACGCTACGAGCCTTAAGTACTTGGGGAGTGATAGTTGAGGGGCTTCCTCTCAACTGTCTAGAGTGTTTAGCGTATGCCCTTTGGGTGATATGCGACGCATGAGCTCTCAAGTCATAGTCTTTAGTGCAACATGAGTTACAAACTTAACTCAATTCACTTCTTCATGAAAAACACAAAACAAAGTATTAAACCTTTTTATCCTTCGGGATTGTTTGGAAAATAATTTTCATAAAGGGTGTGTTAACTCTTGGTTCTACCGCAAACAGGTAATGCCTAAGTCTCCAATGGTCGAGCAGCAATACACCTAACTGCTAGAACGAAGGTTTAACCCTACTCAGTTAAAACACTTGAACCAACCTATGGTCGTGTTAGCCCGAACTACGTTTACTACGTTTTCCAAACTACGTTGACTCTGACTTTCCCATTGCACGAGGGAGTACGTAGGCATAGGGAGGCAATGCCCTATCGAGTCTCTTTTCTTTTCTTTTGTCCCTGTGATCCAGCCTTATAGATTAACACCCTTTTTAGATAGACAACAAACGTGGATCCCGTTGAGTACAACGGACGTGAGGGGTGCTCATACCTTCCCCTTGCGTAACCGACTCCCGAACCCAAGATTTGGTTGCGATGACCTGTCTTTTCCCTTTTTCGTAAGTTTTCTCTGATCGTTTCCTTTCCCTCTCTGGGATAAATAACAAACGGTGGCGACTCTTCTGTCCTTGTCGGCCCCTGTTCGCAGTGATGCGGCACCTGGCGACTCTGCTGGGGACATTTCCCATCCCTATGCGAGTCAATCCTAGCGCTTGTTTATTTTACCTTTGGGTGTGTATATATGTGTTGTATTTATACTTTATTGCATTTTATTTTCAGCATTTATATTATTGTATTGTTGTGTTGTTGGGTGGGAATGTTCCACAATGTGATAAGCCAAAACCCAAGCTTGAGAATAACCATAGCATTAGAAGTGGAAAGTAGTGATGAACCTGTATGTTTGGCATGCACTAGTTCTCACGAAATTCGTGCTCAGACGAGATTCTCTTTGATGAATACCTTTCCAGTCTGTTTCGAACAGTCGAGAGGATGTTGGATTTGAGAATTGTCGACTCTGGGGACCGATCATTTGGAAGTCAGCTAAGTGAGGCCGCTTCGTTAGACTATGATGCCAAACCAAAAATGGTGAACGTATCATCGTTTCTCGAAAGTCTGTGACGCTGATGACCGCATAGGATGCTAGACCTTATCAGAGATAGGTTCATACCTGTGAGTGGGGAGGGTTATGCAGGAAACTTTGACCTTCAACCTACCTGGTTTTCTCGTCATTGTGAACTTTTGATCCTTAATACAGTAGGTTCTTATGTCAGTGATGTGTTCTAGCCAAAGCGAAGCGCTGATTCATCTCAGTCAACAACACAACAATCTTGATCCCCTATTGCATTTGCATATTCATTTGCATATTAACATTAACATGTATTTATGTTTCAGGTGCATATTCTTCTCTTAATTCTAGTAAACTAATCCCCTGCTGACACGAAGACTTGTTTGAAGAAGACAGTTGAGGTATAGGGTCTCTACTCAGTTTGGTTTCTGCTGTTGATCACAGTGTGATGGAAGATTTCAAGAAAGAGTATGGGAAGCTTCTGGGTTGTGTCTGTAAAGCTTCAATGTTTGAGTTAGAAGGTCTTCACACCTTGCTTCAGTTCTATGACCCTCAGCTGAGATGTTTCACTTTCCCGGGTTATGTATTGATGCCTACACTGGAGGAGTTTGCCATGTTGTTAGGAGTTCTTATTCTGGATCAGATGCCTTTTTATCATTCTAAAGCAGAGCCTAACTTAACTATGCTTGCAAATTCACTTCATCTGGATGCTTCTAAGTTGGAAGGGAATATGGTTAGGAGGAATGGAATGCTTGGTTTCCCATTGCCTTTCTTTGTTAGTAGAGCTCAACATTTTGCAAAAGAGGGTTGTTGGGTTGTTTTCAATGCTATTTTGGCGCTCTGCATATACGGTATAATATTGTTCCCAAATGTTCCAGACTTTATGGACTTGGATGCTTTCCATATTTTTGTCTCGAAGAATCCTGTGCCGACACTCTTAGGAGATGTGTATCACTCTGTGCACTACAAGAATGAGAATAGGAAGGGAAAGAATGTCTCCTACTGTGTACCTCTCCTGTATAGATGGTTTATGAGTCATCTTCCTAAGTCTGGTCCATTTGTAGACATCTCAGAAACCGCTGATTGGTCAGAGAGGCTTATGGGGTTAACTTCTGAGGACATTGTATGGTTTAACCAAGACTTCTTAGGTATGGAGATAATCTCTAGCAGTGGTAATTTGCTTAACGTCCCTTTGATTGGAAGAAATGGTGGTATTAACTACAATCCAGCTCTTGCAGTGAGGCAATTTGGGTATGCTCTAAGGGAACCTCTGAAGGAAGAAGAAATACTGGAATCTCTGTATTTCATCGACTTGATTGGTAGTGAGACCCTAATCAGATTGGAGAAGGCTTGGAGTAAAATTCATCGTAGGGGGGAATCTTCTTTGGGAAAGAGAAATAGCAGAGCCTATGAGCCTTATGTGTAATGGATTCAGGAAAGAGTTGAGAGACTGTTGTTACCATTTCCAGCTCGAGAACCTTTGTATCCCTCGATGATTGAAGAACCAACAACAGTTGATATTCAGAGATACAATCAATTGTGGGTCGAAAAGGAGGAATTACGCAAGGTAAACGAGGGGTTGGAAAAGGAAATTATGCAGCTCAGAAGTTAAAAGAATCAAGCTACCTACTCATCCAAGAAGCAGACAGAGTTGGTAAACAAGATGGGTAGAGAACTAACAGAGGAGATTCGCGCTCGAGATTGAGTGGGTCGTGACTTGAAGAGTGCTAGTGATATCCTCAAAGACAAGAAGAAGGAGCTAGAAAGAGCACATCTAAAGATATCTAAATTCAATGCTCAATGGAACGCTATTCTGACTAACAACAAAGAACGACAAGATGGACTGCGGCAACAAATTGTCAGGTTGAAAGCTCAACACCAGGTGAAAGATGAGAAATATATAGTTGAATCCTCACGCCGATACAAAAGTGACCGCAAGTTGAATGAAGCTCTTGCAACATTGGAAGAGTACAAGTTAAGAGTAGATCTGAAGACGCCTAAGCTTGAAGAAGCATTCGGAGAAGGCACCTGGGAAGATTATGGTCAAGGCTTGCAGGCTACCATTAGTCAGAAGGAGTTGCTCATCCAAGGATTGATTTCTAAGCCAGACCATCCTGATACAAAGGAGTTATTGGAGGAGTTCTAGACTCGCTGTCATACTTGATGTATTTTCTCCTTTAGTATTTGTTGTTATGTTGTATCTCGACCATCACCAGGATTGTTGGATGGGGTCGTGTTTGATTCTGTTGTATTTCCTCGGTGACATGATGTGTATTGACTCAAGTCCTCAATTTATTTATGAGAAGATTGCGTGACTTCATCTGTTAGCTCTCCATTGTCCCGTGAAACTAGAAACAAGGGGAAAATTTCCCAAAAGCATACTTGCATGTCTGCATATTGCATCATTTCTCCATTGTTCAGCCTTGTTTCAGGATTGAAAATCAAGCGATTCATCGCTACTCTACCAGGGGAAATCAACGCAAAGCTATGGACCAAATCCAACTCGAGCTGCAGGAGTTTCGTGACCATATGGCCCGGTTTATGGATATGATGCAAGGGGTCGCCAATGGCCAGGAACAGCTGAGAACACTGGTGCAACCTCTGATTGCAAGGGTTGACGGGAGTGGGGTTCTTCATGGAGGAAATGCTGTCGTTCCTCCTCAGAATGATGGGGGTACTCCATATGCTATTCCAACGGTTGTTGTCCCTCCGAGCAGAGGAAATCAGACTGTAGTTCATATTCCAGGAGCGGCATGTGCTGTACATGGGAATACTGGCCCTCAGTGGGATGAGGATGACCAAGATGATGTTTTCTCTATGAGAGAGCTTGGTGCTGGTCTGTAATCTGACGCAGACAGAAGGTTTAAGCTGATAGAGGAAAAGATGAAGAATTTTGAAAATCATCACTCGCTGGGTCTAGATATGTTAAATCTGGGGCTGATCCCAGACCTTAAGATTCCTCTGAAGCTTAAGATTCCAGACTTCGATAAGTATAAGGGGACGACCTGTCCTAGGGTGCACCTCCGTTCTTATTATCGAAAGATGTCTACATACTCTGATAATGAGAAGCTGCTCATGCATTTCTTCCAGGATAGCCTTTCTGGTCTGTCCCTAGAATGGTATATGGGTTTAGAGTCGGTTAACATTAAAAGTTGGAGAGATTTGGTAGAAGATATTGTCAGGCATTATCTGTATAACAGTGATTTGGCGCCTAATCGCGTACAGTTGCAGAACTTGTCACAGAGGAGTAGGGAAGGATTCAAGGAATACACCCAGAGATGGCGCGAGCTGGTAACAAGAGTTCAACCTCCTATTGTGGAGAGAGAACTTATAGACATGTTTGTTGCTACATTGCTGGGAGTGTATTATGAGAAATTGATAGGCAATATATCGGGTAGTTTTTCAGACTTGATCATTACAGGTGAGCGGGTTGAAAATGGAATCAAATTGGGGAAGATACAGGCCAGAGAAGGATCCTCAGCTGGAGGAGGTAGGAAAAGTTTTGGTAAGAAAAGAGAGGGGGAAACAATGCGGTATCAGGTTTCAGAAATCGGAATAAGAACAGAAATCAGAAATATCGTCAGCAGCAACCTCAAGTTGCAAGCATTTCAATTCCAGTTGTACCACCACAACAGCAACAGCAACATCGTCCATAACAACAACAACAAAATTATGCTCCGTGACGATTCCTAGACCGTGGGAGAGTAGTGAACAGACACTTTGATGCATCGCCGATGCCTTACTCGCAGTTACTTCAATATTTGATGCAGTTGCAATTGATCCAAAAAAGGACGCTAGCTCCTTTAACTGGCACACCACCCCCAGGGTATGATGCAAATGCCAGGTGTGACTTTCATTCCGGTGCTCCCGGCCATAACATTGATAATTGTAAAGCCTTCAAGCATAAGGTGCAAGACCTTATCGATAGTAAAGCTATCAATTTTTCACATCACGCGCCTAACGCTGTGCAAAATCCTATGAGTTGAGGAAGAAGGTTTGAATCTGGTGACCGATGTTGAAGAGTTGAAGACTCCTCTGAGTTTTGTGAATGATAGGCTGTTGAGCGGAAGGGTATTTCCCGGTTGTGAGAGAGACTGTGCAAGCTGTTTGGCTCATCCTGAGGGATGTAAAAATTTGAAGAATCGTGTACAAAGGTTAATTGATGAGGGCATTCTACAGTTCGATAGAGTTTTGGAAGAGAAAAGTGAAAAGGTAATTGATGGAGAGAGGGATGAAGTGCCCCAATTTCTTTTCCTTATAGAACGATCAATATTTCTGTGCCACCAAGGCCACCCATTATTATAATCACTAAGGCGGGGCCAGTACCCTACGAAAGCACTAAGGCGATCCCATGGAACTATGGGGTTGAGGTCTATTGCAATGATCAGAAGCAAGAGCTAAAGAATACGCTGTTTGATTCTGTTGATAATATGGTAGGGACCAGTGGAGTAACCTGAAGTGGGAGGCTGTTTTCACCTCCGGAAGCGAATGTCGAAAGGTCGAATAAGGTAAAAGGGAAGGTTGTGGTCGAAGAAAGTTCTCAGCGTATTGAGAAAGAAACTTTGTTGAAAGACGCAGAGGAATTTATGCATCTAATCAGGAAAAGTGATTATAAAATTGTAGACCATTTGCAACAAACTCCGTCGAAGATTTCAATCTTATCATTACTACTGTGCTCTAAGGCACATCGGAATTCCCTCTTGAGGATTCTGAACACTGCGTGCGTACCGCAGGAAATCTCAGTGAACCAACTGGAAAGAGTGATGGCACACGTGAACGCCGGAAATGGGCTAGGATTTACTGACCTTGATTTGACGTCTAAAGGAAGAGACCATAATCACGCCCTGCATATTTCCATTGAATGCAGAGGGGCTGTACTGTCGCATGTGCTGGTGGACACTGGGTCTTCACTTAATGTGTTGCCCAAGAAAGCTTTGATGAAGCTAGACACCCAGGGAGTATTGTGCACCCCAAGTGTTTTGGTTGTACAAGCATTTGATGGGACAAGAAGGTCCATTTTCGGAGAAGTGACTCTTCCAATCCAGGTTGGACCAGAGGTTTTCAATGCTGTGTTTTACATTATGGATATTCAGCCGGCGTATAGCTGCTTGTTGGGACAACCTTGGATTCATTCGGCCGGAGCTGTAACGTCAACCCTACATCAAAAGCTGAAGTATATGGTGGATGGTAATATTGTCACCGTTTGCGGGGAAGAGGATATTATGATAAGCCATCTATCCTCATTTAAGTATGTGGAGGTAGACGGGGAGATTCATGATACGTTGTGCCAAGCTTTTGAAATCGTCCAGATTAAAGAGAAGACGCCAGTTGTGAGCAGAGTGTCTGAGGTTTCTATGTCGTCTTTCAAGGAAGCGCAAGCAGTGGTGAAGTCTGGGTCATCTCAGGGTTGGGGGCAAGTTCCGAGCATCCCTAATAAGCAGGACAAATTTGGACTGAGGTACAACCCATCTTCTTCTTCACAAAGCGCTTCGCGCTACAGGGGACCTGTCCGATTCACAAGTGGTGGGGTGATTTTTGATCGAATCAACGCCGTGTCTAACGAAGAAGGTGATAGTGACTGCAACATAGATGCATGGATTCAGCCATGTATTCATGGTCAGAGCTTGAACAACTGGACCATCAAGGAAGTTATCCAAGTGACTTGTGAAGAGTTATTTTCCTGTTTTCTTGATTATGTGTAGCCCTATGTTCTACCTGGAGCATAGTGGTCCGTGTCTAAAGGGCCTTATCTTTTATGTCTGAACATTTGTTTTATCATTAAACAGAGGGCGTTTTTCTCGCATTCAAATATTGTGATCTTTGTTCTTCTTGTTTTATTTTAACAATAAAATGGAAATGTGGTTTGTGCTTGTATGCATATCATTTTAAGCATTAAATCATCATCATTGCTGGTTTCACATTGCAGATGCCACCGATTCAGACTCGTCTATGACTCGGTATGACTTTGATAATCCAATCTTTCAAGCTGAAGAAGAGATTGAGGAAGACGAAGACCTGCCTGAAGAGCTCACCAGGCTATTGAAACAAGAAGAAAAGGTTATTCTGCCTCATCAGGAGGAAATCGAAGTCGTCAACTTGGGCACAGAAGAAGATAGAAAGGAAGTCAGGATAAGGGTTGCGTTGCAAGATAATTTCAAGCAAAGAATAGTAGAAATGCTTCGAGAGTATAAAGATGTCTTTGCTTGGTCCAATGAAGATATGCTCGGACTTGATATGGATATTGTGGTTCATCGCTTGCCTATTCGAGAAGAGTGCCCACCTGTGAAACAGAAACTAAGAAGAACTAGATCGGACATGGCAGTTAAGATCAAAGAAGAGGTGTAGAAGCAGTTGGACACCAGATTTCTTGTCGTGATGAATTACCCTCCGTGGGTTGCTAACATTGTACATGTACCAAACAAAGATGGTAAGGTACGAATGTGTGTAGATTACCGTGATCTAAACAGAGCGAGCCCGAAAGATGATTTCCCGCTCTCCCACATTGACGTACTTGTTGATAATACCGCACATATTCAGTGTTTTCCTTCATGGACGGTTTTTCTGGATATAATCAGATCAAGATGGCCCTGGAAGACATGGAGAAAACAACTTTTATCACGCTGTGGGGGACCTTTTGCTATAAGGTAATGCCCTTTGGATTGAAGAATGCAGAGGCAACCTATCAGCGGGCAATGGTGACTTTGTTTCATGATATGATTCATCATGAGATTAAGGTCTATGTTGATGACATGATCGCAAAGTCACAAATGGAGGAAGAGCATCCGGTGAATCTTTTGAAGTTGTTCGAGAGGATAAGGAAATTCAGGTTGAGGTTGAATCCGAACAAGTGCACTTTTGGTGTACGGTCAGGAAAGTTACTGGGGTACATAGTCAGTGAAAATGGAATCGAGGTCGATCATGCAAAAATAAAAGCTATACAGGAAATGCCAGCACCGAAGACAGAGAAAGAGGTTCGTGGTTTCTTGGGTAGATTGAATTACATTTCAAGGTTCATATCTCACCTCACAGCCACTTGTGAAACAATGTTCAAGTTGCTAAAGAAAGATCAAGCGATGGTCTAGAATGAAAATTGCCAAAGGGCATTCGAAAAGATAAAGAAGTATTTGCAGGAGCCTCCGATACTAATGCCTCCAGTGGCTGGAAGACCATTAATAATGTATTTAACGGTTCTTGAGAATTCCATGGGCTATGTTCTCGGTCAACACGACGAGACAGGAAGAGAAGAGCATGCTATTTATTACTTGAGTAAAAAGTTCACAGATTGTGAGTCCAGGTACTCAATGTTGGAAAAGACGTGTTGTGCACTCGCTTGGGCTGCCAAACGCTTAAGGCAATACATGTTAAACCACACTACCATGCTAATTTCGAAGATGGATCCGATTAAGTACGTGTTTGAAAAGCAAGCACTTTCGGGAATGATTTCTAGGTGGCAGATAGTTTTGATAGAATACGATATTCAATATGTCTCCCAAAAGGTTATCAAGGGGAGTGTTCTATCAAAATATCTCGCAGAGCAACCGATCGACGATTATCAGCCGATGAAGTTTTAATTTCCTAATGAGGATATCATGTTCTTAAAGATGAAGAATTGTGATGAGCCGTTACCTGATGAAGGTCCTGAGCTGGGTTCCCAATGGCAAATGATTTTTGATGGTGCCGTTAACTCTTATGGCAGCGGAATTGGGGAAATCATTACAATTCCCCATGGTTCTCATATCCCATTCACTGCCAGGTTAACTTTTCCTTGCACCAATAACGAAGCTGAATAAGAAGCATGTATCATGGGTATTGAAGAAGTGATTGATTTGAGAATCAAAAACCTTGATATTTACGGTGATTCAACTTTGGTGGTTAATCAGATCAAAGGAGAGTGGGAGACTCGTCATCCTAATTTGATTCCATATATGAACTATGCAAGGAGGTTGTTACCTTTCTTTGACAGGGTAGAGTTTCACCATGTGCCAAGAGCGGAGAATCAGATGGCAGATTCCTTGGCTATGTTATGCTCAATGTATAAGGTGAAGTATTAGAACGATGCTTCGAGAATTGCCATCTCGCGCCTGGATAGGCCGACATTCATATTTGCAATAGAGGAAGCTTCAGATGGGAAGCCATGGTATTATGATATCTAGAATTTTCTCAAGAACCAAGAATATCCGCCTGGGGCATCGGTCCGGGATAAGAAGACCTTGAGGAGGTTGTCTGGAAATTTCTATCTGAACCAAGATGGTGTACTCTACCGAAGAAATTTTGACTTAGTTCTGTTGAGATGCGTAAACGAAAAAGAAGAAGGTTTGCTTATGGAAGAGGTCCACAAAGGTGCTTTTGGTACACATCAGGAGCGCATGCCATGTCTCGAAAGCTGTTGAGGGCAGGTTATTATTGGTTGACTATGGAGTTTGATTGCTTCAAGTATGCGAAGAAATGCCATAAATGTCAGATTTATGCCGATAAGGTTCATGTGCCGCCAATTCCTTTGAATGTCATGGCGTCCCTTTGGCCCTTGGAAATATTGAGCCGACCGCATCCAATGGACACCGCTTAATCTTAGTGGCAATTGATTATTTCACTAAGTGGGTTGAAGCAACTTCCTATGCCAATGTCACCAAACAAGTCGTAGCCCGGTTTATCAAGAAGGACATCATCTGTCATTACGGAGTGCTTGAGAGAATTATTACTGATAATGGTTCAAATTTGAATAACAAGATGATGAAGGAACTGTGCCAAAGTTTCAAGATTGAGCATCACAATTCTTCTCCCTATCGTCCGAAGATGAATGGCGCTTTTGAAGCGGCCAATAAGAATATAAAGAAGATTATGCAAAAGATGGTTGTGACCTACAAAGATTGGCACGAGATGTTGCCTTTTGCATTGCACGGATATCGTACTTCGGTACGTACTTCAACTGGGGCAACTCCTTTCTCGCTAGTGTATGGTATGGAAGTTGTCCTGCCATTGGAAGTCGAGATTCCTTCTTTGAGAGTTCTGGTTGACGTCAAGCTTGATGAGGCAGAATGGGTGAGGAACAATTTCAATCATCTCAGCATGATGGACGAGAAAATATTAGCGTCCATTACATATGGTCGTTTGTATCAAAGCAGGATGAAGAAAGCTTTTGATAAGAAAGTGCGTCCTCGAAGCTTTCAGGCAGTGATCTAGTGTTGAAGCGGATTCTCCCTCCATAGACAGATCACAGGGGCAAATGGACTCCCAACTACGAAGGTCCATATGTTGTAAAGAAAGTCTTCTCAGGAGGAGCCTTAATACTCTCAACCATGGATGGTGAAGATTTCACATCCCCTGTGAATGCAGACGCAGTTAAAAAATACTTTGCTTAAAGAGACCCGCTGGAAAGAAAAAAGAATATCCAGGCAAAAATGGGGCATCCTGGAGAACCATAAAAAGAATGGGTTCGGGCAAAAGTTAGGGATAAAAATAAAAGAAATAAACCCGCAAAGTTGAAAACCTGAAAAGGAGACTTTGGCAAAAATGGGTATCCCGATGAATCGAAAACCCACGAGGGCGATTCAGGAAAAAGTTAAGGATTTGAGAAGCAAATGACTACGGTCTGCGTGTTGATCTTCAGAGCATAGTGGATTATGGGAGGACCCGAGGGCCATCCGTTCAAATCAGTCTCTTTAGAGGACAAAGCATTGGAAAAGCGTCGAAGTCATGCAACTCATAGATGAATCGACACATGGTGGTTGTCTGTACCATATTGCCGACATTTTGTATATCTTTGTGCATTTCTGTAATTTTTGTGCAGCTTTCTCTTTTCAGAAGTTGCATCTGTTGTAAAATTTCCCTATTTACAGGCCACTTATCAAAGAAGTATATACTATTCAGTAATTGTTGTTCTTACTTTAGCTTTTACTGTTTTGTTTGCAAAAAAAATGCCTGATGTTTTTGATAAAATTTTGCATACATAAACTTGTGGGCTTCGCTGATAATCATTAAAACTTTGATATGCTTGAACGACATCACAGAGGATGACCGAGATAGTTTCCGTTGTGCAAGATATTTTTTTTATTTGATCATTTACAGGTTGAGCGTGTACACTTATCCCCAGCAGATCGAATGTATGTGCTTATCCCTCAGTAGGTCGAGATTGAAGTTCTCTTCACTCGACAAATCTAGGATTATCCCTAGCAGTGGAGCGGATTCAGAGTTCTAGTTCCCCATAGAGTCCAAGTCTTTGACTCCTTTCCCCTCAGAGTCTAGGTCATTGACTCATTCCCCAAGCAGAGGTCGATGTTGATTCCCTCATTGAGTAATCCCTAGCGGAGTTACTGGAGTGGGTTGTTTCTCATCCTCAGCAGAGAGATTTTGGGACGGATTCCCAGTAGATCTAATTCGTTTATCCCTAGCAGCTTGGATTTAATCTCTAACAGGTTGAAATCTACGGCAAAGTAGAGGTATTCCCCAGCAGTTTGCTTCGTACCCTAGAAGATTTTCAGTGTTCTAGGAGGCCATCCAGGGCTGATTTCCCCAGTAGAGTTGAGATGATCTCAGCAATTGGCTTCCTTTTCCCAACCGAGTCTTTTGTTCCCCAGAAGAGTTGTATTCTGGTAGACCATTCAAGGCGCTTTGCTCAACGGAATTTGAGTTGATCCCCGACGGAGTGGATTTTTGTTCTCGTCAGAGCAGTATTACCCAGGAAAGTACGTTTTCCAGGAGGCCATTCAGAGTTTGTTTTCTCAGCATAAGTCCAATCGTATTTGGCATGTCCTATCTTTCCCCGGCAGGGTTGCTTTCGTCTCTTCAACATTTATTTTTATTGAGGTGGTTCTTTTGTATTTGCATTGTGCATAGCATCCTTCTAATCGCGTAGCATTTCCATTTCGTATGGAGCATTACGCCATATTCAAACACATGCATTTAAAACATAAGCCAGACTATTACCTCGTGTTTTTAGGTGTGTCTCCGACAGACAATGATGGTTTATTTAGCCTATGTGGTATCCAGACCTCAGAAAGTACTGGTGTTTTTTCTTGAGCCTGTGTGGTATCCAGACCTCCAGCTAGATCATTGACATATATGTTTATCTTATTGTTCCTCCCCAGCGGATTTCTTCTTTAAGATTGTGAATCGACAGATTCTGTTCTCAATTTTGTGTTGAGCCGGCCTTTGGGTTTGATGCTCGCTTTTGTTTAGCGAATGCCTGCTAGTTAGCAGATGTTCTCAACTTCGTGTTGAGCCGGCCTTCGGGTTCGATGCTCGCTTTTATTTAGCGAATGCCTGCTGGTTAACAGATGTTCTCAACTTCGTGTTGAGCCAACCTTCGGGTTCGATGCTCGCTTTTATTTAGAGAATGCCTGCTGGTTAGCAGATGCTCTCAACTTCGTGTTGAGCCGACCTTCGGGTTCGATGCTAGCTTTTATTTAGCGAATGCCTGCTAGTTAGCAGATGTTCTCAGCTTCGAGTTGAGTCGGCCTTCGGGTTCGATGCCTGGTTTGTTTAACAGATGCCTGATGTTGAAATCAGATGATCTTTCCGACTTAGTGTCATTCCATACGTGTTAGCAGATGTTCTTCCGACTGCGTGTCGATGTTTCCTAATTGGTAATCACTCAGCTTATTGTCGTTGCGGTTATCAGATACAGTTATCTAGGGTTATTTTATTCCAGTAAACAAGTTTACAGTTCTATTTTCGCACTTGGCAAATTTCCGGTTTCTTTGGTATTCAACTATCTTTTATCTTTGATTGTGTGAAAGCCGTTCACTTTTCACCCATTCAGGTCCAAGTCGTTTGAATAGGGGAAGCTGTTGTACCCCAAAATTTGACCAACCTTTTCTTGGCTTATGTTTCATTTCATTTTAGAATTTTTCATTTGTATAGAATTGTTCTTAACAGGGGATCAAGAGTGATATTCCATTTAAGAGAAGAGTCTCATTGGTTTCAAGCTCAAGCAAGGGTGATTATTGATATCATAAGTGTGTGCAATCATCATAAGGTTGTCAAAGCTCCTTAGAAGGAAGGATTGATGTGTGTTGGTTGTCTCCTATCTTGGGGATCAACAGAGGATCATCAGGGGTTCATGAGATCATTGTTTTGGATAGCATATGATTAAGAAGCTCATTGAGTACATGGGAAGTCATTGTGGAGCTTATCTGAGCATTCATTTCACCTGCAAAGAGGCATGGTCAAAGGAAATGGAATTAGTGTGTCATCTGGTCAACTCAAGGTCAACTGTGAACTTGAGAGGCTTCCAAACTAGTATTCAAGTTACACAAGCCATGGGATGTCACCTTAAAGCATATAAGATGTCATGACAAGATCAAATCAAGAGGAATCAAGAGTGGAAGAAGTTACTAAATTAGGGTTTCAGATGATTCCAATGTAAAATCCCCTTCTTTAGTGCCTAACTTCAAGGACATTTTTACCTATGATACAAGCTCAATCTCATTTCCATGAAAACAAGAGACTTATAGGGCATGTTCTTAGCTTTCTTTTGAGTATAAGAACGCATTCATTGAGTTTGTACATCTCAAGTTATGATGCCAACAAGTTAGGGGTCTTAGATGAACTTATTTTTGGTCAACTAAAAGTCAACTCACTTCTAAGGAACTTTAGACCTAAAATCAAGTTTCTCCTCAAATTCAAGTGAGCATGAAAGTTGTTCCTCATGGTCTTAGCTTTCCAAAAATTTCTATAAGTCCTTGATATCATTTGTACATATCAAGTTATGGTCATGGCAAGGCATGGGTATCTTGGGAAAGTTTCATTTTAGGTCATTTGATTCATAGGTCATTTTCATGAACTTATGTACCTCAAATGCACTTCCAACCAACATGAAATTTTTTCCTAAAGGTCTCATTTACATCATTGAGCTCAAGATACATTTGAATCATGGATTTATATGGCCATGTGGGAATAGTTTCAAGTGAAATTTGGACTTTTAAGCATGATATGAGATTGGTTCACTATAGGTCATGTTTGTCACTTATTTTGAATCATTTCACACCACAATAAGAGCATGAGAAGTTTGCCACGATTTGGATTGGCACAAAATGCATGGAAATGTGCCATTTCCAAATTTCTTCATCAAGGAGTTTTCATTCCAAACTTGCAATGTGGGTTAAATTAAATGCCAAACTCAATCCCAATCAAAAATACACCTCACATGCTGCAGATTAATGATCTTATAAGGTGTGAAGCAAGTCAAAACGTGTGTGCATAAGTGAAGTTTCTTTTTTGGGCAATTTTTCAAATCTCACAAATGGGGCATCATGGTCCTGCATGACATGGCTAAATCCATCATATATAAACTAAAAGCTTTCCCTAGAAGCTCAGAACGTGCAATTATGGTTGGAGGGAGCATAGAGAGCTTGGAATTTCTTCAACATTTTTCAAATTTGAATCTGAGTTTTCTCTGCAAATTGATCTCAATTGAAGCTTGATTCTACTTCATCAAGGCATAAGGAGCAGATTGCAAGCAAAAGAGTGAAGGTTGTGTGCCTGAGAAGAACCAACGGAGTTACTCCATTCAGTAAGTTTCTTCTTCTTATTTCTCTCATTCTAGACACTTTTTAGGAGCATGTTGGCTTGCATCTCAAGCCCTACGTTGAGTAGCCATGTCTGATCCATTATTGTCTCTGTTTGATGAAATTTCAGATTGTGCATCTCATTTTTCAAGCTTTCGATTCTCTTATTTCATGAGCCTTTTTCATGTTTGGATCTTGGATTTGAAACCTTGTAATCTCAGCTTTTCATTGGTATAAGGATCAGCCATTTTTATCAAGGATTTTGAACCAAGCTCCAGCGAGCTGGCCAGAGAAGATGACCTGATCCTTAGCTCCGGCGTTTGGTTCAATTCAGGTCAGATCTGATGTGGCTCCCCTTTGACTTATTGACTGCACGTGTGTATGGTTTTGAGTTGCTTGACCTGATCCATTTGGCATGTTGACTCCACGTAGTTAAATGAAACGCTGCATTTCATTTTCTCAGACTTGGTTGGATCAATTGGGCTGAATTTGATATTCGCCCCCCTGTTTTGAAGCCCAATGCTATTTTTGCTTGCACACAGTTCATTCCAATCTTGCTGGTTGCACCCCCTTTCCATATTTTATTTTATTTTAATTTATTTCTTTTCTGTTTTGGTTTGCAATTATTAAAAATAGCTCCAATTGTCCAAAAATTCCATAAAAAGTATTTTCCATCGTTTTAATACCTTATTTAATTTTTCATAATTTTTAATTCTGATTTTATTTTATTTTGCAATTTTATTTGAATTTTGCAATTGGAGAGGTTTTTATTGTTGCCTTTTGTTGATCATTAACATTTGAGCTACCATTTGATATCAACTATGAATGAGGTTTCCTCTCCATTTAGAGGATGAATTGAGGTACCTTTGAGGCTGATTTTGGTCAATGTTTGATCATTTTTTGTTTGACTTTCCTTTGACTTTTCTTGACCCTCGATTATAACTCAATAAGGTGGAGCACCCTAGTTGATCAAATCATTTGGTGATGCCTTGAGTTGAGTTTGGCTTTGAAACTTTGGCCTCTGTTTGCCAATGAATTGGTTGATTTGTGCATTTTATTTGGATTTTATTGAATATTTCTTCTATTTTTGGTCAAGCTTGCAAGTCAAGTCACCTTAGAGGAAGTTCATACAAACTAGTTTGACCTAGTTCCTTTGGGAAATGACTTTGATTGATCCCATATACACCCTATGAGTCTTGATACTCATTCTTGACATGATTAAGGTGCTGGCTTTGCATTTTTTGGTTATATACTTGTGTAACTTGTGTGACAAGTTACTTTGAAGTTAAGGCATTCCACATGGTTTTTAAGTGTTGATTATGGTTTGAACTTTGGTTCTTCCTCTTGCCTTTGTTTGTTTCTTGCTTGTGCCTTGTTTCCATTCTTTTTTTGGACCTTTCTCTATTGTTTTCACTTCTGTCCTTTGGGTTGTGATCATCATTCAAGACAATTTGGTATCCATGTGCATACTTTGAGTTTGTCTTGAATAAGGGATCACTTTTAGCAATTGTTTGCTACTTCTTTTTGCATGATTAATGTGTTGAGTTTGGTTGAGATACTTTTCATGTGCTTTCTGCCCAAGCTCCTTTCTCCCATCTACACTTTGATCAAGATCTTTGCTTGTGCATTGTTGTTTATCCTTTTGGTTTAAGTGATTGATGTATGAATGGTTGTAGGAGTTGTAACTTCTCCCATTTCATCTCACTTTTTCTTTGACCTGTTTAAGTCATTTTGCTTCATCTTTTGTTTGTGTTGCATAATTTGACCATTACATATCATGTTTACCTTATTCCTTGACTTTTTCAAGTCAACTTCATCTCTTTCTTGCATTTCATTTGTGATTGATTTATCTTGTGTTTTCTTGGTCTTTTGCCATGATCCCTTAGGATTCCTAGTCCTTCCGTTTAGGATGGGAGTAGGACAGACATTAAGTGTTCAATCCAAGCATGCTAACGTTAGGATAGTTTTTCCCTCTTAATCTCAATCTTAGGAGCATATTGTATGATAACATTAGGGCCGGTTAGTTTCCCCTTAGAGTTTGTGTCTTCTCTTCTCATCTCTTAACATCTTAAGACACCTAATAAAGTATAATAAGTGTTGTACGCTATGAGCCTTAAGTACTTGGGGGATGATAGTTGAGGGGCTTCCTCTTAACTGTCTAGAGTGTTTAGTGTATGCCCTTTGGGCGATATGCGACGCATTCGCTCTCAAGTTATAGTCTTTAGTGCAACATGAGTTACAAATTTAACTCAATTCACTTCTTCATAAAAAACTTAAAACAAAGTATCAAACCTTTTTATCCTTCGGGATTGTTTGGAAAATTATTTTCAGAAAGAGTGTGTTAACTCTTGGTTCTACTGCAAACAAGTAACTCCTAAGTCTCCAATGGTCGAGCAACAATACACCTAACTGCTAGAACGAAGGTTTAACCCTACTCAATTAAAACACTTGAACCAACTTGTGGTCGTGCTAGCCCGAACTATGTTTGCTCTGATTTCTCGTACTAGACGAGGATATGTAGGTACAAGACGACGATGTCTTGGCGAGCAACCTTCCCCCCTTCACCCGTAGTTTTCCGAACTACGTCGACTCTGACTTTCCCATTGCACGAGGGAGTATGTAGGCATATGGTGGCGATGCTCTATCGATTCTCTTTTCTTTTCTTTGTCCCTGTGAACCAGCGTTATAGATTAACACCCTTTTTAGATAGACAACAAGCGTGGATTCCGTTGAGTACAACAGACGTGAGGGGTGCTCATACCTTCCTCTTGCGTAACCGACTCCCGAACCCAATATTTGGTTGCGATGACCTGTCTTTTCCCTTTTTCATAGGTTTTCTCTGATTGTTTCCTTTCCCTCTCTTTGGGATAAATAATGAACGGTGGCGACTCTTCTGTTCTTGTCGACCCCTCTTCGCAGCGATGTGATAGGTAGCGCAGTGCTTGTTCCTGGGCGCGCACTTATGGTCGATACGTTATGTTTGTCATGTTGATGAAGCATGCTGACAGTTGTGGTCTTAGCTATAATGTTGTTTGAGCTTTTCGGTGTTCCATGATCGAGCGAGTTCTTCACCGTTAAGATGTTCTACGTAGTAGACCCTATTATTTTTTTTTGCTCTAACACGGTACGGTCCTTCCCAGTTTGTGGCGAGTTTTCCTTCACGGGAATCTTTGTGATTCCTTCTTAGGGAGAGACTTCCTACTTGGAATTCTCGTCGTATAACTTTGGCATTATGCCTGATCGTGATTTTTTGTTTTGGCGAGGCCTCGCGGAGGGCTGCTCCTGACCGGACTTCTTCAACCAGATCAAGCTCCTCCCTTAGTGCCTTGCTGCGTGTTTCCTCATCCAAGGGCACTTCAGTCCGTCTGAAGGGAACATGAGTCTTAATAAGGATCACTGCCTGACTCCTATATGCTGGCAAAAAGGGGTTTCCCCGGTCAAAGAATGGGGCATAGTACAATAGGCCCAGAGCGTGCTGTGCAGCTCCTCGACCCACTATTTCTTTGTTTCATCTAGTCTCCGTTTGATCCCCCGTAGGATTAGCCTGTTTGTTGCCTCAGCTTTCCCGTTAGTCTGGCGGTGCTCGACAGACGCAAAGTGTTCTTTGGTGCCCAGTTGGGCGTTGAACTCCTGTAATTTTTTTCCGTGAATTGTGTCCTATTATCAGTGACAATTGCTTGGGGGATGCCAAAGCGGTCAATAATGTTTCGCTTGTAGAAACGAAGTATGTTGTAAGCCATTATTTTGTCTAGAGCCTTCGCTTCTATCCACTTTGTGAAGTCGTCAACGCCTGCTATCAGGTACTTGTTCTAATTTGATCATATGATGAATGGTACTAGGATATCCAGGCCCCACCAAGTGAAGGGCCACGGGGATGACATTGTTTTGAGTTCATTGGACGATGCCAAGTGCATGTCCTCGAGCCATTGGCATTTTTCCCATTTCTTCACATGTTCCTTCGTGTCATGCTGCATGGTTGGCCAGTAATATCCTGTACGTAGAGCCTTCCTGGCGAGGGATCTCCCCCCAAGGTGTTGGGCGTTGATTCTCTTGTGGATCTCATGCAGGATGTGGGCGTCCATCTCTTCCTCGACACATTTGAGGAGAGGGATGGAAAACCCTCGCCTGTAAACCTTTCTTTCGACCAGGACGTAAGAGTAGGCTCTACACCTGAGTACGCTGGATTCCTTAGGGTCGGACGATAGTTCGTCCTTGGAGAGGTAATTGTAGACGGGGTCATCCAGCAATGGCTGTCGTTAATGACGTGCACGTTGGCGGTCGCAGAAGCTTTCTCGATGTTGGGTCGCGGAAGTACTTCTTGGATGACAGATTTGTTTCCCCTTTCTTTTTTGTGCTCTCCAGTTTTGACAAAACATCCGCCCAAACATTGTGTTCGCGGGGAACATGTCTTACCTCCACCGATGTGAACTTTGTCATCTTTTCCTTCACCAGGGTCAAGTATTCAGATAGATTGTCATTCTTTACTTAGTATTCTCCCCTAACCTGGAGGTCCACGAGTTGAGAATCGATGCAGATGACGACTTTTTCAACCCCTAGGTCTTCAGCAAGCCGTAGACCTGCGAGGAAGGCTTCATACTCGGCCTGGTTGTTGGAAGTTGGGAAAGACAATGTAAGAGAGACTTCAATGAGGATTCCTTACTCGTTTTCTAAGATGACACCTGACCCACTTCCTGCCGAGCTCGATGCTCCATCGACGAAGATTGTCCATTTGCATGCACCGCAAGTGGGAAAATCGGGCAGGGTCATCTCTGTGACGAAGTTGGCCAGTGCCTGGGCCTTAAGGGTCTTTCTGCTCTCATACTGGATGTCGAACTCAGATAGTTTTAGCGGCCACTTGATCATCCTACCGGCCATGTCCGAACGGACCAGTAGTTACTTTATGGGTTGAATCGTGCATACCATAATTGTGTGGGTCATAAAGTAGTGCCTCAGCCTTCTTGCAGTGTTGATAAGGGCTAGGGCCACTTTCTCTATCTACTAATACCTCAGTTCTAGTCCTTGTAGTGCCTTGCTCATGAAGTAGATGGGCTTCTGTCCATCGGGCGTTTCACGAATGAGGACGGCGCTGACGGCCTCGGTCGCAACGGTGAGATAGAGATATAGGGTTTCCCGGTTATCTGGTTGGGAAATGACTGGTGGTTCTGACAGAGCTTGTTTCAGGTGGAAGAGGTCTTTGTCTCATTCCTTCCATTCGAAAGCCGCCTTCTTGCGGAGGAGTTTGAAAAAGGGAAGTGCGTGTTGAGCAGATTTAGCCATGAAGTGGAACAGCGAAACGAGCATCCCATTTAGGGATTGGATAGACTTCTTCGAGTTCGGTGTAGGGAACTCGGAGAAGGCTCTGTATTTGTCGGGGTTAGCTTCGATTCCTTGTTCATTTTGATAGAAGCCAAGGAACTTTCCCGCTCGCACCCCAAACATGCACTTCTCCGGGTTGAAGCGCATCTTATACTTCCTGGCCTGCTTGAAGAATTTTTTCAGATGGGTCGCGTGATCGGATTCCTTGTGGGATTTCACAATAATGTCGTCCATATAGACTTCGAGCATAGCCCGAATACGCGTCCATGAAATATAACAATTTAAAAGCAGCATAATTATCAACTAATTTGTCTATGTTGGGGAAGGGATATGCGTCTTTAAGGCAGGACCTATTAAGATCGGTGCAGTCAATGCACATTCGCCATTTTCCATTATTTTTCTTTACAAGTACAACATTAGACAACCAAGTAGTGTACTTGGCTTCCGAGATAAAGTTTTCCTCTAGGAGGTCTTTTACAACTTGTTCGACAACCTTTGTTTTCTCCAGAGATTGCCTTCACCTACATTGAGCTATTGCCCTAGCGGCGGGATCGATGGTGAGATGGTAAAAGACAACATCAGGGTCTAGCCTGGGCGTCTCCGTGGTGCTCCACGCGAACAGATCTGCATTCTCCCAGAGGCAGGCTCTTAGCTGTTTCCTCACTAGGTCGGGGAGTCTGGTCCCAATCTTCACTCCCCGTTGAGGATTATCGCTGAGCAGGACAAGTTTGAACTCTCCATCCGGAATTGGGCACATCAGATGAAGGTCTCGTCGCTCCTGGTAGATGTGGAGGGGCTGCTCGAAGATGGTTGGATCTCCTTCCCCTTCCCTTTCTGATTCCCCTTTTCGTATTTGGAGAAGAGGCTGTCAAGGTAGATGGAGTCGACACAGGGTAACAACTTTGTCTCTTTGGAGCTGTAAGGCAGAGAAGGCTTATCAGGAGTCTTTGGCCTGGCGGCGGTAGTGTTCAGCCCTTTGGAGTCTGCCTCGAAACATCTCATTGCTCCTTCGATGTCTCCATGCAGAGTTGCCACAAGACCCTTTTAAGTGTAGTACTTCATCTTTAGGTGCACGGTCGAGGGTACGACTACCAATTCGGCCAGAGTTGGCTGCCCGAAGATGCATTGGTATAGGGACGGGCAACCGATGACCAAGAACTGGACTTTGATAGACCTGATTATCTTTGTAGACCCGAAAGGCACGATAAGCTCTACGTACCCTTAGGGTTTCGTCACCGACCCGTTGAAACCCTATAGACCATAGCCCACGCAGGGCGTCAGGTGCGATTCGTCCAACTAGAGAGTGGAGAACAGCCAAGAATACATGATGTCAACGGAGCTGCCTTGATCGACGAGGATTTTCCAGACGTCAAATTTGGCTATCTGGGCTCTCATGAGCAGAGGAATTCTGGCGTTGGAGGCTTCACCGAGGAGTTCCTTGTGGTAGGAGCAGATGGGAACAAAGTCTCCCTAGATCCTATCGAGGGTGGAGTTCCTGTTCTAGCTATTACTGATAAGGTGCTCGAACTTTCTTTTGACGGACCCCACTGTAACCTTGTTGAAGCCCCCTCCGGGGATAACCATGGTAGAGGGGAAGGTCTCCCATGGGCTGTGCGCAACGAAGTAGGGAAGGACGCTGAGCCCCTCGAGGATGTAGCATTCTTCAGGTCGCGAAATGCTCATGGCAACCCGAAGGCTGGTTTCTTCTGAGGAAGGCACCTCTTTCTCGATCTTCTTTGACTCTTGGGCGTCTTGTTAAGGAGCATCCTTCCTTTTGGAGAACTGCTTTAAGTGTCCATCCCTAATCAGTATCTCAATGGCATCCTTCAGGTGGATTGATAACGCGAAAATGTACATTATAATTGTCGTATTTTTCATTTGTTAACTATATGATTTCAACCCGAGTCTCGATTATTCCGCAAGTTTTCTAAGTGTTTTTGCAGGTATTTCGTTCTCACGCTAAAAATGAGTAAGACCTAGAAAAGTACGCAAGAAAGGGACAAAAAGGGAGAAAAAGTTAGAAAAGAACAAAGAAGCAGGATTTTGGGAGTGTGACGGTCGTTACAATGCACCAGGGTCGTCACGACCACCACGACCGTTATTGCCCCATCACGATCGTCACGAGCATATTTCCAGTCATAACGATCAAAACAAAACATGCCCAAGAAAGGGAGAGAACTTAGGCACGACTGCCCTGAGAATTCTCTCCCTCAACTCATTTTCCTCCGATATTTCCTCATGCAACCTCGGTTATAAAAGGAGGGCAGTTGGACCAACAAAAGAAGAACTTCATTCTACGTACCGAAGTGTTGCCAACAAAAATTCTGCTGAAGCCATTTTTATACTTTTGTTGTTATTTCCTTTTCCTTTTCCTTTAATTCATAGTACTGCCATTTCCATTCTGCACCTTTATTTTACCAAATTAGAATCCTGCCGACATTGTGGAGGACTACTCGAGAATCAAATATCGGTACTACATGCACGTTCTTATTAATTGAATATTTATTTTATTCCTATCAGTATGCGTGCTTTACTATTTTACTGTTATTGTTTATTTACGTTTGCATTAATTATCATGTCTAGATAAACCGCTATTATTGGTATGTAATCGAATTAGTAGGACGGGATTCAATAATACCCGGTGCGCCTTACCGTTTTACAAACAATTTTCTGGTCGTAGTTTTTAATCTAATTTTCTAAATAAACCATTGTCACGAAAGTGAGAAGCTATTTAGAACGGTTTTTCCATGAGAGTGGGAAACTTATTAAAGTTCGAGCCGGCGCGTGAAAGCGTGGGGTTTGAACCGGATAGTAAAAACTAGGCATTGACTTTAAACACAGCGAAAGCGCTTTAAAAGAAATCAGAATTTATTTATTTTCAAAAAGTAATTTTAATCCTGAGTGGGACTGCGAGAGTGTACATTCCGCCTTAGAATTATGACCAGAGTCAACAATTAGTGTGAGGCAAAGGTTTTTAAACGAATATTTTCTCCTGAAAAGTGATTGCATAAGCTAAAAAGCACCGGTGACCTGTCGAATCCCCGATAACTAAAGCATTGCATACCGATATCCCTTATCGATAATTTTAAAACTTATAACTTTTATTTCCTTTACAGGTCTTAATTTTGCATTTACTTTCCTAAAAACATCTTCCTCCTTAGCTAAACATAGTAACACCCGATAACATTAGCTTGATTACCAGTCTCTGTGGGATCGATATCTTTATTATTACGCGATAGACTGTGCACTTGCAGTTAGTTCCGTTAGACTCAGAAAGCCGCGATCAAGTTTTTGGCACCGTTGTTGAGGACCCGTTTAGTCAATAGTTTAGTCCTTTGTTACGCAATATAGACTAAGGTAACCATTTTATTTC
Organism: Lathyrus sativus; assembly: GCA_963859935.3. Lineage (NCBI taxonomy): Eukaryota > Viridiplantae > Streptophyta > Magnoliopsida > Fabales > Fabaceae > Lathyrus > Lathyrus sativus. The sequence goes on along the minus strand of OZ012735.1, from coordinate 305,953,625 downwards.
CCTTTTCTCGTTCGTCGATTGTATGCCAAGTACTCGCTCACAAAGCGACAACTTACAACCACCAACCGCCGAACTAGAGCGCTTCTTACATCTAAGAAGACGCATACTAGAATATCAATGTAAACATAATATTCCTGATCTTCTCGCTCATACTCCTGATCCTGTTGAAGAATCAAAGATGTTCGAAGGACCTCAGATTAGACCTCTAAAGTACTACGCTACTCTATCCCCACAAGAGCCTCATAGTAGCATTGCTACCCCTGCTATCAATCGAAATGACTTCGAGTTAAAACTGTCATTGCTGTCAACCATACAACAACATCAATTCTCAGGAAGTGCGACAGATGATCCGAATGAGCACTTAACAAAGTTTGTGCAGTATGCAGACAAAGCGAAGGCTAACGGTGTAACTCTAGACGCGATAAGATTGCATCTTTTTCCTTTCTCTCTTAGAGATGGAGCTTGGGCTTGGTTTCAATCCTTGCCATCCAACTCTATTACTACGTGGAACAGCTGAAGAATGTCTTCTTAGCACGATACTTTCCGCCGAGCAAAACTGCTATGCTAAGAGCTCAAATCAACGGATTTCGACAAAAAGAATCTGAATCTCTCTACGAAGCATGGGAAAGATTCAAAGATACAATGAGAGAATGTCCACACCTCGGTCTTGAAGACTGGGTGACTATTCATACCTTTTACAATGGGCTTTTGTACAATACCCGATTAACAGTAGACGCTGCCGCGGGCGGTGCACTTATGGATAAGCCATACGACGAAGCCTATCAACTAATTGAAGACATGTCTCAAAACCATTGCCAATGGGGAGGTGAGAGAACTCCAACAGAGAAACCCCAAGAAAAAGGTGGGATATACGAGACCAGTAGTCTTGAAAAGGTCCATGCTAAGGTAGATGCCTTGACGCAAAAGATTGACAATCTAACCATAACTCCGCCAGCCACTGTAGCTGTTGTAACTCTGAACTGCGAATTATGTGGATTCACTGGTCACGCTGCACCCGAATGTCAATTATTGACAGGAACCCCCACAGACCAAGTGAATTATGCTCATGGAAACCCTTACTCGAACACCTATAACCCAGGCTGGAAAAACCATCCAAACTTTTCCTAAAAAAGTGATAACGCATTGTATGCACCAAACCAAACATCTGCTGCACCACTAGGATATCAAAAACCAACCGTAGTTGCTCCTAACGCCCCTAGAAAATCCAACCTTGAATTGATGATGGAAAAATTCATAGCTACTCAAGTTCAGAAAACCAAGGAATTCCTAAATCAAAACATTCACACTAGTGAGCAGATTAAGCAACTAACAAACAAAGTAGATGCTTTAGCCACCCATAAAAAAATACTTGAAACGCGGATATCACAAGTGGCTCAACAACAAGCGCCTGTTGCTGCACCTGCTGGCATATTTCCTGGACAACCAGAACCTAATCCGAAAGGTCATGCAAACACAGTCATATTAAGAAGTGGAAAAGAACTGGACGAATCGATCGGTCCTAGGAGCCAAAACCTAGCCATGTATAAAAAACCTGTTAAACAAGCAAAAAAGGAGTCTGAACCCAAAGAGAAGGAAGATAACGAACAAGAGGCCGTAGAAAAAGAAAAACCTTATGTGCCTCCACCACCTTATAAACCACAAATTCCTTATCCTCAAAGACTAATTAACTCCAAAACTACAGGGTAGTTTAAGAAATTTGTTGAACTTATGAAGCAATTGAACATTAAAATTCCTTTCACAGAAGCTATCACTCAGATGCCCTCATATGCTAAATTTCTCAAAGAAATCTTATCTAACAAGAAAAAGATCGAGGATAATGAAACAGTTACACTTACTGCCAAGTGTAGCGCGATAATCTAAAACAACATGCCTCCTAAACTGAAAGACCCAGGTAGTTTCACCATACCTTGTGTCATTGGAAAGTTCGTCATAGACAAAACTTTATGCAACTTAGGAGCCAGCATCAGTGTTATGCCCTTATCTATATGCAAAAAGCTAAATATGGGTGAATTAAGACCAACCAAAATGTCCTTTCAATTAGTTTACCGATCTGTCAAATATCCTGTTGGTATACTGGAAAACGTTCTAGTACGCATAGGTCAATTCTACATCCTAACAAATTTTATAATCATGGATATTAAGGAAGATTCAGTCACCTCGATTATCTTAGGAAGACCTTTTCTAGCCACAGTTGGAGCTATTATTGACGTAAAGAAAGGTAGGCTAACATTTGAAGTGGGAGAAGAAAACATTGAATTCATCCTCACCAAGTTCTTACAAGCACCATCCATAGATGATACCTGATATCTAGTTGATGTCATTGACGAATGCATAAGAGAACTGGAGAAGGAAGAAACCGCGTATTCGGATATAACGAAAATCCAAATCCCAAAGATTCGTGAAGATGACAATTGGCGTAAGCCATACCAAGACGATAGTCCAAGCGAAAGCTTAGCACTCACCCCTAATCACATGCCGTGTACAAAGAACCCAACTTTATAACTTAAAGTATTACCTAATAACCTCAGATATGAATTCCTAGACACCGAACTCAAAAGACCAGTGATAGTCAACGCCGACTTAGGACAGTTAGAAACCAAAAAACTATTACATGTCCTAAGGAAATACCTAACTGTGTTAGGAAATAGCATCACTGACCTTAAAGGAATAAGTCCTTCTATATGTACGCATCAAGTTATGCTAGAGGAAGACTGTAAGACCTCTAGAGAACATCAGAGCAGAATCAACCATATCCTAAGTACTGTAGTTAAGGACGAAGTAAAAATGCTATTAGATGCAGGAATCATATACCCGATCTCCGACAGCCAATGGGTTAGCCCAGTACATGTCGTACCCAAGAAAGGAGGCGTTACAGTGGTAAAGAACTCGAAAGGTGAATCGATAACGCAAAGAGTTGTGACCAGAAGTAAAATGTGCATCGATTACTAAAAAACTGAACAAAGCCACTCGAAAAGATCATTTCCCTTTACCTTTCATCGATCAAATGTTGGAGAGACTGGCTAAACACTATTATTTCTGCTATTTAGATGGCTATTCGGGATTTTTCCAAATTCCTATTCACCCCGATGACCAAGAAAAAACTACATTTACATGTCCTTACATAACCTCTGCGTACCGACGAATGTCGTTTGGATTTTGCAATGCTCCCGCAACTTTTCAGAGATGTATGATGGCCATCTTTGTAGATATCATAGATGACATCATGGAAGTTTTTATGGATGACTTTTCCGTATGCGGACAGAGTTTCGAAGGATGTTTGTCAAACCTAGAGATGGTACTCGAGAGATGTGCGAAAGTGAATCTTGTTCTCAATTGGGAAAAATGTCATTTCATGGTCCGACAAGGAATAGTGTTAGGAAACGTGATACCGACAAGGGGATTGAAGTTGATAAAGCTAAAATAGAAATTATAAAAGATCTTCAAGCTCCAAAGACCGTACGAGAAATACGAAGTTTTCTAGGACATGCCGGTTTTTATCGACGGTTCATAAAAGATTTCTCAAAAATTACAAAACCTCTAACCGGTCTATTAATGAAGGATGCTGAGTTTATCTTCGACGAAAACTTCTTGAAAGCATTTGAAACATTAAAAATAGCCCTTATCACCGCACCAATCATACAACCACCATACTGGAAACTACCATTCGAAATCATGTGCGATGTGAGCGATTATGTCGTAGGTGCAGCTCTAGGACAAAGGAAAGATAAGAAACTTCATGCAATCTACTACGCTAGTAGAACCTTAGATCCCGCCCAAATGAACCACGCCACAAAGGAGAAAGAACTTCTAGCTGTTGTGTTCGCTCTTGACAAATTCCGTTCCTACTTATAGGAGCAAAAATAATCATTTACACAGACCACGCCGCCATTAGGTACCTGATAAGCAAAAAGGATGCCAAACCAAGACTATTGAGATGGATCCTACTGTTACAAGAGTTTGATTTATAAATCAAAGATAAGAAAAGAACCGAGAATGTAGTGGCAGATCACTTATCCCGAATAAAAGGTATTAAACAAGAACCACTGCCTATCAATGATGATTTCCCTTACGAACGTCTGATAGCCAAATTAAAAAGCAATATGCCAGATCTAACCTCGGAAGAAACAAAATTAAAAGAAGCCGTGGAAGCTGTCTACGCACAGGTAACCTTGCCTTGGTATGCTTATACGAGTTCAATTTCAATACCTATTATACCGAAGCCTTAAGTTTCAGCTTAAACATAGCCCCTAATAGTTTATACAAGAAGTCAACACCGTCTTAAGCACAAACCACGTGGAAAGCCGATGAAAATAAGTTATTGATGCCTAATCATAAAGCAAATAGTTCCGCTGCTATGAAGTAATCTTCACTTCTGCAATTCAGAAAAACAAAAAAAAACAAAGTAAAGAAAAAGAAATTCGTTGTCAGTTGGTTCATAGGTTCCTGGTTATGAACTTGGTAGGGCGAATCACGATTCGATCCCCCACAACTTACAAGTGGGATATATATGAGGGGAACCGCACTCGTGCACCAGACCCCATACTAAGAAGGATCAAAAACGCTAACCGGCTATTCCACTACGTGCGTGTAAAGGCAAAGGGCTTAATGTGATTGCGCTAGAATGAAACTGGGATAAATTTGATACGAGAAACTTTATGTCGAGCTACAGTAGAATGATTAGAACTGGATTGCATAAGAGGGAAGCCTTCGAGCATACTTACTATTTTGTGTCACTACCGTATACGTGTTGTTTTAATGGAATCTCGGACATCCTAACCAAACGCCTCAAAAGCATTTTGGAAAACGTAAAAGGGTGTGCCATGCGTTTGCATTGGTTTATCTTTCCGACTATTTTCTTGAGGACAAGCAAGGATTCAAGTGTATGGGAGTTTGATAACACGAAAATGTACATTATAATTGCCGTATTTTTCATTTGTTAATTGTATGATTTCAACCCGAGTCCCGATTATTCCGCAAGTTTTCTAAGTGTTTTTGCGGGTATTTTGTTCTCACGCTAAAAATGAGCAAGACATAGAAAAGTACGCAAGAAAGGGACAAAAAGGGAGAAAAAGTAAAAAAAAAACGAACAGAGAAGCAGGATTTTGGGAGTGTGACGGTCGTCACAATGCACCACGGTCGTCACGACCACCACGACTGTCATTGCCCTATCACGATCGTCACGAGCATATTTCCAGTCATAACGTTTCAAACAGAACGTGCCCACGAAAGGGAGAGAATTTAGGCACGACTGCCCTAAGAATTCTCTACCTCAACTCATTTTCCTCCGACATTTCCTCATGCAACCTCGGTTATAAAAGGAGGGCAGTTGGACCAAAAAAAGAAGAGGTTCATTCTACGTACCGAAGTGCTGCCAAAAAAAATTCTGCTGAAGCCATTTTTATACTTTTGTTGTATTTCCTTTTCCTTTTCCTTTAATATATAGTAGTGCCATTTCCATTATGCACCTTTATTTTACCAAAGTAGAATCATGTCGACATTGTGGAGGACTACTCGAGAATCTAATATCGGTACTACTTGTAGGTTCTTATTAATTGAATATTTAGTTTATTCCTATCAGTATGCATGCTTTACTATTTTACTATTATTATTTATTTACATTTGCATGAATAAAGTATGTCTATCTAAACCGCTATTATTAGTATGTAATCGAATTAGTAGGACGGGATTCGATAATACCCGGTGTGCCTTACCATTTTACAAACAATTTTCTGGCCGTAGTTTTTAATCTAATTTTTTAAATAAACCTTTGTCAGGAAAGAGAGAAACTATTGACAACAGTTTTTCCATGAGAGTGGGAAACTTATTAAGGTTTGAGCCGGCACGTGAAAGCGTGCGGTTTGAACCGGATAGTAAAAACTAGGCATTGATTTTAAGCACAACGAAAGCGCTTTAAAAGAAATCAGAATTTATTTATTTTCAAAAAGTAATTTTAACCCTGAGTGGGACTGCGAGAGTGTACATTCCGCCTTAGAATTATGACCAGAGTCAACAATTAGTGTGAGGCAAAGGTTTTAAACGAATATTTTCTCCTGAAAAGTGATTGCATAAGCTAAAAAGCACAGGTGACCTATCGAATCTCCGATAACTAAAGCATTGCATACCGATATCCCTTATCGGTAACTTTAAAATTATAACTTTTATTTCCTTTACAGCTCTTAATTTTGCATTTACTTTCCTAAAAACATCTTCCGCCTTAGCTAAACATAGTAACACCCGATAATACTAGCTTGCATACCAGTCTCTGTGGGATCGATATCTTTATTACTACACGATAGACTGTGCACTTTGTAGTTAGTTCCGTTAGACTCAGAAAGTCACGATCAAGGATGCAGTCGTCAGTCATATGGTCGTGGCTCTTTTGGAACCGGCAATACTCTGACTTGTTAGTATTTGGCTTGGATGGTATTTGTTTAGGGAACAAGACTCCCTCTTATTGGAATTCATAGTTGGCGCACTCGAAGAGGATCTTTTCTCGAGAGACTGTCAGAGGAGTATATTCTTGAACCGGCCGGAAGGCCCTTTGTTGTCATGGGGCTGCCGGGGGCAATTTTCGCGTCTTTTATCTCCTCGGTAAGATGTTGAGGGCTCATTAAGCTTGAAGGACCTGACACTCTCCTAGTGCCTCGAGTCACGGTGGAGCCGGCGATTTATTTCTCCTCATACTGGATGTACGATTACAATTTGGGGAGGAAGGTGTCTAGCATTGTTGGAGGATGAATGCCTACTGCTTTGGAAAGTTCTGTATGGGGACAAAGCCCGCGCTCGAGAAAGAATTTCTTCATGTTGTCGGTCATGGAGACATGGACAGCTTCCTTGTTGAACCTTTTGATATAGGCTCGAAGAGGTTCATCCTTCCCTTGAATGACGGCCTCAAGGGAGGCTTCGGTCTTTGGGTGGCGGCGAGAGGTTGTGAAGTCTCTGGAGAACATTCTCCCTAATTGCCTCCATGATGTGATGGAATCGTCGGGGAGCCTCTTGTACCATGTCATCACTCCCTTCTTCAGGGTGGTCAGGAACAATCTACATTTGATAGCGCCCCGGACGCCATAGTAATCAAGCAACACATCAATATTTTCGATATGCTCGCCAGGGTCCATAGTACTGTCATACGTGACCAGAGAAGTGGGTTTCTCCAGTCCCTTTGGTAGGCACATAACCATAATCTCCTAGGACAACAAGCTGTTAGGCTCATCGTCGCTGCTACTGCTGGACCATGATGGAGAGCGGGTGCTTCGCCTATAGGTAGGACGATGATTTCGACGGGGAGATGAGGTTCGTGTCTGGCCCTTGGATCTGGGTGGAGGCGAACACTAGGACTCTGCTCGTTGATTAGAACCTAAAGTGGGCTAGAGATAACGTCTATGATGCTGGATGAGAATTGAGGAGGAGGTGTACCTACGAGGCACTCCGATGCTAAAGTAAGAATCGGGAGAAAAAAGGGCAAGTACAGAGTATGTGTGTATTAGGATGAATATCGAATACACGACCCTTTCAAATGAGAGGGTTCTTATAGTGCCCCCAACGCTTGGCCATGTGTCCCTATTTTTGGAGCGAGATAATTGTTCCTTAAAGAATAAGTAACTGCCAGAAACTAGTCATTGGAACGAGCAGAGGTGCCCAAAACTAGTCGTTGGGACGGGCAGAGGCGCAATAGTGGGCACAAGCATCGAGAGTGTTTCTGGATGGTGGAACCGTGCGTGACGAGCATGAACTTCTAAGGAGGGACAACTGATCCTAGAGGTCAACCAACCAACCTTCCCCGGTGGTGTGGCAAAAAGGTAAATGTTGCCCAAATTGGCTAGACTTAGATAATTGGGCCGTTATGGAAGAAGAAGTGGATTGGGCCATGCCTAGCCATTGGGCGAGTCTAGAACAAAGACAGTTTAATCTTAATTAGATGATCAGGATCACTACAGGCCTCCTTGTTTTTTTTGTTGATTTCATTTGTGCTTTTGGGCCTCTAATAAAAAGGCTATATTCTTTTACTTAATAGCACCTCTTTATTCACTTTTGCACCCCCTTTGTGAATTTATTTGATTTTTTTAGTTTACTAATCAATTAACTCTTAGTTAGATAATTAATGGATTTATAAATAACATAACTCCATTTTATCTCTCATAAAAAGATCAATTTATTTTAAAAAATTGAATCAACACTTTTTCTCAATAAAAAATCAGATTAAAAAGGAAAATTGAGTGCATACTCTTTTTATCCACGAGTAATCGGACGCAAAGAGTATATTTTATTCCAACCGGTTATTCATCTTCCACTAAAAAATACATAATTAAACTTGAATTAAAAAAGGAAATTGGGTGCACATCCTTTTAATTCCAAAATAATCGGACCCAAGGTGTATGCCTCGTTTTAACCGATTACCCATCTTTTGTGAATGATTTTTATAAATTATTAGATTAAAAATAAAATTGGGTACTCACTGTAACACCCAAACTTAGTTATTTGTTTTTAATTGAATTTATATTAATTTATTTGAATGATATATGTGTTTTATTTGAATTATTAGTAATTATTTTAATTTAATTAATATTAAAGATATTTTAGAATTGGAAGAAAATAGAATTTTATTAAAATCAAGGAGTAAGGGGTAAGATGAGTAAGAGATGAGAATTAAGAAAATATTGGATTTAGTATTATTTTATTTTATTTAATAAATAATAGAGATTATAGAAATTAAAATAAAATAGAAAATAAAAAATAGTGAGATGAGGGTCTATGGAAACTGGAGGGGTGAGAGAAGCAATTGGGATATTTATGTGTTGTTATTGTTGCTTGTTGATATTCATGCATTCATGTATATCGGAGTTAGGCAGGCCTTCGGTCCGATGAGAACACGGTTTAGAGAGCAACCAATGAACGTTTCAGATTTAGAGAGGAACTATATTCATAGAGGAATCAGAGACATGAATAGTTCAGTAACATAACTCTAACATCCAAACTTTGGTACCACATGTGTAATACCCTGAATTCAATTAATTTATTTAGTTGATTTTTTTCGCTTTTATTTAACTATTCAAGCGATTTTAAATGTTTTTAATAATTTATTTGGAGATAATATGTGGTATTTAAGAGGGTGAAAGGGGTTTAATGACACGAATGGATTGACTTGATAATATTATGAAATGGCTAATTGATCAAGATGAAAATATTATGGTAATTGAAGATTTACTTGATAATTGAATCGATTGTGCATTGATGTGTTGTGCATGAACTTATAAATGTTGTATTGAGGTTGTAGTTCAGAAGTGAGGACTACTATGAATGCTATGTTGCATGTTATTTATGGTTAAAAGTGGAACCATAAATGTTGTTGTTGAATTGCTTTGTATGTCAAGCATCATTTTGTGTCGACGTGTTGAAAAAGGAGAGTCATTTGTTCAGAAGTGGGGACTAGTGATCGTTCGAGGTTCAAAAGTGGGGACCAATCTTGAATGAGGAACCATTATTGAGTAGAGGAGATCACTAACAAACCTGTGATGTCCAAATTGGTACCACATGCGTAGAGTCGAGTTGTGAGTCAAATTGCATACATAAAGGCTAATGTGAATTGAATTGTTGTGTTGTTGTGTAATTGAATGTGTATGTTGATAATTGTGTGATTTAAGCTACTCTTGCATTCTTTTACACCATTAATGTATTTAAGCGTATTCGCATCTCTTTCTTGTTTTTTTTGTGTTGTTATGTACATTGTTATACATATACTCAAAAGGAGTAAGTGTTGCTATGAGTTGGAAGATGGCCTTGGAGATTTTCTTTGTTTATTTTATTGCTTATCGCAATCTAGTTGGTGTAATGCTCTATTATATAACATCGGAAACGATAAGTGTTATTTGTTTAGAGTAAATCATTGGATTATGTTATTTTGATTATGTATTTTCAATTTATTGAGATAATTGAAGTTATATTATTTATTTGAGTTTCGCTATGAGTTTTAAAACTATTTAGAGTATGTGTGTTGCACCCTAATTTTTGACCTTAAGATCCAACCTCCTTGCTATTGAAACCGTCATTGTTCAAGAAAATACCCCAAATTTTACCCTTATATTTAGTCGATTCGTATCGCATAGCATCTCATCTTCGCATCAACTGACCACTAACGAGTTATGTAGTCTGTTTGTTTTGCAGGAATCACATCAAGAGCACTTTAACGGTGAAAAGGGCAAAATGGTAATTTGTGCGTTGCGTTGTTTACCGACAATTTTTGAAAACGAGCTTGCGCCAGGGTTCTTCGGGATAATTAAAACATCCTTCTCCGAAATCTTTATTTTGAGGATAAACAGAAATTCACGGTAAATTTTGGCATCAATACGGTAATTTATTCGGTAGCCGAGAGTTGGTTGTTAGTGGCTTTCAAGGCCATTGTTAGATCATGGGAGGCTACTTAGGTCGAGATGTCAATCTGAGATGGTTTAAATCGGTTCAATCCATCCCTTGTCCGAATTTATCTCATAAAAGTGCGTATCTTCGATTCAACTGTTTCTTTGGTTTACTCATATTAAGCTTATATGGTGAAAGTGGATTTAATCAGGAAGCTTTGGGTGGACTTATATAGTTGTGACATATTCGAATTGCAAGAAAGGAAATAAAATGAATTTTATTCATGATATTTTGAGTACAAGGAAGAATTAAAGTGCAAATATTGTGAATTTATTTTACAAAAAAAAGAGAGTACATTATTTCCTAATTTATAAGGTACTAAGCCTATGATCTTCATGCGGTTCTTCGCGTTTCGTCATCCAATGTTTCTTCATACCTGCACAAGCAAACCAAAGAAAACAAAACAGAAAAAGAATGTTAAAAGTTTTGACACCCTCAGAATAAAGCTCATCACCGGGTGTCGGGAGGGCACGACCGAAGCCGCATCCTACTCCCATTTCCAAACCTCAACCTCGGCTACCGACCGGCAGTATCTGTTCCATTGTGGGACAGCCGAGAAAGAGAGGTAAAAGAAGCGTTTTCGGGCCAAAATGATTTGCGCAGATGTGGATTCAAAAAGGGACCATCAAGTAAATATAGCAGCCTATCAAGTAAATATGTGGCCTTTCTCGAAATGGTTTCGCAGCCAAAGGTAATTGGAAATACAAACTGAAAGTGTACAACAGAAACAATCAGAGGCAGCCATCAGGTAGGCTCAGTTTAGAAACATCACGGCCCAATGTCATCATCAGGAAATGAAATTCGCAGCTGAAGACAACATCCATCAGAAAAATCAGTTCACAAATCCAAATATCCCAGCCCTGAAACAATGACAAGAACCAAGCTGCATCAGTTCAAGAAGAATCGAATATTAGTTCAAGAAGAACCAGTTATCTGTTCTGAAAAACCCAGAGTCCTATCAGTAAAAATCCGCATCAGCATCAAGAGGCCATGGCTCATTTCAGACATGAGAAAGAGTTTCAATCAAAAGAACAAATTCAGCCCTCAGTCACTCATCATAGGGCATGAGAATTCGAGCGGCTAGGAGAGCCACGGCCGAAGCCGTTACCAACTCCCTACCGAGCGTCGAATTACGCAGCATACAACATATGTCGCTCAGACCCGAAGGTCATTATCACTAAAGCATCAATCAAAGCCAAATGGTTCAGACCCTAAGGTCATCATCACCGCGTCAAACCTCCTACGGTGGCGTCAATCCAGCAATATCCGACTCTTAAAGTTCCCTCTGAAAGAAGAAGAAGAAAAGTGAATGTATGTTCGAAACAGAAAACCAGATATCGAAGCAAAATTGCATCAGATAGAACCAAGTCCAAATCCGCATCAGGGGGCTGGATATCAAAATGAAAATGGTTCGAACATCTGCAAAATCAATGAAGCATCAAAAGCAGCATCAGATATCAATCAAAATAAAACCAGTTCGAATCAGTATCAGGAATAGACCGGACATCAATATCTGAAGAAAAGATCAGACAAAATCCATATCAAACGAGCCAACATAGCAAAGAGTTTAATCCAATCCGGACTGTATCAAAAATAAACCAAATCAGTTCGAAACAGATATCCAAACCCTATCAAAAAAGATAACAAAATCAAATCAGTAATAATGCAAATCACAACCGAACACGAGAATGTTTCCAAAACAAATCCAAAAAGATCTCAAAGTGATGCATATCAGAAAAATGAATATTGGGAGAACCACATCCGAAAGAGGAATGTTTCCAAATCAAATCCCAATCAGAAATTAATATCAGTAAAAATAACGTAAAAAAATATATTATCCAGGCCCATTCGAAAATCAAGAAAAAGTATATAAGGAACCATAGCACCTGATCAAACCCTAGACAGAAACGGGAGAGAGAACACCAAAAGCGGCCACAAAGAGAACCCTAACGAACAACCATCGGTAGCCGTTAAACTCGAACGAAGGAAAGTTGTGAAGCAAAGATCGCCTTCGTCTTCGACGGACAATCACGCTTCGAGGCTCAGCTTAGCTTCATCGCTATCATCACCGCCTCCTCACACATTCATCACCAATCGCGAACGAAAACGTAAGCAGGAGATCCTGATAATTTCGCATTTAACACGTTTATTTTGTTTTCAGAATTTTTCATCATAGAGAAACGAAAGAATGAAGAGGATACGAGAAAATGAAGACGAAGAAAAGATAACGCGGCGCCGTTTGTGATTAAGGTTTCCAAACCCTAATTAATTGATGTCCTCTTAGGGGCAATGGGTTGGGTCCGGGGTGATGACCGGCTCAACCATTTTATTTTTTATTTTATTTCTTTATTTAGCTTTTGTTTTTATTTTATTTTTGGCAAACGATAAAAATATATATAAAATAAAAAATTCTTTAATAAAAATAGCTAAACTACTTTTTAAAAAAATAATAATTAAAACATTTTTTTATAATAATATTAAACTTCTTTTTCCTTTAAAAATAAAACCTTTTTTTGATAATGAAAAATAAAACCTTTTCTTTAAATTGATATCTTTTTTTTATAATTAAATTAAAACACTTTTTGAAAATTAAACTTAATTTCTTCTTTTTAAAAAACTTCTATTAAGACCTTTTTTATATATATATATATAAATATCACAAATAAACAACAAAATGTCTATAATGTTTCACCCTCGCTTCATAACTTGTCTAACTCTGTCTACTAACATTGATCGTTTGTTTTGCAGCTTTGTTACGTTGCCATTAACTATTTTAGTGTATTTGCAATTCAAAATGTCCTCATTATTGTATCTACCTCTCACTTGTAACCTCACGAACCAATAATCGCGTTTACTTTTCCGCATTTAAATTTCTGCTGATGTATGGTTTAAATTCTCGCATCTTTTACCATTAATCTGCCGCATTGCATTCCTCCGAAGGATTAGGTGTAGCAGTTTGGCCGCCGCGCCAATAGTCCTCAAAACTTCAAACCCTTACCTAACCCTAATTTCAACTTAACAATTCAACGTAGAAGTTTGGAGTTCCCGCACTCCGCATAAGCGTGTCCTTAAGGTGCGTTTATTCCCCTTGAAACCTTGACCACAGTCAAGATGTTTCTAACCTCCCTTGTGAGGGGAACTACAGATACTCTGATTCCATTCCCGTCAGGATATGTAGGCACAAGATGCGACGTCTTGGCGAGTATACTTAGGACTAACCCCCTTAGGTCTTTCTCTTTACCTTTAACCCTTAGCATTACCCTTAAGCAGATAACTTTAGCAATAAGCAAATTAAAACAAGAGGTTCTTGTAGAGTACTACAGAAACTTAGGATGCTAGTACCTTTCCTAAGTTTAACCAACCCCCGAACCTTAGATCTTTCCCCGCGTTGTGTTTACAATGCAAAATAGGTTTTCCTTCCTTTAACCTTTCCTTTGGATAAATCAAAGACGGTTGCAAATGAATAAAGATTCAAGCTAATTAATAGTTTGGTATCCGATTTTCACCGCGACAGAAATAGCGACTTCACTGGGGACTCCTTAGTGGGTTTCCCTAACTTGTTTTTCTCTTGTTTATTGTTGTATATATTTGCTTACTTGTTTATTTGTTTATTTGTGTTCTCTATCTCTTATTGGGTTGTTATCCTTGAGTGGTGAGACAAAGTCCTACACCCGGACTTGAGAGAAATTAAGATAGGATGGTGATATATTCGACGAGGCTTATAGGGAGTGAGTCCCGACTAAGTTGACTCGAGAATCCCGCTTAGTTGAGACCCTTTTGAAAATGGTTCGGTTGAACGAGTTTAGTCATGAAAACTTTTACTATTCTCAATTGGAGTCCATGATACTAAGGACCGTAGTTACCTTTAACCCCACTTTGGCCTTTATTAGGGCGTAGTGCGAGGCTATGAGGCAGTAAGTCCCGAAATAGTGCTACGCGATGCTACACTCAAAAGAAGTTCTCTTGAGAATATTATTAACCCCCGAGTTAGTTGGGAAGTTGATAATATCCGAAAGATGGCCTAATGACTTTGGGAACCTCTTTAGAACCTTGTTCTACAGGTACAATCAACCTTTAGTCCATAACCTTTGGGAATGGGTATACCTTTGCTCCATGCCCGTTGCAAACTTAGGGTACCCTTTGTTTGTTTATCCTTGCCTATCTATGTGCTTACTTGTGTTTGTTGCATTCATAAAGCATCATTTTGCATTGGTTTCATGGGATTCCTAGTTTAGTTATAAACATTACAGAAACCAATAGGTATTGTAAAAGAAAATATTTTGGAAATATTCTTTTAAGAGTCCTAACTTGGATGGCCTAAGGAAGTAGGAGTTCAGATTGAAGAAAACTCAAAAAGACAAATACGAGAGTAAAGAAAACTCTGTAACGTTTATGAAAACTTGAGTTCCATGAAACCTTTCATTTTTGCATTCTGCATTTTTGCATCCATCATTCAGCACTTCACATATGCATGTATCTCTCTTCTCTTGTGGCTCATCCGGTCCTCTGTCTTTGTCTGTCAGTTGACACCTCGCCCGTCTAACCAAGCTTGAAGTATTATTAAAGGATAGTAAAGAGGACGAAGATATGGATCACATGACTAGCTTTAGAGTAAGGTCTAAACCAACATTTCACCGTCCCTCCGACGACTTTGTGCCTGCTCAACTTTAGGCCATGCGAGACAACCTGTTTGCTGACTTTCAGAATGTTCATGCTGAGAAGGAAATGGATGATCCTGGGCTTATAGCATTTGAAAATGAATTTCGTGACTTCAAAGAACGATGGAAAATGATGAGGAGGAACCGTGCACCTGATTTTTATGCTCATAACCTGCGCCTAGTTCCAAACCTAGTTGTCCCTCCAGAATTCCAAATACCCACCTTCGAAGTGTACAAAGGTACGATTTGTCCAAGGTATCATTTGATGATGTTTTGTCAGAAGATGACTGCTTACCTTGGGAACGACAAACTAATGATTCACTGCTTTCAAGAAAGTTTGTGTGGAGCACCGTTAACGTGGTATATGAAGCTACAAAGGAACCACATTCAGTCTTGGGAAGACTTAGCTGTTGCTTTTGGGAAGCAATACCATCACAGCTTGGGTATAGCCCCAGACAATAAAGATGACAGTGGACCTTCCAGAGAATTCATAGCTCCGGTACCCCATCCTCAACATCAGTATGCAATGCCCGCTCAACGTGAACAACAACCATCTCCTAGGTAGAGGTTGGCCTCTCTGGATCAACCACAGAATCGACGATTCCGAAAAAGGTATCAAAGGATGCCTTTAGATGCTCCAAGAGAAGTAATTCTTCGGTTTGATCCCATCCCTATGAAGTATGCTGACTTGTTTCCAGCTCTGATTCAAAGAGGTCATATCCAGACAAGAGCTCCACCGAAGGTACCTAAGAAGTTTCCAAACTGGTACAAAGCCAACAGATTTTGCCTGTATCATCGAGGTGCTCCAGGGCACGACATTGAGAGTTGTTACGGTATGAAAGCAGACGTTTAAAGTTTGGTCAAATGTGGAATCTTATTCTTTGAGGGTTCCGTCCCTTATGTGCGAGATTGCCACATATCTCAACAAGGTTCGTCCTCCCCGGGCACGATTCAAGGTCGTCAATGCCGCGTCTGAAAGCTGCGCACCAGACATTTCCGCATGTCTCTCCAGTCTGCATGAAAGTACAATAAAGGTCCTAGAAAGGACTCTCTGAAGAAGTTTTTATTTTGTTCATTTTTTTTTCCTTGGGTTGAAAGCATATTTGGTGTGTAAGAACTTTCTATTTTGAATAAGTAATGCAATAAATGTTTGTCTTGAAGAAACCCATTCGTATTCACTCATAAAATTATTTTTCATAATTTATAATGCCAACTTTATCCAATCTCTTGCTTTGACAGAGAATTGGGAGGAGGATGACGAATAAAAACGCAAAGATCTCTCGTTGTATGCTTTTAAATGAAACTCCACTGGTGATGTAAGGCATTGTTTCAAATCCCAAACACTGGAGATATAAGGAAGATAATCCCTCTTTAACCCCTTTGAGCCTTGAAGTAGGAGTTTTTTTTTTCTTTTCCACAAAACCCTCAGTTGTAACCTGGGGCAGGGTAGTTTTTCAGTTAAGCTGATCGAGCAATCAGACTCTCAAAAAGGAAGAGTGAACCTTCGAGAATCCATTTTATCTACCCCTAACATATTGGGAGGCTAGAAGTCAAAAAGACACAAACGAATATCCCACAACTATCCAAAGAGTGGGGCAGTCACAATCCTTTCAAAAAAATGCCAAAATGACTTATAGTCACACGACTTGTTCAAAAATAAAAAAATAATGAAAAAAGAAAAGTCCACCAAGTCAAAACCTATGAAGGAGACTAGGAGAAATTGAGACAGCCCGCTGGATTTCAAAGTCAAATTCAAAAGACTTCGTCCAGGCAAAAGTTAGGCAAAAACAAAATATTACAAAGAAATATCCAGTAAAGAACAAAGTCGTGTGATCAAACACCAAAAGGAAATAGGTGAGTGACTGCCCTATCCAAAACCTCGATTGAGTTCTTGACCATATCAAAATCTTCTTGAGAGATGAGTGCTCGTATCAAGTTTAGCTGAATGTAGGATTGGAGAACATCACGAAGAATGAGTGGGTACAAATAAACTTTGAGCCTTTATCCTTTGTTTCTTAAACCGTGAACCAAGCCGCGATACAACTTTTAAAAGACCTAATTGAAGTAGGGTTTATTTTGAAAGCATACTCGACGAGATGACGTTTCCTGACTCCTATGAGCTATGCTCAATTTGATGTTGGCTTTATAAATTAAATTTGTATCCTAACTAGTGATTTGGTCACAAGTTATTGTGATATCTTTTTCAAAAAAAAAAAAAAAAAAAAAGAGAAGAAAAACTTCAAGACAAACATATATGTTGCGTTAACAGTTTCAGGATTAACATTTCATGCGTGTTGATTTTGCCTGATATATTAGAAAGTTTACATATAGACATCAATGATGAAACTTGAAGACCATGTTGGACAAGGGCAAGTAGTTTCTAAGTTGTCTACTAATGCAAGCCTGACTTTCCCAGAAGTAAGTTTTGAAGACACAGTTATACATAACACCGTCAATCTGGGCCAGTTACGTCGAGATTCGACAATCTCTCCAAAAGTTTGAGAATAGTGGGGCAATTGAACTCCCCCTTCTCTGTAAAATCCTTTTGGGACGACTTTTTTTTCCTCATGAAGCATGTACTCTGGGGCATCTGAGAAGTGAAGAGCACATCACCCACTCACAACACCTATTGTCCAAAATGGCGACTACTTGGTTTCCACAACATTCTTCATGTCCCTGGTGAATTTTACTTCAGATGGCCATGATTCCTCTGATGGATCTCTATTTTAAGCGGTGATGATAAATGCAAGAAACCCCCAGTGGAGGACCTGTTTGTTTCTCCAGTGATTTGCTCAAACTTCGCCTTCCCGAATGAAGTGAACGTTACCTCCCTCCTCAGTAAATCTTTTACAACCACGGCTTTCCCCAGCATGGTGGATGTTTATTTCATCCCCACGAAGTTTCACTCCGATATATTCAAGAGGAATTCTGAAGTCCTGAAGCAGGAGTGTGATCCTGTATCTAGTTCTCCATTTATTCCCAATGGTGCTTCTATCTTCAAGGATTGTTCGAGATGTTTATTTCATCTCTGTCACCTATTATCGTCCGTTTTGTCAGCATAAGCATACACATAGCATATAAGTAGACAACATGGCATATGCATTTGTTTGCATTCTTTGTGTTCTGTCGCTCTGGCTGTAGTTATCCCTAGGTGTTGGGTACGTCTTATCCTTCCAATTAGATTTGTTGACCTAGGCAGGAAAAAAAACACAATGTTTCATTCTTCCCCATGGAGTTCAATCCTCATGGAAGATGGTTATTTTAGTACAATTCCATTTGAGTTCACACCTCAATGGTCGAGTCTTATTTGACAGTTTCTCTCTAGATATTCCCTGAATTGAACTTCGGTCTTTTGGCAATTACATCATGGACGTCTCCAACCTTTGAACATGGATTAAGTGTGCATTTATTTTGCACCCTATTCCCCAAGAAGAGTATTCATGAAGACAGACATTTCTTCAGCAACGTCTACATCTATCTCTTTATTTGAGACGACGAACAACAGTTTCTACAAGACAGATCATTCACCCTCCGTGGGGTCCCTCAACATTATTGATCTAGCAGAGAAGATAATTACAAACATCTCTCTTCATTTGAGGGTTCACATATTTTACAACAACAAAGGTATTCCCCAGTGAGTTCATCACACAAATTTACTTCCGTCAAATGGCATCTCCCCAGAGATTACAATTCAACCGGCTCACATATCTTCCGAAGATCCCCGGTGAAACTACATCTTTAGGGTTCTACAACGAACTACATCTACAGGGTTCTACAACGAACTACATCTACATGGTTCTACAACGAACTACATTTACAGTCTACAACGACATCCACAATCTACAAAATTTACAACCCCCTGTGAAGATGCTCTCACGAGTTTTCATCATTTCGGGCAGAGACTAAGACCAGCTCATAGCATCCAGACTATGACGCAAGGGGAAGTTCTACATCAAGAAACTGAGACCAGCTCATAGCATCCAGACTATGACGCAAGGAGAAGTTCTACATCAAGAAACTGAGACCAGCTCATAGCACCCAGGCTATGACGCAAGGGGAAGTTCTACATCAGAAACTGAGACCAGCTCATGATTCCCATATCTTGATGCTCGGGGAAGTTCTACAACTACAACAACATTTACAACGACAATGACATCTACATCTACAAACTACAGCGATTCTACCACCTACAAAATCTTGACATTTCGGGCAGAGACTGAGACCAGCTCATGGTACCCTTATCATGACACTCGGGGAAGTTATGCATTTTACTATTTCAAGTTGAGTTCCAAAAGAAAAAGATGTACAAAAAAAAACAAAAGCAAAAAAAAAAACAAAAAAACAAAAAAAAAAACAAAACAAAACTGAATTATTGATTCGATCAGAGAATTCGCTTTGGATATTACAGTCATCTGGATTGCTCCGTGGTGATAATAAGTTATCCTTCGATTACAAGTTTCTCACCTGCTGCTAAAACGCCATATCCTGGGCGTATGTGCCGCTGTTACATTTTGGAGATTTCCCATTGATGGTCGTATCCTGTCCCCGTGGAGTCCCGCTTCGTTGAGTTTGTTACTCATTTATTTCTCGCATGTCGTGTCTAGTTTTCTCCCATGTGACACCTTTAATCCACAGGACCCTCTTTGTCTTGCATTTCATATCATTACATATCATTTGCATTCGGTGGCTTCTTATGGCCAAAAAATTCGTACAATGTTTGTATTTAAGTCCCTCCTATCTCGTCGAGATGAAGATTTCAATCTCCATATCTCCGAATGGAAGTAACTTAAATAGGGGCATCTGTTGCACCCTAATTTTTGCCTTTAAGATCCCACCTCCTTGCTATTGAAACCGTCATTGTTCAAGAAAATACCCCAAATTTTACCCTTATATTTAGTCGATTCGTATCGCATAGCATCTCATCTTCGCATCAACTGACCACTAACGAGTTATGTAGTCTGTTTGTTTTGCAGGAATCACATCAAGAGCACTTTAACGGTGAAAAGGGCAAAATGGTAATTTGTGTGTTGCGTTGTTTACCGACAATTTTTGAAAACGAGCTTGCGCCAGGGTTCTTCGGGATAATTAAAACATCCTTCCCCGAAATCTTTATTTTGAGGATAAACAGAAATTCAGGGTAAATTTTGGCATCAATACGGTAATTTATTCGGTAGCCGAGAGTTGGTTGTCAGTGGCTTTCAAGGCCATTGTTAGATCATGGGAGGCTACTTAGGTCGAGATGTCAATCTGAGATGGTTTAAATAGGTGCAATCCATCCCTTGTCCGAATTTATCTCATAAAAGTGCGTATCTTCGATTCAACTGTTTCTTTGGTTTACTCATATTAAGCTTATATGGTGAAAGTGGATTTAATCAGGAAGCTTTGGGTGGACTTATACAGTTGTGACATATTCGAATTGCAAGAAAGGAAATAAAATGAATTTTATTCATGATATTTTGAGTACAAGGAAGAATTAAAGTGCAAATATTGTGAATTTAATTTACAAAAAAAAAGAAAGTACATTCTTTCCTAATTTCTAAGGTCCTAAGCCTATGATCTTCATGCGGTTCTTCGCGTTTCGTCATCCAATGTTTCTTCATACCTGCACAAGCAAAACAAAGAAAATAAAACAGAAAAAGAATGTTAAAAGTTTTGACACCCTCAGAATAAAGCTCATCACCGGGTGTCGGGAGGGCACGACCGAAGCCGCATCCTACTCCCATTTCCAAACCTCAACCTCGGCTACCGACCGGCAGTATCTGTTCCATTATGGGACAGCCGAGAAAGAGAGGTAAAAGAAGCGTTTTCGGGCCAAAATGATTTGCACAGATGTGGATTCAAAAAGGGACCATCAAGTAAATATAGCAGCCTATCAAGTAAATATGTGGCCTTTCTCGAAATGGTTTCGCAGCCAAAGGTAATTGGAAATACAAACTGAAAGTGTACAACAGAAATAATCAGAGGCAGCCATCAGGTAGGCTCAGTTTAGAAACATCACGGCCCAATGTCATCATCAGGAAATGAAATTCGCAGCTGACGACAACATCCATCAGAAAAATCAGTTCACAAATCCAAATATCCCAGCCCTGAAACAATGACAAGAACCAAGCTGCATCAGTTCAAGAAGAATCGAATATTAGTTCAAGAAGAACCAGTTATCTGTTCTGAAAAACCCAGAGTCCTATCAGTAAAAATCCGCATCAGCATCAAGAGGCCATGGCTCATTTCAGACATGAGAAAGAGTTTCAATCAAAAGAACAAATTCAGCCCTCAGTCACACATCATAGGGCATGAGAATTCGAGCGGCTGGGAGAGCCACGACCGAAGCCATTACCAACTCCCTACCGAGCGTCGAATTACGTAGCATACGGCATTTGTCGCTCAGACCCGAAGGTCAGTATCACTAAAGCATCAATCAAAGCCAAATGGTTCAGACCCTAAGGTCATCATCACCGCGTCAAACCTCCCTCGGTGGCGTCAATCCAGCAATATTCGAATCTTAAAGTTCCCTCTGAAAGAAGAAGAAGAAAAGTGAATGTATGTTCGAAACAGAAAACCAGATATCGAAGCAAAATTGCATCAGATAGAACCAAGTCCAAATCCGCACCAGGGGGCTGGATATCAAAATGAAAATGGTTCGAACATCTGCAAAATCAATGAAGCATCAAAAGCAGCATCAGATATCAATCAAAATAAAACCAGTTCGAATCAGTATCAGGAACAGACCGGACATCAATATCTGAAAAAAAGATCAGACAAAATCCATATCAAACGAGCCAACATAGCAGAGAGTTTAATCCAATCCGGACTGTATCAAAAATAAACCAAATCAGTTCGAAACAGATATCCAAACCCTATCAGAAAAGATAACAAAATCAAATCAGTAATAATGCAAATCACAACCGAACACGAGAATGTTTCCAAAACAAATCCAAAAAGATCTCAAAGTGATGCATATCAGAAAAATGAATATTGGGCGAACCACATTCGAAAGAGGAATGTTTCCAAATCAAATCCCAATCAGAAATTAATATCAGTAAAAATAACGTAAAAAAAGATATTATCCAGGCCCATTCGAAAATCAAGAAAAAGTATATAAGGAACCATAGCACCTGATCAAACCCTAGACAGAAACGGGAGAGAGAACACCAAAAGCGGCCACAAAGAGAACCCTAACGAACAACCATCGGTAACCGTTAAACTCGAACGAAGGAAAGTTGTGAAGCAAAGATCGCCTTCGTCTTCGACGGACAATCACGCTTCGAGGCTCAGCTTAGCTTCATCGCTATCATCACCGCCTCCTCACACATTCATCACCAATCGCGAACGAAAACGTAAGCAGGAGATCCTGATAATTTCGCATTTAACACGTTTATTTTGTTTTCAGAATTGTTCATCATAGAGAAACGAAAGAATGAAGAGGATACGAGAAAATGAAGACGAAGAAAAGATAACGCGGCACCGTTTGTGATTAGGGTTTCCAAACCCTAATTAATTGATGTCCTCTTAGGGGCAATGGGTTGGGTCCGGGGTGATGACCGGCTCAACCATTTTATTTTTTATTTTATTTCTTTATTTAGCTTTTGTTTTTATTTTATTTTTGGCAAACGATAAAAATATATATAAAATAAAAAATTCTTTAATAAAAATAGCTAAACTACTTTTTTTAAAAATAATAATTAAAACATTTTTTTATAATAATATTAAACTTCTTTTTCCTTTAAAAATAAAACCTTTTTTTGATAATGAAAAATAAAACCTTTTCTTTAAATTGATATCTTTTTTTTTATAATTAAATTAAAACACTTTTTGAAAATTAAACTTAGTTTCTTCTTTTTAAAAAACTTCTATTAAGACCTTTTTTTTTATATATAAATATCACAAATAAACAACAAAATGTCTATAATGTTTCACCCTCGCTTCATAACTTGTCTAACTCTGTCTACTAACATTGATCGTTTGTTTTGCAGCTTTGTTACGTTGCCATTAACTATTTTAGTGTATTTGCAATTCAAAATGTCCTCATTATTGTATCTACCTCTCACTTGTAACCTCGCGAACCAATAATCGCGTTTACTTTTCCGCATTTAAATTTCTGCTGATGTATGGTTTAAATTCTCGCATCTTTTACCATTAATCTGCCGCATTGCATTCCTCCGAAGGATTAGGTCTAGCAGTTTGGCCGCCGCGCCAATAGTCCTCAAAACTTCAAACCCTAACCTAACCCTAATTTCAACTTAACAATTCAACGTAGAAGTTTGGAGTTCCCGCACTCCGCATAAGCGTGTCCTTAAGGTGCGTTTATTCCCCTTGAAACCTTGACCACAGTCAAGATGTTTCTAACCTCCCTTGTGAGGGGAACTACAGATACTCTGATTCCATTCCCGTCAGGATATGTAGGCACAAGATGCGACGTCTTGGCGAGTATACTTAGGACTAACCCCCTTAGGTCTTTCTCTTTACCTTTAACCCTTAGCATTACCTTTAAGCAGATAACTTTAGCAATAAGCAAATTAAAACAAGAGGTTCCTGTAGAGTACTACAGAAACTTAGGATGCTAGTACCTTCCCTAAGTTTAACCAACCCCCAAACCTTAGATCTTTCCCCACGTTGTGTTTAGAATGCAAAATAGGTTTTCCTTCCTTTAACCTTTCCTTTGGATAAATCAAAGACGGTTGGAAATGAATAAAGATTCAAGCTAATTAATAGTTTGGTATCCGATTTTCACCGTGACAATGTGCATGTTGTGTTTGAGTAGCATAATAAAATATGGATTTTATCCTTGTAATTATGAGTCAGGGTTTTAGGGTGTTAGAATAGTGGTATCATAGTAGGTTGGTCCATCAGGCTAGGTTTTGTGACATTATTTACTCCATAGTATGTGATGAGAGTTTGAATATTGTTGATGCAATGTTTCTTCTAATGGATGTTTAGTGGTGTTCAGGGAAATGGCACTGCAAAATCATAATTGGATTGTAGACGAGTTTAAAGAGCTGGGTACGTTTAAAAGAAACAATTTGTTAGATTTTAAGGGGAGGTACGACTCAAAAGGTGCTCAGAGTTGGTTGCAAGAGATTGAGAAGATCTTCAGGGTGATGGCTTGTTCAGACATGCAGAAGGTCCTATTTAGTACCCGTATGTTGGTTGAGGAAGTGGAGTATTGGTGAGATAATGCTCATCAGAGGCTGGTGTCGTACCTAAAAAATACGATCCTCGCGAAGGATGCGCAAAAACATTTGAACAAAGTCGCCATCGAACATTATTCATTCCAAAGAAGGAATAGGAAAATATCGATAAAACCTTTAAGAGATAAGAAAATGGTCATCGCAACCAAATTTTAGGTTTGAGAGTCGGTTACGCAAGATGAAGGTACTAGCATCCCCTACGTCCGTTGTACTCAATGGGAACCTCTTAATTCGATTCGTGAGAAATGTTAGCTTGGTTTGTTTGTTTTCTTCTAAGGGGATAATGAGTAAAGGATTATCTTCTAAGGGGAAATGGGTAGTTTTTTATTAGTGTGCTCACTAATATGAACTTTCCAAAGATCGTTTGAAGGTACCATATGGAATGCTAGACTCCAATATTACTTCTTTATCCAAATAATTAGGGTGTATTTTGAGAACAAAAGATCAAATAACAAACAACCCAAGGCGTGCGCCCCAAGAGCAACACTTCTTTGTCAAGTTTGGCTTTAAGAGTTCTAACCTATTTTTTCCAAATATGACAAGTATCACAACCCCAATTTAACCATCTACTCTTTTCTTCCTCAACATTTACCTTTTTCACTTCTACCATAGAAGCCTTGAGAGCCTCTAACTCCCTTTCAGAATCGGAGATCTTTTTCTCCAAGTGAGTAAAAATTTGTTTAATTGAGGCCAAACGTTTAAAGGATTCCTTATCCTCATGGTGTAAGGTGTCAAAAGCATGTTGTAATTTAGAATGAGACAATTTACTAGAGTTATAGTATTTAGCATGTGGTACCTTTTTATTCTTCTTCTTTTGATGAGAAGAGAGGAAAAGGTTAACAGACTCTTCTTCGTCACTTGAACTATCATCCCCAGATGACTCACTATCGCTTTCCTAAGCGATTTAGGCTCTTCTAGGCTTACCTTGTTTCTTTTGTGAACGATTAATTTCCTTCCCTTTGTCCTTCTTCATCAATGGACAATCCGACTTATAGTTATCGCACCTCAAAAAATCACAAATTGAGAAACGACCCTCGCGCGAAAGGCGCAGAATGCGGTTCGACAGAGTTGCCACCGATCTTTATTTATCCCGAACAAACAGGAGGGGAAAATATCGAGAAAACCTTTTAAAAACGAAAAGAATACGGCTGTCGCAACCTGATGTTCTGGGTTCGGGAGTCGGTTACGCGAGGGAAAGGTATTAGCACCCCTCACGTCTGTTGTACTCAACGGGAACCTCTTAATTCGAATTGTGACGAGCGTTAGCTAAGCTTAGTTGTTTTCTCTTCTCAATAATAAAATGAGAAACAATACGATAAAGGCATAACGATGCTAGGGGAAAATGGGTGGTTAAAGGATAGGGTGCTCGCCAAGGATTGGGGCCCTTGTGCCTGCGTATGCTCATTCGGACGGGAATGAGAAATCAAAGCTTTGTAGTTCGACTACGTGAAAGGATGGGGGGGGGGGAAAGGAAAACAGAGGGAATTGTGAATGGGATGATGGAGAAATATAGAAGTGTTCTCGCCAAGATCATCACAATCTTGTGCCTACGTATCTTAGATTCGGACAAGAATGAAGAATCAGAGCAATCGTAGTTTGTGGTAACTACCATGAAAAGGGACAAGGTTGAATTGGTTTGAAGTTTAAGTTGGATGACGATTACTTGAAGCTTAAGAAAGGCTCCTCGGGCCTAAGTAATCGGGATGAAAGATTCAAAGACTTGGCTCTCTCTCTTTTTCACCATGAAAAAAGGTTGTGTTTAAATGGTGTTTGAATAATGAAGGATTGGAAGATAGTTGAATGTTGTTGAGTTGGAAACGTTATTAGAGGCGTCAATTGCTCACACACGAGTAAGATAACTCGCATCCAAACAACTAAAAGAGAGATCAAAGGCTTAATCCCCCTCTTTACACCTTGAAAATGAGTTAGAAAGTTGTTAATTGATTGATGTTGATTGTGAAAATCCGCTTGACATTGGATCAAGGGTTTGACTTATATTTGCGTGCAAAACGTGTTGGAATGGAAATGGTTTAAGAAATGGCTCGACGACGATTCGAGGATTTGGATTGAAAATTGAACCTGCTTGACGACGAATCAAGGGGTAGGTTGTGGGAAACAATACTAGTCCCTGAGGGTGCTCCCAATATCAAAACCATGATGAAGTGTGAAAGTGTGTGTAACAGGTTGATGGCGAATGCGGACGAGCACTCGAATTACGAGGGGTGTTTGAAAATGGCTCGATGACGAATCGAGAATTAGTTTGAAAATAGTTTGACCTACGCTAGTCCCTAAGGGTGCTCCTAGAAGATAAACCATAATCAAAGAAATATGAAACATACATCGGAATGGGAGAGGGGTACATGAAAATTACACGGGATTGCATGAAATAAAAGGTCTCGTTGCAAGGTAGCCCAAGAAAAAGCCGTGTGTGTGCAATGTGTCCTAAACTAAGCCTTGAGCGAAAGTCGGGCACAACTCCAAGCTAGGGTACCTGACAAAGTCCAAAGATCCAACAGTCCACCAATTTAGGCTTTTAGCGTTTTGATTATTTATTAAGTGTTTTCGAATATGGGGGAATGAGGGATGAATAAAATAAATATGAGTATGACAAATATGAATAATATGACAAGATAATATAACAATATAAACAAGATAATATTCGAAATAATATATCAAGATAAATATTAACAAGTATATGAACAAGATAATATAATCGAGATAATTTTGACTGAAAGTAAAACAGTGTATATTTGACTGAAAGTAAAGCAGATTTATATTCACGGAAAGTAAAGTTAGTGGTTAGTCAATTTATGAATTGAATCGAGACGAAATGTAATGCTAAACCATCATAGCTCGACTTATGACGAAATTCAAACTATAGAACGTCGCGTGAATTGATATCTGTTCTAAAAACAAGATAGAGAAATCATATTGAGGATCATACTTCGATTAAATCGTGTCGCACGGACAAAAGAATAGTGGGATCTCGTCTTAATCACAAACTCGTGTTAATTAATCGAGGGTAACCTCTAATGATCCCAAAGTATAGAAAAATGATTAAAATGATCATTTTCTACAAATTTGAAATAATGAAGGTTAAAAACCTCGAGAACTAACATTCGTGAATCGAAAGACTTCATAAATCGAGAAAAAACAACATAAGCAAACTATGCTCTTAGTAAAGTAGAATCTTTGCATCATCAACGTGCAGAACGCATATTCCAATCTTGACATTAGAGAAAATAAAAATAGGTATTCCAACGAGGAAACATCATAGTACGAGAGCAAAAATCGAAATGACGATGTGGTGTGTGCGTGGCATGAGGTGGCTGCCACCTCTGATTAATGAAACACATTTCATTTTTCTGAGTCTTTTGTTTTGATTTTGGAATTGGGCTTAGCCCTTTTACTCTTCACACACCCTATTTCTGGGCCCATATGCGTGTATTCAGTTCAAACCAGAATTGCTCATCGTCACACCCTCATTTTCACCTTTAGCCTTTCATACCCTACATTCGTCATATCATGCATCGTTCTATTGCATACCGAGCATGTGGGTTCATAAGGTAGGGGTTGGGCTGGTTCATTGTTTTCCATTCCAAATAAGATAAATTGCTTATCATGGGCTACATGGAAGAAAAGGTTCATCATCTAAGGTTTGATTCAAGTTGGAAAGTCTTCTCATGTAGATTGCTTCAAGGAGAATTTACTTAAAAAATATTAGGAAATTCAAGATTAATATTCCTAATGAACATGAAGTGCAAGGCCTAATTCAAGACTTCATCCATTACAAATAATGGTATAAGGGAAATCCACCATTCCAAATCAAAATTCATGAATTCAAGATTAGATTCAAGAATGTCACAAAAAAAGAAATTTCATGACATTTGCAAGAATGTCACATTTGTTGCAAAAGTTTCTAACTCTAAGCAATGCTTAGAAAATTAAGCTATTTCTAGTCTTAATTCAAGTTTCTAACTAATTTCATGTTATGGTACCCTTCATGCCTCATCAAATCTCCATTTGCTACATATAATTCATAACCCACAAATATCTAAGGAAAATAATTAAGGTTTAATTCAACATTGGAGCATTTCAAATGCAAAACCATTAATGCTTATTCATTGGCAATTTCAAGGCATTTTAAATTGATCCAAAACAGCCGCATGACCAATTAATTCCCAACCAAATAAGCCATGTCACAAAACTTAAGGAACTAGATCATGTTGTCTCACTTACATGCCAAAATTCAGAACTTCAAAATGCTGTCAAAAGGAGAGGCATGGACCGCAAGTACAACCCAAGAACAAGTGAATAAAGGAAGGCAATGCAGAAAAATAGCACTAGGAAAGTGCAGCAGCAAAAGCAAAAAAGCAGCATGCTAGAAATGGAAAGAAAAGGGGGCTGCACCAAGAAAGTGGTAATAAACATTTCCAAATGTAGAAATTTTGAAACTTGAGACATGTGTAAGCTCTTTTGTTTTGGTACAACAGCAAAAGTGCAGCAGAAAAGTAAGATTTCTAGAGGAAAAGGGTGAACCAAGAAAGTGGCATTGGACATTTCTAAGTGGAGAAAT
The DNA here is from genome assembly GCA_963859935.3 of Lathyrus sativus. Lineage (NCBI taxonomy): Eukaryota > Viridiplantae > Streptophyta > Magnoliopsida > Fabales > Fabaceae > Lathyrus > Lathyrus sativus. The sequence goes on along the minus strand of OZ012735.1, from coordinate 305,924,772 downwards.
TTTGAAGTTTAAAGACATGTGCAAACCCTAATGCTTTTGATATAAAAGAAAAGTAACAGCAGTAAAAAAAAAAAGGACATTCACACATTCATTACACATTGACATAGAGAGATATTGGGAGCAAGAAACATTGAGAAAAAAAATCAGAAAAAGAGAGTTAGAGAAAAAACAGAAAAAAAGAGTTTGAAAAGAAAACCTTGAGAGAACAAGAGAGGAACAAAAAACTAGAAGAAGGAGGTGGACCATAGAAGCACACCCATCAAAGGCCATTGGTGAAGGAAGATAGTAGTTCTTGGGTATCCTTCCCTTCAAACCCTTTGTTTACATTTTTGCATGTTTATTTTCATGTGTTTTTCTTGTTTTGTATAACTGTAATAAGGTCTTGATATGACCCAAAAAATGTTGTAAAAGAACAAAGGAAAGAGAAAGAGCATAGTGTAGTTGACATAGTAAGATGAGTTGAAAAATACTCATCTTTACTGTCATGTCCCCTGGCAAGTTCGCCTAGCGAACTTTGCCCTGTTTTCCCTCTGTTTCCATAAAAAAGGCGTATTCTAGGCAAAACAGCATGAAGTTCGCCTAGCGAACTTCTTGATGTTTTCTTGCTGTCATGTTCGCTAGCACCTTCGCCTAGCGAACTTTTCCCCCTTTTGCCCCTGTTTTCGTTTGCTGGTTGGTTCGCACAGTGAACTTCTGTTTGTTTTTTCTGGGCAGCTTCGCTGCAAGGTTCACCTAGCGAACTTCGCCCCCTTTTGCCTCTGTTTGCGTTCGCTAGGAAGTTCACCTAGCGAACTTCTTGCTATTTATTTTCATGTTTTGTGTCGACCAACTCAATGTGGTTGCACGACCTTTGTATGCGGATGTTTGCGGTCATTTTTAACTTTTGGTTCTAAAACCCATTTTCAAAAATAAACTCTCGATTTTATCAAGCCATTTTCACCCGTGTAAGTTGACCGCCTTGTGCGTTCGCCATCGACCTTGTTCGCATTACTTCAAATATTTTTACAAATAATGAAACCCTTGATCCAACATCAAGTCGTATTTTTCTCATAAAAAATCCAAAACACAATAAATATACAATTGGAGTCATACACCATAAACTTTAAAGTGGTGGAGAAGGAATGAGAATGGAACCCTCCTACACTCGTTCCGAATGTTTTAAATACAAGGCGCCCGACTTGGTTATTCGAAATATTCATCTCTATCCAAAGTCTTTAGTGTGATCCTAATCAAAAACAATATCTTCTTAAAACCTAAAAATAACATCAACTCATCAAACTTCTTTTCTCCTTAGGGCATCAATCCGAAAACCCTTTTTCCGAGGTATAAAATCAACCAACAAACAACCATTTCACAAGCCTCCGAAATACGGAGCTCTGATTCTTCACTTCTTTTAAATTGAGGATACGTAGGCACAAGGGCCACAATCCTTGGCGAGCATTATAATAAAAAATAACCCCTCTTTTCTTTTTAGCAAGCAAAATTTTAAAAACACCCATTCAAGCGAAACAACCTAGAAGGTTCCCGTCGAGTACGATTGGTATGACGGGGTGCTAATACCTTCCCCTCGCATAACCGACTCCCGAACCCTAAAACTTGGTTGCGATGATCATGCTCTTTTCCTAAAGGTTTTATCGTTATTTCCCTTTCCCTCCTTGGGGTAAATAAAATTCGGTGGCAACTCTGTGGCGATTCTGTGGCGACTCAGTGCCTTGCTCTTTTTATTATTTTATTTTTTATTTACATTTTGATTTTATTTTATTTTAAATAGTTCCAACCATTTTAAAAATCCATAAAAATATGTTTCTGACTAATTGACATCTTATTTAATTTTAAATATTTTTTATTTTAATTTTAATTTTATTTTGATATTTTATTTTGAATTTTTAACTTAATGTGTTTTATTTGACCTATTTCAAAACATGAATTCAATTTTTGCCCATTTTCTTTTGACTCTTGGTTCAATTTTTCACATACACTTAGACACACATATGTAGGGTATTCGAGTGCTGGTTTGATGCTTTGGTGATCTTTGCTTGGATAATTTTCATTTGACTTTGTTTGACCCTCGATATATGCTCGACAAATTGCTTGCTTGGCCTTGTTTGATTCATTTGATGATGCTATCTTACCATTCCTTTTGTGATCCTTTGCACATTGATTCTTGATAGAACTAACTTGAGTTTGGGCATTTATTTGGATTTTATTTGGTCATGTGTCTATTTTTGGATTTTGCTTCAAGTTCTTGTTGTTTTGATCATGTGTTTGTGCATATCTTGGCCTACTATTTTGAGATTGCTTCTTGTATGATTCCATGGATGTTTGATGAGTCTTGTATACTCTTGGTGATATGTTTGAGGTTCTGATTTCCATAATTAGGGGTTCATTTCATGATCACTTAATCTCATATACTTCACATGATCTTTTGTTCCTTTTAGGAGTTGACTTGTGAGATGTTTGCTTGACTTTTGTACTTCAACTTGAGTTTGATTCTTCTTGATTTTACTTGTTGACTTGATTTTGAATATGATGAGCATCGTATGAGTTTGTTTATGATCTTGATGAGTTAATGCTTAATCACTTGTGTTCTTGTTGAATGTCTCTTTTCTTTGAGAGTGACTTTGTTGTGTGAGCTTGTTTTTAAGGTATGATTTGAATTCAACTGTGATGTCTCTTTTGTGTGTTCATGAATTAATGTTTGATTTGATGACCATTCTTATGTTGCTGCCCACACTTGATATCATGCCCTAATCCTGAAATTCTGGTATCAGATATCAGATGTTGAAGGTGATGTTATGACACTAATATCTGTTCAATTATCAATAAGAACAAAGAAAAACAAATAACAAACGTAAAAAGACACAAGCAATTGTTAACCCAGTTCGGTGAAAACACACCTACGTCTAGGGGCTACCAAGCCAGGAAGGAAATTGACTAAGTAGAATTAGTTTGAAGATATACAATAGACTCTCTGTAGTTTACCATCTTCTCACCTAATCTCTACCCTTGCAATTTCTACCTAGGATACTCCTAGATAAGAGACACCTCTCACTCCCCCTTAATCACAACAGTGATAACAACAACAAATAATAAGACTTTAGAAGACACTCTTCAAAGACACAACTTGATCTTGCTTAAAAGCTTCAATCAAGTACAATACACTCTTGCTTACATGCTTTGAGTGAATAACTTACAATACAAAACTTAGTCTAATTCACACATTAAGGCAATGAGTGAATGGCTTACAAACTAACACACATGAAAGCTTGAACACTAATCCTTATGCAATTTCACACTCTTAAACCTAGCTTCTCTGATCTGAAAGCTAAGGTTGTGAATCCTTAAATAGAAACACTTGGACGGGCTTGGGTTGTGGCAAAAGTAACAGCTGATCATGAAGAGATCAATCTACATAATTTGCATCAATGAAAAAGATTTGATTTGATCCAATTAGATCCAATCAAATCACTCTTCAGATCTCTAAGATATTCTTCAGAAAATAGCTCCACTTGAATCCATAAAAGTTCCATGATATAAGCAAGAAAACGCTTTTGAAAGAGGAACTAAATCCACACAGATTTACACCAAAAAGGATAGATCAAAGCAGCACAAAAGTAACAGATAAACAAACAATTCTCACAGAATGTTTTGTTCACACAAGTCAGAACATCATGCTTGACATCATGAGCAAAGTCCTACTCCAACAAGCATAGCTACATGCAGAACCTCAATATCAAATGTCAAGACATCCTGTAGGACATCTTGTGATTTCACCAAGTTTTACCAAAATGCTTGCCAATCAGGAACTAACAAACTCCACCTTTGGAAAATTTTAGCTAAAACAAATACCAGATCACAAGAGCTTCTAAAACAAAGAGCACAGCACACCAGAAAAAAATAGAAAAAACATTTAGAGAGGAATAAACACAAGTTCCCCCTCAACATAAAAACCAGCAATTGTCCAAGCCAATTCACAAACCAATCAGCCCAACTACACTTTAACAGTCAGCAACCTGCAAGTCACAAATGGACTTATAACAGCCCAAACAAAACAACAACATCCAGCAGGATCAACATCCTACAAGATCATGAACAGAACAACATCAACAACAACATCCTCAGAGCATCAACAACTTCTAGCAGCTTCACACCTAACTTCTCCCCCTTTTTAGCCACAAATTGGGAATATAAGCTAAGAGAAAGCAATATATATCACATTACCAGAACCAAGATGAGTTAGAGATACAAGGACCCAAATACAGTACAAGCCATAAGCACCTTAAGTGTAATAAAAGTACATTCTACCGCAGCAGACAAAATAAAGATGCCAAAAAAAACACAGAGCAAATCAAACAAATTAATCTTCATCCTCAGAACCAACACTTTCAGTTGCATCAGCATCAGTAACAGAATTAACACCATCATCAAGTTTCCTCCTCAGACACTTCCTCACCTTTATGCTCTTGAGTATCATCATTATGCATACTATTATCTTCATTTTCCAGGAATTGAATTAAAGACTCCAATTTAATTTTCCTCGTAGTGGTCACATTAATCATATCACCTAGTTCCCTGCATGTTTCCTTCAACTCAGAAATAATCCTAGCCCTTGATGTAGAAGCCTTCTCAGCAGAAGTCAAGACAATGTCTAGGACATGTCTTCCAGCAAACAACTTGTAATGAAGGCAAAAGCAGATTCCCTCTTGCAAGCCACATCATTTGTAGTAAGAATTCTAGGGTGTTTGTTAAGGATGATTCCACAAATAATAGATGGGAATGCAATAGGAATTTTCACAGCACTAGTGGTTGCATGTTTTACAATTGATCAAAAATATATTGTCCAAAATTAAACTCAATCTTAGTACCCACAGCATAGATAAATCTACCCAATCCAACAGCAATGGTAGAGGTATGATTAGTGGGCACCTAGTTAGCAGCATCAATCCTGTGCAAGATGGCATACTTGACACTAAGTTGCCCAGTAGAGAGCTTACCTCTAGATGGCCAGGCATTGAGTTAGTTTGCAGTAATGATCCTGCATACTTGGTTGTCAGAAGCCTTCATTTCACCTTCACATTCATCCGTCCTTCCCAGAAATCTGTTAATTACCATAGAAGAGAATTCAACACACCTCCCTCGAACAAAAACCTTCATAAAATCCTTGCTTTTCCTGTCAGTAATGGTAGCAGGAATGTTCATAATAAATTCCTTTACCAGCACATCATAACACTTGGAAAACCCTGTAACTATTTTGATCAAACCAGTATCAGTAATTAATTGCATGACCTTTTTGATATCCAGGGCGTCATTTCCTAACTCTCTTTCCAGAGCAATCCTTTGTTGGTACACAAATTTCCACTTTGAAACACTACCAATAGAGTGGAAGGATACATTATCAAGAGGTGCAGCAGGCACATGCCGTGTGGTCTTCTTAGCAATAGATTTCTTTGCAGGGGTGATGTCCGGGACATCCTCTTCAAGATCATCATCTGAGTCAGTATTTTCCAACCTAACTTTCCTCTTCTTGGAAGCAGGAGCAACCTTGCTCCAAGCTTTTAGGGGTCCAATAGAGGTCTTCTTCTTCTGACTTTTGGAAAGGGATTCCTCAAGCACAACTTTTCCCTTTCTAGTCTTCAATCTTTTAGCAATACTCGGGGCAACATTCTTGATCAGCTCATCATCAGAAGGGACATCCTCAACATCCACCACATTTTCAGAGATGTTTATCTTCTTAGAACAGTTTGGTGTGTCTTCCATACCATCATTCTGATTAGCAACATCCTCTTTTCTAACATCCTGGAGCACAGAGCTAGCAAGCTTGTGCAAGTTCTCAGTGTTAGGGTTCTCATTAGATGAGGGTTTTTCAGCATCTTTACCTAGGTCATCAGCAGAACTAGAAGTGGGATCTTTGCAAGATAAGGGAGTGGAAATTCCAGCCACATTGTGTCCACCATAGAGAACCTTAGTTACAAGTTCCCTAATGGATCTATCAACATAGACACTACCTTCTTTATTCTTCATCCTATTGATATTATCAACAGATATTTCAGAGGATTTACCTTTGGACGTCTGTTGAGATTCGTTTACATGAGTTGGAGTGGTCTTGGATGCTTCATTATCGTGACTGGGAATCATGGAGAGAGGAGAAATGTCAAGGACTTCTTCAAAAGTAATGTTCATGAGGCAAGCCTTGGGTTTAGATTCAGACTTTGAAGCTTTTGAAGAGGTTGTTGCATGTTTGGGAGACATTTTGAGTTTTCTAAGAGAAGAAGAATAAGTTGTAATGGGAGAAACACGCAGAGAGTGGGAGGAAAATAGAGACTTAATGGAGGTAAGGGAGTTGAAGGGGCGGTTGGAGGGAAATATTTGATTGGGATAGCGTGTGTGAGTAGCCTTGAGCGTGCTAGGCAATAAAGAGGGATGTTGGGACATCTCTATTTTAGGAAAGAAATACCTTTTATGAGTAATAATCCCACTCAACAGTAATTGCTATAAATCTTCATAAATACAAATCCCTAACTTTCCTCTCAAGATTTCAAACTGATTGGCATCCAAAGCTTTAGTAAAAATATCAGCCATATGTCTTTCTGTAGTGACATGCTCTAGGGTAATGATTATACTTTCAACAATCTCCCTTATGAAATGGTGGCGAATATCAATGTGCTTAGTTCTGCTATGTTGAATAGGGTTCTTGGAAATGTTTATAGCACTCAGATTATCACAGTATAATGTCATGACATCTTGTGTGACATTATAGTCTGTAAGCATTTGCTACATCCACACAAGTTGAGAGCAGCTACTCCCAACAACTATATATTCAGCTTCTATAGTAAATAGAGATACACAATTTTGTTTCTTACTGAACCAAGATATGAGGTTGTTTCCGAGAAAGAAGCAGCCTCCTGATGTGCTCTTTCTGTCATCAGCACTTCCAGCCCAATCAGCATAACAGTACCCAGATAACACACAACCAAATCCATGAGTGTACATCATCCTATAATCACTTGTTCCATTGATATATTTCAAAATTCTCTTGACTTGATTAATATGATTATCTTGGGTTCAGCTTGATATCTGGCACAAACACCCACAACAAATGCAATGTCTGGTTTGCTTGTTATAAGATATAACAAGCTTCCTATCATGCTTCTGTAAAGACTTTGATCCATATTAACTCCTTTTTCATCTTTTGATAGCTTTGGGTGGGTAGGTGCAGGTGCTCTTTTGTGGCTGGAATTTTCCATCCCAAACTTCTTGAAAATATTCTTGGCATACTTACTCTGAGATAGGAATATAGATTCTTCCATCTGTTTGACTTGCAATCCAAGAAAGTAAGTTAATTCTCTAACAAGGCTCACTTCAAATTCAGACTGCAGTTGCTGCACAAAATGTTGAACCATCTCATCTCACATCCCACCAAACACAATATCATCAACATATATTTGAGCAATCATGAGTTTTCCCTCTTCTTCCTTGATAAACAAAGTTTTATCTATGCCACCTTTTCTATATCCATTATCAACAAGAAACTCTGTTAGTCTTTCATACCATGCTCTAGGAGCTTGCTTCAGACCATACAAAGCTTTCTTCAACTTAAATACATGATTGGGAAAGGTTGGATCAATAAAACCCTAGGTTGTTCCACATAAACTTCTTCATTTAGGTAACCATTTAAAAAGGCACTTTTAACATCCATTTGAAGCAGCTTGATTTTCAGAAAGCAGGAAACTCCGAGAAGAAGTCTAATAGATTCAAGGTGAGCTACAGGAGCAAAGTTTCATCAAAATCAACCCTTTCAATCTGAGTGTATCCTTGAGCAAACAGTCTGGCTTTGTTCCTAGTGACCACTCCCTTTTCATCAGACTTATTCTTGTAAACCCATTTGGTTCCAATCACATTTTTTCCTTCAAGCCTTGGCACAAGATCCCAAACTTCTTTTCTCTTGAATTACCCAACTCCTCTTGCATGGAATTTATCCAGAATTCACCAGTTAAAGCTTCCTTGATGTTTTTAGGCTCAATTTTTTACACAAAACAAGAGCTTGAAACAACTTCTCTGGGTCTTGTGGTTACCCCTTTATTTAGATCACCTAGGATGAGATCCATAGGATGGTCTTTCTGAATTCTAATAGATGGTCCTTTGTCAACTGGTTCAGATACAGTGATGGTAGGATTGGGATTATTGTTTCTAGTTTCATACTCAGCTGAGATATCAAATGATGTTCCAACATTTTTTGGGACATCAATCTCCTTATGATTATCATCTATAACAACATTGATAGATTCCATCATTGTCTTAGTTCTGGAATTAAACACTCTATATGCTCTTCTATTAGTAGAGTAGCCCAAGAATATACCTTCATCACTCTTAGGGCCCATCTTTCTTCTATGATGACAATCTATAAGTATGTAGCATTTTCTTCCAAACACATAGAAGTATTTAATAGTAGGCTTTCTTCATTTCCATATTTCATACAGTGTGGTCATTGTTCCTATTCTCAAGGTTACTCTGTTATGAACATAGCAGGCAATGTTCATGGCTTCAGCCCAGAAATGGTAAGGCAGTTTCTTAGCATGGATCATTGCTTTAGCAAATTCTTGGATAGTTCTATTCTTTCTTTCTACAACTCCATTTTGATTAGGAGTAATAGGAGAAGAGAATTCTTGGCTAATTCCCTCAGAAGAACAGAATTCAGCAAACTTTTGATTCTCAAATTCCTTCCCATGATTACTTCTGATTCTGACAACTTTGCTTCCCTTTTCTCTTTGAATATTTTGATAAAGGTATTGAAACATATCAAACACTTCAGATTTTTCTCTTATAAAATTCACCCAGGTGTATCTTGAAAATTCATCCACCACTACATAAGCATACTTCTTTCCCCCAAGACTCTCCACCTGCATAGGTCCCATTAAGTCCATGTGAAGAAGTTCCAATACTTTAGAAGTAGTGAGACGTTAGATCTTCTGGTGTGACATCCTTGTCTTCTTTCCTATTTGGAATTCACCACAGGTTTTTCCTTCTTCAATCTTCAGCTTAGGAATTCCTCTGACAGCTTCCATAGATATAATTTTCTTCATTTCCTTTAGATGCAGATGACCAAGTTTCGGGTGCCATAATTTCACTTCATCTTCCTTGGCAAGAGCATATTTGGAGTCCTGAGAGGCCCATAAGTAGCAATTGTCCTTAGATGTGAATCCCTTCATGATCAACTCTCCTTTTTCATTAGTAACCAAGCATTCAAGTTTAGTGAAGTTGACATTGAGACCTTGATCAAACAATTGACTGAAGCTAATTAAGTTTGCAGTTAATCCCTTGACTAACAGTACATTGTCAAGATCAGGAGTTCTTGAGCAGTTTAATTTTCCAACTCCCTTAATTTCACCTTTGGCTCCATCTCCAAAAGTCACATAGCTGGTAGAGTGAGGTTTGATGTCAACTAATATATTTTTAATCCCTGTCATGTGTCTCGAACACCCACTATCAAAGTACCAATCTTCCTTAGGAGAGACTTTTAGGGACATATGAGCTATTAGAAGAAATTCCTTTCTTTCATTCCAAGGAGGAACCTGATTTGGAGAAGTTGGCCAACGCTCTTTATTTGAGCAAGTCTACTTTGGTGGGTAATATGGTTTGTAGGAGTGGAGCTTTTGGTTTTCCCTTGTCCTTCTTGGGGGGTAAGGCTCAGTATTTTTCTAAGGAAGGGAGTTGGGTAGTTTTCAATGCTATTCTGGCATTGTGCATATATGGTATTGTTCTATTTCCCAACATACCAAATTTTGTTGATATGGACGCTTTCCAAATATTTGCTTCCAAGAACCCCGTACCTACTCTTCTAGGAGATTTGTATCACCCATTGCATTACAAAAATGAAAAGAGAAGAGGGAAAAATGTTTCTTGTTGTGCACCACTCTTTCACAAGTGGTTCATGGATCATCTTCCTCGCATTGGAGCTTTTGTTGATACAAGGGATACGTCTGAATGGTCAGAAAGGCTTATGGGCTTGACATCTAAGGATATTATCTGGTTTAATTGAGATCTTCTCGGTGTGGAGATCATCTTTAGCTGTGGGATTTTTCCTAATGTACCTCTGATAGGAAGAAAAGGTGGGATTAACTACAACCCTTCTCTTGTTGTCAGACAATTTGGTTATGCTTTGAAGGGACCCCCGAAGGAGGAGGAAGTGCCGAAATATCTGTACTTCACAGGTGTAATTGATTTTGATACTTTGGCCAAGATAAAGGAAGCCTAGGGAAGAATTCATAGAAAAGGGAAACTTTCTTTGGGTAAATGTGATTGCAGATTTATGACCCTTATTTAGATTAGATCCAGAAGAGAGTGGAGAAAGTATTGTTACCTTTTCCTATCAGAGAACTCCTATATCCTTTAGTCATTGAAGAACCTACAACGGTTGATATTCAAAGATACAATAAGCTGTGGGCGGAAAAAGAAGAATTGCGTAAAGAAAATGAAGAGCTGAAAAAGAAATTAGTCAGTTGAAGAGTGATAAGAATGAAGATGTTTACTTAGCAAAGGCAAAGACAAAAGTTTTGGTTAAGGTGGAAAAGGAGTTAGTGAAGAGATCCGGGTGTGAGGAAGAATCAGCCAAGATTTGAAAAGTACTGACAATATCCTTAGGCATAAGAAGAAAGAACTAGATAAAGCTTATTTTGAAATATCTAAGTTCAATGATCAATGGAACACTGAATTATCTGCTAACAAGGGAAGGGAAGATGAACTTCATAGACAGATTGACATATTGAAGATACAACTCAAAGTCAAAGATGAAGAAGTTTCAACAGAATCATCCCGTAGGTACGCAAGCGATCAGAAACTACAAGAGACTTTATCAACATTAGAGGAATTCAAAGTGAGGGCATAATTGAAGAAGCCAAGACTTGAAGATGCCTTTGGAGAGGATGCTTGGGAGGACTACGCTCAAGGATTGAAAGATATTATTTGCAGAAGAGGCCAACTCATACATGAGTTGATTGCAAGACCTGAACATCCAAACACAAAGGACCTGCTGAAGGAAGTTCAGATCCATCACTAGAACGACATTAATTGAAGAAAGTTATCTGACACAGTATTCCATTAGTATTTCTTTTGTTCTTGTCTTATATTTTGACCATCATCAGACTTGTTGGATGAGGTCGTAGGATTGTATGCAGTTGTATTTCCTGCCACTGTTTTGTATACGTTGACTTTCATTCTCATTTTATTTATGAGAGAAGATTGTGATTCTGCCATTTATTCTCCTTTTTTTCTATTTATTCGTGGAACTAGAATCAAAGGGGAGATCTCCCTGAATAACATATACATGCTTTCATTTTGCATCATCATTCTCATTTGCATAGCAGGTGTTCTTGGAGCTTTTAATCTTATCTCTGCTTGGTTTTCTTCAACAGTTAACAGGATACCAAATCCAGTTTTTCATAGGTATTCTACAAGAGGGAATCAAAAGAGAGTTATGGATCAAGTTCAATGAGATATTTGGATGTGGTTCTCCCCACAGAAGCTGATAAGAGGTTTAAACTGCTTGAAGAGAAGATGAAAACCTTCGAGAACCAAAATTCTTTGGGACTCGATATGTCAGATCTGGGATTGGTGCCAGGGGTCAGGATTCCCCCCAAGTTTAAAGTACCACACTTTGATAAGTACAAAGGGACGACTTGTCCTAGAGTACATCTCAGGGCTTATTTTAGGAAAATGTCAGCATACTCGGATGATGAGAAACTTTTGATGCATTTTGTAACACCCCACTCTACCCCGTACGCGTATTATAAAACATATACAGAAATATTACATAAAAGTACATCAGAGTTCTCAGAACAAGTAGGATAACACACTAAGTCACTTCATTCTTCATACATAAACCATTGCTATCTAGCTTTCAAATAAACAGCGGAATAAATTCAATTGTTTAAACATAATTTCCACCACGAGGTGATCATACATCCTTAATCCAACAAATAAAAGATACGTAACAAATAACTGAAAATTATATGGAAAATACAACTAAAATCCCATGATCCTGTGTTACGTATCAGAGTGACTCCTAGGACTCGATCAAATAGCAACACACTCCAAGCATTACTCAGGTACCTGGTCATCTGCACTCCCTAAGGAGCACAGACACAACAAACAGAAAAGGGGTAAGAACTACATCCAATAAATAAGCGGTGAAATACAGATGCTAAGGAGTAGTTACACACCACACATACAATCATACACATGCAACACACATATACGTGCCATCTAATAGCCCATAAACAAATACAAATATGTAATGTGATTCAGTGACTCGACACAATGCATGTCGTACCAACACAAATACATACGGCTCACCCTAGAACCCGATTCCCGTTGGAATCCGGATAAGTCATATACGTTCCTCTGAACTACAACTTATCTCCACAACTACTTCCACATGAAGTCCGGATGAACTAGGCACTCATCATGGATTTCCACCTAGTCATCTCCACAAGACACGTGACATGAAATGCATGACCATACAATTATGCAGATATAACAAATTTCAAGCATAATCCACGATCATCAACGATTCACACGAGCCATCTGCTCACCGTAATCCTCTCGGGAATTACCATCATCGCACCAGATCGTCCACACTGGATGGTCCTGGCCCACACATATCAATCACACCCCTAAGGGAAAAAATGTAATTTTCCACATTCTTCCTAATTAAATTGATTACTAACCTTCCTTAGGTTCATTTTAGTCATACTAATCCTACCGATTAAACGAAATTGCGTTCCAAGCGAAATCTGGACAGAAACCACAAAAATGGGGAAAAGTCATCCAAGGCCAGCCCATACGCGTATAACTCAGATCCTTACGCGTATTGCTAGCTGCCATACGTGTATAGACTTTCGCTTACGCGTATTGCCAGAGGCTGATACCTCATGATATCCCACAGAGACATCACTTGCGCATATGACTACTCTTCATGCGCGTATTGACCAAGCCCTTTACGCGTATGGTACGCGTGTCACCAGAGGGTCGTGTTGGCCGTGGGGACAGGGCATGTTTGCTATGTGTATCCCCCCTGGGAAGTCCCCCATACGCGTAATGACACCCCCAACACGCGTATGACCAGCAGATCAGTCAAAAAAAATCAGATTTCATTTCCTTCACGAATTTCCACTCCATGCTTATCATTCTATCATCCAATTTATCCTAGATCTCAATTTTTATGTCATTTAATCCTCTCTATCTTTGCTATACTTTTTCTACCCTTTATTCTTCTAATATTTCTATCATGTAAGGTTCAATTTCGTTAACCCTCAACCCTTATTTATCTAGATCAATTACCTGTCAGAATCATACCACAACCTCAATCGATTCCACACGAATTTCATATAATTCTCAGATTCATTTACACATATATCACACAATAATTATTCAGCAACCACAGCCATTACAAAGAAAAACATCATACTACAGAAATCAAACAAGAAGAGAAGAAATACATGAATCCTATGAGAGAAAGGACCTCTCACTACCCTCTCATGTTAATTCACTGATATTGAAATCCATTCTCCCCCCTTACCTTGGATTTGATCTCTTTCTTGACAACAATGGAGAAATCTTGGTTCTTCTGCCCTAGCTCTCCGTTCTCTGCCTTTTTCCTCTTTTACGTGTTAACTGTCTAACTCTTCCACTAATCCTCTCTTAACCCCTTAATCATATTTTTAATTCATTTAATCTAATTAATAATAATAATAATAATAATAATAATAATAATAATAATAATAATAATAATAATAATAATAACCATAATCCTATTAATATTATTTTTAATAATAATTGAAATAATAATATTAATAATCATAACGCTTTTAATCTTGTTATTAAATTATCCCTTATTATAGGTCCACATCCTCCCAACTAAGGTCAGCTTTCACTCTCGCTCCTAACCTCATACCCTTAATAAGGACATCACAACCAATACACGCGCAACAAAGTATAAAATGACTAAATAATTTAAATGGGGTGTTACGACTCTCATCCACTTACAATATTTTCGTCCTCGAAAATGTACCTGATGAGAACAATTCTGGATATGACTCTCGCATCTTGCTCTCCAATTCCTAGGTCACACTCCCTCCAACAGCTCCTCCCCAAGCTATTCTCACCAACGAGATATCTTTCCCTTTTAGTTGTTTCATCCTACGGTCTTCGATTCTCAATGGCATCGCCTCCACCATAAGGTTATCTCGAACATGCAATTCATCTCTCTGAAGCACATGAGATGGATCAACATATTTCCAAAGTTACGATACATGAAACACGTCATGCAGATTCGAAAGTTCGGGTGGGAACGCCACTCTATAGGCAACCGCTCCAACCCTTTGTAGAATCTGATATGGTCTAATGAACTTAGGATCTAATTTCTTTGATTTCAGCGCACCACAAACACCGGTCACCGGATTGACTCTAAGAAATACATGGTCACCCTTGCTAAATTCCAAGTCTTTCTTCCTATTATCATGGTAGCTTTTCTGCTTACTCAGGGCCACCTTCATGTTTTCCCTAATCATCTGGATTATCTCTATGGTCTGTTGCACAATCTCGGGTCTGAGTACCGTACTCTCGCCCGACTCATACCAACATAGAGGTGTCCTACACCTTCTACCATACAATGCTTCAAAAGGTGTCATTCCAATACTAGAATAATAATTGTTGTTGTAAGTAAATTCAATCAGCGGTAAATGAGTATCCCAAGCGCCTCCCCTCTCGAGTATACAAGCTCTCAACAAATCTTCCAATGACTGAATATTCCTCTCAGACTGACCATCGGTCTGTGGGTGATAAGAAAAACTCAATTTCAAACTGGAACCCAAAGCTTCTTGCAAGCTTTTCCAAAATCCAGAAGTAAACCTCGGGTCTCTGTCAGATACAATGCTCGACGGAACCCCATGTAACTTCACTATCACTCAGATATAAATTTCTGCTAACTTCGTCAAAGGAAAACTGATGTTAATCGGTATAAAATGCACCGACTTCGTTAATATATCCATAATTACCCAAATTGCGTAAAAACCTCTCACTGTATTCGGAAATCTACTCACAAAATCCATTGCAATATTATCCCATTTCCACTTCGGTATTTCCATCGGTTGCATCAAACCGGATGGTTTCTGGTGTTCCACCTTTGACTTCTGACAAGTCAAACAAGCATACACAAACCCAACTATGTCTTTCTTCATACCCGGCCACCAAAATAATTTCTTCAGGTCTAGATACATTTTCGTAGCTCCTGGATGAATACTCAAGCTACTCCTGTGGCTTTCTTGAAAAATTACCTTTTTCAAATCAGGATTATATGGCACACAAATTCTGTCTCTGAACTTCAACACACCAGAATCATCTACTTTAAAGTCTTCTTCCTTATCCATTCCGCCTACGGTCATCAAGTCCACCAATTTCAAGTCCAGTTTCTGACCTTCTCTTATTTCAGGAAGGAACTCATTATTCACTTTCAGCATCCCCAACATTACACTTTCCGAAGTTAACTTACAAACCATACTCAAGTCTCTAAACTGCTCAATCAAACCCAATTCTCTAATCATCAACGTCGACATATGTATCATCTTCCGACTCAAAGCATCTGCCACGACGTTAGCTTTACCAGGATGGTAACTCAAGCTAAAGTCATAGTCTTTCAGAAATTCCATCCATCTTCGCTGCCTCATATTTAATTCCTTCTGGTCAAACATATATTTCAAACTCTTATTGTCACTGTACACTTCGAATCTTGACCCGTACAAATAAATCCTCCAAACCTTTAGTACGAAAACCACTGCAGCTAACTCTAGATCACGAGTAGGATAATTCCTTTCATGAATCCTCAATTATCGTGAAGCTTAAGCCACAACTTTGCCATCTTGCATCAAAACACCGCCTAATCCCATTCTAGACCCGTCGCAATATACCACAAAAGGATCATTCAGATTTGGTAAGGTTAACACTGGTGCGGTAGTCAACGTTTTCTTCAGTTCTCAGAAACTTTCTTCACACAAAATATCCCATACAAATGCTTGGCCTTTTCTAGTCAACTGGGTCAACGGAAGAGCCAAATTAGAAAACCCTTCGATAAACTTACGGAAATAGCCTGCCAAGCCTAAGAAACTTTTAATCTTTGTCACTGACTTCGGAGCCTCCCACTAAAGCACAACACTCACTTTCGATGGATCCACTGCTATGCCTCCTCCAGAAATAACATGCCCAAGAAAACTCACTTTGCTCAACCAAAACTCAAACTTCAAAAGTTTTGCAAACAATTTAGTATCCTTCAGCACTTGCAACACAACCCTCAAATGCTATACATGATCTGCTTCTGACTTGGAGTAAATCAAAATGTCATCAATGAAAAATACTACAAACTGGTCCAAATAAGCATGGAAGATACGATTCATGTACTCCATGAGCACACCCGGTGCATTGGACACACCAAACAACATCACTGCATATTCATAATGTCCATACCGAGTTCTGAAAGCTGTTTTCTGGATATCATCTTCTTTCACACGAATCTGATGATAGCCTGACCTTAAATCAATCTTAATGAACACACGAGCTCCCACAAGTTGATCCATCAGATTGTGAATTCTTGGAAGTGGATATTTATTCTTGATGGTGACTTTATTCAACTAGAAATAATTGATGCACAAGCGCATACTGCCATCTTTCTTCTTTACTAACAAAATTGGCACTCCCCATGGCGACACACTGGGTCTGATAAACTTTTTGTCCAATAACTCTCCCAAATGAGATTTCAACTCTGCCAATTCTGACGTTGACATTCTATATGGTGCCATAGATATAGGTCTGGTACAAGGGACAAGATCAATTGTAAACTCTACTTCCCTCTCTGGAGGTAACTCTACAACATCCTTTGGGAACACTTCAAGAAATTCTCTTACAACAAGTAATTCCTCAATCGACGACTTGCCCTCCATAGATAATGAAGCGAACACTGCAAATACTTTAGCTTTTTCTTCTACCAATATTCTCAACTTCTTAGTAGATATAAGACTAACCATTTATTCTTCTTCAGGATTCAGGAATAACAACCTCTTCCTATAACAATCAATATAAACATAGTTGCTCTCGAGCCAATTCATCCCTAAAGTAACATCCAGCTCACTGAGTGGTAGACAAATCAAGTCCACTCCAAAATCTTTACCAAAGATCGACACAGGGGAATTCAAACGCACTAAAGATGTAATGATTGATCCAATAGATGGAGTATCAATCACCATCCCTCTACTCAAAGTAGACGGCACAAGCCCCAGTCTCTTCACACAATCCATATAAATAAATGAGTGAGTTACACCCGTATCAATAATAGCAATCAAAGGAGTGTTATGAATGTAACATGTACCTCTGAGCAAACGATCCTCACTGGTAGGATGAGCTCCCACTAATGCAAACACTTTTCCACTTGTCTGAGACTTCTTCAATTTCTGACAGTGGATGCTAATACGACCCTACTCACCACAGTTGTAACAAGTTGGTATGTTGGTTCTACAATCCGTGACCAAATGACCTAGCTTTCCACACTTAAAACACTTCTTCACCTTGTTCTGACATTCATTCGCACGGTGACCTGCGCCACCACATCTGAAACACTTGAGAGGATTGGAAGGATTTCCTCCCCCACTTGGTTTATTCCTAGCAACATCTCTCTGCTTTCCTTTATCATCCGAAGCACGATAAGGTGTACTCCCATGCCTCTGTTTGCCTCTTCTATCACTTAGATTCTTATAGTGAGTGATTCTAGCTCTATTGTCTTCATCATAGATTCTACACCTGTTCACCAGCTCAATAAAGTACCTGATATTCTGATAATCGACACCCAGTTTGATCTCGGGACGCAGCCCATTCTCAAACTTGATTTACTTTGAACTCATAGTTGCATCAGTATTGTAATGGGGATAATACTTTACCAGTTCGTCGAACTTAACCGCATACTCTGCCACTGTCATGCTCCCTTGTTTCAACTCAATAAGTTCAATCTCTTTCTTTCCGCGAACATCTTCCGAAAAATACCATTCCAGAAACTCTGCCCTGAACACTGTCCAATTAATGGGACCCTCACTAGCTTCCAATCTCTGACGGGTGTTTTCCCACCAGTCCTCAACCTCACTTTCCAGCATATGGGTACCAAACTGTACCTTCCGATCCTCTGAGCATCCCATGACTCTGAAGATCTTCTCAATATCCTTCAGCCATTTCTATGCTACATCAGGATCATGTCCGCCTTCGAACTTAGGTGGCTTGTTATTTTGGAACTTCTCCAAATTACGAAACTCTCCGTTTCCAGCACTCCAATTGATATTCTGACCAATGTTCTCCATTGCCTGCGCAACAGCTTGTAACGCAGCAGCCATAACGACATCATTCCTACCAGCCATACTGTTTAATATCCATGAAAACACAGGTTAGAAGAACACACGACTATAGACATCCTATAGTCAGACTCTACGACAACACTAGCAGGACGGACCGACCAGCTCTGATACCAATTGTAACACACAACTCTACCCCGTACGTGTATTATAAAACATATACGGAAATATCACATAAAAGTACACCAGAGTTCTCAAAACAAGTAGGATGTCACACTAAGTCACTTCATTCTTCATACATAAACCAATGTTATCTAGCTTTCAAATAAACAGCGGAATAAATTCAATTGTTTAAATATAATTTCCACCACGAGGTGATCATACATCCTTAATCCAACAAATAAAAGATACGTAACAAATAACTGAAAAATAAGGAAAATACAACTAAATTCCTATCATCCCGTGTTACGTATCTAAGCGACTCCTAAGACTCGATCAAATAGAAACACACACCAAGCACTACTCAGGTACCTGGTCATCTGCACTCCCCAAGGAGCACAGAGACAACAAACAGAAAAGGGATGAGAACTACATTCAATAAATAAGGGGTGAAACACACATGCTAAAGAGTAGTTACACACTACACATACAATCATACACATGCAACGCACATACACGTGCCATCTCAATCACTCGGCATTAATAGCCCATAATCAAATACAAATATGTAATGTGACTTAGTGACTCGACATAATGCATGTGGTACCAACACAAATACATACGGTTCACCCTAGAACCTGATTCCCGTCGGAATCCGGATAAGTCGTATATGTTCCTCTGAACTACAACTTATCTCCACAACGACTTCCACATGGAGTCCGGATGAACTAGGCACCCATCATGGATTCCCACCTAGTCATCTCCACAAGACACGTGACCTGAAATGCATGACCATGCAATTATGCAGATATAATAAATTTTAAGCATAATCCACGATCATCAACGATTCACACGAGCCATATGCTCACTGTAATACTCTCGGGAATTACCATCATCACACCAAATCGTCCACACTGGACGGTCCTGGCCTACATATATCAATCACACCCCTAAGGGCATAAAATGTAACTTTCCACATTCTTCCTAATTAAATTCATTACTAACTTTCCTTAGGTTCATTTTATTCATACTAATCCTACCGATTAAATGGAATTGCGTTCCAAGCAAAATCTGGGCAGAAATCACAAAAATGGGAAAAAGTCATCCAGGCCTGCCCATACGCGTATCACTCAGGTCCTTACGCGTATTTCCAGCTGCCATACGCGTATGGACTTCCCCTTACGCATATTGCCAGAGGCTGACACCTCACGATATCCCTCAGAGACATCACTTATGCGTATGACTACTCTTCATGCGCGTATTGACCAAGCCCTTTACGCGTATGGTATGCGTATCACCAGAGGGTTGTGTTAGCCATGGGGACAGGGCACGTCTACTACGCGTATCGCCCCTGGGAAGTCCCCCATACGCGTAATGACACCCCCATTACGCGTATGACCAGCAGATCTTTCAAAAAAACTCAGATTGCATCTCCTTCATGAATTTCCACTCCATGCTTATCATTCTACCACCCAATTAATCCTAGATCTCAGTTTTTATGTTATTTAATCTTTTCTATCTTTGCTATACTTCTTCTACCCTTTATTCTTCCAAGATTTCTATCATGTAAGGTTCAATTTCGTTAACCCTCAACCCTTATTTGTCTAGATATGTTACCTGTCAGAATCGTACCACAACATTAATCGATTCCACACGAATTTCATATAATTCTCAGATTCATTTACACATATATCACACAATAATTATTCAACAACCACATCCATTACAGAGAAAAACATCATACTACGAAAATCAAACAAGAAGAGAAGAAATACATGAATCCTATGAGAGAAAGGACCTCTTACTACCCTCTCATGTTAATTCACTCATATTGAAATTCATTCTCCGCCTTACCTTGGATTTGATCTCTTTCTTGAAAACAATGGAGAAATCTTGGTTCTTTTTCCCTAGCTCTCCTTTCTCTGTCTTTTTTCTCTTTTACATGTTAACTGTCTAACTCTTTCACTAACCCTCTCTTAACCCCTTAATCAAATTTTTAATTCATTTAATCTAATAAATAATAATAATAATAATAATAATAATAATAATAATAATAATAATAATAATAATAATAATAATAATAATAATAATAACCATAATCCTATTAATATTATTATTAATAATAATTGAAATAATAATATTAATAATCATAATGCTCTTAATCTTGTTATTAAATTATCCCTTATTCTAGGTCCACATTACCCCAACTAAGGCCAGATCTCACTCTTGCTCCTAACCTCATACCCTTAATAAGGACATCACCACCAATACACGCACAATAAAGTATAAAATGACTAAATAATTTAAATGGGGTGTTACACATTACTTTCAGGACAATTTGCCGGGTCCTTCTTTGGATTGGTATATGGGTCTGGAAAGGGCACATATAAGAAGCTGGAGAGAATTGGGAGAAGAATTTGTGTGCCACTATCAGTACAACAGTGACTTGGCGCCTAATAGGGTGAAATTGAAAAATTTGTCACAAAGGAATTATGAAGGGTTCAAGGAGTACGCCCCGAGGTGGCTAGAGTTAGCAGCCAGAGTTCAGCCTCCAACGGTGGAGCGTGAATTTATTGACATGTTCATGGAGACCTTTCCAGGAACATACTATGAGAAATTGATTAGATGTATGTCCGAAAGCTTTTCAGACTTAGTGATGGTGGGGGAGATAGTAGAGAACAGGATAAAAACAGGAAAGATACTGAGCGGGGCAGGACCTTCGTTGGGAGGAATGAAGAAAGTATACAATGGAAATCCAAAGAAGAGAGAGGGGGATATGAATTCCATGTCAACCTATAAAGGTAGAGATTGGGTGCAACCTCAACATCAATATCAACCTCAACATCAACATCAATAGCATATTGCCAGTACAGTTATTCCAGCTGTACCGCAACAACAAACTACCGCGCCTCGTCGATATCGAGATAGAGGCAGGATGGCCAATAGGAAGTTTGACACGTCTTTCATGCCTTACTCTCAGCTTTTACAACATCTATTACAATTACAACTTATTTATAAGAGAATTTGGCGCCACTCACTGGTACACCTTGTAACACCTCACTTCCCAAAATTAAAATAAAATACAATTAATTCAAGTAAACATCAGAGTTTCTCCTCAAAAGTGGGATATCACCTCATTTTATTCAACATCAAAAGATAGTTTTCAAAATAAAACAGCGGAAGTAATCATTAATTCAACATTCTCGGCCATCCGCCAAATTACATAAAGTCATTCATTAACGAGGTTCACCAAAATATAATACGTCACAGGAATAAAACAAGTTCAGCATAATAAAAGTAAACACCCAAGTCCTGTGTTACGTATCAGAGCATCTTAAGACTCGACCTGCACACCACTATCCAAGCTCACTAAGTACCTGGATTATCTGTACCTCCGAAGAAGCACAGAGCACAATAAATACAAAGGGGTGAGAAAACATGATCAAAATTATCGGTAATAAGATACATGAAATAAAGGTAGCAATTATATAAAATATCACCCAACACGCACCAACCACGACTTACTGTCCAACATCAAACACAACATATAATAATGCAATTATGCAATTCAACACCATGCATGCGGTACCGACTCGTTGGTTTATTCAATCGAACCCAGGATAGATCACATACACCCCTCCTTGGCAATGATCTATCCCCACCATTCTCCACAAAGGAGTGCGGATGAATCGTATACACTCCTCCTGAGCAACGATTCATCACACCATTCTCCACAAGGGAGTACGGATGGATCGTATACACTCCTCCTGAGCAACGATCCATCCCACCATTCTCCACAAAGGAGTACGGGTGACAATGGCTACTGGAAGGGTTGGCTACCCAGAGAACTCGCCTAGAGAACGCTCGCTGCCTCACTCGCCTAGAGAACTCGCTAGCAAAGGAAGACAGTGGCTACTGGAAGGGTTGGCTACCCAGCTCGCCTAGCGAAGCCTTGGCGAACACGCGCTGGCTCGCTCGCTAGATGCTCGGCTAGCGAATTCTGCGATCCACCAAAACCCCAACTATCCCAAAATCATCAGAAGCTCATAGATCACCCGATTTTCACCAAACCAGTTCCTGTAGTCTTAGCCCAACATTCCCCGAATAAACTACACGACTTAATCCAGATTTTACCCGATAAAACATCAATTCTATCGATTAAACACTTTCCGACCTAAAATGGTAAACTCCACCAAAAACACCCAAACAATCCCTACATAATCACATGCATGGAGGGAATCACAGAGTTTCACCAATTTCATAACAACATATGCACAAATTCATCCATGGCAGCAACAATCATCAACATACCAATCATAGTCATAAAATCCCTACGGGGTTAAGGAATCCCCTCTACCTTATTCATGTAAAAATACCAATCCTAACCAGTTTCTCCCCCTTACCTCGATTGATTGCTCAGATTGTTGAAGAACTCTGAAGAATGGGTAGCCCTAGCCTTGCTTCTTTTCCCCTTGTTCTTCCTCCTCAATCTTCTCTCTCTCCACAAGTTTATCGTGTTCTTTTTCTCCCCTTTAACCCAAAACCCTTCTTATATCTCTTAATCCTCATTTTATTTATGTAATCTCATAATAATACAAATAATAATAATAATAATAATAATAATAATAAGAATAATATTACAACTAATTATTAGATTATCATCATTATTAATTATATTATCTTAATATTAAACTCTATAGCTTATTAAATAATCCATATAAATTAAGGACACCCACCAACGCGCTCAGACACACCCCCACAAAAGGCACACCAAAATAAAATAACACCAAAAGACTAAAATAATTAAAATGGGTGTTACACACCTCAACCAGGTTATGACACAAACGCTAGGTGTGAGTTCCACTCTAAAGCTCCATGCTATAATATTGACAACTGCAAAGTGTTCAAGCATAAGGTTCATGATTTACTTGACTCAAAAGCAATAAATTTCACAAACGAGACCCCAATGTAAATCAAAACCCGATGTTGAATCATGGGGTGGCTAGAACCAATGTTGTTATTGAAGGAGAGAGGATGAACTTGATAACTGATGTTGCAAAATTGAAGACGCCTTTGAGCTTCATGAACGAAAAACTGCTAAAGGGAGGTGTCTATCCGGGTTATTTAGAGGGTTGTGCAGAATGTGGTGTGCATCCAGAGGGTTGTGTTTCTTTGAGAAGTCATATTCAGAGTTTGATTGATGAAGGTTGTTTACAGTTCGACAGGATTGTGGGAGAAGAAGAAATTGAGGAAGTTAATAATGAGCAGGATAAGGTTGCAACGATTTCAATCCCATACTGGACAATTAACATCTCAGCACCGCCAAGGCCAGCTCCGATTATTATTACTACTCCAAGTCCGGTACCTTATGAAAGCACCAAGGCCATCCCTTGGAATTATGAGGCAGAGGTGTTTTGGAACGGGAAAAAACAAGACCTGGTGGGGGCATCGTTTGGAGGCACTGTTGTTGAAAATATTGTCGGAGCAGGGGGAATAACCAGGAGTGGCAGAATTTTCTCTCTGCCTAAAGTTAGTGTTGGCAGAAATGATAAGTGTAAAGGTAAGGCTGTAGTGGAAGAAGATATACATCAACAAGTTGACAAGGATTCTTTTACAAATGATACTGAAGAGTTCATGAAAGTGATTACAAGATTGTAGATCATTTACACCATACACCATCAAATATTTCTATTCTCTCGATGTTATTGTGCTCTAAGGCACACCAGAATGCGCTATTAAAAATTATGAATTCGGCATTTGTGCCGCAAGAGATTTTGGTGATTCAGTTAGAAGGAGTGGTGGCTCATGTGAATGCTGGAAATGGTTTAGGTTTTATAGATTTGGATTTGACTCCTGCCAAGAGGAACCATAATCATGCTCTACATATATATATGGAGTGCAGAGAGGCTCTGTTGTCTCATGTCTTGGTAGACACAGGTTCATCCTTTAATGTATTGCCAAAGAAGGCCTTGATGAAGCTAGATACTCAAGGGATGATTTGCGCCCCGAGTGACCTAGTTGTGAGAGCTTTTGATGGTTTTAAGAGGTCAGTGTTTGGTGAGATCACTATGCCCATACAGGTGGGGCCAAAAAATTTTGATTCAACATTTTATATCATGGATATCTAGCCAGCGTATAGTTGTCTGCTCGGTTGACCTTGGATACACTCTGTTGGGGCAGTTACTTCCATGTTGCATTAGAGATTGAAGTATATGGTGGATGAGAAAGTGGTTACTGTTTGCGGAGAGGAAGACATTATGGTCAGTATGTTATCATCCTTTAAGTATGTGGAAGTGGATGGTGAAATCCACGAGACTCTTTGCCAAGCTTTTAAAACTGTTCAGATTCAGGAGAAGCCTCATGTAGAAGCTAAAGGTCCGGAGGTCTCGATGTCGTCATTCAAGGAAGCTCGTGCTATAGTAGAATCTGGGTCTTCTCAGAAATAGGGCCAAGTACTTAATGTTCCTGCTAAGCATGATAAATTCGGTCTGGGTATAGCCTATCTTCTTATTTAAGGGATCCTCATAAGTACAGAGGACCTGTTCAGTTTACCAGTAGAGGGGTTATATTTGACAGGATAAATGTTGTTGAAGATGACGAAGGAGACATTGGTTGTGATATGGATGCTTGGATTCATTCATGTGTCCCTGGACAAAGGCTTTGCAACTGGACTATGGAAGAAATCATCCAAGTTACATCATAAGAGTAATTTTCATTTTGTTTTTGATTGTGTCTGGCCCTACGTTCTTCCCGTGTAGTGGATTTTCCTTGTAGGGCCCCTCTATTTTATTTACAAATTTTATCATGAATGAAGGGCGTCCTTTTTGCATTCAAATATTTTGATCCTTATTTTTCTCTTTACGTTTTTAATTAAAACAAAATAATAAAAATGGCAATGTGTTTGTGTTTGTTTGCATATCATAATGAGCATAAAACATCAATCATGCAGGTTTCATATCTCAGATACCATCGATGCAGATTTGGCTATGGCTCGATATGACTTTGATAACTCTATTTACCAAGCCGAAGAAGAGATTGATGAAGATTGTGACCTACCTGCGGGACTGGCCATACTTTTGAAACAAGAGGAAAGGGTTATTCTGCCTCATCAGGAGGACGTTGAAGTCATCAACTTAGGCACTGAACACGACGAGAAGAAGTCAGACTTGGGGTTGCATTGGAAGACGATGTCAAGAGAAGATTGGTAGAAATGCTCTGTGAGTATAGAGATGTCTTCGCTTGGTCTTATGAGGATATGCCAGGTTTGGATACCGATATAGTGGTGCACCGTCTACCTCTTCGAGAGGAATGTCCACCTGTGAAGAAAAAGTTGAGAAGGACCAGACTTGATATGGCAGTCAAGATCAAAGAAGAAGTCCAGAAGCAGTTGGATGCTGGTTTTCTTGTCGTCACTA
The DNA here is from genome assembly GCA_963859935.3 of Lathyrus sativus. Lineage (NCBI taxonomy): Eukaryota > Viridiplantae > Streptophyta > Magnoliopsida > Fabales > Fabaceae > Lathyrus > Lathyrus sativus. Next base: position 305,898,821 of record OZ012735.1, on the reverse strand, counting down.
ATTACCCTCCATGGGTCATTAATATTGTTCCTGTACCTAAGAAATATGGGAAGGTCAGGATGTGTGTCGATTATCGAGATCTGAATAGAGCGAGCCCGAAAGATGATTTCCCGCTCCCCCACATTGATGTTTTGGTTGATAACACTGCACAATACTCTGTGTTTTCCTTCATGGATGGCTTCTCTAGGTGTAACCAAATCAAGATGGCCCCAGAGTACTAGGAGAAAACTACTTTCATTACACCTTGGGGGACTTTTTGCTATAAGGTGATGCCTTTTGGGTTGAAAAATGTAGGGGCAACTTATCAGCGGACAATGGTGACTCTCTTTCATGATATGATTCATCATGAGATTGAAGTGTATGTTGATTACATGATTGCGAAGTCACAAACGGAGGAAGGACATTTGGTCAATCTTCTAAAGTTGTTTAAAAGGTTAAGGAAGTTCAAGCTAAGGTTGAATCCTAACAAGTGCACCTTTGTGTCGCTTTCGCGAAAATAAGGTGCCGGCAAAACAGAAGAGTCGCCACCTTTCGTTATTTATCCCTCAGAACGGGAAAGGAAACGATCGGAAAAACCTGACGAAAAGGTATAAGACAAGGTCATCGCAACCGTTGTCTGGGTTTGGGAGTCGGTTACGCGAGGGGAAGGTATTAGCACCCCTCACGTCCGTCGTACTCGACGGGATCCACGCTTGTTATGTTTACTGGACGAGTTGGTTTATCTATCTACCTATCAAGGTCGGCTTAAAAAGAAAAGGAAAATGACTCGGCAAAGCGTCGCGCTTTATGCCTACATATTCTCATCATAGAATGAGAAATCAGAGTCAACGTAGTTCGACCTACTACGGGTTACGGGGAAGGTGGCTCGCCAATACATCAGTATTGTGCCTACGTACTCTCAACAGATATGAGAGATCAGAGCTTACGTAGTTCGGGATAATACGGATTACAGGAATTCAGATTCATCTGTTTTATCGAGTAGGGTTAAACAGCAGTTCCAGCAGTTAGGGACAAGGCCTGTTTGCATTAGCGCTGAAGTTTAACGACACTCTTTTCTTCAGAAAAGCTTCCTTTGAATTACGGGCCCACGGGGCAAAAAGGTTTGAAGTTTGTTTTCTGTCTTTTACGGAAGAACAGTTTTTTATTGTGTTTGCAATTTCAATCGCACTAAAGACTATGACCTGAGAGTGAATGCGTCGCATGTCACCCAAAGGGTGCCATACTAAACATCCAGACTGTTGAAAAGAAACTCTCCAACAATCCTTTCTCAGATAGCTTAAGGCTCGTAACGTACGAAAGAAATCATTCATGATTACTGTATCTTAAGCTGTTTTGAGATGAGAAGAGAACAGGCTCAACTACGGGGAGACTATCAAGTCCTACTGTTGTCATGCCAAGGATTCATCCTATAGTTGAAGTTTGAAACAGGGAACTCCTAGAAGTTATCATGCATAGGTTTCAACCTAAAGTTCTATCATCACTTCCTTATCAGAGGGAGTGAGAGTCCTAAGGGATCATGTCAATGACACACGGAAACAGATAAAGCATCAGCTTAAACAGTAAACAGATATACAGTAAAATGCATGCAATGCAAGTGAGGGAGGAAATGTGTGTGGGGCAGCAGCCTCCACAAGCTCATCTCAACCTCAAGCCAGAATGAATAACATCAATCATACAGAAAAGATAACATGCTATCAAGCAGAATATAGGAGACTGTAATCATACAGAAGAAAATGAAATGTTGTCAAGCAAAATAAACCACATGGGCAAGGGAGCTGGGCTCTACAGAATACCCGCAAGCAAAGCCATACAGTAACAATACAAGCAGAGGGAGCAACTCAACCTCTAGTGCAATCATGCTCCTTGATTAAATTCAGTCTAGATATGGGCTTATTCTAATGCATCAAGCAAGTCAAACAAGGCATATCAATACAGAAAAGAAAACAGACAAGAATGAAGATCAACAACTCTCTCAAATTCCAAGCTTCAGCTCTTCTGACAGCAACCCAGTCTTCAGACCTCAACCACCCTTCAAGGCTAAGTGTCAACTTGCTTCTCCAGGTTTCAATCCATCAACATAAGTTTCAACTTAATTTTCTTCTTCAAGCTTCAGCTTTCCAGTCAATTCCACCCTCAGGCTTCACTCTTAACCACCAGTATCAACTTGCTTCCTTCAGGCTCTCGATGCATCAGTGTAAGTATCAACTTACCCTTTTGCTTCAAGCCTCAGCCCTACACTCAATCTTAATTGAACCCTCTTCATAAGTATCAACTCAGTCTTCAAGCTTCAGCTCTCTTTGCTTTACTAGTATCAACTTGGTCTTCTCCTCTTACAAGCTTCAGCTTCTCAGAGTAGTCTTTAATCACTTAGAGGTGTCAACTTCATTCTTCAATTCTTTAAGCCTTAGCTCTTCATTCAATCTCCACTGGATCTTCAAGTATCAACTTGCTCTTCTTGCTCTTCATGCTTCAGCTGCATTGGCAATGTTCCAGGAATCATCCTCTTCCACACTCTTCAGTGAAGTCCTCATCTTCAAACTCAAGCCCAACATCTTTCAAGATACTCAAACCAGAAGACAATTGATTTAACAGAATGAGGGGAAATGATAAACAGCTTACTAACAACCAAGGGAAGCCTGTAAGGATTCATCATTATGAGAGACTGGTTCCCTCAAAGTTCTACTTCCCAGATAAAGCCACTCATCCTTCCAAAGGAGGGATGTGAATATCTGAGAAGGACTTTTAGTCATTGGGAGGAATGGAAGCACAAGATGCTTTCCATGTTTGTGAAAGAAATCATTCTAACTACAAGGCTCTCCCTATGTCCTCTATCTCCTAAACCTTCATAAGACACCTTCAGGCACAAACAAATCCAAAGCTCCAAGAAACTTCAAGCATCCTCCTTGTCTTCAAATTGTCTTTAATCTCAACCAAAGGCAAACCAAGCACAAACCCTAATCTAAGGCGACTAGAGAAGTTAAACTAGTTGAATTAGTAAATTAGGATCACCTAAAACCTAGTACTAAAGTTAGTCCTAACTAAAATACTAAAATCAATTGTAAAATCCTACAAAAATTACTATGGGAACCTAGGTCAATCATGACTCTACCACATTAATTTTAGAGATCAAACCATCAAATTGGACCTAGAACTAAATTCTACATTACAAGGTATCAAACCTAAACCCTAAAAGGAAGCATCTAAATGTCAACCTATAAAGCACACCTATTTTCATCACTAAAATGTGAGAAAAATTCTATGGGATCATATATGTCTAGCCTAATCACACACAAAAAATTAGGATCAAAATCATCACCATGAGATCATACAAAATTCCACAAAAATATGCATCAAACATAACCATTTTAATATCAATAAAAATGTAAAATTCCCATTAAATCATAAATTACATGAAATGAAAATATTTTTCCTCTAAAAAATACTAGACTCAATCATGAGTAATATGCAAAAAGAATGGGTTTAATTGGATTAATTTTCAATTTTATATGAATTTTACAAGAATCATGAATAAAATGAAAAATTGAAGAAAATCCAATTAAATAAACAAGCGCACGGTGCAATTAGTAATCAGATTCAGTTAAAATTCTGGGTTGGGCCATCAGGGGGGTGTGAATAGCGCCTAGTTCACTAAGCCCAGCACAACAAATAAATGAAACGCAGCGTTTCCTTCAGAACTCGTTCACAAGCTGAGATTAGAACGTGGCCATTGGATCAGCCTCCAAGTCAAAGGTCCAACCATCATCTAACGGTCCCAGAGTCATCTTCTCCATTCAAACCTCTGCAACTTCGCGCCCAGCTCCGGCCACCGCCGGTGGAGCTCCGATCATCTTCCTCAACCCTAGTTCTCCTTAGAGGCCTCCAATCCAAGAGGTTAAAACATGAATCTTATCCCAAATCTTGCCACGAACTCAACCATACCCTTAGTTTCCTCTGAAACCTCAAGAATCACCATATCCCAATCTCAACCGAAAATGACAATTCACCTAATTTGTCTCTAACTATCCAATTAACTATCTGAAATCCATCCTACACCATTCTACAATCAATCTAGCACCTTAATTCAACCTAATTCTACCTAAATCATGCTATAGGAAGAAAGGTACCAACCTGAAAATCTTGGTTGAACAGATGCACTAATCCTCCACTTCAAGCTCTACAATCTTGCAGACACGATCAATGAACCTTCCTCTTGCTTCTGTATGCAAAAGAACCAATGGAAAGTGCTTGAATCTTGAAATCCGATGGTGAGTTGCAGGTGCTGAAAACCACTTGCTCATACACGATTTAGCCACCAATTCTTCTTGATAATGATCTGGAATCACTCCTTGACATTCATGGAAGAAGTATCAATCAAGAAAATGGAAGGAAAATGGAGAATTTGATGAAACTGATTGCACTTGCAAGCTATGAAATTTCAATCTCAAACTAAGCTCAATCCTTCAATGATCACCAACCTCTTCAATGGATCCACTCTACTCCTTATATAGATGATATTTGGATGACCTAGAACCCTCTAGATCCTTCCAATGAGATTTTCCACTTCTCATGTCATGAGATTTTCAATCATGTATCATGCTATGCCCAATTCTGTTTCCCTTGGTGCAACAACTTTTTCTCATCCCAAAATCTCCCCAAGTGAGATATTAGAGGTGTTTAGCTTGCAAAAAGCCTTGCTCATGCCTTGATTTTGAGTTTTGCAAGTGTTGCTTAATATGCAAGTAAGTGCTTTTCAAAGCAAGTCCATAATTTAGACCTCAAATCAAAAATGTGGCTAAACCATTGTTCTTAAAATGTTTTCTAGAGTCAAAATGATATATTACATGCCATGGTTTGGATGTGTAGGTTGAAAATATCAATTTCCAACTTTGGTTTATTTAACTTATGCCCTTATTTTAGGTCATTTTTGCAAATTTGAGCTACAAGCCTTTCCAACATCTCATGACCTCCTTAATAGTCTTAAAACATCATTTTGAACAAGTTTGATGTTGAAGATTTTTCCATTTGAAGCTTGGAAATAGGAGTTATGGCTTTATGCTTGAAATGACCTGTAATCTCCAAATGACCAAAATGCCCTTGACTTGTCAAAACCATAACTTGAGTTCTACAAATCTTATCAAGGACTTCTAGTACTCTCTAGAAAGCTAAGAAGATAAGGAACAACATTCATGTTTACCAAAAGTTCATAGGAAGCATCCTTCTTAGGAAAAAGTTAGATGCAAGTGGGGTAACTTTCAAGGCCCCATATTCACATACCTCAGATGACCTGTAACTTGTCAAAGTCATAACTTGAGCTCTACAAATGCTATCAAGGACTTCTAGTACTCAAATTAAAGCTAAGAACAAGCTATACAACATTCATGTTGGGGGTAAGATGAGATGGCAATCACATCTTAAGCTAAACTTCCTTGAAGATAGGGGTCAAACTAGGGGATTTTACACTGTCAAGCCTTAGAAACCCTAGCTTGAAACTTCTCAAACTCTTCAATCATGATGAGTTAACGTTGGAATCATCCTTATAGCATCTCAATGCATCAATCCATGATCACATGGCCCTTGAATTAGGTTTCAACCTTCCTCAAATCATCAGTTGACCTAGGGTTGACCCAGTCAAACCCTAATTACACCACTCATGGCTGAGTCTTCTTAACCTTGCATAATGACCTGTCTAGGCTTCATGATGGATTTCAAGACATCTCATAAGCTATCTCAAGGCTTCAAGTCCACTTCATAGCTTCAGAATCATCTGAGGAACTTCCCACAACTCTCAAGTTAGGAGGCACACAACCTTGGCTTCAACCACTCATTCTGAGAATCCTTCTAACTTCTTTGACAAAGATATCAACCTTTGAACACTTGAATAACCTCCTTGTATAGCTTCAAACTCTTGTGTAGCTCTTGATTGGTACTCATACCTCTTGATCTCCTGCATACATGTCAATGAAATGCAAATGATAATGCTAATATGAATGAAATGAAACACAAGCTAGGTAAAGAGAAGTTGGTCAAATTTTGGGGTGCAACAGTTGCTCCTATTCAAATGGCTTGAACCTGACTGGGTGAGAAGCGAACGACTCTCAACCAATCAAGGTGCGAGACGGTTGAATACCGACAAACCCGGAAATTTGCCAACTGCACAAGTACACGGTACTCTGATGGGGACAAATCTTCGGAAACTGAAATGATAGTTGTACGGCTACTAGCTGGGGAATTGGTCACACGGTAACCGGTGATACATGGTCGATCATGCCGTCAAGCATCAAGATTCCTCGGGACTCATCAGGTCAACCATCAAGTTAACCACGCCATCGGGCATTCAAAGAGAACTTTCGGGCACCAGCCGGACTTCATCAGTAAGTCGGGAATAGAATTCTCGGTCAATCATGAACCAACTGGGGATATCCAAACTTCTGCCATCAGGAACTCCGCATCAGCTGGGCGAACTGCTTCATTAACACGGTTGGACTTCAATCATCAAGTATTCAAGGGAAGCTTCAACTTCGCTGTTCAGAAACTTGCTGGGGACGTCGCATCTCCGCTGGGGATTCTGGAGAACTATCCAGTAACTCTGCTTCGGGGATCCAGAAATCATTCTGGGTGAATCATCTCTGCTGAGGAAATCAAGAATCATCTCGACCAAATAACTCCGTGGGGACTTCAAGAATCATCCTGAACCCATACTCTGCTGGAGATTTCAGGGATCATCCTGAATAAACACTCTGTCGGGGACTCTAAGCATCAACTTGAGCAGCCCTCTTTGGCGGCTTTCACTGGGAATTTTAAGAATCATCTTAAGCAAAAGACTTTGCTGGGGAGAATTCAAGAATCATCTTGGGCAGACGACTTTGCGGAGGAATTCAAGACTCATCTTGAGCAAGCGACTCTGCGGAGGAACACCTGCAAAACAAGAACGGTAACGACCTAGCTCATGTTTAGTATGCATATGCTTCGACAATGGCGCAATGCTCCACACGGTGGAAATGCTACGCGTTTATGATAAATGCTATGCAATCATGCAAAATGCTGCGACCCCGTCAGCAAAATAAATGCTGAAGGGAGGATCCCCCTGTCAAGGAGAAAGAACCACTCTGGTGGAGGAAGGAATCATCCTGCCGAGGAGAAAGAACCACACCAATCTCAATTGGACTCCTCACGGGGAAATGATCTTCAGTTGACTGCTGCAGGGGAACGAAGCTCTGCGAGAACCTGGACCTGCTGAGGAAAGTGATGTCAATCGCGGAAATAAACTGCCCGACCTTCGCGGCAAAACTTTCCTGGAGAAAACGACTCCGATGGGGAAATGCGGCGTCATCTATTCAACACTCTACTGGGGAAAACCAATCATGGCCCGAACGGCCTCCAAGGACTCGGCTCTCTTGGGGATCTGCAAACTTGGCTGGGGAAGAAGAAATCATCCTGCTTTGGGGGGGACGACATTCCTTCAGGATACATCTGATTGGGGAGAGAATCTTCTCTACCTGGGGGGAACATATCAATGCTTTACGATCTCCGGTTCAGACTCTGCGGGGAGAGGCTGCTGAACTTGCTGGAGAGGAAGGAATCATCCAGCCTGGGGACGCACACGGCATGCTGTCTGGTACATGCTACACCTGCACCAACACAAACAAACAGACAAGATACCCTTCTCAAAGGGACCTATCAAGGTTATTATCTCGTGACGATGTTCGAGTAATTCATTGTTTCGACAATCAGTGGCCTAGGTCAGTAAGTTTATGTATGCGCATTTTAACAAAAACATTGGCGTTCTTTTTCGCAAACAAAACAGATAAATGCTAAACAGACAAACAAAATTGCTGAATAGTATGCATTTTATTGATAACGAACCCCTGAATGGGTAAAAATGTTTTACAACAGATGCAAGCCCCTAGAATGAGGAAGTCGCACAAATATAAAAACATAAATATACATTAGTATATACACATGTCGGCAACAAGGCGTAGACGAACACCATGAGTTGATCCCTCTATGACCCACTCGACTTCGATACTTCTCCGAGGCTTCAGCTTCAGAAGAGATTGATTCAGATAAACGACCCCCAGGTCTTCCAAACCACTAAACAATGAAAGTCCACACGCGGAACGCAGTCATTTGCTTTTTCAAATCCCTAACTTTTGCGTGAACCGCCCTTTGTGGGTTTTCAGTTCACCGGGATACCCTTTTTTGCCAAAGTCGCCCATCCGGGTTTTCGACTTTGCGGGTGTACATTCTTTTCTTATTTATATCCCTAATTTTTACCCGAACTTTTTTCCTTTTTATGGTTCGCCGGGATGCCCCATTTTTGCCTGGATATTCTTTTTCTTTCCAGCGGATCATTTTTTAAGCAAAGTATTTTTTAACTGCGTCCGCGTTCACCGGGGATGCAAAATCTTCACCATCCATCATTGATAACAACAAAGCTCCTCCCGAGAAGACCTTGCTGACGACGTACGGACCTTCGTAATTAGGAGTCCACTTGCCCCGGTGATCGGAGTGTGGAGGAAGAATCTTCTTCAGGACGAGATCATCCGTCTGAAAGCTTCTAGGACGCACCTTCTTATCATAAGCTTTCTTCATTCGGCTCTGGTACAGACGACCATCTGCAATCGATGCTAACCTCTTCTCGTCCATCAGGCTGAGTTGGTTCAGTCGGTTCTTAATCCATTCTGCCTCATCGAGTTTCGCGTCAACCAAAACTCGCAAAGAAGGAATCTCCACTTCTAACGGTAGGACTGCTTCCATACCGTACACTAAGGAGAAAGGAGTTGCCCCGGTTGACGTACGCACAGTCATACGATAACCGTGCAATACGAATGGCAACATCTCATGCCAGTCCTTGTAGGTCACAACCATCTTCTGTACAATCTTCTTGATGTTCTTATTGGCCGCTTCAACGGCGCCATTCATATTCGGCCGGTAAGGAGATGAGTTGTGGTGTTCAATCTGAAACTCTGGCACAGCTCCTTCATTATCTTGTTATTCAGATTCGAACCATTATCAATAATGATCCGCTCGGGAATTCCGTAACGACAGATGATATCCCTCTTTATGAATTTAGCCACCACCTGCTTGGTCACATTAGCATATGAAGCTGCCTCCACCCACTTGGTGAAGTAGTCGATAGCTACTAGAATGAAGCGATGACCGTTAGATGCAGTGGGCTCGATCTTGCCTATCATGTCGATGCCCCACATGGAGAACGGCCAAGGGGAGGACATGACATTTAACGGGCACGGCGGCACCTGAACTTTATCAGCATAAATCTGGCATTTATGACATCTTTTCGCGAATTTAAAGCAATTTGATTCCATCGTCAGCCAGTAATATCTGGCTCTCAGGATCTTTCTCGTCATAGCATGCCCGCCGGCGTGCGTACCAAATGTGCCTTCATGGACTTCTTCTATGAGCATACTCGCCTCTTTCTCATCTACACATCTGAGTAGCACGAGATCGTGGTTTCTTTTATACAAAACTCCATCAGGATTGAGATAGAAATTCCCAGACAGCCTCCTCAGAGTCTTCTTATCCTGGGATGACGCTCCCGCAGGATACTCCTTAGTCATAAGGAAAGTTTGGATATCATGGAACCATGGCTTGCCGTCGGCGGCTTCCTCGATCGCAAAGACGAATGCAGGTCTATCAAGACGAGAAAGGACAATTCTTGGAGCTTCATTCCAAAAATTAACTTTATACATCGAAGCCAACATGGCTAAGGCATCAGCCATCTGATTTTCTGCTCTAGGCACATGATGGAGTTCCACTCGATCAAAGAACGGAAGTAGCCTTCTGGCGTAATTCATGTACGGCACCAAATCCGATTGACGAGTCCCCCACTCCCCTTTAATCTGGTTAATCACAAGCGTCGAGTCACCATATACGTCTATGTTCTTGATTCTCAAATCAATGGCCTCTTCTAGACCCATGATGCATGCTTCGTACTCCGCTTCGTTATTGGTGACTGGAAACGTCAGTCTCGCAGTGAACGGGATGTGGGATCCGTGGGGAGTCGTGATGATCGCCCCAACGCCACTTCCATAAGAATTAACCGCCCCGTCGAATATCAATTTCCATTGGGATTTCCTATCTGGCCCCTCGTCGGGCAACGGCTCATCGCAATCCTTCGCTTTGAGAAACATGATATCCTCATCAGGGAATTCAAATTTCATCGGCTGGTAATCTTTGATCGGCTGTTCGGCAAGGTAGTCAGACAATAAGCTTCCCTTGATGGCCTTCTGGGAAACGTACTGAATGTCATATTCCGTCAACACCATTTGCCATCTGGCAATCCTGCCCGAAAGCGCTTGCTTCTCGAAGACGTACTTGATCGGATCCATCTTCGAAATTAGCATAGTGGTGTGATTGAGCATGTACTGTCGTAAACGTTTGGCAGCCCAGGCTAGTGCACAACACGTCTTCTCCAGCATCGAGTAGCGAGATTCACAGTCTGTGAACTTTTTACTCAAGTAGTAAATGGCATGCTCCTTTCTGCCCGTCTCGTCGTGCTGACCGAGAACACACCCCATACTATTCTCAAGAACTGTCAAGTACATGATTAATGGCCGTCCAGCCACTGGGGGTATCAAGATTGGAGGTTCCTGCATATACTGTTTTATCTTATCGAATGCCTTCTGGCAATCCTCGTTCCAGATAATCGCCTGATCTTTCTTTAACAGTTTGAACATCGGTTCACACGTGGCCGTGAGCTGAGAAATAAACCTTGCAATATAGTTTATTCTGCCCAGGAACCCACGAACTTCTTTTTCTGTTCTTGGCGCTGGCATTTCTTGTATCGCTTTGATCTTTGTAGGATCAACCTCGATGCCTCTTTCGCTCACGATAAACCCCAGTAACTTTCCGGACCGTACTCCAAAAGTACACTTGTTAGGATTCAACCTCAACCTGAACTTCCTAAGCCTCTCCAAAAGCTTCCGCAAATTGACCAGATGTCCCTCCTCCGTTTGGGACTTTGCAATCATGTCATCAACATAGACTTCAATCTCATGATTAATCATATCATGAAACAAAGTTACCATTGCTTGCTGGTAAGTGGCCCCTGTGTTCTTCAGACCGAAAGGCATTACCTTGTAGCAGAATGTTCCCTAGGGAGTGATAAACGTCGTTTTCTCCATGTCCTCCAGCGCCATCTTGATCTGGTTGTAACCGGAGAAGCCATCCATGAACGAAAACACAGAGAACTGGGCTGTATTGTTGACCAACACATCGATATGAGGCAGCGGGAAATCATCTTTAGGGCTCGCCCTATTCAAATCCCGATAATCGACGCACATTCGTACCGTACCGTCCTTCTTCGGTACAGGCACTATGTTGGCAACCCACGGAGGGTAAGTAGTGACCGCTAAGAAGCCAGCATCAAGCTGTTTCTGCACTTCTTCTTTGATCTTAACGGCCATATCTGGTCTCGTCCTTCTAAGCTTCTGCTTAACGGGAGGACAGTCTTCTCGCAGCGGCAAGTGATGGACCACGACGTCAGTATCAAGTCCTGGCATATCTTCGTATGACCAAGAAAAGACGTCACTATACTCTCTTAGCATCTCGACCAATCTCTGCTTGACATCACTCTGCAGTGCAGCCCCTATCCTGACGTTCCTGAAAAGTTCTTCAGAACCCAAATTCATAATCTCAATCTCATCTTCGTGAGGCAGAATAACTTTCTCTTCTTGTTTCAACAAGCGGGCCAACTCTTCAGGAAGGTCTTCGTCTTCATCAATCTCTTCTTCGGCCTGCTAGATCCGGCAATCAAAGTCGAAGTGAGTCGTAGAAGGTCCAGAGTCGATGTCATCTGCTATGTGGATCCTGCAATAACAAGGGTTAAGCTTAAAACAAGGATATGCAGGTTAGCACAAACCCTATTGCCATTTTATTATTTTTCAAAACAAATATAAAACAGGAATAACAGAGATGACAATATTTGAATACGACGAAAAACGCCTTTTGATTTATTGATAAAATGCATGTACATAATCCAACAAGGCCCTGAAAAATAAAACCACTATGCCTCGGGTAGGACATAGGGTTGTACAATGATTGGAAAAAAGTAAATCATTACTCTTCGCTTGTCATCTGGATGATATCCTTGACGGACCAGTTGGTGGGGCCCTCGCCTGGCTTGCTTGGATAGATCCAAGAGTCGAGGTCGCAGTCGCTATCTCTGCTGTCTTCAGACACCGCGTTGACGCTTTCAAATATCACCCCGCCACTAGTAAACTGGATCGGCCCTTTACCTCGCGACGCACTGCTAGAAGAAGAAGCTTCAGCTCTAGGAGAATATCCCAACCCAAACTTGTCTTGCTTGTTAGGTATCTCCAAAATTCTCCCCCAGCCTGGGGTAGTGTCGCACCTCGAAAAATCACGGAGACATTTCGGAGAAACGACCCTCGCGCGAAAGGCGCGGAAATGCGGTTCGACAGAGTCGCCACCGAACTTTATTTTTCCCGAATAAACGGGAGAGGAAAATATCGAGAAAACCTCTTAAAAACGAAAGGATAGGAACAGGACTGTCGCAACCAAGTTCCGTGTTCGGGAGTCGGTTACGTGAGGGGAAGGTATTAACACCCCTCACGTCCGTCGTACTCGACGGGAACCTCTTAAGGTAATTGTGGGGAGTGTTGTTTAGGTTTACTTGTTTTCTTCTCGTTGTTAAAGGTAGAATTGGTAGGTTAAAAGGTTAAAGACGCAAAGGAGAGATGGGTGGTTAGAGGATAGGGTGCTCGCCAAGGATTGGGGCCCTTGTGCCTACGTATGCTCATTCGGACGAGAATGAGAAATCAGAGTGTCGTAGTTCGACTACGGGAAAGGATGGGGGAAAACGGAAGATGGATAGAAGTGTGGAATAGGGGAGAAAATGGGAAATGTGCTCGCCAAGATCATCGCAATCTTGTGCCTACGTATCTTACAATCGGACGAGAATGAAGAATCAGAGCAATCGTAGTTCGTGGTAACGACCACGAAAAGAATTAAGGGGAAATGGAGGGGAGGTAGCTCGCCAAGATCATCGCAATCTTGTGCCTACGTATCTTACATTCAGACGAGAATGAAGAATCAGAGCAGTCGTAGTTCGTGGTAACAACCACGAAAGATGAGGTTGAATAAGTTGGAAGTTTGAGAAAGAAACAAAAGAGTAACTGACAAGCAACCCAAGAGCGCGCCTCAAAAGCTTGTCACTCAAGAATTCAAGGAATGCGAGATTCCAAGAACTCAGTTCTTTCGGGAATTGACTGAATAAGTTGAAGATAAAGATTTGGATGTTTTGAAATCGAAAGAATGAACTAATAACAACTCAAGGGCGCACCTCGAGAGTTACTCATTCGAATATTCAAAGAATGCTAGATTCTGAGAATATCCCTCTTTCGTAAGCTTTAAAAATGTTTGTGAAAAGATCGAATCGAAAAAAATGGCATGCGAGGCCAAAGGAAGTTGCTTTGAAGTAGCTCGACGACGTGTCGAGGATTTGATCGAAGATGGAACCGACTTGACGACGTGTCAAGGGTTAAGATTGTGAGAAATGACATTGGTCCCTAAGGGTGCCCTCAATATCAAAACCACGAGGAGTTGTGAAGTGTGTACAAAATTTAGATGATTGCGAATGCGTACGAGCATTCGTTTTAGGAGAACATTAAAAATAATTGAGTTTGAAAAAGTCGAGAGGTTGAGTGAATAACAACTCAAGAGCGTGCCTCGAGAATTATTCACTCGAAGATCCAAGAAATGCTAGATTCCAAGAATCTCCTTCTTTCGAAGTTTGATTGAGAAAATATTTTGAAATAAATTGGATTGAATCGAGAGTATGAAAAGAGTTTGCGGTACGAGAGGTAAGAACACGAGATTGAATTTAAAAATGACAATTATTTAGTAAATGAGACGTCGGCCTCACAACTAATTAATCGGAGTGTTATCAAGATGCTAGATCTCGACAACACCTTTTTCATTTGAAAAATATTTGGATGAACAGCGGAAATATCACGCAGAATGCTAGATTCCTATGATATTTCTTTGCCCAAAATAGCGTACTAAACGAATAGTTAAACGACATATTATTTAAGGTGTACACCCCAATAATGTTCGTCCAAAAATCCACATAAGATTCTAACTAACAGGTCATTAATAATTTATCATTTTTAATCAGATAATGATGCTAAATTTTTAATTAGTAATTTAGTAGCAAAAATAAGTATTTAAAAAAAATATTATTGTTTCAAAAATCTCTCTCTTTTAAAAGAAAATCTATTTCGAAATTGTCTTATAAAATAAGTTACTTAATAAACGATTTTTGACTTGATTTATGAAACATTATAATAAACAACGAAAGTATCATGTGGAATGCTAGACTCCAATGACATTTCCTTGTCTAAATAATTAAAGAGTGTATTTTAAAACGAAAAGTCGAATGTCACTACCCAAGGCGTACGCCCCAATAGTATTTATTCAAAAAAAACTCGAGAAGTGCTAGACTAAGAGTTGATTTATTTCACGAATTAAAAAAAAGTCTTGAATTACTCTTGTTTTGTCAATAAAAGCTTTTGAAATGATCCCAAAATTTTTCTTGAAAAGTTATTAGACTCTCTAAAATGAACTAGTTAATAATAATTTTTTTTGACAAAAAAAATGATCTCTTTTTTGAAAATTATTGGATTCTCTAGAAAAAATAAACTAATTAATAATATTTTGAAAATTTGATCTTTAGTTAGAAAAATACTTTAAATTATCTAAAGAAAAATACTAATTACTAAATAGTTGCTTTAATCTAGAAAATAAATATGGATATTAAAAATACTTAATTAAATATACTAACAATAAAATAAATCATAAGTTAATTATATTGGACACACATAAGCTATATATAGTAATTAGATTATCAAAATTCTAGAGCCCCAAATCATAACAAGCTCTGCAAATGGATATATAGAACAGAAACCAAAATAGCAGAGTTGCAATTTATATCAAACTCATAGCAGAATACCAATTCTGCATAAAGACCTCATATTATAAGCCTAACAAAAATCAAACTACTAGCAGTGCTTTCATTCCAATGCAAACTTTGAGCAGAGGGAAAAAAACAAACTTATATCTGTGAGATTGATACAAGATTTAAGCATTTTTTACCAAGACAACAACCGTAACAATCTAGCGGCACAACATTCACTAAAGAAAACTCAGGTAGCAACATACCAAAGAAATAGCGGTAATCACGAAAGAAAACAAGGTGAACAGAAATGGATCACAATAACTCTAAATATGAACCTTCAATCAAGCTAACCTCATCGTGTTTTATTTCATAATTTATGAACAATCCCAAACAACAGATTTGGCGGTATACATGAAATTGAAAGACAGTAGCATAGCAGAAGCAAAATATCATTGATTGAAGTTACTTTGAAACGTAATCACCACAGATCTAAGTTCTTAGTTCATACAGCACATTCAAAGAAAATTAATACGGTAACCAATATTCCCTAAGCTACTGATCGAAACGAACTCATGAGTTTATCAGACCAGATAAATAATGATAATGCAATAATCATGTTGTCGATATGCAAAGCCATAAATAAAAAAAAAACGACATCGTCATGAAAATGAGGAGAAGAAACATAAGCGATGCATACTTTAACCGTAATTTAGGATTCTATGTCAGCACAAACCATTCTGCAGCAAAACCTCGTAGTAGCATCGAAACAAGAAATCAGTGGAAAAATCTATAACCAAAATGCAAGCTTAAAACACAGTTCGTATAACCTACTACCAGTGCAAATCCAAACCAGGACCTAAAAAAAATAATAACAGCAACAGCATAAAGTGATTTCAGACTCCAAATTGTCACGCGCTTACGTCTACTAAACAGTTTAGCATCCATAAAACTCATTATTAGTACACAGAAATACACATGCAAATCTCATGAAATCAAAGTAAATGCAACACAAAACCGTGATACGACAACAACTCACTTACGGCGTTTACGCACTCAAAGCATAACATTCAAAACAAACATGATAATTACGTTTAAATCTTGCAAGCTTGAATAAAAAGGAGTATCAATCATTCTATATCGAATCGGTAACATTCCATGTCATAAAATTGAAACTAAAATCAACTACAACAGCAAATCACATCCGGTCTATACAATAGCTTCAAACAAATTTCTCAAAATCGAATAGGCGTCACGCAATCGATTCAAAGGGGAAAAAAATAAAGGGCTATGAACACAATAGATTGGAATGGCGAGACATAACAACACAGCCATGAAACTGAGTTGGAAAACAAACACTCACCAAACGATTGCAACTTAACACATTTGTATAAAATCATGAATTAAAAGACAGGCCGCACAATGAATCGTTCTGAATTTTTAAAATGGATTTGCAGGAAAAACAAAATGACAGTTCGTAACAATGATCATGGTATCTAATCTTATGGCATACATAGAAGCTGTAATTTTAATAAAAGAAAAACCAATAATCTATACAACAACATGTTTATATCGTATTATAACCTTAATACAAGACCAAAGCATAACGAAATGACTCCGAAATTACCGCACAGACGCTCGTATTTGACTGGGATTCACGAGCTGCCTCCACAGCTAAGTTCTCGAACCAGAAGAATTCTCGTCCTAGTTGCCATCACCACGCGTCCTTCAAATGAATTCTTGACTTTGCAGGATGGACTGAGGACCACGACTGTATACAGTCGGCGACGACTCGTTGTTGTGAGAAAGTTTCGGAACTGCGACAATCACCACACTCGAGTCTGAATCACGGATTCAACGTATTGCTCGACGATGTTGTAGATGGATGTCTCGCAAAACGAATCGGGATCGATTTGTCGCTGAAATCCAAAGATTACCCTTCGACGAGGTGTTTTGATGACGGACACCGATATTGAAACTCATCTCATGGCCATAATGGTAGAGAACAAAGAGGGTAATGATAGCGGATGAACTCGAGGAGTGTTAGTGAGGTTCACTAATGATGAACTAAAGGGAGGGTGGCGGATGAAGTTGACAAAGATTTTTTAGGGTTTTTTTCTAGGGGGTGGAGGCAGCTTTTGAGGTTTTTAGGGTTTTTTCTGAGTTTTGGGAAGATGAACAGTATTCTCTTCCTTCTCATCAGAAATTCTCTCCTTTCTTATAGCATGATGATCCAACCCTAACGGGCCTCCTTGCATGGGCCTAATCGGACTCCCTCAACCCTTCTCTTTAAAAATTCTAATATTTTCTTTTCATTAATTTATTAACAACTATTTGAAATATAAATATTAACAAATATATAATTAATAAATATTAACAAAATATAATAATTAAATCTAAATTAATATTAACAATTATTTACTAAATATTAACAATAACTATTAAACAAATATTCAAATATATAAAACAACTAAAATTTATAAAAAACAAAAATGTAATTACTAAAATGTTATTAGTAACACTTAAAAGAAAACAAAGTTTAAGAAAGTAATATTCACAAAATGTTCTTAGGCCACGTGTCATGTCTTTATTGGGCAAAAAAAGGAATAAATTTGAAAAAATGCTCAATTTACGGATGGACACGTGTCTAAACGGCATGAAACAATAAATGCGAAAATATTTACGAAAGGGGTAGGACAAATTTAGGGTATGACAGATGCCCTATCTAATGGGCTTAAACCTAAGGAAATAAACTGCTACAGCATTCGCTTTCCTGAGGTAGAAGTCAATTAGATATAAAGAAGACCCTGAATTTGTCCGAAAGAAAGAAAGATGCCTGAGAGTTGAAAAAGTTGGATTAGGTAAACCTCTGAGTAAACTGTGAATAATAGGCAAAAAGTCGTCATCATCAAAAGGATGATGGAATGAAACACGCACGGCTACCACCACCAAAAGGATGGTAGAGCAAAGCACAAACGCACAATCTGACATTAATGACCATGACAGACCCCCCCATCAAAAGGATGATGGAGTGAAACACACGCAAACAATATCGCACAATCTGACACCAATCCAAGTGACAGACCCCCCACCAAAAGGATGACGGAGCGAAAAGACAAAAGCTATCGCACAATCTGACATCGACGAAATGCCAAACCCACCACCAAAAGGATGACGGAGCGAAACTCACACTGGCCACTACCACCAAAAGGATGATAGGGCAAACACAATCGCACAATCTGACATCGACGAAATGCCAGACCCACCACCAAAAGGATGAAAGAGCGAAACACACACCAGTCACTACCACCAAAAGGATGATAGGACAAACACAATCGCATAATCTGACATCGACGAAATGCCAGACCCACCACCAAAAGGATGACGGAGCGAAACTCACACCAGTCACTACCACCAAAAGGATGATAGGACAAACACAATCGCACAAACTGACATCGACGAAATGCCAGACCCACCACCAAAAGGATGACGGAGCGAAACACAAATAAACTCATCGCACAATCTATCATTAATGACCATGATAGACCCCCAACCAAAAGGATGACGGAGCGAAACTCACACTAGCCACTACCACCAAAAGGATGATAGGGAAAACACAATCGCACAATCTGACATCGACGAAATGCCAGACTCACCACCAAAAGGATGACGGAGCGAAACACAAATAAACTCATCGCACAATCTATCATTAATGACCATGATAGACCCCCCACCAAAAGGATGACGGAGCGAAACTCACACTAGCCACTACCACCAAAAGGATGATAGGGAAAACACAATCGCACAATCTGACATCGACGTAATGCCAGACCCACCACCAAAAGGATGACGGAGCGGAACACAAACCAGCCACTACCACTAAAAGGATGATAGGACAAACACAATCGCACAAACTGACATCGACGAAATGCCAGACCCACCACCAAAAGGATGACGGAGCGAAACACAAATAAACTCATCGCACAATCTATCATTAATGACCATGATAGACCCCCAACCAAAAGGATGACGGAGCGAAACTCACACTAGCCACTACCACCAAAAGGATGATAGGGAAAACACAATCGCACAATCTGACATCGACGAAATGCCAGACCCACCACCAAAAGGATGACGGAGCGAAACACAAATAAACTCATCGCACAATCTATCATTAATGACCATGATAGACCCCCCACCAAAAGGATGACGGAGCGAAACTCACACTAGCCACTACCACCAAAAGGATGATAGGGAAAACACAATCGCACAATATGACATCGACGTAATGCCAGACCCACCACCAAAAGGATGACGGAGCGGAACACAAACCAGCCACTACCACCAAAAGGATGATAGGACAAACACAATCGCACAATCTGACATCGACGAAATGCCAGACCCACCACCAAAAGGATGACGGAGTGGAACATACAAGTCACTACCACCAAAAGGATGATAGGACAAACACAATCGCACAATCTGACATTGACGAAATGCCAGACCCACCACCAAAAGGATGACGGAGCAAAACTCACACCAGCCACTACCACCAAAAGGATGATAGGGCACAAACTATTTGAAGGTTACCAACATCGAAAGGATGCAGGCCATGTTGAACCGACGAAGTTCGGCTATCACCAAAAGGATGATAGTAAGGCAATTGACAAAGGTCACGCTTGCTGGGCACAAACTCAATGGGGAACCCTCAAGAGGAAGATTAAATTGAAATGAGTCAACGGGGTACGCCCACCGTCTTTGTTTGGAGATCATAGTTTTGCTGAAGCGATTTCATGGTTACGCCCATGAATTCTGAAGAGGATGCCCCTGACTGGGCTGAGTTTGTCTTGATGTCTTGTTTTGGTCAACAAAAGGTTGAACCACTTCGTGAGGAACGCTCACGGTTTTGCTGAAGATGTCCTTGACTGGGCTGAATCTTGCACTTAAGGTCTTTGAATTTGCCCAACAAAAGGTTGAACAACTTCGTGGGGAACGCCCACGGTATTAAATGGTATGCCCCTGATTGGGCTGAATATTGATTTGAAGATTTGATCAACCACAAGGTTGAAATACGTCATGGGAAACACCCATGGTCTTGAAAAGAATGCCCCTGACCGGGATGATGATGGTCTTGGAAATCTTCGAGATTGATCCTGGACCTTGACTTGCATATGCTAATGCTGGATGTAAACGATGTTCCATAACGAATAGATGTACAAATACAAATGCTGACGCGCGGAGATATAAAAGTTGGGGAAGCATGATATGATTGGGTATGCATATGATGCAAGATGCTTATGATAGCGGATGCAATGCGCATGATACAGATGACGCAGACGGGTAATTGGAAATGCGGGTGGAGACGCCAGCGTGGTGGACTTTGGGTAGTTGCCAATGCGGATTGGACTTAGGGTGGTGGGAGGGATTGACTTCCTCGACACGCAGTTCATTGAAGACGTCACGATTGAAGCAGAAGGTGATGCTCTGGATGCCCCAAGTCTGGGTACTTGGTGACTTGTTGTGAATTTCCTTCAGAGAAGGTTGCAACCTTGCCTGATGGTCGGGACGACCTGGTCTCGCCCCAGTTGGAACTTGTTAATGGCCTGCTCCTGCTCGAGCTGTTGAGTAATTTGCCCCAGCCTGTGAGTTTTGAGGTAGCCTTTTCTGTGCCAACCACTGAAAGTCAAATTCCTCCTCGATTGCCCATTGCTGGAGTGTCTTTGAATACCTAGTATTGATTTGCAAATAAAATTGTACATTCACAAATGGTAATATTAATGCAAAGTTCGATGCAAGATTTGAAAAAGTGTCTTTTATTGAAGTGTTGTGATAGTGAGACGAATGGAGTGTTAGTCCAAACCTTGTGCTAATTTTGATTAGTGCGAAAAGATGTTGCAAGCATAATGACACCAATGTTGATGATTAACAATCATGTGAGGAGTCAAGTTACGCAACCTTGCGACAATATGCTTTCAGAATAAACCTCGTCTCAATTAGGTCTTTCGAGGGTTGTAACGTGGCCTGATTCATGGTTATGAAACAAAGGATATTAGGCTCAAAGTATGATTTGTACCCACCCCTTCTTCTTAATGATCTCCAGTCCTACGCTCAGTTAATTCTACACTTGTCTAGACGGTGTAAGCTTGAAGGTTCAAGGTTTGCTCGATGTGGCAGTCACCTTATTTTTATGGATGCCAGTGCCCCTTTGATTTGGGTGGCCACTGAATTTTTTGTTTTTGTTGAGGGTTTCGGGGTCCTCTTTTACTTTTGTTTTGATCCCTAACGTTTGCATGGATTGACTTTGCTTGTCAGATCCATCGGGATTGCCTTGATTTTGCCTAAGTCCCCTTTGAGGTGTTTGACTTAGCAGGCTTTTGATTTTTTTCTGGATTTTGTTGGAAGGTTGTGACTGCCATGTCATGGGTCATTGCTTGTTGATTCAAGTGCGAAGTTGAATTAACTAAACACTACCCTGCCCCAGGTTGAGTGTAAAGGTTTGAATATCCGAAGGAAACTGCTACTTCTAGCTCGAAGTGGTTTACTAGGGATTAACTCCTTATATCTCCAGTGTTTGGGGAATTGAAGCAATGCCTGTACATCATTGACGAGATTCTGTCTGAAAGCATACAGTTTGCAATTATGGGTATCTCGTTTTCATCATCCTCCCTCGAATCATGCTAAACAACAGTGAATAGAGTAGAGTGAATAAATGTGTCGGTGATAAGTGAAAATGAGTGAATACGACATAACTAATTCAAAACATGCATAAACAATACATTAATGAAAACCAAATACGAATGGCAATTGTTCAAAGCATACAATACTAAAACAAACAAAGACAAAACATAAGGAAAACGAAAGATTAAATGGCAGCATGACGGCCTTCTTCAGAGAATGGAATTGACTGGAATCGATCTGATGTTGGCACTAGTTGACTGGTGGCATCGGATTGTTGATGATATTTGGAGACTTCCCATTGAAGTTGATAGCATCCTTGTCGATCATGTCTTGAATTATGTGCCTGAAAGCTCTGCAGTCCTCAATGGTATGACCTGGAGCACCCTTATGAAACTCACAATGAGAATTTGCATCATAATCGGCAGGAATGACAGTTGGAGGAGCCAAATCTCTCGGAACAACAGCTTTCTTCTCCATCAACTGAGCAAATATTTTGGCATATGTCATTGGTAGACGATCAAAGACTCTATCTGGTCTCCATGTTCTCTGCGGACGCTGTGGGCGAGTACCTTGTCGTTGCTGAGTTGCTTGCATCTGCTGTTGCTAAGGAGGATACTGATATCCTTGCTGGTTGTAGGCTTGTTGCTGAGGAGCCTGTTGCTGTGGCATCTGAGCTTGCACTCCTTAAACAGCTGGCTGATAAGGCATTGGAGCATATTACGCAGCAGCAACATATGGATACTGATAGTAGGGAACTTGATAAGGCATAGGAGCAGGAGCTTGTTGAGAAGCTTGCCCTTTCTGCAAAAAGATGGCATTTGTTTCGCCCTCCTTCTTCTTGTATCCATTGAAAGGCTTCTTGGCATTGGCCTGGTTGTTGGAACCTCCTGGGATCTTTCCACTCTTCAGCCCCTCTTCAATTCTCTCACCGACGATCACCAAGTCAGAGAATCCAGCGGAGACACTACCAATCATCTTTTCGTAGTATTGGCCTTGTAAAGTACCCATGAAGATGTCAATCAGTTCACGGTCAACAAGAGGTAGATGCACCCTTGCGGCTAGCTCTCTCCATCGTTGCGCATACTCCTTGAAGGATTCACTATCTTTCTGAGTCATACTCTGAAGTTGAGTACGATTTGGAGCGAGATCTGTGTTGTATTTGTACTGCTTGACAAATGCGTCAGCTAGCTCGTCCCAAGTGCGCACACTGTTACGTTCCAGCTGCATATACCATTCGAGTGATGCCCCAGACAAACTGTCTTGGAAGCAATGAATCATGAGTTTTTCGTCTCTGGCATAGGCAGCCATCTTGCGACAGTACATCTTTAGGTGAATGTTTGGGCAACTGAGACCTTTGTACTTCGAAAACTCAGGCACCTTGAACTTGGGAGGAATGACAACATCAGGCACCAAGCATAATTCCAAAGCACTAAAAGAATTTTAATTGTGCCCCTCCATGGCTCGGAGTTTCTCGGCTAGATCTCGGCACATCTTCATGGCTTCAGAATCCTGAGCAGCAACAGGACTGGCAATGGGGATAGCAGCATGATAATTCTGAACATCGTCATACTGATCCATCAAAGTATCTTCGATATGAGGAACTGGGATTTGCACAGCAGTAGGCTGGGCCTGCGGGATAACTCCAATAGTAACTCCAGGCGCTGGGATTGGCTGAGAAGTGTTTCCTTCGGCTGCGTTATTGAAGTTTAACGGCATCCCATGAGGATTTGGAATTGGAACCAAATGGATGGCAGTAGACCCCTGTCCTTGACCATTGTTGTTAACGACAGCAGCAGCTTCACGTTGTTCTTCCTCTCTTCTGGCCGTGAGGATGGCTTCGAGGATCTGGTCGATCTTTCCTTTCATAGAATCCAACTCTTCCCTGAAGGCAGCTTGCTCCTGCTGAATCTGCTCCATCATTCGTCTTGTATTGGCTCTAGTTGCGTACTGGTGTCAAGGAATCAGCTTGATTTACTGGAGAAGAAGGAACGGAGACATGAGATTCTGTTGAAGGACTGGAAATGCAAAATGCACAACATATGAAATGCAATGCAAATGATATGCAAGATGCCATGCAAGATACAAGATCCAGGATCACAAGATCATAGTTCGAACAACTCCTGAAGCTGGTAACTGTGATAGATAAGTAACCATAATTCCTGTTTAAAGAAAAATGACAGGTACGACCTATGCGGGAAGATCTAAACATTCTGCCCATAAACCCACTTACGGGATGGTTTCTACGCTTGGTTCCCAGGATCACGGACACTAGTCGTATTAGCGTCACGCAACAGGCTGGCCGTATTATGACGATAATGATGATAAGGTCTCTCCTGAGCGGGGTCCTCGGGCTAGGCGCACAAGGAGCGAGTCCTTGGAGACTAACACTACACGACCACCAATATCGGAACTGGTGCTAACAAAAGGTTCCCAGAATCACGGACCCTTCATTAATCAAGTCGTACAACAGGCTAGCTGTGTTACAACGAGATCTACGAATAGGTCTCTTCTGGAGGAGCTTTCATGCTAGCACACAAGGAGCGAATCCTTGGTGACTAACACTACTCGACTACCAATTCTAAACTAAGTGTCATCTCTGCTTTTACCAAAGCTCGGACGTAGAGCCTTACTCATGACGTCAACCCAAGAACCGAAAGGCCCAGATAACAAGCACAAATAAAGTCTACAGGAGAACAAATACATAAACGAAAAGGAAACAAATAAAAATAAACACTCCTCACAAACCAAAAGATAGGCTCGACTCTCTCTTTGCATGGAGCAATCTGTCCCCAACAGAGTCGCCAGCTGTCGCACCTCGAAAAATCACAGAGACATTTCGGAGAAACGACCCTCGCGCGAAAGGCGCGGAAATGCGGTTCGACAGAGTCGCCACCAAACTTTATTTTTCCCGAATAAACGGGAGAGGAAAATATCGAGAAAACCTCTTAAAAATGAAAGGATAGGAACAGGGTTGTCGCAACCAAGTTTCGGGTTCGGGAGTCGGTTACGTGAGGGGAAGGTATTAGCACCCCTCACGTCCGTCGCACTCGACGGGAACCTCTTAAGGTAATTGTGGGGAGTGTTGTTTAGGTTTACTTGTTTTCTTCTCGTTGTTAAAGGTAGAATTGGTAGGTTAAAAGGTTAAAGACGCAAAGGAGAGATGGGTGGTTAGAGGATAGGGTGCTCGCCAAGGATTGGGGCCCTTGTGCCTACGTATGCTCATTCGGACGAGAATGAGAAATCAGAGCGTCGTAGTTCGACTACGGGAAAGGATGGGGGAAAACGGAAGATGGATAGAAGTGTGGAATAGGGGAGAAAATGGGAAATGTGCTCGCCAAGATCATCGCAATCTTGTGCCTACATATCTTACATTTGAACGAGAATGAAGAATCAGAGCAATCGTAGTTCGTGGTAACGACCACGAAAAGAATTAAGGGGAAATGGAGGGGAGGTAGCTCGCCAAGATCATCGCAATCTTGTGCCTACGTATCTTACATTCAGACGAGAATGAAGAATCAGAGCAGTCGTAGTTCGTGGTAACAACCACGAAAGATGAGGTTGAATAAGTTGGAAGTTTGAGAAAGAAACAAAAGAGTGACTGACAAGCAACCCAAGAGCGCGCCTCAAAAGCTTGTCACTCAAGAATTCAAGGAATGCGAGATTCCAAGAACTCAGTTCTTTCGGGAATTGACTGAATAAGTTGAAGATAAAGAGTTGGATGTTTTGAAATCGAAAGAATGAACTAATAACAACTCAAGGGCGCACCTCGAGAGTTACTCATTCGAATATTCAAAGAATGCTAGATTTTGAGAATATCCCTCTTTCGTAAGCTTTAAAAATGTTTGTGAAAAGATCGAATCGAAAAAAAGTGGCATGCGAGGCCAAAGGAAGTTGCTTTGAAGTAGCTCGACGACGTGTCGAGGATTTGATCGAAGATGGAACCGACTTGACGACGTGTCAAGGGTTAAGATTGTGAGAAATGACATTGGTCCCTAAGGGTGCCCTCAATATCAAAACCACGAGGAGTTGTGAAGTGTGTACAAAATTTAGATGATTGCGAATGCGTACGAGCATTCGTTTTAGGAGAACATTAAAAATAATTGAGTTTGAAAAAGTCGAGAGGTTGAGTGAATAACAACTCAAGAGCGTGCCTCGAGAACTATTCACTCGAAGATCCAAGAAATGCTAGATTCCAAGAATCTCCTTCTTTCGAAGTTTGATTGAGAAAATATTTTGAAATAAATTGGATTGAATCGAGAGTATGAAAAGAGTTTGCGGTACGAGAGGTAAGAACACGAGATTGAATTTAAAAATGACAATTATTTAGTAAATGAGACGTCGGCCTCACAACTAATTAATCGGAGTGTTATCAAGATGCTAGATCTCGACAACACCTTTTTCATTTGAAAAATATTTGGATGAACAGCGGAAATATCACGCAGAATGCTAGATTCCTATGATATTTCTTTGCCCAAAATAGCGTACTAAACGAATAGTTAAACGACATATTATTTAAGGTGTACACCCCAATAATGTTCGTCCAAAAATCCACATAAGATTCTAACTAACAGGTCATTAATAATTTATCATTTTTAATCAGATAATGATGCTAAATTTTTAATTAGTAATTTAGTAGCAAAAATAAGTATTTAAAAAAAATATTATTGTTTCAAAAATCTCTCTCTTTTAAAAGAAAATCTATTTCGAAATTGTCTTATAAAATAAGTTACTTAATAAACGATTTTTGACTTGATTTATGAAACATTATAATAAACAACGAAAGTATCATGTGGAATGCTAGACTCCAATGACATTTCCTTGTCTAAATAATTAAAGACTGTATTTTAAAACGAAAAGTCGAATGTCACTACCCAAGGCGTACGCCCCAATAGTATTTATTCAAAAAAAACTCGAGAAGTGCTAGACTAAGAGTTGATTTATTTCGCGAATTAAAAAAAAGTCTTGAATTACTCTTGTTTTGTCAATAAAAGCTTTTGAAATGATCCCAAAATTTTTCTTGAAAAGTTATTAGACTCTCTAAAATGAACTAGTTGATAATAATTTTTTTTGACAAAAAAAATGATCTCTTTTTTGAAAATTATTGGATTCTCTAGAAAAAATAAACTAATTAATAATATTTTGAAAATTTGATCTTTAGTTAGAAAAATACTTTAAATTATCTAAAGAAAAATACTAATTACTAAATAGTTGCTTTAATCTAGAAAATAAATATGGATATTAAAAATACTTAATTAAATATACTAACAATAAAATAAATCATAAGTTAATTATATTGGACACACATTAGCTATATATAGTAATTAGATTATCAAAATTCTAGAGCCCCAAATCATAACAAGCTCTGCAAATGGATATATAGAACAGAAACCAAAATAGCAGAGTTGCAATTTATATCAAACTCATAGCAGAATACCAATTCTGCATAAAGACCTCATATTATAAGCCTAACAAAAATCAAACTACTAGCAGTGCTTTCATTCCAATGCAAACTTTGAGCAGAGAGAAAAAAAAAACTTATATCTGTGAGATTGATACAAGATTTAAGCATTTTTTACCAAGACAACAACCGTAACAATCTAGCGGCACAACATTCACTAAATAAAACTCAGGTAGGAACATACCAAAGAAATAGCGGTAATCACGAAAGAAAACAAGGTGAACAGAAATGGATCACAATAACTCTAAATATGAACCTTCAATCAAGCTAACCTCATCGTGTTTTATTTCACAATTTATGAACAATCCCAAACAACAGATTTGGCGGTATACATGAAATTGAAAGACAGTAGCATAGCAGAAGCAAAATATCATTGATTGAAGTTACTTTGAAACGTAATCACCACAGGTCTAAGTTCTTAGTTCATACAGCACATTCAAAGAAAATTAATACGGTAACCAATATTCCCTAAGCTACTGATCGAAACGAACTCATGAGTTTATCATACCAGATAAATAATGATAATGTAATAGTCATGCTGTCGATATGCAAAGCCACAAATCAAAAAAAAAACGACATCGTCATGAAAATGAGGAGAAGAAACATAAGCGATGCATACTTTAACCGTAATTTAGGATTCTATGTCAGCACAAACCATTTTGCAGCAAAACCTCGTAGTAGCATCGAAACAAGAAATCAGTGGAAAAATCTATAACCAAAATGCAAGCTTAAAACACAGTTCGTATAACCTACTACCAGTGCAAATCCAAACCAGGACCTAAAAAAAAATAATAACAACAATAGCATAAAGTGATTTCAGACTCCAAATTGTCACGCGCTTACGTCTACAAAACAGTTTAACATCCATAAAACTCATTATTAGTACACAGAAATACACATGCAAATCTCATGAAATCAAAGTAAATGCAACACAAAACCGTGATACGACAACAACTCACTTACGGCGTTTACGCACTCAAAGCATAACATTCAAAACAAACATGATAATTACATTTAAATATTGCAAGCTTGAATAAAAAGGAGTATCAATCATTCTATATCGAATCGGTAACGTTCCATGTCGTAAAATTGAAACTAAAATCAACTACAACAGTAAATCACATCCGGTCTATACAATAGCTTCAAACAAATTTCTCAAAATCGAATAGGCGTCACACAATCGATTCAAAGGGGAAAAAATAAAGGGCTATGAACACAACAGATTGGAATGGCGAGACAGAACAACACAGCCATGAAACTGAGTTGGAAAACAAACACTCACCAAACGATTGCAACTTAACACATTTGTATAAAATCATGAATTAAAAGACAGGCCGCACAATGAATCGTTCTGAATTTTTAAAATGGATTTGAAGGAAAAACAAAATGACAGTTCGTAACAATGATCATGGTATCTAATCTTATGGAATACATAGCAGCTGTAATTTTAATAAAAGAAAAAGCATTAATCTATACAACAGCATGTTTATATCGTATTATAACCTTAATACAAGACCAAAGCATAACGAAATGACTCCGAAATTACCACACAGACGCTCGTATTTGACTGGGACTCACGAGCTGCCTCCACAGCTAAGTTCTCGAACCAGAAGAATTCTCGTCCTAGTTGCCATCACCACGCGTCCTTCAAATGAATTCTTGACTTTGCAGGATGGACTGAGGACCACGGCTATATACAATCGGCGACGACTCGTTGTTGTGAGAAAGTTTCAGAACTGCGACAATCAACACACTCGAGTCTGAATCGCGGATTCAACGTATTGCTCAACGATGTCGTAGATGGATGTTTCGCAAAACGAATTGGGATCGATTTGTCGCTGAAATCCAAAGATTACCCTTCGGCGAGGTGTTTTGATGACGGACACCGATATTGAAACTCATCTCCTGGCGATAATGGTAGAGAAAGAAGAGGGTAATGATAGCGGATGAACTCGAGGAGTGTTAGTGAGGTTCACTAATGATGAACAAAAGGGAGGGTGGCGGATGAAGTTGACAGAGATTTTTTAGGGTTTTTTTCTAAGGGGTGGCGGCATCTTTTGAGGTTTTTAGGGTTTTTTCTGAGTTTTGGGAAGATGAACAGTATTCTCTTCCTTCTCATCAGAAGTTCTCTCCTTTCTTATAGCATGATGATCCAACCCTAACGGGCCTCCTTGCATGGGCCTAATCGGACTCTCTCAACCCTTCTCTTTAAAAATTCTAATATTTTCTTTTCATTAATTTATTAACAACTATTTGAAATATAAATATTAACAAATATATAATTAATAAATATTAACAAAATATAATAATTAAATCTAAATTAATATTAACAACTATTTACTAAATATTAACAATAACTATTAAACAAATATTCAAATATATAAAACAACTAAAATTTATAAAAAACAAAAATGTAATTACTAAAATGTTATTAGTAGCACTTAAAAGAAAACAAAGTTTAAGAAAGTAATATTCACAAAATGTTCTTAGGCCACGTGTCATGTCTTTATTGGGCAAAAAAAGGAATAAATTTGAAAAAATGCTCAATTTACGGATGGACACGTGTCTAAACGGCATGAAACAATAAATGCGAAAATATTTACGAAAGGGGTAGGACAAATTTAGGGTATGACAAGTAGATCCGGCTTGGACAACGGCCCAGTTTTCTTTGAAGGAAGAGAGAGTCATCTCTGGCTTCTCAGTGACTACAGGAGCTACATCCTTGACTTTGACAGCTTCGAACGCTTGGCATAGAGTTTCGTGGATTTCCCCATTCATCTCAACATACTTGAAGGACGACAAATGGCTCACCATTATGTCTTCCTCGCCACAAACGGTCACGATGCTTCAGCCGACAGCATACTTGAGTTTCTGGTGCAACGTGGAGGTCACGGCACCAGCAGCATGGATCCACGGCCGGCCCAAGAGACAGCTGTAGGCAGGCATGATGTCCATAATGTAAAAGATTGCGTCGAACGTTTCCGGCCCGACTTGGATTGGCAGGGTCACCTCCCCGAAAACATGGCGTTTGGTTCCATCGAACGCCTTCACAACCAGATCACTGGGTGTGCAAATCACTCCGCGAGTATCTAACTTCATTAATGCCTTCTTCCGAAGAACATTGAGTGACGAACCCGTGTCCACCAACACGTGCGACATAATCGTTCCCCTACACTCTATCGAGATGTGCAGGGCGCTATTGTGGTTCCTCCCTTTCGGCGTCAGCTCTAAGTCAGTGAACCCTAACCCATTTCTAGCATTTACGTGGGCTACAACCTCTTCTAGCTGGTTTATCGATATTTCCTGCGGTACATATGCGGTGTTCAACACCTTCAGCAGCGCGTTGCGGTGTGCTTCAGAACACAGCAACAGGTTCAGGATGGAAATCTTCGAGGGTGTCTGATGGAGATGATCCACAATCTTGTAGTCACTCTTTTTAATCAACCTCATAAATTCCTCGGCGTCTTTAACAAGTAAGTCTTTGTCTGCCACACGCGGGATCTCTTCAACTACTTTACTTTTACCTTTATCAGTTGCATCAGCTCTGACCGCTTTATCCGCCACGACCTCAGGTGGTGCAAACAATCTTCCGCTGCGAGTAATACCACTGACGCCCGCTAGGTTCTCCACAGACGACCCAAACGGTTCTAGCTCCAACTTCTGTCCGTTGCAGTAGACTTCAGCCCCGTAATGCCATGGGACTGCATTAGTGCTTTCGAACAGTATTGGCCCAACTTTGGTGATGGTAATCGTGGGCGGTCTGGGCGCAGAAATAGTTATCGTCTGGCGAGGGATGGTGATGGTGGCGACCTCATCATCTTGCTTCAGCACTACCTCTCCCGATCCACTTTCGGCCCTCCGGCTGAACTGTAAAATTCCTTCAGTCATCAGACTTTGAATCCCCTCTATCAGCTGTTCACATCCATCAGGACTCGTCGCACAACCCATACACAGTTCTCCGCAACCTGGAAAGAAACCACTTTTCACCAACTTAGCCTTAACGAAGCTAAGTGGTGTCTTCAGATCTCTGACGTCAGTCAACAAATCCAAACTCTCGTCTTCGATAATGGCGTTCATTCCACCTCCCCTATGATTCGGCATAGGGATCTTCGTGACGTTTGGCACATTATCCGAGAAGTTGATGATCTTAGCGTCCACCATGTCCTGCACCTCGTGCTTGAAGGCTTTGTAATTCTCTATTGTGTGGTCTGGTGCCCCTGAGTGAAATTCACAAGTTGCATTCGCGTCATAACCCGGCGGAGGTGCCCCTATCAAGGGAGCCAAGGTTCTCTTCTGGATCAACTGTAGCTGAAGAAAAGTCTGCAATAGTTGCGCGTACGACATGGGCTGTGTCTCGAGGTGACGACTCGACAAACGTGCCCTATTCTGATACTTTCTGTACCCTTGTTGATTCGGTTGTTGCTGCTGTTGTTGTGGCTGTTGAACCGCCGGGATAGTTATGCTGGCCACCTGTTGGTGAGGGCCTTTACCCTTCCTTCGAGCGTTGGTCACAGCGCTCGTTTCTCCTTCCCGTCTTTTGCCACTGTAAGGTTTCTTTCCGCCTCCTCCAGCTGAGGATGACTCACCTTGAATTTTTCCGAGTTTGATCCCATTTTCAATGTGTTCACCCGTGATAATGAGATCTGAGAATGTTCCAGACATACCGCTGACCAACTTATCATAGTAAACCCCTGGGAGGGTGGCTACGAACATCTGCACAAGCTCACGTTCAACCATCGGCGGCTGAACCCTGGCTGCCAATTCACGCCACCGCTGGGCGTATTCCTTAAACCCTTCGTTGTTCCTTTGCGACAGATTCTGCAGTTGGACTCGGTTCAGGGCCAAGTCGCTATTATATTGGTAGTGGTGCACGAATGCTTCATCAAGGTCCTTCCACGTGCGCACACTGGTAGGCTCCGACCTCATGTACCATTCGAGGGATGGCCCGAAAAGACTGTCCTGAAAGAAGTGCATCAGCAACTTCTCGTTCTCAGAATGAGATGACATTTTCCTGTAATACGATCTCAGGTGGACGCGAGGGCAAGTGGTGCCCTTGTACTTTTCAAAGTCAGGTACCTTGAACTTGGGAGGCACCTTAAAATCAGCAATCAGTCCCAACTTGGACATATCAACACCCAGGGCGTTCTGGTTCTCGATGTTTCTCATCTTATCCTCGAGTGCCTTGAACCTTAGACGTGCTTCAGCAGTCATCTCCCCTTCAGCACCTCTCTGAGAGAACACATCGTCCTGACGATCTTCTAACCACGGCTGAGGCCCATACAGATTCCCAACACCTGCATTGTCGTTGCCCAGCCCAACATTGACATTAGCTTCCAGACTCACATTACCGACGCCCGTCGTATTGCCATTGAGTCCCATGTTAGCTATCACATTGCTGTTGGCACTGCCGTTTCCCCCGGTCACGGGGACGCCATTCTGCGGAGTTTCAACTGGTGGAGGAGTAGGCACCGTCCCACCATGGAGTACGCCATTGCTATCGACCCTTGAAATCAAAGGCTGGACCAAGGTTCTGAGCTGATCCTGGCCATTAGCGACCGCTTGCATGAGCTCCATGAAACGGTCCATTCTTTCGCGGAGTTCCTGAACATCAGTTTGCACTTGCTCCATGATTCAGGTTTGATTTGCTCTGGTCGGATAGCGGTGAATAGGTCTCTGATCAATCCTGGAATAACCTGAAACAACCTGAAAACACAAAAGGGTTAGGAAAAACGACAAAGTGCTTGTTATGCAAATGCTTCATGCAAATGCAAACGTGTGTCTGTGCGTTAGGGAGATTTCCCCCGATCCTAGTGCCTGAGTGCCAATGCTGATAATAAGAAGTCGGAGTCCAGTCATGGAAATAACATCTCATATATGAAGAAAGCCCATCAAGGCCGGACACAACATCAGTGAGTACAAGATGAATCAATAGCGTGACCTCAGCCAACAAGCCTGGTGATGGTCAGCATACGACAATGATCAAACAAAAGGAATACAAAGTCAAGCACGGCCATGGGCGCGAAACTCTTCTAACAACCCCTTCGTTTCTGGATGATCAGGCCGAGTGAGCAACCCTTCGACGAGTAACTCCCTTGCATAATGGTGTATTGAAGACCTTCGACCGAATCTTCCCATGCTCCTTCGCCGAAATAATCTTCTAACTTCCGCTTTTTGGATTCAAACGTTAGTTTGCGCTCCTTCAGGTTAGCGAGAGCTCTGTTGAGCTGGCCTTCGGCGGCATATCTGCGAGCGGTTTCTTCATCAAACCTCTTCTCACTAGCCTTCACCTGGGATTTCAGCTTGGAGATCTGTTGCGTCGGCTTATCCTCCCGCTCTTTCCTGGTGGCTAGGGAGGCCTTCCAGTGCTGGTTGAACTTGGATATCCTCCGATACGCTTCGTCCAAGTGTTGCTTCTTCGTAGCCAGTACGTCATTGACAGCTTTGAAGTCTTGACCCGTGCGTTCACGCTCGGCTATCTGCTTAGTCAAATCTGTCCCCAGCTGGTTCACCAGCTCGGTCTGCCTCATGAAGGAATGAACGACTTCGTCTCTCTCGCTTCGGAGCTGCGCCAATTCTTTCTCCAGTTCTTCATTTGCCCTCTTCAATTCATCTCGCTCAGCTAACACCTGATTATGCTGCTGAATGGGCACGGTAGTAGGCTCTTCAATCATTGGAGGGATTTCTGGCTTGGCAGGAAAAAACGGCATCCCTATAGCACCGGCTCTAGCTCTGATCCACGTCACGTACGGAGGGTAGGCTTGATTATTACTTCTCCCCAGCAATGGTTTTCCCCTCTTACTGATGCCACTCCAAGCGCGCTGAAGCTTAGACAACATATCCCCTTCTAGAAGACCAGTGAGGTACAGAGATTCCTGTACCTCTTCATCCTTCGGCGGAGCTCTCAAAGCATACACGAACTGTCGGACCAGCAAAGACGGATTATAGTTTATACAGCCCTTCCTGCCTATCAAAGGCATGTTCGGAAACCCGCTGCAGCTGAAGATAATCTCGGTACCCAACCTATCTCTGTCAAACCAGTCAATATCCTCCGCTGATAGACTCATCAAACGCTCGGACCACTCAGCTGTGGCTGCAAACGAAACAAAGGGACCCCTCTTGGGCAGATGACTATCAAGCCATTTATAAAGCAAGGGTACGCAGCACGAGACGTTCTTGCCCCTTCTGTTCTCGTTTTTGTAGTGGATGGAATGGTAGACATCTCCTATCAAGGTAGGGACTGGATTCCCTGAAGCAAAGATGCGAAAGGCGTCGAAGTCTACAAAGTCGGGCATATTGGGGAACAGAATGATGCCATAGATGCACAGAGCGAGAATGGCGTTGAACACGACCCAACATCCATCCTTGGCGCACTGCTGAGCCTTTCCCACTAAGAACTGCAAGGAGAAACCAGTAACCTTGTTCCAATTAGACAATACCAACTCGGAGGCATCCAGATGAAGTGAAGGAGCTAAACCAGCCAGATCAGGCTCAGCATCCATATGAACAAAAGGCATCTGCCTCTTGATAGGCACACCTAACAAACCAGCATATTCCTCTAGCATGGGCACGAGAACAAAATCCTAGAAAGTAAAGCATCTCAACGGAGGATCGTAGAACTGCAGCAGAGCGTGCAACCCATTCAACTCGAACGCAGAAGGTTTACGAACCAAACTGAGCAATTTGCCGTAAGATTCTCTGAACTCATCTCTCACAGAATCATCTGCTAAAGCAATCAAACCGATCAGCTGAACCACATCAGGGGCAGGGAGCTTGTAAGCCACGGTCTTCCTCAGAGAACCCATAACAATACAGTAGGAGGCAAGAAATCCTGGATCGGGGAAAATGGTACCTACAACACAGACACACGTTAATGAAATGCAAATGAGTATGCAAAGCAATGTAAAATGCAATCATGCAGTAGGAGATCAAGGCAATTGTGCTGTGGAGATTCTGTATCAACAAAACCATGATGCTGCTCTGTCAAGAACAACCACTATCTCTGATAATAAGAAAACCCTGGTATCAGACCACAAATCTGCTCTGTCAAGAACACACACATATTTGACAATAAGGACCTCTAATACAGGACCATAAATCTGCTCTGTCAAGAACAAACATCTGATAATAAGGACCTCTGACACAGGACCAAAATTATGCTCTGTCAAGAACGCCCATCTGACGACCAAAACTCTGCTCTGTCAAGAACAACCATACATCTGCTGATGAAACCCTCTGATCCCAATCATAAACTTGCTCTATCAAGAACAATCATACATGTGCTGATGAGATCTTTTGATCCCAATCATAAACCTGCTCTGTCAAGAACAAATAAACATCTGATGATAAGATCCTCTGATCCCAGTCAAAACCTGCTCTATCAAGAACAAATACACATCTCTGAATATAAGGTCCTCTGATACAGGACCAAAGCTCTGCTCTGTCAAGAACAATCATATATCTAATGATGAGAACCTCCGGTACCAACAAAACTGATTCACTGTCAAGAAAACCAGGTAGTCTGAAGGTCAAAGTTTCCTGCAATAAACCCTACCCTGCTCACAGGTATGGACCTAAACTGACTCAAGTTCGGCATCCTATACGTTCATCAGCGTCACAGACATTCAAGAGGGGTGATACGATACCCAGAAGGTGTGGCATCACCAGCTAATGAAGCGGCCTCACTCGGCTGAATCACAAATGATCGGTCCCCAGAGTCGACAATCCTCCAAACCATCAACCCCCTCAACCCAAAGGGTTGAAAAAGAAGCCAACCGGGAGAACCTCGTCTGAGCGTGAATTTCATGAGACACTAGTGCCTGCCAAGCAAGAACGCGCCCATTAATTTCCACAACTAATGCTATGTTCACTCAAGCCTGGGTCTGGCTTCTCACTCATCAGAATGCCTCTCCCACAACAACACAGATAATCATATCATACTGAAAATAAAGTGCGGGAAATAAAATGCGATAAATAAACACAACCTAACAAGTAATCATACAAGCGCTAGGATTGACTCTCGCAGGGGACGTCGGATCCCCAAACTGACTCGCTTACGGGACGTTGGATCCCAGGAAACTATCAAGTCCCCAGCAGAGTCGCCAACTGTCGCTTCCGCGAAAATAAGGTGCCGGCAAAACAGATGAGTCGCCACCTTTCGTTATTTGTCCCTCAGAACGGGAAAGGAAACAATCGGAAAAACCTGACGAAAAGGTATAAGACAAGGTCATCGCAACCGTTGTGTGGGTTCGGGAGTCGGTTACGCGAGGGGAAGGTATTAGCACCCCTCACGTCCGTCGTACTCGACGGGATCCACGCTTTTTGTGTTTACTGGACGAGTTAGTTTATCTATCTACCTATCAAGGCCGACTTAAAAAGAAAAGGAAAATGACTCGGCAAAGCGTCGCGCTTTATGCCTACGTATTCTCATCAGAGAATGAGAAATCAGAGTCAACGTAGTTCGACCTACTACGGGTTACGGGGAAGGTGGCTCGCCAATACATCAATATTGTGCCTACGTACTCTCAACAGATATGAGAGATAAGAGCTTACGTAGTTCGGGATAATACGGATTACGGGAATTCAGATTCATCTGTTTTATCGAGTAGGGTTAAACAACAGTTCCAGCAGTTAGGGACAAAGCCTGTTTGTGTTAGCGCTGAAGTTTAACGACACTCTTTTCTTCAGAAAGGCTTCCTTTGAATTACGGGCCCACGGGGCAAAA
Organism: Lathyrus sativus; assembly: GCA_963859935.3. NCBI lineage: Eukaryota > Viridiplantae > Streptophyta > Magnoliopsida > Fabales > Fabaceae > Lathyrus > Lathyrus sativus. The sequence goes on along the minus strand of OZ012735.1, from coordinate 305,862,029 downwards.
AGGTTTGAAGTTTGTTTTCTGTCTTTTACGGAAGAACTGTTTTTTATTGTGTTTGCAATTTCAATCGCACTAAAGACTATGACCTGAGAGTGAATGCGTCGCATGTCACCCAAAGGGTGCCATACTAAACATCCAGACTGTTGAAAAGAAACTCTCCAACAATCCTTTCTCAGATAGCTTAAGGCTCGTAACATACGAAAGAAATCATTCATGATTACTGTATCTTAAGTTGTTTTGAGATGAGAAGAGAATAGACTCAACTACGGGGAGACTATCAAGTCCTACTGTTGTCATGCCAAGGATTCATCCTATAGTTGAAGTTTGAAACAGGGAACTCCTAGAAGTTATCATGCATAGGTTTCAACCTAAAGTTCTATCATCACTTCCTTATCAGAGGGAGTGAGAGTCCTAAGGGATCATTTCAATGACACACGGAAACAGATAAAGCATTAGCTTAAACAGTAAACAAATATACAGTAAAATGCATGCAATGCAAGTGAGGGAGGAAATGTGTGTGGGGCAGCAGCCTCCACAAGCTCATCTCAACCTCAAGCCAGAATGAATAACAGCAATCATACAGAAAAGATAACATGCTATCAAGAAGAATATAGGAGACTATAATCATACAGAAGAAAATGAAATGCTGTCAAGCAAAATAAACCACATGGGCAAGGGAGCTGGGCTCTACCGAATACCCGCAAGCAAAGCCATACAGTAACAATACAAGCAGAGGGAGCAACTCAACCTCTAGTGCAATCATGCTCCTAGATTAAAGTCAGTCTAGATATGGGCTTATTCTAATGCATCAAGCAAGTCAAACAAGGCATATCAATACAGAAAAGAAAACAGACAAGAAAGCAGATCAACAACTCTCTCAAATTCCAAGCTTCAGCTCTTCTGACAGCAACCCAGTCTTCAGACCTCAACCACCCTTCAAGGCTAAGTGTCAACTTGCTTCTCCAGGTTTCAATCCATCAACATAAGTTTCAACTTAATTTTCTTCTTCAAGCTTCAGCTTTCCAGTCAATTCCACCCTCAGGCTTTACTCTTAACCACAAGTATCAACTTGTTTCCTTCAGGCTCTCGATGCATCAGTGTAAGTATCAACTTACCCTTGTGCTTCAAGCCTCATCCCTACACTCAATCTCAATTGAAACCTCTTCATAAGTATCAACTCAGTCTTCAAGCTTCAGCTCTCTTTGCTTTACCAATATCAACTTGGTCTTCTCCTCTTACAAGCTTCAGCTTCTCAGAGTAGTCTTTAATCACTTAGAAGTGTCAACTTCATTCTTCAATTCTTTAAGCCTCAGCTCTTCATTCAATCTCCACTAGATCTTCAAGTATCAACTTGCTTTTCATGCTTCAGCTGCAGTGGCAATGTTCCAGGAACCATCCTCTTCCACACTCTTCAGTGAAGTCCTCATCTTCAAACTCAAGCCCAACATCTTTCAAGATACTCAAACCAGAAGACAATTGATTTAACAGAATGAGGGGAAATGATAAACAACTTACTGACAACCAAGGGAAGCCTGTAAGGATTCATCATTATGAGAGACTGGTTCCCTCAAAGTTCTACTTCCCAGATAAAGCCACTCATCCTTCCAAAGGAGGGATGTGAATATCTGAGAAGGACTTTTAGTCATTGGGAGGAATGGAAGCACAAGATGCTTTCCATGTTTGTGAAAGAAATCATTCTAACTACAAGGCTCTCCCTATGTCCTCTATCTCCTAAACCTTCATCAGACACCTTCAGGCACAAACAAATCCAAAGCTCCAAGCAACTTCAAGCATCCTCCTTGTCTTCAACTTGTCTTCAATCTCAACCAAAGGCAAACCAAGCACAAACCCTAATCTAAGGGGACTAGAGAAGTTAAACTAGTTGAATTAGTAAATTAGGATCACCTAAAACCTAGTACTAAAGTTAGTCCTAACTAAAATACTAAAATCAATTGTAAAATCCTAAAAAAATTACTATGGGAACCTAGGTCAATCATGACTCTACCACATTAATTTTAGAGATCAAACCATCAAATTGGACCTAGAACTAAATTCTACATTACAAGGTATCAAACCTAAACCCTAAAAGGAAACATCTAAATGTCAACCTAGAAAGCACACCTATTTTCATCACAAAAATGTGAGAAAACTTCTATGGGATCATACATGTCTAGCCTAATCACACACAAAAAATTAGGATCAAAATCATCACCATGAGATCATACAAAATTCCACAAAAGTATGCATCAAACATAACCATTTTAATATCAATAAAAATGTAAAATTCCCATTAAATCATAAATTACTTGAAATGAAAATATTTTTCCTCTAAACAATACTAGACTCAATCATGAGTAATATGCAAAAAGAATGGGTTTAATTGGATTAATTTTCAATTTTATATGAATTTTACAAGAATCATGAATAAAATGAAAAAATGAAGAAAATCCAATTAAATAAACAAGCGCACGGTGCAATTATTAATCAGATTCAGTTAAAATTCTGGGTTGGGCCATCAGGGGGGTGTGAATAGCGCCTAGTTCACTAAGCCCAGCATAACAAATAAATGAAACGCAACATTTCCTTCAGAACTCGTTCACAAGCTGAGATTAGAACGTGGACATTGGATCAGCCTCCCAGTCAAAGGTCCAACCATCATCTAATGGTCCCAGAGTCATCTTCTCCATTCAAACCTCTGCAACTTCGCGCCCAGCTCCGGCCACCGCCGGTGGAGCTCCGATCATCTTCCTCAACCCTAGTTCTCCCTAGAGGCCTCAAATCCAAGAGGTTAAAACATGAATCTTATCCCAAATCTTGCCACGAACTCAACCATACCCTTAGTTTCCTCTGAAACCTCAAGAATCACCATATCCCAATCTCAACCGAAAATGGCAATTCACCTAATTTGTCTCTAACTCTCCAATTAACTATCTGAAATCCATCCTACACCATTCTACAATCAATCTAGCACCTTAATTCAACCTAATTCTACCTAAATCATGCTATAGGAAGAAAGGTACCAACCTGAAAATCTTGGTTGAACAGATGCACTAATCCTCCACTTCAAGCTCTACAATCTTGCAGACACGATCAATGAACCTTCCTCTTGCTTCTGTATGCAAAAGAACCAATGGAAAGTGCTTGAATCTTGAAATCCGATGGTGAGTTGCAGGTGCTGAAAACCACTTGCTCATACACGATTTAGCCACCAATTCTTCTTGATAATGATCTGGAATCACTCCTTGACATTCATGGAAGAAGTATCAATCAAGAAAATGGAAGGAAAATGGAGAATTTGATGAAACCAATTGCACTTGCAAGCTATGAAATTTCAATCTCAAACTAAGCTCAATCCTTCAATGATCACCAACCTCTTCAATGGATCCACTCTACTCCTTATATAGATGATATTTGGATGACCTAGAACCCTCTAGATCCTTCCAATGAGATTTTCCACTTCTCATGTCATGAGATTTTCAATCATGTATCATGCTATGCCCAATTCTGTTTCCCTTGGTGCAGCAACTTTTTCTCATCCCAAAATCTCCCCAAGTGAGATATTAGAGGTGTTTAGCTTGCAAAAAGCCTTGCTCATGCCTTGATTTTGAGTTTTGCAAGTGTTGCTTAATATGCAAGTAAGTGCTTTTCAAAGCAAGTCCACAGTTTAGACCTCAAATAAAAAATGTGGCTAAACCATTGTTCTTAAAATGTTTTCTAGAGTCAAAATGATATATTACATGCTATGGTTTGGATGTGTAGGTTGAAAATATCAATTTCCAACTTTGGTTTATTTAACTTATGCCCTTATTTTAGGTCATTTTTGCAACTTTGAGCTACAAGCCTTTCCAACATCTCATGACCTCCTTACTGGCCTTAAAATATCATTTTGAACAAGTTTTATGTTTAAGATTTTTCCATTTGAAGCTAGGAAATAGGAGTTATGGCTTTATGCTTGAAATGACCTGTAATCTCCAAATGACCAAAATGCTCTTGACTTGTCAAAGCCATAACTTGAGTTCTACAAATCCTATCAAGGACTTCTAGTACTCTATTGAAAGCTAAGAAGATAAGGAACAACATTAATTTTGACCAAAAGTTCATAGGAATCATCCTTCTTGGGCAACTTTTAGATGCAAGTGGGGTAACTTTCAAGGCCCCAGATTCACTTACCTCAGATGACCTGTAACTTGTCAAAGTCATAACTTTAGCTCTACAAATCCTATCAAGTACTTCTAGTACTCAAATTAAAGCTAAGAACAATCTCTACAACATTCATGTTGGGGGTAAGATGAGATGGCAATCACATCTTGAGCTAAACTGCCTTAAAGATAGGGGTCAAACTAGGGGATTTTACACTGTCAAGCCTTAGAAACCCTAGCTTGAAACTTCTAAAACTCTTCAATCATGATGAGTTAACCTTGGAATCATCCTTATAGCATCTCAATGCATCAATCCATGATCACATGGCCCTTGAATTAGGTTTCAACCTTCCTCAAATCATCAGTTGACCTAGGGTTGTCCCAGTCAAACCCTAATTACACCACTCATGGCTGAGTCTTCTTAACCTTGCACAATGACCTGTCTAGGCTTCATGATGGCTTTCAAGAAATCTCATAAGCTCTATCAAGGCTTTAAGTCCACTTCATAGCTTCAGAATCATCTATGGAACTTCCCACAACTCTCAAGTTAGGAGGCACACAACCTTGGTTTCAACCACTCATTTTGAGAATCCTTCTAACTTTTCTGACAAAGATATCAACCTTTGAACACTTGAATAACCTTCTTGGCTAGCTTCAAACTCTTGTGTAGCTCTTGATTGGTACTCATACCTCTTGATCTCCTGCATACATGTCAATGAAATGCAAATGATAATGCTAATGTGAATGAAATGAAACACAAGCTAGGTATAGAGAAGTTGGTCAAATTTTGGGGTGCAACACTTTGGGGTAAGATCGGGGAAGCTGTTGTGTTTTATTGTTAGTGAAAGAGGAATTTATGTGGATCCTGCAAAGATAAAAGCTATACAAGAAATTCCTGAGCCGAGAATAGAGAAAGAGGTCGGTGGTTTCCTTGGGAGACTGAATTACATTGTGAGGTTCATATCTCACCTTACATCTACTTGTGAGCCTATTTTCAAATTGTTGAGAAAAGATCAAGCGGTTGTTTGGAATGAAAATTGTTAGAAGGCTTTCGAGAAGATAAAAGAGTATTTGCAGGAACCTCCGATATTGATGCCTCCGTTTGCAAAAAGACCTTTGATTATGTACTTTACGGTTCTTGAGAATTCAATGGGTTGTATGCTCGACCAACACAACGAGACAGGAAGAAAAGAGCATGTTATTTACTACTTGAGTAAAAAGTTTGTTGATTGTGAGTCGAGATACTCAATGATGGAAAAAACATGTTGTGCACTCGCTTGTGCTGCTAAGGGTTTGAGGCAGTACATGTTAAACCATACAACCCTCTTAATTTCAAAGATGGATCCGATCAAGTATGTCTTTGAAAAGCAGGCGCTTTCTGGAAGAAACGCTAGATGGCAGATGGTTTTGACAGAGTACGACATTCAGTATGTTTCCTAAAAATCCATCAAAGGGAATGTTTTGTCAGAGTATCTTGCTGAACAGCCGATTGAGAATTATCAACCAATGAGGTTTGATTTTCCAGACGAAGATATAATGTTTTTGAAGATGAAGGACTGTGATGAGCCTCTACCTGACGAGGGTCCCGAGATTGGGTCTCAATGGAAGTTGGTTTTTGACGGTGCTGTTAACTCATACAAAAACATAATCGGGGCAATTATTATAACTCCTCATGGTTCTCACATGCTGTTCACTGCCCGATTAATGTTCGCTTGCACCAACAATGAAGCCGAATATGAATCATGCATCGTGGGTCTAGAAGAAGCTATTGATTTTAGAATCAAGAATCTAGATGTGTATGGTAATTCGTCCTTAGTCGTCAATCAAATCAAAGGAGAGTGGGAAACCCGTCAGGCCAACCTGGTGCCTTATAAGAACTATGCAAGAAGACTGCTGCCTTTCTTCGACAGGGTTGAATTTCATCATGTACCGAGGGCTGAAAATCAGATGGTGGATGCTTTGACAACATTATCGTTAATGTATAAGTTGAATTTTTGGAATGAAGCTCCAACAATCACTACCATGCGCCTTGATAGGCTGGCCTTTGTATTTTTAGTTGAAGAAGCGTCAGATGGGAAGCCTTGGTATTTTGACATCAGACATTTCCTCAAGACTCAAGAGTATATGCCTGGGGCATCAAGTAGAGATGAGAAGACTCTAAGGAGGCTGTCGAGTAATTTTTACTTGAACAAGGACGATGTGATGTACAAAAGGAACTTCGATATGGTTTTGCTGCGTTGTGTGGATGAGAGTGAAGCAAGTTTGCTGATGGAAGAGGTCCACGAAGGCTCTTTTGGTACTTATGCTGGTGGGCATGCGATGTCTAGAAAATTATTAAGAGCAGGGTATTACTGGATGACCATGGAGTCCGACTGTTTTAAGTATGCTAGGAAATGCCATAAATGTCAAATTTATGCCGACAAAATGCATGTACCACCGAGTCCTCTAAATGTATTGTCATCTCCTTGGCCTTTTGCAATGTGGGGCATCGACATGATTGGGAAGATTGAACCAACTGCCTCCAATAGGCACCGTTTCATCTTAGTAGCAATTGATTATTTCACCAAATGGGTAGAGGCAGCTTCCTTTGCCAATGTGACCAGGCAAGTGGTTGCTCGCTTTATAGAGAAGAACATCATCTGCCGGTATGGGATACTAGAACAAATCATTACTAATAATGGTTCGAATTTGAACAATAAGATGATGAAGGAATTGTGCCAGAGTTTTAAAATTGAACATCACAAATCTTCTCTGTACCGTCCAAAGATGAATGGTGCTGTTGAGGCAGCAAATAAGAAAATCAAGAGGATCATGCAGAAAAAGGCGGTGACTTATAAAGATTGGAATGAGATGCTTCCCTTTGCTTTACATGGTTATCATACTTCGGTGCGTACATCTACTGAGCCAACACCTTTCTAGTTGATATATGGTTCAGAAGTTGTTCTACCATTAGAAGTCGAAATTCCTTCTTTAAGGGTATTGTCTGATGTGAAGCTTGATGAAGCAGAATGGGTAAAGGCTAGGTTTAATCAACTTAGTATAATTGATGAAAAGAGATTGGCAGCTATCCCCCATGGCCGACTATACCAGAGCAGAATGAAGAATGAATTTGATTAGAAGGTGCGCCCTCGGCATTTCCATGTAGGTGACATGGTGTTGAAGATGATCCTCCCTCCACAAACTGATCACATGGGCAAGTGGACTCCCAATTATAAAGGTCCATGTGTAGTAAGGAAGGTTTTCTCTAGAGGAGCCTTATTACTATCAACCATGGACGGTGAAGATTTTACGTCTCCTGTGAACGCATGCATAGTCAAAAAATATTTTTCTTAAAAGAGACATGCTGAACATAAAAAGAAAATCCAGGAATAAAAGGGGCATCCCGACTAACCATAAAAAGAGTAGGTTCGAGCAAAAATTAAGGATAAAATAAAAAATGAATAAACCCGCAAAGTTGAAAACCTAAAAAGGCGACTTTGGCAAAAATGGGCATCCCGGTGGATTGAAATCCCGCAAGGGCGATCCAAGAAAAAGTTAGGGATTAAAAAGCAAACGACTATGGTCTGCATCTGATCTGGGAATGCATTTGGATTCTTGGAGATCTCGAAGGGTAAAAAATCAGTCTCTGCAGAAGGCATTGCACTGGTGAAGCGTCAAATACATGCGAGTCATAGCCGAGTCGACACATGGTGGCTGTCTGTTTCCAAATTGCCGATATTTTTATAATTTATCATTGTACTCTTTTGTGCAATTTCCTCTTTTCAGAAATTACATCCGTTGTAATTAGCCTATTTACAGGCCTTTTAATTAATGAAGTACTTTTCATAAAGATCTTTCCATTTCTTGTGTTTGCTTTTACTATTTTGTTTGCAAAAAGACGTCTGATATTTTTAATAAACTTTGCATGCGAAATCTTTGGGGTCTTGCTAATCATATTAAAAATAATGATTTACTTAAATGATGTCATGGATGGTGACTGAAATAGCCATTTTTGCATACAGGACACACTTCTTGTTTATTTGTCGTTTACAAGATAATTGATCTTTTTCCCAACAGGGCTCTCTCCACAGGGTACTATTTTCAGACCAAAAATATTTCACTAGAAATGATGTGTACTTATCCCCATCAGAGTAAGATCAAGATTATTCCCCAGCAGCAGGGTAAGCTCAGTGTTGTTTCCCAGCAGGATTTATGTTATTGACTTCTCTCTCCAAGCAGAGATGGATGGTGATTCCCTTGATGGGTAAATTAGCAGTGATTTGATACCTTCAGCAAAGTCCAATGTTATTGGCATTCTCCAGAGTCAAATTTTTGGGAAGATCTCCCAAGAGATTTTATTCTCAGTCCCCAGCAGAGTGGAAGTCTCCTCAAAAGAGTTCTATTTAGGAAGGTCGTTCAGAGCATATTCCTCAACAGAGTTTGCTTGCTGATCTTCTCAACACCTTTTCTTAGTGGTGTTCCTTTGCATTTGCATTTCACATATAATCCTCCCAAATTCGTAGCATTTCCATTTCGTATGGAGCATTACGCCATATTCAAACATAGGCATCCGAAGCATAAGCCAGGTTTGATACCTTTGTTGCCAGACATCTCTCCAGCAGATAACGACATAATTCATGAGACTCGGTGGTACCTGACCCTAACAAAAGTCATTGGTGTGTGTGTTCATCTTATTCCCCTACAGAGTTTGCTTGTTTAAGTTTCTCTTTCCCCAACGGAGCTTTCTTTTCAGGTTGTAAGTCGGTCGACTCTACTTCCTGTCTATCTCGGGTGTGGTATTCCAACTTTTGGTTGGTAATCCCCAACTTAGTCTTTTATGGATTTTATCCCAACTTTTGGTTGGTAGTCCTCTATTTTTCCCCTGCGGAGTCGTTATCCCAACTTTTGGTTGGTAGTCCTCGTTGTGGTAAATTCGCCTTCGTTCGGCAATCTAATGATCCCAACTTTTGGTTGGTTTAGCTTTTGTTGACGATTCCAACTTTTGGTTGGTAATCTCCCTTCCCGGTAATCCTAACTTTTGGTTGGTAATCTTCTTTTATTTCCCACAGAGTCGTTATCCCAACTTTTGGTTGGTAGGCCTCGTTTTGGATGAGTTCACATTCAGCAGGCGTCCTGGTGATTCCAACTTTTGGTTGGTAGCCGTCCATTTATTTATTGGCAATCCCAACTTTTGGTTGGTAGTTTTCTTTCTTGGAGAGCCTAACTTTTGGTTAGTAGTTTTCATCCCAACTTTTGGTTGGTATTCTATTGGACAATCCTAACTTTTGGTTGGTAGTCTTTGTTATTTGTATATTCGCCTTCGGTCAGCGTCTAGGTGATCCTAACTCTTGGTTAGTAACCTTTTTCTCAAAAGTTATCTTATTTACTAGACAGGGGATCAAGTTATCTTATTTACTACTCAAGAAAGAAGCTTCATATTCAAAGCTCAGGCAAGGGTACAATTTCAAGTCACAAAGTCTTCATCATCATCAAAGCATGTCTCATAACCTTTGGAAGTGAGAATTCAAGTATTGGTCACCTCCTCCTATCTTGAGGGTAACTAGAGGCACATGTGGCTAGTCCCTTGGATGAGACATGGTTCAAGAGCTCAATACACATCTTGAGGGTCCTCTATGGGGATTATATGACTACACAAACCATTTGCAAGTGCCTTAATTAGTGGATAAGGTGTTCGGGTTTTATCTGGTCAACAAAAGTCAACTGGGAGTTTGAGAAGGCTCAAGGCTTGACTTTTGATCATTTGAGTCAGGAGATGTCATCTTAAACTATCACAAGTATTTTGTTGAAGCTTGGTCAAGAAAAATCAAAGAGATCAAGAAGTTGCTAAATTAGGATTTTAGAGGATTCTAAGTGCAAAATCCCCTCTTTTAGCACCTAACTTCCATGACAAGTTTCATCATAATACAAGCTCCATCTCATTTTTAATCAAACATGAGACTTTTTCCTTGTCCCTCAAGCTTTCTTTTGAGTATAAGAATTTCTCCATTGGATTTATGCATCTCAAGTTATGATGTTCACAAGTTGGTTTTACAAAATGAAGAGGATTTATAGGCACTCAAGGGTAACTCACTTCTAAGGAAATTTTCACATGGAATAAAGCTTTTCCTCAACTTTATTCAAACATGAGAGTTGTTCCTCATTGTTTAAGCTTTCCAAAAATTTAAAGAACTAATCATTCCCATGTGTAGAACTCAAGTTATGATCTCCTCAAGCCAAGGTCATTTTAGATGACCTATTTTTAGGTCATTCACTTCAAGGTCAAAATCCATGAACTTCAAGACTTCAAATCAAAATTCTTACAACATGAAACTTGTGTATCAAGATATTGCCTACACCATGACCTCAAATTCCATGACTTTGGATTATTTGTGATATAAGTAAGGCATGATGAACATGAAAACATGAGTTTTTGACCTAGCTTGACTTTCTAGCATTTCAACCACTAAATTGGATTGTTTTTGTTCTTTTTAATACCATATCATCATCATGTCATGGCAACACAAATTGTTACCTAAAACGAACAAACATAAGTTCATGTTTTAAAGAATTTTTCATGTTTTGCACTTAATGAGGAAATCATTCAAAAAACATGACAAACTTATTTCCCTTCCTTCCAACCTTTACACTTCATTTCCTCACCCTACCTTATGCTGATAGAGTGCCCAAAAGAAGTGGAAAGAAGGAAAAACCTGTGTGTACCATATTTTAGGAGTTTTTGGCAAGTTTGTGAAACGAACCAATTCACAGATCATGGGTGTCATACCCCAAATTTTACCCTTAGATTCATTGACCTTTTGCATATCATATTAAGTCAAATATCCATGCATAGCTAACCATTTTAACTGTTGTGTTTGTTTTGTTTTGTGATGTTAGGTTACTGTTGGAGGTCCAAAAAGTCATGGAGAGTTTATGTGTACCCCTTATCTCCTATGGGTTGTGCCGAATTATTGTAGAAGCATCTACCCTCATGATTACGGTCTTGCAGTCAACACGAGATGATATCCCTATTTCCAAAGGATTTCTCAGGGCATGACTCATATCAAAGATTTGGCACAGCCTAAAGGGTGTGTGGATCTTCAGTAGGGCAAGATGTTCCTAAATCTATCCAGAGGAACGTGTTTGACTCGTGATACAACTAAAGGCGAGAGATATTAAATTTATAAATCCAAGAATGTTTCAAGTGACGTTAGATTCTTGGGCACTTATTATACCCTAAAAGTTTGTCTTGCGTGTTTTCCTTGAGGTTTAAGTGGTGGAGGTGTTGCTCAAGATCAACAGTTGTTTCAGGTTTCTCGTATGCGATATGAGTTTATGGACCAAGTTAAAAGCGGATACAAGGTGGTTTATTAAATTCAAGGTTCAATAAAAGGATTTCCATGATGAATATATGTGATTAAAAGTCAAAGATCCGTTATTCCTCGTGAAGTTTGAATTTAAGGTCAAATCATGTTTCAATTTGATAGTTTCGAGTTCGTAGGCCTTCATACAAGGGTATAAGAAATAATTCAAATTTTACCAAAATCGAGACTACAAAACTTTGGATTGATGACGTTCTCATGATAAGACGAAGATGCGTTAAAGGACTTTCAAGGACCATCTCTTTTACAAAATAAGAAATAATTACAAGATTCATGGTCTTTTCATATTTGATTGCAAGGTTTAAAGGTTCTTATACAAAGATTCACACTCCACCATATTAACATTCAGATTCAAAGGTTCAAATATGCAAATTCAAGGGTGTTTTGGAGTTCAACGTTTGGTGAGAATTTAAAGTCTAAAATCATCAAATTCCAAAATTAAGGTACAGACAAAATACAACTCCAAAGCATGTTTGTTGCCATCATGGTGGGGCAAGTTGAAAGAGGGAGCCTATCGAATCCCATGAACTAATAATCATACATATCTCACTTGTTTTGGCTACTGCTACTTAAGGCTAGTGTACACGGGGGATGTGCATGCTTTGTCTTAAGCTGAAGTCTAGTTACATAATACTTCGTTGTTATCACTGTGCTGTTTTAGTTTGGGATGTTCATCCGTCAACTTTGCGCCATATTCCAAGCAAGAGACTATCTCGCCTACAATCCAAGCAATGGTCTCAGAGGGCAACCTGTCACACTTTAAGAATGTCTTTCAGTTTTCCAGTGAAAAGCCTTTGAGTACTTCCCAGAACATCTCAATCACATCATGCTCACTATGATAGCTTCCTGCTTAATTCGTAGGCTGCCACAAACCATCAACATCCAAGTTCTACCGGCATGGAACCAACCTCTTATGGTAGCTGTTGTTGAAGCTTCAAGAAATTCCAAATCAACACTCACGCCGGCATGTCTTCCGAGCTATATGATGTTTCATGATCTACAGGAGGCATATTCACATTAACGTATATCTTCCTCACGTTTCCCACACCAGAGTCACCTTCGAACCGCGTTCGAACTTGCACGTAACAAGCTTTGTGAACAGAAACACTACGAGTAAAGAAACAGTTAAAGCTTCGTAACTACCCGATTCATCTAAAAGATATGTTGATGTAACCGTACCTCACAGGAAAGAAAGTCATGAAGCCTTCGCCTCGGTCATTCGACAAGAACCACACGGAACACCATCTATCAAGTCCACTCGGAATTGGTTCTTAACTTACAGGCTCTTTACCCTGGTTGGAAAGCGAGATCACCATTTAGACTCCTGACATAACGACTTGGTGACTCCACTGCAATGACACACCTACAAAAGTAAAACAGAAGCTCAGCAAATAAAACATTTTTTATGTTCTTATTTGAATTGAAAAGAGGGAAAGGTAGAAGCTCGTAAACAGCAACCATTGTAGCAGTTTGGTGCATCTACTTTTAAATGCTAGAGACATTGATGGAAGCAATGCCATGTTTGAACATCTGATGTCTAGAAGAAGGGATGGTCCGAAAATGCAGCAATTTATAGTAAATGCCAAGCACAGCCAAGATGTGTTCCCTGAGATGCATAGAAGAAACAAGTTTTGAAGCAATATCTAGCTTGCAGCAGCAGCATGGAATAGGAGTGATGGGCCAATACCTTTTTCCGCTGTTACGTCACGACCTAAACATCTTGTTGTGACCTGCAAGAAACCAATCTTAAACATCAACTCCAGCATTCACCTCAGTTTACAAGCAAGTACCTAACAAAGTTCAAGCTAGAAAGTATGAAACCGTTTGCGATAACTGCTATTGAGGCAAAGTTCAGAAAAAAACACACATTTAATGAAGTTCAAAGCATCCAAGATTGTTCATTATTTTCAAAACCCAGTCATAACACGATCACACCAATTTGGAAGTTATTCAAATCCTTGTGACAGTATCATACAAAATCAATAATAATAAACGAACAACAAACTCTTTCCAAAATCAAAACCAAAATAAGTCAGACATGTTTAAACACAAATCAGATACAGATATTTGAAAATGGTAAATTTCGGATTTTGTCTGAATAAAAGAGGAAAACGAAAAAAAAACACGATTCATGAGCAGCATTCAAAGCAATGATCAATCATGTTCTTTCTATAACAGTATTCAACACCACCATAATGTCCATTCAAGTCAAAATTCGCAAAAAAAAAGCAATATAAAGGGAGGAGAACACATTCACGAAGAGGACATAGAACATCAAAAGATTCACAAGGGATTCACATAGAAAAACGCCTTCACAAATAAAGGAGAAAATTTTTGAAACTTATCTTTCCGCGAATTTCCGATGTCACCGTCCTCGATGCCACCATCTCGCCACAACTCATAAATCGACCAGCCGTCACTGGAATCTCCGCGGAGACCCTCATTCCCCCCCCCCCTATTGTTGCCAGAGAACAACACAGACTCCACTGCGAGACCACCGGAAACCGACGCGAAGGTTCCGACGAAGCCCTATGTTGCGGTGAAAATCGGATACCAAGCTATTAAATTAACTTGAATCTTAATTCTTTTACAACCGAACTTTATTTTATCCAAAGGAAAGGTCTAAAGAAAGAAAAACCTTTTTCGCGATGTAACGACAACGCTTAAGAGATTCGGGGATCGGGGGTTGGTTATACCTAGGGAAGGTGTTAGCACCCTAAGCATCTGTAGTACTCTACAGGAACCTTTTGTTTGATTGATTGCTAAGTGTGAAATATGTACTATGGATTGGGATGAGGATAAGGGATAGGTAAAGTTGAAACCTAAAGTTATATATACTAAGTTTGCTCGCAAAGACGTCGCGTCTTCTGCCTACGTATCCTAACTAGGATAGAATCAGAGCAATCGTAGTTCACCTTACAAGGGAAGAAGAACACTTGATTATGATCAAGGTTCAAGGGGGAACAAACATGACAATGTTTGTGTGGAGTTTAACAAAACTCCCTAATCTAAGTTGTAATATTCAAAAGGGGAAGTAAGATATCATGACAATGATTCTTACACAGAGTTGACAAACTCTTTCCTAGGGTTCTAGTTGAAGAACACTCCTAGTACAGGTGGGTCTCTTAGACTCAAAGCAAAGTCTAATGGCTTATAAACTAAGGTTAAAGTGACTTAACAAAGTCAAGAGTTGGATAAGGGATGTATCCATGACATGGGGGTCAAATGGACAGACTTTTCCTTTGGAAGTATATAGGAGAGGCAACTGGATGAGAGCTAACAAGCTTCATCACATGGGGAAAGAAGACAACTTAACAAGTAAAATAACAACATGATAAAGGCATATTCATGGTGACAACCATTAAATAAACATGTGGAATGACAAAGATGAAGGTGCATTGATGACAATCAAAGCAGATGAATTAACAGGAAACTGTGACGACAGATCGAGTTTAATTAAGCTATCAGATGAAGTAACATGAACATGGTGACAACCAAATATGAAGTCCTAACATGTTAACAAACATTTAGGGGTATGAATGTCAGCATGTATCACAAATAATTACAAGTACGTCAAGAGAAAATTCATCTGCATCTGTCAAAACAATCATAGAAAGTACACAACTTGCACATAGTCAAAAGAGATGAAAAATTATGAAAACATGAAAATAAAAAATATTACATGAAAGTAGACATCAATATGAACACAATTCAAAAAGAATGGGTGAAAAATGATTAAAATTTAGAGAGATACGATTTTTTGAAGTTGGTGTGAAAAATGACAAAATTAATCAAAAGAGTTGCCCTCCTCAGGGGTCGAACTCAGGCTCGCTTGGTACAAGGCGTGTTTTGGCTTAATGGTCTTACCACTGGGGTGGCTATACATCCATTGATGGAAGCCACCCCATAAATATATATGGGATACTAAAAAACCAGGCTGGGCAAAAATAAGGCAAGAAACATGATTGCATTTTCACTTGTAACTTTCTCATTTCTTTATGAAATTCAACAAAAATTTAGTGCAAATTGAAGGATTTTTTATGAGGAATATGATGGTGCTCTTAGTTTTTTGAAATTCCTTTCCTATTTTTAAAACCCGGTAGTAGGTATGTTTGGAAGCTTGAAAATGCATTTTGATGTGAGCCTCATGTATCAGTCAGTTTCCAATCAAAATAATCATGCTCACACAACATATAAATGATAATGAATGGATCTAAAACAATTTCATGGATGAAATCAAACTGTGGTAAAAAGTGCCATGTGAATTGAAAAATTTCATGAATGATGTGCATGACCTATGGCAGTTCAGCCTCAAAGCACATATTGATCAAAATGAACACTCACACACATCAAGTACATGTCATTGAGTGAATTAAAGCAAAGAGTGAGGTTCAATTCTAACTGGTATGAAATATGGTGATCCAAGTGATAGGTTTGTGAAGTGAAGTGCAGTGTGAAGTCAAGTTTCAGTTCTAGACCTGTTCAGATCAAGCTAATCATGTATACACAACAGAATTATGATGTTGAGAGGAACCAAACACATTTTAAAGTCAAACAACAACTGTTATGAAAAGTGGTACTTGGTTTGCAATTTTGGCACCAGTATGATGCATGAAAGATGCAGTTCTTATTTGTATGCATATTCTGATCAATTTAAACATCTGCACATCACATATACATATAAACAAATGAATTCAAACAGTGAAAGTGGTTTCAAATTGGTTGGTGTGAGAATTGACATGAAAACTGCATTTTGGTGTTTTGGTGAAAGTATGAGAATCTCAAATCATGTTACAGGCATATTTTTATCAAAACAATCACTCAAACAGTTCATATATATGTTGTTGGATGAATATCAAGCAAGAGAAGAGTTTAAAATAAGCTGTCATGAAAAATTGCATGTCAAGTTGCAAGTTGATTTGAAAAAAGAAGTGTTGAGGTTCCGTTTTGGTTCTATGCCTTTTCAGGTCAAATCAAACATCTATACACCACATATTCATGATATTGAATGTGTATGAACACAATTTAAAACCAAAAACAAGCTGCCACAAAGAATGATAACAAAGTTGCAAAAATTGTCATTTTGAGGCATGAAGAATGTTCAGTTCAAGTTTATGCACATGTAGGCCAAATCAATCATACATACAAGTCACATATGTGAATATAAGTGATTTAAAACACCCAAACTGGCTTGAAACAATCTGGTGTGAGAAATGACAAATGGCTGCAACTTTGAAGTTCTTGTACATTCATGAAAATAAGCAAACCAGTTTCCAATCATTTTTAACCCAAATCAAATGTACACACAAGTCATACATGTATAAATGAATGATTCTAAACTCAAACATGAGCAACTTTAACCCCTAACCAAAAATGACATGTCTATGGCATTAATATGCAAAGTGTAGCATTTTATGAATGATGAAGCAAAACAGATGCAAACAGTTCCACACAAACATACACACATATCATGATCATGATTTCAAATATGATTCAAATCACCAAGGAGCTGTTCTTGAGTCATGACAGAATTTTGGCATGAAACATACACATGATATATCTTTCACATAATGAACTCAAAATAACAAATCATGGAATTATGGTGCAAAGCAAGAATAGAATGTTTAGATACCTCTAGTAGGTTGTATTGAGCAAGTTTAAACACCAAGAAACTCAGAGGAACTTCAAGTGCTCCTAGCTTTGAGAGATTCCTTCCTTGTGAAGTAACAAAGCAAACTTCAAGACAGTTGGAGAAATAAACTCGACCAATGCCCCTAAATGCTTTGGACAGTTGAGGAATGATATATGAGAGGTGTTAGGATGATTAGAACACCAAGGAAATGTATGGAACAAGATATGGCTGATTTTGTGGCTTTTGGTCAAAGTAACTTGGTGATGAAGTTGACTTTTTGAATGGTGATGTTTTTGAGTGGTCTAAGGTCTTGTACACCTTCTATATCATATTTAGGGATTGTGTGGATGATTTTTGAGGTGTTTGAATGTAGAGAAATTGTTTTGGCAGCAAATCTCCCAAGGCAGATTTTGAAGGTTTTTTGTGAAAATGAGATTTTGAGATTTGGAGGCAAAATGCACAAGGATGGAAGCTTGAGCTTTTTTATGGTTTTTAGAATGGATGTTGTGTCGATAATGAAGTGGTGAGGGCTCTATTTATAGGCAAGGAAGTGGCTTGGGGCAGATTTGGAGATTTCTTCACTTTGAAGAAAGGTTTTGGGTTTTTTTATTAAACTTCCACAAGAGGGTTTTCTTGGCTGATAGGCAGGCCTCATTAGTCAAGAAACATGATGAATTAGTGTGGCTAATTTAAGGCTAGAAGCATAGGCTTGTGGCTATTTTAGAACTGCCCTTTACACCTCATGCTTACTTTTTCACCTTTGGATGCAAGTTGCAAAGCCACTTGCAAGGCAACTTGTAAGTTTGGCTTTTCTTCTCTTCTGCATAATTCCTTAGTTTTTCATGCTAAAAACTCTCTACATATCAGATACAACATGGTTCACCAGCTGAGCTTGGTCAATTTTGATGAAAGAATGAATTTTTGAATTTTGACAATGTGGGACTAAAGTGAAAAACCACCAACTTGCCATGACCATAACTTTCAGCTCACAAATCCTTTTGAGATGTGCTAGTACTTTTTAGAAATAACTCAAATATCTATAAATCATTCATTTTTTCATGAGTTTCAATTTCCCAAAGGAACTTGGCCAAAAAGTCTCCCAAAGTTGCTAAAAAATGAACTTAAAAGTGAAATTTCTCTAAGTCTTTTTCCCTTCTAGAAATGAATTTGATCATAACTCCAAATCTATGCATTTTCTGATCATGGAACACTTAGGGAATTTTGTATGATTTGTCAAGAGCTTCCAAATGAGCTTTGAACCAACTCAATTGGATGTGTGGTTAAGGAGTTATGGTTTAGCCCCTTTCAAAACCCTAATTTCCTGATTTTTCGATTACTCCTTCATCCTTGATCCAATGGTCATGAAAATTGATATGCAAGTCCAATATGACATAAGGAACAATTTTGTTTCACAACTTGAAGTCCAATTCCTAAAATTTGAAGAGTTAACTTTTCGGTCAACCGTACGACCGATCGGTGACTACCGAGTCGCCTGTTGATATTTTGGATCTCCTGAGACTTTGAAACTTCTTGAATGAACTTTATTAAGCTATATGAACTTCATGTATCATAATCTCACCATTAAAACACCTTCCAACATCAAAGTCAAACTACAGTTGACTTTTACTAGTCAAAAACCCTAATCGGGTGCCCTGAAATACACTGTTCTGGATTCTGGGGTAACAACCTCAAATTGGATTCTCAATTGTCATTATATGATACCCTTGACCTTGTTTCATAATTGAATAAGCCCAAAACATTGACTAATCACACCCTTGAAGTGTTGATTTTGACTGCACGAAACCCTGATTTTGACAAAGACAAACTTGCATTGGGTTAAGGTTAGATAATTCATGAGTATGCTCCTAAAATGATAATGGGAATCTAAGGGGCCAAAATTTTGGGGGCAACGGTTTCCCCTATTTAAATATCTTCACTAGATGGAGCTGAGAGATGATGATCCTCGTAGAATCGCAGTGAAAGGTATTTAAATATAGAAAACCGAAAATTTTGTTCCTTAGATCCGATGATATGCAAAAGGACAAGTCATGATATGCCATGAATTCTAAATGATGCTTCATGATGCTTGGATGCAAGACATATTCAGAAGACAGAAAACAAAACAACGAGTAACCACTCGTGGGGACCTGGTATTGTGGATCCAACACTGGGGAAAACCGAGATATTACAAACAAGAGTTCAAAACATGACCAGTGGTAACTGAGAGGGAAATTTCACATGAGGATGTACAAAGTCCAATGAAGATGACAATCTCACTTGGGAAAAGCAAACACTTCACCGGGGACAAGAGCGACTTTTTACTGGGGAAATTAAAACACGAACCTACTGAGGATGATCAGATGAGGAGCTTCCTATAGTGAAGAGTTCAAACGGGATCTTCAGGAATGGACTAGAAACAAAGACAAAACATATTGGGGATACTAGTGACGACTAGATCTCCGAGACTCGTCTGGAAAAAGGTCTCGCTGGGGATAATGATGTCACCTAGTTTTAATAAGCAGTTCAAACAGTGCTAGTAACCACTAGACTTCCTGGAGGTAATGGTAACGACCAACCTGAGATAACAACAAATGAAATTCAAATCCAATCGGTAATACAGGACTTCGACTGGGGAAATTGGTGACGACCAAATTTCAAGCAATGTCAGTAACCACTAGACTTAAAGGAAATTGGTAACGACCAAGTCAGGGTACCAATGACGATTGGATTTCAAGCAATGCCTGTTACGACTGGACTTTGGAAGAAAACATGGTGACGACCAAATCAGGGTATACCAACACATGTGGTTACGAGAATGCTAGTGAGCTACTAAGCTTTAGCTGGGGAGATTGGTAACGACCAAACCAGAAGATACCAATAACAATTGGGTTCCAAGTGACGCCGGTTATGACTGGACTTCTATGGGGACAGTTGGCGACGACCAACATGATATTGATGTCGGTAGTACTTCACAGGGGATTTGCTAGTGACGACTAGACTTCAGCGGGAAAAGGTTGGTAACAACCGAACCAAAAGGTAATAACGAGTGAAGTTAAGACAATGCCAGTTACGACTGGACCTCAAAGGAAATCATGGTGACGACCAAAAGAAAACCAATAACGATTGGATTTCAAACACTACCAGTTACGACTGGACTTCAGTGGAGAAGGTGGTGACGACCAAAAGAATACCAATGACGATTGGATTTTGAACGCTACTAGATACGACTGGACTTCACAAGAAATATGGTGACGACCAACAAACTACCAATAACGATTGGCTTCTAAAACAATGCCAGTTACGACTGGACTTTTGGCGGAGATTCACTCGTAGTGATTGGACATTTCATGGGGAATCGACAAGTAGCAGACCGAACTCGAGAGACAGAACGAAACACACTGAACCCGGGCTGAAAGGTGTATGTAGTTCTTTGACAAATAGACCCATTCTTAACAGGGGAACCGCACTCTCTAAACAAGTTGTTCAGGGATGACAAAGTAAAATCAGACAAATGCTCAGACATCTTCTACTGGGACGAGTCTTCACATCATCATAAGAAGTTCTTTGAGAGACAGTCTTCAAGTTTTGATACCCACACATGACCAAAGGAGAATCGGCAGTTCGACTTTCTTACACTTCATTAGGGAATGTAATTGGATTTCATTATCAAAGCTTCCGCTACCTTGAGGTTTCGGGGAAGTATGATTTTCCTCGACTTTTTCCATGAGTTGAAGTTTTTACGTTTGTTAATTTTTTCAAGTTTTAATCAAATATTTTGACCCTAATGCTTTCAAAGCTATCGTTGATCAACGAACAACATTTTGGATAACAAAGAAAATAAAGGAAATGATAAATTTTGCAAAGGAAAGAATGGCTCAAAACTGATTTTATTCAAGGATGAAATCTTGCAAAATGACAAAATTCCATAGAAATTTTACAGGTGAAAAATGGAAAAGTGGACAAGGTTACATTGAATCCCATGACCAAACTATCCCTAAAGACTAAAACTCCCCAAAATCCTTGCTTCTGACGAGAGCAGTTGGAGTGAATTCTTGTAGGATCTTCTGCGTTAGTGACAACTCATCTGATGCAGTGAAGCGCCTTTGTCCCTAACTTTTTCCTGGACCGCTCTTTCGAGTTTTCAATCCACCGGGAGACTCATTTTTGCCTAAGCCGCCCTTTCGAGTTTTCAACTTAGCGAGCTCTTATTTTTCTTTTTCCCCTTTTTTCTATTTTCTTCTCTTTTTCTTCAACCCTAACTTTTGCATAAGTCGTTCCTTTGAGTTTTTGACTTATCGGGTTCTTTTTAGGCGTAATATTTTCGTACTGCATCAGAATTTACTGGATGAGTAAGCTGCTCCCCATCCATGGTGGTGAGAATTAATGAGCCTCCTGAGAAGACGGTTTTCACAATAAACGGGCCGTCATAGTTAGGCATCCACTTTCCTCGTGTGTCTTTATGAACTGATAAAATCTTTTTGAGTACAAGTTCCCCTTCGCGGAATTCTCGGACACGAACTTTCTTGTCAAAAGTTCTCTTGATCCTCCTTTGATATAACTGACCATGACACATTGCAGACATGCGCTTTTCGTCGATAAGATTCAACTGATCAAACCTTTCTCTCACCCATTCTGCTTCTTCAAGCTTGGTTTCCATTATGACTCTCAAAGAAGGTATCTCGACCTCAATAGGAAGTACCGCATCCATTCCATATACCAAAGAAAAAGGTGTTGCCCCTGTTGAAGTGCGGACGGACGTTCTGTATCCATGCAAGGCAAATGGCAGCATCTCATGCCAATCTTTGTAAGTTTTCACCATCTTTTGCAAAATCTTTTTGATGTTTTTATTTGCAGCTTCTACAGCCCCATTCATCTTGGGACGATAAGGAGAAGAATTATGATGTTCAATTTTGAAGTCATCACACAACTCTTTCATGACTTTGTTATTCAAATTGGTACCATTGTCCGTTATGATCCGGCTTGGAATTTCGTAACGACAGATAATTTACTTTTTGATAAAACGGGCCACCACCTACCGAGTAACATTAGTGTAGGATGCAGCTTCAACCCACTTTGTGAAATAGTCAATAGCAACCAGAATAAATCGGTGTCCGTTAGAAGCTTTTGGTTCAATTGCCCCAATCATATCGATGCCCCACATAGAGAAAGGCCACGGTGATGACAACACATTTAGCAACGTCGGAGGTACATGCATCATGTCTGCATAAATCTGACACTTGTGACACTTTCTGGCATATTGAATACAATCAGTTTCCAAGGTCAACCAGTAATAACCAGCCCTCGAAATCTTTTTAGACATAGCATATCCATTTGCATGAGTACCGAACATTCCTTCGTGAACATCTTGTATTAACAACTCTGCTTCTCGTCGGTCAACACATCTAAGCAGGACCATATCATGATTTCTTTTGTAAAGCACATCATTACTGAGAAAGAACTTGGATGCTAATCGTCTCAGAGTTTTCTTGTCAAGTGACGTAGCATCTGCTGGATACTCTTGTTTCAAGAAGTAATTTTTTATGTCATAGAACCATGGTTTATCATCAGTTTCTTCTTCGACCATCTGACAGTAAGCGGGCTCGGTCTTGCGTTCGATTCGAATGAGAGTGGCATCATTGACATCCCTGACTTTCCGCATCGAGGCTAACATGGCTAGGGCATCGGCAATGTGATTTTCAGATCTCGGGACATGCTTGAAAGTGATTTCATCGAAACATTTCATCATTTTGACGATGTGGGCTCTATAAGGAATCAAATTCTCATGTATAGTTTTCCATTCTCCAGTAACCTGATAGATAACCAAAGCTGAATCCCCACTGACTTCAAGAAGTTTGATTTTAAGGTCGATAGCTGCCTCGAGGCTGAGAATGCATGCTTCATATTCGGCGATATTGTTTGTACAGTCAAAATCCAACCTGGCTGTGAATGGAGTGTAACCACCTTCCGGATTTATTAAAACAGCGCCTACACCATGCCCACTGTAGTTGGAGGAACCATCAAACATCATTTTCCACCAAAGACCTTCCGGCAGACCCTCATCAAGACTTGGTTCTTCACAATCTTTTACTAACATAATGTCCTCATTTGGGAAATCAAATTTGAGAGGCTCATAATCTTCCACTGGCTGATCTGCAAGATATTCTGACAAAACACTACCCTTGATAGACTTCTGAGCTATGTACCGGATGTCGTATTCTGATAACAACATATGCGAACGGGCGAGCCTTCCATTCTGAGCAGGTTTCTCAAAAATATACTTTATTGGATCCATTTTTGAAATTAACAAAGTGGTATGACAAATCATGTACTGCCTCAAACGTTTAGCAGCCCATGCCAAAGCATAACAAGTTTTCTCCAGAAGTGAATATCGGCTTTCACAATCAGTAAACTTCTTACTCAAATAATAGATCGCATGTTCTTTTCGTCCGGACTCGTCCTGCTGACCTAACACATAACCCATTGAATTCTCAAGCACTGTCAAATACATGAAGAGAGGTCTTCCCGGGACCAGAGGTATTAAGATTGGAGGTTCTTGTAGGTAACCCTTGATCTTATCAAATGCTTGCTGACAATCTGAATTCCAAACAACCGTATGGTCCTTGCGTAATAATTTTAAGATGGGCTCGCAAGTGGGAGTCATATTGGAAATAAATATGGATATGTAGTTTAGTCTTCCAAGAAAACCTCTGACTTGCTTCTCAGTCTGCGGAGCTGGCATATCTTGAATGGCTCGGACTTTGTCTGGATCTACTTCAATCCCTCGGTGGCTGACAATGAAACCGAGTAATTTCCCAGATCTTACCCCAAAGGTACACTTGGCTGGATTCAGTCTCAACTGATATTTTCTGAGTCTCTTAAACAATTTCAAAAGATGTTCCAAATGGTCCTCCTCGCTTTGAGATTTGGCTATTATGTCATCAACATATACCTCTATCTCCTTGTGCATCATATCATGAAATAAAGTTACCATGGCCCTTTGATAAGTAGCACCTGCGTTCTTTAGACTGAAAGGCATAACTTTGTAACAGTAAGTCCCCCACGGAGTAATGAAAGTAGTTTTTTCCATGTCATCGGGATCCATCTTAATCTGATTGTAATCGGAGAACCCATCCATAAATGAGAAAACTGCAAAACGAGTCGTATTATCCACCAACGTCTCGATATGCGGTAAAGGGAAATCATCCTTCGGAATGGCCTTGTTTAGTTCCCTGTAATCCACACACATTCTGACTTTCCCATCTTTTTTTGGTACAGGTACAATATTGGCCACCCATTCGGGGTATTTGGACACTGCTAAGAAACCCGCTGTTGCACCCCAAAATTTGCCCAACCTTTTCTTACCTGGTTTATGTTTCATTGCATTATCATCTGCATAGTTATATCATTTGCATATCATGTTATCATTCATATCGCAGGGGATCAGGTGTTATTCTTATCAAGAGAAGCCTAGCAAGAGGTCTCATTCAAGATTGAGAAGTTGTCAAAGTCATCAGAAGGTGGTTTGAGTGCCTAAGGGTTTAGATGTTTGAGTGTGAATCTTCTCCTAACTTGAGGATCATCTGAAGACCATCAGAGGGTTGTGAAGTGTTGAATGTGATAATAGGATGTGTATAGAGCTCATAGAATGCCTAGAGGGCCATGGGAGAGTGTAATCAAGTCATTGTGTCAAGTGCAAGAGCCACAGTTGAGGTGCAAGCAATTAGGGTTTCATCTGGGTTAATCCGAGGTCAAATGTGCAATTGAAGGGTATCAAAGCCTACTTTTAGGTCATGGAGTTCATGGAATGACATTTTAAGACATTTTTGGTGTTGTTCCAAGATCAAATCAAGAAGAGTCAAGAGTGTGGGAAGTTGCTAAATTAGGGTTTCAGTGCAAAATTCCCTGTTTAATGCCTAACTTCAAGACCACATAAGTCAATATGCAAGTTTCAAATCGATCCTTTGCCAACATGAAACTTGTAGAGAATCTCAATACCTTTAATTTGAGTACTAGAAGTCCTCTAGTGGATTTATAGAACTCAAGTTATGGTCCAGACAAGTTACAAGTCCTCAGATGCCTCTGAAATTTGTCTGTGAAAATGATATGACTTCAAAGCTATTTTTGACCTAGAAGGAGGTTTCACCTGAACTTTTGGCCAACATCAAAGTTGTTCCTCATGATCTTAGATTTCTAAATTATACTATAAGGCTTCCATATGATTTGTAGAACTCAAGTTATGAGGTTTACAAGTCAGGGGTATTTTGGGAATGTGAGATTATAGGTCATTTTCAATCATAGGCCAAAATCTCCAACTTGCACTTGTCAAATGCAATTTTGTTCAACATGAAAGTTGTTCAAAATGGGGTTTTTAGGCTAGCCATGAGGTCATGATGGATTTATTGGGTTCATAGCAAGACTTGGTTTGAAATGGTTTCAAAAAGGGAAATTTTCAAATGAATTAAGGAGGGAAAATACCAATTTTGAGTTATAGGACCAAAACATGTCAAGTAACTACATTTTTTGAATGGAAATTGCATTTTAGACACTTTGGCATTACCAGATTTTTTAGTTTAGGCCAAGTTTCGTGAGTTGTCATGTAGTTGCTTCAAATGCAAGCTACATAGCCAATTCTTTCTATAATGCAATTCAGGCTGTGCTATCAATCCAATTTCACTCTAAAATCAATTTGCAAGCTGATAGAACCTTCTAGAGCAAGTGACACAACCTGAAATCGTGACTGTTACATTGGATTTCAAGGAAAAATCAGAAATTGCAATTGGCTGGATTGGGCTTCAAACACACTTCAAAAGCCCATAAAAACATTCTATATATTCATTGCAGTGAATTCAGAGTGGTTTTGGCTTTCATTTTCGTGAAGAACACTGAAGTTGCAGTTGAGTTTTCAAGAGGAGCAAGTGAAATCGTGTCTTGAGTTCTAGGCTGATTCAGAGCAAATTGAAGCTTACAACATCTTTCTCTTGCATCATTGAACGTATCTGGAGAGTTTTGAAGATTGAATCAAGCTCCAAGCACCTCTGTTACTAGATCTACAACAGGTTAGTAACTTTCAATTTTCCACATGAATTAGCATGATGTAGTTAGATTTGAACTTGTGGTTAGGATCTAGACAAGATGTAGATCGTTTTAGGAACAATTTGGAAGCAATTGGTGATGTTTGATCATGAGGTGCCATTTTTGTTTTGATTCGAGTAGATCTGATCTTAAGCCTATAACATGATTTGGATAGATCAGGATGATCAGTGTAGCATAACGATGATTTCTATGATCTTAATTGTGCAATTGGTGATGTTTGATCTGGATGTATGTTTTGAACTTGGCTTCGAATCTTGAGATCTATGGAGAGTTAGGACATTTGGATAGGAGATTTGAATTCCTGATGAAATTTGGAGTGAGATTGGTATGAGGTTTGGAGTTTCTGGACACCTGTAACCACCTGCTCGCCGGAGAAGACGACCAGAGTCTTCTCGGCCACCGTCCCTGATCTCCACCTGGCCAGCCTGAGAAATGAGGAAGATGACTCCTAAGCCATCAGATCTGCCTTTGACCAAAGACCAACCATCAGATCCAACGAATGTGTTTTAATCTAAGAAGTGGGGTTTTGAGTCCAAAACGCAGGCATTTCATTTAATGCGTTGGCACGCTCCTGGCGCTTGGATTGCTTGACCAGTCTCCTCATCCAGTGGCTCTTGTTTTATTCTGAGTTTCTATTTTCTTTTATTCTTTTTTGTTTATTTTAAATGCTTTATTGTTTCAAAAAATCACAATAAATTCAATTTTGATCCAAAAATTATTTCAAAAATATCTCCATGATCTTGAGAGAATTTGTGATTTTCTGAAATCAATAAAATTAATTTTCATGCATTTTTCAATTTAATTCGATTTTTTCTCATTTTGTTTAATTCTTTAATATTTGCATATTTGATCATCTGTTTTGTTGAATTTTGTTCTTCCAATTGGTGATGAATTTAGCTTTGATCTTTTAGTATGTTTTAGGGTAGATATTCATGTTCCCTTAAGATTTTTGTTGGAATTTTAGAACAACTTTAGGTTCTGTTTTAGGTGTTGAGATTAGAGCCATCCCAAACTTGTGGATTACCTTGATACCTTTCAATATAGAAATTATTTAGGTGAATTAGAAGTTTAATTAGGCTTTAATATTTTAACCCTAGGTTTTTCAAACATGTATGTTCCCCTAGGAATTTTATTAGAATTTTAAAACTTTTTTTTTCTATTTTTGTTGAATTTTGCAAGTTGCTTGTGCTTGTGGTGTTCTATTTTGTGTGCCTTTGCTTGCTTGGTCTTGTTGGTGACTTTGGAGATGGATTTGCTTGGATTCCTTCTTGGGAGGTCTTCTGGACTTGGTATAGCTGCTATGGCTTGAAGATTGGAGCTTGGAGTTGAAGTTTCCTTTTCTTTTAGGAGTTTAGGAAATTAGGGTTTTAGGAAGAGCCATTAGGACTAGTTTTGATTCTTTCATCAAACATAGAATGCATTGTGTGCTTCTATCCTATCCAATGATGTAAATTCCTCCTAGGGAAACTCCATCTCTCCTTTGGAGGGATGTGTGGTATGCCAATAGTTGAGTAGAACTTTGAGGATACCCTTCCATTTCAATGTTGGTACTTGATGATTTCCTTTGGTTTTCATTTGGTTCTCAACATTACAACCTTGATCTTAGTGATTAATCCTCTGCTTGGAGTGTGCTTGCTAGAGCCTTAAGATGAAGTTTGATGAAGCTTGAAAATAGAAGCTAGCTTGAAGATGAAGCCTTGTTACTGTTAACTTTGCTGTCAAGAGGATCTGCTGTTTAGAGTTGTTGTCTGCTGAAGACTGTTGCTGTTGTTTGGGCTGCTTTCTCTGTTTCTTTCTTGTCTGTTCGCTTGTGTTGATTACCTCTAGGTTTGAGGTGGAGCTTGTCTCCTCTTTCCTGTTGTTTTCTCCCTTGCCTCTCTTATACTGTTGCATAGCATGCATTTTATTGTTTACTGTTTACTGCTTGCTTTCTTCTGCTGTTTCCCCAGGATCTCTGATTTCCTCTGTGCAAGAGGGAATTATGACAGACATTAGGTTTTGACCCATGCATGATAACTGTAGGTAGATTCCCTTTCAACCATAGTTTTAGGGTGTCTTTCTTTTCTCATCTCAAAACAATTCAAAAATACGGTAATAAGCTTAATTTAAGTCGTACGTTACGAGCCTTAAGCTATCTGGGAAAAGGTTGGTGGAGGGTCTCTCTCCAGTAATCTGGATGTTAGTGTGGTACCCTTTGGGTGACATACGAAGCGTTTACTCCTGGGTCATAGTCTCTAGTGTGACTGAGATTACAAACATCCTAAAAAACATTTCTTTCGTAAAAAACTCAAACAAACATTCAAACCTTGTTTTTGTCCTCTTGGACCTTTAATCAGGAAAACCCTTTCTTAAGGAGATAAAAAAACTGTCAGACAAACTTGTGTCTTCCGTAGCCCGAACTACGTTTGCTCTGATCTTTCATGCCATATGAAAGTACGTAGGCACAAGATGCGATATCTTGGCGAGCAACCTTACCCCATAACCCATAGTTAGGCGAACTACGTTGACTCTGATTTCTCGTTTCAGACGGGAATACGTAGGCATAAAGTGCGATACTTTGACGAGTCATTTTCTTTTCTTTTTTAACCCAGACCTTTAGAGTAGATAGAATAACATACCCTTAGATAGAAAACAAGCGTGGATCCTGTCGAGTACGACGGACGTTAGGGGTGCTAATACCTTCCCCTTACGTAACCGATTCCCGAACCCAGACAATGGTTGCGATGACCTTGTCTTATACCATTTCGTCAGATTTTTCCCGATCATTTCCTTTCCCACTCTAAGGGATAAATAACAAAAGGTGGCGACTCTTCTGTCATAGCCGGCGCCGATTTCGCAGTAGCGACACCCGCATCAATCTGTTTTTTCACCTCATCTCGAATCTTGAGAGCCATGTCAGGTCTTGTTCTTCGGAGCTTTTGCTTAACCGGTGGGCATTCTGGTCGAAGCGGTAATTTGTGAACCACTATGTCAGTGTCTAGACCCGGCATATCCTGGTATGACCAAGCAAATACACCCACATATTCTTTCAAAAGTTCTTCTAGTTGCTGCTTGACTTTTGCCCCTAGAGCTGCCCCAATCTTGACTTCTTTCTTGTTTTCTTCGGTGCCAAGATTAATGACTTCTACCTGTTCTTTGTAGGGTTGAAGCTCTGCATACTCACGGTGTGCCAACTTTACCAGTTCATCAGGGATTTCAAAATCTTCATCCTCATCTTCAGCTTGGTATATTGGTGAATCAAAGTCCAGAGGGAATACAAAGTCATAGGATTCAATGGATTTTAGGACATCACTGCACGTTGGAATGGCTTATTTTATTAAAACACACAAAGACAAATGCAGCACACAACAGAGAAAAATTGTTTTGGTTTTTTAAGATTGCCATTTTTCTTTTCTTTTTTTTTTAATGAAAACAAAAGCAGTAAAGGAAATAAAACAAGGAAATTAAAAAAATAGTTCATTTTTCATTGATTTTCTTGAAAGCTCGGGGCCCTTACAAAACATTCCTATAGCCTTGGGCATGGCTATGGAGATTCAAAACAAAAACAAGAAAAGAAAGACAAACAAATTACTTTGACTCAGGAAAAACCAAAGGAATCTCAATAGCTTCCCAGTTGCTCAAGGCAGTGTTGCAATGATACACTAGCTGTTCAAGGTCTTCATCTTCGGAATCTTCTTCCACAGCACTGATTTGGAAACCTCCACTGATGAATACTTCTTGTATAGTCTTCGGGCGTCCCTTGTCACGTGTTAGTGCTTCATCATGAGTTGGTTTGTAACCCAACCCTTGGCGATCCATCTTTGGCTTTACTTCAACAACCTCTCCCCAACCCGCGGGAGTACCTTTTTCCAGTGTAGACTTGATGCTCCGAGCGGATGCAAAAGACGGACCACTCTTAGCCACTGTTTCTTCTAACATCACTGCATTAGCTATCTCGAGTGCCTGAAAGGAAGTTTCTAATGCGCCCTCATCTGCTTCGATATACTTGAACGATGACAGATTGCTCACCATTAGGTCCTCTTCACCGTGTATGATCACTAACTTATCATCCACAACAAATTTCATTCTCTGATGTAAGGTGGAAGTTACTGCCCCAGCGGCGTGAATCCGCGGTCGTCCCAACAAACAACTATAAGCTAGGTTAATGTCCATGACTTGGAATGTAATATCGAACACCTGAGGTCCGATCATGATTGGTAATTCTACTTCTCCAACGACCGTTCTTCTTGAACCATCAAAAGCTTTTACAATCAAAGACGTTGGTTTCATTTCTGCCCCTGCATATGCTAGCCTTGCGAGCGGCCTGGCGGGCAATACATTCAATGAGGATCCAGTATCGACCAAGACTCGTGCCATTGTGTCTTCCTGGCACCTGACAGATATGTGTAACGCACGGTTGTGATTGCGTCTTTCGTTCGGTAATTCTGCATCACTAAAGCTCAGGATGTTACAGGCTGTAATGTTGGCTATTACTGAATCGAATTGTCCGAGAGTTATGTCTTTTGTCACATGTGCCTGTTTTAATACTTTTTGCAGAGCTTCTCTGTGAGCTGGAGAATTCACTAAGAGAGACAAGATCGATATCTTTGATGGGGTTTGGAGGAGCTGGTCAATGATCTTGTAATCACTTTTCCGAATAATCTTTAAGAATTCTTCATCGTCTCCTTCAGTACCTGGTACCTCTTGTTCTTTTGTCACAGCAGGGGTAACTTCTTTCGGAGCGGCTACTGTTATCTTTGGTTGATAGATGCGACCACTACGAGTCATTTTGCTTGTACTTGAAATGTTTGTCACGTCCACTTGGTCGTCTCTTACTGTCTCTTTCTGACTAACCTTCCCTGATCCTCGGTCTATCACAGTCATGTCATACTTCCAGGGAACAACCTTTGTGCTTTCAAAAGGAAACGGTCTTGGTTTCTGAATAATAACCGGTCAAGGTTGATCGATAGCTGACTTGTTGAAAACAGGCTTCGTACCTTTGTTGGTCATTTTAAACACTGGAACCTTCTCACCTTTCTTCGGTAAATTAAAAATAGGCTCAATTACTGCAACTTCTTCTTTCCTCGCCTTACTACACACTTGTAATATTCCTTCATCAATCAACCTTTGTATACCTCTTCGTACCTCATCACACCCTCTAGAATCACTAGAACATTTTTCACAATCATTATGGGCATCCTCTATTAGTCTTGCTTTCAGTAGTTTCTCGTGAAGTAACCTCAATGGGGTTCTAATCTCTGACACACCTCGGACCATCCTTTCATCTGACACTTCTTCTATTGCATTGACCCTTCCATGGTTCGACAATGGATTACTTTTGACATTTGGGGGTACCTCATCAAAAGACAAGATCTTCTTTTCCATCAACTCCCTGATAAGATGTTTTAAAGCAAGACAACCTTCTAAATCATGACCGGCAGCGCCTTCGTGAAAGGCATAATGAGCATTTGGATTATAGTGAGGAGATGTGGTGTCTGGATTTAATGGTCGTGTTGTTACCAATCCCTGCTGCACTAAGGAGGGGTACAACTTTGTGTAAGTCATCAGTATCTGAGGAAGTGGAGGTTTCGTTGTTGGTCTTCAATTCTGGTAGTTTTGTCTGGGTTCTTGAGCTCTAGGCTGATGATGTTGTTGATAGGGTGGAGCGTTGGGCGCTCGTTGATACCCTTGTTGAATTGGCTGATATACAGGTACTGGCTGCATTGTCTGATAACTGGGAACAGGATGACTGAATGCCGGAGTTACAGCTGCCACATAAGGTTGTGGGGCATACTGCAACGGATACATTGGTCGTTTTTGCTGGGATTGTTGAACCTAACTTGCTTGAGGCTGCTGAATAAAGCCTTGCTGAGGTTGTTGAACATAACTCTGCTGATACTGTTGGTAAGGCGGTCTCCAGGTGCGGCTCTTTCTTCCCACAGTTACTGCATTTGTCTCCCCTTCCTTATTTTTATGGAAGTTACTGCTGAGCTTCTTGACATTGTTGTTACCGGAACTGCTGGAACCACTAGCCACCTTCCCATTCTTCATTCCTAACTCCACTCTCACCCCCACTGCTACTATATCAGAAAAATGGCGGTTACACTACTGATCATCTTCTCATAAAACTCTGGTGTTACTGTATCGACGAACCAATCTGTTAACTCTTTTTCACTCAAAGGAGGTTCTACTAAGAGGCAGTTTCCCTCCACCTTTGTGCATACTCTTTGAAAGATTCCGAACTCTTTTGTGACATACTTAGTAATTGTCTTCTATCAGGGGCTAAATCCATGTTGTACTTGTAATTTTTTACAAAAGCATCAGCCAAGTCTTGGAAATTATGAATACGAGACTGATCCAAGCCCAAATACCATTTAGCAGGAGCTCCTTTCAGACTATCTTGGAAACAATGAATCATTAACTTGTCATCTTCCACGTGAGCGGCCATTCTTCGGTAATACATAATCAGATGTGTTCGAGGACAAGTAGCCCCAGAATACTGATCAAAATTGGTAACTTTGAATTTCGGCGGAATTACCAATCCAGACACTTGACACATATCTCTGGCATCAGTACCAAAGATGTCATTTCCTTCCATTGATATGACTTTCCTGCCGATAGTTTCTACACTTTCTTTCAACTTATCATGTCGTCCGCTCTCTTCTTCATACCCATCAAGACCTTCGTACACTGGTGGAGGATTATGAAAAATAGGGCGCGCTTGAACCTGAACAGAAGGCTGAGTGTAAGTAGGAATAGCTTAAGGAACTTCTGGCCCCAAAGGAACTGCTTGTTGATTGACTATTGGTGGAGGTACAAAACCAGGCGATAACCCATATGGTGGAACATTTGCAACAGTGACTGCCGTTGGGATCGGCTCTACAGTTATGTCAGTGATTTCAGAAACAATAGTGGCTTGAGTGTCCAACTTTGCACGAATGACTTGTAGGGCTTCCATGATCTGTCCCATGCCTCCTCGTAGCTCTCCGAGTTCATTATCAATTCTGTCCACATCCAAATTCTGTCCTTCCATTCTTAGGCGAGCTTGGGCTCGGGTGTTGTATCGGTGTTGAGGATTCAGTGTGATTCTTTCTGGAGACAAGACAACAAGATGAGACACAACACAAGAACATGCACATGCGGTGCTTATGAATGCAAAATGTAACAATGCAAAATTAATCATTCAAGGAATCCAAAGAAATATTTGCAAAAATTATAACAATAGGGAAATAAGCAAATTCAAAAGTCTTCATAGATTAATA
Organism: Lathyrus sativus; assembly: GCA_963859935.3. Lineage (NCBI taxonomy): Eukaryota > Viridiplantae > Streptophyta > Magnoliopsida > Fabales > Fabaceae > Lathyrus > Lathyrus sativus. Next base: position 305,828,569 of record OZ012735.1, on the reverse strand, counting down.
ATTGAGAGTTTTACAACAACGATTCTGAAACTGAAATACAAGTCTTCAATACAAAATACATGATGAAATGAAACAGAAAAAGGATTTTAGATCTTCTGGTTGGATGGCCCTTCGTCTTCTGGCTGACTTCTCTTTCCACCTGGACGGATCAATTCTTGAAGTTCTTCCTTCTCTTGCATAGCCTTGAAATACTTATCTCTCCAAGTTTTTCCTTCTTTTTCAGCTTTTGCCAAAGCAACTTTCAATTCTTCTACGAGAGTAGGTTTGGGTGAGTCAGGCTCAAAACGAGCGTAGAACATCTTCGACGCTGCTTCTTTTACCCATGATAAGTAAGATTACGAAACAGTAGAGTCGTGGTAACCTAGGGCAGTTTCTCCCCTTGTGTGGACATAACGCCAAGCATACACAATTTGAGCCCTATAAGCGGGATTCTTCCCTTCTTCAATGTAAAATCTTCTCAAAAAGTCTGGGTCCGGTTCATCCTCCATAGGGTGTGTTGCACCCCAAAATTTGAACAACATTTATTTACCCAGCAAGAGTTGTATGAGACTTTGAAGCTAGCCAAGAAAGTTATTCAGGTGTTCAAAGGTTGATATCTTTGTCAGAGAACTCAAGAAATCCTCAGAGAGATGGTTTGAAACCAAGGTTGTGTGTCTCATAACTTGAGAGTTGTGGGAGCTCCTCAGATGATTCTGAGACTATGAGGATGGACTTGTAGCTTTGAGAAAGCTTATGAGATGTATTGAAAGGCATCATGAAGCCTATAGAGGTCATTGAACAAGAATTCAGAAGATTCAGCCATGAGTGGTGGAATTAGGGTTTGACTGGGTCAACCCTAGGTCAACTGATGATTTGGAGAGGGTTGAGACCCAATCCAAGGGCCATGTGATCATGGATTGATGCATTGAAGTGTTATAAAGATGATTCCTAGACCAACTCATCATGATTGAGGAGTTTGAGAAGTTTTAAGCTAGGGTTTCTAAGGCTTGACAGTGTAAAATCCCCTAGTTTGATCCCTATCTGCAAGGCAGTTTAGCTCAAGATGTGATTGTCATCTCATCTTCCCCACAACATGAATGTTGTAGAGCTTGTTCTTAGATTTAATTTGAGTACTAGAAGTCCTTGATAGGATTTGTAGAGCTCAAGTTATGACTTTGACAATTTACAGGTCATCTGAGGTAAGTGAATCTGGGTCCTTGAAAGTCATCCAACTTGCATCCAATGTTTGCCCTAGTAGGATGATTCCGATGAACTCTTGGTCAACATGAATGTTGTAGAGCATCTTCTTAGCTTTCTATATAGTACTAGAAGTTGTAGAACTCAACTTATGGCTTTGGCAAGTCAAGGGCATTTTGGTCATTTGGAGGTTATAGGTCATTTCAAGCATAAGGCCATATCTCCTATTTCCAAGCTTCAAATGGAAAAATCTTCAACATCAAGCTTTCTTAGAATGATGTTTTAAGGCTAGTAAGCAGGTCATGAGATGTTGAAAAGGCTTGTATCAAAAAGTGATAAAAATGGCCTAAAATGGAGGCATAAGTCAAATAAGTTGAAATTGAAAATTGGAAATCACAAGTTATACATCCAAACCATGTCATATAATAGGTCATTTTGACTCCAAAGGACATTCTAAGAACAATGGTTCAGCCACAATTTTGATTTGAGGCCTAGATCTTAGGGCTGCTTTGGAAGTGGCTTACTTGCATCTTAAGGTACCAAAGCAAAACATGAAGAAACTCAATGAACAAGTTAGTTATGCATTGTAACACACCATACATCTCATGTGGGGAGAATTTTAAGTCAGAATTGGTGGTTACAAGGACTATGGCATGAGATAGCATATGGTGAGAAGTGAAATCAAAGTATCATGAGATGAGAAGTTCAAATACTCATTGAATTATTCCAGAAGGTTCTGGACAGTTCTAACAAGTTCTATATAATGTTTAGAGCTTGCTCAGATGCAAGGTGAGAGAGAATTGAGTGAGAGAGGAGAGATTGCATTGTGAAATTTCCATTGAAGATCAAGAATCGGTTCCATTGATTCACTTCATTTCCATCCTTTTTTTTCAATTGGAGCACATTCCATATGGATCACTGAGGGTGTGCAGATCAAATTGGGGGAAATTCCATTGATGAATCGTGTATGAGCTTTTGGATTTTCACCTCTGCAACTCAAGATCGATTTCCAAGAATCAAGCAGTTTCAACCCTTCTTTTTGCATACAGAAGCAAGAATACTACTCAGTGAAGGAATTGGGAAAGATTGAAGGTCTGAATTGGAGGTTTCGTGCACCTGTTCATCCCAATTACACAGGTTTGTAACTTTCTCTCTACACTCTAATTTAAGTGCTATTAGATAGAATTAATAGGTTAGAATGGTTAAGGATAACTAGGAGATCATTTCTAGAGAGTTTGAAGAGATTTGGTGATGATTTTTGCAATGGCAAGATTTCAGTGTGGACCAAGAACTCACTGAATATTGTGGGATAATCTTAGTTTGATAGCAAGAAGTGCTCAGGGAAACATGGTGATGAGATTAGGACCTTTAATTTTGAGAATTGCTAAGATTGGTTCTTGATCAGTTATTCGAAGTTGCTATCGGGTTGTTACTTTAAGGGCATTTCAGTGGACTCTAAAGCCATAGCTGAATTCTTGGGGAAAAATGGAGCATGTTAGGGTTTTACACTTTAGGATTTGATGAGGTTTTGAGGGTATTCGGATGAGGAGAAAGGAGGAGTTGAAGCTCTGTTTCAATGGAGTTCTCCCTCCTGAAATTTGAAATTGAAGAAGATGATGTTGTGACCCTAGGATCAGAGGAGACTTTTGACTGAAATCTTGATCTAACGGCCGTCCACGCGTTTCAGTTTGTGAAGAGGTTTGAACAAGATAAAACGTAGCGTATCACTAAAGTCCTGGCTTGGGATTAAGTGATCTTTTGATACCAACACCCCCTTCACGAGGCCCATTAGATTTTGAACTGAATTCCATTATTATTCCCACCATGTTTTTCTCAATTTCTTTCCCTTTTTTCATTCTGATTTTCTGATTAATGAATGGGCCTAGCGCGTTTACTTTCTGAACCCCCATTCTGGGCCCATGCGCGTATTGAACTGCATCTGGTTACTATCTGCACCATATCTCTTCATATTTCATTTTATTTTCTCCATTTTATCTCAAACTTGGAAAAATCATAATAAATGGAAAAATAATGATTTTTAAGTGGGAATTTTTTCTTCCATTTCATATTAATGTCTAGAAAATTATCAAATAAAAATATTTTCATTTCATGCATTTTTAATATTTTTTGTGCATTTTCTACTTTTAATTGCTTTTATATTCTTTTATGTTGATACATGAATTTGTAGAATTTTGTTTAGGTAGTTCCCTTAACATTTTTAGTCCATTATTTTTAGGATAGTTAGATATAAGCTTTAGCTTCCCCCTGGATTTATTCCATAATTTTGTGATAAATTTTAGGTTAGTTTTGCTTAGATGACATTATATTGTGTAGAATTAGGTTAATCCTTAACATAGGTCCATAATAACATTAGAATTTTGGGTTTATAGGTCAAGTTAGACATTGGGACATATAAGGGTATTAAGGGTAGGTATGTAGGATCCCTTAGAAATTATATTAGGTTTTAATATAGTGATATACTATTTTTGGATGATTTTTGTAGTTGATGATTGTTTGTGTTGCCCTTGTGGGCTTGTATTTTTGTTTTCCTTGCTTTGTGGGCTTGGAGAGCTTGGTATTGTTCTGAGGAGCATTGAGGAGCATAGTGAAGCCTGAAGGTGGAGCTGATCAAGGAGCTGAAGCTCAGAGAAGAAAATAAGTTGAAACTTATGTTGAAGGGTTGAAACCTGGAAAAGCAAATTGATATTTGTCAAGAGTGATTGAAGTCTGAAGACTGAATTGCTATTGGAAAAGCTGAAGCTTGAGGTTGAGAGAGGAGTTGATCTGCTTTCTTTTCTTTTTCTTTTCTGTATTGATGTGTTTTGTTTGACTTGCTTGATGCATTAGAATAAGTTCATATCTAGAATAGGTTTAATCTAGGAGCATGATTGCACTAGAGGTTGAGTTGCTCCCTCTGCTTGTACTGTTACTGTGTGGCTTTGATTGCGGGTATTCGGTAGAGCCCAGCTCCCTTGCCCATGTGGTTTGTTTGTCTGATGGCATTTTACTTTCTTTTTCATCTGTATGATTGCAGTTTACTGTTATTGCTTGATAGCATGATGTTTTATATTTCAGTATGATTACTGTTATCCATTCTGGCTTGAGGTTGAGATGAGCTTGTGGAGGCTGAAGCCCCATACACATTTCCTCCCTCACTTGCATTGCATGCATTTTACTGTTTAAGCTGATGCTTTGTCTGTTTTGGTGTATCATTGACATGATCCCTTAGGACTCTCATTTCCTTTGATAAGGAATTGATGATAGAACTTTAGGTTGAAACCTATGCATGACAACTTCTAGGAGTTCCCTGTTCAACCCTTGACCATAGGATGAATCCATGGCATGACAACAGTAGGACTTGATAGTCTCCCTCCTAGTTGAGCCTGTTCTCTTCTCATCTCAAAACAGCTTAAGATACAGTAATCATGAATGATTTCTTTCGTACGTTACGAGCCTTAAACTATCTGAGAAAGGATTGTGGGAGAGTTTCTTTTCCACAGTCTGGATGTTTAGTATGGTACCCTTTGGGTGAAATGCGACGCATTCACTCTCAGTTCATAGTCTCTAGTGCGATTGAAATTGCAAACACAATAAAAAACACTTCTTTCGTAAAAGACAGGAAATAAACCGTAGTTTCCCGAACTACGTGAGCTCTGATCTCTCATACCTGTTGAGAGTACGTAGGCACAATACTGATGTATTGGCGAGCTACCTTTCCCCATAACCCGTCGTAGGCCGAACTACGTTGACTCTGTTTTCTCATTCTCTGATGAGAATACGTAGGCATAAAGTGCGACGCTTTGCCGAGGCATTTCTCTTTCCTTTTTAACCAGCCTTGATAGGTAGATAGATAAAACCAACCCCTCCAGTAAACACAACAAGCGTGGATCCCGTCGAGTACGACGGACGTGAGGGGTGCTAACACCTTCCCCTTGCGTAACCGACTCCCGAACCCAGACAACGGTTGCGACGACCTTGTCTTACCCTTTTCGTCAGGTTTTTCCGATCATTTCCTTTCCCGCTCTGAGGGATAAATAACGAAAGGTGGCGACTCTTCTGTTGTGTCGGCACCTTATTTTTGCGAAAGCGACAGCTGGCGACTCTGCTGGGGATCGAACCCAAAATCTCTGGTTCTCTGGTTCCCTATGCGAGTCAATCCTAACGCTTGTATGTTTACTTGTTGGGTTGCGTTTATTTATCACATTTTACTTCTCGCGCTTTATTTCCTGCATTTTATTTTCAGTATAATATGATTATCTGTGCTGTTGTGGGATGGGAGTTCTGATGAGTGAGAAGCCAGACCCAGGCTTGAGTGCACTATAGACTTAGAGTGGAAAGTAGTGGGCGCGTGCTTGCATTGAAGGCACTAGTGTCTCATGAAATCCACGCTCAGACGAGGTTCATCCGGTTGGCTTCTCTTTCAACCCTTTGGGTTGAGACGGTTGCTGGTTTGGTGGATTATCGACTCTGGGGACCGATCATTTGTGATTCAGCCGAGTGAGGCCGCTTCATGAGCTGGTGATGCCACACCTTCTGGGTATCGTATCACCCCTCTTGAATGTCTGTGACGCTGATGAACGCATAGGATGCCGAACTTGAGTCAGTTTAGGTTCATACCTGTGAGCAGGGTTGGGTTTATTGCAGGAAATCGTGACTTTCAGACTACCTAGTTTTCTTGACAGTGAATCAATTTTGTTGGTACCGGGGTTTCTCAGTTGCAGATTTGTCTGTTCTTGATAGAGCCGGTTTTGGTCAGAGGATCTTATCAGCAGATGTTGTTTGTTCTTGATAGAGCAGATTTTTGAGTGGGGTCTGAAGATCTCATTAGCACCTGTATGTTTGTTCTTGATAGAGCAGATTTTTGATTGGGGTCTGAAGACCTCATCAGCAGATATTTCTTGATCCTACATCAGAGGTCCTTATTATCAGACATTTGTCCTTGACAGAGCAGAATTATGATCCTATGTATATGGTCCTATCAGATGGTGGTTCTTGACAGATCAGATTTGTGGTCCTACACCAGGGTTTTCTTCTTATCAGTGGTTGTTCTTGATAGAGCAGCGTCATGGTTTTGTTGATACAGAATCTCCACAGCAGCAGTTACCCGGGTCTATTATTGCATGATTGCATTTTGCATTAGTTAGCATGCTCATTTGCATTTCATTAACGTGTGTCTGTGTTGTAGGTACCGTTTTCCCCGATCCAGGATTTCTTGCCTCCTATTGTATTGTTATGGGCTCTCCAAGGAAGACCGTGGCTTACAAGTTCCCTGCCCCTGATGTGGTTAAGCTGACTGGTTTGATAGCTTTAGCAGATGATTCTGTGAGGGATGAGTTCAGAAGATCCTACGGCAGGTTGCTCAGTTTGGTTCATAAGCCTTCTGTGTTCGAGTTGAATGGGTTGCACGCTCTGCTGCAGTTCTACGACCCTCCGCTGAGATGTTTTACTTTTCAGGACTTTGTTCTCGCACCTACGCTGGAAGAATATGCTGATTTGCTAGATGTTCCTATCAAGAGGCAGATGTCTTTTGTTCATATGGATGCTGAGCCTGATCTAGCTGGTTTAGCTCCTTCACTTCATCTGGACGCCTCCGAGTTAGTATTGACTAGTTGGAACAAGGTTCCTGGGTTCTCCTTGCAGTTTCTGGTGGGTAAGGCTCAGCAGTGTGCCAAGGACGGGTGTTGGGTCGCGTTCAATGCCATCCTCGCTCTATGCATATATGGCATCATCTCGTTCCCTAATATGCCCGATTTTGTAGACTTTGATGCGTTTCACATCTTTGCTTCAGGGAATCCAGTCCCTACCTTGATAGGAGATGTCTATCATTCAGTCCACTACAAAAACGAAAACAGGAGGGGGAAGAATGTCTCGTGCTGCGTACCCTTGCTGTACAAATGGCTTGATAGTCAACTGCCCAAGAGGGGTCCTTTTGTCTTGTCTGCAGCCACAGCTGAGTGGCCTGAGCGTCTGATGAGTTTATCTGCAGAAGATATTGACTGGTTCGACAGAGATAGGTTGGGTACTGAGGTGATCTTCAGTTGCAGCGGGTTTCCTAATGTGCCTTTGATAGGTAGGAAGGGCTGTATAAACTACAATCCATCGTTGCTGGTTCGACAGTTCGCGTATGCCTTGAGAACTCCGCCGAAGGATGAAGAGGTACAGGAATCTCTGTACCTCACTGGTACTCTAGAGGGGGATCTGTTGTCCAAGCTTCAGCGCGCGTGGAATGGTATCAGTAAGCGAGGAAAGCCAGTGCTGGGAAAAAGCAACAATCAAGCCTACCATCCATATTTGACTTGGATCAGAGCCAGAGCCTATGATATAGGGATGCCGTTTCCTCATGCCAAGCCAGAAAGCCCTCCGATGATCGAAGAGCCTACTACTGTGCCCATTCAGCAGCATAATCAGGTGTTGGCTGAGCGGGATGAATTGAAGCGGGCGAACGAAGAACTGGAGAAGGAATTGGCTCAGCTCCGGAGTGAGAGGAACGAAGCCGTGCACTCTTTCAAAAGGCAAACAGAGTTGGTGAACCAGCTAGGTACAGACCTGACTAAGCAGATAGCCGAGCGTGAACGCATGGGTCGAGACATCAAAGCTGTCAACGACGTACTGGCTACGAAGAAGCAGCACTTGGACAAAGCATATCGGAGGATATCCAAGTTCAACCAGCACTAGAAGGCTTCCCTGGCCACCAGGAAAGAGCGAGAGGATAAGCTGATGCTGCAGATCTCCAAGCTGGAAGCCCAGGTGAAGGACAGTGAAAAGAGGTTTGATGAAGAAACCGCTCGCAGATACGCCGCCGAAGGCCAGCTCAACAAAGCTCTCGCTAACCTGAAGGAGCGCAAGCTGACGTTTGAGTCCAAGAAGCGGAAGTTAGAAGATTGCTTCGGCGAAGGAGCATGGGAAAGTTTGGTTGAGGGACTTCAGTATATCATTGTGCAGAGGGAATTACTCGTCGAGGGGTTGCTCACTCTGCCGGATCATCCAGAGACGAAGGAGTTGTTAGAAGAGTATCGCGCCCGTGGCCGTACTTGACTATTTGTATTCCTTTTGTTTTGATCATTGTTGTATGCTGACCATCACCAGGCTTGTTGGCTGAGGTCATGCTGTTGATTCATCTTGTACTCGCTGATGCTATGTACTGCCTTGATAGGCTTTCTTTATATATGAGATTGATGTTTCCATGATTGGACTCAGACTTCTTCTTCTTATTATTATCAGCACTGGCACTCAGGCACTAGGATCGGGGGAAATCTCCCAAACACACAGACACACGCATGCATTTGCATGAAGCATTTGCATGGCGAGCATTTTGTTGTTTTTCCTAACCCTTTAGTGTTTACAGGTTTTTTCAGGTTTACAGGTGTCCCAGGCTGTTTCCGGTGGTTCCAGGATTGATCAAAGACTAATTCACCATTATCTGACTAGAGCTAATCAGACCAGAATCATGGACCAAGTGCAAACTGATGTTCAGGAGCTTCGCGAAAGGATGGATCGCTTCATGGAACTCATGCAAGTGGTCGCCAATGGCCAAGATCAGCTCAGAACTTTGGTCCAGCCTTTGATCTCCAGGGTTGATAGCAACGGCGTGCTCCACGGTGGGACCGTGCCTACTCCTCCACCAGTTGAAACTCCGCAGAATGGTGTCCCCGTGGCCGGGGGCAACGACGGTGCTCATGGTAATGTGATGGCCAACATCGGACTCAATACGACGGGCGTCGGTAACGGGAGTCTGGGAGCTAATGTCAATATTGGGCCAGGAAATGGCAATGCAGGCGTCGGGAATATGTTTGTGCCTCAGCCATGGCTGGAGGATCACCAAGATGAGGTGTTCTCTCAGAAGGGTGCTGAAGGGGAGCTGAATGCTGAAGCACGGTTTAGATTCAAGGCACTTGAAGATAAAATGAGAGATATTGAGAATCAGAATACTTTGGGTGTTGATATGTCCAAGCTGGGATTAATTGCTGATTTCAAGGTACCTCCTAAGTTCAGGGTGCCTGACTTTGAGAAATATAAGGGCACCACTTGCCCTCGTGTCCACCTGAGATCGTACTACAGGAAGATGTCTGCTTATTCCGAAGACGAGAAGTTGCTGATGCACTTCTTCCAAGACAGTCTTTCCGGGCCATCCCTCGAGTGGTACATGGGTCTGGAGCCCACTAGCGTGCGCACATGGAAGGATCTCGCTGAAGCATTTGTGCACCATTACCAGTACAACAGCGACATGCCCCCGAACCGAGTCCAGCTGCAGAACCTATCGCAGAGGAATAATGAAGGATTTAAGGAGTACGCCCAGCGGTGGCGCGAATTGGCAGCCCGGGTTCAGCCGCCGATGGTTGAACGCGAGCTCGTGCAGATGTTTGTAGCTACCCTCCCAGAGGTTTACTATGAAAAGTTAGTCAGCGGTATGTCTGGGACGTTCTCAGCTCACATTATCATGGGCGAGCACGTCGAGAATGGAATCAAGATCGGGAAAATTCAAGGCGAGTCATCCTCAGCTGGAGGAGGTGGAAAGAAACCTTATGCTGGAAAACGACGAGAAGGAGAAGCGAGCGCTGTGACCAACGCGCGAAGGAAGGGCAAAGGCCCTCAACAGCAGATAGCCAGTATAAATATCCCAGCGGCTCCGCAGCAGCAGCAACCGAATCAACAGGGATATAGAAAGTACCAGAATCGGGCATCTTTGGCAAACCGTCACTTCGAAGCACCGCCCATGTCGTATGCGCAACTCTTGCAGACCTTGCTTCAGCTTCAATTGGTCCAGAAGAGGACGATGGCTCCCTTGACAGGGGCACCCCCACCAGGGTACGACGCAAATGCCACTTGCGATTTTCACTCAGGGGCACCAGGCCACACGATTGAGAACTGCAAAGCCTTCAAGCACAAAGTGCAGGACTTGGTGGATGCCAAGATTATTAACTTCTCCGATAATGTGCCCAATGTCACGAAGAATCCTATGCCAAATCATAGGGGAGGCGGAGTGAACGCCATTATCGAAGAAGAGAGTACATATCTGTTGACTGATGTCAGAGACCTAAAGACGCCGCTTAGCTTCGTTAAAGCTAAGTTACTGAAAAGAGGGTTCTTTCCAGGGTGCGGAGAACTATGTATGGACTGTGCCACGCATTCTGATGGATGTGAGCAGTTGGTAGAAGGAATTCAAAGTCTGATGACTAAGGGGATTCTGCAGTTTAGCCGGAGGGCTGAAAGTGGACTAGGAGAGGTAGTGCTGAAGCAGGCCGATAAAGTCGCCACCATCACCATCCCTCGCCGGCCAATAACTATTTCGGCGCCCAGACCGCCTACAATCACTATTACCAAAGATGGGCCGATACCATTCGAGAGCACTAACACCGTCCCGTGGCATTATGGGGCTGAAGTCTATTGCAACGGACAGAGGTTGGAGCTAGAGCCGTATGGGTCGACCGTGGAGAATCTTGCGGGAATCAGTGGTGTTACTCGCAGCGGAAGAGTGTTTGCGCCGCCAGAGGTCGTAGCGGATAAAGCGGTCAGAGCTGATGCGGCCGATAAAGGGAAAAGTAAAGTCGTCGAAGAAGTCCCGTGTGGGGTAGAGAAAGATTTGCTTGTCAGAGATGCCGAGGAGTTTATGCGGTTGATTAAAAAGAGCGACTACAAGATTGTAGATCATCTCCATCAGACGCCCTCGAAGATTTCCATCCTCAACCTGTTGCTGTGTTCTGAAGCACACTGCAATGCGCTGCTGAAGGTATTGAATGCCGCCTACGTACCGCAAGAGATATCGGTGAATCAGCTAGAAGAGGTTGTAGCCCATGTCAATGCTGGCAATGGGCTAGGGTTCACAGACTTAGAGCTGACGCCAAAAGGGAGGAATCACAATAGCGCCCTGCACATCTCGATAGAGTGTAGGGGCACGATCATGTCGCACATGCTGGTGGACACGGGTTCGTCGCTTAATGTCCTTCCGAAGAAGGCGTTAATGAAGTTGGATACTCGTGGAGTGATCTGCACACCCAGTGATCTGGTTGTGAAGGCGTTCGACGGGACTAAACGCCACGTTTTCGGGGAAGTGACCTTGCCGATCCAGGTCGGTCCGGAAACGTTCAACGCGGTCTTTTATATTATGGACATCATGCCTGCCTACAGTTGCCTCTTGGGCCGGCCATGGATCCATGCCGCTGGTGCCGTGACCTCCACGTTGCACCAAAAGCTCAAATATGCTGTCGGAGGAAGCATCGTAACAGTTTGCGGCAAGGAGGACATAATGGTGAGCCATTTGTCATCCTTTAAGTATGTTGAAATGGATGGCGAAATCCATGAAACTCTTTGCCAGGCGTTTGAGGCTGTCAAAGTGAAGGACGTAGCTCCTGTGGTCATTGGAAAGCCAGAGATGAATCTCTCCTCATTCAAAGAAGCTCGGGTCGTTGTCCAAGCTGGATCCACCCCAGGCTGGGGGCGAATTTTGGAGATACCCAACAAGCAGGACAAGTTTGGGTTGGGATATTCTCCTGGAGCTGAAGCTTCTTCTTCTTCGTCTAGCATTGCGTCTCGAGGTAAGGGGCCGATCCAATTTACCAGTGGCGGAGTGATCTTCGAAAGAATCAATGCAACGTCTGAAGACAGCAGGGATAGCGATTGTGACCTCGACTCTTGGATTCAGCCAAGCAAGCCAGGCGAGGGCCTCAACAATTGGACTATTAAGGATATCATCCAGATGACAAGTGAAGAGTAATGATTTACTTTTTCCAATCACTGTACAACCCTATGTCCTACCCGGGGCATAGCGGTTTTATTGTCAGGGCCTTGTTGGATTATGTACATGCATTTTGTTAATAAATCAAAGGCGTTTTCTTCGTATTCAAATATTGTGATCTCTGTTATTCCTGTTTTATATTTGTTTTGAAAAACAGTAAAATGGAAATGGGGTTTGTGCTAACCTGCATATTCTTGTTTTAAACTTAACCCTTGTTATTGCAGGATTCACATAACAGATGACATCGACTCTGGACCTTCTACGGCTCACTTCGACTTCGATTGCCTGATCTATCAAGCCGAAGAAGAGATTGATGAAGAAGAAGACCTTCCTGAAGAGTTGGCCCGCTTGTTGAAACAAGAGGAGAAAGTTATTCTGCCTCACGAGGAGGATATTGAGATCGCGAACCTGGGTTCTGAAGAGCTCGTCAGAAATGTCAGGATAGGGGCTGCATTGCAGAGTGATGTCAAGCAGAGATTGGTCGAAATGCTAAGAGAGTATAGTGATGTCTTTGCTTGGTCATACGAAGATATGCCCGGACTTGACACGGACATCGTGGTCCACCACTTGCCGATGCGGGAAGATTGCCCTCCCGTTAAGTAGAAGCTTAGGAGGACGAGACCAGATATGGCCGTTAAGATCAAAGAAGAAGTGCAGAAACATCTTGATGTTGGCTTCTTAGCGGTCACCACTTACCCTCCGTGGGTCACCAACATAGTACCTGTACCGAAGAAGGACGGTAAGGTACACATGTGCGTCGATTATCGGGATTTGAATAGGGCGAGCCCTAAAGATGATTTCCCGTTGCCTCATATTGATGTGTTGGTCGACAACACAACCCAGTTCTCCGTGTTTTCGTTCATGGATGGCTTCTCCGGTTACAATCAGATCAAGATGGCGCCGGAGGACATGGAGAAAACGACGTTTATCACTCCATGGGGAACATTTTGCTACAAGGTAATGCCTTTCGGTCTGAAGAACGCAGGGGCCACTTACCAACGAGCAATGGTAACTTTGTTTCATGACATGATTCATCATGAGATTGAGGTCTATGTTGATGACATGATTGCGAAGTCCCAAACGGAGGAAGAGCATCTAGTCAACTTATTGAAGCTTTTTGAAAGGCTTAGGAAGTTCAGGTTGAGGCTGAATCCTAACAAATGTACTTTCGGAGTACTGTCCGGAAAGTTACTGGGGTTTATCGTGAGTGAACGAGGCATCGAGGTTGATCCTGCGAAAATAAAAGCCATTCAAGAAATGCCAGCGCCGAAAACAGAAAAAGAAGTTCGTGGTTTCTTGGGCAGAATAAACTACATTGCAAGGTTTATCTCTCAGCTCACTGCCACGTGTGAACCGATGCTCAAGCTTTTAAAGAAAGATCAGGCAGTTATCTGGAATGAGGATTGCCAGAGGGCATTCGACAAGATAAAGCAGTATCTTCAAGAACCTCCAATCTTGATACCCCCAGTGGCTGGACGACCATTAATCATGTACTTGACAGTTCTTGAGAATAGTATGGGGTGTGTTCTCGGTCAGCACGACAAGACGGGCAGAAAGGAGCATGCCATTTACTATTTAAGTAAGAAGTTCACGGACTGTGAATCTCGATACTCGATGCTGGAGAAGACGTGTTGTGCACTAGCCTGGGCTGCCAAATGTCTACGACAGTACATGCTCAATCGCACCACCATGCTAATTTCGAAGACGGATCCGATCAAGTACGTCTTCGAGAAGCAGGCTCTTTCGGGCAGGATTGCCAGATGGCAAATGGTGTTAACGGAATATGACATTCAGTAAGTGTCCCAGAAGGCCATCAAGGGAAGCGTATTGTCTGAATACCTTGCCGAACAGCCGATCGAGGATTACCAGCCGATGAAATTTGAATTCCCTAATGAGGATATTATGTTTCTCAAAGCGAAGGATTGCGATGAGCCGTTGCCCGACGAGGGGCCAGATAGGAAATCCCAGTGGAAGTTGATATTCGACGGGGCGGTTAATTCCTATGGAAGTGGCATTGGGGCGATCATCACGACTCCCCACGGATCCCACATCCCGTTTACTGCGAGACTGACGTTTCCAGTCACCAATAATGAGGCGGAGTACGAAGCATGCATCATGGGTCTAGAAGAGGCAATTGATTTGAGAATCAAGAATCTAGACGTATATGGTGACTCAGCGCTTGTGATCAACCAAATTAAAGGGGAGTGGGAGACTCGTCAATCAAATTTGGTGCCGTACATGAACTATGCCAGAAGGCTACTTCCGTTCTTTGATCGAGTGGAACTCCATCATGTGCCCAGGGCCGAAAATCAGATGGCTGATGCCTTAGCCACGTTGGCTTCAATGTATAAAGTCAATTTTTGGAATGAGGCTCCAAGAATTATACTATCTCGTCTTGATAGACCGGAATTTGTCTTTGCAATCGAAGAAGCCGCCGACGGCAAGCCATGGTTCCATGACATCCAGACTTTCCTTATGACTAAGGAGTATCCTGCGGGTGCGTCAACCCAGGATAAGAAGACTCTGAGGAGGCTGTCTGGAAATTTTTATCTCAATCCTGATGGAGTTTTGTATAAGAGAAACCACGATCTCGTGCTACTCAAATGTGTAAATGAGAAAGAGGCGAGTATGCTCATGGAAGAAGTCCATGAAGGCACATTTGGTACGCACGCCGGCGGGCATGCTATGACGAGGAAGATCCTGAGAGCGGGATACTACTGGCTGATGATGGAATCGGATTGTTTTAGATTCGCGAAGAGATGTCATAAATGCCAGATTTATGCTGATAAAGTTCATGTGCCGCCGTGCCCCTTAAATGTCATGTCCTCCCCGTGGCCGTTCTCCATGTGGGGCATCGACATGATAGGCAAGATCGAGCCCACTGCATCTAACGGTCATCGCTTCATTCTAGTAGCTATCGACTACTTCACCAAGTGGGTGGAGGCAGCCTCATATACTAATGTGACCAAGCAGGTGGTGGCTAAATTCATAAAGAGGGACATCATCTGTCGTTACGGAATTCCCGAGCGGATCATTACTGATAATGGTTCGAATCTGAATAACAAGATGATGAAGGAGCTGTGCCAGAGTTTCAAGATTGAACACCACAACTCATCTCCTTACCGGCCGAAGATGAATGGCGCCGTTGAAGCGGTCAACAAGAACATAAAGAAGATTTTTCAGAAGATGGTTGTGACCTATAAAGATTGGCACGAGATGCTGCCATTTGCACTGCACGGTTATCGTACAACGGTACATACGTCGACCGGGGCAACTTCTTTCTCCTTGGTGTACGGTATGAAAGCTGTCCTACCGTTAGAAATGGAGATCCCTTCTTTGCGAGTTTTGGTTGATGTGAAACTCGACGAGGCAGAATGGATTACGAATCGACTGAACCAACTCAGCCTGATGGACGAGAAGAGGTTAGCATCGATTGCGTTTGGTCGTCTATACCAAAGCCGAATGAAGAAAGCTTATGATAAGAAGGTGCGTCCTAGAAGCTTTCAGACGGGTGATCTCGTCCTGAAGAAGATTCTTCCTCCACACTCCGATCACCGGGGCAAGTGGACTCCGAATTACGAAGGTCCGTACGTCGTCAGCAAGGTCTTCTCGGGAGGAGCTTTGTTGTTATCCACGATGGATGGTGAAGATTTTGCATCCCCGGTGAACGCGGATGCAATTAAAAAATACTTTGCTTGAAAGTGACCCGCTGGACAAAAAAAGAGAGTCCAGGCAAAAATGGGGCATCCCGGCGAACCAAAAACAGAATAAAAGGTTCGGGCAAAAATTAGGGATATAAATTGAAAAAATGTACACCCGCGAAGTCGAAAACCTACACTGGGCTGCTTCGGCAAAAAAGGGTATCCCGGTGAACTGAAAACCCGCAAAGGGCGGTTCACGCAAAAGTTAGGGATTTGAAAAAGCAAATGACTGCATTCCGCGTGTGGACTTTCATTGTTTAGTGGTTTGGAAGACCTGAAGGCCGTTTGTCTGAATCAATCTCTTCTGAAGCTGAAGCGTCGGAGAAGTGTCGAAGTCGAGTGGGCCATAGAAGGATCAACTCATGGTGTTCGTCTACGCCTCGTTGCCGACATTTGTATATACTGATGTATATTTATGTTTTATTTTTGCGCGGCTTCCTCATTCCAGGAGCTTGCATCTGTTGTAAAACATTTTTACCCATTCAGGGGTTCGTTATCAATAAAATATATACTATTCAGCAATTCTGTTTGTCTGTTTAGCATTTATCTTTTTTGTTTGCGAAAAAGAACGCCGATGTTTTTGATAAAATGCGCATACATAAACTTACTGGCTCAGGCCACTGATTGTTGAAACAATTAATTACTTGAATATTGTCACGAGATAATAACCTTGATAGGTCCCTTTGAGAAGGGTATCTGGTCTGTTTGTTTGTGTTGTTACAGGTGTAGCTTATTCCAGGAAGGGCGCCGCGCGCATCCCGAAGCAGGATGATTCCTCCTTCTCCAGCAGAGTTCAGTAGCCTCTCCCAGCAGAGTCTGAACGCGAGATCGTGAGCATTGATATGTCTCCCCAGGAAGAGATGATTCTCTCCCCAATCAGATGCGTCCTGAAGGAACGTCATCTCCTCAGCTGAGTCAGGCGCTGAAGCACGTGTTCATCCCCCAGCACCGGGTCACAAGTGCAGGTTTCGTAGGGAACTATTCGTTCACTGAAGTGTGCAGAAACTGATGGTGCAAGACTGAAGTCTCCAGCGGAATTGAAATTCCCCACTAGAGTTGTACTCTCCCCCGAAGTCGGATGATTCCTTCTTCCCCAGCGGAATTGAAATTCCCCCCATAGCCGCGCTCTCCAGCAGCCAGAATGACTTCTCCTTCCTCAGCCGAGTCCGCAGATCCCCAAGAGAGCCGAATCCTTGGAAGTTGCTCAAGCCATGATTGGTTTTCCCCAATGGAAGGTCGAACAGCTGATGTTGTTTCCCCACAGAGTCTTTACCTCCAGAGAAGTAGCCGTGAAGGCCATGCAGTTTATTCCCGCGATTGATATCGCTTTCCCTCAGCAGGTCCAAGTTCTCGTAAAGCTTCGTTCCCCTGCAGCAGTCAACTGAAGTGGTTTCCCCCGCAGCAGTCAACTAAAGTTGTGTCCCCTGCGGAGTTCGGTTGAGATTGGTGTGACCTTGTTCTCCTCAGCAGGATGATTCCTCTATCTGAGTAGTTCTTTCTCCTTGACAAGAGGATTCCCCCTTCAGCATTTATTTTGCTGACGGGATCGCATCATTGTGCATGAGTGCATAGCATTTATCATAAACGCATAGCATTTCCACCGTGTGGAGCACTGCGCCATTGCCGAAGCATATGCATAATAAACATGATCTAGGTTGTTACCGTTCTTGTTTTGCAGGTGGTCTGCCGCAGAATTGATTGCTCAGGATGATTCCTGACATTCCTCCCAACGAAGTCGCTTGCTCAAGATGATTCTTGATGTCTCCAGCGGAGTCTTCGGTCCAAGATGATTCTTGAACTCCCTAGCAGGGCCGTTTGCTTAAGATGATTCTTAAGACCCCAGCGCAGTCTCCAGAGTTGGTCGCTCAAGTTGATACTTAGAGTCCCCAGTAAAGGTTGCCCAGGATGATTCCTGAAATCCCCAACAGAGTGTTCGCTCAGGATGATTCCTGAAATCTCCAGGATGGTTATCGGTTCAAGATGATTCTTGAAGTCCCCGGCGAAGTTATTTGTCCAAGATGATTCTTGAAGTCCTCAGCAGAGTTGATTCATCCAAAATGATTTCTGGATCCCCGAAGCGGAGTTACTTGATAGTTCTCCAGAATCCCCAGCGGCGAAGCGTCATCCCCAGCAGGTTTCTAACGGCGAAGTTGAAACCTCCCTTGAAGACTCCATGATTGAAGTCCGACCGTGTTAATGAAGCAGTTCTCTCAGCTGATGCGGAGTGCCTGATGGCAGAGGTTTAGATATTCCAAGTTGGCTCATGATTGACCAAGAATTCTATTCCCGACTTGCTAACGAAGTCCGGCTGATGCCCGACGAGGTCTTTGGAATGCCTGATGGCATGATCAACCTGATGGTTGAAGTCCGGCTGATGCCCGACGAGGTCTTTGAATGCCTGATGGCATGATCAACCTGAGGGTTGAAGTCCGGCTGATGCCCGACAATTTCTTTGAATGCCTGATGGCATGATCAACCTGATGGTTGAAGTCCGGCTGATGCCCGACAATTTCCTTGAATGCCTGATGGCATGATCAACCTGAGGGTTGAAGTCCGGCTGATGCCCGACAGTGTTCTTTGAATGCCTGATGGCATGATCGACTATGTATTACCGGTTACCGTGTGACCAATTCCCCAGTAGGGGTGCCGTGCAACTGTTATGCTCAGTATCGAAGATGTTCCTACCGACCAGAGTATCGTTCACCTGTGTGTGGTATCGAGACCTCCAGCAAGATCATTGACGCGTGTTCACCTTATCATTCTCTCCAACAGAATCTATTCTTCAAGTTCATATTTTCCCAATGGATTTCTTCACCCTGACGGCGAGGTCAGATGCTTTTATCGACTCGATGTTGAGAGTTGACGGCGAAGTCAGATTATGTTGAGTACTTGACGGTGATGTCGGGTGTTTCTCAGAGTTATAGTTGGCTGGCGGCGATGTCAGATTCTTTGTTTTCCCAGCGGCGAGGCTGGATGTTTGTCTGGCAGTGATGTCGGGTAGTTTGGTTCTCCAGCGGCAATGTTGGATGTTTGTTTCTGGCGGCGATGTCAGGTGATTTAGTTTTCCAGCGGTGATGTTGGGTGTTTTGGTCGTCCGACGGCGATGTCAGACGCTTTATTTTCATGAATGCCTGACAGCGAGGTCAGGTGTCTGATGACAATGTCAGAGAAATTTAATGCGGATAACTGACGACAAGGTTCAGATCAGTATGCCTCCAGCTCGTAGCCGTGCAGCTATTATTTCAGCTTTCGAAGATTTGTTCCCGTCAGAGCACCGTGTACTTGTGCGGTTGGCAAATTTCTGGGTTTATCGGTATTCAACCGTCTCGCACCTTGATTGGCTGAGAGTCGTTCGCTCCTCACCCAGTCAGGTTCAAGCCGTTTGAATAGGGGCAGCTGTTGCACCCCAAAATTTGACCAACATTTATTTACCCAGCAAGAGTTGTATGAGACTTTGAAGAAACATGAAGAAACTCAATAAACAAGTTAGTTATGCATTGTAACACACCATACATCTCATGTGGGGAGAATTTCAAGTCAGAATTGGTGGTTACAACGACTATGGCATGAGATAGCATATGGTGAGAAGTGAAATCAAAGTATCATGAGATGAGAAGTTCAAATGCTCATTGGATTATTCCAGAAGGTTCTGGACAGTTCTAACAAGTTCTATATAATGTTTAGAGCTTGCTCAGATGCAAGGTGAGAGAGAATTGAGTGAGAGAGGAGAGATTGCATAGTGAAATTTCCATTGAAGATCAAGAATCGGTTCCATTGATTCACTTCATTTCCATCCTTTTTTTCAATTGGAGCACATTCCATATGGATCACTGAGGGTGTGCAGATCAAATTGGGGGCAATTCCATTGATGAATCGTGTATGAGATTTTCGATTTTCACCTCTGCAACTCAAGATCGGTTTCCAAGAATCAAGCAGTTTCAACCCTTCTTTTTGCATACAGAAGCAAGAATACTACTCAGTGAAGGAATTGAGAAAGATTGAAGGTCTGAATTGGAGGTTTCGTGCACCTGTTCATCCCAATTACACAGGTTTGTAACTTTCTCTCTACACTCTAATTTAAGTGCTATTAGATAGAATTAATAGGTTAGAATGGTTAAGGATAACTAGGAGATCATTTCTGGAGAGTTTGAAGAGATTTGGTGATGATTTTTGCAATGGAAAGATTTATGTGTGGACCAAGAACTCACTGAATATTGGGGGATAATCTTAGTTTGATAGCAAGAAGTGCTCAGGGAAACATGGTGATGAGATTAGGACCTTTAATTTTGAGAATTGCTAAGATTGGTTCTTGATCAGTTATTCGAAGTTGCTATCGGGTTGTTACTTTGAGGGCATTTCAGTGGACTCTAAAGCCATAGCTGAATTCTTGGGGAAAAATGGAGCATGTGAGGGTTTTACACTTTAGGATTTGATGAGGTTTTGAGGGTATTCGGATGAGGAGAAAGGAGGAGTTGAAGCTCTGTTTCAATGGAGTTCTCCCTCCTGAAATTTGAAATTGAAAAAGATGATGTTGTGGCCCTAGGATCAGAGGAGACTTTTGACTGAAATCTTGATCTAACGGCCATCCACGCGTTTCAGTTTGTGAAGAGGTTTGAACAAGATAAAACGTAGCGTATCACTTAAGTCCTGGCTTGGGCTTAAGTGATCTTTTGATACCAACACCCCCTTCACGAGGCCCATTAGATTTTGAACTGAATTCCATTACTATTCCCACCACGTTTTTCTCAATTTCTTTCCCTTTTTCGTTCTGATTTTCTGATTAATGAATGGGCCTAGCGCGTTTACTTTTTGAACCCCCATTCTGGGCCCATGCGCGTATTGAACTGCATTTGGTTACTATCTGCACCATATCTCTTCATTATTCATTTTATTTTCTCCATTTTATTTCAAACTTGGAAAAATCATAATAAATGGAAAAATAATGATTTTTAAGTGGGAATTTTTTATCCCATTTCATATTAATGTCTAGAAAATTATCAAATAAAAATATTTTCATTTCATGCATTTTTAATATTTTTTGTGCATTTTCTAATTTTAATTGCTTTTATATTCTTTTATGTTGATACATGAATTTGTAGAATTTTGTTTAGGTAGTTCCCTTAACATTTTTAGGCCATTATTTTTAGGATAGTTAGATATAAGCTTTAGCTTCCCCCTGGATTTATTCCATAATTTTGTGATAAATTTTAGGTTAGTTTTGCTTAGATGACATTATATTGTGTAGAATTAGGTTAATCCTTAACATAGGTCCATAATAACATTAGAATTTTGGGTTTCTAGGTCAAGTTAGACATTGGGACATATAAGGGTATTAAGGGTAGGTATGTAGGATCCCTTAGAAATTATATTAGGTTTTAATATAGTGATATACTATTTTTGGATGATTTTTGTAGTTGATGATTGTTTGTGTTGCCCTTGTGGGCTTGTATTTTTGTTTTCCTTGCTTTGTGGGCTTGGAGAGCTTGGTATTGTTCTGAGGAGCATTGAGGAGCATAGTGAAGCCTGAAGGTGGAGCTGATCAAGGAGCTGAAGCTCAGAGAAGAAGATAAGTTGAAACTTATGTTGAAGGGTTGAAACCTGGAAAAGCAAATTGATATTTGTCAAGAGTGATTGAAGTCTGAAGACTGAATTGCTATTGGAAAAGCTGAAGCTTGAGGTTGAGAGAGGAGTTGATCTGCTTTCTTTTCTTTTTCTTTTCTGTATTGATGTGTTTTGTTTGACTTGCTTGATGCATTAGAATAAGTTCATATCTAGAATAGGTTTAATCTAGGAGCATGATTGCACTAGAGGTTGAGTTGCTCCCTCTGCTTGTACTGTTACTGTGTGGCTTTGCTTGCGGGTATTCGGTAGAGCCCAGCTCCCTTGCCCATGTGGTTTGTTTGTCTGATGGCATTTTAATTTCTTTTTCATCTGTATGATTGCAGTTTACTGTTATTGCTTGATAGCATGATGTTTTATATTTCAGTATGATTACTGTTATCCATTCTGGCTTGAGGTTGAGATGAGCTTGTGGAGGCTGAAGTTCCTCCCTCACTTGCATTGCATGCAATTTACTGTTTAAGCTGATGCTTTGTCTATTTTGGTGTATCATTGACATGATCCCTTAGGACTCTCATTTCCTTTGATAAGGAATTGATGATAGAACTTTAGGTTGAAACCTATGCATGACAACTTCTAGGAGTTCCCTGTTCAACCCTTGACCATAGGATGAATCCATGGCATGACAACAGTAGGACTTGATAGTCTCCCTCCTAGTTGAGCCTGTTCTCTTCTCATCTCAAAACAACTTAAGATACAGTAATCATGAATGATTTCTTTCGTACGTTACGAGCCTTAAGCTATCTGAGAAAGGAGTGTGGGAGAGTTTCTTTTCCACAATCTGGATGTTTAGTATGGTACCCTTTGGGTGACATGCGACGCATTCACTCTCAGGTCATAGTCTCTAGTGCGATTGAAATTGCAAACACAATAAAAAACACTTCTTTCGTAAAAGACAGGAAATAAACCGTAGTTTCCCGAACTACGTGAGCTCTGATCTCTCATACCTGTTGAGAGTACGTAGGCACAATACTGATGTATTGGCGAGCTACCTTTCCCCATAACCCGTCGTAGGCCGAACTACGTTGACTCTGATTTCTCATTCTCTGATGAGAATACGTAGGCATAAAGTGCGACGCTTTTCCGAGTCATTTCTCTTTCCTTTTTAACCAGCCTTGATAGGTAGATAGATAAAACCAACCCGTCCAGTAAACACAAAAAGCGTGGATCCCGTCGAGTACGATGGACGTGAGGGGTGCTAACACCTTCCCCTTGCGTAACCGACTCCCGAACCCAGACAACGGTTGCGATGACCTTGTCTTACCCTTTTCGTCAGGTTTTTCCGATCGTTTCCTTTCCCGCTCTGAGGGATAAATAACGAAAGGTGGCGACTCTTCTGTTGTGTCGGAACCTTATTTTCGCAAAAGCGACAGCTGGCGACTCTGCTGGGGATCGAACCCAGAATCTCTGGTTCTCCGGTTCCCTATGCGAGTCAATCCTAACGCTTATATGTTTACTTGTTGGGTTGCGTTTATTTATCGCATTTTACTTCTCGCGCTTTATTTCCCGCATTTTATTTTCAGTATAATATGATTATCTGTGCTGTTGTGGGATGGGAGTTCTGATGAGTGAGAAGCCAGACCCAGGCTTGAGTGCACTATAGACTTAGAGTGGAAAGTAGTGGGCGCGTGCTTGCTTTGCAGGCACTAGTGTCTCATGAAATCCACGCTCAGACGAGGTTCATCCGGTTGGCTTCTCTTTCAACCCTTTGGGTTGAGACGGTTGCTGGTTTGGTGGATTATCGACTCTGGGGACCGATCATTTGTGATTCAGCCGAGTGAGGCCGCTTCATGAGCTGGTGATGCCACACCTTCTGGGTATCGTATCACCCCTCTTGAATGTCTGTGACGCTGATGAACGCATAGGATGCCGAACTTGAGTCAGTTTAGGTCCATACCTGTGAGCAGGGTTGGGTTTATTGCAGGAAACCGTGACTTTCAGACTACTTGGTTTTCTTGATAATGAATCAGTTTTGTTGGTACCGGGGTTTCTCAGTTGCAGATTTGTCTGTTCTTGATAGAGCAGGTTTTGGTCAGACGATCTTATCAACAGATGTTGTTTGTTCTTGATAGAGCAGATTTTTGAGTGGGGTCTGAAGATCTCATCAGCACCTGTATGTTTGTTCTTGATAGAGCAGATTTTTGATTGGGGTCTGAAGACCTCATCAGCAGATATTTCTTGATCCTACATCATAGGTCCTTATTATCAGACATTTGTCCTTGACAGAGCAGAATTATGATCCTATGTATATGGTCCTACCAGATGGTGGTTCTTGACAGATCAGATTTGTGGTCCTACACCGGGGTTTTCTTCTTATCAGTGGTTGTTCTTGATAGAGCAGCGTCATGGTTTTGTTGATACAGAATCTCCACAGCAGCAGTTACCCGGGTCTATTATTGCATGATTGCATTTTGCATTAGTTTGCATGCTCATTTGCATTTCATTAACGTGTTTCTGTGTTGCAGGTACCGTTTTCCCCGATCCAGGATTTCTTGCCTCCTATTGTATTATTATGGGCTCTCTGAGGAAGACCGTGGCTTACAAGTTCCCTGCCCCTGATGTGGTTAAGCTGACTGGTTTGATAGCTTTAGCAGATGATTCTGTGAGGGATGAGTTTGGTTCATAAGCCTTCTGTGTTCGAGTTGAATGGGTTGCATGCTCTGCTGCAGTTCTACGACCCTCCGCTGAGATGTTTTACTTTTCAGGACTTTGTTCTCGCACCTATGCTGGAAGAATATGCTGATTTGCTAGGTGTGCCTATCAATAGGCAGATGCCTTTTGTTCATATGGATGCTGAGCCTGATCTAGCTGGTTTAGCTCCTTCACTTCATCTGGACGCCTTCGAGTTAGTATTGACTAGTTGGAACAAGGTTCCTGGGTTCTCCTTGCAGTTTCTGGTGGGTAAGGCTCAGCAGTGTGCCAATGACGGGTGTTGGGTCGTGTTCAATGCCATCCTCGCTCTATGCATATATGGCATCATCCTGTTCCCTAATATGCCCGATTTTGTAGACTTTGATGCGTTTCACATCTTTGCTTCAGGGAATCCAGTCCCTACCTTGATAGGAGATGTCTATCATTCAGTCCACTACAAAAACGAGAACAGGAGGGGGAAGAATGTCTCGTGCTGCGTACCCTTGCTGTACAAATGGTTTGATAGTCATCTGCCCAAGAGGGGTCATTTTGTCTTGTCTGCAGCCACAGCTGAGTGGCCTGAGCGTCTGATGAGTTTATCTGCAGAGGATATTGACTGGTTCGACAGAGATAGGTTGGGTACTGAGGTGATCTTCAGTTGCAGCGGGTTTCCTAATGTGCCTTTGATAGGTAGGAAGGGTTGTATAAACTACAATCCATCGTTGCTGGTTCGACAGTTCGCGTATGCCTTGAGAACTCTGCCGAAGGATGAAGAGGTACAGGAATCTCTGTACCTCACTAGTACTCTAGAGGGGGATCTGTTGTCCAAGCTTCAGCGCGCGTGGAATGGTATCAGTAAGCGAGGAAAGCCAGTGCTGGGAAAAAGCAACAATCAAGCCTACCCTCCATATTTGACTTGGATCAGAGCCAGAGCCTATGCTATAGGGATGCTGTTTCCTCATGCCAAGCCAGAAAGCCCTCCGATGATCGAAGAGCCTACTACTGTGCCCATTCAGCAGCACAATCAGGTGTTGGCTGAGCGGGATGAATTGAAGCGGGCGAACGAAGAACTGGAGAAGGAATTGGCTCAGCTCCGGAGTGAGAGGAACGAAGTCGTGCACTCTTTCAAAAGGCAAACAGAGTTGGTGAACCAGCTAGGTACAGACCTGACTAAGCAGATAGCCGAGCGTGAACGCATGGGTCGAGACTTCAAAGCTGTCAACGACGTACTGGCTACGAAGAAGCAGCACTTGGACGAAGCATATCGGAGGATATCCAAGTTCAACCAGCACTGGAAGGCTTCCCAGGCCACCAGGAAAGAGCGAGAGGATAAGGTGATGCTGCAGATCTCCAAGCTGGAAGCCCAGGTGAAGGAAAGTGAAAAGAGGTTTGATGAAGAAACCGCCCGCAGATACGCCGCCGAAGGCCAGCTCAACAAAGCTCTCGCTAACCTGAAGGAGCGCAAGCTGACGTTTGAGTCCAAGAAGCGGAAGTTAGAAGATTGCTTCGGCGAAGGAGCATGGGAAAGTTCGGTTGAGGGACTTCAGTATACCATTGTGCAGAGGGAATTACTCGTCGAGGGGTTGCTCACTCTGCCGGATCATCCAGAGACGAAGGAGTTGTTAGAAGAGTATCGCGCCCGTGGCCGTACTTGACTATTTATATTCCTTTTGTTTTGATCATTGTTGTATGCTGACCATCACCAGGCTTGTTGGCTGAGGTCACGCTGTTGATTCATCTTGTACTCGCTGATGCTATGTACTGCCTTGATAGGCTTTCTTTATATATGAGATTGATGTTTCCATGATTGGACTCAGACTTCTTCTTCTTATTATTATCAGCACTGGCACTCATGCACTAGGATCGGGGGAAATCTCCCAAACACACAGACACACGCATGCATTTGCATGAAGCATTTGCATGGCGAGCATTTTGTTGTTTTTCCTAACCCTTTAGTGTTTACAGGTTTTTTCAAGTTTACAGGTGTCCCAGGCTGTTTCCGGTGGTTCCAGGATTGATCAGAGACTAATTCACCGTTATCTGACTAGAGCTAATCAGACAAGAATCATGGACCAAGTGCAAACTGATGTTCAGGAGCTCCGCGAAAGGATGGATCGCTTCATGGAACTCATGCAAGGGGTCGCCAATGGCCAAGATCAGCTCAGAACTTTGGTCCAGCCTTTGATCTCCAAGGTTGATAGCAACGGCGTGCTCCACGGTGGGACCGTGCCTACTCCTCCACCAGTTGAAACTCCGCAGAATGGTGTCCCCGTGGCCGGGGGCAACGGCAGTGCTCATGGTAATGTGATGGCCAACATCAGACTCAATACGATGGGCGTCGATAACGGGAGTCTGGGAGCTAATGTCAATATCGGGCCAGGCAATGGCACTGCAGGCGTCGAGAATATGTTTGTGCCTCAGCCATGGCTGGAGGATCACCAAGATGAGGTGTTCTCTCAGAAGGGTGCTGAAGGGGAGCTGAATGCTGAAGCACGGCTTAGATTCAAGGCACTTGAAGATAAAATGAGAGATATTGAGAATCAGAATACTTTGGGCGTTGATATGTCCAAGCTAGGATTAATTGCTGATTTCAAGGTACCTCCTAAGTTCAGGGTGCCTGACTTTGAGAAATATAAGGGCACCACTTGCCCTCGTGTCCACCTGAGATCGTACTACAGGAAGATGTCTGCTTATTCCGAAGACGAGAAGTTGCTGATGCACTTCTTCCAAGACAGTCTTTTTGGGCCATCCCTCGAGTGGTACATGGGTCTGGAGCCCACTAGCGTGCGCACATGGAAGGATCTCGCTGAAGCATTTGTGCACCATTACCAGTACAACAGCGACTTGGCCCCGAAGGTCTGAATTGGAGGTTTCATGCACCTGTTCATCCCAATTACACAGGTTTGTAACTTTCTCTCTACACTCTAATTTAAGTGCTATTAGATAGAATTAATAGGTTAGAATGGTTAAGGATAACTAGGAGATCATTTCTGGAGAGTTTGAAGAGATTTGGTGATGATTTTTGCAATGGAAAGATTTCTGTGTGGACCAAGAACTCACTGAATATTGGGGGATAATATTAGTTTGATAGCAAGAAGTGCTCAGGGAAACATGGTGATGAGATTAGGACCTTTAATTTTGAGAATTGCTAAGATTGGTTCTTGATCAGTTATTCGAAGTTGCTATCGGGTTGTTACTTTGAGGGCATTTCAGTGGACTCTAAAGCCATACCTGAATTCTTGGGGGAAAATGGAGCATGTGAGGGTTTTACACTTTAGGATTTGATGAGGTTTTGAGGGTATTCGGATGAGGAGAAAGGAGGAGTTGAAGCTCTGTTTCAATGGAGTTCTCCCTCCTGAAATTTGAAATTGAAGAAGATGATGTTGTGGCCCTAGGATCAGAGGAGACTTTTGACTGAAATCTTGATCTAACAGCCATCCACGCGTTTCAGTTTGTGAAGAGGTTTGAACAAGATAAAACGTAGCGTATCACTTAAGTCCTGGCTTGGGCTTAAGTGATCTTTTGATACCAACACCCCCATCACGAGGCCCATTAGATTTTGAACTGAATTCCATTAATATTCCCACCACGTTTTTCTCAATTTCTTTCCCTTTTTTCGTTCTGATTTTCTGATTAATGAATGGGCCTAGCGCGTTTACTTTCTGAACCCCCATTCTAGGCCCATGCGCGTATTGAACTGCATCTGGTTACTATCTGCACCATATCTCTTCATTATTCATTTTATTTTCTCCATTTTATTTCAAACTTGGAAAAATCATAATAAATGGAAAAATAATGATTTTTAAGTGGGAATTTTTTATCCCATTTCATATTAATGTCTAGAAAATTATCAAATAAAAATATTTTCATTTCATGCATTTTTAATATTTTTTGTGCATTTTCTACTTTTAATTGCTTTTATATTCTTTTATGTTGATACATGAATTTGTAGAATTTTGTTTAGGTAGTTCCCTTAACATTTTTAGGCCATTATTTTTAGGATAGTTAGATATAAGCTTTAGCTTCCCCCTGGATTTATTCCATAATTTTGTGATAAATTTTAGGTTAGTTTTGCTTAGATGACATTATATTGTGTAGAATTAGGTTAATCCTTAACATAGGTCCATAATAACATTAGAATTTTGGGTTTCTAGGTCAAGTTAGACATTGGGACATATAAGGGTATTAAGGGTAGGTATGTAGGATCCCTTAGAAATCATATTAGGTTTTAATATAGTGATATACTATTTTTGGATGATTTTTGTAGTTGATGATTGTTTGTGTTGCCCTTGTGGGCTTGTATTTTTGTTTGCCTTGCTTTGTGGGCTTGGAGACCTTGGTATTGTTCTGAGGAGCATTGAGGAGCATAGTGAAGCCTGAAGGTGGAGCTGATCAAGGAGCTGAAGCTCAGAGAAGAAGATAAGTTGAAACTTATGTTGAAGGGTTGAAACTTGGAAAAGCAAATTGATATTTGTCAAGAGTGAATTGATATCTGAAGACTGAATTGCTATCTGAAGACTGAATTGCTATTGGAAAAGCTGAAGCTTGAGGTTGAGAGAGGAGTTGATCTGCTTTCTTTTCTTTTTCTTTTTTGTATTGATGTGTTTTGTTTGACTTGCTTGATGCATTAGAATAAGTTCATATCTAGAATAGGTTTAATCTAGGAGCATGGTTGCACTAGAGGTTGAGTTGCTCCCTCTGCTTGTACTGTTACTGTGTGGCTTTGCTTGCGGGTATTCGGTAGAGCCCAACTCCCTTGCCCATGTGGTTTGTTTGTCTGATGGCATTTTACTTTCTTTTTCATCTGTATGATTGCAGTTTACTGTTATTGCTTGATAGCATGATGTTTTATATTTCAGTATGATTACTGTTATCCATTCTGGCTTGAGGTTGAGATGAGCTTGTGGAGGCTGAAGCCCCACACACGTTTCCTCCCTCACTTGCATTGCATGCATTTTACTGTTTAAGCTGATGCTTTGTCTGTTTTGGTGTATCATTGACATGATCCCTTAGGACTCTCATTTCCTTTGATAAGGAATTGATGATAGAACTTTAGGTTGAAACCTATGCATGACAACTTCTAGGAGTTCCCTGTTCAACCCTTGACCATAGGATGAATCCATGGCATGACAACAGTAGGACTTGATAGTCTCCCTCCTAGTTGAGCATGTTCTCTTCTCATCTCGAAACAGCTTAAGATACAGTAATCATGAATGATTTCTTTCGTACGTTACGAGCCTTAAGCTATCTGAGAAAGGATTGTGGGAGAGTTTCTTTTCCACATTCTGGATGTTTAGTATGGTACCCTTTGGGTGACATGCGACGCATTCACTCTCAGGTCATAGTCTCTAGTGCGATTGAAATTGCAAACACAATAAAAAACACTTCTTTCGTAAAAGACAGGAAATAAACCATAGTTTCCCGAACTACGTGAGCTCTGATCTCTCATACCTGTTGAGAGTACGTAGGCACAATACTGATGTATTGGCGAGCTACCTTTCCCCATAACCCGTCGTAGGCCGAACTACGTTGACTCTGATTTCTCATTCTCTGATGAGAATACGTAGGCATAAAGTGCGACGCTTTGCCGAGTCATTTCTCTTTCCTTTTTAACCAACCTTGATAGGTAGATAGATAAAACCAACCCGTCCAGTAAACACAACAAGCGTGGATCCTGTCGAGTACGACGGACGTGAGGGGTGCTAACACCTTCCCCTTGGGTAACCGAATCCCGAACCCACACAACGGTTGCGACGACCTTGTCTTACCCTTTGCGTCAGGTTTTTCCGATCGTTTCCTTTCCCGCTCTGAGGGATAAATAACGAAAGGTGGCGACTCTTCTGTTGTGCCGGCACCTTATTTTCGCGAAAGCGACAGGGTGCCCCAACTGTCGACGAGCCAGAATAGGATTATAGCTGATGCAACCATTGACGCTGATAAGCGGTACATTTGGGAAATCTCCACAGCTTTGGATCATGGCAATCCCTCCATACATAGGGTCATACCACTTAATATCTGAGTGTTTGAGCAGTGGCAGATTTTCTGTCCATGAGAGCCCATTTTGCTTATCCCAGAGGGCTGGAATTTTTGGCAAGTGCGAAATAAACAACTTGTGCAGGAGAACGGTGCAACACTCAATATGTCCAACTTCATAACGGTTTCTATGGTGGATGGTAAAGTATGTATCAGCCAGCAAGGTAGGTGTTGCGGTGAGAATCGTGATACCAGGCTATTGATTAACTTGAATCTTTAATTCTTAAATTCACAACCAGACTTTAATTTATCCAAAGGAAAGGTCTACAGAAAGAAAAACCATTTTCGCTATGTAACAACAACGCTAAGAGATTCGGGGATCGGGGGTTGGTTATGCATAGGGTAGGTATTTCACATCCTAAACATCTGTAGTACTCTACAGGAACCTTTTGTTTATTTGCATGCTAAGTTGGTAAATGTTTGCTAAGGGTTGGGATTGGGTAAAGGTATAGGTTAAAACCTAAAGATAGTTTCTAAATTTTCTCGTAAAGACATCGCGTCCTCTGCCTACGTATCCTAACTAGGATAGAATCAGAGCAATCGTAGTTCACCTCACAAGGTGGAAGAACACTTGATGACGATCAAGGTTCAAAGGGGGAACAAACATGACAATGTTTGTGTGGAGTTTGACAAAACTCCCTAATCTAAGTTGTAAAAGGGGAAAGTAAGGGATCATGACGATGATTCTTACACAGAGTTGACGAACTCTTTCCTAGGGTTCTAGTTGAAGAACGCTCCTAGTACGGGTGGGTCTTTTAGACTTAAGAAAAGTCTAAGGCTTCTAATCTAAGGTTGAGGATGGCTTAACAAAGTCAAGGGTGTGATGAGCTATCCATGACACAAGGGTCAATGGAGAGACTTTTCCTTTGGAAAGAGAGAGGGGAGGCAACTTGGATGAGAACTAGAGAGTTCCATCACTTGGGGAAAAATAAACTTAACAAAGCATAAACATTCAAACATGATTAATATAAGAGGCATGGTTACTACCAAGAATAAACAAGCATATTACAGTAAGCAAGTAAATAGGATGAATGGTTACAACCAAAGCACGGTATCACAATGTCAATGATTTCAATCAAGATTGATGGTCACAACCAAAGCATGCAAACATATTATAATAGGAAATCAAAGATGAGTTCTTACAAGACTTAAAGAAAAGTTAAATACCTAAGCATATCTTTACAAAGATTAAAGGCACATCTTAACAAAGATTGAAAGCATAATCTTAACAAAGATTGAAAACATGATGAAGGTAACAACCATATGCATTGATATCAATCAAATACAAGCAAATTAGTTTAACCTCATAATTTAGGAGGAAAATCTACTTAACAAAGTAAAGATGGAGAAAACATGGTAACAACCAAGATGGGAGCAATTTTAAAGATGAAAGAAGTATGGATAACAATCGAGATGAAGATAGCAAAACAAGAATCGTAACGATGAATCGCACACTAAGATAACGATGATAACATGAGATTCTTGATGGTAACAACCAAGAAATAAATCCTAGCATGTTAATTAACATGTATGGACATGTATTCAAGCAAGTTTCAAGACAAACATTGAAAGGAACCACATAAACATTTATCCGCAATCACATAAACGATCGCGAAAACGCGCACACTTGCACATAAACAAACTAAGTGATAAAATGAGCAAACATCAAAAGTAAAAACACATCATGAAAGTAGACATTAATACGAACACAACAAAAAAATAACGGGCGAAAAATGATGAAAAATGAGTGAGATACGAATTTCAGAAGTTCACATGAAAAATCACAAAATTGGGTAAAAGAGTTGCACTCCTCAGGGGTCGAACTCAGGAACAAGGGGTGAAAGGCACATGGTCATACCACTGGGGTGGCTATACATCCATTGATGAAGCCACCCCTAATTAATTATAAGGGTAAGTTGGTTCCTAGCTAGGCAAAAACACATAACCGAATGCATTTACGTTTTGTACCGTATCTTCCTAACCGCTTAACATTTTTTAACAAACTTTATATGGATTTGGGGTAGAATTGAACAAGGAATCTAACGGTGGTTTTAGTTTTCCAAAATTCCTACTGTGGTGCAAAACCCGATAGTGCTTCCCTTTTAGGCTCAAAAATGCATTTTCATGGCTGCAGCCTCATACACTCATGTTCAAACCCTAATAATCATGCACACACCTCAGATGAATGATAATGAGTGGATTCAAATTGAATTTGTGGTTAAAAATGAGCTGTTTGTGAAAAGTCACATGCAAGATGCCAAGATGACATTAGATTATGCATGAACATTAAGCATTTCAAGTCCAAGGCAAACATTGATCACAACAAGATTTCACACACCTCTAACACAAGTTAATGAGTGAGTTCATTCAAAAATTAAAGCTTGGTACTGACTGTTTTAAAGTTTTGGTGATTTTGTGTTCATGTGTATGTGAAAATGCATTTTCAGTTTTATCAAGTATTCCAAGCTTCCTTATGCCACACTAAATGTACACACAACATTCAAACATGATATGTAATGATCTTGTTATCTCAAAACAGTTTGACTCAAACAGACATGGAATACGGCATGGTAAGATGCAAGGTTGGAGTGCATTTAGAGGTGAACAATTTGATTTAATCAAATTTGAGGCAATCCAATCATACAAACAGAATGTAATGATGAAGTGGAGGTGATTCATATGGTGTCTGGTGATCAAATCATGCTGCATAAAGGTATGACATATAAGATGCAAATTTGCATACATGATGAGCAAGTATCATGACATTTCAGTTTTAAAACACAAAGATGTTGAGCCAAACACACACACACATCCAAAATGTCCTTTTGAATGAAACTAGGCATGCAAGAAGGTTCAGTTCTAACTGTCATGGAATTTGGTATCCTAGCTGCATTTGTCATCAAGTAATGATGCATGAAGAATTCATTTCTAGTTCTACACATGTTCTGGCCCAGTCATTCACACACACAACATATACATAAGATGTTGAGAGATTTGATGCTTAAAACAAGTTCACTGTACACAGTTTGTGAAAATGGCACATTGAATGCAAAAATGGTAGCAATGCACTTTGAGAGGTATAGATCATGACAGTTTGTTTATGAACTAAGTAAGGATGTAGACATACTTCAAATGATCAACCTGAGGTGCACAGCAAGTGGTTTTGATGAAAATAAGTTTGTGCAAGAAAGTGGTATGTGAGGTGTTGCTTTTGTGAAGAATCATGCACTTTGAAAAGTGAGATTTTGATGCAGAGAGTTTTAGTGCAAATGATCATGCCAACATTTTAGAAATGGTTAATACGAAGTGTGTGTGATGTGGTTTGAGTGAAAAGTAAGTTTATGCACAAAGTAGCATGAGTGTGTATGTGAAAAGTGGCCTTGAAGCATGAAATTTTGAGACAGCTGTCTTGAGGCCAAAGTAATTATGCTAACATACTTCAAATGATGTTTATGAAGTGCTCCAATGCTGTTTTGATGCAAAAAAAAGAATTTATGGCAAAAAGTGGCATTTTGAGTGACTGGATGAATTTGAAGCATTTGTCGCAAGATGTGAATCATGAACTTGTGTGCAAACAGAGCAAGGTAAATACACAACATACTCCAAATGCATATTGAAACATGTCTAGATGCTAAAATCAAGGTTTTAATGCCTTATGCAAAAAGTGATATGCCCCGTGTTATGCTTGACAGAAGTTCGTGACAGCTGATGAAGAATGAGCAACAAATCCATGTAATACAATACTTTTGATGTTAGTGCCAATTCATCAATTTGAAGAAGAAACTTAGTGGTTCAAGGTAATGATTCAAAGCATATTCTCAACAACTCATAATAGCAAGTCGCAAAGACAAAATAAAAGCAAGTCACATAAAGGTGCTTTGTTAACAGGAGCAGCAACATAAATTGCAAACTTACTCAACATGACTAGCAGTTTTTTTCCAACATAACAAGTGTGATTTAAGGATTTTGTTTGAAAACAGAAACATCCACATAGTTGTCCTCCCATGACAGTCACTATATTTAAACCAACTTTTGTATGAGGTGCAAATTCTGACAACAAGCATGAGTTGACAAACTCAATTTTCAAAAACAGTTTTAGTAGCATAAAAATAATCTTGACAGAACAGCTTGGCAAAAATGAACAAGTTATGCTGGTAGGCTTGGCATAGGTCAAAGTTCAAAGATACAGTCCACACACATAAGTTGTTAACAAAAGGCAAGGCCTGCTCATGCAAAATGCAAAACACTCATGATGAGTTTTGATGGAACAAAATCATGTTAACAGCTACTCAAACCTAATGACAGCCAAAATGAGTTAACAAACTCAAATCAAAGGTAGTTCTTAACAGACTCAACACAGTTTTAAACATAACAATGTTGATACTTAGCAGTCAAACCAATACCCTCTTCAAATGAAAGGTTGTGACCTCAAAGCCGTATATGGAACAAGCCCTGTTGTGAAAACAGATTCTAGGAAATCTTGAAGTAAAACTGAGCATGATATGTGAGGACCAAACACATTCTTCATAGGTTACAAGCACAAACAGTTTTTGACATGAACAACCAAGTAGCATTAGCAATAGACATATATTTGGCAGTCTTAAATTTCAAAACAGTCTTCAAAATACAAATGTTCAAATCATCCACCAAATATTCCAACACTTCAATCATATGAAAACTTACAAGCTTATGAAAGTAGATATCTTATGACACAAACACAACCTTCATAACAATGTCAATCATCCAAGTAGCCCTAAAACAGTGCTCTAGTGACAGTCCTTATAATAACATGATAATATTTAGTGATTTCCAAAAAAACAGCCCTTGTGGTATTTTTTTCAACAGCATAAACTTAACAAGTTTTCAACAACACATCTTTACAAAGGTAACAAAAAAACATACTACCTTAATTACATTTCAATAGCAACTACACATGGTATTGGCCTCACAAATATTTGACAGCAATAGTGCATAACAATGCTTACACTTATTCTACATGACAGTATGTGTGCACATGATAAGCAACAATGAGCAACAATGAGTTTTATGTTATGATAATGGGTGGGGTGAGTTTAGACACTACATACCTGTGATAATAAACTTGAGCAAGCAGAAAATACTCCTAGAAACCCAGAGATTTATGCTTCACTTGTTGGCCTTGAGACTTTTCTTCAACTTTAAGTAACAATCCACTTATGATGCTAAATGTCAAAATAATAGTGTCCAAGTGTTGCTAGTGGTTTGGACAGTTGAGGAATGTTGTTTGTGAGGTGTATGAATGACCAAAACCTCAAGAAAAGGCTTGGAGCAAAGTTTGGTGATTTTTGTAGCTTTGGTCAAAGTATGATAGGTAGAAGTTTGACTTTTTGATTTTCTGAGGTTTTTGATGGTTTGATGGATTATACACCTTCTATATGTTATTTAGAAAGTGTATGGATGGTTGTGTGAGTATTGAAAAGGGTAGAAATGAAAATGGTGTGAAATATGCCAAATGACCAATTTTGGTGTTTTTGAACTTTTTCTTCACTTACAAGCAAAGAGAGAGTAAGGAGGAGAGCTATGATACTTTGATATTTTGAATAGCTCTGGTGTGTCTTGGAAGTGAGGGTGAGGCCTCTATTTATAGGAGAAATGAGGATGAGGGCAGCTTGATAACTTGCCACTTTTGGAGGGAATATGATGAAGTTTCTTGCAAAATCTTGCCAAAATCTCCATATCAGCTCCATGGCTCAAGGAAGATCAGAAATATCAAGTGGATATTGACATGAAATGACTGAGATAAGTTTAGAGGGTAGGATGGCACAGCTGCAGCAGTTGGGAGAAAAAGTTTCTCTCTCATTCTTACACATTTCAATATTTTATTCCATAAATCACAACTTGCATCTCTCTCTCTCCTCAACCTCTCTTTTTCTGTCATTTCCTTCCTCTACACATCTGAATATCATAATGTATCATGATCCAAGGGTGGAGAGTGGTTAGAGATGAAAAATTCTGATTTTGAGAAGTTGGACCAAGTGGATTTTTAGTGTGACAGACCCAACTTCAAGGCACCATAACTCCTAGCTCATAAATCTCCTTGGGGAGTTCTTGCACTTTTTAGAAAGCCCTTGTGTAGCTCTATAAATTTAATGTTTTGGGAATTTCCAAATTCTTGATGGAACTAGGTTGAAAAACCTTTCAAAGTTCTAAAAAAAGTGGTTTGTATGGCCAGAAAAATGATTTTTGCCATAAACTCCAATTCCATGCATTTTTTGAATATGGACCACTGTGGGACTTTTGTAGGGTTTGTCAAGACCTTTCAAACAAGCTTAGAACCACCTCAATTGGATGTGTGGTTGAGGAATTATGGTTTTGCCCCTTTCAAAACCCTAATTCCCGATTTTTGCAATTACTTCCTAACCCTTGATCCAATGGTCATGAAATTTTATAGAGAGGTGTAATATTATATAAGGAACATTTTTCATTCACACCTTGAAGTCAAATTCCTTATTGTTGGAGAGTTGACTTTTTGGTCAACTTTTCGATCGATCGGTGTCTATCGAGTCGCCCGTTCGTGATCCGGACACCCTGAGGACTTGAAACTCTTCAGATGGACTTTACTAAGCCATAGGAGCTTAATGGACCTTGATCACATCATTGAAATACTCTTTGAATCAAAAGTCAAACTACAGTTGACTTTTTCTAGTCAAAAACCCTAATCGGGTGTCCCAATTTGCACTGTTCTCGAACCCCGGGTGACCACCTCAAATTGCGCTCATTATTGGTCCAATGTATCATCCTTGATCTTGTTTGAAGTTGGATCAATCTAAAACATTGATTGAACGGACAACTGAAGTCTCGATTTTGACGGTACGGAACCCTAATTCATCTACATCTTGATAAAGATAAACTGGAAATGGGTTAATGTTAGTTAATCAACTGAATATGATCCTAAGATGATGATGAGGATCTAAGGGGTCAAAATTTGGTGTGCAACAGTTGCCCCTATTTAAATATCTTCACTAGATGGCGATGAGAGATGACAATCCTCATAGAATCATAGTGGAAGGTATTTAAATATAGCAAACCAGAAATTTTGTCCCTTAGATCCGATGGTATGCAAAAGGACTAATGCATGAATCTAAATGATATTATATGATGCTTGAATGCAAGACAGATGCAGACACACGAGCAAATATAAAAGAACGGCAATACAACGAGTAACCACTCACGAGGGAACCAACACACTAGGGAAAGATTCAAGACTAAGTAAGCAAGACAGTTCAAACATGACTAAAGATGCTGTTCAAGGGAATCTTTCACACAGGGGAAACAGATTCCACTAGGGAAGACACCTCTTCATTGGGGAAAGGAGATATGAACCTCACTGTAGATAAGCAGATGAGGAAGACCACCGCGGAAGATGACAATTCTTCACTGGGGAAATGAAAGAAAAGAAAATGCAAACCATACTGGGGAAGAATCCCACTAGGGCAAACTTTGCTGGAGAACA
This sequence comes from Lathyrus sativus, assembly GCA_963859935.3. NCBI lineage: Eukaryota > Viridiplantae > Streptophyta > Magnoliopsida > Fabales > Fabaceae > Lathyrus > Lathyrus sativus. The sequence continues at coordinate 305,791,185 of OZ012735.1, read as the reverse complement.
AAATCGCCAGGGAAGCAAAGCTTCACCGGGGAAAAGACGGAACAAAGACACGACTCTCGCTGTGGATAACCAGATGAGAAAATTTCCTATAAACGAAGAGTTCAAACGGGATCTTCAGGAAAAGGTTAGAAACAAATACCGGACGTTTCGGGGAGACCAGTATCCACTAGTTCTCTGAGACTTGACTGAAAAACAAAAGTTTCAACTGGGGAGACTGGTGACGACCAGAACAACAAATAGCGTCAAACGGTGCTAGCTTTCACTAGACTTACTGAGGATGATGGCGATGACCAAACAGTAACGGTTTCCAAGAAGTGCTAAATATCACTAGACTTCCTGTGGATATGGTGACGACTAAGTCAAAGTTCCAATTACCATTGGGGAATTCCAAGAAATGTTGTTGAAACAACAGGGCTCTGGCTGGGGATTGGTAACAACCGACTAATAACGATTAGTTTTCAAGCAATGCCAGTAACCACTGGTCTTAGAGGAGACTGGTGATGACCAAATCGGGATATACCAATAACGATTGGAGGGGACTGGTGATAACCAAATCAGGATATACTAATAACAATTGGAGGGGACGATGCTAGTAACCACTAGACTTAATTGGAAAAAATTTAGTGACGACCTAATCCAGGAGACCAATGACCATTGGATTTTCAAAGAGTTTGGTAACGACCAGACCGGAGTGATGATAACAATCTGCTTCAAGTGGTGCCAATAACTATTGGACTTGGGCTAATTGGTGACGACCAAACCAGGTGTACCAATAACAATTAGTTCTGACTAGGTTTTCCAAACAAGGCTAGTGACCACTAGACTTATAGAGATTGGTACTAACCGAATCAAAAGCTACCAATAACAATTGGATATGAGGATAAGACTAGTAACGACTAGTTTCAGAAAAGCTGGTAATAACCGAATCAAATGGGGTACCAATCACAATTGGATTTGAAGTTAATACCAATAATCATTGGACGTTTTAGGGAATTTTGGTGACGACCAACTGTAACGTCAATGACCATTGTTTTTTAGAAGGCAATACTAGTAATCACTAGATTTTTAGCCAAATTGGTGAAAACCGAATCAAAGGGACTCCAATAACAATTGGTTTGTTTTATAACAGAATCAGTAACAACTGGGTTTGAAAAATAATTGGTGACGACCGAATTACTGTACCGAACATAATTAGTTCTGAACATGTGCTAGTGACCACTAGTCTTTCAAAGTTTGTTGGTGATGACCAAATCAAAGGTGAAAATTGGTAATAACCCCCTGTTTGTGTAAATTAGACATTTCTAGTCACCACTAGCTTCCCAAAGAAGATAAGGAACCCCAGGATGTCAACTTTGAAGCGAACTTGTAACAACAAAACAAAGATAAAGGTAACGACCAAAGGATCTCAACGGCAGGAATGCCAACAAATGCGTATGCTGGCATGATGCTGTATGCAAGACGCAGAACGACCCGTAGGAACAAAGAAAGACCAAACAAAGAGAGAACTCGTCACACTGAGTTTCAAAATGCCTCAAGTCAGGCGACACTTCCTTATTTGGTGTAGATAACGATCTTTTCTCAGTAATATCCTCGTATTTCTGCAGAGAAGAAGTCTTAGCTTAAGAGCCTGAATTGCTGTCGGACACATCTGGCCTGGTCAGAGGTAACAGCAACCCTCCACAACTTTGAGGACTGTGTAATGTTATCAGATTACCTCTAGAACTTTTCAATCATTTTGTCAAATTGTGTTTTCTTTTTAAAACAAGACTTAAGTTTTTCAAAACACTTTGCTTTCATGAAAATTCTTACTAACAAATAAGTGAAATTGCATAACAAAAATAGCGGATCATAACAATGATTTGGCCAAAAATCTGATTTTATTAATAGACAAGAGCTCTACAAAAGGCAAAGCCTTGGGAATTTTATAAGTTTTGACCATTCTTCTAATATTCTGCACAGGACTCTGCCCCAGCATCTGTCAGCTTTCAAACATTGGGCTTTCATCTTGTCGAGGCACTGGAATTCTCCTTCTATGTATTTCGTTTCAGGCGTAGTATTTTCTTACTGCGTCTGAGTTGATGGGATACTTGAGTGGTTCGCCATCCATAGTTTTGAGAATCAGAGATCCTCCGGAGAAAACAGTCTTCACAACGAAAGGGCCGTCATAGATGGGCATCCACTTGCCACCCATATCTTTTTGTGTTGGTAGGATTTTTCTAAGCACAAGCTCTCCTTCCCTATACTCTTTGGGACGAACCTTCTTGTTGAATGCTCGGGCCATCCTTTGTTGATAGATTTGACTGTGGCACATGGCCGTCATTCTTTTCTCGTCGATGAGATTCAACGAATCGAATCTTTCTTTTATCCACTCGTCTTCATCCAGCTTTGCTTCCGTCAAGATCTTCAAGGAAGGTATTTTGACTTCAATGGGTAGCACAACGTCCATCCCGTACATTAAGGAAAAGGGAGTTGCTCCTGTCGAAGTTCGCACTGATGTTCGGTATCCGTGCAAAGCAAATGGTAACATCTCATGCCAATCTTTGTAAGTTACGACCATTTTTTGTATTATCTTTTTGATGTTTTTGTTTGCAGCTTCAACTGCGCCATTCATCTTAGGTCTGAAAGGGGACGAGTTGTGATGTTTGATCTTAAAATCGTTGCAAAGTTCCTTCATTCTTTTGTTGTTCAGATTCGACCCGTTGTCAGTGATGATCTGGTTAGGGATACCATACCGGCAGACGATCTCCTTTTTCATGAAGCGTGCAACCACTTGCTTAGTCACGTTTGCATATGACGCTGCTTCCACCCACTTGGTGAAATAGTCGATTGCGACAAGGATGAAGCGATGGCCGTTAGAAGCTTTTGGCTCTATCGCTCCAATCATATCTATGCCCCACATCGCAAAAGGCCAAGGTGATGTCATCACATTGAGAGGATGTGGGGGGACATGCACTTTATCAGCATAAACTTGACATTTATGACACTTTCGAGCGAAGAGTATGCAGTCCGTCTCCAAAGTTAACCAGAAGTAACCTGCTCTTAAGATTTTCTTAGCCATGGCGTGGCCATTTGCATGGGTGCCGAAGGTTCCTTCGTGTACTTCGGTCATTATGAGATTCTCCTCGTTTTCATCGACGCATCGGAGTAAGACCATGTCATGATTTCTCTTGTACAAGATGTCGTTGCTGATGAAGAATTTAGATGACAATCTTCGTATTGCTCTTTTGTCAATTGTGGATGCATTAGCGGGATACTCTTGGTTTTGAAGGAAATTCTTGATATCATGAAACCATGGCTTCTCCTCAGATTCTTCGTCTATTGTCGTGACGTATGCGGGTATTGTCCTTCTTTCGATGCGGATCAGAGGTGCCTCGTTGACAAACTGAACTTTCCACATTGATGCCATCATAGCTAACGCATCGACAATGTGATTTTCTGCTCTTGGTACGTGCTTGAACGTAATTTCATCAAAATATCCAGCCATCTCTAAGATGTGGGTCTTATAAGGAATCAATTTTTCATCCCTGGTTTCCCATTCTCCTTTGAGTTGGTATATCACCAAAGCAGAATCACCAATTACTTCCAAGATTTTGATACGAAGGTCAATGGCAGCCTCCAATCCTAGGATGCAGGCTTCATACTCCGCTATGTTGTTTGTACATGAGAAAAAAAGTCAGGCTGTGACCGCAGTGTACCCTCCAGTTGGATTTTTCAGAATAGCTCCGATGCCATGTCCATTTTTGTTTGACGCTCCATCGAACATCATCTCCTAACGGGATCCCGGCTCGGGACCTTCCTCTGGACCAGGCTCTGGATTCGTGCGCTGAATATACATCACATCTTCATCAGGAAAATCGAACTTGAGTGGTTGATAATTCTCCATAGGATGCTCTGCGAGGTGTTCTGACAAGACACTTCCTTTGATAGATTTTTGAGCAACATATTGGATATCGTACTCTGATAAGAGCATATGCCATCGGGCTAATCTTCCTGTTTGAGCTGGCTTTTCAAAGATGTATTTGATGGGGTCCATCTTAGAAATCCGCATCGTAGTGTGACAAATCATGTATTACCTCAGACGTTTGGCAGCCCATGCTAACGCACAACAAGCTTTTTCCAGGGGAGAGTAACGACTCTCGCAATCAGTGAACTTCTTGCTTAGATAATAGATTGCATGTTCTTTCTTCCCTGACTCATCAGTCTGGCCCAAGACACAGCCCATTGAATCTTCTAGCACCGTCATATACATGAACAAAGGCCTTCCAGGTACCGGAGGAATCAACACTGGAGGCTCTTGCAAATACTTCTTGATTTTCTCGAATGCGGCCTGACAGTTTTCATTCCATACCACTGTTTGATCTTTTCGTAACAACTTGAAGATCGGTGTGCAGGTAGGGGTCAAATTGGAAATGAACCTGGAGATGTAATTCAAACGTCTGAGGAAGCCTCTGACTTGTTTCTCAGTTTTGGGAGCAGGCATCTCCTGGATTGCTTTAACCTTGTCAGGGTCTACTTCAATTCCTCGCTGACTAACGATGAAACCAAGTAACTTGCCTGAGCAAACTCCGAAGGTACATTTTGCTGGATTTAGTCTTAATCAATACTTTCGGAGTCTCTTGAATAGCTTCAGTAGATGATCCAAGTGGTCTTCTTCACTTTGGGATTTTGCAATCATATCGTCCACGTACACCTCGATTTCTTTGTGCATTATATCATGAAAGAGTGTGACCATAGCTCTCTGATACGTTACCCCTGCGTTCTTCAAACCAAAAGGCATTACCTTATAACAATAGGTGCCCCATGGTGTGATGAAAGTTGTTTTCTCCATGTCATCTGGATCCATTTTTATCTGGTTATAACCAGAAAATCCGTCCATGAACGAGAAAACTGCAAAGCTTGCTGTGTTATCCACCAAAGTATCAATGTGCGGTAGCGGGAAATCATCCTTCGGACTTGCTTTGTTTAGATCCCTGTAGTCGACGCACATCTTGACCTTGCCATCCTTCTTTGGGACCGGTACAATGTTTGCCACCCATTCTGGATACTTGGATACTGCTAAAAAACCGGCATCTATTTGCTTTTTGACCTCATCTCGGATTTTAAGTGCCATGTCTGGTCTCGACCTGCGAAGCTTTTGTTTGACCAGAGGACATTCTGGCTTCAGGGGGAGCTTGTGCATGACAATGTCAATATCCAACCCTGGCATATCTTGGTAGGACCAAGCAAATACGTCAACAAAATCTCTGAGGATTGTTATCAGCTTGTCTTTGATTTCTGGCCTTAATGATTCCCCAATCTTGACTTCTCTTTTGTCCTCCTCTGACCCCAAGTTGATGACTTCCGTCTGCTCTTTGTGGGGTTGAAGACAAACATCTTCGTATTCAGCCATTCTCTTTAACTCTTCTGGGACTTCTAACTCTTCGTCATTCTCTTCTTCAGCTTGAAAGTCAAATGAACCGCTGGTAGAAAGAACTGAAGGATCATAGGATTCTGTGGTTGATGGAGGTATTCTGCATGTTTTATTTTTGGAACAATTAGGCACACACGCACAGACATGCAGATGAAGGGTTGTTTTTATATTTTTTCGAGAAGATTGCCATTTTTATTTTAACAAAAAGAGTGAAAATGATGCAAAAAAAAAACAAATAACAAGAGTTTTAACAAAAACACTTTTTCATTAATGATTTTCAATTTTGCAAAGTGGCCCAATACAAAATAATTCGCAGGCCTTGGGCAAGACCAGGAAATTTTTAAAGAAAAACACAAAGCTAACAAGCAGAGTGAATTACTCTAAAGGTAAAAAGATGGGAACTTCCACAGCCTCCCAATTGCGCAATGCTGCTCCTCCTCTAGTTATTAGATGATCCAGATTACCGTCCTCATCTTCAGCAATAATGGCATTGACTTGCACACCGCCACTAGTGAATATCTCTTTTAAGGACTTCTTCTTCATGGTGCTTTCTTCTGGCTCGTCTTCCGGAGTTGGTTTGTAACCCAACCCTTGTCGATCATTCTTGGCTCTAGCATTGACTTCGATGACCTCTCCCCATCCCAGTGGGACTCCAGCTTTCAGTGCTGCCTTAATGCTTTGAGCAGAGGTAAATGATGGCCTTTGGGTTATGTCTGATTCATCAACTAGAACAGCATGAGCTATTTCTAGTGCTTGAAAGGCTGTCTCGAGGGAGTCTTTATCAGCCTCAATATACCGGAAAGATGACAAGTTGCTCACCATTAAGTCTTCTTCTCCATGGACAATGACTAGCTGGTCGTTCGCAACAAACTTCATTTTCTGGTGGAGAGTGGAAGTGACAACGCCAGCTGTATGAATCCATGGTCTTCCCAATAGGCAACTGTAGACCGGATTTATGTCCATCACCTGGAAGGTGACTTCGAAGATTTGTGGTCCAATTAGGATAGGAAGATCAACTTCTCCTATCACGGTTCTCCTGGATCCGTCAAATGCCTTGACTATAAGAGAGGTTGGTCTCATGGTAGCACCTTGATATGCCAGCTTGGCCAAAGTCCTTTTAGGCATTACGTTGAGTGCTGATCCCGTGTCAACAAGAACTCGGGACATTGTATCTTCTTCACACTTGACTGACACATGCAAGGCACGATTGTGCTTACGCTTCTCAGCTGTCATGTCATTATCATCAAAGCTCAAAGTGTTGCAGACAGTGATATATGCCACAACGGAGTCAAACTGCCCCACTGTATTATCTTTAGTGACGTGGGCCTGTGTCAGGATTTTGAGCAATGCCTGGCGGTGTGCTGGAGAGCTTAAAAGCAAAGCCATGACCGAGATCTTGGAGGGTGTTTGGTTTAATTGGTCCACCACCCTATAATCGCTCCGTCGAATGATTCTCAAGAATTCTTCTTCATCGTTCTTGAGACTTTCTTTTCCTCTAACTAAAGGTTCTTTGGCGGTGGTTGTCTCTGGAACAGGCTTCTGAGGAACAGGCATCTTTTGAACAGAAACTGCTGGTGGCGGAGCCTCGTTGTATGTTCGAGGTTGATAGACACGACCACTGCTGGTCATTTTGCTTCCACCGACAATGTTGGCCACACTTACTGGTTTCTTTTCTTTGAAAATCCCTTCACACCATGAATAGTCTTGTTTTAGTGTCACGGCTCTTGGGTGAGGCTTGGATCCTCCCCTTGGCTCAAACCTAGTCTGTCCCCTTCCGAATTTCGGGGGTGCATCATCACGAAATACTGGCCGAACATTCTTGTAGTTTTTGTTACTGTTATCATCTCTGAATACGGCTCCTTTGTTGGGCTCTCCTGGTATGTTAAACACAGGCTCGATGACTGCCACATCTTCTTCCTTTTTCCGGTGGGCAATTTCTATCATTCCCTGTTCAATCATAGCCCGGATGTCTTTTTTCACAGCGTCACAACCCTCAGGATTCAGCATACATTCTTTGCAATCTTCGTGAGATGTCTTGAGTGTGTTGGTGTAAGCCCTAGAGGCCAATACTTTTTGGTACTTGTATCGGATTATTCGTTTAATAATAAAAGGTATTTCTTTATTATGTTTGTCTTTCAGAATAATAAAGTCCCTAGAATAGTTAGTCTGTTTAATGAAATGTTAAGTGTGACTTAATCATGAGATCCCATTAAACATAAAGACATTATTCTTAAAATATCCGTAGTCAAGCTTTATTGCAAAGTGGGATAACATTAAAAGCATTGAGACTATTATGAAGATAGACTGATGATCACATCTCATGGATCATGGATAAAGAGTTATCAAGTCTTGACATAGGTATAAATATTAGGAGTAATATTTATACCGGATTGACCCGCTATGAGAATACTACATAGTATGTTATGCAAAGTGTCATAAGTTATTCTCATGGTGATAATGGTGTATTACCACCCTTCGACCTGAAACCACTATGGACCCTAGATGTAGAGTCGGGTGCTTTATTGTTGATCAAACATTATCCGTAACTGGATGATCATAAAGACAGTTGATGGGCACTCCACGAAGCATGCTGAGGGACATGAGTGTCCTAGATGGAATTTGCCAATCCTGCATAACAGGAGAAATGTCTAAGGGCTCAATATTGAACTGGACAAGGATGACACAGTGTATGCCTTGTGTTCAATATAGACATAGGGGCAAAAGGCTAATTGTACAAACATATATTATCACGAAAAAGGTTTTGTCAGATCACATGACATTTTCGTGACTTGGGTAGCAGTGATGTGTTGCTAGATACCGCTTACTGTTTATTATGTTAAATATATAATTTAATATAATTACCAACGTTACGAAATCCTACAGGGTCACACACATAAGGACAGTTTGATGAGAGATAGAGAAATCAAAGGAACACCGTAAGGTACGGTGCACTTAAGTGAAAAATAGAAATTCGGATAATATAATAATAATTATTGTTATTTTATAATGGTTATAAAATAATAATAAAATAAATATATTTATTATAATAATAGTTATTATAATAATATATAATATTATTATGGATCATGTGAATTAGGGTTTTAGCCCGCAGCCCACAAGAGAGTCTATAAAAGGAACCCTTGTGATGAAGCTTTCACTTGATGCAATTTCGTTTTTGATTCTCTTTTCTCACTCAAATAATTCTGTTCGTAAGCAGCTAGCACTGTGACCGGAAGCTGTTCGTGTGGACTGAGTAGAGGCGTTGCACTTCATCAACGCTTGTGATCGCTGCATCAAAGATCTGAATCGCCACAAAGAGGTAACGATTCTATCACTGACCATGCTCATTCGTGAGGATCACTAAAGGAAAATTTTTGTTTTCCGCTGCGTTTAGATCGCAATTTTCCTTTCAGAGTGACCATGCCTGAGCGAGGCGTTTGTTTAGGTCTGCTAGTGGCACTTTAATCTCACCAACAGTAGTAACTTTCTTGTCTTCTGACCCCTCCCCTTCTTCAGTAATGGCGTTGACTCCACCATGATTTGGAAGAGGGTTGCTCTTAACGTTGGGCGGATTATCTTCGAAGGATAGAATTCTCTTTTCAATAAGCTCACGAACTAGGTGCTGAAGGGCGAAGCAACCTTCGAGATTGTGGCCTGGAGCATTCTCATGAAATAGGCAGCGAGCATTTGCATCGTAATAGAACGGGAGTGGATTAGGTGGGGCACCTAATTTTCTCGTTTTAACCAACCCTCTTTCTATTAGCATGGGAAACAGGTCGGTGTAACTCATTGGAATAGGCTGTATCTTTGGCCTATTTGCTTGATAATTTGCCCTCGGGGCCCTGTTCTGAGGTTGTTGACCCTGCGGCTGCTGGTATTGTTGTTGATTATTGGTGCGATAATGTTGCTGACTGCCAGACTGATACTGGTGTTGATTTCTGAACGCCCCAGGTTAGGGACCATGCTGTGAAGAAGGTTGAAAAACCGGGGTCACTGCCGCTATATATGATGGTTGGTATTGTGAGTGATGGCTTCGTGAACTTTGTACTTTCTTTCCATATGTGATTGCACTCACCTCTCCCTCCTTCTTTTTGTGAAACGTGCTAACTGGATTCTTTGCCGTGCTGGCGCTTGAGGTAACATTTGGAGTGGTCACTTTTCCACTCTTTAAACCTGCCTCCACCTTGACTCCCACTGCCACAATATCAGAGAAATTTGTTGTAACGCTGCTGATCAAACGTTCATAGAATTCTGGTCGAACTGTATCCACAAACCAGTCTGCCAACTCCTTTTAAGTAAGGGGAGGCTCTACTTGTGCTGCAGTTCCGCGCCATCTTTGCGCATACTCCTTGAAGGTTTCAGTATTTTTCTGCGTCATGCTGAGAAGCTGACGGCGATCGGGAGCTAGGTCCATGTTGTACTTGTACTGTTGAATAAAAGAATCTGAAAGGTCTTGGAAACTGTGGATCATAGCTTGATCTAAACCAAGATACCACTTGGCCGAAGCCCCTTTAAGACTATCTTGGAAACAGTGTACTAACAGTTTATCATTTTCAATATGCGGAGCCATCCGCCTACAGTACATGATTAGGTGCTCCTTAGGACAAGTGGTCCCCTCATATTTATCGAAGATTGGCATTTTAAATTTTTGAGGAAACACCAATCTAGATACTAGACATAGATCCTTGGTATCAAATCCAAAGACATGATTTCCTTCAATGGCCCTCATCCTTTTGGCCATGATGTCCATCTCCACTCTTAATTTTTCGTGTTTTTCGTCCTCAGCTTCAGACCCATCGGGTATATCAAAGATTGGCTGTTGATTGGCGAACACTGGTCGTACTGTGGTAGGTCCACCTGCTGGAGTGAAAATAGGGTTTCTGATTGTTGTGTCGAACAAAGGATTGAGACCTGAAGACTGCATGTTGTTGAAAGATGGCACAAAATCCTGGGACATGCCATAGGGAAACTCGGCTGAAGTAACATGAGCTATTGTGACATTGGCTGCTGTTGTGGCAACTTCGGAGATCATTGTAGGTTGCGTATCCATTTTTGCTTTGATTGCGTTGAGGACTTCCATGATCTGGTTGACGTCCCCTTTGATCCCTTCAATGTCATTATCCATTTGATCAAACCTTTGGTCGTTATCTGCCATCTTCTTTTGAGCTTGGGATCGAGTGTTGTATCTGTGGGTACTCAGCGTGACTCCTTATCTCCTCTCTCTGGACAAGAACAAAGGATGAGCTGCGGAACCCCAAATGCAGGACTGATGTAGGATGACATGCAAATGCGGATGCATAAACCATTCAAGGAAACTCAAAATTTCCGTTTACAAACAAAAAGTTAGACCAACATGTAACGACATGCTTTAAAAAGCGTTTTTTCATTTGATAGCTGGAAATATATTACAATAGAGTGGCCTTTTCTAAAAAGCAAGACTTTTCTTACAATGAAAGTAAATACAACAAACAGGATTTCAATCCTTTTTTAGGGAAAGAAGGGAAATGGTGAAACAAAGATCAATCTAACAAGACGACCCTTCTCCTTCTTGGACTCTGACATGAACTTGATCCTGGAGGATAATCTCCCACAGGTCTTCGTTTTCTCTTTGTGCTTTGACCAAAGCGTATCTTAGCTCTTCCCTAGTTGTGGGGACCTCAGGTTCCATGGTTATCTCATAGTCATGAGTATAGAACATGATTAAGGCAATTTCCTTTGACCATAGCAGGTACCCCCTGGTGGTTAAACAACTTGCATTCTCCATTGGAGTTGGGCCCATGAGGTGTGGATCTCTTTGAGCGTATTGAGCATTTTCTTCTAGTTCTTGGTTGCGACCTGTCTCACAGAAACGATTCCTCAACAGTTCTGGTTCAGGCTCTGGCCCGGTAGGATACCCATGTTGACGCCGAGCAAGAATAGGATTATAAGTGATCACCCCTTCTATCCCAATGAGAGGCACATTGGGGAAATCTCCGTAGCTAGAAATCATGACTTGGTCACCGATGCTGGTGTCATACCATGTGATATCATGGTGTCTGAGAGTGACAAGTTTAGAAACCCATGCGCTTTTGGTAGGAAGCCTCCAAAGGATATGGGTCCTTGGCAGATGAGAAGTAAACCATCGGTCGAGTAGTGCAAGACAACATGAGAATCGTCCACAATCATACAAGGCAAAACGGTGAATGACTACATAAGTATCAGCCAATATTGTGTTGACCGGATTTTTGAGGATGAAGAGGCGGATTGCTTCTTCGCTGATGAAGTCGTAACTGCTTGGGAACAGATAAAGTCCATATATTAGTAGTGCCAAAATCGCCTCAAAAATGCCCAGGTTTCTGCTTTCATAGTGATACTCGTCCATCTTCATTAGAGGCCCGACATCCATTCCATACCACCCTCCTTTCGCCCTTATTGGTGGTAAGTCTTCCAGCTTGATATGCAGGGCTTTAGCTAAGTCCTTCTTCTTTGGTTTTCCATAAGGGAGCGTAAAAGTCCATGGGATCTTTAAGTAAGCATTGTACTCTTCGAGGGTCAGGAGTAACTGAAAATCTGGAAACACAAAGCAGTGGTAAGTTGTATGATAGAATTCCACCAAGGCTTGCAACATGGGCTCTTTGATCGGAGCGCTTATTAATGGCAATAGGTCCCCATATTTGGCTATGAAAGCAGCAGGGTTTCGGACAAGTCTAGTTAACATTCTTAGACGGCCCAATCTCAGATCCGGGACTCGAAGCATGTCTCTTCTTACCATGTTGTTGCTTGCAAAGAAAAAGATGAATTTCCTTGAATGGTTAGAAGAAGTGCAAATGCAAATGCAAATGATTGTCATGGAACTCAGATATTTTCGAACATCAGAAATCGTCATTTCATTAACAAAACGGATTACAAAACATTGTTTCCTCTTACAAGAGTTTTAAATAACAACTAAGTGAATCCTATCAAGGTTCTCCTAGCAGCCTGAGGTTGAGCTTCTCGATCTTTCTTTCCATCTGAGTCTTCTCGAAGATGAGCCTGTCCACAATTATCTTCCATGGATTAGACTGAGGCTCATAAGGTTCTTCTAGTGCTTTCCTCTTCTTACAAGAGAGGATTTCTTCATCTTTCAACTGGAGTTGTCTTTGGAGCTCCGCGTTTTCTTCGACGACTATTTGATACTTGTGCTTCCAAGCTTCTTTAGTTTGCTGTGCTTTGACCAAAGCAATTTTCAACTTTTCTTCTTCAGACATGAAGACCAATAGGCGTTCTTCCTTCAAGGCCATAGGCTCTTACTTAGGATATGGCATCCTTAGTGTGACGGCTCTCTTCCGAACCCATTGGAGGTAAGGTTCCAAAGAAACACAGTTGAGTCTTCCAAGATCTTTCTTTCCTTTCTTGTGTAGATGCTTCCAAGCTTCTAGAACTTTCTCTTTTAATCCTCAACTATCTTCCCCTTCTTTGAAGAAGATGTTTTCCACATGAACACTTTTGGATTTGTCCTTTAAAGGGTATCCCAATTGTCGGCGGGCGAGTATTAGATTGTAGCTGATCCCGCCATTAATGCTGAGAAGAGGTACGTTGCCAAATTCCCCACAACTGTCAATAATCATTATCCCATCATAATCACGACTATACCAATCAATATCGGAATGGGTAAGAGCCATGATCTTTTGTGACCACCATCCTTTCTTTGGATCCCAAAAAGTGTTGGCTTTGGGTAAGTGTGAAGTGAACCACTTGTACAATAAAGGAGCGCAACAAGTGATCATTCCTCCATTGTGGAAGTTCCTCAGATGAACAGAATGGTACGTGTCTGCTAACAAGGTAGGCACAGGATTCTTCTTCAAGAAAATTTTGATGGCATTGAGGTCCACAAAATTCTCAAAGCTTGGAAACAAGAATATACCATAGATGAGTAAGGCAAGGATAGCCTCGAATGCATCCATGCTTAAATGATCTGCGTAATACTGAGCTTTCTCAACCAAGAATTCTGCTTTTAACCCAAAGACTCCTCCTTTTGTAATCAGATTCTTTTTTATATCAACCACTCCCAAACGTGTAGCTTTGGCAATGTCCTTCTCTTTAGGGTCCTTCTCTACAATCGGAAAAGGAGAATCTTCAAGAATAGGCAATCCAATTAACTGAGAATATTCTTCTAGCGTGGGCACTAGCTGATAATCAGGGAATGTAAAACAGTGGTAAAGCAGGTCATAAAACTGGAGGAGAGTAGAAAGAAGTCCACTATCCATCTTTATCTTCAAGAGTAGCAACAGCTTCCCATATCGGCTTTGAAATCCCTCTGGATCTGTCACTTAGGTGCTCAACCTTTTCAAATCATCTAGGTTAAAACCCTTGTAAGTGTACTTCAAAGTCTTCTTTCTTTCACTGTTGATGATGACCTCTGATGTTTACAAACAACAAAGTCTGAGTTCCATGAAACCATATGATGATATGATGACATGATGATATGAATGCAAAAACACAAGAAAATGCACATGCACACAACACAAACTTAAGGTTAAGGACAAGCATGAGTCCAAGGGTCTACCCATCCCCAAAGATTTGTACTATGGATTGATTGTACCTGCCGAACGGGTTCTACAAAGTTCCAAGAGTTATCAACCCATCTTTCGGATATTATCAACTTCCCAAATTACTTGGTAATCGATAATATTCTCAAGAGAATCTCGTCTGAGTGTAGTATCACGTATCAACTACTTCGAAAATACTTCCTTGTAGCCATCACACTACGTTCTAATAAGGCCAGAGTAGGGGGAAATGTATTCTAAAGGTCCACAGTGTCACGGGCTCCTTCGTCGAAAGTAGCATTGTTTTCACAAATACTCGATCAACAATACTAAACTTTCAAGAGGGCCTACACTGAGCGGTGGTTTCTCAAGTTAGCTTGGTTGGGAATCAACTCCCTATAAGCCTTCTTGAATATACCACCATCCTATCATAATTGCACTCAAGTTCGGGTATAGGACCGTCTCACCACTCAAGTCACCCAACATCCAACAATCAAACAAATATATTGACAAATATACATGTTAAGCAAATATTTACAAATATAGCATGCAATTAAACAAAATAGGCTAAACCCTCAAATTAAGTAAGTGTACCTAGTGAAGTCGCCATTTCTGTTGCGGTGAGAATCGTGATACCAAGCTATTGATTAACTTGAATCTTTAATTCTTAAATTCACAACCAGACTTTAATTTATCCAAAGGTGTCACACCCTCATTTTCACCGTTAGCCTTTTATACCCTACATTCGGCATATCATACATCATTCTATTGTGTATCGAGCATGCGGGTTCACAAGGTACGAACTAGGCAATTTGGTTGTAACTTGTCTATTTTCGGACTACATGAAAAAAGGTTCATCACCTAAGGTTTGATCTGAGGAAAAATTCTACTCATGAAAATTTTGGCAAGGGGAAGTTACTTGACAAAATACAAGGATATTCAAGATAAATATTAATAGACATGAATGCTAGGCCAAATCCAAAGCTCCTTCATACATGTTTATTTTTATGGCATAAGTGGAGTGCAAATTATTAAGGCATGAATCAAGATCATCAATGCATAATTCAAGATTTCATTTTTAAGCACATGAGGGAATCCATCATCCAAAATTCAAGATTCATGAATGGAGATAAAAATAATACTAAGAGGAATTTTTTGACATTACAATCATGTAATTTGTTACAAAAAATTCCAACTCTAGATAATGTTTAGAAATTAATCTATTTCTAAATCTTCATTCAAGTCTTTAATCAAATCTATGATATGGTACTCTTCATACTACACCATTTTTTTTTCATGTGCTACATTATGCTCACAAACATCCAAGAAATATGCAAGAATTAAATCAACATTGGAATGTTTATGGGCCAAGATTATGCATGTTCAATCATAGGCAAAACAGCCCCATGCAAGAGTTGAAGAATTACTACATGTCACAAAATCAAGAGGACAACATGTACTATGTTACAAGATCATTTTTTTATGTCACAAAGTCAAGGAAGTAGCATGCAAATGATATATTTACTTGCTAAATATCAGTTTGCAAATGCTGTCAAAGAGTGGTAACAATTGGCTACATGGCAAGATACAAAGCAATACCATCCAAGAGACTAATGGGCAAAAAGAGGGATAGTAGTATAGTATGCTACAGCAGAAAAATGCAGCAAGTCATACTAGAAATAGAAGGGAAAAGTGGGGCTGCACAAAAGGAAGAAAAAGGCATTGCCAAGAATGGAAAGTTGGTGATGAAAAGGTGTGCAAAGTGTGTGGCTTTAGGACAGCAGAAAAAGTTGACAGAAAAGGTGGAAAATGGGCTGCAAGCAAGCATAGAAAACATAGTATTCCTTACTATCAAAACAGAACACAACACAAGAAGCAAGCAGAGTAGAGACTACACATAGAGAGCAAAGAGTAAGAGCAAAAAACCAGAAAAATAGTTAGCAAGAAACCCCCAAAAAACAGAAAAAAAGAGAGTGAGATAGAGACACAAGAGGATCATTGAGAAACCAAACCTTCACAACATAGAGTGAAGAGGGGAGAGCACATCCAACAAAGGTCATTAGAGTACTTGCAAGAAGGATAGAAAGCTCTTGGTATCCATTTCTTCAAATCTTTCTCCTTTTATTCTTTGCTTTTATATTCATTTCATTCACTCTTTTATGTGTTGTTGAACTGTATATCATGTAAGATCCCCTAAGGGACTAAGAAACCATCCTCAAGGAACCACAAAAACGAAATGAAAACATAAAAAAAAATGTGAGATTTCGACTTGGACCAGCAACACGGGCCGTGCCACACGACACGGCCGACCGTGTCACGCTACTGTATGAAGTTTTTTTCCCCAGGCCTTGCAACACGGGCCATATCACACAACACGGCCGGGCGTGTTGCATCACTGTTTCAACTTTTTTCACCCGTGTCACACCACTGTTTCCTCCATATTTTTTTTACCGGTTTTACCTTAAAAAAAAAAATTTCAAAGAGTTCGCGCGGCGAACTCTTTGATGGCACTTCGTGCCATTTTTTTTTGTGTGTCTCGATTTTTTTGAGCCGTGTGGCTTATGTTTGTATGATGTTTGTATGTGAATATTGTTATGGCCCTTGTTGACCTTTGTTTCCAAAAACTATTTTTAAAAGTAAACTCTCGATTTTATCGAGCCATTTTTGACCATGTAAGTCGGATGCCTTGTGCACCGCCATCGACCTAAATCGCATCACTTCAAATATCTTTACAAGTAATAAATCTTGATCCAACGTCAAGTGTTTCTCTTTTCGCATAAAAATACAAAAAAAAACACAATAAAATATATGATTGGAATTATGCACCATGAACTTTAAAGTGGTGGAGAAGGAATGAGAATGGAACCCTCCTACACTCATTCCGAATGTTTCGAATACAAGGCGCTCGACTTGGTTATTCGAGACATTCATCTCTATCCAAAGTCTTTTGTATAATCCTAGTCAAGAACACATTTTCTTCAAAAAAAAACTAAAAACAACATCAACTCATCAAACTATTTTTGCCTTAGGGCGTCAATCCAAAAAAACCTTTTTCAAGGTATAAAATCAACCAACAAACAACAATTTCATAAAGCCTCCGAACTACGGAGCTCTGATTCTTCACTTCTTTTAAGTGAGGATACGTAGGCACAAGGGCCACAATCCTTGGCGAGCATTAAAATAAATAAACCAATCCCTCTTTTCCTTAAACAAGCAAACTTTTAGAATAAAACACCCATTCACGCGAAATAACCTAGGAGGTTCCCATCGACTACGATGGATGCGAGGGGGTGCTAATACCTTCCCCTCGCATAACCGACTCCAGAACCCTAAGACTTGGTTGCGATGACCACGCTCTTTTCCCAAAGGTTTTATCGCTATTTCCCTTTCCCCCCGTGGGATAAATAAAATCCGGTGGCGACTCTGTGTCATTTTTCGCGTAGCGACAAAAGGAAAGGTCTAAAGAAAGAAAAACCATTTTCGCTATGTAACAACAACGCTAAGAGATTCGGGGATCGGGGGTTGGTTATGCATAGGGTAGGTATTTCACATCCTAAACATCTGTAGTACTCTACAGGAACCTTTTGTTTATTTGCATGCTAAGTTGGTAAATGTTTGCTATGGGTTGGGATTGGGTAAAGGTATAGGTTAAAACCTAAAGATAGTTTCTAAGTTTGCTCACAAAGACATCGCGTCCTCTGCCTACGTATCCTAACTAGGATAGAATCAGAGCAATCGTAGTTCACCTCACAAGGGGGAAGAACACTTGATGACGATCAAGGTTCAAAGGGGGAACAAACATGACAATGTTTGTGTGGAGTTTGACAAAACTCCCTAATCTAAGTTGTAAAAGGGGAAAGTAAGGGATCATGACGATGATTCTTACACAGAGTTGACGAACTCTTTCCTAGGGTTCTAGTTGAAGAACGCTCCTAGTACGGGTGGGTCTTTTAGACTTAAGCAAAGTCTAAGGCTTCTAATCTAAGGTTGAGGATGGCTTAACAAAGTCAAGGGTGTGATGAGCTATCCATGACACAAGGGTCAATGGAGAGACTTTTCCTTTGGAAAGAGAGAGGGGAGGCAACTTGGATGAGAACTAGAGAGTTCCATCACTTGGGGAAAGATAAACTTAACAAAGCATAAACATTCAAACATGATGAATATAAGAGGCATGGTTACTACCAATAATAAACAAGCATATTACAGTAAGCATGTAGATAGGATGAATGGTTACAACCAAAGCACGGTATCACAATGTCAATGATTTCAATCAAGATAGATGGTCACAACCATAACATGCAAACATATTATAATAGGAAATCAAAGATGAGTTCTTACAAGACTTGAAGAAAAGGTAAATACCTAAGCATATCTTGACAAAGATTAAAAGCACATCTTAACAAAGATTGAAAGCATAATCTTAACAAAGATTGAAAACATGATGAAGGTAACAACCATATGCATTGATATCAATCAAATACAAGCAAATTAGTTTAACCTCATAATTTAGGAGGAAAATCTACTTAACAAAGTAAAGATGGAGAAAACATGGTAACAACCAAGATGGGAGCAATTTTAAAGATGAAAGAAGTATGGATAACAATCGAGATGAAGATAGCAAAACAAGAATCATAACGATGAATCACACACTAAGATAACGATGATAACATGAGATTCTTGATGGTAACAACCAAGAAATAAATCCTAGCATGTTAATTAACATGTATGGACATGGATTCAAGCAAGTTTCAAGAAAAACATTAAAAGGAACCACGTAAACATTTATCCGCAATCACATAAATGATCGCGAAAATGCGCACACTTGCACATAAACAAACTAAGTTATAAAATGAGCAAACATAAAAAGTAAAAACACAGCATGAAAGTAGACATTAATACGAACACAACAAAAAAAGAACGGACGAAAAATGATGAAAAATGAGTGAGATACGAATTTCCGAAGTTCACATGAAAAATCACAAAATTGGGTAAAAGAGTTGCACTCCTCAGGGGTCGAACTCAGGAACAAGGGGTGAAAGAAAATGGTCATACCACTGGGGTGGCTATACATCCATTGATGAAGCCATCCCTAATTAATTATAAGGGTAAGTTGGTTCCTAGCTAGGCAAAAACACATAACCGAATGCATTTACGTTTTGTACCGTATCTCCCTAACCGCTTAACATTTTTTAACAAACTTTATATGGATTTGGGGTAGAATTGAACAAGGAATCTAATGGTGGTTTTAGTTTTCCAAAATTCCTAGTGTGGTGCAAAACCCGATAGGGCTTCCCTTTTAGGCTCAAAAATGCATTTTCATGGCTGCAGCCTCATACACTCATGTTCAAACCCTAATAATCATGCACACCCCTCAGATGAATGATAATGAGTGGATTCAAATTGAATTTGTGGTTAAAACTGAGCTGTTTATGAAAAGTCACATGCAAGATGCCAAGATGACATGATATTATGCATGAACATTAAGCATTTCAAGTCTAAGGCAAACATTGATCACAACAAGATTTCACACACCTCTAACACAAGTTAATGAGTGAGTTCATTCCAAAATTAAAGCTTGGTACTGACTGTTTTAAAGTTTTGGTGATTTTGTATTCATGTGTATGTGAAAATGCATTTTCAGTTTTATCAAGTATTCCAAGCTTCCTTATGCCACACTAAATGTACACACAACATTCAAACATGATATGTAATGATCTTGTTATCTCAAAACAGTTTGACTCAAACATACATGGAATATGGCATGGTAAGATGCAAGGTTGGAGTGCATTTAGAGGTGAACAGTTTGATTTAATCAAATTTGAGGCAATCCAATCATACAAACAGAATGTAATGATGAAGTGGAGGTGATTCATATGGTGTCTGGTGATCAAATCATGCTGCATAAAGGTATGACATATAAGATGCAAATTTGCATACATGATGAGCAAGTATCATGACATTTCAGTTTTAAAACACAAAGATGTTGAGCCAAACACACACACACATCCAAAATGTCCTTTTGAATGAAACTAGGCATGCAAGAAGGTTCAGTTCTAACTGTCATGGAATTTGGTATCCTAGTTGCATTTGTCATCAAGTAATGATGCATGAAGAATTCATTTCTAGTTCTACACATGTTCTGGCCCAGTCATTCACACACACAGCATATACACAAGATGTTGAGAGATTTGATGCTTAAAACAAGTTCACTGTACACAGTTTGTGAAAATGGCACATTGAATGCAAAAATGGTAGCAATGCACTTTGAGAGGTATAGATCATGACAGTTTGTTTATGAACTAAGTAAGGATGTAGACATACTTCAAATGATCAACCTGAGCTGCACAGCAAGTGGTTTTGATGAAAATAAGTTTGTGCAAGAAAGTGGTATGTGAGGTGTTGCTTTTGTGAAGAATCATGCACTTTGAAAAGTGAGATTTTGATGCAGAGAGTTTTAGTGCAAATGATCATGCCAACATTTTAGAAATGGTTAATATGAAGTGTGTGTGATGTGGTTTGAGTGAAAAGTAAGTTTATGCACAAAGTAGCATGAGTGTGTATGTGAAAAGTGGCCTTGAAGCATGAAATTTTGAGACAGCTGTCTTGAGGCCAAAGTAATTATGCTAACATACTTCAAATGATGTTTATGAAGTGCTCCAATGCTGTTTTGATGCAAAAAAAGAATTTATGGCAAAAAGTGGCATTTTGAGTGACTGGATGAATTTGAAGCATTTGTCGCAAGATGTGAATCATGAACTTGTGTGCAAACAGAGCAAGGTAAATACACAACATACTCCAAATGCATATTGAAACATGTCTAGATGCTAAAATCAAGGTTTTAATGCCTTATGCAAAAAGTGATATGCCCCGTGTTATGCTTGACAGAAGTTCATGACAGCTGATGAAGAATGAGCAACAAATCCATGTAATACAATACTTTTGATGTTAGTGCCAATTCATCAATTTGAAGAAGAAACTTAGTGGTTCAAGGTAATGATTCAAAGCATATTCTCAACAACTCATAACAGCAAGCCGCAAAGACAAAATAAAAGCAAGTCACATAAAGGTGCTTTGTTAACAGGAGCAGCAACATAAATTGCAAACATACTCAACATGACTAGCAGTTTTTTTTTCAACATAACAAGTGTGATTTAAGGATTTTGTTTGAAAACAGAAACAGCCACATAGTTGGCCTCCCATGACAGTCACTATATTTAAACCAACTTTTGTATGAGGTGCAAATTCTGACAACAAGCATGAGTTGACAAACTCAATTTTCAAAAACAGTTTTAGTAGCATAAAAATAATCTTGACAGAACATCTTGGCAAAAATGAACAAGTTATGCTGGTAGGCTTGGCATAGGTCAAAGTACAAAGATACAGTCCACACACATAAGTTGTTAACAAAAGGCAAGGCCTGCTCATGCAAAATGCAAAACACTCATGATGAGTTTTGATGGAACAAAATCATGTTAACAGCTACTCAAACCTACTGACAGCCAAAATGAGTTAACAAACTCAAATCAAAGGTAGTTCTTAACATACTCAGCACAGTTTTAAACATAACAATGTTGATACTTAGCAATCAAACCAATACCCTCTGCAAATGAAAGGTTGTGACCTCAAAGCCGTATATGGAACAAGCCCTGTTGTGAAAACAGATTCTAGGAAATCTTGAAGTAAAACTGAGCATGATATGTGAGGACCAAACACATTCTTCATAGGTTACAAGCACGAACAACTTTTGACATGAAAAACCAAGTAGCATTAGCAATAGACATATATTTGGCAGTCTTAAATTTCAAAACAGTCTTCAAAATACAAATGTTCAAATCATCCACCAAATATTCCAACACTTCAATCATATGAAAACTTACAAGCTTATGAAAGTAGATATCTTATGACACAAACACAACCTTCATAACAATGTCAATCATCCAAGTAGCCCTAAAACAGTGCTCTAGTGACAGTCCTTATAATAACATGACAATATTTAGTGATTTCCAAAAAAACAGCCCTTGTGGTATTTTTTTCAACAGCATAAACTTAACAAGTTTTCAACAACACATCTTTACAAAGGTAACAAAAAAACATACTACCTTAATGACATTTCAATAGCAACTACACATGGTATTGGCCTCACAAATATTTGACAGCAATAGTGCATAACAATGCTTACACTTATTCTACATGACAGTATGTGTGCACATGATAAGCAACAATGAGCAACAATGAGTTTTATGTTATGATAATGGGTGGGGTGAGTTTAGACACTACATACCTGTGATAATAAACTTGATCAAGCAGAAAATACTCCTAGAAACCCAGAGATTTATGCTTCACTTGTTGGCCTTGAGACTTTTCTTCAACTTTAAGTAACAATCCACTTATGATGCTAAATGTCAAAATAAGAGTGTCCAAGTGTTGCTAGTGGTTTGGACAGTTGAGGAATGTTGTTTGTGAGGTGTATGAATGACCAAAACCTCAAGAAAAGGCTTAGAGCAAAGTTTGGTGATTTTTGTAGCTTTGGTCAAAGTATGATAGGTAGAAGTTTGACTTTTTGATTTTCTGAGGTTTTTGATGGTTTGATGCATTATACACCTTCTATATGTTATTTAGAAAGTGTATGGATGGTTGTGTGAGTATTGAAAAGGGTAGAAATGAAAATGGTGTGAAATATGCCAAATGACCAATTTTGGTGTTTTTAAACTTTTTCTTCACTTACAAGCAAAGAGAGAGTAAGGAGGAGAGCTATGATACTTTGATATTCTGAATAGCTCTGGTGTGTCTTGGAAGTGAGGGTGAGGCCTCTATTTATAGGAGAAATGAGGATGAGGGCAGCTTGGTAACTTGCCACTTTTGGAGGGAATATGATGAAGTTTCTTGCAAAATCTTGCCAAAATCTCCATATCAGCTCCATGGCTCAAGGAAGATCAGAAATATCAAGTGGATATTGACATGAAATGACTGAGATAAGTTTAGAGGGTAGGATGGCACAGCTGCAGCAGTTGGGAGAAAAAGTTTCTCTCTCATTCTTACACATTTCAATATTTTATTCCATAAATCACAACTTGCATCTCTCTCTCCTCAACCTCTCTTTTTCTGTCATTTCCTTCCTCTACACATCTGAATATCATAATGTATCATGATCCAAGGGTGGAGAGTGGTTAGAGATGAAAAATTCTGATTTTGAGAAGTTGGACCAAGTGGATTTTTAGTGTGACAGACCCAACTTCAAGGCACCATAACTCCTAGCTCATAAATCTCCTTGGGTAGTTCTTGCACTTTTTAGAAAGCCCTTGTGTAGCTCTATAAGTTTCATGTTTTGGGAATTTCCAAATTCTTGATAGAACTAGGTTGAAAAACCTTTCAAAGTTCTAAAAAAAGTGGTTTGTATGGCCAGAATTTGTGAAATTTCACTAAGTCCTTTACCCTTGAAAAATGATTTTTGCCATAAACTCCAATTCCATGCATTTTTTGAATATGGACCACTGTAGGACTTTTGTAGGGTTTGTCAAGACCTTTCAAACAAGCTTAGAACCACCTCAATTGGATGTGTGGTTGAGGAATTATGGTTTTGCCCCTTTCGAAACCCTAATTCCCGATTTTTGCAATTACTTCCTAACCCTTGATCCAATGGTCATGAAATTTTATAGGGAGGTGTAATATTATATAAGGAACATTTTTAATTCACACCTTGAAGTCAAATTCCTTATTGTTGGTGAGTTGACTTTTTGGTCAACTTTTCGATCGATCGGTGTCTATCGAGTCGCCCGTTGGTGATCCGGACACCCTGAGGACTTGAAACTCTTCAGATGGACTTTAATAAGCCATAGGAGCTTAATGGACCTTGATCCCATCATTGAAATACTCTTTGAATAAAAAGTCAAACTACAGTTGACTTTTTCTAGTCAAAAACCCTAATCGGGTGTCCCAAATTGCACTGTTCTCGAACCCCGGGTGACCACCTCAAATTGCGCTCATTCTTGGTCCAATGTATCATCCTTGATCTTGTTTGGAGTTGGATCAATCTAAAACATTGATTGATCGGACCACTGAAGTCTCGATTTTGACGGTACGGAACCCTAATTCATCTACATCTTGACAAAGATAAACTGGAAATGGGTTAAGGTTAGTTAATCAACTGAATATGATCCTAAAATGATGATGAGGATCTAAGGGGTCAAAATTTGGTGTGCAACAGTTGCCCATATTTAAACATCTTCACTAGATGGCGATGAGAGATGACAATCCTCATAGAATCATAGTGGAAGGTATTTAAATATAGCAAACCAGAACTTTTGTCCCTTAGATCCGATGGTATGCAAAAGGACGAATGCATGAATCTAAATGATATTATATGATGCTTGAATGCAAGACAGATGCAGACACACGAGCAAATATAAAAGAACGACAATACAACGAGTAACCACTCACGAGGGAACCAACATACTAGGGAAAGATTCAAGACTAAGTAAGCAAGACAGTTCAAACATGACTAAAGATGCTGTTCAAGGGAATCTTTCACACAGGGGACACAAATTCCACTAGGGAAGACACCTCTTCATTGGGGAAAGGAGATATGAACCTCACTGGGGATAACCAGATGAGGAAGCCCACCGGGGGAGATGACAATTCTTCACTGGGGAAACGAAAGAAAAGAAAATGCAAACCATACTGGGGAAGAATCCCACTGGGGCAAACTTTGCTGGAGAACAAAATCACCAGGGAAGCAAAGCTTCACCGGGGAAAAGACGGAACAAAGACACGACTCTCACTGTGGATAACCAGATGAGAAAATTTCCTATAAACGAAGAGTTCAAACGGGATCTTTAGGAAAAGGTTAGAAACAAATACCGGACGTGTCGGGGAGACCAGTATCCACTAGTTCTCTGAGACTTGACTGAAAAACAAAAGTTTCAACTGGGGAGACTGGTGACGACCAGAACAACAAATAGCGTCAAACAATGCTAGCTTTCACTAGACTTACTGAGGATGATGGTGATGACCAAACAGTAACGGTTTCCAAGAAGTGCTAAATATCACTAGACTTCCTGGGGATATGGTGACGACCAAATCAAAGTTCCAATTACCATTGGGGAATTCCAAGCAATGTTGTTGAAACAACAGGGCTCTGGCTGGGGATTGGTAACAACCGACTAATAACGATTAGTTTTCAAGCAATGCTAGTAACCATTGGTCTTAGAGGAGACTGGTGATGACCAAATCGGGATATACCAATAACGATTGGAGGTGACTGGTGATAACCAAATCAGGATATACCAATAACAATTGGAGGGGACGATGCTAGTAACCACTAGACTTAATTGGAAAAAATTTGGTGACGACCTAATCCAGGAGACCAATGACCATTGGATTTTCAAAGAGTTTGGTAACGACCAGACCGAAGTGATGACAACAATCTGCTTCAAGTGGTGCCAATAACTATTGGACTTGGGCTAATAGGTGACGACCAAACCAAGTGTACCAATAAAAATTGGTTCTGACTAGGTTTTCCAAACAAGGCTAGTGACCACTAGACTTATAGAGATTGGTACTAACCGAATCAAAGGGTACCAATAACAATTGGATCTGAGGATAAGACTAGTAACGACTAGGTTCAGAAAAGCTGGTAATAACCGAATCAAATGGGGTACCAATCACAATTGGATTTGAAGTTAATACCAATAATCATTGGACGTTTTAGGGAATTTTGGTGACGACCAACTCTAACGTCAATGACCATTGTTTTTTAGAAGGCAATACTAGTAATCACTAGATTTTTAGCCAAGTTGGTGAAAGCCGAATCAAAGGGACTCCAATAACAATTGGTTTGTTTTATAACAGAATCAGTAACAACTGGGTTTGAAAAATAATTGGTGACGACCGAAATACTGTACCGAACGTAATTAGTTCTGAACATGTGCTAGTGACCACTAGTCTTTCAAAGTTTGTTGGTGATGACCAAATCAAAGGTGAAAATTGGTAATAACTCCCTGTTTGTGTAAATTAGACATTGCTAGTCACCACTAGCTTCCCAAAGAAGATAAGGAACCCCAGGATGTCAACTTTGAAGCAAACTTGTAACAACAAAACAAAGATAAAGGTAACGACCAAAGGATCTCAACGGCAGGAATTCCAACAAATGCGTATGCTGGCATGATGGTGTATGCAAGACGCAGAACGACCCGTAGGAACAAAGAAAGACCAAACAAAGAGAGAACTCATCACACTGAGTTTCAAAATGCCTCAAGTCAGGCGACACTTCCTTCTTTGGTGTAGATAACGATCTTTTCTCAGTAATATCCTTGTATTTCTGCAGAGAAGAAGTCTTAGCCTAAGAGCCTGAATTGCTGTCGAACACATCTGGCCTGGTCAGAGGTAACAACAACCCTCCACAACTTTGAGGACTGTGTAATGTTATCAGATTACCTCTAGAACTTTTCAATCATTTTGTCAAATTGTGTTTTCTTTTTAAAACAAGACTTAAGTTTTTGAAAACACTTTGCTTTCATGAAAATTCTTATTAACAAATAAGTGAAATTGCATAACAAAAATAGCGGATCAGAACAATGATTTGGCCAAAAATATGATTTTATTAATAGACAAGAGCTCTACAAAAGGCAAAGCCTTGGGAATTTTATAAGTTTTGAAAAATGGCAATAGAAAGGTTACAGAATCCCATAATAATCCGGTCCTTCTGACCACCAGCTCACTTGCTTTGCTGCTTCTGACGAGAATAACAGGCGTTGACCTTTCTTCTAATATTCTGCACAGGACTCTGCCCCAGCGGCTGTCAGCTTTCAAACATTCGGCTTTCATCTTGTCGAGGCACTGGAATTCTCCTTCTATGTATTTCTTTTCAGGCGTAGTATTTTCTTACTGCGTCTGAGTTGATGGGATACTTGAGTGGTTCGCCATCCATAGTTTCGAGAATCAGAGATCCTCCGGAGAAAACAGTCTTCACAACGAAAGGGCCGTCATAGTTGGGCATCCACTTGCCACGCATATCTTTTTGTGTTGGTAGGATTTTTCTAAGCACAAGCTCTCCTTCCCTATACTCTTTGGGACGAACCTTCTTGTTGAATGCTCGGGTCATCCTTTGTTGATAGATTTGACTGTGGCACATGGCCGTCAATCTTTTCTCGTCGATGAGATTCAACGAATCGAATCTTTCTTTTATCCACTCGTCTTCATCCAGCTTTGCTTCCGTCAATATCTTCAAGGAAGGTATTTTGACTTCAATGGGTAGCACAGCGTCCATCCCGTACACTAAGGAAAAGGGAGTTGCTCCTGTCGAAGTTCGCACTGATGTTTGGTATCCGTGCAAAGCAAATGGTAACATCTCATGCCAATCTTTGTAAGTTACGGCCATTTTTTGTATTATCTTTTTGATGTTTTTGTTTGCAGCTTCAACTGCGCCATTCATCTTAGGTCTGAAAGGGGACGAGTTGTGATGTTTGATCTTAAAATCGTCGCAAAGTTCCTTCATTATTTTGTTGTTTAGATTCGACCCGTTGTCAGTGTTGATCTGGTTAGGGATACCATATCGGCAGACGATCTCCTTTTTAATGAAGCGTGCAACCACTTGCTTAGTCACGTTTGCATATGACGCTGCTTCCACCCGCTTGGTGAAATAGTCGATCGCGACAAGGATGAAGCGATGGCCGTTAGAATCTTTTGGCTCTATCGCTCCAATCATATCTATGCCCCACATCGCAAAAGGACAAGGTGATGTCATCACATTGAGAGGATGTGGGGGGACATGCACTTTATCAGCATAAACTTGACATTTATGACACTTTCGAGCGAAGAGTATGCAGTCCGTCTCTAAAGTTAACTAGAAGTAACCTGCTCTTAAGATTTTCTTAGCCATGGCGTGGCCATTTGCATGGGGCCGAAGGTTCCTTCGTGTACTTCGGTCATTATGAGATTCGCCTCGTTTTCATCGACGCATCGGAGTAAGACCATGTCATGATTTCTCTTGTACAAGATGTCGTTGCTGATGAAGAAGTTAGATGACAATCTTCGTATTGCTCTTTTGTCAATTGTGGACGCGTTAGCGGGATACTCTTGGTTTTGAAGGAAACTCTTGATATCATGAAACCATGGCTTCTCCTCAGATTCTTCGTCTATTGCCATGACGTATGCGGGTATTGTCCTTCTTTCGATGCGGATCAGAGGTGCCTCGTTGACAAACTGGACTTTCCACATTGATGCCATCATAGATAACGCATCGGCAATGTGATTTTATGCTCTTGGTACGTGCTTGAAGGTAATTTCATCAAAATATTCATCCATCTCTAAGATGTGGGTCTTATAAGGAATCAATTTTCCATCCCTGGTTTCCCATTCTCCTTTGAGTTGGTATATCACCAAAGCAGAATCACCAATTACTTCCAAGATTTTGATACGGAGGTCAATGGCAGCCTCCAATCCTAGGATGCAGGCTTCATACTCCGCTATGTTGTTTGTATATGAGAAACAAAGTCGGGTTGTGACCGCAGTGTACCCTCCAGTTAGATTTTTCAGAATAGCTCTGATGCCATGTCCATTTTTGTTTGACGCTCCATCGAACATCATCTCCTAACGGGATCCCGGCTCGGGACCTTCCTCTGGACCAGACTCTGGTTTCGTGCGTTGAATATACATCACATCTTCATCAGGAAAATCGAACTTGAGTGGTTGATAATTCTCCATAGGATGCTCTGCGAGGTGTTCTGACAAGACACTTCCTTTGATAGATTTTTGAGCAACATATTGGATATCGTACTCTGATAAGAGCATATGCGATCGGGCTAATCTTCCTATTTGAGCTGGATTTTCAAAGATGTATTTGATGGGGTCCATCTTAGAAATCAGCATCGTAGTGTGACAAATCATGTATTGCCTCAGACGTTTGGCAGCCCATGCTAACGCACAACAAGCTTTTTCCCGGGGAGAGTAACGACTCTCGCAATCAGTGATCTTCTTGCTTAGATAATAGATTGCGTGTTCTTTCTTCCCTGACTCATCAGTCTTGCCTAAGACACAACCCATTGAATCTTCTAGCACCGTCATATACATGAACAAAGGCCTTCTAGGTACCGGAAGAATCAACAATGGAGGCTCTTGCAAATACTGCTTGATTTTATCGAATGCGGCCTGACAGTTTTCATTCCATACCACTGTTTGATCTTTTCGTAACAACTTGAAGATCGGTGTAAAGGTAGGGGTCAAATTGGAAATGAACCTGGAGATGTAATTCAAACGTCCGAGGAATCCTCTGACTTGTTTCCCAGTTTTGGGAGCAGGCATCTCCTGGATTGCTTTAACCTTGTCAGGGTCTACTTCAATTCCTCGCTGACTAACGATGAAACCAAGTAACTTGCCTGAGCGAACTCCGAAGGTACATTTTGCTGGATTTAGTCTTAATCGATACTTTCGGAGTCTCTTGAATAGCTTCAGTAGATGATCCAAGTGGTCTTCTTCACTTTGGGATTTTGCAATCATATCGTCCACGTACACCTCGATTTCTTTGTGCATCATATCATGAAAGAGTGTGACCATAGCTCTCTGATACGTTGCCCCTACGTTCTTCAAACCAAAAGGCATTACCTTATAACAATAGGTGCCCTATGGTGTGATGAAAGTTGTTTTCTCCATGTCATCTGGATCCATTTTTATCTGGTTATAACCAGAAAATCCCTCCATGAACGAGAAAACTGCAAAGCTTGTTGTGTTATCCACCAAAGTATCAATGTGCGGTAGCGGGAAATCATCCTTCGGACTTGCTTTGTTTAGATCCCTGTAGTCGACGCACATCCTGACCTTGCCATCCTTCTTTGGGACCGGTACAATGTTTGCCACCCATTCTGGATACTTGGATACTGCTAAAAAACCGGCATCTATTTGCTTTTTGACCTCATCTCGGATTTTAAGTGCCATGTCTGGTCTCGACCTGCGAAGCTTTTGTTTGACCGGAGGACATTCTGGCTTCAGGGGGAGCTTGTGCATGACAATGTCAATATCCAACCCTGGCATATCTTGGTAGGACCAAGTAAATACGTCAACAAAATCTCTGAGGATTGTTATCAGCTTGTCTTTGATTTCTGGCCTTAATGATGCCCCAATCTTGACTTCTCTTTTGTCCTCCTCTGACCCCAAGTTGATGACTTCCGTCTGCTCTTTGTGGGGTTGGAGACAACCATCTTTGTATTCAGCCATTCTCTTTAACTCTTCTGGGACTTCTAACTCTTCGTCATTCTCTTCTTCAGCTTGAAAGTCAAATGAACCGCTGGTAGAAAGAACCGAAGGATCGTAGGATTCTGTGGTTGATGGAGGTATTCTGCATGTTTTATTTTTGGAACAATTAGGCACACACGCACAGACATGCAGATGAAGGGTTGTTTTTATATTTTTTCGAGAAGATTGCCATTTTTCTTTTAACAAAAAGAGTGAAAATGATGCAAAAAAAAAACAAATAACAAGAGTTTTAACAAAAACACTTTTTCATTAATGATTTTCAATTTTACAAAGTGGCCCAATACAAGATAATTCGTAGGCCTTGGGCAAGACCAGGAAATTTTTAAAGGAAAACACAAAGCTAACAAGCAGAGTGAATTACTCTAAAGGTAAAAAGATGGGAACTTCCACAGCCTCCCAATTGCGCAACGCTGCTCCTCCTCTAGTTATTAGATGATCCAGATTACCGTCCTCATCTTCAGAAATAATGGCATTGACTTGCACACCGCCACTGGTGAATATCTCTTTTAAGGACTTCTTCTTCATGGTGCTTTCTTCTGGCTCGTCTTCTGGAGTTGGTTTGTAACCCAACCCTTGTCGATCATTCTTGGCTCGAGCATTGACTTTGATGACCTCTCCCCATCCCAGTGGGACTCCAGCTTTCAGTGCTGCCTTAATGCTTTGAGCAGAGGTAAATGATGGCCCTTGGGTTATGTCTGATTCATCAACTAGAACAGCATGAGCTATTTCTAGTGCTTGAAAGGTTGTCTCGAGGGAGTCTTTATCAGCCTCAATATACCGGAAAGATGACAAGTTGCTCACTATTAAGTCTTCTTCTCCATGGACAATGACTAGTTGGTCGTTCGCAACAAACTTCATTTTCTGGTGGAGTGTGGAAGTGACAGCGCCAGCTGTATGAATCCATGGTCTTCCCAATAGGCAACTGTAGACCGGATTTATCTCCATCACCTGGAAGGTGACTTCGAAGATTTGTGGTCCAATTAGGATAGGAAGATCAACTTCTCCTATCACGGTTCTCTTGGATCCGTCAAATGCCTTGACTATAAGAGAGGTTGGTCTCATGGTAGCACCTTGATATGCCAGCTTGGACAAAGTCCTTTTAGGCATTACGTTGAGTGTTTATCCCGTGTCAACAAGAACTCGGGACATTGTATCTTCCTCACACTTGACTGGCACATGCAAGGCACGATTGTGCTTACGCTTCTCAGCTGTCATGTCATTATCATCAAAGCTCAAAGTGTTGCAGGCAGTGATATATGCCACAACGGAGTCAAACTGCCCCACTGTAATATCTTTAGTGACGTGGGCCTGTGTCAGGATTTTGAGCAATGTCTGGCGGTGTGCTGGAGAGCTTAAAAGCAAAGCCATGACCGAGATCTTGGATGGTGTTTGGTTTAATTGGTCCACCACCCTATAATCGTTCCGTCGAATGATTCTCAAGAATTCTTCTTCATCGTTCTTGAGACTTTCTTTTCCTCTAACTAAAGGTTCTTTGGCGGTGGTTGTCTCTGGAACAGGCTTCTGAGGAACAGGCGTCTTTTGAACAGAAACTGCTGGTGGAGGAGCCTCGTTGTATGTTCGAGGTTGATAGACACGACCACTGCGGGTCATTTTGCTTCCACCGACAATGTTGGCCACACTTACTAGTTTCTTTTCTTTGAAAATCCCTTCACACCATGAATAGTCTTGTTTTAGTGTCACGGCTCTTGGGTGAGGCTTGGATCCTCCCCTTGGCTCAAACCTAGTCTGTCCCCTTCCAAATTTCGGGGGTGCATCATCACGAAATACTAGCCGAACATTCTTGTAGTTTTTGTTACTGTTATCATCTCTGAATACGGCTCCTTTGTTGGGCTCTCCTGGTATGTTAAACACAGGCTCGATGACTGCCACATCTTCTTCCTTTTTCCGGTGGGCAATTTCTATCATTCCCTGTTCAATCATAGCCCGAATGTCTTTTTTCACAGCGTCACAACCCTCAGGATTCAGCATACATTCTTTGCAATCTTCGTGAGATGTCTTGAGTGACCATGCCTGAGCGAGGCGTTTGTGTAGGTCTGCTAGTGGCACTTTGATCTCACCAACAGTAGTAACTTTCTTGTCTTCTGACCCCTCCCCTTCTTCAGTAATGGCGTTGACTCCACCATGATTTGGAAGAGGGTTGCTCTTAACGTTGGGCGGATTATCTTCGAAGGATAGAATTCTCTTTTCAATAAGCTCACGAACTAGGTGCTGAAGGGCGAAGCAACCTTCGAGATTGTGTCCTGGAGCATTCTCATGAAATAGGCAGCGAGCATTTGCATCGTAATAGAACGGGAGTGGATTAGGTGGGGCACCTAATTTCCTCGTTTCAACCAACCCTCTTTCTATTAGCATGGGAAACAGGTCGGTGTAACTCATTGGAATAGGTTGTATCTTTGGCCTATTTGCTTGATAATTTGCCCTCGGGGCCCTGGTCTGAGGTTGTTGACCCTGCGGCTGCTGGTATTGTTGTTGATTATTGGTGCGATAATGTTGCTGACTGCCAGACTGATACTGGTGTTAATTGCTGAACGCCCCAGGTTGGGGACCATGCTGTGAAGAAGGTTGAAAAACCGGGGTCACTGCCGCTATATATGATGGTTGGTATTGTGAGTGATGGCTTCGTGAACTTTGTACTTTCTTTCCATATGTGATTGCACTCACCTCTCCCTCCTTCTTTTTGTGAAACGTGCTAACTGGCTTCTTTGCCGTGCTGGCGCTTGAGGTAACATTTGGAGTGGTCACTTTTCCACTCTTTAAACCTGCCTCCACCTTGACTCCCACTGCCACAATATCAGAGAAATTTGTTGTAACGCTGCTGATCAAACGTTCATAGAATTCTGGTCGAACTGTATCCACAAACCAGTCTGCCAACTCCTTCTCATTAAGAGGAGGCTCTACTTGTGCTGCAGTTCCGCGCCATCTTTGCGCATACTCCTTGAAGGTTTCAGTATTTTTCTGCGTCATGCTGAGAAGCTGACAGCGATCGGGAGCTAGGTCTATGTTATACTTGTACTGTTGAATAAAAGCATCTGAAAGGTCTTGGAAATTGTGGATCTTAGCTTGATCTAAACCAAGATACCACTTGGCCGAAGCCCCTTTAAGAATATCTTGGAAACAGTGTACTAGCAGTTTATCATTTTCAATATGCGGAGCCATCCGCCTACAGTACATGATTAGGTGCTCCTTAGAACAAGTGGTCCCCTCATATTTATCGAAGATTGGCATTTTAAATTTCGGAGGAAACACCAATCCAGATACTAGACATAGATCCTTGGCATCAAATCCAAAGACATGATTTCCTTCAATGGCCCTCATCCTTTTGGCCATGATGTCCATCTCCACTCTTAATTTTTCGTGTTTTTCGTCCTCAGCTTCAGACCCATCGGGTATATCAAAGATTGGCTGTTGATTGGCGAAGACTAGTCGTACTGTGGTAGGTCCACCTGCTGGAGTGAAAATAGGGTTTCTGATTGTTGTGTCGAACAAAGGATTGAGACCTGAAGACTGCATGTTGTTGAAAGATGGCACAAAATCCCGGGACATGCCATAGGGAAACTCGTCTGAAGTAACAGGAGCTATTGTGACATTGGCTGCTGTTGTGGCAACTTCGGAGATCACTGTAGGTTGCGTATCCATTTTTGCTTTGATTACGTTAAGGACTTCCATGATCTGGTTGACGTCCCCTTTGATCCCTTCAATGTCATTATCCATTTGATCAAACCTTTGGTCGTTATCTGCCATCTTCTGTTGAGCTTGGGACCGAGTGTTGTATCTGTGGGTACTCAGCGTGACTCCTTATCTCCTCTCTCTGGACAAGAACAAAGGATGAGTTGCGGAACCCCAAATGTAGGACTGATGTAGGATGACATGCAAATGTGGATGCATAAACCATTCAAGGAAACTCAAAATTTTCGTTTACAAACAAAAAGTTAGACCAACATGTAACGACATGCTTTAAAAAGCGTTTTTTCATTTGATAGCTGGAAATCTATTACAATAGAGTGGCCTTTTCTTAAAAGCAAGACTTTTCTTACAATGAAAGTAAATGCAACAAACAGGATTTCAATCCTTTTTTAGGGAAAGCAGGGAAATGGTGAAACAAAGATCAATCTAACAAGACGACCCTTCTCCTTCTTGGACTCTGACATGAACTTGATCCTGGCGGATAATCTCCCACAGGTCTTCGTTTTCTCTTTGTGCTTTGACCAAAGCGTATCTTAGCTCTTCCCTAGTTGTGGGGACCTCAGGTTCCATGGTTATCTCATAGTCATGAGTATAGAACATGATTAAGGCAATTTCCTTTGACCATAGCAGGTACCCCCTGGTGGTTAAAAACCTTGCATTCTCCATTGAGTTGGGCCCATGAGGTGTGGATCTCTTTGAGCGTATTGAGCATTTTCTTCTAGTTCTTGGTTGCGACCTGTCTCACAGAAACGAGGCCTCAACAGTTCTGGTTCAGGCTCTGGCCCGGTAGGATACCCATGTTGACGCCGAGCAAGAATAGGATTATAAGTGATCACTCCTTCTATCCCAATGAGAGGTACATTGGGGAAATCTCCGTAGCTAGAAATCATGACTTGGTCACCGATGCTGGTGTCATACCATGTGATATCATGGTGTCTGAGAGTGACAAGTTTAGAAACCCATGCGCTTTTGGTAGGAAGCCTCCAAAGGATATGGGTCCTTGGCAGATGATAAGTAAACCATCGGTCGAGTAGTGCAAGACAGCATGAGAATCGTCCATAATCATACAAGGCGAAACGGTGAATGACTACATAAGTATCAGCCAGTATTGTGTTGACCGGATTTTTGAGGATGAAGAGGCGGATTGCTTCTTCGCTGATGAAGTCGTAATTGCTTAGGAACAGATACATTCCATATATTAGTAGTGCCAAAATGATTGTACTCTTCGAGGCCCGACATCCATTCCATATCACCCTCCTTTCTCCCTCATTGGTGGTAAGTTTTCCAGCTTGATATGCAGGGCTTTAGCTAAGTCCTTCTTCTTTGGTTTTCCATAAGGGAGCGTAAAAGTCCATGGGATCTTTAAGTAAGCATTGTACTCTTCGAGGGTCGGGAGTAACTGAAAATCTGGAAACACAAAGCAATGGTAAGTTGTATGATAGAATTCCACCAAGGCTTGCAACATGGGCTCATTGATCGGAGCGCTTATTAATGGCAATAGGTCCCCATATTTGGCTATGAAAGCAGCAGGGTTTCGGACAAGTCTGGTTAACATTCTTAGACGGCCCAATCTCAGATCCGGGACTCGAAGCATGTCTCTTCTTACCATGTTGTTGCCTGCAAAGAAAAAGATGAATTTCCTTGAATGGTTAGAAGAAGTGTAAATGCAAATGCAAATGATTGTCATGGAACTCAGATATTTTCGAACATCAGAAATCGTCATTTCATTAACAAAACGGATTACAAAACATTGTTTCCTCTTACAAGAGTTTTAAATAACAACTAAGTAAATCCTATCAAGGTTCTCCTAGCAGCCTGAGGTTGAGCTTCTCGATCTTTGTTTCCATCTGAGTCTTCTCGAAGATGAGTCTGTCCATAATTATCTTCCATGGATTAGACTGAGGCTCATAAGGTTCTTCTAGTGCTTTCCTCTTCTTACAAGAGAGGATTTCTTCATCTTTCAACTGGAGTTGTCTTTGGAGCTCCGCGTTTTCTTCGACGACTATTTGATACTTGTGCTTCCAAGCTTCTTCAGTTTGCTGTGCTTTGACCAAAGCAATTTTCAACTTTTCTTTTTCAGACATGAAGACCAACGGGTGTTCTTCCTTCAAGGCCATAGGCTCTTGCTTAGGATATGGCATCCTTAGTGTGACGACTCTCTTCCGAACCCGTTGGAGGTAAGGTTCCAAAGAAACACAGTTGAGTCTTCCAAGATCTTTCTTTCCTTTCTTGTGTAGATGCTTCCAAGCTTCTAGAACTTTCTCTTTTAATCCTCAACTATCTTCCCCTTCTTTGAAGAAGATGCTTTCCACTTGAACACTTTAGGGTTTGTCCTTTAAAGGGTATCCCAATTGTCGGCGGGCGAGTATTGGATTGTAGTTGATCCCGCCATTAATGATGAGAAGAGGTACGTTGCCAAATTCCCCACAACTGTCAATAATCATTATCCCATCATAATCACGACTATACCAATCAATATCGGAATGGGTAAGAGCCATGATCTTTTGTGACCACCATCCTTTCTTTGGATCCCAAAAAGCGTTGGCTTTGGGTAAGTGTGAAGTGAACCACTTGTACAATAAAGGAGCGCAACAAGTGATCATTCCTCCATTGTTGAAGTTCCTCAGATGAACAGAATGGTACGTGTCTGCTAACAAGGTAGGCACAGGATTCTTCTTCAAGAAAATTTTGATGGCATTAAGGTCCATAAAATTCTCAAAGCTTGGAAACAAGAATATACCATAGATGAGTAAGGCAAGGATAGCCTTGAATGCATCCATGCTTAAATGATCTGCGTAATACTGAGCTTTCTCAACCAAGAATTCTGCTTTTAACCCAAAGACTCCTCCTTTTGTAATCAGATTCTTTTTTATATCAACCACTCCCAAACGTGTAGCTTTGGCAATGTCCTGCTCTTTAGGGTCCTTCTCTACAATCGGAAAAGGAGAATCTTCAAGAATAGGCAATCCAATTAACTGATAATATTCTTCTAGCGTGGGCACTAGCTGATAATTAGGGAATGTAAAACAGTGGTAAAGCGGGTCACAAAACTGGAGGAGAGTAGAAAGAAGTCCACTATCCATCTTTATCTTCAAGAGTAGCAACAGCTTCCCATATCGGCTTTGAAATCCCTCTAGATCTGTCACTAAGGTGCTCAACCTTTTCAAATCATCTAGGTTAAACCCCTTGTAAGTGTACTTCAAAGTCTTCTTTCTTTCACTGTTCATGACGACCTCTGATGTTTACAAACAACAAAGTCTGAGTTCCATGAAACCATATGATGATATGATGACATGATGATATGAATGCAAAAACACAAGCAAATGCACATGCACACAACACAAACTTAAGGTTAAGGACAAGCATGAGTCCAAGGGTCTACCCATCCCCAAAGATTTGTACTATGGATTGATTGTACCTGCCGAACGGGTTCTACAAAGTTCCCAGAGTCATCAACCCATCTTTCGGATATTATCAACTTCCCAAATTACTTGGTAATCAATAATATTCTCAAGAGAATCTCGTCTGAGTGTAGTATCACGTATCAACTACTTCGGAAATACTTCCTTGTAGCCATCGCACTACGTCCTAATATGGCCAAAGTAGGGGGAAATGTATTCTAAAGGTCCACAGTGTCACGGGCTCCTTCATCAAAAGTAGCATTGTTTTCACGAATATTTGATCAACAATACTAAACTTTCAAGAGGGCCTACACTGAGCAGTGGTTTCTCAAGTTAGCTTGGTCGGGAATCAACTCCCTATAAGCCTTCTTGAATATACCACCATCCTATCATAATTGCACTCAAGTTCGGGTATAGGACCGTCTCACCACTCAAGTCACCCAACATCCAACAATCAAACAAATATATTGACAAATATACATGTTAAGCAAATATTTACAAATATAGCATGCAATTAAACAAAATAGGCTAAACCCTCAAATTAAGTAAGTGTCACTAGTGAAGTCGCCATTTCTGTTGCGGTGAGAATCGTGATACCAAGCTATTGATTAACTTGAATCTTTAATTCTTAAATTCACAGCCGGACTTTAATTTATCCAAAGGAAAGGTCTAAAGAAAGAAAAACCATTTTCGCTATGTAACAACAACGCTAAGAGATTCGAGGATCGGGGGTTGGTTATGCATAGGGTAGGTATTTCACATCCTAAACATCTGTAGTACTCTACAGGAACCTTTTGTTTATTTGCATGCTAAGTTGGTAAATGTTTGCTAAGGGTTGGGAT
The DNA here is from genome assembly GCA_963859935.3 of Lathyrus sativus. Lineage (NCBI taxonomy): Eukaryota > Viridiplantae > Streptophyta > Magnoliopsida > Fabales > Fabaceae > Lathyrus > Lathyrus sativus. The sequence continues at coordinate 305,753,078 of OZ012735.1, read as the reverse complement.
TGGGTAAAGGTATAGGTTAAAACCTAAATATAGTTTCTAAGTTTGCTCGCAAAGACATCGCGTCCTCTGCCTACGTATCTTAACTAGGATAGAATCAGAGCAATCGTAGTTCACCTCACAAGGGGGAAGAATACTTGATGACGATCGAGGTTCAAAGGGGGAACAAACATGACAATGTTTGTGTGGAGTTTGACAAAACTCCCTAATCTAAGTTGTAAAAGGGGAAAGTAAGGGATCATGACGATGATTCTTACATAGAGTTGACGAACTCTTTACTAGGGTTCTAGTTGAAGAACGCTCCTAGTACGGGTGGGTCTTTTATACTTAAGCAAAGTCTAAGGCTTCTAATCTAAGGTTGAGGATGTCTTAACAAAGTCAAGGGTGTGATGAGCTATCCATGACACAAGGGTCAATGGAGAGACTTTTCCTTTGGAAAGAGAGAGGGGAGGCAACTTGGATGAGAACTAGAGAGTTCCATCACTTGGGGAAAGATAAACTTAACAAAGCATAAACATTCAAACATGATGAATATAAGAGGCATGGTTACTACCAAGAATAAACAAGCATATTACAGTAAGCAAGTAAATAGGATGAATGGTTACAACCAAAGCACAGTATCACAATGTCAATGATTTCAATCAAGATAGATGGTCACAACCAAAGCATGCAAACATATTATAATAGGAAATTAAAGATGAGTTCTTACAAGACTTAAAGAAAAGGTAAATACCTAAGCATATCTTGACAAAGATTAAAGGCACATCTTAACAAAGTTTGAAATCATAATCTTAACAAAGATTGAAAACATGATGAAGGTAACAACCATATGCATTGATATCAATCAAATACAAGCAAATTACTTTAACCTCATAATTTAGGAGTAAAATCTACTTAACAAAGTAAAGATGGAGAAAACATGGTAACAACCAAGATGGGAGCAATTTTAAAGATGAAAGAAGTATGGATAACAATCGAGATGAAGACAGCAAAACAAGACTCGTAACGATGAATCACACACTAAGATAACGATGATAACATGAGATTCTTGATGGTAACAACCGAGAAATAAATCCTAGCATGTTAATTAACATGTATGGACATGGATTCAAGCAAGTTTCAAGAAAAACATTGAAAGGAACCACATAAACATTTATCCGCAATCACATAAACGATCGCGAAAATGCGCACACTTGCACATAAACAAACTAAGTGATAAAATGAGAAAACATAAAAAGTAAAAGCACAGCATGAAAGTAGACATTAATACGAACACAACAAAAAAAGAACGGGCAAAAAATGATGAAAAATGAGTGAGATACGAATTTCCGAAGTTCACATGAAAAATCACAAAATTGGGTAAAAGAGTTGCACTCCTCAGGGGTCGAACTCAGGAACAAGGGGTGAAAGCAAATGGTCATACCACTGGGGTGGCTATACATCCATTGATGAAGCCACCCCTAATTAATTATAAGGGTAAGTTGGTTCCTAGCTAGGCAAAAACACATAACCGAATGCATTTACGTTTTGTACCGTATCTCCCTAACCGCTTAACATTTTTTAACAAACTTTATATGGATTTGGGGTAGAATTGAACAAGGAATCTAATGGTGGTTTTAGTTTTCCAAAACTCCTACTGTGGTGCAAAACCCGATAGTGCTTCCCTTTTAGGCTCAAAAATGAATTTTCATGGCTGCAGCCTCATACACTCATGTTCAAACCCTAATAATCATGCACACACCTCAGATGAATGATAATGAGTGGATTCAAATTGAATTTGTGGTTAAAACTGAGCTTTTTGTGAAAAGTCACATGCAAGATGCCAAGATGACATGATATTATGCATGAACATTAAGCATTTCAAGTCCAAGGCAAACATTGATCACAACAAGATTTCACACACCTCTAACACAAGTTAATGAGTGAGTTCATTCAAAAATTAAAGCTTGGTACTGACTGTTTTAAAGTTTTGGTGATTTTGTATTCATGTGTATGTGAAAATGCATTTTCAGTTTTATCAAGTATTCCAAGCTTCCTTATGCCACACTAAATGTACACACAACATTCAAACATGATATGTAATGATCTTGTTATCTCAAAACAGTTTGACTCAAACATACATGGAATATGGCATGGTAAGATGCAAGGGTGGAGTGCATTTAGAGGTGAACAGTTTGATTTAATCAAATTTGAGGCAATCCAATCATACAAACATAATGTAATGATGAAGTGGAGGTGATTCATATGGTGTCTGGTGATCAAATCATGCTGCATAAAGGTATGACATATAAGATGCAAATTTGCATACATGATGAGCAAGTATCATGACATTTCAGTTTTAAAACACAAAGATGTTGAGCCAAACACACACACACATCCAAAATGTCCTTTTGAATGAAACTAGGCATGCAAGAAGGTTCAGTTCTAACTGTCATGGAATTTGGTATCCTAGCTGCACTTGTCATCAAGTAATGATGCATGAAGAGTTCATTTCTAGTTCTACACATGTTCTGGCCCAGTCATTCACACACACAGCATATACACAAGATGTTGAGAGATTTGATGCTTAAAACAAGTTCACTGTACACAGTTTGTGAAAATGGCACATTGAATGCAAAAATGGTAGCAATGCACTTTGAGAGGTATAGATCATGACAGTTTGTTTATGAACTAAGTAAGGATGTAGACATACTTCAAATGATCAACCTGAGGTGCACAACAAGTGGTTTTGATGAAAATAAGTTTGTGCAAGAAAGTGGTATGTGAGGTGTTGCTTTTGTGAAGAATCATGCACTTTGAAAAGTGAGATTTTGATGCAGAGAGTTTTAGTGCAAATGATCATGCCAACATTTTAGAAATGGTTAATATGAAGTGTGTGTGATGTGGTTTGAGTGAAAAGTAAGTTTATGCACAAAGTAGCATGAGAGTTGCATGAGTGTGTATGTGAAAAGAGGCCTTGAAGCATGAAATTTTGAGACAGCTGTCTTGAGGCCAAAGTAATTATGCTAACATACTTCAAATGATGTTTATGAAGTGCTCCAATGCTATTTTGATGCAAAAAAAAAAGAATTTATGGCAAAAAGTGGCATTTTGAGTGACTGGATGAACTTGAAGCATTTGTCGCAAGATGTGAATCATGAACTTGTGTGCAAACAGAGCAAGGTAAATACACAACATACTCCAAATGCATATTGAAACATGTCTAGATGCTAAAATCAAGGTTTTAATGCCTTATGCAAAAAGTGATATGCCCCGTGTTATGCTTGACAGAAGTTCATGACAGCTGATGAAGAATGAGCAACAAATCCATGTAATACAATACTTTTGATGTTAGTGCCAATTCATCAATTTGAAGAAGAAACTTAGTGGTTCAAGGTAATGATTCAAAGCATATTCTCAACAACTCATAACAGCAAGTCGCAAAGACAAAATAAAAGCAAGTCACATAAAGGTGCTTTGTTAACAGGAGCAGCAACATAAATTGCAAACTTACTCAACATGACTAGCAGTTTTTTTTTCAACATAACAAGTGTGATTTAAGGATTTTGTTTGAAAACAGAAACAACCACATAGTTGGCCTCCCATGACAGTCACTATATTTAAACCAACTTTTGTATGAGGTTCAAATTCTGACAACAAGCATGAGTTGACAAACTCAATTTTCAAAAATAGTTTTAGTAGCATAAAAATAATCTTGACAGAACAGCTTGGCAAAAATGAACAAGTTATGCTGGTAGGCTTGGCATAGGTCAAAGTTCAAAGATACAGTCCACACACATAAGTTGTTAACAAAAGGCAAGGCCTGCTCATGCAAAATGCAAAACACTCGTGATGAGTTTTGATGGAACAAAATCATGTTAACAGCTACTCAAACCTACTGACAGCCAAAATGAGTTAACAAACTCAAATCAAAGGTAGTTCTTAACAGACTCAACACAGTTTTAAACATAACAATGTTGATACTTAGCAGTCAAACCAATACCCTCTTCAAATGAAAGGTTGTGACCTCAAAGCCGTATGTGGAACAAGCCCTGTTGTGAAAACAGATTCTAGGAAATCTTGAAGTAAAACTGAGCATGATATGTGAGGACCAAACACATTCTTCATAGGTTACAAGCACAAACAATTTTTGACATGAAAAACCAAGTAGCATTAGCAATAGACATATATTTGGCAGTCTTAAATTTCAAAACAGTCTTCAAAATACAAATGTTCAAATCATCCACCAAATATTCCAACACTTCAATCATATGAAAACTTACAAGCTTATGAAAGTATATATCTTATGACACAAACACAACCTTCATAACAATGTCAATCATCCAAGTAGCCCTAAAACAGTGCTTTAGTGACAGTCCTTATAATAACATGACAATATTTAGTGATTTCCAAAAAAACAGCCCTTGTCGTATTTTTTTCAACAGCATAAACTTAACAAGTTTTCAACAACACATCTTTACAAAGTTAACAAAAAAACATACTACCTTAATGACATTTCAATAGCAACTACACATGGTATTGGCCTCACAAATATTTGACAGCAATAATGCATAACAATGCTTATACTTATTCTACATGACAGTATATGTGCACATGATAAGCAACAATGAGCAACAATGAGTTTTATGTTATGATAATGGGTGGGGTGAGTTTAGACACTACATACCTGTGATAATAAACTTGAGCAAGCAGAAAATACTCCTAGAAACCCAGAGATTTATGCTTCACTTGTTGGCCTTGGGACTTTTCTTCAACTTTAAGTAACAATCCACTTATGATGCTAAATGTCAAAATAAGAGTGTCCAAGTGTTGCTAGTGGTTTGGAAAGTTGAGGAATGTTTTTTGTGAGGTGTATGAATGACCAAAACCTCAAGAAAAGGCTTGGAGCAAAGTTTGGTGATTTTTGTAGCTTTGGTCAAAGTATGATAGGTAGAAGTTTGACTTTTTGATTTTCTGAGGTTTTTGATGGTTTGATGGATTATACACCTTCTATATGTTATTTATAAAGTGTATGGATGGTTGTGTGAGTATTGAAAAGGGTAGAAATGAAAATGGTGTGAAATATGCCAAATGACCAATTTTGGTGTTTTTGAACTTTTTCTTCACTTACAAGCAAAGAGAGAGTAAGGAGGAGAGCTATGATACTTTGATATTCTGAATAGCTCTGGTGTGTCTTGGAAGTGAGGGTGAGGCCTCTATTTATAGGAGAAATGAGGATGAGGGCAGCTTGGTAACTTGCCACTTTTGGAGGGAATATGATGAAGTTTCTTGCAAAATCTTGCCAAAATCTCCATATCAGCTCCATGGCTCAAGGAAGATCAGAAATATCAAGTGGATATTGACATGAAATGACTGAGATAAGTTTATAGGGTAGGATGGCACAACTGCAGCAGTTGGGAGAAAAAGTTTCTCTCTCATTCTTACACATTTCAATATTTTATTCCATAAATCACAACTTGCATCTCTCTCTCCTCAACCTCTCTTTTTTCTGTCATTTCCTTCCTCTACACATCTGAATATCATAATGTATCATGATCCAAGGGTGGAGAGTGGTTAGAGATGAAAAATTCTGATTTTGAGAAGTTGGACCAAGTGGATTTTTAGTGTGACAGACCCAACTTCAAGGCACCATAACTCCTAGCTCATAAATATCCTTGGGGAGTTCTTGCACTTTTTAGAAAGCCCTTGTGTAGCTCTATAACTTTCATATTTTGGGAATTTCCAAATTCTTGATGGAACTAGGTTGAAAAACCTTTCAAAGTTCTAAAAAAAGTGGTTTGTATGGCCAGGATTTGTGAAATTTCACTAAGTCCTTTACCCTTGAAAAATGATTTTTGCCATAATTCCAATTCCATGCATTTTTTGAATATGGACCACTGTGGAACTTTTGTAGGGTTTTTCAAGACCTTTCAAACAAGCTTAGAACCACCTCAATTGGATGTGTGGTTGAGGAATTATGGTTTTGCCCCTTTCGAAACCCTAATTCCCTATTTTTGCAATTACTTCCTAACCCTTGATCCAATGGTCATGAAATTTTATAGGGAGGTTTAATATTATATAAGGAACATTTTTCATTCACACCTTGAAGTCAAATTCCTTATTGTTGGAGAGTTGACTTTTTGGTCAACTTTTCGATCGATCGGTGTCTATCGAGTCGCCCGTTGGTGATCCGGACACCCTGAGGACTTGAAGCTCTTCAGATGGACTTTACTAAGCCATAGGAGCTTAATGGACCTTGATCCCATCATTGAAATACTCTTTGAATCAAAAGTCAAACTACAGTTGACTTTTTCTAGTCAAAAACCCTAATCGGGTGTCTCAAATTGCACTGTTCTCGAACCCCGGGTGACCACCTCAAATTGCGCTCATTCTTGGTCCAATGTATCATCCTTGATCTTGTTTGAAGTTGGATCAATCCAAAACATTGATTGATCGGACCACTGAAGTCTCGATTTTGACGGTACGAAACCCTAATTCATCTACATCTTGACAAAGATAAACTGGAAATGGGTTAAGGTTAGTTAATCAACTGAATATGATCCTAAAATGATGATGAGGATCTAAGGGGTCAAAATTTGGTGTACAACAGTTGCCCCTATTTAAATATCTTCACTAGATGGCGATGAGAGATGACAATCCTCATAGAATCATAGTGGAAGGTATTTAAATATAGCAAACCAGAAATTTTGTCCCTTAGATCCGATGGTATGCAAAAGGACGAATGCATGAATCTAAATGATATTATATGATGCTTGAATGCAAGACAGATGCAGACACACAAGCAAATATAAAAGAACGACAATACAACGAGTAACCACTCACGAGGGAACCAACACACTAGGGAAAGATTCAAGACTAAGTAAGCAAGACAGTTCAAACATGACTAAAGATGCTGTTCAAGGGAATCTTTCACACAGGGGACACAAATTCCACTAGGGAAGACACCTCTTCATTGGGGAAAGGAGATATGAACCTCACTGGGGATAACCAGATGAGGAAGCCCACCGGGGAAGATGACAATTCTTCACTGGGGAAACGAAAGAAATGAAAATGCAAACCATGCTGGGGAAGAATCCCACTGGGGCAAACTTTGCTGGAGAACAAAATCACCAGGGAAGCAAAGCTTCACCGGGGAAAAGACGGAACAAAGACACGACTCTCACTGTGGATAACCAGATGAGAAAATTTCCTATAAACGAAGAGTTCAAACGGGATCTTCAGGAAAATGTTAGAAACAAATACCGGACGTGTCGGGGAGACCAGTATCCACTAGTTCTCTGAGACTTGACTGAAAAACAAAAGTTTCAACTGGGGAGACTGGTGACGACCAGAACAACAAATAGCGTCAAACAGTGCTAGCTTTCACTAGACTTACTGAGGATGATGGTGATGACCAAACAGTAACGGTTTCCAAGAAGTGCTAAATATCACTAGACTTCCTGGGGATATGGTGACGACCAAATCAAAGTTCCAATTACCATTGGGGAATTCCAAGCAATGTTGTTGAAACAACAGGGCTCTGGCTGGGGATTGGTAACAACCGACTAATAACAATTAGTTTTCAAGCAATGCCAGTAACCACCGGTCTTAGAGGAGACTGGTGATGACCAAATCGGGATATACCAATAACGATTGGAGGGGACTGGTGATAACCAAATCAGGATATACCAATAACAATTGGAGGGGACGATGCTAGTAACCACTAGACTTAATTGGAAAAAATTTGGTGACGACCTAATCCAGGAGACCAATGACCATTGGATTTTCAAAGAGTTTGGTAACGACCAGACCGGAGTGATGATAACAATCTGCTTCAAGTGGTGCCAATAACTATTGGACTTGGGCTAATTGGTGACGACCAAACCAGGTGTACCAATAACAATTGGTTCTGACTAGGTTTTCCAAACAAGGCTAGTGACCACTAGACTTATAGAGATTGGTACTAACTGAATCAAAGGGTACCAATAACAACTGGATCTGAGGATAAGACTAGTAACGACTAGGTTCAGAAAAGCTGGTAATAACCGAATCAAATGGGGTACCAATCACAATTGGATTTGAAGTTAATACCAATAATCATTGGACGTTTTAGGGAATTTTGGTGACGACCAACTCTAACGTCAATGACCATTGTTTTTTAGAAGGCAATACTAGTAATCACTAGATTTTTAGCCAAATTGGTGAAAACCGAATCAAAGGGACTCCAATAACAATTGGTTTGTTTTATAACAGAATCAGTAACAACTGGGTTTGAAAAATAATTGGTGACGACCGAATTAATGTACCGAACGTAATTAGTTCTGAACATGTGCTAGTGACCACTAGTCTTTCAAAGTTTGTTGGTGATGACCAAATCAAAGGTGAAAATTGGTAATAACCCACTGTTTGTGTAAATTAGACATTGCTAGTCACCACTAGCTTCCCAAAGAAGATAAGGAACCCCAGGATGTCAACTTTGAAGCGAACTTGTAACAACAAAACAAAGATAAAGGTAACGACCAAAGGATCTCAACGGCAGGAATGCCAACAAATGCGTATGCTGGCATGATGTTGTATGCAAGACGTAGAACGACCCGTAGGAACAAAGAAAGACCAAACAAAGAGAGAACTCGTCACACTGAGTTTCAAAATGCCTCAAGTCAGGCGACACTTCCTTCTTTGGTGTAGATAACGATCTTTTCTCAGTAATATCCTCATATTTCTGCAGAGAAGAAGTCTTAGCTTAAGAGCCTGAATTACTGTCGGACACATCTGGCCTGGTCAGAGGTAACAGCAACCCTCCACAACTTTAAGGACTAAGTAATGTTATCAGATTACCTCTAGAACTTTTCAATCATTTTGTCAAATTGTGTTTTCTTTTTAAAACAAGACTTAAGTTTTTCAAAACACTTTGCTTTCATGAAAATTATTATTAACAAATAAGTGAAATTGCATAACAAAAATAGCGGATCATAACAATGATTTGGCCAAAAATCTGATTTTATTAATAGACAAGAGCTCTACAAAAGGCAAAGCCTTGGGAATTTTATAAGTTTTGAAAAATGGCAACAGGAAGGTTACAGAATCCCATAATAATCTGGTCCTTCCGACCACCAGCTCACTTGCTTTGCTGCTTCTGACGAGAATAACAGGCGTTGACCTTTCTTCTAATATTCTGCACAGGACTCTGCCCCAGCGTCTGTCAGCTTTCAAACATTGGGCTTTCATCTTGTCGAGGCACTAGAATTCTCCTTCTATGTATTTCGTTTCAGGCGTAGTATTTTCTTACTGCGTCTGAGTTGATGGGATACTTGAGTGGTTCGCCATCCATAGTTTCGAGAATCAGAGATCCTCCGGAGAAAACAGTCTTCACAACGAAAGGGTCGTCATAGTTGGGCATCCACTTGCCACGCATATCTTTTTGTGTTGGTAGGATTTTTCTAAGCACAAGCTCTCCTTCCCTATACTCTTTGGGACGAACCTTCTTGTTGAATGCTCGGGTCATCCTTTGTTGATAGATTTGACTGTGGCACATGGCCGTCATTCTTTTCTCGTCGATGAGATTCAACGAATCGAATCTTTCTTTTATCCACTCGTCTTCATCCAGCTTTGCTTCCGTCAAGATCTTCAAGGAAGGTATTTTGACTTCAATGGGTAGCACAGCGTCCATCCCGTACACTAAGGAAAAGGGAGTTGCTCCTGTCGAAGTTCGCACTGATGTTCGGTATCCGTGCAAAGCAAATGGTAACATCTCATGCCAATCTTTGTAAGTTACGACCATTTTTTGTATTATCTTTTTTATGTTTATGTTTGCAGCTTCAACTGCGCCATTCATCTTAGGTCTGTAAGGGGACGAGTTGTGATGTTTGATCTTAAAATCGTCGCAAAGTTCCTTCATTGTTTTGTTGTTCAGATTCGACCCGTTGTCAGTGATGATCTGGTTAGGGATACCATATCGGCAGACGATCTCCTTTTTAATGAAGCGTACAACCACTTGCTTAATCACGTTTGCATATGACGCTGCTTCCACCCACTTGGTGAAATAGTCGATTGCGACAAGGATGAAGTGATGGCCGTTAGAAGCTTTTGGCTCTACCGCTCCAATCATATCTATGCCCCACATCGCAAAAGGCCAAGGTGATGTCATCACATTGAGAGGATGTGGGGGGACATGCACTTTATCAGCATAAACTTGACATTTATGACACTTTCGAGCGAAGAGTATGCAGTCCGTCTCCAAAGTTAACCAGAAGTAACCTACTCTTAAGATTTTCTTAGCCATGGCGTGGCCATTTGCATGGGTGCCGAAGGTTCCTTCGTGTACTTCGGTCATTATGAGATTCGCCTCGTTTTCATCGATGCATCGGAGTAAGACCATGTCATGATTTCTCTTGTACAAGATGTTGTTGCTGATGAAGAAGTTAGATGACAATCTTCGTATTGCTCTTTTGTCAATTGTGGACGCGTTAGCGGGATACTCTTGGTTTTGAAGGAAATTCTTGATATCATGAAACCATGGCTTCTCCTCAGATTCTTCGTCTATTGCCATGACGTATGCGGGTACTTTCCTTCTTTCGATGTGGATCAGAGGTGCCTCGTTGACAAACTGGACTTTCCACATTGATGCCATCATAGCTAACGCATCGGCAATGTGATTTTCTGCTCTTGGTACGTGCTTGAAGGTAATTTCATCAAAATATTCAGCCATCTCTAAGATGTGGGTCTTATAAGGAATCAATTTTTCATCCCTGGTTTCCCATTCTCCTTTGAGTTGGTATATCACCAAAGCAGAATCACCAATTACTTCCAAGATTTTGATACGGAGGTCAATGGCAGCCTCCAATCCTAGGATGCAGGCTTCATACTCCGCTATGTTGTTTGTACATGAGAAACAAAGTCGGGCTGTGACCGCAGTGTACCCTCCAGTTGGATTTTTCAGAATAGCTCCGATGCCATGTCCATTTTTGTTTGACGCTCCATCGAACATCATCTCCTAACGGGATCCCGGCTCGGGACCTTCCTCTGGACCAGGCTCTGGTTTCGTGCGCTGAATATACATCACATCTTCATCAGGAAAATCGAACTTGAGTGGTTGATAATTCTCCATAGGATGCTCTGCGAGGTGTCCTGACAAGACACTTCCTTTGATAGATTTTTTAGCAACATATTGGATATCGTACTCTGATAAGAGCATATGCCATCGGGCTAATCTTCCTGTTTGAGCTGGCTTTTCAAAGATGTATTTGATGGGGTCCATCTTAGAAATAAGCATCGTAGTGTGACAAATCATGTATTGCCTCAGACGTTTGGCAGCCCATGCTAACGCACAACAAGCTTTTTCCAGGGGAGAGTAACGACTCTCGCAATCAGTGAACTTCTTGCTTAGATAATAGATTGCGTGTTCTTTCTTCCCTGACTCATCAGTCTGGCCCAAGACACAGCCCATTGAATCTTCTAGCACCGTCATATACATGAACAAAGGCCTTCCAGGTACCGGAAGAATCAACATTGGAGGCTCTTGCAAATACTGCTTGATTTTCTCGAATGCGGCCTGACAGTTTTCATTCCATACCACTGTTTGATCTTTTCGTAACAACTTGAAGATCGGTGTGCAGGTAGGGGTCAAATTGGAAATGAACCTGGAGATTTAATTCAAACGTCCGAGGAAGCCTCTGACTTGTTTCTCATTTTTGGGAGCAGGCATCTCCTGGATTGCTTTAACCTTGTCAGGGTCTACTTCAATTCCTCGCTGACTAACGATGAAACCAAGTAACTTGCCTGAGCGAACTCCGAAGGTACATTTTGCTGGATTTAGTCTTAATCGATACTTTCAGAGTCTCTTGAATAGCTTAAGTAGATGATCCAAGTGGTCTTCTTCACTTTGGGATTTTGCAATCATATCGTCCACGTACACCTCGATTTCTTTGTGCATCATATCATGAAAGAGTGTGACCATAGCTCTCTGATACGTTGCCCCTACGTTCTTCAAACCAAAAGGCATTACCTTATAACAATAGGTGCCCCATGGTGTGATGAAAGTTGTTTTCTCCATGTCATCTGGATCCATTTTTATCTGGTTATAACCAGAAAATCCGTCCATGAACGAGAAAACTGCAAAGCTTGCTGTGTTATCCACCAAAGTATCAATGTGCGATAGCGGGAAATCATCCTTCGGACTTGCTTTGTTTAGATCCCTGTAGTCGACGCACATCCTGACCTTGCCATCCTTCTCTGGGACCGGTACAATGTTTGCCACCCATTCTGGATACTTGGATACTGCTAAAAAACCGGCATCTATTTGCTTTTTGACCTCATCTCGGATTTTAAGTGCCATGTCTGGTCTCGACCTGCGAAGCTTTTGTTTGACCGGAGGACATTCTGGCTTCAGGGGGAGCTTGTGCATGACAATGTCAGTATCCAACCCTGGCATATCTTGGTAGGACCAAGCAAATACGTCAACAAAATCTCTGAGGATTGTTATCAGCTTGTCTTTGATTTCTGGCCTTAATGATGCCCCAATCTTGACTTCTCTTTTGTCCTCCTCTGACCCCAAGTTGATGACTTCCGTCTGCTCTTTGTGGGGTTGGAGACAAACATCTTCGTATTCAGCCATTCTCTTTAACTCTTCTGGGACTTCTAACTCTTCGTCATTCTCTTCTTCAGCTTGAAAGTCAAATGAACCGCTGGTAGAAAGAACCGAAGGATCATAGGATTCTGTGGTTGATGGAGGTATTCTGCATGTTTTATTTTTGGAACAATTAGGCACACACGCACAGACATGCAGATGAAGGGTTGTCTTTATATTTTTTCGAGAAGATTGCCATTTTTCTTTTAACAAAAAGAGTGAAAATGATGCAAAAAAAACAAATAACAAGAGTTTTAACAAAAACACTTTTTCATTAATGATTTTCAATTTCGCAAAGTGGCCCAATACAAAATAATTCGTAGGCCTTGGGCAAGACCAGGAAATTTTTAAAGGAAAACACAAAGCTAACAAGCAGAGTGAATTACTCTAAAGGTAAAAAGATGGGAACTTCCACAGCCTCCCAATTGCGCAACGTTGCTCCTCCTCTAGTTATTAGATGATCCAGATTACTGTCCTCATCTTCAGCAATAATGGCATTGACTTGCACACCGCCACTGGTGAATATCTCTTTTAAGGACTTCTTCTTCATGGTGCTTTCTTCTGGCTCGCCTTCTGGAGTTGGTTTGTAACCCAACCCTTGTCGATCATTCTTGGCTCGAGCATTGACTTTGATGACCTCTCCCCATCCCAGTGGGACTCCAGCTTTCAGTGCTGCCTTAATGATTTGAGCAGAGGTAAATGATGGCCCTTGGGTTATGTCTGATTCATCAACTAGAATAGCATGAGCTATTTCTAGTGCTTGAAAGGCTGTCTCGAGGGAGTCTTTATCAGCCTCAATATACCGGAAAGATGACAAGTTGCTCACCATTAAGTCTTCTTCTCCATGGACAATGACTAGCTGGTCGTTCGCAACAAACTTCATTTTCTGGTGGAGAGTGGAAGTGACAGCGCCAGCTGTATGAATCCATGGTCTTCCCAATAGGAAACTGTAGACTGGATTTATCTCCATCACCTGGAAGGTGACTTCAAAGATTTGTGGTCCAATTAGGATAGGAAGATCAACTTCTCCTATCACGGTTCTCTTGGATCCGTCAAATGCCTTGACTATAAGAGAGGTTGGTCTCATGGTAACACCTTGATATGCCAGTTTGGCCAAAGTCCTTTTAGGCATTACGTTGAGTGCTGATCCCGTGTCAACAAGAACTCGGGACATTGTATCTTCTTCACACTTGACTGGCACATGCAAAGCACGATTGTGCTTACGCTTCTCAGCTGTCATGTCATTATTATCAAAGCTCAAAGTGTTGCAGGCAGTCATATATGCCACAACGGAGTCAAACTTCCCCACTGTAATATCTTTAATGATGTGGGCCTGTGTCAGGATTTTGAGCAATGCCCGGCGGTGTGCTGGAGAGCTTAAAAGCAAAGCCATGACCAAAATCTTGGAGGGTGTTTGGTTTAATTGGTCCACCACCCTATAATCGCTCCGCCGAATGATTCTCAAGAATTCTTCTTCATCGTTCTTGAGACTTTCTTTTCCTCTAACTAAAGGTTCTTTGGCGGTGGTTGTCTCTGGAACAGGCTTCTGAGGAACAGGCGTCTTTTGAACAGAAACTGTTGGTGGAGGAGCCTCGTTGTATGTTCGAGGTTGATAGACACGACCACTGCGGGTCATTTTGCTTCCACCGGCAATGTTGGCCACACTTACTGGTTTCTTTTCTTTGAAAATCCCTTCACACCATGAATAGTCTTGTTTTAGTGTCACGGCTCTTGGGTGAGGCTTGGATCCTCCCCTTGGCTCAAACCTAGTCTGTCCCCTTTCGAATTTCAGGGGTGCATCATCACGAAATACTGGCCGAACATTCTTGTAGTTTTTGTTACTGTTATCATCTCTGAATACGGCTCCTTTGTTGGGCTCTCCTGGTATGTTAAACACAGGCTCGATGACTGCCACATCTTCTTCCTTTTTCCGGTGGGAAATTTCTATCATTCCCTGTTCAATCATAGCCCGAATGTCTTTTTTCACAGCATCACAACCCTCAGGATTCAGCATACATTCTTTGCAATCTTCGTGAGATGTCTTGAGTGACCATGCCTGAGCGAGGCGTTTGTGTAGGTCTGCTAGTGGCACTTTGATCTCACCAACAGTAGTAACTTTCTTGTCTTCTGACCCCTCCCCTTCTTCAGTAATGGCGTTGACTCCACCATGATTTGGAAGAGGGTTGCTCTTAACGTTGGGCGGATTATCTTCGAAGGATAGAATTCTCTTTTCAATAAGCTCACGAACTAGGTGCTGAAGGGCGAAGCAACCTTCTAGATTGTGGCCTGGAGTATTCTCATGAAATAGGCAGCAAGCATTTGCATCGTAATAGAACGGGAGTGGATAAGGTGGGGCACCTAATTTTCTCGTTTTAACCAACCCTCTTTCTATTAGCATGGGAAACAGGTCAGTGTAACTCATTGGAATAGGCTGTATCTTTGGCCTATTTGCTGGATAATTTGCCCTCGGGGCCCTGTTCTGAGGTTGTTGACCCTGCGGCTGCTGGTATTGTTGTTGATTATTGGTGCGATAATGTTGCTGACTGCCAGACTGATACTGGTGTTGATTGTTGAACGCCCCAGGTTGGGGACCATGCTGTGAAGAAGGTTGAAAAACCGGGGTCACTGCCGCTATATATGATGGTTGGTATTGTGAGTGATGGCTTCGTGAACTTTGTACTTTCTTTCCATATGTGATTGCACTCACCTCTCCCTCCTTCTTTTTGTGAAACGTGCTAACTGGCTTCTTTGCCGTGCTGGCGCTTGAGGTAACATTTGGAGTGGTCACTTTTCCACTCTTTAAACCTGCCTCCACCTTGACTCCCACTGCCACAATATCAGAGAAATTTGTTGTAACGCTGCTGATCAAACGTTCATAGAATTCTGGTCGAACTGTATCCACAAACCAGTCTGCCAACTCCTTCTCAGTAAGGGGAGGCTTTACTTGTGCTGCAGTTCCGCGCCATCTTTGCGCATACTCCTTGAAGGTTTCAGTATTTTTCTGCGTCATGCTAAGAAGCTGACGGCGATCGGGAGCTAGGTCCTTGTTGTACTTGTACTGTTCAATAAAAGCATCTGAAAGGTCTTAGAAACTGTGGATCTTAGCTTGATCTAAACCAAGATACCACTTGGCCGAAGCCCCTTTAAGACTATCTTGGAAACAGTGTACTAACAGTTTATCATTTTCAATATGTGGAGCCATCCGCCTACAGTACATGATTAGGTGCTCCTTAGGACAAGTGGTCCCCTCATATTTATCGAAGATTGGCATTTTAAATTTCTGAGGAAACACCAATCCAGATACTAGACATAGATCCTTGGCATCAGATCCAAAGACATGATTTCCTTCAATGGCCCTCATCCTTTTGGCCATGATGTCCATCTCCATTCTTAATTTTTCGTGTTTTTCGTCCTCAGCTTCAGACCCATCGGGTATATCAAAGATTGGTTGTTGATTGGCGAAGACTGGTCGTACTGTGGTAGGTCCACCTGCTGGAGTGAAAATAGGGTTTCTGATTGTTGTGTCGAACAAAGGATTGAGACCTGAAGACTGCATGTTGTTGAAAGATGGCACAAAATCCCGGGACATGCCATAGGGAAACTCGTCTGAAGTAACAGGAGCTATTGTGACATTGGCTGCTGTTGTGGCAACTTCGGAGATCATTGTAGGTTGCGTATCCATTTTTGCTTTGATTACGTTAAGGACTTCCATGATCTGGTTAACGTCCCCTTTGATCCCTTCAATGTCATTATCCATTTGATCAAACCTTTGGTCGTTATCTGCCATCTTCTTTTGAGCTTGGGACCGAGTGTTGTATCTGTGGGTACTCAGCGTGACTCCTTATCTCCTCTCTCTAGACAAGAACAAAGGATGAGCTGCGGAACCCCAAATGCAGGACTGATGTAGGATGACATGCAAATGTGGATGCATAAACCATTCAAGGAAACTCAAAATTTTCGTTTACAAACAAAAAGTTAGACCAACATGTAACGACATGCTTTAAAAAGCGTTTTTTCATTTGATAGCTGGAAATCTATTACAATAGAGTGGCCTTTGCTAAAAAGCAAGACTTTTCTTACAATGAAAGTAAATGCAACAAATAGGATTTCAATCCTTTTTTAAGGAAAGCAGGGAAATGGTGAAACAAAGATCAATCTAACAAGACGACCCTTCTTCTTCTTGGACTCTGACATGAACTTGATCCTGGCGGATAATCTCCCACAGGTCTTCGTTTTCTCTTTGTGCTTTGACCAAAGCGTATCTTAGCTCTTCCATAGTTGCGGGGACCTCAGGTTCCATGGTTATCTCATAGTCATGAGTATAGAACATGATTAAGGCAATTTCCTTTGACCATAGCAGGTACCTCCTGGTGGTTAAAAAACTTGCATTCTCCATTGGAGTTGGGCCCATGAGGTGTGGATCTCTTTGAGCGTATTGAGCATTTTCTTCTAGTTCTTGGTTGCGACCTGTCTCACAGAAACGAGGCCTCAACAGTTCTGGTTCAGGCTCTGGCCCGGTAGGATACCCATGTTGACGCCGAGCAAGAATAGGATTATAAGTGATCACTCCTTCTATCCCAATGAGAGGTACATTGGGGAAATCTCCGTAGCTAGAAATCATGACTTGGTCACCGATGCTGGTGTCATACCATGTGATATCATGGTGTCTAAGAGTGACAAGTTTAGAAACCCATGCGCTTTTGGTAGGAAGCCTCCAAAGGATATGGGTCCTTGGCAGATGAGAAGTAAACCATCGGTCGAGTAGTGCAAGACAGCATGAGAATCGTCCATAATCATACAAGGCGAAACGGTGAATGACTACATAAGTATCAGCCAGTATTGTGTTGACCGGATTTTTGAGGATGAAGAGGCGGATTGCTTCTTCGCTGATGAAGTCGTAACTGCTTAGGAACAGATACAGTCCATATATTAGTAGTGCCAAAATCGCCTCAAAAATGCCCAGGTTTCTGCTTTCATAGTGATACTCGGCCATCTCCATTAGAGGCCCGGCATCCATTCCATACCACCCTCCTTTCGCCCTCATTGGTGGTAAGTTTTCCAGCTTGATATGCAGGGCTTTAGCTAAGTCCTTCTTCTTTGGTTTTCCATAAGGGAGCGTAAAATTCCATGGGATCTTTAAGTAAGCATTGTACTCTTCGAGGGTCGGGAGTAACTGAAAATCTGGAAACACAAAGCAGTGGTAAGTTGTATGATAGAATTCCACCAAGGCTTGCAACATGGGCTCATTGATCGGAGCGCTTATTAATGGTAATAGGTCCCCATATTTGGCTATGAAAGCAGCAGGGTTTCGGACAAGTCGGGTTAACATTCTTAGACGGCCCAATCTCAGATCCGGGACTCGAAGCATGTCTCTTCTTACCATGTTGTTGCTTGCAAAGAAAAAGATGAATTTCCTTGAATGGTTAGAAGAAGTGTAAATGCAAATGCAAATGATTGTCATGGAACTCATATATTTTCGAACATCATAAATCGTCATTTCATTAACAAAACGGATTACAAAACATTGTTTCCTCTTACAAGAGTTTTAAATAACAACTAAGTGAATCCTATCAAGGTTCTCCTAGCAGCTTGAGGTTGAGCTTCTCGATCTTTCTTTCCATCTGAGTCTTCTCGAAGATGAGTCTGTCCATAATTATCTTCCATGGATTAGACTGAGGCTCATAAGGTTCTTCTAGTGCTTTCCTCTTCTTACAAGAGAGGATTTCTTCATCTTTCAACTAGAGTTGTCTTTGGAGCTCCGCATTTTCTTTGACGACTATTTGATACTTGTGCTTCCAAGCTTCTTCAGTTTTTTGTGCTTTGACCAAAGCAATTTTCAACTTTTCTTCTTCAGACATGAAGACCAACGGGTGTTCTTCCTTCAAGGCCATAGGCTCTTGCTTAGGATATGGCATCCTTAGTGTGACGGCTCTCATCCGAACCCATTGGAGGTAAGGTTCCAAAGAAACACAGTTGAGTCTTCCAAGATCTTTCTTTCCTTTGTTGTGTAGATGCTTCCAAGGTTCTAGAACTTTCTCTTTTAATCCTCAACTATCTTCCCCTTCTTTGAAGAAGATGCTTTCCACTTGAACACTTTAGGGTTTGTCCTTTAAAGGGTATCCCAATTGTCGGCGGGCGAGTATTGGATTGTAGCTGATCCCGCCATTAATGCTGAGAAGAGGTACGTTGCCAAATTCCCCACAACTGTCAATAATCATTATCCCATCATAATCACGACTATACCAATCAATATCGGAATGGGTAAGAGCCATGATCTTTTGTGACCACCATCCTTTCTTTGGATCCCAAAAAGCGTTGGCTTTGGGTAAGTGTGAAGTGAACCACTTGTACAATAAAGGAGCGCAACAAGTGATCATTCCTCCATTGTGGAAGTTCCTCAGATGAACAGAATGGTACGTGTCTGCTAACAAGGTAGGCACAAGATTCTTCTTCAAGAAAATTTTGATGGCATTGAGGTCCACAAAATTCTCAAAGCTTGGAAACAAGAATATACCATAGATGAGTAAGGCAAGGATAGCCTCGAATGCATCCATGCTTAAATGATCTGCGTAATACTGAGCTTTCTCAACCAAGAATTCTGCTTTTAACCCAAAGACTCCTCCTTTTGTAATCAGATTCTTTTTTATATCAACCACTCCCAAACGTGTAGCTTTGGCAATGTCCTGCTCTTTAGGGTCCTTCTCTACAATCGGAAAAGGAGAATCTTCAAGAATAGGCAATCCAATTAATTGATAATATTCTTCTAGCATGAGCACTAGCTGATAATTAGGGAATGTAAAACAGTGGTAAAGCGGGTCATAAAACTGGAGGAGAGTAGAAAGAAGTCCACTATCCATCTTTATCTTCAAGAGTAGCAACAGCTTCCCATATCGGCTTTGAAATCATCTAGGTTAAACCCCTTGTAAGTGTACTTCAAAGTCTTCTTTCTTTCACTGTTCATGACGACCTCTGATGTTTACAAACAACAAAGTCTGAGTTCCATGAAACCATATGATGATATGATGACATGATGATATGAATGCAAAAACACAAGCAAATGCACATGCACACAACACAAACTTAAGGTTAAGGACAAGCATGAGTCCAAGGGTCTACCCATCCCCAAAGATTTGTACTATGGATTGATTGTACCTGCTGAACGGGTTCTACAAAGTTCCCAGAGTCATCAACCCATCTTTCGGATATTATCAACTTCCCAAATTACTTGGTAATCGATAATATTCTCAAGAGAATCTCGTCTGAGTGTAGTATCACGTATCAACTACTTCGGAAATACTTCCTTGTAGCCATCGCACTACGTCCTAATAAGGCCAAAGTAGGGGGAAATGTATTCTAAAGGTCCACAGTGTCACGGGCTCCTTCGTCGAAAGTAGCATTGTTTTCACGAATACTCAATCAACAATACTAAACTTTCAAGAGGGCCTACACTGAGCGGTGGTTTCTCAAGTTAGCTTGGTCGGGAATCAACTCCCTATAAGCCTTCTTGAATATACCACCATCCTATCATAATTGCACTCAAGTTCGGGTATAGGACCGTCTCACCACTCAAGTCACCCAACATCCAACAATCAAACAAATATATTGACAAATATACATGTTAAGCAAATATTTACAAATATAGCATGCAATTAAACAAAATAGGCTAAACCCTCAAATTAAGTAAGTGTCACTAGTGAAGTCCCCATTTCTGTTGCGGTGAGAATCGTGATACCAAGCTATTGATTAACTTGAATCTTTAATTCTTAAATTCACAGCCGGACTTTAATTTATCCAAAGGAAAGGTCTAAAGAAAGAAAAACCATTTTCGCTATGTAACAACAACGCTAAGAGATTCGGGGATCGGGGGTTGATTATGCATAGGGTAGGTATTTCACATCCTAAACATCTGTAGTACTCTACAGGAACCTTTTGTTTATTTGCATGCTAAGTTGGTAAGTGTTTGCTAAGGGTTGGGATTAGGTAAAGGTATAGGTTAAAACCTAAAGATAGTTTCTAAGTTTGCTCGCAAAGACATCGCGTCCTCTGCCTACGTATCCTAACTAGGATAGAATCAGAGCAATCGTAGTTCACCTCACAAGGGGAAAGTAAGGGATCATGACGATGATTCTTACACAGAGTTGACGAACTCTTTACTAGGGTTCTAGTTGAAGAACGCTCCTAGTACGGGTGGGTCTTTTATACTTAAGCAAAGTCTAAGGCTTCTAATCTAAGGTTGAGGATGGCTTAACAAAGTCAAGGGTGTGATGAGCTATCCATGACACAAGGGTCAATGGAGAGACTTTTCCTTTGGAAAGAGAGAGGGGAGGCAACTTGGATGAGAACTAGAGAGTTCCATCACTTGGGGAAAGATAAACTTAACAAAGCATAAACATTCAAACATGATGAATATAAGAGGCATGGTTACTACCAAGAATAAACAAGCATATTACAGTAAGCAAGTAAATAGGATGAATGGTTACAACCAAAGCACGGTATCACAATGTCAATGATTTCAATCAAGATAGATGGTCACAACCAAAGCATGCAAACATATTATAATAGGAAATTAAAGATGAGTTATTACAAGACTTAAAGAAAAGGTAAATACCTAATCATATCTTGACAAAGATTAAAGGCACATCTTAAAAAAGATTGAAAGCATAATCTTAACAAAGATTGAAAACATGATGAAGGTAACAACCATATGCATTGATATCAATCAAATACAAGAAAATTAGTTTAACCTCATAATTTAGGAGGAAAATCTACTTAACAAAGTAAAGATGGAGAAAACATGGTAACAACCAAGATGGGAGCAATTTTAAAGATGAAAGAAGTATGGATAACAATCGAGATGAAGATAGCAAAACAAGAATCGTAATGATGAATCACACACTAAGATAACGATGATAACATGAGATTCTTGATGGTAACAACCAAGAAATAAATCCTAGCATGTTAATTAACATGTATGGACATGGATTCAAGCAAGTTTCAAGAAAAACATTGAAAGGAACCACATAAACATTTATCCACAATCACATAAACGATCGTGAAAACGCGCATACTTGCACATAAAAAAACTAAGTGATAAAATGAGCAAACATCAAAAGTAAAAACACAGCATGAAAGTAGACATTAATACGAACACAACAAAAAAAGAACGGGCGAAAAATGATGAAAAATGAGTGAGATACGAATTTCCGAAGTTCACATGAAAAATCACAAAATTGGGTAAAAGAGTTGCACTCCTCAGGGGTTGAACTCAGGAACAAGGGGTGAAAGGCGCATGGTGATACCACTGGGGTGGCTATACATAACCGAATGCATTTACGTTTTGTACCGTATCTCCCTAACCGCTTAACATTTTTTAACAAACTTTATATGGATTTGGGGTAGATTTGAACAAGGAATCTAATGGTGGTTTTAGTTTTCCAAAATTTCTACTGTGGTGCAAAACCCGATAGTGATTCCCTTTTAGGCTCAAAAATGCATTTTCATGGCTGCAGCCTCATACACTCATGTTCAAACCCTAATAATCATGCACACACCTCAGATGAATGATAATGAGTGGATTCAAATTGAATTTGTGGTTAAAAATGAGCTGTTTGTGAAAAGTCACATGCAAGATGCCAAGATGACATGAGATTATGCATGAACATTAAGCATTTCAAGTCCAAGGCAAACATTGATCACAACAAGATTTCACACACCTCTAACACAAGTTAATGAGTGAGTTCATTCCAAAATTAAAGCTTGGTACTGACTGTTTTAAAGTTTTGGTGATTTTGTGTTCATTTGTATGTGAAAATGCATTTTCAGTTTTATCAAGTATTCCAAGCTTCCTTATGCCACACTAAATGTACACACAACATTCAAACATGATATGTAATGATCTTGTTATCTCAAAACAGTTTGACTCAAACAGACATGGAATATGGCATGGTAAGATGCAAGGTTGGAGTGCATTTAGAGGTGAACAGTTTGATTTAATCAAATTTGAGGCAATCCAATCATACAAACAGAATGCAATGATGAAGTGGAGGTGATTCATATGGTGTCTGGTGATCAAATCATGCTGCATAAAGGTATGACATATAAGATGCAAATTTGCATACATGATGAGCAAGTATCATGACATTTCAGTTTTAAAACACAAAGATGTTGAGCCAAACACACACACACATCCAAAATGTCCTTTTGAATGAAACTAGGCATGCAAGAAGGTTCAGTTCTAATTGTCATGGAATTTGGTATCCTAGCTGCATTTGTCATCAAGTAATGATGCATGAAGAATGCATTTCTAGTTCTACACATGTTCTGGCCCAGTCATTCACACACACAGCATATACACAAGATGTCGAGAGATTTGATGCTTAAAACAAGTTCGCTGTACACAGTTTGTGAAAATGGCACATTGAATGCAAAAATGGTAGCAATGCATTTTGAGAGGTATATATCATGACAGTTTGTTTATGAACTAAGTAAGGATGTATACATACATCAAATGATCAACTGAGGTGCACATCAAGTGGTTTTGATGAAAATAAGTTTGTGCAAGAAAGTGGTATGTGAGGTGTTGCTTTTTGAAGAATCATGCACTTTGAAAAGTGAAATTTTGATGCAGAGAGTTTTAGTGCAAATGATCATGCCAACATTTTAGAAATGGTTAATATGAAGTGTGTGTGATGTGGTTTGAGTGAAAAGTAAGTTTATGCACAAAGTAGCATGAAAGTTGCATGAGTGTGTATGTGAAAAGTGGCCTTGAAGCATGAAATTTTGAGACAGCTGTCTTGAGGCCAAAGTAATTATGCTAACATACTTCAAATGATGTTTATGAAGTGCTCCAATGCTGTTTTGATGCAAAAAAAGAATTTATGGCAAAAAGTGGCATTTTGAGTGACTGGATGAATTTGAAGCATTTGTCGCAAGATGTGAATCATGAACTTGTGTGCAAACAGAGCAAGGTAAATACACAACATACTCCAAATGCATATTGAAACATGTCTAGATGCTAAAATCAAGGTTTTAATGCCTTATGCAAAAAGTGATATGCCCCGTGTTATGCTTGACAGAAGTTCATGACAGCTGATGAAGAATGAGCAACAAATCCATGTAATACAATACTTTTGATGTTAGTGCCAATTCATCAATTTGAAGAAGAAACTTAGTGGTTCAAGGTAATGATTCAAAGCATATTCTCAACAACTCATAACAACAAGTCGCAAAGACAAAATAAAAGCAAGTCACATAAAGGTGCTTTGTTAACAGGAGCAGCAACATAAATTGCAAACTTACTCAACATGACTAGCAGTTTTTTTTTCAACATAACAAGTGTGATTTAAGGATTTTGTTTGAAAACAGAAACAGCCACATAGTTGGCCTCCCATGACAGTCACTATATTTAAACCAACTTTTGTATGAGGTGCAAATTCTGACAACAAGCATGAGTTGACAAACTCAATTTTCAAAAATAGTTTTAGTAGCATAAAAATAATCTTGACAGAACAGCTTGGCAAAAATGAACAAGTTATGCTGGTAGGCTTGACATAGGTCAAAGTTCAAAGATACAGTCCACACACATAAGTTGTTAACAAAAGGCAAGACCTGCTCATGCAAAATGCAAAACACTCATGATGAGTTTTGATGGAACAAAATCATGTTAACACCTACTCAAACCTACTGACAGCCAAAATGAGTTAACAAACTCAAATCAAAGGTAGTTGTTAACAGACTCAACACAGTTTTAAACATAACAATGTTGATACTTAGTAGTCAAACCAATACCCTCTTCAAATGAAAGGTTGTGACCTCAAAGCCGTATGTGGAACAAGCCCTGTTGTGAAAACAGATTCTAGGAAATCTTGAAGTAAAACTGAGCATGATATGTGAGGACCAAACACATTCTTCATAGGTTACAAGCACAAACAATTTTTGACATGAAAAACCAAGTAGCACTAGCAATAGACATATATTTGGCAGTCTTAAATTTCAAAACAGTCTTCAAAATACAAATGTTCAAATCATCCACCAAATATTCCAACACTTCAATCATATGAAAACTTACAAGCTTATGAAAGTAGATATCTTATGACACAAACACAACCTTCATAACAATGTCAATCATCCAAGTAGCCCTAAAACAGTGCTCTAGTGGCAGTCCTTATAATAACATGACAATATTTAGTGATTTCCAAAGAAACAGCCCTTGTGGTATTTTTTCAACAGCATAAAACAAGTTTTCAACAACACATCTTTCCAAAGGTAACAAAAAAACATACTACCTTAATGATATTTCAATAGCAACTACACATGGTATTGGCCTCACAAATATTTGACAGCAATAGTGCATAACAATGCTTACACTTATTCTACATGATAGTATGTGTGCACATGATAAGCAACAATGAGCAATAATGAGTTTTATGTTATGATAATGGATGGGGTGAGTTTAGACAATACATACTTGTGATAATAAACTTGAGCAAGCAGAAAATACTCCTAGAAACCCAGAGATTTATGCTTCACTTGTTGGCCTTGAGACTTTTCTTCAACTTTAAGTAACAATCCACTTATGATGATAAATGTCAAAATAAGAGTGTCCAAGTGTTGCTAGTGGTTTGGACAGTTGAGGAATGTTTTTTGTGAGGTGTATGAATGACCAAAACCTCAAGAAAAGGCTTGGAGCAAAGTTTGGTGATTTTTGTAGCTTTGGTCAAAGTATGATAGGTAGAAGTTTGAATTTTTTATTTTCTGAGGTTTTTGATGGTTTGATGGATTATACACCTTCTATGTGTTATTTAGAAAGTGTATGGATGGTTGTGGGAGTATTGAAAAGGGTAGAAATGAAAATGGTGTGAAATATGCCAAATGACCAATTTTGGTGTTTTTGAACTTTTTCTTCACTTACAAGCAAAGAGAGAGTAAGGAGGAGAGCTATGATACTTTGATATTCTGAATAGCTCTGGTGTGTCTTGGAAGTGAGGGTGAGGCTTCTATTTATAGGAGAAATGAGGATGAGGGCAGCTTTGTAACTTGCCACTTTTGGAGGGAATATGATGAAGTTTCTTGCAAAATCTTGCCAAAATCTCCATATCAGCTCCATGGCTCAAGGAAGATCAGAAATATCAAGTGGATATTGACATGAAATGACTGAGATAAGTTTAGAGGGTAGGATGGCACAACTGCAGCAGTTGGGAGAAAAAGTTTCTCTCTCATTCTTACACATTTCAATATTTTATTCCATAAATCACAACTTGCATCTCTCTCTCTCCTCAACCTATCTTTTTCTGTCATTTCCTTCCTCAACACATCTTAATATCATAATGTATCATGATCCAACGGTGGAGAGTGGTTAGAGATGAAAAATTCTGATTTTGAGAAGTTGGACCAAGTGGATTTTTAGTGTGACAGACCCAACTTCAAGGCACCATAACTCCTAGCTCATAAATATCCTTGGGGAGTTCTTGCACTTTTTAGAAAGCCCTTGTGTAGCTCTATAACTTTCATGTTTTGGTAATTTCCAAATTCTTGATGGAACTAGGTTGAAAAACCTTTCAAAGTTCTGAAAAAAGTGGTTTGTATGGCCAGAATTTGTGAAATTTCACCAAGTCCTTTACCCTTGAAAAATGATTTTTGCCATAACTCCAATTCCATGCATTTTTTGAATATGGACCACTGTGGGACTTTTGTAGGGTTTTTCAAGACCTTTCAAACAAGCTTAGAACCACCTCAATTGGATGTGTGGTTGAGGAATTATGGTTTTGCCCCTTTCGAAACCTAATTCCCGATTTTTGCAATTACTTCCTAACCCTTGATCCAATGGTCATGAAATTTTATGGGGAGGTGTAATATTATATAAGGAACATTTTTCATTCACACCTTGAAGTCAAATTCCGTATTGTTGGAGAGTTGACTTTTTGGTCAACTTTTCGATCGATCGGTGTCTATCGAGTCGCTCGTTGGTGATCCGGACACCCTGAAGACTTGAAACTCTTTGGATTGACTTTACTAAGCCATAGGAGCTTAATGGACCTTTATCCCATCATTGAAATACTCTTTGAATCAAAAGTCAAACTACAGTTGACTTTTTCTAGTCAAAAACCCTAATCGGGTGTCCCAAATTGCACTGTTCTCGAACCCCGGGTGACCACCTCAAATTGCGCTCATTCTTGGTCCAGTGTATCATACTTGATCTTTTTTGAAGTTGGATCAATCCAAAACATTGATTGATCGGACCACTGAAGTCTCGATTTTGACGGTACGGAACCCTAATTCATCTACATCTTGACAAAGATAAACTGGAAATGGGTTAAGGTTAGTTAATCAACTGAATATGATCCTAAAATGATGATGAGGATCTAAGGGGTCAAATTTTGGGGTGCAACAGTAGGTACAAGGTTTTTGATTAAGAAAAGGTTGATTGCATTTGCATCCACAAAATCATTAGCAGTCGGGAACAAGAACAATCTGTAAATTAGTAAAACCAGGATGGCCTCAAATGCTTCAATTTTCTTTGACAAGGCATAGCTCTGAGCTTTTTCGTATAGGAACATGGCTGGAAATCCATACAACCCTCCCTTAGCAACCATATGAGATCGTACCTCATCCACCTCCAAATACGCGGCCTCTGCAACTGCTCTTTAATTAGGAGTCCCTTCTCTTCCAGAAAATGGTCTAGGAGTGACGTTTACTCCCATCAAGGCGGAATATTCTTCCAAGGTTGGTAGCAACTGATAGTCTAGAAAGGTAAAACAGTGATAGGTTGAATCATAGAATTGCACGAGTGCGGATAACATCTCTTCATGCACTTGAACTTCTAGCAAAGACAGCATATTCCCATACTTCTCTCTAAATGCCTCGGGGCCTTCTACTAAACTCACCAGTTTCTTCAAATTCTCCAATTTTGGTCTTTGGAACACAACCTCTGCTTTCTTTCCAGGATCCATCCTTTAATATCTGCAAAACAATCTTTAGTTCCTTGAATGATTAATTAATGAAAAGGGAAATGCAAAGGTTTCATGGAACTCAGATCAAAACATCATTTCATTTCATTGATTTTCAAGATTGCATTACAAAATATCTAGTACATTTTACAAAAGTCCTAAATATAAGGCTGACAGTATTCTAAATAAAAGTCTTCTTTTGCTTTGAGTTTCTTGATTTCTTCTTCCATCTGAGTCTTCTCAAGAATGAGTTTGTCCACGACCAGCTTCCATGGAGTTGGCTGAGAGCTGGAAGAAGATAAACCTTCATGTGTCTTCCTCTTCTTATAAGCAATCATTTCTTCATCCTTCGCCTGTAGTTGTCTACGAAGTTCATCATTCTCTTCCATGGCCACTTGGTACTTGTATTTCCAGGCTACTTCAGTTTGTTGTGATTTCCTCAAGGCAATATTTAACTCCTCCTCTTCAGACATAAAGATCATTGTGTGTTCCTCCTCTAAAGCCATCGGTTTCTGCTGAGGATAAGGCATCTTCAGCTGAATAGCTCTCTTTCGGACCCATTGGAGATAAGGCTCGAGAGAGACGCAATTAGGCTTCCCTAA
Organism: Lathyrus sativus; assembly: GCA_963859935.3. Lineage (NCBI taxonomy): Eukaryota > Viridiplantae > Streptophyta > Magnoliopsida > Fabales > Fabaceae > Lathyrus > Lathyrus sativus. The sequence continues at coordinate 305,724,930 of OZ012735.1, read as the reverse complement.
GTCTTCCTTTCCTTTCTTGTGTACATGTCCCCAAGCTTTTAGAATTTCTCCCTTCAATTCTGAACTTCCTTTAAAGAAAGTATTCTCCACATGAGCGTTGTTTGGTTTGTCCTTCAAAGGATATCCAAGCTGACGACGAGCGAGAACAGGGCTATAGCTGATTCCTCCACTTGTACCCAGGAGAGGTATGTTACCAAAGCTTCCACAACTGTCAATGATTTTTATCCCATCGTAACTACGGCTGTACCAATCAATATCAGAGTGAGTAAGAGCCATAACCTTCTGAAACCACCAACCTTCCTTCCAAAAAGCACGAGCCTTAGGTGAGTGAGAAATAAACCACTTATATAACAAAGGGACACAAAAGGTAATCATTCCTCCTTTATGCAGATTTCTCAAGTGAACAGAATGATAGGCGTCAGCTAATAAAGTAGGCATAGGGTTTTTCTCTAAGAAAATATTAATGGCATTGAGATCCACAAAATTATCAAAACTTGGAAACAAGAAGATCCCATAAATGAGCAAGGCAAAGATGGCCTCGAATACATCCATACTCAAGTGATCAGCATAGTATTGTGCTTTCCCAACCAAGAACTCTGCAGTCAAACCAAAGACTCCTCCTTTAGTAACTATATTTTTCTTAATATCCACCAATCCCAAACGTGTAGCTTTAGCAATTTCTTCCTCCTTAGGGTCCTTCTCCATGATTGGAAAAGGAGAGTCTTTAAGAATAGGTAAACCAATCAAGCAAGAATATTCCTCAAGTGTAGGTACCAGCTGATAATCAGGGAAAGTAAAACAATGATAGAGTGGATCATAAAACTGGAGGAGTGTGGAGAGAAGTCCCAGATCCATCTTCCTTTTTACCCTCAACAATGACAATAAGTTCCCATACCTGCTCATGAATCCTTCTAGATCTGTTATCAATGTGCTCAACCTTTATGTGTCATCCAAGTTAGGACTTTTGTAAGTGTACTTCATAGTTTTCTTTTTTCCACTATCCATGACGATCCTAATGTTTACAAACAAGAGATCTGAGTTCCATGAAACTTTTATGATATGATGTTCATGAATGCATGAATGCACAGACACAAGTAAGCACAGATATACACACTGATAAACAGATAAAGGTTTTGGTTTGGAGAACATGAGTATGGAGTCAAGGTCTACCCACCCCAAAGGTATGTACTAAGGTTTTCAAAACTGCAGAACAAGGTTCTAAAAGAGTTCCCAGAGTCCTCGACCCATCTTTCGGATATTATCAATTTCCCAAATACTTGGTGGTCGATAATATTCTCAAGAGAGTCTCGTCCAAGTGTAGTATCGCGTATCAACTACTTTGGAATTACTTCCTTATAGTTACCACACTACATCCTAATAAAGCCACGGTGGGGAAAAGGTAATCTAAAGGTCCTCAGTGTCACGGGCTCCCATGTAGAAAGTAGCATTGTTTTCACGAATACTCGATCAACAATACTAACTCTCAGAAGGGCCTCTACTGAGCGGAGGTTTCCTCAAGTCAACTTGGTCGGGAATCAACTCCCTATAAGTCTCCTTGAATATACCACCATCCTATCATAAGCACGCTCAAACACGGGTATAGTGTTGTCTCACCACTCAAAGTTCCCAGGATCCAACAGGGCACATATACATTTTTACAAGTATTCACAAATATAGCAAGTAATCAAACAAGATAGGTTAAACCCTCAAAACAAAATAGACCTGAGAATCCCCAGTGAAGTCGCCATTTCTGTTGCAGTGAAAATCGGATATCAAACTATTAAATTAACTTGAATCTTAATTCTTTTACAACCGAACTTTATTTTATCCAAAGGAAAGTTCTAAAGAAAGAAAAACCTTTTTCGCGATGTAACGACAACGCTTAAGAGATTCGGGGATCGGGGGTTGGTTATACCTAGGGAAGGTGTTAGCACCCTAAGCATCAGTAGTACTCTACAGGAACCTTTTGTTTGATTGATTGCTAAGTGTGAAATATGTACTATGGATTGGGATGAGGATAAGGGATAGGTAAAGTTGAAACCTAAAGTTATATATACTAAGTTTTCTCGCAAAGACGTCGCGTCTTCTGCCTAGGTATCCTAACTAGGATAGAATCAGAGGAATCGTAGTTCGCCTCACAAGGGAAGAAGAACACTTGATTATGATCAAGGTTCAAGGGGGAACAAACATGACAATGTTTGTGTGGAGTTTAACAAAACTCCCTAATCTAAGTTGTAATATTCAAAAGGGGAAGTAAGAAATCATGACAATGATTCTTACACAGAGTTGACAAACTCTTTCCTAGGGTTCTAGTTGAAGAACACTCCTAGTACAGGTGGGTCTCTTAGACTCAAAGCAAAGTCTAATGGCTTCTAAACTAAGGTTAAAGTGACTTAACAAAGTCAAGAGTGGGATAAGGGATGTATCCATGACATGGGGGTCAAATGGACAGACTTTTCCTTTGGAAGTATATAGGATAGGCAACTGGATGAGAGCTAATAAGCTTCATCACTTAGGGAAAGAAGACAACTTAACAAGTAAAATAACAACAGGATAAAGGCATATTCATGGTGACAACCATTAAATAAACATGTGGAATGACAAAGATGAAGGTGCATTAATGACAATCAAAGCAGATGAATTAACAGGAAACTGTGACGACAGATCGAGTTTAATTAAGTTATTAGATGAAGTAACATGAACATGGTGACAACCAAAGATGAAGTCCTAACATTTTAACAAACATTTAGGGGTATGAATGCAAGCATTTGTCACAAATAATTACAAGTACGTCAAGAGAAAATTCATCTGCATCTGTCAAAACGATCAAAGAAAGTACACAACTTGCACATAGTCAAAAGAGATGAAAAATTATGTAAACATGAAAATAAAAAATATGAAATGAAAGTAGACATCAAGATGAACACAATGCAAAAATAATGGGTCAAAAATGATTTAAGTTGAGAGAGATACGATTTTTTGAAGTTGGTATGAAAAATGACAAAATTAATCAAAAGAGTTGCCCTCCTTAGGGGTCGAACTCAGGCTCGCTTGGTACAAGGCGTGTTTTGGCTTAATGGTCTTACCACTGGGGTGGCTATACATCCATTGATGGAAGCCACCCCATAAATATATATGGGATACTAAAAAACCAGGCTGGGCAAAAATAAGGCAAGAAACATGATTGCATTTTCACTTGTAACTTTCTCATTTCTTTATGAAATTCAACAAAAATTTAGTGCAAATTGAAGGATTTTTTATGAGGAATATGATGGTGCTCTTAGTTTTTTGAAATTCCTTTCCTATTTTTAAAACCCGATAGTAGGTATGTTTGGAAGCTTGAAAATGCATTTTGATGTGAGCCTCATGTATCAGTCAGTTTCCAATCAAAATAATCATGCTCACACAACATATAAATGATAATGAATGGATTTAAAACAATTTCATGGATGAAATCAAACTGTGGTAAAAAGTGCCATGTGAATTGCAAAATTTTATGAATGATGTGCATGACCTATGGCAGTTCAGCCACAAAGCACATATTGATCAAAATGAACACTCACAGACATCAAGTACATGTCATTGAGTGAACTAAAGCAAAGAGTGAGGTTCAATTCTAACTGGTATGAAATATGGTGATCCAAGTGATAGGTTTGTGAAGTGAAGTGCAGTGTGAAGTCAAGTTTCAGTTCTAGACCTGTTCAGATCAAGCTAATCATGTATACACAACAGAATTATGATGTTGAGAGGAACCAAACACATTTTAAAGTCAAACAACAACTGTTCTGAAAAGTGGTACTTGATTTGCAATTTTGGCACCAGTATGATGCATGAAAGATGCAGTTCTTATTTGTATGCATATTCTAATCAATTTAAACATCTGCACATCACATATACATATAAACAAATGAATTCAAACAGTGAAAGTGGTTTCAAATTGGTTGGTATGAGAATTGACATGAAAACTGCATTTTGGTGTTTTTGTGAAAGTATGAGAATCTCAAATCATGTTACAGGCATATTTTGATCAAAACAATCACTCAAACAGTTCATATATATGTTGTTGGATGAATATCAAGCAAGAGAAGAGTTTAAAACAAGCTGTCATGAAAAATTGCATGTCAAGTTGCAAGTTGATTTGAAAAAAGAAGTGTTGAGGTTCAATTTTGGTTATATGCCTTTTCAGGTCAAATCAAACATCCATACACCACATATTCATGATATTGAATGTGTATGAACATAATTTAAAACCAAAAACAAGCTGCCACAAAGAATGATAACAGAGTTGCAAAAATTGTCATTTTGAGGCATGAAGAATGTTCAGTTCAAGTTTATGCACATGTAGGCCAAATCAATCATACATACAAGTCACATATGTGAATATAAGTGATTTAAAACACCCAAACTGGCTTGAAACAATCTGGTGTGAGAAATGACAAATGGCTGCAACTTTGAAGTTCTTGTACATTCATGAAAATAAGCAAACCAGTTTCCAATCATTTTTAACCCAAATCAAATGTACACACAAGTCATACATGTATAAATGAATGATTCTAAACTCAAACATGAGCAACTTTAACCCCTAACCAAAAATGACATGTATATGGCATTAATATGCAAAGTGTAGCATTTTATGAATGATAAAGCAAAACAGATGCAAACAGTTCCACACAAACATACACACATATCATGATCATGATTTCAAATATGATTCAAATCACCAAGGAGCTGTTCTTGAGTCATGACAGAATTTTGGCATGAAACATACACATGATATATCTTTCACATAATGAACTCAAAATAACAAATCATTGAATTATGGTGCAAAGTAAGAATAGAATGTTTACATACCTCTAGTAGGCTGTATTGAGCAAGTTTAAACACCAAGAAACCCAGAGGAACTTCAAGTGCTCCTAGCTTTGAGAGATTCCTTCCTTGTGAAGTAACAAAGCAAACTTCAAGACAGTTGGAGAAATAAACTCCACCAATACCCCTCAATGCTTTGGACAGTTGAGAAATGATATATGAGAGGTGTTAGGATGATTAGAACACCAAGGAAATGTATGGAACAAGATATGGCTGATTTTGTGGCTTTTGGTCAAAATAACTTGGTGACGAAGTTGACTTTTTGAATGGTGATGTTTTTGAGTGGTCTAAGGTCTTGTACACATTCTATATCATATTTAGGGATTGTGTGGATGATTGTTGAGGTGTTTGAATGTAGAGAAATTGTTTTGGCAGCAAATCTCCCAAGGCAGATTTTGAAGGTTTTTTGTGAAAATGAGATTTTGAGATTTGGAGGCAAAATGCACAAGGATGGAAGCTTGAGCTTTTTTCTGGTTTTTAGAATGGATGTTGTGTCAAGAATGAAGTGGTGAGGGCTCTATTTATAGGCAAGGAAGTGGCTTGGGGCAGATTTGGAGATTTCTTCACTTTGAAGAAAGGTTTTGGATTTTTTTTATTAAACTTCCACACGTGGGTTTTCTTAGCTAATAGGCAGGCCTCATTAGTCAAGAAACATGATGAATTAGTGTGGCTAATTGCAGGCTAGAAGCATAGGCTTGTGGCTGTTTCAGAACTACCCTTTACACCTCATGCTTACTTTTTCACCTTTGGATGCAAGTTGCAAAGCCACTTGCAAGGCAACTTGTAAGCTTGACTTTTCTTCTCTTCTGCATAATTCCTTAGTTTTTCATGCTACAAACTCCCTACATATCAAATACAACATGGTTCACCAGCTGAGTTTGGTCAATTTTAATGAAAGAATGCATTTTTGAATTTTGACAATGTGGGACTAAAGTGAAAAACCACCAACTTGCCATGACCATAACTTTCAGCTCACAAATCCTTTTGAGATGTGCTAGTACTTTTTAGAAAGCCCTCAAATAGATCTAAAACATTCATGTTTCCATGAGTTTCAATTTCCTAAAGGAAGTTGGCCAAAAAGTCTCCCAAAGTTGCTAAAAAACGAACTTAAAAGTGAAATTTCTTTAAGTCTTTTTCCCTTCTAGAAATGAATTTGATCATAACTCCAAATCTATGCATTTTCTGATCATGGACCACTTAGGGACTTTTGTAGGATTTGTCAAGAGCTTCCAAATGAGCTACGAACCAACTCAATTGGATGTGTGGTTAAGGAGTTATGGTTTAGCCCCTTTCAAAACCCTAATTTCCCGATTTTTCGATTACTCCTTCATCCTTGATCTAATGGTCATGAAAATTTATATGCAAGTCCAATATGACATAAGGAACAATTTTGTTTCACAACCTGAAGTCCAATTCCTAAAATTTGAAGAGTTAACTTTTCGGTCAATCGTACGACCGATCGGTGACTACCGAGTCGCCTGTTGACATTTTGGATCTCCTGAGACTTTGAAACTTCTTGAATGAACTTTATTAAGCTATATGAACTTCATGGATAATAATATCACCATTAAAACACCTTCCAACATCAAAGTCAAACTACAGTTGACTTTTATTGGTCAAAAACCCTAATCGGGTGCCCTGAAATACAATGTTCTGGATTCTGGGGTAACAACCTTAAATTGGATTCTCAATTGTCATTATATGATACCCTTGACCTTGTTTCATAATTGAATGAGCCCAAAACATTGACTAATCACACCCTTCAAGTTTTGATTTTGATTGCACGAAACCCTGATTTTGACAAAGACAAACTTGCACTGGGTTAAGGTTAGATAATTCATGAGTATGCTCCTAAAATGATAATGGGAATCTAAGGGGCCAAAATTTGGGGTGCAACACCCTGCAAAACCATTACGCCGTAATCATTCTTTTCTCTGTTTGTGCTAACGCTTGTTTTGATTGTTTTTTAGGGTTATGTTTAAGATTTGATACGAGGAGACGGACGAAGAAGAATCGAAGCGGGAGAGAGTGAAGAAAAGGTGAGGCGCCGCTTGATTGAAGAGGAATTAGGGTTTTCAGAGAACCCCTATTCCTTCTTGGCGTGTTAAGATCCAGACCGGGTTGGGTCCGGTGGGTTCATCACCACCGGCCCAACCCATTCTGTTTTATTATTAATTTTGTTTAGTTTTTAATTTCTGTTTTATTTCTGTAAATTGGTTATAATATTAATTATAATGAAAAAACTAACACTATTAACTATACTAACTTAACAACTAACTTAAAATTAAAACCTAAAAAATAATTTATTTAATTTAAGTTTAATATAAAAAACATTTTAAAGAAATCATATAATAAAAATAATTAATAACAAATTTAGAAATTTAAGTTTTAATTTTAGTTTAATGTTTAAAAATAAATAACTAGATTCTAATCTTTTTTAATTTAATGCTAAAAATAAATTAGATTTAGTTTTGTTAATAAGTATAAATAAAAAGAATTTAATTCATTTAAAACTAAATAAACACCAAGAGAAAACCTTTTCTTAATTTTCTAATTAACTATTTAATTTGAATTAAGTAAACTAGAGCTATTTTAGAATTTATTTTAAAAGATAACAACCTTTTTTTAATTAATTAACTATTAACATTTTATTTAACTTAAAAGCTTCTAATTACATAATTCACAAAAAGACACAAAAATAAATAAACTCCGTCGATTTGCAAACTAATTTCTAAGCTTACTTTCATTTTAGCCATAAGTTCTCAAAATACTTAAAACAACTAATCATTAAATCTCACCACTTGCATACCAATTTATCGTTATCACTTCCGCCAATATTTACCCTCCGAAGGAAAGGTTCACATGCTTGACCCCTGTGTCGACACCTTTACCCTTACCCTAGCCTTAAGATTTGAGTCCCCGTACTCACCTTTTAGGGCGTACTCCATATAAGTTCCCACCGTGTAATACTTATCTCACGCCCTTTTCATTCAATTTTATAACATAGAAATCGGAGTCCCCGTACTCCAATGTAAGTGCTTCCCTATGAACGTTTACCTTCCCCTGGAACCTTGACCATAGTCAAGAAGTTCCTATTCTCCCTCTGTGAGGGGAACTACGAATACTCTGATTCCATCCCCTACCTCGGATACGTAGGCACAAGATGCGAGTCTTGGCGAGTATACTTAGGACTAACCCCTTTAAGTCCTTTCCTTTCAATACCTTTAAGCAGATAACATAGTAATAACAAACACTTAAAACAAGAGGTTCTTGTAGAGTACTACAGAAGTTTAGGGTGCTAATACCTTTCCTAAACTTAACCAACCCCCGAACCTTAGATCTCTCCCCGCATTGTGTTTACGATGCAAAAATAGGTTTTTCCTTCCTTTAACTTTTCCTTCGGATAAATCAAAGACCGGTTGTAAATAAATTAAGATTCAAGTTAATCAATAGCTTGACATCCAAATTTCACCACAACAATGGGCCTTCAAAAATGCCCTTAAACCCTCACATATAAGCAGGATACCAACCCTAATGTAGTTAGGGAACCTTTCTGCTGCAGAGAGAGCTCAAAACATCAAAAATTCACAAGTTTTTCTCTCTCTTCGAGTTACTCATTTATGTGAAGTTTTCTTTGATTTCTTGGTTGATTCTTACTCATTGAAGCACAAGGAACTCATTGGTGGCTTTAGATTGAAGCTCAAGCAACATTTGAAGGACCAACGGGGTTGCTCCATTAGGTAATGTTCTTCACTCTGAATCTCTCATGTTAGGCATAAAAATAGGCTCATGTTGGTTGCATCTGAAGCCCTACCTTGTGTAGGCAATGTTTGAATGCTTGATGTGCTCGTTTATGCATGTTTCAGTGTGTGCAGCATTTTTTCGTGTTGAGTTTTAAGCATGATAGAGGAACCTTTTTGAGAGACCAATGCCATATTCTTGCTCTCCATGAAAAATCCTTCAAACACATGTCTAAGGTTTTGATTTTTATTTAAGTTTTCAGTCTTCTCCGGCGAGGCTGGTTGAAGAAGACGACCAGAGTAGGGTTCTGGTGGCCTACGTGTGTGCTGACGTATTTTCTTGTGTGGCCTGCGTGTGTGCTGAGGTATTTTCTTGTGTGGCGTGTTTGATTTGTTTACTTTGCTGATGTGGTGTGTACGTGGCACGAGGTGGCTGCCACCTCTGATTAATGAAACACATCGTTTCATTTTTCTTAGTCTTTTATTTTGATTTTGGAATTGGGCTTAGACCTTTTACTCTTCACACACCCCATTTCTGGGCCCATATGCATGTATATCTGGTTTTCAGTTCAAACCAGAATTGCTCACACACACCCTTTTGCCTTGCTCTTTTTATTATTTTATTTTTTATTTACATTTTGATTTTACTTTATTTTAAATAGTTCCAACCATTTTTAAAATCCATAAAAATATGGTTCTAACTAATTAACATCTTATTTAATTTTTCATATTTTTTATTTTTATTTTTATTATATTTTGATATTTTATTTTGAATTTTTAATTTAATGTGTTTTATTTGACCTATTTCAAAACATGACTTCAATTTTTGCCATTTTCTTTTGACTCTTGGTTCAATTTTTCACATACACTTAGACACACATATGCAGGGTATTGGAGTGCTCGTTTGATGCTTTGGTGATCTATGCTTGGATAATTTTCATTTGACTTTGTTTGACCCTCGATATATGCTCGACAAATTGCTTGCTTGGCCTTGTTTGATTCATTTGATGATGCTATCTTGCCATTCCTTTTGTGATCCTTTACACATTGATTCTTGGTAGACCTAACTTGAGTTTGGGTATTTATTTTTATTGTATTTGGTCATGTGTCTATTTTTTTATTTTGCTTCAAGTTCTTGTTGTTTTGATCATGTGTTTGTGCATATCTTGGCCTACTATTTTGAGATTGCTTCTTGTATGATTCCATGGATGTTTGATGAGTCTTGTATACTCTTGTTGATATGTTTGAGGTTTTTATTTCCATGATTAGGGGTTCATTTCATGATCACTTAATCTCCTATACTTCACATGATCTTTTGTTCCTTTTAGGAGTTGACTTGTGAGATGTTTGCTTGACTTTTGTACTTCAACTTGAGTTTGATTCTTCTTGATTTTACTTGTTGACATGATTTTGAATATGATGAGCATCATATGAGTTTGTTTCTGATCTTGATGAGTTAATGCTTGATCACTTATGTTCTTGTTGAATGTCTCCTTTCTTTGAGAGTGACTTTGTTGTGTGAGCTTGTTTTTAAGGTATGCTTTGAATTCAACTGTGATCTCTCTTTTGTGTGTTCATGAATAAATGTTTGATTCGATGACCATGTTTATGTTACTGCCCACACTTGATATCATGCCCTAATCCCATGTCTTTTCCTTTAAGACCATGTCTTGCATGTTTGTTGTGTATGACAATTGCTTTGCTTGTGAATGTGGTGCATTATTTAAATCTTTGAGTTTTCTTCTCTAATCATTGACATGTATTGGATATGGTATGATGTTACTACTGCTGCACTTTATTTCTCATCTCATTTGACCTTTATTAAATTTTTTGTGTGATTGATATTGTTTCTTCTTAGATGTTTAAGTCATTTAAATATGTGAGAGTGTTTTGTTTTGCCTACCATTTGATTTGGTTTTGCATGTGGTTGTTTCTTTGATGTCTTGACATGATATTGGATTCCATCTTGCATGGTTGAGATATGAGTTTTGCTTGATTCATTTTGCTTTGAACTACCTTATTTGTTCATCTTGTTTGTATTCCCTTCATTCTCCTTTCTTCTCTTTCATTTCTTGTGACTTGTTTAAGTTTTACTTTCATCTGTGATTGATTAGTAATGTGTTTACTTGTGTTTGTTCACATGATCCCTTAGGATTCCTAGTCCCTCTGTTGAGAGTAGGAGAGACACTAGGCTTTCAATCCTATGCATGATAACAAGTAGGATAGTCCCTCTTTGACCTCAACTCTAGGTCCATCATTTGTATGATAACATTTAGGCAGAATTCCCTTTCATCCCAACCTTAGGACCATCTTGTATGATAACATTAGGGTTTTCAGTCTCCCTTTAGTGCTTCCTTCTGTCTTCTCTTCTCATCTCAAACTTCTTTAAGACACTTAATAAATAACGACAAACATTGTAAGCTACGAGCCTTAAGTACATGGGAAATGGTAAGTGGGGGGTTTCTCCTCACTTATCTAGAATATTTAGTGTATTCCCTTTGGGCGATATACGACGCATTCTCTCTTATGTCATAGTCTTTAGTGCAACGTGAGTCTCAAACAAATTCAATTCACTTCATTAAAACTCTCAAACCAAATTCAAACCTTTTTATCCTTCGGGATTGTTCTTCAAATCATTTTCAGAAAAGAGTAGGTTGTTTTTCCGTTCTACCACAAACATGCATCGTCCCTAACTGCTAGAATGTAGATTTAACGTCACTCATAAAAAACACTTAACTAACCAGCAGTCTAGTTTACCCGAACTACGTTTGCTCTAATTTCTCATACTAGATGAGGATATGTAGGCACAAGACGGTGATGTCTTCGCGAGCAACCTTCCCCCATCACCCGTAGTTTCCTGAACTATGTTGACTCTGACTTTCTTATTGCACGAGGGAATACGTAGGCATAGGGCGGCGATGTCCTATCGAGTCTTTTCTTTCCCTTCCCCCGTTTAGCAGTAGATTTTAGATAACTCACCCTTTGATTAGACAACAAGCATGGATCCCATTAAGTACAACTGACGTGAGGGGTGTTCATACCTTCCCCTTGTGTAACCGACTCTCGAACCCAAGATTTGGTTGCGATAACCTTGTCTTTTCCTTTCTCTTAGGTTTTCTTTGATCGTTTCCTTTCCCTCTCATTGGGATGAATAACGTTCGGTGGAGAATATTCTATTTTTTTCTGCCGGCCCTTTTTCGCAGTTGTGACAGTCACCCAAGAAAGAAGAACAGTGCAGTACAAAAACCCTAATTAGGGTTTCTGATTGGGAAAGACAGCTATAGTTTGACTTTTGATCTAAAGGGTGTTCCAAAGCTTGAATCATGTTCCATGAGGCTCATATGATCCAAGGAAGTCTACCGAAGAAGTTTCAAAGCCTTAGAGAACCTAGGACACCAACACTCGAATCAGAGGTTTTTCGATCGTTCGGTTCGTCTGACTGAAAAGTAAACCCTTTGACCAACAGGATTTTAACCCAAAATTGAAGCCAACTATGTTCCCATAATTTAATATCTAATCATGAATTTTGGTGACCAATTTATCAAGAGATGAGAAGTAATCGAAAAGTCGGGAAATTAGGGTTTTAAAAAGGGCCAAGCCATAACTCCTTAACCATACATCCAAATGGAGTGGTTCAAAGCTTGTTGGAAAGGTCTCAATGAGTTCTTCAAAAGTGATACAGGCGCTCATGAGCATAAAATGCATGGATTTGTAGTTATGAGCAAAAACAAGGCAAGAGGGGGAAAGTACACTTAGAAATTTCAAGATTCCTTGACTTGTAAGTCAAGTTTTCATCATTTTCACAAGAGTTTTTGACCCAGTTTCAAGTGGAATGGGTCCCTAAATCAAACATCTATGTTGTATTACCTAATGGGGGCTTTCTAAAAAGTATAAGTGGGTTTCATAACTCTTCATGGTTAGAGAGAACTAAGGTCCACAAGTTGGCAAAAACTCACTTTGGCAAAGCTAGTTCAGCATGAGTGTTTTGATTCCAAAGCTCCCCAACTCAACTCTAATCAAGGATTAAGCCTCATTTATGATGTTTATATTGCTTTTTAACATGTTTAGTATCAAATCCCACAAAATTGGCTTGATAAATGAGAAACATTATTGTTTAATGCAAGTTGCAAAAGTGAATAGTGTGGAAAGAGAAAAATGGTGGCTACCATCATCAAACCACCAACTTGGCTGCAACCAGTCACCTCTTATCCCCTAAAGCATGATGAAAATGACCTATAGGGTATGGAGAAGCTCTTGTTAGGATGGATCAAGGTCAGAAATGAAGATTGCATTGAAAAACTCCAAGATTTTCAAAGTTACAAGGCTAAACTTGGCAATTTGCAACATTCTGCCCATACCTCTTGCTCAAGAAATTTGCCTATAAATTGAACCTTATTATCACATAAAAAATACACCATTTACATGCTAAGAACCAGCTAAAACTCTTCCTCCCACTCAATATTAAAGTTCTTGCAAAATCTCACCACATTTCCAAACACCTCCAAATATGTCTTGCATTTTCTCTTCTAAAATCATTTCCAAACATCCTCAAACTTAAAAAAAGCTTCAAACACATCACAAATTATGTGTTAGAGCTGTCCAAATCCTCACCTTGGCCAGAAACTCATCCACTCCAAAAGTCAACCCTCAAAAGCTCGTTTATTGACTTTTCTGCATTTTGAAGGGAAACCTTCAAACCATTGCATTTACTTGAGCTTTAAGACCTCTAACACTTCGTATTTGACATATACAAACTATCCATGGTGGTTTCACACTTCTATAACAAGGATTGAGGGAGTTGGCTTTGAAAATCTTTGGACTTTGGAGGTTTTTCTTCACTTACAAGGCTCTCAAGATCTCTAATTTGTAGACCTCACTCATCATCCTTGGAGAATTTTTAGACCTTGGAATAGCTCTTAAGATCTCTAATTTTCTTATTGTTCAAGCTTGCTTCAAGAGGTAAGCCTAAAACTCAAAATGTGAACTTTTCACTTGCATTTCACATGCTACCATGACTTCTAGCTATGATTTTGTGTTGTACATTGTTTGATCATGTCTTATGTATGTTATGTGTCATGTATAAACCATTTATTGCAGCAAAACATGTAGTTTTTGAACTGTCAAACTCAGGTCACAAACCAGGTCACAAACTAGGCCCAACCTAGTCATTTTTTGTATGATGCATCCAATCTATCAAACCATGTGTGGATTTCTTGATTTCTTTTGTGATAACCTATATATATGATGTATATGTGATTTTTGTACACTTTTTTCACCAAGCACACCACTACACAATGCTGTCCACATGTTCATGCTTTTGGTTGTCACCAAACTTGCCCAAACCTTGATGCTATCGGGTTTTCTTGTGGGTTCATGGTATGAAAAAACAAATGGTACCATTGAATTCCTTGTTCAAAAATTAAAATTTTCATTTTTGTTTCACCTTATTTGGTTAGGATTTGACTGAGTTCCAATCCTTCATGCAAATGACCCTTAGGTTGTTACCTTGTCATGACCTAGTTTTGACCACATTAGTGCACTAACTTTCAATGATCATAACTTGCTCATTTTTTGTGCTATTGATGCCATTATTTTTTAAAACTACTCCTTAACATATCTATTTTCATTTAGTGAAGAAAGAATTCAAGGATTGTTATCCTAGAAAGACTTTGATCCACTTGAATAGCATGTGTTTTTTTAGGGTTTTTACCTTTGTGTTCTTGAACTTTTTCAACTTGTAACTTGATTTTTCTTGTGATATTAACCTTTTATGATTCATATATGTTTTTTAAAATGTTTAAAGATGTTTGATTCATTGTCTTACCATGTTCATACTTGATTTTATGAATGCATATATGTGAAAATGGCCTATTGAACTTCATCTGTGAACTTTGCCATGATTCTTGATGTTGAAACCTCTTGAATATGTCCATTATGCCTCACCTTACTTTTTTATGTGTCTTGTTATAACCATAACATTCTTAGGGTTTCTTTCTTGCCTTTGTTAATGCTTGAATGTACATGGTATACTTTGAATTTCATTTGCGAACTTTGACATGATTCTTGACGTTGTGACCTCTTGAATATGTTTATCGTGCTTCATTCGACTTGTTTATATGTCTTGTTAGAACCATAACATTCTAGGGTTTTATTGTTGACCTGGTTGTTACCATGAAACTTGTTTACTTCTCCCCATGAAATCATAAATTCCTGCTTGAACTGTTGTAACATTTCTTGTATTCTTGTTTGTTTAATTGTCATCAATACATGTTTAGTTGGTTTTATGTTGTTACATTTTATCTCATTTGGTCCTTGTAACATGCTTGCTTCAAGTTGTAGCTTCTTTGCATTAACCTTTTTTGAATGTTATAGATGAACTTGTTGTTGTTACACATGTTATTTTCTTGCATTGATTGGTTGTTACCTCTTTGCTTTTTGATCTTTGTTAAGATGATGATCTTGATTATTGTTACATGTTGTTACATGTTATTGCTTTATTTATTCAACTTTGTCAAGTTATTCCCCAATGATGGAACTTTCTAGTTCACATCAAGTTGTTTGTGTCCTTGTGTCCAAAGGAAAGTCTCTCGATTGACCTTTGGGTCATAGATAGCTCATTACCCTCCCTCGGACTTTGTTAAGTCATTTTGAACCCTAACTTAGTTAAGTTGGAACCTACAAACCATTAGACTTTGCTTAAGTCTAAAAGACCCACCTTTACTAGGAGTGTTCTTCAACTAGAACCCTAGGATAGAGTTTGTCAACTCTATGTAAGAATCATGGTGATGATTACTTACTCCCCCCTTGGATTTTGTCAAACTCAATCCCCTTGAGTGTACAACTTAGAATAGAGAGTTTTGTTAAACTCTACACAATCATTGTTATGTTTGTTCCCCTTTGAACCTTGGTCATAATCAAGTGTTCATTCATCCCTAGTGAGGTGAACTACAATTGCTCTGATTCTATCCTAGTTAGGATACGTAGGCAGAAGATGTGATGTCTTTGTAAGCAAACTTAGAAATATCAACCTTAGGTCTTTACCTCTTTACCCTAACCCTAATCTCAATCCACAACATAACCATTATCAAGTTTATCATACACGCACATAAAAGGTTCCTATAGAATGCTACAGATGCCTAGGATGTGAAATACCTACCCTAAGCATAAAGAACCCCTGATCCTTGAATCTCTTAACATTGTTGTTACATCGCGCAAAAGGTCTTTCGTTCTTTAACCTTTCCTTTGGATAAATCAAATTCCGGTTGTGAATTTAAAGAATTAAGATTCAAGTTAATCAATAGCTTGATATCACGATTCTCACCGCAACAGATATGGCGACTTCACTAGGGATGCTAGTGACTTAAAACTTGAGGGTTTAGCCTATTTTGTGTGATTGTATGAAGGCTTTCTTACATGCATATTTGTAAATATATTTGTATTGTATTGCTATGAATTTGGGTATTGTTATACCCTAAATTTTGACCCATAGATCTCATCATCATTCTTGGAACATCAACATTATTTATCTAACCTTAACTTCTTTCAAGTTTGATCTTTGTTAAGATGCAGGTGAATTAGGGTTCCACACAGTCAAGAATCAGGGTTTCTATGGTCTGACCAGTCAAGGTTTTGGATTGATTTTCCATGTAGAAACTCTCTACATCATCAAGGATACTACATTGGATCAAGTATGAATCCAATTTGAGGTTGTCCCTCAAAGGAGAGGAACAGTATAGTCCAGGACCCCAGATTAGGGTTTTTGATTAGAAAAGTCAACTATAGTTTGAATTTTGGTTTAAATTGAATTCCAAGGCATTAATCATGGTCCAAGATACCTATATAACTTATTGAAGTCCCTACAAGAAGTTTCAAAGCCTCAGGAAACCCAGAATACCAACAATCGATTCAGAGGTTTTTGATCGTTTGGATCGTCTAACTGAAAAGTCAACCCATTGACCAACAAGGTTTTGACCCAAAATTGAAGTCGATTATGTTCCCAATATTTTTTAATATCTAATCATTAATTTTGGTGACCATTGGATTAAGAATTGAGAAGTAATCGAAAACTCAGGAAATTAGGGTTTTGAAAGGGGCTAAGTCATAACTTCCTAACCACATATCCAAATGGAGTGGTTCAAAGCTTGTTGGAAAGGTCTTGAGAAGTACTAAAAAAGTACCACAGTGACCTATGTTCAAAAAATTAATGCATTTTATGTTTGTTCCCCCTTTGAAACTTGATCATGATCAAGTGTTCATCTACCCCTAGTTAAGTGAACTACGGTTGCTCTGATTCTATCCTAGTTAGGATACGTAGGTAGGAGATGTGATATCTTTGTGAGAAAACTTAGAACTATCCTTAGGTCTTTACCTAAATCCTAAACTCATATCTTTATACCCAAACTTTTAGCAACTTAGCATACATACTTACAAAAGGTTCATGTAGAGTACTACAAATGTTTAGGATGTGAAATACCTACCCTAGGCATAACCAACCCCCGATCCTCGAAACTCTTAGCATTGTTGTTACATTGCGCAAAAGGTCTTTCTTTCTTTAACCTTTACTTTAGATAAATCAAAGTCCGGTTGTGAATTTAATGAATTAAGATTCAAGTTAATCAATAGCTTGACATCCAATTCTCACCACAACAGGTATCATGAGTGGTGAGATAAGGCCTAACCCGGACTTGAGTGACACATATGATAAGATGTGATATGATCAATAGTTGAATGTTGGGAGTAGTCCTAACAAATTTGACATATGATGTAATCACGCTCAGTTGAGATCTCCTTGAGATGATTGATGATGTATGAGTAGTCATACATTTCAATAATTGTTTCAACCTGAGAGTCCGTGAAACTGAGGACCTTTAGTAACACTGTTACCCCACTAAGCTTTTTTAGGACATAGTGTGGAAACTATGAGGGAGTAGTCTCAAAATAGTTGTCACGCGATGCTACACTAAGACGAGTTTATCCCGAAAATATTTTTTGACCCACGTGAGTAGTCATGGTAGCTGATAATATCTGAAGGATTTACTATGACTCTGAGAACTTTGATAGAACCCATTCGGCATGTACAATTAACCTATAGTACAAGTTATTGGGGATGGGTAAACCTTGTGACCCTATGCTTTGACCTTGAACTTAGGGAAACCTTGTGTGTGAATGTGCATTGTATTTGTGAATACTTGTCTATGTGTTATGTGTGCATCATGTCATCGTAGCATATCATGTTGCAACTGGTTTTGTAAACCTCAGTCAATTTCTTTGTGTGAAACCCTATATATCATGGATATTGGGACAAGAAACACAATTTTGAGAAGCCTGATGCATCCAAGTTAAGAAAACTAGGGACTATGATATCAGAAGAATTTGGGAAAAGATATGGGAAAATAATGAGTATAGTCAAGACTGGGATGGAAGAAGGAGTTCTCAACACTTTGGTTCAATTCTATGACCCATTATATCACTGCTTTACCTTCCTCGACTATCATTTGATGCCAACCTTAGAGGAACATGCTTACTATGTGGGAGTTCTTGTAAAAGACCAGAAACCTTACAGTGGTTTAGAAAGCTTACCCTTGTCGAAGGAAATAGCAAATGCTCTTCATCTTGAAGTATCGGAGATTAAGGCTAACTGTGCCACCAAAAGCAGAGTCAAGGGTTTCCATTCTGATTTCTTAGTTAAGAAAGCTTCTTATCTTGCCAAAGAGCGTAGTATGGATGTGTTCGAAGCAGTTCTTACTCTATTAATTTATAGATTTGTGTTGTTTCCAAAAGTCGAAGAATTTGTCAATTCATCCTCTATCACCATATTCCTAAGTGGAAACCCAGAGCTTACCTTGTTAGGAGACACTTATCATTCAAATCATCATCAGACACTTCAAGGAAAACGAACCATCCTTTGTTGTGCACCCTTATTGTGCAAGTGGTTTGTCAACCATTTGCCATGAACTGACTCTTTCAAAGAAAATCCCAATGGATGGAGATTGTCCCAAAGGATAATGTCTCTAACGCAAGCTGACATTCATTGGTACGATCCTGCCTACGACAGAGGAGTCTAATTTGACCGGTATGGTACTTTCCCAAATATACCATTCATTGGAGTAAGGGGAGGAACCAGTTACAACCCCGCTTTGGCCCGACGTCAGTTTAGGTTTCCAATGAAGGACAAGCCCACAAATCTGCTGTTATTTGGATTCTTCTATCTCAACACCGAAGCGACAGAGAATGTGAGAAATAGCACAGTCGATGCTTAGGAGAATATTCAGAAAAGGACTAAAGCCGATATGGGAAAGAAGAATTGTGTAGCCTTCGAACCATTCACTCTATGGGTATAATCTCGAGCCCAATATCTGAAGATGCCATATCTCCCAGAGAAGAATTTGTAGATCGTTATCGCATCATCATCTTCTGCCATTCCTATTGACAAAATGGAAGAGTACCAAGAAGTTCTTGAAAGAAAAAAGCTTGAGAGAGATACATGGGAAGGGAAGTATCATACTCTATTTTCCGAAACAACGAAACTCAGAAGAGAATTGCAAGACAAAGACGAACTGATCAATTGGCTTGAACCACGTGTGATCAACGGTGATGTGACAAAAGAGAATTTTTTTTCTTTAGTGTCAAGCCTACTCGAAGAACTCATGAGTATTCAAATATCCTGCCTACATCTAGAGCTTGGAAGAGTATAGTAGACAAGTTGGTAATGGAAAATACAATACTGAAGAAGTTGAAGAGGTCCTGCGACTAAAGTTCTTGTCAGAAACTTAGACTATATGACCTAGTTTTTCGATGTAAACTTAGGCTTCTTATCTTGTATTTTAAAGTTGTAACTTTTCCCAACAATTAATGAAATGAGGGTTTGACTTAATTAATCTTCCAAGTTTCGTAAACCAGTTGCATTTGCATTGCATTCTTGCATATTTACTAACCATTCAAGGAATTCAAAATCTTATTTTTGCAGACATTGTTATGGATCGCAGAAGTAGATTTTCATTCCTGAGCATAAGGTTGGACAATCTTAGGATCTTGAGAGGCCTCGTCAGGAATCCCGCCGCGTTCATCGCTAAATATTGAGATCTGCTACCTCTGTTGGATACAAGAGTCAATGAAGACACGTTGTTGGCACTCGTCAAGTTCTACGACCCGGTGTACCATTGTTTCACTTTCCCTTATTTCCAACTACTCCCAACCTTGGAAGAGTATTCCGCTTATTTGAAGATTCCCTTAACCTTTACTCGTCGCTGCGGTAAACCAAAAAGAAAGGAGCTTGCCAAAGCCCTGCATCTTGAGCCCACAGAGCTGCCTGCTCGATTAGTGAGTAGAGAAGGATTCTCTAGAATGGAAGCTAGGACATTCATGGAAAGAGCTGAATTCCACTATGATAATAGGGACTTAGGGATCTTTGAAGCAATCTTGGCATTTCTGATCTATGGACTATACATTTTCCCTAGTTGTGATGAGTTCATCGACGAAGAAGCCATCAGACTCTTCATAATCAAAAACCCTGTTCCCACATAGCTGGATGACACCTACTATGTTATCCACCATCAGAAAATGTATGATTTGGGACTGTTCTTGTGCTGCATAACACTTCTCAGCAAGTGGTTTATTTTATACTTGCCCAAGACTCATGTTCTCTGGAATCTCCACAGCAAAGATGCTTGGATCAGCAAGTTAGCATCGCTTTCCCATTACGACGTCAACTGGTACGACATTAAGAATGGAGGAATTGCCATGATTCATAGCTGTGGAGACTTTCCCAATATACCACTTATAGGCACAAAGGGAGTCATCAGCTACAGTTCGGTCCTCGCTAGTCGTCAGCTAGGGTACCAAACAGTACCAGAACCAAATCAAGACTTTCTAAGGACTTGTTTCTGTGAAAAGGGTAGTGAAGAAAACTTTGAAGCTCAAGCTCGATTAGCCTGGTACCATCCACATTTGCAAGGAATGACTGCGGAAGAAAACGTGAGCTGCCTTACCACAAGAGCTTATCTCCTCTGGTCAAAAGAGATAGCTCTGAAAATGTTCTACAACCATACTTATGAAATCTCTCTGGAGCCAAAAATACTCATGCCTAGAGATGAGCTGAAATTTGCTTTAGTTAAAGTAGAGCGAGAAAATGCCAAGCTATGGGAGCTGATTCGCCAGGGTCAATGCTATGCCAAACCTCGAGAATAAGAGGGATCATCTTGTTATAATGATCGAGGCCTCCCAAATTCCTGTTTTTTCTAAGATTGTAATCTTGGGAGCTTATGAATGTAATCGCTAATTTTTGAAAATTATGTTGTCAGAAAGGTCTTGTTCGTTAACGAGAACCATCTGTTGTAACAGACTTTGTTTTATCAATGAAATTATGTTTTCCTTTATATTGTCAATCATGTTGTTACGTGTATTGATTTACTAATTTTGTTTGTAAAAAAGATTAATGATTTTCCTTGAATGAATATTATTGCATTTGCATTTTCATATCATATCATTTGCATAGTGTTGCATGGGTTCCGCAGCTTATCCGTTGTGCTTTTCCCCCAGAAGATCACACTGAGTCCCCACCGTTACAACACCTGAGCCACTACTCAAGAGAGAATGGAATATCAGTAAGATAGAATTGATCATATTGACAATGAACTGGAAGGACTTCGAGGTGATGTCAGCCAGATTCTGGAAGCTATGCAAGTGATCAGGGCAAAAATGGATATGCAAGACACGGTGGTATCTGAGGTTAACGCAACTACAACAGCCCCTACGCCGGTAGTGACTTCCATAACAGAGTTTCCATTTGGTATCTCTAAATATTTTGTATCTCTATTTCCTGTACAATGTACAACGGCACAAACAGCAGGACTTATGCATGAATTCCATAACCCTCTGTTCGCTCAAGCAGGCGCTCAGATGAATGTCTGACTGGTCTTCGATACTCGACAAACAAATTTATGAGATACCGGATGAATCTGAAGCAGGGGATAAAAAACACGACAAGCTGAGGGTCGAGATAGAAATCATGGCAAGAAGAATGAAGGCTTTAGATGAACTTGTTGTTGTTACACATGTTCTTTGCTTGCATTGATTGGTTGTTACCTCTTTGCTTTTTGATCTTTGTTAAGATGATGATCTTGATTATTGTTACATGTTGTTACATGTTCTTGCTTTATTTCTTCAACTTTGTCAAGTTATTCCCCAGTGATGGAACTTTCTAGTTAATATCAAGTTGTCTGTATCCTTGTGTCCAAAGGAAAGTCTCTCTATTGACCTTTGGGTCATAGATAGCTCATTACCCTCCCTCTAACTTTGTTAAGTGATTTTGAACCTGTCGCTACTGCGAAAATCGGCGCCGGCTGACAGAAGAGTCGCCACCGTGCGTTATTTATCCCAACGGAGGGAAAGGAAACGCTCGAAGTAAACCTCGCAAAAAACGGGAAAAGGTATGGTCATCGCAACCAAAACCTGGGTTCGGGAGTCGGTTACGCAAAGGGAAGGTATTAGCACCCCTCACGTCCGTCGTACTCGACGGGATCCACGCTTGGTGTTTATAAGGAAAAGGGTGTGTTTATCTATCTACGCTAATGGTCAGTCTGAAAAGAAAAGAAAAGGACAGGACTTGACAGAACATACGGTGTTCTGGGCCTACGTACTCCCTCGTGCAATGGGAAAGTCAGAGTCAACGTAGTTCGACTACCTACGTCTAGACGGGGGGAGGTTGCTCGCCAGGACATCGCATCCTGTGCCTACGTACTTCCACACGGCATGGAAGATCAGAGCAAACGTAGTTCGACTACGCACGAAATGAATTCACTTTTGTTTTATCCTTTATTAAGTTGTTTTCTGTTGTTTTGAGAAAGGAAAGAGACACCCTAAAACTATGGTTGAAAAGGGGAATCTACCTACTGTTATCATGCCTGGTTGACCCACCTAATGTCTATCATAACTCCTCCGCAACGGAGAAGTTAGAGCTCCTAAGGGATCATGGCAACAGGACTAAACAGCAAACAGGAATCAACTGCAAAGTAAAGAAATACTGGAAATATGCATGAATGAAACAACCAAACAAACAAGGCACAAAGGCCGCACACCACAGAGGCAAGGGAGCTCAGCTCTACCAAATACCAGCAAGCAAAGCCACTCAATAACAAACAAGCAGAAGGAGGACCACCTCAACTTCTCATGCACACAAAGCCTATTTCTAAGATGCGCCTATCTCAAAAATATCTAGATGAACCCCTAAGTCTAATGCAGCACAGCACCACACAAGTCAAACAACACAAAGGGAAGGCGAACCAGCCTGACAAACTCCTATCTAAAAGCATAGAACTACCCTGAGCAAGACCCTAAACAACCCTAAAACAAAATCCTAATCTACCTCTGAGCAAAGCCCTATGCAAAACCCTAATCCAATCTCTAAGCAAAACCCTAAGCAAAACCCTACACAAGAGAAATCGATCCCAGTCTTCAAGCTTCAAAACAAGCTTACCAAAGAAAGGGAGCTAAGTAGGCAGACTCATAGTGCCTTCCTCAGGAAAGTACTAGGAGGTTACCACTCAGGAATCACATCCTATGCGGCTCAACAACTGTGAACGGTTTACATTCCTCCTCAGGAGAAACTAAACTCACATGAAGGCTCCGACATCATTGGATACTTGAGAAATCCTACCTGAACTAAGGGAACTAAGTGAACAGGCCCATAGTGCCTTCCTCAGGAAAGTACTAGGAGGCTTCCACTCAGGAATCATATCCCATGTGGCTCAACAACTGTGAACGGTTTACATTCCTCCTCAGGAGAAACTAAACTCACATGAAGGCTCCAACATCCTTGGATACTTAAGAAATCCTACATGAACTAAGGGAACTAAGTGAACAGACCCATAGTGCCTTCCCCAGGAAAATACTAGGGGGCTTCCACTTAGGAATCGTATCCCATGTGGCTCAACAACTGTGATCGGTTTACATTCCTCCTCAGGAGAAACTAAACTCACATGAAGGCTCCAACATCATTGGATACTTGAGAAAGAGGTGAGAAGAAATAATGAAAGACATCCATAGTGCCTTCCTCAGGAAAGTACCATAAATTTCCCTCAAACTTCAGGATCTCAAACCTCACAAACAGAGAGCAAGCTCCTAGACTAGGACCTCAATCCACGCATCCTTGCAAGCCCTAATATTATTCACAAGGGTCTATTACACTTACCCATAATACCCCTATAGTCCCATACCCAAAATTCAATCTAAAACTCCTAAAAGAAATGATTTACTTCACCTATGTTAAGCCTAAACCCTAATTTGTTGCACTAAAATTAACCTAATCAAGTCATCTAAAACTTAGTCCTAAAATCATGAATAAAATCTCCTATGAAAGTTAAAGTCCTAAATGAAATACCCTAAAAAGAATAGGTCTAAAATATACAAGTATCTAACTAAACTAAAATCAACAATATCATGTATAAACCTAAAATCAATTAAAACCTATTTAAAAGAAAAATATACCAAAAATCCAAAAATAAAGTGAAATTCTAAATTCATTATTTATTATTTTTCTTAACAGAGATATGAACAAGATGCAAAAACAACCAACCAAAAATGTGCATTTTTCAATTAGTTATGGATTTTACAAAATGCAAGAAAAATGAAAGAAATAAAAATAAAAGAAGAAATGAAGGGAAGTGTTAATAGAAGTGGCGCCTAGTTCATTTATTCTATGGGCTGGAAATAGGGGGTTCCATTAGTAATGTGCGCAGGGCCCAGTAGGAATCAGAAAACAATTAAAAAAAATCCAAAGAAAAAAGAAAAGGGGACGGTGTAGGAAGTAAGGAATTTCAGGGTAAAATGGATTGGGCTGGCTTTGGGGGGTGGGGATAGTGCTTTTGGACTTAAGCCCAACGTTTCAGATTAATGAAACGCGGCGTTTTGCGCATAGCCAGGTTTCCCTCCATCTCAACTTTAAACGTGAGCCCTCAGATTCATTTCCAAGTCAATGGTCCAATGCACATCGAACGGATGAAACTTCATCCCTAACCTCTCGCTAGGGTTTGACATAAAATCCAGTTTTCATGCATGGTTTTCTCCTCTCTCGTTCTCACTCATCTCTCCATGAAATTCAATGATATAAAAAGCAAAATCACTCTCCTCTCTCCCCTGAACACAGCCATGCCTTTAGTTTTAATTGAAACCTCCCCTAATGTAAAACCCGATAGCTATAACCCCCATGGTACACAAACTGCATTCATGATGGACCTTCTCAATTCTTGCAACTCTTGGTACTAGGATGATCCTCACCTCTCCCTGGTTATTCTAAGCTAATACTCGTGGATTGTAACTCCTTATACACCATGTTCTTGATCATTAAAGTTTCACTGCCCTAGGATCAAACTTCATCAATGGAGCCCTAAGTCTCTGAAAACCATCCTCTATCTATCCCTAACAATTCTAAGCTAATAAACTCAACTATGCACACATAAATAATGGTGTAGAGATCAAAACGCATACCTGCAATTCTTGTTGGAACAGATGAGATAATGGACACTTCAAGCCCTATAATCCCTCACAAATGCTCCTCAAGCGATGATCTTGTTTCTGTTTGCAACAAACTAGATGGAGAGAGCTTGTAATATGAGATTCGAATCTGGTTTGGGTTCTTGCAACTTCAACCTTAGATCTTCAATCCTCCATGGATGAGCCTCTGAATCAACTTGTATGCACCCAATAATATCAATGGAGTATCAATGAATGGAAAGAATGAATTGAATTGATGCTGAATATGGAGTTTCACTCTTTCTTGCAATTGAAGCAATAACGGAATCCTCTCTATCCTCTCTCTCTCTTCTCACCAACCTTTTTCTCTAATGATCAACATTCAATATATGGGAGAGGATGGAAGGATCTAGAGTCTTCTGGATCCATCTTAGAGGATTCTAGAACTTTCATGAATTTCTCATGATATGGCATAATTCAATATCTCATGATATCTCACTTTAATCCACTTGCATCCCCTTAACCACCTTTGAAAATCTCATTTCATGACAAATTGGAGTGATATGTGAGCTTATATGCTGATCCCTTGCATTTCCCTTCACTTTACCAATGTACCTTATTATGCAAGTAATAGAATTACAAAGCAAGTCCATTTTTAAGACCTCAAATCAAAATTGTGGCTGAACCAATGTCTTTAAAATGTTGTTTAGACTCAAAATGATATATCATATGCCCTGTTTTGGATGTGCAGATTGCTCATACCAATTTCCAATCTCAACTTTTTCAAGTTATGTCTTCATTTTAGGCCATTTTCACCAATTTTTGTCAATATGAGTTCTATGCATTTCCAAACTTCCATGACCTCTTTTTTAGACTCAAAATGTCATTTGGAACAACTTTGATGTTGTGAAGTTTTTCATTTGAAGCTTCCTTGTATGAATTTTAGGCATAGGCTAAGAATAACCTATAATTCCACTTTCCCAAAATACCCCTGACTTGCACAAGCTATAAGTTGAGTTCTACAAATCAGATGAAGGCATACCATACCTTTTTGGAAAGGGGAGATCATAAGGAACAACTCTTATGTTTGCCAAGAATTCATTTGAAACTTCCTTGAGGGTAAAAAGTTGCTTGGAAGACAGACAACTTTCACAGACAAATTTCAGTGCCTTCAGATGACCTGTAACTTGCAAGAGCTGTAACTTGAGTTATGCAAATCATCTTGATCACTTCCACCACTCAAATTAAAGCTATGAAGATACTATACAAGTCTCATGTGGACCATAAATCCATATGAAGCTTGCATCTTGAGTTACACTGCTTGGAAGTTTGACCTAGATTAGGGTATTTTACACTGAAACCCTAATTTGGTAACTCCACTTCTCCTTGACTCCTTTTGATTTTTCTTGGGCACAACACCTCATCCATATCCACATATCACATAATGAATCCCACATCCTTCAAATGAGCACTGATACCTTTCAAATCAAGCATTTGACCTAGGGTTGACCTAGGGTTGACCTGGATGAAACCCTAGTTGACTGACTTCAACTGAGGCTCTTGCAATCATTCCAATGACTTGGCTCTTCTTCAAAATGATCATCTAGGCTTTCCATAACATCCGTACACATTCCATGCTCTTAGCTCATAGCCCACACTTCCTCTGATGATCCCCAAATAACCTCAAGATAGGAGAGAATCCAATGATTGATCTGTCAACTCTTCAAGGTTCAAATTCTTCCCTGATGACCTGAATAGTCTGGAACATGAATGAAACCCCTTGAGTATGCCTCTTTAGATAAGAATAGCACTTGATCCCCTATTTATTCTATGCAATGCAGATGAATACACTATGTACATGATGACAATGCAAATGACTATGCAATTGAAACATAAACCTAAGTTAGAAAAGGTTGGGCAAATTTTGGGGTGCAACAGAACCCTAACTTAGTTAAGTTAGAACCTACAAGCCATTATACTTTGCTTAAGTCTAAAAGACTCATCTTTACTAGGAGTGTTATTCAACTAGAACCATAGGATAAAGTTTGTCAACTCTATGTAAGAATCATGGTGATGATTACTTACTCCCCCCTTGGCTTTTGTCAAAGTCAATCCCCTTGAGTGTACAACTTAGAATAGAGAGTTTTGTTAAACTCTACACAAGCATTGTTATGTTTGTTCCCATTCAAACCTTGGTCATAATCAAGTGTTCATTCATCTCTAGTGAGATGAACTACGATTGCTCTGGTTCTATCCTAGTTAGGATACGTAGGAAGAAGATGTGATATCTCTGCGAGCAAACATAGAAATATCAACCTTAGGTTTTTACCTCTTTACCCTAACCCTAATATCAATCCACAACATAACCATTAGCAAGTTTATCATACACACGCGCAAAAGGTTCCTGTAGAATACTACAGATGTCTAGGATGTGAAATACCTACCCTAGGCATAACTAACCCCTGATCCCTGAATCTTTTAGCGTTATTATCACATCACGCAAAAGGTATTTCTTTCTTTGACCTTTCCTTTGGATAAATCAAAGTCTGGTTATGAATTTAAAAAATTAAGATTCAAGTTAATTAATAGCTTGATATCACGATTCTCACCGCAACATTATCAACTCAGGGATTGAAAGAAAGGTAAAGACAACATAATTGCCTCGGGGGTCGAGAAAATAAAGAAAATATCGACTCGGGGATCGAGAAAGTAAAAGCTTATCAACTCGGGTGTTGAAGGAGTAACAAAATATCAACTCGAGGTTGAAAAAGATGTAAAGCAAATATCGATTTGGGGGTCGAGAAACAAATCAAAATATCAACGCGGGGGTTGAAGAAAATGTATAGCAAATATCGACTCGGGGGTCAAGATATAAATCAAAATATCAATTTGGGGGTTGAAGGAAATAAAGACAATATGGACTCGGGGGTCGAGGAAATAAAGACAATATGGACTCGAGGTCGAGAACAAATTAAAATATCAACGCGGGGGTTGAAGGAAAGAAAATAACAATGACCCAAAGGTCAATATCAAATCAAAATATCAACATGGGGGTTGAGAACATAAGATAACATTGACTCGGGGGTCAAGAACTGCATTAAGATATCAACTCGGGGGTTGAGGAAGGAAAATGGTTATGTTATGTATGCATATGGTACATGTTAATTTCATGTGATGCATATGTAAATGCAAGCATGTGATTGGTTTTATGAAGATGCGAACATGGTGGACTATGAGGGGTGCCAAACGAGGTTGGACTTTGGTGGCTGCCAATATGAATTGGACTTTAGGATATCCCAAACGGGGTTGGACTTTGGTGGTTGCTAGTAGAGGACTAGACTTTATAAGGTGAAAGGGTTTGACTTCCCGACACTCGGTATCTGACAGTTCCATGATCAGAGGACAGATGTGGGTGCTTTTGGTGCCCCAAGTTGGATCCTTTGTAGAAGTTGTATACTTTTTCTGTTAGAACCTCGACTTCTAGATGGCGTGCCACGGTGGCTTGAAAATGATGAGTATAGCAATGTAACCAAAACATGTTGGTTGTGTGAGCATAGCGACTTAACCAATGCATGTTGATTGTGCTTTTTCTCTGCCCCAGGGCTTTTTGACACTTGTTGAACTCAAAGGTTACTAGCGTCTGGCACGATCTGCTTGATCAACATGGAAGTATGAAGGGAATCTGCCCCTTTGTAACATGTCTGCCCCAGTTTGTAGGGTATTTGAAGGATTTTTCCTTAAAAGGTTTATGCCATGACATAGTCTGAGATGATTTGCCCCAGTGTCTAGATCCTGTAGTGGTCCGCCTCTATTTGAATCTTGGCTAGACTTGCCCCAGATTCACAAGATTACGAGATAGTCTTTATTTGAGTCAACACCATCAAATGTTCAAGTTTCTCTATGATTGCCCCTTGGTTGGAGTTTTCATAATGTCAAGTATTGATTTGCAGTTAAAACTGTTCATTCAGAAATGATAATTTTAATGAGGCATTCATGCAGGTTTTGAAAAGATCATTTATTGGAATAATGTGAAAATGTGTGACGAGTGGACCATTAGTCCAAACATAGTGCTAATTTAATCTGGTGTGAAAGATATAGCAAGAATATGACACCAATACAGAAGATTAGCAAATATGTAGGAGTCAGTTTATGCAACCTTGATATAGTATGCTTTCAGAATAAACCCTGCCTCAATTAGGTCTTTTGAGGGTTGTAACGTTGCCTGGTTCAGGGTTACAGAAACAAAGGATATAAGGCTCACCATGACAACAACATCCCCAAGGGAATTAACTCTAAGCAGGGCTTTCATATCCTCACAACGAGAAAGGCTCCTCGAGGGATTCCACTATACAATCACCATCCTAATCCTATGTTTTTTCTCGGACTCGGGTATAGAGTTATCTCACAAAGCACCAATAATCGGAGAACCCCAACAGTGTCACAAGAAACCATAATAGAATACAATAAAAGCAAGCAAGCAATTAAATAATAAAAGAAGATAAAAAATCAAACAGATCTAACTCTCACGAATCGAATCAAGTTAGGCTTGACTCTCTCTAGCATAGGGCTATGCATATTCCCCAGCAGAGTCGCCATCTGTCATACCTCGAAAAATACGATCCTCGCGATGGACGCGGAAAAAACGTTCGAACATAGTTGCCACGAAACTTTATTCATTCCAAGGAAGGAATAGGAAAATATCGATAAAACCTTTAAAGAGATAAGAACATGGTCATCGCAACCAAATTCTAGGTTCGGGAGTCGATTACGCAAAGGGAAGATATTAACACCCTCTACGTCCGTTGTACTCAATGGAAACCTCTTGATTCGATTCGTGATATGAGTTAGCTAAGTTTGTTTATCTTCTAAGAATTTTCTTATAGGGGAAAGTTGGTGGTTTTATATTAGGGTGCTCGCCAAGGATTGGGGCTCTTGTGCCTAGGAGTTAGCTAAGTTTGTTTATCTTCTAAGAATTTGCTTATAGGGTAAAGTTGGTGGTTTTATATTAGGGTGCTCGCCAAGGATTGGGGCTCTTGTGCCTACGTATTCCATCGTGCAATGGGAAAGTCAAAGCATCGTAGTTCGTGGTACTATGGGAGAAACGTTTGGGGTAAACGGAAGATGGATGGAAGGTATAAAAAAGAAAAGGTAGCTCGCTAGGATCTCGCAATCCTATGCCTATGTATTCTCATTGACAAATGAGAAATCGGAGCGTCCGTAGTTCAGAACACTACGGATGGTTGGTTTGTGTTTGAAGCGACTAAAATACTAGATGTTGACCGAGGTTTGAATTTACGTACGAAACGATTAAGGTTTAAACTAGGGAAAGGAGGTCATAGTGGTATAAAGTAAGGTTGATGGCGAGGCAAAAGCGCTCGAATTACAAGAGGGTTATGGGTTGTACTTTTAGGGTTTCGGTCAATGAACAAACACTTGAATTAAGTTTTAATCGCGTGCACTAGTAAAGTGGGCTAGTCTTCTAAACGACCAACTAGAAGTAATTGATCGAATAAGTCTCACTATAAGAAAGCCCAGGAGTAAGCTTTGAATGTTATGTATGGTGGCCAAAAGGTCGATGGCGATGCTTTGAAAGCAGTCGACTTACAAGGTATAAAAGATGGCTCGACGTTGGATCGAGAAGTTATTTTGAAAATGGTTTAATCGGTGTAAGGGAAAGACATAAGCAAAATAAAGGAAAGCGGTTATTTACATTCCATAGGAATTGGAGTACATTTTTTCGAATGGGGATGAAATAAAACAAAAGCAAGTGCAGATTTATTTGATTTTTGGAATCCTTCGAACTTAACCTGATTTTATTTAACGAAATCAAAATGGTCAAAGTTTATTAAATCACTAAATTAGATTAATCCAAATCGATTATCAAAGTTATTTGATTCAAAAGTTAATGTAATCAAATGATTAAGTTAATTAAGGTTGATTAATAAAGTTAAGTGATTGGAATTTGGTTAATCGATTAATTAGGCTAATTAAAATTAATCATCAAAATTATCCAATTAAATCAAATAATTAAGTTAATTAAAATTGATAAACAAAATTAAATAATTAATACCAAATTCAAAATTATTTAATTAATGAAAGGTGAACACAAAAGCGAGCACATAAAATAAATCGAATCGAGTATGTCACAGTGTGCTCTGTTACCGCAATATTAATTATCAACAACACATTAACATAATGAGAAAGAGAACTCAACAACAACACGACATAACCACATGAACACAAATATGAGGCTATGCTTACAATCTCAATGC
The DNA here is from genome assembly GCA_963859935.3 of Lathyrus sativus. Classification (NCBI taxonomy): domain Eukaryota; kingdom Viridiplantae; phylum Streptophyta; class Magnoliopsida; order Fabales; family Fabaceae; genus Lathyrus; species Lathyrus sativus. The sequence goes on along the minus strand of OZ012735.1, from coordinate 305,693,585 downwards.
AAAGCTTCAAATAACACGATGCGACAAATCGACAATCAAAATATGTATTACAACAGAAAACACAATCGTATAGAGAAATGACGATTCATTCATTCACTACAACATTTTTACTCTATAGCAACGCCTAATTTTCAGGAAGTAAAAAAATTGTTCTCGTAGAGAGTAATAGGCAACTAATTATATAATTTGTTGCTGTAGCATATTTAATTTTTTGTAAATTTTATACAACGGCCCGAAACCGTTCTGATAGAGAGAAATGAGAATGGCTCCTATTAGCAACGGCTAGAACCGTTCTTATATAATTTTTAATTATTTTAATAAAATATTATTACTAACAAAATTTTCAATCTCCCTCCACGAGCAAAATTTTCGTTCCCTCCACGAGTAAAATTTTCGACTCCCTCCACGAGCTTCTCTCAAACCGATTCATTGTCCCTCCCAAATACGAGCTTCATCGAACGATTCTCTCAAAGGTACGAGCTTCTCCTTAACCCTAATATTCATCCCAAATTGATTCTTCATTGTACGAGCTTCTCCCAAACTCTAACATTTTGTTCTTCACCCATATTGATTCTTCATGGTATGATTCTCTCAAACCCTAACATTCATCCCAAACTTGTGTGTGTAAATTTTCTCCTTCAACTTTCTCTATTTTATGCCGATAAATCTAACAGTTTTGTTTTCATAGGTCTCAATTTTCAAACGTAATAGTGCGCGAGTTTTCAGCGGTGTGCGCATTTTCGGTTCATCCTGGTAAAAAGGTAATAATTTGATTATAATTTGTAGCCCTGTGTTATTTTGGTGGGTCATTGAGTTAGAGATAGTTAATTAACTCAAATTATCTAGTGCTTCTCTACATCTGTCCGGTGCCGGTGCCGCTTCTCTGCATCTGTACCCTCTAGAATAATGATTCAAAAGTTTCTGCTGATGAAGATAATGAGTTTTTTCCTAAAGAGTACTTTTGATTATGGATTATTGAAAGAGATTGTTAACAGGTTCTTACCAAAACCTTAGGAAGAGAATAATAAGAACTTACACAAAAGCTGAGAGGTAATGCCATTTAGCAGAAACAGGAACATTGAAAGGAGGCAAAGAGTCAACAATCTTGATAGGAACAATTTTGGTTTGCTTGTCGATCCCAATAACTATAGCAGCAGCAAGGGTGAGAACAAAGGCCAAAAGTCTAAGAATCAATTCACAAGAACCACCCTTATCCTTAGGAGGTTTTCTCCCTTCTATACCGGTAGAAATGTTATGCTGTTAGTAAAACTAGTTGCTAATTGTTAGAACTGTTAGAAATTGGAAAAGAGTTAGGAACTGGTAGATAGTATTGAGCTGGTGGAATTAGCTAACATATTAATAAGTTATGTTGTATAAGTACTGTTTAGTAAATGGTACTGGTAGTTAGCCCATCACAGTAAATGGTAATTAATAAGTTATGCTAATAAGTACTGTTTAGTAAGTATTGTGTATCCTCCATCTCTTCCTTAGGTTTGTCACTGTTGTTAGATTTTGTGAAATTATACTCTTCCTTAGGTTTTGCCATCTCTTCCTTAGAAAATTGGTAATTAATAAGGTATGCTAATCTTTATTATTACGTGGGAGCCACTTAATGAGTCTGACATTGCAGCGTTACACTAATTGAAGCGGATACACCACTAATTTTTTGAGTTAGGAATGATTTGTACAACTTAATGTTTTGTGAAAGTTGTCCTACTGCTGTTATTATGGCTTTTTCATTTGTAAGTATTTTTGTGAGTATGTTTAAAGTATGCTGAAGGTTATTCTTCTGCTACTACTATTGATGCACTAGTAAGTATTTTTGTAAGTATGTTAAAAGTCATTATTCTGCTACTACTGATAATGCACTAGTAACTATGTTGAAGGTTATTTAAAAATTATGTTGATGTTGTTCTTATTATGGTGTTAATGCACTAATAATATGTTAAAAGCTATATTGAACTATACCAGTATCATATGTTGTTGTTATGGTGTTAATTGACTAATAAATATGTTACAAACTATTTAAAAGTTATGTTCAACTATGCCACTGTCATACAAATATTTGAGAGTAAGTTATGTTAAAAGTTATTTGATTTTTGAGTACTTTTTTGATAGTAAGGTAGGTAAATTGTTTGAGAGCATATAGGTATAATTACAATATTGTATTGATATAGAGAATTAAAACAAAGTATTATATATCAACTCTACAATTTGTGTATTATGTATCAATTATACATTTCATGTCTTGTAAATTATATCAAAACAACAACATATGACAATTGAAGTGAGGAAGTGGTTTAGGTTGGCCACGTGTCTCCATCAGACATATTGGGAGAGAGCGATTATTGGTTGGCCAATCTTTATTACATGTTTATTACATGTTTGGAAGTGTGTTGTGTTGTGTTTTGCTTTTGGTATAATTGTCCCTAGATTCTATGATTTGGCTGTTTCCTACTACGAGTACTTTCAGTACCTTCCTTTTGATGTCAGCACGTTACAATTGATGTAAATATGGATACCAAAGTAGAGAAAAATCTTAATTAATGTTGAGACAGAATATGGATACCTTGCAGTTACTGCTGCTAGTGTACAAGTAATTGCTGCTAATTTGAAGTGGAAATTTGAAGGTGAATGTGATGTAAATATAACAGCAGTATTTGAATGTGGTGTACAAATAATTAGCAGCAGTATTTATTCCTTGAAGTGGAAATTTGAATGTGAATGTGATGTAGTATGCTGTTAGGAAATTCTGTTTAGTGTTGTGTTAGGAAATTCTGTTTAGAGTTGTGTTTAGTGTTGTGTTAGGACATTTTGGAAATTCTGTTTAGTGTTGTGTTTAGTGCTGTGTTTTGTTATTTGTATGTGATGTAGTACGCTGTTAGGAAATTCTGTTTAGTGTTGTGTTACAAGTAATTGCTGCTAATTTACTGAAGGCACTAATTAGCAGAATATCTATTGTATTTCACAGAATATATATTGTAATTATCTATTAGCAGCAATATTTATTCCTTGTAGTTACTGCTGCTGGTGTACAAGTAATTGCTGCTAATTTACTGAAGGCACTAATTAGCAGAATATCTATTGTATTTCATAGAATATTTATTGTAATTATCTATTAGCAGCAGTATTTATTCCTTGTAGTTATTGCTGCTGGTGTACAAGTAATTGTTGCTAATTTACTGCTGCTGGTGTGTTGCACCCCAAAATTTGACCAACATTTATTTTCCCATCAAGTGTTTGAAAGTTGATACCTTCATCAGAAAGTTCAAGAGATCCTCAGAGGAGTTGGTTGAAACCAGGGTTGTGTGCTTCACAGTTTGAGAGTTGTGAGTGCTCCTCAGATGATTCTGAGACTTTGAGAATGAACTTGATGTTTTGAGAAAGCTTATGAGATGTCTTGAAGGCCATCATGAAGCCCTGAGAAGTCATTATGCAAGAGTTCAGAAGATTCAACCATGAATGATAGAATTAGGGTTTTGACTGGGTCAACCCTAGACCAGCTGAAGATTTGGAGAAGGTTGAGACTTAATCCAAGGGCCATGAGATCATGGAATGATGTATAGAGATGTTATAAATATGATTCCTAGACCAACTCATCATGATTGAGGAGTTTGAGAAGTTTTGAGTTAGGGTTTCTGAGGATTGTCAGTGGAAAAACCCTAATTTGATCCCTATCTTCCAGGCAGTTTTAGCACTAGATGTGTTTGATATCTCATTTTCCCCACAACATGAATGTTGTAGAGCTTGTTCTAAGCTTTAATTTGAGTGGTGGAAGTCCTTGATAGGAGTTACAGAGCTCAAGTTATGGTTTTGACAAATTACAGGTCAGCAGAGGTATGTGAATCTGGGTCCTTGAAAGTCACCCAACTTCCAGACAACTTTTGCCCTAGTAGGTTGATTCCTATGGTTTCTTGGTCAACATGAATGTTGAAGAGGATGATTCTTAGCTTTAATTTGAGTGGTAGAAGTCCTTGATTGGATTTGTGGAACTCAACTTATGGTTTGAACAAGGCAGGGGTATTTTGGTCATTTGTCAGTTATAGGTCATTTTAACCAATGCCTAAAACTCCTACTTCCAAGCCTCAAATGGAAAAATTCAAAACATGAAAGTTGCTCAAAATGTGATTTTAAGTCTAGAAAGAAGGTCACAAATTGTTGAAAAGGCTCATAGCACAAGATTCCATGATTGGTCAAAAATGAACTAAAAATGACTTATAACTTTGAAAAGTTGAAATTGAAAAGTGTTTTGGGAGATCTACAAATCCAAAATAGGTCATCCAATATATCATTTTGATTGGAAAAAACATTTTGAGAAGATTGGTTTAAGTAGAATTTTCATTTGAGGCTTAAAAGATGAGGTTCCTTTGGAAATTTGTCACTTAAGAAAGAAGGCAATGTTGGAAAACTTAACATAAGGCAATTACAAGGCATGTGAGCTTCCTTACCATTTCATATTATCATGTGGTGAGATTTTAAAAGGTGTGTAAGTTGGTTAGAGGTGATATATCATGAGATAACCAATATGGCATAACATGAGATTTTAAGGAAACTTCCATCACATTCTAGATGATTCTAGAAACTTCCATTGATTGTTATAAAAGGAATGCATCAAGGAGTGTTAGAGGTTGGTGATTGAGAGAGGCAAGCAGAGAGAGAGAGAGAGAGAGCTTCCATTGAAGGTGTTGGTTCAAAGTTCAAGAGATCAAGAATTCTGCCATAACCAAAGCTTCTCCACCAGGATCTTTGCAAACAGAACTTCAATCACTATCAAAGGATCATTCTCCCTCCATTACAAAGCTTGCAAGCATTGATCACAAGCATCACCATTGAATTTGCACAGGTCACTTTTTCTCTTCGATACTCCTTATTTATTGAGTTATAAGTAGTTTTGATACCATAGAATGCATGAGGTAGGATTATAGAATAGTTCCTGAGAGTTTGAGCACCATTGGAGAGGATTTTTAACAGAACCAGAAAACTTTAATTTGCAAGAACCATGTAGATAGTTAGTTTTAATCATCAAGAATTGGTATGCATTAGTTAGGGTAATGTGTAGTGTATCTGTAAGTCATTAGGTTGAGGTTTGGTGAAAGTTTGATATCAGTTGGAAACTGTGAACCGTGTTTGTACCCAGATGTTCAAGGGTTCTGTTTGGATTATTCAAGAAGAGGTAGAAGAAACTGGTCGTACCATTGTAATCTAGGAATCTAGTAGGCCATTTTTCATTTTTATATCAAGTCCAGCCGTGGCCTGAGCGTGGAGCTAGAGAAGCTCGAATTCGGTTGCATGGTGGGGAGGGTTCTGCAAAACCCTAGTCTGGTTGGAGAAGACGAAGGACAAGCCATTGGATCATTCCCAGTATTTGACTAATTCACCCAATCCAATGGCTGAGATTAATTCTGAGAGTTGGAGGGAAGATTGGAATGTGAATGAAACGCGTCGTTTCATTAAACCAGCCATTCTGGGCTTGGTTTCTATTCGCCCCCCCCTTTTCATTGGGCCCAATTCCTTTAACTGGCGCATATTGCTTTTCAGACCCCCCTACCCTTTATTCATTTATTTTCTTTTATTTTCCTTTTAATATTTTCTGTTTTTGAATAATTCATTAAAAAATGATAGAAAATGATTTTTAATTTCTTCTTTTTTTCCTGAGTAGATTAAAATGAGTAGAAAATTATAAAAATAAAATTGAGATTTTATTTTTATGTTTGATATTTTTAGTAGATTTTTCAATTAAATAGCTTTTTAATTGGTTCATTTTGATATTTGATTTTGTAGGAATTGTTTTAGTACTTTCCATTAATCTTTTTTACCCATTCTTTTTTGTGCAGTTAGATAATGAGTCATACTTCCCCATAGGATTTTTTCTAGATTTTTTAGAATTAATCTTGATTAGTTTAACTAGGGTTGACTTAGGTTAGTCTAATTAGGGTTTAGAATTGTGCATAGGTGATGATTCCTTTCTTTGATTGAGTTTTATCTTGATTTTTAGGTAGAAACCTTTATAGATGTTATGAGTAGGTATTGAGGACCCTTGTGATTAATTGTTGATTTTTCCCCATTAGTTTAGTATTTTTAGGCATTTTCTGAAGATTGCCTGATGATTTGGTTTGTTCAGTGGGTCATCTGTTCATCTGTGGGGTTCATTCTGAGGAATTTGATGAAGGGCTTGTGTGGCCTTAAGGATATTGATGGTGAGCATCATAAAGAGGAGCTTGAAGATCAAGATTCAGAGACCCAGAGCTTGTCTCATCTCCTGTCTGTGAGGTTTGAGAGCCTGAAGTTTGAGGGAAGTTCATGGTACTTTCCTGAGGAAGGCACTATGAATGACTTTCATCCTTCCTTCTCACCTCTTTCTTAAGTATCCAATGATGTTGGAGCCAACTTGTGAGTTTAATTTCTCCTGAGGAGGAATGTAAACTGATCACTTGTTGTTGAGCCACATGGGACACAACTCCTAAGTGGAAGCCTCCTAGTACTTTCCTGAGGAAGGTCCTATGGGTCTATTCACTTAGTTCCACTAGTTGATCTAGGATTTCTCAAGTATCCAATGATGTAGGAGCCAACTTGTGAGTTTAATTTCTCCTGAGGAGGAATGTAAACTGATCACATGTTGTTGAGCCACATGGGATACAACTCCTAAGTGGAAGCCTCCTAGTACTTTCCTGAGGAAGGTCCTATGAGTCTATTCACCTAGTTCCACTAGTTCAGATAGGATTTCCTAAATATCCAGTGATGTTGGAGCCTGCTTGTGAGTTTAATCTCTCCTGAGGAGGGATGTAAACTGATCACAGTGGTTGAGCCACATAGGGTATGACTCCTGAGTATACACCTCTTAGTGCTTTCCTGAGGAAGACACTATGAGTCTGATTGCTTAGCTCCCTGTCTTTGGTAAGCTTGTTCTGAAGCTTGAAGACTGGGAATGATTTCTCCTGCTTAGGGTTCTGCTTGAGAGCTTTGCTTAGATTTGATTAGGACTCTGTGATTAGGGTTAGGATTAGAGAGTAGGTGATTCTTTTTCAAATGTGTTTTGTTTGCCTGATGGTACTTCATTTCCTTTATCTGTATGATTGCCGTTTACTGTTTTGCTTGATAGCATGTTGATTATTTTCAGTATGATTGCTGTTATTTCATGACTGGCTTGAGGTTGAGATGAGCTTGTGGAGGCTGAAGCCCCACACACATTTCCTCCCTCACTTGCATTGCATGCATTTTACTGTTAAAGCCGATGCTTTTGTCTGTTTTGGTGTATCATTGACATGATCCCTTAGGACTCTCATTTCCTCTGATGAGGATTTGATGATAGACTTTTAGGTTGAAACCTATGCATGACAACATCTAGGAGTTCCCTGTTCAAACCTCAACCATAGGATGAATCCATGGCATGATAACAGTAGGACTTGATAGTCTCCCTCCTAGTTGAGCCATATTTTCAGTAGTTTCCCGAACTACGTTTGCTCTGATCTTTCATACCGGATGAAAGTACGTAGGCATAGGATGCGACGTCCTAGCGAGCAACTTTCCCCATCTTCACCCGTAGTTAGCCGAACTACGTTGACTCTGATTTCTCATTCTCTGATGAGAATACGTAGGCATAAAGTGCGACGCTTTGCCGAGTCATTTTTCTTTTCTTTTTCAGCCAGCCTTGATAGGTAGATAGATTATAACCAACCCGTCCAAGTAAACAAACAAGCGAGGATCCCGTCGAGTACGACGGACGTGAGGGGTGCTAATACCTTCCCCTTGCGTAACCGACTCCCGAACCCAGACAATGGTTGCGATGACCTTGTCTTACCCTTATTCGTCAGGTTTTTCCGATCGTTTCCTTTCCCGCTCTGAGGGATAAATAACGAAAGGTGGCGACTCTTCTGTCATGCCGGCACCTTATTTTCGCGCAAGCGACAGCTGGCGACTCTGCTGGGGACAACCAGCATCTAGGGACTTTTCCCATCCCTTATGCTGGGACCGTTTCCCATCCCCTACGCGAGTCAATCCTATCGTTTGTGTGTTTGCTTGTTGGGTTGCGTTTATTTATCGCATCTTTATTTCTCGCATTCTTTGCTTCCCGCATTTTATTTCCCGCATTTTATTTCCAGTTTGATATGATTATCTGTGCTGCTGTGGGAGAGGGATGTTACTGTGAGTGAAAAGCCGGACCTGGGCTTGAGTACACACCTAGATATAGTTGTGGAGAAGTAGTAGACGAACCTGTCTGTTGAGCAGGCACAGTTCCCTACGAAAATCTGCGCTCAGACGAGATTCTTGCAGAGGTGCTCCTTTCCGGTCCTGAGGATCTGAGAGGAGTCCAGACGTGAGGATTGTCGACTCTGGGGACCGATCATTTGGAAGTCAGCTAAGAGAGGCCTCTTCATGACTTGACGATGCCACTCCTTCTGGGAATCGTATTGTCACTCATGAATGTCTGTGACGCTGACGACCGCATAGGATGCCGTACCTTTGTCCGTGGATCAGGTCCATCATACCTGTGAGTGGGTTGGGATATTGCAGGAAACTTTGACCTCCAGACTACCTGGTTTTCTTGACAGCGAATCAGTTATGTTGGGTTCTCAGTTGCAGATATGTTCTTGATAGAGCAAGGGTTTGATCAGAGGATCTTATCATCAGGTGTTTGTCTGTTCTTGATAGAGCAGGCTTTGATCAGTGTATTATTATCAGAAGTTTGTTCTGGATGGAGCAGATTTTTGAGTGAGGTCTGAAGGTCTCATCAGCGGTTGTTATTTGTTCTGGATGAAGCAGATTTTTGAGTGAGGTCTGAGGATCTCGTCAGCAGTTGTTATTTTGCTCTTGACAGGGCAGGTTTTGAGTGAGGTTTGAAGATCTCATCAGCAGCTGTGTATTTGTTCTTGAGAGGGCAGATTCGTGATTTGGGGTCTGAAGACTTCTCCAACAGATATTCCTTGATCTTGCATCCAGGGTTTTCATTATCAGGCCTTCGTTCTTGTCAGAGCAGAATCTTGATCTCGATCCTACCAGATGGTTATTCACAACAGATCAGATCAGTGGGATTACACCGGGGTTTCCTTCTCAACAGTGACTGTTGACATCGAATCTCCACAGCAGCCTTGGATATATTGTTGCATGCCTGCATTTTGCATTAGCTTGCATAATCATTCCATTAGCGTGTGTCTGTGAGGTTACTGTCTCCATGATTGGGCCTAGATTCTTCCCCTTATTATTATCAGCAGATGCCAGGACCGGGGAAATCTCTCAAGCACACGGACACACGCATGCATTTGCATGAAGCATTCTTGCATGACATACATTCTGTTGCTTTTCCTAACCTTTAATCTTGACAGGTTTTTCAGGTACTCAGGTTCCGAGCTGCTTTCAGGATTGATCAAAGATTCATCCACCGTTACTCGACTCGCGCCAATCAAACGAGAATCATGGACCAGGTACAATCAGACGTTCAGGAGCTTCGTGAAAGGATGGATCGTTTTATGGAGTTGATGCAAGTAGTTGCGAACGGGCAAGAGCAACTTCGTACTTTGGTTCAACCTCTCATCTCCAGGGTTGACAGCAATGGAATTCTTCACGGCGGGGCCGTACCCACTCCTCCTCCTCAAGTGGATACTCCTCAGAACGTTGTTCCTGCTGCCGGGGGCAACGGTAGTGCTAACGGCAATCTTATGAATAATCTCGGACTTAACGCGGCGGGCGCCGTCAATGGTGGTTTGGGAGCCAATGTTAATGTTGGTGCAGGAAATATGGTGGTGCCTCAACCGTGGCTGGAGGACCATCAGGACGACATTTTCTCTCAGAGAGGTGTAGAGGCTGAGTTAACTGCCGAAGCTAGACTCAGGTTCAAGGCACTGGAAGATAAAATGAGAGATATAGAAAATCAGAACACATTGGGCGTTGACATGTCCAAACTTGGGCTGATTGCTGACTTTAAAGTACCTCACAAGTTTAAGGTGCCTATCTTTGAGAAGTATAGAGGCACTACTTGTCCCCGTGTTCATCTCCGATCATATTACAGAAAGATGTCTGCTTACTCTGATGATGAGAAGTTGCTGATGCACTTCTTTCAGGATAGCCTTTCTGGCCCATCGCTTGAATGGTATATGGGTTTGGAACCCGCTGCTGTGCGAACGTGGAAAGATCTCGCTGAAGCATTTGTTCTCCACTATCAGTATAATAGCGACTTGGCTCCCAACCGAGTTCAGCTTCAGAACCTCTCGCAGCGGAGCAATGAAAGCTTCAAGGAGTACGCCCAGCGATGGCGTGAATTGGCTGCTCGGGTTCAACCGCCGATGGTTGAGCGTGAGTTGGTACAGATGTTCGTGGCTACTCTTCCCGGAGTCTATTATGAGAAGTTGGTTAGTGGCATGTCCGGGACATTCTCGGCCCTCATCACTTTGGGCGAGCATGTTGAAAATGGAATAAAGATCGGCAAGATTCAAGGCGAATCATCCTCATCTGGAGGAGCCAGCAAGAAACCTTATACTGGCAAGCGTCGGGAGGGCGATGCCAGTGCTGTCTCTAATGCTAGGAGAAAGGGCAAGGGCCCTCAGTCTCAGATCGCTAGCATAAACATCCCAGCTGCTCCCCCGCAGCCGCAGCAGCAGCCTCAGCAACAGAATAATCCGGGATATAAGAAATATCAGCATCGGGGTCCCCTGGCAAACCGTCATTTGGAAACTCCTCCTATGTCGTATGCCCAGCTTCTGCAGACATTGCTTCAGCTCCAACTGGTTCAGAAAAGGACGCTAGCTCCCTTGACAGGGGCACCACCACCCGGGTACGATGCTAATGCTACATGTGAATTCCATTCTGGGGCACCTGGCCATACAGTTGAGAACTGCAAAGCTTTTAAGCATAAGGTCCAGGACATGATTGACGCCAAGATAATAAATTTTTCTGACAACGTGCCCAACGTCACCAAGAATCCGATGCCTCACCATAGGGGGGGCGGAGTAAATGCTATTATCTCTGAAGAGAATTCAGACCTGCTGACTGATGTCAGAGAGTTGAAGACGCCGTTGGTTTTTGTTAAAGCTAAGCTGCTGAAGAAAGGTTTCTTTCCCGGATGTGGGGAATTTTGCATGGAATGTGCTGCACTTCCTGACGGGTGTGAGCAGTTGAGTGAAGGTATCCAGAGTCTGATGACCGAGGGTATTTTGCAGTTTAGTCGAAGCGTTGAGAATGCGTCGGGAGAAGTCGTGCTGAAGCAGGCGGACGAAGTTGCTACTATCACCATTCCTCGCCACCCTATCACCATTTCTGCACCTCGTCCTCCTACTATTACCATCACCAGGGCTGGACCAATCCCATTTGAGAGTACCAATGCCGTTCCATGGCATTATGGTGCTGAAGTGTATTGTAATGGCCAGAAGGTAGAGATTGAGCCGCCCAGATCGATTGCGCAGAATCTTGCTGAGGCCAGTGGTATCACCAGAAGTGGCAGAGTGTTCGCGCCGGCGGAGGGTGCGGCAGAGAAGGTAGTCAGGGCTGATGCTGCTGATAAGGGCAAAGGTAAAGCCGTTGAAGAGGTTCCTGCGGGGGCAGAAAAAGACTTGTTGGTTAAAGACGCCGAAGAGTTCATGCGGCTGATCAGGAAAAGTGACTACAAGATTGTAGATCATCTTCACCAAACTCCGTCAAAGATCTCAATTCTCAACCTGTTGCTGTGTTCTGAAGCACACCGCAACACATTGCTGAAAGTATTGAATGCTGCATACGTGCCGCAGGAGATATCAGTTAACCAACTTGAGGAAGTAGTAGCCCATGTCAACGCTGGTAATGGGCTGGGTTTTACAGATTTGGAGCTGACGCCCAAGGGAAGAGACCACAACCATGCCTTGCACATCTCGATAGAGTGCAGGAGCACGATTATGTCGCATGTCCTAGTAGATACGGGCTCCTCGCTGAATGTGCTTCCGAAGAAAGCACTAATGAAGTTGGATACCCGGGGACTGCTGTGCACGCCCAGTGATCTGGTCGTAAAGGCTTTTGACGGAACCAAACGCCACGTCTTTGGAGAATTGACCCTGCCAATTCAGGTTGGACCAGAGACGTTTAATGCAGTGTTCTATATTATGGATATCATGCCCGCCTACAGTTGCCTCTTAGGTCGGCCGTGGATTCATTCTGCTGGTGCCGTAACGTCTACGTTGCATCAGAAGCTTAAATATGCTGTTGGGGGCAGCATAGTGACAGTTTGCGGAGAGGAGGACATCATGGTAAGCCACCTATCGTCCTTCAAGTATGTCGAAATGGATGGCGAGATCCATGAGACTCTTTGCCAGGCGTTTGAGACCGTCAAGGTGAAGGAGGTAGCTCCCCTTGTTGCAGAGAAGCAGGAGGTGAACCTCTCTTCGTTTAAGGAAGCTAGAGCAGTTGTCGAAGCTGGTTCTACCCCAGGTTGGGGGCACGTCTTGGATATACCATTCAAACAGGATAAGTTTGGATTGGGATATTCTCCTGAAGCTGAAGCTTCAACTTCTTCTGGTAGCTCATCTCGTGGAAAGGGGCCGATCCTATTCACCAAAGGAGGGGTAATATTCGAAAGTGTCAACGCAGCGTCAGAGGACAGCGGGGACAGTGACTGTGATCTCGATGCCTGGATTCAACCGAGCAAGCCAGGCGAGCGCCTTCACAACTGGACCATCAAGGAGACTATCGAGCTGACAAGTGAAGAGTAATGATTTGCTTTTTACAATCTTTTGTACAACCCTATGTCCTGCCCGGGGCATAGTGGTTTTACTGTCAGGGCCTTGTTGGATTATGTGTATACATTTTATCAATAAATAAAAAGGCGTTTTCTTCGTAATCAAATGTTGTGTTCTCTGTTCTTCATATTTTATGTTTGTTTTGAAAAACAGCAAAATGGCAACGAGGTTCGTGCAAACCTGCATATTCCTGCTTTAAACTTAACCCTTGTTATTGCAGGATCCACGTAACAGACGACATCGACTCTGGACCCTCTACGGCTCACTACGACTTTGATTGCCCGATCTATCAAGCCGAGGATGAGATTGATGAAGACGAAGACCTTCCGGAAGAATTGGCCCGCTTGTTGAAACAAGAGGAGAGGGTTATTCTGCCTCATGAAGAGGAGATTGAGATCGTAAATCTGGGTTCTGAGGAGCTTATCAGGAATGTCAGAGTCGGGGCTGCGCTGCAGAACGATGTCAAGCATAGACTGGTCGAGATGCTTCGAGAGTATAGTGACGTCTTTGCTTGGTCATATGAGGATATGCCTGGACTTGACACTGATATCGTGGTTCATCGCTTGCCGTTGCGAGAAGATTGCCCTCCGGTCAAGCAGAAGCTCAGGAGGACGAGACCAGACATGGCTGTAAAAATCAAAGAAGAGGTCCAGAAGCAGTTGGACGCAGGATTTTTAGCCGTCACCACCTACCCTCCGTGGGTCGCCAACATAGTGCCTGTACCGAAGAAGGACGGCAAGGTACGTATGTGCGTCGATTATCGGGACTTGAATAGGGCGAGCCCTAAGGATGATTTCCCGTTGCCTCATATCGATGTGTTGGTCGACAATACAGCCCAGTTTTCCGTGTTTTCGTTCATGGATGGCTTCTCCGGTTACAATCAGATTAAGATGGCGCCGGAGGACATGGAGAAAACAACGTTTATTACCCCCTGGGGCACGTTTTGCTACAAGGTAATGCCCTTCGGTCTGAAGAACGCAGGGGCCACTTACCAGCGAGCAATGGTAACTTTGTTTCATGATATGATTCATCACGAGATCGAGGTCTATGTTGATGACATGATTGCGAAGTCCCAAACGGAGGAGGAGCATCTGGTCAATTTGCTGAAGCTGTTTGAAAGGCTTAGGAAGTTCAAGCTGAGGCTGAATCCTAACAAGTGCACTTTCGGAGTGCGATCCGGAAAGTTATTGGGGTTTATCGTTAGTGAACGAGGTATCGAAGTTGATCCTGCAAAAATAAAAGCTATCCAAGAAATGCCAGCGCCGAGAACGGAAAAAGAAGTTCGTGGTTTCTTGGGCCGAATAAACTACATTGCGAGGTTTATCTCCCAGCTCACGGCCACTTGTGAACCGATGTTCAAGTTGTTAAAGAAAAATCAGGCGATTACTTGGAATGAAGACTGCCAGAAGGCATTCGATAAGATAAAGCAGTATCTTCAAGAACCTCCGATCTTGATACCCCCAGTGGCTGGACGGCCATTAATCATGTACTTGACAGTTCTTGAGAATAGTATGGGGTGTGTTCTCGGTCAGCACGACGAGACGGGCAGAAAGGAGCATGCCATTTATTATTTGAGTAAAAAGTTCACTGAGTGTGAATCTCGATACTCGATGCTGGAGAAGACGTGTTGTGCACTAGCTTGGGCTGCCAAACGTCTACGACAGTATATGCTCAATCACACCACTATGCTGATTTCGAAGATGGATCCGATCAAGTACGTCTTCGAGAAGCAGGCTCTTTCGGGCAGGATTGCCAGATGGCAAATGGTGTTAACAGAATATGATATTCAGTACGTCTCTCAGAAAGCCATCAAAGGGAGCGTATTGTCTGACTACCTTGCCGAACAGCCAATCGAAGACTATCAGCCGATGAAGTTCGAGTTCCCTGATGAGGACATTATGTTTCTCAAAGCAAAGGATTGCGAAGAACCATTGCCCGACGAGGGGCCGGATAGGAAGTCTCAGTGGAAGTTGATATTCGACGGAGCAGTCAATTCCTATGGAAGTGGTATCGGGGCTATCATCACGACTCCTCACGGATCCCACATCCCGTTTACTGCGAGACTGACGTTTCCAGTTACCAACAACGAAGCCGAGTACGAAGCGTGTATTATGGGTCTAGAAGAGGCAATTGATTTGAGAATCAAGAATCTAGACATATATGGTGACTCAGCGCTTGTAATCAATCAGATCAAAGGGGAGTGGGAAACTCGTCAACCGAATCTAGTGCCGTACATGAATTACGCCAGAAGGCTGCTTCCGTTCTTCGACCGAGTAGAACTTCATCATGTACCCCGGGCTGAAAATCAAATGGCTGATGCTTTAGCCACGTTGGCTTCTATGTATAAGGTCAATCTTTGGAATGAGGCTCCAAGCATTGTTCTTTCGCGTCTTGACAGACCAGCATATGTGTTCGCAATCGAGGATGCCACTGACGGCAAGCCATGGTTCCACGACATCCAGACCTTCCTTATGACTAAGGAGTATCCGGCGGGTGCGTCAACCCAGGATAAGAAGACTCTGAGGAGGCTGTCTGGAAACTTTTATCTCAACCCTGATGGAGTGCTGTATAGAAGAAACCACGATCTCGTGCTACTCAGATGTGTAGATGAGAAAGAAGCAAGTATGCTCATGGAGGAAGTCCATGAGGGCACATTTGGTACGCACGCCGGCGGGCATGCCATGACGAGGAAGATCCTGAGAGCAGGGTATTACTGGTTGACTATGGAGTCGGATTGCTTCAGATTCGCGAGGAAATGTCATAAATGCCAGATTTATGCTGATAGAGTTCATGTGCCGCCGTGCCCATTGAATGTCATGTCCTCCCCTTGGCCGTTCTCCATGTGGGGCATTGACATGATAGGCAAGATCGAGCCCACCGCATCTAATGGTCATCGTTTCATTCTGGTAGCTATCGACTACTTCACCAAGTGGGTGGAGGCAGCCTCGTACGCTAATGTGACCAAGCAGGTGGTTGCTAAATTCATTAAGAGGGACATCATCTGTCGCTATGGAATTCCCGAGCGAATCATTACTGATAATGGTTCGAATTTGAATAACAAGATGATGAAGGAGCTGTGCCAGAGCTTCAAGATTGAACACCACAACTCATCTCCTTATCGGCCGAAGATGAATGGCGCTGTTGAAGCGGCCAACAAGAACATCAAGAAGATTGTTCAGAAGATGGTTGTGACGTATAAAGATTGGCACGAGATGCTGCCGTTTGCCTTACACGGTTATCGTACGACGGTGCGTACGTCGACCGGGGCAACTCCTTTCTCCTTGGTGTACGGTATGGAAGCTGTCCTACCGCTAGAAGTGGAGATTCCCTCTTTGCGGGTTTTGGTTGATGTGAAACTTGATGAGGCAGAATGGGTGACGAATCGCCTGAACCAGCTCAGCCTGATGGACGAGAAGAGGCTAGCATCGATTGCATTTGGTCGCCTGTACCAAAGCCGAATGAAGAAAGCTTATGATAAGAAGGTGCGTCCTCGAAGCTTTCAGACGGGTGATCTCGTCCTGAAGAAGATTCTTCCGCCACACTCCGATCACCGGGGCAAGTGGACTCCGAATTACGAAGGGCCGTATGTCGTCAGCAAGGTCTTCTCGGGAGGAGCTTTGCTGTTATCCACGATGGATGGTGAAGATTTTGCATCCCCGGTGAACGCGGACGCAGTTAAAAAATACTTTGCTTGAAAGCGACCCGCTGGACAAAAAAAGAAAGAGTCCAGGCAAAAAAGGGGCATCCCGGCGAACCAAAAACAGAATAAAAGGTTCGGGCAAAAATTAGGGATATATCGAAAAAATGTACACCCGCGAAGTCGAAAACCTACACTGGGCGGCTTCGGCAAAAAAGGGTATCCCGGTGAACTGAAAACCCGAAAGGGCGGTTCACGCAAAAGTTAGGGATTTAGATAAGCAAATGACTGCGTTCCGCGTATGGACTTTCATTGTTTAGTGGTTCGGAAGACCTGAAGGCCGTCTATCTGAATCAATCTCTTCCAAAGCTGAAGCATCGGAGAAGTATCGAAGTCGAGTGGGTCTTAGAGGGATCAACTCATGGTGTTCGTCTACGCCTCGATTGCCGACATTTGTATATACTGATGTATATTTATGTTTTCTTCTTGCGCGGCTTCCTCATTTCAGGAGCTTGCCTCTGTTGTAAAACATTTTTGCCCATTCAGGGGTTCACCATCAATAAAATGCACATTATTCAGCAATTCCACTTGTCTGTTTTGCATTTATCTGTTTTGTTTGCGAATGATAACGCCAATGTGTTTTTGATAAAATGCGCATACATAAACCTGCGGGCCTAAGCCCATTGATTGTCGAAACAATTAATTAATTGAACGTTGTCGCGAGATAATAACCCTGATAGGCCCCTGTGAGGAGGGTATCTTGTCTGTTTGTTTGTGTCGTTGCAGGCATAGCACCCGTCAGAAGATGTGTCGTGCGTATCCCCGAAGCAGGATGAGTCCTCCTTTTTCAGCAAAGTTCAGTGATCTCTCCTCCGCGGAATCAGAATCAGATAGTGAGCATTGATATGTCTTCCCCAGGTAGAGGTGATTCTCTTCCCCAAGCAGACGCGTCCTGAAGGAATGCCAACTCATCAAGCTGAGTCAAGCACCGAAGAATGATTGAGTACCATAGCTCGTCTTTCCCCAGCACCGGGTCACAAGTGCAGAGTTCATAGAAGTGTTCGGGAGCTGAAGCTCGTGTTTCCCCCAGTAAAGTCGCTGAAGCAGGATTTTCCCCCGCACCGGGTCACAAGTGTAGGTTTCGCAGGAAGCTAGTCGTATACCGAAGTATGCAGTAACTGATAGTGCCAGACTGAAGTCTCCAGTGGAATTGAGATTCCTCACCAGAATCAGGTTCTCTCCTGAAGTTGGGCGATTCCTTCTTCCCCAGTAGAGTGTTGGAACAGCTGATGTCGTATTCCCCGGCAGAGTTGTACCCTCCCCCGAAGTCAGATGATTCTTTCTTCCCCAGCAGAATTGAAATTCCCCATCAGGGTCGTACTCTTCAGTGAAGTAGAATGATTTCTCTCCCCGGCTGAGTCCGCAGAAAAGCAGAATCTTTGGAAGTTGATCAGATCATGATCAATTCTCCCCAGCAGAGCATGGAGCAGCCGATGCTGTATTTCCCCAGAGTCGTACTCTATCCAGTAAAGAAGAATGATTTCTCCTTCCTCAGCCGAGTTTGCAGATGTCCAAGAGATCCGAGTCCTTGGAAGTTGATCAGATCATGATTGGTTTTCCCCAGTGGAGTGTTGGAACAGCTGAAGTTGGTTCCCCACAGAGTGGCCATCCCCAGAAGAGTAGCCGAGACGGCCGCGCAATTCATTCTCGCGATTGATATCAGCAGATCCAAGTTCTCGTAGAGCTTCGCCCCCTGCAGCAGTCAGCTGAAGTTGTTTGCCCTGCAGCATTTCGCGGAAAATCAATTCCTCAGACAGAGCCTAATTGATATTGGCGTGTTCACGTTCTCCCCAGCAGGATGAGTCCTCTACCTGAGTGGTCCTTTCTCCTTGACAGGAGGATTTCCCCCTTCGGCATTTATTTTGCTGACGGGATCGCGTTTTTGTGCATGATTGCATAGCATTGTGCATGACTGCATAGCATTTAAACGTTGCAATAACATTGTGCACGATTGCATAGCATTAAGCATGAGTGCATGGCATTGAGCGTGATTGCATAGCAGAAGCATATGCATCATAAGCATGATCTAGGTCATTATTATTCTTGTTGTACAGGTGTACTACCGAAAGACCGGTTGCTCAGGACGATTCTTGAAGTTCTCCCCAGCAAGGTTGTTTTCTTAGATGATTCTAAAGACCCCGGTGTGATCCCCGCAGTCGCTCGCTCAAGATGATTTTTGAGATCCCCAGCGAAGTCTTCGGTTCGAGATGATTCTCAAATCCCTCAGCAGGGCCATTTGCTTAAGACGATTCTTAAGACCTCAGTACAGCTTCCCGAGTTGTTTGCCTAGTATGATACTTGAGCTCCCCAATAGCGCCTCCAGCAAGAGTTGCCCAGGAAGATTCCTGGAATTCCCAACAGAATGTTTGCTCCAGAAAGGTTATTAGTTCAAGACGATTCTTGAAGACGCCCGATGGATCTGTTTGGTCAAGATGATTCTTGAAGACTAGAGCAGCGTGGTATGTCTGCTCCAACAACGATGTCTAATCTGAAGGTGGATTTCGTAAGCGCCAGAGGGCGATACCAGAAGGTTCCTGTGAAGCCAGATTTCTGTGTGGATGAAGCAACGGGTGGCTGAAGACAAGGTTCCAGGGTTGTAAATACAACAAGAGTGATTCGTGTGAGTCTGAAGACCAAGTCAGTTGTCCTGAGGTGATGATTGAGCGCGATCAAGTGAATGATACATCTTCTGATTGAAGTCGAAGATGTTTCTCCAGCTGAAGCGGAGTTTTGCCTGTAGGCAAAGTGTTTGAATCCCCGTGGAGTCATGAATGGCTCAGGATACCATTTCTCTGACTAAAGTCACAGATTTCTTATGCTGAAGCAAAGGTGCCTGAAGGCAAGGTTATCCCCCAAGGTCGTGAAGGACCTAGGATTCATTATTCGGGCTGAAGGCCGAAGTATATCCCTGACTGAAGTCTCGGATGCTCTATAGCAGAGGCGGAGTTGCCTGAAGGCAGATCCATGTATCCTTGAAGGCCAAGGATCATTTTCTTCCGACTGAAGTCGAAGATACCTCCTGCAGAGTTGCCATCCTTGGAGGCCAAGGATGCTTATCTTCAGAAGTACTTGAAGATCTTTGCTAGCTGAAGCTGGAAGCGGCCAGGGGCCAGGGTTTCATCTATCTTCATAAGTGCTTGAAGATCTTTTCTAGCTGAAGCTGGAAGTGGCCAGGGGCCAGGGTTTCATATATCTTTAATGTTGAAGTTCTACGGCGGGCAGTGTGCAGCAGTATTCCGATATTCGTCATGGTTCTGAGGGTGAACCCCAGATCAGAGTGTGCTCGGTTAAGTCTCTCCTTCCCAGCGGAGTAGCTTCAGGTATGTAAGTGTACTTTTTTGTTCCATTCACCAGGGGTGAACCCCAGGTCAGATTATGATTTGTTCGACGGCAATGTCAGGCTCTTTAAATCCCCAACAGAGATGATGTTTGTACGACGGCGATGTCGAGTGTCTCTCAGAGCGATGTTTGCTTCCGACGGCGATGTCAGATTCAGTTTTCCAGCAGCAATGTTGGGTATGTTAGAAGATTCAACTCTCCAGCGGCGAGGTTGGGTGTTGTGGTTGTCTGAAGGCAACGTCAGAAGAATTTAATGTGGATAACTGACGGTGATGTCAGGTCGATATGTCTCCAGCTAGTTGTTGACCAGCTAGTGTTGCAGTATTCAAAGATTTGTTCCCCGCAGAGTACCGTGTGCTCGTGCAGTTGGCAAATTTTCGGGTTTACCGATATTCAACCGTCTCGTACCTTGATTGGTTGAGAGCCGTTCGCTTCTCACCCAGTCAGGTTCAAGCCGTTTGAATAGGGGCAGCTGTTGCACCCCAAAATTTGACCAACATTTATTTTCCCATCAAGTGTTTGAAAGTTGATACCTTCATCAGAAAGTTCAAGAGATCCTCAGAGGAGTTGGTTGAAACCAGGGTTGTGTGCTTCACAGTTTGAGAGTTGTGAGTGCTCCTCAGATGATTCTGAGACTTTGAGAATGAACTTGATGTTTTGAGAAAGCTTATGAGATGTCTTGAAGGCCATCATGAAGCCCTGAGAAGTCATTATGCAAGAGTTCAGAAGATTCAACCATGAATGATAGAATTAGGGTTTTGACTGGGTCAACCCTAGACCAGCTGAAGATTTGGAGAAGGTTGAGACTTAATCCAAGGGCCATGAGATCATGGAATGATGTATAGAGATGTTATAAATATGATTCCTAGACCAACTCATCATGATTGAGGAGTTTGAGAAGTTTTGAGTTAGGGTTTCTGAGGATTGTCAGTGGAAAAACCCTAATTTGATCCCTATCTTCCAGGCAGTTTTAGCACTAGATGTGTTTGATATCTCATTTTCCCCACAACATGAATGTTGTAGAGCTTGTTCTAAGCTTTAATTTGAGTGGTGGAAGTCCTTGATAGGAGTTACAGAGCTCAAGTTATGGTTTTGACAAATTACAGGTCAGCAGAGGTATGTGAATCTGGGTCCTTGAAAGTCACCCAACTTCCAGACAACTTTTGCCCTAGTAGGTTGATTCCTATGGTTTCTTGGTCAACATGAATGTTGAAGAGGATGATTCTTAGCTTTAATTTGAGTGGTAGAAGTCCTTGATTGGATTTGTGGAACTCAACTTATGGTTTGAACAAGGCAGGGGTATTTTGGTCATTTGTCAGTTATAGGTCATTTTAACCAATGCCTAAAACTCCTACTTCCAAGCCTCAAATGGAAAAATTCAAAACATGAAAGTTGCTCAAAATGTGATTTTAAGTCTAGAAAGAAGGTCACAAATTGTTGAAAAGGCTCATAGCACAAGATTCCATGATTGGTCAAAAATGAACTAAAAATGACTTATAACTTTGAAAAGTTGAAATTGAAAAGTGTTTTGGGAGATCTACAAATCCAAAATAGGTCATCCAATATATCATTTTGATTGGAAAAAACATTTTGAGAAGATTGGTTTAAGTAGAATTTTCATTTGAGGCTTAAAAGATGAGGTTCCTTTGGAAATTTGTCACTTAAGAAAGAAGGCAATGTTGGAAAACTTAACATAAGGCAATTACAAGGCATGTGAGCTTCCTTACCATTTCATATTATCATGTGGTGAGATTTTAAAAGGTGTGTAAGTTGGTTAGAGGTGATATATCATGAGATAACCAATATGGCATAACATGAGATTTTAAGGAAACTTCCATCACATTCTAGATGATTCTAGAAACTTCCATTGATTGTTATAAAAGGAATGCATCAAGGAGTGTTAGAGGTTGGTGATTGAGAGAGGCAAGCAGAGAGAGAGAGAGAGAGAGCTTCCATTGAAGGTGTTGGTTCAAAGTTCAAGAGATCAAGAATTCTGCCATAACCAAAGCTTCTCCACCAGGATCTTTGCAAACAGAACTTCAATCACTATCAAAGGATCATTCTCCCTCCATTACAAAGCTTGCAAGCATTGATCACAAGCATCACCATTGAATTTGCACAGGTCACTTTTTCTCTTCGATACTCCTTATTTATTGAGTTATAAGTAGTTTTGATACCATAGAATGCATGAGGTAGGATTATAGAATAGTTCCTGAGAGTTTGAGCACCATTGGAGAGGATTTTTAACAGAACCAGAAAACTTTAATTTGCAAGAACCATGTAGATAGTTAGTTTTAATCATCAAGAATTGGTATGCATTAGTTAGGGTAATGTGTAGTGTATCTGTAAGTCATTAGGTTGAGGTTTGGTGAAAGTTTGATATCAGTTGGAAACTGTGAACCGTGTTTGTACCCAGATGTTCAAGGGTTCTGTTTGGATTATTCAAGAAGAGGTAGAAGAAACTGGTCGTACCATTGTAATCTAGGAATCTAGTAGGCCATTTTTCATTTTTATATCAAGTCCAGCCGTGGCCTGAGCGTGGAGCTAGAGAAGCTCGAATTCGGTTGCATGGTGGGGAGGGTTCTGCAAAACCCTAGTCTGGTTGGAGAAGACGAAGGACAAGCCATTGGATCATTCCCAGTATTTGACTAATTCACCCAATCCAATGGCTGAGATTAATTCTGAGAGTTGGAGGGAAGATTGGAATGTGAATGAAACGCGTCGTTTCATTAAACCAGCCATTCTGGGCTTGGTTTCTATTCGCCCCCCCCTTTTCATTGGGCCCAATTCCTTTAACTGGCGCATATTGCTTTTCAGACCCCCCTACCCTTTATTCATTTATTTTCTTTTATTTTCCTTTTAATATTTTCTGTTTTTGAATAATTCATTAAAAAATGATAGAAAATGATTTTTAATTTCTTCTTTTTTTCCTGAGTAGATTAAAATGAGTAGAAAATTATAAAAATAAAATTGAGATTTTATTTTTATGTTTGATATTTTTAGTAGATTTTTCAATTAAATAGCTTTTTAATTGGTTCATTTTGATATTTGATTTTGTAGGAATTGTTTTAGTACTTTCCATTAATCTTTTTTACCCATTCTTTTTTGTGCAGTTAGATAATGAGTCATACTTCCCCATAGGATTTTTT
The DNA here is from genome assembly GCA_963859935.3 of Lathyrus sativus. Lineage (NCBI taxonomy): Eukaryota > Viridiplantae > Streptophyta > Magnoliopsida > Fabales > Fabaceae > Lathyrus > Lathyrus sativus. The sequence continues at coordinate 305,670,705 of OZ012735.1, read as the reverse complement.
CTAGATTTTTTAGAATTAATCTTGATTAGTTTAACTAGGGTTGACTTAGGTTAGTCTAATTAGGGTTTAGAATTGTGCATAGGTGATGATTCCTTTCTTTGATTGAGTTTTATCTTGATTTTTAGGTAGAAACCTTTATAGATGTTATGAGTAGGTATTGAGGACCCTTGTGATTAATTGTTGATTTTTCCCCATTAGTTTAGTATTTTTAGGCATTTTCTGAAGATTGCCTGATGATTTGGTTTGTTCAGTGGGTCATCTGTTCATCTGTGGGGTTCATTCTGAGGAATTTGATGAAGGGCTTGTGTGGCCTTAAGGATATTGATGGTGAGCATCATAAAGAGGAGCTTGAAGATCAAGATTCAGAGACCCAGAGCTTGTCTCATCTCCTGTCTGTGAGGTTTGAGAGCCTGAAGTTTGAGGGAAGTTCATGGTACTTTCCTGAGGAAGGCACTATGAATGACTTTCATCCTTCCTTCTCACCTCTTTCTTAAGTATCCAATGATGTTGGAGCCAACTTGTGAGTTTAATTTCTCCTGAGGAGGAATGTAAACTGATCACTTGTTGTTGAGCCACATGGGACACAACTCCTAAGTGGAAGCCTCCTAGTACTTTCCTGAGGAAGGTCCTATGGGTCTATTCACTTAGTTCCACTAGTTGATCTAGGATTTCTCAAGTATCCAATGATGTAGGAGCCAACTTGTGAGTTTAATTTCTCCTGAGGAGGAATGTAAACTGATCACATGTTGTTGAGCCACATGGGATACAACTCCTAAGTGGAAGCCTCCTAGTACTTTCCTGAGGAAGGTCCTATGAGTCTATTCACCTAGTTCCACTAGTTCAGATAGGATTTCCTAAATATCCAGTGATGTTGGAGCCTGCTTGTGAGTTTAATCTCTCCTGAGGAGGGATGTAAACTGATCACAGTGGTTGAGCCACATAGGGTATGACTCCTGAGTATACACCTCTTAGTGCTTTCCTGAGGAAGACACTATGAGTCTGATTGCTTAGCTCCCTGTCTTTGGTAAGCTTGTTCTGAAGCTTGAAGACTGGGAATGATTTCTCCTGCTTAGGGTTCTGCTTGAGAGCTTTGCTTAGATTTGATTAGGACTCTGTGATTAGGGTTAGGATTAGAGAGTAGGTGATTCTTTTTCAAATGTGTTTTGTTTGCCTGATGGTACTTCATTTCCTTTATCTGTATGATTGCCGTTTACTGTTTTGCTTGATAGCATGTTGATTATTTTCAGTATGATTGCTGTTATTTCATGACTGGCTTGAGGTTGAGATGAGCTTGTGGAGGCTGAAGCCCCACACACATTTCCTCCCTCACTTGCATTGCATGCATTTTACTGTTAAAGCCGATGCTTTTGTCTGTTTTGGTGTATCATTGACATGATCCCTTAGGACTCTCATTTCCTCTGATGAGGATTTGATGATAGACTTTTAGGTTGAAACCTATGCATGACAACATCTAGGAGTTCCCTGTTCAAACCTCAACCATAGGATGAATCCATGGCATGATAACAGTAGGACTTGATAGTCTCCCTCCTAGTTGAGCCATATTTTCAGTAGTTTCCCGAACTACGTTTGCTCTGATCTTTCATACCGGATGAAAGTACGTAGGCATAGGATGCGACGTCCTAGCGAGCAACTTTCCCCATCTTCACCCGTAGTTAGCCGAACTACGTTGACTCTGATTTCTCATTCTCTGATGAGAATACGTAGGCATAAAGTGCGACGCTTTGCCGAGTCATTTTTCTTTTCTTTTTCAGCCAGCCTTGATAGGTAGATAGATTATAACCAACCCGTCCAAGTAAACAAACAAGCGAGGATCCCGTCGAGTACGACGGACGTGAGGGGTGCTAATACCTTCCCCTTGCGTAACCGACTCCCGAACCCAGACAATGGTTGCGATGACCTTGTCTTACCCTTATTCGTCAGGTTTTTCCGATCGTTTCCTTTCCCGCTCTGAGGGATAAATAACGAAAGGTGGCGACTCTTCTGTCATGCCGGCACCTTATTTTCGCGCAAGCGACATGGTGTACAAGTAATTGTTGCTAATTGTCATATCCAAACTTTAGTTTATTAAGTATGAAACTTATGCTTATTGGTACCAATATGTAATTTACCAGTATGGTTGTGTAATATATGAGTGTTTGATGCATATTCCAGTTATTTATTGAAAATTAATGTCATGTTGATGTGTTACAGAACAACTAGAATTCATTCTTCTATCTTAAGTACCAGAGCTCCGAAGTTCAGACCCTACAGACTGAAGTTACAACTATTTATGCCCATCTGACATTATATCAGGTTTGTATCGACATCCATCTATAACATTTGTTGGACTGTTTTTCTGATATTTATGAATTTGATGTGAATTCCTAGTTTATGTTACTTGTTGCACTAGATGAGCATGTTCTGGTAGGCTAGTTTTTATATGACAAAATGAAACAATTTTGACAAATTGAACACTTTGGGTTGCTCTACTGTGTTTCTTTTCTGCTTGTTTTGCTTATACATTTTTCCATAAATGGTAGTATCCCCGTAAACCCTATGGACAAGGAATGGACAAAGAAAAACCCCACGAGTAAAGAGTACCAAAATGGTCTTGATTCTTTTCTAGATTATGCATACACCAAAGGAAAACCCCGCAGGAAAGAGATTTTGTGTCCTTGTGCTAATTGTTACAATAACAATTGGTTAAACAAGGAATGAAGTACGAAATCATTTAATTGCATTTGGATTTCAAAAGGGATATGATGTTTGGGTTCGACTTGGCGAGAAGAAACCGAAACTCGGTGATCTTAATAATAATCATATGAATGAAGAAGAGGATCAAATTGACGATATTGATGGACTATTGCATGAAAGATTTAGAGATGTTGTACAAGAAGAAAATGATGTAAATGTAAGCCTCAATGAAGATGCAAAAAAGTTCTATAATCTAGTCGAAGAAGCCAAACAAAATTTGTATCCCGGTTGCAAAAACTTCTCTAAATTGTCATTCACCATTCATCTTTATTTATTGAAATGTCTTTATGGTTGGAGCAATGTATCATTCGATGCTCTATTAGAGTTGTTGAGAGAAGCTATGCCTTCATTAAACATCCCTGATACGTTCAACAAAACTAAAGGCATGATAAGGGACTTAGGGCTAGATTAGAAGAAGATTGATGCTTGCCCTAATGATTGCATGATATATTGGAAAGATCATGAGAATGATACTTCTTGCCATGTTTGCGGTGCCCCACGTTGGAATGAAGATGTCAAAGGAAATGATCATGTTGAAAAAAATCATAAGTCTCATAAAGTTCCTTCAAAGGTTTTGAGGCACTTTCCGTTGATTCCTAAACTTCAAAGACTGTTTATGTGTTCAAAGACAGCTAGCTCATTAAGGTGGCATGATGAAGAGCGTTTGAAAGATAGGAAGTTGAGGCATCCTGCAGACGCAGAAGCATGGAAAGAATTTGATAAATGTCACTCTGAATTTGCTGATGAGCCACGTAATATAAGACTTGGATCGGCCAGCGACGGATTTAATCCATTTAGAACCATGAATTTGTCTTATAGTACTTGGCCTGTGGTATTAATACCATATAACTTTCCACCTTGGTGGTGTATGAAGGCTGAGTATTCTATGTTGTCTTTATTAATCCCTGGACCACTTTCACCAGGGAATAACATTGATGTATACCTTCAACCATTGATAGAAGAGTTGGGAGTGTTATGGGATTTGGGTGTAGAAACATATGATGCATCAATAAGTCAAACTTTCCAAATGCGGGCAACTCTCTTGTGGACTATTAGTGACTTTCCTGGGTATGCTATGTTGAGTGGGTGGAGTACAAAAGGGAAACTAGCATGTCCTTGTTGTAACTATAACACTAATTCAATATATTTGAATTATAGTAAAAAGGTGTGTTATATGGATCATCGTGTTTTTCTGCCTGAGAATCATAAATATAGGTAAAATGCTAGGAATTTCAATGGGAGCATAGAAGATAGGCCACTGCCGGAGTTGTTAACTTGGGAAGAAATCTCAAACAAACTAAAGTATGTCAACAATTCTTTTGGGAGGTTGTAAAAGAAAAGTAATACTGGTCCATGGAAGAAAAAATCAATATTTTTTTAGTTACCATATTGGAAGCATAATAATTTACGCCACAACCTTGATGTGATGCATATAGAGAAAAACATTTTTGATAGTATAATTGGGACTTTGTTGGATATCCTAGGAAAGACAAAAGATCATAAAAGCGCACGTTTAGACTTGAAAGAGATGGGTATTAGAAAGAAACTTCACCCAAATGAGGTAGATCAAGGAAAAAAGTCAGTGTTTGCCAAAGCATGTTTTTCCATGACTACAAAGGAGAAAACTACTTTTTGCTCTGTATTGAAAAATGTAAAAATACCTGATGGTTGTGCTTCAAACATTTCAAGATGTGTTCAACTTGCTGAAAAAAAAGTTAGCGGATACAAGAGCCACGATGCACATTTCATGTTGCATTACTTGCTTCAAGTGGATGTGAGATGTACTATGCCAAACCAGGTTGCACATCCATTAATCCGTCTTTGTTCATTTTTTCGTTGTTTGTGTCAGAAGGTGATTGAGGTGGCAGATTTGGATATCTTACAATCTGAGATTGTAGAAACACTTTGCCAACTCGAGACAATCTTCCCCCCGAGTTTCTTTGATATAATGGTTCATTTGCCAATACATCTAGTGAATGAGGTAAGAATGGGAGGACCTGTTCAATTTCTCCATGTAATTGTTTTTACTTTCTGTTGCAGGAAAATGACAAACCGAAACGATTTTGTGTTTGATTTCCAAGCTAAGTCTAGCACGGATTTAAAGAGGAAGATGAAAATCAAGGTTGAAAATGAAAAAGCTTTAAAAGACAACCCAACAAATCAAGGAAGCAATCCTATAAACACCAATGTTGGAAACATTCAAAAGCTGGACCATCGAAAGAAATTGAAAGTAGAAGTCTAAGAAAATGGTTGAGCAAAGCAAAGTGTTTGTACCGAATAGTAATATTAGAAGCCAATCGGAAGTAGAAATTTCTAATAAAGTTGCCCAGCCGAGCAAAGTGCATGTTCTCAATAGTAATAAGAGGCAAATGGAAGTAGAGGCCACAAAGGAAATTACTGAGCCAAGAAAAGTGCTTGCTCTGAATAATAATACTATAAAGAAATTGAAGTCAACGGTGGATCATCAAGTTAAAGGTTCAACAGAATCACAAGTCTCAAAGAACACCAGTGATCAAACCAAAAAGGTAATTTATAGTACTTTCTAATTCTAATAATGGGGACAACCTCTTATAGTAATGTATTGATTTCTTAAATGAATTTTTAATTATTATTGGTTGATATGAAGCTAATTATTCTTTTACATTCAGATTTTGCAAAGCCTTAACAATACTATGAACAAGTCTCAACAATCCTTTGAGAAGAAAAAAAGTCTTCTAAAGTGTCCAACCATGCCCCTTACCGAATGTCTCGATAAAAATAAGGAAAAAAATGGAGTTGAGGAATTCGACAATGAAGATACAGAAGAAAATGAAATGGAAGGATATATGGAGAATGATAGCATTCATAATGGTAAGGAAGTTGAGGGAACAGATGTAAACAAAGCTGAAGGTAATACCTTAGGTACTTCATCCTCAGGATTAACAAAAAAGCAGGGAAAGACGTTATGTCGAAAAATTCATGGACGACAATTCAAAGATAGACAAGAGATCACCTTGAATGAAGAAGGACAACCAATTGGGCCAGATGAAAAGACAGTGTCTGAACTCAGTAGTTTTTTGGGGACACTAGGAAGAAGTTCAGATTTATGTCCTCTCACTTTCACTAGTTGGATTGATTTGGTCAAGCATTGGGAGGAACACAATTTGGATCCCGTGTGGGATTATGTCAATATAATTAGTTTTTTATTTGATTTTGTGTTTTTTTAACATACTTTAATGTATATAATATTCTAAATATATATTTTTGCAGGAAAAATACAATATCCCAAAGGAAGGAAAGAAGGTTGTATTTGCTATTACAAATGATGCTTGGAGACGATACAAATGCTCGCTTAAAAGGAAGCATTTTAGCAAGTATAAAACCTTGCGCGAGCAGCTAAAAAATCGTCCACAAAAGGTACCAGAAGAAGATTTTAGAAAGTTATTGGAGTATTGGAGAGATGACAAAACTCTAGTAAGTATGTAGGACTGTAATGCTGTTAGTACTGTTATGCTGTTAATAAGTTAGTAAGTATGCTGTTAGTAAGTATGTTGTTAGTACTGTTACTAAGTATGCTGTTAGTACTGTTATGATGAAGAATTAGTAATAAGTTAGTAATATTAATAAGTTAGTAATATAGTATTGTTATATATTAATTAAGTTAGTAATATTAATAAGTTAGTAACATAGTTAGTAATAAGTTAGTAATAAGTTAGTAATATTAATAAGTTAGTAACATAGTTAGTAATATAGTACTGTTATATATTAGAAATTGAAAATATAAGTACTGTTATATATTAGTAATATTAATAAGTTAGTAATATAAGTTAGTAATATAAGTCAGTAATATAGTACTGTTATAAAGTACTGTTATATATTAGTAATTAAGTAATTAAGTACATATATTGCAACATATTAATAAGTTAGTAATTAAGTACTGTTATGAATGAAACATATTAATAAGTACTGTTATGTATGTTAGAAATTGAAAAAGAGTTAGGAAAATATAAATGAAATTGGATGGTTGATTTGTATATATATTGCAAATGTCTATGTATGCATGGATTCTAAGTGTTGGATATGTGTGCGTATGGATATGTGTGTGTATGTAGGAAGTCAGTCATCAAAATGCCGAAAATGTAAATGGAGACATCGAATGGGGAATAAAGGTTTTGATGTTAAAAGAGAAAAAATGGTATTCTTTTCTAAATTATATTTTAATTGAATATTAAATTGTGTTATTTTATTAATACTCTCATACTATTGTTTTACTTGGTTTAGCGTGAAAATAATGAAGATAAAGAACCTCCGACTCAAGCTGAAATGTTCATCGCTACTCGACAAAGTAGGAAAGGAAAGGAGTTGGATCAAGAAACCAACCATGCAATTGTAAGTTATTATTGTTAGTGTTATTTTTGTTAGGAGTTCTAGTTAGGAGTGGATCAAACTTGTATATTATGAGTAATGTTCAAATGACAATTGTCTCTTGCCTCTTATTTACTACTATATATTATGTATGTTAGATAAAACTTCAAGACTTGATTGAAAATCATGGAAAACCTTCTTCAGAAGCTTTTGAAAGCGTATTGGACAAACAAAAACCTGGGAGATTGTGTTGCCACGGAAGAACCACAACACCGACTCTCTTGAAAAGAAACGAAGAAATTTCAAAAATTAAAAGAGAGCATGCTGCTGAGATTAGACAATTTAATGACAGGTTACAAGAGATGGAAGAAAAACATCGTCAAGATAAAGAAGAAACTGATAGGAAAATTCAGGTTCTTCTTAAGACTGTTTTGAATCAAAATACCTCCGAGTTGAATATAGAGGCTTTGGCAGCTTTGATATCAACTCCTGCAACTGAAGCTAACAGTGTCTTACGTTCTTCTACATCAACACATGCTCCAACTAATGATCAAGTAAGATTTGTTACATTCCTATGTTTTAAGGGATTTTATATATGTGGATTATTTACTTGGAGTGAATTATTTTATTTTTGATCATTCAAATAATAATCTTATTTAAGTTATATTATTTTTATTTTGCAGGTCATGAATGATAATATCAATGAAGATTTTGAATTTGAAGATGAAGAAACGTAGATGTAGAGATGTAGATGTTTAAGTTTAATTTTATAGATTAAAGATGTTATTTTGACTATGAATGATGATTGACATTGGGATCGATATGTAATTTGAAGATGTTTTGTTGACATTACGATATGCAAGATCAGGTTTATAAAAAAAATTGAAGATGTTTTTTTTAAAATGTTTTGTTGGATCATTTTCAATTTGAAGATGTTTTGTATTTGAATATTATTATATAAAAAAATTGTGAATGATGTTATTATCAGGTTTATAAAATAAAATAAAAATTTATTTTATTAAAAAATAAATAAATTTATTTGGTTTATAAAATAAAATAATTTTTTTGCAACAGTTACAAAGTGTGTCTGTAGTAAAGAAGGCGTTGCTATAACCTATGAAGAAAAAATGAACTTAAGACTCTATTAGAACGGTTTAGAATAGGCTACGGCTAAGAACCGTTTCTATATTCCATAAAATAACTGTATTCAAATAAACAACAACTACAACGATTTAAATTTGAAAACGGCCTCCAGCCGTTGCTGTACCAAATCGTTCTCTATATAAAATTACAGCAACGACTCTGAATAAGGCGTTGTCGTTGGATAATAAACCATTCCTAAAGGCTAAAACAACGCCTTGGTTTAGAACGTCCTGAAAACCGCTCTCATAGGTAAAGGCAACGGTTTTTTTAAATTTTGCAACGGTTTTTTTTTTGTGTTGCTGTATATTCAAAATGTTGTAGTGATTCATCTATTTGGCATGAAAGTTCCACATACTATAATGAAGCTAGCGATAACAAAGCATAACATATGGACTTGGTCAACGCGACACAAAACAACATGAAACCCAAATCGCAACAACAACAACATCATATACAAAATAATATCAATCAAATACCGAAATTGTAACAAATGGATAACAAGCATATACATAGTGAACTCGCACCCTCATGCTACAAACCATAGCAACAACAGCACATTACACACCAAGAAAGTTCATCGAATTGAAAATATGCAAGGTAGTAAGTAGACATAACCCATTCCAACATGATTATGGTAGCAATCCACTGCACAGAGTTCTTTCAAATTCACGATAGCGTCAAGACACCAACCACTAATTTAACAACATACCTATGTCTAAAGGAAACCTCATTTTAAGAGAAAAAACAAAGCACCCTCTTAACTTTCAGCAACCAAACATGACTGGGACAAATGCAAGTGAAAGAAATTACAGTCACAACTCCAAAGGTGCAATGCTTGGAACTTAAACACAACATTAGAAAGAAAACACACAACACGAATCCATAACATTCCAAATTGAAAATTAAATTCTACAGCAGCTTGCATTTACACAAAAATCTTGATTCGAAAGTTTACCGTAATTTCTATTTGTCGACACGAACAAAAACCAACCAATAGCGTAACACTTTTGAATTTGTCGCACTGACGCATCTGCAAAATTCTAATCTCACAGCACTGAAGAATCAGACTTATAGCTCACAAAAACAAGTTGGAACCAATGTTGATTCACCCAGAGATCTGTTGTGTTATCGAACTCGCGACTATGGATGTTGGATGGTGATGCGTGATGTACAATGTACACGAGGATGGCGCCGATGTGGTTTTGTAGTATGTTAAGGAGACAAAAATGTGTTATGTTATTGATGTTTGTGTAGAGACGGTGGAAGAGTGAAAAAAGCTTCAATGTTGAAGCTGAATCTCTCCTCCTCAAATCCTTTTTTTCTTAAAAATTTGCAGCATATGAGTTTTTACAAGAGAGAGCAGAGGTTATTATATGGAGAGATGAAAGTTTTTTTGTGGGTGGAGAAATGTGTGGGTTGTGCAAAGGTTTGAAGAAGGGTGTCTTGTGGTTGAGTGAGAGTCTGTCGTTGAGGTTAATGAGCAATGGTGGTGAGGCGTGTTTGATGGAGTAGGAGTGTTATTTTGAAATGAATTTGGAGTGAGTGAGTCAGTGAGTCCTCAAGAATGAGTGGGAGGAGGAATGAAATATATTTGGTGAGTGAATTGTACAATCTTTGTTTTTTCTTCTTCTTCCTTTTTCTCGTCCACGCAAAAATCCTTTTCCAGCCGGCTGAGAGAATCAAGGAATTCCATATGGAATGGGCATGTGAGTGGAGGGAGGGTAATTCGGATTTGGATCCTCTCCTTTTTTATATATCATGTCATCTCTCATGTTTCTAATCTAACGGTTCAGAATTTATAATGAATAATTAAATAAAAAAAATCATTTAATAGGAGAGAGAAATGGATAAGTAATTAAATGACTTTTTTTATTTAATTATTCATTATAAATTCTGAACTGTTAGATTAGAAACATGAGAGATGACATGATATATAAAATAGAAGAGGATCTAAATCCGGTAATTCGCAAGTTGAGGAATGAATAAGTGGAAAGGATATTTTCTGATTTTATTTATTTAATAAAATAATTAATCAATTTTTTATTGGGTAGAAAGAGAATACATGGATAGACAATATGAACTATTAATTAATTTGAAATCGATGAACATGATTAAATTAAAGAAACACACATTGTAAAACAATTTAAAAACCTAAAATACCCCTTCTAGATGATTTAATTGATTTAAATCAAATAAAATTCACATCTTTCAAAATGCACATGATGAAAATATGAAAAAATTCTATTTTATTATTCTGAGTATTTTGATAAAAGATAAAAAAAGCAGATGAAAATAAATAAAAATCAGGAGCCAAAGTACCTTAAAAAAATAAATTGACCGCACTAAAATGATCAGCGTGGAATAAATGACTCAGAAAAATACAACATTTTGTCAGATTTGAAAGTAAATCGGGACCGTTGAAAAGGTTCAGACTGATCGAAATATGACTGAAAAGTCATCGAAAAATAAGACGAGCGCGTCAGGTTAAACTTTGAGAACAGTAGATCAATAATACTGGCGTCTGCAAGCTCGATTTCAAAACTTTATAACCACTGATTTTTTCGTGTATTTGAAACACTGTTGGACCAGTCCGTCTGCGTATCCAAGAAATTTATTCTGACTAATCATTTTAGGGATTATTCATGCTGGAAAATACATTATGTTGTACAAGCGATGCAAATTGAAAATAAAGTCAGGGAAATAAAGTTTGAAAATGGTAGGACAAATTTGGGGTATGACACTAACCAACCACTATTGTCTTGTTCATCAGCATTGAAATCAGTCTCCATTTGATGACCATCTTCTTCTTCTTCCTCTTCTTCTTCACTTTCATCGGACTCTTGTAGGCGTGAGCTAGTAGCCTTAACGATAAACCAGTAGCGTGTCTCTTGTGGATCCCATATGTAACCCATCATTGTCAACGTCTTTTGACAGAATTCTTAGTCAATTGTCAAAGTCTTGTATGGAATTCCTAGGACAACCACTTCAGCATGGTTAAGCACAGATTGAACGAAGGATGCGTATGATAACACATTGCCTCTTCCAGAATCTCCCAGAGAATAAATTCTGCTTGCAATATAGTGAGGTCAACTGATTTATATCTTTTTTTTCAATATGTACACCAAATGAACTTCAGCTTGATCAACCCGAGAGTAACCTTCTTTCTTAGGCCAAAGTATATGAAAAACTATCCATTGTAAAATTTGATCAACTGATTTCAAACGACCAGTAGTTACCGACTAAGGGAAGAGATCAGTTGATCAATATAGGGTTTCTTTAACATTGAGTTCAAGGCTTCCTTGAACTCATAACTATCCATGGTTCTGGTATCAGTTTAATGAGTGGAGTAGCAGAGAGTGGAGACATGTTAAACAGATCTTTCTAAACTGCATCATTTACCGAAATCCTCTTATCTTCTATTTTTGCAACTAAACTCATACCCGTCAAACTTGCCTTGAAGCCCCGTATAGAAAAATCGAACGAGATCCTCATTATATTTCGTGTCACATTCCAAAAATAAATTGAAGTCTTGAAAATCCAGAAGATCGAGAATTTTTGAATATGCATTCTTTCGAAGGTTTTGTGATAACAAACGAATTGTTTCATAATAGATTGTTTGCGAAGATTATTTTCATATAATTCAGCATATTCAGACGGTAGTAAAGAGAGAGAGCAGTTACCGATAGACTTTCCCTTGGTTGGGAACTTGAGAAGATGGAGCTCTAGTTGTTCTTCTTCCAGTGACTCGTCTTGTAGCCATGAGAATCAATAGATGAGGAATACAAACAGTAGATTGAGTTTGTTTGTTGATGAAAAACTCAGTTGAAACCTTGTGGAGTTTGATGAGATTAGGTCTTTGTAGGGATTCTAGAAAGAGGAGAAGTGAAAGAAATTTTGTGTGTGGATGCAATGAACTAATGCTAATGAAGATGTTTGAAAGCATAGAATGAATGGAAACATTTAATGGGTCAAAGAAATTGAAATGTGTCGCTACTGCGAAAATCGGCGCCGGCTATGACAGAAGAGTCGCCATCGTGCGTTATTTATCCCACAAGAGGGAAAGGAAACGCTCGAAGTAAACCTACCGCAAAGACGGGAAAGGAGTGGTCATCGCAACCAAATCCTGGATTCAGGAGTCGGTTACGCAAGGGGAAGGTATTAGCACCCCTCACGTCCGTCGTACTCGACGGGATCCACGCTTGTTTTCTAGTACGGATTGTTATTCTATCTACTCTAAAGGGTCAAGGGTTAAAAGAAAATAAAATGACTCGGCAAAGTATCGCACTTTATGCCTACGTATTCCCGTTTGGAACGAGAAATCAGAGTCAACTTAGTTCACCTACCTACGGGAAAGGAGGGGAAGATTGCTCGCTAGGATACAGCATCCTATGCCTACGTACTTTCATACAGCATGAAAGATCAGAGCAAACGTAGTTCGGGCTACGGAAGACACAGATTTGTCTGACTGTTTTTTAGATCCTTCTGAAAAGGTTTTCTTCTGATTAGGAGTCCAAGCGGACAAAAATGACACTATGATGTTTGTTTTGAATCTTTTACGAAAGAAGTGTTTTTTTAGTGTGTTCACAATCTCTGACACACTAGAGACTATGATTTGAGAGTGACTACATCGTATGTCACCCTAAGGGTAACATATTAAGCAATCAGATTACTGAAGATTGGCCCTCCAGCAACCTTTTCTCAAATAGCTTAAGGCTCGTAGCGTACGACATCGATTATCCTTATTACTGTGTTTGGAATTGTTTTGAGATAGAAGAGAAAAAAGCTCTAAAAAGAACCTAGGGTTGAAAGGGGAATCAAAACTACCCTAAAGTTGTCATGCATGGATAAAAACCTATTTTCTGTCATATTTCTCTCTTGCGCAGAGGGAAACAGAGATCCTAGGGGATAAACAGCAAAAGAAACAGATATATACAGTAAGCAGTAAACATGTATGCAATGCAGCAGTACAAGCGAGGCAAGGGAGTCCCACTCAACCTCGAACCTGGGAAAACAATAGGAAAAGTGAAACAGCTTCACTTCAAACCAAAGGGGGCAAGCTGAACAAGCCAACAAACCATACAGAAAAGCAAAAAGCACCAACACCAGATCTGACAACATCAAACCAACTTCTGCAGTAAACAGCACAAGCAGCAGCAGCTCTGACAGTTACAGTTGATCCAACAGCAAAGGGTTGACAGTAACAACTTCTCCAAGTAAGACCTCATCATCAATCTTCAACACTCTTCAAGCTTTAGATAAGCTCCTATCCTCAGAAAAATATCCCATCTTTAGCAAGCATGAACCTCAAACAGTAAACAGCTTCAACAAAAAGCAGCAAAACCCTAGCTTCAACAGTCAACCCGCTTTGACAGGCACAAGCTTCATCTTCACCAATCTTCAATGAACTTCATCTTCAATAGGCTTCCATCTTCAATGCAACCACTCCAGAAGAGAATCAATCAATAGATGAATTTGAAATGTTAAGAGGCTTAGTGACAACCCAAGGAAATCACTAAGATCTTAACATGGCAAATGAAAGGTATCCTCAAGGTTCTACCCAACCAAAGCATGCTCTACATCCCTCCTAAGGAGAGATGGAACTTCTTAGGGGGACCTTGTGTCATGGGATTGAATAGAGGCACGAGAAGCTCTCTATGTTTGAAAGAAGAAACAAGACTACTCTAATGCTCTTCCTATATATCCTAACTCCTAAGCCTCTGACAAGCACTCCAACAAATAAGAAATCTTCAACTCCAAGCTTCTTCAAGCCATCCAAAGCAACTTCATTTGATCTTCAAGTCATCCAAGAAAATCCCAAGCTAAAAGCATCCCCAAAATGGCCCCACACAAACATAACCAAACCCAATATCCAATGGAGAACCCACAATCACCACACAAGTTGCAAAAATCAAATAAAATGCTAAAGCTTATCATAAAATCCTAGGTAAATTCTTAAGGGAACCTAATCCTATACCCAATACTCCATAGAAATCCCAAACCCTAGATCAACCATTTAATCCTCAAACTATGCACTAAACTACAACTACTTGTCTTGAAACCCTAATTCTAACACCTCTCCTATTCACCTCTCAAACTAACCTAAATGTATTCACAAAAATATGATAAAATTTATAAGGGTACATGCTTCCCTAATCTAATCAATCCAACAAGAATCAACTTAAAATCATTCACCACTTGGTCACAAGAAAATCAGCAAGAACATGTAGCAAATATACAAAATTAAAGAAAAGAATAAAATGGGAAAATTAAAATTAAATTGAAAAATGGATGAAAATGGGATTTCTTGATTTCATAAAATCACAAATAAATCCAAGATCATGGAGGTATTTTTAAAATATTTTTTTGGATCAATGTTGGATTTATTATGAATTTTTGAAATCAAATGGATTAAAAATAAAAGAAAATCAAATAAAAGAAATTAAAATGCTGAATTAAATGGGAGCCATTGGATGAATTGACTGGTAAGCGCATCTGAGGCTTCAGAACGTGTCCACGTGTGGTGTCCAGTCACCAGCTGACTGGATAAATGAAACGTAGTGTATTGATTAAAGAGGGAAATCTGAAATTGAATCATGTCTACACGATCAGCATAACAAGTCTCTTCTTCCAGATGATCCAACGGTGAAGTCTTCATATTCTCCAAACGAGCTCAGGTGAAGGTCAAGTCTCAGACGGTGGTCCAACCACCGTCTTCTCCGGCGAAGAAAACCCTAAACCTCACCAATCAAGTCAAATAAAAACCCTAATCCACTCCAAATTTCACCCTGAACTCAAATCCACCATCCAAAATCATTGAATCACCCTCAAAAGCCAAACCCGATCAAAGTTGCAGAGAAATCACCAAGTCTCGATGGTCACCATTCTTAAAATTGAAGCCATAGAAATGATCCTCAAGTTACACCGGTCATTCTAAGCTATCACACTCATGCTAATTCCTCGAGATTTCATGTAATTGAATCCAAACAGAAATTGGTACACCCCCTCGATCATCACCAAACAATGCCAAACCAATCCTAAATCGTTCTACCAATCATAGGGAACCTAACCACATGCACATTGCTACCTAATTCAGCCTAAATCAATGGGAAATCCAAGAGTTACATACCTGAAGAAATTGGATGAACAGAGGGATCAAATGCTCAATTCAGGCTCCAAGATTCTTCAAACACGATCAAGGATGCAAGATAAAGCTTCTTCAACCCTTAATTTGACTTGAACAGACTTGCAACTCCAAAACCGATTCTGAGTTGAAGCTCTTGAAACTCAACTTCAATCTTCCTCTCCTCCACGAATTCTGCACCAAAATGAGTATGAACTCACTCCTCTCAATATATAGAAACTCTCCATGGGCTTTTGAGTCCAGTTTGAAGCCCAAATCCTTGATCCATCATTTCTGATTTTCCTTTTGAAAATGCAATGCACCAGTCATGATTCTGAGCTTCCAGCTTGTTCTAGAATGTTCTATCCAACTGCAAATTGGTTTGTGAGTGTGAATGGATAGTTGGCTTGGCCTGAAATGCTTTGATTCTTGTTTTGGCATTGTAACTTGTAATGTAAGTAAGCATTTTACAAAACAAGTCATGAAACTAAGCCTCAATTCAAAAATGTGGAAATGTCATTGTGTTTAGAATCCAATTTCCATTCAAAATGACTACCCATATGCCATGTGTATGTCTCATAATCCAAAAATCCCAATTTCCTTCCTTTGAATCATTTGAAAAATCATTCTTTTTAGGCCTTTTTGGATCATTTTGTGAAGCAATCCATTTCAATCACCCATGACTTCTTATCTGACCTAAAAACATCATTTTAAGCACATCTCATGTTGGACATTTCTTCATTTGAGGAGTGGAAGATAAAGATTTTGACCTATGTTGAAAAATGACCTATAATTCAACTTTCCCAAAATACCCCTGGATTGCCAAGATCATAACTTGAGTTCCACAAATCTTCTTGAAGACTTCTAGTACTCAAATTAAAGGTAAGATCAATCCCTACAATTCTTATGTTGGCCAAGAATCCATTTGAAAACTCCTTGATGGGAAAACGTTGCTTGGAAGTCAAGTGACTTTCACAGATAAATTTCAGTGTCCTCTGGTGACCCATAACTTGCAAGAACCATAACTTGAGTTCTACAAATCTTATTGAAGACTTATAGTACTCAAATTAAATCTATCGAGAAGCCCTACAAGTTTCATGTTGGCCAAGCATCCATTTGAAACTTGTATTTTTACTTATGTGGCTTGGAAGTCCAGTGCTATACAGGGGATTTTACCCTAGGAACCCTGTATCAAACTGTTGCACCCCAAAATTTGCCCTCTTTCAAGGTTTGACTCATTTCTTCATTTCTTTCAAATTCAATGACATAAGGGAGGCCCATCATTCCAAATTCTAGGCTCATGAATTTGAGGCTAGATTCAAGAATATTACAAAGAAAAATTTCATGACATTTGCAAGAATGTCACATTTGTTACAAAACCCAAACTCTTGGTAATGCTTAGGAAATTAAGCTATTTCTAGTCTTAAATTCAAGTTTCTAAAAATAACTTCATGCATGGTATCCCCCATGCCTCCATCAAGTCCACATGGTCCTCTTTGTGTTTACAAACATGAAAGGAAATTATTTAAGAGTTAATTCAATGTTGGAATATCTCAAGATCAATACCATGCATGTTCAACCATGAGCAATTTGAATATGGTCCAAAACATCCCCATGCAAGAAGTGGCAATGTGTATCATATTACAAAATCATTTATGTCACAAAACCAAGGCTATAAGCTTATGTTGATACATCTACACATCAAAAATCAGAATTTGAAAATGATGTCCAAAAGGTAGTGCATTGACTACATGAGTATGTCCAAACAAATCAA
Organism: Lathyrus sativus; assembly: GCA_963859935.3. NCBI lineage: Eukaryota > Viridiplantae > Streptophyta > Magnoliopsida > Fabales > Fabaceae > Lathyrus > Lathyrus sativus. The sequence continues at coordinate 305,653,570 of OZ012735.1, read as the reverse complement.
CCAACCAATGGGTACAAGGTTGGAAGGCAATATAGAGTGCTGCAGAAGAAATACAGCAAAAGCAGCATGCTAGAAGTGGAAAAAAGCAGAGCTGCACCAAGAAAGTGGCCATAATTGTTGCCAAGAATGGAAATTCTGAAAGTTGAAGCTTGTGCAAAAGCTATTGCTTTGGTACAGCAAAAAAAGGTGACAGAAAAGTGAGATGAGAAGGGAAGGAGGGTTGTCAACAAAAGGATTGGATTCATAACACATTAGGGGGGATTCATCATTAACACATTTTGGAGATAGAGATATTGAGAGCAAAAGAGTAAGAGAGAAAACCAGAAAAAATAGAGAGATCAAACAAAACCCTAAAAACCAGAAAAAGAAGAAGGTGAGATAGAACCAAGAGGATCATTGAGAAACAAAACCTTCATAACACAAGGTGAGGAGTGGTGAAGCATATTCAACCAGAACCAAGGAGGACTTGCAAGAAGAATAGAAAGCTCTTGGGTATCCATTTCTTCAAACCTTTCTCCCTTTACTTTTTGCTTTTATATTCGTTTCATTTATTCTCTTAGGTGTTTTTGTGCTGTATATATCATGTAAGGTCCTAAAAGGGACCAAGAAACCCTTTTGAAAGAACCACAAAAAGAAGCAAAAAACAAGAGAAAAGTTGGAATTTTTCATCTGGAACCCTGACACGGGCCGTGTCACACGACACGGGCCGTGTCACACGACACGGCCGGCCGTGTTGCATCCCTGTGTGACTTTTCAGAACATAAAATGCCCAGAACACATGACACGGGCCGTGTCACACAACACGGCCACCCGTGTCACACAACACGGGCCGTGTCACACTTCTGTTTGCCCTAAAAAATCATTTTTCTCCCAGACCTTGTGACACGGGCCGTGTCACACAACACGACCACCCGTGTCACACTTCTGTTTGCCTCAAAAACCCTAAGTTTCCTGGAACTGTGACACGGGCCGTGTCACACAACACGGCCACCCGTGTCAGACCCCTGTTTTTCACGTTTTTTCGACTTTTTTTACCTCAAAAAATTTTTTTTCAAGGAGTTCGCACGACGAACTCCTTGATGGCACTTCGTGCCGTTTTTTTGTGTTTTGTTTTTTTTTAAACCGGTTTACCTGTTATGATTGTTTGGTTTTTATGCATATTTATTGTTGGTCATTTTTGACCTTTGGTTCTAAAAACCATTTTCAAGAAAACAAACTCTCGATTCTCATCGAGCCATTTTTGACCTTGTAAGCCGATTGCCTTGCGCGTCGCCATCGACCTTGCTCGCTTCACCTCAAACCTTTTTAAACAATTAAACCCTTGACCCAACGTCAAGCGGATTTTCTCAAACGATTGTTAAGCCAACTCACCATATTTAACAAAAGGATAAAGTTCACTTTGTATTGAACTAAAGAGAGGGGATTAAGTGTAGACTTCTTCCTCTCTGAGTGTCGAGATGCTCACTATAGTGTGGGTGGTTTTGACACTCGTCTTTCAATACGAAGATGTTTTCATCCACACCTTTTTCTCCTAAAAAAACCTCGGCCCCGTACCGAGTGCGTTTTCAAAACACTTACAATAAATAAATCGATTCTCTTTGTATTGAACTAAAGAGAGAGGATTGAGTGTAGACTTCTTCCTCTCCGAGTGTTGGGATATTCACTGTAGTGTGGGTGGTCTTGATACTCGTCTTTCAATACGAAGACATGACTTTATCCGCCACCTATCTCCCTCTACAACTTATTTCCGTAACCTTTGTCACCTAAAAACCTCGGTCTCGTACCGAACGCATTTTTAAACTCTTTTCATAACAAAAATTTGAATGGTCGTGGAGTGGTTAGGCGTAGGCCTTCTCCTATCCCGAGTGCTGACGTTTACTGTAGGGTTCTCTGTCGCAAAAGCACTTATCATTCAAAACCCAAAACACTTTAATAAGAGAATGAAGTTCTCCTTGTATTGAACTAAAGAGAGAGTATTAAGTGTAGACTTCTTCCTCTCCGAGTGTCGAGACGCTCACTGTAGTGTGTGTGGTTTTGATACTCGTCTTTCAATACGAAGACGCTATGTTCGCCACACCCTTTCATAACAAAAACTTTGAGATAAAGAATTGGGTACTACCCGTAGGGGTTACTATCCGAGGACCTATCCCGCCCCTAAAAAATAATTCAACAAATCAAATGTGACATCTTGCCTCCCATGGCGAAAACTTATCTTTCGAAAAGGATATGATATGTTCGTTCTACCGCAAACAGGTAATGCCTAAGTCTCCAACGAGCGAGCAGCAATACACCTAACTGCTAGAATGCGTACGATAGCATCATCCATAAAAACATCAACAAATCGTAGGCCGAACTACGGCTGCTCTGATTTCTCATACCAGATGAGGATACGTAGGCACAAGACGACGATGTCTTGGCGAGCACAATCCCCCTATCACCCGTAGTTTCCCGAACTACGTCGACTCTGACTTTCTCATATCCGTTGAGAATACGTAGGCCTAGGACCGCGAAGTCCTACCGAGTCCATCCTTTCTCTCTTCCTCCCTGTTATCTCTCTTTTCCCAATTTCTAAACCCTCTTTCTTTACCCTTTGGAGAACACTTTTTATAGCATAATATTTAAGCAAATAAATTCACACATTCGACAAGCAAATGATTCCCATCGAGTAAGATGGATGCGAGGGGTGCTAATACCTTCCCCTCGCATAACCGGCTTCCGAACCCGTTCTTGGTCGCGAGACCATCTTATCCATTTCTGTTCTTAAGGTTTTCTCGATATTTTCCTTTCCCCTCATGGGATAAATAAAGTTCGGTGGCGACTCTTCTATCCTTTCCTTTTCGCCTTCCCCGTCGTTACGCGTATTTTTCGAGTAGCGACAGCTGGCGACTCTGCTGGGGATGAACCTAGCAAGCCAAACCTAGTTTGTTTGTTGCATTTGTGATTTATTTGCTTTTATGTTTTATTTTATTTTATTATTGTGTTTCTTTCTAACCTGTTGGGTTTATTGGGATAGTTTGTGAGGATAAAGCTTTCTACCCGAGCTTTCGAGTATACACTAAGATTAGGAGGTGGTTTCTTTCTGATTTGCGAGACGTAGGACTCGTTGAGTTGGATCGAATTCCACCGCTCAGATGAGACCCCGTTGGAAAGATTATGTCCTACGTGTAGTCGTAACGGCGTTTTATTTCCGACGTGGGATTCCGTGATTCTGAGGACCTCTTGTAGAACCTTATTCCAAAAGGTTACTAAAACATAACTCTGTGTTCATCCTTTTGAAAGGATTACCGTCTTACGAGTAGTCGTTATGATGGAAAACTTTTGAGGGTTAGTGCATGGGACTTTGTTTAAAAGCCTTTTGGGATGCCCTCTTATAAACCAATAGATTTCCCACCCATGGTGAGAGATATTTTGTTACAATACCCTGCAGGATCTGTGGCTTTGATCCATGTGTTTCCATTCTCATATGCATCCATAAAGCATTGCATTTCATAGCATTGTTGCATATCAAGGGACTTAAGAGACTGTGATTATCATAGGTATTGAAGAACAAGATGAATGATCAAAGGAAAAGAAGTACAAATTCCTTAAAGTTCAGAGAACCGAAGTTGGGACCAATCCAAGATCTTTTGATTGATGTGCCAAAAGCTATCAAAATCAACTTTCAAGGGAAATATGGGAAATTGCTTGACCTTCTCCATTCTGGGGTCGATACATGGGCTTTGTTCGCTATGGTTCAATTTTATGATGCACCTCTCAGATGCTTCACCTTTCAAGACTATCAGTTGGCTCCTACTCTTGAAGAATATTCTCACCTTTTGAATATCAAGATCAAGGATCAACCTATTTATACCGGCCTAGAAGAAGAGCCAAAGTCTTCTGTCATTGCTCTCACTCTCCGTATGACCGAGGAAGAGGTTAAAGATGGTCTAACCAATAAGGGAGGTACTCAAGGCTTTCCTTTGAGGTTTTTGCTAAATAAAGCCGATCAGTACAAGACCAATGGGGATTGGGAAGGTTTTGGTATTGTCGTTGCTCTAATGATTTATGGGATTGTCCTCTTTCCAAATGTGGACAACTTCATAGACATCACTGCTATCATTCTCTTCATGCAAAAGAATCCTATCCCTACCCTCCTCGCTGATGTTTACCACTCCATTCATTGGAGAAGTGAAAAGAAGACAGGAATGGTCCAATGCTGTTCTCATCTACTGTTCAAATGGTATGCTTCCCACCTGCCGAAGAAAGGGCCGTTTGTGGAAAACAAGAAGAAACTGAAATGGTCTCAACGCATTATGTCTCTAGAGGCCAGTGATATTGCTTGGTACTCTCATGAGTATTACGACGTGGAAATCATCTTTAGTTGTGGGAATTTCGGTAATGTACCTCTAATCAGTAGGGTTGGGTGCATCAACTACAACCCTGTCATGGCGTTGCGTCAGTTAGGCTATGCTATGGAAGATGAGCCCGAAGCAGAGAAGGTTCAGAGTTTCTTTTTGCTAGCCACAACAGACGATCCTGCGTTTTTCAGGAATATTGTTAAAGCGTGGGCCAAGGTTCATACGAAGGGAAGGAAAGAGTTAAAGGCAAAGAACTGTGTGGCTAAGGAGCCCTACAATCGATGGTTGCAAGCTAGGGTGGCCGAAAGGTTGCTTCCATTTCCCTCCGAACCATCCATGCGAGAAGAACTTCCTGCTCCTACTCATGTATCCATGGAGGAGTACGAGAAACTAAAGCTAGTGATAGAAAGGTTGACAAAGGAAAATCAAGACCTTCAGGCTGAGGTTCACCAAGCAGGAGTGGAGAATGGCCAATATAAGAGGAAAGTGGAGTTCGAACAAGACAAAGTGGCTGAGAGTAGCAAGAAGCTGAAGCTAGAAGCAGATCTGAGGGTCAGGTATCAAGAAGGTTTTGAAGGAGCTGATGCATCAGTAAAAGCCCTCCGACAACGCCTAAAGGAAACCAAGGCCTCTTGTGATAAAGCTTGGAGATTCTTCGAGTTAGCCTCTGCTGAAAAAAAGAAGACAAGGGAGGAACTTGAGGCCGATATTGATGTCCTTGAAAAGGAGATGAGGGGTGCCTTAATTCTAGCCGAAAGCGAGCGACAACTCAAAGAAGAAGCATTGAGAGCTTCATATGTCACCTTTGATGTATGGCACAACAAATGCTCAGAATTGAAGACCGCTCAGGAAACAACTACCTTGTGGAAAGACCGTTTCGAGGCCCTGCAAAGGAATAGTTCACTATGGTTGAAGAAGGAAGCTCAACTCAACGAACTTTTGGATACGTATGAGGATTCTCTTCGTTATTACCATCCGACCCTAGACATGTGTCGCGCTAGGTATAACAATCTAGTGGAGCATTGCAACCTTATGATCCGGGATATCCCATGGAGGTTGGAAAGCGCAATTCAAGACTTGGAAGGAAATGATATTCCTCCTTCCATCCGTCACTTTATCCGGCTCTGCGACCAAATAGTTAGAAGATTCATGTCCGAGACAAAAAAGCTTGAAGAACGTCTTCGGAAGAAAGAGTTTTAATTCATTCAGTATTCTCATGTAGCATGAGTTTTTATTTTGCAGCTTATTGAACAATCATTTGTATTGAATCTTCCCTCAAAATTAATGAAAGTTTGCTTTTTGGCTTAAATTGTGCATTCTTTACTATTCATTTATAGTTCCATAATACCATTGATAATCATAAATCTTGAAAGTCCCTTGAACATCATTCGAGCATTGCATATACCCATGCATCATTTTTGCATTCCCTGAAACCCGACCTCATACCGCTTGCCATTTCAGAAGGAAAGAAAGAGAAAGAGCAAGCTGACTCCTCAACGTTCATACAACACAAGAGGGAACCAACGAAGAGTCATGGATCAAGTACAACAAGAGTTGTAGGAGTTTAGGGAAAAGATGACGCAATTCATGGAAACAATGCAAGGGGTATCCAATGGGCAAGAACAATTGAGAACTCTGGTTCAACCATTGATAGCTCGAGTGGATGACAGTGGTGTTTTGCATGGAGGAACTACTGTTGTTCCTCCTCTGGCTAATGGTAGCACTTCATAGGCCAATGGTGGTCCAACTGTAGTCAATATTCCGGGTGGAGAGAACCAAGATGGAATTCCCATCCCAATTGCGGCGGGCGCCGTGCCAGTTAACAATGGTCCTCAGTGGAACCAAGATGAGCAAGATGACGTATTCTCCATGGGAGACCTTGGGGAAGGGTTAATATTTGACGCTAATAGAAGGTTCGATGCAATCGAAGAAAAGATGAGGAGCATTCTTGAAGGCCAGAATACTATGGGTCTTGACATGTCCAATCTGGGATTGATTCCGGGACTTAGGATTCCTCCAAAGTTCAAAGTGCCAGATTTTGATAAATACAAAGGAACAACATGTCCAAGGGTGCATCTTCACTCCTATTTCCGAAGAATGTCTGCATACTCCGATGATGAGAAGTTGTTGATGCACTTCTTTCAAGATAGCTTGTCAGGTCCATCTTTAGAATGGTATATGGGACTGGAGCCGGTCCATATCAGAAGTTGGAAGGATTTGGCAGAAGCTTTTTTCAAACACTACCAGTATAACAATGACCTAGCACCGAATCGTGTACAGTTACAGAACCTATCGCAAAGGAACAACGAAGGATTCAAGGAGTACGCCCAGAGATGGCGCGAGTTGGCTGCGAGGGTTCAACCTCCAATGGTGGAGAGAGAACTCATCGACTTGTTTGTAGCTACACTACCTGGTGTGTATTATGAGAAATTGATAAGCAACATGTCTGGAAGTTTCTCAGATCTGATCATCACAGGAGAGAGAGTAGAAAATGGGATTAAATTGGGTAAAATACAAGCTGGAGAAGGGACCTCATCTGGAGGTGGAAGAAAGAACTTCGGTATTAAAAGAAAGGAGAATGAGACAAATGCAATATCAGGTTTTAAGAATCAAAATTGGAACCAGAATCAGAATCAGTATCGCCCACGACCGTACTATCAACAACAACCACAAGTAGCTAGTATTGCCATCCCGGCAGTACAGCCTCAGCAACAACCGCGTCAACAGCAACAACAGCAACGGCAACAACCACAACAACAGAATTATGCGCCAAGACCATATCAAGACCGAAGAAGGATGGTGGATAGGCACTTTGACGCACCACCAATGCCTTACTCTCAACTACTACAACACTTATTGCAACTGCAATTGGTCCAGAAAAGGACGATGGCCCCTCTAAATGGCTCACCACCACCCGGGTATGACGCCAACACTAGGTGTGACTTCCACTCTGGCGCTCCCGGCCATCATATTGATAATTGCAAAGCCTTAAAGAACAAGGTACAGGACCTTGTTGATAGTAGGGCCATTAATTTCAACCATGATGCGCCGAATGTTGATCAGAACCCCATGCCAAATCATGGAGCAGGTAGAGTAAATGTTGTTGTTGAAGGGGAGGATTTAGATCTGGTATATGATGTTGAAGAATTGAAGACTCCTTTAAGTTTTGTAAAATGCAAGTTGTTAGAAGGTGGGGTGTTTCCCGGGTGTGACAAGGATTGTGAAAATTGTGTCGCCCATCCTGAAGGGTGTGAGAGTCTGAAGAGTTATATACAGTGTATGATAAACGAAGGTGTTCTGCAGTTTGACAAGATCTGTGAGAAAAAGAATGAGAAGATAGTCAGTAAGAAAGAGGATGAGGTGGCCACCATCTCTATCCCTTACAAAATAATCACTATTTCTGCGCCGCCAGCGCGACCTACTATCATCTTTACGAAGGCAGGACCTATACCTTATGAAAACTCCAAGGCGATCCCTTGGAACTATGGAGCGGAAGTCTACTGCAATGGACAGAAGCAGGAATTAAAAAGCTTGCCTTTGGACTCAGTTGACAACTTGGTGGGAACCGGGGGAATGACTTGAAGTGGGAGGATATTTGCACCTCCCGGAGTAAGTGCAGAAAGGGCTGATAAAGGTAAAGGGAAGGTAGTAGCGGAGGAAAGCTCTCAGGCTGGAGAAAAAGAAGTCGTGTCGAAAGACGCAGAAGAGTTCATGCGCTTAATAAGAAAGAGCGACTATAAGATCGTGGATCATCTACAACAGACGCCTTCAAAAATTTCTATCTTGTCGTTACTGTTATGTTCCGAGGCTCATAGGAACGCTTTGCTCAGAGTCTTGGATAATGCTTATGTGCCACAAGAAATATCCGTCAATCAGTTGGAAGGAGTAGTGGCCCATGTCAATGCAGGGAATGGTTTGGGATTCACTGACCGTGATTTGACACCGAAAGGAAGGAATCATAACTTGGCTCTGCATATCTCTATGGAATGTAGAGGTGTCGTTTTGTCTCATGTATTGGTAGACACTGGGTCGTCATTAAATGTACTACCCAAGAAAGCCCTCATGAAGCTAGACACTCGAGGGATAATATGTACGCCAAGCGATATGGTGGTCAGAGCTTTTGATGGGACAAGGAGGTCCGTGTTTGGAGAGCTAACCTTGCCAATTCAAGTCGGTCCTGAGGTTTTTGATGCGGTCTCCTATATAATGGATATCCAGCCGGCATATAGCTGTCTCTTGGGTCGGCCGTGGATACACTCAGCAGGAGCGGTAACGTCAACCCTACACCAAAAGCTGAAGTATATGGTGGGTGATAACATTGTGACTGTTTGTGGAGAGGAAGACATCATGGCAAGCCATCTGTCCTCATTCAAGTATGTGGAGGTCGATGGTGAAATTCACGAAACCCTGTGCCAAGCCTTTGAGACCGTCCAAATCAAAGAGAAAGCAACAGTTGAAGCCAAGGCGCCAGAAGTTGCTATGTCATCCTACAAGGAAGCCCAGGCTGTGGTGAAGTCTGGATCAGCGAAAGGATGGGGGGAGGTGATAAGCGTCCCCAACAAACAAGATAAGTTCGAATTAGGGTACATCCCATATGCATCTTCTTCAAGCGCTCCTCGCTACAAAGGACCTGTTCAATTCACCAGTGTTGGGGTGGTGTTCGAAGAGATCAACACCGTATCTGACGAAGAAGGAGATAGTGACTGTGACATGGATGCATGGATCCAGCCATGCGTCCCCGGCCAAGGCTTGAAGAATTGGACCATGGAAGAAGTTATCACTGCGACTTATGAAGAGTAATTGTTTTTTTTTTATTAATGTATTGCCATATGCTCTGCCCGGGGTATAATGGTCTTTATTTGTTGGGCCTTATCTTTTATGTGTGTGAACAACCCTTTTATCATTATCAATCAAAAAACGTCTTTTTTCATTCAAAACTTTGTGATCCTTGTTTTCTTATTTTTATTTACAACAATAAAATGGCAATATGGTTTGTGTTTATTTGTTTGCATATCATTTAAGCATAAAATCATCATCATTACAGGTTGCACATTTCAGATACCACCGATTCAGACTCGTCTATGACTCGGTGTGACTTTGACAATCCGATCTTTCAAGCGGAAGGAGAGATTGACGAAAATGAAGACCTGCCTGAAGAGCTTGCCAGATTGTTAAAACAAGAGGAGAAGGTCATCCTGCCTCATCAGGAGGAAGTTGAAGTCGTCAACCTGGGAACAGAAGAGGATAAAAAGGAGGTCAAAGTAGGGGTTGCGCTGCAGAATGATATCAAGCAAAGATTGATTGAGTTACTCCAACAGTATAAGGATGTCTTTGCTTGGTCATACGAAGATATGCCCGGACTCGACACAGATATTGTAGTCCATCGCCTGCCTTTGCGTGAAGAGTGTCCTCCTGTCAAACAGAAATTGAGAAGAACCAGGCCAGATATGGAAGTGAAGATCAAGGAAGAAGTCCAGAAGCAACTAGATGCTGGATTTCTTGATGTGGCCAACTACCCTCCTTGGGTCGCTAACATCGTGCCCGTGCCTAAGAAGGACGGCAAAGTCAGGATGTGTGTTGACTATAGGGACCTGAATAGAGCAAGCCCAAAAGATGATTTCCCGCTCCCCCATATTGACGTTCTCGTTGATAACACCGCACAATACTCAGTGTTTCCTTCATGGACGGTTTCTCCGGATATAACCAAATCAAGATGGCACCGGAGGACATGGAGAAGACGACTTTTATCACACCTTGGGGGACGTTTTGTTATAAAGTAATGCCTTTTGGGTCGAAGAACGCAGGGGCAACTTATCAGCGAGCAATGGTCATTCTCTTTCACGATATGATTCATCATGAGATTGAGGTCTATGTCGATGATATGATTGCGAAATCCCAAACGAAGGAGGAGCACCTGGTGAATCTTCTAAAGTTGTTTGAGAGGTTGAGAAAGTTCAAATTGAGGTTGAACCCGAATAAGTGCACTTTCGGCGTACGGTCAGGAAAGCTGTTGGGGTTCGTTGTCAGTGAGAAAGGTATTGAGGTCGATCCTGTGAAGATCAAGGCGATTCAAGAAATGCCAGCGCCAAAGACCGAAAAGGAGGTTCGTGGTTTCTTAGGTAGATTGAACTACATCGCAAGGTTCATATCTCACCTCACAGCCACTTGTGAGCCATTGTTTAAGCTATTGAAAAAGGATCAGGCGATTATCTGGAATGAGAATTGCCAGAGAGCGTTTGAGAAGATAAAAGAGTATCTACAAGAACCTCCAATACTGATGCCTCCGGTGGCTGGAAGACCGTTGATAATGTACTTAACAGTTCTTGAGAATTCCATGGGTTGTGTTCTCGATCAGCACGACGAGACTGGAAGAAAAGAGCATGCAATTTACTACTTGAGTAAGAAGTTCACAGACTATGAATCCATATACTCAATGTTGGAGAAAACTTGTTGCGCACTCGCTTGGGCCGCCAAACGCCTAAGACAGTATATGCTAAACCACACAACCATGTTAATTTCAAAGATGGATCCTATTAAGTACGTATTTGAAAAGCAAGCACTATCAGGAAGGATTGCTAGATGGCAGATGGTTCTGACAGAATACGACATCGAGTACGTGCCTCAGAAAGCAATTAAAGGTAGTGTCCTGTTAGAATATCTCGCAGAGCAACCAGTCGATGACTGCCAGCCAATGAAGTTTGATTTTCCCGATGAGGACATTATGTATTTAAAGATGAAGGATTGTGATGAGTCGTTGCCAGACGAAGGTCCAGAGTTGGGTTCCCAGTGGAAATTAATCTTTGACGGTGCTGTTAACTCCTACGGTAGCGGGATTGGGGCAATCATTATGACTCCCCATGGTTCCCATATACCATTAACTTCAAGGCTAACATTCCCATGTACCAACAATGAGGCTGAATATGAAGCGTGTATCATGGGTATCGAAGAAGCAATCGATTTAAGGATAAAGAACCTTGATATCTATGGAGATTCAGCTTTGGTGGTAAACCAGATCAAGGGAGAGTGGGAGACCCGCCAGCCTAATCTGATCCCTTATATGAATTACGCCAGAAGGTTGCTACCTTTCTTTGACCGAGTAGAGTTTCACCATGTACCGAGGGCAGAAAATCAGATGGCTGATGCTTTGGCTACATTGTCCTCGATGTACAAAGTAAACTTCTGGAATGATGCACCGAGAATTGTCATCTCACGCCTCGACAGGACGGCTTTTATTTTCGCAATAGAAGAAGCTTCTGATGGTAAACCGTGGTTTTATGACATCCAGAACTTTCTCAAGAACCAAGAATATCCGCCTGGGGCATCGGCCCGGGATAAGAAGACCTTGAGAAGATTATCTGGTAACTTCTATCTGAATCCAGACGGTGTACTCTATCGGAGAAACTTTGACTTGGTGCTGCTAAGATGTGTGGACGAAAAAGAAGCAGGTTTGCTTATGGAAGAAGTCCACGAAGGTCCCTTTGGAAAACATGCAGGTGGGCATGCCATGTCTCGAAAATTATTAAGGGCGGGCTATTATTGGTTAACTATGGAGTCGGATTGCTTCAAATACGCCAAAAAGTACCATAAATGCCAGATTTATGCCGACAAGATTCATGTGCCACCTTGTCCTTTGAATGTCATGTCATCCCAATGGCCTTTCTCCACGTGGGGCATCGGTATGATTGGCAAGATCGAGCCAACTGCATCTAATGGACATCACTTCATCTTAGTAGCCATCGACTATTTCACCAAGTGGGTCGAAGCAGCTTCTTACGCCAATGTCACGAAGCAAGTCGTAGCCCGGTTTATCAAAAGAGACATCATCTTTCGATATGGAATACCCGAGAGGATCATTACTGATAATGGTTCTAACCTGAATAACAAGATGATGGAGGAACTGTGCCAGAATTTCAAAATCGAGCATCACAATTCTTCTCCCTATCGTCCGAAAATGAATGGCGCTGTAGAAGCGGCTAACAAGAACATAAAGAAGATTGTGCAGAAGATGGTTGTGACTTATAAGGATTGGCACAAGATGTTTCCTTTTGCTTTGCATGGATATCGCACCTCGGTGCGTACTTCAACTGGGGCAACTCCTTTCTCGTTGGTATATGGCATGGAGGCTGTTCTGCCATTGGAGGTCGAGATCCCATCTTTGAGAGTTCTGGCTGACGTCAAGTTGGATGAAGCAGAATGGGTGCATAACAGGTTGAATCAACTCAGTTTGATGGATGAGAAGAGGTTGGCGTCTCTTGCGTACAGTCGTCTGTATCAGAGTAGGATGAAGAAAGCCTACGATAAGAAGATGCATCCTCGAAGCTTTCAGACAGGCGATCTGGTGTTGAAGTGGATTCTCCCACCACAGAACGATCATAGGGGCAAATGGACTCCCAATTATGAAGGTCCGTATGTTGTAAGGAAGGTCTTCTCTGGAGGAGCCTTGCTACTTTCAACCATGGATGGTGAAGATTTTACGTCCCCTGTGAACGCGGACGCAGTCAAAAGATACTTTGCTTAAAATAGACCCACTGGAAAGGAAAAGAAAATCCAGGCAAGAATGGGGCATCTCGGCGAACCATAAAAGGATAGGTTCGGGCAAAAATTAGAGATAAAAATAAAAAAATGTAAACCCGCAAAGTTGAAAACCTGAAAAGGCGACTTTGGCAGAAATGGGTATCCCGGTGAATCGAAAACCCGCAAGGGCGATTCAGGCAAAAGTTAGGGATTTGAAAAGCAAATGACTGCGGCCTGCGCATTGATCTTTAAAGCATAGTGGATTATGGGAGAATTCGAGAAGCAATCATTCAAATTAATCTCTTCAGAAGACGAAGCATCAGAAAGGTGTCGAAGTCATGCGAGTCATAATTGAGTCACTCTATGGTGGTTGTCTGTACCACATTGCCGACATTTTGATACTCTTGTGCGTTTCTGTATATTTCTTACACAGCTTTCTCATTTCAAGAGTTGTGTCCCATGTAAATTTGCCTATTTACAGGCCGTTTATCAATAATACATACTATCCAGAAAACCTTTTGTTTTGTTTTTACCGTTTTGTTTGCAAAAGACGCCTGATGTTTTTGATAAAACTTTGCATACATAAATTTGTGGGCTTTGCTATCTATAATTGAAACATTGTATTTGTTTGAATAACATCTTAAGTGATAATTGAGATGGTACCTGCTGCATAAAACATACTTGTTTATCTGTTATTTGCAAGAGAACTTTCCTCGAGACTTCTCCAGAAGTTCCTCATCTAAAGGAAGTGTGCAGTTTAAGTGGGTTCTCACCCCCAACAGATTGAAACCTTGACAATCAAAGGGTATCCTCAGCAGGTCAAGATTGATATCTCCAGTAGAGCAGGATCGTTTCCAGTGAGCGGGTGCGGGTTTATCCCTCAGCAGTGGAACAAATTCAGAAATTTGTTTTTCCCCATAGAGTTTGAACAACTGGCTCCTTTTCCCCTCAGAGTCTAGGTCATTGACTCATTCCTCAAGCGGAAGTTGTGTTTGTTGAGTTTATTGCTCATTTCCCCAAGCAAAGGTTGATATTGGTTCCCTCATTGTCTAATCCCCAGCAGGGTGGGTTTGCTCTTAGCGGAACAATTTTACCCGGAAGTTTGCTCAGAAAACCATCCAGGGTTTGTTTTCCCCAACGTTTGTACTAGACGTGTCTAGTCTTTTCCCCGGCGGAATTAATCCTTCCTCTTTGGCATTTATTTTGCTAAAGTGTTTCCTTTGCATTTGCATCATACATAACATCCTCCCAAACGCGTAGCATTTCCATTTCATATGGAGCATTACGCCATATTCAAACATATGCATGTAAAACATAAACCGGGTTGTCACCCCTTTGTTTTCAAGCGTATCTCCAGCAGTTATCAGTATACTCCTCAACCCTGCGTGGTATCTAGACCTCCAGCCAGGTCATTGACAAATGTGTCCATCTTATCGGTCTCCCTAGCGGAGTCTACTTATTCAAGTTCATGTTTCCCCAACGGATTTCTTCACCCAAATGGTGAATCGACGAATGTTCTTCTGAACTTAGGGTTGAGCCGACCTTTGGGTTCGATGCTCACTTTTAGCAAAATGAAGTGACGGTGAAGTCAAATGATTTTGATAATTGACGACGAGGTCAGATTATGAATAAAATTGACGACGAGGTCAGATTATGAAGAGACTTGACGACGAAGTCAAGCCATGTTGGAATTGACGACGAGGTCATATTATGAAGAGAATTGACAAAGAAGTCAAGCCATGTTGGGAATTGACGACGAGGTCAGATTATGAAGAGACTTGACGACGAAGTCAAGCCATGTTGGAATTGACGACGTGGTCAGATTATGAAGAGAATTGACGACGAAGTCAAGCCATGTTGGGAATTGACGACGAGGTCAGATTATGAAGAGACTTGACGACGAAGTCAAGCCATGTTGAGAATCGACGACAAGGACAGATTATAAAGAGAATTGACGACGAGGTCAGATTATGAAGAGAGTTGATGGCGAAGTCAGGTTATGTTGAGAGTTGACGGCGAGGTCGGATTATGTAAAGAATTGATGACGAAGTCAGATTGTGAAGAGAGTTTATGGCGAAGTCAGGTTATGTTGAGAGTTGACGGCGAGGTCAGATTATGTAAAGAATTGACGACGAAGTCAGACTATGAGAGCAGTTGACGACGAAGTCAGATTGTGGAGGGGTGACGGCGAAGTCAGGTGTCCTACCAATTTGATGTTAAGGACTGACAGCGAAGTCAGGTTTTTTGCCAAATTTTATGTGGAGAATTGATGGCGAAGTCAGATCATATAGAGGGTTGACGGCGACGTCAGAATGGTTTGAGAAATAACGGCGAAGTCAGATGATTTTAATTGACGACGAAGTCAGATTATGTTGTAAGTTGATGGCGAAGTCAGAGGATATGGAGGACTAATGACGAGATCAGATGTTCTACCAATAAGATGTTTTTACAGATTATGTTTGTTGCACCCTAAAATTTGACCAACATTTATTTACCCATCAAGTGTTTGAAGGTTGATACCTTTATCAGAAAGTTCAAGAGATCCTCAGAGGAATTGGTTGAAACCAAGGTTGTGTGTCTCATAACTTGAGAGTTGTGGGTGCTCCTCAGATGATTCTGAGACTATGAGGATGAACTTGAAGCTTTGATAAAGCCTATGAGATGTCTTGAAAGCCATCATGAAGCCCAGAGAGGTCATTATGCAAGAATTTAGAAGATTCAACCATGAATGGTAGAATTAGGGTTTGACTGGGTCAATCCTAGGTCAACTGAAGATGTGGAGAAGGTTGAGACCTAATCCAAGGGCCATGTGATCATGGAGTGATGTATTGAGATACTATAAGGATGATTCCTAGACCAACTCATCATGATTGAAGAGTTTGAGAAGTTTAAGCTAGGGTTTCTAAGGATTGTCAGTGTAAAATCCCCTAGTTTGATCCCTATCTTCCAGGCAGTTTTAGCTCAAGATGTGATTGTCATCTCATCTTCCCCACAACATGAATGTTGAATAGCATCTTCTTAGCTTTCTAGAGAGTACTAGAAGTCCTTGATAAGATTTGTAGAACTCAACTTATGGCTTTGACAAGCCAAGGGCATTTTGGTCATTTGGAAGTTATAGGTCATTTCAAGCATATGGCCATATCTCCTACTTCCAAGCTTCAAATGGAAAAATCTTCAACATCAAAGTTGCTTAGAATGATGTTTTAAGGCTAGTAGGGTGGTCATGAGGTGTTGAAAAGGCTCATATCAAAAAGTGATAAAAATGGCCTAAAAATGAGGCATAGGTTAATTCAAGTGAAATGGAAAATCATAAAATCCAAGTTACAAATCCAAACCATGTCATATGATAGGTCATTTTGACTCCAAATGAAATTTTAAGAACAATGGTTCAGCCACAATTTTGATTTGAGGCTTGCATCATGGGGTTGCTTTGTAATTTGATTGCTTGCATAATGGGGTACCAAACCAAAACAAAGAAAAGCTTAATAAACAAGGAAGATATGTATTGTAACTTGTCCAAAATACCACTTGGGGATAAATTCAAGTTAGTTACCCAAGTTACAAGGGTTTTTGTCATGATATATCATGTGGTGAGAAGTGAAATGCAAATTACCATGTCATGAAACTTCAAGTTCTTACTAGATGATTCTAGGAAGTTCTAGACCTTTCCAAACCATTCTATATATTGAATATGAATTGCATTGATTCAAGGTTGGTGATAGTTGATGTTAATGGTGGTAGAGAATAGAGATTGAATCCAAAAACTCCATTTTGCAAATCATATTGAATCTTCATTTTTCTCTTCATTACCTTTCCATTTTTCTTCACAAATCATCTCTACAAACATTGCTGAGTGTGTTCATGCTAGAGTGAGGATCCATTGATGAAGAATTGAAAGCTTTCCCATTGAATTTGCAAAAAGGCAAAAGGCATTGGATCTTGAGGTACAAGCCATTTCCATCAAATCTTGTGCAAGCAGAGGAGTATTCATCACCTAAGGACTGTTCTTGAGGAGTCTCAAGGCTTGATTTGGAGAATTTCATCACCTACCATATCCAAGAGCAAGGTATGCAAAATTGTTCCTACACCCTATTCTAGGCATGGCTAGGGTTAATTCTTATTGTAAAACCATTAGAGACAATTAGGTGGTTCATTTTGAGGAGTTTGAGACTGATTGGAGAGGTTTCATCCATGGTGGTCAATTCTTGATGGAGTTAGAACATGCTGTTTAAGGGATGATAATGCACGATTTTTGGCTAGTTTTAATCAGTATAGCATGAGGATTATTTCTGTATAAAGAATGTTGAGTTTGGTGAAGGTCAAAAGTTGATGACATTTTGAGTTTGGTTTGGTTGTGCACTCGGTTTGCATGATTTAGAGGGTATCATTGAAATCCATTGCCACAGTTGTGTTCTACGTGAAAAATAGGCCAAGATTGCTTTTTATATCACGTAATTTGGTGGAGAAATGAGGGCGTACGAAGAAAAGGAAGTTCCATGCATGAGGTGTTCTAATGGTGGTTCTGAAACCCTAATTGTCCAAAGGTTGAAGATGGCTTTTCTGCCGTTAGATGCACGCGTGACTTGTTGACTGGAGCATCGATCCAATGGCTGGGATTTAAACGCGAATTGGAGGGAGTGCTAAAGGATGAAACGCCGCGTTTCATTTAAACGCTGGCGTGGGCTTAGTCTTGATTCTGCTATCCAAACCCCCATGCAAGGCCCAAATTACTATTGAACTAAATTTTCCTGCTATTTACACCGCGTTTCTGATTTTTTTTCCTTGCATTTTATTTTGTTTTTCTGAATCATAGCTGGGCCCAGGCGCTTTAATATTCGCCCCCCCATTCTGGGCCCATCATTTTAATAACTGAATTCTATTACTTGTCACACCCCATGATTAATTTCCTTTTATTTTTCACTCCAAATTTTTCCAATCTTTAAAAATTCATAATAAATTGGAAAATCCATATTTTTTAATGGGACTTTTTTTCCCACTTTCCATTTTCTGTCTAGAAAAATATAAAATCATAAAATTGCCATTTTATTTCATTTTTATATTTTTTTGCATATTTTCTCATTTAATTGCTTTTTTAATTCTTTTAGTTGATATGTGAACTTGTAGAATTTAGTTAGGGTAGTTCCCTTAGGATTTTTAATTCAATCTTTTTAGGATAATTAGATGTATGTTTTAGGTTCCCCCTGATTTAATTTCATATTTTTTGTGATAATGTTTAGGATAGTTTTAATTAGGTAGTTCTAGGTAGTGTAGAATTAGGTTAAAACCTCACCATAGGTCCATAACAACTTTAGATTTAGGGTTTTTAGGGCAATTTAGTCTATGGGGAATATATGGGACTTAAGGGTAGATATGTAGGGTCCCCTAGCATTTATATTAGGATTTAATAGAATAATATGCTATTTTTGGTTGATTTTTGTATCGAATGATTGTTTGTGTTGCCTTTAGGGCATGTTTGTTTAGTCTGCCTTGCTTTGGAGTTTTCCTTTGGTTTGAGGAGCTTGGTATCTCTTTGTGGAGCATGGTGGAGCATACTAAAAGATTGGAAGATGCATGGAGGAGCTTGAGGAGCTTGTTCTTCTTTTCTTTTTGTTGTTTTAGGGTTAGGATTAGGAAGAGCTTAGATGTAGATAATTTCTTTCTCAAACATGGATAGTATCCTTCACATCCATTCCTCCCTATGATTCAAAGTCCTTCCAGGGTATACACCTCTCTCCTTTGGAGGGATAAGTGTTATACCCAGGAGGTAGAACTTTTGAGGGAACCAGTCCCTTGATGTTGAACCCTTATAGGTCACCTTTGGTGATCAAATAAGCAGTTCAATATCCCCCAGCTTATCCAGTAAGTGATTTTCTCTGGTTTGATTATCTTGAGAGGTGTTGAGCTAGAGCATGAAGATGAAGACTTCATTGAAGATTATTGAAGAGGATGAATCCTTGAAGATGGCCATTCCAGCTGAAGCTTGAAGAGCATGAAGATCGGTTGATGCTTGAAGATCCCTGAAGATGGTGAAGCCTGAAGGTGGAGTTAATCAAGAAGCTGAAGCTTAAGGGAGAAGATGAGTTGAAACTTATATTGTAGGGTTGAAACCTGGAAGAACAAACTGATGTTTGTCAAGTGATTGAAGTCTGAAGACTGAGTTGCTGCTGGAGGAGTTGAAGCTTTCTTTTGTTTTCTTCTTTTTCTTTTCTGTATTGTGTGTTTTGTTTGACTTGTCTGTTGCATTAGATTAAGTCCATAACTAGAATAGGTAGAATCTAGGAGCATGTTTGCATTAGAGGTGGAGTTGCTCCCTCTGCTTGTATTGTTATTGCGTGGCTTTGCTTGTGGGTATTCGGTAGAGCCCAGCTCCCTTGCCCATGTGGTTTGTTTGCCTGATGGCATTTCATTTCTTTTATCTGTATGATTGCAGTTTACTGTTTATTGCTTGATAGCATGTTGTTTATTTTTCAGTATGATTACTGTTATTTCATGACTGGCTTGAGGTTGAGATGAGCTTGTGGAGGCTGAAGCCCCACACACATTTCCTCCCTCGCATACATTGCATGCATTTTACTGTTAAGCTGATGCTTTGTCTGTTTTGGTGTATCATTGACATGATCCCTTAGGACTCTCATTTCCTTTGATAAGGACTCGATGATAGACTTTTAGGTTGAAACCTATGCATGACAACTTCTAGGAGTTCCTTGTTCAAACCTCAACCATAGGATGAATCCATGGCATGATAACAGTAGGACTTGATAGTCTCCCTCCTAGTTGGGCCTGTTCTCTTCTCATCTCAAAACAGTTTAAGATACAGTAATCATGAATGATTTCTTTTGTATGTTACGGGCCTTAAGCTATCTGAGAAAGGATTGTGGGAGAGTTTCTTTTCCACAGTTCTGATGTTTAGTATGGTACCCTTTGGGTGACATGCGACGCATTCACTCTCAGGTCATAGTCTCTAGTGCGGTTGAAATCGCACACAATAAAAAACACTTCTTTCGTAAAGACAGGAAATAACCCGTAGTTTCCCGAACTACGTATGCTCTGATCTCTCATGCCTGTTGAGAGTACGTAGGCACAAGATGGCGATGTCTTGGCGAGCTACCTTTCCCCCATAACCCTTCGTAGGCCGAACTACGTTGACTCTGATTTCTCGTTCTCTGATGAGAATACGTAGGCATAAAGTGCGACGCTTTGCCGAGTCATTTTCTTTTCTTTTTTCAGCCAGCCCTGATAGGTAGATAGAATAAAACCAACCCATCCAAGTAAACACAACAAGCGAGGATCCCGTCGAGTACGACGGACGTGAGGGGTGCTAATACCTTCCCCTTGCGTAACCGACTCCCGAACCCAGACAATGGTTGCGATGACCTTGTCTTACCCTTTTTCGTCAGGTTTTTCCGATCGTTTCCTTTCCCGCTCTGAGGGATAAATAACGAAAGGCGGCGACTCTTCTGTTGTGCCGGCACCTTATTTTCGCGCAAGCGACAGCTGGCGACTCTGCTGGGGACTCCAACGGTTCCCTGCGAGAGTCATTCCTAACGCTTGTATGTTTACCTGCTGGGTTGCGTTTATTTATCGCATTTTACTTCTCGCACTTTATTTCCCGCATTTTATTTTCAGTATAATATGATTATTTGTGCTGTTGTGGGATGGGAGTTCTGATGAGTGAGAAGCCAGACCCAGGCTTGAATGCACTATAGACTTAGAGTGGAAATTAGTGGGCGTGTGCTTGCTTTGTAGGCACTAGTGTCTCATGAAATCCACGCTCAGACGTGGTTCATCCGGTTGGCTTCACTTTCAACCCTTTGGGTTGAGACGGTTGCTGGTTTGGTGGATTGTCGACTCTGGGGACCGATCATTTGTGATTCAGCTAAGTGAGGCCGCTTCATGAGCTGGTGATGCCACACCTTCTGGGTATCGTATCACCCCTCTTGAAAGTCTGTGACGCTGATGAACGCATAGGATTCTGTACCTTGAGTCAGTTTAGGTCCATACCTGTAAGTGGGATTGGGTTTATTGCAGGAAACCTTGACCTTCAGACTACCTGGTTTTCTTGACAGTGGATCAGTTTTGTTGGTACCAGGGTTTCTCAGTTGCAGATATGTCTGTTCTTGATAGAGCAGGTTTTGATCAGAGGATCTTATCATCAGGTGTATGTCTGTTCTTGATAGAGCAGGTTTTGATCAGAGTATTGTCATCAGTGGTTTGTTCTTGATAGAGCATATTTTTGGGGTCTGAAGGTCTCATCGGCAGATGTTGTTTGTTCTTGATAGAACAGATTTTGAGTGGGGTCTGAAGATCTCATCAGCAACTGTATGATTGTTCTTGATAGGGCAGATTTTTGATTTGGGGTCTGAAGACTTCATCAGCAGATATTTCTTGATCATACATCCGAGGTCCTTATTATCAAACATTTGTTCTTGACAGAGCAGAGTTTTGATCCTATGTATATGGTCCTATCAGATGATTGTTCTTGGCAGATCAAATTTGTGGTCCTACATCGGGGTTTTCTTCTCATCAGTGATTGTTGATATAGAGTCTCCACAACAGCAGTTACCGGGATATATTATTGCATGACTGCATTTTGCATTAGTTTGCATGACATTTGCATTTCATTAACGTGTGTCTGTGTTGCAGGTACCGTTTCCCCGATCCAGGATTTCTTGCCTCCTATTGTATTGTTATGGCCTCTCTCAGGAAGACCGTTGCGTACAAGTTCCCGACCCCTGATGTGTCGAAGTTGACTGGTTTAATAGCTCTAGCAGGTGATTCTGTGAGGGATGAGTTCAGGAAGTCTTATGGCAGGTTGCTCATTCTGGTTTGCAAGCCTTCTACGTTCGAGTGAATGGGTTGCATGCTCTATTGCAGTTCTATGACCCTCCGCTGAGGTGTTTCACTCTTCAGGATTTTGTTCTCGCGCCGACGCTGGAAGAATATGCTGATTTGCTAGGTGTGCCTATCAAAAGGCAGATGCCTTTTGTCCACATGGATGCTGAGCCTGATCTGGCTGGTTTAGCTCCTTCACTTTATTTGGACGCCTCTGAGTTAGTGCTGACTAGTTGGAACAAGGTTCCTGGGTTCTCTTTGCAGTTTCTGGTAGTTAAGGCTCAGCAGTGTGCTAAGGACGAGTGTTGGGACGCATTCAATGCCATCCTCGCTTTATGCATATATGGCATTATCCTGTTCCCCAACATGCCCGATTTCATAGACTTTGATGCGTTTCACATCTTCGCCGCAGGGAATCCAGTCCCTACTTTGATCGGAGATGTCTATCACTCAGTTCACTATAAGAATGAGAACAGGAGAGGGAAGAATGTCTCATGCTGCGTACCTTTGCTGTACAAATGGTTTGATAGTCATCTGCCCAAGAGGGGTCCGTTTGTCTTGTCTGCAGCCACAACTGAGTGGCCTGAGCGTCTGATGAGTTTATCTGCAGAGGATATTGATTGGTTCGACAGAGATAGGTTGGGTACTAAGGTGATCTTCAGTTGCAGCGGGTTTCCTAATGTACCTCTGATAGGAAGGAAGGGTTGCATCAACTACAATCCGTCGTTGCTGGTTCGACAATTCGCATATGCTTTGAGGACTCCGCCGAAGGAGGAAGAGGTACAGGAATCTCTGTACCTCACTGGTACTTTAGAAGGGGATTTGTTGTCCAAGCTTCAGCATGCGTGGAACAGTATCAGTAAGCGAGGAAAGCCTTTGTTGGGAAAGAGCAACAGTCAAGCCTACCCTCCATATACAACTTGGATCAGAGCCAGGGCCAATGCTATAGGGATGCCATTCCCTCATGTCAAGCCAGAAAGCTCTCTAGCAATCGAAGAGCCTACTACTGTGCCCATTCATCAGCATAACCAGGTATTAGCTGAGCAGGATGAATTGAAGCGGGCGAACGTAGAACTGGAGAAGGAGTTAGCTCAGCTTCGAAGTGAAAGGAACGAGGTCGTGCATGCTCTCAAAAAGCAAACAGAGTTGGTGAACCAGCTAGGTACAGACCTGGTGTCGCTACTGCGAAAATCGGCGCCGGCTGAACAGAAGAGTCGCCACCGTGCGTTATTCATCCCAATGGAGGGAAAGGAAACGCTCAGAGTAAACCTACCGCAAAGACGGGAAAGGAATGGTCATCGCAACCAAAACCTGGATTCGGGAGTCGGTTACGCAAGGGGAAGGTATTAGCACCCCTCACGTCCGTCGTACTCGACGGGATCCACGCTTGTTTTCTGGTACGGATTGTTATTCTATCTACTCTACAGGTCTGGGGTTAAAATAAAAGAGAATGACTCGGCAAAGTATCGCACTTCATGCCTACGTATTCCCGTCTGGAACGAGAAATCAGAGTCAACGTAGTTCGCCTACCTACGGGAAAGAAGGGGAAGGTTGCTCGCTAGGATATCGCATCCTATGCCTACATACTTTCATACAACATGAAAGATTAGAGCAAACGTAGTTCGGGCTACGTACGACACAAGTTTGTCTTGATTGTTTTTGTCTCCTTCTGAAAAAAGGGTTTTCTGATTACTGGTCCAAGCGGACAAAAATTGACGTTTTGATTGGTTCACATTCTTTTACGGAAGAAATGTCTTTTATTGTGTTTGAAATATTTATTGTGTTTTTCTGTTTGTTTTGAGGAAGAAGAGACAGAACTCTAACCTATGGTTGAAAAGGGAATCAAACTAACCTAATGTTATCATGCATGGGTTAAGACCTAATGTCTATCATGTTCCTCTCTTGCGCAGAGAGAAACAGAGATCCTAAGGGGATAGACGGAAAAACAACAGCATATATACAGTAAAGCAGTAAAATGCATGAATGCAGCAGTACAAGCGAGGCAAGGGAGTCCCACTCAACCTCGAACCTAGAAAACAACAGGCAAAAGCGAACAAAATTCACTTTCAACCTAACAGATTAAACGGCAAACAATACAGTCCAGGAAACTCAAACAATACATCAAAAGCTTATAAACAGCAAAAATAAACAGCAAACAACAACTCTGCACAACAAGCTCCATCATCTTCTATCTTCAAGTCATCTTCAAAACATCTACAAGCCTCAAGCCAGCATCAATCTTCAGGGAGGGAAACTCTAATAGTAAACACCTTCAACAGCTTCAAACAGCAGGGTTCAACAACAGCAATCAAACGCACAGCTTCAACAGCACAATCTTCATCTTTTACAGCCTTCAAGCAAGGTCTCTATCTTCAATCTTTCATGGCTTTTCTTCAAATCAAACTCTCCAAGATGAGTAGCAGTTAACAAGATGAATTGGATGTTAAACAGTCAGTTGCCTACCAAAGGTGGCCTACTGACTGTTAACAAGATACAGACAGTTTTCTCTCAAAAGTTCTATCTTTTAAATACATTCACTAATCCTTCCAAAGGAAGGAGGTGAGTATTTAAAAGAGACTTTGAATCATGGAGAAAGAATGGAGGCAAACAAGACCTTCCATGTTTGTGAATCAAGTTTCTATTCTAAAGCTCTGCCTAGCTCCTAGGTCCTATGATCTTAACATCCTCATCAACTCTTGAAATTGATCTTCACTCCTTTTGTCTTCAATGGGCTTCATCAACAAAGCTCTTCAACTCAAACCCATACCCCAAGCAAGCCCAATAACCCACACAATCAAACAATAACCCTAGAAAGGGCACACCATACAATCAATCAATTATAAAAATATACTAAAAGTATTAATACAATGGGGAAAATTCTAATATTTTCTAAGGGATCTATTATGCTTACCCTTAATATCCCTATAGGCCCAGGTCCTAATTCAACCTAAAAACCCAAAAGAAAATTGTTTTAATACACCTATGTTATGTTCAAAACCCTAATTAACTAGTCTAATAGTTTCTAACTAAACTACCTAAAATGAAACCCTAAAAATTGTGGTATAAAAACCAGGGGCACCTAATATCCATATCTAGTTATACTAAAAAGAATGGGGTGAAATTCCTAAAGGAAACTCCTAAACTAAATTCTACAAATAGTAGCATCAACTAAAAGAATTAAAAAAAGCACTTAAATGTAAAAATATGCAAAAAATATAAAAATGAATTAAAATGACAATTTTATGATTTTATATTTTTCTTGACAGAAAATGGAAAGTGGGAAAAAAAATCCCATTGAAAAATAATGATTTTTCAATTTAATATGGTTTTTTAAAGATTAAGAAAAAATTTGGAGAAAAAAATATTATAGAAATGATGCGTGGGGTGCACAAAGTAATGCTATTCAGTTAGTATGATGATGGGCCCGGAATAGGGGGGGCGAATATCAAAGCGCGCCTAGCCCATTATATCAGAAAAAAAACAAATTAAAATGAAAAGAAAAAAAATGAAAACGCGGTGCAAATAGCAGGAAAACACAGTTATAATATGAAATTGGGCCTGCATGGGGGTTTGGATAGCACTGAACTCACTTAAGCCCAGGAATGCGTTTAATGAAACGCAGCGTTCCATGGGTCAGCTCTCCCTCCAAAATTCGTTTCAAATCTCAGCCGCTAGATCAACTCTTTGGTCAACTTTCAACGCATGATCGGACGACTACCACTTCGTCTTCTTCATGGGACAATTAGGGTTTGCTGCAACACCATTAACGCACCCTCCATGCACAGATCTTATCCCTCATCGTTCTCACTCATCTCTCCATCAAATGACTCGATGCAAGAACCAAACTTGTTCTACTTTTCACGTAGAACACAACCACGCCATTAGTTTGTATTGAAACGCCATAAATCATGCAAACCGAACGGAGGAATTCCATGAACTCACAATTTCATCAGTTTTCAACCACAACTAAACTTAACATTCTCTATACAAAACTGATCCTCATGCTATATCATCAAGACCAGCCACTAATCTGGCATTAAAACTCAATATATCATTCATTCTAACTCCATCAAGAATTCGTGCGCATACATCAAACTCCACCAAATCTTGCCAAATTCTCCAGAAACGATCCTCTTGTCATCTATCGCATGTTTAACCTAACATTTCTACTTCATGCTACCTAATTCAGGCCAAATCGTGAGAAATACTAACCTGGTAAGAAGATGAAAACAGAAGGTTGAATTCTTCAATTCAAAGCTTGCAATGCTCCAGGATCACTCAATGGACTATGATCTTGATTCTGTATGCAACAATTCTTGCTCAAACCACCTGGATCATCATAACCGATTCTTCTTGCACTTGAAGATGAGAAAATTGCAGAGCACGATTCAGGCACCAATCCACTCAGATCTTAATAGTAATGTGATCAATGATGATTATTGAATTGAATAGGAACAAAAACTTGGAAGAATGATGAAGAATTAAGAGGATTTGAAGCAATTTGCAAAAAAGCAAGATGAAGTGAAACTATGAGTTTTCTATCAAAATGAAGTTCAACCTTCTTTTGGATCAGTTAGAATGAATATATAGATGATGATGGAAAGTTCCAGAACTTGCTAGATTGATCTCATGAGAAGTTGCTTATATCTTTGCATGAGAAAGTGAAATTGGTGAGTTGAAAAAAATCAGTCCATGAAACCTTGTTGCAGCTTCTCATTCTCACTTGAAAATCTCATTAGGTGATATTTTGAACATGTGGAAAGGCCTTGCTAGCTTGCACATTAATCCCTTGTATGCATTGGATGTGTAACTTCAATTATAAGCAAGCTATGATAATTCCCAAATTCTGATCTCAAACCCAAAATCTAACATTGCCAATAGTCTTAAAATGTCATTTACCTTCAAAATGGTTGGTCATATGCTTGGTTTTGCTTTTGCATCAAAAATTCACAATTTTGGTCATTTACAAATGTACTTTTCCTTTTATAATTGGCCAATTTTAAAATTCTAAGCTATGAACATTTCCAACTTGCCACAACCACTTATCTAGACTCAAAATGTCATTTGGAGCAAGTTTGATGTTGAACATTTCTTCATTTGAAATTTGGAAATAGGAGTTTTGGGCATATGCTTGAAATGACCTGTAATTCCACTTTCCCAAAATACCCCTGGCTTGCCAAGATCATAAGTAGAGTTCTACAAATCAGATGAAGGCATACCATACCTTTCTAGAAAGCTACGATCATGAGGAACAACTTTCATGTTCACCAAAAATCCATTTGAACATTCCTCATGGGGCAAAAGTTGCTTGGAAGTCAAGTAACTTTCACAGACAAATTTCAGTGTCCTCAGATGACCTGTAACTTATAAGAACCATAACTTGAGTTCTATAAATCTCCTTGATGCCTTACACCACTCAAATTAAAGGTCTTGAGATACTCTACAAGTTTCATGTTGGCCAAGGATCCATTTGAGACTTGCATTTTGAATTATCTGGCTTGGAAGTTTGCCCTAAATTAGGAGATTTTACACAGAAACCCTAATTCAGAAACTTCTCTTCTTCTTGACTTCTTTTGATTTCTCCTTGGCACAACACCACATCCATATCCACATATCAAATGAGGCATCCCACATCTTCCAAACAGGCCTTGATGCTCTTCAATCAAGCACTTGACTTAGGGTTGACCTAGGGTTGACCCAGATGACACCCTGGTTGACTGTCTTCAACTGTATCTCTTGTAACCATGCCAATGACTTGTCTCACTCTCAAAATGACCCTCTAGGTATTCCATGCCCTCAATTCATAGCTCACCACTTCTCTGATGATCTTCACATATCCTCAAGATAGTAGAGAAACCCACTGCTTGGCCTTTAAACTTCACAAAGCTTCAATTTCTTTCTTAGTGATTTGAATAGGCTTGAATCTTGATAAGAGCCTCTTGAATATATTCCTTGAGATAAAAAATAGCACTTGATCCCTTGTCAGATGGCTTGCTATGCTATGCTATGCAAATGATTAGACTATGTACATGACTTTTTATGCAAATGACAATGCAATTGAAACATAAACCAAATGAAGTAGGTGGAGCAAATTTTAGGGTGCAACACCTGGCAAA
This sequence comes from Lathyrus sativus, assembly GCA_963859935.3. Classification (NCBI taxonomy): domain Eukaryota; kingdom Viridiplantae; phylum Streptophyta; class Magnoliopsida; order Fabales; family Fabaceae; genus Lathyrus; species Lathyrus sativus. Next base: position 305,625,771 of record OZ012735.1, on the reverse strand, counting down.
GCAGATTGTCGATCGTGAGCGCCTGGGTCAAGATTTCAGGGTTGTTAATGACGTACTAGCTACGAAGAAGCAGCATTTGAACGAGGCATATCGGAGGATATCTAAGTTCGACCAGCACTGGAAGGCTTCCCTGGCCACCAGGAAGGAGCGAGAGGATAAGCTGATGCTGCGAATATCCAAGCTGGAAGCCGAGGTGAAGGACAGTGAGTGAAGGTTTGATGAAGAAACCGCCCGCAGGTACGCCGCCGAAGGCCAACTCAACAAAGCCCTTGCCAACCTGAAGGAGTGCAAGCTGAAGTTTGAGTCTAAGAAGCGGAAACTGGAAGATTGCTTCGGCGAAGGAGCATGGGAAAGTTCGGTTCAGGGACTTCAGTATACCATTGCGCAGAGGGAACGGCTCGTCGAGGGGTTGCTCACTTTGCCAGATCATCTAGAGACGAAGGAGTTATTAGCAGAGTACCGCGCCCGTGGCCGTACTTGACTAGTTGTATTCCTTTTTCTTTGATCTTTGTCATATGCTGACCATCACCAGGCTTGTTGGCTGAGGTCACGCTGTTGATTTGTCTTGTACTCGCTGATGCTATGTACTGCCCTTATAGGCCTTTCCTTATATATATGAGATTGATGTTTCCATGATTGGGGCTCAGACTTCTTCTTATTATTATTATTATCAGCACTAGCACTAAGGCACTAGGATCGGGGGGAAATCTCCCAAGCACACAGACACACGCATGCATCTGCATGAAGCATTTGCATGGCGCACATTTTGTTGTTTTTCCTAACCTCTAGTGTTTGAAGGTTTTTCAGGTTCACAGGTCCAAAGTTGTTTCCGGTCTCCAGGATTGATCAGAGACTCATTCACCGTTATTCAACTCGAGCTAATCAGACAAGGATCATGGATCAGGTGCAGAAAGATGTTCAGGAGCTCCGTGAGCAGATGGATCGTTTTATGGAACTGATGCAGGTGGTCGCCAATCGTCAAGACCAGCTCCGGACTTTGGTTCAACCTTTGATCTCCAGGGTTGATAGTAACGGCATACTTCATGGCGGGGTTGTGCCTACTCCTCCTCCAGTTGATACTCCGCAGAATGTTGTTCCTGTTGCCGGGGGCAACGGCAGTGCTAATGGCAATGTGATGGCCAATATCAGACTCAATGCGACGGGCGTCAGCAATGGTGGTCTGGGAGCTAATGTCAACATCGGGCCGGTCAATGGCAATGCTGGCGTCGGAAATCTGTTGGTGCCTCAACCGTGGCTTGAGGATCATCAGGATGATGTCTTTTCTCAAAGAGGTGCGGAAGAGGAGTTGAATGCTGAAGCACGGCTCAGATTCAAGGCACTGGAAGATAAAATGAGAGACATTGAGAATCAGAATACTTTGGGCGTCGATATGTCCAAGCTGGGGTTAATCACTGATTTCAAGGTACCTCCTAAGTTCAAGGTGCCTGTCTTTGAGAAGTATAAGGGTACTACCTGCCCTCGTGTCCACCTGCGATCGTATTATAGAAAGATGTCTGCCTATTCCGAAGATGAGAAGTTGCTGATGCACTTCTTCCAAGATAGTCTTTCTGGACCATCCCTCGAGTGGTATATGGGCTTGGAGCCCACTAGCGTGCGCACCTGGAAAGATCTCGTTGAAGCGTTTGTCCTCCATTATCAGTACAATAGCAACTTGGCCCCCAACCGAGTCCAGCTCCAGAACCTTTCGCATCGGAATAATGAAGGCTTTAAGGAATACGCCCAGCGGTGGCGTGAGCTGGCTGCTCGGGTTCAACCGCCGATGGTTGAGCGCGAGCTCGTGCAGATGTTTGTTGCTACCCTCCCGGGAATCTACTATGAAAATTTAGTCAGTGGTATGTCTGGGACATTCTCCGCTCTCATTACCATGGGCGAGCACGTCGAGAATGGTATCAAGATCGGAAAAATTCAAGGTGAATCATCCTCAGCTGGAGGAGGTGGAAAGAAACCTTATGCTGGTAAACGTCGAGAAGGAGATGCGAGCGCTGTGACCAACGCTCGGAGAAAGGGCAAGGGCCCTCAGCAGCAGATAGCCAGTATAAATATCCCCGCAGCTCCGCAGCAGCAGCAACAGCAGCAACAGCAACCGAATCAGCAGGGATATAGAAAGTACCAGAATCGGGCTCCTTTGACAAACTGTCATTTCGAAGCACCACCTATGTCGTATGCGCAACTCTTGCAGACTTTGCTTCATCTTCAGTTGGTTCAGAAGAGGACGATGGCTCCCTTGACAGGGGCACCACCACCGGGGTATGACGCAAATGCTACTTGCGACTTCCATACAGGGGCACCAGGCCACACAATCGAGAACTGCAAAGCCTTTAAGCACAAGGTGCAGGACCTGGTAGATGCCAAGATTATCAATTTCTCCGACAATGTGCCCAATGTCACGAAAAACCCTATGCCGAATCATAGGGGAGGCGGAGTGAACGCCATTATCGGAGAAGAAAGTGCAGATCTGTTGACTGATGTCAAAGACCTAAAGACGCCGCTTAGATTCGTCAAAGCTAAGTTGTTGAAGAAAGGGTTCTTTCCAGGATGCGGAGAGTTATGCATGGACTGTGCTACACATTCTGATGGGTGTGAGCAGCTGGTAGAAGGTATCCAAAGTCTGATGACTGAGGGTATTTTGCAATTCAGCCAGAGGGCTAAAATGTATCAGGAGAGGTCGTGTTGAAGCAGGCCAATGAAGTCGCCACCATCACCATTCCTCGCCGACCAATCACTATTTCGGCGCCCCGACCGCCTACAATCACTATTACCAAAGCTGGGTCGATCCCATTCGAGAGCACTAACGCCGTTCCGTGGCATTATGGCGTCGAAGTCTATTGCAATGGTCAGAAGTTAGAGCTGGAGCCGTATGGGTCGACTGTGCAGAATCTCGCAGGAGTTAGTGGTATTACTCGAAGCGGAAGAGTATTTGCATCGACAGAGGTTGTGGCAGATAAAGTGGTCAAAGCTGATGTTGCTGATAAGGGTAAAGGCATAGTCGTCGAAGAGGTCCCGTGTGGGGTAGAGAAAGATTTGCTGGTCAAAGATGCCGAGGAGTTTATGCGGTTAATCAAGAAGAGCGACTATAAGATTGTAGACCATCTTCATCAGACGCCTTCGAAGATTTCTATTCTCAACCTGTTGCTGTGTTCTGAAGCGCACCGCAACACGTTACTGAAGGTATTGAACGCTGCCTACGTACCGCAAGAGATATCCGTGGATCAGCTAGAAGAGATGGTAGCCCATGTTAATGCTGGCAATGGGCTAGGTTTCACAGATTTAGAGCTGACTCCTAAAGGGAGAGATCACAACGGCGCCTTGCACATCTCGATAGAGTGCAGGGGCACAATCATGTCGCATGTCCTGGTGGACACGGGTTCGTCGCTTAATGTGCTTCCGAAGAAGGCATTAATGAAGATGGACACTCGTGGATTGCTTTGCACGCCCAGTGATCTGGTGGTGAAAGCATTTGACGGAACTAAGCGCCACGTTTTCGGAGAGTTGACCCTGCCGATTCAAGTTGGTCCGGAAACGTTCGATACGGTTTTTTATATCATGGACATCATGCCTGCCTACAGTTGCCTCTTAGGTCGGCCATGGATCCATGCTGCTGGTGCCGTGACCTCCACGTTGCATCAAAAGCTCAAATATGCTGTCGGGGGAAGCATAGTAACCGTGTATGGTGAGGAGGACATAATGGTGAGCCATTTGTCATCCTTTAAATATGTTGAAATGGATGGCGAAATCCATGAAACTCTCTGCCAAGCATTTGAAGCCGTCAAAGTGAAAGAGGTAGCTCCTGTCGTCACAGAGAAGCCAGAGATGAATCTCTCCTCGTTCAAAGAAGCTCGAGCCGTCGTCGAAGCCGGTTCCACCCCAGGCTGGGGGCATATTCTGGAGATACCGATCAAGCAGGATAAGTTTGGATTGGGGTATTCTCCTGAAGCTGAAGCTTCATCTTCTTCGTCTAGCAGTGCGTCACGGGGTAAGGGGCCGATCCTATTTACCAGTGGCGGTGTGATTTTCGAAAGCATCAATGCGGCGTCTGAAGACAGCGGGGATAGCGATTGTGATCTTAATGCTTGGATTCAGCCAAGCAAGTCGGGCGAGCGCCTCAACAATTGGACCATCAAGGAAATTATCCAGCTGACAAGTGAAGAGTAATGATTTACTTTTTACAATCATTGTACAACCCTATGTCCTACCCGGGGCATAGTGGTTTTATTGTCAGGGCCTTATTGGATTATGTACATGCATTTTGTTAATAAATCAAAGACGTTTTCTTCGTACTCAAATATTGTGTTCTCTGTTATTCCTGTTTTATATTTGTTTTGAAAAACAGTAAAATGGCAATGGGGTTTGTGCTAACCTGCATATTCTTGTTTTAAACTTAACCCTTGTTATTGCAGGATCCACATAACAGATGACATCGACTCTGGAGCTTCTACGGCTCACTATGACTTCGACTGCCCGATCTATCAAGCCGAGGAAGAGATTGAGGAAGACGAAGACCTTCCGGAAGAGTTGGCCCGCTTGTTGAAACAAGAGGAAAAGGTTATTCTGCCTCACGAGGAGGAAATTGAGATCGTAAATCTGGGTTCTGAAGAGCTCGTCAGAAATGTCAGAGTAGGGGCTGCGCTGCAGAATGATGTCAAGCATAGACTGGTCGAGATGCTTCGAGAGTATAGTGACGTCTTTGCTTGGTCATACGAAGATATGCCCGGACTTGACACGGATATCGTGGTCCACCACTTGCCGTTGCGAGAAGATTGCCCTCCCGTCAAGTAGAAGCTTAGGAGGACGAGACCAGACATGGCTGTAAAAATCAAAGAAGAAGTCCAGAAGCAGTTGGACGCAGGATTTTTAGCCGTCACCACTTACCCTCCGTGGGTCGCCAACATAGTGCCTGTACCGAAGAAGGACGGTAAGGTACGCATGTGCGTCGATTATCGGGATTTGAATAGGGCGAGCCCTAAAGATGATTTCCCGTTGCCTCATATCGATGTGTTGGTCGACAACACAGCCCAGTTCTCCGTGTTTTCGTTCATGGATGGCTTCTCCGGTTACAATCAGATCAAGATGGCACCGGAGGACATGGAGAAAACGACGTTTATCACCCCCTGGGGAACATTTTGCTATAAGGTAATGCCCTTCGGCCTGAAGAACCCAGGGGCCATTTACCAACGAGCGATGGTAACTTTGTTTCATGATATGATTCATCATGAGATCGAGGTCTATGTTGATGACATGATTGCAAAGTCCCAAATGGAGGAAGAGCATCTGGTCAACTTATTGAATCTTTTTGAGAGGCTTAGGAAATTCAGGTTGAGGCTGAATCCTAGCAAATGCACTTTCGGAGTGTGGTCCGGAAAGTTATTGGGGTTTATCGTTAGTGAACGAGGTATCGAAGTTGATCCTGCGAAAATAAAAGCTATTCAAGAAATGCTAGCGCCGAAAACAGAAAAAGAAGTTCGTGGTTTCTTGGGCCGAATAAACTACATTGCAAGGTTTATCTCTCAGCTCACGGCCACTTGTGAACCGATGTTCAAGCTTTTAAAGAAAGATCAGGCGATTACTTGGAATGAGGATTGCCATAAGGCATTCGATAAGATAAAGCAGTATCTTCAAGAACCTCCAATCTTGATACCCCCAGTGGCTGGACGGCCATTAATCATGTACCTGACGGTTCTGGAGAATAGTATGGGGTGTGTTCTCGGTCAGCACGACGAGACGGGCAGAAAAGAGCACGCCATTTACTATTTGAGTAAAAAGTTCACTGAGTGTGAATCTCGATACTCAATGCTGGAGAAGACGTGTTGTGCACTAGCTTGGGCTGCCAAACGTCTACGACAGTACATGCTCAATCACACCACTATGCTAATTTCGAAGATGGATCCGATCAAGTACGTCTTCGAGAAGCAGGCTCTTTCGGGCAGGATTGCCAGATGACAAATGGTGTTAACGGAATATGATATTCAGTACGTCTCCCAGAAGGCCATCAAGGGAAGCGTATTGTCTGATTACCTTGTCGAACAGCCGATCGAGGACTACCAGCCGATGAAGTTCGAATTCCCTGACGAGGATATTATGTTTCTCAAAGCGAAGGATTGCGATGAGCCGTTGCCCGGCGAGGGGCCAGATAGGAAATCTCAGTGGAAGTTGATATTCGATGGAGCGGTTAATTCCTATGGAAGTGGCATCGGGGCTATCATCACGACTCCTCACGGATCCCATATCCCGTTTACTGCGAGACTGACGTTTCCAGTTACCAACAATGAGGCGGAGTACGAAGCATGCATTATGGGCCTAGAAGAGGCGATTGATTTGAGAATTAAGAATCTAGACGTATATGGTGACTCAGCGCTTGTAATCAACCAAATCAAAGGGGAGTGGGAGACTCGTCAAGCGAATTTGGTGTCGTACATGAATTATGCCAGGAGGCTACTTCCATTCTTCGATCGAGTGGAACTTCATCATGTGCCCAGGGATGAAAATCAGATGGCTGATGCCTTAGCCACGTTGGCTTCAATGTATAAAGTCAATTTTTGGAATGAGGCTCCAAGAATTGTGTTTTCGCGTCTCGATAAACCGGCATTTGTCTTTGCAATCGAGGAAGCCGCCGACGGCAAGCCATGGTTCCACGACATCCAGACCTTCCTTATGACTAAGGAGTATCCCGCGGGTGCGTCAACCCAGGATAAGAAGACTCTGAGGAGGCTGTCTGGAAAATTTTATCTCAATCCTGATGGAGTGTTGTATAAGAGAAACCACAATCTCGTGCTACTCAGATGTGTAGATGAGAAGGAGGCGAGTATGCTCATGGAAGAAGTCCATGAGGGCACATTAGGTACGCACGCCGGCGGGCATGCTATGACGAGGAAGATCCTGAGAGCAGGATATTACTGGCTGATGATGGAGTCGGATTGCTTCAGATTCACGAAGAGATGTCATAAATGCCAGATTTATGCTGATAAAGTTCATGTGCCGCCGTGCCCATTGAATGTCATGTCCTCCCCGTGGCCGTTCTCCATGTGGGGCATCGACATGATAGGCAAGATCGAGCCCACTGCATCCAACGATCATCGCTTCATTCTGGTAGCTATCGACTACTTCACCAAGTGGGTGGAGGCAGCCTCGTACGCTAATGTGACCAAGCAGGTCGTGGCTAAATTCATAAAGAGGGACATCATCTGTCGTTACGGAGTTCCCGAGCGGATCATTACCGATAAAGGTTCGAACCTGAATAACAAGATGATGAAGGAGCTGTGCCAGAGTTTCAAGATTGAGCACCACAACTCATCTCCTTACAGACCGAAGATGAATGGCGCCGTCGAAGCCGCCAACAAGAACATAAAGAAGATTGTTCAGAAGATGGTTATGACGTATAAAGATTGGCACGAGATGCTGCCATTTGCATTGCACGGTTATCGTACGGCGGTACGTACGTCGACCGGGGCAACTCCTTTCTCCTTAGTATACGGTATGGAAGCTGTCCTACCGTTAGAAGTGGAGATCCCTTCTTTGCGAGTTTTGGTTGATGTGAAACTCGACGAGGCAGAATGGATCACGAACCGACTGAACCAACTCAGCCTGATGGACGAGAAGAGCTTAGCATCGATTACATTTGGTCGTCTGTACCAAAGCCGAATGAAGAAAGCTTATGATAAGAAGGTGCGTTCTAGAATCTTTCAGACGGGTGATCTCGTCCTGAAGAAGATTCTTCCGCCACACTCCGATCACCGGGGCAAGTGGACTCCGAATTACGAAGGTCCGTATGTAGTCAGCAAGGTCTTTTCGGGAGGAGCTTTGTTGTTATCTACGATGGATGGTGAAGATTTTGCATCCCCGGTGAACGCGGACGCAGTTAAAAAATACTTTGCTTGAAAGAGACCCGCTGGACAAAAAAAGAAAGAGTCCAGGCAAAAAAGGGGCATCCCAGCGAACCAAAAACAGAATAAAAGGTTCGGGCAAAAATTAGGGATATATATAAAAAATGTACACCCGCGAAGTCGAAAACCTACACTGGGCGGCTTCGGCAAAAAAGGGTATCCCGGTGAACTGAAAACCCGTAAAGGGCGGTTCACGCAAAAGTTAGGGATTTGAATAAGCAAATGACTGCGTTCCGCGTGTGGACTTTCATTGTTTAGTGGTTTGGAGGACCTGAGGGCCGTTTATCTGAATCAATCTCTTCCGAAGCTGAAGCGTCGGGGAAGTATCGAAGTCGAGTGGGTCTTAGAGGGATCAACTCATGGTGTTCGTCTACGCCTCGTTGCCGACATTTGTATATACTGATGTATATTTATGTTTTATTTTGCGCGGCTTCCTCATTCCAGGAGCTTGCCTCTGTTGTAAAACATTTTTACCCAGTCAGGGGTTCATTATCAATAAAGTGCATATTATTCAGCAATTCTATTTTCCTGTTTAGCATTTATCTGTTTTGTTTGCGAAAAAGAACGCCGATGTTTTTGATAAAATGCGCATACATAAACTTACTGGCCTAGGCCCATTGATTGTTGAAACCATTAATTACCTGAATATTGTCACGAGATAATAACCTTGATAGGCCCCTTTGAGAAGGGTATCTTGTATGTTTGTTTGTGTTGTTACAGGTGTAGCATATTCCAGACAGTGCGCCGTGCGCATCCCTGAGGTAGGCCGATTCCTCCTTCTCCAGCAGAGTTCAGTGGCCTCTCCTCGCAGAGTATGAACGCAAGATAGTGAGCATTGACATGTCTCCCCATGCAGAGATAATTCTCTCTCCCCAAGCAGACGTGTCCTGAAGGAACGTCACCTCATCAGCTGAGTCACGCGTCGAAGCAGGATTTCTTCCCCCGCACCGGGTCACAAGTGCAGATTTCATAGAAATGGTCGGGTGCCGAAGCTCCTGTTTTCCCCAGTAAAGTCGCCGAAGCAGGTGTCTCCCCCCACACCGGGTCACAAGTGCAGGTTTCGTAGGAAACTATTCGTACGCCGAAGTATGCAGTAACTGATGGTGCCAGACTGAATTCTCCAGCGGAATTGAGATTCCCCACCAGAGTCGTATTCTCTCCCGAAGTCGGATGATTCCCTCTTCCCCAGTAGAGTGTTGGAACAGCTGATGCTGTATCCCTTTGCAGAGTTGTACTCTCCCCCGAAGTCGGATGATTCCTTCTTCCCCCAGCGGAATTGAAATTCCTCATTAGAGTCGTACTCTCCAGTGAAGTAGAATGATTTCTCTTTCCCCGGCTGAGTTCGCAAACCCCAAGAGAGCCGAATCCTGGGAAACAGTAGGGACCACGATTGGTTTTCCCTAGCAGAGTGTTGAACAGTTGGTGCTGTATTTTCCCCAGAGTTGTACTCTCTCCAGCGAAGCAGAATGATTTCTCCTTCCTCAGCCGAGTTTGCAGATCCCCAAGGGAGCCGAATCCTTGGAAATTGATCAGACCATGATTGGTTTTCCCAGTGGAGTGTGAAGCAGCTGAAGTTGTTTCCCCACAGAGTTATTATCCCCAGAAGAGTAGCCGAGGTGGCTACGCAGTTTATTCCCGCGATTGACATCGCCTTCTCTCAGCAGGTCCTGGTTCTCGCAGAGCTTCGTCCTCCTGCAGCAATCAACTGAAGTTGTCTCTCCCGCAGCAGTCAACTGAAAATCATTTCCCCGGACGGAGTCCAATTGATATTGGCGTGACTATGTTCTCCTCAGCAGGATGATTCCTCTATCTGAGTAGTTCTTTCTCCTTGACAGGAGGATTTCCCCTTCGGAATTTATTTTGCTGACGGGATCGCATCATTGTGCATGATTGCATAGCATTTATCATAAACGCATAGCATTTCCACCACGTGGAACATGGCGCCGAAGCATATGCATCATAAACATGATCTAGGTTGTTACCATTCTTGTTTTACAGGTATTCCGCCAAAGGATCAGATGCTCAGGATGATTCCTGACATTCTCCCCAACGAAGTCGCTTGCTCCATGGGATTCTTAAGACCCCGGTGCAATCCCCAGAGTCGCTTGCTCGAGATGATTCTTGAGATCCCCAGCGAGGTCTTCAGTTCAGGATGATTCTTGAATTACTCAGCAGGCCCGTTTGCTTAAGATGATTCCTAAGCTCCCCAGTGCAGTCTCCAGAGTTGGTTGCTCAAGTTGATACTTAGAGTCCCCAGCTAAGATCGCCCAGGATGATTCCTAAAGCCCCAAGAGAGCCGAATCCTTGGGAGCTGCTCAAGCCATGATTGGTTTGTCCCCGGCAAAAGTCACCCAGGATGATTCCTGGAATCCCCAACAGAATGAAGTCTCTAGAATGGTTATCAGTTCAAGATGATTCTTGAAGGTCCCCGACGGAGTTATTTGATTCTTGAAGTCCTCAGCAGAGTTGATTCCTCCAGAACGATTTCTGGACCCCCGGAGCGGAGTGCTTGATAGTTCTTCAGATTCCCCAGCGGCGAAGCGTCACCTCCAGCAGGTTTCCGACGGCGAAGTTGAAATCTCCTTTGAAGACTCCATGAGTGAAGTATGACCGTGTTAAGAAAGCAGTTATCTCAGCTAATCAACCTGATGGTTGAAGTTTGGCTGATGCCCGACAATCCTCGCGGAGTGCCTGATGGCATGATCAACCTGATGGTTGAAGTCCGGCTGATGCCCGACAGTGTTCTTTGAGTGCCTGATGGCATGATTGGCTATGTGTTACCGGTTACCTTGTGACCAATTCCCCAATGAAGTTTCTTCATCCTGGCGGCGAGGTCAGATTATGGTTATTTCCAGCGGCGATGTTGGATGCTTGTTTTTGACGGCGAAGTCAGATCATATGTGTTCTCCAGCGGCGATGTTGGGTATTTTGTGTGTTTCTGGCGGCGATGTTGGGTATCTCTCAGAATTATGTTTGACGGTGATGTCAGACTCTTTAGCTCCCCAGCAGAGATTATGGTTGTTCGACGGCGATGTCGAGTGTCTCTCAGAGTTATGTTTGTTTCCAGCGGCGATGTTGGATGTTTGTCTCCAACGGCGATGTTGGGTATTTTGTGTTTGACGGTGATGTCAGATTCTTTGGTTTTCCAGCGGCGATGTTGGATATCTGTTTGATTCTGACGGCGATGTCAGGTGATTTAGTTCTCCAGCGGCGATGTTGGGTGTTTCTCAGATATTTGTTTGATTCCAGTGGCGATGTTGGGTATTTTGTTTGATTCCAGCGGCGATGTTGGGTATTTTGTTTGTTTCTGACGGCGATGTCAATTTCTCTAGTTTTCCAGCGGCGATGTTGGATGTTTGTCTCCAACGGCGATGTTGGGTATTTTGTGTCTGACGGTGATGTCAGATTCTTTGGTTTTCCAGCGGCGATGTTGGATATCTGTTTGATTCTGACGGCGATGTCAGGTGATTTAGTTCTCCAGCGGCGATGTTGGGTGTTTCTCAGATATTTGTTTGATTCCAGCGGCGATGTTGGGTATTTTGTTTGATTCCAGCGGCGATGTTGGGTATTTTGTTTGTTTCTGACGGCGATGTCAATTTCTCTAGTCTTCCATCGGCGTTGTTGGGTGTTTGGTTGTCTGATGACAATATCAGCAGGATTTAACGTGAATAACTGACGGCGATGTCAGATCAGTATTTCTCCAGCTAGTTGCCGTGCAACTACTATTCCAGTTTTCGAAGATTTGTTCCCCGCAGAGTATCGTGTGCTCGCGCAGTTGGCAAATTTCCGGGTTTACCGGTATTCAACCGTCTCGCACCTTGATTGGCTGAGAGTCGTTCGCTCCTCACCCAGTCAGGTTCAAGCCGTTTGAATAGGGGCAGCTGTTGCACCCTAAAATTTGACCAACATTTATTTACCCATCAAGTGTTTGAAGGTTGATACCTTTATCAGAAAGTTCAAGAGATCCTCAGAGGAATTGGTTGAAACCAAGGTTGTGTGTCTCATAACTTGAGAGTTGTGGGTGCTCCTCAGATGATTCTGAGACTATGAGGATGAACTTGAAGCTTTGAGAAAGCCTATGAGATGTCTTGAAAGCCATCATGAAGCCCAGAGAGGTCATTATGCAAGAATTCAGAAGATTCAACCATGAATGGTAGAATTAGGGTTTGACTGGGTCAATCCTAGGTCAACTGAAGATTTGGAGAAGGTTGAGACCTAATCCAAGGGCCATGTGATCATGGAGTGATGTATTGAGATACTATAAGGATGATTCCTAGACCAACTCATCATGATTGAAGAGTTTGAGAAGTTTTAAGCTAGGGTTTCTAAGGATTGTCAGTGTAAAATCCCCTAGTTTGATCCCTATCTTCCAGGCAGTTTTAGCTCAAGATGTGATTGTCATCTCATCTTCCCCACAACATGAATGTTGAAGAGAATCTTCTTATCTTTCTAGATAGTACTATAAGTCCTTGATAGGATTTATAGAACTCAACTTATGGCTTTGACAAGCCAAGGGCATTTTGGTCATTTGGAAGTTATAGGTCATTTCAAGCATATGGCCATATCTCTTACTTCTAAGCTTCAAATGGAAAAATCTTCAACATCAAAGTTTCTTAGAATGATGTTTTAAGGCTAGTAGGGTGGTCATGAGGTGTTGAAAAGGCTCATATCAAAAAGTGATAAAAATGGCCTAAAAATGAGGCATAGGTTAATTCAAGTGAAATGGAAAATCATAAAATCCAAGTTACAAATCCAAACCATGTCATATGATAGGTCATTTTGACTCCAAATGACATTTTAAGAACAATGGTTCAGCCACAATTTTTATTTGAGGCTTGCATCATGGGGTTGCTTTGTAATTTGATTGCTTGCATAATGGGGTACCAAACCAAAACAAAGAAAAGCTTAATAAACAAGGAAGATATGTATTGTAACTTGTCCAAAATACCACTTGGGGATAAATTCAAGTTAGTTACCCAAGTTACAAGGGTTTTTGTCATGATATATCATGTGGTGAGAAGTGAAATGCAAATTACCATGTCATGAAACTTCAATTTCTTACTAGATGATTCTAGGAAGTTCTAGACCTTTCCAAACCATTCTATATATTGAATATGAATTGCATTGATTCAAGGTTGGTGATAGTTGATGTTAATGGTGGTAGAGAATAGAGATTGAATCCAAAAACTCCATTTTGCAAATCATATTGAATCTTCATTTTTCTCTTCATAACCTTTCCATTTTTGTTCACAAATCATCTCTACAAACATTGCTGAGTGTGTTCATGCTAGAGTGAGGATCCATTGATGAAGAATTGAAAGCTTTCCCATTGAATTTGCAAGAAGGCAAAAGGCATTGGATCTTGAGGTACAAGCCATTTCCATCAAATCTTGTGCAAGTAGAGGAGTATTCATCACCTAAGGACTGTTCTTGAGGAGTCTCAAGGCTTGATTTGGAGAATTTCAGCACCTACCATATCCAAGAGCAAGGTATGCAAAATTGTTCCTACACCCTATTCTAGGCACGGCTAGGGTTTATTCTTATTGTAAAACCATTAGAGACAATTAGGTGGTTCATTTTGAGGAGTTTGAGACTGATTGGAGAGGTTTCATCCATGGTGGTCAATTCTTGATGGAGTTAGAACATGCTGTTTAAGGGATGATAATTCACGATTTTTGGCTAGTTTTAATCAGTATAGCATGAGGATTATTTCTATATAAAGAATGTTGAGTTTGGTGAAGGTCAAAAGTTGATGACATTTTGAGTTTGGTTTGGTTGTGCACTCGGTTTGCATGATTTAGAGGGTATCATTGAAATCCATTGCCACAGTTGTGTTCTACGTGAAAAATAGGCCAAGATTGCTTTTTATATCACGTAATTTGGTGGAGAAATGAGGGCGTACGAAGAAAAGGAAGTTCCATGCATGAGGTGTTCTAATGGTGGTTCTGAAACCCTAATTGTCCAAAGGTTGAAGATGGCTTTTCTGCCGTTAGATGCACGCGTGACTTGTTGACTGGAGCATCGATCCAATGGCTGGGATTTAAACACGAATTGGAGGGAGTGCTGAAGGATGAAACGCCGCGTTTCATTTAAACGCTGGCGTGGGCTTAGTCTTGATTCTGCTATCCAAACCCCCATGCAAGGCCCAAATTACTATTGAACTAAATTTTCCTGCTATTTACACCGCGTTTCTGATTTTTTTTCCTTGCATTTTATTTTGTTTTTCTGAATCATAGCTGGGCCCAGGCGCTTTAATATTCGCCCCCCCATTCTGGGCCCATCATTTTAATAACTGAATTCTATTACTTGTCACACCCCATGATTAATTTCCTTTTATTTTTCACTCCAAATTTTTCCAATCTTTAAAAATTCATAATAAATTGGAAAATCCATATTTTTAATGGGACTTTTTTTCCCACTTTCCATTTTCTGTCTAGAAAAATATAAAATCATAAAATTGCCATTTTATTTCATTTTTATATTTTTTGCATATTTTCTCATTTAATTGCTTTTTTAATTCTTTTAGTTGATATGTGAACTTGTAGAATTTAGTTAGGGTAGTTCCCTTAGGATTTTTAATTCAATCTTTTTAGGATAATTAGATGTATGTTTTAGGTTCCCCCTGATTTAATTTCATATTTTTTGTGATAATGTTTAGGATAGTTTTAATTAGGTAGTTCTAGGTAGTGTAGAATTAGGTTAAAACCTCACCATAGGTCCATAACAACTTTAGATTTAGGGTTTTTAGGGAAATTTAGTCTATGGGGAATATATGGGACTTAAGGGTAGATATGTAGGGTCCCCTAGCATTTATATTAGGATTTAATAGAATAATATGCTATTTTTGGTTGATTTTTGTATCGAATGATTGTTTGTGTTGCCTTTAGGGCATGTTTGTTTAGTCTGCCTTGCTTTGGAGTTTTCCTTTAGTTTGAGGAGCTTGGTATCTCTTTGTGGAGCATGGTGGAGCATACTAAAAGATTGGAAGATGCATGGAGGAGCTTGAGGAGCTTGTTCTTCTTTTCTTTTTGTTGTTTTAGGGTTAGGATTAGGAAGAGCTTAGATGTAGATAATTTCTTTCTCAAACATGGATAGTATCCTTCACATCCATTCCTCCCTATGATTCAAAGTCCTTCCAGGGTATACACCTCTCTCCTTTGGAGGGATAAGTGTTATACCCAGGAGGTAGAACTTTTGAAGGAACCAGTCCCTTGATGTTGAACCCTTATAGGTCACCTTTGGTGATCAAATAAGCAGTTCAATATCCCCCAGCTTATCCAGTAAGTGATTTTCTCTGGTTTGATTATCTTGAGAGGTGTTGAGCTAGAGCATGAAGATGAAGACTTCATTGAATATTATTGAAGAGGATGAATCCTTGAAGATGGCCATTCCAGCTGAAGCTTGAAGAGCATGAAGATCAAGTTGATGCTTGAAGATCCCTGAAGATGGTGAAGCCTGAAGGTGGAGCTAATCAAGAAGCTGAAGCTTAAGGGAGAAGATGAGTTGAAACTCATATTGTAGGGTTGAAACCTGGAAGAACAAACTGATGTTTGTCAAGTGATTGAAGTCTGAAGACTGAGTTGCTGCTGGAGGAGTTGAAGCTTTCTTTTGTTTTCTTCTTTTTCTTTTCTGTATTGTGTGTTTTGTTTTACTTGTCTGTTGCATTAGATTAAGTCCATAACTAGAATAGGTAGAATCTAGGAGCATGTTTGCATTAGAGGTGGAGTTGCTCCCTCTGCTTGTATTGTTATTGCGTGGCTTTGCTTGCGGGTATTCGGTAGAGCCCAGCTCCCTTGCCCATGTGGTTTGTTTGCCTGATGGCATTTCATTTCTTTTATCTGTATGATTGCAGTTTACTATTTATTGCTTTATAGCATGTTGTTTATTTTTCAGTATGATTATTGTTATTTCATGACTGGCTTGAGGTTGAGATGAGCTTGTGGAGGCTGAAGCCCCACACACATTTCCTCCCTCGCATGCATTGCATGCATTTTACTGTTAAGCTGATGCTTTGTCTGTTTTGGTGTATCATTGACATGATCCATTAGGACTCTCAGTTCCTTTGATAAGGACTCGATGATAGACTTTTAGGTTGAAACCTATGCATGACAACTTCTAGGAGTTCCCTGTTCAAACCTCAACCATAGGATGAATCCATGGCATGATAACAGTAGGACTTGATAGTCTCCCTCCTAGTTGGGTCTGTTCTCTTCTCATCTCAAAACAGTTTAAGATACAGTAATCATGAATGATTTCTTTCGTACGTTACGGGCCTTAAGCTATCTGAGAAAGGATTGTGGGAGAGTTTCTTTTCCACAGTCTGGATGTTTAGTATGGTACCCTTTGGGTGACATGCGACGCATTCACTCTCAGGTCATAGTCTCTAGTGCGGTTGAAATCGCAAACACAATAAAAAACACTTCTTTCGTAAAGACAGGAAATAACCCGTAGTTTCCCGAACTACGTATGCTCTGATCTCTCATGCCTGTTGAGAGTACGTAGGCACAAGATGGCAATGTCTTGGCGAGCTACCTTTCCCCCATAACCCTTCGTAGGCCGAACTACGTTGACTCTGATTTCTCCTTCTCTGATGAGAATACGTAGGCATAAAGTGCGACGCTTTGCCGAGTCATTTTCTTTTCTTTTTTCAGCCAGCCCTGATAGGTAGATAGAATAAAACCAACCCGTCCAACTAAACACAACAAGCGAGGATCCCGTCGAGTACGACGGACGTGAGGGGTGCTAATACCTTCTCCTTGTGTAACCGACTCCCGAACCTAGACAATGGTTGCGATGACCTTGTCTTACCCTTTTTCGTCAGGTTTTTCTGATCGTTTCCTTTCTCGCTCTGAGGGATAAATAACGAAAGGTGGCGACTCTTCTGTTGTGTCGGCACCTTATTTTCGCGCAAGCGACAATGTTGAATATTGACGGTGAGGTCAGATCTCACAGATTTAATGTTGAGTTTCGACGACGAAGTTAGAATGTTATTAAGAGCTGACGGTAAGGTCAGGTGTTTGTGTTTGATCGACGACTGATGGCGAAGTTAGATGTTCTACCTGATATAGGTGCCTGACGGCGATGTCAGAGGTTTCATTCTGCGGTTGACAAATTTTTGGGTTCTTTTGTATTCAATCACCTTTTACCTCGAATGCTTGAAAGCGTTTGCTTTTCATCCCTTCAGGTCCAAGTCGTTTGAATAGGGGCAGCTGTTGCACCCCAAAATTTGCCCTCTTTCAAGGTTTGACTCATTTCTTCATTTCTTTCAAATTTAATGACATAAGGGAGGCCCATCATTCCAAATTCGAGGCTCATGAATTTGAGGCTAGATTCAAGAATATTACAAAGAAAAATTTCATGACATTTGCAAGAATGTCACATTTGTTACAAAATCCAAACTCTTGGTAATGCTTAGGAAATTAAGCTATTTCTAGTCTTAAATTCAAGTTTCTAAAAATAACTTCATGCCATGGTATCCCCCATGCCTCCATCAAGTCCGCATGGTCCTCTTTGTGTTTACAAACACGAAAGGAAATTATTTAAGAGTTAATTCAATGTTGGAATATCTCAAGATCAATACCATGCATGTTCAACCATGAGCAATTTGAATATGGTCCAAAACAGCCCCATGCAAGAAGTGGCAATGTGTATCATATTACAAAATCATTTATGTCACAAAACCAAGGCTATAAGCTTATGTTGATACATCTACACATCAAAAATCAGAATTTGAAAATGATGTCCAAAAGGTAGTGCATTGACTACATGAGTATGTCCAAACAAATCAACCAACCAATGGGTACAAGGTTGGAAGGCAATATAGAGTGCTGCAGAAGAAATACAGCAAAAGCAGCATGCTAGAAGTGGAAAAAAGCAGGGCTGCACCAAGAAAGTGGCCATAATTGTTGCCAAGAATGGAAATTCTGAAAGTTGAAGCTTGTGCAAAAGCTATTGCTTTGGTACAGCAGAAAAAGGTGACAGAAAAGTGAGATGAGAAGGGAAGGAGGGCTGTCAACAAAAGGATTGGATTCATAACACATTGGGGGGATTCATCATTAACACATTTTGGAGATAGAGATATTGAGAGCAAAAGAGTAAGAGAGAAAACCAGAAAAAATAGAGAGATCAAACAAAACCCTAAAAACCAGAAAAAGAAGAAGGTGAGATAGAACCAAGAGGATCATTGAGAAACAAAACCTTCATAACACAAGGTGAGGAGTGGTGAAGCATATTCAACCAGAACCAAGGAGGACTTGCAAGAAGAATAGAAAGCTCTTGGGTATCCATTTCTTCAAACCTTTCTCCCTTTACTTTTTGCTTTTATATTCGTTTCATTTATTCTCTTAGGTGTTTTTGTGCTGTATATATCATGTAAGGTCCTAAAAGGGACCAAGAAACCCTTTTGAAAGAACCACAAAAAGAAGCAAAAAACAAGAGAAAAGTTGGAATTTTTCATCTGGAACCCTGACACGGGCCGTGTCACATGACACGGCCGGCCGTGTTGCATCCCTGTGTGACTTTTCAGAACATAAAATGCCCAGAACACATGACACGGGCCGTGTCACACAACACGGCCACCCGTATCACACAACACGGGCCGTGTCACACTTCTGTTTGCCCTAAAAAATCATTTTTCTCCCAGACCTTGAGACACGGGCCGTGTCACACAACACGACCACCCGTGTCACACTTCTGTTTGCCTCAAAAACCCTAAGTTTCCTGGAACTGTGACACGGGCTGTGTCACACAACACGGCCACCCGTGTCAGACCCCTGTTTTTCACGTTTTTTCGACTTTTTTTACCTCAAAAATTTTTTTTTCAAGGAGTTCGCACGACGAACTCCTTGATGGCACTTCGTGCCATTTTTTTGTGTTTTGTTTTTTTTTTTAAACCGGTTAACCTGTTATGATTGTTTGGTTTTTATGCATATTTATTGTTGGTCATTTTTGACCTTTGGTTCTAAAAACCATTTTCAAGAAAACAAACTCTCGATTCTCATTGAGCCATTTTTGACCTTGTAAGCCGATTGCATTGCGCGTCGCCATCGACCTTGCTCGCTTCACCTCAAACCTTTTTAAACAATTAAACCCTTGACCCAACGTCAAGCGGATTTTCTCAAACGATTGTTAAGCCAACTCACCATATTTAACAAAAGGATAAAGTTCACTTTGTATTGAACTAAAGAGAGGGGATTAAGTGTAGACTTCTTCCTCTCCGAGTGTCGAGATGCTCACTGTAGTGTGGGTGGTTTTGACACTCGTCTTTCAATACGAAGATGTTTTCATCCACACCTTTTTCTCCTAAAAAAACCTCGGCCCTGTACCGAGTGCGTTTTCAAAACACTTACAATAAATAAATCGATTCTCTTTGTATTGAACTAAAGAGAGAGGATTGAGTGTAGACTTCTTCCTCTCCGAGTGTTGGGATATTCACTGTAGTGTGGGTGGTCTTGATACTCGTCTTTCAATACGAAGACGTGAATTTATCCGCCACCTATCTCCCTCTACAACTTCTTTCCGTAACCTTTGTCACCTAAAAACCTCGGTCCCGTACCGAACGCATTTTTAAACTCTTTTCATAACAAAAATTTGAATGGTCGTGGAGTGGTTAGGCGTAGGCCTTCTCCTATCCCGAGTGCTGACGTTTACTGTAGGGTTCTCTGTCGCAAAAGCACTTATCATTCAAAACCAAAAACACTTTAATAAGAGAATGAAGTTCTCCTTGTATTGAACTAAAGAGAGAGGATTAAGTGTAGACTTCTTCCTCTCCGAGTGTCGAGACGCTCACTGTAGTGTGTGTGGTTTTGATACTCGTCTTTCAATACGAAGACGCTATGTTCGCCACACCCTTTCATAACAAAAACTTTGAGATAAAGAATTGGGTACTACCCGTAGGGGTTACTATCCGAGGACCTATCCCGCCCCTAAAAAATAATTCAACAAATCAAATGTGACATCTTGCCTCCCACGGCGAAAACTTATCTTTCGAAAAGGATATGATATGTTCGTTTTACCGCAAACAGGTAATGCCTAAGTCTCCAACGAGCGAGCAGCAATACACCTAACTGCTAGAATGCGTACAATAGCATCATCCATAAAAACATCAACAAATCGTAGGCCGAACTACGGCTGCTCTGATTTCTCATACCAGATGAGGATACGTAGGCACAAGACGGCGATGTCTTGGCGAGCACAATCCCCCTATCACCCGTTGTTTCCCGAACTACGTCGACTCTGACTTTCTCATATCCGTTGAGAATACGTAGGCCTAGGACCGCGAAGTCCTACTGAGTCCGTCCTTTCTCTCTTCCTCCCTATTATCTCTCTTTTCCCAATTTCTAAACCCTCTTTCTTTACCCTTTGGAGAACACTTTTTATAGAATAATATTTAAGCAAATAAATTCACACATTCGACAAGCAAATGGTTCTCATCGAGTACGATGGATGCGAGGGGTGCTAATACCTTCCCCTCACATAACCGGCTTCCGAACCCGTTCTTGGTCGCGAGACCATCTTATCCATTTCTGTTCTTAAGGTTTTCTCGATATTTTCCTTTCCCCTCATGGGATAAATAAAGTTCGGTGGCGACTCTTCTGTCCTTTCCTTTTCGCCTTCCCCGTCGTTGCGCGTATTTTTCGAGTAGCGACACAAACACCTCTAACCACTCTTGATTTTCTTGAACTTGATCTTGACTCATCCATACACATGCTTTAACATATCAATCCATGACTTCTATGACCTAGAGCTAGGTCTTGATGCCCTTTCTTTGCTCTCCTTGACCTAGGGTTACCCAGATGAAACCCTACTTGTACACACCTCAACTGTGGTTCTTGAACTTGATACCATGACTTGTCTAAGCATCAATAGGGCTCTCTAGGCCTCCCATGGGATCCATACACACCTCAAATTCATAATTCCAGGTTGATGATCTTCAATACACCTCAAGTTAGGAGAGAAATCCACTTGTGGGCACTCAAACTTCTCAAGAATTCCAATCACTCCTTGATGACTTGGATGGTCTCTTAGGCTCATATAACATCTCTAGATAGGCTTCTTCTTTTGATAGACACCTTGATCCCTTGTTGGAGGCATGCCATGCTATGATATGTAAATGATTGGACTGTATATATGATATAACTATGCAAATGAAATGCAATGAAACATAAACCAGGTGAAATAGGTTGAGCAAATTTTAGGGTGCAACAAAACGGTGCAGCAAATTTAAGAATTTTTCAGAATCATTTAGCGACGTGTGGGCCAAAGCAGTCTGTGCGTCGACGCATACTGGCAATTTTTAGACAATAAGAAAAATACACAGCTTAAGTCGACCAAAGGGTCGACCTGTGCATACCCGATCCTAAATCATGAAAATTTACATTTTGATGAGTCGACCTGTTGTAACACCCCGTTTCCCAAAAAAAATAAAATGATTAAAACAAACACGTATCAGAGTATCTCCCACAACGGGATGTCACAATTTCCACCAAGTTCTCATTAAATGATTCACAGTCAAAATATGCAGCGGAGAAAATATACTCTTTTCATTCATATAAACATATCACATGCATATCATGTCATATACAACATTTAAGGCCATCTGCCCAAAATATATAGCTGTCATACATCAACACATATCCCACAGGGGCACACATAATACCCAATAAACAATAACTCCCCAAAAAGCCCAGGTGTTACGTATCAGAGCAATCCTACGACGACGCCACAATCCAAGCTAGCTAAACACCTGGATTGTCTGTACTCCCGAAGAAGCACAGACCACAACAACAACAGAGGGGTGAGAATCACGATCAAATAATAACGATATAAACATACATGAAATAAAAGGCAGAAAACAATAAATCATTTATTTCATATTTCACACCCCCGGACCTATTATCCCGTCATCAACAATCACAGCACATAATAACAATGCAACACATGCACTAGACTCAACAAAATGCGGTACCGACTCAACTCAGGATAGATCACATACACTCCCTCTGAGCAACGATCTATCCCTACCACGCTCCCCCTGAGCCCATATAATCAAATATCAACGTCCCCCACTTGGGACACGGGTGGTCGCATACACTCCATCCGAGCAACGATCCAAATTCCCGTCCACGCTCCCCCACTGGAGCACGTGAGTGTACCACACACCATGTCCACGCTCCCCACTTGGAGCACATTTGTGAATCACATACACTCCACCGAGCCGTGATTCACCATGTCCACATGCTATGCATATACACACAAGCACACAAAGTGCATCGATCCTACTGATCCAATCACCACCCAACAACACGTCAATACAAGGCTCACAAGGCATATTCGATCCTACTGATCACAACTACCACACAACATATCACACACTATGCACATAAGGCATACCGATCCTACCGATCCAATCATATATCACATACATATTAAGCACACAAGTGCATCCGATCCTACTGATCCAATCGTCACACAACAACACATAATCACAAAGCATATAAAGCATATCGGTCCTACGGACCCACTTACCACAACACATCACTACAACATACTCAATGCGTAACGATCCTACTGATCCGCATATTTCGCACACTGTGCATACATCTCACGTACGCATCCACACATATAGTTATACCACATAATCCACCGATCACGTCGAATGCGTTAAACGCCGGCCACATAGCCCTCTAACACCCAACATACACCCAGCACCCATAAATCATTACGGTACTTCAGACTGGCCACGCTCAGCAATCACAGTTGCACACAGTTCCAGGGAAAACAATGTTCTGATATGCTCGCCACCTATCACCTGAATCTCATACAACCACATCTCAAGAGTTTCTTACAATATCACATACACTCATAACGTATATCAGGTCACTTATTCGATTATACAATTACCACGAGAATCACACTCCCGTATCACACGTATTCATTCCTAATCGAAGGATACATAGCCACTTTAGGCATCACAGCGTACTTCGGTTCAATCGTTTGTATCAACGAATATTCAAGCACACGCTCCCTACATCACCTTCATGCTCTCAACCAATCCACGATAACCACGTACTCGCTCACGACCAACAAGGGTCTAACCATGCGAGAAACGGAACAACACAGCATAAAAACCATAAAATGCTATCATGCTCGCTGCCATTCGCCTGGCGAAGCCCCGCAGCAAACACTCGCTGGGACTCACCCGACGAAACCCCTAGCGAAGCCAAACAGAAGCAATAGGCAGCATTCGCTGCCCAGTTTGCCTGGCGAAACCTGGCGAAGTCTCGCCCCATTCGCCCAGCGAATGCACGCGAATTCTGCAGAAAAATTGTTGTTCAGAATTAGCCCCACACTCCGATTTCGTCCGATTAAATCCCACAAAATCCTACACTATACCGGTACAGTACTATCCCACAAGACTACACCGATTATCCTAGTTCATACTCGATAAATCCTCAGTTCTACTCAATTCTCCAACTTCCGGCATTAACTCCGAATTTACCGAAAACCCAAAATCATCAAACAACCATTCCATAGCACATGCAATGAACTCAAACACAATAATCACAATTACAACAGAAATCAACAACATGCAACAACATAATTTCATCATTCATCTATGGGGTTTAGGGAATTCCCCGTTCTACCAATTTTTCATGCAATACCGAATTTAACCGATCAATCCCCCCCCTACCTCGAAGTAATTCTGATGATGATGAACCTTTACAAATCCACACGAATTGATAGTCTTGATGATCCCCTTGCTCAAGTTTCAACTCCTGATCTCCCTCCTCCTGGCTGAACCGTGTTCCTCCTCTTCATGTGTTCTTTCCTTCTCTATTTTCTTTCAATTGCCAACTATACCCTCAATACCCCCAAATTCTCTTTTATTTCTCCTCCAAATAAACAACTCTCATTTATTTTAATTCCAAATAATAATATTACTCCTCATTTCTTAATTCCAAAATTAACCCCAATAATATTTTTAAATATAATAATAACAACAATAATATTAATAATAGTAGTATCAACACTATTAATCATCATATTATTATTATTAATCATATTTTTCTAATATTATAGGATTTAATTCCTCAAACAATTTCCCCACATAATGCACCGAAAATCAAATAACACGGGAAAACCAAATAATTAAAAATGGGCGTTACAACTCTCCCCCACTTTAATTATTTTCGTCCTCGAAAATTATCTGATGGAAACAATCCCGGATACGCATCCCGCATCCCATCTCCCAGGTCACAGTGCCTCTTGCAGCACCTCTCCGAGCCACTCTCACCAAAGGTGTCTCTTTCCCTCGGAGTTGTTCATCGTTTACCAATCCGATCTAGCAATGCCTCAACCATCAAATCGTTTCTTACTTGCACATCATCCATCTGAATTAATTTACTCCCTCAACGGAGACACATGGAACACATCATACCAATCGCGAGCGACAGTAGCAAAACGGTTTAACATGCTATTTCTCCCGCGCTTTCACTGTGCCACTCTGATATAAACCACCGAACACAGTGCGAGCTTCTGAGACTCCAAAAATTCGACCAACATCGGTCACCGGCGTAATTCTCAAAACATATCTTTTCTTGGATCCTCTTGATCCTCCCAGTCGTCTCATGCCTAATCCTCAGATCCGAACACTACACTCTCGCTCGACTCATTCCAACACAAGGAATGTTACTCCTCTTATCGCACAAGTCCTCACACAGCGCCATTCTGACACCAGAATGGTAACCGTCATTCTAGGTAGCTCAATTACGATAATTAACCATTCTACGATCCATCTCGATCCAAGACACAGGCTCTCCACAAACCCTCTAAACACTAGACATCCCTCCCTGTCCGTCCATTCGTACACGGATGAAAGGCAAAGTTCAACTTCCACATGATACTCAAAGCGTCCGCCAACTCTTCCAAAACCTCGATGCAATCTCAGATTCCTATCCGGCACAATATGTGGCGATATCTCATACAACTTCACAACTTCATCGATATACACCTTATAGTCCTCAACATAGAACAGTTAACCCATCCAAAATAAAAATCATATTCCTTAATGTTATACCCCAAATTTGTCCTACCTTTTTTCAAAATTTTCATTTGCTCGACTTTGTTTTTAATTTACCTCGCTTATACAGCGTAGCGTATTTTTCAGCAAAAACGAGCATTTTCACTTTTTTATCCCAATAACAGCGTGCCATGTGGCATTTGTTTTTGTATATATTTATTTTATAATTTCTTTTTTTATGATATGTAATATATTTTTTTTGATATTAATTAATTAGATTAGATTTTAGAGGTAAGATTATTTAGAATTGAATTTAGAATTATTTAGATTTTTATTAAAAATAGATTGTTTTAATTAAGATAAATAGTTTTTTTTATTATTAGAATTAAATTGAATTTCGCTTTATTAGAATATAGAGTTATAGAATTTTATTAAGATAGATTAGAAATAGATTTATTTGTATTTATTTAGAAAATAGGTTTAGAGTATTTAATTAGTTAATTAGCTTAGAAAATAAAATTAATTAGTTTGTACTTAGAATATATAATTAGTTTAGATAGGTTTAAAAAATAGAATTCTAATGTTAATTAGAAAATTAGATTTAGAAATATTTTAGTTTAGTTAGATTTTTTAATTCTTAATTAGGAACATATTAGAATTATTTTTTAACTAGATTAATTAGGGTTAGTTAGTCTTAAGATTAATAATTTAGAATAGTTTGTTTTAATTATTAGTGATTTTTTTTAAAATAAAAATAATTAAAAAAAAAGGGTCAGAAAGATGAAAACGGAGGCCCACACTTAACGGCCCATTAGATTTGTTAGGGTTGGAGTCAACTGCTATAAAATGGAGAGGAATTCAGACTAAAAAAATTGAAGAGCTATTGTTCACTATCCCTCAAAAGGCCCCAAATCGGCGCCGCTCCCAAACCCTAAATATCCTCTTCTTCTTGCAAATTCGCCGCCGCCCAACAAAAAACTATGAACCGCCATCGACACCTTCTCATAATCGTTTCACCCTCCTCATTCTCCTTCATCGTCGAGCATCATCGTCATTACCGAAACCACCTTCTGTTTCTCCAACCTCACCGCATCCGCATAAACCCTCCACCGACCTCCATCGCCATCTTCAATCGAACTTTCTCATCTTGCTCATTCACCGTGCAACCACAAAACTCAACGACACTTTTTTTCATATTCAAGTCCAACCACAACAACAACAGAGCTCACATTTGGTTCTATTTTGTCTGTTTCAATTTTGCAAAGATTATGTTGTTGTCATCTTCACGAGCAAGGTTCGAATCGGATGCGAGATTGGAAGCGATTCTGTTCTAATAATAACACGTTGCTGCTGCAATTCTGTGCGTGGATACGAGTTCGAGGAAGCCATATTGTTGTTTCTATTTGCAGGTTTTCGATGGTGCCGATTTTACTCGTCATTCACAAACGGTCGTGGTTTATAACACTTAGATGTTCAAGCTACTATAACCATATCAATGTCTATGCATTTTAGCTCGAACTTCACATGACAGTTTTGCAAAAGTTCGAAAACACGAAGCTTTGAGTTTCTATGTTTCGAAAAACGTCTGGTTCAGCTTTCTCAACCTGTAGCTGTGTTTGTTTTAATTTCATGTTTCGTCATGTTTCAGTTTCAGGTCCAAGAAATCACGCACAAATTTTTTGTTAACAAGACTCCATTCTTTTCCTGTTTGATTCCGCCACGACGCATCTTAACCATGTTCTAGTTTGACATATTTGTTTTGGTCTTTGAAAGAACCACTCTATTTTTGTTCAAATTATTACAGGTTTGAATGTTGTGGAAGAAACTATAAAGTCGAGCCAGCTCCGACCATTCTGTCGGATGCCCGAATGTTTGCGGCTGGAAGCACAACTAGGATGGAAAACAATGGTTTAAACATCGCAGTGACACAACTCCCGGTATGAGGAAAGTCGCGCATCGGGAATGGCTTGGCTTGTCTCTCATGTACATCATGGTTCACCATTATAGCAACTTGTAGATACTTGCGCATTGTTGTTCCTCAATTGAAGGCCGACTCGAGTAGCTGAATGTATAGAGCAAAGCTGCAGCAGCTCTGCGGTGATGTTTCCACAAACATAAGCGTGTACGCAAGTCTCCAACGTTCCAATTTATTTAAGAGTTGATGATTTGACGGCTCCAGATAATACAGCAGTGGCCGCACGTCTCATGTCGGTCGGTTTTCTTGACCTTTTGTTAGCTAGTTGCCGTCTTGTTTATTTTTCCGTAGTTTCCGACTGTTCTATTTTTGATTATGTGGAGATGCTGCAATATTTATTTTTACTATGATTATAATTTGTCAAGTTGCGCATCTGATGTTTTTATCTTAACTGTATATTTTCTTGCGAGTCGGTTTTGCTTCAATTGAAAATTGTTGCAAATATGTTGTTGGTTGTCATTGCTGGTAATAATAGGTGTTGTTGTTAGTGTGTGAATTGGTTTCATGACAGTGGTAATGTTTGTAGTTATTCGCCTCCGATTTTGTCGGCATTGTGTATGTGCTGAAGTTACTTTTCTATGCTCTGTTAATATGCATGGCCATTATCAATTATAACTTGCAGCTTTTATCTTTGTTCTATACTAAGATGGTGATGTTGGTAAGTCTTAAACGGATCTTCCGGTTTTCATTTTTGGCCATTGTAATTTATCTTCCAATATCAGTGGACTACATTGTGTTTAGGTTGAGGCACTTATTATACATTTGTTTTGATGTCCTAATCATATGTTCATATTTTAAAATTTACCATGATCTCGTTGGATTTATTGTAGCAATGTGGATTCATGTTGTTATCTTTGTTTGGGTTGGATGTATAGTTAATTAAAATTATAAACAGAACCAAATTAGCATGCTTGTATATCTTGATAGTTAATTCAAACTTTTTTTTTCTTTTCTTAATCAAGATAGTTTCTGAAACAATTTTTATTAATTAAATAGTAAATATTCTAATTTAATCTATTCCAATACATCTAATTGTTTTTTTAAAAAGGAAGATCCTAATTAATTATTTTCTTTTAAAAATATTAAGTAATCATTTTTCTTAACTTAAGATAACTAAATTATTTTTTTAATTAATCAATGAAAGTAGTGGGTTCTTGGGGTCTAGCATCCCTTGGGTCCTTGGACAACTGCTCTCGAGGCGTACGCCCTTGAGATGTGGTGGTTCCGTCTTTTGGTTTCCAAAATGTTTTTTAACTCAAATTAAAATTTACAAAAGATATTTTTAAATCAATTTTATTTAATTATATATTTTTATAATAAATTCCAAATATTCATTCTTTTAAAATAAAATACATTTCAAAATTATTACCAAATTAATATTTTTAAATAATAAACTTTTCAAAAAAATATACTTTATTTAAAACCTATTTCTTCTTAAAGATATTAACTTTTTCAAAACAATTAATTATAATAATATTTTAAGTATTGAAAAGCTATATTCTATTAATTGAATTAAAACTTTTCTAAAATATTAAACTTCTCCCAAATCAAAACTTTACAATTGATTAATTAATTTTATAGAAATTAAGACTATTTTTCTTAATTAAATTAAACTTTTTTTTCTTAAGTAAATTTCAAAATAATTGAATTCTTGGATCTCGCCTTCCTTGAATTTTTAAGCGACCGCTCTCGAGGTGCACACTTCGAGTTGTGACCCTTTCAATCTTATTTTCTAGAATACATAGCGCGCCTAGTCCGAGTATGCTAAACTAGTCAAATTATTTTCTAAATCAAATCACGAAAGAATCGAGTTCTTGGAGTCGCGCATTCCTCGAATTTGAGAGGGACTACTATTGAGGCGTACGCCTTGAATGGTGTGTCGTTCGAATTTTCGTTTCTAAAATACCTCCTTTAATTATTTGGACAAGTATTTGCTGTCCAGCGAACATATTTCATGGAATGAAAAAGATATCGTTGGGGTCTAGCATTCCAACGATATCCCGACTAATTGGTTGTGAGGCCGACGTCTTGCTTATCAAATAGTCTTCGTTCCTCCTAAACATTTAACTCGTCCAACCTCGTTCCTCACCTTCGTGCGATCGAGTCTAAACCCTAGTATGTTTCTAAACCATACGTCAAATCCAAACTATTTTCCTAATTAAAATTACGAAAGAATGGAGTTCTTGGAGTTTCGCATTCCTTGAATTCTTGAGTAAACCCTCTTGGGGCGTACGCTTTAGGTTGTGGATTACTCGACCTTTTCATATATAAGACACGTGCCCTAATTATTTGGACACATATCGTCATTGTCCATTCAAATACATTTTCATAATTAATTGAATGAAAAAGGTATCATTGGGATCTAGCATTCCAATGATATCCCGATTAATCGATTGCGAGACTGACGTCTCGTTTATCGAGTAGTCGTCATTCTCCCTTAAGATATTCAACCCAATTATCTTTTTTCGCCCCCGTGCGATTGAAACTATCTCAAACACTAATTTCGAAGTTAGTTGAATGAAAAAGGTGTTGTTGGAATCTAGCATTCCAATAATGCCCCGATTAATTGATTGCGAGGCTGACGTCTCGTTTATCGAATAGTCGTCATTCTCCATCAAATAACCTAACCAAACTCCTCTCTCTCGTCCCCGTGCGATCGAAACCACAAACATATTCAAATATATCCCTTAACCAAAACATCCAATGCGATAAACCTAATTCCTCGCCCTCGTGCGATTTCCAACCAAAACACCTTTTGTCAAGAACATTGTTTATTCCTTTCTTCCGCGCATATGAACTCGTGCTTCAACCTCCCCTAGCGAGCAGACAAGCCAATGTTTAGCAGTTAGAATGCGACCTAAGCTCTCGTTCATTCCAAACACAAACCTTTTACCGTAGTTAGCCGAACTACGGCTGCTCTGATTCTTCATTCTCTTTTGAATGTAAGATACGTAGGTACAAGATTGCGATGATCTTGGCGAGCACAATCCCCTCTTTTTCCCGTAGTCCCACGAACTACGAATGCTCTGATTTTCCACTTATTACAAGTGAAGATACGTAGGCACAAGGGCCCCAATCCTTGGCGAGCACCCTATCTTAAAACCATCCATTCCCCCCATAGGAGAAAACCTTAGAAGAAAACAAATAGGCATAGCTAACTTTACTCTTGAATCGATCAAGAGGTTCCCGTTGAGTACAACGGACGTAGAGGGTGCTAATACCTTCCCTCTGCGTAACTGACTCCCGAACCTAGAATATTGGTTGCGATGACCATGTCCTTATCTCCTTTAAGGTTTTATCGATAATTTCCTATTCCATCCTTGGAATGAATAAAGTTCGGTGGCGACTCTGTTTCGAACAGTATTTTTCGCGTCCATCGCGAGGATCGTATTTTTCGAGGTACGACAAATGACGACTCTGCTGGGGATAATGCATTGCCCTATGCAAGAGAGAGTCAAGCCTAACTTGACTCGATTAAAGAGTACTAACCTTTTGCTTAACTGTTTTTTCTTTTTTTGTTTATTTTCTCCTATTGTTTATTTCTTGTTTTCTCTTTCTATCGTATGCTGTTTATTATATCTGCCTGCTGGATTCAGGGATAGCATTGCAAGTAAAGCTCTACACCCGAGCTTTGGAAAAAGAAGAGAGAAAACATAGTTTAGAATTGGTAGTGATTAGTGTTAGTCCCCAAGGACTAGCTCCTTGTGTGCCTAGCATGAAAGCTCCTCCAGAATAGACCTTTTCGTAGATCCTATCGTAACGCAACTAGCCTGTTACACGATTTGATTCATGAAGGGTCCATGACTCTGGGAACCACTCTTAGAACCAGTTTCTATATTGGTAGTCGTGTAATGTTAGTCTCTGAGGACCCGTTCCTCGTGTGCCTAGCATGAGGACTCCGCTCAGGAGAGACCCTATCGTACTCTCGTTATAATACAGCTAGCCTATTGCGTAATTTTGATGCGATCGGTGTCCGTGATCTTGGGAACCTTATCCATCAACATAGAAGCTATCCCGTGAGTGGGTCTGTGGGTACAGAATCTAGAACTTGCCTTGTATAGTCTACCGGTTAGGGCGCTTTGACTTCCTTATGTTTTCCTGGATCTTGTTTGTACCTGCATTGCATCCGCATATCATTGCATCTGCATTTCATTTGCATTGCATATTGTCTTCCAAAACCAGAAAGCTCATCCATCATTTGTCCATAATCCGCAGTTGATTTCCCGACACCCGTATCGGACTTGAAGCAGCTTTTAGAAGAATCATGAGTTCAGAAGAGCAGAACCAGTTTGCATCAAGAGCAGATGTTGACTTAATGAAGAACCAGTTGGACCAGCTTGTGGAAGCTATGCTAGCCTTTTCAAGGAGAGAAAATAAATCTCAACGGCCTATAGTCACTGAGAATGTCATACCTCAGCCTGTGCGGATTCCTGTTGAAGACCAGGTTATACAAGAGCGTCACATTATTCAGGATGAACATACCTCGTCTCATGATGCTGTTGAATACCATAGCTTCGCAGTCACTACACCAAATTCCCAAGTGGCAAGCTTGGTGGGGAATGTTGAACGACCTCAGGATGTTGAGTTTGCTGAAAGATGTCGTGTGTTGGAAGAGAAAGTTGAAGCCATGATGGAGCGTGATACTGCTGATCTAAATGCTTTGAATATGTGTTTGGTACCCGGACTTGTGATACCTCCAAAGTTCAAGATGCCAAAATTTGAAAAGTACAAAGGAGATAGCTGTCCGAAGCAACATTTGGTAATGTTTTGCAGAAAGATGACGTTCTATGCTCGCAATGACAAACTTATGATTCACTGTTTCCAAGACAGTTTGAGTGGGGCATCTTTAAGTTGGTACATGCAGCTAGAAAGTAGCCATATCCAGTCGTGGTCGGACTTAGCCAACGCCTTTCTGAAACAATACCAATACAATCTTGATGTGGCTCCCAACCGCATATAGTTGCAAAGCTTATCTCAAGAGGAAAACGAGTCTTTCAGAAGGTATGCTCAGAGATGGAGAGAGGTAGCTGCTCGGGTCCAACCACCGCTCTTGGACAGGGAATTGGTTGACATGTTCATAGAGTCTTTGCAAGAACCATACTTGGAAAAGATGATAGCCAATGGGACATCCAACTTCTCTGATTTGGTTCTAGTAGGAGAACGCATTGAGAGCCATCTCAAGAAGGGAAAGATCCAAGACACCTCGAACATCCCAGCCAGTGAAAGTGAATCAGTTGTTAGCTCCCGAGAGGAAGAAAAAGATGAGATAAACACAATCAGAGACACTCCCCGTGCTCCATCCTCGGTGCCTTATCTTCAGTACCCAATCATCTCAACTGTTAAAAGTCAGCAATCCTATGGGTCTACCTGTGGGACTCCGTTCTCTTCACATGGTCAAAATCCTCCTATCAATAGAGGTCCCCATTATCAACAGCAGGTTGCGCATCAACATGCTCCGCAACGACGACATTACTATAATCAAAGACCAAAGAGACACTTTGATCCATTACCAATGCCATACAATCACGTGCTACCACGTTTGATTAGTAGTGGACTGATAGTGCCAAAGGGTTTGGATCCTGTGATCCCACCATATCCACCAGGCTTTGACACCAATGCACGATGTGGCTACCATGCTGGCGCAATGGGGCATTCCACTGAAGATTGCAAACAGTCCAAGAATAAGGTTCAAGATCTGATCGAGTCCAAGCTAATCTCGTTCACACCTCAAGGACTTCATATCAACATCAAACCTTCATCTGGTCAAGTGAGTTCATCAGTTCATGGCATGGAAGAAGCCGCAGAGACTAGATATGAAGAAGGTTATCATACTGGTCTCGATGAGCAAGAAGGGTAGCTCGACTGTGATGCAAGAGAGAAAAACCCAGTTCCTCGATACTGGCAATTTCCATATTGTTTTTACACATTTGTAGTTTCTTTTCTATTATGATGCTACTTGTTTTTAGACATTGTTTCTTATTAATGGTATTGTTAATGTGATGATTATGCATGTTTTTGATCAAATCCATTCGTATTCACGCACATTTTCTCACTTATTGCAAAAAATCACAAAAAAAATTTCACTCCACTTCCTTTATCGCACTGCTGTTTAGCAAAGATTTGAGGGAGGATGACGAAAACAAAATACCCATAATTGCTGATAAGTATGCTTTTGGATAAAATCTCGCCGATGATGTACAAGCATTGTTTCAATCCCTCGTACACTGGAGAGATAAGGAGTTAATCCCTAGTAAACCACTTCGAGCCTAGAAGTAGGAGTTCCCTTCGGATTTCTAAACCCTTACACTTAACCTGGGGCATGGGTAGTGTTCAGTTAACCTGATTACGCACTCGAATCACGAGGAAAAAAATCCAAAAATCATAACGGTTTATCAATGACCAATAACTTGGCAGTCACATATCCCTCAAAAAAAAAATTCAAAAGCCTGCTAAGTCGAACATCTCAAAAGGAGACTTAGGCAAAAATCAAGGCAATCCCGATGGATCTGACAAGCAAAGTCAGTCCATGCAAAAGTTAGGGATGAAAAACAAAACCAAAAAGAGGTCCTCGAACCCTCAACAAAAACAAAATAAGATTCAGTGGCCACCCAAATCAAGGGGTTACTGACATCCATCAAAATAAGGTGGCTGCTATTTCAGGCAAACTTTGAACCATCAAGTTTACACCGCCACGTAGGTGCAAAATTAACTGAGCGTAGGTATGGAGATTATCATGAAGAAGGGGTACGTACAAATCAAATTTGAGACTTCTATCCTTTGTTTCTATAACCATGAACCAGACCACGATACAACCCTTAAAAGACCTAATTGAGGCAGGGTTTTATTCTGAAAGCATATTTACAGCAAGGTTGCGTAACCTGACTCCTCACATGATTGCTAATCACCAGCATTGGTGTCATTATTCTTGCTATATCTTTCGCACCAGATGAATTAGCACTACATTTGGGCTAATAGTCCACTCGTCATACACTGTCACATCATTCTAATAAATGATCCTTTCAAAACTTTCATAAATGTCGCATTAAAATTACTATTTTTTTAATAAACACTTTTAACTGCAAGTCAGTACTTGACATTATGGAAATTCCAACAAAAGAGCAATCAAAGAGGAACTCGATCACTCATTGGTGTTGACCTGAATCAAGAATTTCTCATAACTCTGCAAGACTGGGGCAGGTTCTTCCGAGTTTCAAACAGGGGCATATTGTTGCAAAATCCAGACACTGGGGCAATCATAGTAGACCATGTCATGGTATAAATCTTTAAGAAAAAATCTTCAAATACCTGGCGGACTGAGGCAGACTAGTTCAACAGGGGTAGTTTCCCTCCTTACTTTCAAAGTTGGTCAAGCTGACCATGCCAGACATCAGTAACTGTTGAGTTCACAACAAGCGTCAAAAGCCTTGGGGCAGAGCAAAACCATGATCAACATGCATTGGTTAAGTTGCTACGCTCGCATATTCAACATGCTTTGAGTTCACAACATGCTTTACGAAAGAATGGAGTTCTTGGAGTTTCGCATTCCTTGAATTCTTGAGTAAACCCTCTTGGGGCGTACGCTTTAGGTTGTGGATTACTCGACCTTTTCGTATATAAGACATGTGCCCTAATTATTTGGACACATATCGTCATTGTCCATTCAAATAGATTTTCATAATTAATTGAATGAAAAAGGTACCATTGGGATCTAGCATTCCAATGATATCCCGATTAATCGATTGCGAGACTGACGTCTCGTTTATCGAGTAGTCGTCATTCTCCCTTAAGATATTCAACCCAATTATCTTTTCTCGCCCCCGTGCGATTGAAACTTTCTCAAACACTAATTTCGAAGTTAGTTGAATGAAAAAGGTGTTGTTGGAATCTAGCATTCCAATAATGCCCCGATTAATTGATTGCGAGGCTGACGTCTCGTTTATCGAATAGTCGTCATTCTCCATCAAATAACCTAACCAAACTCCTCTCTCTCGTCCCCGTGCGATCGAAACCACAAACCTATTCAAATATATCCCTTAACCAAAACATCCAATGCGATAAACCTAATTCCTCGCCCTCGTGTGATTTCCAACCAAAACACCTTTTGTCAAGAACATTGTTTATTCCTTTCTTCCGCGCATATGAGCTCGTGCTTCAACCTCCCCTAGAGAGCAGACAAGCCAATGTTTAGCAGTTAGAATGCGACCTAAGCTCTCGTTCATTCCAAACACAAACCTTTTACCGTAGTTAGCCGAACTACGGTTGCTCTGATTCTTCATTCTCTTTTGAATGTAAGATACGTATGCATAAGATTGCGATGATCTTGGCGAGCACAATCCCCTCTTTTTCCCGTAGTCCCACGAACTACGAATGCTCTGATTTTCCACTTATTACAAGTGAATATACGTAGGCACAAGGGCCCCAATCCTTGGCGAGCACCCTATCTTAAAACCATCCATTCCCCCCATAGGAGAAAACCTTAGAAGAAAACAAATAGGCATAGCTAACTTTACTCTCGAATCGATCAAGAGGTTCCCGTTGAGTACAACGGACGTAGAGGGTGCTAATACCTTCCCTCTGCGTAACCGACTCCTGAACCTAGAATATTGGTTGCGATGACCATGTCCTTATCTCCTTTAAGGTTTTATCGATATTTTCCTATTCCATCCTTGGAATGAATAAAATTCGGTGGCGACTCTGTTTTGAACAGTATTTTCCGCGTCCATCGCGAGGATCGTATTTTTCGAGGTACGACACTTAATTCTTCGGAAAACCCAACTCCAAAACCCGCGGAACTACTACCCGATTTCCACTCTGGAAGATTTCGACAGCTGCATCAGACTCCATAGTCTCTAATGTTCAATCTTCAACTTCTGGCAATTCTAACCAGCATAATTAAACTCAACCACTTATCTTCCCCTCTATAGCCATCACAATAATCCCCTCAAATCCGGTTACATCCTCATAGGACCATGGTGAATACCCCATCTACTTCATCACTCGTATCCCACTCAATAATATCTAGAACACAAACTCTTATCACCACATATCAGGATACCATTTCCATAAATCTGAAAATCGTCCTTTCAACTTTTGATTCCTCAAATTCTTCCAGTCTACCAACTCACCTCAGCGCTTTGACCTCATCGAATCTCATCAAGAATATCACTTAGTAAGGTCCAATACACAGGGTTAGGCTCCACAAGAAGTCTCCTCATAACCAACTCAGATTGCAAAACTGCTTAATCAGCCCCAACTCTCTCTATCATCCTCTTCATCATATGCAAGGATCTTCAAATTACAGCATAAGCTACCACATTATCCTTTTTCGGATGATAATCTCAATCTAAAATCGTAATCCTTCTAGAGTTCCCAATCATTTTCCCTGCCTCATATACTACGCTTCCAAATCAAACAGATACCTCAAGCTCTTTCGGTCACCAAACATTTTAATTCTCAAATTAACCAATTGAAGCCCTCAACTCTGGCGCAACCACAACAGTAACCAACTCCAATTTACTTGTCAGACGATTACTCTTATGTACTCCAAGTTGTCGTAAAGCATGACCGCAACTCACTGATGTTGCACTGAACACATCTTCCAACCATACCAACAGAGCTTCACACAACACAACAAATAATTCTATCGAGTTCGGCACAATCCATACACGAGTTGTTGACAGCTCTCCGAAACTCTTTGAAACCCTCTTCGCCTTGGCATAAAAACTGCTTTCCCTCTCACACTGATAACTTAATTTCCCTATGCTCAACATGATTCCATATCTTCTTTTAATATACCAAAATACCATAGGTTAGCACAACCATTTCCTCGCTCCATCAAGTAGGGAAAATCCCATGCCAAACGGATACTCACTCTCACAAGTTATGGCGAAAACACACACCACACGCTCTGCATCTACAACAAAATCCAAAAATAGTCCTATAATAATTAACTTAATTCCATCCCAATACTTCACCATCATCTAGATCTTTGGACTAGCTTTCCAACGCTTTGAACCGTGCGTCATTCCGAGTTACGGTTCTCCCGTTACGACAAAAACACCAAAACAACTTTCTCTGCCCAGGACTTCCTCGCCAGGCGAACATAGTAGCGAGTCGTTCGCTAGCATGCTCTCTAGGCGAAGGGTCTGGCGAACATGACAGTCCGAAATCTCATTTTTGCCCGTTACCTGACTTCCAAGTGTCCGATTTCGATTCCGTAAAAAGCTACGATCTCGGAATTCGATGTACTACAACAATTTCACACTTAGAAGACCATTCAACACATCCTCAACTCTTGGAACACTTAAAGGCCGAGTTACACCGATTTGCACTCCGCATTTTTACTTTCTTTAACATCCACCAGATGTCACTATCCATACTTACATACTCGGCTTCACAATCTGTCGTCACAACACACACGCTCGATACCAATCTCAAAACTACTCCCTCGATTCAATCCTTGTCCATCCAAACAAACATACCATATGGAGTCCTCACTCTCGGACTGGTTCCCGTAACTGAGTCGGTCACAACTCCACTTCACGTTCTGACTGCTAATCACTACCTTGTCAAGATAACTCTTCAAACAACCACAATCAATCGGCAAATCGCCAACTTTCCCACTTCCATTATAACTCGAAGATTTCCATCAAAATTCAAACAGTTCAACACTGTTCTGAGCCGACCCGCCCAAACAATTCTCAAGCACCCAGCTGAACTCCATACAATTCACTGCTCATGCCATCTAAGCTTGCAAGACACGTCCATCCTATCCAACACAATCCCAACTGCTATCAACAACAGATTAAGGGTGATCAGTTCCTCAATTTATCAATAGACAACCGAAATCATGATGGGGAATAAACCATCCTTGCGAAACTATGAGAGCGTTCAACCACACACCGAGTTACATCTCCATATTGCAGCACCCGGGAGAAGCACGAGCTCCTCTCCCACTTTAATTATTCTCACACCTGCAGACAAAGGTTAAACAACAACCATGTAACAACAGTGTTTCCACACATGTCGCACACAACGGGGATACACAACACTAGACAACTTGTAACACCCCGTTTCCCAAAATAAAATAAAATGATTAAAACAAACATGTATCAGAGTATCTCCCACAACGGGATGTCACAATTTCCACCAAGTTCTCATTAAATGATTCACAGTCAAAATATGCAGCGGAGAAAATGTACTATTTTCATTCATATAAACATATCACATGCATATCATGTCATATACAACGTTTAAGGCCATCTGCCCAAAATATATAGTTTTCATACATCAACACATATCCCACAGAACCAGATACGCCACAGGGGCACACATAATCAACAATAAACAATAACTCCCCAAAAAGCCCCGGTGTTACGTATCATAGCAATCCTACGACGACACCACAATCCAAGCTAGCTAAACACCTGGATTGTCTGTACTTCCGAAGAAGCACAGACCACAACAACAACATAGGGGTGAGAATCACGATCAAATAATAACGGTATAAACATACATGAAAAAAGGCAGAAAACAATAAATGATTTATTTCATATTTCACACCCCCGGACCTACTGTCCCATCATCAACAATCACAGCACACAATAACAATGCAACACATGCACTAGACTCAACAAAATGCGGTACCGACTCAACTCAGGATAGATCGCATACACTCCCTCTGAGCAACGATCTATCCCTACCACGCTCCCCCTGAGCCCATATAATCAAATATCAACGTCCCCCACTTGGGACACGGGTGGTCGCATACACTCCATCCGAGCAACGATCCAAATTCTCGTCCACGCTCCCCCACTGGAGCACGTGAGTGTACCACACACCACATCCACGCTCCCCACTTGGAGCACGTGTGTAAATCACATACACTCCACCGAGCCGTGATTCACCTTGTCCACATGCTATGCATATACACACAAGCACACAAAGTGCATCGATCCTACTGATCCAATCACCACACAACAACACGTCAATACAATGCTCACAAGGCATATTCGATCCTACTGATCACAACTACCACACAACATATCACACACTATGCACATAAGGCATACCGATCCTACCGATCCAATCATATATCACATACATATTAAGCACACAAGTGCATCCGATCCTACCGATCCAATCGTCACACAACAGCGTATCGGTCCTACGGACCCACTTACCACAACACATCACTACAACATACTCAATGCGTAACAATCCTACTGATCCGTATATTTCGCACACTGTGCATACATCTCACGTACGCATCCACACATATAATTATACCACATAATCCACCGATCACGTCAAATGCGTTAAACGCCGGCCACATAGCCCTCTAACACCCAACATACACCCAGCACCCATAAATCATCACGGTACTTCAGACTAGCCACGCTCAGCAATCACAGCTGCACACAGTTCCAGGGAAAATAAAGTTCTGCTATGCTCGCCACCTATCACCTGAATCTCATACAACCACATCTCAAGAGTTTCTTACAATATCACATACACTCATAACGTATATCAGGTCACTTATTCGGTTATACAATTACCACGAGAATCACACTCCCGTATCACACGTATTCATTCCTAATCGAAGGATACATAGCCACTTTAGGCATCACAGCGTACTTCGGTTCAATCGTTCGTATCAACGAATATTCAAGCACACGCTCCCTACATCACCTTTATGCTCTCAACCAATCCATGATAACCACGTACTCGCTCACGGCCAACAAGGGTCTAACCACGCGAGAAACGGAACAGCACAGCATAAAAACCATAAAATGTTGTCATGCTCGCTGCCATTCGCCTGGCGAAGCCTTGCAGCGATCACTCGCTGGGACTCGCCCGACGAAACCCCTAGCAAAGCCAAACAGAAGCAACAGGCAGCATTCGCTGCCCAGTTCGCCTGGAGAAACCTGGCGAAGTCTCGCCCCCATTCGCCTAGCGAATGCACGCGAATTCTGCAGAAAAACTGTTGTTCAGAAACAGCCCCACACTCCGATTTCGTCCGATTAAATCCCACAAAATCCTACACTATACCAGTACAGTACTATCCCACAAGACTACACCGATTATCCTAGTTCATACTCGATAAATCCTCAGTTCTACTCAATTCTCCAACTTCCGGCATTAACTCCGAATTTACCGGGAACCCAAAATCATCAAACAACCATTCCATAGCACATGCAATGAACTCAAACACAATAATCACAATTACAACAGAAATCAACAACATGCAACAACATAATTTCATCATTCATCTATGGGGTTTAGGGAATTCCCCGTTCTACCAATTTTTCATGCAATACCGAATTTAACCGATCAATCCCCCCCCCCCCCTTACCTCGAAGTAATTCTGATGATGATGAACCTTTACAAATCCACACGAATTGATAGTCTTGATGATCCCCTTGCTCAAGTTTCAACTCCCGATCTCCCTCCTCCTGGCTGAACTGTGTTCCTCCTCTTCACGTGTTCTTTCCTTCTCTATTTTCTTTCAATTGCCAACCATGCCCTCAATACCCCCAAATTCTCTTTTATTTCTCCTCCAAATTAACAACTCTCATTTCTTTTAATTCCAAATAATAATGTTACTCCTCATTTCTTAATTCCAAAATTAACCCCAATAACATTTTTAAATATAATAATAACAATAATAATATTAATAATAGTAGTATCAACACTATTAATCATCATATTATTATTATTAATCATATTTTTTCTAATATTATGGGATTTAATTCCTCAAACAATTTCCCCACATAATGCACCAAAAATCAAATAACACGAGAAAACCAAATAATTAAAAATGGGCGTTACACCTGTGACCTGCTTAGATCGACTCACACAGTAAAAATGAGTAAAAAGCACATTTTTAAGCCACATATGCATCAAATAAGAATAAATAGAGAGCCTACACATATTTCAAACTCACAAATGGATAAAACATGTTTAATCATGGGATAACCATAAATTTTAACACCCAAATTGGTATAGTAACTTACACAAATTATGTGATCAAGAATATTTGCTAGAGAGGAACGATATTACCTCAAAGACGACCGATGATAGATGCCCACACATATAGCTCAATACTTCTTCACATTATTAGAAAAATATATAGACAAGCACACACACACACACACACACACAGATATATATATATATATATATATATATATATATATATATATATATATATATATATATATATATATATATATATATATATATATATATATATATATATATATATATATATATATATATATATATATATATATATATATATATATATATATATATATATATATATATATATATATATATATATATATATATATATATATATATATATATATATATATATATATATATATATATATATATATATATATATATATATATATATATATATATATATATATATATATATAGCAAGCAATTATGAAGCCCTAAACATGATATGAGATGTCGAGAACGCCTAGTTCCCTACGGATGTTAAAGAAATGCTCTATAGCGAATGGTTTTGTAAATATATCTGCAAGTTAATTTTTAGTATCAACATGCTCAAAGACCACATCACCTTTCTCCACATGATCCCTAAGGAAGTGATGGCGTATTTTGATATGCTTGATGCGTCAATGCAACACGGGGTTCTTGGTTAAATTGATGGTGCTTGTATTAGCACATAAAATAGGAATACGCTCGAGTTTTACATTGAAGTCGAGTAATTTTTTCTTAAGCCATAAGACTTGAGTATAACAACTACCGACCGCAACGTATTCTGCCTCGGTTGTTGACAAAGCAACAAAAACTTGCTTTTTGTTGTGCCAACTTACTAAGGAATTTGAAAAGAAATGACAAGTGTCACTTGTGTTTTTCCTATCTAACTTGCAATCGAAAAAGTTAGAATCAGAATAGCCAACTAAGGAACAATCACTACCCTTGGAATACCATAGCCCATACTTTGGAGTACCAGAGAGGTATTTAAGTATGTGCTTGACTGCTTTCAAATGTGATTTCTTGGGACATGATTCATACCTCGAACATATATAAAAACTTAACATGATATCGGGTCGAGATGCGGTAAGATAGAGGAGAGAACCGATCATACCTCTATACTTCTTCACCTCCACATCCTTACCATTCTCATCTTGATTTAGGTTTGCTCACGTAGGCATCGGAGTGTCAATCGCTTTGGAGTTAGCCATGTCAAAACGCTTGAGAAGTTCAAGGAAATGCTTTGTCTGGCTTACAACTATTTCTTCTTCGAGCTGTTTGATTTGCCATACGAGGAAATAGTTGAGCTCCCCCATCATGCTCATCTCGAACTCTCTCTGCATCAATCTAGAAAACTCCTTGACCATATTCATGTTAGTAGATTCAAATATGATATCGTCTACATAAATTTGTACCAAAATTAAGTGTTTTCCTTGACGTTTAATGAAGAGGGTTATGTCAACCTTCCCTCTTGAATTCCTTTGATCAAGTAGAAATTTGCTAAGACGGTCATACCAAGCCCTATGGGATTGTTTGAGTCCATATAAAGCTTGTTTAAGCTTGTAAACATGATCAGAATACTCATGGGATTCAAAACCAGGAGGTTGGGCTACATAAACCTCTACATTGATATATCGATTTAGAAAAGCACTTTTTATATCCATTTGAAATAATTTGAAATTCTTAGCGCATGCTAAGCAAGCAAAAGGCGTATAGCCTCGAGTCGGGAAACCAGAGCATAAGTCTCCTCATAGACTATGACTTCCTCTTAGTTATACCCTTGCGCCACTAAGCGCGCTTTGTTTCGTGTTATTACTCCATTTTCATCAAGTTTGTTCCTAAACACCCATCGGGTGCCAATTACTCAATGGCCTCATGGAGGAGGGACAAAGTCCCAAACCTTATTCCTTTTAAACTAATTTAGTTCCTCTTGCATTGATAAGAACCAATGTTCATCGAGTAATGCCTTTTTTTAGGTTTTTAGGCTCAACCTGTGAGACAAAAGCAAAGTGATAACAGAAGTTACTTAGCTTGGATCTTGTGGTCACTCCCTTTGAAATGTCACCGAGAACGTTGTTGATAGGATGGTCTTTAGAAGACTTCCAAGCTGGAGGAAGGTCACGTTATTAGTCAGATGATACTCCTCAATATCCTCATGATGGTGATCTTTTTCCTCCTGAACCTTCACTGCTTCAAGTTGATCAATTCTTTTTTCAGTGTCTTTGAGTATGTCTTATGAAGATACACCTGTACCATGAAAAGAAATACCTTTTCCAACATTTTTCGGATAAGTTTCATCAAAAGTAACGTGTGCAGATTCTTCAACAATAAGTAACCTCTTATTATATATCCTATATGCTTTACTTGAATGAGAGTATCTGTTAGTTCTTGATTGGCAAGTATTTTGGTAAAACTAGAAGTAATCACAAGATGTCCTACAAGATTTCGTGACATCTGTCTGTCAAGAACAACAGGTTGTTTTGTGCTCTGAAACAATTAATGTTGCTACAACAAGGAAGATCAAGTTGGAATCATTAATTCAATGTCTTGAAGATGATGCTGCCAACATTGATAATGCTAGTGAAAAAGATGATAAGGTTGGGTCTAGGGAAGAGTCTGAGGATGATATTAAAGATGTCCCAACTGATGTTGAAGATGTTGGCTCTAGTTCTGCATCTGAAGATGTTGGCTCTAGTTCTGCATCTGAAGATGAAGACTAAGCTTGTTGTTGGGTTGTTGTTTTTTTTGTTTTTTTGTGATTGTCTGCCT
Source organism: Lathyrus sativus (assembly GCA_963859935.3). Lineage (NCBI taxonomy): Eukaryota > Viridiplantae > Streptophyta > Magnoliopsida > Fabales > Fabaceae > Lathyrus > Lathyrus sativus. The sequence continues at coordinate 305,582,096 of OZ012735.1, read as the reverse complement.
TGCCAGAATATACTGAATTTGGTGCACGTCATGTGCTTTTTAGGTTGTAATATTTTTGGGGTCTCTATGACCTTAACTTGTTTGTTTCTAACTGTTGATCTTTGATATCTCTGGTTTATGTTCTTAAATGTATGGCTAAAAATGGGGAGAGTAGCTTACTGACTATTCATTACTCAGTGTACTATATACACTATATACATTATGGCAGGTGTGTAGTTGTTTGAAAGGTTGTGAACTTGGTGGTTGATGTGTGCTCTGATTGGTTTGACAGGATGTTGATCCTGTTAGATGATTGTTTATTCCTTTTTGGGGTTTATTGTGCAGCTTGCTGAATGCAGCTGTAAGCTGTTATTTGTTTGTCTGTTTGCTTGGAGTTACAGGTTACTGAAGGCTGTGAAGATTGTGGACTGCCTTGTGTTATGCTTGGGCTGTTGTGGTGTTTGTTGTTTTGTTTAGGGGGAGCCTTGCTTTTACTCTTCCTCTGTAAATTGTTTCTTTCGTTGTGTTGTACTCTTTTCTGGTGTTTATTGTTCTTGTGATTTGTTTTAGCCAGATTTTGTCAAAGGCGGAGTTTGTTAGTTCTTGATTGGCAGGTATTTTGGTAAAACTAGAAGTAATCACAAGATGTCGTACAGGATGCCGTGACATCTGTCTGTCAGGAACAACAGGTTTTTTTGTGCTCTGTAACATGTCTTTTCTCATGATGTCAAACAAGATGTCTTGACACTCATGATCTAAACATTCTGTATGAATGTGTGTGTGTGTGACCATATCTTTGTATGTAAGCTAGCTGCACTGTTCTGGTACAGATTCTGCGTAGCTTTCTACAGGTGTTTCTGATACATTGATTATGGATCAGATTGGATTTGATTTGAAGATATATTTAGAAGATTGTTTGAAGATTGGGAAATTGATTTGATTAGATCTGATTGATCAAATCAAATCTGGATGATATTTGCTATTGATGTAGATTAGAATCTTCTCAAATCCTGTTGTTATTGGTGCCAATGCCCAAGCCCATTCTTCATTGCTATTTAAAGAGGCATAAAACCTAGCTTGGAGATAAGAGAAGCAATGATTAAAAAGTGTGTGCACTTGTTTAAGGCTTCGTGTGTGTTAGTTTTGTGAGCCATTCACTCATTATTTAATGTGTGAATTGGACTAGGTTGTTAATTGTAAATTGTTCACTCAAGCTCGAAAGCAAGAGTGTATTATACTTGATTTAAGCTTTTAAGCAAGATCAAGTTGTGACTTTGAAGAGTGTTTTCTAAAGTCTTCTTTTTGTATTGACTGTCATCACTGCTGTGATTGAGGGGGAGTGAGAGGTGTCTCTTGTCTAGTGGGTTCTAGGTAGAAGTTGCATGGGTAGAGATTAAGTGAGGAGTTGTAAACTGGGAGTTTAGCTTTGAATTAATTCTACTAGTAGTGAATTTCCTCCCTGGCTTGGTAGCCCCCAGACGTAGGTGTGGTTTCACCGAATTGGGATAACAATTTTTGTGTCTCTTTACAATTGCTCATGTTTATCTTTGTTTTTATTATACAGATATTTGTGTCGGGAACATCTCCTTCGACATCTAATATCTGATACTAGAATTTCAGTATCCAAGAAAGATATCTTCATCTGCCTTGGAGTCAAACCTTCCAAGACTCTCCTTACCATTGTTCAAAGTAAAACACTTACAACCGAATACATGAAAGTGAGATACGCTGGGCTTCATCCCTTTCAAAAGTTCATACAGAGTTTTGTTGAGAATATGACGGATGAACACCCTATTCAAAACATAGCAAGCCGTACTAATGGCATCAACCTAAAAATATTTAGGAATTCCACTTTCGTTGATCATAGTTCTTCCTAATTCTTCCAAAAGTTGATTTTTACATTCCACAACCCCGTTTTGTTGAGGGGTACACGGCGCAGAAAAATTATGATTAATTCCATGCCTACCATAATATTCTTCAAAAAGATGATTTTGAAACTCACCTCCATGATCACTTTGAATTGGTATAATGTTTATGTTCACTTATTTTGAGAACGTTTGGCAAAATTTTCAAAAGCGGAAAAGGTACTGCTCTTGCTAGCTAAAAAGATAGTCCAGTAAAATCTAGAGTAATCATTGACAATCACAAAACCATAGTACTTACCACTTAGACTCTTAATTCTAGATGGTCCAAATAGGTCCATATGGAGGAGTTCAAGGGGTCTCGTGGTTGAAACAATGTTTTTAGGTTTGAATGAGATTCTTGTTTGCTTCCCCATTTGGCATGCATCACATAAGTGATCCTTTGAAAATTTGGTTTTGATTAAGCCAATTACTAGGTCCTTAAAGACAATCTTGTTTAGAAAATCAAAATTTACATGCGTCAAACTCCTATGCCACAACCATGAGTCTTCACTCATTCTGACGAGACACTTGTCGCTACTCAATGATACTCCACTCAATTCAAGCATATACATGTTATTCACCCTCAAGACATTAAACAAATCACCCTTTTTATCATTATTTTCAATTATGCAACAATCTTTTGAAAAAGACATTTTATATCCTTTTTCACATGATTGACTAATGCTTATAAGGTTGTGTTTAAGACCCTCAACTAATAGCACATTAGAGATAGTAGTAGACGAGGGGTTTCCTATACTACCTTTTCCAAGTATTGCCCATTTATTGTTGTCTCCATAGGTTACAAATCTCTTCTTCTTTTCTGCAAAGTCAATGTATAGAGATATGTCTTCCATCATATGTCTTGAGCATCCACTATCGAGAACTCATCTTCTCTCTATAGACTCAAGACTATGTACCTACATAGACAATCAAAGGAAACTGGTACCCAATTTTTTATTGGGTCCTTAATTGTGAGTGAAATATTGGTTGCATTTGGGCAACCATTGATAAACCCCTTTAGGAACTAAAAACCTCCTAAAGCAACATTTAGAAATGGTATGAGCCCTTTTGCAATAATACAAACAAGTGAGGCTAACATTGGCATCACTTTTGTTAACTTGATCTTTGATCACATACGCATATTTTTGATAAGGATTAATCATGCTTTTTCTAAAGTGTGATCTATCAATAGCAAAAGGGGTATTTGGTTCTAGAGCCATGTCAAGTTTGACTTTAAAAGTTCTAACCTCTTTTTACCAAATATGACAAGCATCACAACCCCAATTGAACCATATACTCTTTTCTTCCTCAACATCTACCTTTGTCACTTCTAGCATAGAAGCCTAGAGAGCTTCTAATTCCCTTTCGGAAATAGAGATCTTCTTCTCCAAGTGAGTACAAATTTTTTTGTTTGAGGCCAAACGTTTAAAGGCTTCCTTAGCCTCATGGTGTAAGGTGTCAAAAGCATGTTGTAATTCAGAATGAGACAATTTACTAGAGTTATAGTATTTAGCATTTCGTACCTTTTTATTATTCTTCGTTTGATGAGCAGAGCGACAAAGGTTAACGGACTCTTCTTCGTCATTTGAACTATCATCCCCAGATGACTCACTATCGCTTTTCCAAGCGATGTAAGCTCTTCTAGGCTTACCTTGTTTCTTTTGTGAATGATTAATTTCCTTCCCTTTGTCCTTCTTCATCAATGTACAATCTGACTTATAGTGCCCGACTTTTCCACAGTTATAGCATGATCATCTTGCTCTACTACCCTTATTGCCTTCATTCTTGGAAGACCTTGTTTGTCTTCTAAAATTGACGAGATTATTTTTGGAATATTGAATAACATTTTTCTTTACATAGCAATTGTATCGCTTCACAAACAGTCATATATCCTCATTCGTTTCTTCATCATCGTCATCACTCGATTCATTATTACTTAGCTCTTTTGCAGAGGACTTCGAACAAGAAGCTTTTAGATATATTGACTTCTTTTCCATAATTTTGGTCTTTTATTTATTTTCCTTTTTCTAAAATTGATCAAGGCTAGTGAGCACTTGCTCACGTTCTTGGATCTTTCCAAATAGAGTTATAAGGTCCAAAGTCATGTGGTCATTGGCTTCCTTTATGGCAGCGACCTTTGGTTGTCACTCCTTGGTAAGACACCTTAAAACTTTGTTAGTAGCAACGTCATTAGAAATTGGTCTACCAAGTGAATTTATTCGATTGGTTAAATGAGAAAATCTGTTTTGCATGTCGGCAATGGTTTCCCCTTGCTCCATGTGAAAGAGATCAAACTCTTGAGTTAAAGTGTTGATTCGAGCTAGTTTGACGTCATTAGTTCCCTCATGGGCAACTCGCAATGTGTACCACAAAGCTTTAGCAGTCGTACAATGTGAAACTCTATAATACTCATTAACTCCCAAAGAGGAGATCGGAATATTTCTAGCCTTCTAATCATAATTGTACTTTTTCTCATCTTCATCATTCCATTGTGCTTCAGGCTTAGGCACAACAATGTTATTTTCATCGATCATGGTAATTTCCATAGGACCATTTAATATAACATTCCATACCTTTCTATCAATGGAATTGATATGCATGCACATATAATATTTCCAGTAACTATAGTTCTCACCGTTAAAAACTGGTGTTCTACTGTAAACTCTTTTTGGTTCATTTTCCATATTCTAAGAAGTTATATGCGAAACATGGAATAAACTGGTGCTCTTGATACCACTTTTTAGACGATGACAATGATCTAGAAGGGGGTTGAATAGATCACTAATTCTTATACATAGTCAACGCTTATGATAAATTGGTTTTTAAAACTTTTAAGCGGAAGCGGCCGAGGAACTACGATTGTCAAAACGAATCGTTACCGAAAAGATCGGATATGTGATAAGCCTAGATGGAATATCGATTCTGATGAGAAATCAAATCAAGAGTTTGAACACAAATGAATACAATTTTATTCACTCAAAGTTGTTTAATTTCCATTGCCTTGTGAAAAATAAACTCAAGTTGAAAAACAGCCCAAATGGTTTTTGTTCAAGCAATTTATCGAACACTTGGTGTGCGAAGCACTCCAAGTGAAATTCAATAAGTAATGGTAGTGCTAAAATTTTCCATGTACAATCAAAAGGATTGTAATGAGTTTTCCAAATATTTTTTAGCACTACGCTATACCAGAATATTAATCAAGCAATTTGATTGTACACAAGCATTAAAATTCAGAAATGAAAAAATAGCAAAAGAGAAAACAACACCAAATTTGTTGAGGCTATATAAACCTGTTGCAAATTGTTTGTACAAGAGAAGCAATAGTAATAAAACACTCAAGCCTAGTTGTTGATGCTGAAACTATGTCTTCTCTCCCCTTGATTCAAGATGAATCAAGTGTCTCAAATGTGTTGAATAAACCTCCAATTCCAACAACACGTTTGAACCACCCAACGATATTCAAATCTTTAACCCGAATGATTTCAATCACACATTATTCGAACCCAATCTTCCTTCCACAATCCTCCGGTTATCGCTACTAGATTGACAGAACCACCTGTTCTTCAATCACCTTCGCTCGGCTGAATCTGTGAAGAAATGATTTGTGCAAAACCCTCCCAAAATCCCAAGATTCTTGGGGGACAAAACCCTAACAATTTTATTCAAGAAAAACCCACCGATCTCTCAACCCAAACCCGATACAAATATCATATGTTCGGACGTTATCACCTCCATGATGCAGAATGATGAACAAAAATGTTTATGTGTATTTATTGAGAAAATGCAAGAAAGAGGGTGAAGATGATAAGAGAAAAATCAGTGTCAATTTTCACTTTTCTTGTTGGTGTTTAAAGAATGAGCAAAAAACAATATATATGTGAAGTTAGGATCAAGTAACAAACATAACAGCCATTTGAAAGTCAAACACAATGGAAAAATAGAGTGACACGAGCGAACGGTCGACCTAAAGAGAAGGGGTCGACCTGAGTACTCCCGCTTTTAAAATTATGCAGAAACTGACTCTATGCGTCGACCGAAACATATTCATGCGTCGATGCAAACATGTTCAGAATTGACAAATAGAAATGCTAACAGTATGAGTCGACGAGAGGGTCGACGCGAGCGCTCCTGAGAGCAAATCCTCAAAATTCACTCTATATGAGTCGACTTAAGTAGGGCTTTGAGTTGATTCGAATGCTCAGAACTTCCAAAAATGCTCTTTTTGACATGTCTTGCTATATCTAAGCACTTCTAATGCATATTTAAGTCTATCAACATGATCAAACCCACACAAAACATATATAATGCTTTTCTATATGAATAGACACACGTTTTTGAAAAATTGTTGTGTGCAAGAGAACTATGAACTCGATGATACCATCCAAAATACAAACTACTAACTAGATACTTTTTGACATCATTAAAACAAGTATTGAGACAACTTTTCCTCACAAAAGAAATATTAAAACAAATTATTACTCTTTTTTCAAAACAAACTTAATCATAAGTGTGAATGAAAACATGAAATAAAAAACTCAGTAGCCACACAATAAAAACGAATGCCACACACGAAAACAAGTTTGGAAATAAAACTACAATATGCGCTTATCATGCTAACTCAATGAAAGCAGACCATTTATCCATTCAAATATGATTCAAATGAAAATGTTTAGGGAAAAAATATAAATTGAGTATTCACACTCTATGCCCATAATTACCCCTTCGAAAATGAAACAGTGTGAAAATCGAGTCGAAATCAACACGTAAGCAATGAAACGAAAACTGAAACAACAATTATAATAAACACTTAGACAAATCAGTGAGCAACTGAGTTTTAGATGAACAAAAACTTCGCAACTTACTCGATTTCATTACCTGCTCTAGCTTAGAAGTGCAATAGCTAATTCCGAATAGATTGGTGTCAAATACTCATCATAAAAGTCCAATTTCAACACCATAAACTTAGAACTACCATTCAGAATTTCAATTCAAATAACTTATTCACATCACAAATCACAATTCCCACTCAGTGCTCATATAGTGTTATCTTCTACAACTTTCACCAATTAAACAAAGGTAGATCTACCTAACGGGAAAATTATAACATAGCCAAATGTAACAACGTACTAGAAGCCGTAAATTAGAACAAAGAATGGCAGCAACAGTGTAGCTGAATCATAGGAGAAATTCAATGCCCAACACAACATATATAACGCAATGATACCGAAATGCGACAACTAACAACAAAACCTAAGCATAATCGAGCAATCAAAAGTGGAACGTTATCACGTTACTGAATTTGTGCCACTGAAATGTTGAGTTGGTTGATGTTGTTAATCTGTGGATGTACGACTGTTGATGTCGGTGATGCCGTGGTTTTGAACGGCAGATTGATAAGTAATTCATGACAATCAAGGCGAGTAAAGTTGCAGCGGACTTGATGAAGTGTTGCTGGTATTTCGAATCAAACCCCACTGAATCACTGTTGTTGTTGGTTTTGTTACGACTTACTTCTGGCGGAACAAATTTGTTGCCGTGTTTGAAATCTTCAAAAGAATTGTTGTTGTTGAGTTTAGTTAACGAAGTGTGTAGTGGCGTTTGAGGTTCATTCGTGGTGGCTATGATGATGAGAGGAGTACGAGCTTTTATGGATTGAAGGTGATGAGGAAGAAAAGGGGTCGGCATCGCGATAACAGAAGATTGAAAAACGAAGGTGGTGGTGCGTGGTAGAGGAGAACAAAAATAGAAATGAAACCAAGTTGGGATGGAAATGGAGTTGAGTCCGTGTTGAATGGAAATAATGGAAGTTGAAGCTCGAAGACGGAGGGTTTTCACCGGCGATGATATGGATGTCTATTGGATGGTGCTATAGTGGTTATGGGTGGTGGAAGGCGTGGGAGAAAGAAAGCACGACAGAGGGTTAGTTGTTGGTGAATGCTTCAGCTGGTGGACACAAGGTGAGGAAAAGGAAATGTGAGGGAGATTCTTTTTTCAGACAAAGAAAATGAGAGAGGGTTAGATGAACGATAGTAGGAGGCGAAACAAGGTGGTGGTCGATGGAAGAAAAAGAGGTTGGGAAGAGAGGGTCGAAGAAGTAGAGGAAAGAAAGTTCCTCCATGCTTTTGTTTCTCAGCTTTTTCCTCTTCTTCGATAGAACAAAGAGTTTCTTGGAGAGTCAAATTTTTTGTGGGTGAGGCTTTTAAAAAATTTTCTTTTTCTTTTTTCTGCAAAGAGAATTTTTTTGTGGAGAAGAATTAGGGAAGATGAGCTCTTAAGGAAGTGTTTGGATAAAATCCTTTTTCCCCTTCATTCTCTCTCCTCCTTACATGTATGAGTTCTCACATGGGAGGGGATCAATTAGCTGGCCACTTATGGAAAAGAAAGATCTTTTTGTTGATTTTTATGATTTTATTATTTAAACAAATTAACAAAAATTCTAATTTATGATTGGTCTATGAGAAAAAATGAGAAAAATGAATATTAGCCTTTGATTAATCTTGATTTAATGATCGAGATTAATTCAAAGAAACACACCAACAAACACACATTGTAAAACAATTTAAAAATCTTAAATTGCCCCTTCTAGACGATTTATTAATTTAAATTAATTTAATTTAATTAAATCGAATCAAATTCACATCTTTTTAAATGCAGATGATAAAAATAAAATGAAGACATAGAAAATTCTATTTTATTATTTTGAACATTTTGAAAAAAAGATAAAAATAAAACACTAAAAATGAATAAAAATCGGGCGACCAAGTGCCCAAAAAAATAAATTAACTACATTAAAATGATCAGCGCAGGATAAATGACTTGGATAAATACAACGTTTGGTCAAATTTGAAAATAATTTGGGACAGGTAAAAAGGCTCGCACTGATCAAAATGTGACTGAAAAGTCATCGAAAAATAAAATGAGCTCGTCAGGTTAAACTATGCAAATATCAAATCAATACCACTGACGTCTGCAAGCTTAAATTCAAAACTTTACAACTACTTTTTTTTTGGTATTTTTGAGAAACAATTTAATCGGTCTGTTTGTATATTCAAGAAGTCATTTTAGCCAATAACTTTAGGATTTATTCATGATAAAGGGTATGTTATGCTATGCTGAAGATGCAGAAATGAAAATAAAGTTGAATGCTAGAAAATTTGAAAAGGGTATGACAAATTTGGGGTATGACAGGTGCCCCTTTTATACCCCAAATTTTACCGTTAGATTCCTTGATCTTTTGCACATCATCTTAGATCAATAATCCACAAATAGCTAACCATTTTTTTAAGTTTTTGTTCGTTTTGTGAAGATAGATTTGCTTCAAAGGGACCTCGAGGGCTAGCCAGTCAATTTTTTAGAGTACCATTAGCCAAGTACACTAGATTCAAGGTTTTAAGCTATCATTACCATGAGTATCCTCCCATCAAAAGCTTTAGTGTGTACTCAAAGTGCGTTAGGGTTTTCTTTCTATTTGTGTTGAACATGATTATTTAAGGATTGGTCATGGATTTCGTGGCAAATGATATCATGGGTTGTATCCTTGTAGTTAGGGCACTGAGTTCATCATCATCTAGACTTTGGTTGTACTGATTAATAAAGATCTAGTTCAATTTTTTTCTTATCTATGAAGTTGGATCGTCATTTAAGTTTAAAAGAAAAGTTAGGATCTTCTTGATGATAGTTTATGATTAATAAGCTTGAAGCGGTTCAAACAATCTTTTGTTTGATCAAGATTAATAAAGATCAAGTCCTCTCAAGGTGCTAAAAATGTAAGAATTCATATTGTATAAAACCCATTCAAGATTACAACACCTTTTTATCATTCAGTTAAGGTGAGGATCATAAAGATTCAAAATTCAATCTCATCGAGGCAAAGTACATCCAAATGGCCAAGATCACAAATGATGAGGCCAAGATCATTCAAGTGGATCATGTGAGTTGCATTTTCATTTACAAGAGTCATTATAGCCAAACATGGTTTGATTAATTACCATGTTGATAAATTTTCTTCCATACACTTGATCCTTTAGTTTTGGGTTGGATTCAAGCCAATACATTAAGGATCATTCAAGAGATTCAAGTTCATGATTAAAATTTGTTTTGTCCAAGATCAATACAATGTTAAAACACAAATTGAAGGAAGCTCAATAAAAAATCAAACCATACAAATTCATTTATCACAAGATTACCTTTTTTTCCGATTACAAGTCATTACAAAAAAATTCAAAGAAAAAGGATAAAGCATCACTAGAATCAAAGTTGTTGTGGGACCAGTTTCTTATGGCTACGACCCAAGGGAAACAATCTACTCCCATATGTAGAAGCAAGCTTCAAGGCCTTTATGTTTTGATGAGGACAACTAGTATAAGCTTGGTACGCAAGATATTCTTCAAAAAAGTAAGAGACGCAAGCAACCAAACAAAGATCAAGATAGTACCCTCGCGTATGACTCTATGGATCAATGCTTCGTCTACAAGCTACAAGTGGTGATTATGATTCAAAGGAACGGTATAACATATTTTACTTAGAAATATTTATACAAGTATTCTTAAAATCACTTTTCACTTCACAATTATCACTAACATTTTTAAAACTATTTTAAAATACTCATTCTTCTTAAAAATAAATCAATTTCTGAAAAAACCTTCAGTGTTAATCGATTAACACATTGGTTAACCGATTAATACACTTTAATTTTAAGTATTTGGTGATTTTACAACAGTGTTAATCGATTAACACATTGGTTAACTGATTAACACATGAAAAATTTGAATATTTTGAACGTTGTGAAGGTGTTAACCGATTAACCTATTTGGTTAACCGATTAACACTGTAACAGCAAGCAAAAATGGTAGCTGTTCATGGAAAATTGCATTGTTTAATATTTTCATTACTGGCTATTTTTTCTGCTTCAAAATCACACCCTTTTGAAAAGGTATTTGACTCATATAAATTGATCTAAATTTCAAAATTACAAAAAACCTTCAAGAAACAAATTCAATCAAATTACTCACTTTCTTCAATCTTTGAATTTTCATTCTAAGTGTTCAAAACTACATTTTGAAAGAAGCCATTAAATTAACTTTCACACTCTCATTGCTTTCTTTCACAAAGAACACTTGTATATCTATCTGAGTAACATTTGTTTCAAGAAAAAGATCATTCTTGAAGATTGATAACAACTCTCTATCAAATGTTTCTCAAGAATATTTTTTTTGTATTACCTTGTTGTCCAGGACTGTTGGAAACAAGTGAAGTGTCTTGAAGATGATTGTTCTTCAACACTTTGATTACCTATAGGTTTAGATAGTAAGCATCACCTTTGGTGTGATTAGACTTTGCAATTATTCTGAACTATAGTGAAATTCTCTTTCGTGTTGAAAGGGGAGTGGAGTACCTTCGGAGTGTGAAGTGAACCACTATAAATTTCCTGTGTCTCTTTTTTTTCCCTACCTTTACTTTCAAGTAACTAACTAATAACCGGAAAAAGAACCAAGGAACCATACAAGATTGCAAATAATTTTTAAGATCCTAATTGACCCCCCCTCTTAGGCGCAGTTACTACTTACAATTGGCATCAGAGCAAGTTATAAGTAACCTGTTCCTATCCGATCCAGATGGCTTCCGCAAATAACAATCTTGTATTCAAAGACGGTGGTAGTAGCAAAAATCCTTTGTTCTGTGGCGAATATTTCGACTTATGGAAAATCCGCATGAAAGCACATATAGAAGCACAAGGAAGTGAAATATGGGAGGCTGTCCAAAATGGTCCATTTATTCCTATAACGGTAGTCAACAGAGTCGGCTTATCAAAATCGCAAGGATCATGGGATGATGATGATAAGAAGAAAGTTCTCTACGACAAAAAGGCGATAAATATTTTACAAAGTGCGCTTGGAATGGATGAATTCTTCCGTATCTCAACATGTACAACAGCTAAGCAAATATGGGACACTCTTGTTGAAACTCACGAAGGAACCGCCGAAGTCAAAATATCCAGATTAAATACATTGAGTCAAGAGTATGAACTATTCAGAATGCAACCAGGAGAATCCATCTTAGACTTGCAGAAAAGATTCGTGCATTTGAAAAATAACTTGAATGCACTTGGTAAGACACTAACCAATGATGAACTTAATCTTAAAGTGCTTAGGTCTTTATCAAGAGAATGGAAACCGCAAGTGACGGCGATTTCCGAAAAGAAGAGTCTATCAACAATGACGTCCGCTACGTTATTCAGAAAACTCCAAGAATATGAGACGAAACTTGGACGATTGGAGAAACATGAAATTCAAGAGAAGAAATCCAAGAGCATTTGCCTTGAAAGTTGATTCCAAAGAAGTGGAGAAAGAAGACGATCCCGAAGAAGATGAAAACTTTACGCTTCTTGTAAAAAGACTTGGCAAATATTTTGGTGCAAAAAATAATGTTAGAAACTCAAGTTATACAAGAAGAAAGAAGTTCTCAAAAAATAAAGAAAAGGAAACATCAACATCAAATGGAGATATTACATGCTATGAATGTGGGAAGAAAGGCCACATCAAACCAGAATGTCCTAAACTCACAAAGAATCATGACCACAAAGGAAAGAAGGATTTCAAGAAGAAGGCCTACATTGCTTGGGACGACAATGGAATAAGTTATTCATCAGACTCCGATAGTGATCAAAGCGCAAATCTCGCATTAATGGCATCACATCATTCCGACGATGAAGACAACAAGGTTAGTAGTATTTCTCTATTTTTGATAATGATGCTCAAGAAGCAATTGATGAACTTTTAAGTAAGTGCAAGATTCTATATAAAACCATTTCATCTCAAAAGAAAAAAATATCATCTTTGGAAGAAGATATTGAGAAAATGAAAAATTATTTGAAAGATGAAAAGTAAAAATTAATTAAGAATTTTGCATGCATTAAATGTGAGTCACACTCTTTTCAAATAGTCCAATTAAAAAGGATCCTAGAAAGATATGAAAAAGGAAAAACTGGATTGGAAAGTGTTCTTAGTAGTCAAAGATATTCAAATGATAAAAGTGGTCTTGGTTACTCAAAATTTTCTAAACCAACTTCTAACAAGACCATCTTTGTCAAAGCTAAAGAACAAATTCCTATTGAAAAAGGTGACAATCACAAAAAGGTTCATCAATATGTCAAGAAGAAAAGAAACAATAAGAAGAAATCCTATCCTCCTAGATATAAAAGCAATTTTGAGCCTACATGTTTCTATTGTGGTATAAAAGGACATGCTCCAAATGCTTGTTATGTTAAAATTTTAGTGTTGCTCAAGGCCATTATGTATGGGTAAAGAAATGAATTAACTTTGAAGGACCTAAGGCAATTTGGGTACCTAATAAAACTTAATTCTTTTTTGTAGGTATGCTTGAAGACCTCTTCAAATGAATGGTATCTTGATAGTGGATGTTCGAGGCACATGACGGGTGACCTAAGCAAATTTTCACATCTAACGCTTAAGGCCAAAGGATTTGTTACTTATGGTGACAACAACAAAGGAAGAATCCTTGGCGTAGGCATCGTTGGTTCACCGCCTTCAACAACTATAAAGGATGTCCTATATGTGGAAGGTCTAAAGCATAATTTACTTAGCATTAGTCAATTGTGTGACCGAGGTTTCAAAATTAACTTCACTAAAAATGAATGTTTGATTGAAAACGAAGTTACTCATGAAGTTATGCTAAAAGGTAAAAGAGTTAATAATATTTCTTAATTTCCTTTGATAACGTATCTTTGAATGTTAGGTGTCTCTTGGCAAACAACAATGAATCATGGTTATGGCATAAGAGGTTTGCTCACATTCATATGGAGCACTTGAATAAATTGATCAAACATGAATTGGTTATTGGATTGTCGAAGATCAAATTCATCAAAGATAGGTTATGCGACGCTTGTCAAAAAGGAAAACAAACCAAATCAACTTTCATATCCAAAAATGTGGTGTCCACAATAAGGCCACTACAATTGTTACATATGGATCTTTTCGGAGCATTTAAGAAGTTTGCAAAACAAATCCAAAATGAGAAGTCTCTTACAATTGCCTCCATTAGAAGCGATCACGGTGGAGAATTCCAAAACGCCTCATTTGACGAATTTTGTGAAGAACGTGGAATTTCACACAATTTCTCTTCACCAAGAACTCCACAGCAAAATGGTGTCGTGGAAAGGAAGAACCGGCCGTTGGTAGAACTTGCAAGAACAATGTTAAGTGACTCAAATATTTCTAAGTATTTTTGGGCGGATGCAGTGAGTACGACATGTTTTGTAAGTAACCGGGTCAACATCAGACCAATTCTCAAGAAAACACCGTATGAAAATTTCAAAGAAATAAAGCCAAATATTTCCTACTTTCACATTTTGGATGTAAGTGTTTTGTCTTGAACAACGACAAAGACAACCTTGGTAAGTTTGACGAAATATCAAATGAAGGTATATTTCTTGGTTATTCCCTTACTAGTAAAGCTTTTAGAATTTACAATAAAAGAACATTAACTATTGAAGAATTTATGCATGTTTCTTTTGATGAATCTAACCCCTCCAAGGAGGATGATATTATTGTTGATGATGATAATGATGTAGTAGAAACCTCTCAAGAAAACAATATCAAAGATATTACAAGTGATCAACCAAAACAGCGGCAAGAGGATTCGTAACAAAATGAAGTACACAATGATCTACCTAGAGAATGGAGAACTCATAGAGATCATCCGATCGATAAAATCATTGGTGATATCAGTCAAGGTGTTACAACAATATTAAACCTCAAGGATGCTTGTCTGGACATGGCATTTGTTTCGCAAATTGAACTGGCCAAAATCGATGAAGCCTTAGGCGATGGTCAATGGATAATAGTTATGCAAGAAGAACTAAACCAGTTTGAAAGAAATCAAGTTTGGAATCTTGTCCCTAGGCCAAACAACAAGCATATCATTGGAACAAGATGGGTCTTCAAGAATAAACTCGATGAAAATGGAATTATAGTTCGAAACAAAGCAAGATTGGTCGCCCAAGGATACAACCAAGAAGAAGGAATCGATTTTGACGAAACATTCGTCAAGTTGCAAGGATGGAAGCAATTAGACTTTTATTAGCTTATGCATGTTCTATGAATTTTCGGCTTTTCCAAATGGACTTCAAAAGTGCATTCTTGAATGGATTCATAAATGAAGAAGTATATGTCAAGCAACCCCCTGGTTTTGAAGATTACAAATATCCATCTCATGTCTTCAAACTAAAGAAGGCTCTCTATGGACTGAAACAAGCACCAAGAGCATGGTACGACCGTCTTAGCAATTTCTTATGTGACAAAGGCTTTGAAAAAGGAAAGGTAGACAAGACTTTGTTCATCAAGAAAATAAAAGAAGATACTCTCTTGGTACATGTATATGTTGATGACATCATCTTCGGTTCAACCAACACAAAGTTATGTGAAGAATTCTCATCCATGATGCAAGGAGAACTTGAAATGTCTATGATGGGAAAAATGAACTACTTTCTTGGACTTCTGATCAAGCAACTCGAGAATGGTATCTTTATCAATCAATCCAAGTACTGCAAAGAATTATTAAAAAGGTTTGATATGGAAAATTGCAAGACCTTATCTACACCTATGGGATCCGTTACATATGTAGATTAAGATGAATCTGGTGTGTCGGTTGATATCACAAAATATAGAGGTATGATCGGTTCCCTACTATACTTGACAGTAAGTCGCCCTGACATTATGTTTAGTGTTTGTCTTTACGCTCGCTTTCAAGCAAATCCAAAGGAATCTCACCTGATGGTAGTCAAGCGGATCATGAAGTATCTCAAAGGAACAACAAATGTTGGCTTATGGTATCCTAAAGGTAGTATGTGCAATTTAATTGGATATTCTGATGCAGATTATGCAGGCTGTAAAACTGATAGAAAAAGCACAAGTGGAGCATGTCACATCTTGGGAAATGCACTAGTCTCATGGGCATGCAAGAAGCAAGCATGCGTAGCACTGAGTACGACTGAAGTGGAGTACATAGTAGCAGGAAGTTGTTGTGCGCAGATACTTTGGCTCAAGCAACAACTTCGTGACTACGGACTCGACCTTGGTAGCATTCCTCTTCGCTGTGACAACATAAGTGCAATCAACATAACAAAGAATCCAGTCATGCATTCAAGAACCAAGCACATCTATATACGACATCATTTCCTGCGAGATCATGTACTTCAAGGAGATGTCGAGATAACATTTGTAGATACTCATAATCAGCTTGCCAATATATTCACGAGACCTTTGGCAAAGGAACCTTTCTTTAAGATTCGACGAGAACTCGAAATTCTCGATGAAGGTGACATATAAACTCTTCATAAGTTAATGTGTGTAGAATCTATATTTTCTAACTTGTTTACTTACTGTTTCTAAGCAATTTTATGAAATTTCGAAGGTGTTAACCGATAAACCCCAGGGTTAACCGACTAACACTGTTAATTTTTGGTTTCTGAATTAATTTTAAATGTGTTAACCGATTAAAACTGTTAGTTTTTATTTTGAAAATTAATTTTTTTAATGCGTTAATCGATTAACCCCCACGGTTAACCGATTAATACTGTTCGTTTTTGAAAAAATCAGAAACAAAAATTGGTCAAAATTTTGGTTAATGTGTTTTAAGTGCTTTTTATGTGTGGTGCATGTGCTTAATATTTATTATCATCAAACTATCCTTGGAAACATCTTCTTCTTGTTGACTCAAAGTATATACACCCTTCAAACTTCTACCCACTCATCACTCTCACTTAAATACCCACTAAATCATCCTTCTATATAAACCTCTCCTATTATTACCATCTCCATCACAACACAAACCCTAAATTCCAGAAGGACATCTCAAACCCTCATAATCTCAAACCCTCTTCTCCATGGCTCCAAACAACAAAGGGAATGGAAAGCTACCCGAGAGCAGCTCCGCGGCTGATGAAGACTTTTCTCCCATGGATTCAACGAAGAAAAGGAGAATGGATTTCAAAGTAAGGGTTCAACAATTATTTCTAGTAAAGTATGTCAATCTTAAAGCTTTTCCAAAACTCTCCTTTGATTTCCCAGCTTTATTGAAATATCAAAAGATCGATAACTTTGTTTCTGACAACGGAAGGTGCTACCCGGATTTAGTAAAATCTTTTATGAACAAATTGTCAATTCATTTCAATGAGAATGAACAACACATGTTGGTCACTTCTGTTCAGGATTGTGAGTTGAATGAAGATCTTTCAGACATTGCTGCAACCCTAAAAATTCCATACACATGATTTTTTCTTCGGAAAGGTGTCAACCATGTGGATGGTCCGTGGTCAAACTATGATAAAATGGAATACTACTACAACATCTGCAGATTTCTAAGAGCAACTGTCATTGCAGGTCAACGAACTGCTCTTACTTTGTGTTATGTGAAGAATCTGCCCATCAATGATCGTATGTTGCATTATATTATCTACTATGTTTTGATTCCTAAAGACTCCAACCATTCTCAGATAAATGATTTGGAGATGCAGTTGATGTTTTCTATCAAGAACAGAATTTAAGTCAATTAGATTTTAACCATGATGTACCACCTTTAACAACAACTCACCTTGTCCACTCGGCTTCCATATCCGCGGCTTATTTCAAGAATTCTAGAGTTAACTGATTTGGATTTGAACCGAGAACCTTCAATTACCCTGAAACCAACTTCGAATGAGATTAACGAAATCATAATCATCAAAAATACCGACATAGTGAAAGATTCTGATGGAACATACAAATATGCAGAAGACGGTTCTTCCTCCACCAACCATCCTTATACCATTCCGGAAGGGGGCATCACCAATGAATTTCTCTATATTACTATGATGAACTAACATATAGAAACCACTTGGGTGATTAACTCTCTCCGAAGTCTTGTGATGAACTCTCAAACTTCCAATACCGGTAATGATGAAGATGAGGAAGGTAGTGAAGAGGAAGAAGATGCGAATGAGGATATGTCGGATGATGACATTTAAAAAGCACTTGTTATTGTTGTTTACTGTTTTCTAGAATTTTTTTAAGTTTAAGTTTTATGTTTCGTATTTGTATTTGTACTTTGTGCGTATGTTTTATTTTGTATCATAAGAACAATGTTTTGTTTATGTTATGTGAATTGGTGATTATGTTTTTACCATGTATGCTTGTTTTCTTTATCTTTCATTGCTCCTCTTCCTTTTTGATAATGATAAAGAGGGAGAAGGATTGGTATCTAACATTTCCATATGCAGAAAAGTTCTATCTCTCTTGTATTTAGGGGGAGCTCTAACTTAGGGGGAGATATGTAGAGAACCAAGTATGAAAGAAAAAATTTCAAGAATCGGTTCTCATCATCAAAAAGGGGGAGATTGTACAAGCAAGCTTCAAGGCCTTTATGTTTTGATGAGGACAACTAGTATAAGCTTGGTACACAAGATATTCTTCGCAAAAAGTAAGAGACACAAGCAACCAAACAAAGATCAATATAGTACCCTCGCGTATGACTCTATGGATCAAAGCTTCGTCTACAAGCTACAAGTGGTGATGATGATTCAAAGGAATGGTATAACATATTTTACTTAGAAATATTTATACAAGTGTTCTTAAAATCACTCTTCACTTCACAATTATCACTAACATTTTTAAAACTATTTTAAAATACTCATTCTTGTTAAAAATAAATCAATTTCTGAAAAAACCTTCAGTGTTAATCGATTAACACATTGGTTAACCAATTAACACACTTTAATTTTAAGTATTTGGTGATTTTACAACAGTGCTAATCGATTAACACATGAAAAATTTGAATATTTTGAACATTGTGAAGGTGTTAACCGATTAACCTATTTAGTTAACCAATTAACACTGTAACAACAAGCAAAAATGGTAGCTGTTCATGGAAAATTGCATTGTTTAATATTTTCATTACTGGCTATTTTTGCTGCTTCAAAATCACACCCTTTTGAAAAGGTATTTGACTAATATAAATTGATCTAAATTTCAAAATTACAAAAAACCTTCAAGAAACAAATTCAATCAAATTTATCACTTTTTTAATCTTTTAATTTTCATTCTAAGTGTTTAAAACCACATTTTGAAAGAAGCCATTAAATTAACTTTCACACTCTCACTACTTTCTTTCACAAAGAACACTTGTATATCTATCTGAGTAACATTTGTTTCAAGAAGATCAGTCTTGAAGATTGATAACAACTCTCTATCAAATATTTCTCAAGAACATTTTTTTTTGTATTACCTTGTTGTCTAGGACTGTTGGAAACAAGTGAAGTGTCTTGAAGAGGATTGTTCTTCAACACTTTGATTACCTATAGGTTTAGATAGTAAGCATCACCTTTGGTGTGATTAGGCTTTGCAATTATTCTGAACTATAGTGAAATTCTCTTTCGTGTTGAAAGGGGAGTGGAGTACCTTCAGAGTGTGAAGGGAACCACTATAAATTTCCTATGTCTCTTTTTTTTCCTGCCTTTACTTTCAAGTCACTAACTAATAACCGGTAAAAGAACCAAGGAACCATACAAGATTGTAAATAATTTTTAAGATCCTAATTCACCCCTTCCCCCTCTTAGGTGCAGTTACTACTTACACCATAACTAAACCATCCATGGAAGTAGATTCAACGGAACAGGCAGTGGAGAAGAAAAAATTCAAAAAAAAAGAATATTGAATCATTAGAACCAAAGTCATTGTTGGACAATAATACCAACCAGAACATTTTGTTCCTTTAATTCAAACGTGATGGATTCAAGTTCACCGAAAACAACGTTAAAAAAAAAACAGAATCCCTAATGTTGTCGAAAAATGATATCAAGAGTCTTACATCCAAAGTTAATAAGAATCAAACTAGTCCCTTAGTGGAACCCTTCGTTGACGCAAAATCAATCAAACAGAAAATTGTTCCTCAAGAATTACTGGTTTCTCTTCAGCTACCTACGTAATCTAAAATAATTTCTCCAAGGAGGCATCAAGTTATTCGATCAATTTCAGCTTCTTGTGCTTCTAACCCCTTGTTACTTATGTCATGATTTCACAGTGCACCATCAATTCTCAAAAGCCATTTTCCGAAATAGTTCCAAACCTGATCAAAATAAATAGGAAAAAACATAACATATAAAGACATGTTTTGTTAAGAATGGAAAGAGATTTAACACACTCATCAAGCAGAAAATCAGAAGTTGTTGTTACTTTCCAAAACAAATCGTAGACATTTCGCGGTGAAAATGGAAAGATTATCACAAAAATCAACAACATGTTTCTTCTTTTAATTCAGCAATATTATCTTAAGGACAAAAGTAAAAGAAACAGGGGGGAAGAAAAAACAAGAACAAGAAAAGGATCATAAGAAAATTCGTCGCAGAATAATTCACACATACACCTCGCAATAGCAACAAGAAAAGGAGAAGAAAATCAGAGAAACTTATCTTCAGAGTCGCCGACGCCGTCGAAACTACTGTAAATTATTTATGAAACTCTCTCCTTTACGCTCTTAGAAACTATCTATGTTGTAAATTATTGTTGTGTTTGATGTTGGTATCACCGTGGATTTCTCTCTGCCACCGTCGGCTTAAAACCTTGGCGCGGCGGGTTTCATGCTTGTCGCTGTGCATGGAGAAGATTGAGAAAGCGAGGGCGGTTGCGCGAGCGAGAGAGATTGAGGAACAGAGGTGATGATGATACGAGAGGAAGAGAAAGAAGGTGATGAGGAATTACGGTCACGAGAGAAATAGAGAATGTTGGGAACGAGAAGACAGAACTGAGTGGTTCTCTTTCACTTTCCACTCTTTTGTTGTTGCTGGCGGGTCGAGTGTGATGACCGGCCCAAGATTTTTTTTAAATCTTTTTAAACCTTTTTGAGAATTTGGTGGGCCTAGCCCATGTTTCTTTTTTTGTTAAATGATAAAAAATAAAAATAAAACAGTTTTATTTTCTTATTTTAGCTTTTAAATTTATTTATCTTTTCCTTTTTTAATTCGAATTAAGTATTTAGTTAATAATTATGTTTTTAATGATTTGAATCTCATTCATTAGAATGTGAATAATTATGATTAATTAATTAAGTTTACATTTTCGATTTAAAATTCGAGTTAGGTTTTGATATGAATCCTTGGCGGTCTCAATTCGCCATATCCCCCTTGGGTCTTGAATTATTTGTGTCTTTGATTGAATTGGATCAGGACGAACATATAGACGCTATGATCAACTGTGTATATCTTGACTTTAGGATCTTTAGATTTAGTTAGGTTTCCCTCATCAAGACTAAAGTCTTTCTCAAAAAATACAAATCACTTAAATAATTTTTCTAACCTTTTATAATTTATAAGAATGGTTCACACTATTCCAAAGGAAATGGTATCTCATCCTGTTGACTGCCCTGTCAATCTCAGGAAATTCTAGGTTCTTACCTTCATTTTAGCCTTAGGATCGGAGTCACTACACTCCATGTAATGTCCTTCCATGGACACTCTTTTACACTTTATCCTAGCCTTAGGATTGGGATCGTTGTACTCCATGTAAGGTTCTGCCATAAACACTTACTTATCTTTCCCTTTCAACTTAACCTTAGACTTGGAGTCGCCACACTTCATGTAAGTGTCTCACTATGAACACTTACTTCCCCCTGGAACCTTGATCACAACTGAGAGTTCCTCACCCTCGTTGAGGAGAACTACAAATGCTATGATTTCATTCATGTCAGGATACATAGGCACAAGATGCGATGTCTTGGAGAGCATACTTAGAAATAACACTTTAGGTCTCCTTTAAACCCTTTAGCATAGAGACAAAATAAAAAATAATACAATAAAACAAGAGATTCCTGTAAAGTACTACATATACTTAGGATGCTAACACCTTCCCTAGGTATTACCAACCCTCAAACCTTAGATCTCCTGCATTGTTGTTACAGTGTAATTAGGGTTTTTTTCATTCTTTACCCTTTCCTTTGAATAAATCAAAGCTTGGTGGTGAATTCAAATATTTATGGTTCAATTTAATTAATAGCTTGATATCTGATTCTCACTACAACAGAAATGGGGACTTCACTATGGAATATAACACCAGAGGGTTACCCCCTAACTTATTTGATTTGTGTGATTTGTTATATATCTGTATATATGTATATCTGTTTCTGTTTGGGTGCTACGTACTATTGTGAGATAAGTCCCAACTCGTACTTGAGTGCACTTATTCATAGGAAGGTGATATCTTTAAGGAAGTTTATAGGGAGTTGATTCCCGACCAAACTGACTTGAGAAATCACCACTCAGTTGAGGCCCCCTTGAGAGTGGTATTGTTGAATGAATATTCATGAAAACATTACTACTTTCGACCTAGGAGCCCGTGACACTGAAAACCTTCAGTTACCTTTTCACCCTACTTTGGCCTTTCTTAGGACGTAGTGCAATGACTGTGAGAGAGTAGTCCCAAAATAGTTGATACGCGATACTACACTCAAAAGAGATTTTCTTAAGAATATTATTAACTACCGAGTATTTGGGAAATTGATAATATCCAAAAGATGGACTGATGACTTTGGGAACCTCTTAGAACCCTTGTTCTGCAGGTACAAGAACCCTTATTACATACCTTTTGGGATGGTTAGACTATGGCTCCATGCTCGTGATCTTCAAACCTAGGCATTTGTTTGTTTATGTGTATATCTGTGCATACATTCCTCCATACATTCGTGCATTCATGAATAAACCTTTGGTTTCAAGGAATTCAATTGTTTGTTCCTTTGCAAGATCTTGATTTTTTAAACGAAACCTTTTTAGTTTTTCCAAAATGTGTGCAACTTGCTTTTGAATTCCTTGAAATCATTACATTTCATTGCATTCATGTCTTCACATGTGCATTTTTCCTTTAGCATTTTCTTATTCTTTTGTCTTGTCTTCAGTTTCTTTCACCCTGAATCCTTCATGCCCATACAACACCAGAGCTCAAGCTCGTAGAAGGATGGCAGAACATAGTCAAGAACTTGATCGTTTCAGCAATGAATTAGAAAATCTACGGGAAAATGTAGGGAAAATTATGGAGATACTACAGGTTATATGCGCTAAAATGGATACTCAGCCCACTATTAATTCTGAGATTTCCAATACGATTGTGGAGCCTCAGCCAGTAGTTGTTACTATAACAAATGTACCTCCATATGGTCTTCCACCAGGTTTTATACCTACACCTACTGCAGTTCCCATTGTTCAACAAGTTGTTCCTTTGGTTACTGAAGCTCCTCATGTGATTCAAACTTTTGCACCAGCTGTTGTGCATACTCATGTGCAACCATACTTCAATGAGCACCAACCACTATTTGATGTCCCTGACATGAAAGAAGATGGAAATGAGTGTCATGACCTCAGAGAAAATGCGGAAATTATTGATAAGAGGTTAAAAGTGATGGAAGGAGATCAAGTCTTTGGTGCTGCTGCCAGAGAAGTGTGTCTTGTATCTGGTCTAGTTATCCCTCCAAAGTTCAAAACTCCTAGCTTTGATCACTACGAAGGAACTACATGCCCAAAGAGACATCTGATCATGTACTATAAAAAAATGGCCGCTCATGTTGATAACAATAAGCTGATGATTCACTGTTTCTAAAATAGTTTGAAGGGTGCTTCGTCAAAGTGGTATTTAACTCTGGATCAGCCTCACATTAAGAGTTTCCAAGATCTATCTAATGCCTTTATCAAGCATTATAAATACAACATGGTATTGGCTCCCGATTGAAGGCAACTGCTAAGTATGTCCCAGAAGAGTTCTGAATCACTCAAGGAATATGCTCAGAGATGGAGAGAAACAGTTTCGCAAGTGGAACCTCCTTTGACTGAAAAAAGATTGGCTGATTGGTTCATCGACACTGTTCGTCCGGAGTTTTACGAAAGAATGGTTGGAAGTGTGATTGTCAAATTTTCTTATATTGTTGTTGTAGACTTGAAGGTAGAATTGGGTTTGAAAAGTGGAAAAATGTCAAGTACTGCTGGTAGTTCGAGCACCAACAAAGACCATGCCAAAAATCCTTCCTTTAGTTCTCACAAGAAAAAAGAAGGTGAAAGCAATGCCATAACGTCAAGCAGGAGAAAAAATCAGCCTTGACAACATCAACAAAACTATGTTCAATAATAAGGTTATCCTGTCCAGTTTGCTCAACAACCATTTGTGGCTACTGTTACACCTGATTTTAATTAACAAGTTCCTACATACCAGCCTGTGCAACCGGCTCCTGTTTATCAACCTTCTGTCTATCAACCTCCTTCAGTTTATCAGCCTGCCCAAGCTCCATCCAATTATCAACGAGCGCCCAATGCTCCTGCCTATCAACAACCGAAGAATCAAGTACTTCGCCAAAATATTCCCAACAGAAGACAATATAAGCCTATAGTTCCTCCTACTTCAATGACCTATACTGAGTTGTACCCTTCATTAGTGCAACAAGGTTTGATAACTACAAGGGCTTTGGGTCCACCTCCTAATCCATTTCCACCTAATTACAATCTAAATGCTCATTGTTTGTTTCATGAAGGTGCGCCTGGCCATGATCTAGAAAGTTGTTATGCTCTCAATCACCTTGTCAGAGTGTTGATAGAGAAGAAGATTCTGTCTTTCGGTGACTCTCAACCTAATGTCAAGAACAATCCTTTGCCCACCATGGGTCTGTTCATGCTATTGATTAGGTATTTGGCGAGATTTTAATTCTTGATGTTTTCGAGATTAAAACCCCTCTCTGAGTCTTCCATTTAAAGTTGTTTGAGGCGGGTTTGGTGAATGTTTGCCATGATGATTTTAAAGATTGTGATGCTTGTGTCAAAGGATGTATGTTGGTTCAGGATGATATTCAAAATTTGATTGATGATGGTTTTCTACAAGTGAGTAGCAAAGTGAAGAAGGATGGATTTGTCGTGATTGATCTCACCTTCAACTTGCCAGAACTAGGTGATAAAGTGCCCATTTTTAATCTTCCAGAATCAAATTCCGCAGTACCTATTTTCAGTGCACCAAAGCCTGTGTTCGACATACCAGAATTTGTTGTTGCTTCTGTAGTTAATCCACCAAAGTCGGTGATCATTCAAAAGCCTAGTCCCTTTCATTTTAGAGACTCTAAAGTTGTACCTTGGAAATATGACGTGATAATGATTGACAAAGAATATGGGAAGGTTATTCCAAGGGAAGAATTGAAAAGTGTTAGTGAAGATGAAACAAAGTGGTCATATTTATAATCCTCGTTTCAATGAGGCTCCGCCTAAGGTAACTGGTACCACTGAGACTACCAAAGACAAAGAGAAAGAAGTGGTTACAAATGATGAAGATGTTGAGTTCTTGAGGATTATAAAAAAAAAATTGATTATAAAGTCATCGATCAGCTTCACCAAACTTCCTCCAAGATCTCAATCTTGTTCCTTTTGATGAGTTCACCTGCTCATCGAGCTGCATTGCAAAAGTTGTCAGCAGAGGTTTCCAGGTCAATGCTATCGAGGATGATAATGAGGGAGAAGACTTGAGCAATCTGATATTCAAGTGTGATGCAGCTTTGGACAATTAGGAGGCAATAGAGATCCCAGTGATTTTTCCTTCGTCAAAGTAATTTATTGTCCTTTGTTTGTTGTTTTCAAAAATTCCATAGTTGTGCCCAAAGCTATTGGATTATTTTGTAGGGCCACCCTTTTAATTTCAAATGATTATCAATGAATGGATTTTATTAAATTCTCGTTCTTTAATTTACTGTTTTTCGCTTTCACCTTTTAAAAGAAATTGACAATCTTTCAAAACTAGAAAAGAGCCTTTTTTTTCCTTTTGCATTCGTCTTTGTGCCTTTAATAAAAAAATTCCTTACAAACATGCAGAATAAACCCAAACCATGTTGAACTCAATGACCCTGCTTTCACTCCTAACTTTGATCCACCCATTTATCAAGCTGAAGATGAGGGTGAGGAAGATTTCGAAGTCCCTGCTGAACTGGTAAGATTGGTTAAGTATGAGTACACCAAACTTCAATCTTACAAAGAGCAAGTAGATTTTATTAATCTTGGCACTGATGAAGAAAATAAAGAGTCAAGATTGGTACAACACTTGGGGATGATGTCAAACAGAAGTTGGTCAAGCTTCTAGAAGAATATGTTGATGTGTTTGCATGGTCGTATCAAGATATGCCCGATATAGACACTTATATTCTTGTTCATAAGTTGCCACTTAAACCAGAATGTCCACCTGTAAAGCAGAAACTTCGAAGAACTAGACTGACATGGCTTTGAAGATTCGAGATGAGGTTAAGAAACAACTTGATGCATGTTTTCTAAAAGTTGCGAAGTATCCTGAATGGGTAGCCAGCATTGTGCCGGTACCCAAAATGGACGGTAAAGTCAGAATGTGTGTAGACTATAGGGATTTGAACAAAGCAAGCCCAAAGGACGATTTCCCTCTGCCACATATTGATACACTTGTGGATAATACAACCCGTTTCATAGTTTTCTCTTTTATGGATTGCTTCTCTGATTATAATCAGATTAAGATGGACCCTACTGATAGGGAGAAGACTGCATTAATTACTCCTTGGGGAACTTATTATTATAAATTTATTCCCTTCGGCCTGAAGAACGCAGGGGAAACATATCAAAGAACGATGGTCACTTCCTTTCATGACATGATTCCTAAAGAGATCGAGGTGTACGTCGACGATATGATCGCCAAGTCCCAAAGTGAGGAAGACCATTTGGATCATTTGCTGAAGCTGTTTGAACGACTCAGGAAATACCAGTTGAAATTGAATCCTGCTAAGTGTACTTTTGGTGTTAGATATGGAAAGTTACTTGGATTTATCGTAAGCCAACTAGGAATCGAAGTAGACCCTGATAAAGTCTGAGTCGTTCAAGAAATGTCTGCTTCATAAACCAAAGCACAAGTCAGAGGTTTTCTTGGATGCCTGAATTATATTTCCATATTCATTTTTAATATGACTGCTACCTGCAAGCCAATATTCAAGTTACTCTGCAAGGGTCAGATTATTGACTGGAATTCTGATTGTCAACAAGCATTTGAGAAGATTAAAGGTTATTTATAAGAGCCTCCTATTTTGATTCCTCCTGTTCTTGGAAGACCACTCTTCATGTATCTGGCTGTTATCGAGAAGTCTATGGGTTGCATAATAGGCCAACATGATGAGACTGGGCGAAAAGAGCACGCCATCTACTATTTGAGCAAGAATTTTACTAATTGTGAAAGCTGGTATTCACTGTTGGAAAAGACTTGATGCGCTTTAGCATGGACTGCTAAGCGTCTCAGGCAATATATGATCTGTCGCACTACTCTGTTAATCTCGAAAATGGATCCAATAAAGTATATTTTGAGAAGCCTGTTCAGTCTGGGAGACTTGCCCATTGGCATATATTGTTATTCGAATATGACATCCAATACGTGACCCAAAGGCTATTAAAGGAAGTATCTTGTCAGATTACCTTATTGACCAACCGACTCAAGGCTATGAACCTCTAAAGTTTGACTTTCCGGATGAAGATATTATGTTGGTGAAGAAAGATTGTGAAGAGCCAGGTCCTGATGAAGGCCCCAAGCCAGGTTCCCATTAGAAGATGATGTTTGATGGTTCTTCTAATTAAAGTGGGCATGACATAGATGCCGTTTTGATGAATCTCGGTGGCGGTTATACCCCATTCACAACAAGGTTAGATTTTGAATGTATAAAAAATATTGTCGAGTATAAAGCATGCATTCTAGGCCTGGAAGCAGCCATTGATCTCCGAATCAAAATTCTTGAAGTAGTGGAGAGATTCAGCTTTGGTAATCTACCAAGTTAAAGGTGAATGGGAGACACAAGATGAAAATTTGATTCCGTACCATGCTTATATTGTGGAGATGATCCAATACTTTGACGAGATCAATTTCCGACATGTCCCGAGGTTAGAAAACCATATTCGTTAATTAAGCACCACTCATTTGAATTGAGCGCAAGATTGAGCCCGCCTACTATCAGCTAGTTAAAGAGGAAACTGATGACAAGCGATGGTTCCACGACATTAAAAATTATCTACAAAACTAGGAATATCCGGCCGATGCTACAACTCTTGATGAAAAGACTCTGAGAAGATTGACATCTAAGTTCTTCCTCAGCAATGATGTGTTGTATCAAAGAAACCATGACATCATTCTGCTTAGATGTGTTGACAGACGTGAAGCAGACATGTTAGTTCAAGAAATTCATGAGGGATTGTTTAGAACTCACGCCAATGGTTATGCTATGTCAAAGAAAATTCTGAGAGCTGGACATTACTGGTTAACCATGGAATCTGATTGCATCCAATACGCCAAAAAATGCTATAAATGCCAAATTTATGCTAATAAGGTTCATGTGCCTCCAGCGCAGTTGAATGTTTTATTACCACCGTGGCCTTTCTCAATGTGGGGCATTGACATGATTGGGGCAATCGAACCTAAAGCTTCCAACGGTCAGCGATTCATTTTGGTTGCCATTGGCTACTTCACAAAATGGGTCGAAGCTGCTTCTGATACCAATGTAACTAAGCAAGTGATCGCTCACTTCATCAAGAAAGAGATTATCTACCGTTATGGATTTCCAAGCCGAACCATAATAGATAATGGGACTAATTTGAACAATAAAACCATGAAGGAGTTGTGTGAAAGTTTCAAGATTGCGCACCATAATTCTTCTCCTTATCGTCCTAAAATGAACGGAGTTGTTGAAGCCGCAAACAAAAACATCAAGAAAATCCTGCAAAAGGTGATAAAGACTTATAAAAATTTTCATGAAATGCTACAGTTTTCTTTGCATGGATACAAAACTTCAGTGCGAACTTCAACAGGGGCAACCCCTTTTTCATTAGTGTATGGAATGAATGTGGTCCTCCCTATTAAGTAGAGATACCGTCCTTGAGGGTGTTAATGGAAAGCAAACTTAATGAAGCATAATGGGTCCAAGAAAGATTTGATCAGCTGAACCTCATCGGCGAGAAGCGCATAACTGTGATGTGCCACAACCAGTTGTACCAGAAATGGATGAAGAGAGCATTCGACAAGAAGGTCTAAATCCGAGAATTCCGAGAAGGAGAGCTTGTACTCAAGAATATCTTGTTAGTTCATAAAGACATGCGTGGGAAATGGATGCCCAATTATGAAGGCTCATTTGTTGTGAAGACAATTTTCTCAAGAGGATCGCTAATTCTCACAACAATGGATGGTGAACAGCTTACACATCCCGTGAACTCTGATGCAGTCTGAAAATATTATGCCTAGAAAACCCGCTAAGTCGAAAACCCGAAAGGAGACTTAGGAAACAATGGGTATCCCGGTGGATCATAATTATGAAGGAGATCCAGGCAAAAGTTAGGGATGAAATAAAAAATAAGAACTCGCTAAGCTAAAAACCTGAAAGGGCGATTTAGGCAAAAATGAGCGTCCCGATGGATTAAAAACCCGAAAGGGAAATCCAGGAAAAAGTTAGGGACAAAAGGCATTTCAATGCATCAGATGGAGTTCACCAGTACAGAAGATCAAAGCAAAAGTCTAATCCAACCACTCTCGTTAGAAGCATGATTTTGGATAGTCTTAGTTGTTAGGGTTAGTAGGTGTCATGGATTCAATGTAACCTTTCCCTATTTCCAATTTCAATTGTAATACTCCATGGAGCTTTGCCATTAGCAAACTACCATTCTTGAATAAAATCAGACTTTTTCCTTTTAAAATTTTCCATTTTTATGCTTTCTCTGCTTTCCTTTGTTATGCAAAATGTTATTTGTTAATAATAATTTTGAAAGTGAATTTGTTGAATTTAAAACCGTTTTTAAAACAAAATTGAAAAGGATATAAAGTTGCTATAACCTGTGGAAAGATCTGAAGGATATCATTGTTCCCCAGGAAGTCTTAATATTGTAGAAGCACTTTTAGACCATTTCCAGCAAAAATCTCCATTGGAGCATAAACTGACAACACTCTTGGACAAATCCTGTAATCATAAGCGATTTTCAAGACTGCAGAGAATCTCCCTAGTATCCACCATGTGATATATGTTTGTTGATGTTGAGGATTTTCTCCCCAGTGGAGTCATCTTTGTTCCTCACTGAAGTTACTTTATAAGCTGCCTTGGCTCCATACTTCCCCGATGAAGTGGAAATTTATTTTATCCCCTACGAAGTCTTAATTAATAGGTGACTCGTTCTGGTGGAATTTTTTCTTTCTTTGACAAGGAAATCAGATTCATGATGGCAATCCCTCAAGTGATGTCGTGATGTTATATCCCCGAATGGAATACTTTTTCCCCAGAGAAGTTTGAAACCTCGAAGTATGACTCTGGTTCTACCTATGGCTTTTTATCCGTCTCTTGATAGATGTTTCCTTACAAAGGTTGGCTGAGTATCCTCGTCGAGATGTTTATTTCATCTCCAGTTTACTCATTCTCGTTTGTTTTGTTAGCATCAGTAAAAGCATGACATACATTCATTCATACAAACATGCATAACATCATGAGCATGTTTACTACCCTTGTTGTCTTTTGTCGTTTACTTTGGTTGTGCTTACCACCAAGTAACTGTGTTTGTTTCTTCTTTCCAAGTAGATTCGTCAACCTTAGGCAGAAAGTGCCATCCCTTCTAAATTCCCCATAGAGTTTGACCCTCGTGAATGATGGTTACTTCAGTTATCTTTTCCATGCTTGGATAAGATAAATCCCCATTTGAGTTCATTCCTCAATGGTTGGTGTCTTATTTGACTGTATCTTTCTAGCTTGTTTCCTAGATTGAACTTTGGTCCATTGAGATTATGTTTCTAAACCTATTTAGGTCGCCGAACCTAGTATGAGCGTGCATCTATTTTACACCGTGTCTCCCAAGAAGAATATTTTACAGATCCTCATTGTCGACAAGTGGCATTTTCTCTTGAGAGAAGCTTATCCTATTTCGTTATTTCCAACAATAAGTGGCAGTTTCTATTGAAAAGCTTATCCTATTTCATTATTTCCAACAACAAGTGGAAGTCTCCCTTGAGAAGCTTGTTTTCCTTTTTCCTTTTCCAGATAAGTAGCATCCTCATTCGAGAAGCTTATCCTTTTTACTTTTTTCAGATAAGTGGTAGTCTCTTTCTTTGAGAAGCTTATCCTTTCTTGATAGAGTGTAAGTCCCTTTCGAAGATAAGTGGCAGTCTCTTTTGAGAAGCTTATCAGAGCGTTTCCTCGTGAAGTACATTTATTTTGGCATACAGAAGAGTTAATTACCTTGTATCTTTCCTGATGTTTTCTGAAGATCCCGTATGATCTCTTTGTTTAAGGAATTCGTAGAGGCTCAGATGTTCTTTCTTGTTTGAAAACTCCAACATTGGTTTGCATGACCCTATTTCTATATGGATCCTGCTTTATCTTTTGTCCTAGAGTGTCAGCAAGTCATACCTGAACCTGTTGGTCCACTATTCTAGATATTTCCAGTGGAGATCGTCCTTCGGGTTTTACCTCCAGTGATGATCTTTTGTTGTCTTTCTTTCTAAAGTATCAGTGGGTCATGCCTGAACCTGTTGGTCCATACTTTAGATTTCCACAACTTATTTCTTTTCCCTAGTGCATTGTCATCCCCAGTGAGTAGTTACTCATTGCATTGACTTTATCCCTGTTTGCTTTCGTCTTCGTCTACATTTTGCATTTATCATTCCATCATTTTCATCATGCTAGAGTTCATGGCATGTCAGCATTGCATAGTTTCATTTGTCCATAACATTTCATCTCATTGCATCTAACGGGAAAAGATTTGGTTATCTATATTTAAATACTTTTCACCATGATTTCATGAAGATTTTCATCGTTCATGTCATCTGATAAAGATATTTAAATAGGGGCAACTATTATACCCCAAATTTTACCCTTAAATTCCTTGATCTTTTGCACATCTTAGGTCAATCATCCACACATAGCTAACCATTTTTTAAGTTTTGTTTGTTTTGTGAAGATAGGTTTGCTTCAAAGGGACCTCGAGGGCTAGCCAGTCAAATTTTAAGTGTACCATCAGCCAATACACTAGATTCAAGGTTTTAAGCTTCATCATCATGAGTATCCTCCCATCAAATGCTTCAGTGTGTACTCAAAGTGGGTTATGGTTTTCTTTCTATTGGTGTTGAACATGGTTATTTTAGGATTGGTCATGGATTTCGTGGCAAATGATATCATGGGTTGTATCCTTGTGGTTCGGGCACTGCGTTCATCATCATCTATACTTTGGTTGTACTGATTAATAAAGATCCAGTTCAATTTTTTTCTTATCTATGAAGTTGGATCGTCATTTAATTTTAAAAGAAAAGTTTGGATTTTCTTGATGATAGTTTGTGATTAATAAGCTTGAAGCGGTTCAAACAATCTTTCGTTTGATCAAGATTAATAAAGATCAAGTCCTCTCAAGGTGCTAAAAATGTAAGAATTCATATTATACAAAACCCATTCAATATTGCAACACCTTTTTATCATTCAACTATGGTGAGGATCATAAAGATTCAAAATTCAAGCTCACTGAGGCAAAGTACATCCAAATGGCCAAAGATCATGCTTATGTTTTACATGGAATACAAGTCACAAATGATGAGGTCAAGACCATTCAAGTTGATCATGTGAGTTGCATTTTAGATTTACAAGAGTCATTATATCCAAACGTGGTTTGATTAATTAACATGTTGATAGATTTTATTCCATACACTTAGTCCTTTAGTTTTGGGTTGGATTCAAGCCAATACATTAAGGTTCATTCAAGAGATTCAAATTCATGATTAACCTTTGTTTTGTCCAAGATCAATACAATGTTAAAACACAAATTGAAGGAAGCTCAATGAAAAATCAAACCATACAAATTCATTTATCACAAGATTACCTTTTTTTTTCCATTACAAGTCATTACAAAAAATATTCAAAGAAAAATAATAAAGCATCACTAGAATCAAAGCTGTTGTGGGACCAAGTTTTCTATGACTAAAATTCAAGAGAAACAATCTACTCCCTTAACTAAACTATCCATGGAAGTAGATTCAACGGAATAGGCAGTGGAGAAGAAAAAATTCAAAAAAAGAATATTTAATAATTAGAACCAAAGTAATCGTTGGAAACTAATACCAACCGGAAAATTTAGTTCCTTTAGTTTAAACATCGATGGATTCAAGTTCACCGAAAACAACATAAAAAAAAACTAGAATCCCCAATGTTGTCGAAAAATGATATCAAGAGGCTTACATCCAAAGTTCATAAGAATCAAACTAGTCCTTTAGTTGAACCTTTTGTTGATGCAAAATCAATTAACAGAAAATTGATCCTTAAGAATTTTCGGTTTCTCTATAGCTGCCTACGCAATCTAAAATAATTTCTCCAAGGAGGCATCAAGCTATTCGGCCAGTTTCAGCTTCAACTTCATCTTCTTGTGCTTTTAACCCCTTGTTACCTATGTCAAGATTTCACAGTGCACCATCAATTCTCAAAGGCCATTTTCCAAAATAGTTCCAAACCTGATAAAAATAAAACGGAAAAAACAGAACATATAAAGACATGATTTGTTAAGAATGGAAAGAGATTTAACACACTCATCAAGCAGAAAATCAGTAGGTGTTGTTACTTTCCAAAATAAATCGTAAACATGTCGTGATGAAAATGGAAAGATTATCACAAAAATCCACAACATGTTTCTTCTTTCATTTCAGCGAGATTATATAAAGGACAGAAGAAAAAGAATCAGGGGGGAAGAAAAAACAAGAACAAGTTTCGAAAGCTCGCAGAAAATTTCACGTAACATCACGATATTACCATGGTTCAAAACACAAAAAATTTCACATATACACTGCAGTGATACCAAGAAAAGAATCACAGGAAAATTCGTCACAGAAAAATTCACACATGATAGGCTTAAATTATACTGTATATTTGACTCGATTTCACACACGTTATTTAGTATTTTATTTCCATTTTCTTGTATTATGCCTTTGTTCTGTTTCATTTTCAGGTTTTTGTATTTTCATGGCTACTCGAGAAGAAATGAAGAAAAATGAGCTAAAAACCCTACTTTCTGATGAAATGTACACATGGCTCCCGCCATGGCGGGCGCCATAGGGGATGCCACACATTGGATACAAGCCAACTGCTGACAACTGCCACGTCTCCCACTCCTTTCCACTTTAGTTCATGTGGCGGGCGCCACCTTCACACAAATGTTTCTCTCCCAAAAGGAGTTGGGGGGCATTCCTGTCTTTACCTGTACTTTCCTACCTCTATAAATAGAAGAGTTCTTATTCATTTCAAATCATCCAAGCTTTGAGAATGTAACTCAAGCCATAAATTTCACCTATTGTAAAGTAATAAACTTCTCACATTGAGGGGTTATTACACCGTGTAATCGAGTCTGTAATCGAGTTTGGAGCACTTGGGTAGAAGTTAAACCTGCCGCCATTTTATTTCTGCCATTTACTTCCAGTTGTCCAAGAGTTTTAAAGCCTCTCGTTTAGAGCAGGTTTTTGTCTATTTATTGCATTTTATTTATTTACCCGCCTTTATTTCCCGCGCCCTTTATTTCCCGCACCGCACTTTATTTATTTACTTACTCGCACTTTATTTTCCATGCCTATTTACCTTACCATGTTGGGCTAAATCTTAAGGGCTAAGACGCGAGGATTATAGTTATAATTAGTATTCCACACGGTTGTTGGAAGAATTACTTAGGGGTTGTTTTAACTTGTAACACTTATTTTATGTACTTAAAATTCGTTGGGTAAGATCGAAAGCCGTCCAACCTTTAGATAAATTAGGTTAGTTTTGACTGTTCCGAGGAAGCGAAAGCGCTTGGCTCAGTTAATTAGGAATCTTTAATGTTTAAGAAAATGGATTTTAAAACTGTTTTCAGACACGCTTATGGATTTAAAGTCCGGTTCGTAAGAACCTCTTTTTGTTAGAAATTCCAGGTTAAAATACTTTTCAACTAAGTCAAGAAACTATATTTCTTAAAAATAGGTTTATTAATCCTAATGCAATCCGCACCTTTTTATAAGTGACAATAAGAGGGGTCGATTAGGGATAAACTCGGTTCTGAATACACGAAAGTGACAGTTCCCGTTAAATTAGTTCTTTTTATGAGTAGAAAATATTACCCCATAAGGAATTCTATATGTACACATCTGGAATACTACGTAGCTATATGAATTGCATCTATGCCTATTGCTTTATTATTAATTATAATCTCGCACTTTACTTTTATTTCGCACAAACCATCCTTTATTTGATTTGCCTTAGATAAACACCGTAACAATAGTAATCGATAGATTGACGTTTGGTCTCTGTGGGATCGATAATCTTTTGTATTACTTTGACGCTATTCGTGCACTTGCAAATCGCCCATCAAGTTTTTGGTGCCAATGCCGGGGACCAATTACGTCAAAATTTTGTACCGTATTGTTACACCGTCTAGGCTAAGGATATTCCCTCCGGTAAATGCAAAGAACTCGCAGCACCGGTACCCTTATATATCCTTTAGAGGAACCTGAACGTTACACTCATGCACGTATCTTATTTCATAGATTTAAGGGAGCTATGGACAAAGACCGTAACCAAAGAACCCTTAAGGATTTCGCTCAACCATCTAATGACGAACCTAGTTCTAGTATTGTGAACCCCAATATTCCTGCTCACAATTTTGAGCTAAAACCATCCCTATTATAATTAGTACAACAAAACCAGTTCGCGGGACTCACCACCGAGAATTCGAACCAATATTTAAAAACTTTCATTCAACTAGCTAATAATTTTAAAACTAATGGTGCTACCCCTGAGGCGATTAATGGTGCTACCCCTGAGGCGATTAGGTTAAATATTATTCCCTTTTTGCCTTAGAGACAAAGCCCTTACTTGGTTAGATTCCCTTCCAAGCAATTCTATAACAACTTGGGAAGACCTTAGGAGAGTTTTTCTCGCTAGATATTTCCCCCCGAGCAAAACCACTGTTCTTAGGAACCAAATAACCAGATTTACCCAAAACCAAGGTGAATCTCTCTTCGAGCTTGAGAAAGATATAAAGACATGTTGAGAATATGTCCACACCATGGCCTGGAATCATGGATGATCATTCACACCTTCTATAATGGACTTCACTATAACACAAAGATGACCATCGACGCCGCCGCAGGTGGAGCCCTGATGAATAAACCTTACCCTGAAGCTTGCGCTCTCATCGAGGATATGGCCCAAAACCATTATTAATGGGGGATAGAGCGAGCAACAGTAGAAAAGAAAGAAGCCCAAGGAGGAATACCCGAGATATGTTCTATAGATATGATGCAAGCTAAAATGGACGCTTTGGCCCTTAAAGTCGAACATATGTATGCAAACCCAGTAGCTGCAACAGCAGTTTCAACTGAGTGTGAACTATGTGGTACTCAAGGACACCAATCGGCAGAATGCAATCTGCTGAACAAAACTCACTCAGGAGAAGTCAACTATGCCCAAGGAAACCCATTTTCAAATACCTATAACCATGGATATAAGAATCACCGTAATTTTTCCTATAAAACTAATAACCCTATCCAAAACCCTACACCCCGGAGACCATCTGATTTTCAGGCTCAAAGACAAAACCTGCCTATGCAAGCCGTGCAACCTAAGCTGAACCTTGAGAAAACCATGGAAAATTGTATTACAGCTCAGACCCAGTAAAACAAAGAATTCCTAAACTAGAACATTCATGTAAATGAATTGATTACCCAGTTAGGAACTAAGGTAGACCA
The DNA here is from genome assembly GCA_963859935.3 of Lathyrus sativus. Classification (NCBI taxonomy): domain Eukaryota; kingdom Viridiplantae; phylum Streptophyta; class Magnoliopsida; order Fabales; family Fabaceae; genus Lathyrus; species Lathyrus sativus. Next base: position 305,545,438 of record OZ012735.1, on the reverse strand, counting down.
AGTAGTCACCCACAATAAGATGCTTGAAACCCAAATATCTCAAATAGCTTTAAAACAAGCTCCTGAGACTACACCCAGAGGACAGTTCCCTGGTAAACCTCAACAAGACCCCCGAGGGCAACCCAATGCAATCACCTTACGGAGTGGGACCGTTTACGATGAACCGGTTAACCTGACATTGAGCGAACCCAAGACTCCTAAGAAAAGTATGGTGCCCACGAGTGAACTCAAGGAACCAGTAGGATCTGAAAAGCAGAAAGATAAGGACAAAACCAACGAACCACCGCCACCCTATAAACCTCCCATACCCTATCCGCAAAGACTAAAACAAACCAAAATCAATAACCAATACCAGAAATTTATCAAAGTCATAGAGAAACTTCATGTGGAAATCCCTTTCACAGAAGCCATCACACAAATACCATCATACGCAAAATTCCTCAAAGACATCCTTACCAATAAACGTAGACTTGACGATCCAAAACCTTTAGAATGCAATTCCATTTTCGAAAATAAACTCGCCAAGAAGGATAAAGATCCTGGAAATTTCTCCATACCTTGTATTTTGGGAAGTCATGTCATTAATACAGCTTTTCTAGATTTAGGAGCTAGCGTAAGCCTTATGCCCCTGGCAGTTTTCGAAAGGTTAAAACTAGAAGAATTGCAACCTACGAAGATGTCACTTCAATTAGCCGACAGATTTGTCAAGTATCCGGTTGGCATATTGGAAAACGTCCAAGTCAAGATCGGTTAATTGTTCATCCCAACAGATTTTGTCGTCATGGACATTAAAGAAGATGATGACATTCCTATCCTCCTAGGCAGACCATTCTTATCAACCGCTGGAGCCATAATAGATTTCAAGAAAGGGAAGTTGACTTTTGAGGTAGGTGACGAAAAGATAGAATTCATTCTGTCGAAGTTTCTTATGGCACCAGTATTAGGAGATGCATGTTATGCCATAGACATCATCGATGAATGCGTTAGAGATCTAGAATTAGAAGAAACCATCAGACTACCTTCAACCCTCATAAAGGAAGATGATGGGTTTATAGAACCCTACATTGATGATAACTTGTACGAATGTTTATCCCTTACCCCAAATCCTATACCATGCCTAAAAAAACTAGCTTTAGAACTTAAGGAACTACCTAAGAACCTAAGATATGAATTCTTGGACGAAGAAATGAATCGTCCAGTTATAGCCAGTGTTACCCTAAACCAAGGAGAAAACGACCAACTCTTAGTCGTCTTACGAAAATATCCCTCCACCTTAGGATATAACATCTCTGATCTAAAAGGTATAAGTCCATCTGTGTGCATGCACTAGATCTCGCTTGAGGAAGACTGAAAACCCTTTAGAGAACATCAGAGAAGGATAAACCCTATAATGAGTGATGTTGTACAAAGGGAAGTTCTCAAGTTACTAGAAGCAGGTATAATTTATCAGATCTCAGATAGTATGTGGGTAAGCCCTGTGCATGTAGTACCTAAGAAGGGAGGCATCACGGTCGTGTAGAACGAGAAAGGAGAACATGTAGCTAAACAGATAGAAGGAGGATGGCGTATGTGTATAGATTATAGGAAATTAAACAAAGCTACTAGGAAAGACCATTTCCCTTGCCATTTATAGACCAAATGCTGGAACGTTTGGCCAGATACTCCTATTTTTGCTACCTGGATGGGTATTATGGATTTTTCCAAATCCCCATACATCCAGAAGACCAAGAGAAAACTGCCTTTACATGCCCTTATGGAACTTTCGCCTACAGACGAATGCCTTTTGGTCTCTATAGTGCACCAGCAACCTTCCAACGTTGCATGATGGCAATCTTCGCAGATTACCTATATGGAATCATGGAAGTATTCATGGATGATTTCTCGGTTTGCGAATTTGATTTCAACAATTGTCTCACAAACCTTGAGAAGATCTTGAAAAGATGTGTTGACGTCAACCTAGTGTTGAACTGGGAGATATGTCACTTTATGGTCACCGAAGGTATAGTTTTAGGACATATAGTCTATGAGAGAGGTATCGAAGTAGATAAAGCCAAAATAGAAGTGATTGAAAACCTTAAACCCCCTAGCACTGTCAGAGAAGTCAGAAGCTTTCTTGGACACGCTGGTTTCTATCGGTGTTTTATTAAGGACTTCTCTAAAATTACCAAACCTTTAAACGGCCTCCTAATGAAAGATATCGAGTTCATCTTTGACAAAAAAATGCCTGAAAGCATTTAACTTTCTAAAAAAAGCTCTGATCTCGGCAACCATCATTCAACCTCCAAATTGGGACCAACCATTCAAAATCATGTGTGACACTAGCGACTATGCTGTAGGAGCTGTTCTAGGGCAAAGAAAGGATAAGAAATTACATGTTATATACTATGCCAGTAGAACCCTAGATGTTGCTCAGCTTAACTGCACTACCACAAAGAAAGAACTTCTTGCCGTAGTTTTCCCTATGGATAAGTTTCGATCCTATTTGGTAGGATCCAAAATCATAGTTTATACAGATCATGCTGCCATCCGTTACTTATTGAACAAGAAGGATGCCAAACCTAGGTTACTTCGATGGATCCTTCTGTTACAGGAGTTTGATCGGGATATTAGAGACAAGAAAGGCACGAAAAATGTAGTTGCCGACCACCTTTCTAGGCTCGAGTATATAAAACCAAACCCACTCCTCATTAATGACGATTTTACCTATGACAGGTTAATCGCTAGGATAGAAGCCGTAGAAGAAAGCAACCTAGAACCTTCTAAGAACCCTGAGAGATCTCTAGCAGTAAGCAATGTACCTTGGTACATAGACTTTGTAAATTACCTAGCTGCCGATATTATACTCCCTGATTTTAACTACCACCAGAGAAAGAAGTTTGTTAGCGACGTAAGACACTTCTATTGGGACGAGCCGTTCCTTTTTAAGAGGGGCACATACGGTATTTTCCGCCGTTGCATCCCAGAAGAAGAAGTAAGAAACATAATAGAATACTGCCACTCTGTACCTTATGGAGGACACTAATGTACATCTAAAACTCATGCAAAGATTCTTAGAGCAGGCCTATTTTTGCCAACTATGTGGCGTGGTATACACACCTATATAGCCAAGTGTGACCGGTGCTAGCGCACTGGAAACATCTCAAGACGTGATGAATTGCCTTTAAGAAACATTCAAGAGGTGGAACTCTTTGATGTTTGGGGTATAGACTTTATGGGTCTATTTCCGTCTTCCTTTGGAAACAAATACATCTTAGTTGCAGTTGATTACGTGTCTAAATGGATCGAGTCCATAGCCTCCCCCACCAACAACACCCGTGTAGTCATTAAGCTGTTTAAGAATTACATATTCCCTAGATGTGGAACTCCCCTTCTTGTTATCAGCGACGGTGGATCACATTTTATATCAAGAATTTTCGAAAAACTTTTAAGAAAATATGGAGTTAAGCATAGGATAGCAACACCTTATCACCCACAGACTAGTGGCCAAGTAGAAGTATCCAATAGAGAAATAAAACAAATCTTAGAAAAGGCAGTCTCTATATCAAGAAAAGATTGGTCTCAAAAGCTGCAGGATGCACTATGGGCCTATGAAACCGCCTTCAAAACCCCTATTGGAACAACCCCTTACCAACTAGTCTATGGAAAATCTTGTCATCTCCCCTTTGAATTAGGACACATGGCCTATTGGGCCATAAAAACCCTAAACTTTGACTATTTGACCGTTGGACAAAACCGCGTCCTTGATTTACATAAACTAGAAGAACTCCGCCAATCCGCCTATGAAAATTCCATTATCTATAAAGAAAGAACCAAAGCCTGGCACGACAAGAAGATCGTAAAGAAAGACTTTCACGTGGGAGACCCTGTTCTCCTGTTCAACTCTAGATTACGACTCTTTCCTGGCAAGCTCCGTTCAAGGTGGACAAGTCCCTTTACAGTTACTAAAGTTTTACAATCAAGAGCAGTCGAGATCCATAACCAGTCATGTAGCCCATTCGTTGTAAACGGGCAGAGACTAAAACTCTACGAAGGAGGAGACATTCCCGACAATTACTCCAGCCATACCTTGATTCATCCACCATTGCCTACTTCAGACATATAGGTTTTGTTCGTCAAGCTAACGACGTTAAACAAGCGTTGCCTGGGAGGAAACCCATGGTTTTCTTTATCTTTCATCCTTTTTTATTTTTACTTTTTATTTTATTTTTTCTTTTAAGTGTCAACTGACGGTCTATGATGATTGTGTTTTCAATTTTTCTGAGTTTTATTTTTCAGGATGCAGCAACACGATGACATGCACGTCACCTTCAGAGACGACAGGCAGAGAGAGAGGTACTCGATTTTTCAACAGCGTCCTATGGCACCGACCCGGTACCTGGATTAGGCCTGCATAGAGGCTCTAGGGATCGAGCCCAGCGTACGATTCCTCTGCCACCATCACCACTGGGGTGAATATGCTAACGAGCTGCACCAGACTTATAGGCACCTCACAATTAGAGTTTCTGAGCTTGTTCCACCATGAGCCATACATCAACGAGGAAGGGTTGGCTACATTCAGACTTTTTGGAAGGGAGTACACCTTCACCAACAAACGATTCAGAGACCTACTTGGATTTTCAACAACCCCTGATTCCATTCCTGACCTCCCAATGGGCTACTTTATGAGCAGAGACATTGATCAGTTCTGGCGAGATATTACAGGAGGAGGGAGCCTAGATCCATCGACTCAGTTGTCTCTAGTGATTCATAACCCGACTATGAGTTATTTTCAGATGACTCTAGCTCACACCTTCCTTGGAAAGGAAGATTCTGACATGCATGTTAGCGAGGAGGAGATATTCTTCCTATTCTGCGCTAACAGGCTACACCCGGTAGCATGTGGGAATTTCTTGCTGAAAAATTTCGAGGGCCAAGCTAGATCATCCGAAGGAGTTATTCATGTGGGAGGCACAATCACACATATAGCCATTGCATTGGGCCTGACTAATCAATTGTTGCATCTGACCCCTTATTGTGGACCTACCTTGCTTGACATTAATTTCTGTTTGGATCGTGGGCTGATGCGAAGGGCATCCTTTCAGCCTGATGCTTTCAGACTTCTCATCGATTACCAGACGGTCCATTATTTCACTCTACCTGATCCAACTGTGACCAGTGTGCATGATCCTTCCAACTGGAGTTATGCGTTGGAAGGGTATGGCGAGACGATCGACGAGCCACATACACCGCCTTCAGCGGAATACCATACCTCTCCACCTTCTCTGAGGACGACTGTGTTTTCCAATAATCATGCATTACGAAGACCTGACTTGTATACCTAGATAGCTGAGCTACGTTCAGAGATAGCCAGACTTCAGCAGACAATAGCATATCTTACTTTACAGGTTCAGATTTCCGACATGACCCATGCCACTGAGACGGACCTTCTATATCAGGAGATATCGTATTTACACAGAGAGTTGCATTCACTCCATCATCCTAATCAGTCACACGAGCAGCCAGCTCCTTGATGACACTATTTCACTGCTTTCAGTATTTGCTTTATTTTTCTCTTTTTTATCAGACTTATTGCATTTCTAATTACGTTTTTATATTTCATGACATTATACCCTACCGTTTATATTTTAACGCCATTTAACTTTCGTTTGATTATTTTTTATGTTTTCTGATTTTATTTGTATTATTAATTTTAATGTCAAAAACTCTTTTATATATATATATATATATATATATATATATATATATATATATATATATATATATATATATATATATATATATATATATATATATATATATATATATATATATATATATATATATATATATATATATATATATATATATATATATATATATATATATATATATATATATATATATATATATATATATATATATATATATATATATATATATATATATATATATATATATATATATATATATATATATATATATATATATATATATATATATATATATATATATATATATATATATATATATATATATATATATATATATATATATATATATATATATATATATATATATATATATATATATATATATATATATATATATATATATATATATATATATATATATATATATATATATGAAAGAAGAAAAAAAAATTATTAGTGTTCCAAGATAAATGATTTCTACTGCAGCATACCCCCAAAATTAAGGAGGAGAACCAAAGCCCACAGACACACACTGCACCGTCTTCCTCTTACCATTCTACAGGTACCGCACCCGACTTTTATATATCTGAGCAGATGTGGCAAGCACAATTAGCCAGAGAGGAAAGACGCGACAATTTGCTCAACACCATTTCGCAACAACTATCTGAGAATATGAGATTCATGCACGAGGCAACATGCCTTAGGCTCCTCAGGTACCTCGTCCCTTGCTTATTTTGATACATTGGGGACAATGTTCAATTTAAGTGTGGGAGGAGACTTTATTTATTTTCCCACTTTATCTCGCATTTTTATTTCTTTTATCGCTTACTCGTTTATTTCCCGTCTCCTGTCTTATTTTTCCTTTTTGTTTTTTTAGAGCATACTTATGCTTAATGAGTCATCTACAGTATACCTTTACTCCCTCATTACTTTGCCCCACCAAAAACGTTTTTGACAAATAGTGTACTATCCTGAAATTTTTTTGGGCTTTGAGGCAAGTTCATGTTAGGATGCAGATGATTTGGAAAAATTCTCTTTGAAACATCTGTATCATTATAACACCTTAGGCTTCACAAATTCGGAAATCGACCCCGATACTCTGAGTACCACGACCTTAGTAGAATATCCATAGTAAGCCCTAAGTAGTTTATCCTAGCAGTAAGCTCCAACCAAAGCGTTATCTAAGTGAAGGATCGATGAAAATAAGTGAATGATCGATATGCTAAAAAAATAAAATAATTACAACTCGGGTATAGGTAACCCTCACAAGGTCATTTAACCCAAAAAGTTGTAAATTCGAAAAAAAAAGGAAAAAAATGATAAAGACAAAACAAAACAAAAATACCTTCCCATTGTCAGTTGGTTCAGAGGTATCTGGTACTGAACCCCATGCTTAGATCAGAATCACTAACAGCCGCAAATGGGCCAATAAAAAGGGTTACACCACTTTGTGCACCAGAACCCCATGCTTAGATCAGAATCACTAACCGGACACTTCACCATGATTTCGTACGGATAACGGGCTTAATGTGATTGCACCAGAATGAAAAGGACTCAAAAGGAGATTTGAAAGTAGGCCTAGGTATAATAGGGTAGTGTGGATTGATTTTTTGTAAAGAATGAAGCTTATGTCCGTATTTACGGAAAAGTGTCATTCTGATACCCATGGTTCATTGAGTCGTCACCTATCACGTCATCCCAGCTTAAACTTATAAGATCTTTTTGCCCAGATCATTTATGGATATCACCCTGTTCTGTCATGATGTTTTGCTTGAAGACAAGCAAAGACTTTAGTGTGGGAGAATTTGATAGGCTTAAATTATACTGTTTATTTAACTCGATTTCGCACACGTTATTTAGTATTTTATTTCCATTTTCTTGTATTATGCCTTTGTTTTGTTTCTTTTTCAGGTTTTTGTATTTTCAAGGCTACTCGAGAAGAAATGAAGAAAAACGAGCTAAAAACCCTACTTTCTGAGGAAATGTACACATGGCTCCCTCCATGGCGGGCGCCATAGGGGATGCCACACATTGGATACAAGCCAACTACTAACAACTGCCACGTCTCCCACTCCTTTCCACCCTAGTTCATGTGGCGGGCGCCACCTTCACACGGATGTTTCCCTCCCAAAAGGAGTTGGGGGGCATTCCTGTCTTTACTTGTACTTTCCTACCTCTATAAATAGAAGAGTTCTGATTCATTTCAAATCATCCAAGCCTTGAGAATAGAACTCAAGCCATAAACTTCACCTATTGTAAAGTAATAAACTTCTCACATCGAGGGGTTATTACACTGTGTAATCGAGTTTGGAGCACTTGGGTAGAAGTTAAACCTGCCGCCATTTTATTTCCGCCATTTACTTCCAGTTGTACAAGATTTTTAAAGCCTCTCATTTAGAGCAGGTTTCTGTCTATTTATTGCATTTTATTTATTTACCCGCCTTTATTTCCCGCACCACACTTTATTTATTTACTTACTCGCACTTTATTTTCCATGCCTATTTACCTTACAATGTTCGGCTAAATCTTAAGGGCTAGGATGCGAGGATTATAGTTATAATTAGTATTCCACACGGTTGTCGGTAGAATTACTTAGGGGTTGTTTTAACTTTTAACACTTATTTTCTGTACTTAAAATCCGTTGGGTAAGATCAAAAGCCATCCAACCTTTAGATAAATTAGGTTAGTTTTAACTGTTTCGAGGAAGCGAAAGCGCTTGGCTCAGTTAATTAGGAATCTTTAATGTTTAAGAAAACCGATTTTAAAACTGTTTTCGGACGCGTTTATCGATTTAAAGTCCAGTTCATAAGAACCTCTTTTTGTTAGAAATTCCAAGTTAAAATAATTTTTAACTAAGTCAAGAAACTATATTTCTTAAAAATAGGTTTATTAATCCTAACGCAATGCGCACCTTTTTATAAGTGACAATAAGAGGGGTCGATTAGGGATAAACTCGGTTCTGAATACATGAAAGCGACAATTCCCGTTAAATTAGTTCTTTTCATGAGTAGAAAATATTACCCCATAAGGAATCCTATATGTACACATCTAGAATACTACGTAGCTATATGAACTGCATCTATGCCTATTTCTTTATTATTAATTTTAATCACGCACTTTACTTTTATTTCGCACAAACCATCCTTTATTTGATTTGTCTTAGATAAACACCAGAACAAAAGTAATCGATAGATTGATGTTTGGTCTCTGTGGGATCGATAATCTTTTGTATTACTTTGACGCTATTCGTGCACTTGTGAATCGCCCATCAACACATACACCTCGCAACAGTAGCAAGAAAAGGAGACGAAAATCAGAGAAACTTATCTTCAGAGTCGCCGACACCGTCGAAAATGTTGTGTCGAAAACTTCCGAGGTACAAAACTCTCGCCTTTACGCTCTTAGAAACTATCTATGTTGTGAATTGTTGTCGTATTTGATGTGGGTATCTGTTGTACCCCAAAATTTGACCAACCTTTTCTTTTTAACTTGGTTTATGTTTCTCTGCATTTTGCATTTCTGCATATCATAGCATTTGTTCTCGAGGCATGGGGTCAAGGTTTTTAGTGGCTCAGGGTTCCTTTTTGTGGCAAGAATCTGAACAGCGAGCATCAGAGGCTCCGACATTTATTTTTCCCATCGATCGAGCGACCAATTTTATTTTATTCCGTAGGCTATTTTCGGTTCAGGAGACAACGCACGGGGTATCTCAGGCATTCTTACAATTACTTTGTTCAAGAATGGGTTTCAGAGGCTTAACCGGGTTCAGAACAAGTGGCAACGGGCAATTGCACAGAATTCCCTCCATTTGGCGCCAAATTTAGGCATTTTTGAACTGAGTAACCGGTTACCCTATATTGAGTAACCGGTTACTTCGAGCAAAATTGGCCAAAAATTTGAATTTTCAGCAGGTGCAATTTCCAACCACTTTCAACCATTGATTTCACTTGATCATCATGGAAGGATCTAGAATTGCTCAATTTTAATTTTTTCACCATTTCCATTCCTAATTCCACTCCTAATTTCCATTCCAAATTCTAACCCACATTCCAAACCATATTTTGATCCCAAACCTAGAGCTTATTTAAGTAAATTTGCTCCAAACCTCAAGAAGAATCTCCACAATTACATTTCATTTTCAGATTTCACTCCCACTCTTGAAATTTTCTCTCCACTCTTTCACTCCCAAAACCTCCATTAGAGATCTCACTTGAGTTCTTTGATTCTTCATTGGAATCATAGAATTCTAGAGCTAAACCTCCATCATTCATCTCCATTATCTCTGATTCACTATTCAATTTTTGTTTAGTTTTGGATCTGAACGTGGAAGCTAGTTTGGAAGTGCTTATTGGAATCGTTTTTGCTTGTTCTCGCATGATCTTCACTTCTACAACAAGAAAGCTCTTGGATCTTGAAGAGTCTCTGGATTTCTTGCTTAGATATGCTCATTTCAAGTGAATCAACACTCACCAAAGCAAATCTCCGCTTTGTAGGTTGGCAATTCTATATCTAAATTTGTTTTGAGCTTATTTGCATAATCACAATGTAGATCTATGGCTTTTGATGCTTTTTGATCCATTTTGTTGATTTTGATCCTTGTGATTTGTGATTTTGATGCTTGATTGTGTTTACATGATGTTTGAACACTGTTTCTTGATGATAATTTTGTGCTTGATTGATACCATGTTCATAGGAATGGTTGGATAAGTTGTTGGATGTTGAAAACTGATTTTAAAAGTTGATTTTTTGGTTCTGGTTCAGTGGTAACCGGTTACCTTCTCTAGAGTAATCGGTTACTCAATTCAAATTTCACGTTTTCAGCCTTTTTCAACAGGGTAACCGATTACCTTATTCTGAGTAACCGGTTACTCAGTGCATATTTCACATTTTCAGGTTTTTTTCAACAGACTAACCGGTTACCCTATTTTGAGTAACCGGTTACCACTGAAATAGAATGAGATTTTCTTGCATTTTCTTGCTTGTTTGCCATCCTATTCACATATAAACTTTATGGATTCAAGTGATGCATTTACGTGGAATATTTTGGATAGGTTTCACTGTTCTTGAATGTCTGATCTCGTTCCTTCGACACGTAATGCTTGGTTTCTGCTTGAATGCATATCATGTGGTTGTTGTTGATTGATCATTTGCTTGTCTTGCTTAAGTCTCAAGAATTGTATGGTTGAGATGTGCTTGTGGTGGTTGCTGCCCCACACTTTTTTCCTCCCTCTTTTCTTTGTGTATTCATCTTGGGATAGCACCTTTGCTTTGAGGATTGATGATTGATGGTTGTAGGAGCTTGCTTCTCCCATTTCATCTCATCCCTCTTGTGTTTGAGTGTCATTTTTGTTGATTGTTGCATCTTTGTGTTTGCATTTCATGTTTGCATCTCTTATTGCATTGACTTGCTTAAGTCACTTTCATCTCTCATTTTCTTTTCATTTGTGATTGAATTGCTAAGTGTTGGCTTGGTTTTTGCCATGATCCCTTAGGATTCCTAGTCCCTTGGGAGTAGGAGAGACATTAGGTGTTCAATCCTTTTCATGATAACATTAGGATAGATTCTTCCCCTCTTAATCCCAACTTTAGAAGCACATTGCATGATAACATTAGGGTTGGTTAGTTTCCCCTTAGAGTTTGTGTCTTTCTCTTCTCATCTCATAATCTCTTAAGACACCTAAAAAAGGATAATAAGTGTTGTACACTATGAGCCTTAAGTACTTGAGGAATGATAGTTGGGGGGCCTCCTCTCAATCTGTCTAGAGTGTTTAGCGTATGCTCTTTAGGCGATATGCGACGCATTCTCTCTCAAGTCATAGTCTTTAGTGCAACATGAGTTATAAACTTAACTCAATTCACTTCTTCATAAAAAACCCAAAACAAAACATCAAGCCTTTTTATCCTTCGGAATTGTTTGGAAAATCATTTTCAAAAAGAGTTTGTTAAGTCTTGGTTCTACCGCAAACAAGCGTCGTCCCTAACTGCTAGAACCACCATTTAACCCTACTCAGTTAAAACACTTGAACCAACCCGTGGTCGTGTCAGCCCGAACTACGTTCGCTCTGATTTCTCATACCAGATGAGGATGCGTAGGCACAAGACGGCGATGTCTTGGCGAGCAACCTTTCCCACCTTCACCCGTAGTTTTCTGAACTATGTTGACTATGACTTTCCCATTGCACGAGGGAATACATAGGCATAGAGCGACGATGCTCTATCGAGTCAGTTCTTTCCGTTTCTCCCTTTAGCAGTAGCCTTAGATAGTTTGTTTTCACCCATAGATTAGACAACAAGCGTGCATCTCGTTGAGTACAATGGATGTGAGTGGTGCTCTTACCTTCCCCTTGCGTAACCGATTCCCGAACCCAAGATTTGGTTGCGATGACCTTGTCTTTCCCTTTTTCGTCAGGTTTTCTTCGATCGTTTCCTTTCCCTCTCTTTTGGGATAACTAACGAATTGTGACGACTCTTCTGTCTTTTCCGGCCCTTTTTCGCAGCGATACGACAGTTGGCGACTCTGCTGGGGACTTATTCCCATCCCCTATGCGAGTCAATCCTAGCGCTTATGTGTTTTATCTTCGGTTGTGTACATATGTGCATTTGTGTTGTATCCGTATTTTATCGCATTTGCATTTTACTTTCCTGTATTATATCATGTTATTGTTATGCTGTTAGGTGGGTTTGTTCTATTGTGTGATAAGCCAAAACCCAAGCTTGAGTATAACCATAACATTAGAGTGGAGAGTAGTGAGGATCTGTATGGCAGCATGCACTAGTCCTCACGAAATTCGCGTTCAGACGATGTTTTCTTTGAAGATGTCTCATCCTGTACATTGGTCAGGACGGAGATGTTGGATCTGAAAACTTTCGACTCTGGAGACCGATCATTTGGGAGTCAGCTAAGTGAGGCCGCTTCGTTAGACTATGATGCCAAACCAGAAATGGTGAGTGTATCATCGTTTCTCGAAATTCTGTGACACTGACGACCGCATAGGATGCCAAACCTTGTCAGATATTAGGTCCATACCTTGTGAGTGGGAGGGTTATGCAGTAAAATTGACCTCCAACCTACCCGGATTTCTTGCCAGTGCGGACCTTTGATCTGTGATGTTACGAGGTTCCTATATCTTGGTCTGGTGTTATTTTGGGTATTTTCTTGCCAAAACGAAGCTCTGGTTCAACTCAGTCAGCAGCGTATCAATCTTGATCCCTTTTTTGCATTTGCATATTCATTTGCATTTTAACATTTGCATGTATTTGTGTTTCAGGTATATATTTCCCTCTTGATTCTAGTAATCTAATCCACCATTATCATGGAGTCTGGTCTCAAGAAAGCTGTGGTGTACAAGTTCCCGATACCAGATGTAGGACCTTTGGTTGGCCTTATTTCTATGGTTGAGTATGAGGTTATGGAGGACTTCAGAAAAGAGTATGGGAGGCTTCTGAGTTTTGTCTGCAAGGCTTCTGAGTATTGGAGGCTTCTGAGTTTTGTCTCCAAGTATGAGTTGGATGGTATCCATACGTTGTTGCAATTTTATGATCCTCAGTTGCGTTGCTTTACATTCCCCGAATATGTTTTGTTACCAACCTTGGAAGAGTTCACTCAGTTGCTGGGGATTCCTGTATTAGAGGAGATGCCTTTTGTGCATTTTGAAAAAAAGCCTGATTTGACTAAGCTAGCCAATGTTCTTTATTTGGACGTTTCTGAATTAGACGGAAAGATGGTATGGAGAAATGGAGCTCATGGGTTCCCCTTATCATTCCTGGTGGATAAAGCTCAGCATTTTGCAAAAGAGGGATGTTGGGTCATTTTCAATGCCATTTTGGCTCTCTGCATCTATGGCATAGTACGGTTCCCCTGTATACCTGATTTTGTTGATTTGGATGCGTTCCATATCTTTGCTTCCAAGAATCTTGTGCCAACACTCTTAGGAGATGTCTACCACCCTGTCCACTATAAGAATTTAAATAGAAGAGGGAGGAATGTCTCTTGTTGTGCGCCACTATTGTACAGATGGTTTATTTCACATATGCCCAAGTATGGACCCTTTATTGATATGGCAAATACAGTTGAGTGGTCTGAAAGGCTCATGGGCTTGACGCCGGAGAATATTGTATGGTTCAATAGAGATCTTCTTGGCAGTGAAATTATCTTCAGTTGAGGAAGCTTCCCCAACGTTCCTTTGATCGGGTGCAAAGGTGGCATCAATTATAATCCTGCTCTCGTTGTCAGACAATTTGGTTATGCTCTGAGAGAAGTACAGGAATCTCTGTATTTCATGGGGCTAGCTTATAGTGACATTTTGAATAGATTACACCAAGCTTGGAGTAATGTTCGACGCAAAGGAAAAATTGCTTTGGGCAAGAGCGATTGCAGAGCATATGGATCATATGTGGAATGGATCCAGGAAAGAGTTGAGAGACTGTTGCTAACATTTCCCGTCAGGGAGCCTTTGTACCCCCGAGTAGTTGAAGAACCAATGACAGTTGACATCCAGAAGTACAATCAACTGTGGGCTGAAAAGGAAGAACTACGTAGGGTGAATGAAGAATTGGAGAAGGGGATAATTCAGCTTTGGAGTGAGAAGAACCAAGCCACTCACCTATCCAAGATGCAGACAAAGACAATGAACAAAATGGGCAGAGAATTGACTGAAGAAATTCGCGTCAGAGAACGTTTTGGTCAGGATATGAGGAGCTTGGGAAATGCTCTCAAAGGAAAAAAGAAAGAGTTGGAGAAAGCCACCTTGAGATATCCAAGTTCAACGCACAATGGAATGATATCTTAACCAACAATAAAGAAAGAGAAGATGGGCCTCGTCAGCAGATTAACAGGTTGAAGACTCAACTCCGAATCAAAGATGAAAAAGCTCCCAGAGAATCAGCTCGTCGATACGAAAGCAACTGCAAGCTACGTGAAGCTCTTGCAACGTTGGAGGAGTATAAGTTGAGAGCAAATCCGAAGAGGTCTAAACTTGAAGATGCATTTGAGGAAGGTGCCTGGGAAGATTATGCTCAAGGCTTACAAGCTACCATCAGCAGGAGGGAGTTGCTTATCCAGGGATTCATCTCTAGGCCTGATCATGCTGATACAAGGGAGTTGTTGGAAGAGTTTCAAACTCGCTGTCGCGCTTGATGTATTTTCTCTTTTGTATTTTGTTGTTTTTTATCCCGACCATCACCAGGATTGTTGAATGAGGTCGTGTTGACTCAGTTGTATTTTCCTTGGTGATGTACTATGTGTTGATACTCTGTTCCTTATTCTATTTTATGAGAAAGGTTCTGTGGCTCCATCTGTTGGCTCTTCATTCTCCTATTATTCCCGTGGAACTAGAATCAAGGGGAAGATCTCCCTGAACCATATTTACATGTCTGCATTTTGCATCATTTTTCATATTACATTGTAGGTGTTCTGGTTCCGTTGACCTTATTTCTTTTTGTGGTTTTCTCAGCACTGTTTCAGGATTGAAGTCCGCACCATCCACCGCTACTCAACAAGGGGGAATCAGCAAAAAGCCATGGAGCAAATTCAACTTGAGCTGCAGGAGTTCCATGACTGTATGACACAATTTATGGACTTGATGCAAGGAGTCACCAACAGCCAGGAACAACTAAGAACACTCGCTCAACCTCAGATTGTTAGGGTTAACAGAAGTGGAGTTCTGCATAGAGGGACTGCTGTTGTGCCTCCTACAGCTGACAATGGCACTCCTCATGCCACTGCCATCCCAATAATTGTTATTCCTCCGGGCGGAGGTAATCAGACTAGAGTCCATATTCCCATACCAACATGCGCTGTACATGGAAACGCTGGTCCTCAATGGGAGGAAGACGAGCAAGATGATATTTTCTCCATGGGAGATCTGGGAGCAGGACTGCAACCTGAGGCGGACAAAAGGTTCAAATTGATCGAAGAGAAGATGAGGAACTTTGAAAATCAAAACTCATTGGGTCTGGATATGTCAAACTTCGGGCTGATCCCAGGTTTAAGGATTCCACCAAAGTTCAAGGTCCCAGACTTTGACAAGTATAAAGGGACGACCTGTCCCATGGTGCATCTTCGTTCTTACTATAGAAAAATGTCTGCGTACTCTGATGACGAGAAGTTGTTGATGCACATCTTTCAGGATAGCTTGTTGGGTCCGTCCTTGGAGTGGTATATGGACTTAGAGCCGGTCAACATCAGAAGCTGGAGAGATTTGGCAGAGGCTTTCGTCAGACACTATTAATATAATAGTGATTTGGCACCTAATCGTGTGAAGTTGCAGAATTTGTCGCAACGAAGTAATGAGGGATTTAAAGAGTACGCCCAGAGGTGGCGTGAGCTTGCTGCAAGAGTTCCACCTCCTATGGTGGAGAGGGAACTCATTGATCTGTTTGTAGCTACACTGCCTGGTGTGTACTACGAGAAATTGGTAGGCAATATGTCTGGTAGCTTCTCAGACTTAATCATTACAGGTGAACGAGTTGAAAACGGGATTAAGCTGGGAAAGATCCAAGCGGGAGAAGGGTCCTCATCTGGAGGAGGTAGGAAGAATTTTGGTAACAAGAAAATAGAAGGGGAGACGAACATGGTCTCGGGATATAGAGGTAACAATAGAAACAAAAACAGAAATCAATATCATCAACAACAACCTCAGATTGTGAGTATTGCTATTCCGGCAGTACAACCACAACAACAACAACAACGTCCGCAACAACAACAACAACAATAAATTATGCTTTGCGGAAGTTCCAAGATCGTAGGAGGACGATGAACAGATATTTTGACGCACCACCAATGCCATACTCACAATTGTTACAACATTTGATACAGCTGCAGTTAGTTCAGAAGAGAACGTTGGCACCCTTGGCTGGCGCGCCTCCCCCAGGGTATGACGCAAATGCCAGATGTGACTTTCACTCAGGCGCTCCAGGCCATCACATAGACAATTGCAAAGCCTTCACACATAAGGTTCAGGACCTTATAGATAGCAAGGCGATCAATTTTACGAATGATGCGCCCAATGTTGTGCAAAATCCTATGCCTAACAATGGAGCGGTTGGGGTAAATGCTATTGTGGAGGAAGAGAGTTTGAATTTGGTGAGCAGTGTTGAAGAACTGAAAACTCCTTTGAGTGTTGTCAAGAATAGGCTGTTGAACGGCGGGGTGTTCCCTGGCTGTATTGAAAACTATGAAGGCTGTTTGGCTCATCCTGAGGGATGTGAAGACTTGAAAAATCATGTGCAGAGACTAATGAATGAAGGCATACTACAATTTGACAGAATTGTCAAAGAGAAGGCTGAGAGGGTGATTGGTCAAGAGCAGGATGAGGTTGCCACAATCTCAATTCCATTTAGAACCAATAACATATCTGCGCCGTCGAGGCCAACTACCGTTATGATCACCAAGGCAGGGCCTGTGCCTTACGAAAGCACTAAAGTGATCTTGTGGAACTATGGGGCTGAAGTCTTTTGTAACGGCAAAAAACAAGAGCTGAAAGGAACTGAAATTCTGGAAAGCACATAGTGGATGTTATCATGGATGTTATAACATCCACTGTAACACAGACTACTGGACTTAATAATGAGCTGTAAATGGAAAGCAGCAAATGTAACACCCATTTTCTACCCAAACAGATAATTAAGTAAATCAGAGTGCATCAACTAGAGATGTCACATTTTCAACTTAAAGGACAACCGTACAACTTTTTTTATTCATCTACTGACATACGTAGCACAAATTCGGATGAACCGACAACAATTCTCAGCTCAACATTTTAATTGTAAGACAACATGTCATATTGCAGCGGAATGTAATAAGTTTTCAAACAACTCATAGTCAGCCAAAACAAGGCAAAGAATATTTTACATCTGAACTCCACTAAAATTCAGCAATTAATAATCTTGCATAAAATTCACGAAAACAACTAGTTCCGACCATAAAAATCAGCAACAAGGAAATCAACTAAAAACAATAGAATTAATCGTTCATCCCTCCAAGAGTGCTACGTATCAGAGCGACCGACGACATCTTAAACGGAAACGACACTTTATTCCGAGTTACCTGCAAATTACCACCAACGGAGGTAACATACAATGTAAAGGGTGACATATAAACATTATAACATAAGGCATGATAGAAATCATGTCAGAATCATATCACAGCGTTATAATTTTCATAAATTTACAAACATGGTTGACAATAATTTGCAAGAAAATCCATATCTCACGCATACAACAATGATGTACGACCAACATAACGATGCGACATCATGCGACTCGACTATGCAACTCAACTGTGCTTATGCATGTGGTACCAAATCGGAGCAGCACTCCACGACCAATTTATTTGCCATTAAAGGCCGCCAATACAGGCACAACCAACGCCAATACATGCCAACCAAATGATATGCCATGAAATGCATCTATTATGGACTACAACACAACCATAACGACCATACAACAAGGCCTTTAGCTTACAACTAAACTGTCCATAACAGAACATCACAACTTCATACAACTCATGAAATCACCATTTTCCACCTGTTCATGTACGAGAACAATAACAACATCCTTTCAAAATATAAGGACTCAGCACAATTTCGCAAGAACGACATTACTACTTGTACTCACATATTTAATTATAGGTTTAACTATGCAATATCATGCAATACTACTGACACATAACTTTCCTCAAACACAAACAAACTTCATCCCTAACGTTTTATCATTTAACGGAAACTATACCCATGATTCGATTCCCTACATGAATCGATCATACCCACGGTTATAGAATTGAACCCCACCCTTACCTTGAATAGAGGTCAATTCCAAGCTTTCGGTTCTGGTTCTGCTCTCCGGCGACTTTTCTGCAACTATCTTCCGATTTCTTTGACGGGTAATTCTCTGCTCTCAACTTCTCTCTACCACATTACTTTCTCTTACGGTTTCTGTTTTTCTTTTCCATCCAAAATGAAAACACAATTGAGAGTAAGTGAAAATACGAATAAGTTGGTTCCACTTTCTCAGCCTTTCACGTGCACAACCATGACGAGCGTAATGCGTGTCACGACCGTGACAACCATGACGGTCGTAATGGGCACATGACGATCGTAACGATCATGATGACCGTAACCAGCTTGTGATGAGCGTCACATCAGCAAACTTCCATTTTCTGCTCTTTTGCTTCTGTTTCGCACTAACAGTCCAATTTCCCGACTAATCTTTACCCAATACACTCGAATACGACTACGACACCACGAGACATGGCAACAATCCATAATTAAATCAATCGAAGTAAAACGGGCGTTACAACTCTCCCCTACTTAAAGGAATTTCGTCCTCGAAATTACCTCAACCAAATAGCTCTGGATAAGACTCCCGCATCTTGCTTTCCAGTTCCCACGTCAAGCTTTCGCCAGCGGCTCCCAACCAGACCACTTTCACCAAAGCAATCTCTTTTCCTCTTAACGTCTTCACCTCACGATCATCAATCCTCACAGGCATCGTCTCCACCGTAAGATTGTCACGTACTTGCACATCGTCCATGGGAATGACATGCGACGGATCTGAGATATATTTTCGGAGCTGCGACACATGAAATACATCGTGCAGGTTCGACAAATTGGGCGGCAACGCCACTCGATACACAACTTTTCCAACTCTGTCCAAAATCTGATATGGACCAATGAAACGAGGGGTAAGCTTCTTAGATTTCAAAGCTCTACCAACACCAGTCATAGGCGTGACTCTAAAAAACACATGATCTTCAGCTTCAAATTCTAAATCTTTTCTGCGCTTATCATGATAACTTTTCTGTCTACTTTGGGAAGCTCTCATCTTTTCTCGAATTAGCTTCACCTTCTCCGTCGTCTCCCGAACAATTTCCGGTCCAAGTACCACGCTCTCCCCGGATTCATACCAACACAACAGAGTCCTACATCTCCGACCATACAAAGCTTCGAACGGTGCCATTCCGATACTAGAGTGGTAACTGTTATTATAAGTAAACTCTATTAACGGAAGGTAGGTATCCCACGACCCGCCTTCCTCCAAAACACATGCCCTCAGCAAATCTTCTAAAGAATGAATAGTCCGTTCGGTCTGACCATCTGTTTGAGGATGGTATGCTGAACTCAACCTTAACTTGGAACCTAATGCTTCTTGCAGACTCTTCCAAAATTCAGAAGTGAACCTCGGATCTTTATCCGACACAATACACAACAGAATACCATGCAACTTAACAACCACTCTGACATAAATCTCTGCCAACTTCGATACCAATAAAGTGATGTTAATAGGAATAAAGTGAGCTGACTTTGTAAGCCTATCAACAATCACCCAAATAGAATCACATCCTCTCATAGTGTTCAGAAAACCCGTTACAAAGTCCATCAAAATGCTGTCCCATTTCCATTCTGGAATCTCTAATGGTTGCATCAACCCAACAGGTTTCTAGTACTCAACTTTCGACTTCTGACAAGTCAAACATGAATAAACAAATCGTGCCACATCACGCTTCATACCAGGCCACCAAAACAGATTCTTCAAATCGCTATACATTTGCATCGCTCCTGGATGAATACTCAACTTACTTCTGTGACTCTCTTCCAGGATCACTTTCTTCATATCTGCACTATCAGGAATACAAATATAGCCACGAAACCTCAACACGCCTTGTGCATCCAACTGATAATCATTATTCCCCGAATGGTCTACTCCAGGCATTAAATCTACCAACTTCACATCTAATTTCTGAGCTTCTCGGATGTTGTCCAGAAATTCATTATTAATCTTTAACATGTCCAACTTTATACTTTTCGGTGTCACTTCGCAAACTAGACTCAGATCTCTGAATTGCTCAATCAACTCTAACTCTTTAGCCATCATTGTGGACATATGCAAAGTCTTGCGGCTTAAGGCATCAGCTACCACATTGGCTTTTCCCGGATGGTAATTTAAACCAAAATCATAATCCTTTAACAATTCTAACCACCTTCGCTGTCTCATGTTCAGCTCCTTTTGATCAAACAAGTACTTCAAACTCTTATGGTCACTGAACACTTCGAATCTCGAACAATACAGATAATGTCTCCAAATCTTCAGCACAAAAACAACAACAGCAAGTTCTAAATCGTGCGTAGGATAATTCTTCTCATGGATTGTCAACTGTCTTGACGCATAAGCAACATACTTTGTTACCCTGCATGAGTACACCTCCCAAACCAAACTTAGAAGCGTCACAGTATACCACAAACGGTTCCTTTGGGTTAGGCAAGGTCAGCACCGGAGCCGACGTCAACCTCTTCTTTAACTCTGTAAAACCCACTTCGCATTGAGCATCCCACACAAAACTTTTCCCTTTACCGGTCAACTTAGTTAACGGAAGGGCCAACTTAGAAAAACCTTCAATAAACCTCCTGTAATAACCAGCAATTCCCAAAAAGCTTCTAATCTTAGTTGCCGACTTCAGAGTTTCCCATTGCAACACCGCATCGACCTTAGATGGGTCTACAACAATTCCATTACTCGATATAACATGACCCAGAAAGCTAACCTCTTTCAACCAGAAGTCACACTTCGACAGCTTCGCATACAACTTCCTTTCTTTAAATTCTTGCAGTACTAATCTCAGGTGCTCCACATGCTCCTCCTTCGACTTAGAGTAAATTAATATGTCATCAATGAATACCACCACAAACCGATCCAAATAATTATGGAAGATACGATTCATGTATTCCATACAAACTCCCGGCGCATTAGTAACACCAAAAGGCATTACCGTATACTCATAGTGTCCATATCTGGTTTTGAATGCAGTCTTCTGAACATTCTCATATTTTACCTTAATTTGGTGATACCCCGACCTCAAATCAATTTTACTAAACACCCGCGCACCCATCAACTGGTCCATTAAGTCATCAATTCTTGGGAGCAGATATTTATTCTTAATTGTCACCTTGTTCAATTGTCGGTAATCAATACACAACCTCATACTGCCATCCCTCTTCTTTACTAATAATACCGGAGCTCTCCACGGCGACACACTCGGTCTAACGAACTTCTTCTCAAGTAAGTCTTCCAACTGTTTCTTCAACTCAACCAATTTAGATGCAGACATCCTGTACGGTGCCATAGATACAGGTCTGGTACCAGGTACAAGGTCAATCGAAAATTCAACTTCTCGTTCTGGAGGAACTTCAGGAATTTCATCTGGAAACACTTCGGGAAAATCACGAACAACTTCTAACTCATCAATTATCGCTTGATTCTCAACGGATAATGATGCCACCAACGCAAACACCTGAGCATCTTCTAGCAGTATCTGCCTCATCTGTTTTGTAGTTACTAAACGGGCTCCCTCCTCTTCAGGAGTAGAAAACCTCACCGACTTATCAAAGCAATTAATATGAACACAGTTATACTCTAACCAGTTCATACCTAAAATTACGTCCATCCCCCTTAGTGGCAAACAGACTAAGTCAACCAGGAAATCTCTATTAATGAAACAAGTACCTTCAATGAGTCTGTCATTGCTGGATGTCTTAGTCCCCGATAGAGCGAACACCCTTCCACCAGTCTTTTCTTTCTTAGGCTTCTGACACTTGTCACGCAGGTGTCCCTCTTCACCACAGTTGAAACAAACCATTCCCTTGCGTTTGCACTCCGCAATAGCGTGTCCCAACTCACCGCAACAGTAACATCACATTGGTCCAGAGTTACACACATTACTCTTGTGACCAAGTTTCCCATACTTATAGCAAACAATACCAGCATGAGCATCTCCCCTACTAGTTTTCTTGTCATCAATTGCTCTCTGTTTCCCTTTGCCAACTGGAGGGTCATAAGGCTTATCGCGAGTCTGATGTGACTTGCCTCTCCTCTCACTCAACAGCTTGTAATGAGCATTGCTATCTTCTTCATAAATCCTACAACTTTCAACCAATGAATCAAAAACACAGATCTTCTGGTACCCGATTGCTTTCTTGATTTCAGACTTCAATCCATTCTCAAACTTGATACATTTAGAGAACTCGGCAGTATCTGCGCTGTAGTGCAGATAAAACTTAGCCAACTCCTTGAACTTCACAACATACTCAATAATAGATTTGTCTCCTTGCTTCAGTTCAAGAAACTCGATCTCTTTCTTACCACGGACATCTTCCGGGTAATACTTCTTCAGAAATTCTCTACAGAATACCGTCCAAGTGATCTCTTCACCTGCAACTTCCAATACCGGACGAGTCTCTAGCCACCAGTCGTCAACTTCGGCTGCTAGCATATGAGTCCCATAATGAACCTTCTGTGCTGGAGTACAATCCATCACACGAACGATTTGCTCCATTTCTTTCAACAAGTCCAGTGCACCATCAGGATCGTGCCTACCCTTGAAGGTAGGTGTATTCTCTCGCTGAAATGTTGCCAAACTGCGAGGCCCAACATCTCTAGTAGGATTCGGCTGATTTTCCATAGCATTAGCTAAAGCTTGCAGAGTAGCAGCAATTGCAGCATCATTCCTTCCAGCCATTTCAACTTAAACTGCAACAACCAGCAGTCAGATTTCACAACCAACAATACTCGATTATTAGACACGATGACTGAATCGATAAATTGGTCGGATGGACCGACCTGCTCTGATACCACTAATGTAACACCCCTTTTCTACCCAAATGGATAATTAAGTAAATCAGAGTGCATCAACTAGAGATGTCACATTTTCAACTTAAAGGACAACCATACAACTTTTTTTATTCATCTACTGATATACGTAGCATAAATTCGGATGAACCGACAATAATTCTCAGCTCAACATTTTAATTGTAAGACAACATGTCATATTGTAGCGGAATGTAATAAGTTTTCAAACAACTCATAGTCAGCCAAAATAAGGCAAAGAATGTTTTACATCTGAACTCCACTAAAATTCAGCAATTAATAATCTTGCATAAAATTCACGAAAACAACTAGTTTCGACCATAAAAGTCAGCAACAAGGAAATCAACTAAAAACAATAGAATTAATCGTTCATCCCTCCAAGAGTGCTACGTATCAGAGCGACCGACGACATCTTAAACGGAAACGACACTTTATTCCGAGTTACCTGCAAATTACCACCAACGGAGGTAACATACAACGTAAAGGGTGAAATATCAACATTATAACATAAGGCATGATAGAAATCATGTTAGAATCATATCGCAACGTTATAATCTTCGTAAATTTACAAACATGGTCGACAATAATTTGTAAGAAAATCCATATCTCATGCATACAACAATGATGTACGACCAACATAACGATGCAACATCATGCGACTCGACTATGCAACTCAACTGTGCATATGCATGTGGTACCAAATCGGAGCAGCACTCCACAACCAATTTATTTGCCATTAAAGGCCGCCAATAAAGGCACAACCAACGCCAATACAGGCCAACCAGATGATATGCCATGAAATGCATCTATTATGGACTACAACACAACCATAACGACCATACAACAAGGCCTTTAGCTTACAACCAAACTGTCCATAACAAAACATCACAACTTCATACAACTCATGAAATCACCATTTTCTACCTGTTCATGTACGAGAACAATAACAACATCCTTTCAACATATAAGGGCTCAGCACAATTTCGCAAGAACGACATTACTATTTGTACTCACATATTTAATTATAGGTTTAACTACACAATATCATGCAATAGTACTGACATATAACTTTCCTCAGACACAAACAAACTTCATCCCTAATGTTTTATCATTTAACAGAAATTATACCCATGATTCGATTCCCTACATGAATCAATCATACCCACGGTTATAGAATTGAACCCCACCCTTACCTTGAATAGAGGTCAATTCCAAGCTTCCGGTTCTGGTTCTGCTCTCCGGCGACTTTTCTGCAACTATCTTCCGATTTCTTTGACGGGTAATTCTCTGCTCTTAACTTCTCTCTACCACATTACTTTCTCTTACGGTTTCTTTTTTTCTTTTCCGTCCAAGATGAAAACAAAATTGAGAATAAGTGAAAATACGAATAAGTTGGTTCCACTTTCTCAGCCTTTCACGTGCTAGTTCCAATTCTGCAGTTACTGAATTTTGTAAGTGTGACGAGCGTAATGCGTGTCACGACCGTGACAACCATGACGGTCATAATGGGCACATGACGATCGTAACGATCGTGACGACCGTAACCAGCTCGTGACGAGCGTCACATCAGCAAACTTCCATTTTCTGCTCTTTTGCTTCTGTTTCTCACTAACAGTCCAATTTCCCGACTAATCTTTACCCAATACACTCGAATATGACTACGACAACACGAGACACGACAACAATCCATAATTAAATCAATCGAAATAAAACGGGCGTAACAGTAAATAACACAAGTAATTGTTCATCCAGTTCAGCGTCAACCACACCTACATTTGGGGGCTACCAAGCCAGGGAGGAAATTCACTATTAGTCGAATTAATTCAGAGTCAAACAACCTGTTTACACTCTTCACTTAAGACCTACCCAATGACACTTCAGCCTAGAGACCACTAGATAAGAGTTTTCCCACTCACTCCCCCTCAATCACCTTAGTGATATAAACCAATTGCAATTGAGATATAAAGACACCCTTCAAACACACCTTGATCTTGCTTCACATCTTTGATCAAGAGACACACACTCTTGCTTAACAGCTTTGAGTGACACAATGAACACACCAGTTTATACACAATAACCAAAGCAATTATACAGCATATAATTGCTTGGCACACAAGGAATCCTAAGACTCCTACACACACGTGAAGAACACTGTTCTTCACTCACAAATCACACTCTTCAATCTCTCTCCTGAAGCTCTGCCTTCAAGCTCTCTGGTTATTTGGAGTGATCCTTCTGTTATTTACAGCAGCAGACTTGCTTTGGGCCTTGATGGAGAAATTAGGCTTACCCAAGATAAAGCTCTCTTCATGAAGCCGCGCACATCCAATTGAGTCAGGGGCATTCCAGGTTATCCTTAGCCGTGCCTGTTATGTCGCCTAAGATAACTAGACTTCCTACAATGTTTCCTAAAGTATAGCCTGAGCTAATAACAGAAAAACTAAACTGCGCGCCTTGATGTCATATGCTCGATGTCATAACATTCAGTCATGACATTCAACTTCACTTACTCTTAGCTCTTCCTGCAGAACACTCTTCATGTATGTCATAACATCAGTTATGACATTCATACATACATTAATGTTTTTGCCATAAAATGCAGCCAATCAAAAGCATCTACAAACTCCCCCTTTGGCAAATTTTTGGCTAAAACACCCTGTTATCATATCAGAGTTTACAAGCAGCAGAAGTCATACCATATAACCTATCATGCAGGAAAGCTACTAACACACTATGAGAGTTGTCTACACTCACACAGTCAGCTCTCAACTTCTCAGGATCAACCTATTCACACGTAATCATCTGTTAGTTAACACTACAGATGTCACAATGTTTTGAGTAACATTCTGGGTTACTCCCCCTCAACTGATGCACAACACATCAGTGCACACAACCTGCAGCCAACCTGCAGTCACACAAATTCATCTAGCCTGCTCTAGATTAAGGATGTCATGACATTCAGGATGACATCCTAAAGTACACATTCACCTGTGATGCATAACATCCTATGCTACTCCCCCTGAAAAGATGCATAGCCACATACATTATGCAAACACCCTGCAGATACACACCCTACTAGCAGCTACAATACTACTATGGTCCATCAAGGAACACACACACATATAACATACATTCCTATACTCATTAGGAACTCACACAACACTAACAGCATCAGCTGTTATCACACAAGCACAACAACAAAATCTTCGACCATGCACATTTGTAGCAGCACCTGTAACACACCTGCAACACACTTATAGCAGCAATTCAGCCAAGTCTTCCACCTGTGAGAGATACCCTTCTAACACCTGCTGTTATCTAACACTCTCTCCCCCTTTTTAGCCATAAATTAAGATCAAACTAATAAAATAGTATAGATCATAATGAGTAACATTACACATATTTGGGGTCATTACAAAAACTGCTCATGACGAGCATCACAAATTTCAGCTTCTAAACAAAAATTCTAACCAAAGAGCCAAAAATCATCACACCAGCAACACATCATCATCAGCTCAGCAACCAGCAGCATGAGCCTCACAGCAGTCTATCAACACATATCATTCATCCTCCTCAGAGGAACTGGAATCACTGTCATCCGAATATGACAATGAGATGTCCTTATTTATGTCATCAGGGTCGTCCTCTGGCATATCAGAATTGTGAGGTGGATCCTTGCGAGCCATGGGAATGGTGATGCCCCGAAAAGGAAGCCCTTTCTGGAGTATATCATCGACAATTTCCCCAATGGATTTGTCCATGTATGCCGAGCCTTCCCTATTTCTGATTCGCCTAAGTTCTTTAGAAGTGGGAGGAGGATACTTGCGCTTGAGTTCTTCAGCAGTGGGAGGGGAACCTTTTGAGGATTTGGGAGGGGTCTTGGATGAAGAGGCATCATGATGGAAAGACATCTTGTTGCGGAGTGCAGATTGAGAATTATGCAGAGTGGGGGAGGCGGAGAAAATTATATACACAGTGATATAACACGTTTGTATGGAATGGAGAGCTATTATGATCAAGGTCGTGGACTGCATTGATGTTTTAAAACTCTCACATGCCAGTAATTGCTATGAGTCCTCATACATGCAAATACCCAATTTTCCTCTTAGATTCTCAAATTGAGCAGCATCTAGAGCCTTTGTAAAGATGTCAGCTAGTTGTAATTCAGTGGACACATGTTCCAAGGAAATCACTTTGTCTTCCACAAGGTCTCTTATGAAGTGATGTCTTATATCTATGTGCTTAGTTCTGCTATGCTGGATTGGGTTCTTGGAAATATTGATGGTACTAAGATTGTCACAGTACAATGTCATGACATCCTGAGTGACATTGTATTCAGTTAACATTTTCTTCATCCAGACCAGCTGAGAACAACTACTACCAGCTGCTATGTATTCAGCTTCAGCAGTGGATAATGAGACACAATTTTGCTTTTTGCTGAACCAAGATATGAGGTTGTTCCCTAAGAAGAAGCATCCACCAGAGGTGCTCTTTCTATCATCAGCACTTCCAGCCCAGTCAGCATCACAATATCCAGATAATGTAGGATCACACCCATGAGAGTAAAGTATACCATAATCACAAGTTCCATTCACATATTTGAGAATCCTTTTGACTTGATTTATGTGACTTACCTTAGGATTTTCTTGATATCTGGCACATACACCAACTGCAAATGCAATATCAGGTCAGCTGGCTATTAGATACAATAAGCTTCCAATCATGCTTCTGTACAGGCTTTGATTAACACTAGTACCACTCTCATCTTTTGATAACTTTAGATGAGTGGGTGCAAGTGTTCTTTTGTGACCAGCATTGTCCATCCCAAACTTTTTGACTATGTTTTTGGTATATTTACTTTGGGAGATAAATATAGAATCTTCCATTTGCTTGACTTGCAACCCAAGGAAGTAAGTTAATTCACCACACATTCTCATTTCAAACTCAGATTGCATGTGATTGACAAATTATTTCACCATTTTGTCTAACATCCCTCCAAACATTATGTCATCCACATAGATTTGTGCAATCATGATTTTTACACCTTCATCCTTTACAAAAAGGGTCTTGTCTATCCCTCCTTTTCTGTATCCATTGGTGGTAAGGAATTTAGTCAGTCTCTCATACCAAGCTCTAGGAGCTTGCTTCAATCCATACAGTGCCTTCCTCAACTTGTATACATGGTCTGTCAAGTTAGGATCCTCAAATCCCTTGGGTTGTGCCACATATACTTCCTCATTCAGATATCCATTCAGAAAAGCACTCTTCACATCCATCTGGAATAGTTTAAATTTCAGGATGCAGGCAATTCCTAACAACAGCCTGATTGACTTAAGTCTTGCAACTGGTGCAAAAGTTTCATCAAAATCAATTCCTTCAACTTGAGTATAACACTGTGCCACTAATCTAGCCTTGTTTCTGGTTACAACTCCTTGTTCATCAGACTTGTTCTTGTAAATCCACTTGGTTCCAATGATGTTTGTTCCTTCAGGCCTTAGGACCAATTCACACACTTCATTCCTTTTAAACTATTCCAACTCATCTTGCATGGCCTTGATCCAATATTCATCAGTTAAAGCCTCCTTCACATTTTTGGGCTCAATTTTGGATACAAAGCATGAATTTGAGACGATTTCTCTGGTTCTGGTTCTTACACCACTGTTGGGGTCTCCAATGATAAGATCTTTGGGATGATCTTTAAGGATTCTGATAGAAGGTTCTTTGTTGGGAGTTTCTGTTTCAGAATCAGGAGTTACATCTTGATCATCTTCAGAATTGAATATATCATCAGCTGGTGTCTCAAGCAATGTTCCAACATCCTCAATGACAATGATTTCTTCAGGTTGATCATCAATAATAACATTAATGGATTCCATCAGGACTTTTGTTCTGGAGTTGTATACTCTGTAGGCTCTGCTGTAAGTAGAGTATCCCAGAAATATGCCTTCATCACTTTTGGGATCCATTTTCCTCCTTTGTTCACGATCTGTCAAGATGTAGCACCTGCTCCCAAACACATGGAAATACTTCACAGTTGGTTTTCTTCCTTTCCATAATTCATACAGAGTGGAAGATATTCCCTTTCTCAAGGTAACTCTGTTGTGAACATATCATGTTGTATTCATTGCCTCAGCCCAAAAGTGCATAGGTAATTTCTTTGCATGAATCATGGCTCTGGAAGATTCTTGAATAGTCTTGTTTTTCCTTTCTACTACTCCATTTTGTTGTGGAGTAATAGAGGAGGAGAATTCATGACTGATACCTTCTGTTGAGCATAATTCAACAAATTTAGAGTTTTTAAACTCCTTTCCATGAACACTTCTGATCCTGATAACACCATTCTCCTTCTGTCTTTGAAGTTTAATGCAAAGATCCTTGAAGACTTCAAACACATCAGATTTTTCTTTGATGAAATTTATCCAGGTGAATCTGGAGTAATCATCAACAACTACATAGGCATATCTTAAGCCACCCAGACTTTCTACTTGCATTGGTCCCATCAGGTCCATGTGCAATAGTTCCAGAACTCTGGAGGTAGTCAGGTGTCCAACCCTTGGATGGGATGTCTTGGTTTGGTTTCCTACTTGACATTCACCATAGACCTTACCTTCATCAATAGTCAGTGTTGGAATTCCTCTCACAGCTTCCTTGGAAATGATCTTTTTCATCCCTCTTAGATGAAGATGTCCAAGTTTTTGATGCCACAATTTGACTTCTTTTTCTTCTTTGGTCATAGAACAAATAGTGGAGTTGCTTGAGATTTGAGGCTCCCACAGGTAACAGTTATCTTTAGACCTGGCTCCCCTCATGACTTCCTTTTTATCTCTATTCATGACAACACATTCTCCCTTTGTGAAGTTGACATTGAGTCCTTGATCACAAAGCTGACTGATACTGATCAAGTTGACAGTCAATCCCTTCACCAGCAATACATTGTCTAGTTTAGGAACTCCAAGACAATCTAGTCTCCCAACACCTTTGATTTCCCCTTTTGCTCCATCACCAAAGGTCACATACTTAGTGGAATGTGGTTTGACGTCCATCAAGAGATTCTTTATTCCAATCATGTGCTTAGAACAGCCACTGTCAAAATACCAGTCTTCTTTAGCTGACACTCTCAGAGAAGTATGAGCTATCAGACCAACCTCTTTTGCCATCCATTGTTGCTTCTTGACAGGAGCATCTTGATGAAGGTGACTAGGAAATCCATGCAGACTGAAGCAAAATGGTTTTATGTGTCCAAATTTTCCACAGTAGTGACACCTCCACCTTTGGGACTTTCTCCTTGCCTGATTCATGTTTTTGATCTTCTGATGTTGTGACATTGGTTGTGACATCCATTGTGGCTATGATTTTCAGCCTTTAGTTTAAAGGTGGGTTTCTGTTCACCTACAAATCTCATTCCTGACATGTTTCCTGCTTGCTGATCACTCTGTAGGATTTTTTTATAAAGTGTTAGTCCCAGGGTTTAGCATCCTCACAGATTTAGTCATCTGATCAAGTTTGGAGTTTAACATTTTGACCTCACTGTTGCAAGATTCTCCTTCTTCTCAGCTTCCAACTTCTTGATGATTTTCTTATGCTTCTCCCTTAGTTGACATATTTCAGCACTCTTGTTGTATAGCTGTTCATATGAGGCTGCAAGTTCATCAAAGGTCAGCTCATCTTCACTTGGGTCACCCTCAAATATGCATACACTATTCAGAACAGTGAAATGCTTGGCTGATTCTTCTTTTGATCCACTCTCAGAATCAGACCAAGTAACTACTAAGCCATTCTTTTGCCTCTTGAGATAGGTGGGACATTCTGTTTTAATGTTCCCATATCCTTTACATTCATAACATTGAGCTCCTTTGTCTTGGTTGGACTTTTCTTCAGACTTGACTCTTTTGTCAATGTCAGATGAGATGTTATTGACATTAAATCTGCCCTTCTTATCTACCCTTTTCATGAGTCTGTTGACTTGTCTTCCAAGCATAACTACAACTTCTGAGAGATTCTCCTTGCTTCCATGATTGTCTTCATCAGAGTCTTCTGCTGAATTTGTAACAAGGGCTATGCTTTTCTTGTTTTCAGCCTGATCACACATTTCCATCTCAAAGGTTTTGGAGAGAACCAATAAGTTCATCCACCTTCATGTTGCATATGTCTTGAGCTTCTTCAATGGCAGTGACTTTCATGACAAACCTTTTAGGAAAAGATCTGAAAATCTTCCTCACAAGCTTCTCTTCAGACATCTTTTCTCCCAAAGCTCCTGAGGTATTGGCGATTTCAAGGATATTCATGTAGAATTCATGAATAGTCTCATCCTCCTTCATCCTCAGACTTTCAAACTTGGTTTTCAACATTTGTAATCTTGATATCTTGACTTCAGAGGTTCCCTCATGAGTTTTCTTAAGAGTATCCCATACCTCTTTAGCCAGTTCACAATGATGCACCAGTCTAAAAATGTTCTTGTCTATACCATTAAATAAGGCATTCAGAGCCTTAGAATTTCCAAGAGCCAAGGCTTCTTGCTCTATGGTCCATTCTTCTTCAGGTATAGGCACAAATACTCCATCTTTATCAGTCTTCGCTGGATGTTCCCATCCTGAGTTTGCAGCTCTCCATGCCTTGCTGTCTAAAGACTTTAAGAAGGCAATCATCCTAGGTTTCCAATAGTCATAATTAGAGCCATCCATAATTGGTGGTCTATTTGTGAATCCTATATCTTTATCCATAGTACAAGAATTTATCTTCCCTAGATCTCACCCAGAAAATAATAGGCAGGGTGCCTGCTCTGATGCTAATTGAAATTCTGGCAAGCACACAGTGGATGTTATCACGGATGTTATGACATCCACTGTAACAAAAACTACTGGACTTAATAATGAGCTATAAATGGAAAGCAGTAAATAACACAAGTAATTGTTCACCCAGTTCAGTGTCAACCACACCTACATCTGGGGGCTACCAAGCCAGGGAGGAAATTCACTATTAGTAGAATTAATTGAGAGTCAAACAACCCATTTGCACTCTTCACTTAAGACCTACCCAATGACACTTCATCCTAGAGACCATTAGACCAGAGTTTTCCCACTCACTCCCCCTCAATCACCTCAGTGATATAAACCAATTACAGTTGATATATGAAGACACCCTTCAAACACACCTTGATCTTGCTTCACAACTTTGATCAAGAGACACACACTCTTGCTTAACAGCTTTGAGTGACACAATGAACACACCAGTTCATACACAATAACCAAAGAAATTATACATCATACAATTGCTTGGCACACAAGGAATCATAAGACTCCTACACACACGTGAAGAACACAGTTCTTCACTCATAAATCACACTCTTCAATCTCTCTCGTGAAGCTCTGCCTTCAAGCTCTCTGCTTATTTGGAGTGATCCTTCTGTTATTTATAGCAGCAGACTTGCTTTGGGCCTTGATGGAGAAATTAGGTTTACCCAAGATAAACCTCTCTTCATGAAGCTGTGCACATCCAATTGAGTCAGGGGCATTCCAGGTTATCCTTAGCCATGCCTGTTATGTCGCCTAAGATAACTAGACTTCCTACAATGTTTCCTGAAGTATAGCCTGAGCTAATAACAGAAAAACTAAACTGCACACCCTGATGTCATACGCTCGATGTCATAACATTCAGTCATGACATTCAACTTCACTTACTCTTAGCTCTCCCTGCAGAACACTCTTCATGTATGTCATAACATCAGTTATGAGATTCATACATACATTAATGTTTTTCCATAAAATGCAGCCAATCAAAAACATCTACAGGAACGATGTCTGATTCGGTGGATAATTTAGTGGGAACAGGCGGAATGACGAGAAGTGGGAGAGTGTTTGCACCTCCAGAAGTTGATACTGAAGACCGGATAAGGAAAAGGAGAAAGATGTTGTTAAAGAAGGGTCTCAAGGGGCTAAGAAGAACGCTTTGTTGAAAGACGCTGAGGAATTTATGCGTCTAATTAGAAAAAGAAATTACAAGGTTGTGGACCATCTAGAACAAACTCCGTCAAAAATATCAATCTTATCATTACAACTGTGCTCTGAGGCACATCAGAATGCCCTTCTGAGGATTTTGAACACTGCGTATATGCCATAGGAGATATCGGTGAACCAACTGAAAGGAGTGGTGGCGCATGTGAATGCTGGAAATGGATTAGGGTTTACTGATCTGGATCTGACCCCTAAAGGGATAAACCATAATCACGCCCTGCATATTTCCATTGAGTGCCGAGGGGCTTTTTTATCTCACGTACTGGTGGATACTGAGTCTTCGCTTAATGTGTTTCCCAAAAAGGCTTTGATGAAGCTTGACACCCAAGGAGTAATATGCACGCCTAGTGATCTGATTGTGCGTGCATTTGATGGGACAAAGAGGTCCGTGTTTGGAGAAGTAACTCTTCCTATCCAGGTTGGCCCTGAGGTTTTTGATGCCGTCTTCTACATAATGGATATCTAACCAGCATATAGTTGTTTGTTAGGTCGGCCTTGGATTCACTCGGCAGGGGCAGTGACGTTGACCTTGCATCAGAAATTCAAGTATATGGTTGGGGGTAACATTGTCACCGTCTGCAGTGAGGAGGACATTATGATTAGCCACTTGTCCTTGTTAAACTATGTGGAAGTCGAGGGGGAGATACATGAGACCTTGTGTCAAGCGTTTGAGACAGTACATGTCAGAGAGAAGGCGCCAGTTGTGGGCGGAGTTCCTGAGGTTGCTACGTCATCATTCAAAGAAGCGCAAGCCGTGGTAAAATCTAGATCATCTCAAGGTTGGGGGCAGGTGTTGAGCATCCCCAATAAACAAGACAAGCTTGGACTACGGTACAACTCGTCGTCTTCTTCTTTGCAGAGCGCGCCACGCTACAGAGGGCCAATCTAGTTTACAAGTGGTAGGGTGATATTTGATCGAATCAACACTGTGTCCGAGGACGAGGGTGATAGTGACTGCGATATGGATGCATAGATCCAGCCATGTATTCCCGGCCAAAGCCTGAACAACTGGACTATTGAAGAAATTGTCCAAGTGACGCATGAAGAGTAGTTATCTTGTTTTTGATTATGTGCAACCCTATGTTTTACCCGAAGCATAGTGGTCTTTGTCTGTAGGGACTTATTCTTGTTTATGTTTCGAACAATTGTTTTATCATTAATCAAAGGGCGTTTTTGCATTCAAATATTGTGATCCTTGTTGTTCTTGTTTTTATTTTTAACAGTAAAATGGAAATGTGGTTTGTGTTTGCATATCATTTTAAGCATCAAATCATCATCATTGCAGGTTTTACATAGCAGATGCCACCGATTCAGAATCGTCTATGACTCGGTATGATATTGATAATCCAATCTTTCAAGTTGAAGAAGAGATTGAAGAAAACGAGGACCTGCCTGAAGAGCTCGCCAGGTTGCAGAGAAAGGAAGATAAGGTTACTCTGCCTCATCAAGAGGAAATCGAAGTCGTCAACCTGGGTACAGAGGAGAACAAAAAAGATGTCAGAATAGGGGCTGCTTTAAAGGATGATGCCAAATAAAGACTGGTAGAAATGCTCCGAGAGTATAAAGATGTCTTTGCTTGGTCATATGAAGATATGCGCTGACTTGATACGGATATTGTGGTTCATCGCTTGCCTCTTTGAGAAGAGTGACCACCTGTGAAACAGAAGCTAAGAAGAACCAGACCGGACATGGCAATTAAGATCAAAGAAGAGGTCCAGAAGCAATTGGACGCCAGATTTCTTGGCGTGACGAACTACCCTCCGTGGGTCACTAACATTGTACCTGTACCGAAGAAAGATGGTAAGGTCAGAATGTGTGTAGATTACCGTGATCTAAATAGAGCGAGCCCGAAAGACGATTTCCCGCTCCCCCACATTGATGTGCTTGTTGATAATACCGCACAGTATTCAATGTTTTCCTTCATGGACGGTTTCTTCGGATATAACCAGATCAAGATGGCCCCGAAGGACATGGAGAAAACAACTTTTATCATGCCGTGGGGGACTTTTTGCTACAAGGTAATGCCCTTTGGATTGAAGAAATCAGGGGCAACCTATTAGTGAGCAATGGTCACTTTGTTTCATGATATGATTCATCATGAGATTGAAGTCTATGTTGATGACATGATCGCAAAGTCGCAAATGGAGGAAGAGCACCTGGTGAATCTGTTGAAGCTGTTTGAGAGGTTAAGGAAGTTCAGACTAAGGTTGAATCCGAATAAGTGCACTTTTGGTGTACGTTTAGGAAAGCTATTGGGGTTCATAGTCAGTGAAAAAGGAATAAAGGTCGGTCCTGCAAAAATAAAAGCTATACAGGAAATGCCAGCACCGAAGACTGAAAAAGAGGTTTGTGGTTTCCTAGGTAGATTGAACTACATTTCAAGGTTCATATCTCACCTCACAGCCACGTGTGAACCAATGTTCAAATTGTTAAAGAAATATCAAGCAGTGGTCTAGAATGAAAATTGCCAAAGGGCATTTGAAAGAATAAAAGAGTATTTGTAGGAGCCTTCGATACTGATGCCTCCAGTGGCTAGAAGACCATTGATAATGTACTTGACGGTTCTTGAGAACTCCATGGGTTGTGTTCTCGGTCAACACGACGAGACAGGAAGAAAAGAACATGCCATCTACTACTTGAGTAAAACGTTCATAGATTGTGAGTCTAGATACTCAATGTTAGAAAAGATTTGTTGTGCACTTGCTTGGGCCACCAAATGCCTAAGGAAATATATGCTAAATAACACAACCATGCTGATTTCAAAGATGGATCTGATTAAGTGCGTGTTCGAGAAGCAAGCACTTTCGGGAAGGATTTCCATATGGCAGATGGTTTTGATAGAATATGACATTTAATACGTATCCCAACAGGCCATTAAGGGAATTGTTCTGTCAGAATATCTCGGCAGAGCAACCAATCAATGACTATCAACCGATGAAGTTTGAATTCCCTGATGAGGATATCATGTTCTTGAAGATGAAAGATTGTGATGAGCCGCTACCTGATGAAGGTCTTGAGTTGGGTTCCCAATGGCAAATGATTTTTGACGGTGCTGTTAACTCTTATCGCAACGGAATTGGGGAAATCATTACGAATCCCCATGGTTCTCACATACCATTTACTGCCAGGTTAACATTTCCTTGCACCAATAACGAAGCTGAATATGAAGCATGTATCATGGGCATTGAAGAAGCGATTGATTTGACAATCAAAAACCTTGATATCTATGGTGATTCAGCTTTGGTAGTCAATCAGATCAAGGGTGAATGGGAGACTCGTCAGCCTAACCTGATTCCGTACATGAACTATGCAAGGAGGTTGCTACCTTTCTTCGACAGGGTAGAGTTCCATCATGTGCCAAGAGCGGATAATCAGATGGCGGATGCCTTGGCTACCTTATCCTCGATGTATAAGGTGAATTTTTGGAACGACGCTCTGAGAATTGTCATCTCCCGCCTCGATAAGCCAGTGTTCGTATTTGCAATAAAGGAAGCTTCAGATGGGAAGCCATAGTATTGTGATATCTGAAACTTAAGAATCAAGAATATCCGCCTGGGGGATCGAGCCGGGATAAGAAGACCTTGAGAAGATTGTCTGGAAACTTCTATCTGAACAAGGATGATGTACTCTATCAAAGAAAGTTTGATCTGGTTCTGTTAAGATGCGTGGACGAAAAAGAAGCAAATTTGCTTATGAAGAGGTCCACGAGGGTGCTTTTGGGACGCATGCAGGCGGACATGCAATGTCTCAAAAACTGTTGAGGGCAGGCTACTATTGGTTGACTATGGAGTCTGATTGTTTAAAATACGCCAAGAAATGCCATAAATGCCAATTTTATGCCAATAAAATGCATGTACCGCCAAGTCCTTTGAATTTCACGACGTCTCCTTGGACATTTTCCATGTGGGGCATTCATATGATCGATATGATTAAACCGACCGCATCCAATAGACACTGCTTCATCTTAGTGGCAATCGATTATTTCACTAAGTGGGTTGAAGCAGCTTCTTTCACCAACGTCACCAGACAAGTTGTGGCCCGATTCATTAAGAAGGACATCATCTGTCATTATGGAGTGCCCGAAAGAATCATTACTAATAATGGTTCAAATTTGAATAACAATATGATGAAGGAACTGTGCCGGAGTTTCAAAATTGAGCATCACAACTCTTTTCCTTATCGCCCAAAGATGAATGGCGTTGTCGAGGCGGCCAACAAGAACATTAAGAAGATTATGCAGAAGATGGTTGTGACCTATAAGGATTGGCACGAGATGTTTCCCTTTGCATTACACAAATATCGTACTTCGATACGTACTTCAACTGGGGCAACTCCTTTCTCGCTAGTGTATGGTATGGAAGCTGTCCTGCCATTGGAAGTCGAGATTCCTTCTTTGAGATTTTTGGTTGACGTCCAGCTTGATGAGGTAGAATGGGTGAGGAACAGATTGAATCAACTCGGCTTGATGGACGAGAAGAGGTTGGCATCCATTACGTATGGTCGTTTGTATCAGAGCAGGATGAAGAAAGCTTTTGATCAAAAGGTGCGCCCTCGGAGCTTTCAGGCAGGTGACTTAGTGTTGAAGCGGATTCTCCCTCCACAGACAGAGCATAGGGGAAAATGGACCCCCAACTACGAAGGACCATACATCGTTAGGAAAGTCTTCTCAGGAGGAGCCTTACTTTTGTCAACCATGGATGG
Organism: Lathyrus sativus; assembly: GCA_963859935.3. Lineage (NCBI taxonomy): Eukaryota > Viridiplantae > Streptophyta > Magnoliopsida > Fabales > Fabaceae > Lathyrus > Lathyrus sativus. The sequence continues at coordinate 305,507,400 of OZ012735.1, read as the reverse complement.
CGAAGATTTCATGTCCCCTGTGAACGCAGACGCAGTTAAAAAATACTTTGCTTAAAATATACCCGCTAGAAAGAAAAAGAAAATCCAGGCAAAAATGGGGTATCCCGGCGAACCATAAAAAGAATGGGTTCAGGCAAAAATTAGGGATAAAAAGAAAAGATATAAACCCGCAAAGTTGAAAACCTGAAAAGGAGACTTTGGCAAAAATGGGTATCCCGGTGAATCGAAAACCCACAAGGGCGATTTAGGAAAAAGTTAGGGATTTGAAAAGCAAATGACTGCGGTCTGCATATTGATCCTTCGAGCACAGTGGATTCTGGGAGGACCCGAGCGTCAATCAATGAAGTCGATATCTTCGGAAGATGAATCATTAGAAGAAGCATCAAAGTCATGCGAGTCATAGTCGAGTCGACACATGGTGGTTGTTTGTACCACATTGCCGACATTTGTATATTTTTGCATTTCTGTACTTTTTGCACAACTTTCTCTTTTCAGGAGTTGCATCTGTTTTAGCTTTCACGCTTGTTTTAGCTTTTACTGTTTTGTTTGCAAAAAACGCCTGATTATTTTTGATAAAACTTTGGATACATAAACTTGTGGGCTCTGCTAATCATGATTAAAACTTTGATTTGCCTGAATGATGTCATGGAAAATAACTGAGATAACTCTTGTTGTATACAGGATACTTTGTTTGTATTTGTTGCAGGGCTCTCATTCTTGAGGTTATTCCAGAAAGTTATCCCTAGTGGATTATGACTAGTTTCTCCCCAACAGGTTAAGATTATGGTTATCCCCAGCTGGTATTTGGGATTATTCTCCTAGTAGTGGGACGAGTGCAGTGTTGTTACCCCCACAGAGTCTAAATTTGACTCCTTTCCCCTCAGAGTTCAAGTCAAGGACTCATTTCCTTGAGCAGAGGTTGATATTGTTGAGCTTATTGCTCATTTCTCCAACTAGAGGTAGATGTTGATCCCCTCACTGGGCGAACCCTAGACGAGTTGTTGCCCATAGTAGAATCTAGTTGGTCATTGATATTTGTCATAGTGAGTTTCCTTCGGGATATTTCCCTAATTAATTCTCATCCCCTGCAGGTCCCCAGAGGAGTCAGATGAATGTTTTCTTCCCCACAGAATGAGATTGACTCGGATAATTGTTATTCTTTATCCTCAGCAGAGAAAATTTGGGATATCTTCCCAGTAAATCTTATTCATTATCCCTAGCAGAGCAGATTCAATTTCTAGCAGGGCGGAATCTCCGGCAGAGTGGAGTAAGTCCCCGCAGTTTGCTTTACTGCCCGGTAGAGTCATATTCTGAAAGGCCATCCAGGGTTAATTTCCCCAATAGAGTGGATTTGTTCTCCCTAGCCAAGTTGTTTGTTCCCCAGAAGAGTCATATTCTAGTAAGCCATTCAGGGCCGCTTTCCTCAGCAGATTCGATTTTGATCCCCAGCGGAGTGGATTTTGTTTTCAGCAGAGCAGTCTACTCAGGAGAGTTATTTTCCAAGAAGCCATATAGGGCTTGTTCTCCCCAGCAGAAGTCCAGTTGTACTTGGCACCCGGTCATCCCTAGCGGGATGGGCTCCTTCTTTTTAGCATTTATTTTGCTGGAGCGGTTCTTTTGCATTTGCATTGTGCATAGCATCCCTAAATGTGTAGCATTTCCATTTCGTATGGAGCATTATGCCATTTTCAAACATATGCATTCAAAACATAAGCCAGGTTATTACCTCTTGTTTCCAGTTGTATCTCCAACAGACAGTGGTGTATTCTCTTGAGCCTGCGCGGTATCCAGACCCCGGAAAGAGTTATTGGCAGACGTGTTCATCTTATTTACCCCAGTTCCCACTAGTTCATTTCTTTAGCACGTGTGGTATCCAGACCCCAGCTCACACCAATTTGTTTCATTAGCATGTGTGGTATCCAGACCCTAGCTAGTGATGGATTTCTTGAGCCCATGCGGTATCCAGACCCTGGCTTCCACCGGTTTTATTTAGCCCAAGCCCGTGTGGTATCCAGACCCTGGCTAGTGATTATTCTATTAACATGTGTGGAATTCAGACCCTGGCTAGTGATGGTGTCTTGTTTAGCCCGTGCGGTATCCAAACCCCAGCTCACACCGATTTGTTTCATTAGCATGTGAGGTACCCAGACCTTGGTTGGCGATGGTTTTGTTTAGCCCGTGCGGTATCCAGACCCCGGCTTTCACCGGTTTATTTCCTTAGCTCGTGCGGTATCCAGACCCCGAATTCCACCTTTTTTCCTTTGCATATGCGTATCCAGACCTCGGTAGATTGTGATGTTTTCCTTTTCCTGTGTGGTATCCGGGCCCCGACAGATTATGGTGTTTTTCAAGCCTGTGTGGTATCCAGATCCCGACAAGAGTTATTGACAGATGTGTTCATATTACTGATATATTTCTTGAGCCCGCGCGGTATCCAGACCCCGACTTCCACCGGTTTTATTTAGCTCAAGCCCGTGTGGTATCTAGACCCTGGCTAGTGATTGTTCCATTAGCATGTGTGGTATCCAGACCATGGCTAGTGATGGTGTCTTGTTTAGCCCGTGTAGTATCTAAACCCTGGCTCACACCGGTTTGTTTCATTAGCATGTGAGGTATCAAGACCCTGGCTAGCGATGGTTTTGTTTAGCCCGTGCGTATCCAGACCCCGACCTTCACCGATTTATTTCCTTAGCTCGTGCGGTATCCAGGCCCGGCTTCCAACGTTTTTCCTTTGCCCGTGTGGTATCCATACCCCGGCGGATTGCAATTGTTTCGTTTAGCCTGCGAGGTATCCTGACCCCGACCAATGATTTGTCTTGCCTGAGTGGTATCCAGACCCCCGCAGAATACGATGTCTTTGATGGATGCGTTCATCTTATCACATTTTCCCCAACAAAGTTTATCGGTTACAGTTACTAGTTATAGTTTCCCTTTGTGGTTGGCAAATTTCCAGGTTCTTTGGTATTCAACCGTCTTTTACCTTGAAAGTTTGAAAGTCGTTCGCTTTCCATCTCTTCAGGTCCAAGTCGTTTGAATAGGGGCAGCAGTTGTACCCCAAAATTTGACCAACCTTTTCTTCTTAACTTGGTTTATATTTCTCTGCATTTTGCATTTCTGCATATCATAGCATTGGTTCTCGAGGCATGGGGTCAAGGTTTTTCTGTGGCTCAGGGTTCCTTTTTGTGGCAAGAGTCTGAACAGCGAGCATCAGAGGCTCCGACATTTATTTTGTCCATCGATCGAGCGGCCGATTTTATTTTATTCCGTAGACTATTTTCGGTTCGGGAGACAATGCACAGCGTATCTCAGGCATTCTTACAGTTACCGTGTTCAAGAATGGGTTTCAGAGGCTTAACCGGGTTCAGAACAAGTGGCAACGGGTAATTGCACAGAATTCCCTCCATTTGGCGCCAAATTTGGGCATTTTTGAACTGAGTAACCGATTACCCTATATTGAGTAACCGGTTACTTCGAGCAAAATTGGCCAAAAATTTGAATTTTCAGCATGTGCAATTTCCAACCATTTTCAACCATTGATTTCACTTGATCATCATGGAAGGATCTAGAATTGCTCAATTTTCATTTTTTCACCATTTCCATTCCTAATTCCACTCCTAATTTCCATTCCATATTCTAACCCACATTCCAAACCATATTTTGATCCCAAACCTAGAGCTTATTTAAGTAAATTTGCTCCAAACCTCAAGGGGAATCTCCATAATTACATTTCATTTTCAGATTTCACTCTCACTCTTGAAATTTTCTCTCCACTCTTTCACTCCCAAAACCTCCATTAGAGCTCTCACTTGAGTTCTTTGATTCTTCATTGGAATCACAGAATTCTAGAGTTAAACCTCCATCATTCATCTCCATTATCTCCGATTCACTATTCAATTTTCATTTAGTTTTGGATCTGAACTTGGAAGCTAATTTGGAAGTGCTTATTTGAATCGTTTTTGCTTGTTCTCGCTTAATCTTCACTTCTACAACAAGAAAGCTCTTGGATCTTGAAGAGTCTCTAGATTTCTTGCTTAGATCTGCTCATTTCAAGTGAATCAACACTCACCAAAGGAAATCTCCGCTTTGTAGGTTGGCAATTCTAGATCTAATTCTGTTTTGAGCTTATTTGCATAATCACAATGTAGATCTATGGCTTTTGATGCTTTTTGATCCATTTTATTGATTTTGATCCTTGTGATTTGTGATTTTGATGCTTGATTGTGTTTACATGATGTTTGAACACTGTTTCTTGATGATAATTTTGTGCTTGATTGATACCATGTTTGTAGGAATGATTGGATAAGTTGTTGGATGTTGAAAACTGATTTTAGAAGTTGATTTTTTGGTTCTGGTTCAGTGGTAACCAGTTACCTTCTCTAGAGTAACTGGTTACTCAATTCAAATTTCACGTTTTTCAGCCTTTTTCAATAGGGCAACCGATTACCCTATCTTGAGTAACCGGTTACTCAGTGCAAATTTCACATTTTCAGGTTTTTTATAACAGAGTAACCGGTTACCCTATTTTGAGTAACCGGTTACCACTGAAATAGAATGAGATTTTCTTGCATTTTCTTGCTTGTTTGCCATCCTATTCACATATAAACTTTGTGGATTCAAGTGATGCATTTACGTGGATTATTTTGGACACGTTTCACTGTTCTTGAATGTCCGATCTCGTTCCTTCGACGCGTAATTCTTGGTTTCTGCTTGAATGCATATCATGTGGTTGTTGTTGATTGATCATTTGCTTGTCTTGCTTGAGTCTCAAGAATTATATGGTTGAGATGTGCTTGTGGTGGTTGCTGCCCCACACTTTTTTCCTCCCTCTTTTCTTTGTGTGTGCATCTTGGGATAGCACCTTTGCTTTGATGATTGATGGTTGATGTTTGTAGGAGCTTGCTTCTCCCATTTCATCTCATCCCTCTTGTGTTTGAGTGTCATTTTTGTTGATTGTTGCATCTTTGTGTTTGCATTTCATGTTTGCATCTCTTATTGCATTGACGTATTTAAGTCACTTTCATCTCTCATTTTCTTTTCATTTGTGATTGAATTGCTAAGTCTTGGCTTGGTCTTTTTCCATGATCCCTTAGGATTCCTAGTCCCTTCGAAGTAGGAGAGACATTGGGTGTTCAATCCTTTGCATGATAACATTAGGATAGATTCTTCCCCTCTTAATCCCAACTTTAGGAGCACATTGCATGATAACATTAGGGTTGATTAGTTTGGCCTTAGAGTTTGTGTCTTTCTCTTCTCATCTCATAATCTCTTAAGACACCTAATAAAGTATAATAAGTGTTGTACACTATGAGCCTTAAGTACTTGAGAAATGGTAGTTGGGGGGCCTCATCTCAATCTGTCTAGAGTGTTTAGTGTATGCCTTTTAGGCGATATGCGACGCATTCGCTCTCAAGTCATAGTCTTTAGTGCAACATGAGTTACAAACTTAACTCAATTCACTTCTTCATAAAAAACACAAAACAAAACATCAAACCTTTTTATCCTTCGGGATTGTTTGGAAAATCATTTTCAAAAAGAGTGTGTTAAGTCTTGGTTCTACTGCAAACAGGCATCGTCCCTAACTGCTGGAACCACCATTTAACCCTACTCAGTTAAAACACTTGAACCAACCTGTGGTCGTGTCAGCCCGAACTACGTCTGCTCTGATTTCTCATACCAGATGAGGATACGTAGGCACAAGACGGTGATGTCTTAGCGAGCAATCTTCCCCACCTTCACCCGTAGTTTTTCGAACTACGTGGACTCTAACTTTCCCATTCACGAGGGAATGCGTAGGCATAGAGTGGCGATGCTCTATCGAGTCAGTTCTTTCTATTTCTCCATTTAGCAGTAGCCTTAGATAGTTTGTTTTCACCTATAGATTAGACAATAAGCGTGGATCACGTTGAGTACAACGGACATGAGGGGTGCTCATACCTTCCCCTTGCGTAACCGACTCCCGAACCCAAGATTTGGTTGCGATGACCTTGTCTCTCCCTTTTTCGTCGGGTTTTCTTCGATCATTTCCTTACCCTCTCTTTTGGGATAAATAACAAACGGTGGCAACTCTTCTGTCTTTGCCCGCCCTTTTTCGCAGCGATGCGAGTGTATCGCCGTGGAATTCTCTCCGCCGCCGCCGACTTAAAGCCTTGGTGCGGCGGGTTTAATGCTTGTCATTGTGCATGGAGAACATTGAGGAAGCGAGGGAGATTGTGCAAGCGAGAGAGATTAAGGAGGGGTAGGAACGGAGGTGATGATGATTTACGGCCGCGAGAGAAAGAGAGAATGTTGGGAACGAGAAGAGAGAACTGAGTGGTTCTCTTTCACTTTCCACTCTTTTGTTGTTGCTGGCGAGTCAGGTGTGATGACCGGCCCGAGAGTTTTTGTAAAATCTTTTTAAACCTTTTTGAGAAATGCGTGGGCCTAGCCCATGTTTCTTTTTTTGTTAAATAATAAAAAATAAAAATAAAATAATTTTATTTTCTTATTTTAGCTTTTAAACTTATTTATCTTTATCTTTTTTAATTTGAATTTAGTATTTAGTTAATAATTATGTTTTTAATGATTTGAATCTAATTCATTAGAATGTGAATAATTATGATTAATTAATTAAGTTTCTATTTTCAATTCGCCATATCCCCAATGGGTCTTGATTCATCTGTATCTTTGATTGAATTGGATCAGGACGGGCGTATAGACGCTATGATCAACTGTATATATCTTGACTTTGGGATCTTTATATTTAGTTAGGTTTCCCTCATCAAGACTAAAGTCTTTCTTAAAAAATACAAATCACTTAAACAATATTTCTAACCTTTTCTAATTTATAAGAATGGTTCACACTATTCCAAAGGGAAAGGATGTCTCATCTTGTTGACTGCCATGTCAATCTCAAGAAATTCTAGGTTCTTACCTTCATTCTAGCCTTAGGATCAGAGTCGCTGCACTTCATGTAATGTCTTACCATTGACATTCTTTTACATCTTTATCCTAGCCTTAGGATTAGGTTCGCCGTACTCCATGTAAGGTCCTTCCATGGGCACTTACTTATCTTTCCCTTTCGACTTAACCTTAGACTTGGAGTCTCCGCACTCCATGTAAGTTTCTCACTATGACTACTTACTTCCCCCTGGAACCTTGGCCACATTCGAGAGTTCCTCACCCTCGTTGAGGGAAACTACGAATGCTCTAATTCCATTCCCGTCAGGATACGTAGGCTCGGGAGGCGATGTCTTGGTGAACATACTTAGAAATAACACTTTAGGTCTCCTTTTAACCCTTTAGTATATAGAAAAAATAACAAATAACACAATAAAACAAAAGGTTCTTGTAGAGTACTACAGATACTTAGGATGCTAACACCTTCGCTAGGTATAACCAACCCCCGAACCTTAGATCTCCTGCATTGTTGTTACAGTGCAATTAGGTTTTTTTTCATTCTTTACCCTTTACTTTGGATAAATCAAAGGTTGGTGGTGAATTCAAATATTTGTGGTTCAAGTTAATTAATACCTTGATATCCGATTCTTATCGCAATAACCCATATCTAATTGTCTTGAACCTACGAGAATGAACTGCTGCATGATGTTCATTCTTAGAGCGGAAGGCAATTACATACAAGAAGACCTCGAAATTTTTCTGATATGAAAGTAAATTGCAATGCAAGAATGAAATAAGAGATGCAAGAACGAGATAGCAGGGTGCAATGTGAACAGAACAACCCGAGATTCTTTGGATTACCAAAGCAATATCTCGAACATTAAGGCTGTTGTGGGAAATAGCTTAAGAAAAAATTCCTTTAGAAGGAAACATGTTAGTAAAGCTCTACATGGGAAAAGCTCACAAGAAATTTTTAAGATAACCTCTGCTTGGGGAGAAACAAGAGCAAAAGATGCTGGGGATTATCAATATCAACTATAAAGTTGAAGTATTACTTGTTGGGGAATAAAATTCCATGAACACGTGCGAGGTATTAACTCTTTTTAGAGGAATACTGCCGACTTTGAAGGAGGACTGACCAAGATAATCGTTAATTATCCTGGATCCTGCTATGATATGCTTAATATGATGTTCCACTTGAGATGGTGCCACAACTGTGAAAAACACCCGGCGGAAAAACAGAAGAGTCGCCACCGAACATTATTTATCCCAAAGAGAGTGAAAGAAAACGATCGAAGAAAACCTGAAGAAAGGGAAAAGACAAGGTCATCTCAACCAAATCTTGGGTTCGGGAGTCAGTTACATGAGGGGAAGGTATTAACACCCCTCACGTCCGTTGTACTCAATGGGATCCACGCTTGTTGTCTAATCAAAGGGTGTGTTATCCAAAAGCTACTACTAAGCGGAAACAAGAATAAAAGAAATAGAAAGAGAGTCGATAGGACACCGCCGCCCTATGCCTACGTATTCCCTCATGCAATGGGAAAGTCAGAGTCAACGTAGTTCGGAAAACTACGGGTGATGGGGGGAAGGTTGCTCGCTAAGACATCGTCATCTTGTGCCTACGTATCCTCATCTGGTATGATAAATTAGAGAAAATGTAGTTCGGGTAACCGAAACCAGAGGTTGGTTCAACGTGTTTTATGAGTGACATTAAACTCTCATCCCAGCAGTTAGGGACGATGCCTGTTTGTGGTAGAACAGAAAAGTAACGTACTCTTTTTTGAAAATGAGTTTGAAACACAAATCCTGAAGGATAAAACGTTTGACTTTTATTTGTGAGTTTTAGTGAAGTGAATTGGTTTGCTTTGTGATTCACGTTGCACTAAAGACTATGATATAGGAACGAATGTGTCGCATATAGCCCTCAGACGAGACGTACACTAAACACTCTAGACAAGCGATAGAAGACCCCTCACTCATCATTTCCCGTGTGCTTAAGGCTCGTAGCATACAACGTTCATCATCTTTATTAGATAAGTTAGAATTATTTTGAGATGAGAAGAGAGACGCACGAAAGGTCTAAGGGAAACTCGGCCCTAATGTTGTCATGCAAAGTGATCCTAAAGTTGGGATTCAAAAGGAGATTCTATCCTAATGTTAGCATGCAAAAGATGGACCTAAGGTTGAGGTTAAAAGGGACTATCCTACTTGTTATCATGCATGGATTGCACTCTAATATATATCCTACTCCAAATTTAATCAGAAATTAAATTGGAATAGGAAACCTAAGGGAACATGCAAAGGAAAAGAAAAAGGAAAGAAAGCAAGGAAAAAATAACAGCTACAACAGCGCCTCCTGCACAAGACAACAGTAAAATCCAGCACACAAGTAAGACAACCTATAACAACACATGTTTCAGCATAAAAGTAGGTGCAAAAAGGAAGGCAACCAGCAAGCAAGCATGATGTAATGCAATCAACCATAAGCAAACAAAAATCATGGATAGATATCATGCAAGTATGAACATACTTCAACAATCAAACATAATTGATCGATAACATTGCATCATTAAAAATCAACAAGATCATCATGTTTTTTTCAATTCAAATCAAATGATCGAATGATCAAACGGACATGCAACAAACGGAATCGGATGCAAACGCACACATGCATCACAAATCTAGAAAATCACACATTCATGATAATCAATTAACATGATCTAATCAAGAAAGGCATGTGATCATTCAGCAATCAAACAACATGAACATGTTAAACATTCAAACAAAAACCAGACGTTACGTGTCAAAGAATCAAGATCAAACATTCAAGAATGATGAAACATGTCAAAAACAATCCACATAAATAAATTACATCAATCCATGAAGTTCATATGTGAAAAAGAACTCAAACAAGCAAGAAAATGCAAGAAACACACATTCTGCCTCAGCGGTAATCAGTTACCAAATTCAGGTAACCGGTTACCTGTTTAAAAAATGCTCAAAAACGTGAAATTTGTGCAGGGTAATCGGTTACCTCCTAAAGGTAACCAGTTACCATTGAGACAGAAATAGAAAAACAATTTCCAAAATCAGTTTTTAGCAGCAAACAACTTATCAAATCACTCACATGGACATGTAATCAAATAAGCACGAATTTATCATCAAGAATCAGTGATTAAACATCATGTAAACACAATCAAACATTGAGATCACAAAGATCAAAGATCAAATCATCAAAATGGATCAAAATGCATCAAAATCCATGGAACTACATTGTGATTATGCAAATAAGGTCAAAACAGAATTGGATCTAGAATTCACCAACCTACAAAGCTGAGATTTGCTTTGGTAAGTGTTGATTTACTTGAAACTAACAGATCCAAGCTAGAAACCTAGAGAATCTTCAAGATCCAAGAGCTTCCTTATGGTAGAAGTGAAGAACAAGCAAGATCAAGTCAAAATTGATCCAAAAAGCACTTCCAATCTTACTTTCAAATTCAGATCCAAATCCAAACGAAAATTGAGTGATGAATTGAAGATAATGGAGATGTATGATGGAGGTTTAGCTCTAGAATTCAAGGATTCCAATTAAGAATCAATAAACTCAAATGGAAAGAGCTTTAATGGAGATTTTGGGAACAAACAATTTGAGAGAAAGTTGAGAGAAAATTCTCAAGAATGAATGTGAAATCTGAAAATGAAGGTCATTGTGTGAGGCTTGGAGCAAATTCACTTAAATAAGCTCTAGGTTTGGAATCAAAATATGGTTTGGAATGTGGATTAGTATTTGGAATGGAAATTAGGAGTGGAATTAGGAATAGAGTGTTTGAAATTTGGAGGGAAATGGTGAAAATTGAAACAATTCTAGATCCTTCCAATGATGATCATGTGAAATCAATGGTTGAAAATGATTGAAAAACTTGCAATGCTAAAAATTCAAATTTCTTGGCAAATTTCGCCCAGGGTGTCGCAACTGCGAAAAAGGGTCGGCAGAAACAAACAGAAGAGTCGCCATCGAACTTTATTTATCCCAGAGAGAGGGAAAGGAAATGATCGAAGAAAACCTAAGAAATAGGAAAGACAAGGTCATCGCAACCAAATCTTGGGTTTGGGAGTCGGTTACGCAAGGGGAAGGCATGCACACCCCTCACATCCGTTGTACTCAACGGGATCCACGCTTGTTGTCTAATCTATGTGTGAAAACTATCTAAAAGCTACTGTTAAACAGGGGTGAAAAGAAAGAAAAGACTCGATAGGACATGGCCACCCTATGCCTACGTATTCCCTCATGCAATGGGAAAGTCAGAGTCAACGTAGTTCGGGAAACTACGGGTGATGGGGGAAGGTTGCTCGCCAAGACATCGTCGTCTTATGCCTACGTATCCTCATATGGTATGAGAAATCAGAGGAAACGTAGTTCGGGAAACTAGACCACTTATGAGCAACGTTAAATTTCAATTCCAGCAGTTGGTTCAATTCCAGGTTGGTTCAAGTGTTTTATGAGCAACGTTAAATTTCAATTCCAGCAGTTAGGGACAATGCCTGTTTGCGGTAGAACGGAAAGGTAACGCACACTTTCTGAAAATGAAGTTTGAAACAATCCCGAAGGATGAAAAGGTTTGTGTTTTGTTTTGTGAGTTTTAAAAAAAGTGAATTGAGTTAGTTTGGAACTCATGTTGCACTAAAGATTATGACATAAGAGCGAATGCGTTGCATATCGCCCAAAGGGCATACGCTAAACACTCTAGATAATATGAAGAGAGACCTCCCCACTTATCATTCCTCATGTACTTAAAGATCGTAGCGTACAACACTTGTCACTCATTATTAAGTGTCTTAAAAGAGTTTGAGATGAGAAGAGAAGACATAAGGACTCTAAAGGGAACCGAGAACCTTAATGTTGTCATGCAAAATGGTCCTAAAGTTAGGATAAAAAGAGGACTACCTAATGTTATCATGCAAAGGATTGAAAGCCTAATGTCTCTCCTACTCCCATCTTAAACATAGGGACTAAGAATCCTAAGGGATCATGTGAACAAGCAAAAGTAAACACAACACTAATCAATCACAAATGTACACAAAAAGGAAGAAAGACTTAAACAAGTCTTGAAAGGTTAGAGGGAATGAGAGAAGCAAATGCACACAATCAAATGCCACAAACATCTTAAGAAGAATGATGATAAAAAAATGAAACAAAATCAAAGAAGTGAGGAGAGAAAGAGAGTGGGGCAGAAACCACATCATGATCACCTAAATCAAACCCCCACTCATGATTAAACAAAAGAAAACAACTCATCACTCCTCCAAAGAAGTTCAAGTATTCTTCACATTCTCAAAAAGCAACATACATCACAAAAGCTTTAAGGAAAAACATATATCCATCAAAGTCAGAAGCAAACTCAAGTGATGTGTATCAAATTCAAATTCGAGTTATCAAGCAAAGTCAGGAATGATCAAACTTAAATTGGAGGACAAAAGTCCAAATAAAAGTCTCACACTTCAAAACTCAAGTGGAAACACATGACCATACAAGACTTGTGAGGAAAGACACACACCCAATGGACATCAAATCATGTAAGGCATAACCTAAAACATGTTAACAAGAGCTAGCAAGACTCAAGAGGTCCTCAAGGGATCACACAAGATCATATACCAAAATTAGGTCAAAGCAATGCACATACCCATAGTTAAAACACTTGATTTTTGGAGGATCAATCAAAAATAGAAATGAGTCCAATTAAAATCCAAATAAAATACCAAGCTGAAGTTAAATAAATCACAAATCAGTATGCAAAAGATCATGGCAAGAATTTCATCAAGGCATCAACAATTGTGTCAATCAAGACAAGGTGTTCAACTTATCGAGCATCCATCGAGGGTTCAACAAAATCCAATGAAAAACAACTAAGGAATGATCATCAAGACCTCAAACCAGCCCTCAAATATAACTCAATCAAACACCTAAGTGTGAGAGGAAAATTGGTCAAAGGGGGTATTCAATTTAGGTCAATGATCAAGCCTAACTCAATGCACAAACCATAAAACCATCTCACAAATTAAATTGTTTAAAAATACTAAAAATAATTGAAAAATAAAATAAAAAATGGAAAAATATCTCAATCTATTAAAATGTCAGAAAAATATTTTTGGGAATTTTTGTGAAGATTAAAACTATTTAAAAATGAATTAAAATAAAAATGCAAGAAAAAGAAAATAAAATGCGAGAGGGTTGTGTAAGCAATTCTGATTGAACTAGGCTCCCTTTGAAACGCGCAGATGGGCTCAAAAAGGGGGAGGTGGGGATATCAAATAATCCAAAGCCCAGTCCAAGAAAAAAAATCTCAGATTTAATGAAACGATTCGTTTCATTAATCCAAGTGGCATGACAACTCAGGGTCAAAGCCTCCACGCACGCAGGTCAACATGCCAAGTCAAGGACACCTCAGCTCTAACCTCAAACGCTGGAGCCCTAGCTCCGATCGTCTTCTCTGGAGAGCATCACCGGTGGAGTCTGAAAATCATCATAAGAATGAAAACCCTTGACATTATTTTGAAGCATTTTTCATGTAGATCACGAATCTACCCTTGTTTTTTCAAAAACGTCCTTTAAACACCATGAAAATAGGCCACGAAAATTCAAAACTCAAACTGAAAAGTGCTCAAACAAGCACAACAAGGATTCAAACATGGCTTTCACTAGGTAGGACTTTAGATGCAACCAAAACGCGCCTAAATGCATGCCTAGAATGGAAGTTTCAGAGAGTGGAAAGTTACCTAATGAAGCAACTCTGTTGGCCCTTCAAACCTTGTGCAAGCTTCACTCTGAAGCTTCTAATCTCCTCTTTATGCTTCAGTGGTTGAGAAAGGTGCAAGTGATGGAAGGAAAACTCAGTGGAAAAAGAAATTCGAAGAGAGATAATTTTTGTGTAATTTTTTATGAAACTTGCTATTCTTTGCAGCTACTCCAACTCTGATGCATTAGGGTTTGTTTTCCACTTAAATATGAGGTCTTAGGGAGATTCATGCAGGCCCATGTTGAGTAATTTGTTTGATTTCCAAAACTTGCCAAAAATGCCAAAGAAAGTGTACACACGTGTTTGAGGGACTTGCTTCTCATTCAAGGTCAGCAAATGGTACACGGGTTTGAGTGAAGGTTTGAGAAGTTGGAAACAATTTTACATAAAGTTTGAACAATTGCTTTTTATGGTACAAAATTAGAAAAATGACTTGAAATAATGGCTCATGCTTGCTCAATTTAGGTAAATATCTTATGTTGTCATGTGATGATGTTCGAATGGTACCAAAAGATCAAAAACAAATGCATTTGGTGACTTGAAATGGGAGGAAATCATACTAGGTCCAAAAAGTCAAGTTTTCATGCTCATTATGGTTTAATGGTCTCATGATGCATCACGGGCCATGGAATTTGAAATTGAGATGAAGTTAAGATCATGTGACACAAATTTCATGTGGCAAGAATTTGGATTTGAGGTCTTGAAATCCATGAATTTGGTCTTTGAAGTGAATGACCTAAAACTAGGTTTCCAAAACTTCCCTTGACTTGGGAAGACCATAACTAGAGCTCCACACATGAGAATGATGAGTTCTAGAACTTTTTGAAAATCTATGACAATGAGGAACAACTTTCATGTTTATTGAAAAATGAGAGAAGACTTGGTTCTTAGTGAAAAATGCCTTGGAAGTGAACTATCCTTGAGTGCCTATAAAATTTCTTCATTTTGTGACACCAACTTGTAGGCATCATAACTTGAAATGTATGAATCCAATGGATCAATTCTTGTACTCAAAAGAAAGCTTGAATTATGAGGAACAATTCTCATATTTGTTGGAAAATGAGACAAGACTTGTATCATAGTGAAACTTGTCCTTGAAGTTAGAGACTAAAAGAGGGGATTTTACACTTAGAATCATCTGAAACCTTAATTTAACAACTTCTTGAACCCTTGAATCTCCTTGAAATAGCCTCAACATGACATTTGGGATGATTTAGGATAAACTCTCATGGCTTCCAAGATCAAGAACCAAGCCTTAAGCTCTCTCAAATCCACAGTTGACTTTTTGTTGACTAGATGAAACCCTAACACTTTATCCATTGACTGAGGTTCTTGCAGATGATTTGTGTGATCATGAGACCTCCATAGAGAACCCTCAAAGTGCATATTTAACCCTTGAATCATGTCTCAACCAAGAAAAAGGCCTCATGTGCCTCTACTTATCCTCAAGATAGGAGCTGATGCCCACACACATACTTTCATTTCTCAAGAAGCTTTGGGACCAAACTCTGATGACCATGAAGACTTGTTGACTTGAAAATGTACCCTGGTTTGACCTTGAACATGGAACTTCTATCTTGAATGGAAAATACAACATCTTGATCCCTTTTCTAGAACCAATGTTATGTACAAATGCAAATGCTAAATGCTATGAAACATAAGTTAAGATGAAAGAAAAGATTGGGCAAATTTTGGGGTGCAACAGCTGCCCCTATTCAAACGACTTGGAACTGAAGGTATGAAAATCAACCGCTTTCAAACATTCAAGGTAAAAGGTGATTGAATACTAAAAGAACCCAGGAATTTGCAACCTGTGGGACAGTAAACTGTACAATTGCTAACCAAAATGGAATCACCAAGGAAATAGATCTGAAAGTGGGAAACCAACTACTAACCACAGATTAGAAGGCCTCGACACGCGGTCGGAAAAAACAACTGCCAAATACAACTTAGACAGCCTCAACAAAAAGTTGGAAGAACAAACTGTTAAATAACAGGCTTGACGCTAAGTTGGAAAAAACAACTGCTAAACAGCAGGCTCGACGCTCAGTCGGAAAAACAACTGCTAACACAAGTTAGACAGTCTCAACACAAAGTTGGAAGAACAACTGTTAAACAACAGGCTCGGTGCTAAGTCGGAAAAACAACTGCTAAACAGCAGGCTCAACATTAAGTCAGAACAAAACTGTTAAACACAGCCTCGACATCAAGTCGGAACAAAACTGTTAAACACAACCTCAACATCAAGTCGAACAAAACTTCTAAACACAAGTTAGACAACCTCGACACATAGTCGGAACAAAACTGGGATAAGCAGGAAGTAAAATCAACCGATTTACAACCTGGAAAAGGGAACTCCGCTGGGGAAAGAGGAACTTAAACAAGCAAACCCTATTGGGGTCTGGTACCACAAAGGCTCACGAATCATGTCGTCATCTGCTGGAGAGATGTTTGGCAACAAAAGGTATCAACCTGGCTTATGCTTCACATGCATATGTTTGAATATGGCGTAATGCTCCATATGAAATGGAAATGCTACGCGTTTGGTAGGATGCTATGCAAAATGAAAATGCAAAGGAGCACCACCAAGAGAAAGTTTAGAGAGAAACGACAAACAAACTCTACTGAGGAAAACACCCTGAACGACCTTCTGAGATAGAACTCTCCTGGGGATAATTCCTCTTTGTTGGGGATTAAAAATAAGATTCATTGGGTAATCATCCTAAAATCTCACTCTGAAGAATACAAATAACCAGTGGATTCTGCCGCAGACATCTACCACTTCCAAAATACTCGTCAAGGGAATCAGTATCAACCTCTGCTTGGGGAAATGAACCAATGACGTAGATTCTGTGGGGAACAACACTGATAGATGCAAACCACTTCCGGGGAACCCTTTCTAATTCGGAAACATCTCTCAGTGGAGTGAACCCTGTGGGGATAGAGACATGTGATTGTTGGTGAGACATTTTTGAAACAATTCTTGGTGAGGTGAGCCCTGCAAATGACAAACAAACTATGCGTCCTATATGTAAGAAAGGCTATTTCAGTCATCGTCCATGACATCATTCAAATAAATCATTGTTTCAATTATAATCAGCAAAGCCCAAAAGTTTATGTATGCACAGTTTTATCAAAGATATCAGGCGTCTTTTGCAAACAAAATAGTAGAAAGCAAAAATAAGAATAGGCAAATTACATCAAATGCAACTCCTGAAAAGAGAAAGTTGCGCAAAAGTGCAAATGAAAAAGATATACAAATGTCGGCAATGTGGAGACAGACAACCACCATGTGTCGATTCGACTATGACTCACATGACTTTGATGCTTCACCAATGTTTCGCTTTCCGAAGAGACTGACTTATTAACCTTCGGGGTCCTCCAAGAATCCAAATGTATTCAGAGGTCAAATGCAGACCGTAGTTGTTTGCTTTTAAATCCCTAACTTTTTCCTGAATCGCCCTTGCGGGTTTTCAATTCACCAAGTTTATTCTTTTTTCTTTTCTGGTTTTCAACTTCACGAGTTTATTCTTTTTTCTTTTATCCCTAATTTTTTCCCGAACCTAATCTTTTTATGGTTCGCCAGGATTCCCCATTCTTGCCCAGATTTTCTTTTTATATCTAGCGGGTCTCTTCTTAAGCAAAGTATTTTTTGACTACATCTGCGTTCACAGGGGACGTAAAATCTTCATCGTCCATAGTTGACAGTAGTAAGGCTCCTCTAGAGGAAACTTTCCTTACTACATATGGACCTTTATAGTTGGTGTTGCACCCTAAATTTTGACCCCTTAGATCCTCATCATCATTTTAGGATCATATTCATTTGACTAACTAACCTTAACCCATTTCAAGTTTATCTTTGTCAAGATGCAGATGAATCAGGGTTCCGTACCGTCAAAATCAAAACTTCGAGGGTTTGATCAATCAATGTTTAGGATTGATCCAACTTCAAACAAAATCAAGGACGATACATTGGATTAAGAATGAATGCAATTTGAGGTGGTCACCCGAAGATTGAGAACAGTGCAATTTGAGACGCCCGATTAGGGTTTTCGATCAGAAAAAGTCAAATGTAGTTTGACTTTTGATTCAAAGAGTATTCCAATGGTGGGATCAAGGTCCATTAAGCTCCTATGGCTTAGTGAAGTCCATCCAAAGAGTTTCAAGTCCTCAGGATGTCCGGATCACCAACGGGCGACTCGGTAGACACCGATCGATCGAAAAGTTGACCGAAAAGTCAACTCTCCAACAATAAGGAATTTGACTTCAAGGTGTGAATGAAAAATGTTCCTTGTATCATATTATACCTCCCCATAAAATTTCATGACCATTGGATCAAGGGTTAGGAAGTAATTGCAAAAATTGGGAATTAGGGTTTCGGAAGGGGCAAGACCATAACTCCTCAACCACACATCCAATTGAAGCGGTTCTAAGCTTTTTTGAAAGGTCTTGACAAACCCTACAAAAGTCCCACAGTGGTCCACATTCATAAAATGCATGGAATTGGAGTTATAGTAAAAATCATTTTTCAAGGGTAAAGGACTTAGTGAAATCTCACAAATTCTGGCCATACAAACCACTTTTTCAGAACTTTGAAGGGTTTTTCAACCTAGTTCCATCAAGAATTTGGAATTTCCCAAAACATGAAAGTTTTAGAGCTACATTAGGGCTTTCTAAAAAGTATATGAACTCCTCAAGAGGATTTGTGAGCTAAGAGTTATGGTACATGGAAGTTAGGCCT
This sequence comes from Lathyrus sativus, assembly GCA_963859935.3. Classification (NCBI taxonomy): domain Eukaryota; kingdom Viridiplantae; phylum Streptophyta; class Magnoliopsida; order Fabales; family Fabaceae; genus Lathyrus; species Lathyrus sativus. Next base: position 305,488,986 of record OZ012735.1, on the reverse strand, counting down.
GTCACACTTGAAACCACTTTGGCCAAACTTCTCAAAATCAGATTTTCACATCATTAGCCATTCTCAACCCTTGGATCATGTTGCAAACTGATAATAAGAGGCTTAGATGGAGATAAAACCAGAAGAGAGGTTGAAATTATGAGCCAAGCAAGTGGATAGCAAGTTGCAAATAAAATAAGCATTTTTAAAGGAGGAAAGAGAAACTTTTCTCCAACATGATGGCAGCTGCAGTCCCCTATCTCCATAGCCATCCCATCCTTCCCATCTCAGCTGATATTGGCTCAGCATTGAGCCAAGGAGTTGATGGAAAGAGGCTGCCACAAAGATTTGGAAGGATTTTCTTCCAAAACTCCCTCCAAAATTGAAATGATCAAGGCCTGCCCTCATCCCTCCTTGCACTATAAATAAAGGCCTCACCTTCATCTTCAAACACACCAGAGCAATAACATAACACCATAGCTCTCAATCTCCTCTCATTCCTCAAGAATTCCAAAATCTCAAAAAACCTCCATTTTCACAAAAAACTGTCTTGAGTAAAACTCTGCTCAAGACCAGTTCCACCCTTTCCAAATGTTTGAAAACCACACCTACAATCTCAAAATGTCATATAGAAGGTGTTCATACCTTTAAATCTTCAAAAACTATCAAATTTCCAAAAGTCAACTTTCACACTAAGAAAGTTTGACCACAACCCTCAAAACTTGCCAAATCTTGGTCCAAGCCTCCCCTTGTTGATCTAACCATCCACACACCTCACATGTGTCATAATACAACTGTCCAAAGCATTGAAAACTATTGGTGAAGTACATTTCCTCAACTGTCCATAAAATTGCATTTTGCTTCAAAAAGGGAAGGAGACTACAAGTTGGCTCAAAAGAGAAGGGAATTCTTGCTTTGTGTTGTTAGCTGTTTGGGAGGAATCTACAAAAGGTTAGTACTTATAAACCCCCTTCCTTATAGGCATAAATATCATCAACACATGTTTGAATCCTGAACTTGAAAGTTTGGTTTATCATGATTGTCATGTTGGCTGCCTTTGAACTACAATCATATGAAAAGCATACTTTGAGTGTGCTAATGTTTGACTTTGGCAATGCCATGTATAGAGTAGGACAGTTGGAATTAAATCTTTTGCTTTGGTAATAAGTTGTGTTTATACTGTTGAATTGTTTTGAATTTATCATTATATTGTCAATCCATTGCTGTAGAACTTATTAATTTTCAATATCATGATGAGATCAGTTTTTGTTTATCATTTCATTGTATGTGTTTAAGCATCATTGTTTTTTGGTTACTTTGTTGGCATTACCTTAAGTTGAGAGAAGAAGGGGAGGGTTGTAGCCAGTTGGTCTTAAGTGTAGCTTGTTATTCAATTGCCTACTGCTAGTTCATTAGGTACTACTGCCTGTAGGTTTGAATTTGGCTTGAGCATTATCCTGTTTTTTTTAAAAAAGACCTCAATAAATGGTGTAGGCATTAGAGCAGTTTGCACAAAAGTCTTGATTTGGTAATAGTGATAACTATGCCGTTTTTATCACTTTGCTTATCATTCAACCAGCATTTGCATTATGGTAATAACTCATGTAACTATTTCTGTTTACAAATCCACTCCTTAATTTCAATGTTAGAAACTCTTAGGCCATTTTTATTCTTAGTAAGATGTAGGGTTTGTAAGGGTATGGTTGATTTGTGTAGGGCATTAATTTAAGTAGATCATTTGGTCATGAGGTTGTTCTCAAAAGCTGGGTTTGTTAGTTCATGCCTAGTGTACCAGTTTTGTTTTTAAGAAAGTTTAATTTTGCAACCAGACTGCTGCAGTTGTTTCTATCAGGAGGGTTTGAGGTAGCTTAGCCTAGTTTGCCTTGGAGGTTGTTGTGACTAGGATTGCTGCCATGAATTGTGGGCTGGTTCAGTACAGTCAGTTTCTTGCATGAGGGAGGTCTGGTGAAAGCCTCAGGTTTGTTAAGCATGGCTATTTTGCTCAAGGCAGGCTAGGGAAATTTGGAGTAATAGGATTAAGTAGTTTTTTTTGAGTTTATGGATGAGGGAACCATCACTTTTTGAACTCAGACCAGGCTTGCATTTGATCATCTAGATTTCATATAAGACCTGCTAGTACACAACACTTTCTGGTCAGGTTAGGTAAGATGCTGTTAAAAAAACCTTTTGTGAGTAAGTTGGTGATTTGTCTTTAACTCATGAATAAACTGCTATATCATAACCTTGGCCTTTTAGCTGTCTTCAAGTAGAGTGCTTTGATGTTTTTTTTGTCATGATGAGAAACTACCAGCTATCAATATCTGTGCATGAGGACTAAGTTTGGAAACTCAAGTGTAAATTTCTGCCAGGTTTTTAGGACTGCTATACGAGTTTAGCATGTTCAGTATAGTTTGTTTTGGATGTCAATGGCTATGCTTGAGAGCCCAATCTCCAAACTCAGTTGCTACCATTTTTGGGTTTGGTTTAGGTCTGTTAATGCCTTAAGTAGCTTATTTAAGATTAGAATGAGGATCAGTGGGGGAGCTGCCAGTTTTCTCTTATGAGGAAGGACTGTTGCCTTAGTTTATGTTGGATTAGAGTTTAAGTTTCATTGACATGTTTTCCTTGAGACTTAGTTTACTGTCCAAACCTGTTGTGAACAAGCCATGCACTTAGGGCTGTGTGAGTAGGTTTAGCATAATGGCCATTATTAGTTTTTTCCTTTTGCCCCAGCTTTGCTATTTTAGATTGTTGGTTTTGGTTGTGATGCAGCTATAATTCAAACTGCCTGCTATTTTAGGACCTTGTCTTGTTAGGATCCATGTCAAGATTTAGGCTTAAAATTGACAACTCTTGGCTGGCTGTTTTGATAAATTAGTTTATCTAGAATGTTGGTAGCAATGTGATTATTACCAAGGATCTTGCATTAAGTTGTCTATTTTGCTTTTTATTGGCTTTGCCTGTGGCCTGATGAAGCTTTGATCTACAAAGTTACTTGACTCTTGTTGAGTCACACAGCTGCTGCTAGCTGTTGATGTTGTTGATGGTACAAACTAGTTTGAGTTTGTTCTCTCCCTCTGCTATAACACAGTCATAGGGGAATTCACAATGAGACTGCTATGGTTGGAAACCCTCAATGTTTGAAACACCAAGATTTCCCACTAGAACCTTATTAGTCCCATAATATTTGATGTGGAGGAAAACCATGTTTGAACCTGTTTATCATTTTGGGATTGGTAACTGTTTGGATACCAATAGCAGTGTGCATTGGTGTTTGTTAGGATCACATCATGTTGCCAATATGATTTATGCATTTGTTGACAAGAATAGCTTGATGTAGCTGGGCTTCAAATCATAACCATAGTATCCAGGATAGCCCTTGAGGCCTGAGGCGGCCAGCTCAGTCATACTCAGTTGTAACCTTTTTTTATTCTTTTGAGAGTCTGGTCATACTATGACTATCAGTTTGGAACTGAAGCTAATACCATGTGTATGCTACACCTGTTTTAAATCCTACCTTTGCAAAATGATTTTCAAGTGTATGATTGCAACTCGCATGCAAGTTCTTGCTTCGTGACTGTTGGAACCTTTTTCTTGGTTAGAATTACTTCATTAGCACATTTAGAGTTTGCTCAGACCTTCACATACCTTTGGTTGCAGCTATTTTAATCATGAGATACCAAAATGCATTTTGAAGCTTAGGTTTGCATGTTCTATTGTATCTGAAGCTGTGGATGTTATTTCAAGAAATTAATCATGTCATTGGATTCCTCATCAAAAATCACACGAAATTGACTAAGATTTCACTCAAATCCATGTTGTTTTGATAGAGTTTCAATCTTTCACGCATTTGGTTTTGTTGGTTTGTTTGTTGCCCAGTTTTCATGCGCCTTGTTAAGTATTTATATTTATGGGGTGGCTTTCATCAACGGATGTATAGCCACCCCAGTGGTAAGACCATATGCCTTAAACGTGCCTTGTACCAGCATGACCTGGGTTCGACCCCTGAGGAGGGCAACCCTTTTATTTATTTTTGTAATTTTTCATCCAATCTTTGAAAATTCATAACTCACTCATTTTTAATCATTTTAAACCCATTCTTTTTGCATTGTGTTTGTCTTGATGCCTAATTTCATGTGATAATTTTTAATTCCATGTTTGTTCAAATTTTCATGCCTTTTGGTTGCTTGTAAGTTGCCTTTGTATCGAGATCATTACCTCCCGTATGCAGATGAATTTCTTTTTCACCATGATCATTCGTGTTAAGATATTTATTCATTCTCATCTCTTGCATGTTAGCAAACATGTTAGGATTTTCTCACTTGGTTATTACCATAAAAATATCCCTTTTACCTGTGTTTACTTTAAAAGCGCGATCCGTCGATGCGATTCTTGCTTGATTACTTGCTTTGAGTATCATCCCTACATTTTCACTTATGACATTCTTTTGTTGGTTGTTACCTTTATAGTTTCATCACATTTACTTGGTTAAGTTATTTCATCTCCATGATTCCCTCCTAAATTAGGAGGTTTAAACTGATTTAATTATGCTTGATTGTCATCTATGCACATTGTTGTCACTTTTACCATGCTTTGAACTTATGACGTGCCTACATTCAAATTGTGATTTGTCCATATGATTGTTACTTTTACCATGCTTCAAATCTTGGTTAAGATGTGCCCCAAATCTTTGTTAAGATGATTTACTACTGGTTGTAACCCTTGGTATCATTTAAAGTATCTGCTTATTTTAATATGCATGCTTACTTGTCTTAAATCTTATTTCATCTTGCTTTGTTAAATAATTATTTCCCCAAGTGATGGAAATTTCTAGTTCTCATCCAAGTGGTCTCTCTCTCTCTTTCTCCCCTTCCAAAGGAAGAGTCTCTCCCTTGACCCTTGTGTCATTGGATAGCTCATTTACCCCTCTTGACTTTGTGAAGTCATCCTAACCCTAGCTTAGTTAAGTTAGAACATTTTAAACCATTAGACTTTGATTTAAGTCTAGAAAACCCACCTACACTAGGAGTGTTCTTCAATTAGAACCCTAGGATAGAGTTTGTAAACTCTATGTAAGAATCATAGCAATGATTACTTACTCCCCTTTCTTGAGAGTTCAACATAGATCTAGAGAGTTTTGTTAAACTCTATACAAACATTGTTATGTTTGTTCCCCTTTGAACCTTGATCATAATCAAGTGTTCTTTAACCCTAGTAAGGTGAACTACGATTGCTCTAATCTATCCTAGTTAGGATACGTAGGCAGAGGACGCGACGTCTTTGCGAGCAAACTTAGAAATTATCTTTAGGTTTTAACCTTCATCTTTTACCCAATCCTAATCCTTAGCAAACATTTACCAACTTAGCATGCAAACAAACAAAAGGTTCCTGTAGAGTACTACAGATGTTTAGGATGTGAAATACCTACCCTATGCATAACCAACCCCCGATCCTCGAATCTCTTAGCGTTGTTGTTACATCGCGCAAAAGGGTTTTTCTTTCTTTAGACCTTTCCTTTGGATAAATTAAAGTCCGGTTGTAATCTATGAATTAAAGATTCAAGTTAATCAATAGCTTGGTATCACGATTCTCACCGCAACAGAAATGGCGACTTCACTGGGGAAAGTTATACTTAACTTGAGGGTTTAGCCTATTTAGTTTAATTGCATGCTATATTTGTAAATGTTTGCTTAACATGTATATTTGTCAATTTATTTGTTTAATTGTTGGGTATTGGGTGCTTTGAATGGTGAGACGGTCCTATACTCGGACTTGAGCGCAATTGTGATATGATGGTGGTATATTCAAGAAGGCTTATAGGGAGTTGATTCCCGACCAAGCTAACTTGAGAAACCACCGCTCAGTGTAGGCCCTCTTGAAAGTTTTAGTATTGTTGATCGAGTATTCGTGAAAACAATGCTACTTTCAACGAAGGAGGCCATGACACTGTGGACTTTTAGAATACATTCTACCCCACTTTGGCCTTATTAGGACGTAGTGGGATGACTATAAGGAAGTATTTCCGAAATAGTTGATACGCGATACTACACTCAGACGAGATTCTCTTGAGAATATTATAGATTACCAAGTAATTTGGGAAGTTGATAATATCCGAAAGATGGGTTAATGACTCTAGGAACTTTGTAGAACCCGTTCGGCAGGTACAATCAATCCAAAGTACAAATCTTTGGGGATGGGTAGACCCTTAGACTCATGCTTGCCCTTAAACCTAAGCTTGTGCTGTGTGCATATGCATATTGCTTGTGTTTGTGCATTCATATCATCATGTCATCATATCATCATATGGTTTCATGGAACTTAGACTTTGTTGTTTGTAAACATCAGAGGTCGTCATGAATAGTGAAAGAAGGAAAACTTTGAATTACACTTACAAGGGTTTTAACCTAGATGATTTAAAAAGGTTGAGTACCTTAGTGACAGATCCAGAGGGATTTCAAAGCTGATATGGGAAGCTGTTGCTACTCTTGAAGATAAAGACGGATATTGGACTTCTTTCTACTCTCCTCCAGTTTTATGACCCACTTTACCACTGTTTTACATTCCCTGATTATCAGCTAGTGCCCACACTAGAAGAGTATTCCCAGTTAATTGGATTGCCTATTCTTGAAGATTCTCCTTTTCCGATAACGGAGAAGGACCCTAAAGAGCAGGACATTGCCAAAGCTACACGTTTGGGAGTGGTTGATATAAAAAAGAATCTAATTACAAAAGGAGGAGTCTTTGGGTTAAAAGCAGAATTCTTGGTTGAGAAAGCTCAGTATTACGCAGATCATTTAAGCATGGATGCGTTCGAGGCTATTCTCGCCTTACTCATCTATGGTATATTCTTGTTTCCAAGCTTTGAGAATTTTGTGGACGTCAATGCCATCAAAATTTTCTTGAAAAAGAATCCCGTGCCTACCTTGTTAGCAGACACATACCATTTTGTTCATCTGAGGAACTTTCACAATGGAGGAATGATCACTTGTTGCGCTCCTTTATTTTAAAAGTGGTTCACTTCACACTTGCCCAAAGCCAACGCTTTTTGGGATCCAAAGAAAGGATGGTGGTCGCAAAAAATCATGGCTCTTACTCATTTCGACATTGATTGGTATAGTCGTGATTATGATGGGACAATGATTATTGAGAGTTGTGGGGAATTTGGTAATATACCTCTTCTCAGCATAAATGAAGGGATCAGCTACAATCCAATACTCGCCCGCCGACAATTGGGATACCCTCTAAAGGACAAACCCAAAAGTGTTCAAGTGGAAAAAATTTTCTTCAAAGAAGGGGAAGATAGTCAAGGATTAAAAGAGAAAGTTCTAGAAGCTTGGAAGCATCTACACAAGAAAGGAAAGAAGGATCTTGGAAGACTCAACTGTGTTTCTTTGGAACCTTACCTCCAATGGGTTCGGAAAAGAGCCGTCACACTAAGGATGCCATACCCTAAGCAAGAGCCTATGGCCTTGAAGGAAGAACGCCCGTTGGTCTTCATGTCTGAAGTAGAAAAGTTGAAAATTGCTTTGGTCAAAGCACAACAAACTGAGGAAGCTTGGAAGCACAAATATCAAATAGTCGTCGAAGAAAATGCGGAGCTCCAGAGACAACTCCAGTTGAAAGATGAAGAAATCCTCTCTTGTAAGAAGAGGAAAGCACTAGAAGAACCTTACGAGCCTCAGTCTAATCCATGGAAGATAATTGTGGACAGACTCGTCTTTGAGAAGACTCAGATGGAAAGAAAGATCGAGAAGCTCAACCTCAGGCTGCTAGGAGAACCTTGATAGGATTCACTTAGTTGTTATCTAAAACTCTTGTAAGAGGAAACAATGTTTTGTAATCTGTTTTGTTAATCAATGAAATGGCGACATCTGATGTTCAAAAGTATCTGAGTTCCATGACAATCATTTGCATTTGTATTTGCACTTCTTCTAACCATTCAAGGAAATTCATTGTTTTTCTTTGCAGACAACAACATGGTAAGAAGAGACATGCTTCGAGTTCCAGATCTGAGATTGGGTCGTCTAAGGATGTTAACGAGACTTGTCTGAAACCCTGCTGCTTTCATAGTCAAATATGGGGACCTATTGCCACTGATAAGCGCTCCGATCAACGAGCCCATGTTGCAAGCCTTGGTGGAATTCTATCATACAACTTACCACTGCTTTGTGTTTCCAGACTTTCAGTTACTCCCGACCCTTGAGGAGTATAATGCTTACTTAAAGATTCCATGGACTTTTACGCTCCCTTATGGAAAACCAAAGAAAAGGGACTTAGCTAAAGCCCTGCACATCAAGCTGGAAGACTTGCCACCGATGAAGGCGAAAAGAGGGTGGTATGGAATAGATGCCAGGCCTCTAATGGAGATGGCTGAGTATCATTATGAAAGCAGAAACCTGGGCATTTTTGAGGCGATTCTGGCACTACTAATATATGGATTGTATCTGTTCCCAAGCAGTTACGACTTCATCAGCGAAGAAGCGATCCGCCTCTTCATCCTCAAAAATCCGGTCAACATAATACTGGCTGACACTTATGTAGTCATCCACCGTTTCACCTTGTATGATTGTGGGCAATTCTCATGCTGTCTTGCACTACTCGACCGATGGTTTACTTCTCATCTGCCAAGGACCCATATCCTTTGAAGGCTTCCTACCAAAAGCGCATGGGTTTCTAAACTTGTCACTCTCAGACACCATGATATCACATGGTATGACACCAGCATCGGTGACCAAGTCATGATTTCTAGCTACGGAGATTTCCCCAATGTGCCTCTCATTGGGATAAAAGGGGTGATCACTTATAATCCTGTTCTCGCTCGGCGTCAACATGGGTATCCTACCGGGCCAGAGCTTGAACCAGAACTGTTGAGGCCTCGCTTCTGTGAGACAGGTCGCAACCAAGAACTAGAAGAAAATGCGCAATACACTCAAAGAGATCCACACCTCATGGGCCCAACTCCAATGGAGAATGCAAGCTGTTTAACCACCAGGGGGTACCTGCTATGGTCAAAAGAAATTTCCTTAAACATGTTCTACACTCATGACTATGAGATAACCATCGAGCCTGAGGTCCCCGCAACTAGGGAAGAGCTAAGATACGCTTTGGTCAAAGCGCAAAGAGAAAACGAAGACCTGTGGGAGATTATCCGCCAGGATCAAGTTCATGTCAGAGTCCAAGAAGGAGAAGGATCGTCTTGTTAGATTGATCTTTGTTTCACCATTTCCCTGCTTTCCCTAAAAAAGGATTGAAATCCTGTTTGTTGCATTTACTTTCATTTTCCTTGTAAGAAAGGTCTTGCTTTTTAGCAAAGGCCACTCTATTGTAATAGATTTCTAGCTATCAAATGAAAAACGCTTTTTAAGTATGTCGTTACATGTTGGTCTAATTTTTTTTTTTTGTAAACAAAAATTTTGAGTTTCCTTGAATGGTTTATGCATTTGCATGTCATCCTGCATTTGGGTTCCGCAGCTCATCCTTTGTTCTTGTCCAGAAGGAGATAAGGAGTCACACTGAGTACCCACAAATACAACACACGGTCCCGAGCTCAAAAGAAGATGGCAGATAACGACCAAAGGTTCGATCAGATGGATAATGACATTGAGGGGATCAAAGGGGACGTCAACCAGATCATGGAAGTCCTTAACATAATCAAAGCAAAAATGGATACGCAACCTACAGTGATCTCCGAAGTTGCCACAGCAGCAGCTAATGTCACAGTAGCTCCTGTTACTTCAGCTGAGTTTCCCTATGGCATGTCCCGGGATTTTTTGCCACCTTTCAACAATATGCAGTCTTCAGGTCTCAATCCTTTGTTCGACTCAACAATCAGAAACCCTATTTTCACTCAAGCAGGTGGACCTACCACAGTACGACCAGTTTTCGCCAATCAACAGCCAATCTTTGATATACCCGATGGGTCTGAAGCTGAAGACGAAAAATACGAAAAATTAAGAGTGGAGATGGACATCATGGCCAAAAGGATGAGGGGCATTGAAGGAAATCATGTCTTTGGATCTGATGCCAAGGATCTATGTCTGGTATCTGGATTGGTGTTTCCTCAAAAATTTAAAATGCCAATCTTCGACAAATACGAGGGGACCACTTGTCCTAAAGAGCACCTAATCATGTACTGTAGGCAGATGGCTCCGCATATTGAAAATGATAAACTGTTAGTACACTGTTTCCAAGATAGTCTTAAAGGGGCTTCGGCTAAGTGGTATCTCGGTTTAGATCAAGCTAAAATTCACAGTTTCCAAGACCTTTCAGATGCTTTTATTCAGCAGTACAAGTATAACATGGACTTAGCTCCCGACCGCCGTCAGCTTCTCAGCATGACGCAGAAAAATACTGAAACCTTTAAGGAGTACGCGCAAAGATGGCGCGGAACTGTAGCACAAGTAGAGCCTCCCCTTACTGAAAAGGAGTTGGCGGACTGGTTTGTGGATACAGTTCGACCAGAATTCTATGAACGTTTGATCAGCAGTGTTACAACAAATTTCTCTGATATTGTGGCAGTGGGAGTCAAGGTGGAAGCAGGGTTAAAGAGTGGAAAAGTGACCACTCCAAATATCACCTTAAGCGCCAGCACGGCAAAGAAGCCAGTCAGCACCTTCCACAAAAAGAAAGAGGGAGAGGTGAGTGCAATCACATATGGAAAGAAAGTACAAAGCTCACGAAGCCACCACAAACAGTACCAACCACCATATGTAGCGGCAGTGACCCCGGTGTTTCAACCTTCTTCACAACATGGTCCCCAGCCTGGGGCATCCAGCAATCAACACCAGTATCAGCCTGACAATCAGCAACATTATCGCACCAATAATCAACAACAATACCAGCAGCCGCAGGGTCAACAACCTCAGAGCAGGGCCCCGAGGGCAAATTATCAAGCAAATAGGCCAAAGATACAGCCTATTCCAATGAGTTACACCGACCTGTTTCCCATGTTAATAGAAAGAGGGTTGGTTAAAACAAGAAAATTAGGTGCTCCACCTAATCCACTCCCGTTTTATTACGATGCAAATGCTCGCTGCCTATTTCGTGAGAATGCTCCAGGCCACGATCTCGAAGGTTGCTTCGCCCTTCAGCACCTAGTTCGTGAACTTATTGAAAAGAGAATTCTATCCTTCGAAGATAATCCACCCAACGTTAAGAGCAACCCTCTTCCAAATCATGGTGGAGTCAACGCCAGTACTGAAGAAGGGGAGGGGTCAGAAGACAAGAAAGTTACTACTTGTTGCACCCCAAAATTTGACCAACAATTATTTACTCATTAAGTGTTTGAAAGTTGATACCTTCATCAGAAAGTTCAAGAGATCCTCAGAGGAATTGGGTGAAACCAGGGTTGTGTGCCTCCTAGCTTGAGAGTTGTGAGAGCTCCTCAGATGATTCTGAGACTTTGAGAATGAACTTGAAGCTTTGAGAAAGCCTATGAGATGTCTTGATAGCCATCATAAAGCCCAGAGAGGTCATTGTGCAAGAATTCAGAAGATTCAACCATGAATGGTAGAATTAGGGTTTTGACTGGGTCAATCCTAGATCAGCTGAAGATTTGGAGAAGGTTGAGACTTAATCCAAGGGACATGAGATCATGGAATGATGTATGGAGATGTTATAAAGAGGATTCCTAGACCAACTCATCATGATTGAGGAGTTTGAGAAGTTTTGAGTTAGGGTTTCTGAGGATTGTCAGTGAAAAAACCCTAGTTTGATCCCTATCTTCCAGGCAGTTTTAGCTCAAGATGTGATTGATATATCATCTTCCCCACAACATGAATGTTGTAGAGCTTGTCCTTATCTTTAATTTGAGTTGTGGAAGTCCTTGATAGGAGTTGCAGAGCTCAAGTTATGGTTTTGACAAATTACAGGTCAGCTGAGGTGTGTGAATCTGGGTCCTTGAAAGTCACCCAACTTGCAGACAACTTTTGCCCTAGTAGGATGATTCCTATGATCTCTTGGTCAACATGAATGTTGAAGAGCATCTTCTTAGCTTTCTAGATAGTACTAGAAGTCCTTGGTAGGATTTATAGAACTCAACTTATGGTTTGAACAAGACAGGGGTATTTTGGTCATTTGGTGATTATAGGTCATTTTAAGCAAAGGCCATATCTCCTATTTCCAAGCCTCAAATGGAAAAACTCAAAACATCAAAGTTGTTCAAAATGGGATTTTAAGCCTAGAAAAGAGGCCATGAGTTATTGAAAAAGCTTGTAGCAAGGATTTTCATGATTGGGTAGAAATGACCTAAAAATGACTTATAAGTTAAAAAAGTTGAAATGGAATTTTGGTTTAGGAGATGTACAAATCCAAAATGGGTCATCTAATATGTCATTTTGACTCCAAACATTATTTTAAACACAATGGTTCAAGTAGAATTTTGATTTGAGGTCTCAAAATGGAGGTTGCTTTGTAATTTTCATTCTTGCATAATAAGGCAACTTGAGAAACTTCACATAGGGCAAAACCAAGGCATGTTTTTCACTCATTCCTTCTCAATATCTCTTGTAAGGAGATTTTAAAGCCAAATTGACAAGCTTAAGGCATGAGATAAGGGATATACAATGTATCATTTCATGAGAAATTCTATAACATTCTAGCACTTTCCATGAGTTTCTAGACTCTTCTTTTTATTATTATAAAAAGGATGAATCACCATGAGAGCAAGGTTGGTGAAAGTTGCTGAGTTCATTGGAGAGAGTGAGAGAGAAAGTGACATTCCAAGATTCCTTCAAAATCAAGCAAGCTTCAATTTCTTCTTCTACAAGCCTCATCCATCTCAACTCTTGCAAACAGAAAGGTATCCACCATTGGAGGAGCATTTGGAGAAGATTTCAAGTGCTAGATCAAGCTCTAACACCACTCACCATTGATTCTTGACAGGTTGGTAATTTCCACCATAGATCCTTTATTAGGTGCATTCTGTTAGATTGCTAGGTGTAAGGATGATATGCTAGGCTAGGTGACGATTTTCTGAGGATTTGAGAGGGATCCATGGAGTTTCGTGGCAGGGTGCCAATTCTTGCAAGATTAATAATAGGCTGTTCCTGAAGTTTTAATGGACATGGTATATCATAGTGTGGTTAGGGCGACAGGTAGAGCAGGTTTGGATCATTAGATTGAAGTTCCATTAAGGTTGATAGCAGAGGAAAAGGTTGAAACCCTAATGTTGGAGCTTTCTGTTTGAATGATTTAAGGGGTTTCAGGGAAAACTATTGGTATCATCGTGTTCTGGGTGATGATTAGAGCATATTTGCTCTTGGAAGTTTTTAATTTCATGGAAGGATCAGAGAGAACGAAGCTGTTGAAGTTTAGTGCATGGAAACTGGTTTGGGGAGGAAACCCTAGCTGGAGGTTGAAGACAACCTCCCAGCCGTCCGATCGTGTCCAAATCTTGACTAAATCATCTCATCCAGCGACCTTGATTCAATTCAGAAAATGGAGGGAAAATTAAAAGCTAAATGCAGCGTTTACTTAAGTAGTAGATATTGGGCTCAACAATCCAGTGATATTCGCACCCCTTCGTTTGGCCCAGTCCAAATTTTAACGTGAAAAGCATGCTATTTACACCGTGTCCTTTCCAATTTTCTGGTGATTTTTTCAACTTATTTTTCTGAGCGCATGGGCCTACCAGATTGCTACGCACACCCCCAGGTCCTCAGCCCATCATGATATTGAACTGGGCGTAGTTACTTTCCTCACCCCCATCCCCTTTATTTCACTTTCTTTCATTTTTTATTTCTTTTATATTTTCTTGCATATTAAAAATTCATATAAAATTGGAAAACGACTATTTTTCACTCCTTGTTTTTTTCACATATTCATAATCATGTCTAGAAAAATGTAAATAAATAAAATTCCATTTTATTTTTCTTTTAATATTTTTAGCATATTTTCTATGTAAATAGTCTTTTTAATTGATTTTAGTTGATACTTAATTTTGTATAATTTCTTTTAGGGTCTTCCCTTAGGATTTTTGAGCCATTCTTTTTGGCATAGTTAGATGTTGAACCATAGATCATATAGGATTTAATTCACAATTTGTAGATTAAAATTTGATTAGTTTGTTAAGCATAGACTTAGGGTAACAAAATTAAGGTTTTAGGTTGCATAAGTAGACTTGAACAATTTTGTTTTGGGTTTTATAGGACAAATTAGTGTATGGGGAATATATGGGTTAAGGGTAAGTATGTATAGAATCCCCTAGAATTTTGCTAGAATATTATATAGTATTTTAGTATTTTTAATTGATTTTTGAATGTATGGTTAGTATGTGTGTTGCTTGAAGGCATAGTATGTATTGTTGTGCTTGTTTTTCTTCTCCTTTGAGTGTGTGAGCTTTGAAGATTGAGTTGAAGGCCTTGTGGATCATCATTGAAGTTTTGAAGACCTTGAAGTGGAGCTTGGTTAGCTTTTTTTTGTTCTGTTTATAGGATCATAAGTGTATAGGAAGAGCCTTAAGTAGAATAATTCCATTCAATAAACAAGGGTGTCTTGTTCACCTCCTTCCTTCTCTATGACATAAAGTCCCTTAAGGGTATTCACCTCTCTCCTTTGGAGGGATTAGTGACCTTGCCCTCTGAGGTAGAACTTTGAGAGAGCCTTTCCCTTTGATGTTAAGTCCTCAATGGCATCCTTTGGAAGTCAGTGAGCACTTTAACATCCTCACCTCATCTTGTGGATTAAGTCTTGTTTGATGAAGCATTTGGGTTGTTGAAGATAGCAATGGAAAGTATTGAAGACTTGATGGAAGATCTAAAAGCCATTGAAGATAGAAGCTGAAGCTATGAAGAGGATGATTCCTTGAAGATTGTTGAAGTCTGAAGACTTTGTGAAGATCAAGTTGATACCTGAAGATCCCTGAAGATAGTGAAGCCTGAAGGTGAAGCTGATCAAAGAAGCTGAAGCTTAAGGGAGAAGATGAGTTGATACTCACATTGGAGGTTTGATACCTGGAAAGCAGTTGATGATTGAAGTCTGAAGACTGAGTAGCTGCTGGAGGAGCTGAGGCTTTCTTCTGTTTTTCTTTTCTGTATTGTGTGTTTTGTCTGAATTGTCTGTTGCATTAGATTAAGTTCATCTAGAATAAGTTCAGTCTAGGAGCATGATTGCATTAGAGGTTGAGTTGCTCCCTCTGCTTGTATTGTTATTGCGTGGCCTTGCTTGCGGGTATTCGGTAGAGCCCGGCTCCCTTGCCCATGTGGTTTGTTTGCTTGATAGCATATTTTCATTTCTTTTATCTGTATGACTGCAGTTTACTGTTTATTGCTTGATAGCATGTTGTTTATTTTTCAGTATGATTACTGTTATTTCATGACTGGCTTGAGGTTGAGATGAGCTTGTGGAGGCTGAAGCTCCACACACATTTCCTCCCTCACTTGCATTGCATGCATTTTACTGTTAAGCTGATGCTTTGTCTGTTTTGGTGTATCATTGACTTGATCCCTTAGGACTCTCATTTCCTTTGATAAGGACTCGATGATAGACTTTTAGGTTGAAACCTATGCATGACAACATCTAGGAGTTCCCTGTTCAAACTTCAACCATAGGATGAATCCATGGCATGATAACAGCAGGACTTGATAGTCTCCCTCCTAGTTGGGCCTGTTCTCTTCTCATCTCAAAACAGTTTAAGATACGGTAATCATGAATGATTTATTTCGTACGTTACGAGCCTTAAGCTATCTGAGAAAGGATTGTGGGAGAGTTTCTTTTCCACAGTCTGGATGTTTAGTATGGTACCCTTTGGGTGACATGCGACGCATTCACTCTCAGGTCATAGTCTCTAGTACGGTTGAAATCGCAAATACAATAAAAAACACTTCTTTCAGGAAATAGGCCGTACTTTCCCGAACTACGTTTGCTCTGATCTTCCATACAGTGTGGAAGTACGTAGGCATAGGATGCGATATCCTAGCGAGCAACCTTTCCCCCCCGCAATCCTTCGTAGGCCGAACTACGTTGACTCTGATTTCTCATTCTCTGATGAGAATACGTAGGCATAAAGCGCGACGCTTTGCCGAGTCATTTTTCTTTTCTTTTTCAGCCAGCCTTGATAGGTAGATAGATTATAACCAACCCGTCCAAGTAAACAAACAAGCGAGGATCCCGTCGAGTACGACGGACGTGAGGGGTGCTAATACCTTCCTCTTGCGTAACCAACTCCTGAACCCAGACAATGGTTGCGATGACCTTGTCTTACCCTTTTTCGTCAGGTTTTTCCGATCGTTTCCTTTCCCGCTCTGAGGGATAAATAACGAAAGGTGGCGACTCTTCTGTCATGCCGGCACCTTATTTTCGCGCAAGCGACAGCTGGCGACTCTGCTGGGGAATACAACGTCCCTATGCATTTGGGATCCAACGTCCCTGCGAGAGTCAATCCTACCGCTTGTGTGTTTGCTTGTTGGGTTGCGTTTATTTATCGCATTTTTACTTCTCGCACTTTATTTCCCGCGTTTTATTTTCAGTATAATATGATTATTTGTGCTGTTGTGGGATGGGAGTTCTGATGAGTGAGAAGCCAGACCCAGGCTTGAGTGCACCATAGACTTAGAGTGGAAATTAGTGGGCGCGTGCTTGCTTTGCAGGAACTAGTGTCTCATGAAATCCACGCTCAGACGAGGTTCATCCGGTTGGCTTCACTTTCAACCCTTTGGGTTGAGACGGTTGCTGGTTTGGTGGATTGTCGACTCTGGGGACCGATCATTTGTGATTCAGCTAAGTGAGGCCTCTTCAAGACTTGATGATGCCACTCCTTCTGGGAATCGTATCATCAGTTTTGAAAGTCTGTGACGCTGATGAACGCATAGGATGCCGTACCTTGAGTCAGTTTAGGTCCATACCTGTGAGTGGGATTGGGTTTATTGCAGGAAACTTTGACCTTCAGACTACCTGGTTTTCTTGACAGTGAATCAGTTATGTTGGTACCAGGGTTCTCAGTTACAGACTCGTCTGTTCTTGACAGAGCAAGTTTTTGATCAGAGGATCTTATCATCGGGTGTTTGTCTGTTCTTGATAGAGCAGGTTTTGATCAGAGTATTGTCGTCAGTGGTTTGTTCTTGATAGGGCAGATTTTGAGTGGGGTCTGAAGATCTCGTCAGCAGATGTTATTTGTTCTTGATAGGGCAGATTTTGAGCGGGGTCTGAAGATCTCATCAGCAGCTGTATGTTTGTTCTTGATAGGGCAGATTTTTGATTCGGGGTCTGAAGACTTCATCAGCAGATATCTCCTGATCATGCACCCGGGGTCCTTATTATCAGGCACTTATTCTTGACAGAGCGGAATTTTGATCTCGGTCCTATCAGATGGTTATTCTCAGCAGATCAGATCAGTGGTTTTGCACCGGGGTTTTCTTCTCATCAGTGATTGTTGATACAGAATCTCCACAGCAGCTATCCGAATATATTATTGCATGCCTGCATCTTGCATTAGTTTGCATGTCCATTTGCATTCCATTAACGTGTGTCTGTGTTGCAGGTACCGTTTCCCCGATCCAGGATTTCTCGCCTCCTATTATGGCCTCTCTCAGGAAGACTGTTGCGTACAAGTTCCCGACCCCTGATGTGTCGAAGTTGACTGGGTTGATAGCTCTGGCAGGGGATTCTGTGAAGGATAGGTTCAGGAAGTCTTATGGCAGGTTACTCAGTCTGGTTTGCAAACCTTCTACGTCCGAGCTGAATGGGTTACATGCTCTTCTGCAGTTCTATGACCCTCCTCTGAGGTGTTTCACTTTTCACGACTTCGTTCTCGCGCCGACATTGGAAGAATATGCTGATATGCTGGGTGTGCCTATCAAAGGGCAGATGCCTTTTGTCCACATGGTTGCTGAGCCTGATCTGGCTGGTTTAGCTTCTTCACTCCATTTGAGCGCCTCTGAGTTAGTGGTGACGAGTTGGAACAAGGTTCCTGGGTTCTCTCTGCAGTTTCTGATAGCTAAGGCTCAGCAGTGTGCTAAGGATAAATGTTGGGACGCATTCAATGCCATCCTTGCTTTATGCATATATGGCATTATCCTGTTCCCCAACATGCCTGATTTCGTCGAATTTGATGCGTTCCACATCTTCGCCTCAGGGAATCCAGTCCCTACTCTGATCGGAGACGTATATCACTCAGTGCATTACAAGAATGAGAACCAGAGAGGGAAGAATGTCTCATGCTGCGTACCGTTGCTGTACAAGTGGTTTGATAGTCATTTGCCCAAAAGGGGTTCTTCTGTCGTGTCCGCAACCACAGCTGAGTGGCCTGAGCGTCTGATGAGTTTGTCGGCAGAAGATATTGATTGGTTCGTTGACAGAGACAGGTTAGGCACCGAGGTGATCTTTAGTTGTAGTGGGTTTCCTAATGTACCTCTGATAGGTAGGAAGGGTTGCATCAACTACAATCCGTCATTGCTAGTTCGTCAGTTCGCATATGCTTTGAGGACCCCACCGAAGGAGGAAGAGGTACAGGAATCTCTGTACCTCACGGGTACTCTAGAGGGGGATTTGTTGTCCAAGCTTCAGCGTGCATGGAACAGTATCAGCAAGAGGGGAAAGCCTTTGTTGGGAAAGAGCAACAGCCAAGCCTACCCTCCTTATTCAGATTGGATCAGAGCCAGAGCCAGCGCTATAGGGATGCCATTCCCTCATGTCAGACCAGAGAGTCCTCCACCAGTCGAAGAGCCTACCACTGTGTCCATTCCTCAGCACAACCAGGTATTGGCTGAGCGAGATGAACTGAAGCGAACGAATGCAGAGTTAGAGAAGGAGTTAGCTCAGCTTCGAAGTGAACGGAACGAAGTCGTGCATGCCTTCAAAAAGCAAACAGAGTCGGTGAACCAACTGGGTGCAGACTTGGCAAAGCAGATTGCTGATCGGGAACGCTTGGGTCAAGACTTCAGGGCTTCTAATGATGTACTAGCTACGAAGAAGCAGCATTTGGAGGAGGCATATCAGAGGATATCTAAGTTCGACCAGCATTGGAAGACCTCCATGGCCACCAGGAAGGAGCGAGAGGACAAGCTGATGCTGCAGATTTCTAAGTTGGAAGCCGAAGTCAAGGACAGTGAGCGGAGGTTTGATGAAGAGACCGCCCGCAGATACGTCGCCGAAAGCCGTCTTAACAAAGCTCTTGCTAACCTGAAGGAGCATAAGCTGATGTTTGAGTCTAAGAAGCGGAAACTGGAGGATTGCTTTGGCGAAGGAGCTTGGGAGAGTTCAGTTCAGGGGCTTCAGCATACCATCCTGCAGAGGGAACTACTCGTCGAGGGGTTGCTCACTTTGCCAGATCATCCAGAGACAAAGGAGTTATTAGTAGAGTATCGCGCCCGCGGCCGTACTTGACTAGTTGTATTCCTGTTGTTTTGATCTTTGATGTATGCTGACCATCACCAGACTTGTTGGCTGAGGTCATGCTGTTGATTTGTTTTGTACTCGCTGATACTGTGTACTGCCTTGACAGGCCTTTCCATATATATATGAGATTGATGCTTCCATGATTGGGCTCGGATTCCTTCTTCCTGTTATTATTATCAGCACTGGCACTAAGGCACTAGGATCGGGGGAAAATCTCCCACGCACACAGACACACGCATGCATCTGCATGAAGCATATTTGCATGGCGTACATTTTATTGCTTTTCCTAACCTTTATTGTTGACAGGTTTTTCATGTTTCGAGCTGTCTCCGGTCTCCAGGATTGATCAAAGACTCATCCACCGCTACTCAACTCGCGCTAATCAGACAAGGATCATGGACCAGGTGCAGTCAGATGTTCAAGAGCTCCGTGAACGGATGGATCGTTTTATGGAACTGATGCAGGTGGTCGCTAATGGTCAGGACCAGCTTCGTACTTTGGTTCAACCTCTGATCTCCAGGGTTGATAGTAATGGCATACTGCACGGCGGGGCTGTCCCTACTCCTCCTCCAGTGGACGCTCCACAGAATGTTGTTCCTATTGCCGGGGGCAACGGCAGTGCTAACGGCAATCTGATGACTAATATCGGACTCAATGCGGCAGGCGTCGGCAATGGTAGTCTGGGAGCCAATGTTAACATAGGGCCGGTCAACGGCAATGCTGGTGTCGGAAATCTGTTGGTGCCTCAACCGTGGCTTGAGGACCATCAGGATGACGTATTTTCTCAGAGAGGTGTAGAAGCAGAGTTGAATGCTGAAGCTCGACTCAGGTTCAAAGCGCTGGAAGACAAGATGAGAGACATTGAAAATCAGAACACATTGGGCGTTGATATGTCCAAGCTCGGGTTGATTGCTGATTTTAAGGTACCTCATAAGTTCAAGGTGCCTGTCTTTGAGAAGTATAAGGGTACTACTTGCCCCCGCGTCCATCTTCGATCTTATTACAGAAAGATGTCCGCCTATTCTGACGATGAGAAGTTGATGATGCACTTCTTCCAAGATAGTCTTTCTGGTCCATCGCTCGAATGGTATATGGGCTTGGAGCCCGCTACAGTGCGCACGTGGAAAGATCTCGCTGAAGCGTTCGTCCTCCACTATCAATACAATAGCGACTTGGCTCCCAACCGAGTTCAGCTCCAGAATCTCTCACAGCGGAACAATGAAAGCTTTAAAGAGTACGCCCAGCGGTGGCGTGAATTGGCTGCTCGGGTTCAACCGCCGATGGTTGAGCGCGAGCTAGTGCAAATGTTCGTGGCTACCCTTCCGGGAATCTACTACGAAAAGCTGGTCAGTGGCATGTCTGGAACATTCTCGGTTCTCATCACTATGGGCGAGCATGATGAGAACAGTATAAAGATTGGAAAAATTCAGGGCGAATCATCCTCAGTTGGAGGAGGTAGTAAGAAACCTTACGCTGGCAAGCGTCGAGAAGGAGATGCAAATGCTGTCACTAATGCTCGGAGAAAGGGCAAGGGCCCTCAGCAGCAGATTGCCAGCATAAATATCCCAGCTGCTCCACCGCAGCCGCAGCAGCAGCAGCCTCAGCAGCAGAATCAGCAGGGGTATAGGAAATATCAGAATCGGGCTCCTCTGGCAAATCGTCATTTTGAAACTCCACCTATGTCATATGCGCAGCTTCTGCAAACTTTGCTGCAGCTTCAGTTAGTGCAAAAGAGGACGTTGGCTCCCTTGACAGGGGCACCGCCACCGGGGTATGATGCCAATGCTACTTGTGATTTCCATACTGGGGCACCAGGCCATACGATTGAGAACTGCAAAGCTTTTAAGCACAAAGTGCAGGACTTGGTGGACGCCAAGGTTATTAACTTTTCTGATAGCGTGCCCAATGTTACCAAAAACCCTATGCCTCACCATAGGGGAGGCGGAGTGAATGCCGTTATCACAGAGGAGAGTTCAGACTTGCTGACTGATGTCAAAGACTTGAAGACGCCACTTAGTTTTGTCAAGGCTAAATTGCTGAAGAAGGGCTTCTTCCCTGGATGCGGGGAGTTATGTATGGCTTGTGCTACACTTCCTGATGGGTGTGAGCAGCTGGTCGAAGGTATCCAAAGTCTGATGTCTGAGGGTATTTTGCAGTTCAGCCGGAGCGTTGAAAGTGCATCAGGGGAAGTCGTGCTGAAGCAGGCAGATGAAGTTGCCACCATCACCATTCCTCGTCACCCTATTACTATTTCTGCGCCCCGACCGCCTACTATTACTATTACCAGGGCCGGGCCAATCCCATTCGAAAGCACTAACGCCGTTCCATGGCACTACGACGCCGAGGTCTATTGCAATGGTCAGAAGATAGAGCTTGAGCCGTACGGATCGACTGTGCAGAATCTTGCCGGAGTCAGTGGCATCACTCGAAGCGGAAGAGTGTTCGCGCCAGCAGAGGTTCCAGCAGAGAAAGTGGTCAGGGCTGATGCTGCTGATAAGGGTAAAAGCAAAGTTGTCGAAGAGGTCCCTTCTGGGGCAGAAAAGGATTTGCTAGTTAAAGATGCTGAAGAGTTCATGCGATTAATCAAGAAGAGCGACTACAAGATTGTAGATCATCTTCATCAGACTCCGTCAAAGATCTCTATTCTTAACTTGTTGCTGTGTTCTGAAGCGCACCGCAAGGCGTTGCTGAAGGTATTGAACGCTGCCTACGTGCCGCAGGAGATATTAGTAAACCAGCTAGAAGAGGTGGTAGCCCATGTTAATGCTGGTAATGGGCTGGGATTCACAGATTTAGAGCTGACTCCTAAAGGAAGAGATCACAACATTGCCTTGCACGTCTCAATAGAGTGCAGAGGCACTATCATGTCGCATGTCCTGGTGGATACGGGTTCGTCGCTTAATGTGCTTCCGAAGAAGGCGTTAATGAAGTTGGACACCCGTGGATTGCTTTGCACGCCCAGTGATATGGTGGTGAAAGCCTTTGATGGAACTAAGCGCCACGTTTTCGGAGAGTTGACCCTGCCGATTCAAGTTGGTCCGGAGACGTTTGATACGGTTTTCTATATCATGGATATCATGCCTGCCTACAGTTGCGTCTTAGGTCGGCCATGGATCCATGCTGCTGGTGCCGTGACGTCCACGCTGCATCAGAAGCTCAAATATGCTGTCGGGGGCTGCATAGTAACCGTCTGTGGTGAGGAGGACATCATGGTGAGCCACTTGTCATCCTTTAAATATGTTGAAATGGATGGCGAGATCCATGAGACTCTCTGCCAAGCATTTGAAACCGTCAAGGTGAAAGAGGTAGCTCCTGTCGTCGCAGAGAAACAAGAGATGAATCTCTCCTCATTCAAAGAAGCTCGGGCCGTCGTCGAAGCCGGTTCCACCCCAGGCTGGGGGCATGTTTTGGATATACCAATCAAGCAGGATAAGTTTGGATTGGGGTATTCTCCTGGAGCTGAAGCTTCATCCTCTTCGTCTTCGTCTCGAGGGAAAGGGCCGATCCTATTCACCAAGGGCGGAGTAATTTTCGAGAGCATCAACGCAGCGTCTGAGGACAGCGGGGATAGCGATTGTGATCTGGACGCCTGGATTCAGCCAAGCAAGCCGGGCGAGCGCCTCAACAATTGGACCATCAAGGAGATTATCCAGCTGACAAGTGAAGAGTAATGATTTGCTTTTTACAATCTTTGTACAACCCTATGTCCTGCCCGGGGCATAGCGGTTTTATTGTCAGGGCCTTGTTGGATTATGTACATGCATTTTGTTAATAAATAAAAGGCGTTTTCCTCGTACTCAAATATTGTGTTCTCTGTTATTCCTGTTTTATGTTTATTTCGAAAAATAGTAAAATGGCAACGGAGTTTGTGCTAACCTGCATATTCTTGCTTTAAACTTAACCCTTGTTATTGCAGGATCCACATGACAGATGACATCGACTCTGGACCCTCTACGGCTCACTACGACTTCGATTGCCCGATATATCAAGCCGAGGATGAGATTGATGAAGACGAAGACCTTCCGGAAGAGTTGGCCCGCTTGTTGAGACAAGAGGAAAAGGTTATTCTACCTCATGAGGAGGATATTGAGATTGTAAATCTGGGTTCTGAAGAGCTCGTCAAAAATGTCAGAGTAGGGGTTGCGCTGCAGAATGATGTCAAGCACAGACTGGTCGAGATGCTTCGAGAGTATAGTGACGTCTTTGCTTGGTCATACGAAGATATGCCCGGACTCGACACAGACATTGTGGTTCATCGCTTGCCATTGCGAGAAGATTGCCCTCCAGTCAAGCAGAAGCTTAGGAGGACGAGACCAGATATGGCTGTAAAAATCAAAGAAGAAGTCCAGAAGCAGTTGGACGCAGGATTTCTAGCCGTTACCACTTACCCTCCGTGGGTCGCCAATATAGTGCCTCTACCGAAGAAGGACGGTAAGGTACGCATGTGCGTCGATTATCGGGATTTGAATAGGGCGAGCCCTAAGGATGATTTCCCGTTGCCTCATATCGATGTGTTGGTCGACAACACAGCCCAGTTTTCCGTGTTTTCATTCATGGATGGCTTCTCCGGTTACAATCAGATTAAGATGGCACCGGAAGACATGGAGAAAACGACGTTTATTACCCCCTGGAGAACATTTTGCTATAAGGTAATGCCCTTCGGTCTGAAGAACGCAGGGGCCACTTACCAGCGAGCAATGGTAACTTTGTTTCATGATATGATTCATCATGAGATCGAGGTCTATGTTGATGACATGATTGCAAAGTCCCAAACGGAGGAAGAGCATCTGGTCAACTTATTGAAGCTTTTTGAGAGGCTTAGGAAGTTCAGGCTGAGGCTGAATCCTAACAAGTGCACTTTCGGAGTGCGGTCCGGAAAGTTATTGGGGTTTATCGTTAGTGAACGAGGTATTGAAGTTGATCCTGTGAAAATAAAAGCTATTCAAGAAATGCCAGCGCCGAAAACAGAAAAAGAAGTTCGTGGTTTCTTGGGCCGAATAAACTACATTGCAAGATTTATTTCTCAGCTTACGGCCACTTGTGAACCGGTGTTCAAGATTTTAAAGAAAGATCAGGCGATTACTTGGAATGAGGATTGCCAGAAGGCATTCGACAAAATAAAGCAGTATCTTCAAGAACCTCCAATCTTGATACCCCCAGTGGCTGGACGACCATTAATCATGTACCTGACGGTTCTGGAGAATAGTATGGGGTGTGTTCTCGGTCAGCACGACGAGACGGGCAGAAAAGAGCACGCCATTTATTATTTGAGTAAAAAGTTCACTGAGTGTGAATCTCGATACTCGATGCTGGAGAAGACGTGTTGTGTGCTAGCTTGGGCCGCCAAACGTCTACGACAGTATATGCTCAATCACACCACTATGCTAATTTCGAAGATGGATCCAATCAAGTACGTCTTCGAGAAGCAGGCTCTTTCGGGCAGGATTGCCAGGTGGCAAATGGTGTTAACAGAATATGATATTCAATACGTCTCCCAGAAAGCCATTAAGGGAAGCGTATTGTCTGATTACCTTGCCGAACAGCCAATTGAAGACTACCAGCCGATGAAGTTTGAATTCCCTGACGAGGATATTATGTTTCTCAAAGCGAAGGATTGCGATGAGCCATTGCCCGGTGAGGGGCCAGATAGGAAGTCTCAGTGGAAGTTGATATTCGACGGAGCGGTTAATTCCTATGGAAGCGGTATCGGGGCTATCATCACGACTCCTCACGGATCCCACATCCCGTTTACTGCAAGACTGACGTTTCCAGTTACCAAAAATGAAGCAGAGTATGAAGCATGTATTATGGGTCTGGAAGAGGCAATTGATTTGAGAATCAAGAATCTAGACGTATATGGTGACTCGGCGCTTGTAATCAATCATATTAAAGGGGAGTGGGAAACTCGTCAAGCGAATTTGGTACCGTACATGAATTATGCCAGGAGGCTGCTTCCGTTCTTCGACCGAGTGGAACTCCATCATGTACCCAGGGCTGAAAATCAGATGGCTGATGCCTTAGCCGCATTGGCTTCAATGTACAAGATCAATTTTTGGAATGAGGCTCCAAGAATAGTGCTTTTGCGTCTTGACAGACCGGCATTTGTCTTTGCAATCGGGGATGCCGCCGACGGCAAGCCATGGTTCCACGATATCCAGACCTTCCTTATGACTAAGGAGTATCCTGTGGGTGCGTCAACCCAGGATAAGAAGACTCTGAGGAGGCTGTCTGGAAACTTTTATCTCAATCCTGATGGAGTGCTGTATAAGAGAAACCACGATCTCGTGCTACTCAGATGTGTAGATGAGAAAGAGGCAAGTATGCTCATGGAAGAAGTCCATGAGGGCACATTTGGTACGCACGCCGGCGGGCATGCCATGACGAGAAAGATCCTGAGAGCAGGGTATTACTGGCTGACTATGGAGTCGGATTGCTTCAGATTCGCGAAGAAATGTCATAAATGCCAGATTTATGCTGATAAAGTTCATGTGCCGCCGTGCCCATTAAATGTCATGTCCTCCCCGTGGCCGTTCTCCATGTGGGGCATCGACATGATAGGCAAGATCGAGCCCACTGCATCCAATGGTCATCGTTTCATCCTGGTGGCTATCGACTACTTCACCAAATGGGTGGAGGCAGCCTCGTACGCTAATGTGACCAAGCAGGTGGTAGCTAAATTCATAAAGAGGGACATCATCTGTCGCTATGGAATTCCCGAGCGGATCATTACTGATAATGGTTCGAATTTGAATAACAAGATGATGAAGGAGCTGTGCCAGAGCTTCAAGATTGAACACCACAACTCATCTCCTTACCGGCCGAAGATGAATGGCGCCGTCGAAGCCGCCAACAAGAACATCAAGAAGATTGTTCAGAAGATGGTTGTGACGTACAAAGATTGGCACGAGATGTTGCCGTTTGCCTTGCACGGTTATCGTACGACGGTGCGTACGTCGACCGGGGCAACTCCTTTCTCCTTGGTGTACAGTATGGAAGCTGTCCTACCGTTAGAAGTGGAGATTCCTTCTTTGCGAGTTTTTGTTGATGTGAAACTCGACGAGGCAGAATGGATTACGAATCGCTTGAACCAACTCAGCCTGATGGACGAGAAGAGGTTAGCATCGATTGCATTTGGTCGCCTGTACCAAAGCCGAATGAAGAAAGCTTATGATAAGAAGGTGCGTCCTAGAAGCTTTCAGACGGGTGATCTCGTCCTGAAGAAGATTCTTCCGCCACACTCCGATCACCGGGGCAAGTGGACTCCGAATTACGAAGGGCCGTATGTCGTCAGCAAGGTCTTCTCGGGAGGAGCTTTGTTGTTATCCACGATGGATGGTGAAGATTTTGCATCCTCGGTGAACGCGGACGCGGTTAAAAAATACTTTGCTTGAAAGAGACCCGCTGGACAAAAAAGAAAGAGTCCAGGCAAAAAAGGGGCATCCCGGCGAACCAAAAACAGAATAAAAGGTTCGGGCAAAAATTGGGGATATATTGAAAAAAATGTACACCCGCGAAGTCGAAAACCTACACTGGGCGGCTTCGGCAAAAAAGGGTATCCCGGTGAACTGAAAACCCGTAAAGGGCGGTTCACGCAAAAGTTAGGGATTTGAATAAGCAAATGACTGCGTTCCGCGTGTGGAGTTTCATTGTTTTGTGGTTTGGAGGACCTGAGGGCCGTTTATCTGAATCAATCTCTTCCGAAGCTGAAGCGGCGGAGAAGTATCGAAGTCGAGTGGGTCTTAGAGGGATCAACTCATGGTGTTCGTCTACGCCTCGTTGCCGACATTTGCATATACTGATGTATATTTATATTTTCTTTTTGCGCGGCTTCCTCATTCCAGGAGCTTGCCTCTGTTGTAAAACGTTTTTGCCCATTCAGGGGTTCACCATCAATAAAATGCACATTATTCAGCAATTCTGCTTGCCTGTATAGCATTTATCTGTTTTGTTTGCGAATGAAAACGCCGATGTTTTTGATAAAATGCGCATACATAAACTTACGGGCCTAGGCCCATTGATTGTTGAAACAATTAATTACCTGAATATTGTCACGAGATAATAACCTTGATAGGCCCCTTTTGAGGAGGGTATCTTGTCTGTTTGTTTGTGTTGCTGCAGGTGTAGCACCTTCCAGGCGGTGTGCCGTGCGCATCCCCGAAGCAGGGCGAGCCCTCCTTCTCCAGTAGCGTTCAGTAGTCTCTCCTCCGCAGAATTTGAACGCAGGATAGTGAGCATTGATATGTTTCCCCAGGCAGAGATGATTCTCTTCCCCAAGCAGGCGCATCCTGAAGGAACGTCACCTCATCAACTGAGTCAAGCACCGAAAAACGATGTCTTCTTCCCCCAGCACCGGGTCACAAGTGCAGATCTCGTAGAAATGTTTGGGTGCCGAAGCTCGTGTTACCCCAGTAAAGTCGCCGCAGCCGGTGTTTCCCCCCCCCCCCCCGCACCGGGTCACAAGTGCGAGTCTTGTAGGGAGCTATCCATACACCGAAGTGTGGTGCCAGACTGAAGTCTCCAACGGAATTGAGATTCCCCACCAGAGCCGGATTCTCTCCCGAAGTCGGATGATTCCCTTTCCCCCCAGTAGAGTGTTGGAACAGCTGATGTTGTGCTTCCCCAGAGTCGCACTCTCTCCAGCGAAGCAGAATGACTTACCCTTCCTCAGCCGAGTTTGCAGATGTCCAAGAAAGTCGAGTCCTTGGAAGTGGATCAGATCATGATTGGTTTTCCTCAGTGGAGTGTTGAGCAGCTGAAGTTGTTTCCCCACAGAGTTATCCTCCCCAGAAGAGTAGTCGAGACGGCCGTGTAGTTCATTCTAGCGATCGATATCAGCAGATCCAAGTTCTCGCAGAGCTTTGCTCCCCTGCGGCAATCAACTGAAGTTGTTTTCCCTGCAGCGGTCGACCGAAAGATCACTTCCCCAAGCGGAGTCCAATTGATATTGGCGTGCAACGTTCTCCTCAGCAGGATGATTCCTCTATCTGATTAGTTCTTTCTCCTTGACAGGAGGATCTCCCCTCGGCATTTATTTTGCTAATGGGATCGCATCATATTGCATGATTGCATGGCATTTAGCATAAACGCATTTCATTCCCACCATGTGGGGCATCGCGCCGAAGCATACGCATCATAAGCATGATCTAGGTTATTATCATTCTTGTTTTACAGGTGCTCCACCAAAAGACCAGTTGCTCAGGATGATCCCTGACGTTCTCCCCGACGAGGTCGTTTTCTTAAGATAATTCTTAGGGCCCCAGTGTAATTCCCACAGTCGCTCGCTCAAGATGATTTTTGAGATCCCCAGCGAAGTCAGTTCAAAACGACTCTTGAATTCCTCAGCAGGGCCGGTTGCTTAAGATGATTCTTAAGATCTCAGCGCAGTTCCCGAGTTGGTTGCTTAGGATGATTCTTGAGCTCCCCAGTAGCGTCCCCAACAAGAGTTGCCCAGGAGGATTCCTGGAATCCCTAGCAGAGTAAAGTCTCCAGAAAGGTTATCGGTTCGGGATGATTCTCGAAGGTGCCCGACGGAGTTGTCTGTTCAAGATGATTCTTGAAGTCCTTAGCAGTGTGATGTGTTTGCTCCAACAGTGATGTCTAATCTGAAGATTGACTTCGTAAACGCCTGAAGGCGACATCAGAATGTTCCTGTGGATTCGGATTTCCGTGTTGATGGATCAACGTGTGTCTGAAGAAAAAGTTCAAAAGTTTGTAGATGCAGCTTTTATGTGCAAAGTGATCCGTGTTGGCCTGAAGACCAAGTCAGTTATCCTGAGGTGATGATTGATTGCGATCAAATGAATAATGTTTCTTCTGACTGAAGTCGAAGATGTTTCTCCAGCTGAAGCGGAGTTTGCCTGAAGGCAAAGTGTTTGAATCCCCGAAGAGTCATGAATGGCTCAGGATACCATTTCTCTGACTGAAGTCACAGATTTCCCAAGCTGAAGCGAAGGTGCCTGAAGGCAAGGTTATCCCCAAGGTCATGAATGACCTAGGATTCATTTTTCGGACTGAAGGCCGAAGTATATCCCTGACTGAAGTCTCGGATACTGTATAGCAGAGGCGGAGTTGCCTGAAGGCAGGTCCATGCATCCTTGAAGGCCAAGGACCATTTTCTTTAGACTGAAGTCGAAGATACCTCCTGCAGAGTTTACATCCTTGGAGGCCAAGGATGCTTATCTTCAGAAGTACTTGAAGACCGTTTCTAGCTGAAGCTGGAAGTGGCCAGGGGCCAGGGTTTCATATAGCTTTGATGTTGAAGGTCTACGGTGGGCAGAGTGCAGTAGTATTCCGATGTTCGTTGTGGTTCTGAGGGGGAACCCCAGATCAGAGTGTGCTTGGTTGCGTCTCTCATTCCCAGCGGAGCAGTCTCAAATACGCAAGTGTACTTTACCAGGGGTGAACCCCAGGTTAGACTTGTTCAGTGTTGTATTTTCTCCGGTGGCGAGGTTGGATGTTTGTTTTGACGGCGAGGTCAGATAATGTTGGTTCGACGACGAGGTTGAATGTTTGTTTGACGGCGAGGTCAGACTCTTTAAATCCCCAGCAGAGATGATGTTTGTACGACGGCGATGTCGAATGTCTCTCAGAGTGATGTTCGTTTCCGACGGCGATGTCAGATTCAGGTTTCCGGCGGCGATGCTGGGTATGTCAGATGGTCTAGTCTTCCAGCGGCGAGGTTGGGGGTTGTGATTGTCCGAAAGCAATATCAGAAGAAGATAACGTGGATAACTGACGACGATGTCAGATCAGTATTTCTCTAGCTAGTTGTTGAGCAGCTAGTGTTGCAGTTGTTGCAGTGGAAATAGGATATCAAATTATTAATTAATTTGAATCGCAATTCAATTCACAACCGCTCTTTGATTTATCCGAAGGAAAAGGTCAAAAAGGGAAAACCTATTTTGCATCGTAAACACAATGCAGGGAAAGATCTAGGGTTCGGGGGTTGGTTAAGATTAGGGAAGGTATTAGCACCCTAAACTTCTGTAGTACTCTACAGGAACCTTTTGTTCAAATGTTTACTATTTTGCTTTATTCGTTCGCTTAAGGTATATGTGCAAAGGGATTAAAAGTGAGAAAAGAGACCTAAGGGGTTAATTCTAAGTTTACTCGGCAAGACATCGCATCTTGTGCCTACGTATCCTTACGGGAATGGAATCAGAGTAATCGTAGTTCCCCTCAAAAGGGAGGTTAGAGACTTCTTGACTGTGGTCAAGGTCTCAAGGGGAATAAACGCATCTTAAGGACACGCTTACGTGGAGTGTAGAAACTCCAAATCTCTACGTTGAATTGTTAAGTTAATAGGGTTAAATTAGGTTAGGGATTCCGCGGCGGGAAACCCTAAAATGAGCGCAACGGCTCTTTGACCTAATGCTAGGGGTAAAATGGTGACTTTTTGCCTGCGGCGAGGCATTTGTGAAAATTAGGGTTTTGTGAGGTTGTAAGGGTTTGAAGTTGAGGACTATTGGCGCGGCGACCAAAAGCTAGACCTAACCTTCGGATGTGTGTAGTGTGACAGGGGTATTGATAAATGTGTGAGATAATGCAAACAGAGAATAATGTCATAATTTAAACCAGGCGAGCAAGAACTTAAAGACAGTAATTAAAGCGCGATTGTTAGGATTCGCGAGATTACATCCGAGAAGCAATTACAACAATGACGGAACTTAAATAAAACACCATGCAATAGTAGTAAACATGAGCTGCAAAGGATGAACATCGTTAGTAAGCAAAGTTAGACGGTAGTGGGACGGGTCAGGAGAAAAGAGTGCAAGGTTGGAGATTTTTTGTTGTTTTTAAAGAAAAGGTTTTTGATTAAGAGAAAAATGTTTAAACAAAAAAAGGGACTTAAGTTTTAATTTTCAAAAAATAGTTTTTAAAAAAAGTTTTACTTTTAATATTTACTTAAAAAAAGTTTGATGTTATTACTTTAAAAAATATTTTTTCTATTTATTATTTTTTAAAGAAAATTATGATGCTATTTGTTTTAAAAAACTATTTGAATATTTAATTAAGAAAAGTTTTAAAAAACAATTTTAATATAAAAACAAAACAAAAAATGAGAATGAAAATAAATGGGGTTGGGCCGGTAATCACCCCCGGACCCAACCCGGTTGGTTAGTAACAAAAAGCCAAATCACAACTTAGGGTTTCAGAACCCTGTTATCCCTTCGCGGCGCCGTTTGTCTTTCTCTCCTCTTGTTCCGTCTCTCTTCGTTTTGTATTCGTTACTCTCATTGCATGTTGAAGCTTCTGAAATCAAAACCCCAAAAAACATCAAATGTAAACCGATCCAATATTCGCACTTACGTTTGTGTGTGAATTTCCGGTAAGAATGGAGGATGCTCGTGGCCAGTGATGGATCGACTGAGGCTCGAGAAAGAATTTGCTCGCCATGAATCAAATGGCACCGGTGGATTCTTTCTTCGTTGGGATTCTGCGCGCATTTTGACGGTTTCCGGTGTTCTCCGGTTAGGGTTTCGTGACGCTCTTGCCCGCCGTCTTTGCGTTCTCCCCTTCTAGCTTTTTCAAACAAGTTGTATTATTCTTATATACTTCTTTTCTCTGAATGGGCCTTGGATCTATTGAGATTTTACGTTATTTTTATTGAGGTTGATTGTGATTTGCTTGATATGATTTGATTCCCTTTCCTTTTCTGACTTCGTTTGAATCTTTCTAAATCTTTGCTTCCCATTGTGATCCATTTGACAAACTAGATTGGCTTTCGAACGGGATTTACTTGACACAGTTGGATTTGCCTCGATTTGCTTTCAGAAACGGGCTTGCTTTAATCCGTTTTGGAACCAAACTTAATTGGATATCTTCTTTGAAACTGATTTGGATTCTTTCCCTGATGCAGTTTGGATTAACTTTTCCTCTTTTTCTTTCAGAACAGGTATGGATGCTGATGCTTTGGTTGAGTCAAAGTTGCCGAGAAGGGGGTATACGGCGATGATGACAATGCTCTGAGCCTGATGAGGGATACTATTCGATGATGCCGCGGTTGCCTTCGACAGTGGCTTTTGATAGTCTCTGCTGTGTTCTGTTGGATTTGGTTCAGAATATGAGTTCTGGGCTGGACTGTGACTGATATTGCTTGGATATGGGTTTTGCTTTGTGGTTTATCAGATGTGTATTTGTTACACTTCCATTTGAATTGCCTTGTGATAGTCTGATTTGTTTTTTTTCTGATATAGGTCCAACTGCGGTTTGATCATCTACTTTAATGTCAGGTTCGCTGCTTGTATCCAACTGCGAAGTTTGAACTCTGTTTCTTGATTCTTACAATTTCTGATGTGGAACTGAGTTGGATATCGTTCAGTATCCTTGGCACCGGGTTGTGATGTTCTGAACTGAGCCCTTATGTTTGGCGCTTTACTTCACGACGCTTGTAGCGATTTGAGGTAGATTTGGTCGCAGGATCTTACTGATACGAACTGCTTTGTTGGCTTTTCATGATTGACTTGCACCTTTGATTGAGGCTTGCCCTGAGCTGATGTGATTACGCGAGCTTATCCTGCTCTTTCTGGTATGGTTTCGCTCGTGGGTGTGATTTGATAACTTCACTTTGATATCCTGTTTGGTTGCAAGAACGGTCCTTTTGACTGTTGTTTTTCCAAGTGGTAATATGGACTCTGATCTAATTCTTGCATCATGGTTTTTGGTGCTTGCAGTCTTGAATTGGTTCGATCTTGCTGTTTTCGCGTTTGGCTTGAACTTCGTCTTTTGTCACAACTGATGCAGCTTGACTTTGTTAAGCATCTCTTTTATTTTATGAACTGCTTATGCTCTGGTTTGTTTGTTGAACTGCATTCATCTAGACCTGGACGCGCTCTTTTTCCTTGTTGCTATCGTGAATTCCTGTTTTATGAACCAATTTTGATGCATCTCTGAACTTAATTGAACTGACTGAACTCTTTTCTTGCGTCTGTTGTTCCATTGGTTGAGTGACTTATGAATTCCATGCAGCTTGTAAATCTTTTTTGGCTTTGAGTTTGGTTAGGAACTTTGAAAAATTCTGATGCTGTTTTGTGAATTTCAGGTGTTGGATAACCTTGAAGGCAAAGCGATTCAGACCCGCCGGCATCCGGGTTTATGACCAATTTGATTGTGCTGCTTTACCCTTGTATCAGTTTGGAAATCTAATTGCGGCAAAAGCGAATCAGTCCCGCTTCTTTTATCACTTCTATCTCTCGGTTGTCCCGTATGATAAGAACAGACGACCACTTGATCTGACGCCAACGGCGCGGATCGGTAACGGGGGTAGGATGCAGCTTCGGTTGTGCCACTCCCGGCACTCGATGATGACGATGTTCTGAGAGTGTCAAACAATTTCTAACATCTTTTTTTTCTATTCTGTTTGTTTTGTATTTGTTTTTCTTTGTGCAGGTTAATCGGAGGAGCATGGAGTAATGTCCAATGGATGAACATCATGAAGACACCAATGGATGTTTAGGACTTAGGATTTTTAGGATAGAAGTAACATCTGTAATTTTAATTTTACAGCAATTCAGAATGTGAAACAATTTACTCTTCTTTGTATAACGATATCCTTTATGAAATAAAAATGCCAGAACTTCTTTTATATATCCATGACCGCTCAGTTTTGAATTTATTTATATTTATTTCTAGTTAAAAAATTATAAACGTTTGTGAATAAATCCACAAATATTTAAATTCATTAACCTAGTCATAAACCATAAATATTCCCGAATGATATTCTTGTTCATGCACTTGTCTCATTTGTAGTCCTAATCTCATCACCTGATTAAATTCACTTGCATTCCAACTTAAATGCTAACCAACAATTTTATAACCAAACACGGATGTGCGCCGTAATCACAACAGATTCAGTATCAACGATAACATTGCCCGTAATTGAATTCCACTGACCAAATGCTAAGAGCAACAATCCAATAATACCCAATTAAATTGTGCCTTATTAACAGAAACGGAAGTGTGCCGGAAATAAGCCATGAGCGATAAAATAGGTCTTAAATCCAGTTGGGCCCGACAAATTTCAATACCGAACACATCGAATTGGCGCCTTGATATAGTCAAACCCGGTGATAAATAAATGCCTCAGAAATAGTGTCTCGAGTGTCTCAAAGCTCAATAACAGCCAGTCTTCAAGGAATTAGCGGAATCCACGTAAAATGACCAAAATACCCCTGGAACCAATTCTGTAAACAAATACCTCCATGACTTGATAGTGGTTAGCAGATGCACAGATGAGATGCTATGCGAAATGACTGACTAAATATAAGGGTAAAATTTGGGGTATTACATTTGCCCCTATTTAAATAGCTACACCAGATGATTTGAGTGACAGAGACTCGAAGAATCATGGTGGAGAGATTTAAATATAGATAACCGAAAATTTTGCCCTTATATGCGGCGATATGCAATGCTATTGACAAAGCGAGAACAGATTAATGCAGATGATATGATGCGTATGCTGGAATGATGAATTGCGAAAGTGCTGACGAATGCAACGACACAGGAAGAAACACACTGCGGAAAACGACGCGCTGGGACACACCGTACAACACTGGGGAACTCTAAGATGATGGTCAACTGGTGCGAACACGACCAATTGTTATTTTTAGATCTGGGATGAGGTTCTCAAATGGAGATGGCACCTATGAGATGACCTCCACTGGGAATCTAAAAGTAAAACTGGATTAAGTACGACTGCAAGATCGATCACAGAATGCATGGAGCATTGAGCAAAGAATAACATCCAGGCTTCTGTAAACTATCTCTCGTGACACGATCAAACGGACTTTTCGGGAATCCGTAGCAAATATACAGGGTAAAAACCGGCTGTCTGCCAAAATAAATGGACTTTAGGAATAAGATCCTTAAATAGAGATGGCACCTATGAGATGACCTCCACTTGGGAATGTCTAATGATAAAACGGGATCTACACGACTGCAAGATCGATTACAGAATGCTGGAGCATTGAGCAAAGAATAACATCCAAGCTTCTGTAAACTATCCCTCGTGATGGGATCGGACGGACTTTTCGGAAATCCGTATCAAATATACAGGGTAAAGACCGGTTGTATGCCAAAATAAATGGACTTTAATGGGAAATGCCCTGATAAGCTTCTCGAGGGAGAACTGTCACTTATCGTTGGAAGGGACTTACATGCCACAATGAATAAGCACTCAAATAAAGAGGCTGCTGCTTATCTGACATATAAATCTTCTCATATTTAAGGTCGGCGCCTGGAATACGATTCTGATTTTACTGAAGGATAAATGAACTTCTTCATACTTCAAGATCATGCTCTCCTGAATATGATTCCGCTCCTTCTTTTACTAAAGGGTAAATGAACTTCTTCATACTTCAAGATCGTGCTCTCCTGAATATGATTCCGCTCCTTCTTTTACTAAAGGGTAAATGAACTTCCTCATACTTCAAGATCGTGCTCTCCTGAATATGATTTCGCTCCTTATTTTACTAAAGGGTAAATGAACTTCCTCATACTTCAAGATCGTGCTCTCCTGAATATGATTCCGCTCCTTCTTTTACTAAAGGGTAAATGAACTTCTTCATACTTCAAGATCGTGCTCTCCTGAATATGATTCCGCTCAAACCTCCCCGTATTTCAAGATCGTGCTCTCCTGAATACGATTTGGTTCAAACCTCCCCATACTTCAAGACGACAGGGAAAATGGAAGCCCAACTGCTCAATGGAGATGGCCATTTGCTGCGAGTCTTAACGAAGATAGGATCGGCTTCTCAGGCGAGAGATGTCGCTTATTTTGCAAGATTAGCAATAATAAGCCTCTCATGTAAGAACTGCTTGTAGAGGTGATAACAGATGATGATGAGCTTCTCTGGCGGAGAACAGGTGCTGATCGATGATAAGCTTCTCAGGCGAGAACAGGCGCGTATCTGATTGTGTAAGGTTGTTATATCGATAGGCTTCTCAGGCGAGAACAGTCGCATACCGATGCTGTAGGATGTACTGATAGATTTCCCAGGCGTGAACTGGCGTGTATCTGTAAAGGATGGTGGTTGACTTTCTTGAAAAATAGTGCAAAATAAATGCACATCCGGGTATAGTGATAAGCTTCTCGGGCGAGAACAGTCGCGAATCTGCCATGGTATGGTGAAAATCTTTAGATGGTGCAAAATAAATGCACGTCCGGTTGGGCTCGACGACCGACAAGACTGAGATTCAATCTAGGATCGAGCTAGAAAGAAGACTGGTAATCAAGACTCCATCGAGGGAATGAACTCGAAGGGTAAATATCTTATCCCGGCGAGGAAAGATAGTTGAAGTAACCGTCATCCACGAGGATCGAGCTCTGTGGGGAAACTGGAAACACGTATGTATTTTATGCTTAGGGCTGACAATCTATTTGGAGAGAATGGACAAACCCAGTTACTCGGCGGTAACAACCAATGATGGCGAGACACAATGAACTTGTGAATGCTAACGCATATGTTAACGTATGCTAATGTGAATGTATGTTAATAAATGGATGTTAATGTCTATGTATGTAGTTAATCGTTATGTAATGAGTATGTGAAATGAATATGTAATGAGTATGTGAAATGAATATGTAATGAGTATGAGTATATGAGGTAGGCATGTGATGCTTATGCCCCTGCGTATGCTGACGAAACAGACTAGAGACGAGAGATGAAATAAACATCTCGACGGAGATACCCTGCGTTCTCTGCAACCAATACATCAATCATGGGTGAGAAGGGTCAATGGTAGAACCAAGTCTGGTTTCAAAGTTCTGCATTCTCTGGGGAGAAAGTAATCTGCTTGGGTGCACAGTATCACGTCTTCACATGGGGAGAAGAAAACCTGAGGGACACTTTCGAGTTACCCAAGAAAAAGTTGTCAGCTTATAGTCTCGCTGGGGACTGTGATGAGGCAATAGTTTGGGAGCCTGTTGCAACACTGAGACTTAATGGGGAATGAAGGCCGCTGTGAGTAAAATCCCTCGGGTGCACGAAGAAAAGTTGTGAAACCCCATGGATTTGATCTTGAAGGAGCTTATAGTATTCGCCATTTGTTTCTTCAAAAAACATGGTGCCCCAGGATACTTGTGTTGCGAGGTAGGGTCATCTCAAGAGGATTTTATAGAGAACACGGAGTCTGGTTGCCCCATTGTTTTCAAACTCTTTGAGAGTTTCGTCAGGTCTGGCACAAATGTTACGACGAAATCTTTGAGAAACAGCTCTTAAGAACGTCAGCCTCGCGTTGGTGAGCAAACTGGGAAACTGCCTGCCCCTGTTTAGCAGGATCTTCAAGTTCCACGGGTTATGTCCGTATGTAAATCTCTAAGATATCAAGCAAAGTCATCATGCCTGAAATGCCTATCCTGAGCTTGTCAATGTAAACATATATTTGTCTTGAATCTTTGTTTTGAAAAAAGATATCGCGATAACTTGTGACCGAAATCACTAGTCAAGATATAAGTTTTAATTATAATGCCAACATGAATTTTTTTCTGAGCATAGTTTGTAGGAGTCAGGAAACGTGATCTTGTCGAGTATGCTTTCAACCGAAGTCCTACTTCAATTAGGTCTTTTAAAGGTTGTATCGTGGCTCGGTTCACGGTTTAAGAAACAAAAGATATAGGCTCAAAGTTATATTTGTACCCACCCCTTCTTCGTGATGTTCTCCAATCCTAATTCAGTTAATCGGATACGAACACTCATATCTCAAGCAGATTTGCTATGGTTGAGAACTTATCAAGGCTTTGGACATGGCAGTCACTCACCTATTTCTAATGGAAATTGGTCACACGACTTTGTTCTTTATAGGGATCCTAGAAAAACTACTGGTTTGTTGTTCTTATTCCCTAACTTTTGACTGGACAATGTCTATTGTTTTGACTTTGGAGTCCAGCGGGATGCCCCAGTTTTGCCTAAGTCTCCTTCATAGGTTTTGACTTAACGGGATCTTATTTTTTTGAATATTCTTTTATGCACAAGTCGTGTAAATCTTTTGAAAGGCTCGTGACTGCCCCACTCCTTAGGTAACCTTAAGATGCTAAGGATAAATTCTCGAAGATTTGCTCTTCCTTCTTTGAGAGTCTAAGTGCTTGATCGGTTTAACTGAAACCTACCCTGCCCCAGGTTAAGATGAAGGTTCTTAAAAAAAAAACTCCTACTTTAAGGCTCAAAGAGGTTAACGAGGGATTATCATCCTTATATCTCCGGTGTTTGGGATTTGAAACAATGCCTTACATCATCAGCGGGTTTCAATCGAAAGCATACGACAAGAAATCTGCCGTTTTGGGTTCGTCATCCTCCTCCCAATTCTCTATCAGAACAAGAGATCGGGTAAAGTTGGCATTATAATTTATGAAAAATATATTTTGAATGAGTGAAACGAATGGACTTATTCAAGACAAACATATGCGTTGCATTAATCAAAGATAAACAAGTTCGTACATGCTAAATATGCTTAATCAAAGAGAAATACATATAAATAAACAAATGAACTGTCGGAAAAATCCTTCTAAATGTTCATGAAATCTCGCATTCAAAAATAACAGTTTCCTTTGGCGGAGCCTCAAGGGAAAGGACGTCTGGTTTACGACCACTGCGAGTTGTCATGGCTTGCCCCAGTTATGCTGGTCACATCTTCAACAGTTTTCAGTCGTTGCTTCAAAATAAATTTCCCAGATTCTTTGTTGATCCTGGTCATATCATCTTGAGGGTTACTGAAATGAAGCGAGCTAGGCTTTTGAATAATTACTGGATTCGACTGATTTGCCACAGGAGTAGCATGCTTTGCAGAATTCGAACTTGACAAGTGAGGGACCCCGAGAGGAGTCTCGATCTTCATCTGAGCATCGCTAAAAGACAACTTCTTCGTTTCTAGCAAATTTCTGACAACTTTCTTTAGAGCATAGCAATTATCTAGATCATGGCCGGGCGCACCCTCATGAAACAAACAATGAGCGGCAGCGTTGTAACCTGCAGGTAACGGATTAGGCGGAGGACCCAAAGCACGGGTGGTAATCAGACCCTGTTGTACCAAATGGGAGTATAACTCAGTGAAAGTCATCGGAATTGGAGGACAAGGCTTATACTGACTCTTGCGGAGATAAGGAACCTGATCCTGTGATTGTTGGTGAACAGGAGCGTTGAGCACTCGCTGACTGTTGACAGAACTTTGCATGGGCGGATAACCGGAAGGTTGCTGATAAACTGGTGCCTGATATACCGGAGCTGACTGCACAGGCTGGTATGTAGGAAACTGCTGATCGAAAGGAGGTGCAACAGTAGCTACATAGGGTTGTTGGACATATGGAAACGGATAACCTTGAACATAACTCTGCTGATGTTGCCAAGGTTGAGGAGTAGCCATTTTGCGGTTCCTCGAATGTGCAGGTCCTTTACCATGGTCGGAGTTAGGAGTTTTGCACTTTGGAGGGGTAGCTCGTCGAACTGGTTGAGCACTAGGAGGCACCAAACTGGATTGAAGACCATGAGGAGGTACATTCTCGACAGTAACAGCTGGTTGGGATTCCATAACGGTATTAGTAGTCTCAGAAACAACAGTAGACTGAGCATCCATCTTCACACTAAGAGCTCGTAGCATTTCCAAAATCTGCCCTACACTTCCTCGAAGATCTTCGAGTTCATGGCTGACACGGTTGATCTCTTGGTTTTGATCTTCCATCCTTTTGAAGGGTCGTATTGATGCAGAGAACTTAGGATGACAAAACTGGAAGGTGAGAGAATCGCGTATGAGAAACGGAAGACACATGCAATGCAAGAAAGTATATGATGCTATGATGCAAATGCAAATGAAGATTTCATGGAATTCAAATATTTACGAATATTGCGGAATACCAAGGAAACTTTTAACTTATTGAAAACAAATTACAAATAATATTCTTGCAACCGAAATAGCTAAATAAAAGCCTAGAAAATCCTAGAGAAGCATCTTCCACAACTTCAGTGAGCAGACGGAGAGTCGGAGGAAAATAAATATTCGTAGAGCCTTCTCTTCTTGTAGGATTGTATCTCATCATTCTTCGACTGAATCTGCTTTTGAAGTTCTTCGTACTCGCTGGCCATCACATGGTATTTGTTCTTCCATGCTTCTGTCTCGTGTTGTGACCTCTTCAAAGCGATCTTCAAAGTCTCAGCTTCGGTCATGAAATACTGGACAGGTTCCTCTCTTTGAGGTACAGGATCTTGGCGAGAGTAGGGCATCTTCCACTCAATAGCTCTTCCTCGGACCCATTGAAGGTATGGTTCCATGGACACACAATTAGGCCTTCCCAAACTTTCTTTGTCCTTCCTATGCAGACGATTCCAAGAGGATAGAATCTGATCTTGAAGCTTTTTGTCGTCTTTGAAAAATATTTTCTCCACATGAATACCTTTAGGCGGTTCCTTCAAGGGGTATCCCAACTGTCGGAGAGCTAAGACTGGATTGTAGCTAATTCCTCCGTTGAAACTGAGCAAAGGCACATTGTTGAAGTTTCCACAGCTATCAATGATCGATATCCCATCGTACATGCGATTATACCAATCAATATCAGAGTGAGTTAAAGCCATAACTTTTTGCGACCAACGTTCTTGATTAGATCTCCAGAACGGACCGGACTTGGGTAAGTGAGAAATAAACCACTTGTATAGCAATGGCACACAACATGTAATCATTCCTCCACCATGAAAGTTTCGGAGATGTACTGAATGATAAGTATTACCCAATAGCGTTGGAACTGGATTTCTCCTCATGAAGGTCTTGATTGCATTAAGGTCCACAAACCCCTCAAAACTAGGAAAAAGCAGCAACCCATAAATAAGCAAAGCAAATATTGTCTCAAAGGAAAACATGTCTTTATGATCGGCATAAAATTGGGCTTTCTTAATTAGGAAGTCCCTGGGAAAACCGGAGGTCCCCCCTTTGGTGATCATATTGTTTTTGACATCGGATATCTTTAGACAAACGGCTTTAGCAATATCTCGTTCTTTAGGGTCTTCCTCCAAGAAAGGGAATGGAGACTTATCCAAGATAGGTAATCCCATCAACTGAGAGTACTCTTCTAAGGTAGGTAAAAGATGATAATCTGGAAAGGTGAAGCAGTGATAACCTGGGTCATAAAACTGTAACAAAGTCGCAAGAAGTCCTTCGTTTACTTGAATCTTCAACAAAGACAATAGCCTTCCATATCTGTTTTGAAACTTTTCTTGATCTTGAACCAAATCCCTTAGCTTCTCTAGGACTTCCAAATTAAAACCCTTAAAAGTAAATTTCAAAGTATGCCTTCTATGGTGATCCATGGTATCCTGCAATGTTCATAAATAGAGTTTGAATTCCATGAAATCTTAATGCGATATGATGCTTTATGGATGCAATGCATGAAAACAAACAAGGTCCTAGGTTAAAGGAACGTGAGCGGAGTTAAGGTCTACCCATCCCCAAAAGGAGTGTACTATAGGTTAGTTGTACCTGCAGAACAAGGTTCTAAAAAGTGCCCAAAGTCATCAGCCCATCTTTCGGATATTATCAACTTTCCGACTGACTCGGGAGTTAATAATATTCTCAAGAGAACCTCTTTTGAGTGTAGTATCGCGTAGCAACCATTGTGGGACTACTCCCACATAGTTCCCGCACTACGTCCTAAATAAGGCCAAGGTGGTGTTAAGGTACTACGGTTCCCAATATCACAGACTCCGATCGACCATGGAAAAAGTTTTCACGATTACTCGTTCAACCGAACCATTTTCGAAAAGGTCTCAACTGAGCGGTGATTCTCGAATCAGCTTGGTCGGGATTCAACTCCCTATAAGCCTCATCGAATATATCCCCATCCTATAATAATGTCACTAGTCCGGGCGTAGGACTTATCTCACAACACAAGGAACAGTCCCAAATCAGAGTACAATATATACATGCAAATGGATAGTAAAACAAATATGAACAAATTAGGGATAACCTTCAAAAGTTTAGAAAGTCCCCAGTGAAGTCGCCATTTTCTGTTGCAGTGGAAATAGGATATCAAATTATTAATTAATTTGAATCGCAATTCAATTCACAACCGCTCTTTGATTTATCCGAAGGAAAAGGTCAAAAAGGGAAAACCTATTTTGCA
Organism: Lathyrus sativus; assembly: GCA_963859935.3. Taxonomy (NCBI): domain Eukaryota; kingdom Viridiplantae; phylum Streptophyta; class Magnoliopsida; order Fabales; family Fabaceae; genus Lathyrus; species Lathyrus sativus. Next base: position 305,446,577 of record OZ012735.1, on the reverse strand, counting down.
TCGTAAACACAATGCGGGGAAAGATCTGGGGTTCGGGGGTTGGTTAAGATTAGGGAAGGTATTAGCACCCTAAACTTCTGTAGTACTCTACAGGAACCTTTTGTTCAAATGTTTACTATTTTGCTTTATTCGTTCGCTTAAGGTATATGTGCAAAGGGATTAAAAGTGAGAAAAGAGACCTAAGGGGTTAATTCTAAGTTTACTCGGCAAGACATCGCATCTTGTGCCTACGTATCCTTACGGGAATGGAATCAGAGTAATCGTAGTTCCCCTCAAAAGGGAGGTTAGAGACTTCTTGACTGTGGTCAAGGTCTCAAGGGGAATAAACGCATCTTAAGGACACGCTTACGTGGAGTGTAGAAACTCCAAATCTCTACGTTGAATTGTTAAGTGAATAGGGTTAAATTAGGTTAGGGATTCCGCGGCGGGAAACCCTAAAATGAGCGCAACGGCTCTTTGACCTAATGCTAGGGGTAAAATGGTGACTTTTTGCCTGCGGCGAGGCATTTGTGAAAATTAGGGTTTTGTGAGGTTGTAAGGGTTTGAAGTTGAGGACTATTGGCGCGGCGACCAAAAGCTAGACCTAACCTTCGGATGTGTGTAGTGTGACAGGGGTATTGATAAATGTGTGAGATAATGCAAACAGAGAATAATGTCATAATTTAAACCAGGCGAGCAAGAACTTAAAGACAGTAATTAAAGCGCGATTGTTAGGATTCGCGAGATTACATCCGAGAAGCAATTACAACAATGACGGAACTTAAATAAAACACCATGCAATAGTAGTAAACATGAGCTGCAAAGGATGAACATCGTTAGTAAGCAAAGTTAGACGGTAGTGGGACGGGTCAGGAGAAAAGAGTGCAAGGTTGGAGATTTTTTGTTGTTTTTAAAGAAAAGGTTTTTGATTAAGAGAAAAATGTTTAAACAAAAAAAGGGACTTAAGTTTTAATTTTCAAAAAATAGTTTTTAAAAAAAGTTTTACTTTTAATATTTACTTAAAAAAAGTTTGATGTTATTACTTTAAAAAATATTTTTTCTATTTATTATTTTTTAAAGAAAATTATGATGCTATTTGTTTTAAAAAACTATTTGAATATTTAATTAAGAAAAGTTTTAAAAAACAATTTTAATATAAAAACAAAACAAAAAATGAGAATGAAAATAAATGGGGTTGGGCCGGTAATCACCCCCGGACCCAACCCGGTTGGTTAGTAACAAAAAGCCAAATCACAACTTAGGGTTTCAGAACCCTGTTATCCCTTCGCGGCGCCGTTTGTCTTTCTCTCCTCTTGTTCCGTCTCTCTTCGTTTTGTATTCGTTACTCTCATTGCATGTTGAAGCTTCTGAAATCAAAACCCCAAAAAACATCAAATGTAAACCGATCCAATATTCGCACTTACGTTTGTGTGTGAATTTCCGGTAAGAATGGAGGATGCTCGTGGCCAGTGATGGATCGGCTGAGGCTCGAGAAAGAATTTGCTCGCCACGAATCAAATGGCACCGGTGGATTCTTTCTTCGTTGGGATTCTGCGCGCGTTTTGACGGTTTCCGGTGTTCTCCGGTTAGGGTTTCGTGACGCTCTTGCTCGCCGTCTTTGCGTTCTCCCCTTCTAGCTTTTTCAAACAGGTTGTATTATTCTTATATACTTCTTTTCTCTGAATGGGCCTTGGATCTATTGAGATTTTACGTTATTTTTATTGAGGTTGATTGTGATTTGCTTGATATGATTTGATTCCCTTTCCTTTTCTGACTTCGTTTGAATCTTTCTAAATCTTTGCTTCCCATTGTGATCCATTTGACAAACTAGATTGGCTTTCGAACGGGATTTACTTGACACAGTTGGATTTGCCTCAATTTGCTTTCAGAAACGGGCTTGCTTTAATCCGTTTTGGAACCAAACTTAATTGGATATCTTCTTTGAAACTGATTTAGATTCTTTCCCTGATGCAGTTTGGATTAACTTTTCCTCTTTTTCTTTCAGAACAGGTATGGATGCTGATGCTTTGGTTGAGTCAAAGTTGCCGAGAAGGGGGTATACGGCGATGATGACAATGCTCTGAGCCTGATGAGGGATACTATTCGATGATGCCGCGGTTGCCTTCGACAGTGGCTTTTGATAGTCTCTGCTGTGTTCTGTTGGATTTGGTTCAGAACATGAGTTCTGGGCTGGACTGTGACTGATATTGCTTGGATACAGGTTTTGCTTTGTGGTTTATCAGATGTGTATTTGTTACACTTCCATTTGAATTGCCTTGTGATAGTCTGATTTGTTTTTTTTTCTGATATAGGTCCAACTGCGGTTTGATCATCTACTTTAATGTCAGGTTCGCTGCTTGTATCCAACTGCGAAGTTTGAACTCTGTTTCTTGATTCTTACAATTTCTGATGTGGAACTGAGTTGGATATCGTTCAGTATCCTTGGCACCGGGCTGTGATGTTCTGAACTGAGCCCTTATGTTTGGCGCTTTACTTCATGACGCTTGTAGCGATTTGAGGTAGATTTGGTCGCAGGATCTTACTGATACGAACTGCTTTGTTGGCTTTTCATGATTGAATTGCACCTTTGATTGAGGCTTGCCCTGAGCTGATGTGATTACGCGAGCTTATCCTGCTCTTTCTGGTATGGTTTCGCTCGTGGGTGTGATTTGATAACTTCACTTTGATATCCTGTTTGGTTGCAAGAACGGTCCTTTTGACTGCTGTTTTTCCAAGTGGTAATATGGACTCTGATCTAATTCTTGCATCATGGTTTTTGGTGCTTGCAGTCTTGAATTGGTTCGATCTTGCTGTTTTCGCGTTTGGCTTGAACTTCGTCTTTTGTCACAACTGATGCAGCTTGACTTTGTTAAGCATCTCTTTTATTTTATGAACTGCTTATGCTCTGGTTTGTTTGTTGAACTGCATTCATCTAGACCTGGACGCGCTCTTTTTCCTTGTTGCTATCGTGAATTCCTGTTTTATGAACCAATTTTGATGCATCTCTGAACTTAATTGAACTGACTGAACTCTTTTCTTGCGTCTGTTGTTCCATTGGTTGAGTGACTTATGAATTCCATGCAGCTTGTAAATCTTTTTTGGCTTTGAGTTTGGTTAGGAACTTTGAAAAATTTTGATGCTGTTTTGTGAATTTCAGGTGTTGGATAACCTTGAAGGCAAAGCGATTCAGACCCGCCGGCATCCGGGTTTATGACCAATTTGATTGTGCTGCTTTACCCTTGTATCAGTTTGGAAATCTAATTGCGGCAAAAGCGAATCAGTCCCGCTTCTTTTATCACTTCTATCTCTCGGTTGTCCCGTATGATAAGAACAGACGACCACTTGATCTGACGCCAACGGCGCGGGTCGGTAACGGGGGTAGGACGCAGCTTCGGTTGTGCCACTCCCGGCACTCGATGATGACGATGTTCTGAGAGTGTCAAACAATTTCTAACATCTTTTTTTTCTATTCTGTTTGTTTTGTATTTGTTTTTCTTTGTGCAGGTTAATCGGAGGAGCATGGAGTAATGTCCAATGGATGAACATCATGAAGACACCAATGGATGTTTAGGACTTAGGATTTTTAGGATAGAAGTAACATCTGTAATTTTAATTTTACAGCAATTCAGAATGTGAAACAATTTACTCTTCTTTGTATAACGATATCCTTTATGAAATAAAAATGCCAGAACTTCTTTTATATATCCATGACCGCTCAGTTTTGAATTTATTTATATTTATTTCTAGTTAAAAAATTATAAACGTTTGTGAATAAATCCACAAATATTTAAATTCATTAACCTAGTCATAAACCATAAATATTCCCGAATGATATTCTTGTTCATGCACTTGTCTCATTTGTAGTCCTAATCTCATCACCTGATTAAATTCACTTGCATTCCAACTTAAATGCTAACCAACAATTTTATAACCAAACACGGATGTGCGCCGTAATCACAACAGATTCAGTATCAACGATAACATTGCCCATAATTGAATTCCACTGACCAAATGCTAAGAGAAACAATCCAATAATACCCAATTAAATTGTGCCTTATTAACAGAAACGGAAGTGTGCCGGAAATAAGCCATGAGCGATAAAATAGGTCTTAAATCCAGTTGGGCCCGACAAATTTCAATACCGAACACATCCAATTGGCGCCTTGATATAGTCAAACCCGGTGATAAATAAATGCCTCAGAAATAGTGTCTTGAGTGTCTCAAAGCTCAGTAACAGCCCGTCTTCAAGGAATTAGCGGAATCCATGTAAAATGACCAAAATACCCCTGGAACCAATCCTGCAAACAAATACCTCCATGACTTGATAGTGGTTAGCAGATGCACAGATGAGATGCTATGCGAAATGACTGACTAAATATAAGGGTAAAATTTGGGGTATTACAGCAGTGTTTGAAGATTTGTCCCCGCAGAGTATCGTGTGCTCGTGCAGTTGGCAAATTTTCGGGTTTACCGGTATTCAGCCGTCTCGCACCGTGATTGGCTGAGAGCCGTTCGCTTCTCACCCAGTCAGGTTCAAGCCGTTTGAATAGGGGCAGCTGTTGCACCCCAAAATTTGACCAACAATTATTTACTCATTAAGTGTTTGAAAGTTGATACCTTCATCAGAAAGTTCAAGAGATCCTCAGAGGAATTGGGTGAAACCAGGGTTGTGTGCCTCCTAGCTTGAGAGTTGTGAGAGCTCCTCAGATGATTCTGAGACTTTGAGAATGAACTTGAAGCTTTGAGAAAGCCTATGAGATGTCTTGATAGCCATCATAAAGCCTAGAGAGGTCATTGTGCAAGAATTTAGAAGATTCAACCATGAATGGTAGAATTAGGGTTTTGACTGGGTCAATCCTAGATCAGCTGAAGATTTGGAGAAGGTTGAGACTTAATCCAAGGGCCATGAGATCATGGAATGATGTATGGAGATGTTATAAAGAGGATTCCTAGACCAACTCATCATGATTGAGGAGTTTGAGAAGTTTTGAGTTAGGGTTTCTGAGGATTGTCAGTGAAAAAACCCTAGTTTGATCCCTATCTTCCAGGCAGTTTTAGCTCAAGATGTGATTGATATCTCATCTTCCCCACAACATGAATGTTGTAGATCTTTTTCTTAGATTTAATTTGAGTGGTGGAAGTCCTTGATAGGAGTTGCAGAGCTCAAGTTATGGTTTTGACAAATTACAGGTCAGCTGAGGTGTGTGAATCTGGGTCCTTGAAAGTCACCCAACTTACAGACAACTTTTGCCCTAGTAGGATGATTCCTATGATCTCTTGGTCAACATGAATGTTGAAGAGCATCTTCTTAGATTTCTATAGAGTACTAGAAGTCCTTGGTAGGATTTATAGAACTCAACGTATGGTTTGAACAAGACAGGGGTATTTTGGTCATTTGGTGATTATAGGTCATTTTAAGCAAAGGCCATATCTCCTATTTCCAAGCCTCAAATGGAAAAACTCAAGACATCAAAGTTGTTCAAAATGGGATTTTAAGCCTAGAAAAGAGGTCATGAGTTATTGAAAAAGCTTGTAGAAAGGATTTTCATGATTGGGTAGAAATGACCTAAAAATGGCTTATAAGTTAAAAAAGTTGAAATGGAATTTTGGTTTAGGAGATGTACAAATCCAAAATGGGTCATCCAATATGTCATTTTGACTCCAAACATTATTTTAAAAATAATGGTTCAAGTAGAATTTTGATTTGAGGTCTCAAAATGAAGGTTGCTTTGTAATTTTCATTCTTGCATAATAAGGCAACTTGAGAAACTTCACATAGGGCAAAACCAAGGCATGTTTTTCACTCATTCCTTCTCAATATCTCTTGTAAGGAGATTTTAAAGCCAAATTGACAAGCTTAAGGCATGAGATAAGGGATATACAATGTATCATTTCATGAGAAATTCCATAACATTCTAGCACTTTCCATGAGTTTCTAGACTCTTCTTTTGATTGTTATAAAAAGGATGAATCACCATGAGAGCAAGGTTGGTGAAAGTTGCTGAGTTCATTGGAGAGAGTGAGAGAGAAAGTGACATTCCAAGATTCCTTCAAAATCAAGCAAGCTTCAATTTCTTCTTCTACAAGCCTCATCCATCTCAACTCTTGCAAACAGAAAGGTATCCACCATTGGAGGAGCATTTGGAGAAGATTTCAAGTGCTAGATCAAGCTCTAACACCACTCACCATTGATTCTTGACAGGTTGGTAATTTCCACCATAGATCCTTTATTAGGTGCATTCTGTTAGATTGCTAGGTGTAAGGATGATATGCTAGGCTAGGTGATGATTTTCTGAGGATTTGAGAGGGATCCATGGAGTTTCGTGGCAGGGTGCCAATTCTTGCAAGATTAATAATAGGCTGTTCATGAAGTTTTAATGGACATGGTATATCATAGTGTGGTTAGGGCGACAGGTAGAGCAGGTTTGGATCATTAGATTGAAGTTCCATTAAGGTTGATAGCAGAGGAAAAGGTTGAAACCCTAATGTTGGAGCTTTCTGTTTGAATGATTTAAGGGGTTTCAGGGAAAACTATTGGTATCATCGTGTTCTGGGTGATGAGTAGAGCATATTTGCTCTTGGAAGTTTTTAATTTCATGGAAGGATCAGAGAGAACGAAGCTGTTGAAGTTTAGTGCATGGAAACTGGTTTGGGGAGGAAACCCTAGCTGGAGGTTGAAGACAACCTCCCAGCCGTCCGATCGTGTCCAAATCTTGACTAAATAATCTCATCCAGCGGCCTTGATTCAATTCAGAAAACGGAGGGAAAATTAAAAGCTAAACGCAGCGTTTACTTAAGTAGTAGATATTGGGCTCAGCAATCCAGTGATATTCGCACCCCTTCGTTTGGCCCAGTCCAAATTTTAACGTGAAAAGCATGCTATTTACACCGTGTCCTTTCCAATTTTCTGGTGATTTTTTCAACTTATTTTTCTGAGCGCATGGGCCTACCAGATTGCTACGCGCACCCCCAGGTCCTCAGCCCATCATGATATTGAACTGGGCGTAGTTACTTTCCTCACCCCCATCCCCTTTATTTCACTTTCTTTCATTTTTTATTTCTTTTATATTTTCTTGCATATTAAAAATTCATATAAAATTGGAAAATGACTATTTTTCACTCCTTGTTTTTTTCACATATTCATAATCATGTCTAGAAAAATGTAAATAAATAAAATTCCATTTTATTTTTTTTTAATATTTTTAGCATATTTTCTATGTAAATAGTCTTTTTAATTGATTTTAGTTGATACTTAATTTTGTATAATTTCTTTTAGGGTCTTCCCTTAGGATTTTTGAGCCATTCTTTTTGGCATAGTTAGATGTTGAACCATAGATCATATAGGATTTAATTCACAATTTGTAGATTAAAATTTGATTAGTTTGTTAAGCATAGACTTAGGGTAACAAAATTAAGGTTTTAGGTTGCATAAGTAGACTTGAACAATTTTGTTTTGGGTTATATAGGCCAAATTAGTGTATGGGGAATATATGGGTTAAGGGTAAGTATGTATAGAATCCCCTAGAATTTTTCTAGAATATTATATAGTATTTTAGTATTTTTAATTGATTTTTGAATGTATGGTTAGTATGTGTGTTGCTTGAAGGCATAGTATGTATTGTTGTGCTTGTTTTTCTTCTCCTTTGAGTGTGTGAGCTTTGAAGATTGAGTTGAAGGCCTTGTGGATCATCATTGAAGTTTTGAAGACCTTGAAGTGGAGCTTGGTTAGCTTTTGTTTGTTCTGTTTATAGGATCATAAGTGTATAGGAAGAGCCTTAAGTAGAATAATTCCATTCAATAAACAAGGGTGTCTTGTTCACCTCCTTCCTTCTCTATGACATAAAGTCCCTTAAGGGTATTCACCTCTCTCCTTTGGAGGGATTAGTGACCTTGCCCTCTGAGGTAGAACTTTGAGAGAGCCTTTCCCTTTGATGTTAAGTCCTCAATGGCATCCTTTGGAAGTCAGTGAGCACTTTAACATCCTCACCTCATCTTGTGGATTAAGTCTTGTTTGCTGAAGCATTTGGGTTGTTGAAGATAGCAATGGAAAGTATTGAAGACTTGATGGAAGATCTAAAAGCCATTGAAGATAGAAGCTGAAGCTATGAAGAGGATGATTCCTTGAAGATTGTTGAAGTCTGAAGACTTTGTGAAGATCAAGTTGATACCTGAAGATCCCTGAAGATAGTGAAGCCTGAAGGTGGAGCTGATCAAAGAAGCTGAAGCTTAAGGGAGAAGATGAGTTGATACTCACATTGGAGGGTTGATACCTGGAAAGCAGTTGATGATTGAAGTCTGAAGACTGAGTAGCTGCTGGAGGAGCTGAGGCTTTCTTCTGTTTTTCTTTTTTGTATTGTGTGTTTTGTTTGAATTGTCTGTTGCATTAGATTAAGTTCATCTAGAATAAGTTCAGTCTAGGAGCATGATTGCATTAGAGGTTGAGTTGCTCCCTCTGCTTGTATTGTTATTGCGTGGCCTTGCTTACGGGTATTCGGTAGAGCCCGGCTCCCTTGCCCATGTGGTTTGTTTGCTTGATAGCATATTTTCATTTCTTTTATCTGTATGACTGCAGTTTACTGTTTATTGCTTGATAGCATGTTGTTTATTTTTCAGTATGATTACTGTTATTTCATGACTGGCTTGAGGTTGAGATGAGCTTGTGGAGGCTGAAGCCCCACACACATTTCCTCCCTCACTTGCATTGCATGCATTTTACTGTTAAGCTGATGCTTTGTCTGTTTTGGTGTATCATTGACATGATCCCTTAGGACTCTCATTTCCTTTGATAAGGACTCGATGATAGACTTTTAGGTTGAAACCTATGCATGACAACATCTAGGAGTTCCCTGTTCAAACTTCAACCATAGGATGAATCCATGGCATGATAACAACAGGACTTGATAGTCTCCCTCCTAGTTGGGCCTGTTCTCTTCTCATCTCAAAACAGTTTAAGATACGGTAATCATGAATGATTTCTTTCGTACGTTACGAGCCTTAAGCTATCTGAGAAAGGATTGTGGGAGAGTTTCTTTTCCACAGTCTGGATGTTTAGTATGGTACCCTTTGGGTGACATGCGACGCATTCACTCTCAGGTCATAGTCTCTAGTACGGTTGAAATCGCAAATACAATAAAAAACACTTCTTTCAGGAAATAGGTCGTAGTTTCCCGAACTACGTTTGCTCTGATCTTCCATACAGTGTGGAAGTACGTAGACATAGGATGCGATATCCTAGAGAGCAACCTTTCCCCCGCAATCCTTCGTAGGCCGAACTACGTTGACTCTGATTTCTCATTCTCTGATGAGAATACGTAGGCATAAAGCGCGACGCTTTGCCGAGTCATTTTTCTTTTCTTTTTCAGCCAGCCTTGATAGGTAGATAGATTATAACCAACCCGTCCAAGTAAACAAACAAGCGAGGATCCCGTCGAGTACGACGGACGTGAGGGGTGCTAATACCTTCCTCTTGCGTAACCGACTCCCGAACCCAGACAATGGTTGCGATGACCTTGTCTTACCCTTTTTCGTCAGGTTTTTCCGATCGTTTCCTTTCCCGCTCTGAGGGATAAATAACGAAAGGTGGCGACTCTTCTGTCATGCCGGCACCTTATTTTCGCGCAAGCGACACTACTGTTGGTGAGATCAAAGTGTCATTAGCAGACCTGCACAGACGCCTCGCTCAGGCATGGTCACTCAAGATATCTCACGAAGATTGCAAAGAATGTATGCTGAATCCTGAAGGGTGTGACGCTGTGAAAAAGGACATTCGGGCCATGATTGAACAGGAAATGATAGAAATCACTCGCCGAAAAAAGGAAGAAGATGTGGCGGTCATCGAGCCTGTGTTTAACATACCAGGAGAGCCCAACAAAGGAGCCGTATTCAGAGATGATAACAGTAACAAAAACTATAAGAACGTTCGGCCAGTATTTCGCGATGATGCACCCCTGAAATTCGGGAGGGGACAGGCTAGGTTTGAGCCGAGGGGAGGATCCAAGCCTCACCCAAGAGTCGTGACACCAAAACAAGACTATTCATGGTGTGAAGGGATTTTCAAAGAAAAGAAACCAGTAAGTGTGGCCAACATTGCTAGTGGGAGCAAAATGACCCGGAGTGGTCGCGTCTATCAACCTCGAACATATAATGAGGCTCCTCCACCAACAGTTTCTGTTCAAAAAACGCCTGTTCCTCAGAAGCCTGTTCAAGCAGCAGCCACCGCCAAAGAACCTTTAGTTAGAGGAAAAGAAAGTCTCAAGAACGATGAAGAAGAATTCTTGAGAGTCATTCGACGAAGTGATTATAGGGTGGTTGACCAATTAAACCAAACACCCTCCAAGATCTCGGCCATGGCTTTGCTTTTAAGCTCTCCAGCACACCGCCAAGCATTGCTCAAAATCCTGACACAGGCCCATGTCACTAAAGATATTACAGTGGGGCAGTTTGACTCTGTTGTAGCAAATATCACTGCCTGCAACACTTTGAGCTTTGATGATAATGACCTGACAGCTGAGAAGCGTAAGCACAATCGTGCTTTACATGTGTCAGTCAAATGTGAAGAAGATACAATGTCCCAAGTTCTTGTTGACACGGGATCAACACTCAACGTAATGCCTAAAAGGACTTTGGCCAAGCTGGCATATCAAGGTGCTACCATGAGACCAACCTCTCTTATAGTCAAGGCATTTGACGGATCCAGGAGAACCGTGATAGGAGAAGTTGATCTTCCTATCCTAATTGGACCATAAATCTTCGAAGTCACCTTCCAGGTGATGGACATAAATCCGGTCTACAGTTGTCTATTGGGAAGACCATGGATTCATACAGCTGGCGCTGTCACTTCCACTCTCCACCAGAAAATGAAGTTTGTTGTGAATGACTAGCTGGTCATTGTCCATGGAGAAGAATACTTAATGGTGAGCAACTTGTCATCATTCCGGTATATTGAGGATGATGAAGATTCCCTCGAGACGGCCTTCCAAGCACTAGAAATAGCTCACGCTGTTCTAGGTGATGAATCAGACATAACCCAAGGGCCATCATTTACCTCCGCTCAAAGTATTAAGGCAGCACTGAAAGCTGGAGTCCCACTGGGATGGGGAGAGGTCATCGAAGTCAATGCTCGAGCCAAACATGATCGACAAGGGTTGGGTTACAAACCAACTCCGGAAGGCGAGCCAGAAGAAAGCACCATGAAGAAGAAGTCCTTAAAAGAGATATTCACCAGTGGCGGTGTGCAAGTCAATGCCATTATTGCTGAAGATGAAGACGGTAACCTGGATCATCTAATAACTAGGGGAGAAGAAGCGTTGCGCAATTGGGAGGCTGTGGAAGTTCCCATCTTTTTACCTTTAAAGTAATTCACTTTGCTTGTTAGCTTTGTGTTTTTCTTTAAAAAAATTCCCGGTCTTGCCCAAGGCCTGCGAATTATTTTGTATTGGGCCACTTTGCTAGATTTGAAAATCATTAATGAAAAGTGTTTTTGTTAAAACTCTTGTTGTTTGTTTTACGCATCACTTTCACTCTTTTTGTTAAAAGAAAAATGGCAATCTTCTTTGGAAAAAATAAAAACAACCCTTCATTTGCATGTCTGTGTGTGCGCCTAAACCCTTCATCTGCATGTCTGTGTGTGCGCCTAATTGTTCCAAAATAAAACATGCAGAATACCTCCATCAACCACAAAATCCTATGATCCTTCAGTTCTTTCTACTAGCGGTTCATTTGTCTTTCAAGCTGAAGAAGAGAATGAAGAAGAGTTAGAAGTCCCAGAAGAGTTAAAGAGAATAGCTGAATACGAAGATGTTTGTCTCCAACCCCACAAAGAGCAGACGGAAGTCATCAACTTGGGGTCAGAGGAAGACAAAAGAGAAGTCAAGATTAGGGCATCATTAAGGCCAGAAATCAAAGACAAGCTGATAACAATCCTCAGAGATTTTGTTGACGTATTTGCTTGGTCCTACCAAGATATGCCAGGGTTGGATACTGACATTGTCATGCACAAGCTCCCCCTGAAGCCAGAATGTCCTCTGGTCAAACAAAAGCTTTGCAGGTCGAGACCAGACATGGCGCTTAAAATCCGAGATGAGGTCAAAAAGCAAATAGACGCCGGTTTTTTAGCAGTATCCAAGTATCCATAATGGGTGGCAAACATTGTACCGGTCCCAAAGAAGGATGGCAAGGTCAGGATGTGTGTCGACTACAGGGATCTAAACAAAGCAAGTACGAAGGATGAATTCCCTTTACCGCACATTGATACTTTGGTGGATAACACAGCAAGCTTTGCAGTTTTCTCGTTCATGGACGGATTTTCCGGTTATAACCAGATAAAAATGGATCCAGATGACATGGAGAAAACAACCTTCATCACACCATGGGGCACCTATTGTTATAAGGTAATGCCTTTTGGTTTGAAAAACGCAGGGGCAACGTATCAGAGAGCTATGGTCACACTCTTTCATGATATGTCTCGGAGAATTAGTGGATACTAGTTCCCTCAGCACGCCTGGTCTCGTTTCTAACCTTTTCCTGAAGATCCCGTTTGAACTCTTCGTTATAGGAAATTTCTCATCTGGTTATCCCCAGTGAGGTTCATGTCTCCGTTCCATCTTTTCCCCGGTGAAGTTGTGCTTCCCCAGTGGATTCATTCCCCAGCAAAAGTTCTCCCCAGTGGGTTTCTTCCCCAATGAGGTTTACGCTTCTTTTCTGTCATTTCCCCAGTGAAGAATCGTCTTCTTCCCCGGTGGGCTTCCTCATCTGGTTATCCCCAGTGAGATTTGTGTCTCCTTTCCCCAATGAAGATGTGTCTTCCCTGGTGGAATTTGTGTCCCCTGTGTGAAAGATTTCCTTGAGCAGCATCTTTAGTCATGTTTGAACTATCTTGCTTACTTTGCCTTGAATCTTTCCCTTGTGCGTTGGATCCTTCGTGAGTGGTTACTCGTTGTCCTGTCGTTCTTTTATTCTTGCTCGTGTGTCTGCATTCGTATTTCATTCAAGCATCATTAAAACACCATTTAGAAATCATTGATTTCGCACTTGTCCTTTGCATACCATCGGATCTAAGGGACAAAATTTCTGGTTTGCTATATTTAAATACCTTTCACTACGATTATATGAGGATTCTCATCTCTCATTGCCATCTAGTGAAGATATTTAAATAGGGGCATCTGTTGCACCCTAAATTTTGACCCCTTAGATCCTCATCATCATTTTAGGATCATATTCATTTGACTAACTAAACTTAACCCATTTCAAGTTTATCTTTGTCAAGATGCAGATGAATCAGGGTTCCGTGTCGCTTTCGCGAAAATAAGGTGCCGGCACAACAGAAGAGTCTCCACCTTTCGTTATTTATCCCTCGGAGCGGGAAAGGAAACGATCGGAAAAACCTAACGAAAAAGAGTAAGACAAGGTTGTCGCAACCATTATCTGGGTTCGGGAGTCGGTTACGCAAGGGGAAGGTATTATCACCCCTCACGTTCGTCGTACTCGATGGGATCCACGCTTGTTGTGTTTGTCTAAAGGGTGAAAAACAATCTATCTACGGCTGCTAGATCTAAACGGAAAGAAATTAACTCGATAGAGCGTCGCACTCTATGCCTACGTATTCTCATCAGAGAATGAGAAATCAGAGTCAACGTAGTTCGGGAAACTACGGGGGATTTTGCTCGGCAAGACGTCGCGTCTTGGGCCTACGTATTCTCGTCAGAGAAATTAGAGCATGACGTAGTTCAGGCTAACTACGGCTAGACAGGGGTGTTCTCGGTCACACGGGGGTGAGAGATTAAGTTGACGATACTAGCGTACGCATTCTAGCAGTTAGGTGGACGCTGCTCGACCATTGGAGACTTAGGCGTACCTGTTTGTAGTAGAACGGACGTAGTATGTCGGGTTTCGAGGTATGGGAACCTACGGGAACTAGAACTACGGTCTGGTCTCAAATGCACTCGGGCAAGAGAAAAGGATAACATCAGTCGTCAGCGGGAAAGTCTCGATCGCACGGCAGCGAGAGAACAAAAGGTTAGTTGTCAGTGTGCTCGCTAGGATATCGCATCCTATGCCTACATATTCTCATCAGAGAAAATCAGAGCAGCTGTAGTTCAGCTAACTACGGGTAGAACGGGGACCACAACACAAATCTCATTTTATTAATATTCGGAAGGTTACAATGATAGAGTACAGGAAAATAAACTCCTAAAAAATCATATCCATCTATCATGGAAAATCTAATGAAAAATAGTCCCCTAACAAGTGGACCTTTAATTCTACCTCTAAAAAGGCGTAAAAGAAACTCCTAAAAGAAAATATATCCTAAAAAGAAAATATTAAAATACTATCCTTTTTTATATTTTCATTCCACTATATATTCCATTTTCTCTATTTTTTATATTACATATTCTTTTTCTTAAAAAAAATCTAAGCAAATGAATACAAAAGAAAATAATGAAAAAAGAGAAAAAAACAAAAGGGGGGTGCATCAGTCCAGCCAGGGGTACACAGCCAGAAAAGAGAAACAGAATTGGGGCCCAGCCCAATACACAAATTCAGAGCAGAAAATAAAAAAAGCAGGGGGGTTTGAAAAGCAAACCGGGGGTGCGAAACGGAATGCGCAGGGCCCAGCCCAATTACCCAACACACACAAACGGGGGGGTGTGAATGCAAAATGGAGGGTGTTAATCAGAATGGACCTTAGAGGCCCAATATCCAACCAAGCCACGTGATCCATCTTCAGCAAAACAACCCTAATCTCTCTTTCGCAGAACACTGTTCACAAAAAAATAAACCTCTTGCGCCATTCTCTCGTTCCACTCTTCGACCTCCTCGCCAACCTTTCTTCTCGGATTCAACCTCTCAGACAAGTTTCTTCCTCAAACCCTCACGAACATACTCATCCAATCTTTATGATTTGAAGTTGTTCTTGACGAATCTGAAGTGTTTCTGGGGGACGTAAGTTGAAGGAGATGATGAAAATGTTCTTACAGAGAATTTCTGGAGAAGAAGAACCTGATGGATGACGAAGAATCTGGGGATGCGTTGATGTTGGAGGAATTTGCGATGAACACAGCGTGTTTCTGGGCGAAAACGCTTGGAGGTTTTGAAGGCTCGATGGTGAAGATCTTCATGGATTTGGAAACTCATGAAGAATGTGATGAACATCAAGCACGATGAAGATCTTGGCGTTTTCTGGAAAACTGTGGATGAGAGTTGAACGTTTGAAGACCTGATGATGTTTCCGGTGGATTTGGCTGAAGAACACGTGATGAAGATTCAAGCAATCCTGGAAAAATCATGATGAATGTGGTGTTGGGATGAAGATTGGAGGAGGAAAGATGAATTTCTGGTGTTTTTTGAGTTTTCCGGTGGTGGTTAGAGATTCCGGCGACGGTTGCGGTGTCGCCGGTGGGAAGTTATGGTGGTCGGAAATAGTTAGAAAGTGGCCGGCGCGGCGGTTGCATGGCCGGCGGCGGGGTCTCCGGTGAGGGATGAGAATGGGACAAGTGGCATTGCTGCATGCAGAGTGAGATGGGAATGATGAAGGTGAGATAATACTTAGAAGGGGGGGGGGTTGAATAAGTATGATAAATTAAGACTTAAAAAATAATCACACAATTATTTTTATCCTAGTTCGTTTAACAACTACTTCAGTCCACCCTTCCTAGAGTGATTTGCCTTTCTCAACAAGGACTTAATCCACTATTAAATCAAACTGATTACAATAGTATCACCTAAGAACAACAGTTCTTAGTCTTCTCAAGAGCTACTGATTCTAACTGAATCCTCTTAAGGAATATCCTTTACAATCAATGTAAATTAAATACAAGAGTATTAATGCTTCTATAAAGCTTTTATCACAACAATGATTTTTCTCTTAAGTTTAAGTACAATAAATTCTTAGAAGAATAAGAATGAATGAGAGCTTTAGAATATAATGATTTCTTTTCAGCAAAGTGTGTAACTGAAGAATGTGGTGAAGTTCTCCTTTTATAGGCAGCTGATCCAAGCAAGCTGAACGTTGAAAAGAGAGTCCCAAAAAGGTCTGAGCCTTTTTGTCTTCACATCAAGTGACCTTTCCTAGAAGTAGATGGCACAAAAAAATCCTTTTTGTCTGTGTAAGTGTGTCTAGCACAAATGAGGAAAGAGACGTTGAATAGCTCCAACGGATATATTCTTGAATATTTCTTCTTCAGTTTTCAGCAAGTTCTTTAGAGTCTGAATGGATCAGAGTCTTCTAAAGAGATTCAGAACTATGCTATATCAGAGTCTTCTGCAGCATGTGTGCTTTCAGCGTGTTGATCATCAGAGCATATTTGACACAGAGCTTCAGTACTTGGCAGCGTAGGTACTTTCAGAAACTTCTGTAGACTAATGCTTTGAGAAACTCTTCAATCAATATTCTTCTATGCTTCAGATGCTTCAGCTTCAGATGCCTCTGATTATCTTCAGATGCTTCTGACTCAGAATGTTCTGGAGCTTCTTGCTTCAGATCCTTCTGGAGACTACGCTCAGGATCTTCTGTAAGGAGCAAACAGATTCTTCTGTAAGGTGCATCTGGCGCTTCAGAGTCAGAATAACTTCTTGTATTCAAAACAGATTTGCTTCTAGAGAGTTAATATTATTTCAATCTGCAGTAAAACTCTCAAACAAATTTTAGAGTATATAATTCTTAAATATAAATTTCCTAACAGTTATCATCAAAACAAAGAGTTATTATTAAGAACCAATCTGTGTTCTAACAATCTCCCCCTTTTTGATGATGACAAAAAGTATCAGAAATTTTATTTAACTGAACATAAAGAATTATAACTCCCCCTGAGATGATGAATCTCCCCCTGAGTTAAATATGAAAAAGGAATAGAAACTTCCCTTTTTATCTTGAGTAATCTTCAGAGTCATATCTTGTTTGTCTTTGTAATAATTAAGGGTCAGAATATCTTGCAGATCTAAGATTCAGAGTTTGATAGAAAAGCAAATGATCTGAGAGACTCAGAGAATCTTTTATAGAGTGTTCTTATCAAATGTTCTGAAATAGTCAATTTAGATATTAGAAAGAATAGATATGTCTGAGGATTCATTCTAGTGAAATTATATTAAATAGTTCAGATCTTTATTTTCTCCCCCTTTTATGTCATAAGCAAAAAGTAAAATTTTTTTAAAAGACAGATAAAAGGAACAATAAATAGATAATTCAATGGAGAAAAACTGATTCATTCAAAATAACAGAGCAAGAGTACATAGGTAAATATCAGAAGATATAACAATAAAATTCAAATGCAAAACAACAGATGCACGGACATTAGAAAAAAATATCTAAGAGTGTTTTGACAAAAGCATCTTCAATAGGTCTGTAATCTCAGATGATGATTGCTCTTGCTTTGACATCCACTTAGTCATTGTCTCATTCTTCTCATCTTGTTTTGACATCCATTCTGTCATATCTTCAGATTTCTTATCTTGCTTAGCCATCCAAGATTTTATTTCAGACTGACCAGCCTCCAGAGCAGCAATCTTGTCTCCAAAGTCTGGATGTTTTGTTTTTATCTCTGATGAAGAAGTTGGAGGTTCTGCAGCCTGAACAGAGTCAATTGCCATGGGTTCTGGAGATCCTGAAGAGGGTTCTACCAGAGTCATAGTCAATGCATTGGCAGTTGGTTCTGGTGGAGGAGGAGGAGCATCCAAACAAAGCAGAGGTTCAGTTTTGTTGACAATCCAGAATTGAGTTCTTTCAACTCTGAGCTTTGCATCATCAGAACAGATGTTCTTCAGATTGGAAGCTACATTGTTGAATCTATTGATAAATCCTTTCCAGATGATGTCAGTTTCATTTGCATCCATAGTTTCAGAGCATCTCTTCTGAACAGTACCTAAAGACATCTGTATTTCTTGCAAAAATGTTTGAAATAAATGATCAATATTAAGTCTGGGTGGTGGTTTAAGCAAGGTTTCAAGAGTCATATGTTTAGGTTTGGGAGTTGGTGGTATCAGTGATTTTGGGATGGAAATCAGAGGAGGGGGATAATATGGAATGAAAGGAATTTCTGGTTTTTGAGGTAAGGATCTGTTTAAAGCATTAAGCAGACTAGGTTTTGGTCTTGTGTGTGGGTAAACATCATCAAAGGGTTCATTAGAGTATGGTATGAAAGCAGAGGTTGATGGTTTATCAGATGCAACTGTGTTATCAGATGCAGGTTGTAGAGCTGAAACAACAGCTTTACCAGATGTAGCAGATATTATTGCTAAGGATCCTTCATTGTTCATAGATTGAATATATGAAAGGATTACAGATGGAAGAGCCTGTCTGAGTTTTGGTTTCAGAGGTTTCAGGGGTTCAGAAGGTTCAACTCTATCATAAAAATCTTTCAGTTTGAAATCATAGGATAGATTATGATAAAGAGAAGAAACTTGGGCACAAGATATACCAGATGATGATGGATTAGAAGTGGGAACAATCATCTCAGATGATGGTGCAGGTGGAGGCATAGGGTCTGGAATGGGAGTTTTAGAAGGTATGGTTGATTCAGGTTCAGGTTCATGTACAGGGTATTTGTCAGAAGGAGAAATTAGAAAATCTGGATGGATATCTGATTTAGATGAATTGGAGGATGTTGTAGGTGTACAAGAGGTAGAGGAGACTTGAAACACAGTTTTTAATGGAGTGATATCAAGAACTTCTGTCTCAGGGATATGAGAAGGTTCTGAAGGAGTATCAGATTGTTGAGATGGTGGTTCTGATGAAACGGGAGCAGAACTTACTTTTGTGGGTCCAGAAGTAACAGGTGCAACAGGTTCAAAAGATGGAGTATTTGATGGTGGTATGACAGAGTCTTTTTCTGGTTGATCTTCTGTGGTTTGGTTTTCTGGATGTTCAGAAGTTTTTGGTTGATCAGAGTTTTGTGTATCAGAAGGTTGTTGTAGTTCTGATGGTTGTGGTTCTTGTTGTTGTAGTTCTGTTGGTTGTGGTTCTGTTGGTTGTGAATCTGTTGGTTGTGGTTCTGTTGGTTGTGGACGTGGAATAAAGTGTTTGATGTGTATTTTGGGTTGAAGTGTTTTTGATACAGAAGTAGCGTTTTGTTTTTGAGGTGAGACAGAACTAGGGGCAGCAACAGAAGTTGTTTGAGTGACAGGTGGTTTTGGAACAGACTTAATAGTTGAATCATTAATAACAACATATTTAGAAATAACAGAAGTCTTAGTACCTTTTAGTTTAATCCTCTTGGCAGATGCAGAGGCAGCTTCTTCAGAATCCTTTCTCTTTAAGACATTCTTTGGCTTCTCAGCAATCTTAGCCTTCTTCTAGACAGGTTCAGATTCTGCTGCAGGATGAGACCTTTTCCTCTGAAGTGGTACTTCTTCTTCTTCTCCTGCATCTGGTAGTGGTTGTTTGACAAGCTGAAACACATTGGCTGGAACAGGTACTCCTTCCCTTTTGCATTCCTCTATATACATCAGTACTATATGTCTAGGTTCTTCAGCAAAGAATAGAGGAAAGTCAGATACTGGAACCCTCTTATTCAAATCAGACATATTCAGCCTCTTTGGAGCAGTAGTGAGTTCATCTACAATCTTGAGTCTCAGAAGACTTTTAGCGTTCAGAGGCTTTCCCATAATAAACTCTAATTCCTCTGTAACCCCAGCATCATACAGAGCAGCCACTAAACCATTTTCAGTGAGAAGATCTGAGATCAACCTTCCAAAAGGGATCCAAGTCCTGATCTTCTGGCCTTTTTCTTTTACAGATTCTCTAGATGCATTGATGTGATTCCACAGATGCATGAACAGAATGTAAGGAAGATCTACCTTGTTGCTCTGACTAAGGCAGTACATAAAATAGATCTGTTCATTGTTGACATAATCTGGGGAATTTGTTGACTTCCTGTGATGTATGCATCCCATGAAGATCTTGGCCCAGATCTTGTAATCAGGCTTCAGATCTTTGAATCTGTTAGAAGCTTGTCCAGCAGTCATAACTTCCTCATAAACTTCTTCCATATCCACACGCCCAGCTGGCAGGTGGGAAACACCATCTGTTTCTTCATAACCAATCAATCTTCTTATCAGATCCTCTGTGATGATAATCTCTTTTCCCAGCACAGATGATAAAATAAACTTGGGATAAACAGATGCATGAATCCAGAATTCCTTCACAAGTAGAGGGTAAACTGGTCCAAACAATCTATCAAAGTATTTCACCCATCCTTGAGCTCTAACAATGGAGCGAAAATCAAACCCATTGTCAGCCAGAGAATCAAATTCAACCATAGATTCACACAGCACTTCTAGTTTATCAATAGGTGTGAGAAGAGTTCTCTTGGGAGGAGAATATGGAGCAGCACCTAAGTTATCTGAAGTCACAGCAGCCATTGTAGATTGAAACTGAGCAGTTGTTGATGAAGAAGACGCCATTGAAGAATGCTTTTTCAAACACTTAGGTTTTGAGTTTTTATGCAGAGAGAACAAGAGATGAAAACGCATGTAAATTCTGAGAGTGAAAAGTGTGAAAGTGAATACACAACAAGTATTTATACTAAACACTTAGGCACATCAAGAGTCAGAAAAACGCACGTTTGATCAAGCATTAAATGAAGAGAATAAAATCATTTCAAATAATAAATGCTTCTGACAATTTGGGGGGGGGGGGACCAAGATATTTACTATTCAAATTTCACCTCAAACGTCTCTTCAGTTATGTACATGCCACCTCTTCAGATTTTGTGTGACACGTGTTTACTTGCATGCTGTTCTGAATTCTCTCAAGAAATGAAACGTTAGCCAACGTTCAAATCTTCTAAAGATGGTTAGTTCAAAGTTTCATATCAGAAATATTAATCAGAATAGAATAAATAAACAAAAGAAATACTTCAGATGA
Source organism: Lathyrus sativus (assembly GCA_963859935.3). NCBI lineage: Eukaryota > Viridiplantae > Streptophyta > Magnoliopsida > Fabales > Fabaceae > Lathyrus > Lathyrus sativus. Next base: position 305,425,741 of record OZ012735.1, on the reverse strand, counting down.
ATTAAGTATTTTTGCATCTGTAACAATTTGCTTCTGATAAATATCATTCTGGACAAAAATCCATACCAATATTTTTCAGAATAAAATTGAATCTATCTTCAACAAGGGGTTTTGTAAAAATATCTGCCCATTGATGATCTGTATCAACAAAGGCTAAATTTATGATTCCCTTCTGAACATAGTCTCTGATGAAATGATGCTTAATTTCTATATGTTTTGCCTTAGAATGTAAAATGGGATTCTTGGACAAACATATAGCAGAAGTATTATCACAAAAGATAGAAATGTTACTCTCAAAAATTTGATAATCTTCTAGTTGACTTTTCATCCAGAGCATCTGTGTGCTACATCCAGCAGCAGCAATGTATTCAGCCTCTGTGGTTGAAAGTGCAATTGTGGGTTGCTTCTTGCTGTACCAGGAGTTTAGATTTCTTCCTAGAAATTGACAACTTCCAGAAGTACTTTTTCTTTCCGCTCTGTCTCCAGCATAGTCAGCATCACAGAATCCAACTAATTTGAAATCATCAGATTTTCTGTAACACAAACCCACATTAGAAGTACCTTTCAGATACCTTAGAATCCTCTTGACAGCTATCAAGTGTGATTCTCTAGGATCTGATTGGAATCTAGCACACAGACAAACACTGAATAATATGTCAGGTCTAGATGCAGTAAGATAAAGAAGAGAACCAATCGTACCTCTGTAGAGCTTCTGGTCTACTTTCTTACTTACCTCTTCTTTGCCAAGTGAGCTAGTAGGATGCATTGGAGTCTTTGCCAGCTTGCTGTCAGACATGTTGAATTTCTTCAGAAGTTCTTTAACATACTTTTTATGATGTATGTAGGTGCATTCTGGAGTTTGATTAACTTGGATTCCTAAAAAGAATCTGAGTTCTCCCATCATGCTCATTTCAAATTCTGCCTGCATACATGTAGCAAACTCCTTTCCAAGCATAATATTTGTTGATCCAAAAATAATATCATCTACATAAATTTGGAAAATTAGAAGATCTTTCTTTATTGTTTTACAGAATAGAGTTGTATCCACTTTGCCTCTGATGAAATTCTTCTCCAGAAGAAAATTACTCAATCTCTCATACCAAGCTCTGGGAGCTTGTTTTAATCCATATAGAGATTTCTTTAATTTGAAAACATGATCTGGAAATTTTTCATTTTCAAAACCAGGAGGTTGGTGGACATAAACTTCTTCTTCTATAATACCATTAAGAAAGGCACTTTTAACATCCATCTGATACAGAGTGATGTTATTCTGTGCAGCAAAAGAGATAAGAAGGCGTATAGATTCTAACCTTGCCACTGGAGCATATGTATCAGTGTAATCAATACCTTCTTGCTGACTGTATCCTTGAGCAACCAGCCTTGCCTTATTCCTCTCAACTTCTCCTTTCTCATTTAGCTTATTTCTGAAGACCCATTTTGTACCAATTATATTGAATCCTTGAGGTCTTTGAACTAGATCCCATACATCATTTCTGCTGAATTGGTTTAGCTCTTCTTGCATGGCAATAATCCAGTCATTGTCTTGCAGAGCCTCTTCTACAGAAGATGGTTCAATTTCTGACACTAGTCCAAATAGTGATGCTTCAGATGATCTTAGAAAGGATCTTGTTCTGATGGGATCATCCTTCTTTCCAATAATTACATCCTCTGGATGAGAAGCTTTAATTCTAGATGATGATCCTTTGATAGTTGACTCTTCAGAAATGTTTAGATTATTCATCTGAAAAGTTAAGGGAGTAGCATCTGGAGTTGCTTTTGGTTCCTTCACTTGAAGTTTGTCTGCTTCTGGAACTTCAGAGTCAATAAAGACTACTTCCCTATCTGCAGAGTTATCAACCTGCTTTGGCTTTTCAGAGCCAAGCTTATCATCAAATCTGACATGAATGGATTCTTCCACAATCTGTGTCTCAGTGTTGTATACTCTGTAGCCTTTAGAGCGTTCAGAATATCCAAGCATGAAACACTTTTGTGCTTTGGAATCAAACTTGCTCAGATTTTCCTTAGTGTTTAACATATAACAAATACATCCAAAAGGATGAAAATATGAAATGTTGGGCTTTTTGTTCTTCCACAATTCATAAGGAGTCTTTTTCAGAAGAGGTCTAACAGACACTCTGTTCTGAATGTAGCATGCTGTATTGATTGCTTCTGCCCAAAAATGTTTTGCCAGATTTGTCTCATTGATCATGGTTCTGGCCATTTCTTGCAAAGTTCTGTTTTTCCTCTCTACAACCCCATTCTGTTGTGGAGTTCTAGGACAGGAAAAATCATGAGCAATGCTATTTTCAGAAAAATATTTTTCAAAATATTTATTTTCAAATTCACCACCATGATCACTTCTGACTTTTATAATTTTGAAATTCTTTTCATTCTGGACTTGCTTGCAGAAGTCAAAGAACACAGAATGTGACTCATCCTTGTGTTTTAAGAACTTTACCCATGTCCATCTGCTAAAGTCATCAACAATGACCAATCCATACTTCTTGCCTCTGATGGATGCAGTTTTTACTGGTCCAAACAGATCAATATGAAGTAGTTCTAATGGTTTAGAGGTAGAAACAACATTTTTTGATTTGAAAGATGTTTTTGAAAACTTCCCTTTCTGGCATGCTTCACAAAGAGCATCTGAAGTGAACTTCAGATTAGGGAGTCCTCTGACAAGATTAAGTTTATTAATCTGAGATATACGTCTCATATTAATATGGCCCAATCTTCTGTGCCAGACCCATTGCTCTTCATTAACAGACAAGAGGCATTTAACATTTTGAACTTTAAGTTCTGAAAGATTTATTTTATAAATGTTGTTTTTCCTCTTACCACTAAATAGGATAGAGCCATCTTTCTGACTAGTAGCTTTACAACATTTTTGATTAAATGTAATATCATAACCATTGTCACTTAATTGACTTATGGACAACAAGTTATGCTTTAACCCTTCAACAAGCAAAACATTAGTAATAGAGGGAAGTTTACCATTTCCAATAGTGCCAGATCCAATGATCTTGCCCTTCTGGTTCCCTCCAAACTTCACGTCACCTCCAGATCTAAGTTCCAGGCTTTGGAACATAGACTTTTCTCCTGTCATGTGTCGTGAGCATCCAGAGTCCAGGTACCATGATTGGTGTCCTGACCTTGCTGCTAAGAACATCTGCAACAGGAATTATTTTGTTTTTAGGTACCCAGATCTTCTTGGGTCCTTTAGGGTTAGTTGGTTTGTAGGTTTGTCTAAACTTCTGTTTTGCAACATAATGTTTATTCTGACTTGCCTTGGGTTTAAACACATAAGTACTCTTCTCAGAGCTTGTGTGTTTAATGTCATTCAAGTGACCAAATTTGAATTGAGAATACAGAGGTGTCTTCCTGATGAAAAGTTTGTCAACAGGTTTTGGATTGCTTCCAGATGAAGATTCATATCCAATGCCTCTTCTGTTGTTTCCACTAACACCATAGATCATGGAAGCCATCTTGCTTCTATCTATGCTCTTAGTGAGAAATCTCTGAAAACTGGAGTCATATTTTTCTAAAATATTTTCACATGACTTAGTCTCAGATTCAGATTCTTTGTTGAGTTATTTCAAAGTCATTTTTGATTTTTAAATTTATTTCTTTTTGCTCAACCAGTTCGGTTTTCAGAAGATCAATCTCAGATTCAAGATTGCTTTTCAGCTTCTTGTATTTGAGTTTGATGTTGTTATAACTTTTAAGAACTTCTGTTAAAACTTTAATGAGTTCTTCTTTGGTAAGTTTAGCCATTACCTCTTCTGCATCATCATCAGATTCAGATTCTAATTCATATCCTGAGGTACCTTCCTCTTGATCCTCTGTCCTGGCCATCAGTGCAACGTTTGCACATTCTTCTTCTGATTCAGAAGATGATTCACACTCATCTGAGTCATCCCATGTTGCCATCAGAACCTTCTTCTTTTTGTTGAACTTCTTCTTGGATTTTTCTTTCTGAAGTTTGGGGCAATCATTTTTGTAGTGCCCAGGTTCTTTGCACTCATAGCACACAACTCCTTTCTTGGCAGATCTTCTGTGACTAGAAGATTCCTTTCTGTTATCAGATCTTCTGAAGTTGTTGAACTTCTTTCCCTTGTGCTTCCAGAGTTTGTTAATCCTTCTGGACAACATGGATAACTCATCTTCTTCTTCAGAAGAAGATTCTTCAGAGCTTTCTTGAATGACCTGCAAAGCTTTAGCAGTTTTGTTAGATTTTAATGCTACAGATTTACCTTTATCTTTCTTCTGAGGTTCATCTTCCTCAAGCTCAATCTCATGGCTCCTCAGTGAGCTGATGAGTTCTTCTAGAGAGATCTTGTTCAGATCTTTGGCCATCTTCAGGGAAGTCACCATTGGTCTCCATCTGATAGGCAGACTTTTGATGATTTTCTTTACATGATCTGACGTAGAATATCCCTTGTCCAGAACTTTCAGCCCAGCAGTGAGTATCTGGAATATGGAGAACATGGCTTCAACAGATTCAGAGTCTTCCATTTTGAAAGCCTCATACTTCTGGATCAGAGCTAGAGCTTTTGTCTCCTTAACTTGAGAATTTCCCTCATGAGTCATTTTAAGGGATTCAAACATATCAAAAGCAGTCTCCCTGTTTGTAATTTTCTCATACTCTGTATGTGAAATAGCATTCAGTAATATAGTCCTGGCTTTGTGGTGATTTCTGAAGTCTTTCTTCTGAGCATCTGTCATAGATTTTCTGTCAATCTTTTTGCCATCCCCATCTGTGGGATGTACATATCCATCTATGACAAGATCCCATAGATCAGCATCATATCCTAGGAAAAAACTCTCAATTCTGTCTTTCCAGTAGTCAAATTTCTCCTCATCAAACATTGGGGGTTTGGTGCTGATCCTATCCCTCTCTTCATATTTATTGTTAATATTTGACATTGAATTATCAGCCATGATAACAAATAAATATATATATCAAAGTATATCTCTCTGGATCTTTACTGACACTATTAAGTGGTAGCACACTCAGAACCGGAGCTCTGATGCCAACTGAAGGTGAGATAATACTTAGAAGGGGGGGGGGGGGGGGGGTTGAATAAGTATGATAAATTAAGACTTAAAAAATAATCACACAATTATTTTTATCCTGGTTCGTTTAACAACTACTCCAGTCCACCCTTCCTAGAGTGATTTGCCTTTCTCAACAAGGACTTAATCCACTATTAAATCAAACTGATTACAATAGTATCATCTAAGAACAACAGTTCTTAGTCTTCTCAAGAGCTACTGATTCTAACTGAATCCTCTTAAGGAATATCCTTTACAATCAATGTAAATTAAATACAAGAGTATTAATGCTTCTATAAAGCTTTTATCACAACAGTGATTTTTCTCTTAAGTTTAAGTACAATAAATTCTTAGAAGAATAAGAATGAATGAGAGCTTTAGAATATAATGATTTCTTTTCAGCAAAGTGTGTAACTGAAGAATGTGGTGAAGTTCTCCTTTTATAGGCAGCTGATCCAAGCAAGCTGAACGTTGAAAAGAGAGTCCCAAAAAGGTCTGAGCCTTTTTGTCTTCACATCAAGTGACCTTTCCTAGAAGTAGATGGCACAGAAAAATCCTTTTTGTCTGTGTAAGTGTGTCTAGCACAAATGAGGAAAGAGACGTTGAATAGCTCCAACGGATATATTCTTGAATATTCCTTCTTCAGTTTTCAGCAAGTTCTTTAGAGTCTGAATGGATCAGAGTCTTCTAAAGAGATTCAGAACTGTGCTATATCAGAGTCTTCTGCAGCATGTGTGCTTTCAGCGTGTTGATCATCAGAGCATATTTGATACAGAGCTTCAGTACTTGGCAGCGTAGGTACTTTCAAAAACTTCTGTAGACTAATGCTTTGAGAAACTCTTCAATCAATATTCTTCTATGCTTCAGATGCTTCAGCTTCCGATGCTTCTGATTATCTTCAGATGCTTCTGACTCAAAATGTTCTGGAGCTTCTTGCTTCAGATCCTTCTGGAGACTACGCTCAGGATCTTCTGTAAGGAGCAAACAGATTCTTCTGTAAGGTGCATCTGGCGCTTCAGAGTCAGAATAACTTCTTGTATTCAAAACAGAGTTGCTTCTAGAGAGTTAATATTATTTCAATCTGCAGTAAAACTCTCAAACAAATTTTAGAGTATATAATTTTTAAATATAAATTTCCTAACAATTATCATCAAAACAAAGAGTTATTATTAAGAACCAATCTGTGTTCTAACAAATGAGACGTGTGGCCTGCATGCAGCGAGGTGGCGAGGAGAGAGGGCGGTGAGTCAGCAGGTTGAAAAGAGAAACGCGGCGTGAAGATAGGCTTTAAATGAAAACGTGGAAACTGAGAGAGATAGAGAGAGAGAAACATGGCGAAAAATGGGGAGAAAAACGTGGCCATCTGAGAGTGCACGCGTGGCCTTTTATAGAGAGACACGTGGAATGGACCTGGGGTGGGCCTCCAAAGCTGACACATGGCCCACCGAACTTAAAGAACTCTGATTAATACTTAATGACTAATAAACACAATTAATTAACATGATTAATACTCAATTAACACTAACTAAGACTTAAAACTACAATTAAGACTAACTGAAAATTAAGGCCACTCTAAACCTAATTAAGGCTACTAAAACTCAATTAAAACCCTAATTAAAACAGTAATTAAATCCTAAATGAAAATTAAAACTATTCTAACCTAATTAAATCTAATAAACTCTAATTAACATCTAAACAAATGATTAAGACCTAATTAATCTCTAAACTAATGAAAACTCTATTAATTTCTAATTAAGCAAAAAATAGAAACTCTATTAATTCTTATTTAAAAAACCTATTAAAAGAAATACCCTATTAAAATCATTTTAAAAATTCTAATTAATACTCTAAAAAAAAGAATTATTCTATTAAAACCTATTATCTAAAAATGATTAAAGAAATTCCTAAAAAAAAGGAAATTAACTAAACTATTTAAAACCAATTAATATCTATTAAAAAAAAATCTAACTAATACCTAGAAAAATCAATTAAACCTATTAAAAAAATTCTAGAAAATAAGGGAAAAATCTAAAAATAGCGAGGAAGCCGATTAAATCGATTAGCGACTATATCGAAATAAACGGTAAAAACCCGGACACCAAGATGTCCTCAAAAACAACAGCGAGAGCTGAAAACACCGGGACGAGCATCAGCTCTCAAAATACGTCCTCGTATTGGCCTGAAATGCCTGAAGCGCGATCAGAGGGCTGTAATCCCGACAAAGTCAACCTGACTAGAAAAAATGCAATGTATGCAGTATGCAAATGCAAAAATGAAATGAGTCGAAACACTAGCCAAATAGCGATAAGTAGTTGGTCAAATTTTGGGGTGCAACATTCTGTACCGTCAAAATCAAAACTTCGAGGGTTTGATCAATCAATGTTTTGGATTGATCCAACTTAAAACAAAATCAAGGACGATACATTGGATTAAGAATGAATGCAATTTGAGGTGGTCACCCGAAGATTGAGAACAGTGCAATTTGAGACGCCCGATTAGGGTTTTCGATAAAAAAAGTCAAATGTAGTTTGAATTTTGATTCAAAGAGTATTCCAATGGTGGTATCAAGGTGAATTAATCTCCTATGTCTTAGTGAAGTCTATCCAAAGAGTTTCAAGTCCTCAGGATGTCCAGATCACCAACGGGCGACTCGGTAGACACCGATCGATCGAAAAGTTGACCGAAACGTCAACTCTCCAACAATAAAGAATTTGACTTCAAGGCGTGAATGAAAAATGTTCCTTATATCATATTATACCTCCCCATAAAATTTCATGACCATTGGATCAAGGGTTAGGAAGTAACTGCAAAAATCGGGAATTAGGGTTTCGGAAGGGGCAAGACCATAACTCCTCAACCACATATCCAATTGAAGTGGTTCTAAGCTTGTTTGAAAGGTCTTGACAAACCCTACAAAAGTCCCATAGTGGTCCACATTCAAAAAATGCATGGAATTGGAGTTATAGCAAAAATCATTTTTCAAGGGTAAAGGACTTAGTGAAATCTCACAAATTCTGGCCATACAAACCACTTTTTCAGAACTTTGAAGGGTTTTTCAACCTAGTTCCATCAAGGATTTGGAAATTCCCAAAACATGAAAGTTGTAGAGATACATTAGGGCTTTCTAAAAAGTACAAGAACTCCTCAAGAGGATTTGTGAGCTAAGAGTTATGGTACATGGAGGTTAGGCCTGTCACACTTGAAACCACTTTGGCCAAACTTCTCAAAATCAGATTTTCACAACATTAACCATTCTCAACCCTTGGATCATGTTGCAAACTGATAATAAGAGGCTTAGATGGAGATAAAACCAGAAGAGAGGTTGAAATTATGAGCCAAGCAAGTGGATAGCAAGTTGCAAATAAAATAAGCATTTTTAAAGGAGGAAAGAGAAACTTTTCTCCAACATGATGGTAGCTGCAGTCCCCTATCTCCATAGCCATCCCATCCTTCCCATCTCAGCTGATATTGGCTCAGCATTAAGCCAAGGAGTTGATGGAAAGAGGCTGCCACAAAGATTTGGAAGGATTTTCTTCCAAAACTCCATCCAAAATTGAAATGATCAAGGCCTGCCCTCATCCCTCCTTGTGCTATAAATAAAGGCCTCACCTTCATCTTCAAACACACCAGAGCAATAACATAACACCACAACTCTCAATCTCCTCTCATTCCTCAAGAATTCCAAAATCTCAAAAAACCTTCATTTTCACAAAAAACTGCTCTGCTCAAGACCAGTTCCACCCTTTCCAAACGTTTAAAAACCACACCTACATCTAAAAATGTCATATAGAAGGTGTTCATACCTTTAAATCTTCAAAAACTATCAAATTGCCAAAAGTCAACTTTCACACTAAGAAAGTTTGACCACAACCCTCAAAACGTGCCAAATCTTGGTCCAAGCCTCCCCTTGTTGATCTAACCATCCACACACCTCACATGTGTCATAATACAACTGTCCAAAGCATTGAAAACTATTGGTGAAGTACATTTCCTCAACTGTCCATAAAATTGCATTTTGCTTCAAAAAGGAAAGGAGACTACAAGTTGGCTCAAAAGAGGAGGGAATTCTTGCTTTGTGTTGTTAGCTGGTTGGGAGGAATCTACAAAAGGTTAGTACTTATAAACCCCCTTCCTTATATGCATAAATATCATCAACACATGTTTGAATCCTGGACTTGAAAGTTTGGTTTATCATGATTGTCATGTTGGCTGCCTTTGAACTACAATCATATGAAAAGCATACATTGAGTGTGCTAATGTTTGACTTTGGCAATGCCATGTATAGAGTAGGACAGTTGGAATTAAATCTTTTGCTTTAGTAATAAGTTGTGTTTAGACTGTTGAATTGTTTTGAATTTATCATTATATTGTCAATCCATTGCTGTAGAACTTATTAATTTTCAATATCATGATGAGATCAGTTTTTGTTTATCATTTCATTGTATGTGTTTGAGCATCATTGTTTTTTGGTTACTTTGTTGGCATTACCTTAAGTTGAGAGAAGAAGGGGAGGGTTGTAGCCAGTTGGTTTTAAGTGTAGTTTGTTATTCAATTGCCTACTGCTAGTTCATTAGGTACTACTTCCTGTAGGTTTGAATTTGGCTTGAGCATTATCATGTTTTTAAAAAAAAAACCTCAATCAATGGTGTAGGCATTAGAGCAGTTTGCACAAAAGTCTTGATTTGGTAATAGTGATAATTGTGCTATTTTTATCACTTTGCTTATCATCCAACCAACATTTGCATTATGGTAATAACTCATGTAACTATTTCTGTTTACAAATCCACTCCTTAATTTCAATGTTAGAAACTCTTAGGCCATTTTTATTCTTAGTAAGATGTAGGGTTTGTAAGGGTATGGTTGATTTGTGTAGGGCATTAATTTAAGTAGATCATTTGGACATGAGGTTGTTCTCAAAAGCTGGGTTTGTTAGTTCATGCCTAGTGTACCAGTTTTGTTTTTAAGAAGGTTTGATTTTGGAACCAGACTGCTGCTGTTGTTTCTATCAGGAGGGTTTGAGGTAGCTTAGCCTAGTTTGCCTTGGAGGTTGTTGTGACTAGGATTGCTTCCATGAATTGTGGGCTGGTTCAGTACAGTCAGTTTGTTGCATGAGGGAGGTCTGGTGAAAGCCTCAGGTTTGTTAAGCATGGCTATTTCGCTCGAGGCAGGCTAGGGAAATTTGGAGTAATAGGATTAAGTAGTTTTTTTTGAGTTTATGGATGAGGGAACCATCACTTTTTGAACTCAGACCAGGCTTGCATTTGATCATCTAGATTTCATATAAGACCTGCTAGTACACAACACTTTTTGGTCAGATTAGGTAAGATGCTGTTAAAAAAATCTTTTGTGAGTAACTTGGTGATTTGTCTCTAACTCATGAATAAACTGCTATATCATAACCTTGGCCTTTTAGCTGTCTTCAAGTAGAGTGCTTTGATGTTTTTTTTTGTCATGATGAGAAACTACCAGCTATCAATATCTGTGCATGAGGACTAAGTTTGGAAACTCAAGTGTAAATTTCTGCCAGGTTTTTAGGACTGCTATAGGAGTTTAGCATGTTCAGTATAGTTTGTTTTGGATGTCAATGGCTGTGCTTGAGAGCCCAATCTCCAAACTCAGTTGCTACCATTTTTGGGTTTGGTTTAGGTCTGTTGATGCCTTAAGTAGCTTGTTTAAGATTAGAATGAGGATCAGTGGGAGAGCTGCCAGTTTTCTCTGATGAGGAAGGACTGTTGCCTTAGTTTATGTTGGATTAGAGTTTAAGTTTCATTGACATGTTTTCCTTGAGACTTAGTTTACTGTCCAAACCTGTTGTGAACAAGCCATGCACTTGGGGTTGTGTGAGTAGGTTTAGCATAATGGCCATTATTAGTTTTTTCCTTTTTCCCCAGCTTTGCTATTTTAGATTGTTGGTTTTGGTTGTGATGCAGCTATAATTCAAACAACCTACTATTGTAGGACCTTGTCTTGTTAGGATCCATGTCAAGATTTAGGCTTAAAATTGACAACTCTTGGTTGGCTATTTTGATAAATTAGTTTATCTAGAATGTTGGTAGCAATGTGATTATTACCAAGGATCTTGCATTAAGTTGTCTATTTTTATTTTTATTGGCTTTGCCTGTGGCCTGATGAAGCTTTGATCTACAAAGTTACTTGACTCTTGTTGAGTCACACAGCTGCTGCTAGCTGTTGATGTTGTTGATGGTACAAACTGGTTTGTGTTTGTTCTCTCCCTCTGCTATAACAGAGTCATAGGGGAATTCACAATGAGACTGCTATGGTTGGAAACCCTCAATGTTTGAAACACCAAGATTTCCCACCAGAACCTTATTAGTCCCATAATATTTGATGTGGAGGAAAACCATGTTTGAATATGTTTATCATTTTGGGATTGGTAACTGTTTGGATACCAATAGCAGTGTGCATTGGTGTTTGTTAGGATCACATCATGTTGCCAATATGATTTATGCATCTGTTGACAAGAATAGCTTGATGTAGCTTGGCTTAAAATCATAACCATAGTATCCAAGATAGCCCTTGAGGCCTGAGGTGGCCAGCTCAGTCATACTCAGTTGTAACCTTTTTTTATTCTTTTGAGAGTCTGGTCATACTATGACTATCAGTCTGGAACTGAAGCTAATACCATGTGTATGTTGCACCTGTTTTAAATCCTACCTTTGCAAAATGATTTTCAAGTGTATGATTGCAACTCGCATGCAAGTTCTTGCTTCGTGATTGTTGGAACCTTTTTCTTGGTTAGAATTACTTCATTAGCGCATTTAGAGTTTGCTCAGACCTTCACATGCCTTTGGTTGCAGCTGTTTTAATCATGAGATACCAAAATGCATTTTGAAGCTTAGGTTTGCATATTCTATTGTATCTGAAGTTGTGGATGTTATTTCAATAAATTAATCATTTCATTGGATTCCTCATCAAAAATCACACAAAATTGACTAAGAGTTCACTCAAATCCATGTTGTGTTGATAGGGTTTCAATCTTTCACGCATTTGGTTTTGTTGGTTTGTTTGTTGCCCATTTTTCATGCGCCTTGTTAAGTATTTATATTTATGGGGTGGCTTTCATCAACGGATGTATAGCCACCCCAGTGGTAAGACCATATGCCTTAAACGCGCCTTGTACCTGCATGACCTGGGTTCGACCCCTGAGGAGGGCAACCCTTTTATTTATTTTTGTAGTTTTTCATCCAATCTTTGAAAATTCATAACTCACTCATTTTTAATCATTTTAAACCCATTCTTTTTGCATTGTGTTTGTCTTGATGCCTAATTTCATGTGATATTTTTAATTCCATGTTTGTTCAAATTTTCATGCATTTTGGTTGCTTGTAAGTTGCCTTTGTATGGAGATCATTATCTCCCGTATGCAGATGAATTTCTTTTTCACCATGATCATTCGTGTTAAGATATATATTCATTCTCATCTCTTGCATGTTAGTAAACATGTTACGATTTTCTCACTTGGTTGTTACCATAAAAATATCCCTTTTACCTGTGTTTACTTTAAAAGCGCGATCCGTCGATGCAATTCTTGCTTGATTACTTGCTTTGAGTATCATCCCTCAATTTTCACTTATGACATTCTTTTGTTGGTTGTTACCTTTATAGTTTCATCACATTTACTTGGTTAAGTGATTTCATCTCCATGATTCCCTCATAAATGATGAGGTTTAAACTGATTTAATTATGCTTGATTGTCATCTATGCACATTGTTGTCACTTTTACCATGCTTTGAACTTATGACGTTCCTACATTCAAATTGTGATTTGTTTATATGATTGTTACTTTTATCATGCTTCAAATCTTGGTTAATATGTGCCCCAAATCTTTGTTAAGATGATTGACTACTGGTTGTAACCCTTGGTATCATTTAAAGTATCTGCTTATTGTAATATGCATGCTTACTTGTCTTAAATCTTATTTCATCTTGCTTTGTTAAATAATTATTTCCCCAAGTGATGGAACTTTCTAGTTCTCATCCAAGTGGTCTCTCTCTCTCTCTCCCCTTCCAAAGGAAAAGTCTCTCCCTTGACCCTTGTGTCATTGGATAGCTCATTTACCCCTCTTGACTTTGTGAAGTCATCCTAACCCTAGCTTAGTTAAGTTAGAACATTTTAAACCATTAGACTTTGCTTTAAGTCTAGGAAACCCACCTACACTAGGAGTGTTCTTCAATTAGAACCCTAGGATAGAGTTTGTAAACTCTATGTAAGAATCATAACAATGATTACTTACTCCCCTTTCTTGAGAGTTCAACATAGATCTAGAGAGTTTTGTTAAACTCTATACAAACATTGTTATGTTTGTTCCCCTTTGAACCTTGATCATAATCAAGTGTTCTTTAACCCTAGTGAGGTGAACTACGATTTCTCTGATTCTATCCTAGTTAGGATACGTAGGCAGAGGACGCGACGTCTTTGCGAGCAAACTTAGAAATTATCTTTAGGTTTTAACCTTCATCTTTTACCCAATCCCAATCCTTAGCAAACATTTACCAACTTAGCATGCAAACAAACAAAAGGTTCCTGTAGAGTACTACGGATGTTTAGGATGTGAAATACCTACCCTATGCATAACCAAACCCTGATCCCCGAATCTCTTAGCGTTGTTGTTACATCGCGCAAAAGGGTTTTTCTTTCTTTAGACCTTTCCTTTGGATAAATTAAAGTCCGGTTGTAATCTAAGAATTAAAGATTCAAGTTAATCAATAGCTTGGTATCACGATTCTCACCGCAACAGTTGGGAGTCCACTTGCCCCTGTGATCTTTTTGTGGAGGGAGGATCCTCTTCAATACTAAGTCACCTGCCTGGAAATACCGAGGGCGCACCTTCTGATCAAATGAATTCTTCATTTTACTTGGTATAACCGGCCATGGGCGATAGCTGCCAATCTCTTCTCATCAATCAGGCTAAGATGATTCAACCTAGCCTTCACCCATTCTGTCTCATCAAGTTTCACATCAAACAATTCCCTCAGGGAAGGAAACTCAACCTCTAATGGTAGGAAAACTTCCATATCATATACCAGCAAGAAAGGAGTTGCCCAAGCGACGTACACACTGAAGTATGATATCCATGTAAAGCAAAGGGCAACATCTCATGCCAATTCTTGTAAGTTACCACCATCTTCTGTACAATCTTCTTGATATTCTTATTGGCTGCCTCAACAGCACCATTCATCTTCGAAAGATAAGGAGAAGAGTTGTGGTGTTCAATCTTGAAACTCTAGCACAATTCCTTCATCATCTTATTGTTCAAATTCAAACCATTATCAGTAATGATTCGTTCTAGCACTCCATAATGGCAAATGATGTCCTTCTTGATAAAACGAGCCACTACCTATCTGGTCACATTGGCAAAAGAAGCTGCTTCTACCTACTTAGTGAAATAATCGATCGCCACTAAGATAAAGCGATGCCCATTGGAGGAAGTCGGTTCAATCTTACCAATCATATTAATGCCCCACGTGGCAAAGGTCCAAGGAGATGTCAAAACATTCAGAAGACCTGGCGGTATGTGTGTTTTCTCAGCATAAATTTGGCATTTATGGCACTTTCTGGTGTACTTGAAACATCAGATTCCATAGTCATCTAGTAATACCCTGCTCTCAACAATTTTCTGGACATTGCATGTCCGCCAGCGTGCGTTCCAAAAGAGCCTTCATGGACTTCTTCCATTAGCAAACTTGCTTCATTCTCGTCCACACAGCACAACAATACCAGATTAAAATTTCTCTTGTACAACACATCGCCCTTGTTCAAATAAAAGTTCCCCGATAACCTCCTCAAAGTCCTTTTATCCCAGCTTGATGCCCCTGGCGGATACTCTTGATTCTTGAGGTAATTTCTGATATCAAAATACCAAGGCTTCCCATCTGATTCCTCTTCTACTGCAAATATGATAGTGATCATTGGAGCTTCATTCCAATAATTCACTTTATACATCCAGGATAAGGTTGCCAAAGCGTCTGCCATCTGATTCTCGGCCCTCGACACATGATGAAATTTCACTCTATCAAAGAAAGGTAGCAACCTTCTTGCATAATTCATATAAGGTACCAGATTGGGTTGACGGGTTTCCCACTCTCCTTTAATCTGATTGACGACTAAAGCTGAATCACCATACACATAAAGATTATTGATTCTCAAATCAATAGCTTCTTCGATACCCATGATGCACGCTTCATACTCAGCTTCATTATTGGTACATGCAAACGTTAACCGAGCGGTAAACGGTATGTGGGAACTGTGAGGAGTTGTAATGATTGCCCTAATTTCATTGCCATATGAATTAACAGCACCGTCGAAAACCATTTTCCACTGAGAGCCTATTTCGGGACCTTCGTCTAGTAGAGGCTCGTCACAATCCTTCATCTTCAAAAATATTATGTCTTCATCGGGAAACTCAAATTTCATTGGTTGATAATCCTCAATCGGCTGCTCTATGAGATATTCTGACAAAACACTCCCCTTAATGGCTTTTTGGGAAATATATTGAATATCGTATTCTGTTAGAACCATCTGCCACCTAGCAATTCTTCTGGAAAGCACTTTCTTTCAAAACACGTACTTGGTTTTATGATTTAACATGTATTGCCTTACGCGTTTGGCTGCCCAAGCAAGTGCACAACATGTCTTTTCTAGCATTGAGTACCTGGACTCACATTTTGTGAACTTCTTACTCAAATAGTAGATAGCATGCTCTTTTCTTCCCGTTACATCGTGTTGACCGAGTACACAACCCATGGAATTCTCAAGAACCATCAAGTACGTAATCAAAGGTCTTCTTGCCACTGGAGGCATCAGGATCGGATGTTCTTGCAAATATTCTTTTATCTTTTCAAATGCCCTTTGACAATTTTCATTCCAAACAACCGCTTGATCTTTCTTTAACAATTTGAATATTGGTTCACAAGTGGCTGTCAGGTGAGATATGAACCTTGCAATGTAGTTCAATCTCCCCAGAAAACCACGAACCTCTTTTTCTATCTTTGGCGTAGGCATTTCTTGTATTGCTTTTATCTTTGCAAGATCTACCTCGATTCCTTTTTCACTGACAATGAACCCCAACAGCTTTCCTGACCTCACTCCGAAAGTGCACTTATTCAGATTCAACCTCAATCTGAATTTCCTCAACCTTTCAAACAACTTCAACAGATTAACCATATGTTCTTCTTCCGTCTATGACTTCACAATCATGTCATCAACATACACCTCGATCTCATGATGAATCATATCATGAAAGATAGTCACCATCGCCCGCTGATAAGTTGCCCCTGCATTTTTCAATCCAAAAGGCATAACTTTATAGCAAAAAGTCCCCCATGGCGTCATAAAGGTGGTTTTCTCCATGTCTTCTGGGGATATTTTGATTTGGTTGTACCTAGAGAAGCCATCCATGAAGGAAAACACAGAATATTGAGCAGTATTATCAACTAAAACATCAATGTGGGGGAGCGAAAAATCATCTTTCGGGCTCGCTCTGTTCAGATCTCTGTAGTCAACACACATCCTGACCTTTCCATCCTTCTTAGGCACAGGAACAATGTTAGCGACCCATGGAGGATTATTTGTAACAGCAAGAAAACCGGCTTCCAACTGCTTCTGGACTTCTTCCTTAATCTTGACTGCCATGTCAGGCCTGGTTCTTCTCAGCTTTTGTTTCATGGGAAGACATTCTTCCCGGAGTGGTAGACGATGCACCACTATGTCGGTATCCAACCCTGGCATATCTTCATACGACCAAGTGAAGACTCTTAGAACACATATTGGTTCTTAATAATATCTCTATGTTTTGATGATAACTATTATTAAATTTTATATTAAAGAATTATATACTCTAAAATTTGTTTGAGAATGTTTGTTGCAGATGTTAAAGTGAATATTATTCCAGAAGAAAACTAGATCTGAACATAAGAAATATGCAAGGCTCTGAAGCGTCAGAAGCATCTCTTAGAAGATTCTGAACGCTGCCTCAAGAAGTTTCTGAGTGCTACCTCCAGAAGAATCTGAAGCAGGAGCTACAGAAGAAACTGAAGCAGAAGCTACAGAAGAATCTGAAGCAGGAGCTACAGAAGAAACTGAAGCAGAAGCTACAGAAGAATCTGAAGCAGAGCTCCAAAAGCATCTGAAGCAGAAGCCAGAAGCATCTGAAGCAATGAGGAATTATGTATGAAGAGTTTCAAGCACAGTTACTTTAGAAGACTCTGATAGTACTAACGCTGCTAGTACTGAGGATCTGATTCAAAACTCTGCTCTGAACATTTACATGCTGAAAGCACACTTGCTGCAAAGACTCTGATTCAGCAAACTCTGATGAACATCAGAAGGCTCTGACTAATTTAGACTCTGGAGATTCTTGCTGAAAATTATTGAAGAAGAATTCAAAGTTATATCCGTTGGAATAACCAAACGACTCTTTCCTTATTTATGCTAGACACAAGAACATAGACAAAAAGGATTTTTCTGTGCATTCTTCTTCTAGGAAAGGTCATATGATGTGAAGACAAAAAGGCTCAGACTTTTTTGGTACACTGTTCTCAACGTGAAAGACTTCATGGACCTCTGTGCCTATAAAAGCAAGACTCCACTCATCTTCTTCAGTTGACGAAACACTTGAAAAGAATTATTACAAGCTCTCATACAACTCATACATTCTTGATGAAATTATTTCATGGTTCTTCATCTTAAGTGAAAAATCACAGTTGTGATAAAGCTTTATTAGAAGCATTTTTAACACTTGTATTATTATTACATTTGATTGTAAAAGAACCTTAAGAAGATCCAGTTAGGATCAGTAGTTCTTGAGAAGACTTTGAACAGTTGTTCTTAGTGCTTACTATTGTAATCAGTTGATTAAATAGTGGATTAAGTCCTTGTTTGAGAAAGGCAAATCACTCTAGATAGGGTGGATTGGAGTAGTTGAGTTCAATGAACCAGGATAAAAATCCTTGAGTTTTTAATTCTAAGTTTTATCTTCATACTTATTCAACCCCCCTTCTAAGTATTTTCTCACCTCCAGTTGGCATCAGAGCTCCGATTCTGTTTGTGCTACCACTTCACAGTGACAGAAAAGATCCAGTGAGAAAAACTTTGATATATATATTTGGTTGTTATTATGGCTGATGCTTCAACATCCAACAAATATGAAGAAAGGGACATAATCAGTACTAAACCCCCTATGTTTGATGGGGAGAAATTTGATTATTGGAAGGACAGGATTGAAAGTTTCTTCCTTGGTTATGATGCTGATTTATGGGACTTGGTCATAAATGGGTATGTTCATCCCATTGTTGGGAATGGCAAGAAAGTAGATAGAAAATCTATGACAGAAGCCCAAAAGAAGGAGTTTAGAAATTACCACAAGGCTAGAACAATACTGTTAAATGCAATATCTCACACTGAGTATGAAAAGATCACAAATAGAGAAACTGCATTTGACATGTTTGAGTCCTTGAAGATGACTCATGAAGGAAACCTTCAAGTAAAAGAGACCAAAGCTCTGGCGTTAATACAGAAGTATGAAGCGTTCAAGATGGAAGAATCTGAGTCCATAGAAACTATGTTCTCTAGATTCCAGATTCTTACAGCTGGTCTAAAAGTTCTGGACAAGGGCTACTCAACTACTGATCATGTGAAGAAGATAATCAGAAGCTTGCCTATCAGATGGAGACTTATGGTCACTGCTCTGAAGCTTGCCAAGGATCTAAACAAGATCACTCTGGAGGAGCTAATCAGCTCTCTAAGGAGTCATGAAATTGAACTTGAGGAAGATGAGCCTCAAAAGAAAGGTAAGTCCGTTGCCTTAAAATCTAACAAATCTGTAAAAGCTTTGCAAGTGTTAGAGGAAAGCTCTGAAGAACCTTCTTCTTCTGAAGAAGATGAACTATCTTTGTTGTCCAGAAGAATCAACAGACTCTTGAAGCACAAGCAAAGGAAGTTCAAGAAATTCAAAAGACCAGATCAGCGCAAGGAGTCCTCTGGACCAAAAAGATCTGGAAAGAAGGAAGTTGTCTGCTTTGAATGCAAAGAACCTGGCCATTACAAGAGTGAATGTCCAAAGCTTCTTAAAGAAAAGCCAAAAAGGAAGTTTGACAAAAAGAAGAAGGTTCTAAAGGCAACTTGGAATGACTCTGATGAATCTGGATCCTCATCAGAATCTGAAGATGAATGCGCCAACATGGCTTTGGTGGCAGGCATTGAAGATCAGAATGAAGATTCATCTGGATCTGAGTCTGATTCAGAATCTGACTCAGATGAGGTACTTTCTGATCTCACTAGGGAAGAGCTTATTAAAGTCTTATCTGAAGTCCTGAAAAATTATAATCAGATTAAGCTCAAATGCAAGAAGCTTAAGTGCAATCTTGGCTCTAAGAATAATCTGTTAAAATCAGAAATTGCTGAGCTAAAAGAAAACAATTTAAAAATGAAAGATGATTTTGAAATAGCTCAACAAAATTTTGAATCTGAAAGTAAGTCAAATTGCAAAACCATTTTACAAGAATATGACTTTAGCTTTCAGAAATTTCTTACTAAAAGCATAGATAGAAGCAAGATGGCTTCTATGATCTATGGGGTTAGCAGAAATAACAGGAAAGGAATTGGATATGAATCCTCCTCTAGAAAGGATTTAAATCCAATGCCTGTTGATAAACGTGTTATCAAGAAAACTCCCTTGTACTCTCATTTCAAGTTTGGTCATCTGAATGACATTAAACACACACGATCTGATCAGAATGTTCCCGTGTTTAAGCCAAAAGTAAGTCAGAACAATTTTGTTGTAAAAAGACAGAAGTTCAGACCAACTTTCAAGGCAACTAACCAAAAAGGACCCAAAATGATCTGGGTACCTAAGGATAAGATTATCCCTGTTACAGATGTTTTTAGCAGAAAACTCAAGACGCCAGTCATGGTACCTGGACTCTGGCTGCTCACGTCACATGACGGGAGAAAGGTTTATGTTCCAAAGCCTGGAACTTAAATCTTGAGGAGAAGTGAAGTTTGGAGGGAATCAGAAGGGCAAGATCATTGGCTCTGGTACTATTGGTAATGGTAACCTTCCCTCTATATCTAATGTTCTTCTTGTAGAAGGATTAAAGCATAATATATTGTCCATAAGTTAATTAAGTGAAAATGGTTATGATATAATCTTTAATCAACAATGTGGTAAAGCTGTTAGTCAGAAGGATGGCTGAATCCTATTTAATGGAAAGAGGAAGAACAACATTTACAAAATAAATCTTTCAGAACTTAAAGTTCAAAATGTTAAATGCCTCTTGTCTATTAATGATGAGCAATGGGTCTGGCACAGAAGATTGGGGCATATTAATATGAGACGTATATCTCAGGTTAATAAACTCAATCTGGTCAGAGGACTTCCTAAGCTGAAGTTCAACTCAGATGCTCTTTGTGAAGCATGTCAAAAAGGAAAGTTTTCAAAATCTTCTTTTAAATCTAAAAATGTTGTCTCAACCTCAAGACCATTAGAATTACTTCACATTGATCTGTTTGGACCAGTGAAAATTGCATCGATCAGAGGCAAGAAGTATGGATTAGTCATTGTTGATGACTACAGCAGATGGACATGGGTAAAGTTCCTAAAACACAAGGATGAGTCACATTCTGTGTTCTTTGATTTCTGCAAACAAGTCTAGAATGAAAAAGATTTCAAAATTATTAAAGTTAGAAGTGATCATGGTGGTGAATTTGAAAACAAATATTTTGAAAAATATTTTAATGAAAATGGCATTGCTAATGATTTTTCCTGTCGTAGAACTCCACAACAGAATGGGGTTGTAGAAAGGAAAAATAGAACTCTGCAAGAAATGGCCAGAACCATGATCAATGAGACTAATCTGGCAAAGCATTTTTGGGCAGAAGCAATCAACACAACCTGTTACATTCAGAACAAAGTGTCTGTAAGACCTCTTCTGGAAAAGACTCCCTATGAATTATGGAGGAACAGAAAGCCCAACATTTCATATTTCCATCCTTTTGGATATATTTGCTATATGTTGAATACTAAAGAGAATCTGAACAAGTTTGATTCTAAAGCACAGAAGTGTTTCATGCTTGGGTATTCTGAACGCTCTAAAGGCTATAGAGTATACAATACTGAAACACAGATTGTGGAAGAATTTATTCATGTTAGATTTGATGATAAGCTTGGCATTGAAAAGCCAAAGCAGTTTGAAAGTTCTGCAGATAGAGAAGTAGTTCTCACAGACTCTGAAGGCTCAGAGGCAGACAAAGCTCAAGTGAAGGAACCTGAAGCAACGCCAGATGCAATTCCTTTAACTTCTCAGATGAACAACTTGAATATTTATGAAGAATCAACTGTTAGAGGATCATCTTCCAGAATCAAAGCCTCTCATCCAGAGGATGTGATCATTAGAAAGAAGGATGATCCTATCAGAACAAGATCCTTTCTCAGATCACCTGAAGCATCATTATTTGGATTGGTGTCAATTATTGAACCAACTTTTGTGGATGAAGCTCTGCAAGACAATGACTGGATTATTGCCATGCAAGAAGAGCTAAATCAATTCACAAGAAATGATGTGTGGGATTTAGTTCCAAGACCAAAAGGATTCAACATAATTGGTACTAAATGGGTCTTCAGAAACAAGCTTAATGAGAAAGGAGAAGTTGAAAGAAATAAGGCAAGGCTTGTTGCTCAAGGTTATAGTCATCAAGAAGGAATTGATTATACAGAGACTTATGCTCCTGTAGCAAGGTTAGAGTCTATTCGTTTACTCATTTCTTTTGCTGCACAGTATAACATCACTCTATATCAGATGGATGTTAAAAGTGCCTTTCTAAATGGTATTATAGAAGAAGAAGTTTATGTTCACCAACCTCTTGGGTTTGAGAGTGAAAAATTTCCAGAACATGTTTTCAAACTAAAGAAATCTCTTTATGGTTTAAAACAAGCTCCCAGAGCTTGGTATGAGAGATTAAGCAATTTTCTTCTGGAGAAAAATTTCATCAGAGGCAAAGTGGACACAACACTCTTTTGTAAAACATTTAAGAAAGATCTTCTAATTTGTCAAATATATGTGGATGATATTATATTTGGATCTACCAATGTTATGCTGGGAAAGGAGTTTGCTCAATGTATGCAGGCAGAATTTGAAATGAGCATGATGGGAGAATTGAGATTCTTTCAGGGAATTCAAGTTAACCAAACTCCAGAGTGCACTTACATTCATCAGACCAAATACGTTAAAGAGCTTCTGAAGAAGTTTAACATGACTGATAGTAAGATGGCAAAGACTCCCATGCATCCAACTAGTACACTTGGTAAGGAAGAGGTAAGTAAGAAAGTAGATCAGAAACTCTACAGAGGTATGATAGGATCTCTTCTCTACTTAATTGCTTCTAGACCTGACATTTTGTTCAGTGTATGCTTATGTGCAAGATTCTAATCAGATCCAAGAGAATCACACTTAACAGTTGTTAAGAGGATTCTAAGGTATCTGAAAGGTACTTCTAATGTGGGTTTGTGTTACAGAAAATCTGATGATTTCAAATTAGTTGGATTCTGTGATGCTGATTACGCTGGAGACAGAGTGGAAAGAAAAAGTACTTCTGGAAGTTGCCAATTTCTAGGAAGAAATCTAATCTCTTGGTACAGCAAGAAGCAACCCACAATTGCACTGTCAACTACAGAGGCAGAATATATTGCTGCTGCTGGATGTAGCACGCAGATGCTCTGGTGAAAAGTCAGCTACAAGACTATTAGATATTTGAGAGTAACATTTCTATATTCTGTGATAATACTTCTGCTATATGTTTTTCTAAAAACCCTATTTTACACTCTAAGGCAAAACATATAGAAATTAAACATCATTTCATCAGAGACTATGTTCAGAAGGGTATTATAAACTTAACCTTTGTTGATACAGATCATCAATGGCCAAATATTTTCACAAAACCCCTTGCTGAAGATAGGTTCAAATTTATTCTGAAAAATATTGGTATGGATTTTTGTCCAGAATAATATTTATCAGAAGCAAATTTCTCAAATGCAAAATGTTTAAAACTCTGAAGTATTTCATCTGTTATTTATTTGATTTATTCAATTATTATTATTTGTGTATATCTGAACTAATCAATCTTAGAGGATCTGAAAGTTGGCTAACGTTTCATTTCTCAAGAGAATTCAGAAGCACATGCAAGCAAACACGTGTCACTCTGAATCTGAAAAGATAGCGTGTACACTACTGAAGAGACATTTGAGGTATGGTTTGAATAGTGAAAATCTTGATTTTCCCCCCAATTTGTCAGAATCAATTAATGTTTGAAATGATTTTTATTCTCTTTCATTAATTGTCATTTAATGCTATGTGAGAATGTGCTATGTGTGTCTGTTAAGTGCCCTAATTGTTTTCTCTATAAATACCACATTTCACACCAATTTCACACTTTTCACATCACAAACAAGTTTATGCATTTCTGTCTTCTCTTCTCTCTTCACAAAAACCTTAAACCTTCGTCCAAATCATCTTCATCCTCTTCAATGGCAACTTCATCTTCTACAGCAGCTCAATTTCAATCAACTATGGCTGCAGTTACTTCTGCGAATATGGGTGTGACTCCATTCACAGTACCTAAGAGAACATTGTTAACCCCTGTGGACAAACTTGAAGTTCTCTGTGAATCAATGGTGGAATTTGATTCCTTAGCTGAAAATGGGTTTGAATTTCGTTCAATAATTGATGCACAAGGATGGGTTAAATATTTTGACAGATTATTTGGACCAGTTTACCCTCATCTGGTGAAGGAATTTTGGATACATGCATCTGTTTATCCAAAATTCATTTTGTCTTCTGTTCTGGGAAAGGAGATCATAATAACTGAAGATCTAATCAGGAAACTCATAGGGTATGAGGAGACTGATGGAGTATGTCATCTACCATCTGGGAGTGTGGACATGGAGGAAGTTTATGAGGAAGTCATCACTTCTGGACAGGCCTCTAACAAATTTAAGGATCTGAAGCCTGACTACAAAATCTAGGAAAAGATTTTTCTGGGATGCATCCATCACAGAAAATCTACCAATTCTCTAGATTATGTGAACAATGAACAACTCTACTTCATGTACTGTTTGAGTAAGAGTACAAAGGTAGATCTTCCTTACATTCTATTTATGCATTTATGGAACCATATCAATGCCTCAAGAGAATCTGTAAAGGATAAGGGACAGAAGATCAGGACATGGATCCCCTTTGGAAGGTTGATTTCAGACATTTTGACAGAGAATGGTCTGGTGACTGCTCTGTATGAAGCTGGAGTTAAGGATGAACTTGAATCCATTGTTGGAAAACTTCTGAATGCAAAGAGTCTTCAGAGACTAAAAATTTTAGATGAACTCACAGCTGCACCCAAAAAGCTGAACATTTCTGAAATCAGTCAGAAGAGGATTCCAGTTGAAAATTTTCCACTGTTTGGTGCTGAAGAACCAAGGGATATCATTGTGAGATATATTGATTCATGCAAAGCAGATGGAATGCCCATTCCTACAGATATTCTGAAAAGAGCAAGAGAACCAATGCCAGATGTATACAATGAGAACATGAGGAAAAGAAGTCAGTCAGAGGCAGAAGAAGCTGCTGCCCAGAAGAAGCCAAAAGTTGCCGACAAGCCACAGAAGCAGATCAAGAGAAAAGCCTCTGGAGACGTTCCCTCTGTTCCCACCAAACGTATCAAGACTAAAGGTACTAAAACATATGTATCTTATTTCTCTAAAATTGTTATAAATGAATCAACATTTAGTTCTATTCCTAAACCTCCTCCCACTCAAAAACAATTTATTCCTGCTCCATTCCAAAAATGTGAACCATCAAAAATTTCTTCCCCACAAAAATCATTTGATCCTATTTCCACTACTCCACTAAAAACTTCTATTACTCCACCATCTGAACCAACAACAACAACACCAGCAAACCAAATTCCAACACCTATAACAAAAACAATAGAACAACCTACATCACAACAACAACTAGAAAAACAACAATCAGATCCTGTTGCATATGAACCCATTCAATCTGACCCAGTTGCATCTGATCCTGTTGCACCTGAACAAGTCGTTTCTGAACCACCTATCTCTGAACCACTTGTATCTGAACCTCCATCAAAACCTTCTGAGAATCAATCAGAACCAACCAACCCTCCTGAAACAAACATACCTGAGACAGAGGTTCTCAACGTTACACCTCTCAAGACTGTATTTGAAGTGTCTTCTACGTCTTGCACCCCAACCACATCCTCAAACTCATCAGAATCTAATATCCATCCAGATATTCTTTCACCTCCCTCTCTCAGAACTTTTGAAGCTAACCAACCAGAACCACCCATTTCTTCTGAAACTACCAATTCTGAACCCATTCCTGAACCAAAAACATCTGAATTTGTTTCAGATGTTTCTGCTAAACCTTTTCCATCTGATCACCTTCCATCTGGATTTGATATTGACAATTTTTTTGATCAACCACCTCAATCTGCTTTCATTCCTTTTCTTATTAAGGAAAAACAATCTGCATTTGTTCCCTATTTTGACAATCCAAAGGCTGTGATACCTTCTATTCGCAGAATCAAACCATTCTTTTGTATCATGCCAGCCCAGAAGAAACCGGCATATCCTAGCCCTCTAATTATTATTCCTGAATTTACCATTCCACCACCACCTCAACCTAAGCCTTTCACTTTGGAAACCCTTCTGAAACCAAAATCTAGGCTGAATGTTGATAATTTATTTACAAATTTTCTGAAAGAAATACAGATGCATTTAGGCTCTGTTCAGAAGAAATGTCTATCAACCATGGATGCAAAGGAATCTGATGCTATCTGGAATAACTTCATCAACAGATTCAATACTGTAGCCTCAATTCTAAAGAATGTATGTTCTGATGATGCGAAGCTCAGATTTGCTGAGACTGCTAGAAGCATGCTCTGGACTGTAAAAAGATCTGAACCACTGTTTCTTGAAGATGTTCCTTCATCCTCTAATGTATGTGATACAGAAGTGACTGCTGAATCTGCATCTGAAGAAAACCCTCTGGCTATGACTCTTGTGGAACATCCCTCTGGATCTATTGCTCCTGAATCTGCATCTCCTATGGAAATTGACTCTATTCCTACTTCAGGCTCTGCCCCACCTTCTTCATCTGTGGTCAAGAAAGAGTATCCAGATCTTGAAGATAAGATTGCAGTTCTGGAAGCTGGCCAATCTGAGATTAAGTCATGGATGGCCAGGCAAGATCAGAAGTCTGAAGACATGGCTTAATGGATGTCCAAACAAGATCAGAAGAATGAAAACATGGCTAAGTGGATGTCAAAGCAAGAAGAGTCCTCGTATGAGATCACTAACCTGTTGAAGATGATTTTGTCCAAACAAACTTAGTTTATTTTTTTCTGCATCTTATGTTTGTGCACATGTACTTGAATCTTATCTGATGTTTGTATTTTTGCTCTGAATGAATGAATGACTCAGTGTTTTCTCTACATAATTTATCTTTTATGTATTTCCTTTTATTTGTCTTTTAAAGTTTTTACTTTTTGATTATGACAAAAAAGGAGGAGAAAGTGGATCTGACTGTTCAATAAACTTTACCTAAATGAAACTTCAGACATATCAATTATAACTAACGTAAACTCTTAGTGTTTCAGAACGTTTGATAAATCTGACATTTTCATTAAAAGAAACTCTAAGACTTCCAGATCATATTTTACCTATCAGACTCTGACTCTGAAACATGCAAGATCTAATGATTGGAACATTCAGGCTCTAATTCTGAAAAGAATACTCATGCAAAAAGGGAAGTTTCTATTTCTTCTTAGTATTCAATTCAGGGGGAGATTCATCATCTCAGGGGGAGTTATAACTACTTTATCTTCTATTGAACAAAATTTATTATGTTTTTGTCATCATCAAAAAGAGGGAGATTGTTAGAACACAGATTGGTTCTTAATAATATCTCTATGTTCTGATGATAACTATTATGAAATTTTGTAATACATAATTATATACTCTAAAATTTGTTTGAGAATGTTTGTTGCGGATGTTAAAGTGAATATTACACCAGAAGAAAACTAGATCTGAACATAAGAAATATGCAAGGCTCTGAAGCGTCAGAAGCATCTCTTAGAAGATTCTGAACGCTGCCTCCAGAAGTTTCTGAGTGCTGCCTCCAGAAGAATCTGAAGCAGGAGCTACAGATGAAACTGAAGCAGAAGCTACAGAAGAATCTGAAGCAGGAGCTATAGAAGAAACTGAAGCAGAAGCTACAGAAGAATATGAAGCAGAGCTCCAGAAGCATCTGAAGCAGAAGCCAGAAGCATCTGAAGCAATGAGGAATTATGTATGAAGAGTTGCAAGCACAGTTACTTCTGAAGACTCTGATAGTACTAACGCTGCCAGTACTGAGGATCTGATTCAAAACTCTGCTCTGAACATTTACACGCTGAAAGCACACTTGCTGCAAAGACTCTGATTCAACAAACTCTGATGAACATCAGAAGGCTCTGACCAATTTAGACTCTGATGATTCTTGCTGAAAATTATTGGAGAAGAATTCAAAGTTATGTCCGTTGGAATAACCAAACGACTCTTTCCTTATTTATGCTAGACACAAGAACATAGACAAAAAGTATTTTTCTGTGCATTCTTCTTCTAGGAAAGGTCATATGATGTGAAGACAAAAAGGCTCAGACCTTTTTGGTACACTGTTCTCAACGTGAAAGACTTCATGGACCTTTGTGCCTATAAAAGCAAGACTCCACTCATCTTCTTCAGTTGACGAAACACTTGAAAAGAATTATTACAAGCTCTCATACAACTCATACATTCTTGCTGAAATTATTTCATGGTTCTTCATCTTAAGTGAAAAATCACAGTTGTGATAAAGCTTTATTAGAAGCATTTTTAACACTTGTATTATTATTACATTTGATTGTAAAAGAACCTTAAGAAGATCCAGTTAGGATCAGTAGTTCTTGAGAAGACTTTGAACAGTTGTTCTTAGTGCTTACTATTGTAATCAGTTGATTAAATAGTGGATTAAGTCCTTGTTTGAGAAAGGCAAATCACTCTAGATAGGGTGGATTGGAGTAGTTGAGTTCAACGAACCAGGATAAAAATCCTTGAGTTTTTAATTCTAAGTTTTATCTTCATACTTATTCAACCCCCCTTCTAAGTATTTTCTCACCTTCAAAGACATCTCTATACTCACAGAGCATTTCTACCAGTCTTCTCTTGATGTCGTCTTCCAATGCAGCCCCAATCCTGACTTATTTCCTGTCCTCTTTAGTTCTCAGATTGACAACTTCGATATCCTCTTGATGTGTCAGAATGACTTTCTCCTCTTGTCTCAATAGTCTGGCCAACTCTTTAGCTAGGTCAACATCTTCGTCAGTCTCTTCTTCAGCTTGAAAAATAGGATTGTCAAAATCATATCGAGTCATAGCTGAATCTGAATCAGTGGCACCTGAGATGTGAAACCTGCATGATTGATGTTTTTATTCTTAAAATGATATGCAAACAAGCATAAACACATTGCCATTTTATTGTCAAAAATAAAAGAAGAAAAACAGGGATCAAAATATTTGAATGCAAACAAAACACCTTTCATTAATGATAAAAAAGTTCGAACATAAACAAAAAGGGCCCTACAAAGGAAAGCCACTCCGTCTTGGGCAGAACGTAGGACCACACATAATCAAAAACAAAGAAATTACTCTTCAGAAAAGACTTGGATGACTTCATCCACAGTCCAATTGCACAATCTCTGGCCCAGAACACACGACTGAATCCAAGTATCCATGTCACAGTCGTTATCTCCTTCATCGTCTCCCACAACATTAATTCTATCAAAAATAACCCCGCCACTGGTAAATTGCACAGGCCCTCTGTACCTCGGAGCACTCTGAGATGAAGATGGGCTATACCCCAGGCCAAATTTGTCTTGCTTGTTAGGAATGTTGAGAACTTGAATCCACCTCTATGAAGAACCAGACTCTACAACAACACGGGCTTCTTTGAAAGAAGACATTGAAATTTCTGGAGCTCTATCTTCAACAGGAGGCTTTTCCTTAACCTGTCGGTTTAGTAACGGTAAACGGAGGATTGTGAGTGGGAGTTTCGGGTTCGACACATGGGTGACTGAAATCAGCCGAACCAAATTTTGAAGACCGAAGGTTGTTCAAAGAGAGTGTCGCAATCAGAGGTTTATTCACCGCATTCGAAGTACTTGATTCAACTTGAATCAAGGGGCAAGAAGAAATAGTCTCTACAACAATAATTGTGTTCATTTGTTTGATCTCTATTTGCTTCTTGTACAAACATTGACCAATAGGTTATATCTATCTATATACAGGTCTCAATTCTCTTGTTAGAATTTAGGGCAGACGTACCCCGAGCGAGGACGACAGGGGAACTGCCTTAATAAATCGTTTTGTCTTTTTCTTTACGCTTATATTGCTATATTTCTGACTTTTTAATGCAAACGATTATATTAATCAAATTCTGATTTGAGTTATGCTGAACTATTTGTTAATCCAATTACAATCATTGATTGTAAGAGAAAATTTGAGCACTCCACTCTCAAAACAGAATTCACTTGTAGTGCTCTGCACTCCAAGTGTTTGATAAATTGTGTGAACTAAAACTGATTGTGCTGTCTTTTCAAATTGTCAATATTTTAAAGACATTGGAACTAGTCACCCCTTATTATGAACATAATCAAATTGAAAGTGTGATTGACGTAGTGATTCTTATATATTTGTTTATCAGATTCCATAGGCTTAACGCATATCCGGTTTTCTAGTAATCGTTCATTTTAGACGTGTATAGTTCCTCAGTCGCTTTCGATATTAAACAAACTTTAAAAACCAATTTTTGGTAGCGCTGACTCTATTTTAAATAAGCGATCTATTCAACCCCCCTTCTAGATCTGCGCCATCGTCTAACAAGTGGTATCAGGAGCATGGTTCATTCCGTGCTTCAAGTATAACTTAGTAGAAACTGGCTAATGAGCCTGAAGGGGGTTATAATAGGGCACCTGTTTTCAATGGAGAAAATTATAGTTACTGGAAAGACTGTATGCGTGTGCATATAAATTCCATTGATAGGAAGGTATGGAATGTTATTTTGAACGGTCCTATGGAAATATCCATGACCGATGAAAATAAAATGATTGTGCCTAATCCTGGAGCATAATGGAATGATGATGACAAGAAGAAGTATAATCACGATTGGAAAGCTAAAAATATTCTGATCTCCTCCTTGGGAGTTGACAAATACTATAGAGTTTCCCATTATTTGACTGCTAAGGCTATGTGGGACTTATTGCAAGTTGCCCATGAGGGAACCAATGATGTCAAACTAGCAAGAATCAATATGTTAACACAATAGTTTGATCTCTTTCACATGGAGTAAGAGGAAACCATTGCTGACATGTAAAAGAGATTTTCTCATCTTATCAATAAACTACATTCACTTGGTAGGCCAGTTGCCAATGATGTTGCTACTAACAAAATCTTAAGATGTCTTACTAGGGAATGACAACCAAAAGTAACCTCCATAAAGGAAGTAAATGATCTTATGATTTTGGACCTTACAAAACTCTTTGGAAAGCTTCAAGAACACGGGCAAGTGCTTCTTAGTCTCAAGCAATTTAAGAAAAAGGAAAAAGAAGGAGAAAACAAAAAATATGGAAAAGAAGTCCATAGCTCTAAAGGCTTCTTGTTCAAAGTCCTATGCAAAAGAGCTAAGTGATTGCGATACGAGTGATGACGAAGATGACGAAAAGAATGAAGATGTGGGGCTACTTGTGAAGCGATACAATCGCTATGTCAAGAAAAATGGTATCCAACATTCTGAGAAGAATCTAGTCAATTTCCGAAAACAATCAAGATATTCTAAGAATGACGACAACAAAGGAAGTAGAACAAAAGGGTCGTGCTATAATTATGGAAAAGCCGGACACTACAAGCTGGATTGTCCCTTGATGAAAAAGGACAAAGGAAAGGAAACAAATCGGTCACACAAGAAGCAGTTAAGCCAATAAGAGCTTACATCACATGGGAAAGCGATAACGAGTCATCCGAGGATGATAGTTCAAGTGACGAAGGCGAATCCATCAACCTTTGTCTCTCCGCTCATCAAAAGAAGAAAAATAAAAAGGTACGGCATGAAAAATATGATAATTCTACTAGATTGTCTCATTCCGAGTTGCAAACCGCTTTTGATACCTTGCATCATGAAGCCAAAGAAGCCTTTAAAAGGCTAGCCTCAAATAAATAATTTTTTGCTCACCTAGAGCAAAATATTCGTGATTCCGAAAAGAAACTATAGGTGTTAAAGACTTCTATAGTGGAAGGTACAAAAGTGGATTGTGAGGAAATAAGAAAGAGAGTAGTTAACTTCGGGTGTGATACTTGTTACATTTGGCAAAATGAGGTTAGAAATCTTAAGGCCAAACTTAACAAGGCTCTAGAACCCAAAATCACATTTGCTATTGGTAAAGCTCATTTTAGGAAGATTATGGTTAATCCATATCAAATATGCACATATGTAGTAAGGAATCATGATAGCAAAAGTGATACCAAAGTTAACTTTTCTTGTTTGTATTGTTGCAAGAATGGTCACACCATTGCTAAATGTCGCTTTAGGAGATTTTTGGTTCCTAAAGGGGTTTATAAATGGTTGCCTAAATGCGACCATGTTTTCACTCACAACCTAGGACCCAATAAAGAATTGGGTACCTATTCTTTCTAATTGTGTTCATAGGTACAACGTCTTGAGACTACTGAGAGAAGATGGATTCTCGACAGTGGCTGCTCAAGACATATGACAGGAGACATATCTCTCTTCATTACTTTGTGGCAAAGAAGAAGGTATTTGTAACCTATGGAGAAAACAATCGGGGTGCGATACTTGGAAAAGGTAGTGTAGGTAATCTCTCATCCACTACTATCTCTGATGTATTGCTAGTCGAGGGCCTGAAACACAATCTCATTAGCATTAGTCAATTATGTGACAAAGGATACAAAGTATAATTTTCATAATATTGTTTCCTAATTGAACACAATGATAAAATGAAGGATGTGTTTAATGGTCTAAGAGTAAATAATGTCTATATGTTATATTTAAATGAAGTATCATTGACTAGTGATAAATGTCTCATGAAAATGAGTGAAGACTCATGGTTATGGCATAAACGTTTAGCGCATGTCAATTTTGACTTGCTAAATAAGATAGTTTCAAAAGATCTAGTCATAGGCTTGCCCAAAATCAAGTTCACCAAAGATCACTTATGTGATGCACGCAAAATGGGAAAGCAAACAAGGATCTCGTTTAAATCAAAAAATATTGTTTCAACTACGAGACTTCTTGAACTTCTTCATATGGATCTATTTGGGCCATCTAGAATTAAAAGTCTAGGTGGTAACTATTATGGTTTTGTGATAGTCGATGATTTTTCTAGATTTTGCTGGACTATCTTCTTGGCTAGCAAGAGCGATACATTTTTATCCTTTGAAAAATTTGCTAAGCTTTCTCAAAATAAGTTAAACACAAACATCATATCAATTAAAAGTGATCATGGGGGTGAGTTTGAGAATTATCTGTTTGAAGAATATTGTGGTAGACACGGAATTGATCATAACTTCTCCGCTCTGCATACCCCCCAATAAAACGGGGTTGTAGAGCGCAAAAATCGAATTTTGGAAGAGCTAGGAAGAACTATGATCAACGAAAGTGGGTTTCCTAAGTATTTCTAGGTTGATGCCATTAGTACGGCTTGTTACGTTTTAAATAGGGTGTTCATTTGCCCTATTCTAAACAAAACACCGTATGAACTTTTAAAAGGGCGAAAGCCAAATGTGTCTCACCTACATGTCTTCGATTGTAAGTGTTTCGTGTTAAACAATGGAAAAGAAAGTCTAGGTAAATTTGATTCCAAGGCAGACGAAGGTATCTTCCTCGGATACTCTGAGTCAAGTAAAGCTTATAGAATATACAACAAGAGATTACTTACTGTCGAAGAGTCTATTCACGTAACATTTGATGAGTCTTATCCGAGAATTGTCGGAAAAGGTAGTTTAGTTCATGGTGCAGGTGTATCTTCTGAAGACATACTCAAAAGTGTTGAGACGGGAATTGATCAACCTGACCTAGCCAAAGTTGAGGAGGAAAAAGATGACCACAATGAAGAGACTGAGGAAGTTCATCCGTCTGAAAAAGACGATCTCCCTCCAGCTTGGAAGTCTTCTAAAGACCATCCCATCGAAAATATCCTGGGTGATATCTCAAAGGGAGTGACGACTCGATCAAAGCTAAGTAATTTCTGTTATCATTTCGCTTTCGTTTCTCAAGTAGAACCTAAAAACCCAAAAGAGGCTTTACTCGATGAACATTGGTTCCTATCGATGCAAGAGGAACTTAATCAGTTTAAAAGAAATGAGGCTTGAGACCTTGTCCCTCCTCCGTGAGCCCATCGAGTAATTGGCACCCGATGGGTGTTTAGGAATAAATTGGACGAAAACAGAGTAATAACACGTAATAAGATGTGTTTAGTCGCACAAGGGTATAACCAAGAGGAAGGCATCGACTATGAGGAGACTTATGCGTCGGTTTCCCGACTCGAGGCTATACGCCTTTTACTTGACTTCGTGTGTGCGAAAAATTTTAAGTTATTTCAAATGGATGTGAAAAGTGCGTTCCTTAATGGCTATATAAATGAAGAAGTTTATGTTGCCCAACCTCCAAGATTTGAATCCCATGAGTATCCTGATCACGTATACAAATTAAAACGGGCCTTGTATGGACTCAAGCAAGCCCCTAGGGCTTCGTATGATCGTCTAAGCATGTTTCTTCTTAATCAAGGGTACTCAAGATGAAAGGTTGACACAACCCTTTTCATTAAGCGTCAAGGAAAACACTTAATTTTGGTACAAATTTATGTTGATGATATCATTTTCGGGTCAACTAACATGAATTTGGTAAGGGAGTTTTCTACTTTAATGCAGGGAGAATTCGAAATGAGTATGATGGGAGAGCTCACATATTTCCTCGGATTACAAATTAAGAAACTACATGAGGGTACCTTTGCAAGCCAGAAGAAATACTGTCTTGAGCTTCTCAAGCGGTTTGACATGGAAAACTCCAAAGCTATCGATACACCAATGCCAACATGTGCAAATCTTAGCCGAGACGAAAGTGGTAAGGATCTAGAGGTAAAAAAGTATCAAGTTATGATTGAATCTCTCCTCTACCTTACTTCCTCTAGACCCGACATTATGTTTAGTGTCTGTATGTACGCTATGTACTAGTCATCTCCTAAATAATCCCATTTAAAAGTAGTAAAGCACATACTTAGATACCTTTCGGGTACTCCAAAGTATGTGTTCTGGTATTCTAAGGGAAATGATTGCTCCTTGGTTGGCTTCTTCGATTCTGATTTTGCGGGATGCAAATCAGATAGGAAAAGTACGAGTGGCACGTGTCATCTATTTTCAAACTCTTTGGTAAGTTGGCATAGAAAAAAGCAGGTCTCTGTAGCTTTGTCAACCGCCAAAGCGGAATACGCTATGGTCGGCAGTTGTTGCGCTCAAGTATTATGGCTTAAGCAACAATAGCTCGACTTTAACCTCAAACTTGAGCGTATTCCAACTTTTTGTGATAACACGAGTGCTATTAATCTAACCAAGAATCTTGTGCTACATTCACGCAACAAACATATCGAAATTTGACACCACTTCCTTAGGGATCATGTGGAGAAAGGAAACATGGTTTTTGAGCATGTTGACACTAAAAATCAACTTGTTGATATCTTTACAAAACCTCTTGCTACTAAGATTTTCTTTCATATCCGACGGGAACTCGGTGTTCTTGATATTTCAGACCGTGTTTATAACTATCTCTCGTATGTTATATACATCTATATCTATATGTGCTTTGTCCATCTGTTATCTAACAAATGAATATGTTAAGAGCCATATGTGAGTGCATCTCGTTACATTTGGAGCTGAGTGTTGCACCCCAAATTTTGACCCCATAGATCTTCATCATCATTTTAGGATCATTTTCATTTGATTATCTAACCTTAACCTATTTCAAGTTGGTCTTTGTTAAGATATAGGTGAATCAGGGTTTCGTACAAGCCGAGAATCGATGTTTCGATGGTTAATCAGTCAACGTATTGGATTGATTCTCCATGAAATAAGTCTCCACATCATCAAATATACTCCATTGGATCAAGTATGAATCCAATTTGAGGTTGTCACCCAAGGATCAAGAACAGTGCAGTTCAGGATACCCGATTAGGGTTTTCGATTAGGAAAAGTCAACTGTAGTTTGACTTTTGATTTAAAAGGTGTTCCAATGGTGGGATCATTGTCCATGAAGTTCATATGGCTTAGTAAAGTCCACTCAAAAAGTTTCAAGGCCTCAAAAGACCCGTAGCATCAATAGTCGACTCGGTAGTCATCGATCGATGGTTCGGTTGACCGAAAAGTCAACTCTTCAATCATAACGAATTTGACCTCAAAGTATGAAGCAAAAATGTTCCTAATAACATATTACACCTATCCATGAAGTTTCATGACCATTGGATCAAGGATTGAGGAGTAATCAAAAAATCGGGAAATTAGGGTTTTGAAAGGGGCAAGACCATAACTCCCTAACCACACATCCAATTGAGTTGGTTAAAGACTCATTGGAAAGGTCTTGACAAGTCCTACAAAAGTCTCAAAGTGGTCCATGAGCAGAAAATGCATAGATTTGGAGTTATGGATAAAATCATTACAAGAGGAAAAAAACACTTAGAAAAATTCTAAGTTGTTGGCCTTTTTAGGCATGTTTTTAGCAACTTTGAGTGGATTTTTGACCTAGTTCCACTTGGAATCTAAAGATCATGAAAACATGAAAGTTGTAGATATTCATGAGGGATTTCCAAAATGTACTAGAACACCTCCATAGCCCTTATGAGTTGAGAGTTATGAATTCAACAAGTTGGGGTTTCAACACTTGAGTTCACCATTTTCACTTTTTCACAAACTCACTCTTTAACCACCTGAGCCATTCTCAGCCATTTGATCATGTTTCTATCTGATAGTTAGAGAGTATGATGAATAGAAATGCAGAAAAATAAGAGATTTGGCAAGTTGTATGCAAGTGGCATTATTTTAATCAAAGAAATCAAGAAAGAGAAACTTTATGGAAGTAACTTGCAGCTGCAGCTCCCCTACTCCCTAACCTTACTTCAGTCACTTCCATGTCTTCCTTGCCACTTGATTTGTGCATCATCTTGAGCCAAGAACTTGGACTTACAGCTGCAACAAATCTTGAACAAGATTGCATTTACAAAACTCCCTCCAAAATGCCAAAATACAAATCTGCCCCAAACCATTCCTTGGCCTATAAATAGAGGTTTCCTCTATGTTGAAACACACACCAGAGCACTCTAAAACCCAAGATAAAACCATAGCTCTCATCTTGCCTTGCTTTGCTTATAAGTGAAGAAAACCATTTCAAAACTACCTCAAAAATCTGCCTTGAGCATTTATCCTTCCAAAACCATTTCCACCCACTCAAAATCATCACAAACCATCTACACAATCCACAAATGATGTGTGGGAGGTGCTCAAACTCTTAAACCAGTCAAAAACTTCATTTTCACAAAAGTGAACTTTCAACCAAGCAAAGTTTGACTTCACACACAAAATCTGCTAAATCTTTGCTCAGGCCTGTTTTGATCACTTTAAACCTCCAAACACCTTAGGTCTACCATATACCAACTGTCCATAACCTAAAATACCATCATCATCACTTTTTTTGAGTTCTGTCCTAAAGTTCACTTGTTTACTTCAAGTGCATGAAAAGCTGCATTTTCATCAAGGCATTGGTTGGATCTTATTTGGCGAGTCTTCAAGGTTTTCCCTACTGCACAAGCTTGCTTAGAAGTCTACAAGAGGTTAGTGATCACTATCTTAATTTTGATTTTCCATGAACATGATTAGTGTACATTAGTTGTTACAATGTGTTTTAAATATGAGAACAGTTCATGTTTGGATCTGCCATATTTTGCTTGTTTTGCTCCTCAATGTGTATTGCTCTTATGATCGTCATACAATGATGCTATGTGTTTATTCTTAGAGACTCTCCTAAACATTTCCCTATGTCATGTATGAACATATAAGAGTTTGCTTGCAACTGTTATGAAGTTTGATGCTGTTTTGATTTTGTTCAGTTGGTGAATGATGTTGATTTGGTTCTGTTGCAAACAGCATCCTTGGATCTTGATCTTTTTTGCTGGCATTTTGATTTAGAAGTCCTTATATATTTGACTCAGTTTGGTTCTGTTGCAAACTGCACATTTCTGTTTTGGCCATTTTCAACTCATATGCATTTTTCCAACTCATAGGTCATTTTCAATTCTAGTACATTTTTGAATCATCTTTGTGTTTAAGCTTTGTCTATAACATGTTTTGAATGTGCATGTAAGTTGTTTGGTTCTGTTGGTTTTGGTAAGAAATCATTGGGATGATTCATGTGAGGCCTGTTTTAAGTTAAGATGACCAATATTTGTTTTGTTGTCTTGGTCATAACCATCATGAGATATTTGCATTGAAACTTGATCCTTGCCATTGTCATGGTAAGTATGCCTTTATGATGATTTGAATTGCTGATTGTGTTTGATTTATGTTTGTTAACATGAGATTGTGGTATTCTTTGAATCATGTTTTGCTAGATATTTGACATTGTCTTCTTGCATCAATTGCTGTCATCATTTAGGCATTATAGTAGGGTTGTGTTGTAATCATGATTTGTCCATATCTTGTTTGCATTGTCAACTGTGATGAACCTATATGTATGTTCTGTTGTTTTGAAAATCATGTTTGAATCTATCTTGAAATTGCTTGTGAGCATCAACACACCATGCTCTTTCTGTTACAAGTTCAAACTGCCATTTAGCCCTAGCCCTATTGTTATAGGATACCAATTGTCATTAGCCTGAAAATTGTTATGTGCATGTAGTATTAGGGCTAATTGTTGATTATTCTAGCATTGTCATGTTAGAGCTCACTATTTTGTTGCTATAACTGTCTAATTTGAACCACTGCCATATGCTTACAAGTTGTTATGTGCATTAGGTGCATTAGGGCTAATTGTTGATTGATACTAGCATTGTCATGTTTTGAACCACTGCCATGTAACCCTTTGATTCCAACCTTTGCCAAATCTTGCTCTTTTGCTGTTTGTAAACCAAGAACATGTTTGTTTGGTGCTAATTGTCATTTTGCATCTGTTACTGCTAAAACTTTGATTTCTTGCTTGTCTTGCCTTTTGCCCAGAATGCTTGTCTTTTTAGGCTTATGTGTTTATTGGGGTGGCATAATACATGGATGTATCGCCACCCCAATGGTTATGCTTTGTTTTTCACTTGCCTTGCCATGTTACCTGACCTGAGTTCGATCCGTGTGGAGATCAACTCTTTTGGTCATTTTTCATATTTTCCTTGTTTTCACTTATTTCTCTCTTCTTCCTTCAAATATCACGCGCGCGCACCTTGGTTGAACTGGTGAGGTTTTGTACCTATGACTCAAAGGTGGTGGGTTCAACACCCACCAAGTGCAATCCTTTTTTTTAATTACTATGTTTGTTTGATTTTTTTTAAAAATCTCAAAATAGCACAACTTTGTCAATTTTTATCATTTTTGATTGATTCTTTTTTGCAATTGTCTTGTATTTGTGCATATATTCATATGGTATGTGAATATTCTAGAATTTTCATTTTGGAAAACACTTTGCATTAAAAGAAGTTATGCTTCATTTTTAGGGTTTTTACCCTCCTCTCTTTCATCTTCCTTTCAAAACTGTTGTTTCTTTTTTATGAGTTTGTTTTTTGCACTTGATGTGAGCATTTGTTTGTCAACTCCTTGGTGTATGTGATTGTAATTACTTTTTCTTGTAAGCATCATGATTGTTTCATTTAAAATCCCCATTAAATTTTGAACTGTTTATCTTGTTTGCATTGGTTGTTACGTTTATCTTTGTCAAGATATGCTTTGGTCTTTACCTTTCATTTAGTCTTGTAAGAACTTTCCCCTTTCATGATATTGTAATATCTTGATGCTATGCTTGCATGTTTTTGGTAGTAACCATTCATCCTGATTGAAATCCTTGCTTATTGTAATATGCTTATTTATTCTTGGTTGTAACCATACCTCTTGTATTCATCATGTTTGAATGATTATTGCTTTGTTAAGTTTATTTCCCCAAGTGATGAAACTCTTTAGTTCTCATACAAGTTGCCTCATCTTTTCCCTTCCAAAGGAAAGTCTCTCTATTGACCCTTGGGTCATAGATAGCTCATTACCTTCCCTTGACTTTGTAAAGTCATCTATACACTTAGTTAAGTTAAGACCTATCCAATAGACTTTTCTTAAGTCTAAAAAGCTCACCCTTTGTTAGGAGTGCTCCTTCAATTAGAACTTAAGATATAGTTTGTTAACTCTATGTAAGAATCATGAAGATGATTACTTACTCCCCTTTCTTGAGTGTTCAATATAGATCTAGAGAGTTTTGTTAAACTCTACACAAGCATTGTCATGTTTGTTCCCCTCTGAACCTTGATCATAATCAAGTGTTCTTTATCCCTAGTGAGGTGAACTACGATTGCTCTGATTCTATCCTAGTAAGGATACGTAGGCAGAGGACGCGATGTCTTTGCGAGCAAACTTAGAAACTATACTTAGGTTTTTACCTACACCTTTTACCCAATCCCAATCCATATCAAACATTTAGCAAACTCAGCATACAAATAAACAAAAGATTCCTGTAGAGTACTACAGATGTTTAGGATGTGAAATACCTACCATAGGCATAACCAACCCCCGATCCCCGAATCTCTTAGCGTTGTTGTTACATCGCGCAAAAGGTTCTTTCTTTCTTTAGACCTTTCCTTTGGATAAATTAAAGTCCGGTTGTGAATTTAAGAATTAAAGATTCAAGTTAATCAATAGCTTAATATCATGATTCTCACCGCAACAGAAATGGCGACTTCACTGGGGAAACTTAAACTTGAGGGTTTAGCCTATTTTGTTTGATTTTGTGCTATATTTGTGAATATTTTCTTAACATGTATATTTGTCAATATATATGTTTGTGTGTGGAACAATGGGTGCCTTGAGAGGTGAGATAAATCCTAACCCAGATTTGAGTGACACATGAGATAGGATTGTGGTATGATCAATAGTTGGGCTATTGGGAGTAGTCCCAATATGTTTGACATATGATGTAATCACACTCAGTGGAGACTCTTTGAGATGGTTAGTAATGCATGAGTAGTCGTGTATTCACTAATTATTTCACTATGAGTCTGTGAAGCTGAGGACTTTTAGTAACACTTTTACCCCACTTGACCTTTTTAGGACGTAGCGCGGAAACTGTTAGAGAGTAGTCCCTCAATAGTTGTCACGTGATGCTACACTCAAACGAGTTTATCTTGAGAATATTGTTGACTCACGTGAGTAGTCGCGTTAGTTGGCAATATCCGAAGGATTTACTATGACTTTGGGAACTTTGTTAGAACCCGTTTGGCAGGTACAAAATATCTCATAGTACAAATCCTTGGGGATGGGTAGACCTTTGACTTCATGCTTTGACCTTGAGCTTAGGAAGCCTTGTGTGTGCATGTGCATTATATTTGTGAATATTTTGCTTTGGTTTGCATACTTGTTGTTGTGTGGTGTGTGCATCATCTCATCATCTTATCATAAGCATTTCATATTGTGACTAGTTTTGTAAAACTCAGTTGATCTCTTTGTGTGTGAAATCCCAGACATATCATGGATATTGGAACAAGAAAAACCAAGATGTACACTTTCAAGAAGCCCGATACTTCCGAGTTGAGAAAGCTAGGAACTATGGTATCAGAAGACTTTGGAAAGAGATATGGAATAATCCTGAGCCTTGTCAGAATGAGAATGGAATAAGGGATTCTCAATACTTTGGTTCAATTCTACGACCCATTGTATCATTGTTTCACCTTTCCCGACTATCAGTTAATGCCAACTTTGGAGGAGTATGCTTATTACATGGGAGTTCCTGTGAAAGATCAAAAACCTTATAGTGGATTGGAGAAGATACCTTCACCAGAAGAAATTGCAGATGCTCTTCACCTTGAAGCGTCCGAGATCAAGGCCCATCGTGCAACCAAGAAAGGAGTAATGGGTTTTCATTTAGAATTCTTAATCAAGAAAGCTACTTATCTTGCCAAAGAAGGGAGTATGAATGCCTTTGAAGCAGTACTAGCTCTATTAATCTATGGATTAGTATTATTTCCCGAGGTTGAGGAGTTCATCAATTTCCCTTCCATCATCATATTTTTAAGCGGAAACCCTGTGCCTACCTTCTTAGGGGATGCGTACCATTCAATTCATCATCGTACGCTTCAAGGAAAATGAGCTTTCCTCAGTTGTGCACCTATGTTATACAAATGGTTTGTCAATCATTTGCCAACAACTCATGCCTTCAAAAAGAATCCCAATGGATGGAGATGGTCTCAAGGGATAATCTCTTTGACTCAAGAAGATATTCATTGGTATGATCCCCCATACGACCGAGGAGTCTATTTTGACCATTGCGGAAGTTTCCCGAATATACCACTTATTGGAATACGAGGAGGAATTAACTACAATCCAGCCTTGGCTCGACGACAATTTGGTTTTCCAA
Organism: Lathyrus sativus; assembly: GCA_963859935.3. Lineage (NCBI taxonomy): Eukaryota > Viridiplantae > Streptophyta > Magnoliopsida > Fabales > Fabaceae > Lathyrus > Lathyrus sativus. The sequence continues at coordinate 305,383,932 of OZ012735.1, read as the reverse complement.
TGAAAGATAAACCCAACAATTTGCTTCTATCCGGTTTCTTCTATCTCAACACAGAGGTAACCAAAAGTATGAGAAATAGTACCATTGACGCTTGGGAGAACATCCATAGAAAGATGAAAGCAGATTTGGGAAAGAGAAATTGCATAGCTTTGGAGCCATTTACTCAATGGGTCCAATGTAGAGCAAAATATTTGAAGATGTCGTACCTTCCAGAAAAAGACACGCAGATTGTCATCACGCCGTCATCCTCCGCCATCCCCATTGAGAAAATGGAAGAATACCAAGAACTTCTTGCAAGAGCGCAGCTTGAGAGCGATACTTGGGAAGGAAAATACCATTCACTTTTCTCCGAAACGACAAGGCTCGCCTAAAAGGTGAAAGAAAAAGATGAGTTGATAGAATGGCTCGAACGACGAGTAATCGATGGAGAAACAACAAAGGAGAATTTATTTTTCTCTAGCATCAAGCCCGCCCAAAGCAACCATGAGTACTCCAATACCCCCTACCTCTGGAGCTTGGAAAGGGATAGTGGACAAATTGGTAATGGAGAACGCAATCTTGAAGAAGTTGAAGAGGCCACGTACTTGAAGTCATTAGTTTAGGTTGTAAAACCTAGTTTCTTGATGTAACTTGAACTTCTTGTATTGTACCTTAAAGGTGGTAACTTTTACCAACAATGAATGAAATGAGGGTTTGACACAAATTGATCTTCTGATTTTTGTAAAACCAGTCGCATTTTTTGCATTTTCTAACCATTCAAGGAAATTCAAATTTTTCTTTTACAGACTACAACATGGTAAGACGAGGCATGCTCCCTTTTCCTGATTTGAAGTTCCTTAGGATGCTGGCAGGCCTTGTTAGGAATCCCTCCGCCTTCATCGCAAAGTACAGAGATCTTCTACCATTGCTCAGCACACAAGTTAACGAGTTCATGCTGCAGGACCTTGTTGAATTTTATGACCCAGTGTACCACTGCTTCATCTTCCCAGATTTTCAGCTACTTCTCACCATAGAAGAATACACTGACTACCTGAAAATTTCGTGGAACTTCACAGCTCCTTATGGAAAACCAAAAATAAGGGATTTGGCCAAAGCATTACATCTTAGGCCAGAAGAGCTACCGACTATGAGAGCAAAAGGGGGATTCTATGGAATGGAAGCGAGACCACTGATGGAAATGGCTGAATTTCACTACGAAAGTAGAAATTTGGGTATTTTCGAAGCCATTTTAGCATTTCTGATATACGGCTTATACCTCTTTCCAAGTCGTCATGATTTCATCAGCGAGGAGGCTATTCGTCTCTTCATCATCAAGAATCCTGTGAATGAGATACTGGCAGACACATACGTGGTCATCCATCGCCAGCTTTATATGACCTCGGACAGTTTTTCATGTTGTCTCACATTGCTCGACAGATGGTTCACCTCCCATTTGCCCAGAGCTCACGTTCTTTAGAGGCTTTATAGAAAACATGCATAGATTTCAAAGCCTATCACTCTTAAACACTAAGATATCACCTGGTATGACCCCAGTCTTGGTAATCTAGCTATGATCCCCAATTGTGGGGACTTACCTAATGTACCTCTCATTGGAATAAAAGGAGTCATTAGCTACAACCCCATTCTTGCTCAATGTCCGTATGGGTATCCAACCGGGCCAGAGCCCGAACCAGAGCTGCTAAGACCTTGCTTTTGTGAAACATGTTACCACCCAGAGCTAGAAGCCCGTGCTCACTACGCTTGGAATCACCCTCACCTCCAGGGTATAACTGCAATGGAGAATATAAGCTGCTTAACTACCAGAGCTTACCTACTTTGGTTGAAGGAAATAGCTTTGACAATGTTCTACACTCGTGATCACGAGATAACACTGGAACCAGAAGTCCCTGTGATTAGGGAGGAGTTGGGGTATGCCCTGATCAAAACACAACGCGAAAATGAAGATCTGTGGGAGATCATTCGCCAGGACCGAGCTCGCACCGAAGATCAAGAAGGAGAAGGATCGTCTTGTTAGAATGATCAATGTTTCACCTTTTCCTGTTTTCCCTAAAAAGATTGTAATCCTATGTTGCATTTACTTTCGCTGCTTTTGTTATAAAAAGGTCTTGCTTTTTAGCAAGAGCCATCCATTGTAACGGATTTCGAATTATCAATGAAAAACGCTTTTTAAAGCATGTCGTTACATGTTGCTCCTTTTTTTGTTTGTAAACAAAATTTGTTTTTCCTTGAATAGTTTGTGCATTTGCATCTGCATTTGCATTCGCATCTCATCCCGTATTGGTCTTGCATTCGAGTTCCGCAGCTCATCTGTTGTTCTTGTGTCAGAGAGAGGGAAATTCACGCTGAATTCGCATAAATACAACACCCGGGCCCAAGCTCAGCGCAGGATGGCAGACAACGATAAAAGAATCGACCAGATAGACAATGACATCGAGGGGATTAAGGACAATGTTAGTCAGATCATGGGGGTTCTTAACATGATTAAAGCGAAGATGGATACGCAGGTTACAGTGGTTTCTGAAGTCACTACAGCAGCAACAAGCCTTCCAACCGCTCCAGTTATGACAACCGAGTGCTCATTTGGCATGTCCATGGATTTCCTACATCCAATCAACAATCCTCAACCAGCCAGCTTTCAACCGCAAGTCGGTCCAATGGAGATGAATCCCATCTTTACTCAGGCAGGGGGACCAACTCATGTCCGACCTATTTTCAACCACCAACCAATCTTCGATATACTAGACGACTCCAAAGTAGAAAACGAGAAGCATGAAAAGCTAAGAGTAGGGATGGATATCATGGCCAAAAGAATGAGAGCCATTGAAGGGGGTAACATTTTTGGGTCAGATGCCAGAGACATGTGTTTGGTATCCGGATTAGTATTCCCACAAAAGTTCAAAATGCCCGTGTTTGATAAGTACGAGGGAACTACTTGTCCCAAAGTACATTTGATCATGTATTGCAGGCGGATGGCTCCGCACATCGAAAATGACAAATTGTTGGTGCACTGCTTTCAAGACAGTCTTTAAAGAGCGTCAACCAAATGGTACTTAAGCCTGGACCAAGCAAAAATCCATGGTTTTCAAGATCTGTCAGATGCTTTCATTCAGCAATACAAATATATCATGGATCTAACTCCAGATCACCGTCAACTCCTTAGTATGACACAAAAAAGCACAGAGACTTTCAAAGAATATGCGCAAAGGTGGCGCGGGACTGCTGCTCAAGTTGAGCCGCCTCTTACTGAAAAAGAGCTAGCAGACTGGTTCGTAGACACAGTCAGACCAGGGTTCTATGAGAGATTAATCAGTAGCATTACTACCAACTTCTCTGACATTGTTGCGGTGGGAGTCAAAGTCGAAGCTGGTTTGAAAAGTGGAAAGGTGACAACTTCAAATGTCAGTTCAAGCGTCGGTGCTGCCAAGAAGCCGGCTAACAACTTCCATAAAAAGAAGGAGGGTGACGTAAGTGTTGTAACATATGGAAAAAAGGCACAGAGTTCGAGGAATCATCGCCAACCATATCATCTGTCATCTTACATAGCGACTGTAACCCCTATTTTTGAACAGTCATCTCAGCAGGGTCCTCAACAAGGGGCACCCAATCATCAACAACAATATCATTCCAATCATCAACAGCAGGGCCAGCAGCCTCAGAATAGGGCTCCGAGGGCCAATTACCAAGGGAATCGGCCGAAGATACAGCCCATCCCGATGAGCTACGCTGATTTATTCCCAATGCTGATAGAAAGAGGGCTAGTCAAGACAAGGAAATTAGGTGCTCCACCTAACCCATTGACGTACTACTACAACGCCAACGCCCGCTGTTTATTCCCTGAAAACGCTCTGGGCCATGACCTAGAAGGATGCTTCACGCTCCAGCACCTTGTCTGGGAGTTAATCGAAAAGAGGATTTTGTCTTTTGAAGACAACCACCCGAATGTAAAGAATAATCCTCTGCCAAACCATGGTGGAGTGAATGCTATTACTGAAGAAGGGGAAGGGTCTGAAACTAAGACGGTTACCACCATTGACAAAATCAAAGTCTCGTTGGTGGAATTGCACAAACGTCTCGCTCAAGCTTGGACACTTAAAACATCTCATGAAGATTTTGAGCAATGTATGTTGAACCCACAAGGTTGTGACCTTGTGCAAAAGGATATTTGAGCAAGGAATGATAGATATCGCTAGCAGGAAGAAAAAAGAAGATGTAGCGGTAATTGAACCTGTGTTCAATATGTCCGAAGAGCCTAGCAAAAGGGTCGTTTTCAGAAACAACAACAACAACAAAAGCGTCCGGCCAGTGTTCCGTAATGATGTGCCACCAAAATTTGGGAGGGATCAACCCAGACTTGAACCAAGGGGAGGATCTAGACCTCACCCAAGGGCCATAACACCAAGAGAAGATCATTCATGGTGTGAAGGAATTTTCAAGGAAAGAAAGCCAGCAAATATAGCCAATATCGCCGGTGGAAGTAAAATGACCTGAAGTGGTCGTGTGTATCAACCACGAGCGAATAATGCGGTTCCTCCACCAACGGTTCCCACTCCACCAATGGTTCCCACTCCAAAAGCTGCTGCCCCTAAAGGATCCATTCTATAGGAAGCTGTTACTAAGGAACCTATTGTCAAAGGAAAAGAGAACCTTAGAAATGATGAGGAAGAATTTCTGCGGATCATTCGCCGAAGCGACTACCGAGTGGTAGATCAGCTGAACCAGACGCCATCCAAAATCTCAGTCATGTCATTACTATTGAGCTTCCCAGTGCAACGCCAAGCTCTGCTAAAGATCCTAATGCAAGCTCATGTGACCAAGGACATCACAGTGGGGCAGTTCAACTCTATTGTGGCAAATATCACGACCTGTAATACTTTAAGCTTTGATGACAACGACCTAACAGCTGAGAAACGCAAGCACAATCGTGCTCTGCACGTATCAATTAAATGCGAGGAAGATACATTGTCTAGGGTACTTGTTGATATAGGATCCGCACTCAATATGATGCCGAAAAGAACATTAGCTAAGCTTGCTTACCAAGGTGCTGATATGAGGCCAACATCTCTTTTGGTGAAGGCATTTGATGGTTCCAGAAGGGCTGTAATAGGAGAAGTTGATCTTCCTATCATGATAGGTCCACAGGTCTTTGAAATCACCTTTCAAGTGATGGACATCAATCTAGTCTATAGCTGTCTACTAGGGAGGCCATCGATACATGCAGCAGGCACTGTAACCTCTACCCTCCATCAAAAGATGAAATTTGTTGTTGATGATCAGTTGGTCATCATTCACAGAGAAGAGGATCTGATGGTGAGCAACCTATCCTCTTTCCGATACATCAAAGCGGATGAAGATTCACTCGAAACAGCTTTCTAAGCGCTAGAGATAGCCCATGCTGTTCTGGTAGACGAGTCAGATATAACTCGTGGTCCATCCTTCATTTCTGTTCAGAGTGTCAAAGTTACGCTGAAAGTTGGAATCCCATTGGGATGGGGAGAAGTTATCCAAGTCAACGCACGAGCGAAGAACGATCGACAAGGGTTGGGTTACAAACCAAATCTACAAGGCGAGCTGGAGGAAAGCGTCATGAGGAAGAAGTCCTTGAAAGAGATCTTTACCAGTGGCGGATTGCAAATAAACGCTATCATTGCTGAAGATGAGGATTGTGATCTAGATCATATGATAATTCAAGGAGGAGCAGCCCTATGCAATTGGGAGGCTGTGGAAATTCCTATCTTTTTACCTTTAGAGTAATTCATTTTGCTTGTTAGCTTTGTGTTTTCTTTAAAAAGTTCCTGGCCTTGCCCAAGGCCTGCGAATTATTTTGTATAGGCCACTTTGCAAATTGAAAGTCTATGAATGAAAAGTGTTTTTATTAAAACTCTTGTTTATTTCCTGCTCATCATTTTCACTCTTTTTGTTAAAAGGAAAAATGGCAACTTTTTTGAAAACGTAAAAGCAACACTTCATCTGCATGTCTGTGTGTGTGTGTCTAATCATTCCCAAAAATGAAACATGCAGAACACTTCCATTACCCACAGAATCCCGTGATCCTTCAGTTCCTTCTACTAGTGTTTCATTTGTCTTCCAAGCCGAAGAAGAGAATGATGAAGAATTAGAAGTTCCAGAAGACTTGAAGAGGATGGCTGAATATGAAGATGCTTATCTCCATCCGTATAAAGAGCAGATTGAGATCATCAACTTGGGGTCCGAAGAAGAGAGAAGAGAAGTCAAGATTGGGGCATCATTGGGGCCAGAGGTCAAGAGCAGGCTGATAGCACTCCTCAGAGATTATGTCGACATATTCGCTTGGTCTTATCAAGACATGCCAGGGTTGGACACCGACATTGTTATGCACAAGCTCCCCTTGAAACCAGAGTGTCCTCCGGTCAAGCAAAAACTTTGCAGATTAAGACCAGACATGGCTCTTAAGATCCGAGATGAAGTCAAGAAATAGATTGACGCAGGCTTTTTAGCGGTATTTAAATATCCGGAGTGGGTGGCGAACATCGTGCCAGTCCCAAAGAAGGATGGCAAAGTCAGAATGTGCGTTGACTATAGGGATTTAAACAAAGCCAGTCCTAAGGACGATTTCCCTCTACCACATATCGACACTTTGGTGGATAACACATCTAGTTTTGCAGTGTTCTCATTTATGGACGAATTTTCTAGTTATAATCAGATAAAGATGGACCCGGCCGACATGGAGAAGACGACCTTCATCACACCCTAGGGCACCTATTGTTATAAGGTCATGCCTTTTGGCTTCAAAAATGCAGGGGCAACATATTAGAGGGCCATGGTCACACTATTCCATGATATGATGCACAAAGAGATTGAAGTATATGTGGATGACATGATCGCAAAGTCTCGAAGCGAAGAAGACCATTTAGATCATATGTTAAAGCTATTTGAGAGACTCTGAAAGTACCAACTAAGGCTAAACCCAACTAACTACACTTTTGGGGTTCGCTCAGGCAAATTACTCGGCTTCATCGTTAGTCAACGCGAAATTGAAGTAGATCCTGACAAGGTCAAAGCAATACAAGAGATGCATGCTCCCAAAACAGAGAAACAGGTCAGAGGGTTCCATGGACGTTTGAATTAAATCTCCAGATTCATCTCCAATCTAACTCCTACTTGCACACCGATTTTCAAGTTGTTACGAAAAGATCAGACGGTGGTGTGGAATGAAAACTGTCAGTCAGCATTCGAGAAGATCAAGCAGTATTTACAAGAACTTCCAGTGTTGATTCCTCCTGTGTCGGGAAGACCATTGTTCATGTACATGACAGTATTAGAAGATTTGATGGGTTGTGTCTTGGGCCAGACTGATGAGTCGGGCAAGAAAGAGCATGCAATTTACTACCTGAGCAAGAAGTTCACCGATTGTGAGAGTCATTACTCTCCCCTAGAGAAATCCTGTTGTGCTTTAGCATGGGCCGCTAAGCTCCTAAGAAAGTATATGATCTGCCACACCACAATGTTGATTTCTAAAATGGACCCCATCAAGTACATCTTTGAAAAGCCAGCTCAAATTGGGAGATTGGCCAGATGGCATATGCTCTTATCCGAGTATGATATTCAATACGTTTCTCAAAATTCTATCAAAGGAAGTGTCTTGTCAGAATACCTTGCGGAGCATCCCATGGAAGATTATCAACCACTCAAGTTTGAGTTCCCTGATGAAGATGTGATGTACATTCAGCACACGAAACCAGAACCTGGTCCTGAAGAAGGTCCTGAGCCTGGATCCCGGTGGGAAATGATGTTTGATGGAGCATCAAACAAAAATGGACATGGTATTGGGGCTGTTTGAAAAATCCAGTCGGAGGGTATACTGCTGTCATAGCCCGACTTTGTTTCTCGTGTACTAACAACATAGCCGAGTATGAAGCCTGCAACTTAGGATTGGAAGCTGCCATTGATCTTCGCATTAAAATCCTGGAAGTAATCGGTGATTCTGCTTTGGTGATTTATCAGCTCAAAGAAGAATGGGAGACTAGAAATGAAAAGTTGATCCCATACAAAGCTCATATCCTAGAGATGGCCGAATATTTTGACGAGATTACCTTCAAGCATGTACCAAGAGCATAAAATTACATCGTTGATGCATTAGCCATGATGGCATCAATGTGGAAGGTCCAGTTTGTTAACGAGGCGCCTCTAATTCGCATTGAGAGAAGGACAGTGCCCGCATATGTTATGACAATAGATGAAGAATCTGATAAGAAGCCTTGGTTCCATAACATCATGAACTTTCTTCAAAATCAAGAATATCCAGCTGACGTATCCAGAATCAACAAAAGAGCCATACGAAGATTGTCGACTAATTTCTTCATCAGCAATGGCACCCTTTACAAGAGAAACCACGACATGGTTTTGCTTCGATGTGTCGATGAAAAGGAAGCAAGTCTCATAATGACTGAAGTGCACGAAGGAACATTCGGTACCCATGCCAATGGCCACGCCATGGCTAAAAATATTTTAAGAGCTGGTTACTTTTGGTTGACTCTAGAGACGGACTGCATCCTCTTTGCTCGGAAATGCCATAAGTGTCAGGTCTATGCTGACAAAGTTCATGTTCCTCCACATCCTCTCAATGTGATGACGTCGCCGTTGCCCTTCGCAATGTGGGGCATAGACATGATCGGGGAAATAGAGCCAAAAGCTTCCAATGGCCATCGCTTCATCCTTGTTGCAATTGATTACTTCACCAAATGGGTAGAAACAGCATCATATGCGAACGTGACAAAACAAGTGGTTGCCCGCTTCATCAAAAAGGAAATCATCTGTCGATATGGTATTCCTGACCAGATCATCACTGACAATGGGTCAAATCTGAACAACAAAACAATGAAGGAACTCTGTGATGACTTCAAGATCAAGCATCATAATTCGTCTCCTTACAGACCTAAGATGAATGGCGCAGTCGAAGCTACAAACAAAAATATCAAGAAAATAGTACAGAAGATGGTCATAACCTACAAGGATTGGCACGAGATGTTACCATTTGCCCTACATGGATATCGAACATCAGTGCGAACTTCAACTGGGGCAACTCCTTTTTCCTTAGTGTATGGGATGGACGTCGTGCTGCCCATCGAGGTCAAAATACCTTCTCTAAAGATCTTAATGGAAGCCAAGCTTGAGGAAGATGAATGGATAAAAGAAAGGTCCGACTCATTGAACCTCATTGATGAGAAAAGAATGACGGTCATGTGTCATAGCCAGATCTACCAAGAAAGGATATTAAGGGCATTCGACAAGAAGGTTCGTCCCAAAGAGTATAGGGAAGGAGAGCTTGTGCTTAGAAAAATCCTACCAACACAAAAGGACATGCGCGGCAAGTGGATGCCCAATTACGATGGCCCTTTCGTTGTAAAAACCGTCTTCTCCGAAGGATCTCTAATTCTTGAGACCATGGATGGAGAACAACTCAAGTACCCTATCAACTCAGATGCAGTGAGAAAGTACTATGCCTAAAGCGGTAAAACCTAGAAAGGTGATTCAAGTACTTCAGCAAGACGGAAGTCAGAAGATTAAAGCTAACAAACGCAGGGGCAAAGTCTTGTGCAAGGTGTTAAAGAAAGATCAGTGTTTATCATTCTCGTCAGAAGCAACGAAGCAAATGGACCGCTAGTTGGTAGGACTGGATCATTGCGGGATTATGTAACCCTTTCGGTTTGCCGTTTTTCCAAATGTATAAAGTTCCCGAGGCTTTTCCCTTTGTAAAGTTCTCGTCCATCAATGAAATCAGACTTTGGCCAGTCATTGTTATGATCTTCTGTTTTTGTTATGCAATTTCACTTATTTGTTAATAAAGATTTTTCGAGACGCAAAGTGTTTTGAAAAACTTAAATTTTGTTTTTAAAGAAAAACTGATTTGACAAAACGATTGAAGAACTCTAGAGGTAATCCGACAATATTACACAGTTCTCAAGACTGTAGAAGTTTGCTGCCGCCTCCAATCAAAAGAGATGTCTCCAACAACAATTCTCGCTCTTAAGCCAGAACTTCTCCTCTGCAGGTTTACAAGAATATTGTTTATCTTGGAAGATTGTTATCTACACCAAAAGAAAGCGCCATCTAACTTGAAGCAATTGAGACTCAGCGTGATGGGTTCCTTCTTTGTTTTCCTCGTTCTGCTCTTCTTTTTCCCTTATGGGTCGGTCTGCATTTTACATACAGCATCATATCAACATGCGCATTTTGTTTGCATGTGGTTTTGGGTTCTGTTTGTTTGGTTGTTGCCTTTGAAATCCTATGGTCGTTACCTCTCTCTCTGATCAGTTGTCGCAGATCTCGCTTTGAGGTTGATACCCCAATGTTAGCAGTAATCCTGGGATTACTATTTCTTCTTTGGGAAGCTAATTGTGACTAGAAGTATCTGATTTACCTAGATGTTAGTTGTTACTAATGTTTATCTCTGAATTGGTTGTCACCAATAATCTTTGAAAGTCTAGTAGACCCTAGCATCGCTTAAAACCAATTGTTATCTGGTACCTTCAATTTGGTCTTCACCAACAATCTTTCAAACTCAGTAGCCACTGGCTCTGTTATAAAGAAACCAATCGTCATTGGAGTCTCTTTGATTTGGTTATTACCAATCTTTGCTAAAATATAGTGGTTACTAGTATTTGAAACCAATGGTCATTGGTATTTGAGATGGTTGTTACCAAATTTCCTAAAAAGTCCAATAATTATTGGCATCACTTAGACCCAATCGTTATTGGTACCGGTTGGCTCAGTTGTTACCGTTCATTCTAAATCTAGTGGTTACTAGTATTGGTAGAACCAGTTACTTTTGATTTGGTCGTCACCAGTCTGTCTAAGTCCAATAATTATTGGCGTCGCTTGAAGTCAGTTGTGTTTGACACTCTGGGTTGGTTATTACCAATTTTTTCCTTTGAAGCCAGTAGTTACAGGCACTTCTTAACCCAATTGTTATTGGTATACCTTGATTTAGTCATCACCAGTCCCTTCTAAGTCCAGTGGTTACTGGCATTGCTTGAAAACTAATTGTTATTAATACCGTGAGTAGGTTGTTACCAACTTCCCCAGCCGAAGTTCTGTATTTCACCAATGCTGTTTGGAATTCCCAATTATTTGTATCTTTGGTTTGGTCGTCACCATCACCCCCAGTAAGTCTAGTGGAAACTAGCACCGCTTGAGAATGATTGTTTTTCTGGTCGTCACTAATGTTCCCAATAAAGCCGTTGCTTTCCCCGTTCGAGTCTCGGAGATCTAGTGGATACTAGCATCCCAAGTGCGTCTGGTCTTGTTTCTAGTCTTTTCCTAAAGATCTCGTTCGAACTCTTCGTTATATGAAATTCCTCATTTGGTTATCACCAGTGAGCTTTGCGTCTCTGATCTTTCGTTTCCCCGGTGGAGAATTTCCTTCTTCCCAAGTGGTGTGTGTGTCCCCTTTTTCCCAATGAAGATTTGTCTTCCCTGGTGGAGTTTGCGTCCCCTGTGTGAAAGATTCCCCTTGAGCAACATCTTTAGTCATGATTGAACTATTTTGCTTGCTTTACCTTGGATCTTTCCCCAGTGTGTTGGGTCCCCCGTGAGTAGTTACTCGTTGTCTTGTCGTTCTTTTATTTTTGCTCGTGTGCCTGCATCTGTCTTGCATTCAAACATCATAAAGCATCATTTAGATTCATGGCATATTCGCATTTGTCCTTTTGCATATCACCGGATCTAAGGGACAAAATTTTTGGTTTGCTATATTTAAATACCTTTCACTATGATTCTATGAGGATTGTCATCTCTCGTGGCCATCTAGTGAAAATATTTAAATAGGGGCAATTGTTGCACCCCAAATTTTGACCCCTTAGATCTTCATCATCATTTTAGGATCATTTTCATTTGATTATCTAACCCTAACCTATTTCAAGTTGGTCTTTGGTAAGATACAGGTGAATCAGGGTTTCGTACAAGCCGAGAATCGAGGTTTCGATTATTAATCAGTCAACGTATTGGATTGATTCTACATGAAAAAAGTCACCACATCATCAAATATACTCCATTGGATCAAGTATGAATCCAATTTGAGGTTGTCACCCAAGGATCAAGAACAGTGCAGTTCAGGATACCCGATTAGGGTTTTCGATCAGGAAAAGTCAACTGTAGTTTGACTTTTGATTTAAAAGGTGTTCCAATGGTGGGATCATGGTCCATGAAGTTCATATGGCTTAGTAAAGTCCACTCAAAAATTTTCAAGGCCTCAAAAGACCCGGAGAATCAACAGTCGACTCGGTAGTCATCAATCGATCGTTCGGTTGACCAAAAAGTCAACTCTTCAATCATAAGGAATTTGACCTCAAAGTATGAAGCAAAAATGTTCCTAGTAACATATTACACCTATCCATAAAGTTTCATGACCATTGGATCAAGGATTGAGGAGTAATCCAAAAATCGGGAAATTAGGGTTTTGAAAAGGGCAAGACTATAACTCCCTAACCACACATCCAATTGAGTTGATTCAAGGCTCATTGGAAAGGTATTGACAAGTCCTACAAAAGTCTCAAATTGGTCCATGAGCAGAAAATGCATAGATTTGGAGTTATGGCTAAAATCATTACAAGAGGGAAAAAACACAGAAAAATTCTAAGTGGTTGGCTTTTTTAGGCATGATTTTAGCAACTTTGAGTGGATTTTTGACCTAGTTCCACTTGGAATCTGAAGATCATGAAATCATGAAAGTTGTAGAGCTTCATGAGGGCTTTCCAAAATGTACTAGAACTCCTCCATAGCCCTTATGAGTTGAGAGTTATGAATTCAGCAAGTTGGGGTTTCAACACTTGAGTTCATCATTTTCACTTTTTCACAAACTCACTCTTTAACCACTTGAGCTATTCTCAGCCATTTGATCATGTTTCTATCTGATAGTTAGAGAGTATTATGAATAGAAATGCAAAAAATTAAGAGATTTGGTGGATTTGGCAAGTTGTATGCAAGTGGCATTATTTTAATCAAAGAAATCAAGAAAGAGAAACTTTATGGAAGTAACTTGCAGCTGCAGCTCCCCTACTCCCTAGCCACACTTCAGTCACTTCCATGTCTTCCTTGCCACTTGATTTGTGCATCATCTTGAGCCAAGAACTTGTACTTACAGCTGCAACAAATCTTGAACAAGATTGCATTTATAAAACTCCCTCCAAAATGCCAAAATACAAATCTGCGCCAAACTATTCCTTGGCCTATAAATAGAGGTTTCCTCTATGTTGAAACACACAATAGAGAACTCTAAAACCCAATAGAAAACCATAGCTCTCATATTGCCTTGCTTTGCTTATAAGTGAAGAAAATCATTCCAAAACTACCTCAAAAATCTGCCTTGAGCATTTATCCTTCCAAAACCATTTCCACCCACTCAAAATCATCACAAACCATCTACACAATCCAAAAATGATGTGTGGGAGGTGTTCAAACTCTTAAACCAGTCAAAAACTTCATTTTCTCAAAAGTCAACTTTCAACCAAGCAAAGTTTGACTTCACACACAAAATCTGCTAAATCTTTGCTCAGGCCTGTTTTGATCACTTTAAACCTCCAAACACCTTAGGTCTATCATATACCAACTGTCCATAACCTAAAATACCATCATCATCACTTGTTTTGAGTTATGTCCTAAAGTTCACTTGTTTACTTCAAGTGCAAGAAAATATGCATTTTCATCAAGGCATTGGTTGGATCTTATTTGGGGAGTCTTCAAGGTTTTCCCTACTGCACAAGCTTGCTTGGAAGTCTACAAGAGGTTAGTGATCACTATCTTGATTTTGAACTTCCATGAACATGATTAGTGTACATTAGTTAATACAATGTGTTTTAAATATGAGAACAGTTCATGTTTGAATCTGCCATATTTTGCTTGTTTTGCTCATCAATGTGTATTGCTCTTATGATCATCATACAATGATGCTATGTGTTTGTTCTTAGAGACTCTCCTAAACATTGCCCTATGTCATGTATGAACATATTAGAGTTTGCTTGCAACTGTTATGAAGTTTGATGCTGTTTTGATTTTGTTCAGTTGGTGAATGATGTTGATTTGGTTCTGTTGCAAACAACATCCTTGGATCTTGATCTTTTTTGCTGGAATTTTGATTTAGAAGTCCTTATATATTTGACTCATGTGATTTTTGACATTGTATCATTTGAAACTATGCTTGGTTTTGATCTGCACATTTCTGTTTTGGCCATTTTCAACTCATATGCATTTTTCCAACTCATAGGTCATTTTCAATTCTCGTACATTTTTGAATCATCTTTGTGTTTAAGCTTTGTCTATAAAATGTTTTGAATGTGCTTGTAAGTTGTTTGTTTCTGTTGGTTTTGGTAAGAAATCATTGGGATGATTCATGTGAGGCCTGTTTTAAGTCATGATGACCAATATTTGTTTTGCTGTCTTGGTCATAACCATCATGAGATATTTGCATTGAAACTTGATCCTTGCCATTGTCATGCTAAGTATGCCTTTATGATGATTTGAACTGCTGATGGTGTTTGATTTATGTTTGTTAACATGAGATTGTGGTATTCTTTGGATCATGTTTTTCTAGATATTTGACATTGTATTCTTGCATCAATTGCTGTCATCATTTAGGCATTATAGTAGGGTTGTGTTGTAATCATGATTTGTACATATCTTGTTTGCATTGTCAACTGTGATGAGCCTATATGTATGTTTTGTTGTTTTGAAAATCATGTTTGAATCTATCTTGAAATTGCTTGTGAGCATCATTGATCCATGATTTGAATGCTTGCATCAACACATCATGCTTTTTCTGTTACAAGTTCAAACTGCCATTTAGCCCTAGCCCTATTGTTATAGGATACCAATTGTCATTAGCCTGAAAATTGTTATGTGCATGTAGTATTAGGGCTAATTGTCGATTGTGCTAGCATTGTCATGTTAGAGCTCACTATTTTGCTGTTATAACTGTCTAATTTGAACCACTGCCATATGCTTACAAGTTGTTATGTGCATTAGGTGCATTAGTGCTAATTGTTGATTGATACTAGCATTGTCATGATAGGATCCATATTGCTGTTAGAACTGCCTAAATTCTTGAACCACTGCCATGTAACCCTTTGATTCCAACCTTTGCCAAATCTTGCTCTTTTGCTGTTTGTAAACCAAGAACATGTTTGTTTGGTGCTAATTGTCATTTTGCATCTGTTACTGCTAAAACTTTGATTTCTTGCTAGAATCTGTTTTTGCTTACCACTATAGAGTTGTGACTTTCATTGTAAGGCATGTATTGAATTAATGTGTTTGATTTGGTATTGTAATGACCAAAAAGGACTGGCTGCTACTTCTGTTGTTATGCTGTTTGATTTGCTGCTCAACCAATTATTCATGTTAGGCTGTTTTGGTTTAAATCATTTTGTCATGGTATGAAATTGTATGTATATGTGTAGGATTCATCATGCCTGCATTGTTTAATATTTGGTTTTGACCAAAAGGTTTGCTGTCAAATTTCTATTTTGAGGTTTTCACCTCTTGTGCTATCACATATTTTGTTGATCTTTCTTGCAAGCTGTTTGAATTCAAGTCTTGATGTATGTGAATCATTTAATGTGTGTTGAGGAGTGGAAGTATTGGACTGCTGCACCATGAGTTGTTCTTGTTTTCAAAACAGCATTCCAAACACTTTTGTTCAATAATTGCCACTAGCATACCAGTTTCTGTTTTGGTTGATTTTTGAATGTTCTTTGCATCTAGAATCCATAGGCTATGTATTTGAAGTTTGTGCATACCTTCAGCTGATCTTAATCACCTCTGTTTTGAATCATATCTTCCATAATGCATATCCAAGCTTCTATTTGCACTTGCAATCGTGTTTTAATTTGTGTGCTTTATCTTGAAAAACTAATGATGCCATTGTGTTCCTTGTTGAATTTCACATAAGATAGACCCAAATTTTGCTAAATTTGACTTTGTTTTGAGTAATTTACGGTGAAACCGTTTCCATGTCAACTTGCCTCGTTGTTTGTCTTGCCTTTTGCCCAAAATTCTTGTCTTTTTAGGCTTATGTGTTTATTGGGGTGGCATAATACATGGATGTATCGCCACCCCAGTGGTTATGCCTTGCTTTTCACTTGCCTTGCCATGTTACCTGACCTGAGTTCGATCCGTGTGGATATCAACTCTTTTGGTCATTTTTCATATTTTCCTTGTTTTCACTTATCTCTATCTTCTTCCTTCAAATATCACGCGCGCGTGCCTTGGTTGAATTGGTGAGGTTTTGTTCCTATGACCCAAAGGTGGTGGGTTCAACACCCACCAAGTGCAATCATTTTTTTTAATTACCATGTTTGTTTGGTTTTCTTAAAATTTCAAAATAGCACAACTTTGTCAATTTTTATCATTTTTTATTGATTCTTTTTGCAATTGTCTTATATTTGTGCATATTTTCATATGGTATGTGAATATTCTAGAATTTTCATTTTGGAAAACACTTTTCATTAAAAGAAGTTATGCTTCATTTTTAGGGTTTTTACCCTCCTCTCTTTCATCTTCCTTTCAAAACAGTTGTTTCTTTTTTATGAGTTTGTTTTTTTCACTTGATGTGAGAATTTGTTTGTCAACTCCTTGGTGTATGTGATTGTAATTACTTTTGCTTGTAAGCATCATGATTGTTTCATTTAAAATCCCCATGAAATTTTGAACTGTTTATCTTGTTTGCATTGGTTGTTACCTTTATCTTTGTCAAGATATGCTTTGGTCTTTACCTTTCATTTAGTCTTGTAAGAACTTTCCCCTTTCATGATATTGTAATATCTTGATGCTATGCTTGCATGTTTTTGGTTGTAACCATTCATCCTTATTGAAATCCTTGCTTATTGTAATATGCTTGTTTATTCTTAGTTGTAACCATACCTCTTGTATTCATCATGTTTGAATGATTATTGCTTTGTTAAGTTTATTTCCCCAAGTGATGAAACTCTTTAGTTCTCATCCAAGTTGCCTCATCTTTTCCCTTCCAAAGGAAAGTCTCTCTATTGACCCTTGGGTCATAGATAGCTCATTACCCTCCCTTGACTTTGTAAAGTCATATATACACTTAGTTAAGTTAAGACCTATCCATTAGACTTTGCTTAAGTCTAAAAAGCTCACCCTTTGTTAGGAGTGCTCCTTCCATTAGAACTTAAGATAGATTTTGTTAACTCTATGTAAGAATCATGGAGATGATTACTTACTCCCCTTTCTTGAGTGTTCAATGTAGATCTAGAGAGTTTTGTTAAACTCTACACAAGCATTAGCATGTTTGTTCCCCTCTGAACCATGATCATAATCAAGTCTTCTTTATCCCTAGTGAGGTGAACTACGATTGCTCTGATTCTATCCTAGTAAGGATACGTAGGCAGAGGACGTGATGTCTTTGCGAGCAAACTTAGAAACTATCCTTAGGTTTTTACCTACACCTTTTACCCAATCCCAATCCATAGCAAACATTTAGCAAACTCAGCATACAAACAAACAAAAGGTTCCTGTAGAGTACTACAGATGTTTAGGATGTGAAATACCTACCATAGGCATAACCAACCCCCGAATCTATTAGCGTTGTTGTTACAACGTGCAAAAAGTTTCTTTCTTTCTTTAGACCTTTCCTTTTGATATATTAAAGTCTGGTTGTGAATTTAAGCATTAAAGATTCAAGTTAATCAATAGCTTGGTATCATGATTCTCACCGCAACACTGAGGTAATATCCTTCCTTAACTTGAATCTCTCAAAATTTCCATGTTCATAAAAATATAATGTATCAAAGTATGTGTCATTGTAACACCCCAAATTTATTGGAATATTTATTTAAATAATAATATTTCCATTTTGGTAATTTTCGGTGGTTGTTGTGAAACATGGAGAATTATGGATTTTTAAGTTATTTATTTAAATAATAGTATATAATATGAATATATTAGTATTATTATTAATTTAAATAAATATAAGTTAACTAAGGGAAAATTGGACAATTGAAGAGGAGTTAGTGAGGGTAATATTGGAAAGCCCAATTTTAAGGCCCAAGGTTAAGTTTAACAAAAAGGAGTTTTGATGGGATTAGGATTCATTTTGTTAGACCGTGAAAAGAGTTGAGGCCAAAGCTCTGAGGAGGAGGTTTGAGGCAAAAGCTTCGAAAGGTTTTCTGAAAGATAAAGAGAAGGCTTAGAGTCGGCAATTAAGGTATGGGGAGTATTGCCTTCGTTGTTTTCAATGTGTAATTTTCAATGTATTTAAAGCCGATTTAAGGGTTTAAAGGGTTTGAGGCTGATTATGAGATAAAGGGAATTTGGCCTTCGTGGCCTAAATCTATTATTAAGAATTTAACTGTAGGGATTTAAACTGATGGTCTGATAGGTTCAAGGCCGATTTGGGTTTTGAAGAAAATTAGGCCTTCGTGGCCAAAACTCTGGTTTGACATTTGTCTAACCCTGTAGGAAAATTAGATAGTGAGAAACTCTAATGATTGTGGTGTAGTTGTAAGGATATATGAGAATTAGAGTGTGAATGTGATACGAGATTGGCCTAATAATTCGTAGATTTTGTGCCTTTATCACCGTAAGACCTTAGGGATGATTTAGGGATGTTTTGGGGGAATTAGGGAAGTGAATCGTGGGACTTTTGGGTTGATTTTAGGTTCTGGTGTGTAACAGTGTTTTGTTGTAATCGCGTGTTCGCACATCGAACAGACTAGTCCTAGACTCGCACATCGAAGAATCCTTTGCACAGCGAATAAACTCGCCCCAGACTCGCACAACGAACTTGCTAGCGAACGTAGCAGAGTTTCACGAATTCTGGTTTTGTGCAGCGATGTCTTGATGTTTTGATGTTGTGTTTTCCTTGATGAATTAATATGAGTATGAATGTGAGTTCTATGTGATGTGTACATGATTATATGATGATTCCTATGATGTAATGATTGATGAACTATGATGATATTTCCATGAGTTTTGATGATTCCATGATGACATGATTTTTGATGATGATGATTATGATGAATGATGATGAACCTATGATGTTATTATGAGGATGATTATTGACATGTGCATCATGCATTCATGTGCATCCGGACTTCGGTTCAGGACCTTGATTTCTTTGGCTTCAGTCCCATTGTGCGGATGTGAGTTATTTTGATATGCTCCGGTTCTCGAGTAGAATCGATCCTATTGATGGGGATCTATGGAGGGTTGATGGCCCAGTGTCCATCGACCTGTGATGATTGGTACCACATGCATGAGTCTTGTTGCATTTGCATTTATGAGATGATATTGAGTATTTATGATGTTATGGCCATTGATGTCCATTGAGGAATATGATGATGTTGAATATGAAAATGATGCCATTTTATATATTGATTTCTTAAATTGATTATTATGAATCATTTTACTCACCCTGCCTGTTTGAATGTTGTCTCCACGTGGGTAACGTGCAGATGACCAGGTTTAGCTGTGGATACTGTCGAGGACTTTTGAAGTTTTGGGTCGTTGGCCATTGTGGTTGACTTAGAGGGTCATGCTCTGATAGTGTAACATTGGGTTGGGCTCTTTGAGTCAAACCTTATTTTATTTGATTTGGTTATTTTGATTATGTTCCCGTATAAGAAAAACTTTGGATTATGCCTTTTTGAGTTCCGCTGCAATTTTTTATATCTTTTGAGAAAACCCGTTCTTTACGGAACTTTGACTTATATTTGATTTATTGGGAAATGTACGCCCTTTGAGGTGATTATTATTGAGTTCAATATTTTACTCTGATAAATGTGAATATTTTGCCTTTTATTTTGTGGGGTAGAAAAGGGTGTTATAGTCATCATTGTCGTGTATATCATGATTGCGCTTATTTCACTCCTTTGTATGCTTGAAATATGCTTTAGTTGGTATTTATGTCTTATTGTATGCTAAACTGTTCAAAAATTGAAGTTTTGTTGTTTTTTTGTCTGCATGAGTCGACCTATGCATGGTAGCGGTCGACTCACAAAATGAATATTTTTTTGCCTGAGACACGAGTATGCTCAGGTTGACCCTCCGGTCGACGCATACCCCTACTATTTCAAACGTGTCATTTTCAACACAGTATGCGTCGACGCATGGACCTTCCGGTCGATGCATCACGCGGATTCTGTGAAAAATGTCTGCTAAAACTGTTCATTTTTTTACTATTTTTAATACAACTTAATTCATAGTGTCCATTCAAAGTCATCATCATTAAGACATTTTGCATTGAGCTTTGTAATCTATATCAAGGCTATCTATCTTCCTCTCCTCTTCCCAAAAACCTAGAATCTAAAAAAGGGGTAAATTTATCATCTTTCCTCCATATTCAAGAAAACCATCCTCTTCAAAGATTCTTCATCTCCATCCTTGAAAGTGAAAATTTCCACCCGCAGAATCACCGACAAACAAACAACTAGAGCTTCTTCCTCCAATGCAGGTCCATCATCTACAACCCTACCGGTAACTGTTGTGTCCCTTATACCTACTAAGTTTGCAGAAATCTATGATAAAAGTTTCAGCAAGCGATCTGTCAACAAGCAGCATGCGTACTACCGAATGTCTGCTGAACGTATGTACTACCCACAAGTGATTGATCTTCTTGATACTCAAGGATTCAATAAATTTTTAGAGTGCAACACAAAGTACAATAAAGACCTTGTAAGGATATTCTACACTGGCCTTCAAGGGAAATTTCAAGGTTTCGAGTTCAACGCGAAAGTAGGGACTACCAAGGTATGTGTGAACGACTCAGTCTGGAAAACTCTATTTAATATGTCTCCAGTATCTGTTGAGCCCATCATTAAGGCCACAGATGCTCGTACTGTCATCGGCTACGAGTTCAAAGAGGCTTTGAACTCCATGTTAAAGAAACCTTATACTGATGATATTGTGGCAAGTGACCTTTTCCCTAAGACGGTCACAACGGGAAAGTTAAAACTAATGGATAGAATCTTACAGTGGATTGTGGCGCATATTTTGCAGCCAAAGAAAGGCGGTTATTCGCGCGTCGATCAAGCTGAGGTACATTTGATCTATATTTTGAAGAAAAATATCAAAATCAGTTGGACTCACTACATAGAAAGTCATATTTATTCACTAAGAGACTTAAGTAGAGGGACTGCTCTCTCGTATGGGTCTTTTATCCGAGAAGTTCTCAACCATGCCAAAATCACAGTTCCAGGTATACCGTATAGATCCCTGACCTTGGATCAATATCTTTTCCAAAAGAATCTTACCATGATGGGATATCTTTGGGATAAAACCGAAAGTTGTTACAGGTTCATTGTCAAGGCAATTACTTCTCGACTGGAAGAATCAGACGAGAGTGATGATCAAAACGAAGAAGCACAAGAAGAAGACCAAGAAGAACAGGTTGGCGGACAACCCATAGAGGCTGATGACCAATATGATGTTGGGTGGCTAGACCAACCTCCTCCCTCGGATCCTGAGAATGACCAAGGGTGGGGTGCCTGGCAACATACTGGTTGGATATCGTTAGGTGACAACTATATGCCTTAGCAGCATTCGGAGTATCAAGGAACTCCAAACTGGAGCTATGAGCCTCCACCATTCCCGCATCCGCAACAAAACTCTGATGATATCATCGACATGATAAGGACTATGCAGCTTGAGCAACGCTCCTTCATGACTGCTCAGGATGAGCGATTTTCTCAACTCCAAAGTCAATTTGAAACTCACACCGAAAATTTCAATGCTTTTTCATCCGATGTCATGAGAAGGTTCAATGGGTTTATTGAAACAGCAACCAGTCAACATAGGGCTCCTGCCACTAGCTTTAATACCCTAAATAGAGCGGTCCTGGAGTTCACCGAAAGAGTCGATCCCCAATTACCTCTGGAGTATCCCTCTCGAGGGCATAGCCACCATTTCAGGGGGAGGAGACCTTGAAGTTACCTTGCATACTGCATCTTGCATCTGACTATCATGTTATAAATGCTGTTATTTGTTGTTGAATGGCTTATGAACTTATGTGTGTTTAATGACACTTTCTTTCTTGAATAAGATAGCAAACTTTATTGTTATTCTATTTGTGCGTGGCGCTATTTATCATTCTGTTTATATGATCATTACCTACATTGTATGTGGACGTATGTTAATGTATAGCATGTTGCGAGTGTTTTGGAACGTGCGTTCTCTTTTAATTTTATACAAAACATTAGCAAGTGTTTCTTTCTTTTTGATGTTGTCAAAGGGGGAGAAAGTATCAAGCACCGCAGTAGAACCAGAAACATCACAAGAGAAGACTCAGTATTAACACAGAAAAGTGTGTATGGATGAAGGCATCAAGCAAGGGAAAGATAATGTGACATATCATACATCTAGGTTCTATTTGTTTTTCCATCATCAAAAAGGGGGAGTATGTGAGGGCAAAGTCTCATATATAGATGTGCTCGTTTCAATGATGTCAAAATTCAGCTCCATAGAAAAATACATGTTGGACGCTGTCACCATGTCGTATTTGCATGTCTTGTCTCTAATAATTCAAATACTCATAAAAATCATGATTGTTGCATATAGAGATGGCTAAATTTGTGCGTCATATAGGGTTGACTTAGTTGGTGTTGTTTGCCCTACCATAGGTTTCATCAAATATGTCGTAATGCAGGAAAATGGGCATTTTTGCCTGTTTCAGGGTTTTGAGTCGACCTAAAACCTACTCCGATCGACTCATACAGCAAGTCATTTTAATGAATTAGTCTCAGGAGGGCTCACGTCGACCCTCTGGTTGACTCATACTGTGATCATTTTCATTTGGCTAAAATTGCATGCTATGCATCAACGCATGTTATGCTCCGGTCGACGCATGGTCCTGATTTTTGCATAATCTTGAGTTCGGGTAAGCTCAGGTCGACCCCCTCTACTGCATAGGTCAATCGCTCGCTGCTTTGTATCAAAATTCTGTTATGTCAACTGTTTTTGTGAATTGGTTTTATTTGTTATGTCAGTTATTTTTTGTATATAAGTTGAGTTGCTCTTTCATTTCACAACAACTAAGAAAACAAGAAAAGTGAAATTACGTGTCGATTTGGTTCTCATCATCTTCATTCTCTTCATAGCATTGTACAACAATTACACATAATCATTTTTGTTGTGCATTGTGCATGTTCCAGGTGATAACGTGCAAAGCCGAAGATTGGTTTATCTGGTTTGGGTTGAGTAATCGACGGGTTTTTCTTGAATAAAACCGTTAGGGTTTTTTCCTCCAAGATTCTCAGTTTTTGGGGGTTTTTGCACGATTCGTTCCATCACATATTTAGCCGAGTGAAGGTAATCGAAGAGCTGGAGGTTCTGTCGGTTTAGTAACGGTAAACGGAGGATTGTGAGTGGGAGTTTCGAGTTCGACACGTGGGTGACTGAAATTTTTCGGGCCAGGTTTTGAAGGCTAAGGGTTGTTCAAAGAGAGTGCCACAATCGGAGGTTTATTCACCGCGTTCGAAGTACTTGATTCAACTTGAATCAAGGGGCAAGAAGAAATAGTATCTACAACAACAATTGTGTTCGTTTGTTTGACTCTATTTGCTTCTTGTATAAACATTGACCAACAGGTTATATCTATTTATATACATGTCTCAATTCTCTTGTTAGAATTGAGGGCAGACGTACCCCGAGCGAGGACGACAGGGGAACGGCCTCAACAAATCGTTGTCTTTTTCTTTACGCTTATATTTCTATATTTCTGAGTTTTTAGTACAAACGATTATATCAATCAAATTCTGATATGAGTTGTGTTGAACTATTTGTTAATCCAATTACAATCATTGATTGTAAGAGAAAATCTGAGCACTCAACTCTCAAAACAGAATTCACTTGTAGTGCTCTGCAATCCAAGTGTTTGATAAATTGTGTGAACTAAAACTAATTGTGCTGTCTTTTTAAATTGTCAATATTTCAAAGGCATTGGAACTAGTCACACCTTATAGTGAACATAATCAAATTGAAAGTGTGATTGACGTAGTGATTCTCATATCTCGTTTATCAGATTCCATAGGCTTAAGGCATATCCGGTTTTCTAGTAACCGTTCGTTTTAGACGTGTATAGTTCCTCAGCCGCTTCCACTATTAAACAAATTTTAAAAACCAATTTTTTGTAGCGCTGACTCTATTTTAAACAAGCGATCTATTCAACCTCCTTCTAGATCTGCGCCATCATCTAACAGTAACAACTAAGAGATAAGTTTGGGTTCAACATGGTTTTTGAGCAAGGTGAAAACATTACAAGGGTTGATACATACAAACATGTATACTAAAAAACATATTTTTAAAAAAAACAAGTATTTAAAAACACTCAAGGCATGGTATGAGAAACATAAAGAACATGTGTATTGAAGACAC
This sequence comes from Lathyrus sativus, assembly GCA_963859935.3. Lineage (NCBI taxonomy): Eukaryota > Viridiplantae > Streptophyta > Magnoliopsida > Fabales > Fabaceae > Lathyrus > Lathyrus sativus. Next base: position 305,359,578 of record OZ012735.1, on the reverse strand, counting down.
TTAATCATGGAAGAGAATCACATGTTAAGGGCAAGGTAACATCCAAAGTTTCAAGGAGTGTTCAAACATGTATTCACATATGGACATAAGCTTGAAAAGGTAATGATAACCAAGTAACAACAAAGATGTGCAAGTTCACCACATGATGTAAGATTCATATAAGACACACAAGGTTCATACAAGTTAAAATTTACAAAAAGAATCAAAGGATCATTCAAAAAGATCAAAATAAATCCTAAAGAAACCTAAAAAATGTCACATGCTTTCAACATTAATAAGTACAAAAAAAATCTTTTTGGAAATTTCTTGATATAAACAAAAAAATAGACATTTCCATGAGCATGACGTAAAAAGAATGGGGTCAAAAGGATAAAAATCAAGAGAGTTATGATGAAATCAATTTGTGAAAGAAACCATAAAAAAAAAACAAGTATTAAAAAAAGAAGAGATGCACCTAATGGGGTTTGAACCCACGCCCTAAGAAACCCAAGCACAAAATCAATACCATTTGAGCTACTAGTGCATTATGAATATTTGATGCCATCATAAAATAATAATTGAAAATAAGTGTTAATTCTGAAAAGGAAAATAAAAGAAACAAAAAGGTCTGGAGGGGATCGAACCCCAAAAACTTCGCTCCACATAACACACAAACCTCCTCCATGGACCAGCAGTGTTATGCTCTCATCCATTAACTATATGCTTCCAATTCTTTTTACTTTAAGAACACACCAAAACAGTCACCTCATCGTTGTCGCTTCCGCGAAAATAAGGTGCCGGCAAAACAGAAGAGTCGCCACCTTTCGTTATTTATCCCTCAGAACGGGAAAGGAAACGATCGGAAAAACCTGACGAAAAGGTATAAGACAAGGTCATCGCAACCGTTGTCTGGGTTCGGGAGTCGGTTACGCGAGGGGAAGGTATTAGCACCCCTCACGTCCGTCGTACTCGACGGGATCCACGCTTGTTGTGTTTACTAGACGATTTGGTTTATCTATCTACCTATCAAGGCCGGCTTAAAAAGAAAAGGAAAATGACTCGGCAAAGCGTCACGCTTTATGCCTACGTATTCTCATCAGAGAATGAGAAATCAGAGTCAACGTAGCTCGACCTACTACGGGTTACGGGGAAGGTGGCTCGCCAATACATCAGTATTGTGCCTACGTACTCTCAACAGATATGAGTGATCAGAGCTTACGTAGTTCGGGATAATACGGATTACGGGAATTCAGATTCATCTGTTTTATTGAGTAGGGTTAAACAACAGTTCTAGCAGTTAGGGACAAAGCCTGTTCGCGTTAGCGCTGAAGTTTAACGACACTATTTTCTTCAGAAAAGCTTCCTTTGAATTACGGGCCCACGGGGCAAACAGGTTTGAAGTTTGTTTTCTGTCTTTTACGGAAGAACTGTTTTTTATTGTGTTTGCAATTTCAATCGCACTAAATACTATGACCTGAGAGTGAATGCATCGCATGTCACCCAAAGGGTGCCATACTAAACATCCAGACTGTTGAAAAGAAACTCTCCAACAATCCTTTCTCAGATAGCTTAAGGCTCGTAACGTACAAAAGAAATCATTCATGATTACTGTATCTTAAGCTGTTTTGAGATGAGAAGAGAACAGGCTCAACTACGGGGAGACTATCAAGTCCTACTGTTGTCATGCCAAGGATCCATCCTATAGTTGAAGTTTGAAATAGGGAACTCCTATAAGGTATCATGCATAGGTTTCAACTTAAAGTTCTATCATCACTTCCTTATCAGAGGGAGTGAGAGTCCTAAGGGATCATGTCAATGACACACAGAAACAGATAAAGCATCAGCTTAAACAGTAAACAGATATACAGTAAAATGCATGCAATGCAAGTGAGGGAGGAAATGTGTGTGGGGCAGCAGCCTCCACAAGCTCATCTCAACCTCAAGCCAGAATGAATAACAGCAATCATACAGAAAAGATAACATGCTATCAAGCAGAATATAGGAGACTGTAATCATACAGAAGAAAATGAAATGCTGTCAAGCAAAATAAACCACATGGGCAAGGGAGCTGGGCTCTACCGAATACCCGCAAGCAAAGCCATACAGTAACAATACAAGCAGAGGGAGCAACTCAACCTCTAGTGCAATCATGCTCCTAGATTAAAGTCAGTCTAGATATGGGCTTATTCTAATGCATCAAGCAAGTCAAACAAGGCATATCAATACAGAAAAACAAATAAGAAAGTATATCAACAACTCTCTCAAATTCCAAGCTTCAGCTCTTCTGACAGCAACCCAGTCTTCAGACCTCAACCACCCTTCAAGGCTAAGTGTCAACTTGCTTCTCCAGGTTTCAATCCATCAACATAAGTTTCAACTTAATTTTCTTCTTCAAGCTTCAGCTTTCCAGTCAATTCCACCCTCAGGCTTCCTTCTTAACCATAAGTATTAACTTGCTTCCTTCAGGCTCTCGATGCATCAGTGTAAATATCAACTTACCCTTTTGCTTCAAGCCTCAGCCTTACACTCAATCTCAATTGAACCCTCTTCATAAGTATCAACTCAGTCTTCAAGCTTCAGCTCTCTTTGCTTTACAAGTATCAACTTGGTCTTCTCCTCTTACAAGCTTTAGCTTCTCAGAGTAGTCTTTAATCACTTAGAAGTGTCAACTTCATTCTTCAATTCTTTAGCCTCAGCTCTTCATTCAATCTCCATTGAATCTTCAAGTATCAACTTGCTCTTCTTGCTCTTCATGCTTCAGCTGCAGTGGAAATGTTCTAGGAATCATCCTCTTCCACACTCTTCAGTGAAGTCCTCATCTTCAAACTCAAGCCCAACATCTTTCAAGATACTCAAACTAGAAGACAATTGATTTAACAGAATGAGGGGAAATGATAAACAGCTTACTGACAACCAAGGGAAGCCTGTAAGGATTCATCATTATGAGAGACTGGTTCCCTCAAAGTTCTACTTCCCAGATAAAGCCACTCATCCTTCCAAAGGAGGGATGTGAATATTTGAGAAGGACTTTTAGTCATTGGGAGGAATGGAAGCACAAGATGCTTTCCATGTTTGTGAAAGAAATCATTCTAACTACAAGGCTCTCCCTATGTCCTCTATCTCCTAAACCTTCATCAGACACCTTCAGGCACAAACAAATCCAAAGCTCCAAGCAACTTCAAGCAACTTCAAGCATCCTCCTTGTCTTCAACTTGTCTTCAATCTCAAACAAAGGCAAACCAAGCACAAACCCTAATCTAAGGGGACTAGAGAAGTTAAACTAGTTGAATTAGTAAATTAGGATCACCTAAAACCTAGTACTAAAGTTAGTCCTAACTAAAATACTAAAATCAATTGTAAAATCCTACAAAAATTACTATGGGAACCTAGGTCAATCATGACTCTACCACATTAATTTTAGAGATCAAACCATCAAATTGGACCTAGAACTAAATTCTACATTACAAGGTATCAAACCTAAAGCCTAAAAGGAAGCATCTAAATGTCAACCTAGAAAGCACACCTATTTTCATCACAAAAATGTGAGAAAAATTCTATGGGATCATACATGTCTAGCCTAATCACACACAAAAACTTAGGATCAAAATCATCACCATGAGATCATACAAAATTCCACAAAGATATGCATAAAACATAACCATTTTAATATCAATAAAAATGTAAAATTCCCATTAAATCAGAAATTACATGAAATGAAAATATTTTTCCTCTAACAAATACTAGACTCAATCATGAGTAATATGCAAAAAGAATGGGTTTAATTGGATTAATTTTCAATTTTATATGAATTTTACAAGAATCATGAATAAAATGAAAAAATGAAGAAAATCCAATTAAATAAACAAGCGCACGGTGCAATTAGTAATCAGATTCAGTTAAAATTCTGGGTTGGGCCATCAGGGGGGTGTGAATAGTGCCTAGTTCACTAAGCCCAGCACAACAAATAAATGAAACGCAGCGTTTCCTTCAGAACTCGTTCACAAGCTGAGATTAGAACGTGGCCATTGGATCAGCCTCCCAATCAAAGGTCCAACCATCATCTAACGGTCCCAGAGTCATCTTCTCCATTCAAACCTCTGCAACTTCGCGCCTAGCTCCGGCCACCGCCGGTGGAGCTCCGATCATCTTCCTCAACCCTAGTTCTCCCTAGAGGCCTCCAATCCAAGAGGTCAAAACATGAATCTTATCCCAAATCTTACCACGAACTCAACCATACCCTTAGTTTCCTCTGAAACCTCAAGAATCACCATATCCCAATCTTAACCGAAAATGGCAATTCACGTAATTTGTCTCTAACTCTCCAATTAACTATCTGAAATCCATACTACACCATTCTACAATCTTGCAGACACGATCAATGAACCTTCCTCTTGCTTTTGTATGCAAAAGAACCAATGGAAAGTGCTTGAATCTTGAAATCCGATGGTGAGTTGCAGGTGCTGAAAACCACTTGCTCATACACGATTTAGCCACCAATTCTTCTTGATAATGATCTGGAATCACTCCTTGACATTCATGGAAGAAGTATCAAGCTATGAAATTTCAATCTCAAACTAAGCTCAATCCTTCAATGATCACCAACCTCTTCAATGGATCCACTCTACTCCTTATATAGATGATATTTGGATGATCTAGAATCCTCTAGATCCTTCCAATGAGATATTCCACTTCTCATGTCATGAGATTTTCAATCATGTATCATGCTATGCCCAATTATGTTTCCCTTGGAGAAGCAACTTGTTCTCATCCCAAAATCTCCCCAAGTGAGATATTAGAGGTGTTTAGCTTGCAAAAAGCCTTGCTCATGCCTTGATTTTGAGTTTTGCAAGTGTTGCTTAATATGCAAGTAAGTGCTTTTCAAAGCAAGTCCACAATTTAGACCTCAAATCAAAAATGTGGATAAACCATTGTTCTTAAAATGTTTTCTAGAGTCAAAATGATATATTACATGCCATGGTTTGGATGTGTAGGTTGAAAATATCAATTTCCAACTTTGGTTTATTTAACTTATGCCCTTATTTTAGGTCATTTTTGCAACTTTGAGCTACAAGCCTTTCCAATATCTCATGACCTCCTTAATATCCTTAAAACATCATTTTGAACAAGTTTGATGTTGAAGAATTTTCCATTTGAAGCTTGGAAATAGGAGTTATGGCTTTATGCTTGAAATGACCTGTAATCTCCAAATGACCAAAATGCCCTTGACTAGTCAAAGCCATAACTTGAGTTCTACAAATCCTATCAAGGACTTATAGTACTCTATAGAAAGATAAGAAGATAAGGAACAACATTCATGTTGACCAAAAGTTCATAGGAATCATCCTTCTTAGGCAAAAGTTAGATGCAAGTGGGGTAACTTTCAAGGCCCCAAATTCACATACCTCAGATGACCTGTAACTTGTCAAAGTCATAACTTGAGCTCTACAAATCCTATCAAGGACTTCTAGTACTCAAATTAAATCTAAGAACAAGATCTACAACATTAATGTTGGGGGTAAGATGAGATGGCAATCACATCTTGAGCTAAACTGCCTTGAAGATAGGGGTCAAACTAGGGGATTTTACACTGTCAAGCCTTATAAACCCTAGCTTGAAACTTCTCAAACTCTTCAATCATGATGATTTAACCTTGGAATCATCCTTATATCATCTCAATGCATAAATACATGATCACATGGCCCTTGAATTAGGTTTCAACCTTCCTTAAATCATCAATTGACCTAGGGTTGACCCAGTCAAACCCTAATTACACCACTCATGGTTGAGTCTTCTTAACCTTGCACAATGACCTGTCTAGGCTTCATGATGGCTTTCAATACATCTCATAAGCTCTCTCAAGGCTTCAAGTCCACTTCATAGCTTCAGAATCATCTGGGGAACTTCCCACAACTCTCAAGTTAGGAGGCACACAACCTTGGTTTCAACCACTCATTCTGAGAATCCTTCTAACTTCTCTGACAAAGATATCAACCTTTGAACACTTGAATAACCTTCTTGGCTAGCTTCAAACTCTTGTGTAGCTCTTGATTGGTACTCATACCTCTTGATCTCCTGCATACATGTCAATGAAATGCAAATGATAATGCTAATGTGAATGAAATGAAACACAAGCTAGGTAAAGAGAAGTTGGTCAAATTTTGGGGTGCAACAGCTGCCCCTATTTAAACGGCTTGAACCTGACTGGATGAGAAGCGAACGGCTCTCAACCAATCAAGGTGCGAGACGGTTGAATACCGACAAACCCGGAAATTTGCCAACTGCACAAGTACACGGTACTCTGATGGGGACAAATCTTCGGAAACTGAAATGATAGTTGTACGGCTACTAGCTGGGGAATTGGTCACACGGTAACCGGTGATACATGGTCGATCATGCCGTCAGGAATCAAGATTCCTCGGGACTCATCAAGTCAACCATCAAGTTAACCACGCCATCGGGCATTCAAAGAGAACTTTCGGGCACCAGTCGGACTTCATCAGTAAGTCGGGAATAGAATTCTCGGTCAATCATGAACCAACTGGGGATATCCAAACTTCTGCCATCAGGCACTCCGCATCAGCTGGGCGAACTGCTTCGTTAACACAGTTGGACTTCAATCATCAAGTCTTCAAGGGAAGCTTCAACTTCGCTGTTCAGAAACTTGCTGGGGACGTCACATCTCCGCTGGGGATTCTGGAGAACTATCCAGTAACCCTGCTTCGGGGATCCAGAAATCATTCTGGGTGAATCATCTCTGCTGAGGAAATCAAGAATCATCTCGACCAAATAACTCCGTCGGGGACTTCAAGAATCATCCTGAACCCATACTCTGCTGGAGATTTCAGGGATCATCCTGAATAAACACTCTGTCGGGGACTCTAAGCATCAACTTGAGCAGCCCTCTCTGGCGGCTTTCACTGGGAATTTTAAGAATCATCTTAAGCAAACGAATTTGTTGGGGAGAATTCAAGAATCATCTTGGGCAGACGACTTTGCGGAGGAATTCAAGACTCATCTTGAGCAAGCGACTCTGCGGAGGAACACCTGCAAAACAAGAACGGTAACGACCTAGCTCATGTTTAGTATGCATATGCTTCGACAATGGCGCAATGCTCCACACAGTGGAAATGCTACGCGTTTATGATAAATGCTATGCAATCATGCAAAATGTTGCGACCCCGTCAGCAAAATAAATGCTGAAGGGAGGATCCCCCTATCAAGGAGAAAGAACCACTCTGGTGGAGGAAGGAATCATCCTGCCGAGGAGAAAGAACCACACCAATCTCGATTGGACTCCGCACGGGGAAATGATCTTCAGTTGACTGCTGCAGGGGAACGAAGCTCTGCGAGAACCTGGACCTGCTGAGGAAAGTGATGTCAATCGCGGAAATAAACTACCCGGCCTTCGCGGCAAAACTTTCCTGGAGATAACGACTCCGATGGGGAAATACAACATCAGCTATTCAACACTCTACTGGGGAAAACCAATCATGGCCCGAACGGCCTCCAAGGACTCGACTCTCTTGGGGATCTGCAAACTTGGCTAGGGAAGAAGAAATCATCCTGCTTCGGGGGGGAGTACGACTCTGCGGGGAATCTCAATTCCGCTGGAGACTTCAGTCTGAAACTATCAATTGCTGCACACTTCAGTGAACGACTCAGCTGGGGAGACGACATTCCTTCAGGATACATCTGATTGGGGAGAGAATCTTCTCTACCTGGGGGGAACATATCAATGCTTTACGATCTCCGATTCAGACTCTGCGGGGAGAGGCTGCTGAACTTGTTGGAGAGGAAGGAATCGTCCTGCCTGGGGACGCACACGACGTGCTGTCTGGTACATGCTACACCTGCACCAACACAAACAAACAGACAAGATACCCTTCTCAAAGGGACCTATCAAGGTTATTATCTCGTGACGATGTTCGAGTAATTCATTGTTTCGACAATCAGTGGTCTAGGCCAGTAAGTTTATGTATGCGCATTTTAACAAAAACATCGGCGTTCTTTTTCGCAAACAAAACAGATAAATGCTAAACAAACAAACAAAATTGCTGAATAGTATACATTTTATTGATAACGAACCCCTGAATGGGTAAAAATGTTTTACAACAGATGCAAGCCCCTAGAATGAGGAAGCTGCACAAATATAAAAACATAAATATACATCAGTATATACACATGTCGGCAACGAGGCGTAGACGAACACCATGAGTTGATCCCTCTATGACCCACTCGACTTCGATACTTCTCCGAGGCTTCAGCTTCAGAAGAGATTGATTCAGATAAACGGTCCTCAGGTCTTCCAAACCACTAAACAATGAAAGTCCACACGCGGAACGCAGTCATTTGCTTTTTCAAATCCCTAAATTTTGCGTGAACCGCCCTTTATGGGTTTTCAGTTCACCGGGATACCCTTTTTTGCCAAAGTCGCCCATCCGGGTTTTCGACTTTGCGGGTGTACATTCTTTTCTTATTTATATCCCTAGTTTTTGCCCGAACCTTTTTCCTTTTTATGGTTCGCCGGGATGCCCCATTTTTGCCTGGATATTCTTTTTCTTTCCAGCGGGTCATTTTTTAAGCAAAGTATTTTTTAACTGCGTCCGCGTTCACCGGGGATGCAAAATCTTCACCATCCATCGTGGATAACAACAAAGCTCCTCCCGAGAAGACCTTGCCGACGACGTACGGACCTTCGTAATTAGGAGTCCACTTGCCGCGGTGATCGGAGTGTGGAGGAAGAATCTTCTTCAGGACGAGATCACCCGTCTGAAAGCTTCTAGGACGCACCTTCTTATCATAAGCTTTCTTCGTTCGGCTCTGGTACAGACGACCATACGCAATCGATGCTAACCTCTTCTCGTCCATCAGGCATAGTTGGTTCAGTCGGTTCTTAATCCATTCTGCCTCATCGAGTTTCGCGTCAACCAAAACTCGCAAAGAAGGAATCTCCACTTCTAACGGTAGGACTGCTTCCATACCGTACACTAAGGAGAAAGGAGTTGCCCCGGTTGACGTACGCACAGTCGTATGATAACCGTGCAATGCGAATGGCAACATCTCGTGCCAGTCCTTATAGGTCACAACCATCTTCTGTACAATCTTCTTGATGTTCTTATTGGCCGCTTCAACGGCGCCATTCATCTTCGGCCGGTAAGGAGATGAGTTGTGGTGTTCAATCTTGAAACTCTGGCACAGCTCCTTCATCATCTTATTATTCAGATTCGAACCATTATCAGTAATTATCCGCTCGGGAATTCCGTAACGACAGATGATATCCCTCTTTATGAATTTAGCCACCACCTACTTGGTCACATTAGCATATGAAGTTGCCTCCACCCACTTGGTGAAGTAGTCGATAGCTACTAGAATGAAGCGATGACCGTTAGATGCAGTGGGCTCGATCTTGCCTATCATGTCGATGCCCCACATGGAGAACGGCCAAGGGGAGGACATGACATTTAACGGGCACGGCGGCACATGAACTTTATCAGCATAAATCTGGCATTTATGACATCTCTTCGCGAATTTAAAGCAATCTGATTCCATCGTCAGCCAGTAATATCCCGCTCTCAGGATCTTTCTCGTCATAGCATGCCCGCCGGCGTGCGTACCAAATGTGCCTTCATGGACTTCTTCCATGAGCATACTCGCCTCTTTCTCATCTACACATCTGAGTAGCACGAGATCGTGGTTTCTTTTATACAAAACTCCATCAGGATTGAGATAGAAATTCCCAGACAGCCTCCTCAGAGTCTTCTTATCCTGGGTTGACGCTCCCGTAGGATACTCCTTAGTCATAAGGAAAGTATGGATATCATGGAACCATGTCTTGCCATCGGCGGCTTCCTCAATCGCAAAGATGAATGCAGGTCTATCAAGACGAGAAAGGACAATTCTTGGAGCTTCATTCCAAAAATTGACTTTATACATCGAAGCCAACGTGGCTAAGGCATCAGCCATCTGATTTTCTGCTCTGGGCACATGATGGAGTTCCACTCGATCAAATAACGGAAGTAGCCTTCTGGCGCAATTCATGTACGGCACCAAATTCGATTGACGAGTCTCCCACTCCCCTTTAATTTGGTTAATCACAAGCGCCGAGTCACCATATACGTCTAGGTTCTTGATTCTCAAATCAATGGCCTCTTCTAGACCCATGATGCATGCTTCGTACTCCGCTTCGTTATTGGTGACTGGAAACGTCAGTCTCGCAGTGAACGGGATGTGGGATCCGTGGGGAGTCGTGATGATTGCCCCAATGCCACTTCCATAAGAATTAACCGCCCCGTCGAATATCAATTTCCACTGGGATTTCCTATCTGGCCCCTCGTCGGGCAACGGCTCATCGCAATCCTTTGCTTTGAGAAACATGATATCCTCATCAGGGAATTCAAATTTCATCGGCTGGTAATCTTCGATCGGCTGTTCGGCAAGGTAGTCAGACAATACACTTCCCTTGATGGCCTTCTGGGAAACGTACTGAATGTCATATTTCGTCAACAGCATTTCCCATCTGGAAATCCTGCCCGAAAGCGCTTGCTTCTTGAAGACGTACTTGATCGGATCCATCTTCGAAATTAGCATAGTGGTGTGATTGAGCATGCACTGTCGTAAATGTTTGGCAGCCCAGGCTAGTACACAACACGTCTTCTCCAGCATCGAGTAGCGAGATTCACAGTCTGTGAACTTTTTACTCAAGTAGTAAATGGCATGCTCCTTTCTGCCCGTCTCGTTGTGCTGATCGAGAACACACCCCATACTATTCTCAAGAACTGTCAAGTACATGATTAGAGGCCGTCCAGCCACTGGGGGTATCAAGATTGGAGGTTCCTGCAGATACTGTTTTATCTTATCGAATGCCTTCTGGCAATCCTCGTTCCAGATAATCGCCTGATCTTTCTTTAACAGTTTGAACATCGGTTCACACGTGGCCGTGAGCTGAGAAATAAACCTTGCAATGTAGTTTATTCTGCCCAGGAACCCACGAACTTCTTTTTCTGTTCTTGGCGCTGGCATTTCTTGTATCGCTTTGATCTTCGCAGGATCCACCTCGATGCCTCTTTCGCTCACGATAAACCCCAGTAACTTTCCGGACCGTACTCCGATAGTACACTTGTTAGGATTCAGCCTCAACCTGAACACCCTAAGCCTCTCCAAAAGCTTCAGAAAATTGACCAGATGTCTCTTCTCTGTTTGGGACTTCGCAATCATGTCATCAACATAGACTTCAATCTCATGATGAATCATGTCATGAAACAAAGTTACCATTGCTCGTTGGTAAGTGGCCCATGCGTTCTTCAGACCGAAAGGCATTACCTTGTAGCAAAATGTTCCCCAGGGAGTAATAAACGTCGTTTTCTCCATGTCCTCCGGCGCCATCTTGATCTGATTGTAACCGGAGAAGCCATCCATGAACGAAAACACGGAGAACTGGGTTGTATTGTCGACCAACACATCGATATGAGGCAGCGAGAAATCATCTTTAGGGCTCGCCCTATTCAAATCCCGATAATCGACGCACATTCGTACCTTACCGTCCTTCTTCAGTACAGGCACTATGTTGGCGACCCACGGAGGTAAGTAGTGACCGCTAAGAAGCCAGCATCAAGCTATTTCTACACTTCTTCTTTGATCTTAACGGCCATATCTGGTCTCGTCCTCCTAAGCTTCTGCTTGACGGGAGGACAATCTTCTTGCAACGACAAGTGGTGGACCACGGTGTCAGTGTCAAGTCCGGGCATATCCTCGTATGACCAAGCAAAGACGTCACTATACTCTCTCAGCATCTCGACCAATCTCTGCTTGACATCACTCTGCAATGCAGCCCCTATCCTGACGTTCCTGACAAGTTCTTCAGAACCCAGATTCACAATCTCAATCTCCTCTTCGTGAGGCAGAATAACTTTCTCTTCTTGTTTCAACAAGCGGGCCAACTCTTCAACAAGGTCTTCGTCTTCATCAATCTCTTCTTCGGCCTGATAGATCGGGCAATCGAAGTCGAAGTGAGTCGTAGAAGGTCCAGAGTCGATGTCATCTGCTATGTGGATCTCTTCGCTTGTCATCTGGATGATATCCTTGACGGACCAGTTGGTGGGGCCCTCGCCTGGCTTGCTTGGCTGGATCCAAGAGTCGAGGTCGCAGTCGCTATCTCCGCTGTCTTCAGACACCGCATTGACGCTTTCAAATATCACCCCGCCACTGGTAAACTGGATCGACCCTTTACCTCGCGACGCACTGCTAGAAGAAGATGCTTAAGCTCCAGGAGAATATCCCAACCCAAACTTGTCTTGCTTGTTAGGTATCTCCAAAATTCGCCCCTAGCCTGGGGTAGATCCGGCTTGGACAATGGCCCGGGCTTCTTTGAACGAAGAGAGAGTCATCTCTGGCTTCTCAGTGACTACAGGAGCTACATCCTTGACTTTGACAGCTTCGAACGCTTGGCATAGAGTTTCGTGGATTTCCCCATCCATCTCAACATACTTGAAGGACGACAAATGGCTCACCATTATGTATTCCTCGCCACAAACGGTCACGATGCTACCTCCGACAGCATACTTGAGTTTCTGGTGCAACATGGAGGTCACGACACCAGCAACATGGATCCACGGCCGACCCAAGAGACAGCTGTAGGCAGGCATGATGTCCATAATGTAAAAGATTGCATCAAACGTTTCCGGCCCGACTTGGATTGGCAGGGTCACCTCCCTGAAAACATGGGGTTTGGTTCCATCGAACGCCTTCACAACCAGATCACTGGGTGTGCAGATCACTCCGCGAGTGTCCAACTTCATTAATGCCTTCTTCGGAAGAACATTGAGTGAAGACCATGTGTCTACCAACACGTGAGACATAATTGTTCCCCTACACTCTATCGAGATGTGCAGGGCGCTATTGTGGTTCCTCCCTTTTGGCGTCAGCTCTAAGTCAGTGAACCCTAACCCATTTCCAGCATTTACGTGGGCTACGACCTCTTCCAGCTGGTTTACCAATATTTCCTGCGATACATATGCGGCGTTCAACACCTTCAATAGCGCGTTGCGGTGTGCTTCAGAACACAGCAACAGGTTCAGGATGGAAATCTTCGAGGGTGTCTGATGGAGATGATCCATAATCTTGTAGTCACTCTTTTTAATCAACCTCATAAATTCTTCGGCATCTTTAACAAGTAAGTCTTTGTCTGCCCCACGCGGGATCTCTTCAACGACTTTACTTTTACCTTTATCAGTTGCATCAGCTCTGACCACTTTATTCGCCACGACCTCAGGTGGTGCAAACACTCTTCCGCTGCGAGTAATACCACAGACGACCCAAACGGTTCTAGCTCCAACTTCTGTCCGTTGCAGTAGACTTCAGCCCCGTAATGCCATGGGACAGCATTAGTGCTTTCGAACGGTATTGGCCCAGCTTTGGTGATGGTAATCGTGGGCGGTCTGGGCGCAGAAATAGTTATCGTCTGGCGAGGGATGGTGATGGTGGCGACCTCATCATCTTGCTTCAGCACTACCTCTCCCGATCCACTTTTGGCCCTCCGGCTGAACTGTAAAATTCCTTCAGTCATCAGACTTTGAATCCCCTCTATCAGCTGTTCACATCCATCAGGACTCGTCGCACAGCCCATACACAGTTCTCTGCAACCTGGAAAGAAACCTCTTTTCATCAACTTAGCCTTAACGAAGCTAAGTGGTGTCTTCAGATCTCTGACGTCAGTCAACAAATCCAAACTCTCGTCTTCAATAATGGCGTTCACTCCACCTCCCCTATGATTCGGCATAGGGTTCTTCGTGACGTTTGACACATTATCCGAGAAGTTGATGATCTTAGCGTCCACCATGTCCTGCACCTTGTGCTTGAAGGCTTTGCAATTCTCTATTGTGTGGCCTGGTGCCCCTGAGTGAAACTCACAAGTTGCATTCGCGTCATAACCCGGCGGAGGTGCCCCTGTCAAGGGAGCCAAGGTTCTCTTCTGGATCAACTGTAGCTGAAGCAAAGTCTGCAATAGTTGTGCCTACGACATGAGCGGTGTCTCGAGGTGACGAATCGACAAAGGTTCCCTATTCTGATACTTTTTGTACCCTTGTTGATTTGGTTGCTGCTGCTGCTGTTGTTGTGGCTGTTGAACCGCCGGGATAGTTATGTTGGCCACCTGTTGGTGAGGGCCTTTACCCTTCCTTCGAGCGTTGGTCACAGCGCTCGTTTCTCCTTCCCGTCTTTTGCCACTGTAAGGTTTCTTTCCGCCTCCTCCAGCTGAGGATGACTCACCTTGAATTTTTCCGAGTTTGATCCCATTTTCAATGTGTTCACCCGTGATAATGAGATCTAAGAATGTTCCAGACATACCGCTGACGAACTGCTCATAGTAAACCCCTGGGAGAGTGGCTACGAACATCTGCACAAGCTCACGTTCAACCATCGGCGGCTGAACCCTGGCTGCCAATTCACGCCACCGCTGGGCGTATTCCTTAAACCCGTCGTTGTTCCTTTGCGACAGATTCTGCAGTTGGACTCGGTTCGGGGCCAAGTCGCTATTATATTGGTAGTGGTGCACGAATGCTTCAGCAAGGTCCTTCCACGTGCGCACACTGGTAGGCTCCAGATTCATGTACCATTCGAGGGATGGCCCGGAAAGACTGTCCTGAAAGAAGTGCATCAGCAACTTCTCGTCCTCAGAATGAGCTGACATTTTCTTGTAATAAGATCTCAGGTGGACCCGAGGGCAAGTGGTGCCCTTGTACTTTTCAAAGTCAGGTACCTTGAACTTGGGAGGCACCTTAAAATCAGCAATCAGTCCCAAATTGGACATATCAACACCCAGGGTGTTCTGGTTCTCGATGTTTCTCATCTTATCCTCGAGTGCCTTGAACCTTAGACATGCTTCAGCAGTCATCTCCCCTTCAGCACCTCTCTGAGAGAACACATCGTCCTGACGATCTTCTAACCACGGCTGAGGCCCATACAGATTCCCAACACCTGCATTGCCGTTGCCCAGCCCAACATTGACATTAGCTTCCAGACTCCCATTACCGACGCCCGTCGTATTGCCATTGAGTCCCATGTTAGCTATCACATTGTCGTTGGCACTGCCGTTTCCCCCGGTCACGGGGACGCCATTCTGCGGAGTTTCATCTAGTAGAGGAGTAGGCACGGTCCCACCATGGAGTACGCCATTGCTATCGACCCTTGAAATCAGAGGCTGGACCAAGGTTCTGAGCTGATCCTGGCCATTGGCGACCGCTTGCATGAGCTCCATGAAACGGTCCATTCTTTCGCGGAGTTCCTGAACATCAGTTTGCACTTACTCCATGATTCGGGTTTGATTTGCTTTGGTTGGATAGCGGTGAATAGGTCTCTGATCAATCCTGGAATAACCTGAAACAACCTGAAAACACAAAAGGGTTAGGAAAAACGACAAAGTGCTCGTTATGCAAATGCTTCATGCAAATGCAAACGTGTGTCTGTGTGTTAGGGAGATTTCCCCCGATCCTAGTGCCTGAGTGCCAGTGCTGATAATAAGAAGTCGGAGTCCAGTCATGGAAATAACATCTCATATATGAAGAAAGCCCATCAAGGCCGGACACAACATCAGTGAGTACAAGATGAATCAATAGCGTGACCTCAGCCAACAAGCCTGGTGATGGTCAGCATACAACAATGATCAAACAAAAGGAATACAAAGTCAAGCACGGCCACGGGCGCGAAACTCTTCTAACAACCCCTTCGTTTCTGGATGATCAGGCCGAGTGAGCAGCCCTTCGACGAGTAACTCCCTCTGCATAATGGTGTATTGAAGACCTTCGACCGAATCTTCCCATGCTCCTTCGCCGAAACAATCTTCTAACTTCTGCTTTTTGGATTCAAACGTCAGTTTACGCTCCTTCAGGTTAGGGAGAGCTCTGTTGAGCTGGCCTTCGGCGGCATATCTGCGAGCGGTTTCTTTATCAAACCTCTTCTCACTAGCCTTCACCTGGGCTTTCAGCTTGGAGATCTATTGCGTCATCTTATCCTCCCGCTCTTTCCTGGTGGCTAGGGAGGCCTTCCAGTGCTAGTTGAACTTGGATATCCTCCGATACGCTTCGTCCAAGTGCTGCTTCTTCGTAGCCAGTACGTCATTGACAGCTTTGAAGTCTTGACCCATGCATTCATGCTCGGCTATCTGCTTAGTCAAATCTGTCCCCAGCTGGTTCACCAGCTCGGTCTGCCTCTTGAAGGAATGAACGACTTCGTTTCTCTTGCTTCGGAGCTGCGCCAATTCTTTCTCCAGTTCTTCATTTGCCCTCTTCAATTCATCTCTCTCAGCTAACACCTGATTATGCTGTTGAATGGGCACGGTAGTAGGTTCTTCAATCATTGGAGGGCTTTCTGGCTTGGCAGGAAGAAACGACATCCCTATAGCACCGGCTCTGGCTCTGATCCACGTCGCGTACGGAGGGTAGGCTTGATTATTACTTCTCCCCAGCAATGGTTTTCCCCTCTTACTGATGCCATTCCAAGCGCGCTGAAGCTTAGACAACATATCCCCTTCTAGAAGACCAGTGAGGTATAGAGATTCCTGTACCTCTTCATCCTTCGGCGGAGCTCTCAAAGCATACGCGAACTGTCGGACCAGCAAAGACGGATTATAGTTTATACAGCCCTTCCTGCCTATCAAAGGCACGTTCGGAAACCCGCTGCAGCTGAAGATAATCTCAGTACCCAACCTATCTCTGTCAAACCAGTCAATATCCTCCGCTGATAGACTCATCAAACGCTCGGACCACTCAGCTGTGGCTGCAAACGAAACAAAGGGACCCCTCTTGGGCAGATGACTATCAATCCATTTATAAAGCAAGGGTACGCAGCACGAGACGTTCTTTCCCCTTCTGTTCTCGTTTTTATAGTGGATGGAATGATAGACATCTCCTATCAAGGTAGGCACTAGATTCCCTGAAGCAAAGATGCGAAAGGCGTCGAAGTCTACAAAGTCGGGCATATTGGGGAACAGAATGATGCCATAGATGCACAGAGCGAGAATGGCGTTGAACACGACCCAACATCCGTCCTTGGTGCACTGCTGAGCCTTTCCTACTAAGAACTACAAGGAGAAACCAGGAACCTTGTTCCAATTAGACAATACCAACTCGGAGGCATCCAGATGAAGTGAAGGAGCTAAACCAGCCAGATCAGGCTCAGCATCCATATGAACAAAAGGCACCTGCCTCTTGATAGGCACACCTAACAAATCAGCATATTCCTCTAACGTGGGCGCGAGAACAAAATCCTGGAAAGTAAAGCATCTCAACGGAGGATCGTAGAACTGCAGCAGAGCGTGTAACCCATTCAACTCGAACGCAGAAGGTTTACGAACCAAACTGAGCAATTTGCCATAAGATTTTCTGAACTCATCTCTCACAGAATCATCTGCTAAAGCAATCAAACCGGTCAGCTGAACCACATCAGGGGCAGGGAGCTTGTAAGCCACGGTCTTCCTCAAAGAACCCATAACAATACAGTAGGAGGCAAGAAATCCTGGATCGGGGAAAACGGTACCTGCAACACAGACACACGTTAATGAAATGCAAATGAGTATGCAAAGCAATGTAAAATGCAATCATGCAGCAGGAGATCAAGGCAACTGTGCTGTGGAGATTCTGTATCAACAAAACCATGATGCTGCTCTGTCAAGAACAACCACTATCTCTGATAATAAGAAAACCCTGGTAACGGACCACAAATCTGCTCTGTCAAGAACACACACATATCTGACAATAAGGACCTCTGATACAGGACCATAAATCTGCTCTGTCAAGAACAAACATCTGATAATAAGGACCTCTGACACAGGACCAAAACTCTGCTCTATCAAGAACGCCCATCTGATGACCAAAACTCTGCTCTGTCAAGAACAACCATACATCTGCTGATGAGACCCTCTGATCCCAATCATAAACTTGCTCTATCAAGAACAATCATACATCTGCTGATGAGATCTTCTGATCCCAATTATAAACCTGCTCTGTCAAGAACAAATACACATCTGATGATAAGATCCTCTAATCCCAGTCAAAACCTGCTCTATCAAGAACAAATACACATCTCTGAATATAAGGTCCTCTGATACAGGACCAAAGCTCTGCTCTGTCAAGAACAATCATATATCTGATGATGAGAACCTCTGGTACCAACAAAACTGATTCACTGTCAAGAAAACCAGGTAGTCTGAAGGTCAAAGTTTCCTGCAATAAACCCAACCCTGCTCACTGGTATGGACCTAAACTGACTCAAGTTTGGCATCCTATGCGTTCATCAGCGTCAAAGACATTCAAGAGGGATGATATGATACCCAGAAGGTGTGGCATCACCAGCTCATGAAGCAGCCTCACTCGGCTGAATCACAAATGATCGGTCCCCAGAGTCGACAATCCTCCAAACCAACAACCCCCTCAACCCAAAGGGTTGAAAAAGAAGCCAACCGGGAGAACCTCGTCTGAGCGTGGATTTCATGAGACACTAGTGCCTGCCAAGCAAGCAAGCGCCCACTAATTTCCACAACTAATGCTATGTTCACTCAAGCCTGGGTCTGGCTTCTCACTCATCAGAATGCCCCTCCCACAACAGCACATATAATCATATCATACTTAAAATAAAGTGCGGGAAATAAAATGCGATAAATAAACACAACCTAACAAGTAATCATACAAGCGCTAGGATTGACTCTCGCAGGGGACGTCGGATCCCCAAACTGACTCGCTTACGGGACGTTGGATCCCAGGAAACTATCAAGTCCCCAGAAGAGTCGCCAGCTGTCGCTTCCGCGAAAATAAGGTGCCGGCAAAACAGAAGAGTCGCCACCTTTTGTTATTTATCCCTCAGAACGGGAAAGGAAACGATCGGAAAAACCTGCCGAAAAGGTATAAGACAAGGTCATCGCAACCGTTGTCTGGGTTCGAGAGTCAGTTACACGAGGGGAAGGTATTAGCACCCCTCACGTCCGTCGTACTCGACGGGATCCACGCTTGTTGTGTTTACTGGACGAGTTGGTTTATCTATCTACCTATCAAGGCTGGCTTAAAAAGAAAAGGAAAATGACTCGGCAAAGCGTCGCGCTTTATGCCTACGTATTCTCATCAGAGAATGAGAAATCAGAGTCAACGTAGTTCGACCTACTACGGGTTACGGGGAAGGTGGCTCGCCAATACATCAGTATTGTGCCTACGTACTCTCAACAGATATGAGTGATCAGAGCTTACGTAGTTCGGGATAATACGGATTACGGGAATTCAGATTCATCTGTTTTATCGAGTAGGGTTAAACAGCAGTTCCAGCAGTTAGGGACAAAGCCTGTTCGCGTTAGCGCTGAAGTTTAACGACATTCTTTTCTTCAGAAAAGCTTCCTTTGAATTATGGGCCCACGGGGCAAAAAGGTTTGAAGTTTGTTTTCTGTCTTTTACGGAAGAACTGTTTTTTATTGTGTTTGCAATTTCAATCGCACTAAAGACTATGACCTGAGAGTGAATGCGTCGCATGTCACCCAAAGGGTGCCATACTAAACATCCAGACTGTTGAAAAGAAACTCTCCAACAATCCTTTCTCAGATAGCTTAAGGCTCGTAACGTACGAAAGAAATCATTCATGATTACTGTATCTTAAGATGTTTTGAGATGAGAAGAGAGCAGGCTCAACTAAAGGGAGACTATCAAGTTCGACTATTGTCATGCCAAGGATTCATCCTATAGTTGAGGTTTGAAACAGGGAACTCCTAGAAATTATCATGCATAAGTTTCAACCTAAAGTTCTATCATCACTTCCTTATCAGAGGGAGTGAGAGTCCTAAGGGATCATGTCAATGACACACGGAAACAAATAAAGCATCAGCTTAAACAGTAAACAGATATACAGTAAAATGCATGCAATGCAAGTGAGGGAGGAAATGTGTGTGGGGCAGCAGCCTCCACAAGCTCATCTCAACCTCAAACCAGAATGAATAACAGCAATCATACAGAAAAGATAACCTGCTATCAAGCAGAATATAGGAGACTGTAATCATACAGAAGAAAATGAAATGCTGTCAAGCAAAATAAACCACATGGGCAAGGGAGCTGGGCTCTACCGAATACCCGCAAGCAAAGCCATACAGTAACAATACAAGCAGAGGGAGCAACTCAACCTCTAGTGCAATCATGCTCCTAGATTAAAGTCAGTCTAGATATGGGCTTATTCTAATGCATCAAGCAAGTCAAACAAGGCATATCAATACAGAAAAACAAACAAGAAAGCAGATCAACAACTCTCTCAAATTCCAAGCTTCAGCTCTTTTGACAGCAACCCAGTCTTCAGACCTCAACCACCCTTCAAGGCTAAGTGTCAACTTGCTTCTCCAGGTTTCAATCCATCAACATAAGTTTCAACTTAATTTTCTTCTTCAAGCTTCAACTTTCCAGTCAATTCCACCCTCAGGCTTCACTCTTAACCACAAGTATCAACTTGCTTCCTTCAGGCTCTCGATGCATCAGTGTAAGTATCAACTTACCCTTTTTGCTTCAAGCCTCAGCCCTACACTCAATCTCAATTGAACCCTCTTCATAAGTATCAACTCAGTCTTCAAGCTTCAGCTCTCTTTGCATTACCAGTATCAACTTGGTCTTCTCCTCTTACAAGCTTCAGCTTCTCAGAGTAGTCTTTAATCACTTAGAAGTGTCAACTTCATTCCTCAATTCTTTAAGCCTTAGCTCTTCATTCAATCTCCACTGGATCTTCAAGTATCAACTTGCTCTTCTTGCTCTTCATGCTTCAGCTGCAGTGGCAATGTTCCAGGAATCATCCTCTTCCACACTCTTAAGTGAAGTCCTCATCTTCAAACTCAAGCCCAACATCTTTCAAGATACTCAAACCAGAAGACAATTGATTTAACAGAATGAGGGGAAATGATAAACAGCTTACTGACAACCAAGGGAAGCCTGTAAGGATTCATCATTATGAGAGACTGGTTCCCTCAAAGTTCTACTTCCCAGATAAAGCCACGCATCCTTCCAAAGGAGGGATGTGAATATATGAGAAGGACTTTTAGTCATTGGGAGGAATGGAAGCACAAGATGCTTTCCATGTTTGTGAAAGAAATCATTCTAACTACAAGGCTCTCCCTATGTCCTCTATCTCCTAAACCTTCATCAGACACCTTCAGGCACAAACAAATCCAAAGCTCCAAGCAACTTCAAGCATCCTCCTTGTCTTCAACTTGTCTTCAATCTCAACCAAAGGCAAACTAAGCACAAACCCTAATCTAAGGGGACTAGAGAAGTTAAACTAGTTGAATTAGTAAATTAAGATCACCTAAAACCTAGTACTAAAGTTAGTCCTAACTAAAATACTAAAATCAATTGTAAAATCCTACAAAATTTACTATGGGAACCTAGGTCAATCATGACTCTACCACATTAATTTTAGAGATCAAACCATCAAATTGGACCTAGAACTAAATTCTACATTACAAGGTATCAAACCTAAACCCTAAAAGGAAGCATCTAAATGTCAACCTAGAAAGCACACCTATTTTCATCACAAAAATGTGAGAAAAATTCTATGGGATCATACATGTCTAGCCTAATCACACACAAAAAATTAGGATCAAAATCATCACCATGAGATCATACAAAATTCCACAAAAATATGCATCAAACAAAACCATTTTAATATCAATAAAAATGTAAAATTCCCATTAAATCAGAAATTACATGAGATGAAAATATTTTTCCTCTAAAAATACTAGACTCAATCATGAGTAATATGCAAAAATAATGGGTTTAATTGGATTAATTTTCAATTTTATATGAATTTTACAAGAATCATGAAGAAAATGAAAAAATGAAGAAAATCCAATTAAATAAACAAGCGCACGGTGCAATTAGTAATCAGATTCAGTTAAAATTCTGGGTTGGGCCATCAGGGGGGTGTGAATAGCGCCTAGTTCACTAAGCCCAGCACAACAAATAAATGAAACGCAGCGTTTCCTTCAGAACTCGTTCACAAGCTGAGATTAGAACGTGGCCATTGGATCAGCCTTCCAGTCAAAGGTCCAACCATCATCTAACGGTCCCAGAGTCATCTTCTCCATTCAAACCTCTGCAACTTCGCGCCCAGCTCCGGCCACCGCCGGTGGAGCTCCGATCATCTTCCCCAACCCTAGTTCTCCCTAGAGGCCTCCAATCCAAGAGGTCAAAACATGAATCTTATCCCAAATCTTGCCACGAACTCAACCATACCCTTAGTTTCCTCTGAAACCTCAAGAATCACCATATCCCAATCTCAACCGAAAATGGCAATTCACGTAATTTGTCTCTAACTCTCCAATTAACTATCTGAAATCCATCCTACACCATTCTACAATCAATCTAGCACCTCAATTCAACCTAATTCTACCTAAATCATGCTATAGGAAGAAAGGTACCAACCTGAAAATCTTGGTTGAACAGATGCACTAATCCTCCACTTCAAGCTCTACAATCTTGCAGACACGATCAATGAACCTTCATCTTGCTTCTGTATGCAAAAGAACCAATGGAAAGTGCTTGAATCTTGAAATCCGATGGTGAGTTGCAGGTGCTGAAAACCACTTGCTCATACACGATTTAGCCACCAATTCTTCTTGATAATGATCTGGAATCACTCCTTGACATTCATGGAAGAAGTATCAATCAAGAAAATGGATGGAAAATGGAGAATTTGATGAAACCGATTGCACTTGCAAGCTATGAAATTTCAATCTCAAACTAAGCTCAATCCTTCAATGATCACCAACCTCTTCAATGGATCCACTCTACTCCTTATATAGATGATATTTGGATGATCTAGAACCCTCTAGATCCTTCCAATGAGATTTTCCACTTCTCATGTCATGAGATTTTCAATCATGTATCATGCTATGCCCAATTATGTTTCCCTTGGTGCAGCAACTTGTTCTCATCTCAAAATCTCCCCAAGTGAGATATTAGAGGTGTTTAGCTTGCAAAAAGCCTTGCTCATGCCTTGATTTTGAGTTTTGCAAGTGTTGCTTAATATGCAAGTAAGTGTTTTTCAAAGCAAGTCCACAATTTAGACCTCAAATCAAAAATGTGGCTAAACCATTGTTCTTAAAATGTTTTCTAGAGTCAAAATGATATATTACATGCCATGGTTTGGATGTGTAGGTTGAAAATATCAATTTCCAACTTTGGTTTATTTAACTTATGCCCTTATTTTAGGTCATTTTTGCAACTTTGAGCTACAAGCCTTTACAAAATCTCATGACCTCCTTACTAGCCTTAAAACATCATTTTGAACAAGTTTTATGTTGAAGAATTTTCCATTTGAAGCTTGGAAATAGGAGTTATGGCTTTATGCTTGAAATGACCTGTAATCTCCAAATGACCAAAATGCCCTTGACTTGTCAAAGCCATAACTTGAGTTATACAAATCTTATCAAGGACTTATAGTACTCTCTAGAAAGATAAGAAGATAAGGAACAACATTCATGTTGACCAAAAGTTCATAGGAATCATCCTTCTTGGGCAAAAGTTAGATGCAAGTGGGGTAACTTTCAAGGCCCCAGATTCACATACCTCAGATGACCTGTAACTTGTCAAAGTCATAACTTGAGCTCTACAAATCCTATCAAGGACTTATAGTACTCAAATTAAAGCTAAGAACAAGATCTACAACATTCATGTTGGGGGTAAGATGAGATGGCAATCACATCTTGAGCTAAACTGCCTTGAAGATAGGGGTCAAACTAGGGGATTTTACACTGTCAAGCCTTAGAAACCCTAGCTTGAAACTTCTCAAACTCTTCAATCATGATGAGTTAACCTTGGAATCATCCTTATAGCATCTCAATGCATAAATCCATGATCACATGGCCCTTGAATTAGGTTTCAACCTTCCTCAAATCATCAGTTGACCTAGGGTTGACCCAATCAAACCCTAATTACACCACTCATGGCTGAGTCTTCTTAACCTTGCACAATGACCTGTCTAGGCTTCATGATGGCTTTCAAGACATCTCATAAGCTCTCTCAAGGCTTCAAGTCCACTTTATAGCTTCAGAATCATCTGAGGAACTTCCCACAACTCTCAAGTTAGGAGGCACACAACCTTGGTTTCAACCACTCATTCTGAGAATCCTTCTAACTTCTCTGACAAGGATATCAACCTTTGAACACTTGAATAACCTTCTTGGCTAGCTTCAAACTCTTGTGTAGCTCTTGATTGATACTCATACCTCTTGATCTCCTGCATACATGTCAATGAAATGCAAATGATAATGCTAATGTGAATGAAATGAAACACGAGCTAGGTAAAGAGAAGTTGGTCAAATTTTGGGGTGCAACAATCGCCACAGCCTCAACTTCATCTTCCCCAGCCTCGCCTCCCTTATTTCTCTCTCTTTCTTCCCTAAACATGTTTCCATGACCAGAATTTCTTCCTCCTCTAACTCTTCCATCTCTCAACCATTTAAAATAATGTAAATACCAAAATCAAGGCATTTTCACAAGGAACACGAATATATAATTTGTTAGACCTAAAAATCAATGTATAATGCACACAATACTCATCAACAAATCAACATCACAAACATTCAGCATGTTACAACATCCAATATTCAAACAATATAAAACCAGTAATGGTCCAAGACAACAAAAGAACATCATACCCTACATCTTTTTTATTTAAATGACATTAAAATAGTGCATGAATATGAAGATTTCCAAGGTCAGAAATCTTACCTTTTGGAGAAAATCCAAGGTTTCTTCTCAGTTATCACAGTTGCAAGATATTGATCCTTAGAGCTTCCTTAAGCCTTTTAGAACTTGTTGGAATGGTTAGATGGCTTGGAACAAGCCTGAGGAACAGAACACGATGCCTCTTGCTACCATGGAGTTTGAAAATGGCATGATGTGTTTAGGGTGTTTCAGAACTTATTTGATGGATTGAATGAGTTCCATAGAGTATGTAGAGATGATTTGTGAAGTTTGATTGAGAAAGTCACGAGAGGAATGAGTGTTTGGAATGTTCTTGCAAGTTTTAGTTGTTTTGCAAAAACTAATGGTTTTGAGGATGAAAGGTGGTTTGAGGAGTTCTCTTAGGTTACTCTATGATCTTTTGAAATGGAGATTGACTTGGTATTTATAGGGAAAGTGGGGAATTTGAATCATGGTCAGAATCCAACTTCTTGCCAACCATCCATTTGCATTTTCAAACTAAATGTGATGAAGGTTTTGGTGTTGCTCAAGGCATCAAGTACAAAGTGGTTGTTCTTGGGCATGCTCCTGCAGATGAATCTGTACTAGGGAGGATTTAGGAGTGGCTCTATGATGAAATGAGGGGAAAGACCATATTTTTCAAAAATGTAAGTGGAATCTTTATGCCATAAATGGCATAAACACTTGGTCCAAGCTTTTATTGAAAGGTTTAAGCTCCCAATTCCGTCTAAATATCTGTTTAAGTGATATCTTGTAAGTAAACAACTTAAGACACCAAGATTTGTAGCAAACAAATGGTTTTGCAACATGTCACACCAAGTTAGAGCCTTGTGTTTCAAGTTCTTGTACCTCAACTTCTTTCCTTCGAAACTCCTAGCTCACATACGCTATGAAGGAGTTCTTGTACTTTTTAGAAAGCCCTAAACATTCCCTCTAACTTTTATGTTTGAAGAAACTCTTGAATCAAAAGGGATCATGGTAAACTTTTGCTCATATGTCAGGACACTTTTGTATTACATGATGAGATCTACAAATTGATCTTTGTAACTCAAAAATTGGATGTGTGGATTGAAAGTTATGGTCTTTCAAAGTTAGCACCAAAACTAGGATTTTTTCATACACTTAGAAAAATTCAAGTATCTCAACTTTCCCGCTTTTGCAAGAAACCTCTCAAATCTTGATTTTTTATGATCAAACTCATAAATTAAATATTTCTTGATAAAACCATAATTGGTGGCCAGATGAAACTGGGCTTCAATGAACTTGTAGTGAGATGAATTAACACTTGACTCTTGTTGAATATAAGCCTCTTGAGTGTATAGGAAATTGATTTATTGATGAACAATCTAAAACATTGACTAATCAAACAACACTTCTCTTGATTCCAAAAGTGCAAACCCTAAATTAGATGAACCTCAAAAAAAGAAAACTTGAAACAATGTTAGGG
Organism: Lathyrus sativus; assembly: GCA_963859935.3. NCBI lineage: Eukaryota > Viridiplantae > Streptophyta > Magnoliopsida > Fabales > Fabaceae > Lathyrus > Lathyrus sativus. Next base: position 305,333,442 of record OZ012735.1, on the reverse strand, counting down.
GATAAATGCTTGATACTCCTAAAATGGTGATGAAATATAGGGGTCAAAATTTGAGGTATGACAGTTGCCCCTATTTAAATAACTTTACTAGATGGCATAAGAGATGACAATTTCCATAAAATCATGGGGAAATGTATTTAAATATAGCAAACCAAAATTTTTTTCCTTAGATGCAGTGATATGCTAAGGACGAAAAAACTATGCAAGTGCTGACGTGCTATGAACTCTACCATGATGCTTTATGAAGAAAAATTCAAAATGCAGATGAACACAGTGAACAAAAAAGAGAAAAGAGCCAACACAACGAGTAAACACTCATTGGGAAAAACAAACACCGGGGAAATCTAAAGTGATCAGGCATGGATTCAAACATGACCAGGATGACACTCTTAGAGGAAGGAAATTCCCAATGGAGGTAGAAATAGCAGAATAACGCCACTGGGGAAAACCAGAAAGAAACATGATCTCCAATGGGGATCTAACAAGAGAAAAAAATATGACAAAAAAAGACTCCACACGGGACTAAACCAAACATAGAATTTCCTTACAGCAAAGAGTTCAAACGAGATCTTCAGGAAATGATCAGAGGAGAAAACAAAAACAAGCTAAACGAACCTACTGGGAATATTGGTAACAACCAAATATCCAAGATCTCACTGAGGATATCGGTAACAACCAATCATTCTAAAATCACTAGGGATATTGGTAACAACCAATTATCCTAAAATCACTAGGGATATTGGTAATAACCAATCATCCTAAAATCCTGGGTTAGGTAAACATTTCTAATAACCATCGGACTTGATGGACGCTAGTAACGAATAGACTTCAAGAGGTGAATCAGTAACAACCGGATTATACGATACCAATAACAATTGGATTCCAGCTATGCTTGTAACTACTAGACTTTCAGATGGATGCTAGTCACTACTGGATTTTTTTGGGGATCGGTAACGAACAAATCAACAGTACCAATAAAAATTAGATCTAAGAAATTCCAGTAACCACTGGACTTTTAAAATAGGATACCGGTAACCACCGGTCTTTCTAACGGGTTTGGTAACGACCGAATTCACAATACCAGTGACCACTGGATTTAAGCAATGCCAGTAACTACTGGACTTTTAGGTGGGATATGGCGACAACCAAAACAACAATACCAATAACGATTTGATTTAAATGGGTGCCAGTCACTACTAGACTTAGGAACAGGATAATGTAACGACCAAATCAACAACACCAATAAAAATTGGAATTTCAAGCAGAGCTAGCAACGACTAAACTTCATGGGGAACAACTGATGACCACCAGATAACAACATAAAATGGGGAATTAGTAACTACTAGCCTCACAGGGTAATACTAGTAACTACCTGCTAGATAGTATCAATAAATGTTGAAACTGCGTGAGTTTCAATGACTATTGGACTATCCACCAGAGATTTATAGTTACAACTAGAATTTGGGGGTATTGGTAACAACCCATAAGGTAATAAGTGCCAGTAACAATTGTGTTTAGATAAGGGAATTGGTGATGACCAAAGATCTTAAACAAGGGGTGGTAGGAAACTCTGTTGGGATAAAGACAAACAAAAACCACCACAAACACATCAAATATTTTTGGTTACCAATGGACTTAGAAACGAAAGCAACAATCAAATAACACAACACAAAAGATATGCTAAATGAACATGCTATGGTATGATGCAAATGCTCACAGATGCACAAAAACCGACTCTAACAAGAGACACATGAACATGAAACTCAAAAGGGAAGGTAGATAACAATCTAATTCGCTAGGGAAACAAAAAAATCACACTGAGTCCAGGGAACAAAAGGGTACATAATAACACATAGGGGTTAAACCCTTTTCACTTCATTGGGGGATAGCGTAAAGCTTATGCAAGCTTGCTAAAGATACAGCACAACCTCTTTAGGGAGCCAAAGTGTCTACTCTAAGGATGGGTCTTCAATCATATTAAAGCTGTCATCATATAAGGAGTACTAGGGATATTGTTTTCAGTAGGGCTATATACTGCTGAGATGGCGACATCAAGGTTTCGGCCATTTTTAGATTTCCCAAAAAAACCTGATTTCCACTAAAATTTTCCAAAAACCAAAGTAACTACTTGTTTTATTTTAGTTTTCTTTTAAAATCATTTTCGATTCAAAACTTTTTGCTTTCAAAATCATTATTAACGAATAAATGATGTGTTGCATAACAAAGAAAAGTAAAGAATGTAGTAAACTGCAAACAAATGAAAGGTCCAAAACTGATTTTATTCATGAATGATAGCTTGCGAATGGCAAAGCTCCATGGAATATTTACAATTGAAAATGGAAAAAAAAGGAAAAGATTACATCAAATCCAATGAAATCCTGCCATACTAACTAAGAGTTCCCTAGATATTCGCCTCTGACAAGAGTAGTGGTAGTGAGCCTCTTTAGTCATTTTTGGCAATGGTAACAACCTCTAATGCAGCGAAATGCCTTTGTCCCTAAAGTTTTCTTGAACCGCCCTTTCGGGTTTTTGATTCACCGAAACGCTCATTTTTGCCTAAGCTTCCCTTTTAGGTTTCCGACTTAGCGAGCTTTTTCTTTTTATTTCATCCCTATTTTTTTCCTGGATCTCCTTCATAGGTTATGATACACTGGGACACCCTTTTTTCCTAAGTCGCCCTTGCGGGTTTTCGACTTAGCGGATCTTTTTTTTTAAGCATAATATTTTTTGACTGCATCGGAATTCACAGGATGAGCAAGTTGTTCTTCGTCCATCGTCGTGAGAATGAGCGAGCCTCCTGAGAAAGTTATTTTCACAACAAACGGGCCATCATAATTAGGCATCCACTTCCCACACATGTTTTTGTGAACTGGAAATATCTTTCTGAGTATGAGTTCTCCCTCTTTGAACTCTCGGATACAAACCTTCTTGTCAAAGGCTCTCTTGATTCTTTTCTGATACAACTGGCTATGGAACATTATAGTCATTCGCTTCTCATCAATGAGATTCAACTGATCAAACTTTTCTCTGACCCACTCTACTTCTTCCAGCTTTGCTTCCATTAGGACCCTCAATGATGGTATCTCAACTTCAATGGGTAGGACTGCATCCATCCCATATACTAAAGAAAAGAGGGTTGCCCCTATTGAAGTGTGAACGGATGTTTTGTACCCGTGGAAAGAAAACGGTAGTATCTCATGCTAATCTTTTTATATTACTACCATCTTCTGCACAATCTTTGTGATGTTCTTATTTGCAACTTCAACAGCTCCGTTCATCTTTGGGCGATAAGGAGAAGATTTGTCATGTTCAATCTTGAAGATATCACACATCTTTTTCATTGTTTCGTTGTTTAGATTAGTACCATTATTTGTGATGATTCGGCTAAGGATTAAGTATCGGCAGATAATCTCCTTTTTTATGAAACGGACAACCCCTTATTTAGTCACGTTAGCATAGGACGCAACTTCCATCCACTTGGTGAAATAGTCGATAGCAACAAGAATGAAACAATGTCTGTTTGAAGCCTTCGACTCGATTGCTCCAATCATGTCAATGCCCCACATTGAAAATGGCCAAGGCGATGACAACACATTTAGCAGAGTTGGAGGTACATGCACCTTGTTCGCATAAATCTGGCACTTGTGGCATTTCCTGGCATATTGGATACGGTCTGTCTCCATGTCCAACCAATAATATCCGGACCTTAGAATCTTCTTCGACATATCATATCTGTTGGCGTGAGTGCCAAACTCCTTCATGAATGTCTTGCATCAACATATCAGCTTCTCGTTTGTCAATGCACCTGAGCAAGACCATGTCATGGTTCCTTTTGTACAACACGTCATTGCTGAGGAAGAACTTGGATGCCAACCTGTTAAAAGTTTTCTTGTCAAGAGAAGTTGCATCAACTGGATACTCTTGATTTAGCAGATAATGTTTAATGTCATGAAACCATGATTTTCCATCAGACTCTTCTTCCACCAACTGGCAATATGATGGTTCAGTCTTCCTCTCAATTCGGGTAAGGGTCGCTTCATTGACAAACCGGATCTTCCCTATAGCAGCCATCATAGCTAAGGCATTAGTGATGTGGTTCTTAGACCTTGGTACATGCTTGAAGGTTATCTCATCAAAATACGCAATCATTTTCACAATGTAAGCTTTATATGGGATCAGTTTCTCGCCTCGGGTCTCCCATTCACCTTTGATTTGATAAACAACAAAAGTTGAGTCACCACTTACATCTAGAATTTTGATACGGAGATCAATTGCTGCTTCTAGTCCCAAAATACAAGCCTCATACTCAGTGATGTTGTTAGTACATTTGAAACACAATCTTGTCGTGAAGCGAGTATACCCACCAGCTGGTTTTATCAAGATGGCACCTATACCATGCAATTTTGGTTGGAAGCACCGTCAAACATCATCTTCCATCGGGAACTGGGTTCAGGACCTTCATCAGGACCTAGCTCTTCATAGTCTTTCTTGATTAAAATAATGTCTTCATCTGAGAAGTCAAACTTGAGGGGCTCATAGTCCTCTACTGGCTTATCAGCGAGGTAATCTGATAAGATGCTACCTTTGACGGACTTTTGAGCAACGTATTGGATATCATATTCTGATAAAAGCATGTGCCAACAGGCGAGTCTTCTTTTCTGAGCAAGCTTCTTAAAAATATACTTTCTCGGATCCATCTTGGAAATCAACAAAGTGGTGTGACATATCAAGTATTGTCTCATACATTTGGCAGCCCAAGCCAAAGTACAACAAGTTTTCTCCAAAAGTGAGTAACGACTTTCACAATCGATGAACTTCTTGCTTAGATAATAAATAGCGTGCTCCTTTCGTCCAGACTCATTGTGTTGACCTAATACATAGCCCATAGACCCCTCAAGCACTGTCATATACATGAAAAGAGGTTTTCAGGCACAAGAGGAATCAAAATTAGAAGTTCTTGGAGATAACCTTTGATCTTGTTAAAGGATTGTTGGCAATCTGCATTTCAAACAAATGTCTAATCCTTTCGTGACAACTTGAAGATTGGCTCACAGGTTGGTGTCATATTATAAATAAGCCTGGAGATGTAGTTTAATCTATCAAGGAAACCCCTAACTTCCTTTTTTGTCTGCGGAGCAGGCATCTCTTGAATAGCTCGCACTTTGTCAGGATATACTTCAATTCCATGTTGACTGACAATGAAACCCAGCAACTTCCCATACCTCACTCCAAAAGTGCAATTTGCAGGATTCAATCTCAACTGATACTTCCCGAGTCTTACAAATAACTTTAATAGGTGATCAAGATGGTCCTCTTCATTTTGAGCCTTGGCGACCATATTATTGACATACACTTCTATTTCTTTGTGCATCATGTTGTGAAATAATGCGACCATCACTCTCTGATAAGTAGCTCCTGCATTCTTTAAACCAAAAGGCATGACCTTATAACAATAAGTTCCTCATGGTGTGATGAAAGTGGTTTTCTCCATATCTTCGGGATCCATCTTTATCTGATTGTATCCAGAAAATCCATACATGAACGAGAATACCACAAAATGAGTTGTATTGTCCACCAAAGTATCGATATGTGGCAGAGGGAAATTGTCCTTCAGACTAGCTTTGTTTAGATCCCTATAGTCCATGCACATTATAAACTTTCCATCCTTTTTGAGCATAGGTACAAAGTTGGCTACCCATTCTGGATATTTTGATACTGCCAGGAAACCTGCGTCAATCTATTTCTTAACTTCATATTTGATCTTGAGAGCCATGACAGGTCAAGTTCTTTTGAGCTTCTATTTGATAGGCGGACATTCAGATCGAAGAGGTAGCTTGTGAACAACTATTTCAGTATCCAAGCCAAGCATATCTTGGTAAGACCAAGTAAAAACATCCACGTATTCTTCTAGCAGCTTCACCAGTCATTTCTTAACTTCTGCCTCTAGCATTGCCCCAATCTTGACTTCTCTTCTGTCTTTATCAGTGCCAAGATTAATGACGTCTACCTGTTCTTGGTGAGGTTGAAGGTTAGTGTACTCATACTCAACCATCTGTTCCAACTCATATGGAACTCCAAAGTCTTCATCGTCCTCATCTTCGGCTTAATATATAATCAAATCAAAGTCAGGAGGAACAGTAAGGTCATTGGATTCAATGGGTGTTGGAGTTTTTCTACATGTTTTGAATGGTTTGAATTATTAAAATACACAAAGATAGATGCAACGAACAGGAAGATATTTTTCTGGTTTTCAAAGATTTGTCATTTTCTTTTTAGAAATAAAAGCAAAAAATAGTAAATGAAACAAGAAATGGTCCAACAACCTTGGGCATGGTTATGGAAACTTTTTCAAAGAAAACTACAAAACAAAACAAATAAGCAACAAATTACTTTGGCACAGTGTCGCAACTGTGAAAAGGGCCGGCGAAAACAAACAGAAGAGTCTCCACCGAACGTTATTTATCCCAAAGAGAGGGAAAGGAAACGATCGAAGAAAACCTAAAAGAACGGGAAAAGACAAGGTCATCACAACCAAATCTTGGGTTCGGGAGTCGGTTATGCAAAGGGAAGGTATGAGCACCCCTCACGTCCATTGTGCTCAAAGGGATCCACGCTTGTTGTTTATCAAAAGGGTGAGTTATCTAAAAGCTACTGCTAAACAGGGGATGGAAAAGAAAAAGGAGACTCAATAGGACATCGTCTCCCTATGCCTACGTATTCCCTCGTGCAATGGGAAAGTCAGAGTCAACGTAGTTCGGAAAACTACGGGTGATAAGGGGAAGGTTTCTCGCCAAGACATCTTCGTCTTGTGCTACGTATCCTCATTAGGTATGAGAAATCAGAGCAAACGTAGTTCGGGTGAAATAGACCACTGGTTGGTTAAGTGTTTTTTATGAGTGATGTTAAGTACCCATTCCAGCTCTTTGGATCGATGCCTGTTTGCGGTGGAACGGAAAAACAACGGAAAAAGGTTTGGATTTGGTTTGTTAGTTTTAGTGAAGTAAATTGAATTTGTTTAAGATTCACGTTGCACTAAAGACTATGACATAGGAGAGAATGCATCGCATATCGCCCAAAGGGCATACACTAAACACTCTAGACAAGTGAGGAGAAACCCCCACTCATCATTTCCCATGTACTTAAGGCTCGTGGCACACAACGTTCATCATTCTTTATTAAGTGTTTTAAGATTGTTTGAGAAAGAAGAGGAGACACAGAGAAAACACTAAAGGGAAACTGAAAATCCTAATGTTATCATACAAAATGGTCCTAAAGTTAGGATGAAAAGGAAGTCTACCTAATGTTATCATGCATATGATGGACCTAGAGTTGAGGTCAAAGAGGGACTATCCTACTTGTTATCATGCAAAGGATTGAAAGCCTAATGTCTCTCCTACTCCCATCTTAAACAGAGGGACTAGGAAACCTAAGGGATCATGTGAGCAAACACAAGTAAACATATTATTGATCAATCACAGATGAAAACAAAAGTAAAACTTAAACAAGTCACAAGAGATGAAAGAAAAGAAAAAAGAATGAAAGATGAAGAAGGAGAAGGAGAAGTAACACCAAGATAAGAAGACAAGGTGATTCAAAGCAAAAGTGAATCAATCCAAACTCATGTCTCAATTATGCAAAATGAAACCCAATGTCATGTCAAGACATCAAAGAAGCAAACACATGCCAAACCGAATCAAAAGATTGGAAAACAAACACAATGACAAACAAAATGCTCACACACATTCAAATGTCTCAAACATCTCAAAGAAAGCAATATCCATCATAAAACAAAGTGAATAGAGGTCAAATGATACGAGAAATAAATTGGGACAGTAGCCACATCATATCATATTCAATATATGCCAATGGTCAAAGAAGAAGCACAAAGAGACAAGACATGTATCACATTCACAAGCAAAACAAATGTCATACAAAACAAACATGTAACACATGGTCTTGAAGGAAAAAAACATGGGATTAGGGCATGATATCAAGTGCAGGCAGTAACATGAGCATGGTTATCAAATCAAACATTAATTCATGAATACACAAGAGATGCATCAAAGTTGAAATCAAAGCATACTTCAAAAACAAACTCACACAACAAAGTCATTCTTAAAGAAAAGAAGCATTCAACAAGAACACAAGTGATCAAGCATCAAATCATCAAGATCAGGAACAAGCTTATATGATATTCATCATATTTGAAATCAAGTCAACAAGCAAAGTTAAGAAGAATCAAACTCAAGTTGAGGTACAAAAGCCAAGCAAACACCTCACAAGTCAACTCCTAAAAGGAACAAAAAGATCATGTGAAACATATGAGATGAAATGATCATGTAATGAACCCATAATCATGAAAATAATAACCTAAAACACATCATCAAGAGCATACAAGACTCATCAAACATCCATGGAATCATACAAGAAACAATCTTACAAAACTAGGTCAAGATATGCACAAACACATGATCAAAACAACAAGAACTTGATGCCACATCCAAAAATAGGTACATGACCAAATAAAATCCAAATAAATGCCCAAACTCAAGTTAGGTCTATCAAGAACAAAATTGAAAAGGATCACAAAAAGAAAGGCAAGAGGGCATCATCAATTGCATCATACAAAGCAAAGTAAGCAATTTGTCGAGCATAAATCGAGGGTCAAAAAAAGTCAAATGAAGAACATCCAAGACATGATCACCAAGGCATCAAACCAGCACTAAGTGTATGTCAAAAATTGAACCAAGAGTCAAAAGGAAATGGCAAGAGTTAAGGACATGTTTTGAAATAGGTCAAATAAAACACATTAAATTAAAAATTCAAAATAAAAATAAAAATAAAAATAATAAAAATAAAAAGTATGAAAAATTAAATAAGATGTTGGAAAGTCAAAAACGTATTTTTATGTATTTTTAAAATGATTAAAAGTATTTAAAATAAAATAAAATAAAAAATGTAAATAAAATAAAATAAATAAAAATACAAGGCAAAAAAGGGTGTGTGTGAGCAATTCTGGTTTAAACTGAAATCCAGTTATACATGCATATAGGCCCAGAAATGGGGTGCGTGAAGAGTAAAAGGGCTAAGCCCAATTCCAAAATCAAAACAAAAGACTCAGAATAAATGAAACGATGTGTTTCATTAATCAGAGGTGGCAACCACCTCATGCCATACACACACCACATCAGCAAAGTCAACAAATCAACACGGCACGTAAGAAAACACCTCAGTAAACATGCAGGCCACCGGAACCCTACTTCGATCGTCTTCTTCGGCCAGCCTCGCCAGAGAAGACTGAAAACTTGAATAAAAATCAAAACCTTGGACATATTTTTGAAGGATTTTTTATGGAGAGCAAGAATATGGCATTGGTTTCTTAAAAAGGTTCATCTATCATGCTTAAAACTGAACACAAAAATTTCACATACAATCTGAAAAGTGCATAAAGAGACATGACACTCATTCAAACATTGCCTACACAAGGTACGGTTTCAGATGCAACCAACATGAGCCTACTTTGATGCCTAACATGAGAGATTCAGAGTGAAGAACATTACCTAACGGAGCAACTTTGTTGATCTTTCAAATGTTGCTTAAGCTTCAATCCAAAGCCACCAATGAGTTCCTCGTGCTTCAATAAGTAAGAATCAACCAAGAGATGAAAGAAATCTTCATAGAAATGAGCAATTCGAAGAGAGAAAAAAGTTTGTGAATTTTTGATGTTTTGAGCTCTCTCTGTAACAGAATGGTCCTCTCTCCACGTTAGAGTTTGTATCCTCCTTATATGTGAGAGTTTAAGGGCATTTTTGAAGGTCCGTGATGTGTGAATTGGTTCATTTTGCAAACTTGCTAAAAACTCCTCAAATATGGTACACACGGGTTTTTGCCTTTTTTCCACTTCTTTTGGGCACTCTATCAGCATAAGGAAGGGTGAGGAAATGAAGTGTAAAGGTTGGAAGGAAGGGAAATAAGTTTGTCATGTGTTTTGAATGATTTCCTCATTAAGTGAAAAACTTGAAATATGTTTAGAAACATGAACTTATGTTAGTTCATTTTAGGCAACAATTGGTGTTACCAAGACATGATGATGATATGGTACCAAAAGAACAAAAGCAAATTAGTTTTGTGGCTTGAAATGCAAGAAAGTCAAGCTAGGTCAAAAATTCAAGTTTTCATGATCATCATGTTTTCATTTGTCTTGAAAATCATCAAAGGTCATGGAATTTGAGGTCATGGTGTAGGAAAGATATTTATATACAAGTTTCATGTTGCAAGAATCTTGACTTGAGGTCTTGAAGTTCATGGTTTTTGACCTTGAAGTGAATGACCTAAAAATAGGTCATCCAAAATGACCTTGGCTTGAGGAGATCATAACTTGAGTTCTACACATGGGAATGATTATTTCTTACACTTTTTGGAAAGCTTAAACAATGAGTAACAACACTCATGTTTGAAGAAGGTTGAGGAAAAGCTTGATTCCATGTGAAAATTGTTTTAGAAGTAGTTACCCTTTGGTGCCTCTAAATCCTGTTCATTTTGTAAAACTAACTTGTGAACATCATAACTTGAGATGTATAAATACAATGAAATAGTTCTTGTACTCAAAAGAAAGCTTTAATGATAAGACCCAAGTCTTATGTTTGATGAAAAAAGAGATGTAGCTTGTATCATGATGAAATGTGTCATGGAAGTTAGGTGATAAAGGAGGGGATTTTACACTTAGAATCCTCTAAAACCCTAATTTAGCAACTCCTTGACCTCTTTGATTCTTCTTGATATAGATTCAATATGATACTTATGATGGTTTAAGATGACCCCTCATGACTCAAAAGTCAAGCCTTGAGCCTTCTCAAACTCTCAGTTGACTTTTGTTGACCAGATGAAACCTTAACACCTTATCCACTAATTGAGGCTCTTGCAAATGATTTGTGTAGTCATATAATCCCCATAGAGGACCTTCAAGATGGTTATTGAACCCTTGAACCAATGAATCACCCAAGGGACTAACCACATGTGCCTCTTGAACCAAAACCCTAGTCTAGCTGCCCTCAAGATAGGAGGAGGTGACCAATGCTTGAATTCTCGCTTCCAAAGGTTATGAGTCATGCTCTGATGATGGTGAAGACCCTGTGCCTTGTAATTGTCGCAAAATTGAAGATGTATCCTTGTTTAGAGCTTTGAAGATGAAGCTCCCTTCTTGAGTAGTGAATAAGATACCTTGATCCCCTGTCTAGAATCAATGTTATGTACAAATGCCAATGCAAGATGCTATGAAACATAAGCCAAGATACAAAGAAAAAGATGGGCAATTTTTGGGGTACTACACACGGGAAAAACAACAGGAATTTCAATGGCCTCCCAATCGCTCAGAGCGGCCTCATCATGATATACCAGCTGATTAACATAATCATCTTCAAAATCCTCCTCAACTAGTTGATTTGGACACCCCCACTGAAAAACACCTACTTGATGGTCTTCAGTCATCCTTTGGCAAACTCTTGAGTCTTGTCTTGAGTTAGTTTGTAACCCAACCCTTGGCGATTCGTATTCGCTCTCGCTTCCACTTCAATGACCTTCCCCCATCCTGCAGGAATGCTATTTTTCAATGCAGATTTTATGCTTTGAACAGATACAAATGATAGACCGCCCTCGAGCACAGTTTACTAAATCAACACGACATTGGCTATCTCCAAGGCTTGGAAAGAAGTTTCTAAGGCATTTTTGTCAGCTTCAATATATCCAAATGATGACAGGTTGCTCACCATCAAATCTTCTTCTCCATGAATGACCACTAATTTGTCACCCACTACAAATTTCATCTTCTGGTGAAGAGTAGAGGTCACTTCACCGATGATATGGATCCACGGTCTTCTCAATAAATAGTTGTATGCTGGATTAATGTCTATCACTTAGAAAGTAATGTCAAATACATGGGGCCCTACCATAACAGGTAAATCCACTTCTCCTATCACCGTTGTTCTGGAACCATCAAAGGCTTTTACAATAAAAGAGGTAGGTCTCATGTCAGCCCCTTTATATGTCAGCTTGGCGAGCGTCCTCTTGGGTAATACATTCAGGGAGGAACTAGTGTCCACCAAGACTCTTGCTAGAGTATCCTCCTGGCATTTTACTGATACATGCAAAGCACGATCGTGCTTACAACCTTCTGCAACCAATTCATTGTTTCTGAAGCTTAGGGTATTACATGTGGTAATGTTAGCAATAACCAAATCAAACTGACCAACTTTTATGTCCTTGGTTACATGGCCATGTGTTATAAACTTTTGTAAGGCAGATCTATGATCAAGAGAACTTAAAAGGAGAGACATGATTGAATTTTTTGATGGAGTTTGGTGTAGCTTATCTATGATTCTGTAGTCACTTCTTTTGATGATTCTCAAGAATTTTTCATTTTCTTCATTTGACACTTCTTTACTTTTTGCAGGTTCTACAGTGATGTTTTCTTTGAGAGGGGCCACAATCATCTTAGGTTGGTAAATTTGACCGCTTTTGGTCATCTTGCTTGTACCAGCAATGTTCCTGACGTCTTCATGATTACTCTTCTCATTTTCATTTCGTACATCTTTTCCAGATCTCTGATTTCTCCAAGTTGTATCATATTTCCAAGGTACCGCTTTGGTAATCTTGAAAAAGAAAGGCTCGGGATTTTGAGTGTTGATCGGTCTTGGCTGACTAGTTGTAGGTGCGGGGGGATTTTTAACATTGAACACTAGCTTGATAGTATTGGGCACTGGATCTATTGAATTGACATCTGGAATATTGAATATAAGCACTTTTCTAGTCTATTTTGGCATAGAAAAAATAGGTTCAATTACTGACACCTCCTCTTTCTTCATTTTATTGCAAACTAGCAAAAAACCATCATTCATCAATATTTGAATATCTTCTTAGACCAGAGTGCAGCATTTGGAGTTCTTAGCACATTCTTCACATTCTGATGGGTACTCTTGATCATACCAGCTTCGACTAATATTTTGTGGAAAGCTTATAACAGAGTCTTAATTGTATTCGCATCAGAAATTATTGCTTCAGACACGTCTTCTATTGCATTGATGCTCCCATGGTTGGGCAGTGGGTTATTTTTGAAATTGGGTTGACGATCCCTAAAGGACAAAATCTTTTTCTCCATCAGTTCTCGCATAGTATGCTTCAAAGTGAGACATCCTTCTAGATCATATTCGGCAGCCCCTTCATGGAACACACAGTGGGCATTAGGAGTATAGAGTGGTGGGGAGGTTCTGGTGGTGGTCCCATATTTCTAGTAGTGATCAAACCTTGTTGCATTATGTAGGGGTACAACTCAGTATAACTCATTGGAATCGGTGGGATAGGAGGTTTTACCCCTGGTCTTCTATTTTGTACATTTTTTCTAGCGATTGGATCCCTTGGTTGCTGTTGTTGCTGTTAGGTTGAGACGTTGGGCACCTGCTGATAGCCTAGTTGATATGTGGGTGGTATTGAACATGCTGAAAAACTGGAGTTTGATTGTGGAACGCAGGCGTAATTGCCGCCACATAGGATTGTTGAGTATATTGCACGGGGTATAACCGTTGTTGTTGAAATTGTTATTGACGTTGAAGCTTCCTAATCTGACTTCTTCTTTCTACAGAAAAGGCATTAGTTTCACCTTCCTTCTTCTTATGAACAATCCCAAAGGTCTTCTTAGTGACACTTCCACTTGAAATGCCAGCGATACTTGTCATCTTTCCATTTTTTAATCTCAATTCCACTTTTTCTCCCACAACTACAATGTCATAGAAATTAGCACTCACGCTGCTAATCATCCTCTCGTAGAATTCTGGCCTTACCGTGTCGAAGAACCAATCAGCTAGTTCCTTTTTGGTTAGAGAGGGTTCCACCTGTGAGGCAGTTTCCCTCCAATGTTGGGCGTATTCTTTGAAAGATTCGGAACATTTCTGAGCCATGCTCAACAACTGTCTTCGGTCCGGAGCCAAATCCATGTTATACTTGTAATGCTTGATGAAAGCTTCATACAAGTCTTTGAAATTATGAATTCTAGATTGGTTCAAACTCAAGTACCATTTAGTTGAAGAACCCTTGAGACTGTCTTGAAAGAAATGGATCATTAGTTTGTCATTTTCAACATAGGATGCCATCTTCCTATAGTACATGATCAAGTGGGTTATCGGACAAGTAGCCCACTCATATTTGTTGAAAATCAGGACTTTGAATTTTGGTGGAATCAGTAACCCATAAACCAAACATATATCCCTTGCATCGGCCCCAAATACGCTATTACCTTCCATAACTCTTATCTTTATCGCCATAGTTTTAAAAATCTTCCCTCATTTTCTCATGGCGTTCATCTCCTTCTTCAAACTCTTCAGGGATATCATAGATCGGATGTTGGTTGTTGAAGTATGGATGTGCTTACCCTTGCACAACAACTGAGGTGTAGGTAGGAATAGTATGAGGAAAATCAACATTCAGAGGGATGATCTGCTGAGGTACTTATTGAGTAGTCTTCACAGTGACTGGTGGTGGTACAAAGTTAAATAGTAGACCAAAGGGTGGATCACTGGTGGCAACAATTATAACTAGTGTAGGTGTTACAACTGTGAAAAGGACCGGCGGAAACAAACAGAAGAATCGCCACCGAATGTTATTTATTACAAAGGAGGGAAAGGAAATGATCAAAGAAAACCTAAAAAAAAAAGAGAAGACAAGGTTATCGCAACAAAATCTTGGGTTCGAGAGTCAGTTATGCAAGGGGAAGTTATGAGCACCCCTCACGTCTGTTGTACTCAACGAGATCCACGCTTGTTGTCTAATTAAAGGGTGTGTTATCTAAAAGCTACTACTAAACGGGGGAGGCAAAATAAAAAGGAGACTTGATAATATATCACCGTCCGATGCGTACGTATTCCCTCGTGCAATGGGAAAGTCAAAGTCAATGTAGTTCAGAAAACTACGGGTGACGGGGGAAAGGTTGCTTGCCAAGACATTGTCGTCTTGTGCCTACGTATCCTCATCTGGTATGAGAAATCAGAGCAAACGTAGTTCGGGTAATTAAACCACTAGTTGGTTAAGTTTTTTTATGAGCAATGTTAAGTTCTGATTCTAGTAGTTAGGGTCGATGCCTACTTGCGACAGAACGGAAAAGTAAAGCACTCTTTTCCGAAAACGAGTTTGAAATAAATCCCGAAAGATGAAAAAGTTTGAATTTGGTTTAAGAGTTTTAGAGAAGTGAATTAAATTTGTTTGAGATTCACGTTGCACTAAAGACTATGATATAGGAGGGAATGCGTCGCATATCGCCCAAGGGGCATACACTAAACACTCTAGAAAAAGGAAGAGAAACCCCTCATTCATCATTTCCCATATACTTAAGGCTCGTGGCACACAATGTTCATCATTCTTTATTAAGTGTCTTAAAGTTGTTTGAGATGAGAAGAGAATACGCAAAAGAAAACACTAAAGGGAAACTGAAAATCCTAATGTTATCATGCAAAGTGGTCCTAAGGTTAGGATGAAAGGGAAGTTTACCTAATGTTATCATATAAATGATGGACCTAAAGTTGAGGTCAAGAAGGGACTATCCTAATTGTTATCATGCAAAGGATTGAAATCCTAATGTCACTTCTACTCCCTACTTAATCAGAAATTAAGTGGAACTAGGAATCCTAAGGGATCATGTGAGGAAGCACAAGTAAACACCATACTAATCAATCACAAATGAAAACAAAATCAAGACTTAAACAACTCTCAAGAAAGGAAAGAGAAGAAAGAAGAATGAGATGAAAGAGAAGAAGTAACACCAAGTGAACACTCATGGAAGCTTAACTAAAAAGGCAACAAGCAAGCACACGTCTCAATCATGCAAGGCACACATCAACATCATGTTAAAGTAACAATAAAATGTATACATGCCAAACCATACTCAAAGGTTGGAAGTCAAAATAAATTGGCAAGACAAAGTACCAAAACACACACAAATGACTTAAAGTTCAACAAGAAGTATTATCAATCATCAAGCAAAGGGAAATGAAGTCAAATGAGATGAGAAAAAAGGTAGGGCAGTAGCAACATCATATCATGTTCAACTCAATTCAAAATCTCAAAGTATGCATCAAAACTAATCAAGCATATACCACAATCATCCTTAAAGAAAAGGAAACAGTCAAACAAGGCAGAAGGCACAAATGATCAAGAAAGGCACACCATATCATTAAGATCAGAACCAAACACAAATGATAGACATCATATTCATTTCCAAGACATCATACAAGTTCAACAAGTATCATACTCAAAAAGTTAGACAAACACCATTCAAATCATCCATAACAAGAACAAAATGATCATGTGAAGAGGAAGATGAGAAATGATCATACAATGTACATTATATCATGAAAAAAAAAACCTCAAACATGTCATCCAAAGTATACAAGTGTTCAAAAACATCCATTAGGTCACACAAGAAATCATCTCAAGGAATTATGTCAAGAATAACAAAGGAGCAAGCTCAAAACATCACCAACTTGAAAATTCAATCATAAATTGAAAAATAATCAAATGAAAGTGAATCAAAATCTCAAACCAAGTTAAGGCATGTTGTTATCACATCAATAAATCATCTCAAGCTTCACTTAAACACAAGTAGGAAAATGGATTCAAACTAGGTCAAACCTCATGCTTATACAATCCAAAACCAAGTCACAATTAGGCATCAATAAAAAAATATAAAAAAGACCTAATCAAATCCAAAAAAGGGCTCTAACTCATTTTATATCCATCAAGACAAAGTGTGCAAAATATCTCAACAAGGTTTGTTCAAATGGATCATTAAACCAAGTCAACAGGACAAGGGTATCATAATGATCGAGCATGCATCGAGGAGCACATAAAACCAATAAAGAAACATCCATTAATTGGTCATCCAAACACCAAACCAGAGTTCAAACAATCATAAATGAAGTTTCAAAACATGGTAAAAGTATTGGATCAAAGAGGAAAATACAAAGCATCATGAACACAAACCCTAGCCAAGAACAAAATTGTAAGAGCACTCCACAAAGAAATTCCAAATAAAATATAAAAATAAATGGAAAATAAAAAACGAGGGGTGTATAAGTAAAATCAGAAATAAAGGGAATCACTTCAAATACGCAAATGGGCTTAAGAGAGGGGTTTTAATATCATATAATGACCAAGCCTAAACCACAAAACACAATCTCAGATGCCACGCTAGATTTCATTAATTGATGCGGCAACTAGTCAACAGTGAAAATCAATAAAAGCAAGCTATGTAATCTCATTCAAATTCAAAATAGGGCGTAGTGACACCTCACCTTTCTTCCACCTTTAGACGCCGGAGCCCTAGCTCTGGTCGTCTTCTCTGGTGGCCTGGTCACCGGAGCAACCACAAACTGCCCAGAAACACCAAACAAAACCACCTCTCAGTGTAGAATTTCATGCTAAACATGAATCCGCCACTCATTTTCATAAACAAGCACAAAATCAATGAAATACAAAGCACCATGAATGATATGCTTGAAAGTAGGTACTTCAAGCTGAATTTCCATACTTAGAAAAATTTCTTAAGTGTTGGAATGTCAAAATCTCCATTTTCTCCACTTTAGCCCATAATATCTCTCAAAATGTGGATCTTTTGGACTTAATTCCTTACATAAATTTGTAATTCATGATGTCCTCTTTAATTTAATAACAATTTTTCTTCAATTGGATCAAGGATGAGAAAGTTATGGAAGTTGCAAAGTGGCTAGAATTTAGGGTTTTCCACACTTAGAAAAATTTCACTAAAACCCTAATTCAATCAATCTCCTGATTTTATGTTTTCTCATGATTTTTATTGTTCCAAAAACATGAAATCACTTTAAAACACATAGCATACCCTTGGTTGACCTTGAGATCCATGATTTTGACCCCATTGAACCACAATTGACTTTTTGTTGACCAGATGAAACCCTAGGATCATTTCCACTGATTGAAGCTCTTGTGATGACACATAATCCATGTAGAGGACCCTTAAGATGTGTATTGAACTTTAGAATCATGTCTTTCCCAAAGAACTAGCCACATATACCTTTTGAACCTAAACCTTAGTCCAATTGACACAAATGGTTGTGAGACTTGTCTTGATGATGAGGGAACCTTATGACTTGAGATTGCCACAAAGTTGAGCATGAACCGTTGATTGAGATTTTGAATATGAAGCTTTTCCTTTGAGTGTTGAACTAAAATACCTTGATTCCCTATCTAGAACCAATGTTATGCACTAATGCCAATGCAAAATGATATGAAGCATAAGCCAAAATATAATAAAAAGGATGGGAAATTTTTTGGGTGCTACAACTGCCCCTATTCAAACAACTTGGACCTGAAGGGATGAAGAGCGACCGCTTTCAAGCATTCAAGGTAAAAAGGTGATCGAATACAAAAAGAACCCAGAAATTTGCAAACTGCGGAGATGTACATGGTATAAAGTGATTGCCAGCCAAAGGTGGACTTAAAAATGGCGGGTACCAACCAAAAGTTGGGATAACCGAAGTACATAGGTACCAACCAAAAGTTGGGATGGCAAATGGTAACTACTCACAGAGATAAAAATGGCTACTAACCAAAAGTTAGGATCACTAGAAAGGAAGACAACCAACCAAAAGTTGGAATCGTTATAAGGAATACCAACCAAAAGTTGGAATAAAGGCTACTAACCAAAAGTTATGATCACCAGAACACCGAACGAAGGTGAACTCACCGTAACGAAGATTACCAACCAAAAGTTGGGATAACGGCTACGCAGGGGAAACAATAGAGGACTACCAACCAAAAGTTGGGATAACATCCAAGAAGAGCAACAGACTACCAATCAAATGTTGGGATTACATCCAAGAAAAGAAACGGACAACAGTTGGGGCAAAGGCTATTAACCAAAAGTTAGGATCATCGGAAAGTAAGACTACCAACCAAAAGTTGGAATCGTCAACAAAGCTTTACCAACCAAAAGTTGGAATCAAGCAAAGGCTACCAACAAAAAGTTGGAATTACAGGAACACCGGACGAAGGAGAATTCACCACAACAAAGACTACCAACCAAAAGTTAGGATAACGGCTCCGTAGAGGAAACAAAAGAGGACTACCAACCAAAAGTTGGGATAACATCTGAGAAAAGCAACGGATTACCAACCAAAAGTTGGGATAACATCCACAAAGACGACTACATTGGGGATTACCAACCAAAAGTTGGAATAACATCTGTGATAGGCTGGAAGTAGAATCAACTGACTCACGACCTGAAAAGAATACTCCACTGGGGGAATGAGAAGCTTGAAAAAACAAACTCTGTCGGTGATGTCTGGAAACAAAGGTATCAAACTTGGCTTATGCTTCGGATGCATATGTTTAAATATGGTGTAATGCTCTATACGAAATGGAAATGCTACACATTTAGGAGGATGCTATGAAAAATGCAAATGAAAAAGAACACTACCCGGAAAGGTGTTGAGAATAATCAGCAAATAAACCCTGCTGAGGAATATGCCCTTAACCGCCTTCCTGAACATAACTTCTGTTGAAAATTCCACTCTGTTGGGAATTGAGAATAACATTTGCTGAGAGATTGTCCCAAAAATCTTACTATGAAGAATGCCAATGACCATTGGACTTTGTTGAGGATATCAGCCATTGCTGATTTACTCATCGAGGGAATCAACCTCAATCTCTGCTTGGGGAAAGAAGTCAATGGCATAGATCCTGTCGGGGAACAATCTTCACCTTTACTCTGCTACTAGGGAATAAGCCTAATCTTACCCTGTTGGAAATAAGTGCAATCTTACCCTACTGGTGAGATACTTCTAATTTGACAAGATTACCTTGTGCGGATACAAAATCTCTATTGCGGGATAGATGCCTGACTGCATATCAACACCCTGTCTGATGTAATCAGCTTTTGAATACTCGTTGGGGAGCATAAATTGGACTACCTAGGGAACATGAAACCCTGAACTCATGCTGGGGAGGAATGATTCACCATGTGTTGCAAATACTGCTAGAGCTTCAACATCGGGGTAGTAAACTCTACTGAGGAAAGGATCATGTCATCTTGCAAACAAACAAAACAAAATAGGATGTTCTTCATGCAAAATGGTTGTTTTGGTTACCATCCATGACATCATTCAAGTAAATATATTGTTTTCAATAAGGTTTGTAAAACCCCAATGTTTTCACATGTAAATTTTATCAAAAATATCGGACGCCCTTTTTTTGTAAACAAAACAGTAAAAGTAAAAACAGGAAATGGAAAGCTCTTTGAATGAATAATACTTTATTGACTGAAAAGGCTTGTAAATAGGTAAGTCACAATTGGATGCAATTCCTGAAAAGAGGTAATTGCGTAAAAAGTACAACAAGAAATATACAAATGTCGACAATGTGGAAACAGACAACCACCATGTGTTGATTCGGCTATGACTTGTATGTCTTCAATGTTTCACCAATGCTCTGCCTTCTGAAGAGACTGATTGGGCGGATTCATATCCTTCGGGACCTCCATGTGTCAAGATGAGTTCACAGATCGAACGCAGACCACAGTCATTTGCTTTTAAATCCCTAACATTTTCCTGGGCCGCCCTTGCGAGTTTTCAATCCACCGGGATACCCATTTTTTCCAAAGTCGCCTTTTCAGTTATTCAACTTTGCGGGTTTATTCTTTTTCTTTTTATCCCTAATTTTTTCCTGGACTTTCTTTTTTTGTCCAGCGGGTCTATTTTAAGCAAAATATTTTTTGACTACGTCTGCGTTCACAGGGGACGTAAAATCTTCGCCATCCATAGTTGATAGTAATAAGGCCCCACCAGAGAAAACCTTTCTTACTACATATGGTCCTTCATAGTTTGGAGTCCATTTTCCCTGTGATCTGTTTGAGGAGGAAGGATCCTTTTCAACACCAAATCTCCTATCTGGAAGCAACGAGGGCGCACCTTTTGATCAAAAGGCTTCTTCATTCTGCTCTAGTATAACTGGCCATGGGCAATGGCTGTCAATCTCTTCTCATCAATAAGAATTAGCTGATTCAACCTGGTCTGAACCCACTCATCTTCGTCGAGCTTCACATCAGACAATACCCTCAAAGAAGGGATCTCAACTTCTAATGGTAGGACTACTTCTGTACCATATACCAGCGAGAAAGGAGTTGCCCTAATCGATGTACACACTAAAGTACAATAACCATGTAAAGCAAAGGGAAACAACTCATGTCAATCTTTATAAGTCACCACCATCTTTTGTACGATCTTCTTGATGTTCTTATTTGCTGCCTCCACAGTGCCATTCATCTTCAGACGATATGGAGAAGAACTGTGGTGTTCAATTTTGAAGCTCTGACATAACTCCTTCATCATCTTATTATTCAAATTCGAAACCATTATCAGTAATGATTTGCTCTGGTATTCCGTAACGGCAGATGATGTTCTTCTTTATGAAATGAGTAACCACTTGCCTGGTGACATTGGTAAAGGAAGTTGCCTCTACCCACTTTGTAAAATAATCGATGGCAACTAAAATAAAGCAATGCCCATTGGAAGCAGACGACTCTATCTTTCCAATCATATCGATTCCCCACATTGAAAAAGGCCAAGAAGATGTCAACACGTTCAGAGGGTTTGGTGGCACATGCACCTTGTTAGCATAAATCTGACATTTATGGCATTTCCTAGAATATTTGAAACAATCAGACTCCATAGTCATCCAATAATATCCAGCTCTTAGCAGTTTTTTATCCATCGCATGCCCACCGACATGAGTACCAAAGGAACCCTCGTAAACCTCTTCCATCAATAGGCCTGCCTCGTCTTCGTCAACACACCGCAACAAGACCATGTCGAAGTTTATTTTATACAACACATCATCCTTGTTCAAGTAGAAGTTGCCTGAAAGCCTCCTCAGGGTCTTCTTATCTTTTCTTGATGCCCCTGGTGGATACTCTTGAGTCTCGAGAAAATGTCTGATGTCAAAATACCAGGACTTCCCATCTAATTCTTTTTCAACTGCAAACACAAAAGATGGTATGTCAAGATGCATGATAGTGATTTCTGGAGCTTCATTCCAGAAATTCACTTTATACATCGATGATAACGTTGCTAAAGTGTCTGCCATCTGATTTTCAGCCCTCAGTACATGATGAAACTCAACCCTGTCGAAAAATGGCAGCAATCTTCTTGCATAGTTCTTATAAGGCACCAGGTTGGCCTGACGAGTTCCCACTCTCCCTTGATTCGATTGACAACTAGTGTTGAATCACCATACACATCTAGATTCTCTATCCTTAGATCGATGGCTTATTCTAGACCCATGATACATGCTTTATACTCAGCTTCGTTATTTGTGCAGGCAAATTTCAACCGGGCGGTAAATAGTATATGAAAAC
This sequence comes from Lathyrus sativus, assembly GCA_963859935.3. Lineage (NCBI taxonomy): Eukaryota > Viridiplantae > Streptophyta > Magnoliopsida > Fabales > Fabaceae > Lathyrus > Lathyrus sativus. Next base: position 305,311,016 of record OZ012735.1, on the reverse strand, counting down.
TGTGAGGAGTTGCAATAATTGCCCCAATTTTGTTGCCGTATGAGTTAATAGAACCATCAAAAACTAATTTCCATTAAGATCCAATCTCAGGATTCTCATCAGGAAAAGGCTCATCGCAGTCTTTCATCTGCAAAAACATTATATCTTCATCAGAAACATTGGCTGATAATACTCAATCAGCTGCTCAGCAAGATATTTTGATAAGGCACTTCCCTTAATGGCTTTTTGGGAAACATATTGAATGTCATACTCTGTCAGAACCATCTGCCATCTAGTGATTCTTCCAGAAAGCGCTTGCTTCTCAAATACATATTTGATCGGATCCTTCTTCAAAATCAACATGGTTGTATGGTTTAACATGTATTTCCTTAAGCGTTTAGCGACCCAAGCAAGTGCACAACATGTTTTCTCTAGCATTGAGTATCTCGACTCGCAACCGGTGAATTTCTTACTCGGGTAGTAAATAGCATGTTCTTTCCTACTTGTCTCATCGTGTTGACCGAGCATACAACCCATCGAATTCTCAGGAACCGTCAGATACATAATCAGAGGTCTTCCTGCAACTGGAGGCATTAATATTGGAGGCTCCTGTAAATACTCTTTTATCTTTTCAAAAGCCTTCTGACAATTTTCATTCCAAACAACCGCCTGATCCTTTCTCAGCAATTTGAAAATAGGCTCACAAGTGGCTGGAAGGTGGCAAATGAATCTTGCAATGTAGTTCAATCTCCCAAGGAAACCGCGAACCTCTTTTTCCATTATTGGCTTAGGATCTACCTCAATTCCTATTTCGCTAACAATGAAACCCAGCAGCTTCCCAGATCTTACCCCAAAAGTGCATTTGTTAGGATTCAACCTCAGCTTGTATTCCCTTAGTATTTCAGACAACTTTAGAAGATTGACCAGATACCCTTCCTCCGTTTGTGAATTTGCAATCATGTCATCAACATATACTTCAATCTCATGATGAATCATATCATGAAAGAGAGTCAATATTGCCCGCTGATAAGTTGCCCCAGCATTTTGCAATCCAAAGAGCATCACTTTGTAGCAAAAAGTCCCCCCCAGTGTGATGAAATTAGTTTTCTCCATGTCCTCTAGGGCCATTTTGATTTGGTTATACCTAGAGAAGCCATCCATGAAGGAAAACACAGAATACTGAGCGGTGTTATCAACCAACACGTCAATGTGGGGGAGCGGGAAATCATCTTTTGGGATCGCTCTATTCAAATCTCGGTAATCGACACACATCCTGACCTTTCCATCTTCCTTAAGTACATGAACAATATTAGCGACCCACAGAGGGTAATTAGTGACAGCAAGAAACCCAGCATCCAAATGCTTTTGAACTTCTTCCTTGATCTTGACTGCCATATCATGCTTTGTCCTTCTCAACTTTTGTTTCACTGGCGGACATTCTTCTCAAAGAGGCAGCCGGTGCACTACTATATCGGTATCCAACCCAGGCATATCTTGGTATGACCAAGCGAAGACATCCATGTATTCACGGAGCATCTCTACCAATCTTCCCCCAATCTTCCCTTGACATCGTCTTCCAATGCAGCCCCAATTCTAACTTCTCTCTTCTCATCCTCGGCACCCAGATTGATGATTTCAACATCCTCCTGATGAGGAAAAATGACCCTTTCCTCTAACTTTAGAAGTCTAGCTAGTTCCTCAGGTAGATCACAGTCTTCATCAGTTTCTTCTTCAGCTTGATAGATAGGATTTTCGAAATCATACTGAGCCATAGCCGAATCAGAACTGATGGTATATGCGATGTACAACCTGCATGATTGATGTTTTATACTTATTATGATATGCAAACAAACAAAAACACATTTCCATTTTTCTGTTTAAATAAAAAAATGTAAAAAACAAAAAAGGAAAAACAGGGATCGAAATATTTGAATGCAAAAAGGACGTCTTTTTATTCATGATAAAAGTTTGAAAATATCCAAAGGGGCCCATACAAAATGAGTCACTATGTCTTGGGAAGAACGTAGGACTAGACATAATAAAAAAACAAACAGAAATTACTCTTCAGAAGTGACTTGGATGACTTCCTCCATAGTCTAGTTGCATAGCTTTTGTCTAGGGACACAAGGATGAATCCAGACATCCATATCACAGTCACTATCTCCTTCGTCATCCCCAATAGTGTGAATCCTGTCAAAAGATAACTCCACCACTGGTGAAATAAACAGGTCCTAAATTTGCACCATTTCAAAAGCCTGACAGAGTGTCTCGTGGATCTCACCATCCACTTCCACGTATTTAAATGACAACAATTGACTTACCATAATATCCTCTTCATCGCATACTGTAAAAACTTTACCCTACATCATATACTTTAATTTTTGGTGCAACGTCAAGGTAACTGCCCCTGCAGCATGTATCCACGGCCGGCCGAGCAAACAAATGTATGTCGACTGGATATCTATAATATAAAATGTTGCATCAAAAATATCAAGCCCAACCTGTATAGGCATCATGATTTCTCCGAACACCGACCTCTTCAAGCCATCAAAGCTCTTACCTCTAAGTTATTGGGCGTGCATATCAACCCTTGGGTGTCTAGCTTCATCAATGCCTTCTTGGGTAGTACATTGAGGATGATCTTGTATCAACCAGGACATGTGACAGTAGGGACCCTCTACACTCCATTGAGATGTGTAAGGCATGGTTATGATTCCTCCAGGCAGGATTTAAATCTATGTCTATAAAACCTAAATCGTTGCTAGCGTTGACATGAGCTACCACCCTTTCCAACTGGTTCACTGAAATCTCTTGCGATACAAAAGCTGAATTAAAAATCTTCAACAGTGCATTTCGATGTGCCTCAGAATATAACAACAACGACATAATAAAAATCTTCGACGAAGTCTGATGTATGTGATCCACAATTTTGTAGTCACTTTTGCGAATGAGTCTCATAAACTCCTCAGTGTCCTTTGAGAAAGCATCATTACCCACCTGCTGTTGAACATCTTCCTCAACCACTACTTTACCCTTCCCCTTATCATTCTTATCAGTATTGGATTTAAGTGGAGAGAAAACCCTCCCATTTCTAGTAATTCCTCCGGCTCCGACTATATTTTCAATTGAAGAACCACCATATGACGACCTTGTCAATTCCTGCTTCTGTCCATTACAAAACACTTTTGCCCCATAATTCCATGGGATAGCCTTAGTTCTCTCGTATGGTATAGGTCCAGGTATTGTAATGATAACCGATGTTGGCCTCGCAGATGCTGAAATATTAATTATCCGATAGGGAATTGAAATCGTGGCGACTTCATTTCCATCATTATTGACTCTATCCTCCATATCTTCTTCCCCAAGTCTGTCAAACTGCAGACAACCTTCATTAATCAACTTTTGAATACCATTCTTCAAGAAAATACAACCCTTAGGTTGCAAAGCACACTCTAAACATTCTACAGAAAACCCTGGAAACACACCTTCCTTTAACAATTTATCCTTCACAAAGCTTAAAGGGGTCTTCAGCTCTTCAACATCCATGATCAAATTTAACCTCTCCCCCTCTATCACAGCATTAGTCCTGGAAACACCATGATTCGGCATTGGGTTTTGATTTACATTTGGGTCTTCATTAGTGAAGTTAATTGCCTTCGAATCATGCAAATCCTAGACTTTGTGCTTGAATGCTTTACAATTATCAATATGATGGCATGGAGCTCCTGAGTGGAACTCGTACCCTGCATTTTCATCGTGACCTGGAGGAAGTGCACCAATGAGGGGTGCCAAGGTTCTTTTCTCAATAAGTTGTAACTGAAGCAAATGATGTCACAATTGAGAATAAGGCATTGGTGGTGTCTCGAACTGTCTGTTAGTTATTCTTCCTCTGTCTTGGTAACAGCGAGGCGCGTTAACTTGTTGTTGTAATACAACTGGGATGGCTACAGTTGCAACTTTTTGGTGATAATGAGGTCGCGCTTGGCCTTTACCTCTGAAAGAAGATATTGAACTAGCATCTCCTTCTCTTTTCTTCGGATTTCCATTATACGACTTTTTTATTCCTCCGAATGACGATCATGCTCCACTCTGTATCTTCCCTGTCTTGATACCATTTTCTACTCTCTCCCCTGCCATAACCAGATCTGAGAAACTCCCTGACATACAACCCACTAACTTTTCATAATATGTCCTTGGCAATGTAGCCATGAACATATCCACCATCTCTTACTCCATCATCGGAGGTTGGACTCTAGCTTCCAGTTCCCGCCACCTTTAGGCGTACTCCTTAAATCCTTCATTGCTTTTTTGTGATAGATCCTATAGTTGCACCCTGTTGGGTGCCAAGTAACTGTTATATTGATAGTGGCAAACAAAATCTTCCCCCAACTCCCTCCAACTTCTTATGTGGGTCCTCTCTAACCCCATGTACCACTCTAGAGATGGCCCTGATAAACTGTCCTGGAAAAAGTGCATCAATAACTTTTCATCGTCGGAATACATAGACATCTTTCTGAAATACGCCCGGAGATATACTCTAGGACAAGTCTTCCCTTTATACTTGTCGAAATATGGTATCTTGAACTTCGGGGGAATTCTGACCTCTGGCACAAGTCCCAAATTTGACATGTCAAGACCCAAAAAATTTTGGTTCTCGTAGGCTTTCATTTTCTCCTCAATTAACTTGAATCTTTTATCAGCTTTTGAGGGGAGACCAACATCCATGTCCCTGATTGGAAAAATATTATCTTGATTATCTTCTTCCCACTAGGGACCAATAGCCCCATGTACATCGCACATACTACCTCCAACACCTCCTATATGAACTTCACCATGAGGACCTCCATCCAGAGGGTTAACAACTATGGGAATACCATTGCCTTGAGAAATGCTACCATCAACAGGAGGAGGAATAACAACAGCCCCTCCATGTAAAGTACTGTTTCCATCAACTCGTGATATCAATGGTTGAACCAAAGTTCTTAATTGTTCCTGCCCGTTGGCCACGTTCTACATCATTTCCATGAACTGCGTCATACGGTCTCTGACTTCTTAGAGCTCATTTTGAACCTGGTCCATAACTCTTTGTTGATTTCCCCGTGTAGAATATCTGTGAAAACCTGATTCCGCAATCCTGTCAACTGATACAGAAAACCAAACAGAGATAAGGATGAAGTCTATGGGAACACCTGCTATGCAAATGAAAATGATAATGAAAAATGCAAACATGCATATTTGTTTCAGGGAGATCTCCCCCTTTATTCTAGTTCCACAAATAATAATAAAACAGTGGAGATGAACAGAAGGATAAAAAGCCTCGCTCATAAATAAAATGAGAACCAACACTCATTATACACAAACCACCAATAAGAAATACAACTGAAATACAAGTATGTGACCCCATCCAACAAGTCTGGTGATGGTCAAAATACAAGAAAGGAAATACTATTGAGATACAACATCACTGAAGGCAGCTTTCTTCAATCACTGTAGTCTTTATACCATATTTGGGCTTCTTTGTGTCTGGATGCTCGGGTCTCGCAATCAGTTCCTGGATGAGGGAATCTCTTCTGCAAATGACATCCTTCAAGCCTTGAACATATTCCTCCCAAGCATTCTCACCGAAGATGTCTTCAAGCTTTGGTTTCTTCAATTTAGCTTTCACCTTGAGTTCTTCCAACGCTGACAAAGTTTCTCGCATCCTTAGTTCACTTGTACATCTACGAGATGCCTCTGCTGAAACCTCTCTCTCTCTCTCTCTCTCTCTCTCTCTCTCTCTCTCTCTCTCTCTCTCTCTCTCTCTCTCTCTCTCTCTCTCTCTCTCTAGCTCTGAGTTGTGTCTTCAATTTGTCAATATGCTTGTGAAGCCCATCCATTCTACCTTTTTTGGTGGTTAGCGTAGCATTCCACTGACCATTGAACTTAGATATTTCCAGATAGGCTCTATCTAATTCTTTCTTTTTATGCTTTAGGACGCTATAAGTACTCTTCAGGGAGCTCCTTCTCTACTTTAGCCAAGGCTTCTGTCTTCACTGTAGCTAAGTAGACAGCTTCATTCTTATCATCCTTCAACTGGCCGATTTCCCTTCTCAGTACTTTGCTTTCTTTACACAGCTCTTCTTTCTCTGCCCAAAGCTTATTATATTTCAGGATATCATCTGTCATAGGCATTTAAACTATCAAAGGGTACAAGGGTTCTTCAGCAGGAAGAGGCAACAATATCTTCTCAATCCTCTTGTGAATCCAATCCAAATAAGGGTCATAAGCTCTGCAGTCACTCTTCCCTAAATGAATCTTCCCTTTCTTGTGAACTTTTCCTCATGCTTCAACAATTTTGGCCAGAACGTCGGGGTTAGCTACACCAGTATAGTACAGAGATTCCTGTACTTCCTCATCCTTTGGGGGTCCTCTCAAAGCATACCTAAATTGCTTGACAGCGAGAGAAGGGTTATAATTGATTCCCCCTTTTCTCCCCGTCAGAGGCACGTTGGAAAAGTTACCACAACTAAAGAAAATGTTTATACCAAGAAGATCTCAATTAAACCAGACAATGTCTTTGGCTATTAAACCCATGAGTCTTTAAGACCATTCATATGTATTCTTTAAGTCAAAGAAAGCTCTGGTACGAGGAAGGTGGTCTATGAACCACTTATGGAAGAGTGAAGTATGACAAGAAACAGTTTTTCCTCTTCTCCTTTTGTTCTTATAATGTACTGAACAGTGTAAGTCTTCTAAGATACTAGATACATGATTTTTGGAGGCGAAGATACTGAAAGAATCCATGTCAACTAACTCTGGTATGTTGGGAAACAGCACAATGACATAGATGCATAGAGCTAAAATAGCACTAAAAACCACCCAACAACCCTCTTTGGCGTACTTATGGGCTTTGTCCACCAAGAAAGATAAAGTAAATTCGGAGACCCCATTTCTGGAAACCACATGGTCAACCAACTCAAATGCGCTCAAACAAAGAGCAACAACAAGCTTCTCAAGATCAGGTTCCTCCTCTGAATGAAATAAAGGCACTTCATCTAGGACTAGAACTCCTAAAATAAAAGGGAACTCCTCTAAAGTAGGAACCAACACATAGTTTGGAAAAGTGAAGCAGCATAGTGGAGGGTCATAAAATTGTAGCAAAGTGAGGATGGCTTCCTGCTCATAACTAGTGACTTTACGGACAAGGCTCAAAATTCTCTCATAGTCCCTTCTGAATACCTCAAGAGTTTCAGGATCAGCCATAGCGATTAAACTAAATAAAGGTCCCAACTCTGGTGAAAACTTGTATAAGGTGACCTTCTTCATCTCCATTTCCATTTTCAAAGAAAATCAAGATCAAAATCTAAGGAGAAATAAGAAACCTGAAAACACATACACATGCAATGTTAAAATGCAGAATGATTATGAAAATGTAGACAAGGGGATCAAGGTATCCAATGTTGCTATATTGCTGACTGAATAAGACCAGATTTTCGCTCCAATAAGAAAAACCAGAAATCCAGAATACCAAGGTGACAGAAAACCACAGTGTCCAAGTTCAAAGGTCTTCTATGACAAAAAACCAGAAAACCGAGTTAGTTGGAGGTCAAAGTTTCTTGCAAAACCCCTCCCACTCACAGGTATGTTCTAGTCTTGAAAGGTACGGTATCCTAAGAAGGTCGTCAGTATCACAGACTCTTAGGTCGAGACACGATGATACGTTCACCATTTCTGGTTTAGCATCATGGTTAATCAAGGAGGTCTCAACTGACTTCCTGATGAACGGTCTCCAGAGTTGTTATCTTTCTAATTCAACACCCCCTCAACTTCCCTAAATGCGCAGGATAGGATGTCTCCAAAGAAAACCTCGTCTGGAAGCGAATTTCATGCGAACTCTTGCGTGACTAAATGCCCCACAAGTCCATACTACTCTCCACACTAATCCTAGGTGTATACTCAAGCCTAGGTATTGGGCTTATCTCTCATGGAACAACCCACCCAACATCACAACAGTAGTATATGATAGCAATAATAGAGTGAAAAAAGTAAAATGCAAATGCAATAATATACAATCGATAAATATACAACAAATGCAACACACATATACACAAATATAAACTCCCAAATATATAAAACAGACAAGCTCTAGGATTGACTCGTGTAGGGAACCAATTGTCCCCAGCAGAGTTACCAACTGTCGCAACTGCGAAAAGGGCCGACGGAAACAAACAGAAAATTCGCCACCTAACGTCATTTATCCCAAAGAAGGGAAAGGAAACAATCGAAGAAAACATAAAATAAAGGAGAAGACAAGGTCATCGCAACCAAATCTTGGGTTCTGGAGTCGGTTACGCAAGGGGAAGGTATGATCACCCCTCATGTCTGTTGTACTCAACGGGATCCACACTTGTTTTCTAAGCAAAAGGGTGTGTTATCTAAAAGCTACTGCTAAACAGGGGAGGGAAAATAAAATGGAGACTCGATAGGACATCGTCACCTTATGCCTACGTATTCCCTCGTACAATGGGAAAGTCATAGTAAACGTAGTTCGGAAAACTACGGGTGACGGGGGAAAGGTTGCTCTCCAAGACATTGGCGTCTTGTGCCTACGTATCCTCATCTGGTATGAGAAATCAGAGCAAACATAGTTCGGTTAATTAAACCACTGTTTGGTTAAGTGTTTTTATGAGCGACGTTAAGTTCCCATTCCCGTAGTTCGGGTTGATGCGTGTTTGCGGTAGAACGGAAAAGTAACGCACTCTTTTCTGAAAATGAGTTTGAAACAAATCCTGAAGGATGAAAAATTTTGAATTTGGTTTAATATTTTTAGAGAAGTGAATTGAATTTGTTTGAGATTCGCGTTGCACTAAAGACTATGATATAGGAGAAAATATGTTGCATATCGCCCAAGGGGCATACACTAAACACTCTAGACAAATGAGAAGAAATCCCCCACTCATCATTTCCCATATACTTAAGGCTCGTGGCACACAACGTTCATCATTCTTTATTAAGTGTCTTAAAGTTGTTTAAGATGAGAAGAGAAGACACAAAAGAAAACACTAAAGGGAAACTGAAAATCCTAATATTATCATACAAAGTGGTCCTAAGGTTAGGATGAAAGGGAAGTCTACCTAATGTTGTAAAGTTGAGGTCAAGAAGGGACTATCCTAATTGTTATTGTAATACCCCAAATTTTGCTCTAAGATTTGTCGTCGCATTTCATTGCATTTAATCAATTACTAACAAATTTGTGTAGTCGTTTGACTTTTTGCAGGTAAATATCATATGGCATGTATTTTTTTTCTAAAAAGTAAAAATGGCACAATTGGCAAGAGGACATGTGTAAGGAGTTGTGAGTGTGAGGGGTTGAGAGTTCGAATCTCACCTTAGTCACTTTTTGTTTTTTTATTATTTTTACTCTAAATGTTTCTATCTTTCATTAAAAAATAACAAAAATAGTTTTTTATTATTATTTAATTATTATTTTCGTATTTTAATTAAATCAGTTTTTAAAATATTATTTTTTTCACCTTTTTCTAAATTATTCATAAAAATATCCAAAAAATCATAAAATAAAAAATATTGGAAAAAATTTTGTTCTTTTTATAATATTTTTGATTTTAGGAATCAATAGGATTATTAGTTTTTATTTTAAGTTTATTTTAATTATTTTAAATTATTTAAATTTTATTTTTTCTTAACTAATTATTTACTTTGGGCTTTAAAATGGGCTTTAGGGACATTATTGACAATTTGGTGTTAACCCTAATTTGTTCCCTATATATACATGTGTTGCCTTGTTGAAAAGGGGTCAGAAGGTTTTCTTCAGAAAAGAGGAGAGAGAAAGGGAAAAACAAAGGAGATCCCCAGAGAAGAAAGGCGGTCGTTCCCACAACTCGTCAGAAGGATTGGAGCTCTCCAGTGTTCCCTTATTCAAACCTTTTTCACATTTATCGAAGCAAACCTCCGCTTCGTTGGTTAAATTACTAAACCTTTTGCCTTTTCATGTTTATGTGCATATTTTGCCATGTTAATGTGTTTAGGTCCGTTAAATTACTAAACCTTTTGCTTTTTCATGTTTATGTGCATATTTTGCCATGTTAATCTCCATGTGTGTTTAGGTCCCTAGATTTTAATATCAAAACCCTTTTTTAACAAAACCTTTTTTTAAAATCAAAACCCTTTTTTTATTTATTATTAAAACCTTTTTTTTAGTAAGACCTTTCAAAAAAAACTGAAAAGCCTTTTCCCAAAAAACTGAAAAGCCTTTTTTTGGGATGAAAAGCCTTTTTTGTTCTAAAAAAAACTGAAAAGACTTTTCCCCCCAAAACTTTTTTTTTATAATTTAAACTTAATTTTTTTTATAATTTTAACTTAAATATTTTTTATTAAAAAGTTAAAACCTTTTTTTATAATTAAAATATTAAAAAATTAAAACCTTTTCGTAAGGAACTCCTGATGTTTGATGTTTGTCGTGTCATTTTATGTACCCTTTTATTACTTTTCTTTCTTTTGGCATTTCATGTGCATACTCGAGGTTGAGATGTGCTCGTGGTGGCCACAGCCCCACACTATTTTCCTCCCTCACTTCATTCTAAGTGTCATTACATATTTTCATATTCTTCATGTTTTCAGAAATGTTTCTTTGTTTCTTTATACCCTCTGCCTTTATTACTTTTCTTATTTTTGTACCTTAATTATTCCTCCATATAATGATTTGTCATATTTTCACATTTTTTTACAGTTTTATCCTTCCGAAGGATTAGGTCCAGCCTTTTGGCCGCCGAGTCAATAGCCTTACCCCTTTATTGGATCAAACCCTGTTTAGCCTAGGTGTCCCGCCGTGGGCAAAATTGCTTTTATCCTAGTGTTAGGCCAAAAGAGTCGCCGTACTCTGTTTTAAGGTTTTCCGCCGTGGAATCCCTAACCTAACCCTAATGCACTTAACAATTTATAACATAGAGATCGGAGTTTAAGACTCCATGTAAGCGTGTCCTTAAGATGCGTTTATTCCCCTTGAGACCTTGACCACAGTCAAGAAGTCTCTAACCTCCCTTTTGAGGGGAACTACAGTTACTCTGATTCCATTCCCGTAAGGATATGTAGGCACAAGATGCGATGTCTTGCCGAGTAAACTTAGAATTAACCCCTAGGTCTTTTTTAATTTTCAATCCTTTGTATATACCCTAAAGCAAAATAATTAATGAAATAAATAAAAAAATAAACAAAAGGTTCCCGTAGAGTACTACGGAAGTTTAGGGTGCTAATACCTTCCCTAAATTTAACCAACCCCCGAACCTTAGATCTCTCCCTTTTAGGTTTTTCCTTTCTTTAACCTTTCCTTCGGATAAATCAAAGACCGGTTGTAAATGAATTAAGATTCAAGTTAATCAATAGCTTGACATCCAAATTTCACCGTAACAGAAAATGGCGACTTCACTAGGGAGTCCTAACTTTTGAGGGTTATCCCCATTTTGTTTATTTTTCATTATATATTTGTTTCATTAATATTTTTGCTCATTTGTATATATATTGTTCAGGGGTACCTTACTTGGAGTTACTGTGTTGTGAGATAAGTCCTACACCCGGACTTGAGCGACCTTATGATAGGATGGCTGATATATTCGACGAGGCTTATAAGGAGTGAGTCCCGACTAAGCTAAATCGAGAATCACCGCTCAGTTGAGACACTTTCGAAAATGGTTCGGTTGACCAAGTGTAGTCGTGAAAACTTTTACCGTTATCGATTGGAGTCTGTGATACTGGGAACCGTAGTACCTTTACACCATCTTGACCTTATATAGGACGTAGTGCGGGAACTATGTGGGAGTAGTCCTACAATGGTTGCTACGCGATACTACGCTCGAACGAGGTTCTCTTAAGAATATTATCGACCCTTGAGTCAGTCGAGAAGTTGATAATATCCAAAAGATGGGCTGATGACTTTGGGCACTTTTTAGAACCCTTGTTCTGCAGGTACAATTAACCTATAGTACACACCACTTTGGGAAGGGTAGACCTTGACTCCATTCATTGTTCCTCTAAAATTAGGACCTTTGTTTGCTTATGTGCGTTTGTGCTTTGCATCCATAAAGCATCATATCATTTCTAGTTTCAAGGAATTCAAAAGTCCTTTGCAAATTCAAGAAGTCCTACATTTTAAAGTCTAACAGCTTTTCTCACTTTCCTAAAAGGGAATGTTTGCAATCGACCGTTGAAATTCTTGAGACCATTGCATGGCATTAGCATCACATATTTGCATTGCATTTATCCCCCAGTTTCTCCTTCTTGGTCCTATCGTCTTCTAGTGTACCTTTGAGTCGTCAAGCTGATTCCTCGACACAGATATCAGACCAGAAACGGAACAGGAGTCACTTTGATCCTATTCTCATGACTTACACAGAGCTATATCCTGACTTAGTCCGGCAAGGAATGATTACTACAAAGGCTTTACCACCTCCTCTTAATCCTCCGGCTGGATTTAGGGCTGATCTCCACTGTGCTTCCCATGAGGGTTCCCCAGGCCATGACTTAGAGCATTGTTTTGCATTGAAGGCTAGAGTATGTGAATTGGTTAGAACTGGAATACTTGATTTTACAGACAGTCATCCGGATGTTCAGAAAAATCCCTTGCCAGTACATCAGAAATGAAGTTTTGTCACTAGGCCTTTTGTTTCTCGTTGTTTGCACTTTTCTTATTTTGTTTAAGTTGTTTGCTTTCAATTGTGTTTGTACTTTCATTAATGAAATAAGCATTGCGACTTTTGATTCAATTCATTTCCGTCCATTTATTTGCATCTTTATGCTTTATTTTTCAAATGTTTACTTCTTGTCCAAAATTTTGATATGCTAAGATCGGAGGGAGGATGACGAAAACGTTATACCCATAATTGCTGTCAGTATGCTTTCAATCAAACCTTGTTGACGATGTAAGGCATTGTTTCAATTCCCAAACACTGGAGAAATAAGGAGGTTAATCCCTCGTTACCCCCTTCGAGCCTAGAAGTTGGAGTTTCTTTCGTTACAAAAAACCCACAATTTTAACCTTGGGATGGGTAGTTCTCAGTTAACTTGGTTGTGTGTTCATACGATACACCTTTCATTAACAAATTTTCCTCCGCACACGTCAAACAAGTGTCGAAGATGTTTTCTAATCAAAAGGTCGATGATGGTTCACCGTAATCATTAAAATCAAACAGTCACTTTCCTTCACACAAAAAAAAATAATAATATAAAAAAATCAAAAGAAGCCCGCTAAGTCAAAACCTATGAAGGAGACTTAGGCAAAACTGGGGCATCCCGCTGACTGTAAACTCTAAAATAAACAGTTCAGGAAAAATTTAGGGATAATACAAAGAGATTTTTAAATCCTTATCTTGAAAATCCTCAATGTCAAAACAATCAAATGTTATAGGGGAGTAGTGGCTGCCTTTTCATAGGTCCCTTTGACTTCTGAGTCATCATTGCTACGATCAATGAAATCCCTAACTTATGGGAACCTGAATGCATAGTATGAGTTAACTGAGCATAGGACTGAGGATCATCACGTAGATTGGGTGGGTACAAATAAATTTTGAGCCTTTATCTTTTGTTTCATAAACCGTGAACCAGGCCACGTTACAACCCTCAAAAGACCTAATTGAAGCAAGGTTATTTTGAAAGTATACTACAGCAAGGTTGCGTAACCTGACTCCAAAAGATCCTTGCGAATCATTTATTTTGGCAATACACTTTTATTTTAAACTTTGAGTGTCTTGAACCGCCTTGTTCTGACTAACGACTCATGTATTTTCCATCTTTCAAAAATAATTTTTCAAAAATCGCATGAACTTTGCATTACCATGTTTGTATGAATATTTTTGTTTGAAAACTGGCTTTCCTCTAAGGAATTTTCAAACAATGAGAAACTTGGTCAAGTGATCTTATCAGGTGCAAGTTCCTTTTACATCCTGTCAAAGAATTAGTTCAAGATTTGTTCAAGGCAATATCTTCTCAGATTTGGTTTATCCAGAGAATTGTTCAAGACCCAGACTGGGGCAAGCCCTCCGAGGATACAGCAAAACAGTCGATTCCATGAATTAGACAGCTGAAGCAATTATCAGTTCATTTGACCTGGGGCAGTTTACTTGCATAATCCCTAAGCAGTTATTCATCATTCCTACAGTGACTATCAACTTGATACAGTTTAACAGAATGACAGTGATCTCCGTGTTGAGGAATCAGTCCTCCAGTTTTGTCATCTCACAGAAAGAGTCAAGTCTTGTCGTCGACGTCTGCATTTGCATTTGATCATATGTCATAGCATAATTCCTATACATGTGCATATCTTGGGTGCTTTATTCCCCATTTACATTTCTATCTTGGGTGCTTTACTCCCCATTTACATTTCTATCTTGGGTGCTTTATTCCCCATTTACCTCTCTATCTTGGGTGCTTTACTCCCCATTTATATTTCTATCCTGGGTGCTTTACTCCCCATTTACATTTCTATCTTGGGTGCTTTATTCCCCATTTACATTTCTATCTTGGGTGCTTTACTCCCCATTTACATTTCTATCTTGGGTGCTTTACTCCCCATTTACATTTTTATCTTGGGTGCTTTACTCCCCATTTACATTTCTATCCTGGGTGCTTTACTCCCCATTTACATTTCTATCTTGGGTGCTTTACTCCCCATTTACCTTCTATCCTTGGGTGTTTTATCCCCCATGTACCTTTTATCCCGGGTGTTTTATTCCCCGTTTACCAGATATTCCTGGGTTTACCTAACATCATGGTGTTTTACCCCCATTTACTTTTTTTTTCCCCTGAGGTCGTGTTTTACTCGCGTCTTACCTTGTGGGCAAAATTTATTTACTTGGCATGATGGGTGTTTTATCCCCATTCGCGTTTTTCTCCTGAGCTCGTGTTTTTCCCGCGTCTTACCTTGCGGACAATTTCTAATTTACTTGGCACCTATCAACAATTCTGTGTCGTGTCTATCCGACGTTCTTCCAGATATGACATGTCTTCTTCCCTAGTGCAATTCCTCGATGGGTCGTCCCCTGTGACGTTGTTTCATCTGTATCCGTGCATTTGTCATTTTCATCATACGCATCATATCAGATTCATATTATATTTAGCATTATAGTTCGTTTTGTTTTGTCCATATCATTGCATAGCACTGCGTCTAAAGGCAAAATTTTCGGTTATCTGTATTTAAATCCCTCCACCATGATTTCTCGAGTCTCCGTTGCTCAAATCACCCGGTGAAGTTATTTAAATAGGGGCAACTGTAATACCCCAAATTTTGCCCTAAGATTTGTCGTCGCATTTCATTGCATTTAATCAATTACTAACAAATTTGTGTAGTCGTTTGACTTTTTGCAGGTAAATATCATATGGCATGTATTTTTTTTCTAAAAAGTAAAAATGGCACAATTGGCAAGAGGACATGTGTAAGGAGTTGTGAGTGTGAGGGGTTGAGAGTTCGAATCTCACCTTAGTCACTTTTTGTTTTTTTATTATCTTTACTCTAAATGTTTCTATCTTTCAATAAAAAATAACAAAAATAGTTTATTATTATTATTTAATTATTATTTTCGTATTTTAATTAAATCATTTTTTAAAATATTATTTTTTTTCACCTTTTTATAAATTATTCATAAAAATATCCAAAAAATCATAAAATAAAAAATATTGGAAAAAATTTTGTTCTTTTTATAATATTTTTGATTTTAGGAATCAATAGGATTATTAGTTTTTATTTTAAGTTTATTTTAATTATTTTAAATTATTTAAATTTTATTTTTTCTTAACTAATTATTTAGTTTGGGCTTTAAAATGGGCTTTAGGGACATTATTGACAATTTGGTGTTAACCCTAATTTGTTCCCTATATATACATGTGTTGCCTTGTTGAAAAGGGGTCAGAAGGTTTTCTTCAGAAAAGAGGAGAGAGAAAGGGAAAAACAAAGGAGATCCCCAGAGAAGAAAGGCGGTCGTTCCCATAACTCGTCAGAAGGATTGGAGCTCTCCAGTGTTCCCTTATTCAAGCCTTTTTCACATTTATCGAAGCAAACCTCCGCTTCGTAGGTTAAATTACTAAACCTTTTGCCTTTTCATGTTTATGTGCATATTTTGCCATGTTAATGTGTTTAGGTCCGTTAAATTACTAAACCTTTTGCTTTTTCATGTTTATGTGCATATTTTGCCATGTTAATCTCCATGTGTGTTTAGGTCCCTAGATTTTAATATCAAAACCCTTTTTTAACAAAACCTTTTTTTAAAATCAAAACCCTTTTTTTATTTATTATTAAAACCTTTTTTTTAGTAAGACCTTTCAAAAAAAACTGAAAAGCCTTTTCCCAAAAAACTGAAAAGCCTTTTCCCAAAAAACTGAAAAGCCTTTTTTTGGGATGAAAAGCCTTTTTTGTTCTAAAAAAAACTGAAAAGACTTTTCCCCCAAAAACTTTTTTTTTATAATTTAAACTTAATTTTTTTTATAATTTTAACTTAAATATTTTTTATTAAAAAATTAAAACCTTTTTTTATAATTAAAATATTAAAAAATTAAAACCTTTTCGTAAGGAACTCCTGATGTTTGATGTTTGTCGTGTCATTTTATGTACCCTTTTATTACTTTTCTTTCTTTTGGCATTTCATGTGCATACTCGAGGTTGAGATGTGCTCGTGGTGGCCACAGCCCCACACTATTTTCCTCCCTCACTTCATTCTAAGTGTCATTACATATTTTCATATTCTTCATGTTTTCAGAAATGTTTCTTTGTTTCTTTATACCCTCTGCCTTTATTACTTTTCTTATTTTTGTACCTTAATTATTCCTCCATATAATGATTTGTCATATTTTCACATTTTTTTACAGTTTTATCCTTCCGAAGGATTAGGTCCAGCCTTTTGGCCGCCGAGTCAATAGCCTTACCCCTTTATTGGATCAAACCCTGTTTAGCCTAGGTGTCCCGCCGTGGGCAAAATTGCTTTTATCCTAGTGTTAGGCCAAAAGAGTCGCCGTACTCTGTTTTAAGGTTTTCCGCCGTGGAATCCCTAACCTAACCCTAATGCACTTAACAATTTATAACATAGAGATCGGAGTTTAAGACTCCATGTAAGCGTGTCCTTAAGATGCGTTTATTCCCCTTGAGACCTTGACCACAGTCAAGAAGTCTCTAACCTCCCTTTTGAGGGGAACTACAGTTACTCTGATTCCATTCCCGTAAGGATATGTAGGCACAAGATGCGATGTCTTGCCGAGTAAACTTAGAATTAACCCCTAGGTCTTTTTTAATTTTCAATCCTTTGTATATACCCTAAAGCAAAATAATTAATGAAATAAATAAAAAAATAAACAAAAGGTTCCCGTAGAGTACTACGGAAGTTTAGGGTGCTAATACCTTCCCTAAATTTAACCAACCCCCGAACCTTAGATCTCTCCCTTTTAGGTTTTTCCTTTCTTTAACCTTTCCTTCGGATAAATCAAATACCGGTTGTAAATGAATTAAGATTCAAGTTAATCAATAGCTTGACATCCAAATTTCACCGCAACAGTTATCATGCAAAGGATTGAAAGCCTATTGTCTCTCATACTCCCAACTTAATCAGAAATTAAGTGGAACTAGGAATCCTAAGGGATCATGTGAGCAAGCACAAGTTAATACCATACTAATCAATCACAAATGAAAACAAAATCAAGACTTAAACAAGTCTCAAGAAAGGAAAGAGAAGAAAGACGAATGAGATAAAAGAGAAGAAGTAACACCAAGTGAACACTCATGGAAGCTTAACTCAATAGGAAAAAAGCAAGCACACGTCTCAATCATGCAAGGCACACATCAACATCATATTAAAGAAACAAGAAAATGCATACATGCCAAACTATACTCAAAGATTGGAAGTCAAAATAAATTGGCAAGACAAAGTACCAAAACACACACAAATGACTTAAAGTCCAACGAGAAGTATTATCAATCATCAAACAAAGGGAAATGAAGTCAAATGAGATGAGAAAGAAGGTAGGGTAGTAGCAACATCATATCATGTTCAACTCAATTCAAAAATTAGAAAAGGTGCACAAGAGTGTCAAACATACATCTTATCAATATCCAAACAAATAGCCACAACTTCAAATGATCAAGTACATCAATCAAAGATCAAACATGTGAGATTAAAGTATGAAACCAAGTGAGGGCAGAAACATAATCATGTACATCAATCAATCATCAACACATGAATCACAAAAGTAAATCTCAAATATTATGCTCAAAGTATGCATCAAGACTAATAAGGCATATACCACAATCATCCTTAAAGAAAAGGAAATATTCAAGCAAGGCACAAGGCACAAATGATCAAGCAGGGCACACCATATAATTAAGATCTGAATCAAACGCAAATGATACACACCATATTCATTTCCAACACATCATAAAAGTTCAACAAGTATCATACTCAAAAAGTTAGACAAACACCATTCAAATCATCCATAACAAGAACAAAATGATCATGTGAAGAGAAAGATGAGAAATGATCATACAATGGAAATCATATCATGCAAATAAAAACCTAAAACATGTCATCCAAATTATACAAGTGTTCACAAACATCCATTAGGTCAAACAAGAAATCATCTCAAGGAATTATGTCAAGAACAACAAAGGAGCAAGCTCAAAACATCATCAACTTGAAAATTCAATCATAAATTGAAAAATAATCAAATGAAAGTGAATTCAAAGCTCAAACCAAGTTAAGACATCTTTTTATCACATTAACAATCATCTCAAGCTTCACTTAAACACAAGTAGGAAAAATGGATTCAAACTAGGTCAAACCTCATGCATATACAATCCAAAACCAAGTCACAACTAGGCATCAATCAAAAAAACAAAAATGACCTAATAAAATCCAACAAAGTGCTCTAACTCATGTTACATCCATCAAGACAAAATGTGCAAAAGATCTCAACAAGATTTGTTCAAATGCATCATTAAACCAAGTCAACAAGGCAAGGGTATCATAACGATCGAGCATGCATCAAGGAGCACATAAAACCAATAAATAAATATCCAAGAATTGTTCATCCTAACACCAAACCAGAATTCAAGCAATCATCCATGAAGTGTCAAAACATGGTAAAAGTATTGGATCAAGGAGGCAAATCAAAAGCATCAAGAACACAAACCCTAGCCAGGGATAAAATTGTAAAAGCACTCCACAAAGAAAATCCAAATAAAATAGAAAAAAATGGAAAATAAAAATAAAAAATGTCATAAAATTCTCAAGACAACAAAATATATCAAACATATTTTTATCAATTTTTAAAATGGGTTGAACAATTAAAATAAAAAACAAATTGAAAATGACATAAAAATAAAAATAAAAGAAAATAAACAAACCAGGGGTTGTATAAGTAAAAGCAGAAACAAAGGGAATCAGTTCAAATGCGCAAATGGGTTTAACAGTGGGGTGCAAATATCATATAATGACCAAGCCTAAACCACAAAACACAATCTCGGATGCCATGTTGGATCTCATTAATTGATGTGGCAACTAGTCAGCAGTGAAAACCAATAAAAACAAGCCATGAAATCTCATTCAAATTCAAAATAGGACGCAGTGACACCTCACCTTTCTTCCACCTTCTTACGCCGGAGCCCTAGCTCCGGTCGTCTTCTCCAGTGGTCTGGTCACCGGAGCAACCACAAACTGCCCAGAAACACCAAACAAAGCCACCTCTCCACGTAGAATTTCATGTTGAACACGAATCCACCACTTATTCTCACAAACAAGCACAAAATCAAAGAGAAATCAAAGCACGAAAATCAAACTCATAAACTGAAAATCAACCAAACCAAGACAACATGATGTGCAAACATTGTCTATACAAGGTAGGACTTCAGATGTACCAATATGCTCCTATCATGGCCTCTAATATGAGAGAAAAAAGGAAAAGGAAAGTTACCAAAACTAGAGATTTGCAACCTCTGAGCTTACTTGAAAACTTCACAAAAGCCCTCTTCTTCCTTCCTTTAAGCTTGGAGGGTGATAATGGTGATGAAAAAAAATGAAGGAACCAGCTTAGGAAAGTAAGATATTGAAGGAGGAAAAAATCTAAGAATGAGAGTGTTTAGGGTTCTCTTTTCTATCCAATTGAGGGTGGCTGCCTCACTCTAGGGTTTTGTTTAGCTTATATATGAAGTCAAGGTGTGGTTAGAAAGGAGTGGTTGTGGTAAAAACTCATGGTAACATATTTTGACACAAAATGATGATGGATGGTGGATGATGAGTATGTCACGAATCTGCTCATGTGAGGTGTATAGTAGTGATCTTTATTGTCCTTGTAGCAAATAGAATGGAGAGGGTGGAAACATTCTACTTGGTGAGCAAGTTTCAACTTGCTTCTTTTGGTAAAAATGTGAAAAAAAGGTGCATGGAAGGTACATATGATGTCTTGCTTATTAGTGGCAAGGTTTGTAACACAAATGTTAGGCCTAGGCGTGTAAAGTTGGGTGCTGCAAGAATGGCCTAACAAATTCTTAGAAAAAAATGCCTTGAAGCCTCTTTGATCAACCTACTTTACATGGGCAAAATCTTGATGACAAAGGCTCCATTTGAGATACTCTTATGATCAATGAAAAGTAGGAAGAATGGTGAATCTATCTCATTTTGATGGAAACTTGAAACAAACCTTGTTTGATCATTAAAAATGGTTTAAAGATCATGCCTTACAAACTGTCCAATATGACTTAGAAAAATTCTAAGTTATGAGCCTTTTTACATCCTTTAAACCTCAACTTTGAAGCTACATAACTTGGAGAATTTTGATCCAATGGAGATGATCTAGTAATGGATATAAAGCGTGAATAATGATCTACAACTTTGATGTTTGAAGAATGATGAGATGGAACTAGGATCCTGGTGAAAAATGCCTTGGAAGATTGGTCCAAATATCTGCCTAGAACTTGTCCAATCTTGACAACTTTGAAACACTAATTTGGAAAGATCATAACTTGAGCTCTACATACCCAATGTAAACATTCAAGTACTCAAAAGAAAGCTTGGAGGATGCTCTACAACTTTATAGTTCAAGGAAAATTCATTTGAAGCTTGCATCACCATGAAAGATATGCTTGAAAGTAGGTACTTCAAGCTGAATTTCCATTCTTAGAAAACATTTTAAGTGTTAGAATGTCAAAATCTCCATTTTATCAACTTTAGCCCATCATATCTCTCAAACTATGGATCTTTTGGACTTGCTTCCTTCCAAAAATTTGTATTTCATGATTTTCTCTTTAATTTGATAACAAGTTTGCTTCCATTGGATCAAGGATGAGAAAGTTATGGAAGTTGCAAAGTGACTAGAATTTAGGGTTTTCCACACTTAAAAAAAATTCACTAAAACCCTAATTCAACCAATCTCCTAGTTTTATGTTTTCTCTTGATTTTTCTTGTTCCAAACACATGAAATCACTTGAAAACACATAACATACCCTTGGTTGACCTTGAGATCCAAAATTTTGACCCCATTGAACCACAATTGACTTTTTGTTGACCAGATGAAACCCTAGGATCATTTCCATTGATTGAAGCTCTTGTGATGACTTGTGATGACACATAATCCATGTAGAGGACCCTTAAGATATGTATCGAACTTTATAATCATGTATTGCTCAAAGAACTAGCCACATATACCTTTTGAACCAAAACCTAGTCCAATTGTCTACAAGATAGGAGGAGGTAAACAATGCTTGAATTCTTGACTCAAATGGTTATGAGACTTGCCTTGATGATGTGGGAACCTTATGACTTGATATTGCCACAAATTTGAGCATGAACCCTTGATTGAGCTTTTGAAGATGAAGCTTTTCCTTTGAGTTTTGAACTGAAATACCTTGATCTCCTGTATAGAAACAATGTTATGCACTAATGCCAATGAAAAATATGAAACATAAGCCAAAATATAAGAAAAAGGATGGGAAAATTTTGGTGTGCTACAGTAGGCTCCATTGTTTTGGTGTTGATCTCGGAAACTACTGTCGGTTGAGTGTTTATCTATGCACGAATTACTTGCAACATCTCCATTATTTGCCTCATACTGCCTCGTATGTCATCTAACTCATTGCTGACTCTATCAAACTCTTGATCTTGCTCAGCCATTCTCCTTCGAGCTTGAGCTCTAGTGTTGTAAGGATATGGAGGACTCAGTGTGATAGACTGGAAGTAAAATAACACAGATAAGCCACAAAACAGGAAATGCATATGCAATTCTCATGAAATGCTAATGCAAATGCAAAGCTAACATTCGAAGAACCCCAAATTATGTTTACGAACATTGATAATGGAGAAACAAGAAAAGTAACCTTTTCATTAAAGAATGAAAATTTTACAGGAACAAAGTGTACACATTAAAAGTCAAAATGCAGACATAAATTAACAACAGAATATTGAAACTAAAAGGCCTAGTTCTTCTAACGAGAAGATCCTTCCCCTGCTTGAAGCTTCATCCTTCTTGCAATTTCTTCCTTCTAGTTCTGACGGAGCAGCTTCTAGAGTTCTTCGTTTTCTTGAGCAACTATGAAATGTTTATCCTCTCACACCTTCTTCTCCTCTTCAGCTTTGACAAAAGCATTCTTCAATTCCTCTACAGAAAGAGGCTCCTTCAAAGTTGTTGGACTAGGATCGAAACAGGTGTAAAACATCTTACAAGCTATCTCTTTAGACCAAAGAAGATACACCTCTAAGACAATACAATATGGATACCCTAGAGTAGTCATCCCTTGTTTATTAAGGTGACACCATGCATACGTAATGTGCGCTTTGAGATCTGGGTTTCTCCCTTCTTCGAGAAAACATCTTTCTAAAAGGACCGGATCAGGCTTTTCCTCTACTGGATATCCTAGTTGACAGCGAGCTAGGATAGGATTGTAGCTAATACATCCTCTCGTGCCAAGAAGAGGCATGTTAGGGAAATCCCCACAGTTGTGAATCATGGTAGCTCCTCCATACATTGGATCATACCAACGAATGTCATAGTGCTTGAGCGATAGAAGATTTTCTATCCATGCAGGACTGTCTTTTAGATTTCATAGAGAGGCGGTCCTTGGCTAGTTCTAAATAAACCACTTATGAAGGAGAGCGGTACAAAAGGTAATCTGGCATTCTCCATGGGAGTTCTTCAGATGAATAGAGAAGTATGCATCAGCTAGCAGGGTGGGAACATGGTTCCTAAGTCAACGAACTCGTTGGCACTTGGGAATAGAAAGAGTCCATAAATCAGTAAGGCCAAGATGGCTTCAAAGATTTATGTGTCTTTCTTATCAGCGTGGGCTTCATCTTTTTCCATCAAAGATCTTGCTTGCAAACCAGAGAATCCATCATTGACATCCAAATGAGTCTGAAGATCATATGGCTCTAGGTGTAGGGATTCATCCAAGACTCTCCTATTTGGTCTTCTTTCCCTTCCAGAGAATGGTTGAGGAGTGACACATAACCCCATCAAAGCATAATACTCTTCCAATGTTGGTAGCAATTGATAATCTGGAAACGTGAAGCAATGGTAAATGGGATTGTAAAATCATACAAGTGCCATAAAAATTTCCTCATCTTCTTGGAGCTCTAATAATGGTAGAAGGTTTCCATACTTGTTGCTAAATGACAAAGGATCTTCCACTAGGCCTCCTAGTATTCTCAGATTTTCCAATCTTGTGCTTTTGAATGTGTATCTTGGAGTTGTTCTCTTTTTTGAGTCCATTACAATGTCTTCAAAACAAGAGATTGATCTCCTTGGATGTTAGCAAAAACAATGAGATGCAATGCAATTGGTTTTTAAGAAACTCAGAAGATAGATTTGCAAAGGACACACTTTTGGTGCAAAAAACCTTATTTAATTAATAGTGGAAAAAGCTACAACTTCAAAGTACAATACAAGAAATTTAAAATATAAGACAAAAAGACTAGGCCATAGGGTCTCAACAGAGTCTAGCTAAAAAATTCCTATCCACGCGTCCTTTTTTGTCTCTTCAACTCTGCATTCTCCAATACTAGCTTGTCAATGATTCCCTTCCAAGCACTGGGCGTAGGTGAGATGTCAGAGTACTCATGAGTACTAAGCACGGGTTGGATACTAGAGAAAAATAAATTCTCTTGTGCCACATATCTGTCAACAACCCTCCTCTCAAGCAACTCAATCTAATCATCCTTCTCTTTCAATTGTCTCTTCATCTCTAAATGCTCGGAATGAATAATGTAGCACTTGCCCTCCCAAGTATCTCGTTCAAGTTTCATCCTAGCCAATATCTCTTGGTATTCCTCCATGCGCTCAACAGGGATGTCAGAGGAAAAAGCAACAACAGTCTGCAAAGTTTTCTCTTGGAGATAGGGCATTTTGAGATCACGGGCTCGAGAATGGACCCACTGCATGAAAGGCTCAAATGCTACACAGTTCTTCCTTCCTAAATCGGCCTTGATCTTCTTGTGAATGGTCTTCCAAGCATCTGCAACACTGTCTCTAAACTCCATACTAGCTTCTACCTTGAGGCAGAAGAAACTTGACAACAGGATATTGTTGGGGTTTTCTTTCACGGGAAATCCAAACTGACGTCTTGCAATGACAGGGTTATAGTTGATCCCCCCTCATACACTGAGAAGATGTACGTTGGAAAATGAACCACAACTGTCAATGATCACTCCTTTGTTATAAGCAGGATCATACCAATGTAA
Organism: Lathyrus sativus; assembly: GCA_963859935.3. Classification (NCBI taxonomy): domain Eukaryota; kingdom Viridiplantae; phylum Streptophyta; class Magnoliopsida; order Fabales; family Fabaceae; genus Lathyrus; species Lathyrus sativus. The sequence goes on along the minus strand of OZ012735.1, from coordinate 305,286,345 downwards.
ATAATTTTGAGTCAGAGCCATGAGTCTCTGAGACCACCTCAACCCATTTGGATTTTCTCTAAAAAGATATGTCCTTGGCAAGTGTGCAACAAACCATCTATATAACAGGAGAGCACATTATAGGATAGTCCCATCTCCTTTTAAAGTCCTATAGTGAATAGAATGTTAGGCATCTCCAAGCAGAGTAGGCACGGGGTTACCATTCATAAAGATCTGGATAGTGTGGATGTCAATGAAACCTTCTTCTTCGAGGAATAGAACCAAGCCATAGATAAGCAATGCAAGAACCGATTCAAAATCATCTAAATTGTTCTCCTTGGCAAGAAATGCAGCTTTTCCTATCAAAAATTCAGAAGGTAGACCTCTGAGTCCATGCTTGATGGTGTGATTTTCTTTGATTTCTGAAGCTTCTAGATGATTGGCATCTACAATACCTTTTGGTGAAAAGGATCTTCTCCAAACCAATGAATGACTTCTTGTCCAAAACTTGTAGCCCAATATGATATGAATACTCTTCCAGGGTTGGAACGAGTTGATAATCAGGAAAGGTGAAACAACGATAGAGAGGGTCATAGAACTGCACAACGGTGTTGAGGACTCCTTCTTGCATCTTGATCTTGACAAGTCCCAACAATCTTCCATAATTCTTTCGGAAGTCTTCAGGACAAGACACTAAGGCCAACAATTTCTTCAACTCTGTCAAATCTGGTTTCTTGAAGTTGTACTTTCTAGTGTTTCTTTTTCCAAAATCCATGACCTAAGGTTTGTTGCAATAAAGAAATCAACTGATATTCTCAACTTACACGACTACTCATGTGAGTTAACAATATTCTCAAGATAAACTCGTCTAAGTATAATATCGCATATAAACTATTCGGGACTACTCCCTCATAACCATCACACTACATCCTAAAAGAGGCCAAGTGGGGTGAGTGGGTAACTAAAGGTCCTCAGTTTCATGGACTCCCAAGTCAGAAAAAGTAATGAACATACGACTACTCATATATCATTGTCGCTACTGCGAAAATCGGCGCCGGCAATACAGAAGAGTCGCCACCGTGCATTATTTATCCCAAAGGAGGGAAAGGAAACGCTCGAAGTAAACCTAACGCAAAGACGGGAAAAGGTATGGTCATCGCAACCAAAACCTGGATTCGGGAGTCGGTTACGCAAGGGGAAGGTATTAGCACCCCTCACGTCCATCGTACTCGATGGGATCCACGCTTGCTTGGTTTATACGGATTACACTTCTATCTAAACTAAAGGATAAGGCCTGAAAAGAAAAGAAAAGATGACTCGGCAAAGCATCGCACTTTATGCCTACGTATTCCCGTCTGGAACGAGAAATCAGAGTCAACATAGTTCGCCTAACTACGGGTGAAGGTGGGTGAAGGTTGCTCGCTAGGATATCGCATCCTATGCCTACGTACTTCCACACAACATGGAAGATCAGAGCAAACGTAGTTCGGGCTACGCACGACATAAGCTGTTCAAGTGTCTTTTATGAAAAATCTCACCTTAAACAAGGGTTTTCTTATTATCAGTCCCTGAAGGACAAAAAGGTTGATGTTTGTTCAAATCTTTTGACGGAAGAAGTGAATTGATTTTGTTATAACCTTTATTAATGTTTTTCTGTTGTTTTGAAGAAAGAAGAGATGACACTCTACAAATCCTAGGGTTAGAAAGGGAATAAAATCTACCCTAATGTTATCATACATGGGTTAGCTCCTAATGTCTGTCATGTTACTCTCTTGCACGGAGAGAAACAGAGCTCCTAAGGGAATGAACGGAAACAGAAACAAATACACAGTAAACAGTAAAATAATCAATGAATACAGCAAACAAGCTAGGCAAGGGAGCCAACCTCTTCCTCTACCTGAACACAATAGGTAAAAGTGAAGCACATTTCACTTCAAACCTAGGGGAATTATCACACACAATACAGAAAAGCCCCAAGCTCTGACAGCTAACTCCAAAGTTGATGCACAGCACATCCTCTCAATGAACCTCCAAGCTTTTTCTTCGTCATTGGATCCCCAAGCTCTAGCCAGCTTCCTGCTTTGACAGTCTTCATCTTCAATGATCTCCATCTTCAAGGGCAAGCACTCCAGGATAACAGAATAGGATCAAGAGAGATAATATGGCATGCTAATCAGCTTATGAACAACCAAAGGAAGCTCACAAGGGATTAGCATAGTGGGACAGGTTCCCTCAAAGTTCTACCTCTAAGACCAATCACTTATCCCTCCAAAGGAGGGAGGTGAGTTCTTAGAGGGACTTTTAGTCACTGGGAAAGAATGGAAGCACAGGAAGCATTCCATGTTTCATGAATCAAATCTCTAATCTAGAGCTCTACCTAGCTCCTAAACCCTAAAGCCTTCAGCAACTACAGGCAAGTTTCAATCATCCTCAACCTTTGGATCTCTGGTCTTCAATCTCCTCTTCATCATGCTCCTTCAACAAGGTCCTCAAAGCAAACCAAGCCCCACAATAATACCCCAAAGATAAACCCCACAAGATAGACAATCGTCATAAAGCATTCAATACAACCAATCAAATCAAAAATACCCTAAAAATACTAAACAAAGGGGGAAAAATCTAATGCTTATTTACAATGGTCTATTATATCTACCCATAATATCCCTATAGTCCCATACCCAAAATCAAACTAAAACTCCTAAAAGAAATGATTCACTTTACCTATGTCAACCTAAAACCCTAATTTTGATCACTCTAATCTCACCTAATCAAATCATCTAAAAATTAATCCTAAAATTATGAATTAAATCCTATGAGGAAGCTAAAGGCCTAAGTTAATCACCCTAAAAATAATGGACCCTAAATCTAAGGGGAGTTAATTGAACTAAAATCAACAAAATGAAGTATCAAACTAAATCACTTAAAAAGCTATTAAAATGAAAAATATTCTAAAAATGCTAAAACAAAATAAAATGCTATTTTTATTACACATTATTTTTCTTGACAGAATTATGAAACCAGCACAAAAAGAAGCAATTAAAAATAAGCTTTTTTCAATTTAATATGGATTTTACAAAATCAAAAGAAAATAAAGCAAATTAAAATAACAAAATAAAAGAAAAATAGGAGGAGGGGTGCAGTGAGCATATGCGCTCAGTTCAATTGGATGATGGGCTTAAACCTGGGGGTGTAGAGAGCATAGCGCGCAAGGCCCAATTGGTTTCAGAAAAACAAAACCAAAAAAATGAGACACGCGGTGTGAATAGCATCAGAAAACAGTTCAAAATGCAATGGGCTGGCTTTGGGGGGTGGGGATAGAAGGTTGGGATCCAGGCCCACGCGTTTCAGTTAATGAAACGCTGCGTTTCCTACGCAGACTTCCCTCCGTTTTTCACTTCAAATTTGGGGCGTTAGATTGGTTTTTGGTCAATGGTCTTGGGCATGATCCAAGGGCTGGGAGGTTGTCTTCAACCTCCAGCCTAGGGTTTCATGGAAAACCAGGTTGCATGCATGAATCTTCCCCCCCTCTGTTCTCTCTCAATTGGCCATGAAATTCAACACTTCAAAAAGCAAACCTTCTCCATTTTCCCCCAGGAATCCATCCCTATCATTGGTTTCGATTAAAACTCCCTAGAATTCTAAACACGATAGCATGAAGTATCGGGTTCCAATTGTTTTCACTGTGATCAACCATGGTTATTCTTAATCTTGATGGTACTATCATGTTCCCTATGTTACACTGATCTCATTAAGCTATAACATGCTAATTAAAACTCAATATCCAAATTGATCTTGATCCTTAAAGATTCTAGGGTCTGTCATTAGCCTCCATGAAATCTTCTCAAACCTTATGGAAATGATCCTCTAACCTAACCTAGCAATTCTAACCCTAACAATCTAACTGAATACACATAATTAAAGAGATATGAAGAAGAACTCAAACCTGCTAGGTAGTAATGGCAGGAGTATGGAGAGCTTGATTCAAGGCCTGATTCTCCTTCCAAATGATCCTCTGATGGAGTAGTGCCTTCTGTTTGCAATGGTATGGTGTGAGAAGGCTTGTAGGGAGGGATTCGAATCTGGTATGGATTCTTGCAATTTCAACTCTAACTCTTCAATCCTCCATGGATAAGCCTCTGAATCAGCTTCTATGCACTCAACAAGATCAATGGATCATGAATGGAGAAGAAGAATGAACATAATTGATGTTGATTGTGTGAATTCACTCTTGCTTGCAATTGAAGTAACAATGGAGTCCTCACTTTCCTCTTTCTCTTTTCACCAACCTTTTTCACCAATGATCCCAATCCAATATATAGGAGAGGATGGAAAGATCTAGAGGCTTCTAGCTCAATCTAAGATGCTCCTAGAAACTTCAAGAATTTCTCATGATATGGTACTTTGAACTCTCATGATATCTCACCTTAATCTCTTTGCAACCCCTTGAAAATCTCATTACATGACAATATGGAGGAGTATGAGTGAAAAACAAGGGATTCCTTTGCCTTATGTTGAGTTTCCCATGGTTGCCTTATTATGCAAGTAATGGAATTACAAAGCAAGTCCATTTTTAAACCCTCAAACCAAAATTCTGGCTGAAACAAAGTCTTTAAAATGTTGCTTGGACTCAATTTGGTATATTACATGACCCATTTTGGATTTATAGATTGCCCAAACCAATTTTCAATCTCAACTTTTTCAACTTATGTCCATTTTTTAAGTCATTTTCACCAACTTTGGTCAATCTGAGTTCTATGCATTTCCAAACTTCCATGACCTCTTTTCTAGGCTTAAAATGTCATTTTGAGCAACTTTGATGTTGTGAAGTTTTTCATTTGAAGCTTGGAAATAGGAGATATGGCCTTTGCTTAAAATGACCTATAATCACCAAATGACCAAAATACCCTTGTCTTGTACAAACTATAAGTTGAGTTCCACAAATCATATGAAGGCATACCATACCTTCCTAGAAATCTAAGACAATTAGTAACAACTCTCATTTTTGCCAAGAATTCATTTGAAATCTCCTTGAGGGTCAAAAGTTGCTTGGAAGACAGGCAACTTTCACAGACAAATTTCAGTGCCCTCAGATGACCTGTAACCTGCAAGAGCTATAACTTGAGCTCTGTAAATCATCTTGATGACTTCTACCACTAAAATTAAAGCTATGAAGATACTCTACAAGTTTCATGTGGACCATAAATTCATATGAAGCTTGTATCTTGAGTTAACTGCTTGGAAGTTTGACCTAAATCAGGGGCTTTTACACTGAAACCCTAACTTGGTAACTCCTCTTCTCCTTGACTCATGTTGGTTTTTCTTTGGCACAACACCACATCCATATCCATATAGCAAATAATGAACCCCACATTCTTCAAATGAGCCTTGATGCCTTTCAAAACAAGTCTTTGACCTAGGACTGACCTAGATAAAACCCTAGTTGACTAACTTCAACTGAGGCTCTTGCAATCATTCCAATGACTTGGTTACTCCTTAAAAATGATCATATAGGCTCTTCATAACATCCATACACACCTCATTCTCTTGGCTCATAGCTCACACTTCCTCTGATGATCCCCAAATAACCTCAAGATAGGGGAGAACCCAATGATTGATCTGTCAACACTTCAAAACTCAAATTCTTCCCTGATGACCTGAGTAGTCTTGAATATGAGTGAAACCCTTGAATAGCACTTGATCCCCTATTTAAGATATCTTGCTTATGCTATGCAATGCAGATGAATACACTATGTACATGATGCTAATGCAAATGACTATGCAATTGAAACATAAACCCGGAAATTTGCCAACCGCAGAAATAAATTGTGAATACGACTACTGCTTGGGGAGAGCCCCCCCCCCCCCAGGGCACTGGCTTCTGTTGCCATTACAACAACTAACCATCCATCTGTCAATCTGTTTTTTGTAAAATAATCTGATATTGTCTGCAGACCGCTCTATTCCGAAGAAAAGGGCGCACACCACACAACGAGAAATTGTTGATCTCACTTATCAACCTCTGTTGATCTCACTTATCAACCAAGCACATGCTAACCAGCGGGAAATATTGACTTCACTTGTCATGTTGACTTCACTGGTCAACCTTTCGGATCCTGAAGAAACGAGCAAACGCTTAACCAAACGAGACAATGATGATTTCACTTATCAACCTTCCATTCGTATCTGAACGAGCATCCTGTGGGGACACGAGAAACTTAACCAAGCAACTCTGAGAGGACAATTCTGTCGACTGCCGTCAAACACCTGCTGGGGAAATTGGGAACTTAACCAAGCACCCTGACGAGAATAACCTTGTTGAAAAATAAGAGGAATTTAACCAAACAACTCCTGTGGAGAATACCTTACTGGGCACTATGAGGGACTTAACCAAGTAACTCATTGAAGTAACATCCTGCTGGAGAACATAACTCTGCTGGGGGAACTACGGGTAACCACCCAAAATCTGCATCATGCTATTTCCACCGCACTCTGAGAAAGACTCGGCTGGGGAGAAAGAGAAGTGCTTGACCAAGCACTCTGCTAGGGGAATATGACATGACGAACACGATCACTGCATGTCTTACACCACAAATCCATAAAAATGAGACGAACACGACCACTGCGTGTATCACAAACAACATCAACTAAAGGGACAAACACGACGAACACGATGAACACGATCACTGCACGTTTTACACCCCAAATTTTCGTGATGGGAGAAACACGATCACTGCATGTTGCGTTACAACCAAAATCACATCGACCATAAATCCAACCGGATGAGGTAAACACGATCACTGCGTGCCAGACGGAATAAATCCACATAGAAGAGGCGAACACGTTCACTGCGTACTTCAACCACCCATATGATGAACACGATCACTGCGTGTGCTGTAATAGGACGAATACGATTACTGCGCATCTCGACCAACAAAACCCCAAAATGATGTCAACACGATCACTGCATGTCTCGCCCCACAAGTTCAAATGGTTCTATCAAAACGATCACTGCGTGCTATACGAATACAATCACTGCGTATCTTGAACACGATCACTGCGTGTTTGAACATAATCACTGCGTGTTCTGAGCCACGATCCTCTTGACTAGAGAAAACATGATCACTGCGTGCTGTGTGTCTCAACTAACCCACATAACTGGACGAATATCACTGCATATCCTGACCACACATAGGGTGAACACGATCACTGCGCGTTTCACGTCACGGCCCTCTCGACTGGAGGAAACACGATCCCTGCGTGCCTTGTGACACAACTTCAAACATGGGATGAATACGATCACTGCGTACTTCGGCCACAAACAACCAGATGAACACGTTCACTGCGTGCCTCGCCCTATAACCAAACCGTATAACGGACAAATACGATCACTGCGTATCTCGACCAACAAATCTACAGACCATGATCAACACGATCACTGCGTGTCTCGCACAATGAACCCCCGAGATAATGCCAACACAATCACTGTGTTCCGTACAACACAATCCTCTTAGATCGGGACGAATACGATCACTGTGCAATTCGACCACAAACACACATACCAGGATCAACACGATCACTGTGTGCCTTACAGCATGAACCCCATATATGGTACAAATACAATCACTGCGTACTTGGACCACAAAACAGCATCTTCCTGAATCACGATTTCTCTTATCGGCAGGGAACAACATATCTGAAACCGAAGAGGTAACCATGTAACACCCCCTTTCTATACCCCCAAATAAAACAAATAATCATTTAGGCATAAATTCAAAATTTCATCAGAGTATATTTATGTTATGGCATAAAAGGGGCATATCACATTATACCAAAAATTCAACACATACAACACCTTCTCAACAGATATGCAACATCGGGGCAACACCCACAAAAAAATATTTAGAACAAAGGAGGAAACATCTAAATATTTAATAACTTCCAAAATATGTAATCACATACATGTACATCATTCAAGTTGATTTACAACATCATCGATATTTAACCAGCATGTTTACATAAACATTCGTCAGCAGATACAAACATAGATGTATCACAAAAGAATCAAAATAATCCCTAGCTACCCGGTGCTACATATCAGAGCCGACCGACCAAAAAGGGATGAAGTCACACTTCACAAAAATACCTCCAGCCAACTAATCTGCAATGCCTCATAGGGCATTATAAAACAGCAGAAGGGTGAGAAACAATATCATAATACATAATGCACATAAACACACACACACATACATATATATATATATATATATATATATATATATATATATATATATATATATATATATATATATATATATATATATATATATATATATATATATATATATATATATATATATATATATATATATATATATATATATATATATATATATATATATATATATATATATATATATATATAACATCCAATAACATCGTTCGCGTTCTCACCACAACTCATCTCACTACACCGTACATCGCAATGTATTCAAAATATCTAATCACAAATAGAACACTGAGCATACACAATATACATCATCAATGTTTATATTAATTCATAAACATACACACATATACAGATATACTCACACATACATGTATCTTCAAACATTCCATTCATGCCAATTATCAACAACTTACATAAACCTCTACAATCATGTTTATTCACCATACATCATGTAAAGATGATAAATGCAATTCATAGAGGCCAACTCACTACTCTATGAAAACGTAATACGATACCGACTTAATCGTCCATCAGATTCTCCTAAGAATCAATTCACTCACGCCCCTCACGGTTACACTATAACTCATCAGATTCACCTAGGAATCACATTGCTCATCAGATTCTCCGAGGAATCACATCGTTCATAAGATTCTCCGAGGAATCACAATGTTCATCAGATTCTCCGAGGAATCACATTGTTCATCAGATTCTCCGAGGAATCACATTGTTCATCAGATTCTCCGAGGAATCACAATGTTCATCAGATTCTCCGAGGAATCACATTGTTCATCAGATTCTCCGAGGAATCACATTGTTCATCAGATTCTCCGAGGAATCACATTGTTCATCAGATTCTCAGAGGAATCACATTGTTCATCAGATTCTCCGAGGAATCAAATTGTTCATCAGATTCTCTGAGGAATCACATTGTTCATCTGATTCTCCGAGGAATCACATTGTTCATCAGATTCTCCGAGGAATCACTTCACTCATCAGATTCTCCGAGGAATCCTATCACTCATCGGACTCTCCTAGGAATCCTCACTCATCGGACTCTCCTAGGAATCCTATCACTCATCAGATTCTCCTAGGAATCAACAGCACAAGAACGTACTTCATGAGGTTTCGCATGCAAAATGACTCCACACACCTCTTGAAATGCATACATGTTTACAAACATACTCATGCATTCTTCACATTCATCGCATATATTCATTATGCATTCACAATATATATACATATCACAATACATATATACATATTCATCATTCATTCACAACATGCATTTCTATTCAGTTCAAGTAAATGCACCAAATTGCCAAACAACCACATTCCACACTCCACGAATCACAAACTAGGATTCAAGCCATACGGCTACCCACAACACACATATACAGATATAATTAATCATCTCAAACAAGGAATGATCGCAACCAAACCACACAACCGATCCACGAATGGAAAACACAAGAAAGAAAAATATGCTGCTGTGTTCGCTAACCTTCCCCTGGCGAAGCCTCTGGCGAACCTTCGCTACTTCGTTCGCCTGGCGAACTTGCCAGCGAAGACCACTGGGATTTATTCTGGAATTACTCGCTAGCACTCGCTAGCATACTCGCCTGGCAAACCTTCGCCACTCTCATTCGCCTGGCGAACTTGCCAGCGAAGACAGGGTGGATGCTACTGACTTGGTTCGCTGCTGCTCGCTGGGCTTCGCCCGGCGAAGCTTCGCTGGCATTCGCCTGGCGAACCTGCGAACTCAGAACTCCCATGGCTGTCCAAAAGCCCAAACCTCACAAACCGACCGATTTAATCCAAATCAGTTCCAGTAGTACAACCCACTCATCATCCGACTATACTACACCGTCTATTCCAAATTCTAACTGATAAAACTCAGTTTCTACCGATTAAATCAACTTCCGACCTAGAAATGGAAACATAGAAAATAATCCAACAAATCCAATCTAGCACATACATGATCATACACATTATGAAGATGATAAAACTTCTCACCCTTACCTGATTAATCGCAAGCTAGGGTTTGATCTTGATGTTTTCCAAAGTTTCCTCTTCTTTCTCTCCTCTTTCTCTTCTCCTTCTTTCTTTCTCTTTTCTTTCCTTCCTTTCTTACTATCTTTCTTTCTCTTTTATTTCCTCTTTAATATCTTCCTATTATTTTTTCCAAAAAATCTATTAACTTAATACCTCATAAAATATCCAACTTATCACTTAAATAGGAAATGTCCAAAATACCCTCCAACTATTTTCTCCGACAACTCCCAAAATCGGGTAAAATAGAATAATATGTAAACATAACATATTTCCACAAAAATTACACATCAAAATAATATTCGCCCAATTAAAATAAAAAAGGACTTAACGAAAAAGGGATAGTCGAAATCGGGGCGTTACAACTCTCCCTCACTTTAGAAATTTTCGTCCTCGAAAATATTACCTGATCCAAAACAACTCTGGATGCGACTCACGCATCTTACTCCCCCATTCCCAAATCATACATGATCGCACACATGCACACTTTCATACCGCAATCATAGCTATGCCATGTGGCTCCTATGAAACCTTCAATTCGCAAGAATCTCCATTGGAGATTATGGGTACACCGTTTGTACGCCCACTAAGAACAACATCTCGGTCATTCTACCCCGATGATCATTTCACTAGGAATGACGCATAGTCATTCTACCCCAATGGGATCGAACCTCGGACATATACATATTCCAATAACATCATCTTGAAGTCTCCCATCTTATCACCATAAAATCCATGGACTTCAAATCCAATTTCTCTTCCCGGCGGTACATCCTTAATATCCTTCCAGAAGCATCTCTGAAAAGTCACGCACCACTAGAAACACATCCAGTTCAGCCTTACCCTCCGCCGACAATGATGCAGACAACTGAACACTTGAGTTCCGTCCCCCAAAAGTTTCTTCAACTCTTTCGGGAATAAGAAACTCTCATCCTTTCCATCCTTCATAGAAGAAATCCTCACCAACGGGAAATAACAATCTACACTAACTCTATCATACTGCAATCAACTCATACCCAAGATTACATATAATCTTTCTAATGGTAAACATACTAAGTCCATGATAGAACCCTTACCACACATGGTCAAAGGACACTTAAACACACTAAAGACGTAGTTACCGACCCCGAAGCGGGTGTCTCAATAACCATACCACCCTCACAAGAATACAACACAACTCCAAACGCTTAGCATTCTCAAAAGAAAAGAACGAATGAGTCGTTCCGGTATCAATAATAGAAACTAAAGGCATATTATTAATAAAGCACATACCTCAAATCAACCGATCCGCATTAGTAGTGTCTGATCCTGCCAATGCAAATACTTTTCCACTTGTTGGAGCTTGCTTAGGTTTAGGACACTTAGCACTGATGTGACCTTCTTCTCCATAATTGTAGCACTTCACCACACCCTTTCTACAGTCCGTAGCATCATGCCCAATAACCCCGCAGTTAGAGCACTTAACTTTGGGCTTTCCGCACATAAAAGACTTATGACCCATCTCACCACACTTGTAGCATTTAATGGATCCAGAACTCCCTCCTCCAGGCCTCTTAACAAGGTCCTCCCTATGCTTGCCCTTATCAGTAGGCGTCACATAAGGTCCACTCCTTACTTGTTGCCTTTCTTTCTCCTCCTTCAAACTCTTGTAGTGAGTAGAACGAGTTTTACTATCCTCTTCAAGAATTCGACAACATTCGGTCAAGTCCGAAAATCTCCTTATCCTCTGATAGCCCACCGCTTGCTTGATCTCAGGGCGCAAGCCGTTCTCATACTTAACACACTTAGAAAATTCCGCCGTCACCGCATCATAGTGAGGATGAAATTTTACTAACTCTGTGAACTTTGCCGTGTAGTCTACCACGGACATATTGCCTTGCTTCAATTCTAGGAATTCCATTTCCTTCCTTCCCTTCACACTCTCAGGGTAATACTTCCTTAAAAATTCAGCACGAAATAAATCCCAAGTTATTTCCTCGTCATCCACTTCAAGGACTTGTCGCATACCAATCCACCAGTCATCGGCTTCTCCTTGCAACATGTGAGATCCAAGTCTCACCTTGTTTCCTTCAGCACAATTCATAACCCTGAAGATCCTCTTGATCTCCTTCAACCAAATCTGAGCACCGTCCGGATCAAACCTTCCTTTGAACACCGGCGGCTGATTCTTTCTGAACTCATCATTAGCGTTCACATTCGGTGCACCCTGCACCGCTCTAGCCATTGCCTCCAATGCCGCAACCATCGCATTGTCATTACGACCAACCATATTCTGATTATTCCCAAAAATAACAACAAAGTTAAACAACTGTTCAACCAACAAAACAACGAGACAGACACAACCGACTCAACACTGGCTCTGATACCACTTAATGTAACACCCCCTTTCTATACCCCCAAATAAAACAAATAATCATTTAGGCATAAATTCAAAATTTCATCAGAGTATATTTATGTTATGGCATAAAAGGGGCATATCACATTATACCAAAAATTCAACACATACAACACCTTCTCAACAGATATGCAACATCGGGGCAACACCCACAAAAAAATATTTAGAACAAAGGCGGAAACATCTAAATATTTAATAACTTCCAAAATATGTAATCACATACATGTACATCATTCAAGTTGATTTACAACATCATCGATATTTAACCAGCATGTTTACATAAACATTCGTCAGCAGATACAAACATAGATGTATCACAAAAGAATCAAAATAATCCCTAGCTACCCGGTGCTACATATCAGAGCCGACCGACCAAAAAGGGATGAAGTCACACTTCACAAAAATACCTCCAGCCAACTAATCTGCAATGCCTCATAGGGCATTATAAAACAGCAGAAGGGTGAGAAACAATATCATAATACATAATGCACATAAACATATATATATATATATATATATATATATATATATATATATATATATATATATATATATATATATATATATATATATATATATATATATATATATATATATATATATATATATATATATATATATATATATATATATATATATATATATATATATATATATATATACACACACACACACATATAACATCCAATAACATCGTTCGCGTTCTCACCACAACTCATCTCACTACACCGTACATCGCAATGTATTCAAAATATCTAATCACAAATAGAACACTGAGCATACACAATATACATCATCAATGTTTATATTAATTCATAAACATACACACATATACAGATATACTCACACATACATGTATCTTCAAACATTCCATTCATGCCAATTATCAACAACTTACATAAACCTCTACAATCATGTTTATTCACCATACATCATGTAAAGATGATAAATGCAATTCATAGAGGCCAACTCACTACTCTATGCAAACGTAATACGATACCGACTTAATCGTCCATCAGATTCTCCTAAGAATCAATTCACTCACGCCCCTCATGGTTACACTATAACTCATCAGATTCACCTAGGAATCGCATTGCTCATCAGATTCTCCGAGGAATCACATCGTTCATCAGATTCTCCGAGGAATCACAATGTTCATCAGATTCTCCGAGGAATCACATTGTTCATCAGATTCTCCGAGGAATCACATTGTTCATCAGATTCTCCGAGGAGTCACAATGTTCATCAGATTCTCCGAGGAATCACATTGTTCATCAGATTCTCCGAGGAATCACATTGTTCATCAGATTCTTCGAGGAATCACATTGTTCATCAGATTCTCCGAGGAATCACATTGTTCATCAGATTCTCCGAGGAATCACATTGTTCATCAGATTCTCCGAGGAATCACATTGTTCATCTGATTCTCCGAGGAATCACTTCACTCATCAGATTCTCCGAGGAATCCTATCACTCATCGGACTCTCCTAGGAATCCTATCACTCATCGTACTCTCCTAGGAATCCTATCACTCATCAGATTCTCCTAGGAATCAACAGCACAAGAACGTACTTCATGAGGTTTCGCATGCAAAATGACTCCACACACCTCTTGAAATGCATACATGTTTACAAACATACTCATGCATTCTTCACATTCATCGCATATATTCATTATGCATTCACAATATATATACATATCACAATACATATATACATATTCATCATTCATTCACAACATGCATTTCTATTCAGTTCAAGTAAATGCACCAAATTGCCAAACAACCACATTCCACACTCCACGAATCACAAACTAGGATTCAAGCCATACGGCTACCCACAACACACATATACAGATATAATTAATCATCTCAAACAAGGAATGATCGCAACCAAACCACACAACCGATCCACGAATGGAAAATACAAGAAAGAAAAATATGCTGCTGTGTTCGCTAACCTTCGCCTTGCGAAGCCTCTGGCGAACCTTCGCTACTTCGTTCGCCTGGCGAACTTGCCAGCGATGACCACTGGGATTTATTCTGGAATTACTCGCTAGCACTCGCTAGCATACTCGCCTGGCAAACCTTCGCCACTCTCATTCGCCTGGCGAACTTGCCAGCGAAGACAGGGTGGATGCTACTGACTTGGTTCGCTGCTGCTCGATGGGCTTCGCCCGGCGAAGCTTCGCTGGCATTCGCCTGGCGAACCTGCGAACTCAGAACTCCCATGGTTGTCCAAAAGCCCAAACCTCACAAACCGACCGATTTAATCCAAATCAGTTCCAGTAGTACAACCCACTCATCATCCGACTATACTACACCGTCTATTCCAAATTCTAACCGATAAAACTCAGTTTCTACCGATTAAATCAACTTCCGACCTAGAAATGGAAACATAGAAAATAATCCAACAAATCCAATCTAGCACATACATGATCATACACATTATGAAGATGATAAAACTTCTCACCCTTACCTGATTAATCGCAAGCTAGGGTTTGATCTTGATGTTTTCCAAAGTTTCCTCTTCTTTCTCTCCTCTTTCTCTTCTCCTTCTTTCTTTCTCTTTTCTTTCCTTCCTTTCTTACTATCTTTCTTTCTCTTTTATTTCCTCTTTAATATCTTCCTATTATTTTTTCCAAAAAATCTATTAACTTAATACCTCATAAAATATCCAACTTATCACTTAAATAGGAAATGTCCAAAATACCCTCCAACTATTTTCTCCGACAACTCCCAAAATCGGGTAAAATAGAATAATATGTAAACATAACATATTTCCACAAAAATTACACATCAAAATAATATTCGCCCAATTAAAATCAAAAAGGACTTAACGAAAAAGGGATAGTCGAAATCGGGGCGTTACAAACCACCTGGCTTATGTTTCAAAAATGCATGTTTGATAATGACGTAATGCTTCCATACTGCACGGAAATGCTACATACTCGTGTAAAATGCAAATGCTCATGATGCATGCTTATGCAAAGAGTTACTTCAGCAAAATAAATGCTGAAGACAAACTGGATCCGCTGGGGATGACCGGAATACCACCGATACGCTTCCAACAAAATAAATGTTGGAAAGATGAACTAACTCCGCTGGGGATGACCATCCTGCTGGGAAAGTAGCTCACAAACTCAAAACTTCAACCTCTGCTGGAGATGATCGTCCTGACGAGGAAGGATCAACCTGTTGAGGAAAGAGAAAAGCAATCCCGGAAACTGCTTTCAAAGGTATCAACACTCTGATTACGCCTTGTGGGGATACTTCATCCTGCTATCACTGAGCTGGGGATTGACCGGTGTGCTCTGATTCGCACTACACCAGAAACTCTTTGGGGAAGTTAATCATATCCATCTCGACCTTCGCTGGGGAGGACTCTGCTCTGCTTGATGAGCTAATTCTGAACTATTGGAGATACATTGATCTTTTCCTTTGACGCAATCTCCACTCCCCTGGGGAGACAACATTCAATTTTTCCTGGGGCGACTTCACTGGGGAAGGACACAACGTTCATCCTCTGGAGAGGGTACTAGCCCGCCATGGACTCTGGCGGGGAATTTTGCGAGCTTTTGAATACCTGCAAAAGTCAACAAGCAAACACAAGGCAATCTATGCAAAAAGGAAACATCTTGGTAATCACCCATGACAACCATTCAGGTAATTTCTGGTTTTAACAATCATCGGCCGAGGCCCGCCTGTTTACACGCATGTAAGTTTATCAAAAACATCGGCGTTTTTTTACAAACAAAACTGTAAAAAATTAAAACCAAAGTCACACACTACACTGAATAACACACTTTATTGATAACGGCCTGAGAATAGGCAAGATTTGTACATCAGATGCAACTCCTGAAAAGAGGTAGTCACGCATAAACAAAAATGCAGAAATGTACAAAGATACAGAATAAAATTTGTACACATGTTGGCAACGTGTTACAGACGAACACCATGAACCGATCCTCCTATGACTCGCCGGACTCTGACGCTTTCCCGATCTCTGTCTTCGGAAGAAATTGCTTTGGATAATTGACCCCCAGATGCTCCCAAACCGCTAACAATCAAACTTGGACCGCAGTCATTTGCTTCTCAAATCCCTAACTTTTGCGTGAATCGCCCTTTGCGGGTTTTCGATTCACCGGGATACCCCTTTTTGCTGAAGCCGCCCAGTGTAGGTTTTCGACTTCGCGGGTGTACATTTTTTCCATTTTATCCCTAACTTTTGCCCGAACCTTTTTATTTTGTTTTTTGGTTCGCCAGGATGCCCCATTTTTTCCTGGACTCTCTTTTTACTGTCCAGCGGGTCTCTTTTAAGCAAAGTATTTTTTAACTGCGTCCGAGTTCACAGGGGACGAAAAGTCTTCACCATCCATGGTGGATAACAATAGGGCTCCTCCGGAGAAGACCTTTCTCACGATGTATGGACCTTCATAATTGGGAGTCCATTTGCCCCTGTGATCCGATGGCGGTGGGAGAATCTTCTTCAGCACAAGATCACCCGTCTGAAAGCTTCGAGGTCGAAGCTTCTTGTCGAACGCTTTCTTCATCCGGCTCTGATACAGCCTACCATGTGCAATGGATGCCAGTCTCTTCTCGTCTATCAAGCTCAACTGATTCAATCTACTTGTCACCCATTCTGCCTCATCAAGCTGAACATCAAGCAAAACCCTCAAAGATGGTATCTCAACCTCCAATGGCAGGACTGCCTCCATGCCATACACCAGTGAGAACGGAGTTGCCCCGGTTGATGTACGCACCGTCATGCGATAACCGTGCAAAGCAAACGGCAACATCTCATGCCAATCCTTATACGTTACCACCATCTTCTGAACAATCTTCTTTATGTTCTTGTTGGCCGCTTCAACAGCGCCATTCATCTTGGGTCTGTACGGAGATGAATTATGATGCTCGATCTTGAAATCCCGGCACAGATCTTTCATCATCTTGTTGTTCAAATTCGAACCATTATCAGTAATGATTCGCTCAGGAATACCGTATCAGCAGATTATATCCCTCTTGATAAATCTGGCCACCACCTGCTTCGTCACATTGGCGTAAGATGCTGCTTCCACCCACTTGGTGAAGTAATCGATCGCGACTAGGATGAAGCGATGCCCATTAGAAGCAGTAGGCTCAATCTTGCCAATCATATCAATTCCCCACATGGAGAAAGGCCACGGAGAAGCCATAACATTCAGTGGACTGGGTGGCACATGGATCTTATCTGCATAGATCTGGAACTTGTGACACCGCTTGGCAAATTTGAAACAATCTGTCTCCATCGTTAACCAATAATACCCTGCTCGCAACAATTTTCGGGTCATAGCATGTCCACCGGCATGCGTACCGAAAGTTCCTTCATGGACCTCTTCCATGAGCAAGTTGGCTTCCTTCTCGTCTACACACCGGAGGAGTACCAAATCGTGGTTCCTTCTATACAAAACGCCGTCGGGATTCAGATAAAAGTTGCCTGCTAATCTCCTTAGAGTCTTCTGATCACGACTGGATGCCCCAGCCGGATATTCCTTGTTCTTCAGGAAATTCTGTATGTCGAAATACCAAGGTTTGTCATCAGACGCGTCATCGATCGCGAACACAAAGGCCGGCCTATCAAGGCGAGAAATGACAATCCTGGGAGCCTCATTCCAGTAGTTGACCTTATACATCGAGGATAATGTTGCAAGGGCGTCTGCCATTTGATTCTCCGCCCGGGGTACATGATGAAACTCTACTTTATCAAAGAAAGGTAACAACCTTCTCGCATAATTCATGTACGGTACCAGATTAGGTTGGCGTGTCTCCCATTCTCCTTTAATCTGGTTCACCACTAGCGCTGAATCCCCATATACATCCAGATTCTTGATCCTCAGATCAATCGCCTCTTCTAACCCCATAATGCAAGCTTCATACTCGGCTTCGTTATTCGTCACTGGAAAAGTCAATCTGGCTGTGAACGGGATGTGCGACCCGTGGGGAGTTGTAATGATCGCCCCGATCCCGCTACCGTACGAATTGACAGCCCCATCAAAAATTAATTGCCACTGGGAACTCCGTTCAGGACCTTCACCAGGCAACGGCTCATCACAATCTTTAGCCTTCAAGTACATTATATCCTCATCAGGAAACTCAAACTTCATAGGCTGATAATCCTCAATCGGCTGTTTGGCAAGATATTCGGACAGAACACTTCCCTTAATGGCCTTCTGGGAAACATACTGGATATCGTATTCTGTCAATACCATCTGCCATCTAGCAATCCTTCCAGAGAGCGCTTGCTTTTCAAACACATATTTGATCGGATCCATCTTTGATATCAGCATGGTTGTATGATTCAGCATGTACTGTCTTAGACGTTTGGCAGCCCATGCCAATGCACAACACGTCTTTTCGAGCATAGAGTATCGAGATTCACAATCCGTGAACTTTTTACTCAAGTAGTAAATTGCATGCTCTTTCCGTCCTGTCTCGTCATGTTGACCGAGAACACAACCCATACTGTTCTCCAGAACCGTCGGATACATAATCAGTGGTCGTCCCGCTACTGGGGGTATTAACACCGGAGGTTCCTGCAAGTATTCTTTTATCTTTTCAAATGCCCTTTGGCAATTGTCGTTCCAGACCACCGCTTGATCTTTCTTTAACAGTTTGAATAATGGTTCACACGTGGTCGTTAGGTGAGAGATGAACCTAGCAATGTAGTTCAACCTCCCTAAGAATCCACGGACTTCTTTTTCTGTTCTCGGTGCTGGCATCTCTTGTATTGCTTTTATTTTTGCAGGATCGACCTCAATTCCTTTCTTGCTCACAATGAACCCCAGTAGCTTCCCGGATCTCACTCCGAAGGTATATTTGTTAGGATTCAGCCTCAGCCTGAACTTCCTCAGCCTCTTGAACAACTTCAACAGATTAACCAGATGCTCTTCCTCTGTTTGAGACTTGGCAATCATGTCATCGACATACACCTCAATCTCTTTGTGCATCATGTCGTGAAAAAGCATTGTCATAGCCCGCTGGTACGTTGCCCCAGCATTTTTCAAACCAAAGGGCATCACCTTATAACAGAAAGTTCCCCATGGGGTGATAAAGGTCGTTTTTTCCATATCGTCCGGAGCCATTTTGATCTGGTTGTACCCCGAAAATCCATCCATGAAGGAAAACACTGAAAACTGAGCCGTGTTGTCAACTAACACATCAATATGCGGCAGCGGGAAATCATCTTTCGGGCTCGCTTTTTTTAGATCTCTATAATCAACACACATTCGAACCCTGCCATCTTTCTTTGGCACAGGCACGATATTAGCGACCCAAGTGGGATAAGTAGTGACAGCTAGGAACCCGGCATCCCATTGCTTCTGCACTTCTTCCTTTATCTTTACGGCCATGTCAGGACGAGTCCTTCGGAGTTTCTGCTTCACAGGTGGGCAATCTTCCCTCAACGGCAGACGATGAACAACCATATCAGTATCCAAACCTGGCATGTCCTCATAGGACCAAGCAAATATATCACTGTATTCACGCAGCATCTCAATAAGCTCTTGCTTGATGTCAACTTGCAACGCGGCCCCTATACGGATATTCCTGACGCATTCTTCAGACCCTAAGTTGACAATATCAATCTCTTCCTGGTGAGGCAGAATGACTCTCTCCTCTTGCTTCAACAACCGACTCAGCTCTTCTGGCAAGTCACTATCCTCAACAATCTCCTCCTCAGCCTGGAAGATCGGATGCTCGAAGTCTAAACGAGTCATAGGGAGTCTTTGATCGATGTCATCTGAAAATTCATGAATCCTGCGAGGGAAACGGTTAAGTGCTTCAAAAATGATGTACAAACAAAATGCATAACCACGCTGCCATTTTATTGAAAAATAAAAAACAGAAAGAAAAGGATCTCAACATTTGAATGTAAAAAACGCCGTCATTTATTGATCATGCAAACATACAGGTAAACAGTTAGGCCCTAAGACAAGATCAACGATGCCCCGGGCAAGGCGTGTGATCATACAATGATTGAAAAAAACAACGCATTGCTGTTTGGTGACTTGGATGACGTCCTGGATGGACCAGTTGCATAGGCTTTGCCCCGGCGTGCTGGGTCGAATCCATGCGTCCATGTCGCAGTCGCTATCCACTTCCTCCGTATCAGACACGACATTAATCCTTTCGAAGCTAACTCCTCCGGGCGTGAACACCACAGGTCCCTTGTACTTAGGCGCACTTTGTGAGGGAGATGGGTGGTACCCCAAGCCATACCTATCTTGCTTCACTGGGATGTCCAGAACCTGCCCCCACTTCTGAGTCTCTCCTGTTTGCACCAACGCCTTGGCTTCTTTATATGAGGAGACAACCGCCTCTTGCCCTTCACTCTTCACCGGAGCTTCTTCTTTAACCTTCACCCCTTCGAACGCCTGACACAGTGTTTCATGAATTTCTCCATCTACCTCCACGTACTTGAAGGAAGACAGATGACTGACTAAGATATCCTCTTCGCCACACACCGTCACAATACTCCCCTCAACCATATACTTCAGCTTCTGATGGAGTGTAGAAGTTACTGCCCCAGCGGCATGAATCCAAGGTCTCCTGATCAAACAACTATATGCAGGCTGGATGTCCATGATGTAAAACACTGTATCAAACACCTCCGGACCTACCTAGATGGGTAGCGTTACTGACCCGAATACTGACCTCCTTGTTCCGTCAAAGGCCCTCACCACCAAATCACTAGGGGTGCACAACAACCCACGGGTATCTAATTTCAACAGGGCTTTCTTTGGTAACACATTCAACGAAGACCCAGTGTCTACCAGCACATGGGATAAAATAGTGCCCCGGCATTCGATAGAGATGTGCAAGGCATTATTGTGATCACGCCCTCTAGGCGTTAGGTCAAAACCCGTGAATCCCAGACCATACCCAGCGTTAACATGTGCCATAACTCCCTCCAGCTGATTAACTGAAATCTCTTGCGGCACGAAGGATGTCTCAAGTACCTTCAACAGGGCATTTCTATGCGCCTCAGAACACAACAACAGCGATAATATGGAGATCTTTGACGGGGTCTGCTGCAGGTGCTCTACAATCTTGTAATCACTTTTGCGAATCAACCTCATGAATTCTTCCACATCTTTGCTTATCGGCTCTTTCTCCTTACTCCCCGAAGATTCCCCCTCAACCACTTTGTTCTTGCCCCTGGCAAGCCTCTCTGCTTCAACCTCAGGTGAAGTGAAAATTCTCCCGCTCCGGGTTATACCACCTGCTCCCACTATGTTGCCTACGGATCCCGCTGGCGGATCATTCAATTCAATCTTTTCCCCATTGCAATACACTTCAGCACCATAGCACCATGGGACTGCCTTTGTGCTTTCATAAGGGACTGGCTTAGCCTTGGTAATAGTAATGGTCGGCCTTTTCGATGATTCCGAAATTGTCACTGATTTGAACGGAATGGTGATCGTAGCAACCTCCCTGCGCTCTTCTCCAGATTCTGTCTCAACAGACTTCTCTCGCCCCACAGCCCTGTCAAACTGCAAGGTTCCTTCATCAATCAAACCTTGAACTCCCCTTTTCAACTTCTCACAGCCCTCAGGTTGAACCAAACAGTCAACACACTCTTCACTGCAACCGGGATAGACACCTCCTTTCAATAAACACTGCTTTACGTAACTCAAAGGGGTTTTCAGCTCGCTCACTTCTGAAACCAAATTCAACTCATCATCTACCAGGATTGCATTGGCCCCAGCCCCACCATGCTTGGGCATTGGCTGCTGCGTGATATTGGGACCGTCCTTCCCGAAGTTAATAGCCGTACTATCAAGCAAATCCTGTACTTTATGCTTGAAAGCTAGGCAATTTTCAATATTGTGCCCTGGTGCACCCGAATGGAAGTCACAATGCTCATTAACATCATACCCGACTGGTGGCTGGCCAGTTGGTGGTGCTAAGGTCCTCTTTTCGACTAGCTGCAATTTCAACAAAGTTTGAAGGAGTTCTGCATATGATACCGGCGGTACTTCGAATACTCTCCTCGGTCGTGGGTTCTGAAGTCTGTGCTGATTATTATTAGGCTGCTGTTGAGCCTGCTGCTGTGGTTGTTGTCTCTGCTGCTGAGACGGCCCTGGAATGGTTACGCTTGCAACTTGCGACTGCTGATGCCAGTTCTGACTTTTATTCCTTCGTCGAGCATTGTATACGGCGTTGGTATCACCCTGCCTTTTACCACCAAACGTCTTCTTATTACCTCCTGCGGAACTGGACTCACCCGCCTAAATTTTACCAATCTTTACCCCGTTTTCAATGCGCTCCCCCATCAAAATCAACTCAGAGAAAGTACTCATCGAAAAATTTAGCAACCGGTCATAGTACATTCCAGAGAAAGTTCCTATGAACATATCCATCATTTCGCGCTCCACCATCGGAGGGTGTACCCTAGCAGCCAGATCTCGCCATCTCTGGGCGTATTCCTTAAAGCTCTCGCTAGACTTCTGAGACATGCTCTGCAACTGGACTCGGTTAGGGGCGAGATCACTATTATACTGATAATGTCGAACAAAAGCCTCTGCCAGCTCTTTCCAACTCCTGATCTGAGTAGGCTCCAAGCTCATGTACCACTCCAGCGATGGCCCTGACAGGCTATCCTGGAAGAAGTGCATTAGCATCTTTTCATCCTCAGAATACGCAGACATACGCCTGTAAAACACGCGCACATGCACCCTAGGGCACGTATCCCCTTTGTACTTATCAAATGACGGCGCTTTGAATTTCAGCGGGACCCTCAACCCTGGGACTAGCCCCATATTTGACATATCCAGCCCCAGAGCATTCTGGCTGGCTAATCCGTTCACCTTCTCTTCTAGCAATCTCATCTGATGGTTGTCATCTCTAGCTCTTTCATAACCCTCATTCTGACCAGAGAACACATCCTCCTGACGATCCTCCCAGCGAGGTACTGCATCGTATCCAACATAACCTGCATCCCGGCCCGGACCCGTTTGGAAATACCTGGGGTCGTACCTCATATTTCCCATCTCTTGAGCGTTGTATGCACCAGTTCCATATCCAAGATTACCATAACCATAGCCACCAAACCCAACCTTGGCGCCAGCAGTGCTGCCATACCCCATGTTCACACCATTGAAGCCCTGGTTACCATTGATACCATTCATTCCGACATTCTCAACGTCCCCATTGAAACCCTGATTGACATTACCCACAAATACCCCAGCAGTATCTGTATTGGCATTCATATTACCGGTGTTCCCACCTCCACCTACAGGACCAGTTTCTCCAGCATTCAAACCGGTTACGGGAATAGCATCAGCACTTTGACGATTCTCAATTCGGGGAGAGGCAGCAATATTTTCACCATGTGGTGTCCCGTTGTTTTCAGCCCGCGCGACTATCGGTTGAACCAGATTCTGCAGCTGCTCTTGTCCCTTGGCGATGGTCTCCATGGTTTGCATGAGCAGGGCCATCCTGTCACGCATCTCTTGCATTTCACTCTGCATGTTGTCCATGATCTTCTTGTGATTAGTCCTTGTAGAGTAACGGTGGACCCGCTTTTCTGCAATCCTGAAAATACCTGTAATGGATGCAAGAGATAAGATACACGAATCACAAACCTGTAATGCAAATATGAGTATGTATGCAAAGTGCAATATGTGTCTGTGCATTAGGGAATATTACTCCCCCCATTCTAGTGCTAATACATTTGATACAGGGTAGCACCGTGACAGTGCGGTGACAAAAGTTGCAAGAAGTTGAAATTCAATCACAAAAGAGAAAACCACTCATATATTGAACAGGCCTTCAAAGGCAGAAGTATAACACCAATGTATCACAAGACGAACAAAAGCATGACCTCGACCCACAAGCCGGGTGATGGTCAGCATACAATAAAGCATGAACAAATCAGGTATGCCCATAATCCCTATACTCCCCTAACAGCTTCTTTGTCTTGGGATGATCCGGCTGAACGAGCAATCCCTCTATGAGTAGACTCCTCTGCTTAAGAACTCGCCGCAAGTCGTCGATGGACTCTTCCCATGTGCCTTCACCAAAGCACTCCTCTAGCTTCCTCTTCTGGGATCGAGCTTCCTTTCTGCGGGCATCAACTTGCTTCAGTGCATCTTGAAGAGCATATCTAGTCATGACTTCTTCTTCATGCTGCCTCCTGGTGGCCTTCAATTGGTCCTGAAGATCGGAGATCCGTTGCTTCAACTTATTCTCCCGTTCCTTGTTGTTAGTAAGAGTGGCATTCCACGTCTTATTGAATGAAGCGATCTCTCGGTGAGCGATGTCCAACGACTTCTTCTTAGCTTCCATCATGTCATGAGAGCTCTTAAAGTCTTGTCCCAGGCGTTCCCGCTTCTCCTTTTCTTTAACCAACTTAGTCTTCAACAAGGTTACCATCTCAGTTTGTTGTTGAAGGGAGTACGCAGCTTCGTTCTTCTCACTTCGAATCTGGGCCAATTCCCTTTCTAGATCTTCATTAACCACCAACAAAGCTTCCTTTTCCTTCACCACTTGCTCATAAACCTCAATGGGAACAGTCGTGGGTTCCTCTACCGGAGTAGGAACAGGAGATGACACAAAAGGGTAGGGCATCTGAATCTGCTTGACCCTTTCTCGCATCCAAGCTCTGTACGAAGGATAAGCGTGACAGTCGTTCTTTCCCAACAATGGTTTTCCCCTTCTAGAGATGTGATTCCAAGCGTGCTGCAGCTTGGCTAATAAGTCTCCACTCAGGTCACCTGTGAAGTACAGAGATTCCTGTACCTCTTCTGCCTTCGGCGGGCTCTTCAATGCATATCCCAACTGACGAACAAGTAAAGAAGGATTGTAATTGATACATCCTTTCCTCCCAATTAAGGGCACATTTGGATATCCAGCACAGCTAAAAATAATCTCGGAACCCAGGAAATTCCTATCAAACCAAACCATCTCCTCAGAAGTCAATCTCATAAGGCGCTCGGACCAATCAGACTCATTTGCAAGCTCTACGAAAGGACCCTTCTTCGGTAAGTGTTTATCAAACTACATCTTCAATAAAGGCACGCAACAATGAACACTCTTCCCTCGCCGGTTCTCATTCTTGTAATGGAGGGAATGTTAGAAATCCCCAATCAATGTCGGTACTGGATTGCCGGCAGCAAATAGATGAAGCACATCAAAGTCAACGAAGTCTGGAAGGTTTGGGAATAACACTATCCCATATATACACAAAGCCAACAAAGCATTGAATACCACCCAGCAACCACTCTTGGCATACTCTCGCGCCTTGCTAACCAGAAAATTAAGAGCGAATCCAGGAATCCCGTACCAAGAAGTCACTATCAGCTCAGAAGCATCCATATGCAAAGCTACTGCTAAATCCTCCAACTTAGGCTTAGCGCCAAAATGGATGAACGGGACCTTGTTCTGTACTGGCAAACCAAGGAATTCTGCATATTCCTCCATAGTAGGACCCATAAGGAAATCTGTAAACGTGAAGCATCTCAAAGCAGGATCGTAAAACTGCAGCAATGTATACAATCCATTCAAATCATATGCACTGGGTCTACAAACCAAGCTCAAAAGCCTCCCATAACTCTTCTTGAAGCTAGCCCTAACCTCATCATCCGCAAGGGCAATCAAACTCAATATAGAATTCACATCCGGAGTGGGCAGCTTATACGCAACTGTCTTCCGCACACTACCCATATCAACAATCAGAAGTCCGGAGCACTAGAACAGGGAAGTATGTAATGCACCTGCAGCACAGACACACGTTAATGAAATGCAATGATAAATGGGTATGCAAATAATGCAATGTAAACAGCTGCAACAGGGGATCAAGTGCCCTGAATAAGAAGCCCAAGTCACACCAAGAACAGGTCTCAGACAGACCCTCCAATACTCATCAAACCCTGGTCTCAGACAAACCTCACAAAGAACTCCAGCCTGGTCTCGGATAGACCCAATAATATAACCCACATCTGGTCTCTGACAGACCCTGATAACAGCCCATGAAATATCCACAATCCTGTATCTCATAAGAAATAAACCGGTAGTCTGAAGGTCAGGGTACCTGCATGCCCGAAATCCCTCTCACAGGTAGATGTCCCTATAACTGACACAAGGTACGGCATCCTATGCGGTCGTTGGCGTCACAGACTTTCAGGGTTGATGATACGATTCCCAGAAGGAGTGGCATCATCAAATCCTGAAGAGGCCTCACTTAGCCAACTTCCAAATGATCGGTCCCCGGAGTCGACAATCCAACTAACCAACAGCCCACTGCACCCAAAGGGTGAAACAGGAAGTCAACCAGAAGGACCTCGTCCGAGTGTAGATTTCGCGGGAAGCTAGTACATGCAAAGCATGCACACCCCCACTAATCTCTACTCTAATTCTAGGTGCACTCAAGCCCAGGTCCGGCTTATCTCTCAATCATAGAACCCCCATCAAACCCACAATACAGCAATAATAATGATAATAAAATGCTGGAATGTAAATACAGAAGTGTAAATCCATACAAAGCCCACGACGGGAAAACAAGCGCTAGGATTGACTCGCGTAGGGAACCGTTGGAGTCCCCAGCAGAGTCGCCAGCTGTCGCTACTGCGAAAATTGGCGCCGACAATACAGAAGAGTCGCCACCGTGCGTTATTTATCCCAAAGGAGGGAAAGGAAACGCTCGAAGTAAACCTAACGCAAAGACGGGAAAAGGTATGGTCATCGCAACCAAAACCTGGATTCGGGAGTCGGTTACGCAAGGGGAAGGTATTAGCACCCCTCACGTCCATCGTACTCGATAGGATCCACGCTTGCTTGGTTTATACGGATTACACTTCTATCTAAACTAAAGGATAAGGGCTGAAAAGAAAAGAAAAGATGACTCGGCAAAGCATCACACTTTATGCCTACGTATTCCCGTTTGGAACGAGAAATCAGAGTCAACGTAGTTCGCCTAACTACGGGTGAAGGTGGGTGAAGGTTGCTCGCTAGGATATCGCATCCTATGCCTACGTACTTCCACACAGCATGGAAGATCAGAGCAAACGTAGTTCGGGCTACGCACGACACAAGCTGTTCAAGTGTCTTTTATGAAAAATCTCACCTTAAACAAGGGTTTTCTTATTATCAGTCCCTGAAGGACAAAAAGGTTGATGTTTGTTCAAATCTTTTGACGGAAGAAGTGAATTGATTTTGTTATAACCTTTATTAATGTTTTTCTGTTGTTTTGAAGAAAGAAGAGATGACACTCTACAAATCCTAGGGTTAGAAAGGGAATAAAATCTACCCTAATGTTATCATACATGGGTTAGCTCCTAATGTCTGTCATGTTACTCTCTTGCACGGAGAGAAACAGAGCTCCTAAGGGAATGAACGGAAACAGAAACAAATACACAGTAAACAGTAAAATAATCAATGAATACAACAAACAAGCTAGGCAAGGGAGCCAACCTCTTCCTCTACCTGAACACAATAGGTAAAAGTGAAGCACATTTCACTTCAAACCTAGGGGAATTATCACACACAATACAGAAAAGCCCCAAGCTCTGACAGCTAACTCCAAAGTTGATGCACAGCACATCCTCTCAATGAACCTCCAAGCTCTTTCTTCATCATTGGATCCCCAAGCTCTGGCAAGCTTCCTTCTTTGACAGTCTTCATCTTCAATGATCTCCATCTTCAAGGGCAAGCACTCCAGGATAACAGAATAGGATCAAGAGAGATAATATGGCATGTTAATCAGCTTATGAACAACCAAAGGAAGCTCACAAGGGATTAGCATAGTGGGACAGGTTCCCTCAAAGTTCTACCTCTAAGACCAATCACTTATCCCTCCAAAGGAGGGAGGTGAGTTCTTAGAGGGACTTTTAGTCACTGGGAAAGAATGGAAGCACAGGAAGCATTCCATGTTTCATGAATCAAATCTCTAATCTAGAGCTCTACCTAGCTCCTAAACCCTAAAGCCTTCAGCAGCTACAGGCAAGCTTCAATCATCCTCAACCTTTGGATCTCTGGTCTTCAATCTCCTCTTCATCATGCTCCTTCAACAAGGTCCTCAAAGCAAACCAAGCCCCACAATAATACCCCAAAGATAAACCCCACAAGATAGACAATCATCATAAAGCATTCAATACAACCAATCAAATCAAAAATACCCTAAAAATACTAAACAAAGGGGGAAAAATCTAATGCTTATTTACAATGGTCTATTATATCTACCCATAATATCCCAATAGTCCCATACCCAAAATCAAACTAAAACTCCTAAAGGAAATGATTCACTTTACCTATGTCAACCTAAAACCCTAATTTTGATCTCTCTAATCTCACCTAATCAAATCATCTAAAAATTAATCCTAAAATTATGAATTAAATCCTATGAGGAAGCTAAAGGCCTAAGTTAATCACCCTAAAAAGAATGGACCCTAAATCTAAGGGGAGTTAATTGAACTAAAATCAACAAAATGAAGTATCAAACTAAATCACTTAAAAAGCTATTAAAATGAAAAATATTCTAAAAATGATAAACCAAAATAAAATGCTATTTTTATTACACATTATTTTTCTTGACAGAATTATGAAACCAGCACAAAAAGAAGCAATTAAAAATAAGCTTTTTTCAATTTAATATGGATTTTACAAAATCAAAAGAAAATAAAGCAAATTAAAATAACAAAATAAAAGAAAAATAGGAGGAGGGGTGCAGTGAGCATATGCGCTCAGTTCAATTGGATGATGGGCTTAAACCTGGGGGTGTAGATAGGATAGCGTGCAAGGCCCAATTGGTTTCAGAAAAACAAAACCAAAAAAATGAGACACGCGGTGTGAATAGCATCAGAAAACAGTTCAAAATGCAATGGGATGGCTTTGGGGGGTGGGGATAGAAGGTTGGGATCCAGGCCCACGCGTTTCAGTTAATGAAACGCTGCGTTTCCTACGCAGACTTCCCTCCGTTTTTCACTTCAAATGTGGGGCGTTAGATTGGTTTTTGGTCAATGGTCTTGGGCGTGATCCAAGGGCTGGGAGGTTGTCTTCAACCTCCAGCCTAGGGTTTCATGGAAAACCAGGTTGCATGCACAAATCTTCCCCCCCTCTGTTCTCTCTCAATTGGCCATGAAATTCAACACTTCAAAAAGCAAACCTTCTCCATTTTCCCCAGGAATCCATCCCTATCATTGGTTTCGATTAAAACTCCCTAGAATTCTAAACACGATAGCATGAAGTATCGGGTTCCAATTGTTTTCACTGTGATCAACCATGGTTATTCTTAATCTTGATGGTACTATCATGTTCCCTATGTTACACTGATCTCATTAAGCTATAACATGCTAATTAAAACTCAATATCCAAACTCATCTTGATCCTTAAAGATTCTAGGGTCTGTCATTAGCCTCCATGAAATCTTCTCAAACCTTATGGAAATGATCCTCTAACCTAACCTAGCAATTCTAACCCTAACAATCTAACTGAATACACATAATTAAAGAGATATGAAGAAGAACTCAAACCTGCTAGGTAGTAATGGCAGGAGTATGGAGAGCTTGATTCAAGGCCTGATTCTCCTTCCAAATGATCCTCTGATGGAGTAGTGCCTTCTGTTTGCAATGGTATGGTGTGAGAAGGCTTGTAGGGAGGGATTCGAATCAAGTATGGATTCTTGCAATTTCAACTCTAACTCTTCAATCCTCCATGGATAAGCCTCTGAATCAGCTTCTATGCACTCAACAAGATCAATGGATCATGAATGGAGAAGAAGAATGAACAGAATTGATGTTGATTGTGTGAATTCACTCTTGCTTGCAATTGAAGTAACAATGGAGTCCTCACTTTACTCTTTCTCTTTTCACCAACCTTTTTCACCAATGATCCCAATCCAATATATAGGAGAGGATGGAAAGATCTAGAGGCTTCTAGCTCAATCTAAGATGCTCCTAGAAACTTCAAGAATTTCTCATGATATGGTACTTTGAAATCTCATCATATCTCACCTTAATCTCTTTGCAACCCCTTGAAAATCTCATTACATGACAATATGGAGGAGTATGAGTGAAAAACAAGGGATTCCTTTGCCTTATGTTGAGTTTCCCATGGTTGCCTTATTATGCAAGTAATGGAATTACAAAGCAAGTCCATTTTTAAACCCTCAAACCAAAATTGTGGATGAACCAAAGTCTTTAAAATGTTGCTTGGAGTCAATTTGGTATATTACATGACCCATTTTGGATTTATAGATTGCCCAAACCAATTTTCAATCTCAACTTTTTCAACTTATGTCCATTTTTTAAGTCATTTTCACCAACTTTGGTCAATCTGAGTTCTATGCATTTCCAAACTTCCATGACCTCTTTTCTAGGCTTAAAATGTCATTTTGAGAAACTTTGATGTTGTGAAGTTTTTCATTTGAAGCTTGGAAATAGGAGATATGGCCTTTGCTTAAAATGACCTATAATCACCAAATGACCAAAATACCCTTGTCTTGTACAAACTATAAGTTGAGTTCCACAAATCATATGAAGGCATACCATACCTTCCTAGAAAGATATGACAATTAGGAACAACTCTAATTTTTGCCAATAATTCATTTGAAATCTCCTTGAGGGTCAAAGGTTGCTTGGAAGACAGGCAACTTTCATAGACAAATTTCAGTGCCCTCAGATGACTTGTAACCTGCATGAGCTATAACTTGAGCTCTGTAAATCATCTTGATGACTTCCACAACTCAAATTAAAGCTATGAAGATACTCTACAAGTTTCATGTGGACCAGAAATTCATATGAAGCATGTATCTTGAGTTACACTGCTTGGATGTTTGACCTAAATCAGGGGCTTTTACACTGAAACCCTAACTTGGTAACTCCTCTTCTCCTTGACTCCTGTTGGTTTTTCTTTGGCACAACACCACATCCATATCCATATAGCAAATAATGAACCCCACATTCTTCAAATGAGCCTTGATGCCTTTCAAAACAAGTCTTTGACCTAGGACTGACCTAGATAAAACCCTAGTTGACTAACTTCAACTGAGGCTCTTGCAATCATTCCAATGACTTGGTTACTCCTCAAAAATGATCATCTAGGCTATTCATAACATCCATACACACCTCATGCTCTTGGCTCATAGCTCACACTTCCTCTGATGATCCCCAAATAACCTCAAGATAGGGGAGAACCCAATGATTGATCTGTCAACACTTCAAAACTTAAATTCTTCCCTGATGACCTGAGTAGTCTTGAATATGAGTGAAACCCTTGAATAGCACTTGATCCCCTATTTAAGATATCTTGCTTATGCTATGCAATGCAGATGAATACACTATGTACATGATGCCAATGCAAATGACTATGCAATTGAAACATAAACCTAGGTTAGAAAAGGTTGGGCAAATTTTGGGGTGCAACAGTCATTAGTAATCCCAAAGGGGTCTCAACTAAGTGTGGTTACATCATATGTCAATCATGTTAGGACTACTCCCAACAGTCAACTATTGATTATACCACAATCCTATCATAGGTTTTTATTCAAGACTGGGCTAGGACTTATCTCACCTCTCAAGGTATCAACCCAATGCACACATGCAACCAGACATAACAGGTACAATATACATATATTTACAAATATACATGTATAAAGTAAACAACATAAACAAAACACAAATACAAACAAGGTGGGTTAAACCCTCTTAAGAGCATTCCCCAGTGAAGTCGCCATCTCTATTGCAGCGAGAATCAGATATCAAGCTATTAATTAACTTGAATCACAAATCATGAAGTTCACCATCGAACTTTGATTTATCCAAAGGAAAGGGTAAAGATCCAAGAAAACCCTAAGTGCGCTACGTAACAACGAAGCTAAGAGATTATAAGGTTCAAGGGTTGGTTATACCTAGGGAATGTGTTAACATCCTAAGTATTTGTAGTACTCTACAGGAACCTCTTGTTAGGTATTTGTGTTATTGCTAATGTTTGTTTGATAATGGTTTATTTTTTATGGTAAATGTGCTAAAAGTAAGAGACCTATGGAAATATATACTAAGTATGGTCGCCAAGACATCGCATCTCGTGCCTACGTATCCTAACAAGGATAGAATCAGAGCAATCGTAGTTCACCTAACTAGGGTGAAGTAGTTCTTGACTGTGGTCGAGGCTCCAAGGGGAATAAGTATTCATAACAATGATACTTATGTAGAGTTAACAAACTCTCTAAGTCTAAGTTGAAAGATCTAACTAAGGATGACCTTAACAAAAGTCAAAGGGGAAGTGAGTACACATATAAAGTTAACAAAATCTAATCCTAAGTTCTAAATTATAGGGTTCCTAACAAGGTATGTTAACATCTTGACTTGACAAAGCCAAATGGATTTATAGGTTCTAACTTAAGGCTAAGTTGGAGGACCTAATGACTCTAATAAGGTCAAGAGGAAGAAATGAGCTATCCATGACACTAAGTTAATGGAGAGACTTTCCTTTGGACTAAGGAACAAAAGGCAACTTGTTGCACCCCAAAATTTGACCAACAATTATTTATTCATTGAGTATTTGAAAATGGATACCTTCATCAGAAAGTTCAAGAGATCCTCAGAGGAGTGGGTTGAAACCAGGGTTGTGTGCTTCATAGCTTGAGAGTTGTGGGTGCCCCTCAGATGATTCTGAGACTTTGAGAATGAACTAGATGTTTTGAGAAAGCCTATGAGATGTCTTGATAGCCATCATGAAGCCCAGAGAGGTCATTATGCAAGAATTCAGAAGATTCAACCATGAATGGTAGAATTAGGGTTTTGACTGGGTCCACCCTAGGATAACTGAAGATTTTGAGAAGGTTGAGACCTAACCCAAGGGCCATGAGATCATGGAATGATGCATGGAGATGTTATAAAGATGATTCCTAGACCAACTCATCAGGATTGAGGAGTTGGAGAAGTTTTGAGTTAGGGTTTCTGAGGATTGACAGTGAAAAAAACCTAGTTTGATCCCTATCTTCCAGGCAGTTTTAGCTCTAGATGTGGTTGATATCTCATCTTCCCCACAACATGAATGTTGTAGAGCTTGTTCTTAGCTTTAATTTGAGTGGTGGAAGTCCTTGATAGGAGTTACAGAGCTCAAGTTATGGTTTTGACAAATTACAGGTCAGCTGAGGTGTGTGAATCTGGGTCCTTGAAAGTCACCCAACTTGCAGACAACGTTTGCCCTAGTAGGATGATTCCTATGATCTCTTGGTCAACATGAATGTTGAAGGGCATCTTCTTAGCTTTAATTTGAGTGGTAGAAGTCCTTGATAGGATTTATGGAACTCAACTTATGGTTTGAACAAGACAAGGGTATTTTGGTTATTTGTCAGTTATAGGTCATTTTAGCCAATGCCTAAAACTCCTATTTCCAAGCCTCAAATGGAAAAACTCAAAACATGAAAGTTGTTCAAAATGTGATTTTAAGTCTAGAAAGAAGGTCACAAATTGTTGGAAAAGCTCATAGCATGAAGTTGCATGATTGGTCAAATTTGAACTAAAAATGGCATATAAGTTTGAAAAGTTGAATTTGAAAATTGGTTTGGAGGATCTAGGAATCCAAAATAGGTCATCCAATATATCATTTTGATTGGAAACATCATTTTGAGAACTTTGGTTCAAATAGATTTTTCATTTGAGGCCTAAAAAAGGGACTTTCTTTGTAAATCTATTACTTGCATTATAAGGCAATGTTGAAAAACCTTACACAAGCCAAATGTAAGGGCTGATTTCCTTCATACACACTTAATATCTCATGTAAAGACATATTCAAGGGATTTTGGCAAGGTATGAAAGAAGATATCATGATATTTCAAGTTCTCATGTGGTGATATTTTCAACACTTTCTAGATGATTCTAGAATGATCTAGTTGTTTCCATCCATCATTATAAAAAAAGTGAAGCACAAGGAGGAAAAGGTTGGTGATAGCAAGAGGATTCAGAGGGGAAAGAAAGAGAGAGGCAGCCATTGAAGAGGTTTCTTCAAAGTGAAGCAATTCTGATTTTCTTCCATTGTAGATCTTCCCCTTTATCACAAGTGCAAACAGAAGGCTATTGATCATCCAAGGACCATTTGGAGGAAGTTTCAAGGCCTGAAAGCAGCCACACGAGTCTCCACCATAACCTCTTGACAGGTTCTTTCTCATCACCATTCTCTTAAGTTATGTAGTTTTAATTAGCTTTATAGGTCTAGAACTGGTGCATTAGGTTAAATGATGAAGTTCTGAGAGTTAGAGCCCGATCCATGGTAGTTGACAGCAGGTCCATGAAACTTTGATCTTTAAGAATTGACTGGTGTGTTGGCTTTAGTTATCAAGAACTAGCTTAGAATGGTTAGGGTATCGTGTAGAATAACTGTAGGCCATTGGATTCAAGGATTATGGAAGGTTGACATCAGGTGCATATGGTGGAACTTTGATCTTGCAAGCTTCTGTTGGGATTATCTAGAGAGAATCAGGAAAAAATATGCGTATAGTCTTGTTCCTCTTGATTAGTAGAGCAGTTTTCGTTTTGGAATCGTGGCATTTCATCCACTGAGCAGAGAGAACGAAGAGAGGAAAGGTCTGTGCATGGAGGGGGTCTCATGAAACCCTAGGTGGCTGAAGGTAGGAGATGTAATCTCCACCGTTGAAGTGTTTTGAAATGTTGGACTTTGTCATGTGATCGCACGGTCCTCATTCGCCCAGAAACGGAGGGAAATTTTGAATGTGAAAACGCA
This sequence comes from Lathyrus sativus, assembly GCA_963859935.3. NCBI lineage: Eukaryota > Viridiplantae > Streptophyta > Magnoliopsida > Fabales > Fabaceae > Lathyrus > Lathyrus sativus. The sequence goes on along the minus strand of OZ012735.1, from coordinate 305,250,978 downwards.
GTCGTTTCACTTAAACAACGCGTCTGGGCTTTGGCCTATTTCATATTCGCACCCCCTTTTTATTTGGCCCAAATGAAATGAACTGGCGCGTGTTGCTGTTTCCACCCCCCTCCCTTTTATATTATTTTGGTTTCTTTTTAATTCTCTTAATATTTTTGCCATCTTATAAAATTCATTAAAAATTGATAAATGATGATTTTTTGGTCATTCTTTTTTCTATGATTAGATAATTGTGTATAGAAAAATATAAAAATAAAAATGGAATTTTATTTTTAATGTAGAATTAATGGTGGTATTTTCTTTTAAATAGTGTATTCTCTTTCTTTTAGTTGATACCTTATTTTACAAGAATTGTTTTAGGACCTTCCCTTAGGAATTTTAAGCCACTCTTTTTGGCATAGTTAGATATTGAACCCTAGTTTCATGTAGGATTTATCCCTTGATTTTAGAAATTAAATTTGATGTAGTTTGATTGTTAGACATTTAGGTGCTCTAATTAGGGTTTTAGGTTGTATAGGTAGACTTGAACAAATTTGTTTTGGGGTTTATAGGCCAAATTAGTGTATGGGGAATATATGGGTTAAGGGTAAGTATGTATAGAATCCCCTAGAATTTTGCTAGAATATTGTATGGTGTTTTAGTATTTTTCATTGATTTTTGAATGTATGGATAGTATGTGTGTTGCTTAAAGGCATAAGTTGTATTGTTGTGTTTTCTTTCCTTCTCTGTTGAGTGTGTGAGCTTTGAAGATTGAGTTGAAGACCTTGTGGATCATCATGGAAGCTTTGAAGACCTTGCAGAGGAGTTTAGCATAGCTTTTGTTGTTTTGTTTATAGGTTTATAGGTGCATAAGCAGAGCCCTAGATAGAATATTTTGTTCAATAAACAAGGAGTGTCTTGTTCACCTCCTTTCTTCTCTGTGACATAGAGTCCCTTAAGGGTATTCACCTCTCTCCTTTGGAGGGATTAGTGACCTTGCCCTATAAGGTAGAACTTTGAGAGAGCCTTTCCTTTGATGTTAAGTGAGTACTGTGACATCCCCACCTCATCTTGTTAACTGAATCTTGTTTGCTGGAGCATTGGAGTCATTGAAGATAGAAGCTGAAGCCTTGAAGAGGATGATTCCTTGAAGATTATTGAAGTCTGAAGACTCTGTGAAGACCAAGTTGATGCCTGAAGATCCCTGGAGATAGTGAAGCCTGATGATGAAGCTGATCAAAGAAGCTGAAGCTTAAGGGAGAAGATGAGTTGATACTCATGTTGTAGGGTTGATACCTAGGAAGCAAGTGATCTCTGAAGTCTGAAGACTGGGTTGCTGCTGGAAGAGCTGAGGCTTTCTTCTGTTTTCTTTGATGTATTGTGTGTTTTGTCTGATTTGTCTGTTGCATTAGACTAAGCCCATTTAGAATAAGTTCAGTCTAAGAGCATGAGTGCATCTGATTGTATTGTTATTGCTTGGCTTTGCTTGCGGGTATTCGGTAGAGCCCAGCTCCCTTGCCCATGTGTTTATTTTGCTTGATAGCATTTCATTTCTTTTGTCTGTATGATTACAGTTTACCGTTCTTGCTTGATAGCATGTTGTTTATTTCAGTATGATTACTGATATTTCATGACTGGCTTGAGGTCGATACGAGCTTGTGGAGGCTGAAGCCCCACACACATTTCCTCCCTCACTTGCATTGCATGCATTTTACTGTTAAAGCTGATGCTTTTGTCTGTTTTGGTGTATCATTGACATGATCCCTTAGGGCTCTCATTTCCTTTGATAAGGATTTGATGATAGACTTTTAGGTTGAAACCTATGCATGACAACATCTAGGAGTTCCCTGTTCAAACTTCAACCATAGGATGAATCCATGGCATGATAACAGTAGGACTTGATAGTCTCCCTCCTAGTTGGGCCTGTTCTCTTCTCATCTCGAAGCAGTTTAAGACACAGTAATCATGAATGATTTCTTTCGTACGTTACGAGCCTTAAGCTATCTGAGAAAGGATTGTGGGAGAGTTTCTTTTCCACAGTCTGGATGTTTAGTATGGTACCCTTTGGGTGACATGCGACGCATTCACTCTCAGGTCATAGTCTCTAGTGCGGTTGAAATCGCCAACACAATAAAAAACACTTCTTTTAGGAGATAATCCGTAGTTTCCCGAACTACGTTTGCTCTGATCTTTCATACCAGATGAAAGTACGTAGGCATAGGATGCGACATCCTAGCGAGCAACCTTCAACCTTCACCCGTAGTTAGCCGAACTACGTTGACTCTGATTTCTCGTTCCAGACGGGAATACGTAGGCATAAAGCGCGACGCTTTGCCGAGTCATTTTTCTTTTCTGTTTAAGCCAGCCTTGATAGGTAGATAGAATAAAACCAACCCGTCCGAGTAAACAAACAAGCGAGGATCCCGTCGAGTACGACGGACGTGAGGGGTGCTAATACCTTCCCCTTGCGTAACCGACTCCCGAATCCAGACAATGGTTGCGACGACCTTGTCTTACCCTTTTTCGTCAGGGTTTTTCCGATCGTTTCCTTTCCCGCTCTGAGGGATAAATAACGAAAGGTGGCGACTCTTCTGTTTTGCCGGCACCTTATTTTCGCGCGAGCGACAGCTGGCGACTCTGCTGGGGACTCCAACGGTTCCCTGCGAGTCAATCCTATCGTTTGTGTGTTTGCTTGTTGGGTTGCGTTTATTTATCGCATTTCTTCTCGCACTTTATTTCCCGCATTTTGTATTCAGTAAAATATGATTATTTGTGTTGTTGTGGGATGGGAGTTCTGATTGAGTGAGAAGCCAGAGCCAGGCTTGAGTGCACCATAGACTTAGAGTGGAAATTAGTGGGCGCGTGCTTGCTTTGCAGGCACTAGTGTCTCATGAAATCCACGCTCAGACGAGGTTCATCCGGTTAGCTTCACTTTCAACCCTTTGGGTTGAGACGGTTGCTGGTTTGGTGGATTGTCGACTCTGGGGACCGATCATTTGTGATTCAGCTAAGTGAGGCCTCTTCAGGACTTGATGATGCCACTCCTTCTGGGAATCGTATCATCAGTTTTGAAAGTCTGTGACGCTGATGAACGCATAGGATGCCGTACCTTGAGTCAGTCTAGGTCCATACCTGTGAGTGGGACTGGGTTTATTGCAGGAAACTTAGACCTTCAGACTACCTGGTTTTCTTGACAGTGAATCAGTTATGTTGGGTTCTCAGTTGCAGATGTGTTCTTGACAGAGCAAGAGTTTGGTCAGAGGATCTTATCATCGGGTGTTCGTCTGTTTTTGATAGAGCAGGCTTTGATCAGTGTATTATCATCAGTGGTTTGTTCTGGATGGAGCAGATTTTGAGTGAGGTATGAAGACCTCATCGGCAAATGCTATTTGTTCTTGATAGGGCAGATTTTGAGTGGGGTCTGAAGGTCTCATCAGCAGCTGTGTGTTTGTTCTTAATAGGGCAAATTTCTGATTTGGGGTCTGAAGACTTCAACAGGTGTTCCTTGATCTTGCGCCCGGGGTCCTTATCATCATGCACTTACTCTTGACAGAGCAGAATTTTGATCTCGATCCTATCAGATGGTTATTCTCAGCAGATCAGATCAGTGGCTTTACACCGGGGTTTCGTCCTCATCAGTGACTGTTGATACCGAATCTCCACAGCAGCCACTTGGATATATTATTGCATACCTGCATTTTGCATTAGTTTACACATTCATCTGCATTCCATTAACGTGTGTCTGTGTTGCAGGTACCGTTCCCCGATCCAGGATTTCCCGTCTCCTACTGTTGTTATGGCTTCTCTCAGGAAGACTGTTGCGTACAAATTCCCGACCCCCGATGTGTCGAAGCTGACTGGTTTGATAGCCCTGGCAGGGAATTCTGTGAAGGATAGGTTCAGGAAGTCTTATGGCAAGTTGCTTAGTCTGGTCTACAAACCCTCTGCGTCTGAGTTGAATGGATTACATGCTCTTCTGCAGTTTTATGATCCTCCCTTGAGGTGTTTCACTTTTCACGACTTCGTTCTCGCACCGACATTGGAAGAGTATGCTGATATGTTGGGTGTGCCTATCAAAAGGCAGATGCCTTTTGTCCACATGGATGCTGAACCTGATCTGGTTAGCTTGGCTTCCTCACTCCATTTGAGCGCTTCTGAGTTAGTGGTGACAAGTTGGAACAAGGTCCCAGGGTTCTCTCTGCAGTTTCTGATAGCTAAGGCTCAGCAGTGTGCTAAGGACAAATGTTGGGACGCCTTCAGCGCCATCCTTGCTTTATGCATATATGGCATCATCCTATTTCCCAGCATGCCTGATTTCATAGACTTTGATGCATTCCATATCTTTGCCTCAGGGAATCCAGTCCCTACTCTGATCGGAGACGTTTACCATTCAGTGCATTACAAGAATGAGAACCGGAGAGGGAAGAATGTTTCATGCTGCGTACCGTTGTTGTACAAGTGGTTTGATAGTCATTTGCCCAAGAGGGGTTCTTCTGTCTTGTCTGCAGCCACAGTTGAGTGGCCTGAGCGTCTGATGAGCTTGTCGGTAGAAGACATTGTTTGGTTCGTTGACAGAAGCAGGTTAGGCACCGAGATGATCTTCAGTTGCAGTGGGTTTCCTAACGTACCTCTGATAGGTAGGAAGGGTTGCATCAACTACAACCCATCATTGCTAGTTCGTCAGTTTGCATATGCTTTGAGGAATCCACTGAAGGAAGAAGAGGTACGGGAATCTCTGTACCTCACGGGTATTCTGGAGGGGGAGTTGTTGTCCAAGCTTCAGTATGCGTGGAACAATATCAGCACGAGAGGAAAGTCTTTGTTGGGGAAGAGCGACAACCAAGCTTATCCTCCTTATTCAGATTGGATCAGAGCCAGAGCCAGCGCTATAGGGATGCCATTCCCTCATGTCAGACCAGAGAGTCCTCCACCAGTCGAAGAGCCTACCACTGTGTCCATTCATCAGCACAACCAGGTATTAGCCGAGCGTGATGAACTGAAGAGGGCAAATGCAGAATTAGAGAAGGAGTTAGCTCAGCTTCGAAGTGAGAGGAACGAAGCCGTGCATGCTCTCAAAAAGCAAACAGAGTCGGTGAGCCAGCTGAGTGCAGACTTGGCAAAGCAGATTGCTGATCGGGAACGCTTAGGTCAAGACTTCAGAGCTGCTAATGATGTGCTGGCTACGAAGAAGACGCATTTGGAGGAAGCATACCGGAGAATATCTAAGTTCGACCAGCATTGGAAGACTTCCATGGCCACCAGGAAGGAGCGAGAAGACAAGCTGATGCTGCAGATTTCTAAGCTAGAGACTGAAGTGAAGGACAGTGAGCGGAGGTTTGATGAAGAGACCGCCCGCAGGTACTCCGCTGAAGCCCGTCTCAACAGAGCCATTGCTAGCCTGAAGGAGCATAAGCTGATGTTTGAGTCTAAGAAGCGGAAGCTGGAAGATTGCTTTGGCGAAGGCGCTTGGGAGAGTTCATTTCAGGGGCTTCAGCATACTATCAGGCAGAGGGAACTACTCGTCGAGGGGTTGCTCACTTCGCCAGATCATTCGGAGACAAAGGAGTTATTAGCAGAGTATCGCGCCCGTGGCCGTACTTGACTAGTTATATCCCTGTCGTTTTTGATCTTTGATGTATGCTGACCATCACCAGACTTGTTGGCTGAGGTCATGCTGTTGATTTGTACTCGCTGATACTGTGTATTGCCTTGACAGGCCTTTCCATATATATATGAGATTGATGTTTCCATGATTGGGCTCGGATTTCTTCTTCCTCTCGTTATTATCAGCACCGTCACTAAGGCACTAGGATCGGGGAAAAAATCTCCCACGCACACAGACACACGCATGCATCTGCATGAAGCATATTTGCATAGTGTATATCTTATTGTTTTTCCTAACCTTTATTGTTGACAGGTTTTTCAGGTTCCGCGCTGCTTTCGATCTCCAGGATTGATCAAAGACCCATCCACTGCTACTCAACTCGCGCTAATCAGACGAGAATCATGGACCAGGTACAGTCAGATGTTCAAGAGCTCCGTGAGCGGATGGATCGTTTTATGGAGCTAATGCAGGTGGTCGCGAATGGTCAAGATCGGCTTCGTACTCTGGTTCAACCTCTGATCTCCAGGGTTGACAGTAATGGCATACTTCATGGAGGGGCCGTGCCTACTCCTCCTCAAGGGGATACTCCCCAGAACGTTGTTCCTGCTGCCGGGGGCAACGGCAGTGCTAACGGCAATCTGATGACTAATCTCGGACTCAACGCGGCTGGCGCCGTCAATGGTAGTTTGGGAGCCAATGTTAACATGGGGCCGGTCAACGGCAATGCTGGTGCAGGAAATTTGGTGGTGCCTCAACCGTGGCTGGAGGACCATTAGGATGATATATTCTCTCAGAGAGGTATAGAGGCAGAGTTGAATGCCGAGGCTCGACTCAGGTTCAAGGCGCTGGAAGACAAGATGAGGAGCATAGAAAATCAGAACACATTGGGCGTTGACATGTCCAACCTCGGGTTGATTGCTGACTTTAAAGTACCCCACAAGTTCAAGGTGCCTACCTTTGAGAAGTATAAGGGCACCACTTGCCCCCGGGTCCACCTCCGATCTTATTATAGAAAGATGTCCGCTTATTCTGACGATGAGAAGCTGCTGATGCACTTCTTTCAGGATAGTCTTTCTGGGCCATCGCTCGAATGGTATATGGGCTTGGAGCCCGCTGCTGTGCGCACCTGGAAAGAGCTTGCAGAAGCGTTTGTTCTCCACTATCAATATAATAGCGACTTGGCTCCCAACCGAGTTCAGCTTCAGAATCTCTCACAGCGGAACAATGAAAGCTTCAAAGAATACGCCCAGCGGTGGCGTGAATTGGCTGCCCGGGTTCAACCGCCGATGGTTGAGCGTGAGTTGGTACAAATGTTCGTGGCTACCCTTCCCGGAATCTACTATGAAAAGCTGGTCAGTGGCATGTCTGGAACATTCTCGGCTCTCATCACTTTGGGCGAGCATGTTGAGAACGGTATAAAGATCGGAAAAATTCAGGGCGAATCATCCTCAGCTGGAGGAGGTAGCAAGAAACCCTATACTGGCAAGCGTCGAGAGGGAGATGCCAGTGCTGTCACTAATGCTAGGAGAAAGGGCAAGGGCCCTCAGTCTCAGATTGCTAGCATAAACATCCCAGCTGCTCCGCCGCAGCCGCAGCAACCTCAGCAGCAGAATAATCAGGGGTATAAAAGATATCAGAATCGGGCTCCTATGGCAAGCCGTCAGTTTGATACTCCACCTATGTCATATGCGCAGCTTCTGCAAACTTTGCTGCAGCTTCAGCTAGTTCAAAAGAGGACGTTGGCTCCCTTAACAGGGGCGCCACCACCGGGGTATGATGCCAGTGCTACTTGTGAGTTCCATACTGGGGCACCTGGCCATACGATTGAGAATTGTAAAGCTTCTAAGCACAAAGTCCAGGACTTGGTGGACGCCAAGGTTATCAACTTTTCTGACACCGTGCCCAACGTCACCAAGAATCCGATGCCTCATCATAAGGGGGGCGGAGTGAATGCTGTTATCACTGAAGAGAGTGCGGACTTACTGACTGATGTCAAAGATTTGAAAACCCCACTTAGTTTTGTCAAGGCTAAGTTGCTGAAGAAGGGCTTCTTTCCTGGATGCGGGGAATTATGTATGGCTTGTGCTACACTTCCTGACGGATGTGAGTAGCTGATCGAAGGTATCCAAAGTCTGATGTCCGAGGGTATTTTGCAATTCAGCCGGAGCGTCGAGAGTGCGTCAGGGGAAGTCGTGCTGAAGCAGGCAGACGAAGTTGCTACTATTACCATTCCTCGCCACCCTATTACTATTTCTGCGCCTCGTCCGCCTACCATCACCATCACCAGGGCCGGACCAATCCCATTCGAGAGTACTAATGCCGTTCCATGGCATTATGGCGCCGAAGTTTATTGTAATGGTCAGAAGATAGAGCTTGAGCCGTTCGGATCAACTGCGCAGAATCTTACTGAAGTCAGTGGCATCACTAGAAGCGGAAGAGTGTTCGCACCAGCAGAGGTTGCAGCAGAGAAAGTGGTCCGGGCTGACGATGTGGATAAGGGTAAAGGTAAAGCTGTTGAAGAGGTCCCTGCAGGGGCAGAGAAGGAATTGCTGGTTAAAGATGCTGAAGAGTTCATGCGACTGATCAAGAAGAGTGACTACAAAATTATAGATCATCTTCATCAGACTCCGTCAAAGATCTCGATTCTTAACCTGTTGCTGTGTTCTGAAGCGCACCGCAACGCGTTACTGAAGGTGTTGAATGCTGCATACGTGCCGCAGGAGATATCAGTAAATCAACTTGAGGAGGTGGTGGCCCACGTCAACGCTGGTAATGGGCTGGGATTTACAGATCTGGAGCTGACTCCTAAGGGAAGAGATCACAACAGCGCCTTGCACGTCTCAATAGAGTGCAGAGGCACGATTATGTCACATGTCCTGGTAGATACGGGTTCCTCGCTTAACGTGCTTCCGAAGAAGGCACTGATGAAGTTGGATACCCGGGGACTGCTGTGCACGCCCAGTGATCTGGTCGTGAAAGCCTTTGACGGAACCAAGCGCCACGTCTTCGGAGAATTGACCCTGCCAATTCAAGTTGGTCCAGAGACGTTCAATGCGGTTTTCTATATCATGGATATCATGCCCGCCTATAGCTGCCTCTTAGGTCGGCCATGGATCCATTCTGCTGGTGCCGTGACGTCCACGCTGCATCAGAAGCTTAAATATGCTGTTGGGGGCAGCATAGTGACAGTCTGTGGAGAGGAAGACATCATGGTAAGCCACCTGTCGTCCTTTAAATACGTTGAAATGGATGGTGAGATCCATGAGACTCTTTGCCAGGCTTTTGAAACCGTCAGAGTGAAGGAGGTGGCTCCCGTCGTCGCAGAGAAGCAAGAGTTGAACCTCTCCTCGTTTAAGGAAGCTAGAGCCGTTGTCGAAGCCGGTTCTACCCCAGGCTGGGGGCATGTTTTGGATATACCAATCAAGCAGGATAAGTTTGGATTGGGATATTCTCCGCAAGCTGAAGCTTCATCTTCTTCTGGTAGCTCGTCTCGTGGGAAAGGGCCGATCCTATTCACCAAGGGGGGAGTAATCTTCGAGAGTATCAACGCTGCGTCGGAGGACAGCGGAGACAGTGATTGCGATCTTGACGCCTGGATTCAACCGCGCAAGCCGGGCGAGCGCCTCCACAATTGGACCATCAAGGAGATTATCAAGCTGACAAGTGAAGAGTAATGATTTGCTTTTTACAATCTTTGTACAACCCTATGTCCGGCCCGGGGCATAGTGGTTTTACTGTCAGGGCCTTGTTGGATTATGTTTATGCATTTTGTTAATAAATAAAAGGCGTTTCTTCGTAATCAAATATTGTGTTCCCTGTTATTCTTATTTTATGTTTATTTCGAAAAAACAGCAAAATGGCAACGAGGTTCGTGCAGACCTGCATATTCCTGCTTTAAACTTAACCCTTGTTATTGCAGGATCCACGTAACAGACGACATCGACTCTGGACCCTCTACGGCTCACTACGACTTTGATTGCCCGATCTATCAAGCCGAGGATGAGATTGATGAAGACGAAGACCTTCCGGAAGAGTTGGCTCGCTTGTTGAGACAAGAGGAGAAGGTTATTCTGCCTCACGAGGAGGATATTGAGATTGTAAATCTGGGTTCTGAGGAGCTTGTCAGAAATGTCAGAGTTGGGGCTGCGCTGCAAAATGATGTCAAGCATAGGCTGGTCGAGATGCTTCGAGATTATAGTGACGTCTTTGCTTGGTCATATGAGGATATGCCCGGACTCGACACTGATATCGTGGTTCATCGCTTGCCGTTGCGAGAAGATTGCCCTCCAGTCAAGCAGAAGCTCAGGAGGACGAGACCAGACATGGCTGTAAAAATCAAAGAAGAAGTCCAGAAGCAGTTGGACGCAGGATTTCTAGCCGTTACCACTTACCCTCCGTGGGTCGCCAACATAGTGCCTGTACCGAAGAAGGACGGTAAGGTACGCATGTGCGTCGATTATCGGGATTTGAACAGGGCGAGCCCTAAGGATGATTTCCCGTTGCCTCATATCGATGTGTTGGTCGACAATACAGCCCAGTTTTCCGTGTTTTCGTTCATGGATGGCTTCTCCGGTTACAATCAGATTAAGATGGCACCGGAGGACATGGAGAAAACGACGTTCATCACCCCCTGGGGAACATTCTGCTATAAGGTAATGCCCTTCGGTCTGAAGAACGCAGGGGCCACTTACCAGCGAGCAATGGTAACTTTGTTTCATGATATGATTCATCATGAGATCGAGGTCTATGTTGATGACATGATTGCAAAGTCCCAAACGGAGGAGGAGCATCTGGTCAATTTGTTGAAGCTGTTTGAAAGGCTTAGGAAGTTCAGGCTGAGGCTGAATCCTAACAAATGCACTTTTGGAGTGCGGTCTGGAAAGTTACTGGGGTTTATCGTTAGTGAACGAGGTATTGAAGTTGATCCTGCGAAAATAAAAGCTATCCAAGAAATGCCAGCGCCGAAAACAGAAAAAGAAGTTCGTGGTTTCCTGGGCCGAATAAACTACATTGCAAGGTTCATCTCTCAGCTCACGGCCACTTGTGAACCGATGTTCAAGCTGTTAAAGAAAGATCAGGCGATTACTTGGAATGAGGATTGCCAGAAGGCATTCGACAAAATAAAGCAGTATCTTCAAGAACCTCCAATCTTGATACCCCCAGTGGCTGGACGGCCATTAATCATGTACCTGACGGTTCTGGAGAATAGTATGGGGTGTGTTCTCGGTCAGCACGACGAGACGGGCAGAAAAGAGCATGCCATTTATTATTTGAGTAAAAAGTTCACTGAGTGTGAATCTCGATACTCGATGCTGGAGAAGACGTGTTGTGCACTAGCTTGGGCTGCCAAACGTCTACGACAGTATATGCTCAATCACACCACTATGCTCATTTCGAAGATGGATCCGATCAAGTACGTCTTCGAGAAGCAGGCTCTTTCGGGCAGGATTGCCAGGTGGCAAATGGTGTTAACAGAATACGATATTCAGTACGTCTCTCAGAAAGCCATTAAGGGAAGCGTATTGTCTGATTACCTTGCCGAACAGCCGATCGAAGACTACCAGCCGATGAAGTTCGAATTCCCTGACGAGGACATTATGTTTCTCAAAGCGAAGGATTGTGATGAGCCATTGCCCGACGAGGGACCAGATAGGAAGTCTCAGTGGAAGTTGATATTCGACGGAGCGGTTAATTCCTATGGAAGTGGTATCGGGGCTATCATCACGACTCCTCACGGATCCCACATCCCTTTTACTGCGAGACTGACGTTTCCAGTTACCAACAACGAAGCAGAATATGAAGCATGTATTATGGGTCTAGAAGAGGCAATTGATTTGAGAATCAATAATCTAGACATATATGGTGACTCAGCGCTTGTAATCAATCAGATCAAAGGGGAGTGGGAAACTCGTCAAGCGAATCTAGTGCCGTACATGAATTACGCCAGGAGGTTGCTTCCATTCTTCGATCGAGTGGAACTTCATCATGTACCCAGGGCTGAAAACCAAATGGCTGATGCCTTAGCCACGTTGGCTTCCATGTACAAAGTCAATTATTGGAATGAGGCCCCAAGAATTGTACTTTCGCGTCTTGATAGACCGGCATTTGTCTTTGCAATCGAGGATGCCACCAACGACAAGCCATGGTTCCACGACATCCAGACCTTCCTCATGACTAAGGAGTATCCTGCGGGTGCGTCTATCCAGGATAAGAAGACTCTGAGGAGGCTATCCGGAAACTTTTATCTCAATCCTGACGGAGTGCTGTATAAGAGAAACCACGATCTCGTGCTACTCAGATGTGTGGATGAAAAAGAGGCGAGTATGCTCATGGAAGAGGTCCATGAAGGCACATTTGGTACGCACGCCGGCGGGCACGCCATGACGAGAAAGATCCTGAGAGCAGGGTATTACTGGCTGACTATGGAGTCGGATTGCTTCAGATTCGCGAGAAAGTGTCACAAATGCCAGATCTATGCTGATAAAGTTCATGTGCCGCCGTGCCCATTGAATGTCATGTCCTCCCCTTGGCCGTTCTCCATGTGGGGCATCGACATGATAGGCAAGATCGAGCCCACCGCATCCAATGGTCATCGTTTCATTCTGGTAGCTATCGACTACTTCACCAAGTGGGTGGAGGCAGCCTCGTACGCTAATGTGACCAAGCATGTGGTAGCTAAATTCATAAAGAGGGACATCATCTGTCGCTATGGAATTCCCGAGCGGATCATTACTGATAATGGTTCGAATTTGAATAACAAGATGATGAAAGAGTTGTGCCAGAGCTTCAAGATTGAACACCACAACTCATCTCCTTACCGGCCGAAGATGAATGGCGCTGTTGAAGCGGCCAACAAGAACATCAAGAAGATTGTTCAGAAGATGGTTGTGACGTACAAAGATTGGCACGAGATGCTGCCGTTTGCCTTGCACGGTTATCGTACGACGGTGCGTACGTCGACCGGGGCAACTCCTTTCTCCTTGGTGTATGGTATGGAAGCTGTCCTACCGTTAGAAGTGGAGATTCCCTCTTTGCGAGTTTTGGTTGATGTAAAACTCGATGAGGCAGAATGGATTACGAATCGCTTGAACCAACTCAGCCTGATGGACGAGAAGAGGTTAGCGTCGATTGCATTTGGTCGCCTGTACCAAAGCCGAATGAAGAAAGCTTATGATAAGAAGGTGCGTCCTAGAAGCTTTCAGACGGGTGATCTCGTCCTGAAGAAAATTCTTCCGCCACACTCCGATCACCGGGTCAAGTGGACTCCGAATTACGAAGGGCCGTATGTCGTCAGCAAGGTTTTCTCGGGAGGAGCTTTGTTGTTATCCACGATGGATGGTGAAGATTTTGCATCCCCGGTGAACGCGGACGCAGTTAAAAAATACTTTGCTTGAAAGAGACCCGCTGGACAAAAAAAGAAAGAGTCCAGGAAAAAAGGGGCATCCCGGCGAACCAAAAACAGAATAAAAGGTTCGGGCAAAAATTAGGGATATATTGAAAAAATGTACACCCGCGAAGTCGAAAACCTACACTGGGCGGCTTCGGCAAAAAAGGGTATCCGGGTGAACTGAAAACCCGTAAAGGGCGGTTCACGCAAAAGTTAGGGATTTGAATAAGCAAATGACTGCGTTCCGCGTGTGGACTTTCATTGTTTAGTGGTTTGGAAGACCTGAGGGCCGTCTATCTGAATCAATCTCTTCCGAAACTGAAGCGTCGGAGAGGTATCAAAGTCGAGTGGGTCTTAGAGGGATCAACTCATGGTGTTCGTCTACGCCTCGATTGCCAACATTTGTATATACTGATGTATATTTATGTTTTCTTTTTTCGTGCGGCTTCCTCATTCCAGGAGTTTGCCTCTGTTGTAAAACATTTTTGCCCATTCAGGGGTTCATCATCAATAAAATGCACACTATTCAGCAATTCTACTTGTCTGTTTAGCATTTATCTGTTTTGTTTACGAATGAAAACGCCGATGTTTTTGATAAAATGCGCATACATAAACTTACGGGCCTAGGCCCATTGATTGTTGAAACAATTAATTAACTGAATATTGTCGCGAGATAATAACCTGGATAGGACCCTTTGAGGAGGGAGTCTTGTTTCGTTTGTTTGTGTTGTTGCAGGAGTAGTACCTTCCGGAAGATGTGCAGAGCGCACCCCCGAAGCAGGATTCTTCCCCAGCACCGGGTCACAAGTGCAGATTTCGTAAAAATGGTCGGGTGCCGAAGCTCGTGCTTTCCCCAGTAAAGTCACCGAAGCAGGTGTCTCTCCCCAGCACCGGGTCGCAAGTGCAGGTTTCGTAGGGAATTGGTCGTACGCCGAAATATGCAGTAACTAATGGTGTCAGACTGAAGTCTCCAGTGGAATTGAGATTCCCCACCAGAGTCATGTTCTCTCCTGAAGTTGGATGATTCCCTCTTCCCCAGTAGAATGTTGGTGCAGCTGATGTTGTATTCCCCTGCAGAGTTGCACTCTCCCCCGAAGTCAGATGATTCTTTCTTCCCCGGCGAAATTGAAATTCCGCACCAGAGTCGTACTCTCCAGTGAAGTGGAATGATTTCTCTCCCCGGCTGAGTCCGCAGAAAAGCAGAATCCTTGGAAGCAGTTGGGACCATGAGTGGATTTTCCCTAGCAGGTGTTGAACAGCTGATGCTGTATCTCCCAGAGTCGTACTCCCTTTGGCGAAGCAGAATGACTTCTCCTTCCTCAGCCGAGTTCGCAGATGTCCAGGAGGGCCGAGTCCTTGAAGGTTGATCAGATCATGATTGGTCTTTCCCCCAGCGGAGTGTGGAGCAGCTGAAGTTGTTTCCCCACAGAGTTGTTACCCCCAGAAGAGTAGCAATGGCGGCCACGCAGTTCACTCCCGTGATTGACATCACTTTCCTTCAGTAGGTCCAGGTTCCCGTAGAGCTTCGTTCCCCTGCAGCAGTCAGCTGAAGTTGTTTGCCCTGCAGCAGTCAACTAGAAGATCAATTCCCCAGACAGAGTCCGATTGAGATTGGCGTGTCCACGTTCTTCTCAGCAGGATGTTTCCTCTATCGGAGTAGTTCTTTCTCCTTGACAGGAGAATTCCCCCTCGGCATTTATTTTGCTGACGGGATCGCATCATTGTGCATGACTGCATAGCATTTAACACTGCATAGCATTTAACATTGCATAGCATTATGCATGATTGCATAGCATTTAGCATAAACGCATATCATTCCCACCGTGTGAGGCATAGCGCAGAAGCATATGCATCATAAGCATGATCTAGGTCATTATTATTCTTGCCTTACAGGTGTTCGGCCGAAGGATCGGTTGCTCAGGATGATTCCTGATATTCTCTCCAACGAGGTCGTTGCCTTAAGATGATTCTTAAGACCCCGGTGTAATCCCCACAGCCGTTTGCTCAAGATGATTTTTGAGATCCCCAGCGAAGTCTTCAGTTCAAGATGATTCTTGAATTCCTCAGCAGGGCCGTTTGCTTAAAATGATTCTTCAGACCTCAGCGCAGCTTCCCGAGTTGTTTGCTTAGGATGATTCTTGAGCTCCCCAATAGCGTCCCCAGCAAGAGTTGCCCCGGAAGATTCCTGGAATACCCAGCAAAATGTTTGCTCCGGAAGGGTTATCAGTTCAGGACGAGTCCTGAAGATGCCCGACGGATCTGTTTGTTCAAGATGATTCTTGAAGTCCTCAGCAGCGTGATATGTCTGCTCCAACAGTGTTGTCTAATCTGAAGATTGACTGCGTAAACGCCTGAAGGCGGTATCAGAAGGTTCCTGTGAGCTCAGATGTCCTTGTTGATGAATCAACGTGTGGCTGAAGACAAGGTTCCAAATTTTGTATTCAAGATGATCCGTGTTGGTCTGAAGACCAAGTCAGTTGTCCTGAGGAGATGATTGATGGCGATCAAGTGAATGATATTTTTCTTCTGACTGAAGTCGAAGATGTTTCTCCAATTGAAGCGGAGTTTTGCCTGAAGGCAAAGTGTTCGAATCCCCATAGAGTCATGAATGGCTCAGGATACCATTTCTCTGACTGAAGTCATAGATTTCCCAAGCTGAAGCGAAGGTGCCTAAAGGCAAGGTTATCCCCAAGGTCATGAATGACCTAGGATTCATTTTTTCGGACTGAAGGCCGAAGTATATCCCTGACTGAAGTCACGGATGCTCTATAGCAAAGGTGGAGTTGCCTGAAGGCAGGTCCATGTATCCTTGAAGGCCAAGGACCATTTCTTTAGACTGAAGTCGAAGATACCTCCTGCAGAGTTGCCGACGGGCAAAGTTTACATCTTTGAAGGTCAAGGATGTTTATCTTCAGAAGTACTTGAAGATCTTTTCTAGCTGAAGCTGGAATCGCCGACGGGCAGGGTTTCATCCATCTTCAGAAGAACTTGAAGATTCTCCAGCGGATCTGGAAGTGGCCAGGGGCCAGGGTTTCATCTATCTTCAGAAGAACTTGAAGATTCTCCAGCGGATCTGGAGTGGCCAGGAGCCAGGGTTTCATTCATATTCAGAAGTACTTGAAGATCTTTTCTAGCTGAAGCTGGAAGTGGCCAGGGGCCAGGGTTTCAAATATCTGTAATGTTGAAGTTCTGCGGCGGACAGTGTGCATCAGTATTCCGATGTTCGTTATGGTTCCGAGGGTGAACCCCAGATCAGAGTGTGCTCGGTTAAGTCTCTCATTCCCAGCGGAGTAGTTTCAAATACGCAAGTGTACCTTTTGTTCCATTCACCAGGGGTGAACCCCAGGTCAGAATTGTTCAGGGTTGCATCATTTGTCCAGCGGCGAGGTTGGATGTTTGTTCGACGGCGAGGTTGAACGTTTAGATTTGACGGCAAGGTCAGATCATCAGTTGTCCGGCGGCGAGGTTGGATGTTTGTTCGACGGCGAGGTTGAACGTTTGGATTTGACGGCGAGGTCAGATCATCAGTTGTCCGGCGGCGAGGTTGGATGTTTGTTCGACGGCGAGGTTGAACGTTTGGATTTGACGGCGAGGTCAGATCATCAGTTGTCCGGCGGCGAGGTTGAACGTTTGGATTTGACGGCGAGGTCAGATCATCATTTGTCCGGCGGCGAGGTTGGATGTTTGTTCGACGGCGAGGTTGAACGTTTGGATTCGACGACGAGGTCAAATTATGTTTGTTTGACGGCGAGGTCAGACTCTTTAAATCCCCAGTAAAGATGATGTTTGTACGACGGCGATGTCGAGTGTCTCTAAGAGGATGTTTGTTTCCGACGGCGATGTCAGATTCAGTTTTCCAGCGACGATGTTGGGCGTGTCAAGGTGATCCAGTCTTCCGACGACGATGTTAGGTGACGCAGATCCTTTAGTTCTCCAGTGGCGATGCAGGGTATTTTGACAGATTTAGTTCTCCAGCGGCGATGCGGGGTGTTCTGTCAGATGTGTTTCTCCAGCGGCGATGCAGGGTACTCTGTCAGGTGTAGTTCTCCAGCGGCGATGCGGGGTACTTTGTTTAGAGATGTATTTTCTCCAGCGGCGATGCGGGGTATTTTGTTCAGTGTTGTATTCTCTCCAGCGGCGATGCGGGGTATTTTGTTCATTGTTGTATTTTCTCCAGCGGCGATGTTGGATATTTTGGTGATTCAGGTTTAGGTCTCCGGCGGCGATGTTGGGCGCTTGTTTCCCCGAGTTATGGTTGTTCTTGACGGCGATGTCAGATGATTTGGTGTTCCAGCGGCGATGTTGGGCGTTCCTCAGAATCTTGTTTGACGATAATGTCAGGTGATTTAGTATTCCAGCGGCGATGTTGGGTGATGTGGTTGTCTGAAGGCAATATCAGAAGAAGTTAACGAGGATAACTGACGGCGATGTCAGATCGATATTTCTTCAGCTAGTTGTCGTGCAGCTAGCATTGCAATATTCGAAGATTTGTTCCCCGCAGAGTACCGTGTGCTCGCGCAGTTGGCAAATTTTCGGGTTTACCGATATTCAATCGTCTCGCACCTTGATTGGTTGAGAGTCGTTCGCTTCTCACCCAGTCAGGTTCAAGCCGTTTGAATAGGGGCAGCTGTTGCACCCCAAAATTTGACCAACAATTATTTATTCATTGAGTATTTGAAAATGGATACCTTCATCAGAAAGTTCAAGAGATCCTCAGAGGAGTGGGTTGAAACCAGGGTTGTGTGCTTTATAGCTTGAGAGTTGTGGGTGCCCCTCAGATGATTCTGAGACTTTGAGAATGAACTAGATGTTTTGAGAAAGCCTATGAGATGTCTTGATAGCCATCATGAAGCCCAGAGAGGTCATTATGCAAGAATTCAGAAGATTCAACCATGAATGGTAGAATTAGGGTTTTGACTGGGTCCACCCTAGGATAACTGAAGATTTTGAGAAGGTTGAGACCTAACCCAAGGGCCATGAGATCATGGAATGATGCATGGAGATGTTATAAAGATGATTCCTATACCAACTCATCAGGATTGAGGAGTTGGAGAAGTTTTGAGTTAGGGTTTCTGAGGATTGACAGTGAAAAAAACCTAGTTTGATCCCTATCTTCCAGGCAGTTTTAGCTCTAGATATGATTGATATCTCATCTTCCCCAAAACATGAATGTTGTAGAGCTTGTTCTTAGCTTTAATTTTAGTGGTGGAAGTCCTTGATAGGAGTTACAGAGCTCAAGTTATGGGTTTGACAAATTACAGGTCAGCTGAGGTGTGTGAATCTGGGTCCTTGAAAGTCACCCAACTTGCAGACAACTTTTGCCCTAGTAGGATGATTCCTATGATCTCTTGGTCAACATGAATGTTGAAGGGCATCTTCTTAGCTTTAATTTGAGTGGTAGAAGTCCTTGATAGGATTTATGGAACTCAACTTATGGTTTGAACAAGACAAGGGTATTTTGGTCATTTGTCAGTTATAGGTCATTTTAGCCAATGCCTAAAACTCCTATTTCCAAGCCTCAAATGGAAAAACTCAAAACATGAAAGTTGTTCAAAATGTGATTTTAAGTCTAGAAAGAAGGTCACAAATTGTTGGAAAAGCTCATAGCATGAAGTTGCATGATTGGTCAAATTTGAACTAAAAATGGCATATAAGTTTGAAAAGTTGAATTTGAAAATTGGTTTGGAGGATCTAGGAATCCAAAATAGGTCATCCAATATATCATTTTGATTGGAAACATCATTTTGAGAACTTTGGTTCAAATAGATTTTTCATTTGAGGCCTAAAAAAGGGACTTTCTTTGTAAATCTATTACTTGCATTATAAGGCAATGTTGAAAAACCTTACACAAGCCAAATGTAAGGGCTGATTTCCTTCATACACACTTAATATCTCATGTAAAGACATATTCAAGGGATTTTGGCAAGGTATGAAAGAAGATATCATGATATTTCAAGTTCTCATGTGGTGATATTTTCAACACTTTCTAGATGATTCTAGAATGATCTAGTTGTTTCCATCCATCATTATAAAAAAAGTGAAGCACAAGGAGGAAAAGGTTGGTGATAGCAAGAGGATTCAGAGGGGAAAGAAAGAGAGAGGCAGCCATTGAAGAGGTTTCTTCAAAGTGAAGCAATTCTGATTTTCTTCCATTGTAGATCTTCCCCTTTATCACAAGTGCAAACAGAAGGCTATTGATCATCCAAGGACCATTTGGAGGAAGTTTCAAGGCCTGAAAGCAGCCACACGAGTCTCCACCATAACCTCTTGACAGGTTCTTTCTCATCACCATTCTCTTAAGTTATGTAGTTTTAATTAGCTTTATAGGTCTAGAACTGGTGCATTAGGTTAAATGATGAAGTTCTGAGAGTTAGAGCCCGATCCATGGTAGTTGACAGCAGGTCCATGAAACTTTGATCTTCAAGAATTGACTGGTGTGTTGGCTTTAGTTATCAAGAACTAGCTTAGAATGGTTAGGGTATCGTGTAGAATAACTGTAGGCCATTGGATTCAAGGATTATGGAAGGTTGACATCAGGTGCATATGGTGGAACTTTGATCTTGCAAGCTTCTGTTGGGATTATCTAGAGAGAATCAGGAAAAAATATGCGTATAGTCTTGTTCCTCTTGATTAGTAGAGCAGTTTTCGTTTTGGAATCGTGGCATTTCATCCACTGAGCAGAGAGAACGAAGAGAGGAAAGGTCTGTGCATGGAGGGGGTCTCATGAAACCCTAGGTGGCTGAAGGTAGGAGATGTAATCTCCACCGTTGAAGTGTTTTGAAATGTTGGACTTTGTCATGTGATCGCACGGTCCTCATTCGCCCAGAAACGGAGGGAAATTTTGAATGTGAAAACGCAGTCGTTTCACTTAAACAACGCGTCTGGGCTTTGGCCTATTTCATATCCGCACCCCCTTTTTATTTGGCCCAAATGAAATGAACTGGCGCGTGTTGCTGTTTCCACCCCCCTCCCTTTTATATTATTTTGGTTTCTTTTTAATTCTCTTAATATTTTTGCCATCTTATAAAATTCATTAAAAATTGATAAATGATGATTTTTTGGTCATTCTTTTTTCTATGATTAGATAATTGTGTATAGAAAAATATAAAAATAAAAATGGAATTTTATTTTTAATGTAGAATTAATGGTGGTATTTTCTTTTAAATAGTGTATTCTCTTTCTTTTAGTTGATACCTTATTTTGCAAGAATTGTTTTAGGACCTTCCCTTAGGAATTTTAAGCCACTCTTTTTGGCATAGTTAGATATTGAACCCTAGTTTCATGTAGGATTTATCCCTTGATTTTAGAAATTAAATTTGATGTAGTTTGATTGTTAGACATTTAGGTGCTCTAATTAGGGTTTTAGGTTGTATAGGTAGACTTGAACAAATTTGTTTTGGGGTTTATAGGCCAAATTAGTGTATGGGGAATATATGGGTTAAGGGTAAGTATGTATAGAATCCCCTAGAATTTTGCTAGAATATTGTATGGTGTTTTAGTATTTTTCATTGATTTTTGAATGTATGGATAGTATGTGTGTTGCTTAAAGGCATAAGTTGTATTGTTGTGTTTTCTTTCCTTCTCTGTTGAGTGTGTGAGCTTTGAAGATTGAGTTGAAG
Source organism: Lathyrus sativus (assembly GCA_963859935.3). Taxonomy (NCBI): domain Eukaryota; kingdom Viridiplantae; phylum Streptophyta; class Magnoliopsida; order Fabales; family Fabaceae; genus Lathyrus; species Lathyrus sativus. The sequence goes on along the minus strand of OZ012735.1, from coordinate 305,230,388 downwards.
ACCTTGTGGATCATCATGGAAGCTTTGAAGACCTTGCAGAGGAGTTTAGCATAGCTTTTGTTGTTTTGTTTATAGGTTTATAGGTGCATAAGCAGAGCCCTAGATAGAATATTTTGTTCAATAAACAAGGAGTGTCTTGTTCACCTCCTTTCTTCTCTGTGACATAGAGTCCCTTAAGGGTATTCACCTCTCTCCTTTGGAGGGATTAGTGACCTTGCCCTATAAGGTAGAACTTTGAGAGAGCCTTTCCTTTGATGTTAAGTGAGTACTGTGACATCCCCACCTCATCTTGTTAACTGAATCTTGTTTGCTGGAGCATTGGAGTCATTGAAGATAGAAGCTGAAGCCTTGAAGAGGATGATTCCTTGAAGATTATTGAAGTCTGAAGACTCTGTGAAGACCAAGTTGATGCCTGAAGATCCCTGGAGATAGTGAAGCCTGATGATGAAGCTGATCAAAGAAGCTGAAGCTTAAGGGAGAAGATGAGTTGATACTCATGTTGTAGGGTTGATACCTAGGAAGCAAGTGATCTCTGAAGTCTGAAGACTGGGTTGCTGCTGGAAGAGCTGAGGCTTTCTTCTGTTTTCTTTGATGTATTGTGTGTTTTGTCTGATTTGTCTGTTGCATTAGACTAAGCCCATTTAGAATAAGTTCAGTCTAAGAGCATGAGTGCATCTGATTGTATTGTTATTGCTTGGCTTTGCTTGCGGATATTCGGTAGAGCCCAGCTCCCTTGCCCATGTGTTTATTTTGCTTGATAGCATTTCATTTCTTTTGTCTGTATGATTACAGTTTACCGTTCTTGCTTGATAGCATGTTGTTTATTTCAGTATGATTACTGATATTTCATGACTGGCTTGAGGTCGAGACGAGCTTGTGGAGGCTGAAGCCCCACACACATTTCCTCCCTCACTTGCATTGCATGCATTTTACTGTTAAAGCTGATGCTTTTGTCTGTTTTGGTGTATCATTGACATGATCCCTTAGGGCTCTCATTTCCTTTGATAAGGATTTGATGATAGACTTTTAGGTTGAAACCTATGCATGACAACATCTAGGAGTTCCCTGTTCAAACTTCAACCATAGGATGAATCCATGGCATGATAACAGTAGGACTTGATAGTCTCCCTCCTAGTTGGGCCTGTTCTCTTCTCATCTCGAAGCAGTTTAAGACACAGTAATCATGAATGATTTCTTTCGTACGTTACGAGCCTTAAGCTATCTGAGAAAGGATTGTGGGAGAGTTTCTTTTCCACAGTCTGGATGTTTAGTATGGTACCCTTTGGGTGACATGCGACGCATTCACTCTCAGGTCATAGTCTCTAGTGCGGTTGAAATCGCCAACACAATAAAAAACACTTCTTTTAGGAGATAATCCGTAGTTTCCCGAACTACGTTTGCTCTGATCTTTCATACCAGATGAAAGTACGTAGGCATAGGATGCGACATCCTAGCGAGCAACCTTCAACCTTCACCCGTAGTTAGCCGAACTACGTTGACTCTGATTTCTCGTTCCAGACGGGAATACGTAGGCATAAAGCGCGACGCTTTGCCGAGTCATTTTTCTTTTCTGTTTAAGCCAGCCTTGATAGGTAGATAGAATAAAACCAACCCGTCCGAGTAAACAAACAAGCGAGGATCCCGTCGAGTACGACGGACGTGAGGGGTGCTAATACCTTCCCCTTGCGTAACCGACTCCCGAATCCAGACAATGGTTGCGACGACCTTGTCTTACCCTTTTTCGTCAGGGTTTTTCCGATCGTTTCCTTTCCCGCTCTGAGGGATAAATAATGAAAGGTGGCGACTCTTCTGTTTTGCCGGCACCTTATTTTCGCGCGAGCGACACAACTCTCTAGGATGAGAGATAATAAGCTACATCACTTGGGAAGGACTCAACAAAGTGTAAGAGAGTGAGATAAAGGTGATATTCAAACATGATATAAAGAACAAATTACACACGAAGAAGATACTTATGGTAACAACCAAAGCATGAGAGTGAATGTGACAACATTCAAAATGAATACTTGAAAAAGTAAAAAAAGAGCAAGGTAACAACCAAGCATGTTTTTCCAAAGGAGTTACAAATCATGGTGACAACCAATGATAAAGCTATCCATATAATAGGTGTTACAACATCTAATTAATCATGGATAACAAGTTTGAAATTTATAACAAAGCAATCATGCATTAGGTTTCACCAACACCAATGAATCATGAATACAAGGCATGTATGAATACATGAAGTGGAACATATGTAAGTCAATACATTAGTTAACATGGTAGGAATTGAAGTAAACATGTATAAGTTATAACAACACTTAACATGGATGAAAAATGAGTCACGGAAAGAATAACAACCAAGCATGCTTTAACAATACATTTGCATTTTGAAACTAAATGTGATGATGGTTTTGGTGTTATTCAAGGAATCAAGTACAAAGTGGTTGTTCTTGGGCATGCTCCTGCAGATGAATCTGTACTTGGGAGGCTTTGGGAGTGGCTCTATGCTGAAATGAATGGAAAGACCATGCTTTTCAAAAATGAAAGTGGAACCTTTATGCCAAAAATGGCATAGACACTTGGTCCAAGCTTTTATTCAAAGGTTTAAGCTTCCAAATTTTGTGTAAGGATCTGTTTAAGTGATATCTTGTATGTAAACAACTTAAGACACCGAGGTTTGCAGCAAACAAATGGTTTTGCAACATGTCACACCAAGTTAGAGCCTTGTGTTTCAAGTTCTTGTACCTCAACTTCTTTCCTTCGAAACCCCTAGCTCACATATGCTATGAAGGAGTTCTTGTATTTTTTGGAAAGCCCTAAACATGCCCTATAACTTTTATGTTTGAAGAAACTCTTGAATCAAAAGGGGTCATGGTGAAATTTGGCCTTGAAGATGACTAAAAATTGAAGGAACAAAGCTAGCCTTGAAAAATTCTAAGCGTTTTGAAATTCTTCCAAACTTTGAACCTCCATATCTCAAAATCTAAGCCTATTTTGCTCATAGTTCAATAGGCTACTTTTGTAGTACATGATGAGATCTACAAATTTATCTTTGGAGCTCAAAAAATGGATGTGTAGACTGAAAGTTATGGTCTTTCAAAGTTACCACCAAAACTAGGGTTTTTTTCATACACTTAGAAAAATTAAAGTATCTCAACTTTGCCTCTTTTGCAATAAACCTCTCAAACCTTGAGATCATGTCCCAAACCTTGAGATCATGCATGTACCAAAAGTCAAAGGCCTAGTTGACTTTTCCTGATAAAACCCTAGTTGGTGGCCAGATGAAAATGAGCTTCAATGAGCTTGTAGTGAGAATAATTAGCACTTGATTCTTATTGAATATAAGCCTCTTGAGTTTATAGGAACTTTATTTAGTGATGACCAATCCAAAACATTGAATGATCAAATAACACTTCTCTTGATTCCAAAAGTGCAAACCCTAATTCACATGAACCTCAATAAAAGCAAACTTGAAACAATGTTAGGGTAAGAGATAAATGCTTGATGCTCCTAGAATGGTGATGGAATCTAGGGGTCAAAATTTGGATTTATGGATTTATTTAACTTTGACGAGATGTTTTTCAGTTGAAATGAAGTGACTTGAATTTCTGCTACGATGCTATAAAGTTTTTGTTTAAGAAACATGCTTATTTGAGGGAGATGTGTGACATCCTTACTGTATAAATATGAAAATTATTTATTTTTACTTAATTAAGAGTTTTAGGGTTTAGGTTGTTACACATACTCTTTCGATCCCCAAATAATTGGACCCGAGGCGTATGCCTCATTCCAGCTGAGTATTCGTCTTCTGCCTAAAACAATTTAAACCAACCAAATGTACATTTTTCACCCAAGAAAAACTAAGAAATTTTTTTCATAAACTAATGATGCTTTATTCATTCCAACATAATACAAACAAACACTTCATTACGCCCATGTGCGACAATAAAGTAACGCTTAACCACTCGAGTGCGACGTAAACACCATTCACTAAAATCAACCAACAAACAAACTTTTGCTACCGAGAGCTATATAGCTTTGAGTTCCTCATTGCACTTGTGAATACATAGGAGCGAGATTCAATGTCTTGTCAAACACCCTAATAAAAAACCTTTTTTAGTTATTTTCTTTTTGCACAAATACTTTTAATAAATAAGAAGATTCTCAAACATTTTTAAACTAACATATTTGCAAAATTAATTGCGTGGTTACCATTAGTTAGAACAGATGTTGTGAAGTGCTAATCCTTTCTCGTGCATAACCATCCCTCGAACTTAAATTTTGTTGTGATGACCATGTTTTCGTTCTTTAAGGGTTTTATCGATGTTTCCCTTTAAAAAAAATTCTTTGGCGACTCCGGTTGATTTCGAGCGTTCGTACGCTCGAGTATTTTTTGCGTTGTGGCAGTATCCAAAGACAATATAAACATGTAAGGTAAGGAAATATAAAGCACAACACACGTGGAATTTAATAATGATGCAGAAAATGTGGTAAACACCAACAAAATCAATGGTAATCTCACTATAACTTTGAGCTCTAACACAAATATGGTGGCATATTGGAAAACTTAGTTGATCCTTATGAGGACCAAATGTTTGCAGACACTTTATTTTTAAAAGAAACACAATCATAAGACCTAAACACAATTGAAACTGAAAGTTTAAATATTACAAAAAAATTCAAATAGCTAAATTCCTCAAGAAGACTTAGAAAAAGTTAGCCAATTAGAAGGAAATATTTTTGGATCTCACATAGACTCACATGAACAAATATTTCAAATTGGTTAATTAAAAAAGATAGAAAAAATCCTCTGCTAAAAAAAATATGACACTAGATCCATGGTTGGAAAATCAAGAACTTGCTTATGAAGAACATATATTGGAATGTCATGGGTTTGGCTAACACCCCCACTAGGCTGGTTATTAAAGACCTGATTACTGATCTAAAATCCTAAAATAAGATTTGCTTTAGAAATGTTCAAGTCAAGTCTCTGAGGCCTCATCCTCTCTTAACGATATTTAGTTGAAGAGGTTAAACTGATTATGCGGTTGACCGAAAAAAGAAAATAACAGGAGTCTCATTGCCCACTCGAGAATTAAACTCTGTCAGAAAATCCACTAGTACCTATGGTTTGATGCTTCATTTGGGTATATATTGGATATCTACAAACAACTCGACAATTCAAGACACCACTCTTCCTGTTAGATTAGGTTTCTTGAAAGCATGGTTAAAGCAATAGTTTGTCTTTACCATTACCTGATGTCCTTGAAAATAAGGCATGAGCTTTCTCTCGGTTACCACCACTGCAAATGTGAGCCTTTCAATCTTCTTATATTATGCCTCTATGCCCTTGAACACTTTACTCACAAAATAAACAAGATGTTCCACTTTATTTGTTTTGTGGATGAGTATATAGATCATCATTTAGTCAGTAATAGACAAATTAAGGTACAAAGGCAAATCTCCTATCAAGCATGCCAAGATGAGAGTGGAGCTAGGAATGATTTTAAGATTGAGAACTCCTTATCGCATTCACTCGCTCATTCAAATATATCCTTTTCTTTAGTGTAACAAAGAAGTGGAAAGTATTGTCACTTGTACATGAAAGAAAATGAGATAGGGCGGTTAGACGCCATGTTAGTTGTTGAACCTCCTTAACGTTGGAGGGACACCTTGTATCAATGATGGCTTTGAACTTGTTTTGGTTTTCCTTTATGTCTCTCTTGGTTAACATGAAACCAAGGAATTTGCTTGCTTGCACGCAGAATAAGCACTTGGCGGGATTCAAACACATGTTGTAATTCTTAATTGACCCTAGAATATCTTCCAAGCCTACCGCATGAATCTCCCTTTATGAATTCTTAACTATCATATCATCAATGTAAACCTCCATGTTATGCCCTATCTGTTTTGAGAACACCACGTCCATAGGTCTCTGATAGGTGGCACATGTGTTCTTAAGCCCAAAGGGCATGCAGCTGAAATAGCAGTTGCCATGATTGGATATGATTCTATCTTGGGCGCACCCACGAGATCCATATTAATTTTATTGTACCCGGAGCAGGAGTCCACTAAACTCAGTGTCTTGTTGCCCAAAGATCTGAAAATTGAACTTGCAAACTTTTAGCAAAGAGATTAGTTAGTATAGCTGAAAATAATATCATCAACATATATTCGAACTAAACGAATATTCTTTTCTTTGTGTCTAATAAACAAAGTGGTGTCTATTTTACCACAATTGAGTCCTTGTTTGATTAAAAACCCACTAAGGTGATCATATCAAGCTCTTATAGCTTGTTTGAGACCATAGAGGTCTCATTTGAGTTTAAAACCAGAGTCAGGATTATCGTGATTCTCAAAACCAGAAGGTTAAAAGACAAAGACTTCTTCATTTATGTTGCCATTAAGAAGAAAAAAATTAACATCCATTTGATAAAGATTAAAATCTAGGAAGCAAGCGAATGCCAAAAGGAATCGAATAGCTTCTAGACGAGCTACGAGAGCATAAGTCTCCTCGTAGTCTATTCCTTCACCTTGACTATACCCTTTTGCCACTAGTCTTTCTTTATTTCTAGAAATTACACCATTTTCATCCATTTTGTTCCTAAATAACCATTTAGTGACAATGACAGTTTTATCAACTGGACGCGGAACAAGGTCCATAACATCATTACATTTAAATTGGATAAGTTCTTATTGCATAACAAGTAACCATCCCTCGCCAAGTAAAACATCAAATGTCATTTTAGGTTCAATATGAGAAATTAATGCATAGTAATTACAAAAATTCTTAACTAAAATCTAATAGTTACACCTCTTTTGATATCTCTCAGCATTTGATCCAACAAAAGATCTTTTACAATCGTCCAATATTGAGGTAGTTGGTTTGAGGTCTCTTGTTTGTCTTCCTCATGTGAACTTTCCTCTTTATCTTCATTAGTGTCGTCATGCTTTGGTGAATGAGGATTCTCTTTGGAACTTTCTTCGTTGATCAACTTCTATGTTATCACACCTGAAATGTCAAAACTAATAACTTTCTCCATCTTTTGGAGTAAGGATTAATCAAATGCAACATGGATAGATTCTTCAACCGATGAAGTTTTATGATTGTAAACTTGATATGATTTACTTAAAGATGAGTACCCTAGGAATACACCTTCATCAGGCTTAACATCAAATTTACCAAGATTATTTGTTATTTAAAATGAAACATTTGCACCCGAAAACGCAAAAGTAAGAAATATTTGGTTTCCTACCTTTAAGTAACTCATATGATGTCTTCTCTAGGATTGTTTTAATGATCGCCCTGCTTAAGACATGACATACAATATTAATTGCATTTGTCCAAAAGTACTTAAGCAAGCTCATTTCACTTATCATGGTCCGAGCAAATTCTTCTAAAACTCGGTTTTTATGCTCAATAACACCATTTTGTTATAGACTTCTAGGACATGAAAAGTTTTGAGCAATCATGTTTTTCGTTACAAAAGTGTTGAAATTGATGGATCACAAATACACCACCATGATCACTACGGAGTGTGATGCTTTTTAAATCAAAAAGATTTTTGACACACTTAGCAAAACTAGCAAAAGCTTTAAAAGTTTCATCCTTATGGGCTAAAACTTACGCCTAAGTGAATCTAGAATAGTCATCCACAATTACAAACCTGTACTAATTACCTCCTAATCTATTTTTCCTCAAGGGCCAAATAATTCTAGATGGTGAAGATCGAGAAGTTTTGATGTCGAAATAACCTTCTTCGGTTTAAACAATACTCTTATTTGCTTTCCCATTTAGCAAGCATCACATAGTTTATCTTTTCAAAAATTTGATTTTCGAAAGACCAATCACTAGATCCTTGGATGCTATTTTAGTGATTAAGTCAAAATGCACGTGGCTTAATCGCCTATGCCATAACCCAAAATCTTCACTCTTGGTGACTAATCATTTAGCTTCATGCATTGACACTTCATCCAAATCAAGCATATAAATGTTATTAATACTAGAATCCTTAAACACAAGGTCTCTACTTTCCTTATGCTCAATTAAGAAACTTAGAGTATCGAAAAAAATGAAGTACCCTTTGTCGCATAATTGACTAACACTAAGTAGATTATATTTAAGCACTTCAACTAAAAGCACACTTTCTATGGTGATTATGGAGGGATTTACCACAACAATTTCTCCTATAATATTACCTCTTTTATCGTCCCCATGCGTGACGTGACCACTTTATTTCTCATCAAACTTGATTAACATCGAAGCGTCTCCCATCATATGTCTTGAGTATCCTCTATCTAGTAACCATAACCTTTTTGTGTAGATAAGACTTTTCTGCAAACAATCAAATATGCAATTTAGGTATCCAACTAGCGGGTCCTTTGGGTTTAGTTAAGGAACACTTAGGTATCCATGTCATTTTACCACTAAGAACTTGGAAAATCCTACTTTGACAAAGAGGCCCAATGTGTCATCTATCACCAAAATAATGACATTTAACTTTAGATGAAATACTCTTCCTATTTCTTCTAGTAACATGAGGATTTTTCTCAAAAATGGTCCCTCCATCACTTGAGGAAGTAGAACTAGTAGTAGATAGTGAAATAACATGTGTTAATTGCTCTTTGAGTTTTAAAATTGGACATGTAACACACTTTACTTTTTCTACCTTTTAAAGTGTCAGAAACATTAAAACTGATCAACTAGAAATTCATGCGCTTCCTTTAAAGAATCCAAAGCACTATTAAGATCATTAATCTCTTTTTCAAGTTTTAAAATGGTTTTCTTTTAAAGATATATTTTCTAAAAAATGTATATGGAATCCACATACATTTCATTAAAAGATTTCGACAATTCTCTATATGAAGGATCATTTTCAAGATCAGAAGTATATAATTGTGATTCTTCATTTTTATTTTGTGCCATTAAGCATAGATTAACACATTCATCATCCTAGATTTAGAAAAAAATCCAAGGAGGATCTCTTATCCTCTTCTTCCCACGTGATATAGGCTATACGACCTTTGGCGCTTTTTCCCTTTGTCATGTAGAATTCCTTATCTTCTTTTTATGATGTTTAATGAGGCTTGGACAATTAGTTATATAATGTCTTAATTCTCCGCACTCATAACATGTGATGACATCATTATTTTTATTATATTCTCTTTTAGGCGGGTGAGTCTTTTTTAAATTTACCAAGCTCTTGTCGGAATGCTTGAGTTTGTTTCTTTTCAAGTATCGATTGTAGAGTCTAAAGAATAAATCCATCTCCTTTTCTTTAAGAGCTTATTTGTCAACATTATCACTTTATTCCTTTCATTTCTTCACTTTATATGACAAAGCTTTCAAAGAAAGATCCCTTTTTCTCCTCTTTATCTTTCTCTTTCTTTTTTGGCTTTACTTCTCTATCTACGACTCGTTTTATCTCATTCTAATGTTCAAAAAGTTTCCTAAACAACTTTGTGATGTCTAAATTTTTAAGATTGTTAGACTATTTTATGGCGATAACCTTTGGATGTTATTCCATACAAATAGACCTTAATACTTTGTTATCACAATATTTGTTAGAAACATACTTTCCTATGTTGTTTAGTTTATTGATTAAATGAAGGAAACAAGTCTAAATGGAATTCATGGATTCTCTTGGTTTCATGTGGAGTTGTTTGAACTCCTTTGTTAACATTTTGATCATAGAATCCTTGACTTCATCTGTTCCATCATAAAGGGTTTGAATAACATCCTACATAGTTTTTACGCTCTTATGACACAAAATAGAGTAAAATACTTTCACGCTTAAAGCTGAGATAAGTATGTTCCTTACTTTTAAATCATATGAAGCCTTTTTATTTTCATCATCTGTCCAATATTTTGGGTGTTTAACAACGTCTTCGTCACCATTTGGGATAAAAGGCCTGTCAGTGACAGCTACCTATAGATTTTTGTCCACTAATAGTAAATGTACATACATGTTTTCTCTCTAATAAGCATGATTCTCGCCTTTAAAATTTAGTGTTGTATTATACGTTCCCTTTGGACCGTCATTGTCACCCATATTCCTAAACTTTTGAGTCGCTTAGACCTTATCAAAAGACCAGCTCTGAGGCCAATTGCTAAGTAGGAATATGGAGTAAAGGAATAGTCTAGAAGGATAAATTTAACCAATGGAGTAGAGGAATGGTCTAGAGACCTTATGCTTGAATTATAAATCGCTAATTCTAACAAAACCTAAACTCTTGTAATAAATCGCTACTGAAAGAATTAACGATAAACTACACTAAGAAACGAATACCTAAACATGCAATAGCCTACGAATATTAAAAGAGGAGATAGAGATAGAGAGAGAGAGAGAGGGAGAGAGAGAGAGAGTACACCGAGATGTATAGTGGTTCGACTCTATCAACCTCGCAGGAGCCTACTCCATATCCAACTATTTTCCATTAAACGTTGTTCTTCCACTATATTTTGACAAATATTAGACGAGTTCATACAATCACTAATCCACAATAATGCTAAGAAAAATGAATCTCATATCTGGATCTTAACTTGTATACAACTTTAACAGAAACATTTCTGCTAAATCTTGTAAGTAGTAATTGCGCCAAAGAGGGGGGGGGGGTGAATTAGGTTCTTTAAAATTTATTTGCAATCTTGTAAGGTTCCTTGGTTCTTTTTCAGTTATTTGTTAGTGACTTAAGAGTAAAGACAGGAAAGAAAAAAAGGCACAGGAAATTTATAGTGGTTCCCTTCACACTCCGAAGGTACTCCACTCCTCTTTTAACACGAAAGAGAATTTTACTATAGTTCAAAATAATTGCAAAGCCTAATCACACCAAAGGTGATGCTTACTATCTAAACCTATAGGTAATCAAAGTGTTGAAGAACAATCCTCTTCAAGACACTTCACTTGTTTCCAACAGTCCTAGACAACAAGGTAATATACAAGTGACAGAGAGTTATTATCAATCTTCAAGACTGATCTTCTTCTTGAAACAAATGTTACTCAGATAAATATACAAGTGTTCTTTGTGAAAGAAGGTTGTGAGAGTGTGAAAGTTAAATCAATGGCTTCTTTCAAAATTGGTTTTGAACACTTAGAATGAAAATTCATATTTGAAAAAAGTGAGTAATTTGATTGAATTTGTTTCTAGAAGGTTAAATGTAATTTTGAAATTAAGATCAATTTATATGCATCAGAAACCTGTTCAAAAGGGTGTGTTTTTGATGCAGCAAAAATAGCCAATAATGAAAATCTTAAACAATGCAATTTTCCATGAACAACTGCCATTTTTGCTTGCTGTTACAGTGTTTATCGGTTAACCAAATAGGTCAATCGGTTAACACCTTCACAACATTAAGAAATATTCAAATTTTTCATGTGTTAATTGGTTAACCCCACAGGTTAATCGGTTAACACTGTTATAAAAGGCCAAAATACTGAAATTTGAAGTGTGTTAATCAGTTAACCAAACTGTTAATCGATTAACACTGAAGGTTTTTGTGAAAATACTTAAATTAAAATAGAATGAGTATTTTAAAATGGTTTTGAAATTTTTAGTGATAATTGTGAAGTGAAAGGTGATTTTTAAGAACACTTGTATAAATATTCTAAGTAAAATATGTTATACCGTTCCTTTGAATCATCATCACCACTTGTAGCTTGTAGACGAAGCTTCATTTCATAAAGTCATACACGATGGTACTTTCTTGTTCTTGATTGATTGCTTGTGTCTCTTACTTTTTTGCGAAGAATTCAGAAGATTCAGAAGAAAGGTGAGGTGCTTCTGGTTTTATCTTCAATATATACCCCTACGGGTATATAGTATAAGCATCTTGCGTATATACCCCTACGGGTATATAGTATAAGTATCTTGCGAACCAAGCTTGTACTAGTTGTCTTCATCAAAACATAAAGGCTTTGAAGCTTGCTTCTACAATCTCCCCCTTTTTGATGGTGACAGCCGATTCTTGAATATTCTGCTGTTGATACCTGGTTCTCTTCATTTCTCCCCCTAAGTTAGAGAGCTCCCCCTAAATACAAGAGAGATACAACTTTTCTGCATATGGAAATGTTAGAGACCAATCCTTCTCCCCCTTTGTCATTAGCAAAAAGGAAGATGAGCGAGAAGAGTGAAAGAAAACAAGCATACATAGAAAGCACATAATCAACAACACTTATCACATAAAAACAGAACTTTTGATACGATACGAAATGAAACACATATTGTACGATTTCTAACACAAATACGAAATAGAGAACTTAAACTTAAACAAAGTCTAGAAAGCAGAAAAACATAAACAGGTGCTTTTCAATTTTCATCATCCGACATATCCTCATTGTCATCTTCTTCCTCTTCACTACCGTCCTCATCTTCATTGTAACCGGTATTGGAAGCTTGAGAGTTGAGCACAAGTTTTCGGAGAGAATTAATTGCCTGAGTGGTTTCTCTATGCTGATTCATCATAGTAATATAGAGAAACTCATTGGTAATACCTCATTCCAGAATGGTATAAGGATGGTTTGAAGCGGAAGACCCATCGTCGGCGTATTTGTAGGTTCCATCAGTATCTTTGACAATTCCAATATTCTTGATAATTGTAATTTCATTGATCTTATTCGCCGTCGGTTTCAGGGTGACTGCTGGTTCTCGGTTCAGATCTAAATCAGTTAGCTCGAGAATTCTTGAGATTACCTGGGAATATGGAAGCCGAGTGGACAAGGTGAGTTGTTGCTGAAGATGGTACATCATGGTTAGAATCTAATTGACTTTAATCTTGTTCTTGATAGCAAACATCCGTTGCATCTCCAAATCATTAATTTAAGAATGATTCGTGTCTTTCGGAATCAAGACATAACATATAATATAATGCAGCATCCGATCATTGACAGTCAGATTCTTGACATAACACAGTGTGCGACCAGTCCTTTGACTCGCAATAACAGCTTCTCTTGGAAACCTGATGATACGATAATATTATTCCATTTTATCGTAGTTTGCTCACGGACCATCCACATGATTTACACCTTTCTGGAGAAAAAATCCTATGTACGGGATTTTGAGAGATGCAGCAATTTGTGATAAATCTTCACTCAACTCAAAATCGCGAACAATAGTGACTAACATATGTTGTTCATTCTCATTGAAACGGATTGACAATTTGTTCATAAAAGATTTGACTAAATCCGGATAGCACTTTCCGTTATCAACAACAAAGTTATCGATCCTTTGATATTTCAATAATGCCGGGAAATCAAAAGTAGGAGCAGGAAAAGACATAAGATTAACGTATTTAACTGGGAAGAGTTGACGAACCTGGACTTTGAAATCCATTCTGCATTTTTTGTTGATTCCATGGGAGCAAAGTCTTCATCAACTACAGAACTGTTTTCCGGTAGTTTTCCTTTTCCTTTGTTGTTGGGAGCCATGAGGGTTTTTGATGGTTGGAGGTTCTTCTGGATTTTTAGGGTTTGAGAGAGATGAAAAAGATAAAGTAGGAGAGGTTTATATAGAGAGAGAGGTTTTAGTGGGTATTAAGTGAGAGTTATCATTAGTTAGAAGTTGGTAGAGTGTATTTACTTGTAGTCAAACAAGAAGAAGATGTTTCCCAAGGATAGTGGTTGAGTTAATCAAAAGCACATGCACCACACATAAAAGGCACTTAAAACCCATTTACCAAAAATTTGACCAATTTTCCGTTTCTGATTTTGAAAAACAGTGTTAATCGGTTAACCGTGGGGGTTAATCGATTAACGTTTTAAAAATTTTAATTTTCAAAATAAATACTTACAGTGTTAATCGGTTAACCCTGGGGTTAATCGGTTAACACCTTCGAAATTTCAGAAAAATGCTTAAAAACAGTAAGTAAGCAAGTTGGAAAACATAGATTCTACACACATTAACTTATAAAGAGTTTAGATGTCACCTTCATTGAGAATTCCGAGTTCTCGTCGAATCTTGAAGAAAGGTTCCCTTGCCAAAGGTTTCGTGAATATATTAGCAAGCTGATTATTAGTATCTACAAATGTTATCTCGAAATCTCCTTGAAGTACATGATCTCGCAGGAAATGATGTCGTATATCGATGTGCTTGGTTCTTGAATGCATGACTGGATTCTTCTTTATGTTGATTGCACTTGTGTTGTCACAGTGAAGAGGAATGCTACCAAGGTCGAGTCCGTAGTCACGAAGTTGTTGCTTGAGCCAAAGTATTTGTGCACAGCAACTTCCCGCTGCAATGTACTCTGCTTCAGCCATACTCAGTGCTACGCATGCTTGCTTCTTGCATGCCCATGAGACTAGTGCATTTCCCAAGATATGACATGTTCCACTTGTGCTCTTTCTATCAGTTTTACAGCCTGCATAATCTGCGTCAGAATATCCAATTAAATTGCACAGACTACCTTTAGGATACCATAAGCCGACATTTGTTGTTCCTTTGAGATACTTCATGATCCGCTTGACTGCCATCAGGTGAGATTCCTTTGGATTTTCTTGAAAGCGAGCACAAAGACAAACACTAAACATAATGTCAGGGAGACTTGTTGTCAAGTATAGTAGGGAACCGATCATACCTCTATATTTTGTGATATCAACCGACACACCAGATTCATCTTGTTCTACATATGTACCGGATCCCATAGGTGTAGATAAGGTCTTGCAATTTTCCATATCATACATTTTTAATAATTCTTTGCAGTACTTGGATTAATTGATAAAGATCCCATTCTCGAGTTGCTTGATCTGAAGTCCAAGAAAGTAGTTCATTTTTTCCATCATAGACATTTCAAATTCTCCTTGAATCATGGATGAGAATTCTTCACATAACTTTGTGTTGGTTGAACCGAAGATTATGTCATCAACATATACTTGTACCAAGAAAGTATTCTCTTTTATTTTCTTGATGAACAAATTCTTGTCTAACTTTCCTTTTTCGAATCCTTTGTCACATAAGAAATTGCTAAGTCGGTCGTACCATGCTCTTGGTGCTTGTTTCAGTCCATAGAGAGCTTTATTTACTTTGAAGACATGAGATGGATATTTGTAATCTTCAAAACCAGGGGGTTGCTTGACATATACTTCTTCATTTATGAATCCATTCAAGAATGTGTTGCACCCCAAAATTTGCTCAACATCTTTTACCTGGTTTATGTTTCGTTGCATTATCATTTGCATAGTTCTATCATTTGCATATCATGGTATATCATTCATCCAACTGGGGATCAAGTGTGATTATTATCAAGAGAGGCCTAGCAAGGAATCTTATCCAAGCTTGAGAAGTCATCCAAGTCATCAGGAGGTGGTGGAAGGTCTTGATCAGCTGAGGACCATCAATGGGATGTGAAGTATGAGGTGTGAATATGAGATGTGTATGGAGCTCATGGAGTGCCTAGAGAGCCATGTTGGAGCTAAATCAAGTCATTGTGTTAGATGCAAGAGCCACAGTTGAAGTGCAAGCAATTAGGGTTTCATCTGGATCAACCCTAGGTCAATAATGCAATTGAAGAGCATTCAAGCCTACTTTGAGGTCATGGAGTTCATGGAATGATGTGATAAGACATTTGTAGTGTTGTGCCAAGATCAAATCAAGAAGAATCAAGAATGTGGGAAGTTTCTAAATTAGGGTTTCAATGCAAATTACCCTGTTTAGTGCCTAACTTCAAGGCCACATAAGTCAAGATACAAGTTTCAAATGGATCTTTGGCCAACATGAAACTTGTAGAGCATCTCAATACCTTTAGTTTGAGTACTAAAAGTCCTCCATTGGATTTATAGAATTCAAGTTATGGCCCAGACAAGTTACAGGTCCTCAGATGCTTCTGAAATTTGTCTATGAAAATCATCTGACTTCAAGGCTATTTTTGACTTAGAAGGAGGTTTCACCTGAACTTTTGTTCAACATGAAAGTTGTTCCTCATGATCTTAGCTTTCTAAATTGTACTAGAAGTCTTCCATCTGATTTGTAAGTCAGGGGTATTTTGGGAAAGTGAGATTACAGGTCATTTTCAATCATAGGCCAAAATCTCCAACTTGCAAGCTTCAAATGGAAAATTGTTCAACATGGAACTTGCTTAAAATGATGTTTTGAGTGCAACCAAGTGTTCATGAGAGTTTGGTTTGGCTCATATCAAAAATTCACTTGAAATGGCTTGAAAAGGGGAAAATTCAAATGTGTAAAGGAGGGAAAAATGCAATTTTGTGTTATAAGACCAAAACATGTCAAATGAGTACATTTTCTGATTGGAAATCATATTCTAAGAGCATTGGCAATACCAAAATTTTGAGTTTAAGCCAAATTTTGAGAGTTGTCATGTGGTTGCTTCACTTGAAAGTTACATTACCAAATCAATACACAAAGCAATTCAGGCCATTCTACCAATTCAAACTCATTCTAAATGACAGGTGCAAGGTGTGAGAACCTTCTAGAACAAAGAAAAGCTTGCAAAGCACGACTGGTACATTGCACTTGAATGAAAAAACCAGAAAATGTGAATGACTGTTTTGGGCTTCAATTTGGATCCAAAAGCCCATGAAACTCTTCTATATATTCATTAGAGCAAGTTCAGATGAAGGTTGAGCCTCATTTCGCTCCAGAACCAGAAAGAGCAAGTGAAATTTCACAGCTGCAAGTTCAAATCGGATTCTGAGTTTGGAGCCAATTCAAGCAAAATTGAAGTGTGCAATCTCTTCCTTGTAGATCATTGAAGCTATCTGGAGCATTTGGAAGCAATCCACGAGCTCTAAGTACCTATGTTTCAAGATCTATACCAGGTTAGCATCTCTCAAAATTCAGCATGATTTAACATGATGTAGATAGTTTTAGACTTGTGGTTAGGATCTAGACAAGGCATAGATCGTTTTAGGCTTGATTTGGACTCAATTGATGATGATCGAAGATGACATGTAAGATCTGTTTGGACCTGAATCTCTTGATTCATGAGGAGTTAATGCTAGATGTTTAGATCAGGATGATCAGTGCAACATGAGGATGATATCTATACCAATAATTTGGATTTTAGTGATGATCAAAGTTGACATGATTTTTGAAAATGGATTCGTATTTTGAAACCTAGCACGATCTAGAGGATTTTGAGTGAAGATTTGGAATCTACGTTGAAAACTGAGTGGAATTGGTGTAGAGATTGATATTTTTGGTTGCCTGAACCTGGACCCTCGTCGGAGAAGACGACCGGAGTCTCCTCCGACCACCACCAACCACCAGCCTGAATCTCCACCCTGATGACCTGAGATTTGGAGAAGATGAGTTGTAGACCACAGGATCTTGCCTTGACCATTGACTGACCTGAAGATCCAACGCATGTGGTTTAAAATTGGTTTGGAAACTCTGAGATCAAAACACTGTCGTTTCATTAAATGGCATGGCATCACCAGCGCGCTTGGATGGATTGACCAGTTGACTGATCCTATGGCTCTCATTATTTTGTGGCTTTTAATTGATTTTTATTTCATTTTGTTTTATTTTAATTATTTGTTGATTCCAAAAATCATATTAATTCCAATTTTGATCCAAAAATTATTTTAAAAATATCCTTATGATCCTTATGGAATTTATGATTTTCTGGGATTAACAAAAGGTAATTTCATGCATTTTTCAATTTAATTTGATTTTTCACATTTTATTTTGTTCTTTATTTTTGCATAATTCTCCATCTATTTTGCTGAATTTTGTTCTTCTAATTGGTGTTGAGTTTGGCTTTGATTTTTTAGTATGTATTAGGGTAGACATGTATGTTCCCTTATAATTTTTGGTGGATTTTTAGAACAACATTAGGTTCTGTTTTAGGTATTGAGATTAGTACCCTCCCAAACTTGTGGATTCCTTTGACCTATCTCAATGTAGGAATTGTTTAGATAACTTAGAAGTTGATTTAGGCTTCAATCTTTTTACAATAGGTTGTTTAAACATGTATTTTCCCCTAGGAATTTTATTAGAATTTTGCAACTTCATTTTCTATTTTAGTTGTATTTTGCAAGTGGTTTGTATTTGTGGTTTCCTCTCTTGAGTGCTTTGGATTGTTTGGTTTGGTTGGTTGCTTTGGAGATGGTTTAAGCTTGAGTTCTTTTTTGGTGGAGCTTCTGGATTCATTGAAGATGCTTGGGATTGAAGATTGAAGCTTGGAGTTGAAGGCTTTTCCTCTTGTGGAAGTTTCTTAGGAGCTTAGGAAATTAGGGTTTTAGGAAGTGCCTTAGACCTAGTTTTGATTCTTTCTTCAAACATGGAGTGCATTGTTTGCCTCTATTCTATCCAATGACGTAATGTCCTCCTTGGGAAACTCCATCTCTCCTTAGGAGGGATGAGTGGTATGCCCAAGTGAGTAGAACTTTGAGGATACCTTTCATTTGCAATGTTGAGTTCTTAGTGATTTCCTTTGGTTGTCATTAAGTTTCTTAACATTATAACTTGATCTTGATGATTAATCCTTCTCTTGGAGTGTGCTTGTTGGAGCTTGAAGATTGATGAAGCTTGAAGATAGAAGCTTTCTTAAAGATGAAGTCTTTGCTGTCAACTTTGTTGTCTATCCAAATTTGCTGTTTAGAGCTGTTTTTGCTGTTCGCTGTAGGATTTGGTGCTGCTGCTTGGGTTGCCTCCTCTGTGTCTTTTGTTTTTCTCTGTATTGTCTGTTTGCTTGTGTTGATTACCTCTAGGTTTGAGGTGGAGCTGGTCTCCTCTTGCCTATTATCTTCTCCCTTGCCTCTCTTATATTGCTGCATTGCATGCATTTTACTGTTTACTGTAATTGCTTGTTGTCTTTTGCTATTTATCCCCTAGGATCTCTGATTTCCTTTGTGCAAGAGGAAATTATGACAGACATTAGGTTTTGACCCATGCATGATAAGGATAACGCGTGTTGTACGTTACGAGCCTTAAGCTATTTGAGAAAAGGTTGCTGGAGGGTCACTCTTCAGTAATCTGGCTGCTTAGTATGGTACCCTTAGGGGTGACATGCGACGTAGTCACTCTCATATCACAAGTCTTTAGTACAATGCAAGTTGCAAACAGACTAAAAAACAGTTCTTTCGTAAAAAACTGAAAACAAATTTCAAATGTCATTTTTGTCCTCTTGGACCCTTAATCAGGAAAACCCTTTCTTAAGGAGATAAAAACTGTCAAACAAGCTTGTGTCTTCCGTAGCCCGAACTACGTTTGCTCTGATCTTTCATGTCGTATGAAAGTACGTAGGCATAGGATGCGATATCCTAGCGAGCAACCTTCCCCTCCTTTCCCGTAGGTAGGCGAACTACGTTGACTCTGATTTCTCGTTTCAGACGAGAATACGTAGGCATAAAGTGCGATACTTTGCCGAGTCATTTTATTTTCTTTTAACCCAGACTTGTAGAATAGATAGAATAACACACCCTTAGATAGAAAAAAAGCGTGGATCCCGTCGAGTACGACAGACGTGAGGGGTGCTAATACCTTCCCCTTGCGTAACCGACTCCCGAATCCAGGATTTGGTTGCAATGACCATTCCTTTCCCCCTTTGCGTTAGGTTTACTCTGAGCGTTTCCTTTCCCTCCTGTGGGATAAATAACGCACGGTGGCGAATCTTCTGTCATAGCCGGCGCTGATTTTCGCAGTAGCGACAGCTGGCGACTCTGCTGGGGACTCCAACAGTTCCCTATGCGAGTCAATCCTAGCGCTTGTTTTCCCGTCTGGGGTTTTGTATGTATTTACCTTTCTGCCTTTACTTTCAGTACTGTATATATTTGTTGTTGTGCTGGGAAGAGGGTTAGATTGAGAGATAAGTCGGACCTGGGCTTGAGTTTGCACATAGACTTAGAAGTAGAGAGTAGTGGTTAGCCTGCTTGCTTAGCTCGCACTAGCTAGCCGCGAAATCTGCGCTCGGACGAGATTCTCTTTGATGCTTCTTGCCTGGCCCTTAGGGCTTGACAAGTTGTATGACCCGAGGATTGTCGACTCTGGGGACCTATCATTTGGGATTCGACTAAGTGAGGCCGCTTCAAGGGATGATGATGCCACACCTTCTGGGTATTGTATCATCGCTCTTAAAAGTCTGTGACGTTGAACCCGCATAGGATGTCGTACCTCGTCTACGAGTTAAGTACATACCTGTGAGGGGTAGGTAGGTCTGTTTGCAGGAAACCTTTTACCTCAGAGTACCTGGTTTATCTCTGTCAGTGAGATGTGGTTACAGGGTTCTTTTGAGTGGTTGGTTTGGTTTGAGGCGAAGATTTGATGGTTCTCAGGCTTCAGTACAGAGCAGCACAGTTCATCAGCATTGCACTTGATCTTCTGTTTACATATGCATGTGCATTTTCATGTTTGCATTTCATTAATGTGTATTTATGTTGCAGGTGTGATCATTCCCCTCTGATTCTAGTGTATCTTCTGGCCATACATGGAGTCCATGAAGAGGACAGTTGCTTACCGGTTACATTCGCCAGATATCAATTCCTTGCTAGGATTAGTTGCTCTAGCAGATGAGAGAGTGAGGGTTGAGTTCAGAGTCTCTTATGGGAGATTGCTTAGTTTGTTGTACAGACCTTCAGTATTTGAGACGACTGGGGTGTATACTTTGATGCAGTTTTATGAGCCTCGGCTGAGATGTTTCCTGTTTCCCGACTATATTCTGGCACCCACTTTGGAGGAGTATTCTGCTATGTTGGGAGTTCCTGTGTTAGACCAGATACCCTTTATACATGTTGATGTTGAGCCTGAGTTGGCTACACATTTTAGACACTTCTGAGTTCCCTGGAGGTTTGGTCAAGCTGAACGAAGCTTATGGTTTTCACCTGTCTGTCCCAGTTGAGAAGGCTACACAGTGCGTGAAGAGTGGATGTTGGGTTGCCTTCAGTGCCATTCTAGCTGTCTGCATCTATGGGATTGTCTTGTTTCCCAATGTGCCAGATTTTGTTGACTCAGATGCCTTCTTGATTCTTGCCTCAAAGAATCCAGTTCCTACTCTCTTGGGCGATGTTTATCATTCTATTCACTATAAGAATGACAAACGTCGCGGCAAGAATGTTTCCTGTTGTCTTCCTCTCTTGTACAAGTGGTTCTAGGGACATCTTCCGAAGACAGGGCCTTTTTTTGATGTTGTTGATACTTTGGACTGGTCTTCCCGGTTAATGGGGCTATCTGCTGAGAACATCATTTGGTTTGATCGGAGTATGCTTGGCGCTGATATTATATATAGTTGTAGTGGCTTTCCGAATGTCCCTTTGATTGGACGGAAAGGCTGTATCAACTATAACCCTTCTCTGCTGGTGAGACAATTTGGTTATGCCTTGAGAGATGCTTCTATTGAGGTTGAGATACAGGAATCTCTGTATTTCACGGGCTTATTAGACGAGGCTGTTTTGATCAGGTTGAGACATGCATGGGCTAACATCCATAGGAGAGGGAAATTTTTGCTAGGTAAGAGCAATAGCAAAGCTTATGATCCTTATTTGGCTTGGATCCACGAGAAAGCTAGTATTTCCTTGATGCCATATCCTGTTGTGGAACCTTTGTATCTTCTAGTGATTGAGGCACCTACTTCGGTAGAGATTGAGAAGTATAACAAATTGTTGGCTGAAAATGAAGAATTGAAGAAAGCCAATGACGATTTAGAGAAAGAGATCTTCCAGTTGCGTCATGAGAAGAATGAAGCTATCTTCACTGTGAAGGAATAGACTGAGCTGATTAATAGGTTGGGTTCTGATTTGACTGAAGAGACCAACAAGAGGGAAAAAGTGGGAGTAGCCTTGAACGGTGTTAGCAAGGTGCTTGCTTCCAAGAAGGAACTCTTAAACAAAGCTTATTCCCGACTCGGCAAGTGGGAAACATTATGGAATACCACGCTTACCAAGCGGAAGGAGCGTGAAGATGAGCTGAAGCTACAGATTGCCATGCTAGAGGCGCAGGTTAGAGCCAAGGATGCAAAGATTGCTGAAGAGACATCACTTAGGAGCGCTGTTGAGCTTAGAGTGAGTGACCTTGGCAAGGAGCTGAGTGGTTGTGAATTGAAGGTCGGCTTCAAGAGATGCAGACTCGACGAGTGTTTTGGCGAAGGAACCTGCAAGGACGACGCCAAAAAGCTGAGATCCGCTGTTGAGCGACATGCATTACTGATACAGGAGCTAATCTCCAGACTAGGTCATTCGGAGACGTTGAGGATATTGGAAGATGTCAGAGCGCGCCATTTGGCCTGATTTATCTTTGCTTTGCTTTTGTTATCTGACCATCGCCAGGCTTGTTGGTCGAGGTCTTTTCAATTATATCTTTGTACTCTGCCTCTTGGCATTTGTTTATGTATGAGGATTTTCTGATTCCTTGCTTGCATGATTGGGACTCCATTGTCGTGATGGCCTTCTCTCTGAAACTAGAATCGGAGGGAATATAACTTGTGGCATACTTATACATTTGCATCTGCATACTCATATTGCATGACCGGGTTTTTTGAATCTGTATCTTATTTCCTGCATCTCTCAGGTTTCAGGATTGACAACCATAGAACGCATCGTTATTCTACCAGGAACAACTACAAGAGAATCATGGATCAAGTTCAAGTCGAGATGCAGGAAATTCGTGAGAAGTTGGCACTTTTCATGCAAGCAATGGAAACTATGGTCAAGGGCCAGGAGAATCTCCAGACTCTGGTGCAACCGCTGCTGGTGCGGGCGAATGGAAATACTGAGTATCACTCTGTTGGAACTCCTCACACTACAAGAAAAAATGAGATTTACGACACTTGAGTTGCGACAATTATCACAAAACTGTCCTTATTTCTAGATTGCGACGGTTGTCACGACAGTTTGGATCAACTGTTGTAGATTTTTTGCGACAGTTATAAAAAAAACCGTTCTTATTCCTGGACTACGACAGTTCTCAAGACGGTTTGAGCCAACCGTCACAGATTTTTTAGGCATGTTGTATAAAATAATTGTGACAGTTACCAAAGAATCGTCTTCTTTCCACACTCGCGACAGTTTCGCGACAGTTAAGGCGAACTGTCGCAATTACTTTAGCCAATCATAATCACTATTTTTTTATTCCTTTAATTTTCCACTTTTTTCTTCATTTTTATTTTCTAACCTTTTCAATTTTATTAATTAATTTAATAAATAATTATTATAATTATTATAATTTTCATGACAATATAATAATTATTATAATTTGAATAAATAAATTACTAAAACATTTATAAAATATAATAATAATAATAATAAAATAAACTCAAAATACATAAAATTTTTAAAAATTACACTTCATTTTATTAAAATATTTGATGTATCAAAATTAAACTATAAAAATTAAAACACTATATATACTCAAAATAAAACTTTAATTTTAAAAATCATTTTAAAAAAAAAATGAATTTCAATATTATACTCAAAATTAAAGTATTAAAATTAAATTATATATAAAAAAATTAAACTCAAGACTATATACCCAAAATTTATGTATCACGACGGTGAACTTATCGGTCGTTCTCCCATTCCCTTTCACAAAAGTCGCGACAGTGATTTTAACCGTCGGCCTCCATAAAATTTTTCGCGCTAAAATTTAAATATTCATTATTCAACTATTTATGTTTTTTTCTCTTTTTTTCACTCGCCGCTGATGCTCATGGAGAAAAAGGGAAACGAACATTTTTCTCAGCCACTCACGCCGTCACCGTGAATCAGCATCAAAGCAACCACCATTAATTCGAATCAGGTTTGTCTTCTCAAACCCTAATTTTGAAAAGGTGGGAGAGGTATAATTTTGAGTTTTATGGATTTTTTCATGCAGCCTTACTGTTTCAGATGGCTATAGTCAACTTATGGAGGATATTGTTTCCAGGTATTGTCTGCCGAAATTGAGTTGGGCCCTACATTAGCTACCTATTTGTTATTCTCGTACAAAGTCAAGGAACTGTTGGCCATTCTTAAAGACGTAGAGTCTGCCCAACTTCGCGTGGAGTGGTTGCGTACAATTGTCAACGATATTGCCGAAAACATCGAGCCCAACTGTTGTTTATGACAGATCCAGTGAGGATCCTTGTCAAACTTTAAGAATTGACATTGGAGGTACGCAATTGCTTTCATTGTCCTCGTGCTTTCTGATATTTACCTGGATATTGATGCAATAACCCTTCCCCCTTAATAACAGGGCATCAATCAATTTTTTGTTGCGGTTGAAAAGGAGGATTGGAAGTTTGATACTCTGTGTGATCTTTATGATACTCTCACCATCACTCAAGCTGTTATATTATGTAACACCAAGCGAAAGGTAAACGAAAATTATCAAAGTTTCGTAGAATCAGTATGGTTGATTGGTGGATTTTGTACTTTGTATTTGCTCATAGTGATGAGTTAACAATTTCTATATTATATTATAAGTAGTATAGTTAATATATATCCTTTTGGAACAGGTGGACTGGTTAACTAAAAAAATGCGTAACAATAATTTCACCGTCTCATCAATGCACGGTGATATGCCCCAAAAAGAACTTTTGCACTTTGAAGATAAATTATATATCTAATGTGGTAATTGTTGCACACTGACAAGTGATAAGAACTTAATATAGGTTTTTCTCTTATGTCAAAGTCATTGTTTTATTTCTCTATACTTCATTACTTTGTCTTGAAGCATCATGTTGATAGAAGTCGATGCCTCATCTTTGATGCTTTGATTTAATCTTACCGTTTTTGTGTTTTGATTAATTGTCCTTTGCACTATTTTACTTTTTATTTTAGTAATTACTGTTGCACCCTAAAGTTTGACCAACCGGGTCCCGTATCTAACCCTATGTTTCGATGCATGACCGCATTCGCATCCGCATATCGCATACAGTGCATTTTTTCAGTTGTTTTGATTTTATCGGGATCACAGCCCTCTTCTCGCGTTTCAGGTGTTTTTGATCAGTTTAGATAGGTAGAATCGTATTTTTGGGAAGTCGTGCTCTTCCCGGTGTTTTCAGCTCGTGCTGTTATTTTTAGGGATATTTCGATGTCCATTGATTTTTACCGGTCGTTCCGGTGCGCTCTCGCAGTGTTATTTGTGGTTTTGTACTATTTTTGTTCTCTCTGGAATTATTAGGATTATTAGATATTATTAGCATTTTATAGAATTTAAGTAGATTCTTTTAATGTTTTTAATAGGTTTTTAGACATTATTTTTTAATAGATATTAGTATAGATATTAGTATAGATTTAATATAGATTTTATAGATTTTTAGAATATATAGATTTAAATAGTCTTTTATTTTATTAGTATAGATTTTATTTCAGATTTTAATATGGATATTTGTTAAATAGATAGTTTCAGCATTTTAAGAGTCCACTTTGTTTTTAGAGTATAATGGTTTGTTTAGATATATTAGATATTAAATAGCTGTTAATTAGTTTTAGAATATTAGAGATTAATAGTTTTATAGTTTAATACAGCACTTTAATAGACTGTTTAGAAGTAATTGTTTGGGGTTATCAGAATTAATTAGGGTTATATTAGGTGGTATTAGTTTTTTAGTTAAGTAGTTAATTAGGTTTAATGCAGCTTTAATCAGTTTAGTCCTTAATCCAGTCCAATTAATTCGTTTTTCGTTGGGCCCAGTTTGGAGGCCCAGTTTATCTTTCAGTCCATTTTTGTCCCGTTTTTGTCCAGGACATGTGTCCTATAAAAGCCAAGCCACGTGTTTCATAAAGGAGGACGCCACATCACAATTCCCACTTCACCAGAATCTGTCACCTCACATTTTCCTATCTCTCCCCAGCTCCACGCGGCACGCATGAAAATTTCCCTTTGCCACTAACGCTGCCACGCGTCTACCACTGAGCCTCACCGGTTGCATGGCCGGCGGCCATGCAACCACCGTTGCCAACCTTCTCCGGCAACCACCAACCAACTCCGGCCACCACCGTAACTGAATCCCTCCGCCTTAACCACCTCGCCGGAAACTGGAAAAATCCCAGAACTCATCATTTCTTTATCTTCTTCGTTCGCATCTTCATCAACCTCTCACCGGAAAACTCCAACCGCCGGAAAATTCATCCTACCCGCCGGAAACTTCAACGGTGTTCATCATCCTCTTGAAGGTCCTTTCCAGTTTTTTTCCAGAAAACCTTCTAAAATTCATACGAATCTTCATCCAACCAGCAATTTTCCAGAATATACTTCCTCCGATTAATCATCCACATGGCTTCAGAAATTCATCAAAGGATACATCATCGTCATCATTTTTCTAATGGAGTATCGTCCACAATTATCGAACCACAACGAACATGCAGCGGATCTTCATCGTTGTGAGGTTCTTCGTCAAGATTTTTCAAGTTTCCAGATCTTCCTTCAAAAATTCTTCGTAGACAAAACTTCAATCGCCTTCAAACGCCGTGGATCTTTAACGAAATATCCTGGATCTTGGATCTTCACCGTATAACTTCAGAGCATCAAGTCCTCCTTCAATTTTCCAGAAATGTCCAGATCATCCAGAAATCTAAGAACTCTATCCGAACCTTCATCATCACACCGTAATCATTTTCCAAACTCCGTCGGACAATCTTCAACAAACTTCACCGGTTGTTCATCGTGAATCTTGGTGCACCTTCCTGGCCGTTGTCCATATTCGTTCATCGCATTCTTGAGATCATCAACGATCTTCAACTCGCCTTCAAAGATTTCACCAGGAGCTTCACCTTCAGATCCACGACGAATGAATCAACACCATCAAGCTTCGGCAGAGGAAGAATCATCTAGTTTGTTTTGTTCATTTGCATTTGGAAGGAGGGGATGAAGAGAGAGTATGAAATGGCGAGGGAAGAGAGGGAGTCAAAGAGGATGACGATGAAGTTAGGGTGAGGGAGTTGTGACGGCGCTGTGAGAAAGAGAGGTTAGAACTAGGGTTTCAGAAATGAAAGAGTGAGTGAGGGAGAGGAGAGGTCACCCGTGGATTCCTGGGGTACTGGGCCTTGCTGAGGGCCCAATGGTTTTTCTTGGGATCATACTCCCATTTCCTTCATTACACCTCCCACCGTGTGTTTCTTTGGTTGTGGATGTGGGCTGAGCCCAACGGACCTGTTTGCCAGCTACACCCTACGTTTCAGTATCACACCCCTCCCCAGTTTTTTGTTTGCTTATTTTTTCTGGGCTGGGCCCATTGTTTTTTCTGCTGGATAAACCCCCTGTACTCATTCACCCCCTGCACCTTAGTTTCTTTTTTTTAATTCTTTTTAATTCTTTGTAATAGTTTTTTTATATAGAATAGAAAAAAAAAGAATAGAGAAAAGAATATATGAAAAGAGATATTGAAAAAAATAGAAATAAAAGAGAAGAGGAAAAAGCATAAAGAAAATATTGAAAAGAAATATTGAGAAAGAACAAGAAAAAAATATAGAAATATGAAAGAGAAGAAAAAATATTAGTATAGTTTTTCCCATTTTCTTCTAGAGTATACTTTTCTTCATGGAGTTTATTTTAGGGATAGTTTTAAATGTCCATCTGTTAGGGGACCTTTTTTTAGAGGTAGTTTTAGAAGTCCACTTGTTAGGGGACTATTTTCCATTTGATTTTCCATTATAGATGGATAGGATAGGATTTTTCAGGAGTTTATTTTTCGGTCCTCAATCATTGTAACCATTTTTCAGAATGTTAATAAAACGAGATTTGAGCTGTGGTCCCGAAAGTAGCCGAACTACAGCTGCTCTGATTTCTCGTACCAGACGAGAATATGTAAGCATAGGATGCGATATCCTAGCGAGCACACTAACAACTAACCTTCTGTTCTCTCGCTGCTGTGCGATCGAGACTTTCCCGCTGACGACTGATTATTATCCCTTTCTCTTGCCCGAGTGCATTTGAGACCAGACCGTAGTTTTATTTCCCATAGGTTCCCGTACCTTTGAAACCAGATTAATTTCTCACTCCTGTGTGAGAGCACCCTGCTTAGCCGTAGTTAGCCTGAACTACGAAAGCTCTGATCTTCCATGCTGTGTGGAAGTACGTAGGCACAAGACGTGAAGTCTTGGCGAGCCAATTCCCTTGTAGTTTCCCGAACTACGTAGACTCTGACTTTCTCTCTTGAGAATACGTAGGCGTAGAGTGCGACGCTCTATCGAGTCAATTCCCTTCCGTCTAGTCTTAGCAGCCGTAGATAGATTGTTTTTGCATCCTTTAGACAACCCAAGCAAGCGTGGATCCCGTCGAGTACGACGGACGTGAGGGGCGCTAATACCTTCCCCTTGCGTAACCGACTCCCGAACCCAGGTTTTGGTTGCGATGACCATACCTTTCCCGTTTTTTGCGAGGTTTACTTCGAGCTTTTCCTTTCCCTCCGTTGGGATAAATAACGCACGGTGGCGACTCTTCTGTCAGCCGACGCCGATTTTCGCAGTAGCGACAGCTGGCGACTCTGCTGGGGACTGCGATAGTTCCCCATGCATGTGGGATCCAACGTCCCCTAGGAGAGTCAATCCTAGCACTTGTTTGCTTGTCTTTTGGGTGTTTATTTTTTCATTGCTATTATCTGTTGTTGTTGTGCTGGGGAGGGTGATACTTTGAGTGATAGCCGGACCTGGGCTGCTTGAGTATGCATTTAGACGTAGTTGTGGAGATTAGTGGACGAACCTGTTTGCTGAGCAGACACAAGTTCCCCACGAAATTCACGCTCAGACGAGGTTCTCTCCGAGGTGCTTCTTTCCGATCCTGAGGATCTGAGAGTGGTCCAGACGTGAGGATTGTCGACTCTGGGGACCGATCAATTGGAAGTCAGCTAAGTGAGGCCTCTTCATGAGATGATGATGCCACTCCTTCTGGGAATCGTATCGTCGCTTATGAAAGTCTGTGACGCTGATGACCGCATAGGATGCCGTGCCTTAGGTCCATACCCGTGAGTGGGGGGTTTTTTGCGAGAAACTTGACTTCCAGCCTACCCGCTATCTTAGCGTTCTCTTTTAGAGAGAACGTACTCCGTCAGCAGTACAACAGTACTCAGAGCGTGCTGTGGGAGCTGTGATCCCGTGTTTGTTGCTGCATTGCATTGCATTCGCATAAGCATCTTTGCATCGTATTGCATAGCATTTCTCCAACTGGCCAGAGCTCTTATCCATCCGTTGTTTGATTTCAGAAGGTGATTATCCGGTGATTGGTCTGAGCAACTGTGGATTGTTAGAAGGCGACCGAGGGGTTGAAACGGATCAAGCAGAATCAAGCAGTGCCGTTAGTTGAAAGTTGCTGATAGTCATGTCAGGAAACGACTTCCAGATTGCTGATGCCTTGTCAGGCTTTATTATGACGGCCAATCCTTTGTATGATTCCACGTCTGACGAAGGCTTTCCGCAAGTGAATAACCTTACTGTAGCTCAACTTGTGCAGACTTCTGTTAGAGGCCAAAATCTGCACCAACAGTTTGTCATCCCAAGTGAACGTTCTTCTTCTGATGCCGCGAATTATCAGAATGTTATTCCTGCTGGTTTGATCTCCCGAAGAGAAGTTCCGATAGTGAGAACTAATGATCCATTAACTCTTGTGCAAGCTAAGAGGTTGCACGCATTGGAGGAACAAGTCAAAGCCCTGGAAGTTAAGAACGATGTTGGTCTCAATGCTTCAGATATGTCCTTGGTTTCTGACCTAGTGCTACCTCCTAAATTCAGAGCGCCGAAGTTTGAAAAGTATAAAGGAGATAGCTGTCCGAGGCTACATTTGGTGATGTTCTGCAGAAAGATGACTTCGTTTGTGCAAAACGACAAGTTGATGATTTACTGTTTTCAGGACAGTTTGATTGGGGCATCTCTACGTTGGTATATGCAGTTAGAGAAGGATCAGATTCGATCATGGGTGGATTTAGCCAGAGCTTTCCTGAAGCGGTATGATTACAACCTGGACATAGCTCCCATTCGCATGGAGTTGCAATCTTTGTCTATGGGGATCAATGAACCTTTCAAAAAGTATGCTCGGAGATGGAGGGATTTTGCTTCCAGAGTGGAACCACCGATCCCTGACCGAGAGTTAGCAAGCATGTTCGTAGACTCCTTGAAAAGCCCGTACTTTGAGAGATTTCTTGGAGTTTCACTGAACTTCTCCGAATTAGTGGGAGTTGGAGAACGTATTGAGAATGTTATAAAGATTGGAAAAATTCAGGTTGTCTCAAGCGGTCAGGCTAGTGAAAATGAATACCCTTGCGACTATCAGAACGAAGAAGGAGTTGTGATCAATGCCATCATGCCAGATGTTGGGTATCCTCGAGATGAATCGGTGAAATCTGTTGGATCAGTATCTCCTGCGCCTTGTTATGCTGGACAGACAGTTGTGCCTGGGGCACCATATCAGGAGTCTTATGCTGATTCCCTTGCAAATCAGCGAACTCGTCGCCAAGGTTATCAGACTCAGCGTCAGAATCAGAACAGACCTCGTAGCAATTTGGAACGAAGGAATGCTCCTTCCCATCCAGTTCCTGTGCCGTACAGTCAGCTTTTGCCACAGTTGGTTCAGAGTTCTTTGGTGGAACCTAAAGCTCTCAAGCCTGTGCCAGAACCTTACCCTCCTGGGTATAATCCCCATGTTCAGTGTGGTTACCATGGCGGATCACCGGGGCATGCAACTGAAGATTGTAAAGCGTTTCAGGCGAAGGTACAACAGTTGATCGACCAAGATTGCATTTCCTTTCGAGAAGGATTTCTGTTTGTTCATACTAACCGCTCAGCTGTCTAAGCTCGTAGACTCAGAAAGTATTCCCTAGCAGAAGCCAGTGGTCCAGACAGGCAGGCGCCCTCAGCATTGGCAGTCCTCAGACTTTATATCATTTGCATTTGTAGTTTCTTTTCTGTTAGTTACTACTTGCTGTAAACATTGTTTGTTTCGAATGGTAATAATAATAAAGTGACTATGCATTTTTCTGAATTAATCATGTCGCTGTCGCTCATTTATGGCATTACACTGACACTTGCATTTTATCCACTCCACTTTATCACTGTGACTAGCAAAGATGGGAGGGAGGATGACGAAATAAACTCATAACCGATGATCGTATGCTTTCAGATAAAACCTTGCCGATGACGTACAAGGCATTGTTTCAAATCCCCAAACACTGGAGATATAAGGAGTTAGTCCCTTGTTAACCACTTCGAGCCAAGAAGTAGAAGTTTTTTCGGACTTTTAAACCCTCACATCTTAACCCGGGGCAGGGTAGTTGTCAGTTAGCTTGACCGAGCATTCAAGTCTTACAGAGGAGTGTTGTCTTTCGAGGACCAATCAGTTTATGCCTCTCAAGAGGTCGTACCTCGTCAACCACAGTGGTTAAACCTCACCAATCAGGAGTGAGACAGTTACAATCCTTTCAGAGCAATCAAGACAACCAGTGTCACACGACTTTGTTCCAAAAGAAAGAAGAAAGAAAGTCTGCTAAGTAAAAAGAAAGAAGAAGCTGGAAAGCTAATACTTAGGCAAAAATCAGGGCATCCCGCTGGACTTCAAAAGAAAAGGAAAAATCGAAAAGAACTCAAAATGAGTCAGTCCAGGCAAAAATTAGGGAATCAAAAGAATGAAAAAGAAAGGATATCAATAGAAATTTTTTTCCCCAGTAGAGTCACAAAGTCGTGTACACAGACACCGAAAATGAAGAAGGAGTAACTGTCGTTCCGAAAAAACCTGTGAATTCCTTAATTGTGGTTCTTACCATTCAACATACCTCTCGAAGAGGCGAGCGCTCGGGCTATGTTAACTGAACTTTAGGATCGGAGATCATCACATAGAAGGGGTGGGTACAAATCAAAATTTGAGCCAAATATCCTTTGTTTCACGAACCGTGAACCCGACCACGATACAACCCTTAAAAGACCTAATTGAGGTAGGGTTTATTCTGAAAGCGCATTACGATAAGGTTGAGTAACCTGACTCCCTCATGACTTGCTAGTCACATCCTTGTTGTGTTTTTCACTGACCACGTAAGCACTACGTTTGAACTTTGGTTCATTCGTCACTCACAATCATGACATGTAAATGAGTGACAGCACAAAATTTTTCAAAATCTGCATGAACACTGCATTAAAATTACCATTCGTGAACAGACAGTTTTAATTGCAGGTTAGTAGTTGGCATGAAAGAAATTCCAACAGGGAATCGTCAAGCAGGACTGAGTAATTCAGCAGTCTGAACCAGAATGGTGTATGTTGTGAAACCCAGTGAATCAGGGGCATTGACTTCCAATGAATTCGGAATCAGTTAGTCTGAGGACAAGTCCCGAAGCTTCAGTTGATCAGGGGCAGTATGCTTGAGAAGCAGTTGATCAAAAGAGAGTCTTCTCGAGACCCAATCAGGGGCAACTATCCAGAACGTTATGATTTGAAAGCAGATTCTTCTAGTATGAGATCAGATCAGGTTAAGTCGCTCGTACGCTCATTCAGGGGCAAGTCACCGCGGAGAGGGTTGAAATCAACTGGGTTGACAATTGTTTGATTGAGGTTGAATCCTTTTGTCGTACAGATACCGGGGCAAGTAATCTCGAGGCCGTCTCGTAGCAAGCTGTTCAGAGCAAGTATTCCCAGGAGTTAGATTGGGGCAAGTTGAGTGCACTGGGGCAAGTCATTCAAACCAGTCTGTTTCTCCCCAGCCAGAGTTGAGTATCGGGGAATCGTGCCATTACCCTTATCAAAAACCTGAACCTTCCAAATAAAGGCCTTGTTGTCGTTGGATCGTTATCCTACAGTTTAAACCTGTTACGTGTCAGTAACCAGTCGTTTCCAAGGTCCAGTTCTCGCCTGGCAAACCGGTAACCAGTTCTCATCTGGTCATCGTTGCTTCAATCTCTCCGTAAACATCAGTTCCCGTCTGGTGTAGTTTATTGTAAGCATCAGTTCCCGTCTGGTGTAGTTTATTGTAAGCATCAGTTCCCGTCTGGTGTAGTTTATTGTAACCAGTTCTTGTCTGGTCACCGTTTCTTCAAGTGTTGTATCAGTTCTCGTCTGGTACATGTCATTGCGTAATCAGTTCTCGTCTGGTCATCGTGTGTTTTAACCTATGTGTTATACCGGTTATCGTCTGGTGTACGTCAGCTTTCAACCAGTTCTCGTCTGGTTGTCTATGCCTTAGCCTGTTATCCAGTCAGCCCCGTCTGACGTTCAAAACACAAAAATCAATTCTCGTCTGATAACCTATTTTGCTATCAGTTCTCGCCTGGTAGTCTACCTTTGAATGCTAGTTCTCGTCTAGTATTTCCCAGATCTTCCGTTTTGTACATAGTCCATGTTCATACTAAACCAGTAAAAACAAAAACCTAAAGGTATCTGACACAGTATTTCCCAATGACTCGCATGTTGTCATGTTCCCCGATACGAAGCTCGAAGAATACCAGTGCTCCGATTAATGTTTGAATTCCTCGTGGATGTTGTTAAATCAGGATTACTCCTCTTCAGCAGATGAAAGTTGTGTATTATCGGAAGAGTTGAGATTGTATTGTTGTCCCGCATCAGAGTAGGATCGGGAGTATCCCTAGCAGATTAAGATTGATATCCTTGATAGTAGGGGCATCCTCTAGCAGTGAGCAGTTTACGATCAACCCCAGTTTGGGTCAATCCCCACAGAGCACAATCAGTTGCCAATGGTTTGAAGAGAGCATCCCCAAGCAGAGTTGTTCTTTCTTTCTCCCCGAGCAGGGTTGCCTTTCCATTTCTCCAGCAGGATGGTTATCCCCAGCGGATTTGGTTTCCCTTTTCCAGCATTTATGTTGCTGAGATGATTCTGTGATATCGGTTACCTTCAGTGGAGTTGACGTTGCCTTCAGCATTTATTTTGCCAAGTGGTTGTAGACCTGGTGTTCTTTGGCAGCTCGAGTCTGCATTTGCATTTGCATATATCATCATAGCATTTCCATGCCGTATAGGACATTGCATCATTCTCAGACATACGCATTTCGAAACATGGACCAGGTTGGTTACCTATTGGCTTTCGAGTATGTTCCCTTGCAGAGTTGTTTGGTTAAGCTTCTCTTCTCCCCCAGCGGAGTAATTCTTCACATTTGGTTGTTACGTCGGCACTGAAAAAAGAAAGATTGACGTATATCAGATTTCTGAAGCTGCCTCCTGTTGGCAGAATGGGTGCCGAGCAGTCGATTCAGAAGTTCCCCAGGAGAATTGTCCTCAAGTTCGCCGTGAACTGTGAGATGACAGGATTTGATCCCATAAGTGAGATGGGAATCAAGGTGTTTGCTGTCTGAAGCATTATTTCAATACTTGTGGCGTCACACAGGTGATTGATGTTGAAAAGCAGAGAAATTTCTATCAGATAATTGACCAGTTGTTGCCGTGACAACCGAATTTCAGTTCATTGGAGGCTATTCCTCAAGCAGTTTTGCAGTATATTCCCACGGTTGGCAAATTTCAGGGTTTCATTTGTATTCAACCGTCATCTACCTTTGAATGTTTGAAGGCTGAGCGCTCTTCAACCATTCAGGTCCAAGCCGCTTGAATAGGGGCAGCTGTTGCACCCTAAAATTTGACCAATCGGGTCCCGTATCTAGCCCTATGTTTCGATGCATGACCGCATTCGCATCCGCATATCGCATACAGTGCATTTTTTTCAGTTGTTTTGATTTTATCGGGATCACAGCCCTCTTCTCGCGTTTCAGGTGTTTTTGATCAGTTTAGATAGGTAGAATCGTATTTTTGGGAAGTCGTGCTCTTCCCGGTGTTTTCAGCTCGTGCTGTTATTTTTAGGGATATTTCGGTGTCCATTGATTTTTACCGGTCGTTCTGGTGCGCTCTCGCAGTGTTATTTGTGGTTTTGTACTATTTTTGTTCCCTCTGGAATTATTAGGATTATTAGATATTATTAGCATTTTCTAGAATTTAAGTAGATTCTTTTAATGTTTTTAATAGGTTTTTAGACATTATTTTTTAATAGATATTAGTATAGATTTAATATAGATTTTATAGATTTTTAGAATATATAGATTTAAATAGTCTTTTATTTTATTAGTATAGATTTTATTTCAGATTTTAATATGGATATTTGTTAAATAGATAGTTTCAGCATTTTAAGAGTCCACTTTGTTTTTAGAGTATAATGGTTTGTTTAGATATATTAGATATTAAATAGCTGTTAATTAGTTTTAGAATATTAGAGATTAATAGTTTTATAGTTTAATACAACACTTTAATAGACCGTTTAGAAGTAATTGTTTGGGGTTATCAGAATTAATTAGGGTTATATTAGGTGGTATTAGTTTTTTAGTTAAGTAGTTAATTAGGTTTAATGTAGCTTTAATCAGTTTAGTCCTTAATCCAGTCCAATTAATTCGTTTTTCGTTGGGCCCAGTTTGGAGGCCCAGTTTATCTTTCAGTCCATTTTTGTCCCGTTTTTGTCCAGGACATGTGTCCTATAAAAGCCAAGCCACGTGTTTCACAAAGGAGGGCGCCACATCACAATTCCCACTTCACCAGAATCTGCCACCTCACATTTTCCTATCTCTCCCCAGCTCCACGCGGCACGCATGCAAATTTCCCTCTGCCACTAACGCTGCCACGCGTCTACCACTGAGCCTCACCGGTTGCATGGCCGGCGGCCATGCAACCACCGTCGCCAACCTTCTCCGGCCACAACCAACCAACTCCGGCCACCACCGTAACTGAATCCCTCCGCCTTAACCACCTCGCCGGAAACTGGAAAAATCCCAGAACTCATCATTTCTTCATCTTCTTCGTTCGCATCTTCATCAACCTCTCACCGGAAAACTCCAACCGCCGGAAAATTCATCCTACCCGCCGGAAACTTCAACGGTGTTCATCATCCTCTTGAACGTTCTTTCCAGTTTTTTTCCGGAAAACCTTCTAAAATTCATACGAATCTTCATCCAACCAGCAATTTTCCAGAATATACTTCCTCCGATTAATCATCCACATGGCTTCAGAAATTCATCAGAGGATACACCATCGTCATCATTTTTCTAATGGAGTATCGTCCACAATCATCGAACCACAACGAACATGCAGCGGATCTTCATCGTTGTGAGGTTCTTCGTCAAGATTTTTCAAGTTTCCAGATCTTCCTTCAAAAATTCTTCGTAGACAAAACTTCAATCGCCTTCAAACGCCGTGGATCTTTAACGAAATCTCCTGGATCTTGGATCTTCACCGTATAACTTCAGAGCATCAAGTCCTCCTTGAATTTTCCAGAAATGTCCAGATCATCCAGAAATCCAAGAACTCCATCCGAACCTTCATCATCACACCGTAATCGTTTTCCAAACTCCGCCGGGCAATCTTCAACAAACTTCACCGGTTGTTCATCGTGAATCTTGGTGCACCTTCCTGGCCGTTGCCCATATTCGTTCATCGCGTTCTTGAGATCTTCAACTCGCCTTCAAAGATTTCACCAGGAGTTTCACCTTCAGATCCACGACGAATGAATCAACACCATCAAGCTTCGGCAGAGGAAGAATCATCTGGTTTGTTTTGTATATTTGCATTTGGAAGGAGGGGATGAAGAGAGAGTATGAGATGGCGAGGGAAGAGAGGGAGTCAAAGAGGATGACGATGAAGTTAGGGTGAGGGAGTTGTGACAGCGCTGTGAGAAAGAGAGGTTAGAACTAGGGTTTCAGAAATGAAAGAGTGAGTGAGGGAGAGGAGAGGTCACCCGTGGATTCCTGGGGTACTGGGCCTTGCTGAGGGCCTAATGGTTTTTTTTGGGATCATACTCCCATTTCCTTCATTACACCTCCCCCCGTGTGTTTCTTTGGTTGTGGATGTGGGCTGAGCCCAACGGACCTGTTTGCCAGCTACACCCTACGTTTCAGTATCACACCCCTCCCCAGATTTTTATTTGCTTATTTTTTCTGGGCTGGGCCCATTGTTTTTTTGCTGGATATACCCCCTGTACTCATACACCCCCTGCACCTTAGTTTCTTTTTTTTAATTCTTTTTAATTCTTTGTAATAGTTTTTTTTATATAGAATAGAAGGAAAAAAAAAGAGAATAGAGAAAAGAATATATGAAAAGAGATATTGAAAAAAATAGAAATAAAAGAGAAGAGGAAAAAGCATAAAGAAAATATTGAAAAGAAATATTGAGAAAGAACAAGAAAAGAATATAGAAATATGAAAGAGAAGAAAAAATATTAGTATAGTTTTTCCCATTTTCTTCTAGAGTATACTTTTCTTCATGGAGTTTATTTTAGGGATAGTTTTAAATGTCCATCTGTTAGGGGACCTTTTTTTAGAGGTAGTTTTAGAAGTCCACTTGTTAGGGGACTATTTTCCATTTGATTTTCCATTATAGATGGATAGGATAGGATTTTTCAGGAGTTTATTTTTCGGTTCTCAATCATTGTAACCATTTTTCAGAATGTTAATAAAACGAGATTTGAGCTGTGGTCCCGAAAGTAGCCGAACTACAGCTGCTCTGATTTATCGTACCAGATGAGAATATGTAAGCATAGGATGCGATATCCTAGCAAGCACACTAACAACTAACCTTCTGTTCTCTCGCTGCTGTGCGATCGAGACTTTCCCGCTGACGACTGATTGTTATCCCTTTCTCTTGCCCGAGTGCATTTGAGACCAGACCTTAGTTTTATTTCCCATAGGTTCCCGTACCTTTGAAACCAGATTAATTTCTCACTCCTGTGTGAGAGCACCCTGCTTAGCCGTAGTTAGCCTGAACTACGAAAGCTCTGATCTTCCATGCTGTGTGGAAGTACGTAGGCACAAGACGCGAAGTCTTGGCGAGCCAATTCCCTTGTAGTTTCCCGAACTACGTAGACTCTGACTTTCTCTCTTGAGATTACGTAGGCGTAAAGTGCGACGCTCTATCGAGTCAATTCCCTTCCGTCTAGTCTTAGCAGCCGTAGATAGATTGTTTTTGCATCCTTTAGACAACCCAAGCAATCGTGGATCCCGTCGAGTACGACGCACGTGAGGGGCGCTAATACCATCCCCTTGCGTAACCGACTCCCGAACCCAGGTTTTGGTTGCGATGACCATACCTTTCCCGTTTTTTGCGAGGTTTACTTCAAGCGTTTCCTTTCCCTCCGTTGGGATAAATAACGCACGGTGGCGACTCTTCTGTCAGTCGGCGTCGATTTTCGCAGTAGCGACAATTACTGTTTCATTTATCTTGCAGGTCTCAAGGTATTCTGTCATATTCAGTGGATCAAAGTTATTTGGCTTCTTGTAGATTTGTGCATTCATGAATTAATTTGGGATGTCAACAGACACTGCTCTATTTAACCGATTGGTTTATAACTCGATATTTCCTCTGTACTATTTCCTTTTAATGTCTCGTGTTGGACGGCGGGGTATTTCAGGTAAATCAGAAGTACCATATGTTATTTATATCATTGGTGAAAGCATGCAAGAACTAATCAAGTTGTGGAAGGAATATGAATCATCTCAATCTCAAGTTGAAAAAAATGCTGAAAGTCTTAATGATGGCCCCACTCTTGAAATTCGGATACCTGCTAAGCATGTCATTACTACAAATCACCAAGTGAGATCAACTTTGTTATTTTTTAATTTGGATAAGTGCCTTTGTTTTTTAGGACTTGGTACATTTATGACCGCTTTTACTGATTCTTGTTATTGGTGATGCCTTTGTTCTTGTTTTGCTTTCTTTTGGTTTGTTTCTTCATTTCATCTGATATATTCTCGTAACATCTTATGTGAGGTATGTAGTTCTAGTAGCTTCCCCTCCCTACTGTTGCCATGTCAGTGTAACTAACCAAAAATTAGTTATGACCGAGTGTAGGTTAAAGGAACTTGGATGTATTATTCTGCTGTAATATGATGTAGAATTATAGATCTTATAACAGAAGACTGTTATTGAAATGGCCCACTCCCCCTCTTACCTGCACACACTTTTAGAGTGAGCTTCTTAAGGCTGAGATTGTCAAAGTCCCACATCTGCTAGATTTATGGCTAGGGGGTTTGTTAAGATCTCACGTTTTCTAGATAAATGGCCAATGTACTTGTCATAAAGATTTGGGCAATCGTCCTCCCATATTCAAACATGATATTAGAGTCTATCTGAAGCCCAATATTCGGCCACTCATATAGGTGTCTGAACACTATATGTCCAGTCCTGTCCTAGACTTAAAGGGCACATCAACTAGATATAGCTAAATGAAAACGATATAAGATAATAGACTTTTATTCCAAATGCCTTCAGGTTTTGTGTGAAGATGTGATGTTAAGTTCCTAGTTGTGGTTTGTTACTTGGCCCATCAGTGCACGCCCCTTTCTTTTGGGCTCCCTCAAAACTCCAGACAAGAGAGATAAATGAGATAATGTTCAGTGGCAGCATTTTGTTAAGAGTAATGTATTGAATTTTTTAATGGGTAGGTTGGTTTGAAGCTGCAACATGAAACTAAACTTCAACTTCTACTTTAATGTACAAGTATAACCCAAAAATCCAAACCTAACCTGATTATGATGAAATGCAATATCAAGGGCAGTCAGAGGAAGATCTAATTATTTTTTTTGTGTTTTTTATTGTCAGATACACTACAGATGGAGGGTCTAGAGAAAATCTTGAAAAAGGAACTATTCGTGGGGAAAGTGTGTTTTCAGGTGAAATTTTAATATTATAAATGATGTTAATAAGGTCTTACAAACATATATCTTCTCTAATCCAGCTCTTTCTTTCCCTCCTTCCTGACATTAATCTTTTGTTTCTTTAGTGTCTCATTTTGTTACATTAGGGGCGTTACATATTAGTTAATAGACTTATGTTGACATTTAACTACATATTTCTATATAGTATGTGGTATCCATTGCTTTGACCATATTTGATTGTATAACCTAATGCATATTATCTTTTTATAGCTGTTGACTTCACTACCGGTGATGATCCTTGGCCCATATTCAAGTTACAGAAGGAGTTCAATGCCCCAGGAAGATCGCCACCTTTGTCAACGTAAGTTTTTATTAGTGTGGACTACTTTTTGTTTATTATTCTAGATACTAAAGAGTGCTTGTCTTATCAGTGAGTTTTACACTGGGTGGCTTACACATTGGGGAGAGAAAAATGCTAAGACTGATGCTGATTCCATAACAGCTGCTCTTGAAGAAATTTTGAGAAAAAATGGTTCTGCAGTCCTATATGTCTGTCGCAACCTATGCCTTTGTACTGTTTGAAAACCATATTATGATTGATCTTTTTCAATTGGATCTTCTAATTTTCAGATGGCACATGGTGGTTCAAACTTTGGATTTTATAATGGAGCAAATACTGGTGCAAACGAGGTTGACTACAAGCCTGATCTCACTTCGTACGATTATGTTAGGATTTTTTTAACTCATGTTTGCACCTTCTATTTTGAATTATGTTATGCACATTACTAACTGGACTATCTCAAATGCAGGATGCCCCGATCAGGGAAGCTGGTGATGTTGACAATTCAAAATTCAATGGTATTTATAGAATGTTTTTCTCTCATTTTCAAGCTATCGATTCTCTACTTTTCATTTTGTTGGCTATATTTTTTATAAGCTTCCCTTTTTCTTGTGAGTATTTGCATGTCCCTACCTATGTTTTGATGATGTGCAATCAATAGTTAGTCACTGAGGTGAAATAGAAACTTGAAGCCTGAGCTAGATTTCCATTTCGAAATTCTCCCCCTTGAGGGGTGTTATGGATGTAATCTTCTAAGAAAGGGATTTTACATATTCTTTAGCTTATAGGACTTATCAGCATCAACTTGTAATGAATCCTAAACCCATAGAAGCTGCATATGTAATATTTTGAAGAAAAAATAATGTTATAAAAAATACACATAATTCTAGTGACTTTCAGTGGAGGGTCTTAATTATAGTCCTAAATACTTATGTTAATCTGTTACTAGGACGTGAAGGGTGTGCTGAGATTCCACATCAAAAGTTAGAGATATTCTGAATACAATGGTAGCGAGTGGTGTATCATAACCAAGGACTCTTCATGGTTCAGTCAATTCCAAAATGCATCCAATCCTTAGATGGCAAGATATGCCTATACCTTGATTTTTCTGGTGGCTAACCTCTTGGCATGGGCTGCTCGTGACTATGGCCATGGTGCCAAGTAAATAGAAAAGATTTGCTGACACAATTGATTTAGATTTGTGGTGAATAACAGTTACATTGCATTTTCATGTAGCTTTTTGAGGGTTCTGTTTTTGATTGTTATTGTTAGAGTATATTAATTAAAGTTGTTGGTGGGCTTCTACTAGCAGGACTGGAACTTGACATAATTCATAGTATTGAGTTTTATGGAACTTGACATAATTCATAGCATTAGCTTGGAATCTCTTCTCTCCCATTCATCGAGTTCTCATTGTTGTTGTTATTGGTGTTGCTGCTTTCGTTGATAGGACGCAGAAAAAACAAGAGATATTGAAGCTTACGAAATCCATTGAATTTAGGGTAGGGTTATGGTCCCTTTGAATTTATTCCTTTTCTAGTGGGGCCAATTTCTGCTGAAGCTTTCAATTTAATAATTTTCAAAGCCGTTATGGTTTTAGGTTTCAAAATTAATGGTGTAATTTTCTTTATTGTTTTTCCTTTTTATGATTAAGTTACAGTTAGGTTAGTTTTAGGGTTTAATAGTCATAATATATTGGGATTAAGTTAATATTAAGCTACTATTATGTACAAATATATATTGAGACTTGTTAAACATTTGTTTTCATGAGCAATAGTAGCTGAAATTGCATGGTAAGTGAAGCTTTGGACTTGTTTGATTGTCCCACCTTTGAATGTATGTAGTAATACTATTTTATGTCATCGATATATTCCAGGACCAGGTGTTATCGAGCATACAACAAAAGCTTGACGATCTTTGTGAGCAGCTTAACAGTTCTGAAGAGAACAAAGTTGTTGCTATCAACAAGTTATCCAATAAGGATAGGGAGTTGCAATTGGAAGAAACATTTGGCTCTGAGAGAATTAAGTTTGTTGATTGTGGTTGTTGGCATTGTGAAGAACATTCTTCATTCTATAATGAATTGATGGTAAGGAAGTCATACTCATACTAACTGTATTGTAGTTATTGTATAGCTTTTACTTGCTGCTGGACAATTATAACACTGCATCTTCCTAACGGGTTCATTGAAAAACTTAATGTTGTTGAATTACGGTTATAGCATAGCTGAATTTGATTAATATAGAAAAGTTAATCCCTTATTAGAAGTGTATTTTTCAGTTCATTTTAGGATTTGATGTAATTGTTTAAGTTCTATTAGTGATGACTTGAATCACATTATGATATTGCTCTATGATTGATGACTATTGTTGTGTGTGCAAGTTTCATACAGAAGGGAAACAACCCACTATGTTGATAATAAAATTGATTGAAGTTTGCAATTTTAGTATGGTTTGGTGATTTTTATTGCATTAAGGATCAAATCTAGTTTTTCCACAATTTTGTCGGTCTCTTCAACCTTTCAAGATCATGGAACTTATATCATCATACTCATTGATTTCACACTCATTTCATTCCATAGTTTCGTGATTCTTTCTTGTCCGAGTTCTGATGCATGATCTAGATTACTGTAGAGATTTCATTGTGTAACATAGTTCAGTCTTATTTTTTAGAATCTCATTACTCAAATCAGGTTTATGTTTATCATTAATTTACCAATGACGCTCTTTGCAAATAGTTTTAATTTTGCTTCTGAAGTAGTTCTCTTGTCATTTGTTGTATATACTCTTCACAGTCATCTATCTCCTGGTGCCAGAGATTTGATACCAAGGCTGCTTGTGGTGGATCCTATGAAAAGGATTACCATACCTGAGATCCGCCAACACCAATGGTTCCAACTTCGTCTGCCGCGTTATTTGGCAGTGCCACCACCGGATACACTTCAACAAGCCAAAAAGGTTTGGTTTTATTGTTTTAAGGAATCTGTTTTCCTTTTACATTTCTGTGGCACACTAGAGCTTCAATTGGTTGTGTTTTTTGAAGTCCAGAATAACAAACCTATGCTTGTATTAATCAGTTCAAAAAATTCCAACTAATATAGTGATTTTGCAGATTGATGAGGAGATTCTTCAGGAGGTGGTTAATAGGGGATTTGACAGGGATCAATTGCTATTGGACAATCATTATCGTGTTTCCACTGGCTATCTTGGAGCTAAGTTTCAAGAGACAATGGTGGGTTTGTTTTCTCTACAATTACGTATAACTACATTAGTTGTCTGTCTTTTATGAAGTGATTCAGCTATTTAGTTTACATCTTAAAGTTGATAGGACACATTTTTAACTTACTTTTAAATTGTATCCCCATGTGAAATATGCAGTAGTCTCAAAATTGTTGGTTATACTCTAAACAGTATTTGCACAAGTAAATCATACTGTGAAACTTATCTTTCTAGCTTGAAGACAGTTGTTTATGCAGTTTAACTTTCTATCTTGAAATCATACTGTGAAACTTACCATGGAAATTGTGGTTTTTCTATTCTTGATATTATATTTCTTTATTTACATCTTTTTAGAAGCTCACTAGTTTTGTTTGTATGATATGACTTCTAAGGATCCTGGTTTGAACCGTATCAACTTCAGTGAAGTTGTTTCTCCAGTTGGTGGCCACCACTTTTTAAGTTATCAGGGAGTAGGAATGAGGCAACAGTTCCCTGCCGAGAGAAAATGCGCCCTTGGGTTTCAGGTGCAGTGCTTTACTTGTTTGGTTTTTTTCGTATTGCATCTGGATTCCATAATGGTTTTATATTGCTCGGCATATTTAATTTCTTCTACCATCACCAACAATGATTTCTAGCTCTTATTGAAATAATTGTTGGATGTCTTATTGTTTCAACTGATTTTGTGTCTCTTTTGAGAATGAATCATCAAATTTGTTGAATGAATGTGTTATTACATATATGCTTCCTTTTCTCACATTAGGTGTAAAGTCATTATCTGTTGATATTAATCTGTTGTCATTAGAAATATTGAAGTTTTTTGTTTTGATAGTTACCTGTAACTGATCTGTTTGTTGACTTGTGCTAGTCTCGAGCCCAACCTCGAGAAATAATGGTCGAGGTTCTTAAAGCTTTGCAAGGACTGAATGTCTGTTGGAAAAAAATTGGACACTATAATATGAAGTGCAGATGGGTTGTCGGCATCGCTGGTCATCAGGGAGGAATGGTGAACAATTATGTGCTTAATAATAATTTCCTTGGAAATGTCGGCATTATTGAGAGTGGAGCCGTTCCAAAATCAAGTGTAGTCAAGTTTGAACTGTAGCTAGTTATCTTGATAACCCTAATCTATGATTTATTTTAGATTTAAATTAATTGTTTGATTACCTGTTTAACAACTTTTTCATTGTTATTCACTGATGCTCGTAAGAGATAGAAAACTCTTTGCTAAATATTAGTAGTTTGAAGCCAATGTTTAAGGGTCTCCAAATTATTATTTTTCCTCATTCTTCTTGTCACAACTTGAGTATGGAATAGGCTATGTGTGATGTGGTTAAAAAAATTAGAGAATGCAAGGTTTATGATTGAGTGCAGATTTTTTTTAAAATAATATTTGCAACTTGCGGCGGTTCAAACCGCCAGAATATACCATAGTTTTTTTTTAAAAAAATATTTGCAACTTGCGGCGGTTCAAACCGCCACAATATACCATAGTTTTTTTTAAAAAAAATATTTGCAACTTGCGGCGGTTCAAACTGCCACAATATACCATAGTTCTTTTAACAAAAAATATTTGCAACTTGCGGCGGTTCAAACCGCCACAATATACTTTCGCAATCAATGATGAAACAAAAATCATTAAGCAAATTAAGACGGTTGAAAACCGTCACAAAATGGATATAACGGCAGT
Source organism: Lathyrus sativus (assembly GCA_963859935.3). NCBI lineage: Eukaryota > Viridiplantae > Streptophyta > Magnoliopsida > Fabales > Fabaceae > Lathyrus > Lathyrus sativus. The sequence continues at coordinate 305,185,668 of OZ012735.1, read as the reverse complement.
TAGCTACCTGTCGTGAAAATAACGACAGTTTGTACGACAGTTTTTACAACCGTCACAATACGGCCTCGCGATGCACGTTTCCGCGACGGGGTTGTAACCGTCGTAAATTACAAATTGTGATGGTTAAAACCGTCGTAATCTATCAAAATTAACCGTCGCAATTTGCAAATTTTCTTGTAGTGTCACAGGGAGGATGGGATACCTACAATGGTCGTTCCCGCAAGTGGTGGAGTTGGTGCCGGTGATGGCAATGCCAATGGAAATACTGGCGCCGGTGCTGGTAATGGTAACACTGGTATTGGTAACACTGGTACGGGAAACGCTGGAAATGGTGGTGGGAATGTTGTTAACGATACTGGCAATACTGGAGATGCTAATCAAGGGTTCGGTGACAACAATGGTTTTGGAAACAATAACCAAGGGTTTGGCATTGGTAATCATGATGGTAATTTTGGTTTCAACAATCAATACTTTGGCTACGATGGCTATGGTAACAACAATCAAGGATATGGATACGGTGATGTTGGCTTTGGTAACATGAACAACAACGGTGCTGGGATGGTGCCTTTCAACATCGGTTATGGACTAGGTGGGGTCAACCAAGGATTCGGTAACAGAGGACGGGATCCTATTTTCAATCAACAGGGATATGGCTGTAACGCTGGTTACGAGGGATATGGCAATGAGAATCTGAACTGGGGCGAGGATCGCCAGGAAGATGCCTTCTCCGAACAAGGCGTGGGATTTGAAAGGCCTATTGATAATGATAGGAGGTTCAAAATGCTGGAAGAGCAGATCAAAGGGATAGTCAATCATAACTTTGCTGGGTTAGATATGACTACTATGGGACTAGTGCCTGGGCTGAGGGTGCCTTTGAAATTCAAAGCTCCAACATTTGACAAGTATAAGGGGGATACATGCCCTAGAGTTCATGTACGTTCTTATTACAAAAGAATGTCTGCATACTCTGACGACGAGAATATGCTTATGCATTTCTTTCAAGACAGTTTATCGGGACCATCGCTGGAATGGTACATAGGACTGGAGCCCACCCAAATTAGAAGATGGAAAGAATTGGCTGATGCTTTTGTTAAACATTACCCAGTCAGGTTCAAGCCGCTTGAATAGGGGCAGCTGTTGCACCCCAAAATTTGACCAACATTTATTTACCCATCAAGAGTTATATGAGACTTTGAAGCTAGCCAAGAAGGTTAGTCAAGTGTTCAAAGGTTGATGCCTTTGTCAGAGAACTCAAGAGATCCTCAGAGAGATTGGTTGAAACCAAGGTTGTGTGTCTCATAACTTGAGAGTTATGGGAGCTCCTCAGATGATTCTGAGACTATGAGGATATACCTGAAGCTTTGATAAAGCTTATGAGATGTCTTGAAAGCCATCATGAAGCCTAGAGAGGTCATTGTACAAGAATTCAGAAGATTCAACCATGACTGGTGGAATTAGGGTTTGACTGGGTCAACCCTAGGTCAACTGATGATTTGGAGAGGGTTGAGACCTAATCCAAGGGCCATGTAATCATGGAATGATGCATTGAGATGCTATAAGGATGATTCCTAGATCAACTCATCATGATTGAGAAGTTTGAGAAGTTTTAAGCTAGGGTTTCTGAGGCTTGACAGTGTAAAATCCCCCAGTTTGATCCCTATCTTCAAGGCAGTTTAGCTCAAGATGTGATTGTCATCTCATCTTCCCCAAAACATGAATGTTGTAGATCTTGTTCTTAGCTTTAATTTTAGTACTAGAAGTCCTTGATAGGATTTGTAGAGCTCAAGTTATGGCTTTGACAAATTATAGGTCATCTGAGGTATGTGAATCTGGGTCCTTGAAAGTCACCCAACTTGCATCCAACTTTTGCCCTAGTAGGATGCTTCCTATGGATTCTTGGTCAACATTAATGTTGTAGAGCATCTTCTTATATTTCTAGAGAGTACTAGAAGTCCTTTATAGGATTTGTAGAACTCAACTTATGGCTTTGACAAGTCAAGGGTATTTTGGTCATTTGGAGGTTATAGGTCATTTCAAGCATAAGGCCATATCTCCTAGTTCCAAGCTTCAAATGGAAAAATATTCAACATCAAACTTGCTTAGAATGATGTTTTAAGGCTAGTAGGGAGGTCATGAGATGTTGAAAAGGCTTGTATCAAAAAGTGGTAAAAATGGCCTAAAATGGAGGCATAAGTTAATTAAGGTGAAATTGAAAATTGGAAATCACAAGTTATAAATCCAAACCATGTCATATAATAGGTCATTTTGACTCCAAATGACATTCTAAGAACAATGGTTCAGCCACAATTTTGATTTGAGGCTTGGATCATAGGGCTGCTTTGGAATTGGCTTACTTGCATATTAAGGTACCAAGGTAAAACTCAACAAAACTCAATGTACAAGTTGGTTAAGCATTGTAACTCATCTTAAATCTCATGTGGGGATAAATTCAAGTCAGAATTGGTAGTTACATGGAGCTTGGCATGAGATAGCATGTAAGGAGAATTGGATTCAAAATGTCATGACATGAAAAGTTCAATTTCTCATTAGATGATCCTAAATGGTTCTAGATGATTCTTAACCACTCTATAAGATGATTGTCACTTGCTCAGATGCAAGGTTGGTGAGAATTGGTTCATGAAAGAGAGAGTGAAATCCAAAATCTTCCATTGCAAGTCAAATTCAATTTCTTCATTCTTCTTCATTTCCATCCCTTTTTTCTTCACAAACACTTTCCATAGATCCCTCTGAGTGTGTGCATACTGAATTGAAGCTCCATTGATGGAAGATTGAAGGTTTGGCCATTGGATTTGCAAGAAGCAACTCATCATCGAATCTTGAAGTGCAAGCTTTCTCCCTCCAATTTTTTGCAAACAAAAGAAGTATCATCATCCAAGGATCATTTCTGAAGAGTTTCAAGCCTTGAAGTGAAGGATTTCATCATCTGCCATACCAAGAAACCAGGTTTGCAAAATCTCTTTCACCTCATTATTTAGGCATTGATAGGTTGAATTATTAGTATAGAATGGCTAGAGAGCAATAGGTGATCAATTCTAGAGACTTAGAGAGTAATTGGTGAAGGTTGAATGTGTGACACCATTACTTTGATGAGCAAGAACTCGTGGCATGGTGAGAAAGAATGAGTGTTTGATAGCTTGTTTTAACCAGTGGAGTGAGGTGAACATTTTGATACAAAGAAATCCAAGAATTGTTGAAGTTGAGGTTTGAGATTATGTTGAGTTGCACCATCGGGTTTGATGATAGAGACCATTTCAGTTTAATCCAAGACTAGGATCGTGTTCAGCATGAAAAACTGAGAAACCTAGGGTTTTGAATGGTTGAATTTGATGTTGATTTGAGGTAGCACGAGTGGGTGGATGATGGTTGCATGAAATCTGTTTTCATGGAGTTTCAGCAAAACCCTAGGTTGGAGGTTGAAGACGATCTCACGGCCGTTGGATGAGGAGCTGACTAATGACTGAGAGCTGGATCTGAGGGCCACGATTCAATTGTACTTTGGGAGGGAAATCTGAGAAGCGAAACGCACCGTTTCATTAAACGGTGGTTTCTGGGCTTAAGTGAATAATTTCTATCCCCACCCCCAATTGAGGCCCAATTGCATAATGAACTGAAATCCTTTACTATTTGCACCGTAGTTTTTTCATTTCCTTTTGGTTTTATTATTTGTTTTTCTAATTTAATATTGGGCCAGGCGCATTTCTATTTGTAACCCCCCATTCTGGGCCCAAGCGTGAAATGAACTGCACATGTTTACTTCCTGCACCCCAGCCATTCATAATTCATTTTATTTTTTCTCCATTTTCTTTCATACTTTGAAATATCATAATAAATGGAAAAATAATGATTTTTTAATGGGAGTTTTTTCTCCTACTTCATATTTTTGTCAAGAAAAATATAAAATAAAAATATTTTCCTTTCATGCATTTTTAGTATTTTTTGCATATTTTCCATTTTAATTGCTTTTTATTTCTTTTATGTTAACCCCTGAATTTGTAGAATTTAGTTTAGGTAGTTCCCTTAGTATTTTTAGGTCATTCGTTTTAGGATAGTTAGATATATGTTTTAGATTCCCCCTGGATTTATTCCATAATTTTGTGATGATTTTTAGGATAGTTTTGATTAGATGACATTTGGTTGTGTAGAATTAGGTCAAACTTCAACATAGGTCCATAATAGCACTAGAGTTTTGGGTGTTTAGGACAAACTAGACTATGGGACATATATGGGTATTAAGGGTAGGTATGTGGGATCCCTTAGAAATTATATTAGGATTTAATATAGTAGTATACTATTTTTAGTTGATTTCTGTATTGGATGATTGTTTGTGTTGCCCTTGTGGGCTTGTATTTTTGTTTGCTTTGCTTTGTGGGCTTGGAGAGCTTAATCTTGTTCTAAGGAGCATTGAGGAGCATAGTAGAAGACTTGAAGATGGATTGAGGAGCTTGAGAGCTTGATCTTATTTCCTTTTTTGTTGTTTTAGGGTTAGGAATTAGGAAGAGTTTAGACTTAGATAACTTCTTTCTTAAACATGGATGGTATCTGTCACCTTCATTCCTCCCTATGATTCAAAGTCCTTCCATGGTATACACCTCTCTCCTTTGGAGGGATAAGTGATGTACCTAGGAAGTAGAACTTTTGAGGGAACCATTCCATTGATGTTGAACCCTTATAGGTCACCTTTGGTGGTCAATAAGCAGTTCAATATCCCCCAGCTTATCCAGTAAGTGATTTTCTCTGGTTTGATTATCTTGAGAGATGTTGAGCTTGAGCTTGAAGATGAAGACTTCATTGAAGAGTATTGAAGAGGATGAATCCTTGAGTATTGTCATTCCAGCTGAAGCTTGAAGAGCAACAAGAGCAAGTTGACACTTGAAGATCCTTGAAGATTAGGTGAAGCCTGAAGGTGGAGCTGATCAAGAAGCTGAAGCTTAAGGGAGAAGATAAGTTGAAACTTATGCTGAAGGGTTGAAACCTGGAAAAGAAAATTGATGTTTGTCAAGAGTAATTGCAGTCTGAAGACTGAGTTGCTGTTGGAAGAGCTGAAGCTTGAGGTTGAGAGAGGAGTTGATCTGCTTTCTTCTATTCTCTTCTGTATTGATGTGTTTTGTTTGACTTGTTTGATGCATTAGGATAAGTTCATAAGTAGATTAGGTAGAATCTAGGAGCATGATTGCACTAGAGGTTGAGTTGCTCCCTCTGCTTGTATTGTTACTGTGTGGCTTTGCTTGCGGGTATTCGGTAGAGCCCAGCTCCTTTGCCCATGTGGTTTGTTTGCCTGATGGCATTTTATTTTATTTTTATCTGTATGATTGCAGTTTACTGTATATTGCTTGATAGCATGTTGTTTATATTTCAGTATGATTACTGTTATTCATTCTGGCTTGAGGTTGAGATGAGCTTGTGGAGGCTGAAGCCCCACACACATTTCCTCCCTCACTTGCATTGCATGCATTTTACTGTTAAGATGATGCTTTGTCTGTTTTGGTGTATCATTGACATGATCCCATAGGACTCTCATTTCCTTTGATAAGGAATTGATGATAGAACTTTAGGTTGAAACCTATGCATGACAACTTCTAGGATTTCCCTGTTCAAACCTCAACCATAGGATGAATCCATGGCATGACAACAGTAGGACTTGATAGTCTCCCTCCTAGTTGGGCCTGTTCTCTTCTCATCTCAAAACAGTTTAAGATACAGTAATCATGAATGATTTCTTTCGTACATTACGAGCTTTAAGCTATCTGAGAGAGGATTGTGGGAGAGTTTCTTTTCCACAGTCTTGAGGTTTAGTATGGTACCCTTTGGGTGACATGTGACGCATTCACTCTCAAGTCATAGTCTCTAGTGCGATTGAAATTGCAAACACAATAAAAAACACTTCTTTCGTAAAAGACAGGAAATAAACCGTAGTTTCCCGAACTACGTGAGCTCTGATCTCTCATGCCCGTTGAGAGTACGTAGGCACAAGATGGCGATGTCTTGGCGAGCTACCTTTCCCCATAACCCATCTTAGGCCGAACTACGTTGACTCTGATTTCTCATTCTCTGATGAGAATACGTAGGCATAAAGTGCGACGCTTTGCCGAGTCTTTTTCTTTTCTGTTTAAGACAGCCTTGATAGGTAGATAGAATAAAACCAACCCGTCCAGTAAACACAACAAGCGGGGATCCCGTCGAGTACGACGGACGTGAGGGGTGCTAATACCTTCCCCTTGCGTAACCGACTCCCGAATCCAGACAACGGTTGCGACAACCTTGTCTTGCCCTTTTTCGTCATGTTTTTCCGACCGTTTCCTTTCCCGCTCCGAGGGATAAATAACGAAAGGTGGAGACTCTTCTGTTTTGCCGGCACCTTGTTTTCGCGCAAGTGACAGCTGACGACTCTGCTGGGGCCTCCAACGGTTCCCTGCGAGAGTCAATCCTAACGCTTGTATGTTTACTTGTTGGGTTGCGTTTATTTATCGCATTTTACTTCTCGCACTTTATTTCCCGCATTTTATATTCAGTATAATATGATTATCTGTGCTGTTGTGGGATGGGAGTTCTGATGAGTGAGAAGCCAGGCCCAGGCTTGAGTGCACTATAGACTTCGAGTGGAAATTAGTGGGCGCGTGCTTGCTTTGCAGGCACTAGTGTCTCATGAAATCCACGCTCAGACGAGGTTCATCCGGTTGGCTTCTCTTTCAACCCTTTGGGTTGAGACGGTTGCTGGTTTGATGGATTGTCGACTCTGGGGACCGATCATTTGTGATTCAGCTAAGTGAGGCCGCTTCATGAGCTAGTGATGCCACACCTTCTGGGTATCGTATCACCCCTCTTGAAAGTCTGTGACGCTGATGAACGCATAGGATGTCGTACCTTGAGTCAGTTTAGGTCCATACCTGTGAGCAGGGTTGGGTTTATTGCAGGAAACCTTAACCTTCAGACCACCTGGTTTTCTTGACAGTGAATCAGTTTTGTTGGTACCAGGCTTTCTCAGTTGCAGATGTGTCTGTTCTTGATAGAGCAGGTTTTGATCAGAGGATCTTATCATCAGGTGTATGTCTGTTCTTGATAGATCAGGTTTTGATCAGAGGATCTTATCATCAGGGATATGTCTGTTCTTGATAGAGCAGGTTTTGATCAGAGGATCTTATCATCAGGTGTATGAGTGTTCTTGATAGAGCAGAGTATTGTCATCAGTTGTTTGTTCTTGATAGAGCAGATTTGTGGGGTCTGAAGATCTCATCAGCAGCTGTATGTTTGTTCTTGATAGGGCAGATTTTTGATTGGGGTCTGAAGACCTCATCAGCAGATATTTCTTGATCATACATCAGAGGTTCTTATTATCAGACATTTGTTCTTGACAGAGCAGAATTATGATCATGTGTATATGGTCCTATCAGATTGTTGGTCTTGACAGATCAGATTTGTGGTCCTACACCAGGGTTTTCTCCTTATCAGTGGTTGTTGATACAGAATCTCCACAGCACCAGTTACCTGGATCTATTATTGCATGATTTCATTTTGCATTAGTTTGCATACTCATTTGCATTTCATTAACGTGTGTCTGTGTTGCAGGTACCGTTTTCCCCGATCCAGGATTTCTTGCCTCCTATTGTATTATTATGGGCTCTCTGAGGAAGACCGTGGCTTACAAGTTCCCTACCCCTGATGTGGCTAAGCTGACTGGTTTGATAGCTCTAGCAGGAGATGCTGTGAAGGATGAGTTCAGAAAATCTTACGGCAGGTTGCTCAGTTTGGTTCATAAGCCTTCTGTGTTCGAGTTGAATGGATTGCACGCTCTGTTGCAGTTCTACGACCCTCCGATGAGATGTTTCACTTTTCAGGACTTTGTTCTCGCGCCTACGCTGGAAGAGTATGCTGATTTGCTAGGTGTGCCTATCAAGAGGCAGATGCCTTTCGTTCACATGGATGCTGAGCCTGATCTGGCTGGTTTAGCTCCTTCACTTCATTTGGACACCTCCGAGTTAGTATTGACTAGTTGGAACAAGGTTCCTGGGTTCTCCTTGCAATTTCTGGTGGGTAAAGCTCAGCAGTGTGCCAAGGACGGATGTTGGGTCACGTTCAATGCCATCCTCGCTCTATGCATATACGGCATCATTTTGTTCCCCAACATGCCCGATTTTGTAGACTTTGATGTGTTTCACATCTTTGCTTCAGGGAATCCAGTCCCTACTTTGATAGGAGATGTATATAATTCAGTTCACTACAAAAACGAGAACAGGAGGGGGAAGAATGTCTCGTGCTGCGTACCCTTGCTGTACAAATGGCTTGAAAGTCATCTGCCCAAGAGGGGTCCTTTTGTCTTGTCTGCAGCCACAGCTGAGTGGCCTGAGCGTCTGATGAGTTTATCTGCAGAGGATATTGATTGGTTCGACAGAGATAGGTTGGGTACTGAGGTGATCTTCAGTTGCAGCGGGTTTCCAAACGTGCCTTTGATAGGTAGGAAGGGCTGTATAAACTACAATTCATCGTTGCTGGTTCGACAGTTCGCGTATGCTCTGAGAACTCCGCCGAAGGATGAAGAGGTACAGGAATCTCTGTACCTCACTGGTACTCTAGAGGGGGATCTGCTGTCCAAGCTTCAGCACGCGTGGAATGGTATCAGTAAGCGAGGAAAGCCTTTGCTGGGAAAAAGCAACAGTCAAGCCTACCCTCCGTATACCACTTGGATCAGAGCCAGGGCCAATGCTATAGGGATGCCGTTTCCTCAGGCCAAGCCAGAAAGCTCTCTAGCAATCGAAGAGCCTACTACTGTGCCCATTCATCAGCATAACCAGGTATTAGCTGAGCGGGATGAATTGAAGCGGGCGAACGAAGAACTGGAGAAGGAATTAGCTCAGCTCCGAAGCGAGAGGAACGAAGCCGTTCATTCTTTCAAAAGGCAGACAGAGTTGGTGAACCAGCTGGGTACAGACCTGACTAAGCAGATTGCCGAGCGTGATTGCATGGGTCGAGACTTCAAAGTTGTCAACGACGTACTGGCTACGAAGAGGCAGCACTTAGACGAGGCATATCGGAGGATATCCAAGTTCAACCAGCACTGGAAGGCTTCCCTGGCCACCAGGAAAGAGCGAGAGGATAAGCTGATGCTGCAGATCTCCAAGCTGGAAGCCCAGGTGAAGGACAGCGAAAAGAGGTTTGATGAAGAAATCGCCCACAGATACGCCGCCGAAGGCCAACTCAACAAAGCTCTCGCTAACCTGAAGAAGCGCAAGCTGACATTTGAGTCCAAAAAGCGGAAATTAGAAGATTTCTTTGGCGAAGGAGCATGGGAAAGTTTGATCGAGGGACTTTAGTATACCATTGTGCAGAGGGAATTGCTCGTCGAGGGGTTGCTCACTCTGCCAGATCATTCAGAGACGAAGGAGTTGTTAGAAGAGTATCGTGCCCGTGGCCGTGCTTGACTATTTGTATTCCTTTTGTTTTGATCATTGCTGTATGCTGACCATCACCAGGCTTGTTGGCTGAGGTCACGCTGTTGATTCGTTCTGTACTCGCTGATGCTATGTACTGCCTTGATAGGCTTTCTTTATATATGAGATTGATGTTTCCATGATTGGACTCGGACTTCTTCTTCTTATTATTATCAGCACTGGCACTCAGGCACTTGGATCGGGGGAAATCTCCCAAACACACAGACACACGCATGCATTTGCATGAAGCATTTGCATGACGCACATTTTGTTGTTTTTCCTAACCCTTTAGTGTTTACAGGTTTTTCAGGTTCACAGGTCCCAGGCTGTTTCCGGTGGTTCCAGGATTGATCAGAGACTAATTCACCGTTATCCGACTAGAGCTAATCAGACCAGGATCATGGATCAAGTGCAAATAGATGTTCAGGAGCTCCGCGAGAGGATGGATCGCTTCATGGAACTCATGCAAGTGGTCGCCAATGGTCAAGACCAGCTCAAGACTTTGGTTCAGCCTTTAATCTCCAGGGTTGATAGCAACGGCATACTCCATGGCGGGGCTGTGCCTACTCTTCCACCAGTTGATACTCCGCAGAATGGTGTCCCCGTGGTCGGGGGCAACGGCAGTGCTAATGGCAATGTGATGGCCAACATCGGACTCAATACGACGGGTGTCGGTAATGGGAGTCTGGGAGCTAATGTCAACATCGGGCCGGGCAACGGCAATGTAGGCGTTGGGAATCTGTTGGTGCCTCAACCATGGCTTGAGGATCATCAGGATGATGTGTTCTCTCAAAGAGGTGCAGAAGGGGAGCTGAATGTTGAAGCGAGGCTCAGATTCAAAGCACTTGAAGATAAAATGAGAGATATTGAGAATCAGAATACTTTGGGCGTTGATATGTCCAAGCTGGGATTAATTGCTGACTTCAAGGTGCCTCCTAAGTTCAGGGTGCCTGACTTTGAGAAATATAAGGGCACCACCTGCCCTCGTGTCCACCTTAGATCGTACTACAGGAAGATGTCTGCTTATTCCGAAGAAGAGAAGTTGTTGATGCACTTCTTCCAAGACAGTCTTTCCGGGCCATCCCTCGAGTGGTACATGGGTCTGGAGCCCACTAGTGTGCGCACATGGAAGGATTTCGCTGAAGCGTTTGTCCACCATTACCAGTACAACAGCGACTTGGCCCCGAACCGAGTTCAGCTCTAAAACCTATCGCAGAGGAATAATGAAGGATTTAAGGAGTACGCCCAGCGGTGGCGTGAGTTGGCAGCCCGGGTTCAGCCGCCGATGGTTGAACGCGAGCTCGTGCAGATGTTTGTTGCCACCCTCCCAGGGGTCTACTATGAAAAGTTAGTCAGCGGTATGTCTGGGACGTTTTCAGCTCTCATTATCATGGGCGAGCATGTCGAGAATGGAATCAAGATCGGAAAGATTCAAGGTGAGTCATCCTCAGCCGGAGGGGGTGGAAAGAAACCTTATGCTGGCAAGAGACGAGAAGGAGATGCGAGCGCTGTGACCAACGCTCGAAGGAAGGGCAAAGGCCCTCAGCAGCAGGTAGCCAGTATAAATATCCCAGCAGCTCCACAGCAGCAGCAGCAGCAGCCGCAGCAACCGAATCAACAGGGATATAGAAAATACTAGAATCGGGCATCTTTGGCAAACCGTCACTTTGAGGCACCGCCCATGTCGTACGCGTAACTCTTGCAGACTTTGCTTCAGCTTCAATTGGTTCATAAGAGGACAATGGCTCCCTTGACAGGGGCACCTCCACCAGGGTACGACGCAAATGCCACTTGCGATTTCCACACAGGGGCACCAGGCCACACAATCGAGAACTGCAAAGCCTTTAAGCACAAGGTACAGGACCTGGTAGATGCCAAGATCATTAAATTCTACGATAATGTGCCCAATGTCACGAAAAATCCTATGCCGAATCATAGGGGAGGCGGAGTAAACGCCATTATCGAAGAAGAGAGTGCAGATCTGTTGACTGATGTCAGAGACCTAAAGACGCCACTTAGCTTCGTCAAAGCTAAGTTGTTGAAAAGAGGGTTCTTTCCAGGATGCGGAGAACTATGCATGGACTGTGCTACACATTCTGATGGATGTGAGCAGTTGGTTGAAGGGATTCAAAGTCTGATGACTGAAGGGATTCTGCAGTTCAGTCGGAGGGCTGGAAGTGTATCAGGAGAGGTAGTGTTGAAGCAGGCCGATGAAGTCGCCACCATCACCATCCCTCGCCGGCCAATAACCATTTTTGCGCCCAGACCGCCCATAATCACTATTACCAAAGCTGGGCCGATACCATTCGAGAGCACTAACGCTGTTCCGTGGCATTATGGGGCTGAAGTCTATTGCAACGGTCAGAAGTTGGAGCTGGAACCGTATGGGTCGACTGTGGAGAATCTCGCAGGAATCAGTGGTATTACTCGCAGCGGAAGAGTATTTGCGCTGCCAGAGGTCGTGGCAGAGAAAGCGGTCAGAGCTGATGCGGCTGATAAGGGTAAAAGCAAAGTCGCCGAAGAAGTCCCGTGTGGGGTAGAGAAAGATTTGCTTGTCAAAGACGTCGAGGAGTTTATGCGGTTGATCAAAAAGAGCGACTACAAGATTGTAGACCATCTCCATTAGACGCCTTCGAAGATTTCTATTCTCAACTTGTTGCTGTGTTCTGAAGCACACCGCAATGCGCTACTGAAGGTATTGAACGCTGCCTACGTACCGCAAGAGATATCGGTGAATCAACTAGAAGAGGTGGTAGCCCACGTTAATGCTGGCAATGGGCTAGGTTTCACAGACTTGGAGCTGACACCAAAAGGGAGGAATCACAATAGCGCCCTGTACATCTCGATAGAGTGTAGGGGCACAATCATGCCGCACGTGCTGGTGGACACGGGTTCATCGCTTAATGTTCTTCCGAAGAAGGCATTAATGAAGTTGGACCCTCGCGGATTGCTTTGCACACCCAATGATCTGGTGGTGAAAGCATTCGACGGAACTAAGCGCCACGTTTTCGGGGAGGTGACCCTGCCGATCCAAGTCAGTCCGGAAACGTTCGACACGGTCTTTTATATTATGGACATCATGCCTGCCTACAGTTGCCTCTTGGGCCGGCCGTGGATCCATGTTGCTGGTGCTGTGACCTCCATGTTGCACCAAAACCTCAAATATGCTGTCGGAGGAAGCATCGTAACCGTGTGTGGAGAGGAGGACATAATGGTGAGCCATTTGTCATCCTTTAAGTATGTTGAAATGGATGGCGAAATCCATGAGACTCTCTGCCAAGCATTTGAAGCCGTCAAAGTGAAAGAGGTAGCTCCTGTAGTCACAGAAAATCCAGAGATGAATCTCTCCTCGTTCAAAGAAGCTTGGGCCGTCGTACAAGCTGGATCTACCCTAGGCTGGGGGCATATTTTGGAGATACCAATCAAGCAGGATAAGTTTGGGTTGGGGTATTCTCCTGGAGCTGAAGCTTCTTCTTCGTCTAGCAGTGCGTCTCGAGGTAAGGGGCCGATCCTATTTACCAGTGGCGGAGTGATTTTCGAAAGCATCAACGCGGCGTCTGAGGACAGCGGGGATAGCGATTGTGATCTCGACTCTTGGATTCAGCCAAGCAAGCCGGGCAAGGGCCTCAACAATTGGACCATCAAGGATATCATCCCGATGACAAGTGAAGAGTAATGATTTACTTTTTCCAATCATTGTACAACCCTATGTCCTACCCGGGGCATAACGGTTTTATTGTCAGGGCCTTGTTGGATTATGTACATGCATTTTCTTAATAAATCAAAGGCGTTTTCTTCGTATTCAAATATTGTGATCTCTGTTATCCCTGTTTTATATTTGTTTTGAAAAACAGTAAAAATGGCAACGGGGTTTGTGCTAACCTGCATATTCTTGTTTTAAACTTAACCCTTGTTATTGCAGGATCCACATAACAGATGACATCGACTCTGGACCTTCTACGGCTCACTTCGACTTCGATTGCCCGATCTATCAAGCCAAAGAAGATATTGATGAAGACGAAGACCTTCCTGAAGAGTTGGCCCGCTTGTTGAAACAAGAGGAAAAGGTTATTCTGCCTCATGAGGAGGAGATCAAAATCGTGAACCAGGGTTCTGAAGAGCTCGTCAGAAATGTCAGGATAGGGGCAGCGTTGCAGAATGATGTCAAGCAGAGATTTGTCGAGATGCTTCGAGAGTATAGTGACGTCTTTGCTTGGTCATACGAAGATATGCCCGGACTTGACACGGACATCATGGTCCACCACTTGCCGCTGCGAGAAGATTGCCCTCCCGTTAAGCAGAAGCTTAGGAGGACGAGACCAGATATGGCCGTTAAGATCAAAGAAGAAGTGCAGAAACAGCTTGATGCTGGCTTCTTAGCGGTCACCACTTACCCTCCGTGGGTCGCCAACATAGTGCATGTACCGAAGAAGGACGGTAAGGTACGCATGTGCGTCGATTATCGGGATTTGAATCAGGCGAGCCCTAAAGATGATTTCTCGTTGCCTCATATCGATGTGTTGGTCGACAACACAGCCCAGTTCTCCGTGTTTTCCTTCATGGATGGCTTCTCCAGTTACAACCAGATCAAGATGGCGCCGGAGGACATGGAGAAAACGACGTTTACCACTCCCTGGGGAACGTTTTGCCATAAGGTAATGCCCTTCGGTCTGAAGAACGTAGGGGCCACTTACCAGCGAGCAATGGTAACTTTGTTTCATGATATGATTCATCATGAGATCGAGGTCTATGTTGATGACATGATTGCAAAGTCCCAGACGGAGGAAGAGCATCTGGTCAACTTATTGAAGCTTTTTGAGAGGCTTAGGAAGTTCAGGTTGAGGCTGAATCCTAACAAATGCACTTTCGGAGTGCGGTCCGGAAAGTTACTGGGGTTTATCGTTAGCGAACGAGGCATCAAGGTTGATCCTGCGAAAATAAAAGCCATTCAAGAAATGCCAGCGCCAAAAACAGAAAAAGAAGTTCGTGGTTTCTTGGGCAGAATAAACTACATTGCAAGGTTTATCTCTCAGCTCACGGCCACGTGTGAACCGATGTTCAAGCTTTTAAAGAAAGATCAGGCAATTACTTGGAATGAGGATTGCCAGAAGGCATTCGATAAGATAAAGCAGTATCTTCAAGAACCTCCAATCTTGATACCCCTAGTGGTTGGACGGCCATTAATCATGTACTTGACAGTTCTTGAGAATAGTATGGGGTGTGTTCTCGGTCAGCACGACGAGACGGGCAGAAAGGAGCATGCCATTTACTACTTGAGTAAAAAGTTCACCGACTGTGAATCTCGATACTCGATGCTGGAGAAGACGTGTTGCGCACTAGCCTGGGCTGCCAAACGTTTACGACAGTACATGCTCAATCACACCACCATGCTAATTTCGAAGATGGATCCGATTAAGTACGTCTTCGAAAAGCAGGCTCTTTCGGGTAGGATTTCCAGATGGAAAATGGTGCTAACGGAATATGATATTCAGTACGTGTCCCAGAAGGCCATCAAGGGAAGCGTATTGTCTGATTACCTTGCCGAGCAGCCGATTAAGGACTACCAGCCGATGAAGTTCGAATTCCCTGACGAGGATATTATGTTTCTCAAAGCGAAGGACTGTGACGAGTCGTTGCCCGACGAGGGGCCAGATAGGAAATCCCAGTGGAAGTTGATATTCGATGGGGCGGTTAATTCCTATGGAAGTGGCATCGGGGCTATCATCACGACTCCCCACAGATCCCACATCCCGTTTACTGCGAGACTGACGTTTCCAGTCACCAACAATGAGGCGGAGTACGAAGCATGCATCATGGGTCTAGAAGAGGCAATTGATTTGAGAATCAAGAATCTAGACGTATATGTTGACTCAGCGCTTGTGATCAACCAAATTAAAGGGGAGTGGGAGACTCGTCAATCGAATTTGGTGTCGTACATGAATTATGCCAGAAGGCTACTTCCGTTCTTTGATCGAGTGGAACTCCATCATGTGCCCAGGGCAGAAAATCAAATGGCTGATGCCTTAGCCACGTTGGCTTCAATGTATAAAGTCAATTTTTGGAATGAGGCTCCAAGAATTGTGCTTTCGTGTCTTGATAGACCGGCATTCGTCTTTGCAATCGAGGCAGCCGCCGACGGCAAGCCATGGTTTCATGACATCCAGACCTTCCTTATGACTAAGAAGTATCCAGCGGGTGCGTCAACCCAGGATAAGAAGACTCTGAGGAGGCTGTCTGGAAACTTTTATCTCAATCCTGATGGAGTGTTGTATAAGAGAAACTACGATCTCGTGCTACTCAGATGTGTAGATGAGAAAGAGGCGAGTATGCTCATGGAGGAAGTCCATGAAGGCACATTTGGTACGCATGCCGGCGGGCATGCCATGACGAGGAAGATCCTGAGAGCAGGATACTACTGGCTGACGATGGAGTCGGATTGCTTCAAATTCGCGAAGAGATGTCATAAATGCCAGATTTATGCTGATAAAGTTCATGTGCCGCCGTGCCCGTTGAATGTCATGTCCTCCCCGTGGCCGTTCTCCATGTGGGGCATCGACATGATAGGCAAGATCGAGCCCACTGCATCTAACGGTCATCGCTTCATTCTGGTAGCTATCGACTACTTCACCAAGTGGGTGGAGGCAGCCTCGTATGCTAATGTGACCAAGCAGGTAGTGGCTAAATTCATAAAGAGGGATATCATCTGTCGTTACGGAATTCCCGAGCGGATCATTACTGATAATGGTTCGAATCTGAATAACAAGATGATGAGGGAGTTGTGCCAGAGTTTCAAGATTGAACACCACAACTCATCTCCTTACCGGCCGAAGATGAATGGCGCCGTTGAAGCAACCAACAAGAACATAAAGAAGATTGTTCAGAAGATGGTTGTGACCTACAAAGACTGGCACGAGATACTGCCATTTGCACTGCACGGTTATCGTACAATGGTACGTACGTCAACCGGGGCAACTCCTTTCTCCTTAGTGTATGGTATGGAAGTTGTCCTACCGTTAGAAGTGGAGATCCTTTCTTTGCGAGTTTTGGTTGATGTGAAACTCGACGAGGCAGAATGGATTACGAATCGTCTGAACCAACTCAGCCTGATGGACGAGAAGAGGTTAGCATCGATTGCGTTTGGTCGTCTGTACCAAAGCCGAATGAAGAAAGCTTATGATAAGAAGGTGCGTCCTAGAAGCTTCCAGACGGGTGATCTCGTCTTGAAGAAGATTCTTCCTCCACACTCCGATCACCGGGGCAAGTGGACTCCGAATTACGAAGGTCCGTACGTCGTCAGCAAGGTCTTCTCGGGAGGAGCTTTGTTGTTATCCACGATGGATGGTGAAGATTTTGCATCCCCGGTGAACGCGAACGCAGTTAAAAAATACTTTGCTTGAAAGCGACCCGCTGGACAAAAAAAAGAGAGTCCAGGCAAAAAAGGGGCATCCCGGCGAACCAAAAACAGAATAAAAAGGTTCGGGCAAAAATTAGGGATATAAATTGAAAAAGGTACACCCGCGAAGTCGAAAACCTACACTGGGCGGCTTCGGCAAAAAAGGGTATTCCGGTGAACTGAAAACCCGTAAAGGACGGTTCACGCAAAAGTTAGGGATTTGAAAAAGCAAATGACTGCGTTCCGCGTGTGGACTTTCATTGTTTAGTGGTTCGGAGGACCTGAAGGCCGTTTATCTAAATCAATCTCTTTCGAAGCTGAAGCGTCGGAGAAGTATCGAAGTCGAGTGGGTCATGGCGGGATCAACTCATGGTGTTCGTCTACGCCTCGTTGCCGACATTTGTATATACTGATGTATATTTATGTTTTATTTTTGTGCGGCTTCCTCATTCCAGGAGCTTGCATCTGTTGTAAAACATTTTTACCCATTCAGGGGCTCGTTATCAATAAAATGCATACTATTCAACAGTTCTGTTTGTCTGTTTAGCATTTATCTGTTTTGTTTGCGAAAAAGAACGCCGATGTTTTTGATAAAATGCGCATACATAAACTTACCGTCCTAGGCCACTGATTGCTGAAACAATTAATTACTTGAATATTGTCACGAGATAATAACCTTGATAAGTCCCTTTGAGAAGGGTATCTTGTCTGTTTGTTTGTGTTGTTACAGGTGTAGCATATTCCAGACAGTGCGCCGTGCGCATCCCGAAGCCGGATGATTCCTCCTTCTCTAGCAGAGTTCAGTAGCCTCTCCCCGCAGAGTCTGAACGCGAAATCATGAGCATTGATATGTCTCCCCAGGCAGAGATGATTCTCTCCCCAACCAGATGCGTCCTGAAGGACCGTCATCCCCTCAGCTGAGTCAGGCGCCGAAGCATGAATTCCTTCCCCAGCACTGGGTCACAAGTGCAGGTTTCGTAGGAAACTATTCGTACGCCGAAGTATGCAGCAATTGATGGTGCCAGACTGAAGTCTCCAGCGGAATTGAGATTCCCCACCAGAATTGTACTTTCCCCCGAAGTTGGATGATTCCTTCTTCCCCAGCGGAATCGAGACTCCCGCAGAGTCGTACTCTCTCCAGCGAAGCAGAATGATTTCTTCTTCCCCAACCGAGTTCGCAGATCCCCAAGAGAGCTGAATCCTTGGAAGCTACTCAAGCCATGATTGGTTTTCCCCCAGTAGAGTGTTGAACAGCTGAAGTTGTTTCCCCACAGAGCCGTCATCTCCAGAGAGGTAGCCGAGACGGCCCCGCAGTTTATTCCCGCGATTGATATCGCCTTCCCTCAGCAGGTCCAAGTTCTCGTAGAGCTTCGTTCCCCTGCAGCAATCAACTGAAGTTGTTTCCCCTGCAGCAGTCAACTAAAGTTGTGTCCCCTGCGGAGTCCAATTGAGATTGGCGTGACTTTGTTCTCCTCAGCAGGATGACTCTTCTACCTGAGTAGTTTTCTCTCCTTGACAGGAGGATTCTCCCTTCGGCATTTATTTTGCTGACGGGACCGCATCATTGTGCATGATTGCATAGCATTTATCATAAACGCATAACATTTCCACCGTGTGGAGCATTGCGCCATTGCCGAAGCATATGCATAATAAACATGATCTAGGTTGTTACCGTTCTTGTTTTGCAGGTGTTCCGCCGTAGAATCGATTGCTCAGGGTGATTCCTGACACTCTACCCAACGATGTCGCTTGCTCAAGATGATTCTTGAGATCCCCATCGAAGTATTCAGTTCAAGATGATTCTTGAATTCCTCAGCAGGGCTATTTGCTTAAGATGATTCTTAAGCTCCCCAGTAGGGCCCCCAGTAGAGGTTGCCCAGGATAATTCCTGAAATCCCCAACAGAGTGTTCGCTCAGGATGATTCCTGCAATATCCAGAATGGTTATCGGTTCAAGACGATTCTTGAAGGTCCCCGACGAAGTTATTTGTTCAAGATGATTCTTGAAGTCCTCAGCAGAGTTGATTTATTCAGAATGATTTCTGGACCCTCGGAGCGGAGTTACTTGATAGTTCTCTAGATTCCCCAGCGGCGAAGCGTCCTCCCCAGCAGGTTTCCAGCGGCGAAGTTGGAACGTCCTTTGAAGACTCCATGAATGAAGTCTGACCGTGCTAATGAAGCAGTTCTCTCAGCTGATGCAGAGTGCCTGATGGCAGAGGTTTAGATGTTCCCAGTTGGCACATGATTGACCAAGAATTCTATTCCCGACTTGCTGACGAAGTCCGGCTGATGCCCGACAGTAATGCGGAGTGCCTGATGGCACGATCAACCTGATGGTTGAAGTCCGGCTGATGCCCGACAATTTCTTCGAATGCCTGACGGCAGGATCAACCTGATGGTTGAAGTCCGGCTGGTACCCGAAAATGTTCTTTGGATGCCTGATGGCATGATCGACTATGTATTACCGGTTACCGTATGACCAATTCCCCAATGGAGTTCCCTCACCCCGACGGCGTGGTCAGACGATGTTGAGAGTTGACGGTGAAGTCAGATTATGTTGAGTCCTTGACGGCGATGTCGGGTATTTCCCAGAGTTATAGTTTGTTTCTGGCGGTGATGTCAGATGATTTGGTTTTCCAGCGGCGATGTTGGAGGGTTGTTTCTGGCGGCAATGTCAAGCGAGTTTGTTCTCCAGCGGCGATGTTGGACGTTTGTTTCTGACGGCGATGTCAGGTGAGTCAGGTCCTCCAGCGGCGATGATGAATGTTCGTTTGTGACAGCGATGTCAGGTCCTCCAGCGGCGATGATGAATGTTCGTTTTTGACAGCGATGTCAGATTCTTTATTTCTCCATCAGCAATGTTGGATGTCTGAGTTGACGGCGATGTCAGGTGATTTAGTTTTCCGGCGATGAGGTTGGATGTTTGTTTCTGACGGTGATGTCAGATTCTGTGTAGTTTTCCAGCGGCGATGTTGGATGTTTTGGTTGTTCGACGATGATGTCAGACGCTTATTTTCATGAATGCCTGACGGTGAGGTCCGGTGTCTGATGACGATATTAGAGGATTTTAATGTGGATAACTGACGACAAGGTTCAGATCTGCGTGTCTCCAGCTAGTTGTCGTGTAGCTATTATTGAAGGGTTCGAAGATTCGTTCCCACCAGAGTACCGTGTACGCATGCAGTTGACAAATTTCCGGGTTTATCGGTATTCAATCGTCTCGCACCTTGATTGGCTGAGAGCCGTTCGCTCCTCACCCAGTCAGGTTCAAGCCGCTTGAATAGGGGCAGCTGTTGCACCCCAAAATTTGACCAACATTTATTTACCCATCAAGAGTTATATGAGACTTTGAAGCTAGCCAAGAAGGTTAGTCAAGTGTTCAAAGGTTGATGCCTTTGTCAGAGAACTCAAGAGATCCTCAGAGAGATTGGTTGAAACCAAGGTTGTGTGTCTCATAACTTGAGAGTTGTGGGAGCTCCTCAGATGATTCTGAGACTATGAGGATAGACCTGAAGCTTTGAGAAAGCTTATGATATGTCTTGAAAGCCATCATGAAGCCTAGAGAGGTCATTGTACAAGAATTCAGAAGATTCAACCATGACTGGTGGAATTAGGGTTTGACTGGGTCAACCCTAGGTCAACTGATGATTTGGAGAGGGTTGAGACCTAATCCAAGGGCCATGTGATCATGGAATGATGCATTGAGATGCTATAAGGATGATTCCTAGACCAACTCATCATGATTGAGGAGTTTGAGAAGTTTTAAGCTAGGGTTTCTGAGGCTTGACAGTGTAAAATCCCCTAGTTTGATCCCTATCTTCAAGGAAGTTTACCTCAAGATGTGATTGTCATCTCATCTTCCCCACAACATGACTGTTGTAGAGCTTGTTCTTTGCTTTAATTTGAGTACTAGAAGTCATTGATAGGATTTGTAAAGCTCAAGTTATGGCTTTGACAAATTACAGGTCATCTGAGGTATGTGAATCTGGGTCCTTGAAAGTCACCCAACTTGCATCCAACGTTTTCCCTAGTAGGATTATTCCTATGGATTCTTGGTCAACATGAATTTTGTAGAGCATCTTCTTAGCTTTCTATAGAGTACTAGAAGTCCTTGATAGGATTTGTAGAACTCAACTTATGGCTTTCACAAGTCAAGGGCATTTTGGTCATTTGGAGGTTATATGTCATTTCAAGCATAAGGCCATATCTCCTAGTTCCAAGCTTCAAATGGAAAAATATTCAACATAAAACTTTCTTAGAATGATGTTTTAAGGCTAGTAGGGAGGTCATGAGATGTTGAAAAGGCTCGTATCAAAAAGTGGTAAAAATGGCCTAAAATGGAGGCATAAGTTAATTAAGGTGAAATTGAAAATTGGAAATCACAAGTTATAAATCCAAACCATGTCATATAATAGGTCATTTTGACTCCAAATGACATTCTAAGAACAATGGTTCAGCCACAATTTTGATTTGAGGCTTGGATCATAGGGCTGCTTTGGAATTGGCTTACTTGCATATTAAGGTACCAAGGCAAAACTCAACAAAACTCAATGTACAAGTTGGTTAAGCATTGTAACTCATCTTAAATCTCATGTGGGGATAAATTCAAGTCAGAATTGGTAGTTACATGGAGCTTGTCATGAGATAGCATGTAAGGAGAATTGGATTCAAAATGTCATGACATGAAAAGTTCAATTTCTCATTGGATGATCCTAAATGGTTCTAGATGATTCTTAACCACTCTATAAGATGATTGTAACTTGCTCAGATGCAAGGTTGGTGAGAATTGGTGCATGAAAGAGAGAGTGAAATCCAAAATCTTCCATTGCAAGTCAAATTCAATTTCTTCATTCTTCTTCATTTCCATCCCTTTTTTCTTCACAAACACTTTCGATAGATCCCTTTGAGTGTGTGCATACTGAATTGAAGCTCCATTGATGGAAGATTGAAGGTTTGGCCATTGGATTTGCAAGAAGCAACTCATCATCGAATCTTGAAGTGCAAGCTTTCTCCCTCCAATTTTTTGCAAACAGAAGAAGTATCATCATCCAAGGATCATTTCTGAAGAGTTTCAAGCCTTGAAGTGAAGGATTTCATCATCTGCCATACCAAGAAACTAGGTTTGCAAAATCTCTTTCACCTCATTATTTAGGCATTGATAGGTTGAGTTATTAGTATAGAATGGCTAGAGACCAATAGGTGATCAATTCTAGAGACTTAGAGAGTAATTGGTGAAGGTTGAATGTGTGACACCATTACTTTGATGAGCAAGAACTCGTGGCATGGTGAGAAAGAATGAGTGTTTGATAACTTGTTTTAACCAGTGGAGTGAGGTGAACATTTTGATGCAAAGAAATCCAAGAATTGTTGAAGTTGAGGTTTGAGATTATGTTGAGTTGCACCATCGGGTTTGATGATAGAGACCATTCTAGTTTAATCCAAGACTAGGATCGTGTTCAGCATGAAAAACTGAGCAACCTAGGGTTTTGAATGGTTGAATTTGATGTTTATTTGAGGTAGCACGAGTGGGTGGAAGATGGTTGCATGAAATCTGTTTTCATGGAGTTTCAGCAAAACCCTAGGTTGGAGGTTGAAGACGATTGCACGGCCGTTGGATGAGGAGCTGACTATTGACTGAGAGCTGGATCTGAGGGCCACGATTCAATTGTACTTTGGGAGGGAAATCTGAGAAGCGAAACGCACTGTTTCATTAAACGGTGGTTTCTGGGCTTAAGTGAATAATTTCTATCCCCACCCCCAATTGAGGCCCAATTGCATAATGAACTGAAATCCTTTACTATTTGCACCGTAGTTTTTTCATTTCCTTTTGGTTTTATTATTTGTTTTTCTAATTTAATATTGGGCCAGGCGCATTGCTCTTTGTAACCCCCCATTCTGGGCCCAAGCGTGAAATGAACTGCACATGTTTACTTCCTGCACCCCAGCCATTCATAATTCATTTTATTTTTTCTCCATTTTCTTTCATACTTTGAAAAATCATAATAAATAGAAAAATAATGATTTTTTAATGGGAGTTTTTTCTCCTACTTCATATTTTTGTCAAGAAAAATATAAAATAAAAATATTTTCCTTTCATGCATTTTTAGTATTTTTTGCATATTTTCCATTTTAATTGCTTTTTATTTCTTTTATGTTAACCCCTGAATTTGTAGAATTTAGTTTAGGTAGTTCCCTTAGTATTTTTAGGTCATTATTTTTAGGATAGTTAGATATATGTTTTATATTCCCCCTGGATTTATTCCATAATTTTTTGATGATTTTTAGGATAGTTTTGATTAGATGACATTTGGTTGTGTAGAATTAGGTCAAACTTCAACATAGGTCCATAATAGCACTAGAGTTTTGGGTTTTTAGGACAAATTAGACTATGGGACATATATGGGTATTAAGGGTAGGTATGTAGGATCCCTTAAAAATTATATTAGGATTTAATATAGTAGTATACTATTTTTAGTTGATTTTTGTATTGGATGATTGTTTGTGTTGCCCTTGTGGGCTTGTATTTTTGTTTGCTTTGCTTTGTGGGCTTGGAGAGCTTAATCTTGTTCTAAGGAGCATTGAGGAGCATAGTAGAAGACTTGAAGATGGATTAAGGAGCTTGAGAGCTTGATCTTATTTCCTTTTTTGTTGTTTTAGGGTTAGGAATTAGGAAGAGTTTAGACTTAGATAACTTCTTTCTTAAACATGGATGGTATCTGTCACCTCCATTCCTCCCTATGATTCAAAGTCCTTCCATGGTATACACCTCTCTCCTTTGGAGGGATAAGTGATGTACCTAGGAAATAGAACTTTTGAGGGAACCATTCCATTGATGTTGAACCCTTATAGGTCACCTTTGGTGGTCAATAAGCAGTTCAATATCCCCCAACTTATCCAGTAAGTGATTTTCTCTGGTTTGATTATCTTGAGAGATGTTGAGCTTGAGCTTGAAGATGAAGACTTCATTGAAGAGTATTGAAGAGGATGAATCCTTGAGTATTACCATTCCAGCTGAAGCTTGAAGAGCAACAAGAGCAAGTTGACACTTGAAGATCCCTGAAGATTAGGTGAAGCCTGAAGGTGGAGCTGATCAAGAAGCTGAAGCTTAAGGGAGAAGATAAGTTGAAACTTATGCTGAAGGGTTGAAACCTAGAAAAGCAAATTGATGTTTGTCAAGAGTAATTGAAGTCTGAAGACTGAGTTGCTGTTGGAAGAGCTGAAGCTTGAGGTTGAGAGAGGAGTTGATCTGCTTTCTTCTATTCTCTTCTGTATTGATGTGTTTTGTTTGACTTGTTTGATGCATTAGGATAAGTTCATAAGTAGATTAGGTAGAATCTAGGAGCATGATTGCACTAGAGGTTGAGTTGCTCCCTCTGCTTGTATTGTTACTGTGTGGCTTTGCTTGCGGGTATTCGGTAGAGCCCAGCTCCCTTGCCCATGTGGTTTGTTTGCCTGATGGCATTTTATTTTATTTTTATCTGTATGATTGCAGATTACTGTATATTGCTTGATAGCATGTTGTTTATATTTCAGTATGATTACTGTTATTCATTCTGGCTTGAGGTTGAGATGAGCTTGTGGAGGCTGAAGCCCCACACACATTTCCTCCCTCACTTGCATTGCATGCATTTTACTATTAAGCTGATGCTTTGTCTGTTTTGGTGTATCATTGACATGATCCCATAGGACTCTCATTTCCTTTGATAAGGAATTGATGATAGAACTTTAGGTTGAAACCTATGCATGACAACTTCTAGGAGTTCCATGTTCAAACCTCAACCATAGGATGAATCCATGGCATGACAACAGTAGGACTTGATAGTCTCCCTCCTAGTTGGGCTTGTTCTCTTCTCATCTCAAAACAGTTTAAGATACAGTAATCATGAATGATTTCTTTCGTACGTTATGAGCTTTAAGCTATCTGAGAGAGGATTGTGGGAGAGTTTCTTTTCCACAGTCTGGAGGTTTAGTATGGTACCCTTTGGGTGACATGCGACGCATTCACTCTCAGGTCATAGTCTCTAGTGCGATTGAAATCGCAAACACAATAAAAAACACTTCTTTCGTAAAAGACAAGAAATAAACCGTAGTTTCCCGAACTACGTGAGCTCTGATCTCTCATGCCTGTTGAGAGTACGTAGGCACAAGATGGCGATGTCTTGGCGAGCTACCTTTCCCCATAACCCGTCGTAGGCCGAACTACGTTGACTCTGATTTCTCATTCTCTGATGAGAATACGTAGGCATAAAGTGCGACGCTTTGCCGAGTCTTTTTCTTTTCTGTTTAAGACAGCCTTGATAGGTAGATAGAATAAAACCAACCCGTCCAGTAAACACAACAAGCGGGGATCCCGTCGAGTACAACGGACGTGAGGGGTGCTAATACCTTCCCCTTGCGTAACCGACTCCTGAATCCAGACAACGGTTGCGACGACCTTGTCTTACCCTTTTTCGTCAGGTTTTTCTGACCGTTTCCTTTCCTGCTCTGAGGGATAAATAACGAAAGGTGGCGACTCTTCTGTTTTGTCGGCACCTTATTTTCGCACAAGCGACACAAGGCCAAGGTGAATGAAAGTGGATCATCCCAGTTGAAAGAGAAAGACACGTCGCTCAAGGACGTAGAAGAGTTCATGAGGCTAATTCGCAAGAGCGATTATAAGATTGTTGAGCACTTACAACAGACACCCTCAAAATATTCAATCCTATCTTTGTTGCTTTGTTCTGAGGCTCACTGAAATGCTTTGTTGAAGATATTGGACACGTCATTTGTACCTCAGGAGGTTTCTGTCAACCAGCTAGAAGGGGTACTGACGCATGTCAATGCTGGAAATAGTTTGGGTTTCACTGATTTTGATCTAACACCCAGAGGCCGAGAGCATAATATGGCTTTGCACATATCGGTGGAGTGTCGGGGCACCATAATGTCGCACGTTCTTGTGGATACCGGATCATCTCTGAATGTGTTTCCGAAGAAGGCTATGATGAAGTTAGATATCCGGGGAATTATTTGCACGCCAAGTGACTTGGTTATGAGGGTGTTTGATGGAACGAGAAGGTCGGTGTTTGGATCGATAACGTTGTTGTTGCAGGTCGGGCCGGAAATATTTGACACTGAATTTTATATCATAGATATTCATCCAGCTTATAGTTGTTTACTTGGGCGTCCGTGGATACACTCTGCAGGGGCTGTGACGTCCATGCTGCATCAAAAGCTTAAGTTTGAAGTCGGTGGTGGCATCATTACTATTTGTGGGGAAGAGGACATCTTGGTCAGTCATCTCTCATCATTCAAGTACGTTGAAGTGGATGGAGAAATCCATGAAACGCCATGCCAAGCCTTCGAAGGGTTGCAAATCAAAGACAAGTCCAGTGTTCCCAGCAAAGTGCCAGAGGTTGCTGTGGCTTCGTACAAAGACGCTTAAGCATTGGTTCAGACTGGTGAGACCAAAGGTTGGGGTCAAGTGCTGGAAATTCCTGTCAAGATGGACAAGTTTGGACTAGGGTATCGCCCAACATCAGCACCTTCCGCATCAGGTGCGCCCAAGTTCAAAGGACCGGTGGTGATTACTCCAAAGGGAGTCTGCTTTGAGACGATTAATGTTGTTTCTGACTCTGAAGACGGAGATAGTGATTGCGATATGGACGCGTGGATCAAGCCTAGCGTGCCAGGACAAAGTCTTTGCAACTGGTCCATCCGGGAAATTGTCCCAGTGACTTCAAAACAGTAATGATTTGTTTTCTTGATTATTGTATAATCCTGTGTCCTACCCGGGGCATAGTGATTTTGTTTTAGGGCCACCTGCTTATGTGTATGTACTGTTTAATCATTGAATAAAGGCGTTTTTCTCATACAAATTTTGTGTTCCCTGTTGTTCCTGATTTCATTTTAACAATAAATGGCAACGTGGTTATGAGCTTTGTTTGCACTCATTTGAAGCATTTAACCATTTCCTTTGCAGGATGCATATTTCAGATGACACCGAACACGAACTTCCTATGACTCGCTTTGACTTCGAGCACCTGGTATTTCAAGCTGAGGAAGAGATTGTTGAGAATAGTGACTTGCTAGAGGAGCTGACTCAACTATTGAAACAGGAAGAAAGAATCATTCTGCCTCATCAGGAAGAGATTGAGATTATCAACGTGGGGTCTGAGGGAGTTGTCAGGAACATCCGAATAGGGGCTGCGCTGCAAAGCGACATCAAGCAAAGTCTGATTGAGATGTTGCAAGAGTACAGTGATATCTTTGCTTGGTCGTACGAGGACATGTCAGGATTGGATACTGACATGGTTGTTCATCGTCTGCCATTGCGAGAAGAATGTCCGCCTGTTAAGCAGAAACTAAGAAGAACCAGACCAGATATGTCTGTGAAGATTAAGGAGGAGGTTCAAAAACAGTGGGATGTTGGGTTCCTTGCTATTACAACTTATCCATCATGGGTCGCCAATATAGTACCGGTACCAAAGAAAGATGGTAAGGTGCGAATGTGCGTGGACTATCGTGATTTGAATAAGGCGAGCCCAAAGGACGACTTTCCGCTTCCTCATATCGATGTGCTGGTCGATAACACTGCTCAATTCTCCGTGTTTTCCTTCATGGATGGCTTCTCGGGTACAATCAGATAAAAATGGCGCCAGAAGACATGGAGAAAACAACCTTCATTACCCCATGGGGAACATTTTGCTACAAAGTGATGCCCTTTGGTTTGAAGAATGCTGGGGCAACATACCAACGTGCAATGACGATGCTCTTTCATGACATGATGCATAAAGAGATCGAGGTTTATGTTGATGATATGATTGCCAAATCCCAGACGGAGGAAGAGCATTTGGTTAATCTGCTGAAATTGTTCAAGAGGCTTAGGAAATTCAGGCTGAGGCTGAATCCTAACAAGTGCACCTTCGGGGTGAGATCCGGTAAACTATTGAGGTTTATTGTGAGCAAAAAAAGAATCGAGGTTGATCCTGCTAAGATAAACACAATACAAGAAATGTCAACGCCAAAAACAGAAAAATAAGTGTGTGGGTTTTAAGGGAGGTTGAACTACATTGTTCGGTTCATATCTCACCTAACCGCTACATGCGAGCCATTATTCAAATTGTTGAAAAAGAATCAGGTTGTCACCTGGAATGAAGATTGTCAAAGAGCGTTTGAAAAAATAAAAGAATATCTGCAGGAACCTCCAGTATTGATACCCCCAGTAGCCGGGAGACCATTGATTATGTATTTGACGGTTCTTGAGGAAATTATGGGTTGTGTTCTCGGTCAACATGACGAGACTGGACGTAAAGAGCATGCGATTTACTACTTGAGTAAAAAGTTCACAGATTGTGAATCCCGTTACTCAATGCTCGAAAAGACGTGTTGTGCGCTAGCCTGGGCTGCTAAACGTTTGAGACAATACATGTTAAACCATACAACCATGCTAATTTCAAAGATGGATCCGATCAAATACGTATTTGAAAAGCAAGCACTCTCCGAGAGGATTGCTCGATGGTAGATGGTGTTGACAGAATACGATATTCAATATGTTTCTCAAAAGGCTATCAAAGGTAGTGTTCTGTTAGAGTACCTAGCGGAGCAGCCGATTGAAGATTATCATCCAATGAGGTTTGATTTTCCTGACGAGGATATCATGTACTTGAAAATGAAAGATTGTGATGAGCCGTTGCCGGATGAAGGTCCAGAGTTGGGTTCCAAATGGCAGTTGATATTTGATGGCGCTGTTAACTCCTACGGTAGTGGAATAGGGGCAATTATCACTACTCCTCAAGGGACGCACATTCCCTTTACTGCCAGATTGACCTTTCCAGTTACTAATGATGAGGCTGAATATGAGGCGTGCATCATGGGTCTTGAGGAGGCTATTGATTTGAGAATCAAATATCTTGATGTATACGGGGACTCTGCTCTAGTGGTCAACCAGATTAAAGGAGAATGGGAGACGCGGCAGCCCAATCTGATACCCTATATGAATTATGCAAGGAGATTGTTGCCTTTCTTTGACAAAGTAGAATTGCATCACATGCCACGAGCAGAAAATCATATGGCCGACGCTCTTGCGACGTTGTCTTCAATGTATAAAGTTAACTTCTGGAATGAGGCTCCCAGGATTGTTATCTCTCGCCTTGATAGACCCGCCTTCATATTTTCCATTGAGGAAACGTCCGATGGCAAACCGTGGTATTTTGATATCCAGAATTTCCTGAAGAACCAAGAGTATCCGGCTGGGGCGTCCAGTCGAGATCAGAAGACTCTTAGGAGATTGGCTGGCAATTTTTATTTGAATCCGAATGGCGTCCTGTACAAGAGAAACCACGACTTGGTGTTCTTGCGATGTGTGGACGAGAAAGAGGCTAAGTTGCACATAGAAGAGATTCATGAAGGTACATTTGGTATGCATGCTAGTGGACATGCAATGACGAGAAAACTGTTGCGGGCAGGTTACTATTGGCTAACGATGGAAACAGATTGTTTCAAGTTCGCGAAGCGGTGTCATAAATGTCAAATTTATGCGGACAAAATTCATGTGCCTCTGAGCCCTTTAAATGTTATGTCATCACCGTGGCCTTTCTCGATGTGTGAAATTGATATGATTGGAAAGATTGAGCCCACGGCATCAAACGGACACCGGTTCATTTTGGTCGCTATTGATTACTTCACCAAATGGGTGGAAGCAGCGTCATATGCTAATGTCACCAAACAAGTGGTAGCCAGATTTATCAAAAGAGATATTATCTGCAGATATGGAATCCCAGAGCGGATTATCACCGACAATGGTTCGAATTTAAATAACAAGATGATGAAAGAGCTGTGTCAGAATTTCAAGATCGAGCATCATAACTCTTCTCCTTATCGGCCCAAGATGAATGGCGCTGTCGAAGCGGCCAATAAGAACATAAAGAAGATTGTTCAGAAGATGGTTGTGACTTACAAGGACTGGCATGAAATGTTGCCTTTCGCTTTGCACGGTTATCGTACGACGGTACGCACATCAACCGGGGCAACCCCTCTCTCATTGGTGTATGGCATGGAGGCAGTGTTACCGTTGGAGGTTGAGATTCCTTCTTTGAGGGTTTTACGCGATGTCCAACTTGATGAGGCAGAATGGGTAAAAGATAGACTGAATCAACTCAGTTTAATGGATGAAAAGAGACTGGCTTCTCTCGCATATGGTCGGTTGTATCAGAGCCGGATGAAGAAAGCTTACGATAAGAAGGTATGCCCTAGAAGCTTTCAGACGGGCGATCTTGTGTTGAAAAAGATTCTCCCACCACAATCGAATCACAGGGGCAAATGGACTCCCAATTACGAGGGTCCATATATCATCAGAAAGGTTTTCTCTAGAGGAACCTTGTTCTTGTCCACCATGGATGGTGAGGACTTTACGTCTCCTGTCAATTCGGACGCAGTTAAAAAATACTTTGCTTAAAGTGGCCCGCTGGACAGAAAAAGAGAGTCCATGCAAAAGTGGGGCATCCTGGCGAACCATAAAAAAGGAATAAAAGGTTCGGGTAAAAGTTAGGGATAAAATTGAAAATATGTACACCCGCGAAGTTGAAAACCTGAAAAGGGCAACTTCGGCAAAAAAAGGGTATCCCGGTGAATTGAAAACCCACAAAGGGCGATTCACGCAAAAGTTAGGGATTAAAAAAGCAAATGACTGCGGTCCGAGTTTGATACTGCGTTGCTTAGTGGTTTGGGAATACCTGAGGGTCGTTCATCTAAAACAATCTCTCCCGAAGATCGAGTACCGGGAAAGTGTCAGAGTCGGGCGAGTCATAGGAGAATCAGCTCATGGTGTTTGTCTGTACCACGTTGCCGACATGTATATCAAATTTATTATGTATCTTTCTCTGTGCTTCTTGTGCATATATTGTATTTTGCTTGTGCGTAACTTCCTCTTTTCAGGAGTTACATCTAGTGTACAAAGCTTTTCTTATTTACAGGACCATTCAATAAAGCATGTTATTCAGTACTTGATGATTGTTCTTTACTGTTTTGTTTGTGAAAAACACCGATGTTTTTGATGAACTTGCACTTGCATAAACTTGCTGGCCCTTGCCAATAATTGCTAAAACATCGAATTGACTGAATGAATGTCACGGATATTAACTCCGATAGATTTTGTTGTGTAGATTTGTTTTGTCTCGTTTGTGTTTTGTAGGGTCCTTACCTTTGAAGCAAACGGTCAGGAATCGTATTCCCTAGCCAAAGTCTCTTGACGTAGGGCCTGACTTCAGTTGATGTCGTTCTTTAGCAAGTCGTATCTTATCCCCAGAGAGTGGAGACAGCGCTTATTCCTACCAGATGTGGATTTGTCCTTCCCGAGAGAGTATCACCAGGAATGTCGCCTGAAGAGTATCCTCATGGAAGCTGTTCATAGGATATCCCCAGCAGGTCAAAATCAATATCCCCTACAGAGGACGCCTCCCCAGAGGATGGTTACTCCCTTTCCCCGCAGGTCGTCATTCTTTCGTCAGGATGATTGCCCTCAGCAGAGTTTGTAGCTTTGAATTTGTAGACTGTGTCCCGACAGTGTAGTTCTTCTCCCATAAGGGTCGCATATTTTCCTAGCAGGGCTTGTGTTTGCTTCCCAAATGTCTGATCTCTCCCCAGCAGAGTTGGTTGTTGTTTCCGGCATTTATTTTGCCGGAATACTTTATGATACCCGTTCATCCCCAGCGGAGTTGGTTTTGTTCTTAGCCATTTCATACCAGTGTTTCTCAGCAGCTTGAGCCTGCATTAGCATTTGCATATATCATCATATTCGCATCTACCCAAACGCGTAGCATTTCCATGTCAAATGGAGCATTACGCCATTGTCAAACATACGCATTTTGAAACATAAGCCAGGTTGGTTAACCTTCTGTTTTCAAGTGTTGTTTTCCCTGCAGGTGGAGGGAGCTCTTGCTCAGATTAATTACCGGATAGGCAAGGTCTCGGCGTGAGACGTGTAATGATAATGTTCGTTTTGTCATTATTCCCTACAGAGTTGCTTGGTTAAGTTTCTCTTACCCCTCCAGCGGAGTATTTCTTCAAAATTGTTGCTATGACAGTATCAAAAGATTCCGTGAATCAATTTTTGAAAGTTGCCGCCTATGTCGGAGTGGGTGTCTGGAAGTTTGGGTTCAGAAAATCCCTAGTAGAGTCCTTCTCAGATTTGCTGCCATGTCCGTGCTAAAAGTTTGAAGATTGGACCAATATTTTGTTACCCATTTGATTGATGGAGTTAGCTACTGCAAAGATAGGCAGCGAAGTTGTATTTAGAGTTATTTTCCTGTATTTGACAGAGTTATTTTCCCATAGTGGTGACGGGGTTATTTTCCTGTATTTGGCAGAGTTTTTTCCCGTAGTGGTGACAGAGTTATTTTCCTGTATTTGACGGAGTTATTTCCCGTAATGATGGCGGAGTTGTTTGCCTGTATCGGACAGAGTTATTTTCCCGTAGTGGTGACAGAGTTATTTTCCTGTATTTGGCAGAGTTATTTCCTGTAGTGGTGACGGAGTAATTTTCCTGTATTGGGCAGAGTTATTTCCCGTAGTGGTGACGGAGTTATTTTCCTGTATTATGGCAGAGTTATTTCTTGTTTGTTGATAAAACTATTTCCTCAGTGAAAGTCGCCAAAGTTATTCCCTGTGTTGTTGGCAGAGTTGTTTCCCCAGTAAAAGCGTCAGAAAAGATTGTTACCTGTAATGGACAGAGAT
Source organism: Lathyrus sativus (assembly GCA_963859935.3). Lineage (NCBI taxonomy): Eukaryota > Viridiplantae > Streptophyta > Magnoliopsida > Fabales > Fabaceae > Lathyrus > Lathyrus sativus. Next base: position 305,153,125 of record OZ012735.1, on the reverse strand, counting down.
CGGGCCTGTGTTGATAGAGATTGTTACCTATGATTGAAAGTGATTTGCACCTGTGTTGACAGTGATTGCTACCCGTGTGGACGGAGTTATTATCCGTAATCAATGGATTATCCCCAGTGGAGTTGTTACCTGTGACTGACAGAGATCGTTATTCCAATTATAGACGGAATTGTACCCATGTTGATGGAGTCCTTCCTCGTGTTGACGAAGTTTAGTCTCGTTGTGGACGGAATTGTTTCTCGTAAAGTTAATTCGATGCATGTGGCGTCACACAGGGAGTTAATGTTGAAATCAAAAGTTTTATTAGAAGATTGATCAGTTGTTGCCATAACAACTGGGTTCAGCACAACGGATGTTGTTCACCAAATAATTTGTGCAGTTCGTGTCTACAGTTGGAAAATTTCCGGGTTTCTTGGTATTCAACCGTCTTTTACCTCGATTGTTTGAAGGCCGTTCGCTCTTCACCCAGTCAGGTCCAAGCCGTTTGAATAGGGGCAGCTGTTTCACCCCAATATTTGCTCAACATCTTTTACCTGGTTTATGTTTCATTGCATTATCAATTGCATAGTTCTATCATTTGCATATCATGGTATATCATTCATCCAATAGGGGATCAAGTGTGATTATTATCAAGAGAGGCCTAGCAAGGAATCTTATCCAAGCTTGAGAAGTCATCCAAGTCATCAGGAGGTGGTGGAAGGTCTTGATCAGCTGAGGACCATCAATGGGATGTGAAGTATAAGGTGTGATTATGAGATGTGTATGGATCTCATGGAGTGCCTAGAGAGCCATGTTGGAGCTAAATCAAGTCATTGTGTCAGATGCAAGAGCCACAATTGAAGTGCAAGCAATTAGGGTTTCATCTGGATCAACCCTAGGTCAATAATGCAATTGAAGAGCATTCAAGCCTAATTTGAGGTCATGGAGTTCATGGAATTATGTGATAATACATTTGTGGTGTTGTGCCAAGATCAAATCAAGAAGAATCAAGAATGTGGGAAGTTGCTAAATTAGGGTTTCAGTGCAAATTACCTTGTTTAGTGCCTAACTTCAAGGCCACATAAGTCAAGATACAAGTTTCAAATGGATCTTTGGCCAACATGAAACTTGTAGAGCATCTCAATACATTTAATTTGAGTACTAGAAGTACTCCATTGGATTTATATAATTCAAGTTATGGCCCAGACAAGTTACAGGTCCTCAGATGCTTCTAAAATTTGTCTATGAAAATCATCTGACTTCAAGGCTATTTTTGACTTAGAAGGAGGTTTCACCTGAACTTTTGGTCAACATGAAAGTTGTTCCTCATAATATTAGCTTTCTAAATTGTACTAGAAGTCTTCCATCTGATTTGTAAGTCAGGGGTATTTTGGGAAAGTGAGATTATAGGTCATTTTCAATCATAGGCCAAAATCTCCAACTTGCAAGCTTCAAAGGGAAAATTGTTCAACATGGAACTTGCTTAAAATGATGTTTTGAGTGCAACCAAGTGGTCATGAGAGTTTGGTTTGGCTCATATCAAAAATTCACTTGAAATGGCTTGAAAAGGGGAAAATTCAAATGTGTAAAGGATGGAAAAATGCAATTTTGTGTTATAAGACCAAAACATGTCAAATGAGTACATTTTCTGATTGGAAATCATATTCTAAGAGCATTGGCAATACCAGAATTTTGAGTTTAAGCCAAATTTTGAGAGTTGTCATGTGGTTGCTTCACTTGAAAGTTACATTACCAAATCAATACACAAAGCAATTCAGGCCATTCTACCAATTCAAACTCATTCTAAATGACAGGTGCAAGGTGTGAGAACCTTCTAGAACAAAGAAAAGCTTGCAAAGCACGACTGGTACATTGCACTTGAATGAAAAAACCAGAAAATGTGAATGAATGTTTTGGGCTTCAATTTGGATCCAAAGGCCCATGAAACTCTTCTATATATTCATTAGAGCAAGTTCAGATGAAGGTTGAGCCTCATTTTGCGCCAGAACCAGAAAGAGCAAGTGAAATTTCACAGCTGCAAGTTCAAATCGGATTCTGAGTTTGGAGCCAATTCAAGCAAAATTAAAGTGTGCAATCTCTTCCTTGTAGATCATTGAAGCTATCTGGAGCATTTGGAAGCAAGCCACGAGCTCTAAGTACCTCTGTTTCAAGATCTATACAGGGTTAGCATCTCTCAAAATTCAGCATGATTTAACATGATGTAGATAGTTTTAGACTTGTGGTTAGGATCTAGACAAGGCATAGATCGTTTTAGGCTTGATTTGGACTCAATTGATGATGATCGAAGATGACATGTAAGATCTGTTTGGACCTGAATCTCTTGATTCATGAGGAGTTAATGCTAGATGTTTAGATCAGGATGATCAGTGCAACATGAGGATGATTTCTATACCAATAGTTTGGATTTTAGTGATGATCAAAGTTGACATGATTTCTGAAAATGGATTCGTATTTTGAAACCTAGCACGATCTAGAGGATTTTGAGTGAAGATTTGGAATCTACGTTGAAAACTGAGTGGAATTGGTGTAGAGATTGATATTTTTGGTTCCCTAAACCTGGACCCTCGCCGGAGAAGACGACCGGAGTCTCCTCCGGCCACCACCAACCACCAGCCTGAATCTCCACTCTGATGACCTGAGATTTGGAGAAGATGAGTTGTAGACCACAGGATCTTGCCTTGACCATTGACTGACCTGAAGATCCAATGCATGTGATTTAAAGTTGGTTTGGAAACTCTGAGATCAAAACACTGCCGTTTCATTAAATGGCGTGGCATCACCAGCGCGCTTGGATGGATTGACCAGTTGATTGATCCTATGGATCTCATTATTTCGTGGCTTTTAATTGATTTTTATTTCATTTTGTTTTATTTTAATTATTTGTTGATTCCAAAAATCATATTAATTCCAATTTTGATCCAAAAATTATTTTAAAAATATCCTCATGATCCTTATGGAATTTATGATTTTATGGGATTAACAAAAGGTAATTTCATGCATTTTTCAATTTAATTTGATTTTTCACATTTTATTTTGTTCTTTATTTTTTGCATAATTCTCCATCTGTTTTGCTGAATTTTGTTCTTCCAATTGGTGTTGAGTTTGGCTTTGATTTTTTAGTATGTGTTAGGGTAGACATATATGTTCCCTTAGAATTTTTGGTGGATTTTTAGAACAACATTAGGTTCTGTTTTAGGTATTGAGATTAGGACCCTCCCAAACTTGTGGATTCCTTTGACCTATCTCAATGTAGGAATTGTTTAGATAACTTAGAAGTTGATTTAGGCTTCAATATTTTTACACTAGGTTGTTTAAACATGTATGTTCCCCTAGGAATTTTATTAGAATTTTGCAACTTCATTTTCAATTTTAGTTGTACTTTGCAAGTGGCTTGTATTTGTGGTTTCCTCTCTTGAGTGCTTTGGATTGTTTGGTTTGGTTGGTTGCTTTAAAGATGGTTTAAGCTTGAGTTCTTTTTTGGTGGAGCTTCTGGATTCATTGAAGATTCTTGGGATTAAAGATTGAAGCTTGGAGTTGAAGGCTTTTCCTCTTGTGGAAGTTTCTTAGGAGCTTAGGAAATTAGGGTTTTAGGAAGTGCCTTAGACCTAGTTTTGATTCTTTCTTCAAACATGGAGTGCATTGTTTGCCTCTATTCTATCCAATGACATAATGTCCTCCTTGGGAAACTCCATCTCTCCTTAGGAGGGATGAGTGGTATGCCCAAGTGAGTAGAACTTTGAGGATACCTTTCATTTGCAATGTTGAGTTCTTAGTGATTTCCTTTGGTTGTCATTAAGTTTCTTAACATTATAACTTGATCTTGATGATTAATCCTTCTCTTGGAGTGTGCTTGTTGGAGCTTGAAGATTGATGAAGCTTGAAGATAGAAGCTTGCTTAAAGATGAAGTCTTTGCTGTCAACTTTGTTGTCTATCCAAATTTGCTGTTTAGAGCTATTTTTGCTGTTTGCTATAGGATTTGGTGTTGCTGCTTGGGTTGCCTCCTCTGTGTCTTTTGTTTTTCTCTGTATTGTCTGTTTGCTTGTGTTGATTACCTCTAGGTTTGAGGTGGAGCTGGTCTCCTCTTGCGTATTGTCTTCTCCCTTGCCTCTCTTATATATTGCTGCATTGCATGCATTTTACTGTTTAATGTAATTGCTTGTTGTCTTTTGCTGTTTATCCCCTAGGATCTCTGATTTCCTCTGTGCAAGAGGAAATTATGACAGACATTAGGTTTTGACCCATGCATGATAACATTAGGCTAGTTTCCCTTTCAACCATAGGTTTTTAGAGCGTCTTTCTCTTCTCATCTCAAAACAATTCAAAAACATAGTAATAAGGATAACGCGTGTTGTACGTTACGAGTCTTAAGCTATTTGAGAAAAGGTTGATGGAGGGTCACTCTTCAGTAATTTGGCTGCTTAGTATGGTACCCTTAGGGTGACATGCGACGTAGTCACTCTCAGATCACAAGTCTTTAGTACAGTGCAAGTTGCAAACAGACTAAAAAACAGTTCTTTCGTAAAAACCTGAAAACAAATTTCAAATGTCATTTTTGTCCTCTTAGACCCTTAATCAGGAAAACCCTTTCTTAAGGAGATAAAAACTATCAGAAAAGCTTGTGTCTTCCGTAGCCCGAACTACGTTTGCTCTAATCTTTCATGCCGTATGAAAGTACGTAGGCATAGGATGCGATATCCTAGCGAGCAACCTTCCCCTCCTTTCTCGTAGGTAGGCGAACTACGTTGACTCTGATTTCTCATTTCAGACGGGAATACGTAGGCATAAAGTGCGATACTTTGCCGAGTCATTTTATTTTCTTTTAACCCAGACCTGCAGAATAGATAGAATAACACACCCTTAGATAGAAAACAAGCGTGGATCCCGTCGAGTACGATGGACGTGAGGGGTGCTAATACCTTCCCCTTGCGTAACTGACTCCCGAATCCAAGATTTGGTTGCGATGACCATTCCTTTCCCCCTTTGTGTTAGGTTTACTCTGAGCGTTTCCTTTCCCTCCTGTGGGATAAATAACGCACGGTGGCGACTCTTCTGTCATAGTCGGCGCCGATTTTCGCAGTAGCGACAGAATGCACTTTTGACGTCCATTTGAAAAAGCTTAAAATTCATAGAACATGCATGAGCTAATAAAATTCTAATTGCCTCTATCCTTGCAACTAGAGCAAATGTTTCGTCAAAATCGATTCCTTCTTCTTGGTTGTATCCTTGGGTGACCAATCTTACTTTGTTTCGAACTATGATTCCATTTTCATCGAGTTTGTTCTTGAAGACCCATCTTGTTCCAATGATATGCTTGTTGTTCGGCCTCGGGACAAGATTCCAAACTTGAATTCTTTCAAACTGGTTTAGTTCTTCTTGCATAGCTATTATCCATTGATCATCGCCTAAGGCTTCATCGATTTTGGCCAGTTCAATTTGCGAATCAAATTCCATGTTCAGACAAGCATCCTTGAGGTTTAACCTTGTTGTAACACCTTGACTAATATCACCAATGATTTTATCGATCGGGTGATCTCTATGAGTTCTCCATTCTTTAGGTAGATCATTGTGTACTTCATTTTGTTGTGAATCTTCTTGTTGTGGTTTTGGTTGATCACTTGTAATATCTTTGAGATTGTTTTCTTGAGAGGTTCCTACTATATCATTATCATCATCAACAATAATATCATCCTCCTTGGAGGGGTTAGATTCATCAAATTTGACATGCATAGATTCTTCAATAGTTAATGTTCTTTTATTGTAAATTCTAAAAGCTTTACTAGTAAGGGAATAACCAAGAAATATACCGTCATCTGATTTTTCATCAAACTTACCAAGGTTGTCTTTGTCGTTGTTCAAGACAAAGCACTTACATCCGAATATGGGAAAGTAGAAAATGTTTGGCTTTCTCCCTTTGAAAATTTCATAGGGGGTTTTCTTGAGAATTGGTCTAATATTAACCCGGTTACTTACAAAACATGCCGTACTCACCGCATCCGCCCAAAAATACTTAGGAAGATTTGAGTCACTTAACATTGTTCTTGCAAGTTCCACCAACGACCGATTCTTTCTTTCCACGACACTATTTTGCTGTGGTGTTCTTGGTGAAGAGAAATTGTGTGAAATTCCATGTTCTTCACAAAATTCTTCAAATGCGGCGTTTTGGAATTCTCCACTGTGATCGCTTCTAATGGAGGCAATTGTAAGAGACTTCTCATTTTGGATTTGTTTGGCAAACTTCTTAAATGCTTTAAAAGCATCATTTTTCTGCATTAAAAAGTAAGTCCAACAAAATCTAGAAAAATCATCTACAATTACTAATGCATAGATATTACCTCCTAAGCTTTTTGTTCTTGATGGACCAAAAAGATCTATGTGTAACAATTGTAGTGGCCTTGTTGTGGACACCACATTTTTGGATATGAAAGTTGATTTGGTTTGTTTTCCTATTTGACAAGCATTCCATAACCTATCTTTGATGAATTTGATCTTCGGCAATCCAATAACCAAGTCATGTTTGATCAATTTATTCAAGTGTTTCATATGAATGTGAGCAAACCTCTTATGCCATAACCATGATTCATTGTTGTTTGCCAAGAGACACCTAACATTCAAAGATACATTATCAAAGGAAATTAAGAAAATATTATTAACTATTTTACCTCTTAGCATAATTTCATGAGTAACATCGTTTTCAATCAAACATTCATTTGTAGTGAAGTTGATTTTGAAACCTCGGTCACACAATTGGCTAATGCTAAGTAAACTATGCTTTAGACCTTCCACATATAGGACATCCTTTATCGTTGTTGAAGGCGGTGAACCAACGATGCCCACGCCAATGATTCTTCCTTTGTTGTTGTCACCATAAGTAACGAATCCTTTGGCCTTAAGCGTTAGATGTGAAAATTTGCTTAGGTCACCCGTCATGCGCCTCGAACATCCACTATCAAGATACCATTCATTTCAAGAGGTCTTCAAGCATACCTACAAAAAAGAATTAAGTTTTATTAGGTACCCAAATTTCCTTGGATCCTTCAAAGTTGGTTCCTTTCTTTACCCATACATAATGGCCTTGAGCAACACTAAAATTTCTAACATAGCATGCATTTGGAGTATGTCCTTTTATACCACAATAAAAGCATTTAGGCTCAAAATTTATTTTATATCTAGGACGATAGGATTTCTTCTTATTGTTTTTATTCTTCTTGACATATTGATGAACCTTTTTATGATTGTCACCTTTTTCAATAGGAACTTGTTCTTTAGCTTTGAAAAATATGGTCTTGTTAAAAATTGATTTAGAAAATTTTGAATAACCAAGACCACTTTTATCATTTGAAAATCTTTGATTCTTAAGAACACTTTCCAATCCAATTTGTCCTTTTTCATATCTTTCTAGGACCCTTTTTAATTGGACTATTTGAAAAGAGAGTGACTCACATTTAGTGGATGCAAAATTCTTAATTAATTTTTCCTTTTCATCTTTAAAATCATTTTTCATTTTCTCAATATCTTTTTCCAAAGATGATATTTGTTTCTTTTGAGATGAAATGGTTTTATATATAATTTTGCACTCACTTAAAAGTTCATCAATTGCTTCTTGAGCATTATCATCAAAAAGAGAGAAATCACTACTAACCTTGTTGTCTTCATCATCGGAATGATGTGATGCCATTAATGCGAGATTTATGTTTTGATCACTATCGGAGTCTGATGAAGAACTTATTTCGTTGTCGTCCCAAGCAATGTAGGCTTTCTTCTTGAAATCCTTCTTTCCTTTGTAATCATGATTCTTTGTGAGTTTAGGACATTCTGGTTTGATGTGGCCTTTCTTCCCACATTCATAGCATATAATATATCTATTTGATGTCGATGTTTCCTTTTCTTTATTTTTTGAGAACTTCTTTCTTCTTGTATAACTTGAGTTTCTAACATTAATTTTTGAACCAAATTATTTCCCAAGCTTTTTTACAAGAAGCGTAAAGTTTTCATCTTCTTCGGGATCGTCTTCTTTCTCCACTTCTTTGGATTCGACTTTCAAGGCAATGCTCTTGGATTTCTTTTCTTGAATTTCTTATTTCTCCAATTGTCCAAGTTCCGTCTCATATTCTTGGAGTTTTCCGAATAACGTAGCGGACGTCATTATTGATAGACTTTTCTTTTTGGAGATTGCCGTCACTTTCGGTTGCCATTCTCTTGATAAAGACCTAAGCACTTTAAGATTAAGTTCATCATTGGTTAGAGTCTTACCAAGTGCATTCAAGTGGTTGGTCAAATGCACGAATCTTTTCTGCAAGTCTAAGATGGATTCTCCTGGTTTCATTCTGAATAATTCGTACTCTTGACTCAAAGTATTTAATCTGGATCGTTTGACTTCGGAGGTTCCTTCATGAGTTTCAACAAGAGTGTCCCAAATTTTCTTGGTCGTTGAACATGTTGAGATACGGAAGAATTCATCCCTTCCAAGCGCACTTTGTAAAATATTTATTGCCTTTTTTTGTAGATAACTTTCTTCTTATCATCGTCATCCCATGATCCTTGCAGTTTTGATGAGCCAACTCCATTGACCATCGTTGTAGGAACCAATGGGCCATTTTGGACAGCCTCCCATATTTCACTTCCTTGTGCTTCTAGATGTGCCGTCATGTGGATTTTCCAGAAGTCGAAATATTCGCCACAGAATAGAGGAGGCTTGTTGCTACTGCTACCGTCTTTGAATACAAGATTGTTATTTGCGGAATCCATCTAGATCGGATAGGAACAGGTTACCTATAACCTGCTCTGATGCCAATTGTAAGTAGTAATTGCGCCTAAGAGGGGGGTGAATTTGGTTCTTTAAAATTTATTTGCAATCTTGTATGGTTCCTTGGTTCTTTTTCGGTTATTTGTTAGTGACTTGAAAGTAAAGGCAGGAAAGAAAAAAAGACACAGGAAATTTATAGTGGTTCCCTTCATACTCCGAAGGTACTCCACTCCCCTTTCAACACGAAAGAGAATTTCACTATAGTTCAGAATAATTGCAAAGCCTAATCACACCAAAGGTGATGCTTACTATCTAAACTTATAGGTAATCAAAGTGTTGAAGAACAATCCTCTTCAAGACACTTCACTTGTTTCCAACAGTCCTGGACAACAAGGTAATACAAAAAGATGTTCTTGAGAAATATCTGACAGAGAGTTGTTATCAATCTTCAAGACTGATCTTCTTCTTGAAACAAATGTTAATCAGATAAATATACAAGTGTTCTTTGTGAAAGAAGGTTGTGAGAGTGTGAAAGTTAAATCTATGGCTTCTTTCAAAATTAGTTTTGAACACTTAGAATGAAAATTCAGATTTGAAGAAAGTGAGTAATTTGATTGAATTTGTTTCTAGAAGGTCAAATATAATTTTGAAATTAAGATCAATTTATATGCATCAGAAACCTGTTCAAAAGGGTGTGTTTTTGATGCAGTAAAAATAGCCAGTAATGAAAATCTTAAACAATGCAATTTTCCATGAACAACTGCCATTTTTGCTTGATGTTACAGTGTTAATCGGTTAACCAAATAGGTTAATCGGTTAACACCTTCACAACGTTAAGAAATATTCAAATTTTTCATGTGTTAATCGGTTAACACCTTCACAACGTTAAGAAATATTCAAATTTTTCATGTGTTAATCGGTTAACCCCACAAGTTAATCGGTTAACACTGTTATAAAAGCTCAAAATACTGAAATTTGAAGTGTGTTAATCGATTAACACTGAAGGTTTTTGTGAAAATACTTAAATTAAAATAGAATGAGTATTTTAAAATGGTTTTGAAATTGTTAGTGATAATTGTGAAGTTAAAGGTGATTTTTAAGAATACTTGTATAAATATTCTAAGTAAAATATGTTATACCGTTCCTTTGAATCATCATCACCACTTGTAGCTTGTAGACGAAGCTTCGATCCATAAATTCATACGCGATGGTACTTTCTTGTTCTTGATTGATTGCTTGCGTCTCTTACATTTTTCTGAAGAATTCCAAAGATTCAGAAGAAAGGTGACGTGCTTTTGGTTTTATCTTCAATATATACCCCCTACGGGTATATAGTATAAGCATCTTGCGTATATACCCCTACGGGTATATAGTATAAGTATCTTGCGAACCAAGCTTGTACTAGTTGTCTTCATCAAAACATAAAGGCCTTGAAGCTTACTTCTACAATCTCCCCCTTTTTGATGGTGACATCTGATTCTTGAATATTCTGCTTTTGATACTTGGTTCTCTTTATTTCTCCCCCTAAGTTAGAGAGCTCCCCCTAAATACAAGATAGATACAACTTTTCTGGATATGGAAATGTTAGAGACCAATCCTTCTCCCCCTTTGTCATTAGCAAAAAGGAAGAGGAGCGAGAAGAATGAAAGAAAACAAGCATACATAGAAAGCACATAATCACAAACACTTATCACATAAAAATAAAACTTTTGATACGATACGAAATGAAACGCACATTGTACGATTACTAACACAAATATGAAATAGAGAACTTAAACATAAACAAAGTCTAGAAAGCAGAAAAACATAAACAGGTGCTTTTCAATTTTCATCATCCGACATATCCTTATTGTCATCTTCTTCCTCTTCACTACCGTCCTCATCTTCATTGTAACCGGTATTGGAAGGTATTGGAAGCTTGAGAGTTGAGCACAAGGTTTCGGAGAGAATTAATTTCCCGAGTGGTTTCTCTATGCTGATTCATCATAGTAATATAGAGAAACTCATTGGTAACACCTCTTGTCTCCTTCGAGAATGGTATAAGGATGGTTTGAAGCGGAAGACCCATCGTTGGCGTATTTGTAGGTTCCATCAGTATCTTTGACAATTCCAGTATTCTTGATAATTGTAATTTCATTGATCTCATTCGCCATCGGTTTCAGGGTGATTGTCGGTTCTCGGTTCAGATCCAAATCAGTTAGCTCGAGAATTCTTGAGATTTGCTGGGCATATGGAAGCCGAGTGGACAAGTTGAGTTATTGCTGAAGATGGTACATCATGGTTAGAATCTAATTGACTTTAATCTTGTTCTTGATAGCAAACATCAGTTGCATCTCCAAATCAATAATTTAAGAATGATTCGAGTCTTTCGGAATCAAGACATAACATATAATATAATGCAGCATCCGATCATTGACAGTCAGATTCTTGACATAACACAGTGTGCGAGCAGTCCTTTGACTCGCAATAACATCTTCTCTTGGAAACCTGCAGATACGATAATAATATTCCATTTTATTGTAGTTTGCCCACGGACCATCCACATGATTTACACCTTTTCGGAAGAAAAAAAATCCTGCGTACGGGATTTTGAGAGATGCAGCAATATGTGGTAAATCTTCATTCAACTCAAAATCGCGAACAGTAATGACTAACATATGTTGTTCATTCTCATTGAAACGGATTGACAATTTGTTCATAAAAGATTTGACTAAACACGGATAGCACTTTCCGTTATCAGCAACAAAGTTATCGATCCTTTGATATTTCAATAATGTCGGGAAATCAAAAGTAGGAGCAGGAAAAGACTTAAGATTAACGTATTTTAATGGGAAGAGTTGACGAACCTGGACTTTGAAATCCATTATGCACTTTTTTGTTGATTCCATGGGAGCAAAGTCTTCATCAATACAGAACTGTTTTCCGGTAGTTTGCCTTTTCCTTTGTTGTTGGGAGCCATGAGGGTTTTTGATGGTTGGAGGTTCTTCTGGATTTTTAGGGTTTGAGAGAGATGAAGAAGATAAAGTAGGAGAGGTTTATATGGAGAGAGGTTTTAGTGGGTATTAAGTGAGAGTTATGATTAGTTAGAAGTTAGAAGAGTGTATTTACTTGTAGTCAAACAAGAAGAAGATGTTTCCCAAGGATAGTGGTTGGGTTAATCAAAAAGCACATGCACCACACATAAAAGGAACTTAAAACCCATTTACCAAAAATTTGACCAATTTTTCGTTTCCGATTTTTGAAAAACAAACAGTGTTAATCATTTAAAGTTTTAAAATTTTTAATTTTCAAAATAAATACTAATAGTGTTAATCGGTTAACCCTGGGGTTAATCGGTTAACACCTCCGAAATTTCAGGAAAAATGCTTAAAAACAGTAAGTAAGCAAGTTGGAAAACATAGATTCTACACACATTAACTTATGAAGAGTTTAGATGTCACCTTCATTGATAATTCCGAGTTCTCGTTGAATCTAGAAGAAAGGTTCCTTTGCCAAAGGTTTCGTGAATATATCAGCAAGCTGATTATGAGTATCTACAAATGTTATCTCGACATCTCCTTGAAGTACATGATCTTGCAGGAAATGATGTCGTATATCGATGTGCTTGGTTCTTGAATGCATGACTGGATTCTTTATTATGTGAAGAGGAATGCTACCAAGGTCGAGTCCGTAGTCACGAAGTTGTTGCTTGAGCCAAAGTATCTACACACAGCAATTTCCCGCTGCTATGTACTCTGCTTCAGTCGTACTCAGTGCTACGCATGCTTGCTTCTTGCATGCCCATGAGACTAGTGCATTTCCCAAGATGTGACATGTTCCACTTGTGCTCTTTCTATCAGTTTTACAGCCTGCATAATCTGCATCAGAATATCCAATTAAATTGCACAGACTACCTTTAGGATACTATAAGCCGACATTTGTTTTTCCTTTGAGATACTTCATGATCTGCTTGACTGACATCAGGTGAGATTCCTTTGGATTTGCTTGAAAGCGAGCGCAAAGACAAACACTAAACATAATGTCAGGGCGACTTGCTGTCAAGTATAGTAGGGAACCGATCATACCTCTATATTTTGTGATATCAACCAACACATCGGATTCATCTTGTTCTACATATGTACCGGATCCCATAGGTGTAGATAAGGTCTTGCAATTTTCCATATCAAACCTTTTTAATAATTCTTTGCATTACTTGGATTGATTGATAAAGATCCCATTCTCGAGTTGCTTGATCTGAAGTCCAAGAAAGTAGTTCATTTTTCCCATCATAGACATTTCAAATTCTCCTTGCATCATGGATGAGAATTCTTCACATAATTTTGAGTTAGTTGAACCGAAGATTATGTCATCAACATATACTTGTACCAAGAAAGTATTATCTTTTATTTTCTTGATGAACAAAGTCTTGTCTACCTTTCCTTTTTCAAATCCTTTGTCACATAAGAAATTGCTAAGTCGGTCGTACCTTGCTTTTGGTGCTTGTTTCAGTCCATAGAGAGCTTTCTTTAGTTTGAAGACATGAGATGGATATTTGTAATCTTCAAAACCAGGGGGTTGCTTGACATATACTTCTTCATTTATGAATCCGTTCAAGAATGCACTTTTGATGTCCATTTGAAAAAGCTGAAAACTCATACAACATGCATAAGCTAATAAAATTCTAATTGATTCTATCCTTGCAACTGGAGCGAATGTTTCGTAAAAATAAATTCCTTCTTCTTGGTTGTATCCTTGGGTGACCAATCTTGCTTTATTTCGAACTATGATTCAATTTTCATCGAGTTTGTTCTTGAAGACCCATCTTGTTCCAATGATATGCTTGTTGTTCGGTCTCGGGACAAGATTCCAAACTTGATTTCTTTCAAACTGGTTTAGTTCTTCTTGCATAGCTATTATCCATTGATCATCGCCTAAGGCTTCATCGATTTTGGCCGGGTCAATTTGCAAAACAGATGCCATGTTCAGACAAGCATCCTTGAGGTTTAATCTTGTTGTAACACCTTGACTGATATCACCAATGATTTTATCGGTCGGGTGATCTCTATGAGTTCTCCATTCTTTAGGTAGATCATTGTGTACTTCATTTGGTTGTGAATCTTCTTGTTGTTGTTTTGGTTGATCACTTTTAATATCTTTGAGATTATTTTCTTGAGAAGTTCCTACTATATCATTATCATCATCAACAATATTATCATCCTCCTTGGAGGGGTTAGATTCATCAAATTTGACATGCATAGATTCTTCAATAGTTAATGTTCTTTTATTGTAAATTCTAAAAGCTTTACTAGTAAGGGTATAACCAAGAAATATACCTTCATCTGATTTTTCATCAAACATACCAAGGTTGTCTTTATCGTTGTTCAATACAAAGCACTTAAATCCGAATATGTAAAAGTAGGAAATGTTTGGCTTTCTCCCGTTGAAAATTTCATAGGGGTTTTTGTAACACCCCACTTCCCAAAATTAAAATAAAATAAAATTAATTCAAGTAAACATCAGAGTTTCTCCTCAAAAATGGGATATCACCTCAAGTAATTCAACATCAATAGATGGTTTTCAAGATAAAACAGCGGAAGTAATCATAAATTCAACATTCTCGGCCATCCGCCAAATTACATAAAGTCATTCATTAACAAGGTTCACCAAAATATGATACGTCACAGGAATAAAACAAATCCAACATAATAAAAGTAAACACCCAAGTCTCGTGTTACGTATCAGAGCATCCTAAGACTCGACTGGCACAACACTATCCAAGCTCGCTATGTACTTGGATTATCTGTACTTCCAAACAAGCACAGACCACACAACAACAATGGGGTGAGAAAACATGATCAAAATCATCAGTAATAAGATACATGATCAAAAGTAGTAATTATACTGAATATCACCCAACAGGCATCAACCACGACCTACTGTCCAACATCAAACACAACATGCAATAATGCAAACAAGAAACTCAACACCATGCATGCAGTACGGATGAATCGCATACACTCCTCCTGAGCAACGATTCATCCCACCATCCTCCACAAAGGAGTACAAATGGATTGCATACACTCCTCCTAAGCAACGATCCATCCCACCATTCTCCACAAAGGAGTACGGGTGAATCGCATACACTCCTCCTGAGCAACGATTCATCCCACCATCCTCCACAAAGGAGTACGGATGGATCGCATACACTCCTCATGAGCAACGATCCATCCCACCATTCTCCACAAAGGAGTACGGGTGAATCGCATACACTCCTCCTGAGCAACGATTCAAATCACCAAGACACCATGATATGCACGACACCATATGCTCAACAAATAAACTCTAGCATACTAAGTGCACACGATCCTCCTGATCACATCACCATGCATCATATATATATATATATATATATATATATATATATATATATATATATATATATATATATATATATATATATATATATATATATATATATATATATATATATATATATATATATATATATATATATATATATATATATATATATATATATATATATATATATATATATATATATATATATATATATATATATATATATATATATATATATATATATATATATATATATATATATATATATATATATATATATATATATATATATATATATATATATATATATATATATATAATATATATATATATATATATATATATATATATATATATATATATATATATATATATATATATATATATATATATATATATATATATTACACACCAATCAATTATAATAATTACATTAAATATTAGAAAATTCACATCTTAACACCAAGTATACACTCTTCACCATCAAACACCATATCTATACCCATCATGACCAAAGGGATCAATTTGCCAAAAGGCTACATTTCACACTTCACAATTTACAGTCTAGGATTCACGCCATACGGCTACCCACAACATATTATAATACAGCACACAAGCTATACGTTATATATCAAAAACATCAACATTGGATGGAAACATCTAAAAATAAAACAAGTTGTTGTCATGCTCGCTGGCTCACTCGCCTAGCAAAGCCTCAGCGAACGCTCGCTGCCTGACTCGCCTAGCGAACTCGCTAGCGAAGGCAGACAGTGGCTACTGGAAGGGTTCGCTACCCAATTTGCCTAGTGAAGCCTTAGCGAACACTCGCTAGCTGCTCGCCTAGCGAACACTGCGATACACCAAAACCCCAACTGTCCAGAAATCATCAGAAGCTCACAAATCACCCGATTTTCACCAAACCAGTTCATGTAGTCTTAGCCCAACATTTCCCGACTAAACTACACGACTTAATCCAGATTTTACCCGATAAAAATCAATTCTACCGATTAAACTATTTCCGACCTAAAATGGCAAACTACACAAAACACCCAAACAATCCAAACAATCCCTACATAATCACATGCATGGATAGAATCACAAGTGTCACACCGTTACCTCGATTAATTGATCAGATTGACGGAGAATCCTGAAGAATTTGACAGCCCTAGCCTTGTCTCTCTCTTTCTCCTTGTTCTTCCTCCTTAATCTTTCTCTCTTCCCTTTTTTTCCTTTCTATTTCCAATTTCTCTTATATAACTTCTATTCTCTTCTTTCCATTATATTTTCTTTACTTAATCTAATAATAATACAAATAATAATAATAATAATAATAATAATAATAATAATAATAATAGAATAACAATATTACTATTAGTTATTAAATTATTATCAGTATTAATTATATTATATTAATATTAAACTCCAGAGTTTATTAAATGATCTCTATAATTAAGGGCACTCACCAACACACTTAGACACGCCCCCATATCAAGACACACCGAAATAAAATAACACCAAAAGACTAAATAATTAAAATGGGCGTTACAACTCTCCCCCACTTTAATTATTTTCGTCCTCGAAAATTACCTGATGGAAACAATTCCGGATACGCTTCCCGCATCCTTCTTTCCAATTCCCAGGTCACACTGCTTCCTGCAGCACCTCCCCAAGCCACTTTCACCAAAGGTATCTCCTTTCCATGGAGTCGTTTCATTTTACGATCTTCGATCCTCAACGGCATCGTCTCAACAGTAAGATTTTCCCGGACTTGAACTTCATCTCTCTGAATTACATGAGATGGATCCGAAACATACTTTCGAAGTCGCGACACATGAAACACGTCATGCAAATTCGAAAGTTCAGGCGGTAGCGCCACTCTATAAGCTACAGAACCAATTCTCTGCAAAATCTAATATGGTCCAATAAACTTAGGATCCAGCTTCTTGGACTTAAATGCACAACCCACACCAGTCACTGGGTTAACTCTTAGGAACACATGATCACCTTCACTGAATTCCAGTTCTTTTCTTCGGTTATCATGATAACTTTTCTGCCTACTCTGAGACGCTTTCATCTTCTCACGAATCATCTGAATTATCTCAGTAGTTTGCTGCACAATGTATGGTCCCAATACCACATTCTCACCTGTCTCATACCAACACAGAGGAGTTCTGCACCTTCTACCATATAAAGCCTCAAACGGTGCCATTCCGATGCTAGAATGGTAACTATTGTTGTATGTGAACTTGATCAATGGTAAATGAGTATCCCACGCACCACCCTTTTCCAACACACAAGCTCTCAGCAAATCCTCCAGCAACTGAATAGTCCTCTCCGACTGACCATCGGTTTGAGGATGGTAAGCCGAACTCAACTTCAACTTAGTACCCAAAGCTTCCTGTAAACTTCCCCAAAATTCTGAAGTAAACCTCGAATCTCTGTCTGACACGATACTCGATGGAACACCATGTAGTCTCACAATTACCCGAATATAAATCTCTGTTAGCTTTACCAACGGAAAACTGATGTCAATCGGCACAAAATATGCAGTCTTCGTAAGTCAATCCATTATTACCCAAATAGCATCAAATCCTCTTGTTGTGTTCGGAAAACCCGTAACAAAATCCATGGTTATACAATCCCATTTCCAAACCGGAACTTCCAACGGTTGCATCATTCCAGAGGTTCTCTTATGTTCCACCTTCGATTTCTGACATGTCAAACAGGCGTAAACAAATCGAGCTATATCTCTTTTCATACCGAACCACCAAAATAACTTCCTTAAATCGTGGTACATCTTCGTAGCTGTCGGATGGATACTCAGACTACTACGATTTCCTTCACTCAGAATTGACTTCTCCAGTTCTTCATTATCCGGTACACAAAACCTGCCTCTGAATCTCATCACACTTCACTATCCAACTTAAAATCACTACCGGAGTCACTCCCTACTCCCGGCATCAAATCCACTAGCTTCACATCTAGCTTTTGGCTTTCCTTAATCATATCCAAGAAATCATTGTTCACTTGCAACTTGCCCAACATCACACTACCTGTCGTAATTTCACAAACCATGATCAAATTTCTGAACTGTTCAATTAGTTCCATTTCTTTCACCATCAAAGCCGACATATGAATTGTTTTTCTGCTCAAAGCATCGGCTACTACATTCGCCTTTCCTGGGTGATAACTTAAGTTGAAATCGTAATCCTTCAAGAATTCGAACCATCTTCTCTGTATCATATTTAGCTCTTTCTGATCGAACAGATATTTCAGACTTTTATGGTCACTGAACACCTCAAATCTTGAACCATACAAATAGCGCCTCCAGATCTTTAACACGAAAACTACCGTAGCCAATTCAAGATCATGGGTAGGGTAATTCCTTTCATGCGCCCTCAGTTGTCGCGAAGCATACGCCACTACCTTACCATTCTGCATAAGAACTCCACCTAATTCCCATCTTAGATGCATCACAGTACACCACAAAAGGTTCACTCGGATTTGGCAATATTAACACTGGTGCCGTAGTCAATCTCTTTTTCAGTTCCTCAAAGCTTTCTTCACAAGCAGCATCCCACACAAAAACTTGATCCTTCCTCGTCAATTGGATCAATGGCAACGCCAAACTAGAAAACCCCTCAATAAACCTTCGGTAATATCCTGCCAAACCCAAAAAGCTTCTAATTTTCGTTGCTGTCTTCGGCGGTTCCCACTGCAACACTGCACTCACTTTCGATGGATCCACCGCTACACCATCACCAGATATTACATGCCCCAAGAAACTCACCGTCTTCATCCAGAACTCACACTTTGATAGTTTAGCAAATAACTTATTATCTTTCAGCACCTGCAATCCGCTATCACATGGCCCGGCTTATCCACACTTGAAACACTTCTTTACCTCATTAGGACAATCATTAGCACGATGCCCCATGCCACCGCACCGGAAACATTTCAAATCAGCTGATGCTTTCCCTTCTCTGGGCTTCTTATCAGCAACAACCTTATGTTTTCCCTTATCAGCAGGAACACTGTAAGGAGTACCACCAAATCTCTGCTTACCTTTACGGTCATTCACAGCCTTATAGTGTGCAATCCTGGCCCTGTTATCATTATCATAAATTCTGCTTCTGCTCACCAGCTCAGGATAATTCCTGATCTTCTGACAAGCGATCCCCATCTTAATTTCCGGATGCAGCCCATTTTCAAACTTCAAACACTTGGAGGTCATTGCCGCTTCAGTATTGTAGTGAGGACAATATTGTACCAGTTCTTCAAATTTAGCAGCATACTCCGCTACAGTCATATTACCCTGCTTCAGCTACAAAAACTCTATCTCCTTAGCACTTCGTATATCTTTCGGAAAATACTTTTCCAGAAAATCAGTTCGAACTACATCCCAAGTAATCGCAGTTCCTGCAGTCTCCAATCTCTGGCGACTGTTGTCCCACCAAGCCTCAGCTTCTCCTTCCAGCATGTGAGTACCAAACTTCACTTTTTGCTCATCACTACAACTCATTGTCCTGAAAATTTTCTCAATTGCCTTTAGCCATTTGCCTTTAGCCATTTCTGTGCAGCTTCAGAATCCAAAATTCCTCCTTCAAACGTCGGTGGCTTGTTATTCCGAAAATGTGCCAAATCGCTAAACTGTGCACCTGTAGCTAGATTCTGATTAGCAACCACCTACGCCATCGCTTGCATAGCTGCAGCCAAAGCAACAACATTCCTTCCTGCCATACTGCTCAACCATAACAACACTAGGTTAAAAGGCACACAATCTCTATCCTAAGGACATACTAAACTACTACACTGGCCAGACGGACCGACCTGCTCTGATACCAACTCTAACACCCCACTTCCCAAAATTAAAATAAAATACAAACAATTAATTCAAGTAAAAAATCAGAGTTTCTCCTCAAAAGTGGGATATCACCTCAAGTAATTCAACATCAATAGATGGTTTTCAAAATAAAACAGCGGAAGTAATCATTAATTCAACATTCTCAGTCATCCTCCAAATTACATAAAGTCATTCATTAACAAGGTTCACCAAAATATGATAGGTCACAGAAATAAAACAAATCCAACATAATAAAAGTAAACACCCAAGTCCCGTGTTACGTATCAGAGCATCCTAAGACTCGACCTGCACACCACTATCCAAGCTCGCTATGTGCCTGGATTATCTGTACTTTCGAAGAAGCACAGACCACACAACAACAATGGCGTGAGAAAACAAGATCAAAATCATCAGTAATAAGATACATGATCAAAAGTAGTAATTATACTAAATATCACCCAACAGGCATCAACCACGACCTACTGTCCAACATCAAACACAACATGCAATAATGCAAACATGAAACTCAACACCATGCATGTGGTACGGATGAATCACATACACTCCTATTGAGCAACGATTCATCCCACCATCCCCCACAAAGGAGTACTGATGGATCGCATACACTCCTCCTGAGCAACGATCCATCCCACCATTCTCCACAAAGGAGTACGGGTGAATCTCATACACTCCTCCTGAGCAACGATTCATCCCACCATCCTCCACAAAGCAGTACGGATGGATCGCATACACTCCTCCTGAGCAACGATCCATTCCACCATTCTACACAAAGAAGTACGGGTGAATCGCATACACTCCTCCTGAGCAACGATTTGTCCCACCAAGACACCATGATATGCACAACACCATATGCTCAACATAGCACCCTAAGTGCACACGATCCTCCTGATCACATCACCATGCATCATATTCATATATATATATATATATATATATATATATATATATATATATATATATATATATATATATATATATATATATATATATATATATATATATATATATATATATATATATATATATATATATATATATATATATATATATATATATATATATATATATATATATATATATATATATATATATATATATATATATATATATATATATATATATATATATATATATATATATATATATATATATATATATATATATATATATATATATATATATATATATATATATATTACACACCAATCAATTATAATAATTACATTAAATATTAGAAAATTCACATCTTAACACCAAGTATACACTCTTCACCATCAAACACCATATCTATACCCATCATGACCAAAGGGATCAATTTGCCAAAAGGCTACATTTCACACTTCACAATTTACAGTCTCGGATTCACGCCATACGGCTACCCACAACATATTATAATACAACACACAAGCTATACGTTATATATTGAAAACATCAACATTGGATGGAATCATCAAAAATAAAACAAGTTGCTGTCATGCCCGCTGGCTCACTCGCCTAGCGAAGCCTCAGCGAACGCTCGCTGCCTCACTCGCGTAGCGAACTCGCTAGAGAAGGAAGACAGTGGCTAATGGAAGGGTTCGCTACCCAGTTTTCCTAGCGAAGCCTTAGCGAACACTCGCTGGCTCGCTCGCTAGCTGCTCGCCTAGCGAACACTGCGATACACCAAAACCCCAACTGCCCAGAAATCATCAGAAGCTCACAAATCACCCAATTTTCACCAAACCAGTTCCTGTAGGCTTAGCCTAACATTTCCCAACTAAACTACACGACTTAATCCAGATTGTACCCGATAAAACATCAATTCTACCGATTAAACCATTTCCGAGCTAAAATGGCAAACTACACAAAACACCCAAACAATCCAAACAATCCCTACATAATCACATGCATGGATAGAATCACAAGTTTCACACTCTTACCTCGATTAATTGATCAGATTGACGGAGAATCCTGAAGAATTTGACAGCCCTAGCCTTGTCTCTCTCTTTCTCCTTGTTCTTCCTCCGTAATCTTTCTCTCTTCCCTTTTTTTCCCTTTCTATTTCCACTTTCTCTTATATAACTTCTATTCTCTTCTTTCCATTATATTTTCTTTACTTAATCTAATAATAATACAAATAATAATAATAATAATAATAATAATAATAATAATAGAATAACAATATTATTATTAGTTATTAAATTATTATCATTATTAATTATATTATATTAATATTAAACTCCGTAGTTTATTAAATGATCTCTATAATTAAGGGCACTCACCAACACACTCAGACACGCCCCCACATCAAGACACACCGAAATAAAATAACACCAAAAGAGTAAATAATTAAAATGGATGTTACATTTTTCTTGAGAATTGGTCTAATACTAACCCGGTTACTTACAAAACATGTCGTACTCACCGCATCCGCCCAAAAATACTTAGGAAGATTTTAGTCACTTAACATTGTTCTTGCAAGTTCCACCAACGACCGATTCTTTCTTTCCACGACACCATTTTGCTGTGGAGTTCTTGATGAAGAGAAATTGTGTGAAATTCCATGTTCTTCACAAAATTTGTCAAATGCGGCGTTTTCGAATTCTCCACCGTGATCGCTTCTAATGGAGGCAATTGTAAGAGACTTCTTGTAACACCCCCTTTCTATACCCCAAATAAATTAGATAAATCAATTAGGCACATAGAAAATTTATTTCATCAGAGTTTGATTAAAACATGGTATAAAAGAGGCGCATCACATTATCATGAAATTAAACACATACGATACCTGCTCAAAATAGATATGCAACAATGGGTAACCCACATCTCAATATTTAGAATAAAGCGGAAACATCCAAATATTGAATCGATCTCATTCATAAAAGTATATACAACCATCAGTTAATTCATGTTTTACAACGTATCCACAACAGATACATACACATATGTATCACAAAAGAATCAAAACAAATGTAACTCCAAAAGAGTCAAAGACTTCCTAACTACCCAGATGTTACATATCAGAGCCATTGACCAAAAAGAATGAAGACATCGCTTCACAAAAAGAACCTCCAGCTTCCTACTCTGCAATGCCTCATAGAGCATTATAAAACAGCAGAAGGGTGAGAAACAATCATCATAACAGTTAATGCATAAAATTGTATATATACATAACTCCATAATTATACAAGTTATACTCAAATTATGTTCTCACCACATTAAGCATATACCAATAATCATGTCTCTACACATACACATGAACATTCACTATATTTCCTCCAAACAAATCACATATAACATACACAGTTATATTCACACAACCAATGCATCATACACAGATGACTCATGCAACTCATAGAGACCGACACACGACTCTATGCAGATGCAAATGCGGTACCGACTCATTAAACAAATTCCCTAAGGAATCGAGTATTCAGCAGATCCTCCACGGGATCAAGTACTCAGCAGATTCTCCACGGAATCAAATATTCATCAGATTCTCCACGGAATCGAATATTCAGCAGATCCTCCACGGGATCAAGTACTCAGCAGATTCTCCACGGAATCAAATACTCTAACCAATCCTCCACGGGATTACATGTTATGACCGATTCTCCGAGGAATCATACAATGCAACCGATTCTCCAAGGAATCAAATATAACCATCGTATCATACGAGGTTCTGCAAATCCTCCGAGGGATCAATCGACACAAAAATGCATACTATGCTCACAAACATATTCATTGCATTTATCACATACATAGCATATATCTATCATGCATTCACATTATACACCATTTCACACAAGGTTTACATACCTATTAATCCATCAATGCATTTCTATCTAATTCGAGCAAACGCACAACATTATCAAACGATTAAGATTCACAATCGGCTCCACAATCTAGGATTCACGCCTTTCGGCCACCCACAACACAATATGTTGAAACAGTTCACACATCAATCATTCATATAGGCATTAATCATAATTGAATCAATCAAACATCATGTCATGAACAAACAGTAAAACAAATAACACTGCCAGGTTCGCCAACCTTCGCCTGGCGAAGCCACGCAGCGAATGCTCGCTGGCCTTCGCCTGGCGAACTCCCCAGCGAAGTCCACTGGGAGTAATTCTGGAATTACTCGCTGAGGCTCGCTACCCACTCGCCTGGCGAACCTTCGCCAACTAACCTCGCCTGGCGAACTTGCCAGCGAATACAGGATATTAGCTTCTGACTTGCTTCGCTACAGCTCGCTGGGCTTCGCCTGGCGAAGCTTCGCTGCCATTCGCCTGGCGAACTTGCGAAGACAGAACTTCCATGGCTGTCTCAAAGCCCAAACTCCACACAACCAACCGATTAAATCCAAACCAGTCACATTAGCACAACCCAACCATCACCCGACTAAACTACATCGTCTAATCCAAGTTCTAACCGATTAAAACCTCATTCTACTCACAAAACCAACTTCTAACCTAAGTGGAAAAAGAGTAGAAACTCTACAAAATCCACACACATACACATACAATCATACACATTAAAGAGATGATGGAGTTTCACACCCTTACCGATCGATTGCAAGCTTTGGTGATGATCCCTTGATGATTCTAGGTTTTCCTCTCCACTTTCTCTTCTCTTTCTCTTCTCCTCTTTTCTTTCTCTTGTTTTTCTTCTTATGTTACTATCTTTCTTTTTCCTCTCTTATTCTATTTCTATCTCTATTTCTTTCTTCTCAAATTCTTTCCAACACTTACCAATCAATTCTCACACTAAAGTGCTAAATGTCTAAAATGCCCTTTTTACTCTAATTCCCCGAAAACTCTCCGAATCGGTAAAATAGATAAAATAAGCAAACACCACATAATAACAATATATAATTTCTCAATTTAAACAAATATCAATTAAATAAATTAAAAGACTCAACAATTAATGGGAATTCAGAATCGGGGCGTTACACTTCTCATTTTGGATTTTTTTTCAAACTTCTTAAATGCTTTAAAAGCACCATTTTTCTGCATTAAAAAGTAAGTCCAACAAAATCTAGAAAAATCATCTACAATTACTAAT
This sequence comes from Lathyrus sativus, assembly GCA_963859935.3. Lineage (NCBI taxonomy): Eukaryota > Viridiplantae > Streptophyta > Magnoliopsida > Fabales > Fabaceae > Lathyrus > Lathyrus sativus. The sequence continues at coordinate 305,128,129 of OZ012735.1, read as the reverse complement.
GCATAGATATTACCTCCAAAGCTTTTTGTTCTTGATGGACCAAAAAGATCCATATGTAACAATTGTAGTGGCCTTGCTGTGGACACCACATTTTTGAATAAGAAAGTTGATTTGGTTTATTTTCCTTTTTGATAAGCGTCACATAACCTATCTTTGATGAATTTGATCTTCGGCAATCCAATAACCAAGTCATGTTTGATCAATTTATTCAAGTGCTCCATATGAATGTGAGCAAACCTCTTATGCCATAACCATGATTCATTGTTTTTTGCCAAGAGACACCTAACATTCAAAGATACGTTATCAAAGGAAATTAAGAAAATATTATTAACTCTTTTACCTCTTAGCATAACTTCATGAGTAACTTCGTTTTCAATCAAACATTCATTTTTATTGAAGTTGATTTTGAAACCTCGGTCACACAATTGGCTAATGCTAAGTAAACTATGCTTTAGACCTTCCACATATAGGACATCCTTTATGGTTTTTGAAGGCGGTGAACCAACGATGCCTACGCCAAGGATTCTTCCTTTGCTGTTGTCACCATAAGTAACAAATCCTTTGGCCTTAAGCTTTAGATGTGAAAATTTGCTTAGGTCACCCGTCATGCGCCTCGAACATCCACTATCAAGATATCATTCATTTGAAGAGGTCTTCAAGCATACCTACAAAAAAGAATTAAGTTTTATTAGGTACCCAAATTTCCTTGAGTCCTTCAAAGTTAGTTCCTTTCTTTACCCATACATAATGGCCTTGAGCAACACTAAAATTTCTAACATAGCATGCATTTGGAGTATGTCCTTTTATACCACAATAAAAGCATGTAGGCTCAAAATTGCTTTTATATCTAGGAGGATAGGATTTCTTCTTATTGTTTTTATTCTTCTTGACATATTGATGAACCTTTTTATGATTGTCATCTTTTTCAATAGGAACTTGTTCTTTAGCTTTGAAAAATATGGTCTTGTTAGAAATTGATTTAGAAAATTTTGAATAGCCAAGACCACTTTTATCATTTGAAAATCTTTGATTCTTAAGAACACTTTTCAATCCAACTTGTCCTTTTTCATATCTTTCTAGGACCCTTTTTAATTGGACTATTTGAAAAGAGAGTGACTCAAATTTAGTTCATGCAAAATTCTTAATTAATTTTTCCTTTTCATCTTTAAAATCATTTTTCATTTTCTCAATATCTTTTTCCAAAGATGATATTTGTTTCTTTTGAGATGAAATGGTTTTATATATAATTTTGCACTCACTTAAAAGTTCATCAATTGCTCCTTGAGCATTATCATCAAAAAGAGAGAAATCACTACTAACCTTGTTGTCTTCATCATCGGAATGATGTGATGCCATTAATGCGAGATTTATGTTTTGATCACTATCGGAGTCTGATGAAGAACTTATTTCGTTGTCGTCCCAAGCAATGTAGGCTTTCTTCTTGAAATCCTTCTTTCCTTTGTAATCATGATTCTTTGTGAGTTTAGGACATTCTGGTTTGATGTGGCCTTTCTTCCCACATTCATAGCATATAATATATCTATTTGATGTCGATGTTTCCTTTTCTTTATTTTTTGAGAACTTCTTTCTTCTTGTATCACTTGAGTTTCTAACATTAATTTTTGAACCAAATTATTTCCCAAGCTTTTTTACAAGAAGCGTAAAGTTTTCATCTTCTTAGGGATCGTCTTCTTTCTCCACTTCTTTGGATTCGACTTTCAAGGCAATGCTCTTGGATTTCTTTTCTTGAATTTCTTATTTCTCCAATCGTCCAAGTTCTGTCTCATATTCTTGGAGTTTTCCGGATAACGTAGCGGACGTCATTGTTGATAGACTTTTCTTTTTGGAGATTGCCGTCACTTTCGGTTGCCATTCTCTTGATAAAGACCTAAGCACTTTAAGATTAAGTTCATCATTGGTTAGAGTCTTACCAAGTGCATTCAAGTGGTTGGTCAAATGCACGAATCTTTTCTACAAGTCTAAGATGGATTCTCCTGGTTTCATGCTGAATAATTCGTACTCTTGACTCAAAGTATTTAATCTGGATCGTTTGACTTCGGCGGTTCCTTCATGAGTTTCAACAAGAGTGTCCCAAATTTTCTTGGTCGTTGAACATGTTGAGATACGGAAGAATTCATCCCTTCCAAGCGCACTTTGTAAAATATTTATTGCCTTTTTTTTGTAGATAACTTTCTTCTTATCATCGTCATCCCATGATCCTTGCGATTTTGATGAGCCAACTCCATTGACCATCGTTGTAGGAACCAATGGGCCATTTTGGACAGCCTCCCATATTTCACTTCCTTGTGCTTCTAGATGTGCCGTCATGTGGATTTTCCAGAAGTCGAAATATTCGCCACAGAATAGAGGAGGCTTGTTGCTACTGCTACCGTCTTTGAATACAAGATTGTTATTTGCGGAATCCATCTAGATCGGATAGGAACAGGTTACCTATAACCTGCTCTGATGCCAATTGTAAGTAGTAATTGCGCCTAAGAGGGGGGTGAATTAGGTTCTTTAAAATTTATTTGCAATCTTGTATGGTTCCTTGGTTCTTTTTCGGTTATTTGTTAGTGACTTGAAAGTAAAGGCAGGAAAGAAAAAAAGGCACAGGAAATTTATAGTGGTTCCCTTCACACTCCGAAGGTACTCCACTCCCCTTTCAACACGAAAGAGAATTTCACTATAGTTCAGAATAATTGCAAAGCCTAATCACACCAAAGGTGATTCTTACTATCTAAACTTATAGGTAATCAAAGTGTTGAAGAACAATCCTCTTCAAGACACTTCACTTGTTTCCAACAGTCCTTGACAACAAGGTAACACAAAAAGATGTTCTTGAGAAATATGTGACAGAGAGTTGTTATCAATCTTCAAGACTGATCTTCTTCTTGAAACAAATGTTACTCAGATAAATATACAAGTGTTCTTTGTGAAAGAAGGTTGTGAGAGTGTGAAAGTTAAATCTATGGCTTCTTTCAAAATTGGTTTTGAACACTTAGAATGAAAATTCAGATTTGAAGAAAGTGAGTAATTTGATTGAATTTGTTTCTAGAAGGTTAAATATAATTTTGAAATTAAGATCAATTTATATGCATCAGAAACCTGTTCAAAAGGGTGTGTTTTTGATGCAGTAAAAATAGCCAGTAATGAAAATCTTAAACAATGCAATTTTCCATGAACAACTGCCATTTTTGCTTGATGTTACAGTGTTAATCGGTTAACCAAATAGGTTAATCGGTTAACACCTTCACAACGTTAAGAAATATTCAAATTTTTCATGTGTTAATCGGTTAACCCCACAAGTTAATCGGTTAACACTGTTATAAAAGCTCAAAATACTGAAATTTGAAGTGTGTTAATCGATTAACACTGAAGGTTTTTGTGAAAATATTTAAATTAAAATAGAATGAGTATTTTAAAATGCTTTTGAAATTATTAGTGATAATTGTGAAGTGAAAGGTGATTTTTAAGAACACTTGTATAAATATTCTAAGTAAAATATGTTATACCGTTCCTTTGAATCATCATCACCACTTGTAGCTTGTAGACGAAGCTTCGATCCATAAAGTCATACGCGATGTTACTTTCTTGTTCTTGATTGATTGCTTGCGTCTCTTACTTTTTTGCGAAGAATTCAGAAGATTCAGAAGAAAGGTGAGGTGCTTCTAGTTTTATCTTCAATATATACCCCTACGGGTATATAGTATAAGCATCTTGGGTATATACCCCTACGGTGGTATAAGTATCTTGCGAACCAAGCTTGTACTAGTTGTCTTCATCAAAACATAAAGGCCTTGAAGCTTGCTTCTACAAATCTTTACTCGATTCTCACTTCTTGAATCTTCCATCTTCACCAATCTGCTCCAAGTCTTCGTGTGTGGCAATCACTCTAGATCTCACTGATTTCTTGAGGGATGAACTATCCAAAGATTTAAGAAGAAATCCTACCTTGTGTGTAGGCTTCCGCACAATACCAAGGTTAACCTAGAAAGGAGAACCTCATTCTTTTCACTGGAATTTTTCACTACCAGTCACAACAACCACTATCTTGTAAGCCTCTTGAAAAATCTTTATCAAATATTCAAGAAATTCTAGTTTCAAGACACATCTTCCTCAACAATTACAAACCTTTAGAATCAAGATTTGAATCCAAACTAGAGGTTGAAGATAAAAGAAATTATGTTTGCAAGAAAATATGAATTTTCAAAAATTGAGGTTGTTTATTTCACAAAATCACAGTTTGGTTATGAGATTGTTTGTTAAGAATGGGATGACAAAAATAATTTATATGTGTTAGAGGTTATGCACAAAACTAGGTGAAAATGGTTGTTACATTCGAGTCAAGAGCATTTGTTGATTTGTGTCAAATGAGCAAGTAAAGGGGAACAAGATCAACATAAAAGAAATGATTCATTTCGTGTGATTCGATTCATGTTATATCTTTGATTCGAGTAACGAAATGTTATGGTTCGAGTCATGTATAAAGCCTCATTCGAATCAATTTAGACAGAGCCAAACAGAAAAGGTAAAAAACTTTGTGATTCAAGTCATGTAGAAAGTGTGATTTGAATCAAATTGGACAGTGACTAACATGACTTGTGTGATTTGAATCATGTGTAACTTGAGATTCGAGTTACAGTGTTGCGTGATTCGAATAATGTGTAAATTGTTATTCGAGTCACAAACACTAGAATTTTTCTGTTATCCTCTATTTGATTTGACCCGAGTTATAACTTATGAGTGATTCGAGTCGCACACAATAAATCTCAATTTTTCAAAACTATTGAGATTTCACTTCACACATAACCAATATCAAATATGTTTGTTGTTCCATTAACTCACCAATTAACTTAAACCAAATGACACATACTCAAATACAATCAATTAAATTATGCACACTAGAAAGAATAGATTCAAAGTTTAATCTAAAGATGTGTAATTGAAGAAGAGACTCAATAAACAATAATAACGAAACGAAAATTAGATAAGTAATCAAACTTTATTAAGGTTCCCCCTAATATGTACATATTAGAGACATACAACTTTACCTTCTTCCCATTCCATGGTGCTTATGGACTCAAATTAGTTTATAGGGTGCAACCTATAACTAAGTTTCAAAGAGTTGGTCTCATATGATCCAAGCTACCACAAAAGCTTTAGAGAACAACACTCACTTTATGGATCAATGACTGCCGTTTTGTTGCTTAGATGAGATCAATTGCAACTCTACTGAACTTTATTCTACAATTCAAAGACTTAAATATAAGCATTGTTAAATTTTTGAAAGGGAATTTTGTTACCTATTAAGATCCTCTCAAATTTAAGGGATTTGCAATGGCGAACAAATGATATTCAATCCATAAAAAATAAGATGAAATAATGTTAAGCACATATTTTAAATATGCTTTTTTAGAAGTTCATTTAAAAAGTGGTTTCTTAAGTGATTTGTTTGAAAACAAGTACACACAAACTTCACACTTTTGTTAAATACAAATTAAACCAAAACCAATACCATTTTATTGATATGATATTACTGTTATTGATAATGTAAAAACTCTATAAATTAATTTGTTTATCAATATATATTTAGTAACTAAAATAGGTATTTACAAGATTTGAATTTTTCTGACTCATACATAATTGGAACTTTATAAACTATATTTAATATTAGTTTTGCAGCAGAAAGTATGATTTGAATTTGACAAACACTTTGTGAGAGTCTTATTGGACCAAATGTGTTAGCCCCCTAATGTAAAAGCATTAACATTTAATTTGATGTTAGTATAAATTAAAAGTAACTTTATGTTATATGATTGATTGGTAAGAAATTCTAAAAGATGTGAAACAAATGCAAAAGGTGAGTTAGTATTTATAGGATATTGTTTATTGGATTTGAAGATGATCTCAACAATGTCTCAACTTGTTTGTGTTCAATGTTCTTCACGAGTCATGTTATGTGGGTTCTTCCTTTTGGCCGTATTATTAGGGAGCCAACACTTATATAATCTCGTCATATATTATTTTATTCAAAAAATCGCTGCAATCCTATGGAATGTAGTACATTATCTTTTAAGTATAAATTAATTTTTTTTATATGAATTAGAAAAACGATAGACAGACATATAGATAAAAAAATATATATAGCTATATTAATAAACAACCACATATATATATATATATATATATATATATATATATATATATATATATATATATATATATATATATATATATATATATATATATATATATATATATATATATATATATATATATATATATATATATATATATATATATATATATATATATATATATATATATATATATATATATATATATATATATATATATATATATATATATATATATATATATATATATATATATATATATATATATATATATATATATATATATATATATATATATATATATAAAATAAAACGAAAAGAATTTGCAATTTTTTTTAAAGTAATATCAAAACAATTAAAGTGTGTAAAGACAATTAATAAAAGTAGGTTGGAATTTACAATTTTCCATATGTTATAAGTATTCGATGTATGTTTGTCATGATGATAAGATATTTGAAGAAAAAAAATTAAAAGATTTAATTGTATTGTACTACAATTATACAATTTGTATACTCTTATTTAATAGTGTAAATTGAGTCCCTCAAAGTCCACCTACTTATTATCTATATTTTAATGTTATGTTTTATGTGGCCAGTTTGAGCATGAGTTGATTCTCATTTAAGTTATAACTTGACAAGTTTCTTTAGCTACATGAAATTGTTAAATTGGCATTAAGTCAGTGTCAGCAAAGATTCACCTTTGTCATGTCATGCAAGATATTGAAATTAACAATTAGAACTTAATTTGCACAGTTAAAACCTTTTGTAAATTTTTTTTTAATATAATATGTTTTTTTAAAATAATTTCTAAATAAATGATTAATTTTAAAAAATTATGAAAATGGTTGGGTTTTTACCAAGATTTGTCATATCAAATAACTACTTAAGTCTTTTAGACCTGATCCGCCGTTTCATATGGCGCATGGATTCAATTGGGTGCACTAAACCCTACATTGAGTCGCCATATGGAATGGCGCATCTTATGTAGGAGTTAAAAAATCATATAAAAATTATTTTTTAATATTTTGAAAAAATATATATAATTCTAAAAAATATAATTCTCATATTTTTTTGTTTTTTTAATTTTTTATATTTATTATATTTTATCACCTTTAATTAATATTTAATATTTAATATTTAGTTTTTGTCACGTTTAATTAAAAAATTATAAAATTTGTTGTTTTTAATAATTTATAAAAAATATATAAATACAAGAAATAATAAATTATAATAATTTATAATATAATATAAATTACAACAGATGAAAAAAAGAAAATTAATGGTCGACTCTATCTAAACGACCATCGGTACCACATTGGGGAGGATGAGTGTAACGCCCATTTTAATTATTTCGTTTTCTGTGATTATTTTATTCGTGGTGTATTTTATTTGTGGTGTGCCTTCTGTGTGTTAAGGGTGTGGTTGAGTGCGATAGCGTGTAGCCCTTAAGTTGGAATTTATTAATAATTTTGGACTTTAGTATTAATAATAATATTTAGTGATGATAATTTAATTAATAATGGTAATATTATTATTAATATTATTATTATTATTATTATTATTATTAATATTATTAAATAAATAAAAAGGAATTGGAATAAAAGAATTGGGATGAGGGGTATGTTTGGAATATTGGAATTAGAGGAGAAAGAAGAACACGTAGGAGGAGAAGAGAAAGAAAAACACGATCAAAGAGAAGAGGAATTGGAAGGAAGAAGAGCAAGGTGAGTTGGAGCAAGAGGAAGCTAGAATTTCAGAGTTTCATCAGATTGTTCCAAGCTATCGAGGTAAGGGAGGGGGAGGGGGGAGAATCGGTTAAAATTGGTATGTTGCATGAATACTAGGTAGAAAGGGGATTTCCCTTAATCCTATAGGTTTGATGACTATGTTTTATATGATATTGTGATTCTGGGTTTGATGCTGATATGTTGATTCCATTGCATGTGGTGCTTGATTCAATTTTGGGGGTTTCCGGGTAGTTCGAAGTTTATGCTGAAAGTGATTAAATGAGTAGAGCTGACATTCAATCGGTTAAATCGAGGATAGATGTTGTAGTTAGATTTCAGAATATTGGTCTGATATGATGGGTCTGGTGTGAAGTAGAATCGGCTGAGTTTGGAGCGTTTTGCCGACTCTGAGCAGTTTTCTTTTTCTGAAATCGCAGACGTTCGCCAGCTGCTTCGCTGAGCGAACGAGTAGCGAATCTTCGCTAAGGATTCGCTGGGCGAATTGGATAGCGAATGCTTCCAATAGCCACTGTCTGGCTTCGCTAGGGAGTTCGGTGAGCCAGCAAGTAGCGAGCACTCGCTGATGCTTCGCCTAGCGAATGAGCCAGCGAGCGTGACAAAATGTTTGTGTTTTGAGCTGTGCTGTTGGGTTCTCTCGTAATGTTGGACCCTTGTTGGTTGTGATTAATTATGGGAATGATGTTGATTTGTGGAGAGAGTGTGTATGGGATTGGAAGATGATTTCCTTGATTATTCGTGTGATTATAATATTTACATTGAGGTGTATCATGTTTGTATGATGTATGGATGTGGTGATGTGTGATATATATATATATATATATATATATATATATATATATATATATATATATATATATATATATATATATATATATATATATATATATATATATGATGTGTGATGAAATGTGACCAGTAGAATCGTGTACACTTAGTGTGTTGGATGTTGCGCATTGTGCATTGGGGTTATGCATAGCATGCTATGATGATGTGCTCCTGTGTGGAGGGTGATGGCCTAGTGCCCATCGGTAGCGATAATGTACTCTTGTGTGAGGGTGATGGTCAGGTGCCCATCGGTGATTGTGAGGGATATATCCTGTCTCAGGGGAGCGTAAGTGATCTATCTTGTTTATAATATGCTCCTGTGTAGAGGGTGATGGCCTGGTGCCCATCGGTGATGAGGATATGTTCCTTCGGGAAAAAGGTGATGGCCAGGTGCCCATCGGTGATGTTGTTGAGTCGGTACCGCATATCATGGGTTGAGTTGCATGTGTTGCATTGTTTTATATGCTATGATGGGTGTGGGACAGTAGGTCAGGGTCGATGTATGTGAATGACAATTGTGTGATTTACTGCCTTTTTATTCATGTACGTTTATACCGTTATATTTTGATCGTGATTTCTCACCCCTTTGCTTTTGTTGTGGTTTGTGCTTCTTCGGAAGTACAGATAATCTAGGTGCATAGCTAGCTTGGATTGCGGCGAGTCGTGTCGTAGGGATGCTCTAATACGTAACACCGGGGCTTTGGGGAGATGTTTGTTTATCTGATGATTTTGTGTGCCCCTGTGGCGTATCATGTTTTGATGAGTTCTTTTAGTGAATATATGTTTGGTATATTTTTGGCAGTTGGCCGAGGATGATGAATATGACATGTATATGATGTTTATATGTATATATGATGACGAATTTCCACTGTGTTAGTTTGTTTTCGTGACATCCCGTATTTGTGGTGTGAAACTCTGATAATTGTTTATTTTCATTGCATTTATTTTTATTTGGGGAACGGGGTGTTACAAGCTGGTATCAGAGCAGGTCGGTCCGTCCGGCCAGTGTAGTAGTTGAGTCTGTCTGTAGGATAGAGTTTGTTTTTTTGTGAACCTGGTGTTGTTGTTGTTGAGCAGTATGGCGGAAAGGAATGATGTTGCGTTGGCTGCAGCTATGCAAGCGATGGCGTAGGTGGTTGCTAATCAAAACCACGCTGCGGGTGCGCAATTCAGGGATTTTGCTCAGTTTCAGAGTAACAAGCCGCCGACGTTTCAAGGAGGAATTTTGGACCCTGAAGCGGCGCAGAAGTGGCTGAAGGCGATAGAGAAGATTTTCAGAACGATGGGTTGCAGCGATGAGCAGAAGGTGAGGTTCGGTAATCACATGTTAGAGGGAGAAGCTGAAGCTTGGTGGGACAACAGTCGCCAGAGGTGGGAGACTGCAGGGACCCCGATTACCTGGGATGTAGTCCGAATTGGTTTTCTTGAGAAGTATTTTCCGGAGGATATCAGGAGTGCTAAGGAAATCGAGTTTCTAGAGCTGAAGCTGGGAAATATGACGGTGGCCGAGTATGCGGCCAAGTTTAAAGAGTTAGTGCAGTATTGTCCCCATTACAATACTGATGGAACGATGACCTCCAAGTGTTTGAAGTTTGAGAATGGGCTGCATCCGGAAGTGAAGATGGGAATAGCTTGTTAAAAGATCAGAGATTATCCTGAGCTGATAAGCAGAAGCAGGATTTACGATAATGATAACCGGGCGAGGATCGCGCATTACAAGGCTGCAAATGATCGTAAGGGTAAGCAAAGGTTTGGTGGTACTCCTTACAGTGTTCCTACTGATAAGGGGAAGTTTAAGGGTGCTGCTGATAAGAAGTCCAGAGAAAGAAGAGTGTCTGCTGGTGTGAAGTGTTTCCGATGTGGTGGCATGGGTCATCGTGCTGATGATTGTTTTCATGAAGTGAAGAAGTGCTTCAAGTGTGGTAAGTCGGGCCATGTGATGGCTGATTGCCGAGCCGCTATGCCTACCTGTTACAACTATGGTGAGAAGGGCCACATCAGTACGCATTCCGAGAAGCCGAAGCCAGCTCAGGTGTCTCAGACCAGTGGTAAAGTGTTTGCGGTGGTGGGAACTCAAGCTGCTAGTGAGGATCGTTCTATCCAAGGTACTTGTTTCATCAATAATGTTCCTTTGTATGCTATGATTGATACGGGTGCGACCCACTCGTTCATTTCTGTGGATTGTGTGAAGAGGTTAGGTTTGGTGCCGACTACCCTTGAGCGGCGGATGACCATTGAGACTCCCTCTATTGGTTCAGTGACTACTTCTTTGGTGTGTTTGAAGTGTCCACTGACTATCTTTGGTAGAGATTTTGGTGTGGATCTGATTTTCTTGCCTCTTGGTAAGTTGGATGTTATTATGGGTATGAACTAGTTGGAGTTCAACCGAGTGTACATCGATTGTTTTCGGAAGGTGTTGTTGTTTCTTACTCCAGAGGAAGAAGCATTGGCGGATTCCTTGTCTAGTAAGGAATTGAGGATCTTGTTGGAAGGCGAGGCTAAGATGTTTGCTTTATTTGCATCATTATCAGTTGACAGCAAAGCGTCATTGGAGGAGTTGGCGGTGATGAATGAGTTTCCTGAAGTGTTCCCTGATGATATTACAGAATTACCTCCGAAGAGAGAAGTTGAGTTTAGCATTGATCTTGTACCTGGTACGAGGCCTATATCTATGGCGCCGTACAGGATGTCAGCAGTGGAATTGGCTGAGTTGAAGTCTCAGATTGGAGAGTTGTTGGATAGGAAGTTTATCAGGCCAAGTGTGTCTCCGTGGGGAGCTCCAGTGTTGTTGGTGAAGAAGAAGGATGGTAGTATGCGTTTGTGCATCGATTACCGTCAGTTGAATAAAGTGACCATCAAGAACAAATATCCTCTTCCAAGGATTGATGATTTGACGGATCATTTGGTGGGAGCTCGTGTGTTCAGTAAGATTGATTTGAGGTCGGGTTACCATCAGATCAGAGTGAAGGAAGGTGATATTCAGAAGACGGTGTTTAGAACTCGATATGGACATTACGAGTATGCCGTGATACCTTTTGGAGTGTCGAATGCGCCGGGAGTGTTCATGGAGTATATGAACCGGATCTTCCATTCTTATTTGGATCAGTTCATTGTTGTGTTCATTGATGATATACTGATTTATTCGAAATCTAAGGAAGAGCATGCAAGACATTTGAGGATTGCTTTGCAAGTGTGGAAGGATAATAAGCTGTTTGTGAAAATGTCGAAGTGTGAGTTCTGGTTGAAGATGGTGAGTTTCTTGGGGCATGTTATTTCTGGTGATGGTATTTCGGTGGATCCATCTAAGGTGAGTGCAGTGTTGCAGTGGGAACCGTCGAAGACAACAACGGAAGTTAGAAGCTTTTTGGGATTAGCAGGGTACTATCGAAGATTTATTGAAGGTTTTTCTACTTTGGCTTTGCTGTTGACCCAGTTGACGAGAAAGAATCAAGCTTTTGTGTGGGATGCCGCTTGTGAAGAGAGTTTTGTGGAATTGAAGAAGAGATTGACTACGGCACCGGTGTTAGTGTTACCGACTCCCAGTGAACCGTTTGTGGTGTATTGTGATGCGTCTAAGATGGGTTTAGGCGGAGTTCTTATGCAGAATGGTAAAGTGGTGGCGTATGCTTCGCGGCAACTCAGGGTGCATGAGCGGAACTATCCTACTCATGATCTTGAGTTGGTTGCGGTGGTTTTTATGTTGAACATCTGGAGACATTATTTGTATGGTTCAAGGTTTGAAGTGTTCAGCGACCATAAGAGTGTGAAGTATTTGTTTGATAAGAAAGAGCTGAATATAAGGCAGAGAAGATGGTTAGAATTCTTGAAGGATTATGATTTTAGCCTAAGTTATCACCCGGGAAAGGCTAATGTGGTAGTCGATGCTTTGAGCAGGAAGGCGATTCATATGTCAGCTATGATGGTGAAAGAGATGGAGCTTATTGAGCAGTTTCAGAGATTTGAGCATGGTTTGTGAAACCTCAGCAGATTGCGTGATGTTGGGCAAGTTACAAGTGAACAATGATTTCTTGGATATGATCAGAGAAAGCCAGAAGCTTGATGTGAAGCTAGTGGATAAGATATCTGGAGTGGGAAGAGACTCTGATGGTGATTTCAATTTGGATGGTTCAGGTGTGTTGAGGTTCCGAGGTAGGATTTGTGTGTTGGATAATGATGAGCTGAGGAAGTCGATTCTGAGTGAAGGACATCGTAGTGGTTTGAGTATTCATCCAGGAGCTATGAAGATTTATTATGATTTAAGGAAGATGTTTTGGTGGTCAGGTATGAAAAAGGATATAACTCAGTTTGTGTATGGTTGTTTGACGTGTCAGAAATTGAAGGGGGAGCATCAGAAGCCTAGTGGATTGATGCAACCGTTAGAGATTCCAGTTTGGAAATGGGATAGCATTACCATGGATTTTGTTACGGGTTTGCCGTGCACAGCGAGAGGATTTGATGCCATTTGGGTAATTGTGGATCGGCTTACGAAGTCTGCACATTTTGTGCCAGTTAATATAAGTTTTCCGTTAGAGAAGCTGGAAGAGATTTATGTTCGGGTGATTGTGAAGCTGCATGGTGTGCCGTCGAGTATCGTGTCGGATAGAGATCTGAGGTTTACTTCAGAATTTTGGAAGAGTTTACAGGAAGCTTTGGGTACCAAGTTGAAGCTGAGTTCAGCTTATCATCCACAAACTGATGGACAATCGGAGAGGACTATTCAGACGTTGGAAGATTTTCTGCGGGCTTGTGTGTTAGAAAAAGGTGGTGTGTGGGATACTCATTTGCCATTGATTGATTTCACGTATAATAACAGTTACCATTCCAGTATCGAGATGGCACCATTTGAGGCTCTTTATGGTAAAAGGTGCAGAACTCCTTTGTGTTGGTATGAGTCGGGTGAGAATGTGGTTTTGGGGCCAGAGATTGTGCAGCAGACTACTAAGACAGTTCAGATGATCCGTGAGAAGATGAAAGCATCTTAGGATAGGCAGAAGAGTTATCACGATAACCAGAGGAAAGAGTTGGAATTCAGTGAAGGTGATCACGTGTTCCTGAGAGTTAACCTAGTGACCGGCGTAGGTCGTGCGTTGAAGTCCAAGAAGCTGGATCCGAAGTTTATTCGGCCGTATAAAATTTTGCAGAGAGTTGGTGATGTGGCTTATAGGGTGTCGTTTCCGCCAGAGCTTTCGAATTTGCATGACGTGTTCCATGTGTTGCAACTTCGGAAGTATGTCGCAGATCCGTCTCATGTGATTCAGAGAGATGAAGTGCAAGTCCGGGAAAATCTCACTGTTGAGACGATGCCGTTGAGGATTGAGGACCGCAAGATGAAGCGACTTAGAGGAAAAGAGATACCTTTGGTGAGAGTGGCTTGGGGAGGTGCTGCAGGAGGCAGTGTGACCTGGGAGTTGGAAAGCAGGATGCAGGATGCGTATCCGGAATTGTTTCCATCAGTATTTTCGAGGACGAAAATAATTAAAGTGGGGGAGAGTTGTAACACTCATTTTAATTATCTCGTTTTCTGTGATTATTTTATGCGTGGTGTATTTTATTTGTGGTGTGCCTTCTGTGTTAAGGGTGTGGTTGAGTGCGATAACTTGTAGCCCTTAAGTTAGATATTAATAATTTTGGACTTTAGTATTAATAATAATATTTAGTGATGATAATTTAATTAATAATGGTAATATTATTATTAATATTATTATTATTATTAGTATTATTATTATTAATATTATTATTATTATTAAATAAATAAAAAGGAATTGGAATAAAAGAATTGGGATGAGGGGTATGTTTGGAATATTGGAATTAGAGGAGAAAGAAGAAACGTAGGAGGAGAAGAGAAAGGAAAACACGATCAAAGAGAAGAGGAATTGGAAGGAAGAAGAGCAAGGTGAGTTGGAGCAAGAGGAAGCTAGAATTTCAGAGTTTCATCAGATTGCTCCAAGCTATCGAGGTAAGGGGGGGGGGGGGGATCGGTTAAAATTGGTATGTTGCATGAATACCAGGTAGAAAGGGGATTTCCCTTAATCCCATAGGTTTGATGACTATGTTTTATATGATATTGTGATTCTGGGTTTGATGCTGATATGTTGATTCCATTGCATGTGCTGCTTGATTCAATTTTGGGGGTTTCCGGGTAGTTCGAAGTTTATGCTGAAAGTGATTAAATGAGTAGAGTTGACATTCAATCGGTTAAATCGAGGATAGATGTTGTAGTTAGGTTGCAGAATATTGGTCTGATATGATGGGTCTGGTGTGAAGTAGAATCGGCTGAGTTCGGAGCGTTTTGCCGACTCTGAGCAGTTTTATTTTTCTGAAATCGCAGACGTTCGCCAGCTGCTTCACTGAGTGAACGAGTAGCGAATCTTCGCTAGGGATTTGCTGGGCGAACTAGATAACGAATGCTTCCAATAGCCACTATCTGGCTTCGCTAGGGAGTTCGCTGAGCGATCAAGTAGCGAGCACTCGCTGATGCTTCGCCTAGCGAATGAGCCAGCGAGCGTGACAAAATGTTTGTGTTTTGAACTGTGCTGTTGGGTTCTCTCGTAATGTTGGACCCTTGTTGGTTGTGATTAATTATAGGAATGATGTTGATTTGTGGAGAGAGTGTGTATGGGATTGGAAGATGATTTCCTTGATTATTTGTGTGATTAAAATGATTTCCTTGATATATATATATATATATATATATATATATATATATATATATATATATATATATATATATATATATATATATATATATATATATATATATATATATATATATATATATATATATATATATATATATATATATATATATATATATATATATATATATATATATATATATATATGATGTGTGATGAAATGTAACCAGTAGAATCGTGTACACTTAGTGTGTTGGATGTTGTGCGTTGTGCATTGGGGTTATGCATAACATGTTGTGATGATGTGCTCCTGTGTGGAGGGTGATGGCCTAGTGCCTATCGGTAGCGATAATGTACTCTTGTGTGAGGGTGATGGCCAGGTGCCCATCGGTGATTGTGAGGGATAGATCCTGTCTCAGGGGAGCGTAAGTGATCTATCATGTTTATAATATGCTCCTGTGTAGAGGGTGATGGTCTGGTGCCCATCGGTGATGAGGATATGTTCCTTCAGGAAAAGGGTGATGTCCAGGTGCCCATCGGTGATGTTGTTGAGTCGGTACCGCATATCATGGGTTGAGTTGCATGTGTTGTATTGTTTTATATGCTATGATTGGTGTGGGACAGTAGGCCCGGGTCGATGTATGTGAATGAGAATTGTGTGATTTACTGCCTTTTTATTCATGTACGTTTATACCGTTATATTTTTATCGTGATTTCTCACCCCTTTGCTTTTGTTGTGGTCTGTGCTTCTTCGGAAGTACAGATAATCCAGGTGCATAGCTAGCTTGGATTGCGGCGAGTTGTGTCGTAGGGATGCTCTGATACGTAACACCGGGGCTTTGGGGAGATGTTTGTTTATCTGATGATTTTGTGTGCCCCTGTGGCGTATCATGTTTTGATGAGTTCTTTTAGTGAATATATGTCTGGTATATTTTGGGCAGTTGGCCGAGGATGATGAATATGACATGTATATGATGTTTATATGTATATATGATGACGAATTTCCGTTGTGTTATATTTGTTGAAAATCATTTAATGGTAATGTTTTATGTTGAGTTTGTTTTCGTGACATCCCGTATTTGTGGTGTGAAACTCTGATAATTGTTTATTTTCATTGCATTTATTTTTATTTGGGGAACGAGGTGTTACAATGAGCGCGACGTCGAGGTCTACCACGAGGTTGTTGAGGTTTATCTGGTCTTTGCGTGTTTACCTGTGGAAGAAGTATTTGTTGAGATGGCCCCGGCGTATCAGATAAATTTTGAAGCAGATAATCTTATAGTCATGTAGACTGCAGACCATAGTCATGCAGAGTACAAAGTGTAGCCATGCAGAGAATCGTGTAGGTATGCATAGAATCAGAGTGTAGACAGTAGGCATGCATAGTGCAGACGGTAGGCATGCAAAGTGCAAAGGGTAGCCATGCAGAGAATCTTGTAGGCACGCAGGGTTTAATCTTGTCATGTAGACAATCTTGTAGGCATGCAGAGTTTAGTCTTGTCACGCAGAGAACCTTGTAGGCATGCAAGGTTTAGTTTTGTGATGAGTGCATACTTATTAAAAAAAAACAACATTTTATTGCTATTAATACATTAGAGATAGTTGATTTATTATCATATCAATTAGTAAAACAATCCTTTCAAACACAAGTTTACTAACATTTTAGTTATAGCTCAAACACCACAATACATGATCAGTGCACATTTAAACGGTGAGATTTTTTAATGTAACTTAGCCGATTTCAATTTTCGAAATACTAATGTTATTAGATTTTTTATTGACAGAAGATCAAATTTTTTACACTTGAAATCGAGATTAGAAAAGAAATTACAATGTGGTCCAGTTGGCCAAATAATCTACAAGAATCCTGTGTTCTTTGGCGGGCGCGAGCAATGTAAAATTTTCCAATTAAATATTCGAGACGATGAAGATGTGCGTAACATGTTCCGCAGTCATGAGTATTCTGGTTTCTCAAATATTGTGTTATATGTTACGTTACAACAACAACAACAACTGTCTCAACAACTTGGTTCTTCTCAAGTTTTTTACGAATCTGATGAGAAACACGCTGAAGTTAATGCCATTGATGAAGAAGTAGAAGCAGCTGAAGTCATTGTTGACGACATGGTAAACAACGAGGAAGAGGTAGTTCCACCCAGTCATGTTTATTGTCCACCTCAACACATGAAAAATCTTGACTTAGGTGACGATGAACCCTCAACAGATATTTTTTACAACCCTTATTATGCAACAGAAGGACTATTAAAAGAGGGAAACAACTTTCGTACAAAAGAAGATTGTGTCCGAGCAATTAAACAATATCACATGGACTTATCAGCATATTGTATAGTCGATCGAACAAATCCGAATGTGCGTAAGATCTATTGTCGTAATGAGGTGTGTCCGTTCCGATTAACAACGTCTTTTTAGGAGAAAAGTGATTCATAGAAGATAGGGTCAATAGGTCCAGCCCACATTTGTATAATCACGAATCTGATGCAGGACCATCTCAAGCTCAGCTCTCAAATGATTTGCAATGAGATTCTATCGGTCATTAGCAACAACCCTTCTTTGAAGGTGAGTACCATAATTTCACATATGGTTCAAAGGTACAATTACACTCCTTCGTACCAGAAGACATGGATAGCTAGGACTAAAGCGGTTGAAAGGGTGTTTGGAAATTGGGAGGAGTCTTACAAAGAACTTCCAAAATTCTTGGTGGCTCTTAAATAATATTCTCCAAAGACTGTTGCCATCTTGGAGACAATACCTGCATATACACCAAACGAGACTTGCCATAGTGGAAATGGCATTTTTCACAGACTCTTCTAGGCGTTTGAACCATGTATCAAAGGCTTTGCTTATTGTAAACCTATTATTCAAGTTGATGGCACATGGTTGTATGGGAAATATAAGGGTACACTACTCATGGTTGTGGCATAGGACGGGAACAACAACATTTTTCCAATAGCCTTCGCTCTAGTTGAAGGGGAGACTGCTGGGGGCTGGAGTTTTTTCCTAAAAAATCTCTGCTTTTATGTTTCTCCCCAACCTAACTTATATTTGATCTCTGGTAGACACTCATCAATCGAGAGTGCATATAAGAACCTTGATAACGGTTGGCAGGATCCTCCCTCAACCCATGTGTATTGCATAAGACATATCGTCTAAAATTTCATGCGGGAAATCAAAGACAAAACACTAAGGAAAAAGGTTGTGAGCGCATGATATGCACTAACAGAGCCCACATTCAAACACTACCGTGACGAGATCATTATGACAAACACAGATGCATTAAGATAGATTGATAATATTGATAAAGAGAAATGGACAAGGGCATACGACAATGGGGTGCGATGGGGCCACATGACAACTAACCTCGTTGAATCAATGAATTCTGTTTTCAAGGGAATTCGCAACCTACCGATAACTGCCTTGGTAAAGGCAACATATTTTAGGCTCGAGGCACTCTTTGATAACAGACATACAAAGTGGGGTTCAATATTACAATCTCGTCAGCTGTACAGTAATAGTTCAACAACATTCATGAAAGACGAGGCTGCCAAAGCCAACACACATGTGGTTATAATCTTTGACTGTAATAAAGGTTGGTTCAGTGTTGCTGAGTAAATTGATCACAATGAAGGAAGACTTAGGGAATGTTACCGAGTGGAACTGGATAGGAGTTGGTGTGACTGTGGAAAGTTTCAGGCATTTCGTATGCCTTGCTCCCATGTTATAGCAACATGTTCGAAGGCGCGCTAGGATCCAACCAACTATCTTTCTACTGTTCACCAAGTGATAAGTCTATGCAATGTCTACACATATAGCTCTCAAGTGGTGGAAAAGAAGGACTATTTGGCCAGCGGTTCAGTTCCCTATGCAAATGCTCCAAAGTCTGTGTGTTCCACACTAGCACCTTCATCGGAGGCTTTGTTGCTGAAAAATAAACTAGGGCATTTCTTTTCATTAGAGGAAATGTTGGAAACGGTTCCTCCGATGATGATGACGACGACGGTGAACGTTGATTTACAAATGCAGACATTCTAGACTGAATTAAAAATTATGAAGACTTGAGTCTATTGGTAAAAGTTGTTGCGAAAAACTATATGAGTGTGCAATCTTATTTATAGAAAAATAAATTAGTACGGACCACCTATGATATGCCTTAAATACCCTTACAAAATTTATTATTTTTTAGAATTATATTTTTTCCCGACAAATATCAAATATAAAAAATTAACAATGTAGGGTTTAAACAAATATCAAAAATCAAAAATTAAAAATATCAAAAATATCAAAAATTTCAAATATCAAGAATTATATTTATTATTTTTTAGAATTATATTTTTATATGGTTTTAAACAAATATCAAAAATTAAAAAAAAATAATCCTACATGAGATGCGTCATCCCATATGGCGACTCAATATAGGGTTTAGGGTACCCAATTGAACTGATGCGCCATATGAAATGGCGAATCAGGTCTAGGAGACTTGAGTAGCTATTTCATATGGTGAATCCTCATAAAAACCCAGCCACATTCATAACTTTTTTAAATTAATCATTTATTTAAAAATTATTTAAAAAAAAACATGTTATATTAAAAAAAAAATCACCTTCTGTATTTGTAAGAAAACTTCATTTTTTCTGTGGAATACAAATAAAAATATAACAAATATATTAAGGTGTAATCAGGGTTGTTAAAAAAAAAGAACCGAAGTAAATCGATCAAATTGAATTAAAGGTCAAAACTGAATTGGATTAAAATTATTGATTTGATATACTAGTTGAGAATTTTGAACTATACCAAATAATGGAAAGATATTTTTTCTTAAATCGGATCATTTTTAAAAAAATGAATTGTTATATATATATATATATATATATATATATATATATATATATATATATATATATATATATATATATATATATATATATATATATATATATATATATATATATATATATATATATATATATATATATATATATATATATATATATATATATATATATATATATATATATATATAGGATGAGAATCAACTTACTGTTCTAGTAAATTTTTTTAACTTATTCCAAATCATAATTTTGAATTGAATCTAATCTAATTATTAATTAAATAAAAAATTAATAATTATTATATTAGATTAAGTAAAAGGCTATAATTTAGAATAAGTTAGAAAAACTTATTTTTGGAATAAGTTGATTTTCACTCATATATATATATATATATATATATATATATATATATATATATATATATATATATATATATATATATATATATATATATATATATATATATATATATATATATATATATATATATATATATATATATATATATATATATATATATATATATATATTTCAAATTTTTTAATAGAAATTTTAAATTTATTTTTAAGTATTTTTTAATTTTGGTTCAATTCCACTCCCACTTTCAATTTAGTTTGATTTCATTTTTGATTTGGTTTATTTATTATTTATTTTAATTCCAAAATTATTTAATTCATTAACCAAATATAATTGTTTGATTATTTTAACCTCAATTTAATTGGGTCTATTTAAACCTTTTTCTTACAATCCTCTAAATATAGTAGATGGGATAGAATGTCACAAGCACATGTTAGTTGATACCATTTAATGGTGACATATTAATTTCGGTTGCCTTAGATTTCGTCTAGAAGTCATTTCAGGCAGTAAAGTTCCAAGTTGTAAAGTGTCTACAAATGATATGCATGCCTTATTATTCATTTCTTTTCAATCTGAAAATAGATGATTTTTTTCACCCTTCCAAATGAAATAAATGTCAATATGATTCAATGGTACTTCATCTTTTTTTGGCCTGGCCCCCCTCTCCCTTGTTTCCCCTAGAATATACCTAGATAATGTTATAGGGATAAACAATGCCAAACAAAAGTATGTATATCTTGTCCAAGTTAAGAGTTTGTCCAAGATTCGGTTAATAGTTTTTGATGCATTTTTTTTTCACTTTAAACATACATGGGTAAAATGTAAGTAAAATAGGTTTATTGGTTGAGTAAAATAAAATGTACAAGCTCAGAACAGAAATTATATTTGTCATGAACATGGTGCACAAAGTCTAAGTCAAATATATTGCATATTGCTCCCTATGTCTAGTACCTCATTCATATACCATTATCTCTATGGTCATGCTTCCTAGATTCAAGTGAAGTTGGTAATTCTTAGTTATAGAATAGTGAATGAGATCTTTGGGAATGGATACTTTTAGATCTAGGTTTGTTTTGATTGATTTTAATTTAGATGTAATTTAAAATTGATGAAATTTTCTGTCACTCAATAAATCTCAGATCTAAATTTTAAAGTAATGTTTGTGATTCGAATCAATAAAAATATTTTTAACATGCTTTTAGTCTAGGATATGTAAGATTTGATTTATAGTTCTTGATCATAAAAAGATTTGAATTATAAAAAAAAATAAATCAAAAGTTCATTTTTGTCTAAGATATTGATGATCTGAATCACATTACTTGTTGATTTGATTAATCGTCAAAAATTAAAAGTTCATTTTAGTCTCACATACTAGTAATTTGAATCACATTATGTTTATATGAATTATAAACAGAAAAACTGCACTTGAGAATAGGCAAAATGAATCACATTATATGTTCCTTCAAATTCAAATCACACACAAATGTTTCATTTCTCTTGTGCTACAAAAATTTGCATCACAACAAAAATATATATTAATTTGAATATGTTAATAAATGCTTCCTATCTCTTGTACTACAAAAATTTGCATCACAATAAAAATAATTAATATTAATTCGAACATGTTACATAAAATTTTATATTAAAGTGTATCACTCCAAAATTTTCCTTATCGTTTTTTTATTAACTGACTTGTGTTTCTCTGTATTTTACATTTATGCATATTATAACATTGATACTCAATACATGAGATCAATGTGTTTTTATGGCTCATGGTTCTCTTTTATTGCAAGAGTTTAAGCAGCGAGCGTTAGAGGCGTCGACATTTATTTTTTCCAGCAATCGAGTGACCAGTTTTATTTTATTCAACAGGTTATTTACAGCACAGGATATAGGTCATAGGTCATCTCAAGCATTTTCGCAGTTATAATGTCAAAGGGCAAGTTTTAGAGGCTTACCGGGGCTCAGAACGAGTGAAAACAGACGAATGTGCAAATTTTCCACCATATGGCACATTTTTAAAAATTTGTGAGTGGTTAAGCGATTAATCAATTTGCACTAGCAAATGGTTAATCGATTAACCAAAGGAAATTTTTTACAGATACAAGCATTTTTAATGCTACCACTTTTGGGGTCTATTTTGATCACTTGTGAATTGATTTTTGCACCAGAAGAAAGATCTAGAATCACTCTAAATTTTGATTAACTTTCAAAACCAATCCAATTTCCCTCCAATTTTCCATTCCTAATCTCATTCCAATTTTCAAAACCTCATTTCAAACCATAATTCTACTCCTAACCAAGAGCCTATTTAAGTGAATTGGCTTCAAACCTTAAAGGGAGAACCCTCATAATTTCTGATTTTCACACTCATTCTCTAGAATTTGCTCTTAAATTCTCTTAATTTTTCTACACTCCAAAACTCCATTAAAACTCTTTCACTTGATTTAATTGATTCTTCATTGGAATTCTTGAATTCTAGAGCTAAACCTCCATCACCTTCAATTCATCATTTGATTTTTGTTTGAATTTGGATATGATTTTAGAAGCAAGCTTATAAGTGATTCTTGGATCAATTTTGGCTTGTTTTTCACTTCTCTTGCAAGAAAGCTCTTGGATCTTGAAGATTTCTTGGGTTTCTAGCTTGGATCTGTCAATTTGCAGTAAATTAACAATTACCAAAGAAAATCTCAGCTTTGAAGGTTGATTAATTCTAGATCCATTTCTGCTTTGAGCTTATTTGGATAATCACAATGTAGATCTTCAATTTTGATTGATTTTGGTTATTTTGATCTATGTGATTTGTGATCTCAATGCTTGGTTAAGTTTGATTGATGTTTGATCACTGATTTTTGGTGTTAAATTCATGTATAATTGATTACATGATCATTTGGATGATTGCACATTGAATTAATTGCTGAAAGTGCTTTTGAATTGTTGTTTTTCTGCTTCTGGTGCAGTGTTAATCGATTAACCAATTGCAATACAAAACTGGTTAATCGATTAACCATTATAAATTCATCCATTTTTGCGTGGTTAATCGATTAACCAATTTGCACTGACAAATGGTTAATCGATTAACACTGAACCAAAATGTGATTTTTGGTTGTTTTCAAGCATTTTTTTTATTTCTTTCCACCTCTAACCTTCATGGATTAATATGATGCATTTGTATGAACTTTTCTTGACCTGTTTCATCATGCTTGATTGTTTGATTGTGATTCTCCGACGTGTGACTTGTGGTTTTCGTTTGAATGTTTAACATGTTCATGTTGCTTGATTCGTGTGATGATCATATGGTTTGGTTGTTGTTGCTGCTGTTTTTGCCTTATTTTCTTGTTTTTGCCTTGCCTTTGCATGCTCCCTTAGGATTCCTAGTCCAACTTAATTTCTGATTAAGTTTGGATTATGATAGACATTAGGAGTGAAATCCATGTATGATAACAAGTATGCTAGTCCCTTTTAACCTCAACCTTAGGTCCATCTTTTACATGCTAACATTAGGATATAATTTCTTTTTGCATCCCAACCTTAGGACCAGTTTGCATGACAATGTTAGAACCGAGTTTCCCTTAGACCTTTTGTGCATCTTTCTCCCTTCTCATCTCAAAACATTTCTAACACATTTAATAAAGACAATGAACATTGTATGCCACAATCCTTAAGCATATGAGAAATGATGAGTGGAAGGTTTTTCCTCACTTGTCTAGAGTGTTTAGCGTACGCCCCGTTGGCGATATGCGATGCATTCGCTCCTATATCATAGTCTCTAGTGCAACGTGAATCGCAAAGCAAACTAATTCACTTCACTAAAACTCACAAAAAAAATTCAAACCTTTTCATCCTTCGAATTTGTGTTTCAAACTCATTTTCAAAAAGAGTATGTTACTTTTCCGTTCTACCATAAACAGATGAGGATACGTAGGCACAAGACGGCGATGTCTTACGAGCAATCTTTCCCCATCACCCGTAGTTTTTCGAACTACATTGACTCTGACTTTCCCATTGCACGAGGGAATACGTAGGCATAGGGCGACGATATCCTATCGAGTCTCTTTCTTTTTCATTGTTCTCGTTTCCGCATAGCAGTAGCTTTTAGATGACACACCCATTGATTAGACAACAAGTGTGAATCCTGTTGAGTACAACGGACATGAGGGGTGCTTATAACTTCCCCTTGCATAACTGACTCCCGAACCCAAGATTTGATTGCGATGACCTTGTCTTTTCCCGTTTTTCATGTTTTCTTCGATCGTTTCATTTTCCTACGTTGGGATAAATAACATTCAGTGGCGACTCTTCTGTTTGTTTTTGCTGATGTTTTTCGCAGTTGTGACATAAGGGTGGCTTCATTTTTTTATACTTTACTATTTATACCTTATTGTTTTATATTGGAACACATTTTTTTGTCAATTTCTAAGAGTCCATTTTTTCCACAGAAACTCTAACTCTCTTATCTCCTCTCGTTCTATAAGTCTCAATGTTATCATAGTATTAAAGAGACAGTTTTATCGTATTCGTATATTGTTATGATTCGTTTATTAAAATATAATAATATTTTACTTGTAAAATGTACATTGTATGTGACCTTACTAGCAGTAAAACTAATAAAGCCTCACTCTAAGTGTTTTATGAATCGACCCCTCTTATTTGGTTTTCTACTAGTGAACTTATACTCATGTTTTTTTGTTCATGCTTTAATGATTTTGGTTGTTATGTGTCACATCCTAATTTTTAACCCTAAGATCCCACTTATTTTGCATAGTTTTGTATAACATCAATCATCTCATGTGAGTTTTTTGTGCATCACTAACCCTTTTGGATATAAGAACATGTCTTTTCGTTTTTCTCTGATCGTAAGCTAGGGTTTTTCTCTCAAGAAGCTCAAGAGTTGACCCGTTTGAGAATGGCGGGATCCTAAATATATCAAGCCCTAATTAATTCAACATTGTCCAAGGGCCTCCTCTCATCAATAACCAAGTTTAAGATTGCATTGAATCAAGATCAACAAGCTTAAATCATCTAGTGAACCCAAATTAGGGTTTTTGACCTAACTTATCCTGGTTTTGACTTTTGAGGCAAGGCATGATCCAACACCTCAAGATATGTTTCAAGGACCTCAAAGGAATCATATTAGCCCATTCATATGATTGGATTGACTCAAGAAGTTTGATTCATGAGCAATTGAAGAAAATCAAGGTCATTTGGAAAGAGTCAACTGTGATCAAGATCAAGTTTGACTTTTGAGATTTTTGGTCAAACATGTACTCCTCAAGTCAAGGATCATGAAAATATGTGATTTGGATCGTGACAAATCAAGAAAATCAAATAAAATATCCAAAGATTATGATTTGGAAAAATTAGGGTTTCTTGAATTTTTCCAAGTTATGAAAATTCCATGAGTTTTTACCCTACTTTCCAAGTCCATAACTTCCTCCTCAAGCAACCATTTTCTTTGCTCCAAAGATCAAATTGAAGATCTTCTTTCATACTCCAACTTTCTCACAGGATTCCAAAAAATGCATGGATAAAGAGATATGAGGCCATGAAGTGGAGGATTAATTTTCTTTTGAAAGAAAAACACCGTGAAAATTTCAACAGATTCTGACCTTGTCTAGTGACTGACTTTGTAGGAAATTTTCACTATGATCCCAATTTATTCAAGGAACGTTGTCAACATGAAAGTTGAAGATGATGTTTTAAGCTTTCCAAAGAGTCCAATAACATGAATTTATCACACTTGAGCTATGAGTTTCGAAGAGATAAAGTTGGCCTCCCAAAGTTGAATTATAGGTCATTTTCATGGCAAGTTTCATGTTCAAATCCAAGCCTAAGCTACATAATCTCACTTTTCAGGCCATCTTAATTCTAAATCTCATAGTAATCATATATTTACATAAACCCTAGATGCATTACACAAAGAATTGAGGCTTTGTCGAAGTCTTGATACCATTTAGGGAAGTTTTGCATAAAGCACCATATCCATTTTGATAAAGGTCACTTTTTGCCAACAACTTTTTAATTGAGCTTCCAAGTAGTTTTCTCAGATCACAAAAAATCTTTAAAGCTCAGAAGCAACCTCTAGAGGTTAGAAAAGCATGGCTAAACTCTCCATTTCACTCCATCGTTTCATCATGACTCAAGTATGGTGTTTTGTGCAATTTCAAACCAAATGGATAAACTAGCATTCCAATTGAATCAAACATGATTTCTACAAGTTACATGGACCATGCAGAACCTCTATAAATAGAGAACCAAGCCTTATAACTCAACACACCAAGATTTGCATAAAAACTCCATTGTAGCAAAACTTCCAAACCATCAAACCCCTTAAAATCCTCCACAATCACAAATCAACAAAAAAATCCTCCTCATACACCACAAATCACTTATCAAAACTGTCTAAACCACCCAATTCACCAGAAAACCTCTAAACCAGAAAGTCAACCTTCATTACCATAATAGTTGACTTTTTGAGCCAAAACACCATAAATCTTTATCCTAATCATTTCCAATCTCTTTGATCATTCAAACACCACCCCTAAACACCATAGAAACTGTCCAAACCCTCATATTTCATCTTTAACACCATTTTCATCAAATTCACATTCTCACTTATTCACTTTGCAAGAAGAATCGAGTTGGAGGATTGAAGTTGTTTCAATACAAGTCAAGTATCCTAAAAGCATCCTAACGGTTCATAGAAGCTAACTGCATCATCACACATCATCTAGAAGCTTATTTAAAGGGGAATTAGACTCACTCTAATAGGTAAGTCTTGAACTTCTGAAACTCTATGACCCATGCATCATTTGAATTAATTTGAGTTACAAATATGTTTGTTAAAATGTAGAGATCATTTCCCCTATGCTAATTGATGTGTGTCTATGATGTATGGAGTTTCATGTTAGATTTTAATTTTAGGGTTCGTCCAAGTTCTTATTTAATTGTTTTCAATGAGATGAAAATTAATTCAATTAAATTGTACCATTTTATTACTTGTGAAATTTTAAGCAACTTTGGTTGAAGGTTCAGAGGAAGAAGATGATGGCTTTGCCGTGTTTTCTCATTTTTATAAACATGTTTAAAATATATTTTATATTTACCATTACATATCTTGAATTGGCATTGTGTCGTGGTGGATATAAGCTTGGTTTATGTGTGTTAGCATGCATAAGGTCTGGGGTTCGAATCCCCCTCACCTCATACTTTTTTTTATTTCATTTGTGCATATTTTCATAATGAACTTCATATATTATTATGTGTGTGTGTGTTATCTTGACACCATGCATACAGTGGTCCAGTAGTTAGAATTTTGAGCTGTAGGTGGGGGTGCGTGAGTTCAATCCCTTTGGCCAACAAAACCATATTTTTTACCACTTATTCATTTTCATTTTTCCTTCTCATTTTCTTTTAATAATTTCTGTTTTTTTTTTAAATCTTTTTAAGATGATTTTTGGTGCACTTGTCATTTGTCCTATATATTTTGTGAATGCATGAAAAAATACCAAAAATAATATTTATTTTGCCCATTTTTATTAGGT
Source organism: Lathyrus sativus (assembly GCA_963859935.3). Classification (NCBI taxonomy): domain Eukaryota; kingdom Viridiplantae; phylum Streptophyta; class Magnoliopsida; order Fabales; family Fabaceae; genus Lathyrus; species Lathyrus sativus. The sequence continues at coordinate 305,100,037 of OZ012735.1, read as the reverse complement.
TTAAAACTAGTTCCTTTTATGTGTCTTTTAGGTCTTTTAATTATTGTTCTTTAATTGTTTCTTTGACTTAATTGATCATAAGTGTTTGTGTGGCGATAAAATTCTTTATACCAAATTTGGTTGTCCTTTTCTTTGAAAAAGCCTTGATTAAATAATTCATTTAAGTGGTACCTTTAGGGTTTAATCTTGTTTGATCATTTGAAACTTCTTGATGCATGATTAAGACTTCCACTTGATTTTGGTCTTTAACCTTTGATTCAATAACATCTTAATGTCTTGTTCATTGTGCTTACTTTATTAATTGTTGACATGTTTTCAAATATTTCCTTCATAAACTCCTAGATGTGAAGCACACTTGCACCTTGTTAAGGTTTAAAGTTTAACTTGTTTTTAACATGTTCTTGCTTCTCATTTATAACTTGTGTGTAATGATCCTCTTTAGGATTTTGCTTCATCTTTACCATGTTCATATGATCCATGTTTCACTTTGGGTGCTTAATTGTTCAAACTTGTTTATAATGTTTTATTTGACTCTATCTTTGGTAATTTTTTTTCAAGTATAAACTTCCACAATGTTAAGCATGTCTCTTGCCTTATGTTTGTTCATGAGTTATTTCTTGTGATGTTATATAAGTCATTGTCATGTCTTGTTTATGTTCACCATGTCACAATGCCTAAAATCATGTTAATATTTTGTTCATGATGTTTATAATTTATGCATGTTTATGTGATCAATCATTGTTATTCAAATCCAAGGGATGGGCTTGATGTTAACATCTTTGTCGTTTTCATTTTTACATCTTCTTGTATATATATCTCTTAGCTTGTAATCCTAGAACTTGTTATCCCTTAGGGTTACCTTTAACTTAGACATTCAATTATGGTTTCCCCACTTTCAAAACTCAATATTTATTTCAATAGAAACCTTGACCTTAGGTCATTGACTTTTTCAAACTCTTTTCTTAACAACTGCTTCAAGACTTCTTAAGCATATTCAAACCGTATCCTAAGACTAAAAAACACAAACTTCAATTCAAACCTTTTTCCATTTGACTTTTCAATTTAAAATCTTTTCAAATAGATAGACATTAATCATCCCTAGTTGAGATATAATTCTCCTACCCCATGACATTGTTGATAAAGATGATTGATTCTTTTCCACTTGAGAGAGGTAATTGGCATACTTGTTGATTTTATATCCAAGTTGGAGCCCTTCTCTCAATGTGAAGCAAAGATCCCTCTTCCACATGTTTGAGGTAGTTAAGTTGAGTATTCTTCTTAAGATTGAAACTTGCCTATTATTCATTAAAATCCATCATAACAAACCATTTTCAATTTATACCCCGAACTACGAGGTTTTGATCCTTTATTGGCACGTAGGCACAAGACTTTGTGTCTTGCCAAACGCAAAAACAATAAAAAACATTTATCTTCTTATCTCCCCAATCAATCCCAAATAGAAAAAATTTAACAATAACACAAATTCAACAAGAGGTTCCTATATGACATTATAGATACTTAGGGTGCTAATACCTTCCCTTGGTATAACCAGCCCATAACCTTAGATCTCCTTATTGCATTTTTTTTTGTATTGCATATTTATGGGTTATTATTTCTTTACCCCTTCCCTTAAATAAATTAAAGAGTGGCAGTGATATCTTAAGTTTTGTGAAGCCTAACTAACTCAATAGCTATGGTCTCCGATCTCACGGCGACAAAAATGACGACTTCACTGGGTATTTTTCAAGAGGGTTAAACCTAAATTATTTTATATGTGTTATTTGTATGTATATTTGTATATATTTGTTTTATATGTGCTTGGGTTCCTTTGGGTGATCATATTGTGGTGAGATAAGTCTTCAACCAGACTTGAGAAACACAAATAAGATAGGAAGGGTGGTATGGTCAAAGGAGGCTTTGAAGGAGTAATCCTGAAAAAGTTGACTTGAGATCTCCCGCTCAGTGGAGGCCCTCTTTAGGGTGGTATTTGTTGAACGAGCTATCGTGAAAACATTTCTACTTTCGACCTAGGAGCCAGAGAAGCTAGGAACCTTAGTTACCTCTTACCCCACTTGGCCAAATTAGGTGTAGTGCGGTGACTATGATGGTGTGAAGCTGAAATAGTTAATAAACAATACTACACTTAAATGAGTCTCTCTTGAGAATATTATTGATTCTGAGTAATTGGTGTATTAATAATATCCGAAAGATGGATCAATGATTTTAGGAACTTGCTAGAACCTTGTCTTTTAGGTACATAAAACCCTTAGTACATACCCTTGGGGTGGTTAGACCATAGCTCCATGCTCGTGATCTCAAACCCTAAAACCACATGTTTGTATATATGTGTATATGTGTATATTCGTGTTTTTCATTCATCCATTCATACATTCATGCACCATTTTTCTAACTCTTCAAGGAACTTAGAGTTATTTTGCAAACATCATAGGTTTTACAATGGATTTTGGAAGGAGAAGAACCCAAAAGTACATTTTCAAAAGTCCTGAGTTGGAATATCTGAGGAAATTGGGAGATTTGGTTGCAGACCCAGAGGTTTTCAAAAACAAGTATGGAAGACTCCTATCTCTTTTGAATCTCAAGATGGTAGATGGAGTTCTCTCTACCTTGGTTAAATTTTATGATCCCTTGTACCATTGCTTCACATTTCCCGATTATCAGTTGATGCCCACATTGGAGGAGTATTCTAGCTTGCTTGGAATATGCATCTCTTCTCAAGGCCCTTTCTCTAGTTTGGAAGAGATTCCTAGAGGACAATATATTGCAAAAGCTACCCACCGAGGACTATTAGAGATTAAGGCTCACATGACTACTAAGGGAGGACTTCTTGGATTGCCCGCTAAGTTTTTGATGGACAAAGCTCAGTATTATGCTGACATGAAGAGTGCAAATGCTTTTGAAGCTATCCTTGATTTACTCATCTATGGACTTTTCCTCTTCCTTAATGTTGACTACTTTGTTGACATTGATGTCATCAAGATTTTCTTGATTGGAAATCAAGTTCCAACCTTTCTTGCAGATGCCTACCACTTTGTTCATTTTAGGAATTCTCATGGTGGAGGAATGATTATCTGTTGTATGCCTTTGTTATACAAGTGGTTTATTTCTCACTTGCCTCAGTCAGCTACTTTTTGGGATCTCAAGGATGGTTTGATTTTGTCGCAAAAGATTATGCCTCTGACACACTCTGACATTGTATGGTATAGTCGTACTTACGATGATGTGATGATTATTGACAGTTGTGGTGAGTTTTCCAATGTACCTCTTCTTGGTACAAAGGGAGGCATCAGTTACAACCTCGTGTTAGCCTGTCGTCAGCTTGGTTACACAATGAAGGAGAAAACCAATATCTTCCATCTGGAAGGTCTATTCTTCAAAGAAGGTGAAGACAAAGTGATTAAAGAGAAGACCATGCACGTTGGGTGTCATGTTCATAGAAAGGGAAGAGCTGCTTTGGGAAATCCAAATTGTATCTCTTTGGAGCCTTACCTCTAATGGGTGCAAGATAGTGCCATCAAGCTAAAGATGCCTTATCCTCATCAAGAGCCTCTACCTTTGGTTTTTAAAACTCCCACTTTGATCTTTATGAGTGATGCACAGAAACTCCAGATTTCCTTGACCAAGGCTAAGCAAGAGATAGACGCTTGGAGAAACAAGTATCAAGTCACCAGCAAGGACAATGCCAAACTTTAGAAGTTGTTAAAGCAGAAGGATGGAGACGACCTTAACACTAAAAAGAGGAAGATGCAAGAGGATTTATTTTCCTTAAGTATCCCATCAACTCCTACTACTCAGAGGTTAGACACTCATCCATCATCAGTCGAACGGAACATCAATCTCCATTGTCAACAAACTCACACTTGAGAAGGCTGATATGGAAGCACAAATCAGGAAGCTCGCAAGGAAATTGCAAGGAGAGGCTGGACCTTCACATAGGGCTCCTTAGAATTTTCGAGTTTCCTTTCAACTTGTATTTTCCACCATGATTAGGATCTTTTAAAGTTTGTACTTCATTTTGTAATCTTTCAAATTTAATCAATGAAATGAGACTTTTTTATTCATTTAAAGTGTTATCCATTTTATGGTGTTTGCAAATACAACTTTTGAGTTCCTTGAAATTCATTTGCATTTGCAGAACATGCAACATATAGCATTTCATTCTTTGCATTTAAGGTGCTTACTCTTATTTCTTCCTCCAATAGTTAGGTTGAATCACCCGTATAATACTCGAGTCGATCATCGAAGTAGAATGGATCAATTAGAACAAGAGAACAAAGAACTCGGGGAGGAGGTTACTACATTGAAAGAGAGTTTGGAGAGATTTACAGGTGCAATGGGAGCATTGGCGGCTGCTTAGAATCATTTGTCACTCAATTCCCAAGAGCACATTGAAAGGACCGTGATCTTGAAAATTGTCTCTACACTGATCTTAGTGGCGCCAGCAAATGAACCTCAGTACACCATGCCTCCTGGTTTCCCTTGGGGAATGCCTCTAAATTTCATGCTAGCAGGATACCGCCCACCAGCTATTAAAGCTCTGATTGTTACCGTCGTAATGTGTGTGCCACCTCCTGTGGTGCACTCTATTCCTTACAACATTGAAGAGCCAATTTTCCACACCGCACCGAGCGACAATGTTGGAGTTTATAAGAGGTTCGATAAGTTCCAAGATCAGTTCTTGGAGATGCAAAAGGAGATCAAAGCTCTCTGTGGGAAGGACTTATTTGGGAAGAATGCTTCAGACCTCTACTTGGTTTTGAATGTTAAAATTCCTCATAAATTCAAAGTTCCAGACTTTGAAATGTACAAGTGTAACTCTTGTCCTCAAAGACATTTGATCATGTATGCTCGAAAGATGTCAACACAGACAAATAATCATCAATTGCTTATTCACTACTTTCAAGATAGTCTGACAGGTGCTGCCCTCAAGTGGTATATGGGTCTAGACAGTGAAAAGATTTGAACCTTCAATGATCTTGGTGAGGCATTCATTAGGAAATACAAATACAACATTGATTTGGTGCTCGATAGGGACCAGTTGAGAGCTATGGCCTAAAAAGATAAAGAAATCTTTAAGGAGTATGCACAATGCTGGTGTGAAGTGGCTGATCAAATCTTCCTGCCTTTGGAAGAGAAGGAAATGACTAAAATCTTCTTGAATACTTTGAGTTCATTTTTCTATGAAAGGATGATAGCCATCACTCCTAGTGATTTTACCGAAATGTTAAACATGGGGATGCAGTTGGAAGAAGGAGCCCGCGAAGGCAGGTTAGCTAAGGAAGGAAGTACTTCTAGTAGCTCGAAGAAGCATGAGAGTAGTTTCACCAAGAAAAAGGAGCAAGATGTGAGTGTTGTGCATCACAGCTAACCTAGAAGAAGGTATCAACAACCTCAATATGTCACTGTTTTATCTCCCATCATCAACACTCCAACTTATCAACCGCAGTTCACACAAGCGCATGTCCAACCACAACAATATCAACCACCACAAAAAGTTCAACAACAACAGCATCATCATCAACAAAATCAATAGCCTTTCCAATAGGCTCATCCACCATTCAACAATCAAAGCCATAGGCAGAGGAAGCTGAATTTTGATCCAATTTTAATGACATACGCAACGTTAATTCCAACATTGTTACAAAAGGGGCATATTCATACCAAGTCTTCTCCAGAAGTTCCCAAGGAGATCCATCATTGGTACAGAACAGATCAATCATGTTCATACCATCAAGGTGCTCCAGGTTATAATATAGAAAACTGGTATAGACTGAAGGCAAATGTCCAAAGACTAATTAAATGTGGGATTTTATCCTTTGAGGACACTAACTCAAATGTACAGGTCAATCCTCTTCTGCAACATGGGTCAGCAACTGTTAATATGGTATATAGTTGTCCTGGTGAGTTCATAATTTATGATGTGCGATTATTGAATGACAATTTGCCCAGTCTACATAAAAGAAAGGTCAAGCATGGTCATCTGCCACCACATGACTTTGCTGCTTGCAGAATTTGTATAAAAAATGGCTGTCCTGGTGAGTTCAAAATTTATGATGTGCGGTTATTGAATGACAAATTGGTCAGTCTATATAAAAGCAGGGTCAAGTGTGGTCATTTGCCACCACATGACTTTGCTACTTGCAGAATTTGTACAAGAAATCCATTTGCATTTCTCATGCCACTTTGAGTTCTAGCCATGATTTTGAGTTTAACATTGTTTAGACATGTTTTTTGTATATTATGTGTCATGTATGAACCATTTCTTGCAAAAAAATATGTATTTTTGGGACTGTCAAATTTCAGGTCACAAACTAGGTCCAAACTTGTCACATTTTGCATGATGATTCCAATCTGCCAAACCACTTGTGCTTTTCTTGTTTTATCTTGTGATAACATCCATATATGATGCATATGTGATGTTTGTAAACTTGTTTCATAAATCACACCGCTACACAATGTTGTTCATGTGTTCTTGCATTTGGTTGTAACCAAATTTGCCATACCAATGATGTTATCGGGTTTTCTTATGGGTTCATGGTATGGAAAAACAAATTGTACCATTGAATTCCTTGTTAAAAAACACACAATTTTCACTTTTGTTTAACCTCTTTTTTTTAAAGTTTTGACTGAGATCCAATTCTTCATGCAAATGGACTTAAGTTGCCTTACCTTGCCTTGACCTAGTTTTTCCCCTTAGATGCACCAACTTCCCATGATCATAACTTGCTCATTTTTTGTGCTATTGATGCCATTATTTTTGGAAACTACTCCTTAACATGTCTATTTTCTTTGAGTGAAGAAAGAATTCAAGGATTGTTATCCTAGAAATACTTTGGTCCACTTGGATAACATGTGTTTTTAGGGTTTTTTCCGTGGTGTTCTTGAACTTTTTCAACATGTAACTTGAGTTTTCTTGTAAGAATTGTCTTGTATGGTTCATATGTGTTTTTAAACATGTTTAAGTGTTCAAAGATATTTTATTCATTTCCTTGCTATGTTTATGCTTGCTTTTATGAATGCATACATGTGAAAATGGCCTGTTGAACTTCATCTGTGACCTATACCATGATTTTTGATTTTGTAACCTCTTGAATATGTTCATCATGCCTCATTATAATTGTTTATGTGTATTTATTAGAACCATAACATGTTTAGGGTTTGTTTCTTGCCTTTGTGAATGCTTGAATGTGAATGGTGTACCTTAAATTTCTTTGTGATTCATAACATGATTCTTGATGTTGTAACCTCTTGAATATGTTTTTCATGCCTCATTCTACTTGTTTATGTGTCTTTTTAGAACCATAAAATGCTAGGTTTTTATTGTTGACTTGATTTTTACCATGAAACTTGCTTACTTTCCCCTATGAAGTCATGAACAAATACTTGAACTATTGTAACATTTATTGTATTTTTGCTTGTTTGATTGTTATTAATACATGCTTAGATGGTCTTATGTTGTTAAATTTTATCTCATTTGATCCTTATAACATGCTTGCTTCAAGTTGTAACTTGTTTGCATCAATCTTGTTTGAATGTTATATATGAACTTGTTGTTGTTAGACATGTTCTTTACCTGCATTGATGGTTGTTACCTCTATGTTTTTATGTTGATCTTGACTATTTTTCATATGTGAGGGAACTTGTTAGTTCTCATCTAGTTTCCTCATCTTTCTCCTATTCCAAAAGAAAGTTTCTCCATTGACCCTTAGGGTCATATATAGCTCATTACCCTCCCTTTGGCTTTGTTAAGTCATCTTGAACCCAAGCTTATTAGTTAAGTTAGAACCTACTATCTATTAGAATTTTCTTAAGTCTAAAAGACCCACCTTTATTAGGAGTGCTCTTCAACTAGAACCCTAGGTTAGAGTTTTTCAACTATATGTAAGGATCATTGTCATGATTACTTACTCCCCTCTTGGCTTTTGTCAAAGTCAATCCCCTTGAGTGTACAACTTAAAATAGAGTGTTTTTTTAAACTCTATACAATAATTGTTATGTTTGTTCCCCTTTGAACTTTGATCATAATCAAGTGTTCATCCACCCTCAGTGAGGTGAACTACGATTGCTCTAATTCTATCCTAGTTAGGATACGTAGGCAGAAGATGTGATATCTTTGCAAGCAAACTTAGAATTATCCCTAGGTCTTTACCTCAAAACCCAAAACCTTGATCCCAAACCATAGCAAGTAGTATAGAATACAAACATATAAAAGGTTTCTGTAGAGTACTACAGATGTTTAGGATATGAAATACCTACCCTAAGCATAACCAACCCCTAATCCCCAAATCACTTAGCATTGTTGTTACATCGCGCAAAAGGTCTTTCTTTCATTAACCTTTCGTTTGGATAAATAAAAGTCTGGTCATGCATTTAATGAATTAAGATTCAAGTTAATCAATAGCTTGACATCCGATTCTCACCGCAACAGTACCCAAAGAAGCCATCCATGAAGGAAAACACTGAAAATTGGGCAGTTTTATCTACTAACACATCAATGTGAGGGGGCGGGAAATCATCTTTGGGCTTGCTCTATTCAAATCCTTGTAATTAACACACATTCGTACCTTACCATCTTTCTTAGGTACAATCACAATGTTTGAAACCCATGGAGGGTAACTGGTAACAGCAAGGAAGCCAACTTCCAATTTCTTATGAACCTCTTCCTTAATCTTGACGACCATTTTTGGTCGAATTCTTCTAAACTTCTGCTTGACCGGAGGAAAACCCTCTTTGAGAGGAAAATGATGCACAATAATATTGGTATCAAGCTCAGGCATATCCTGGTAAGACCAAGCAAAGATGTCAACATTTTCCTGCAGTATCTCAATTAATTTCCCCTTAAAACTTCCTTCCAAGGCAGCCCTGATTCTAACCTCTTTTTCTTGCATCCTCGGTGCCAAGATTAACAATTTCAATAGATTCTTGATACGGCTAAATGACCCTTTCCTCCTTTTTTAACAGTCTGGCCAACTCTTCAGGAAGTTCACAAGCTTCTTCAACCTTCTTTTTGTCTTGGTAAATCAGATGGTCGAAGTCATACTGAGCCATAGCAAAATCGTTAGTGATGAAAACTGGAGTGATGGATCTGCATGACTGATGATTTATGCTTTATTTAGAATAAGAAACAAAAATGAAAGAAACATTGCCATTTTGAAAATATAAAGTAAAAATGAAAGACAGGGAGCAAAATATTTAAATGCAAAAATGTCCTTTATTCATGATAATCATTGCAAATATAAACATGAGGCCCTACATTGAATCACTATGTCTTGGGCAGAACGCAAGACTTATCATATGCAAAAACAAAGGAAATTACTCTTCATGAAGAGTGACTTAATGATATCTTCGGAAGACCAATTAGTGAGATCCTTTCCTAGGACGCAGGGACGGATCTAGTTTTCTATGTCACAATTACTTCCGGTGTCATCTTCCTTCATAGCATTGACCTAATAATAAAAAACAACCCCGACACTAGAGAATCTAATATGGCCTTGAATCTTCTGAGGCATTTACGTGGGTGTCGCACCTCAAAAAATCATTCGAACATACGACCCTCGCGCTAAAGGCGCATAAATATGGTTCGACTAAGTCGCCACCAAACTTTATTTATCCTCCAAAAGAGGGAAAGAAAAATATCGAGAAAACCTTTTAAAACGAAAGGACAGGAACAAAGCCGTCACAACCAATGTTCTGGGTTCGGGAGTTTGTTATGCAAGAGGAATGTATTAGCATCCCTCACGTCTGTTGTACTCAACAGGAACCTCTTAGTATAATTTGTGACGAGCGTTATCTAAGCTTGTTTTTATTCTTCTCAATGATAAATGTGAATTGGTAGATGCTAAGGGTAAATGGGTGGTTATAAGATAGAGTGCTCACCAAGGATTGGGGCACTTGTGCCTACGTATGCTCATTCGAACGGGAATGAGAAATCAGAGCTCTCGTAGTTCGACTACGGGAAAAGATGGGGGGAACAGAAGATGGAGGGAAATGTGCTCGCCAAGATCATCGCAATCTTGTGCCTACGTATCTTACATTCAAATGAATAAAGAATCAGAACGTCCGTAGTTCGTGGAGACAACCATGAAAAGAAAGGGATTGAATTGAGTTTGATGTTTGATTTAGAAACGAAAGATTGAATGACAAAAAACCCAAGGGGCGTGCCTCGAGAGCTGTCACTCAAGAGTCCGAGGAATGCGAGATTCCAAGAACTCGGTTCTTTCGGAATTGATTGAAAAGGTTTGAGGATATGGTTGAACGTTTTGAATTCGAAAGATTGAATGAACAACAAATCAAGGGGTGTGCCTCGAGAGCTATTCATTCGAAGGTTCAAGGAATGCTAGACTCCAAGAATCTACTTCTTTCGTAAATTTGATTACAAAAATGTTTGAATAGAGATTATGTGTTTTAATACGAAAGGTTGAATGAATGACAACCCAAAGCATGCGCCTCAAGGGACATTCATTCGAATATTCAAGGAATGCTAGACTCCAAGAAAATTCTTCTTTCTTTGTTAAGAAAAGCGTTTGTAAAAAGATTGAATTGAACGTGTTGTGAAAAGAGGTGGACTGTAAGGAAACAGGAACTCGACTTGCAACTTGACTAAAACTACCACTTGACATCGGATCAAGGGTTTGATTTTATTTGCATGCAAAAACGTGTTGGAATATATGTTGGTTGATTTGAAAATGGCTCGACGATGAATCGAGGATTTGATTGAAAATGGAACCGGCTTGATGAAGAATCAAGGGTTAGGTTGTGAGAAATGATACTAGTCCCTAAGGGTGCTCCTAATAACGAAACCACGATGAAATGTGAAAGTGTGTGCGATAGGTTGATGGCGAACATGTACGAGCACTCGACTTACGAGTGGCGTTTGAAAATGGCTCGATGACGAATCAAGAATTAGTTTGAAAACAGTTTAGTATACGCTAGTCCCTATGGGTGCTCCTAGAAGATAAACCACAATCAAAGAAACATGAACGTGTACATCTAAATGGGAGAAGGATACATGTAAGTTACACGGGATTGCACGAAATAGAAGGTCTCGTTGTAAGGTAGCCTAAGAAGAAGTCGTGTGTGTGCAAAGTGTCCTAAACTAAGCCTTGAAAAAAATTCGGACAAAATCTCCAAGTTAGGGTTTCTGATACAGTCCAATAATCCATTGCACGAAAAAGTAACCAACAGTCCACCAATTTAGGCTTTTATTGTTTTGATAATTGTTTTGTGTTTTCGAATATGTGTGAACAAGTTGTGGACAATATGATTATGATATGAATAAGAATAATATGAATAATATGGTCAGATATATAACAATATAATCAAGATAAAATTCACAATATCATAATCAAGATGATATTAACAAGTATATGAACAAGGTAATAAGATCAAGATATATTGACTGAAAATAAAACATGAGTATATTGTAAGAAGACAGATTGGTGTTTAATATATCTCTATGTTTTGATGATAACACTAATGAAATTTTGTATTAAGAAAATATAAACTCTAATTTTGTTCAAGTGTTTTTGTTTCAGATATTAAATTAAATATTCTTATGGAAGCAAAAATGCATCTGAACATTACTCTACGCAAGCTCTGAAGCATTAGAAGCAAGTCATCAGAAGACTCTGAGCGCTTCCAGAAGAGACTCTAAAGCAGAAGCTGCACAAGACTCTGAAGCAGAGGCTGCAGAAGACTCTGAAGCGTAGTTGAAGAATTTGTATAAAGAGTTTCAAGCATTTTTTCAAGAAGACTCTGAAGGTACTCTACACTGCAAGTACAGAGGCTCTCCTATTCAAACTCTTCTCTGATTGATATTCATGCTGAAGCACTTTGGCTGCAAAACTCTGATAACATCAAGACTCTGATGTTAATAACTTTGAAACAGAAGCATTGTTGAAGAAGATATTATTCAAAGATATATCCGTTGGCATATTCCAAACGACTTTTTCCTTATTCATGTATGGCACAGGAAATCAGACAAAAGGGATTTGTCTTAACATTCCTCTTCTGGGAAAGCTAAAGTCAATAGAAGACAAAAAGGCTATAGCTACTCTGCGATGCACAGTCTTCAAGCATTGGACTTTCTGCTCTATAAAAGGATGTCTTCAACAACATTTCAAAGTTAACGAATTCACGTATTGCTGAGAAATCAAATTGAAAAACACTCTCAAACTCTCATACAATTTATTTCATAAACTGAATAGTTTTTATTCATTCTTAAACTAAGTGTAAAAATCACAGTTGTGATATAGCTTTTTAGAAGCATCTTAAACACTTGTTAGTTTACATTTATTTGTAAAAGGTTCCTTAAGAAGACCAAGTTGTGGTCGGGATTTCTTGAGAAGACTAAGACAGTTGTTCTTAGTGGTTGACACTGTAATCTGTTTGAATATAGTGGATTAAGTCCTTGTTGAGAAAGGAAAATCACCTGGGTAGGGTGGACTGGATTAGTTGAGTTAAACGAACCAGAATAAAAATTCTGTGTTGTTTTTATTGCCATATTTATTTCAAAACCCTTATTCAACCCCCCTTCTAAGTGTTTTTCTCACCTTCAGTTGGCATCAGAGCTCCGGTTCTGTTAGTGCTCTCACTTCACCGTGAACAGAAAAGATCCAGTTGAGAAAAACTCCAAATATATTGTTCTTTATTCATCATGGCTGCTGAAGCTTCTACTTCAACTTCATACAACATCAGATACGATGATAAAGACAGAATCAACACCAAACCTCCCATGTTTGATGGTGAGAAGTTTGACTACTAGAAAGACAGAATAGAAAGCTTCTTTCTAGGTTATGATGCTGATTTGTGGGATTTAGTAACTCATGGTTACACTCATCCTACCAATGATGAAGGGAAAAAGATTGACAGAAAATCTATATCTCATCAACAAAAGAAGGAGTTAGAAACCACCACAAAGCTAGAACCATCTTATTAAATGCAATATCTCATACTGAGTATGAGAAAATAACAAACAGAGATACTGCATTTGATATGTTTGAATCTTCGAAGATGACTCATGAAGGGAACTCACAAGTAAAGGAGACCAAGGCTCTGGCCCTCATCCAGAAGTATGAAGCCTTCAAAATGGAGGAGTCTGAATCTGTAGAAACTATGTTCTCTAAATTTCAGATCCTAACTGCGGGGTTGAAGGTTCTGGATAAAGGCTACTCTACTTCAGACCATGTCAAGAAGATCATCAGAAGTCTGCCAACAACATGGAGACCCATGGTGACAACTCTGAAGCTCGCGAAGGATCTGAATAAGATCACTCTGGAGGAATTGATCAGTTCCTTAAGGAGTCACGAGATTGAGCTGGAGGAAGACGAGCCTCAGAAGAAAGGTAAGTCAGTTGCTTTAAAATCTAACAAATCTGTTAAAGCGTTGCAGGTTATAGAAGAAAGTTCTGAAGAATCTTCTTATGAAGAAGAAGATGAATTGTCCCTACTGTCCAGAAGGATCAACAGACTCTGGAAGCATAAACAGAAGAAGTTCAGAAACTTCAAGAAACTAGATCAACGTAAAGAGTCTTCTGGACACAGAAGATCTGGAAAGAAAGACGTTGTCTGCTATGAATGCAAGGAACCTGGGCACTATAAGAATGAATGCCTAAAACTTCAGAAGGAGAAGCCAAGAAGGAAGTCTGATCATAAAAAGAAAGTTCTGATGGCAACCTGGGATGATTCAGATGCATCTGATTCTTCATCAGAGTCAGAAGAAGAATGTGCAAACATGGCACTCATGGCTGACGTAGAAGACCATGCAGAAACATCTGGATCAGAATCAGAATCAGATTCTGAGGAGGTATTTTCTGAACTCACTAGAGAAGAACTTTCTGAAAGTTTATCAGAAATTCTGGAAAACTACAGCAAAATCAAACTCAAATACAAGAAGCTTCAAAGCTGTCTTGCATCTGAGAATGATCAGCTGAGGTCTGAGGTTGCTGAGCTTAAAGCAGAAAATCTTAAAATAAAAAATGATTTAGAAAATGCTCAGAAATCTGACTCAAAACCTATATCATGCTCTAAAAATATTTTAGAAGAGTATGACTATAGATTTTAGAAGTTTCTGGCTAGAGGCCTAGATAGAAGCAAGATGGCTTCAATGATCTATGGCGTAAGCAGAAACAATAGAAAGGGTATTGGATATGAATCACCTTCTGGGAAGGATTTAAATCCAAAACCTGTTGATAAAATGATCATAAAGTATTCTCCTCTATATACTCATTTCAAATTTGGTCATTTAAATGATATTAAACACACACGTTCTGATCTGAACAAACCAGTGTTTAATAAATCAAAACCTCAGAAGAACAAGGAGGCTTACAAGGGAAAGAAATTCAGAAAGAATTTCAAACCTACTAACCCCAGAGGACCTAAGAAAATATGGGTACCTAAAGACAAAATTATCTTTGTTGCAGACATCCTTAGCAGAAAAATTGAAACACCAGTCCTGGTACCTGGACTCTGGCTGCTCACGTCATATGACAGGAAGAAGGTCTATGTTCCAAAGCCTGGAGCTTAGATCTGGAGGTGATGTAAAGTTTGGAGGGAACCAGAAGGGTAAGATAATTGGCTCTGGAACTATAGGTAATGGTAACCTCCCTTCCATTTCTAACGTGTTACTTGTTGAAGGATTAGCGCATAATCTATTGTCTATAAGTCAATTAAGTGATAATGGTTATGACATAATCTTCAATAAAAAATGTTGTAAAGCTGTCAGTCAAAAGGATGGCTCAATCCTCTTTAATGGAAAAAGGAAGAATAACATTTATAAAATCAATCTTTCAGAACTTAAGGTTCAGAATGTAAAATGCCTTCTGTCTGTTAACGAAGAGCAATGGGTCTGGCACAGAAGATTGGGGCATATTAGTATGAGACTTATATCTCAGATTAATAAACTCAATCTGGTCAGAGGACTTCCTCAGTTAAAGTTCAACTCAGATGCTTTTTGTGAAGCATGTCAGAAAGGAAAATTTTCAAAATCTTCTTTCAAATCAAAAAATGTTGTTTCAACCTCAAGACCATTAGAGCTGCTTCATATTGATCTGTTTGGACCAATGAAAACTGCATCCATCAGAGGCAAGAAGTATGGATTATTCGTTGTTGATGACTACAGCAGATGGACATGGGTAAAATTCCTAAAACACAAGGATGCGTCTCATTTTGAATTCATTGACTTCTGCAAACAAGTCCAGAATGAAAAGGATTTTAAAATTGTTAAAGTCAGAAGTGATCATGGTGGTGAATTTGAAAACAAATATTTTGAAAAATATTTTAAAGAAAATGGCATTGCACATGATTTCTCCTGCCCTAGAACTCCACAACAGAATGGAGTTGTAGAGAGGAAAAATAGAACATTGCAAGAAATGGCCAGAACCATGATCAACGAGACTAATATGGAAAAACATTTTTGGGCAGAAGCAGTAAATACAACTTGTTATATTCAGAATAGAGTGTCAGTTAGACCTCTTCTGGAGAAGACTCCTTATGAATTGTGGAGGAATAGAAAGCCCAACATTTCTTATTTCCATCCTTTTGGATGTGTATGTTTTATGTTGAATACTAAAGAGAATCTGAACAAGTTTGATTCTAAAGCACATAAGTGTTTCATGCTTGGGTATTTTGAACGCTCTAAAGGCTACAGAGTATATAATACTGAGACACCAATTGTGGAGGAATCAATTCATGTTAGATTTGATGATAAGCTTGGCAATCAAAAGCCAAAGCAACTTCAAAATTCTGCAGATAGAGAAGTCATTCTCACAGACTCTGCAGACTTAGAGGCAGATAAAGCTCAAGCAGAAGCACCAGAAGCAACGCCAGATGCTACTCCCTTGGCTGCTCAGATGAACAATTTGAATATTTATGAAGAACCAAATGTTAAAGGATCTTCTAGAATCAAAGCCTCTCACCTAGAGGAGATGATTATTGGAAAGAAGGATGACCCTATCAGAACAAGGTCATTTCTCAGATCATCTGGAACGTCACTGTTTGGGTTGGTGTCTATCATTAAACCAACTTCTGTTGATGAGGCTATGAACGATAATGATTGGATACTTGCTATGCAAGAAGAGCTAAATCAATTCACCAGAAATGATGTCTGGGATCTGGTTCCAAGACCACAAGGTTTCAACATCATTGGAACTAAATGGGTCTTCAGAAACAAATTGAATGAGCAAGGAGAAGTTGTAAGAAACAAAGCAAGGCTAGTTGCTCAAGGATACAATCAGCAAAAAGGAATTGACTACACAGAGACTTATGCTCCTGTGGCAAGGTTAGAGTCTATACGCCTACTCATTTCTTTTGCTTCATAAAATAACATCACTCTGTATCAGATGGATGTTAAGTGTGCCTTCTTAAATGGTATTATAGAAGAGGAAGTTTATGTTCATCAACCTCCTGGCTTTGAAAATGATAAATTTCCAGAACATGTTTTTAAACTTAAGAAATCACTCTATGGTTTAAAACAAGCTCCTAGAGCTTGGTATGAGAGATTAAGTAATTTTCTTCTAGAAAAGAACTTTATCAGAGGCAAAGTGGACACAACTCTCTTCTGTAAATCATTTAAGAAAGACTTGTTAATTTTTGAAATTTACGTAGATGATATTATATTTGGATCTACCAATATTACGCTGGGAAATGAGTTTTCTCTATCTATGCAGGCTGAATTTGAGATGAGCATGATGGGAGAACTCAAATTCTTTCTAGGAATCCAAGTTAATCAAACTCCAAAAGGCACCTACATACATCAGACTAAGTATGTGAAGGAGCTTCTGAAGAAGTTTAATATGACTGAAAGCAAGTTGGCTAAAACTCCAATGCATCCTACAAGCACTCTTAGAAAGTAAGAGGTAAGTAAGAAGGTAGATCAAAAGCTCTACAGAGGTATGATTGGATCTCTTCTGTATTTGACTGCTTCTAGACCTGATATTCTATTCAGTGTTTGTCTGTGTGCCAGATTCCAATCAGATCCTAAAGAATCTCACTTAACAGTTGTTAAGAGGATTCTAAGGTATCTGAAAGGTACTACTAATGTGGTTTTGTGTTACAGAAAATCTAATGATTATAAATTAGTTGGATTATGTGATGCTGACTATGCTGGAGACAGAGTAGAGCGTAAGAGTACTTCTGGAAGCTGCCAGTTTCTTGGAAGTCATCTGATCTCTTGGTTTAGCAAGAAGCAACCCACAATTACACTTTCAACAACAGAAGCAGAATACATTGATGTTGTTGGTTGTAGCACTCAGATGCTCTGGATGAAGAGTCAACTAGAACACTATCAAATCCATGAGCGTAACATTTCAATCTTCTTTGATAATACTTCTGCTATATGTTTGTCTAAAAACCCTATTTTACACTCTAAGGCAAAGCATATAGAGATAAAACATCACTTCATCAGAGACTATGCTCAGAAGGGAATTATCAGTTTAAACTTTGTTGATACAGATCATCAATGGGCTGATATCTTTACAAAACCCCTTGCTGAAGATAGATTTAAATTTATTCTGAAAAATATAAGTATGGATTTCTGTCCAGAATAAAATGTTTATCAGAAGAAAATTTCCTTAGATGGAAAATGTTTTAACTCTGAAGTATTACATCTATTTATTTATTGTTTAATATTGTATTTATTGTGTGCAAATCTGAACTAACAAACCTCAGAGGATCTGAACGATGGCTAACGTTTCATTTCTCAAAGAAGTTTCAGAAGCACATGCAAGCCAACACGTGTAACTCTGAATCTGAAAAGGTGGAGTGCACATTACTGAAATGACGTTTGAGGTAGTGTTTTTGAATATTGAGTTTCTCATTTTTCCCCCAAATTGTCAGAATCATTAAATGCTTGAAATGATTATATTTTTTTTTATTAAATGCTAAGTGTAAACGTGATGAACGTGTGACTCTATGTGTGCCCTAATTTCTTCTATAAATACCACGAAACTTCACTTCTCACACTTTTCACTCTCTCACACTCTTGTATGCGTTTCTGTTTGTTTCACTCCTTTCATCTCTCTCCCAAACCCAAAACCGTTCGTAACCCTAAATCTCTCTCAAGAATAACAATGGCTACTTCTTCATCAACTTCTGCTCAGTTTCAATCAACTATGGTTGTTGTCTCATCTTCTAACATGGGTGTTGTTGCTTTCAAAGAACCGGTTAGAACTCTACTCACACCAGTTGATAAACTTGAAGTTTTGTGTGAATCAATTGTGAACTTTGAATCAATTGCTGAAAATGGGTTTGATCTTCGTCCCATTGTTGAAGCTCAATGTTGGACAAAGTTCTTTGATAGGCTGATGGGACCAGTTTATCCATGTTTAGTGAAGGAATTTTGGATCCATGCCATCACATACCCTAAGTTCATTGTTTCATATGTTCTGGGTAAAGAAATCATCATAACTAAGGATCTGATTAGGAAGCTCATAGGTTATGAAGAAACTGATGGTGTTACAAATCTGCCAGCTGGGCGTGTTGATATGACAGAGGTTTATAGTGAGGTTTGCTCATATGGAGAAGCTTCTAACAAAGTGAAAGATCCGAAGCCAAACTACAGGATCTGGGCTAAGATTTTTATGGGATGCATACATCATAGGAAGTCTTCAAACTCTCCTGATTATGTAAATTATGATCAGATGTACTTCATGTACTGTCTGAGTCAGAGCACAAAAGTGGATCTGCCTTATCTACTTTTCAACCATTTATGGACTCACATGAAACAATCAAGGGAAGAAGTCAGAACTAAACATCAGAAGATGAGGAATTGGATTCAATTGGGAAGACTCATTTCAGACATTTTGACTGAGAATGGTCTGGTTGGACGTCTGATAGAAGCTGGAATAAAGGAAGAGTTAGCTTCTATGGTAGGAAAACCTCTGAATGGGAAAAGTCTTCAGAGGATGAAGGTTGTAGAAGAGCTCACTTTTGCACCAAAACAAATAAACTCTAAAGAGGTCAGCAAAAGAAGGATACCTTTGGATGATTTTCCTATGTTCTACGCTGATGAACCAAGGGAAATTATTTTGAAGTATATAGCAACGTGTTTGGAAGATGGAACTCCTCTACCAGAAAATCTGATTCAGAAAGCAGGCGAACCCGCACAAGATCTTTATAGTGAAAGACACAAGAAGAAGAGGAAAGTTTCTGAAGAAGGATCTTCAAAACCAAAGAGGAAAGCTTCTGGTGAAGTTGCTTCTCTTAAACCCAAGAGGGTCAAGAAGCAAAAAGCTAATCCTCCTGAGGCCAGTTTAGACTCAATCTTGGAAACTGTCAAAGAGGTACTAACATCTGATCCCCCTGTCTATGAACCCATACCTTCACCTTCTCCTCCTCATGTTTCTGAACCAACACAATCTCAACCATCTCCTTCTATACCTAAACCAAAGAAAACTTCTGCAACAGCTCCATCTGCACCCCAACAACAACCAACTCCATCTGAAAAACAACAATCTGATATTCCTCCCTCAAACAAACAAACCTCTACACCACAACAAACTTCTAAAATCCCCCCACCAAAACCACAAACTACTGAACCATAACCAGAACAATCCATTCCCTCTGCTCCTCAACCAGAACAACCTAAACCTTCTGAATCATTCATATCTGATTCTAAGGTTCTTGATATTCAACTTTTGAAAATTCTGTTTGACGTCTCTTCCACATCCTGTCATTCTTCTGCATCATCTAATTCTACTGAATCTGATGTACCCCCATAAGTAAACTCACCCCCTCACTCCGTGGCTATGAACCAAGATCATCTGATTTTGTTTGTTTTGCTTCATTAAAATCTTTTTCATCTGATGACCTTCCCTCTGGACTCAAACTTAAACACTTTTATCTAAAACGTCAGGATATCCCTCAATCATCTAGCCAAACATCATTTCCATCTTTCTCTCGTCCTATGTTCATTATCCCAACCTTTACAACACCACCCCTACCAGAACAACCCAAAACACCATCTCTAGAAAACTTCCTAAAACCAAAACCTAGAATGGATGTTAGTACACTATTTAATGGCTTCAAGAAGGAAATGCACATGTGGATATCTTCTGTAAAGAAGGATTGCCTGTCTAGTGTGAATCCAGATGCTTCTGAAGCCACTTGGAACAGATTCATCTCAAGGTTCAACTCTGTAGCTTCAAATCTTTGCACCATTTGCTCTGATGATGCAAAGGTGAAATTTGTTGAAGTTATCAGACTGACTCTTCTGAACATAAGTAGATCTCCAATTCTTCCTCTGGACAACGCACCTGCTGAAGAACCTATGTTTGAAGATACTCCTCCAGAAGGGACTATTGTTCAAGAAACTCTTGTGCCTAATCAGTCAGCTCTGATGATTGTGGAACAAGCATCTACTTCTGTGATTCAAGATAATGCATCTGCATCTGCTATGGTCATTGATAGTGCTCTAGATCCTGCATCTGCATCTGATCCTACATCTTCTGAAATCAAGAAAGAGAATCCAGATTTAGAAGAAAAGTTTGCTCAACTTGAAGCCAGCAACAGAGAAATCAGAACACGGATGGTCAAGCAAGAACAAACCACATATGAGATTAAAACTTGGATGACTAGACAAGAGGAATCTACTTCTCAGATCACAGACCTTCTGAAGATGATAGCCTCTCGCCAAACTTAGTTCTTTTTCTGTTATGTTTGTGCACCTGTTTGCTGTTTTTGTTGTTGATGTTGATTTTGTTGTTTATCTTAATGTTTTCTGAATATCTGTTTATCAATGAAGTTGACTGTTTCCTTATACGTTTTTTTTAGTATTTTCTCTGTTTTTCTTTTCTGTCTTAAAAAGTTTTTCATTTTGATTATGACAAAAAGGGGGAGAAAAAGAAATTCTGATTTTTCAAAAATAAACAGTTACTAAAATGGAATTCAGACATAATAAATTATTAACTAACATTGAATTTTAGTCTTTCAGAATTATAACGTATCATCTGACAAAATTCATTGAAGTTACCCTGAGAATCCCCAAACCAGACCTTAATTCAAACCAGGTTCTGATTACCAGGCTCTGATTCTGGAAAGTAAATCAAGCTCTGGTTCTGGAAAGTAAATCAAGATCTGACTCTAGAAAGCTTATTCTAACCAGGATTCTAACCAGGTTCTTAATCTGAAAAGTATACTCATGAAAAAAGGGAAGTATTTTCTTCTATTAGAGTATTCATTTCACGGGGAGATTCTTTATCTCAGGGGGAGTTATATATTTATCCTTTTATTGAACAAAATTTCCTATGTTTTTGTCATCATCAAAAAGGGAGAGATTGTAAGAACGCATATTGGTGTTTAATATATCTCTATATTTTGATGATAACACTAATGAAATTTTGTATTAAGAAAATATATACTCTAATTTTGTTCAAGTGTTTTTGTTTCAGATATTAAATTAAATATTCTTATGGAAGCAAAAATGCATCTGAACATTACTCTACGCAAGCTCTGAAGCATCAGAAGCAAGTCATCAGAAGACTCTGAGCGCTGCGAGAAGAGACTCTGAAGTAGAAGCTACAAAAGACTCTGAAGCGTAGTTTAAGAATTTGTATGAAGAGTTTCAAGCATTGTTTCAAGAAGACTCTGAAGGTACTCTATGCTGCAAGTACAGAGGCTCTCTTATTCAAACTCTGCTATGATTGATATTCACTCTAAAGCACTTTGGCTGCAAAACTCTGATAACATCAAGACTCTGATGTTGATAACTTTGAGACAGAAGCATTATTGAAGAAGATATTATTCAAAGATATATTCGTTGGCATATTCCAAATGACTCTTTCCTTATTCATGTTGTCGCACCTCGAAAAATCACATTCGAAAATACGACCCTCGCGCGAAAGGCGCGGAAATGCGGTTCGACAGAGTCGCCACCGAACTTTATCTTTCCCGAATAAACGGGAGAGGAAAATATCGAGAAAAACTCCTAAAAACGAAAAGATAGGAACAGGGCTATCGCAACCAAGTTCCGGGTTCGGGAGTCGATTACGTGAGGGGAAGGTATTAGCACCCCTCACGCCCGTCGTACTCGACGGGAACCTCTTAAGGTAATTGTGGGGAGTGTTGCCTAGGTTTACTTGTTTTCTTCTCGTTGTTAAAGGTAGAATTGGTAGGATAGAATACGCTAAGGAGAGATGGATGGTTAGAAGATAGGGTGCTCGCCAAGGATTGGGGCCCTTGTGCCTACGTATGCTCATTCGGACTAGAATGAGAAATCAGAGCGTCGTAGTTCGACTACGGGAAAGGTTGGGAATGAGTGGATGGAATAATGGAGGAAGATAGAAATGTGCTCGCCAAGATCATCGCAATCTTGTGCCTACGTATCTTATATTCAAAAATGAATAAAGAATCAGAGCGTTCGTAGTTCGTGGAGACGACCATGAAAAGGATGAGGTTGAGTAAATTGGAAGTTTGAAAAAGAGACGAAAGGGTGACTGACAAGCAACCCAAGAGCGTGTCTCAAGAGCTTGTCACTCAAGAATTCAAGGAATGCGAGATTCCAAGAACTCAGTTCTTTCGGGAATTGACTGAATAAATTGAAGATAAAGAGTTGGATGTTTTGAAATCGAAAGAACAAACTAATAACAAATCAAGGGCGCGCCTCGAGAGTTACTCATTCAAATATTCAAAGAATGCTTGATTATGAGAATATCCCTCTTTCGTAAGTTTTAAAAAATGTTTGTGAAAGGATCGAATCGAAGAATGGCGTGCGTGGCCAAAGGGAGTTGGTTTGGAATAGCTCGACGACGTGTCGAGGATTTGATCGAAGATTGAACCGACTTGACGACGTGTCAAGGGTTAGGATTGTGAGAAACGATATTAGTCCCTGAGGGTGCTCCTAATATCGAGACCATGAGGAATTGTGAATGAAATGGGTTGCGAATACGAGCGAGCATTTTGACTTAGGAGAATGTTTGAAAATGATTGAATTTTGAAAGAGTCGAAAGGTTGAGCGAATAACAACTCAAAGGCGTGCCTCAAGAATTATTCACTCGAAGACACAAGGAATGCTAGACTCCAAGTATCTCCTTCTTTCGAAGTTTGATCGAGAAAAATATTTTTTAAAAAAAAGATTTGAAGCGAAATGGGGTATGAAAATAATTTGTGAACGTGTGAGAAGTGAGAACGCGAGATTGGGTTTGAAAATATCAATTATTTAATAAATGAGACGTCGGCCCCACAACTAAATAATCGGGGCATTATCGAGATGCTAGATCTCGACAACACCTTGTCATTCGGAAAGTGTTTGGATAAACAGGAAAAATATCATACAGAATGCTAGAGTCCTATGATATTTTTTGTTTAAAAGGAAAATAAAATGAGAAGTCGAACAATACACTATTTAAGGTGTACACCTCAATAATGATTGTCTAAAAAAATTCCGAAAAGTGCTAGACTTTGAGGATTTAATTTCTCGTGATCTAATTTGAAAAATTATCTTAGTGAATAAAAAAATAAATTTACATAAAGTTTAAAAAAAAAACTATTAATGTTTAAAAATGAATTTGAAAAGAAAACATTTTAATAAGATAAGTTTTAAAAATTTTAAGAATAATAGTTTTGAAAATGAATTTGAAAAAAATATTTTAATAAGATAAGTTTTAAAAATTTAAAGAATAATAGTTTTGAAAATGAATTTGAAAAAAAATATTTTAGTGATTTAAATAAAAACTAAGAAAAAAGTATTTTTAAAAAGTTTGAAAATATTTCATATACTTAAAAAAAACAATAAATTACAACATAATTGGGATAATAAAATAATAAAACCAAGGGGTGTAGTAATGGGCAATGGGGGGTACAACAGGAAGTACACAGGTTGGGCCTCGAGCCCAACATTACACAGCAAAAAAAAACACAAATGAGCAGAGAAAAAAAAACGAAACAGGGGTGTATTCAGAAACAGGAAATTGGGCCTACCAGCCCACTAACCCAATGGGGTATCCGCTAGCCAACTTCCTCTTCTTCCTCACTCTCTCAGCACCGAAACCCTAGCCTGACACAGCCGCCGTCTCCCTCCTTCGTATCCCTAACCTTCTACAACACTCACACGACCTCGACCTGCTCGTGCTCCACACATCTAACATCCTCCATCTTCGATCTCGCGCTCATCTGTTAAAAACAAAATCACAAAAACAACCGGCAAATAAATACTCAAAAAATCCCGGATAGTATGTTCGATGGTTGTTATTGAAAGTTGTTGTGGTTCATCGGTGAAAGTTGAAGGGAAATCGAAGAGTTTGTTGATGATGAGGATGATGCAAGTCGTATGTTCGCGGTGGCCGATTCAGAATTCCGCGTTTGGATTTTGAATGGTTGACGAAGATGAGACTTCGCTGGCGTTGAAGATAATGGGTATTGATCCGTTGAGGTGTTGACGTCGTAGATCGATGAAGGCGGAAGTTTGTTTGTGCGTGGCGGTTTAAATATGGATCTGAAGATCTTATTGTGGATCTGGGTTTGCCGTTTGAATCTTGTTCATGGTTTTGAAGTTTGAATCGTGATTGAATGTTCGAAGGTGGGTTCAGATCTGAAAAACGCTTGAAGGTTTGAATATGGATCTGGAAAAATGGTGAAATCATGAGCGTTAATATGAAGGTTGTTTGAAGAATCTGGAAAAGTGCATGAAGATTGGAGGAACATTGATAAACATTGATGAGTTTCAAGAAAACAAATCTGGAGAAGTCATGAATGTTGATGAACTGGGTAACTGTTGGGATGAAGATTCGAAGAAAACTGGGCAAATTCTGGAAAATGAAAGATGATCATGATGAACACATGCAGTTTCCGGTGGGTGTTTGATTTTTCCGATGGCCTTTCCGGTGAGTTTGGAGTCGCGTTTGATGTCTCAGGAGTGTCTCCGGTGGGCTGGATTGTGTTTGCATGTGAATGGTGAGGAGGCGACACGCATGGGGAAGGGAGAGGGTGAGGTGTCACCCAGACAGGAAGGGTAGGGACGCGTGGTCAGCAACTAGGGTTAGGGTTAGGGCTAAGTGGCGGCTGCTGGTGTTTTCGGTTCCCTCAAAACAGTAAATGATGTGTGCATTTATAGGGGACAACATGTGGCATGACCGGTTGTTTTATTAACTGATGCTAATTAATTAAAGGAAAAAATAAATTAATGTTGATGGTAACAATTAATAACAATGATGATGATTGATTAATTACTGATGAAAATAACTATCTAATATAAATCCTAATTAAATGATAATAATATTCTAATCTTAGGTCTAGACTAATTAATGAACTAAACTAATAACTACAATATATAACTTAATCAGAATTTAAACAAAAACCAAATTTAAACGTAGAGCAAGCTACCCTTAATAAGAAAAACTATATTAAACTAATTAACTAATAAAAAATAAATCTATTTAAAACTCTAAAATAACTTTGATATTCAAAACTAAATAATCAAAAATATTAATAAAAACCTAAAACTGTAAAACTAATAAATAAATAAAATAGATAAAACTAGTAACTATTTACTTTAAAAAACCTATTTAAAAATTAACAAATGCTAAAACCAATATGCATACAAAAAGAATTTGCAAGGGAAAAAGAGAGACAATTGAACTTTACGAAAGATGCCCTTAGGCTACGTGTCACGCTCCTGTTGGACAAAAATAGTCGAGATTTAAAGAGTGCTCAATCGGGAGTGGACGTGCATCTAAATGGCACGAAACAATAAAATGCGAAAATATTTACAAAAAAGGGTAGGACAAATTTAGGGTATGACAGATGCCCCTATCTAATCGGCTTAAACATAGGAAAATGAACTGCATTCGCGTTCATATTCCTGAGGTAGAAGCCAATTAGATGTGAAGAAGACCCTGAATTTGTCCGAAAGATAAAGAGATGTTTGAGAATTGCAAATACTTGATAAATGTGAACCTCGAAGTGAACGGTAAATGATAGGCAAAAGGTCGTCATCACCAAAAGGATGATGGAAAGAAATGAACATGGCTATTACCACCAAAAGGACGGTAGAGCAATACCATCGCACAATCTGACATTAATAGCTACGACAGACTCCCCACCAAAAGGATGGTGAAGCGAAACACAACACACATTGCACAATCTATCATTAGTGACAATGATAGACCCCCCACCAAAAGGATGACGGAGTGAGACAAACAAAATTCGCACAATCTATCATTAATGACCATGATAGACCCCTCACCAAAGGATGACGAAGCGAAACACAAAATAAATCGCACAATCTATCATTAATGACCATGATAGACCCCCCACCAAAAGGATGACGGAGCGAAACACGAACAAAATTCGTACAATCTATCATTAATGACCATGATAGACCCCTCACCAAAAGGATGACGAAGCGAAACACAAAATAAATCGCACAATCTATCATTAATGACCATGATAGACCCCCCACCAAAAGGATGACGGATCGAAACACGAACAAAATTCGCACAATCTATC
The DNA here is from genome assembly GCA_963859935.3 of Lathyrus sativus. Lineage (NCBI taxonomy): Eukaryota > Viridiplantae > Streptophyta > Magnoliopsida > Fabales > Fabaceae > Lathyrus > Lathyrus sativus. The sequence goes on along the minus strand of OZ012735.1, from coordinate 305,073,584 downwards.
ATTAATGACCATGATAGACCCCTCACCAAAAGGATGACGGAGCGAAACACAAATAAAGACATCGCACAATCTATCATTAATGACCATGATAGACCCCCCACCAAAAGGATGACGGAGCGAAACACGAAACACTTCGCATAATCTATCATTAATGACCATGATAGACCCCCCACCAAAAGGATGACGGAGCGAAACATAAACAAAATATCGCGCAATCTGACATCGACGAAATGCCAGACCCACCACCAAAAGGATGATGGAGCGAAAACATAAACAAAATATCGCGCAATCTGATATCGACGAAATACCAGACCCACCACCAAAAGGATGACGGAGCGAAACTCACACAAAACATCACACAATCTGACATCAACAAAATGTCAGACCCACCACCAAAAGGATGATGGAGCGAAAACATAAAAGAAAATATCGCACAAACTGACATCGACAAAATGTCAGACCCACCACCAAAAGGATGACGGAGCGAAACTCACACACACAGGTTGCTATCACCAAAAAGGATGATAGGACGACACAGATTTGAAGTTTACCAACATCAAAAGGATGCAGGCTAGGGTGAACTGACGAAGTTCGACTATCACCAAAAGGATGATAGTAAGGCAATTGACAACGGTCACGCTTGCTGGGTACAACTCAATGGGGGACCCCTGAGAAGAAGATTGAATTGAAATGAGTCAACGGGGTACTCCCACCGTCTTTGCTTGGAAATCATAGTTTTGCTGAAATGGTTTCATGGTTACGCCCATGAATTCTGAAGAGGATGCCCCTGACTGGTCTGAGTTTGTCTTGAAATGTCTTGTTTTGGTCAACAAAAGGTTGAACAACTTCATGAGGAATGCTCATGGTCTTGCTGAAGATGCCCCTGCTCGGGTTGGATCTTGCACTGAACTTCTTGGATTTGCCCAACAAAAGGTTGAACAATTTCGTGGGGAAAGCCCACAGTCTTGAATGGTATGCCCCTGACCGGGATGTATATTAACTTGAAGATCTGATCAACCACGAGGTTGAAATACGTCATGGGAAAGACCCACGGTCTTGAAAAGACTGCCCCTGACTGGGCTGAATCTCGCTTTGAATAACTTCAAACTTTGTGGGAGAAACCCATAATTGCAGAAGATTGTCCCTGCTTGGGCTGATGACTGCTTTGAAGCTCTTGAAAATCGTGGGACAAACCCACCATCTTGCGGAAGATGCCCCTGACAAGGCGGTCGACGGTCTTGGAAATCTTCGAGATTGATCCTGGACCTTGACTTGCATATATGAATGCTGGATGATAAATGATATTCCCTACGAGTGGACGTGCGAATGCAAATGCTGACGTGCGGAGATGCAAGAGCTGGGGGAATATTGTATGATTGGAGTATGCATATGATGTAAGATGCTTATGAGGTCGAATGCAATGGGTATGATGCAGATGATGCAGACGGGTAATTGGAAATGCAAGGTGGAGACGCCAGCGTTGGTGGACTTTTGGTAGTTTGCCAATGTGGATTGGACTTCGGGTGGTGGGAAGGATTGACTTCCTCGACACGCAGTTTGTTGAAGACGTCACGATTGAAGCAGAAGATGATGCTCTGGATGCCCCAAGTCTGGGCACTTGGTGATTTGTTGTCAATTTCCTTCAGAGAAGGTTGCAACTCTGCTTGTTGGTCAGGACGACCTGGTCTTGCCCCAGTCTGAACGTGGTAATGGCCTTCCCCAGCTTAACCAGTTCCGATATATGGAGGTTGAACTCGGATGACTTGCCCCTGCTCGAGCTGTTGAATGCTTTGCCCCAACCTGTGGGTTCTGAAATTATCTTGCCTCGTGTACGCCACTGAAAGTCAAGCTCTTCCTTGATTGCCCTTTGCTGAAATATCTTTGGATACCTAGCACTGTTTTGCAGTTAAAATTGTACATTCATAAATGGTAATAATTAATGCAAAGTTCGATGCAAGTTTAAAAAAGTATTGTTTATTTGGAAGTGTCGTCGTAGTGAGACAAATGGACTGCTAGCCCAAACATTGTGTTGTTTGATTGGTGCGAAAAGATGTTTGTAAGAATAATGACACCAATGTTGATGTTTAGAAATCATGTGAGGAGTCAGGTTACGCAACCTTGCGACAATATGCTTTCAGAATAAACCCCGCCTCAATTAGGTCTTTCAAGGGTTGTAACGTGGTCTGGTTCACGGTTATGAAACAAAAGATGTTAGGCTCAAAGTATAATTTGTACCCACCCCTTCTTCTTAATGATCTCCAGTCCTACGCTCAGTTAGATACACACTTGTATGGACGGTGTAAGCTTGAAGGTTCAAGGTTTGCTCGTCGTGGCAGTCACTTTATTTTGGCTTTGATGAATGTCAGTGCCCCTTTGATCTGGGTGGCCACTGAATCTTTTTTTTGTTTTCGTTGAGGATTTCGGGGTCCTCTTTTGCTTTTGTTTTGATCCCTAACTTTTGCATGGATTGAATTTGTTTGTCAAATCCATCGGGATTTCCTTGATTTTTCCTAAGTCCCCTCTAAGATGTCTAACTTAGCAGGCTTTTGATTTTTCCTTTTTCTTTGGATTTTGTTATGACTGCCCTGTTGTGAGTCATTGGTGAACAACCGTCTTTTGGATTTCGCTTTGTTGATTCGAGTGCGGGGTTGGATTAACTGAACACTACCCTGCCCCAGGTGGAGTGTAAAAGGTTTGAATATCCGAAGGAAACTGCTACTTCTAGGCTCGAAGTGGTTTACTAGGGATTAACTCCTTATATCTCCGGTGTTTGGGGAATTGAAGCAATGCCTGTACATCATTGACGAGATTCGGTCTGAAAGCATACGATTTGCAATTATGGGTATCTTGTTTTCATCATCCTCCCTCAAATCATGCTAAACAACAGTGAATAGAGTGGAGTGAATAAATGTGTCGGTGATAAGTAAAAATGAGTGGATACGACATAACCAATTCAAAACATGCATAAACAATACATTAATGAAAACCAAATACGAATGGCAATTGTTCAAAGCATACAACACTTAAATAAACAAAGACAAAACATAAGAAATGCGAAATATGAAATGGCAGCATGACGGCCTTCTTCGGGGAATGAACTTGACTGGAATCGATCTGATGTTGGCGCTAGTTGACTGGCGGCATCGGATTGTTGATGATATTTGGGGACTTCCCATTGAAGTTGATAGCATCCCTATCGATCATGTCTTGAATTATGTGCTTGAAAGCCCTGCAGTCCTCAATGGTGTGACCTGGAGCGCCCTTATGAAACTCACAATGAGCATTTGCATCGTAATCGGCAGGAATGACAGCTGGAGGAGCCAAATCTCTCGGAACAACAGCTTTCTTCTCCATCAACTGAGCAAAGATTTTGGCATATGTCATTGGTAGACGATCAAAGACTCTATCTGGTCTCCATGTTCTCTGCGGACGCTGTGGGCGAGCACCTTGTCGTTGCTGAGTAGCTTGCATCTGCTGTTGCTGAGGAGGATAATGATATTCTTGCTGGTTGTAGGCTTGTTGCTGAGGAGCCTGTTGCCCTGGCATCTGAGCTTGCGCTGCTTGAACAGCTGGCTGATAAGGCATTGGAGCATATTGCGCAGCAGCAACATATGGATACTGATAGTAGGGAACTTGATAAGGCATAGGAGCAGGAGCTTGTTGAAAAGCTTGCCCTTTCTGCAAAAAGATGGCATTTGTTTCACCCACTTTCTTCTTGTATCCATTGAAAGGCTTCTTGGCATGGGCCTGGTTGTTGGAACCTCCTGGGATCTTCCCACTCTTCAGCCCTTCCTCAATTCTCTCACCGACGATCACTAGGTCAGAGAATCCAGCAGAGACACTACCGATCAGCTTTTCGTAGTACTGGCCTTGTAAAGTACCCATGAAGATGTCAATAAGTTCACGGTCAACAAGAGGTGGATGCACCCTTGCGGCTAGCTCTCTCCATCGTTGTGCGTACTCCTTGAAGGATTCGCTGGCCTTCTGAGTCATACTCTGAAGCTGAGTACGGTTAGGAGCAAGGTCAGTGTTGTACTTGTACTGCTTGACAAATGCATCAGCTAGCTCGGCCCAAGTACGCACACTATTACGCTCCAGCTGCATATACCATTCGAGTGATGCCCCAGACAAGCTGTCCTGGAAGCAATGGATCATGAGCTTCTCGTCTCTGGCATAGGCAGCCATCTTGCGACAGTACATCTTCAGATGAATGTTTGGGCAACTGAGACCTTTGTACTTTGAAAATTCAGGCACCTTGAACTTGGGAGGAATGACAACATCAGGCACCAAGCACAATTCCAGAGCACTGAAAGAATTTGAATTGTGCCCTTCCATGGCTCGGAGTTTCTCGGCTAGATCTCGGCACATCTTCATGGCTTCAGAATCCTGGGCGGCAACCGGACTGGCGATGGGAATAGCAGCATGATAGTTCTGAACGTCGTCATACTGATCCATCAAAGTATCTTTGATATGGGGAGCTGGGATTTGCACAGCAGTAGGTTGGACTTGCTGGATGGCTCCAATGGTAACTCCGGGCGCCGGGATTGGCTGAGAAGTGTTTCCTTCGGCTGCGTTGTTGAAGTTCAACAGCGTCCCATGAGAATTTGGAATTGGAACCAAAGGGATAGCAGTAGACCCTTGTCCATTGACGACAGCGGCGGCTTCACGCTGTTCTTCCTCTCTCCTGGCTGCGAGGATGGCTTCGAGGATCTGGTCGATCTTCCCTTTCATAGAATCCAACTCTTCCTTGAAGGCAACTTGCTCCTGTTGAATCTGCTCCATCATACGTCTGGTATTGGCTCTAGTTGCGTACCGGTGTCGGGGAATCAACTTGATTTACTGGAGAAGAAGGAACGGAGACATAAGATTCTGTTGAAGGACTGGAAATGCAAAATGCACAACATATGAAACGCAATGCGAATGATATGCAAGATGCAATGCAAGATACAAGATCCAGGATCACAAGATCATAGTTCGAACAGTTCCTGAAGCCAGTAACTGTAATAGATAGGTAACCACAATTCCTGCTCAAAGAAAAAAACTGACAGGTACGACCTATACGGGAAGATCTAGACAATCTACCCATAAACCCACTCACGGGATGGTTTCTACGTTTGGTTCCCAGGATCACGGACACTAGTCGTATTAGCGTCACACAACAGGCTGGCTGTATTATGACGATAATGACGATAAGGTCTCTCCTGAGCGGGGTCCTTATGCTAGGCGCACAAGGAGCGAGTCCTTGGAGACTAACACTACACGACCACCAATATCGGAACTGGTGCTAACAAAAGGTTCCCAGAATCACGGACCCTTCATTAATCAAGTCGTGCAACAGGCTAGCTGCGTTACGAGGAGATCTACGAATAGGTCTCCTCTGGAGGAGCTTTCATGCTAGGCCCACAAGGAGCAAGTCCTCGGAGACTAACACTACTTGACTACCAATTCTAAACTATGTGTTCTCTCTGCTTTTACCAAAGCTCGGGCGTAGAGACTTACTCATGATGTCATCCCGAAAACCAACAAGCCCAGATAACGAGCACGAATAAAATCTACAAGAGAACAAATACAAAAAGAAAACAAATAAAAAACAAACACTCCTCACAAACCAAAATATAGGCTCGACTCTCTCTTTGCATGGAGCAAAAATGTCCCCAGTGAAGTCGCCAGCTGTCGCACCTTGAAAAATCACATTCGAAAATACGACCCTCGCGCGAAAGGCGCGGAAATGCGGTTCGACAGAGTCTCCACCGAACTTTATTTTTCCCGAATAAACGGGAGAGGAAAATATCGAGAAAACCTCCTAAAAACGAAAAGATAGGAACAGGGCTGTCGCAACCAAGTTCCGGGTTCGGGAGTCGGTTACGTGAGGGGAAGGTATTAGCACCCCTCACGTCCGTCGTACTCGACGGGAACCTCTTAAGGTAATTGTGGGGAGTGTTGCCTAGGTTTACTTGTTTTCTTCTCGTTGTTAAAGGTAGAATTGGTAGGTTAGAATACGCTAAGGAGAGATGGATGGTTAGAAGATAGGGTGCTCGCCAAGGATTGGGGCCCTTGTGCCTACGTATGCTCATTCGGACGAGAATGAGAAATCAGAGCGTCGTAGTTCGACTACGGGAAAGGTTGGGAATGAGTGGATGGAATAATGGAGGAAGATAGAAATGTGCTCGCCAAGATCATCGCAATCTTGTGCCTACGTATCTTATATTCAAAAATGAATAAAGAATCAGAGCGTCCGTAGTTCGTGGAGACGACCACGAAAAGGATGAGGTTGAGTAGATTGGAAGTTTGAAAAAGAGACGAAAGGGTGACTGACAAGCAACCCAAGAGCGCGCCTCAAGAGCTTGTCACTCAAGAATTCAAGGAATGCGAGATTCCAAGAACTCAGTTCTTTCGGGAATTGACTAAATAAATTGAAGATAAAGAGTTGGATGTTTTGAAATCGAAAGAACAAACTAATAACAACTCAAGGGCGCGCCTCGAGAGTTACTCATTCAAATATTCAAAGAATGCTTGATTCTGAGAATATCCCTCTTTCGTAAGTTTTAAAAAAATGTTTGTGAAAGGATCGAATCGAAGAATGGCGTGCGTGGCCAAAGGGAGTTGGTTTGGAATAGCTCGACGACGTGTCGAGGATTTGATCGAAGATTGAACCGACTTGACGACGTGTCAAGGGTTAGGATTGTGAGAAACGATATTATTCCCTGAGGGTGCTCCTAATATCGAGACCACGAGGAATTGTGAATGAAATGGGTTGCGAATACGAGCGAGCATTTTGACTTAGGAGAATGTTTGAAAATGATTGAATTTTGAAAGAGTCGAAAGGTTGAGCGAATAACAACTCAAAGGCGTGCCTCAAGAATTATTCACTCGAAGACACAAGGAATGCTAGACTCCAAGTATCTCCTTCTTTCGAAGTTTGATCGAGAAAAATATTTTTAAAAAAAAAGATTTGAAGCGAAATGGGGTATGAAAATAATTTGTGAACGTGTGAGAAGTGAGAACGCAAGATTGGGTTTGAAAATATCAATTATTTAATAAATGAGACGTCGGCCCCACAACTAAATAATCGGGGCATTATCGAGATGCTAGATCTCGACAACACCTTGTCTTTTGGAAAATGTTTGGATAAACAGGAAAAATATCATACAGAATGCTAGAGTCCTATGATATTTTTTGTTTAAAAGGAAAATAAAATGAGAAGTCGAACAATACACTATTTAAGGTGTACACCTCAATAATGATTGTCTAAAAAAAATCCGAAAAGTGCTAGACTTTGAGGATTTAATTTCTCGTGATCTAATTTGAAAAATTATCTTAGTGAATACAAAAATAAATTTACATAATGTTTTAAAAAAAAACTATTAATTTTTAAAAATGAATTCGAAAAGAAAACTATTTAATAATATAAGTTTTAAAAATTTAAAGAATAATAGTTTTGAAAATGAATTTGAAAAAAATATTTTAATAAGATAAGTTTTAAAAATTTAAAGAATAATAGTTTTGAAAATGAATTTGAAAAAAAATATTTTAGTGATTTAAATAAAAACTAAGAAAAAAGTATTTTTAAAAAGTTTGAAAATATTTCATATACTTAAAAAAAACAATAAATTACTACATAATTGTGATAATAAAATAATAAAACCAAGGGGTGTAGTAATGGGCAATGGGGGGTACAGCAGGAAGTACACAGGTTGGGCCTCGAGCCCAACATTACACAGCAAAAAAAACACAAATGAGCAGAGAAAAAAAAACGAAACAGGGGTGTATTCAGAAACAGGAAATTGGGCCTACCAGCCCACTAACCCAATGGGGTATCCGCTAGCCAACTTCCTCTTCTTCCTCACTCTCTCAGCACCGAAACCCTAGCCTGACACAGCCACCGTCTCCCTTCTTCGTATCCCTAACCTTCTACAACACTCACACGACCTCGACCTGCTCGTGCTCCACACATCTAACATCCTCCATCTTCGATCTCGCGCTCATCTGTTAAAAACAAAATCACAAAAACAATCGGCAAATAAATACTCAAAAAATCCCGGATAGTATGTTCGATGGTTGTTATTGAAAGTTGTTGTGGTTCATCGGTGAAAGTTGAAGGGAAATCGAAGAGTTTGTTGATGATGAGGATGATGCAAGTCGTATGTTCGCGGTGGCCGATTCAGAATTCCGCGTTTGGATTTTGAATGGTTGACGAAGATGAGACTTCGCTGGCGTTGAAGATAATGGGTATTGATCCGTTGAGGTGTTGACGTCGTAGATCGATGAAGGCGGAAGTTTGTTTGTGCGTGAAGGTTTAAATATGGATCTAAAGATCTTATTGTGGATCTGGGTTTGCCGTTTGAATCTTGTTCATGGTTTTGAAGTTTGAATCGTGATTGAATGTTCGAAGGTGGGTTCAGATCTGAAAAACGCTTGAAGGTTTGAATATGGATCTGGAAAAATGGTGAAATCATGAGCGTTAATATGAAGGTTGTTTGAAGAATCTGGAAAAGTGCATGAAGATTGGATGAACATTGATAAACATTGATGAGTTTCAAGAAAAAAAATCTGGAGAAGTCATGAATGTTGATGAACTGGGTAAGTGTTGGGATGAAGATTCGAAGAAAACTGGGCGAATTCTGGAAAATGAAAGATAATCATGATGAACACATGCAGTTTCCGGTGGGTGTTTGATTTTTCCGATGGCCTTTCCGGTGAGTTTGGAGTCGCGTTTGATGTCTCAGGAGTGTCTCCGGTGGGCTGGATTGTGTTTGCATGTGAATGGTGAGGAGGCGACACGCATGGGGAAGGGAGAGGGTGAGGTGTCACCCAGGCAGGAAGGGTAGGGACGCGTGGTCAGCAGCTAGGGTTAGGGTTAGGGCTAAGTGGCGGCTGCTGGTGTTTTCGGTTCCCTCAAAACAGTAAATGATGTGTGCATTTATAGGGGACAACATGTGGCATGACCGGCTGTTTTATTAACTGATGCTAATTAATTAAAGGAAAAAATAAATTAATGCTGATGGTAACAATTAATAACAATGATGATGATTGATTAATTACTGATGAAAATAACTATCTAATATAAATCCTAATTAAATGATAATAATATTCTAATCTTAGGTCTAGACTAATTAATGAACTAAACTAATAACTACAATATATAACTTAATCGGAATTTAAACAAAAACCAAATTTAAACGTAGAGCAAGCTACCCTTAATAAGAAAAACTATATTAAACTAATTAACTAATAAAAAATAAATCTATTTAAAACTCTAAAATAACTTTTATATTCAAAACTAAATAATAAAAAATATTAATAAAAACCTAAAACTGTAAAACTAATAAATAAATAAAATAGATAAAACTAGTAACTATTTACTTTAAAAAACCTATTTAAAAATTAACAAATGCTAAAACCAATATGCATACAAAAAGAATTTGCAAGGGAAAAAGAGAGACAATTGAACTTTACGAAAGATGCCCTTAGGCTACGTGTCACGCTCCTGTTGGACAAAAATAGTCGAGATTTGAAGAGTGCTCAATCGGGAGTGGACGTGCATCTAAATGGCACGAAACAATAAAATGCGAAAATATTTACAAAAAAGGGTAGGACAAATTTAGGGTATGACACATGTATGGCACAGGAAATCAGACAAAAGGGATTTGTCTGAATATTCCTCTTCTGGGAAAGCTAAAGTCAATAGAAGACAAAAAGGCTACAGCTACTCTGCTACGCACAGTCTTCAAGCATTGGATTTTCTGCTCTATAAAAGGATGTCTTCAAAAACATTTCAAAGTTGACGAATTCACGTATTGCTGAGAAATCAAATTGAAAAACACTCTCAAACTCTCATACAATTTATTTCATAAACTGAATAGTTTTTATTCGTTCTTAAACTAAGTGTAAAAATCACAGTTGTGATATAGCTTTTTAGAAGCATCTTAAACAGTTGTTAGTTTACATTTATTTGTAAAAGGTTCCTTAAGAAGACCAAGTTGTGGTCAGGATTTCTTGAGAAGACTAAGACAGTTGTTCTTAGTGGTTGACACTGTAATCTGTTTGAATATAGTGGATTAAGTCCTTGTTGAGAAAGGCAAATCACCTGGGTAGGATGGACTGGATTAGTTGAGTTCAACGAACCAGGATAAAAATACTGTGTTGTTTTTATTGCCATATTTATTTCAAAACCCTTATTCAACCCCCCTTCTAAGTGTTTTTCTCACCTTCATATATTGATTGAAAATAAAGCAATAATATATTGACGAAAAGTAAAGTTAGTTGATGTAAATTGAATCGAGACGAAATGTAGCGCTAAACCGCTGTAGCTCGATGTATGATGAAGATCAAACTATAGGAGGTCGCGCAAATTGATATCTGTGCTAAAAACACGATGAAAGAATGATATTGAGGATCATTTTTCAGTGTAATCGTGTCAGATAGACCAAAAAAGAAGGGTGTGATATCGTCTTAATCACAAACTAGTGTTGATTAATTGAAGGTAACCTATCACGATTCGAAAGTATAGAAAATAATCCCAATGATCATTTTCTACAGATTTGACATAATGAAGGTTATCAACCTCGATAAATCAATATTTACGAATAAAAGACTTTCACTGATCGAAATTGAAATAAAATAGAGATGAAAAAGATGGAGAAGAAAATGAAAAGAGAAATAAGTGGAGGTCTCGTCTTAATCACTGCTTTATCGATATATTAATAAGAGTGACATTTGACTTCTTCATTGACCCAAAAAAAAGAAATCTCAAAGGAGATCAAGATGAATCATGGAATAAAATTAAAAGATTAATGGAGAAAGAATAGGTAAAAACTAAAACAGAATTTAATAATAAACAAAATCTAGAAGAAAAACAATTAGTAAAATAAACTTAAAATAATAAATGCATGAGGAATCAAAATTGAAGGGGGGGGGGGATAGAGAAAACCACAAATGGAATCATCATGGGCCATAGGCCCATTCATCCATTCATCAAAGATCAAAAATGTGGGTGACAAAAATAAAAAGGGTGATGGTGTGTGGAATCCAGTTAAAAAGCCCATAGTCCAAATTGGAGATATGGGAAAAAAAACAAAGACTCAGCCAGTGCTTATGAAAACGTCAAAAGTGAGATATGAGAGACACGACCATGCTGTTTCTAAAACACAACGAACGTTACCCTAAACACAAGCGAAAAGTGAATGAGGAAAAAAAACTATGGCAACCACTAAGATATTTCAAACAGCAGATGAAGGCAACGTCAAAAATCATCTTCTCCCCATCTTGCTTACAAAACGAATTCTCCCTTTCTCGTGTGGATTGTTCAGTTCCCATGCTCTCGGTTCTTTTCCGCCTCTGACCAATCTTGACTCAGGTTTTCTCCATTTCATCTTTCAATATTTCTTTCGAATTTATGGATTTGGGTTGTGGGTTGGATTTTGATATGGGATGGTGATTTAAAGTTGTTGTTGGATATTGACATAATGATTTGGAGGTTGTTTGTTGTGATGTGGGATGAGGATGAATGGAGGAAAACGGGAGAGGATACGGAAAAAATGTCGTAAGAGGTTTTGTGTTGCTGCCGTATGAATTTGTTTATCTTTTGAAGGTTCGAAGGAGCTTGTCACTGATTTTCCCCGAGCTTCCCCCTTACTGAAAGAAGAAGGGGGTTTATTATTTATTGGAGAGGTTGAAGGTCAAACGAGAATGAACTTTATGGTCAAATAGAGAAATTTATGCTACTGCTGCATTTTTGCGTGTAATTCATTGGGGTCCTGTGAAGATCATGTTGTTGTTGCCTTTATATGGTGCGTCGAGGTATTGTTTAGACAAAAGAAGGATGCTCCTTCACTTTGTCATGGCTCTTGTCCTCATTAATTGGTGTAGGGGAAGTGGATCATAATTTTTGCAAAGATTTTCCCTTTGAGAAAAGTAACATGGGCCCCTTTAGATGTCGGTTTTTTACTAGAATTTTTGTAATAAGTGTACTTAAAATGGGCCTCCAATGCCTTCCATGAGCTTATTGTATTTTTCTATATGTTTCCTTTTTTAGAATTTGTAAATAGACTTTGTAAATGGTTTTTATGTATTATGATGGACTTGGCATATGACACTATTTGTAGTGAACCTTGATAACATGATGGTTTAAGAGAAAAAAACAAAGATTTTAGAACGAGAATTTGGATGTGAATTTAAAGAAGACTTTGAAACTTATCATGGGTTAAATTGGATAACGACAAATGGATGATCAATTGAATGGATTAGATTTTGTAAAAATAGATAATTAAATATTTTTGGATAATGGAGAAAACAATGTAAATGAAAATTTGAATCTAAACGAAATATTTAGGATTGGATACGAATGATGATGAAGTGGATGTTGAAACGAAATTTTGGATAATGAATAAGGGAGAATGGATGTAAGTCACCGACATTTAGATTTGAAACCACAATACCATTATTGAACTTCAATAACAAACTTGAAAATGATGAAAGCTTTATGGATCACACGAATCATGCCTTGCAATTAAGAGTCACACTTGAGAACCTAGATGAAACTATTTTTCACTTGACATCAAACAAAAAATGGATCCATCTTGAACTCTTGTCATCTGAGTGAGCCACAAACTTTCACCATAAACCAAATTCTTGATGCCGTGAAATCAGCAGGTAATGACTTGGTATGAACTGCATTATGAATGCACCAAAACCCCAACTGGAAATACATTGATTTATTGATGGTACCCACTCATGAAACACTATGATCCTTGCATAGCCTGACAACAAACCCTAGTTAGAAACTCATCCCCATGCCACTTGAAGTGTTACAAACCATGGCCTTGACTTTGAAATCGAACCTTGCCTGACTAGATACCTTGAATTCAATCTTGCACAACCTTGAGCTTGAACCACGAGCAGAAGTAACTCTTTTTTGATTTTTGAATAATTGGTTAGTGGACGAATGTATAGATGAAGTTTATATACAGGTAGGAAAATTTTGGGGTATGATAGATGGCTTATACCCAAGACCAAATTTGTCCTTCTTCATTGGCAAATCCAGAACCTGACCCCATGCTTCAGAGCAACTAGCCTCAACCACAACCCTGGCTTCCTTCAATGGCGTCATGGAAATCTCAGGTTTCCTATCCTCCATGGGAAGACCATTCTTAATATGCATGACTTCAAACAACTGGCACAAAGTCTCATGAATCTCTCCTTCCACCTCGACATACTTGAAAGAAGTTAGATGACTCACAATCATTTCCTCCTCGCCGCATACGGTACCTACCTTTCCGTCAACAATAAACTTGATCTTCTGATGTAGAGTTAAGGACACAACCCCTGTGGAATGAATCCATGGACGCCCAAGGAGACATCTATAAGATGGCTGAATGTCCATGACGAAGAAGGTTTTTTCGAAAACCTGAGGACCCACCTTGATAGGTAACACCACCTCACTGAAAATAGAGTGCTTTGAACCATCAAATGCTCGAACGACCAAGTCACTAGGTCTGAGTATCACTCCCTCTGCATCTAACTTCATCATTGCCTTCTTAGGTAACATATTAAGGGAAGATCTGGTATCTACTAATACGTGGGATAACACAACATCTTTACACTCCATAGAAATATGCAAGGCCTTGTTATGGTTCCTTCCTTCCGGAGTTAAATCAAAATCAGTGAAACCTAGTCCATTGCTAACATTGACATTCTCCACAACCCGTTCAAGCTGGTTGGCAGAAATCTCATGAGGCACATACACAACATTCAAAATCTTCAACAAGGCATTTCGATGGGCCTCAGAACAGAGCAACAACGACATGATAGAAATATTTGAAGGCGTCTGATTCAACTGATCCACCACCTTATAGTTGCTCTTCTTGATAATCCTCATAAACTCTTCAACATCCTTAGAAAATGAAGCTTCTGGCATTGGATTCTGCACAAAATCTTCAACAACAACCTGATTCCCTTTAACCTTGGCCGAAGCATCAGCATTACTATCCAGAGAAGTCTGCGGGGAAAAGATCTGACCACTACGAGCAATTCTTCTAGTACCCGTAACATTATCAACATTTGTCTCAACATTCGAAGGAACCCCGATCTCTTGCTTGTGACCTTGATAAAATACCTCCACCCCATAGTTCCACGGTATAGCCTTAACACTATCATACGACACTGGTCCAGGCATTGTCATAACCACATGAGCTTGCCTCATTGGTGTTGGGATACAGACCAGAGTATACGAAATAGAAATAGTAGAAATATCCTTACCAATATCAATTTCACCAACCAAAATTCTGTCAAACTAGATCTGACCTTCATTCATCATTCTCTAAATACCCTCTTTCAAAATATCACAACCCTTAGTTTGCACCACACATCTCTGACAATCAGAAGAACAACCCGTGAACACACCCCTTTTGAGCAAATTCTCCTTCACAAAAGATAGCGAAGTCTTCAGCATACTCACTTCAGTTACCAAATTCATCCCATCAACTACTTCAATAACATTCACGACTGTGCCACCATGATGTGGCATCGGATTTTGGATTACATTGGGACTATTGCTCGGGGTGAATTCGATTCACTTGGAATTAATCAAATCTTGTACCTTGTGATGAAAGAACCTACACTTCTCAATATTGTGCCTTGGTGCTCCAGAATGGAAATCACAATGGCCATTTGCATCACAACCGAATGGCAACTTTGTAGGAGAAAGACCCATTGCCCAAAGTTCAACTAAGCAAAGCTGAAATAAATCATACAACAGTTGCGCATACGACATCGGGGGAGCATAAAAAAATATTTCTGATCTCTTTTGCTTCTATTGATAACCTTGTTGAGGTGTATACTGCTGACGATATTGTTGAGCTAGTTGAGTGGCAGCAGGAATAGTCACAACGACCACCTACTGCTGATTCACTCTACCTTTGCCCCTGTAAGATGATACAACATTAGCTTCCCGTTATCTCTTTTTGGGGGTTCCGGTATAAGGATTCTTTCCTCCAGATGAGGGACCAATAACATTCTGAATTTTACCCATTTTAGTTCCACTTTCGACCCTTTCACCAGCCATTACTAGATCTGAAAACCTCATATAGGTACACCCTACCAACCTGTCATAATATGACCCCTTACATAGTGCTCATGAATATATTTACAAGTTCTCTCTGCATCATCAGAGGTTGAACTCTAGCAGCTAGCTCACGCCACCTTTGGGCGTATTCTTTAAAACTCTCATTAGACTTCTGAGTAAGACCTTGCAACTGAATCTGATTCGGGGTCATATCGGTCTTGTACTAGTAATGCTTGACAAAAGCTTCTGCCAATTCTCTCCAGCTTCAGATGTATGTCTTCTCAAGCTGCATGTACCATTCCAAGGACGCCCCAACTAGGTTGTCATAAAAAACTGCATGAGCAACTTCTCATCCTCTGAGTATGCAGACATTTTCCGATAATAAGCCCTGATGTGCGTCTTTGGGAAAGTCGTACCTCGACACTTGTCAAAGTCGGGCACCTTGAATTTCGGAGGTATCCTCACGCGTAGCTCTAATCCCAGATCATCCATGTCCATACCTAAAGTTTTTGACCCTCAAAATCCTTTATCCTTTCTTATAACATTCAGAATTTCCTCTCAGCTTCGGTAGGAAGACCGACTTCCAGGTCGTGCACGGAAAATACATCATCTAAATTGTCCACTTCAAGAAGAAGAACATATATCCTAGCAGGGATAGGAATTTGACCAGCTTTACCCTCTGGAGTGTTGGCACGTGCACCTATGAGAAAAACGCCGCCTGTAGGAATGACACCACATGTAGGAATAGGAATAGCACCGCCTGTGGGAATAACTCCACCTGTATTACCTCCTGTCATACCCTAAATTTGTCCTACCTCTTTTTAAGTTTTGTTGTTTTTCGATTATTTTATGTTTTTAAATTGTCGGATTATTTTCTTGTTATTTAGACACGTGTCCGCTCACAATTGATTGATTTTTTTTAGAACTTCATCTTTTTGACCAATTAAAGTGCGACGCGTGGCCTAAAAACTTCTTTTTATGTGAATTTTTTTTTTTTAGTTTCTTAAACTATTTTTTTTGTTACTAATAATATTATTTATTTTTGTTTTTTCTTTAGATTGTTTTTTTATATATATATTGTAAATATCCGTTTAATTATTAATGTAGGTATTATTTTCTTTTTATAGTCATGATATTCAGTATTAAGTAAGTTTTATTTTTATTTATTTTATATTATTTACTAATTAATCAAAAGATTAATTAAAAATATAAAAAAAAAGAGAGAGAAGCAAGCCCATTGGTTCTGCGGCCCGTCAAGTGGAATGAAGGAAAAAAACGGATGGAGAGAGAGGATACAGATTTGGATATAAAGAGGGAAGGGTAATTCATTAAAAGAGAACCCTAATTACTGTTCATCCTCCTTCTTTAGAAAAAACGCCGCCACCTTCATTTCTGAACCCTAAAAAAATCTGGCTACTGTTCATCTCCTTAAATCCTCCCTCATCAAAACCCCACAAACGTTCATCTCTCACGAACCCTTTCCAACACCCTAGCCGCCGAACCGTGTTTCTCATCACTAAACTCTAACAGCCGCTGCCGTCACCCTTCACGCAAACCCCTTCGTCTTCCTCGTTTCATTCCCTTCATCACCATCATCATTGTTACCTTCTTCATCCCTCATTGATAACCCTTCTCCCACTTCTTCAATCGCCGATTCTCTTTATCAAACAATCATCCAGAAAAGCTCCGAACAAGTTTGACGTTTCCGGCGAGGGTAGCTCCAAACGGGTTCGACGTTTGACGTTTGAATACGACGACTTCACGACAAAGTCAGTGAGAAAGTAACAACGACACAACAAGTGGTGACGGTTGCGGTTCAATTCAACGGATGATGGCCTCACATATTCCTTTTGGCATCACATCCGACTTCGGCAACAAGAGCTGCTTCGATTAGCTCCGTTTTTTTCTCATCTCGGTGAAGAAAAATCCCGACATGACGGTATTATTTTTTAAGCTCACTAGTCTAGGATGAATTGATGTTCTGATATACAGATTCTGTCCAAATCATGTAGTATATATGATAGGTTTTCAAGTTTTTTTAGTTTGTTTATATTATACCGATTGTTTTTGTGAATAAAATGATGTTTGTTTCGCTGCGACGCTAGGCCGAAATCGAAATTAGATTGTATGTTTTATCTTCTTGATTTTTTCTAGCAATAGGCTTGTCAAGGATTTTTTTGAACTCTTAAACTGTTGTTGTTGTGAGGAGAAAATTTAGCAGGATATTGTTCATATGTTGTTGTTACGGCTGAAGTTTTCTTAGTTTCCATTTGGTTCTGGTTCGCATCGAAGTTTGTGTGGAATATGTTATACATGTTTTGATTGAAATTACGCATTGGATATTCTGTTGGTGAATATAATGGTTGAATATCATTTATGTTATTATTACAGTAGTACATTTGTGTATGGTTTGCCAAAATTTGCAATGTGATCATGCTAAGATATATGAAAAAGGTTGGATATTGGTTATTCTAAGGTTGGATATTGGATATCCTTTATGCTGAGATATATAAACCTCTCTTGGAATATAGTATGGATACTAATTTTTTTTACTGTAATGTGTATTTCATTATTTAGTAATTAATGTATTACATGAGTAATTTTAATTTATTAAATAGTTTGTGTCTTTAGCTAATTTAAAATATTTTTCTAACTAAAATTTTTTTTTTCTTTCCAAAAGTTACTATTAATTAGTTTATTTATTTACGTTTTCTAGAAAATTCAATATTCTTTCAAGAGAAATGCTAGACATTTAAAAAAAAAAAGATTTCAAACAAAGGTTTGGAGTCATTTTAATTTTTTTTTTTCAAAACTTGAGTAATCAATTTGAAAATATGATTAATTATACACTAACCTCTTAATCCAATTGATTCTCAACACACAATATTTTCTTAATCAATAACGAAAAAGAACTCTTAAGGTCCAACATCTTTTGAGTTCTTGAATAATCACTATTGGGGCGTACGCCTTAGGTAGTATATTATTCGACTTTTCGCTTCAAAATACGTCCTTTAGTTATTTAGACAAGGAAATGTCATTGGAGTCTAGCATTCCACATGATACTCTCATTGTTTATTCAAACGTATTTCATAAATTAAATCAAAATCACTCTTCTATTTATTAAGTAACTTATTTTATAAGACAATTTCGAAATAGATTTTCTTTTAAAAGAGAGAGATTTTTTGAAACAATAATATTTTTTACTTATTTTTGCTACTAAATTACTAATTAAAAATTTAGCATCATTATTTAATTAAAAATGATAAATTATTAATGACCTGTTAGTTAGAATCTTATGTGGATTTTGGACGAACATTATTGGGGTGTACACCTTAAATAATATGTCGTTCAACTATTCGTTTAGTACGCTATTTAGGGCAAAGAAATATCATAGGAATCTAGCATTCTTCGTGATATTACCGCTGTTCATCCAATTATTTTTCAAATGAAAAAAGGTGTTGTCGAGATCTAGCATCTTGATAACACTCCAATTAATTAGTTGTGAGGCCGACGTCTCATTTACTAAATAATTGTCATTTTAAAAATCCAATTTCGTATTCTCACCTCTCGTACCACAATTATTTTTCATACTCTCGATTCAATCCAATTTATTTCAAAATATTTTCTCAATCAAACTTCGAAAGAAAGAGGTTTTTGGAATCTAGCATTCCTTGGATCTTCGAGTGAATAATTCTCGAGACACGCTCTTGAGTTGTTATTAGTTCAATCTTTCGATTTCAAAACATCCAACTCTTTATCTTCAACTTATTCAGCCAATTCCCGAAAGAACTGAGTTCTTGGAATCTCGCATTCCTTGAATTCTTGAGTGACAAGCTCTCGAGGCACGCTTTTGGGTTGCTTGTCAGTCACCCTTTCGTCTCTTTCTCAAACTTCCAATCTATCCAACCTCACCTTTTCGTGGTTGTTACCACGAACTACGACTGCTCTGATTCTTTCATTCTCGTCCGAATGTAAGATACGTAGGCACAAGATTGCGATGATCTTGGCGAGCACATTTCCCATTTTCTCCCCTATTCCATACTTCTATCTTCCTACATTATTCCATCCACTCATTCCCAACCTTTCCCGTAGTCGAACTACGACGCTCTGATTTCTCATTCTCGTCCGAATGAGCATACGTAGGCACAAGGGCCCCAATCCTTGGCGAGCACCCTATCCTCTAACCACCCATCTCTTCTTTGCGTCTTTAACCTTTTAACCTACCAATTCTACCTTTAACAACAAGAAGAAAAACAAGTAAACCTAAACAACACTCCCCACATTTACCTTAAGAGGTTCCCGTCGAGTACGACGGATGTGAGGGGTGCTAATACCTTCCCCTCACGTAACCGATTCCCGAACCCAGAGCTTGGTTGCGACAGCCCTGTTCCTATCCTTTTCGTTTAAGAGGTTTTCTCGATATTTTCCTCTCCAGTTTATTCGGGAAAAATAAAGTTCGGTGGCGATCCTGTCGAACCGCATTTCCGCGCCTTTCGCGCGAGGGTCGTTTCTCCGAAATTGTCTCCGTGATTTTTCGAGGTGCGACAGGTGGCGACTCTGCTGGGGACGTTTTGCTCCATGCAAAGAGAGAGTCGAGCCTATCTTTTGGTTTGTGAGGAGTGTTTGTTTTTATTTTGTTTTCTTCTTGTTTACGTATTCGTTCTCTTGTGGTTTTTTTTATTTGTGCTTGTTATCTTGGTTGCCTGTTGGGATGACATCATGAGTAAAGGTCTACACCCGAGCTTTGGTAAAAGCAGGGAGAACACTTAGTTTAGAATTGGTAGTCGAGTAGTGTTAGTCACCAAGGATTCGCTCCTTGTGTGCCTAGCATGAAAGCTCCTCCAGAGGAGACCTATTCGTAGATCTCGTTGTAACACAGCTAGCCTGTTGCACGACTTGATTAATGAAGGGTCCGTGATTCTGGGAACCTTTTGTTAGAACCAGTTCCGATATTGGTGGTCGTGTAGTGTTAGTCTCCAAGGACTCGCTCCTTGTGCGCCTAGCATGAGGACCCCGCTCAGGAGAGACTTTATCGTCATTATCGTCGTAATACAACCAGCCTGTTGTGTGACGCTAATACGACTAGTGTCCGTGATCCTGGGAACCAAAACGTAGGAACCATCCCGTAAATGGGTTTATGAGTAGAATGTTTAGATCTTCCCGCATAGGTCGTACCTGTCAGTTTTTTTATGAGCAGGAATTATGGTTACTTATCTATCACAGTTACCAGCTTCAGGAGCTGTTCGAACTATGATCTTGGGATCCTGGATCTTGTATCTTGCATTGCATCTTGCATATCATTCGCATTGCATTTCATATGTTGTGCATTTTGCATTTCCAGTCCTTCAACAGAATCTTATGTCTTCGTTCCTTCTTCTCCAGTAAATCAAATTGATTCCTTGACACCAGTATACAACTAGAGCCAATACAAGACGAACGATGGAGCAGATTCGACAAGAACAAGTTGCTATCAGGAAGGAGCTAGAATCCCTCAACAGAAAGATGGATCAGATCTTCGAAGCCCTCTCCATAACTGGAAAGGAATCAGAACAGCGAACCGTTCAACAACCGCGTCAGCAAAATCAACACAGAACGTGGAAGCCAGATAGAGTATTTGATAGTCTTCTAATGACATATGCAGATATCTTTGCTCAACTGATGGAGAAAAAGGTTATCGTTCCGAGAGATCTAGCTCCCCCAACTGTCCTTCTTGCTGATTACGACGCGAATGCTCATTGTGAGTTTCATAAGGGCGCTCCAGGTCACAACATTGAGAACTGCAGGTTTCTCAAGCACAAAATTCAAGACCTAAATGATAAGGAAGCTCTCACCTTTGATGGGAAGTATCTCAATACCATCAACAACCCGATGCCGCCAGCCAACTAGTCCTAACAACAGATCAAGTCCAGTCAAGTCCATTCTCTGAAGAAGGCCGTCATGCTGCCATTTAATCTTTCGCATTTCTTATATTTTGTCTTTGTGTGTTTAAGTACTGTATGCTTTGAACAATTGCCATTTCGTATCTGGTTTCATTAATGTATCGTTTATGCATGTTTTGAATTAGTTATGTCGTATTCACTCATTTTCACTTATCACCGACACATTTATTCACTCCACTCTATTCACTGTTGTTTAGCTTGATTTGAGGGAGGATGATGAAAACGAGATACCCATAATTGCAAACCGTATGCTTTCAGACAGAATCTCGTCAATGATGTACAGGCATTGCTTCAATTCCCCAAACACCGGAGATATAAGGAGTTAATCCCTAGTAAACCACTTCGAGCCTAGAAGTAGCAGTTTCCTTCGGATATTCAAACCTTACACTTAACCTGGGGCAGGGTAGTGTTCAACTAATTCAACCCCGCACTCGAATCAACAAAGCAAAATCCAAAAGACGGTTGTTCACCAATTACCCATAACATGGCAATCACAACCTTCCAACAAAATAAAAAAAAAGGAAAAAAATCAAAAGCCTGCTAAGTCAAACACCTCAGAGGGGACTTAGACAAAATCAAGGCAATCCCGATGGATTTGACAAACAAAGTCAATCCATGCAAAAGTTAGGGATCAAAACAAAAGCAAAAGAGGACCCCGAAATCCTCAACAAAAACAAAAAAGGATTCAGTGGCCACCCAGATCAAAGGGGCACTAACATCCGTCAAAAACCAAAATAAGGTGACTGCCACGTCGAGCAAACCTTGAACCATCAAGTTTATACCGTCAAGACAAGTGTAGGAGTAACTGAGCGTAGGACTGGAGATCATTAAGAAGAATGGGTGGGTACAAATTATACTTTGAGCCTAGCATCCTTTGTTTCATAACCGTGAACCAGACCACGTTACAACCCTTGAAAGACCTAATTGAGACGAGGTTTATTCTAAAAGTATGTTGTCGCAAGGTTGCGTAACCTGACTCCTCACATGATTTCTAATCATCAACATTGGTGTCATTTCCCTTGATACATCTTTCACACCAATCAAATTAGCACAACGTCTGGGCTAGCAGCCCATTCGTCTCACACTTTCACGACATCTCAATAAATGACACTTTTTCGAAACTTACATTGAACTGTGCATTAATACTACCATTTATGAATGTACAATTTTAATTGCAAATCAGTGCTAGGTATTCAAAGACACTCCAGCAAAGGGCAATCGAGGAGGAACTTGACTTTCACTAGCATACATGAGGCAAGATTATTTCAAAACCCACAGGCTGGGGCAAACCATTCAACAACTCAATCTGAGGCATACCATTGCCAAGTTCCGACTGGGGCAAGACCAGGTCGTCCTGACCATCAAGCAGAGTTGCATCCTTCTCTGAAGCAAATTCACAAATTACCAAGTACCTTGACTTGGGGCATCCAGAGCATCATCTTCTGCTTCAATCGTGACGTCTTCAGCAAACTGCGTGTCGAGGAAGTCAATCCCTCCCACCACCCGAAGTCCAATCCGCATTGGCAACTACCAAAAGTCCATCACGCTGGCGTCTTCACATGCATTTTCAATTACCCGTCTGCAATCATATGCATCATGCGCATTACATTCGCTATCATAGGCATCTTGCATCATATGCATACCCAATCATACCATACTTCCCCAGCTCTTGCATCTCCGCGCGTCAGCATTTGCATTCGCACTTCCACTCATATGGAATATCATTTATCATCCAGCATTCATATATGCAAGTCAAGGTCCAGGATCAACCTCGAAGAAACTTCAAGACAATCATCTGCCCAATCAGGGGCATCTTCCGCAAAGGTCGTGGATTTCTCCCACGAATATCAAGAGCTTCAAGGCAATCATCAGCCCAGTCAGGGGAAATCTTCTGCAATTGTGGGTTTCTCCTACGAAGTCCAGAGATCTTCAAAGCAAGATTCAGCCCAGTCAGGGGCATTTTTCAAAGACCATGGGTGTCTCCCATGACGTATTTCAACCTTGTGGTTGATCAGATCTCCAAATCAACATTCAGCCTAGTCAGGGGCATACCATTCAAGACTGTGGGCGTTCTCCACGAAGTTGTTCAAACCTTCTGTTGGGGCAAATCCAAGAAGTTTAATGCATGATCCAGCCCGAGCAGGGGCATCTTCATGCAAAACTGCGAGCGTTCCTCACAAGGTGGTTCAACTTTTTGTTGACCAAAACAAGACATCAAGACAAACTCAGCCCAGTCAAGGGCATCCTCTTCAGAATTCATGGGCGTAACCATGAAATCATTTCAGTAAAACTATGATCTCCAAACAAAGACGGTGGGCGTACCCCGTTGACTCATTTCAATTCAATCTTCCTCTTGGGTATTCCCCAATGAGCTGTACCCAACAAGCATGGCCGTTGTCAATTGCCTTACTATCATCCTTTTGGTGATAGCCGAACTTCGTCGGTTCAACATAGCCTGCATCCTTTCGATGTTGGTAACCTTCAATTTGTGTTCGCCCTATCATCCTTATGGTGGTAGTGGCTGGTGTGTGTTTCGCTCCATCATCCTTTTGGTGGTGGGTCTGGCATTTCGTTGATGTCAGATTGCGTGATATTTTGTTTGTGTTTCGCTCTGTCATCCTTTTGGTGGTGGGTCTGGCATTTCGCTGATGTCGGATTGCGCGATATTTTGTTTGTGTTTCGCTCCATCATTCTTTTGGTGGTGGGTCTGGCATTTCGTCAATGTCAGATTGTGCGATATTTTGTTTGTGTTTCGCTCCGTCATCCTTTTGGTGGTGGGTCTGGCATTTCGTCGATGTCAGATTGTGCGATATTTTGTTTGTGTTTCGCTCCGTCATCCTTTTGGTGGTGGGTCTGGCATTTCGTCGATGTCAGATTGCGCGATATTTTGTTTGTGTTTCGCTCCATCATCCTTTTGTTGGTGGGTCTGGCATTTCGTCGATGTCAGATTGTGCGATATTTTGTTTGTGTTTCGCTCCGTCATCCTTTTGGTGGTGGGTCTGGCATTTCGTCGATGTCAGATTACGCGATATTTTTTTTGTGTTTCGCTCCATCATCCTTTTGGTGGTGGGTCTGGCATTTCGTCGATGTCAGATTGTGCGATATTTTGTTTGTGTTTCGCTCCGTCATCCTTTTGGTGGTGGGTCTGGCATTTCGTCGATGTCAGATTGTGCGATATTTTGTTTGTGTTTCGCTCCGTCATCCTTTTGGTGGTGGGTCTGGCATTTCGTCGATGTCAGATTGTGCGATATTTTGTTTGTGTTTCGCTCCGTCATCCTTTTGGTGGTGGGTCTGGCATTTTGTCGATGTCAGATTGTGCGATATTTTGTTTGTGTTTCGCTCCATCATCCTTTTGGTGGTGGGTCTGGCATTTCGTCGATGTCAGATTGTGCGATATTTTGTTTGTGTTTCGCTCCATCATCCTTTTGGTGGTGGGTCTGGCATTTCGTCGATGTCAGATTGTGCGATATTTTGTTTGTGTCTCGCTCCGTCATCCTTTTGGTGGTGGGTCTGGCATTTCGTCGATGTCAGATTGTGCGATATTTTGTTTGTGTCTCGCTCCGTCATCCTTTTGGTGGTGGGTCTGGCATTTCGTCGATGTCAGATTGTGCGATATTTTGTTTGTGTTTCGCTCCATCATCCTTTTGGTGGTGGGTCTGGCATTTCGTCGATGTCAGATTGTGCGATATTTTGTTTGTGTTTCGCTCCGTCATCCTTTTGGTGATGGGTCTGGCATATCGCTGATGTCAGATTGTGCGATTGTGTTTGTCCTATCATCCTTTTGGTGTTAGTGGCTAGTGTGTGTTTCGCTCCGTCATCCTTTTGGTGGTGGGTCTGGCATTTCGTCGATGTCAGATTGTGCGATGTGTGTGGTGTTTGCCCTATCATCCTTTTGGTGGTAGTGGCTGGTGTGAGTTTCGCTCCATCATCCTTTTGGTGGTGGGTATGGCATTTCGTCAATGTCGGATTGTGCGATTGTGTTTTGCTCTACCGCCCTTTTGGTGGTAGTAGCCGTGTTCATTTCTTTCCATCATCCTTTTGGTGATGACGACTCTTTGCCTATTATTTACAATTTACTCCGAGGTTTACATTTTTCAGTATTTTCAATTCTCAGGCATCTCTTTTTCTTTCGGATAAATTCAGGGTCTTCTTTATATCTAATTGACTTCTACCTCAGGAAAATGAACGCTATAGCAGTTCATTTCCCTAGGTTTAAGCCTATTAGATAGGGGCATCTGTCATACCCTAAATTTGTCCTACCTCTTTTTAAGTTTTGTTGTTTTTCGATTATTTTATGTTTTTAAATTGTCGAATTATTTTCTTGTTATTTAGACACGTGTCCGCTCACAATTGATTGGTTTTTTTTAGAACTTCATCTTTTTGACCAATTAAAGTGCGACGCGTGGCCTAAAAACTTCTTTTTATGTGAATTTTTTTTTTTTTAGTTTCTTAAACTATTTTTTTTGTTACTAATAATATTATTTATTTTTGTTTTTTCTTTAGATTGTTTTTTTATATATATTGTAAATATCCGTTTAATTATTAATGTAGGTATTATTTTCTTTTTATAGTCATGATATTCAGTATTAAGTAAGTTTTATTTTTATTTATTTTATATTATTTACTAATTAATCAAAAGATTATTTAAAAATATAAAAAAAAGAGAGAGAAGCAAGCCCATTGGTTCTGCGGCCCGTTAAGTGGAATGAAGGAAAAAAAAAACAGATGGAGAGAGAGGATACAAATTTGGATATAAAGAGGGAAGGGTAATTCATTAAAAGAGAACCCTAATTACTGTTCATCCTCCTTCTTCAGATAAAACGCCGCCACCTTCATTTCTGAACCCTAAATAAATATGGCTACTGTTCATCTCCTTAAATCCTCCCTCATCAAAACCCCACAAACGTTCATCTCTCACGAACCCTTTCCAACACCCTAGCCACCGAACCGTGTTTCTCATCACTAAACTCTAACAGCCGCTGCCGTCACCCTTCACGCGAACCCCTTCGTCTTCCTCGTTTCATTCCCTTCATCACCATCATCATTGTTACCTTCTTCATCCCTCATTGATAACCCTTCTCCCACTTCTTCAATCGCCGATTCTCTTTATCAAACAATCATCCAGAAAAGCTCCGAACAAGTTTGACGTTTCCGACGAGGGTAGCTCCAAACTGGTTCGACGTTTGACGTTTGAATACGACGACTTCACGACAATGTCAGTGAGAAAGTAACAACGACACAACAAGTGGTGACGGTTGCGGTTCAATTCAACGGATGACGGCCTCACATACTCCTTTTGGCATCACATCCGACTTCGGCAACAAGAGCTGCTTCGATTAGCTCCATTTTTTTCTCATCTCGGTGAAGAAAAATCCCGACATGACGGTATTATTTTTTAAGCTCACTAGTCTAGGATGAATTGATGTTCTGATATACAGATTCTGTCCAAATCATGTAGTATATATGATAGGTTTTCAAGTTTTTTTAGTTTGTTTATATTATACCGATTGTTTTTGTGAATAAAATGATGTTTGTTTCGCTGCGACGCTAGGCCGAAATCGAAATTAGATTGTATGTTTTATCTTCTTGATTTTTTCTAGAAATAGGCTTGTCAAGGATTTTTTTGAACTCTTAAATTGTTGTTGTTGTGAGGAGAAAATTTAGCAGGATATTGTTCATATGTTGTTGTTACGGTTGAAGTTTTCTTAGTTTCCATTTGGTTCTGGTTCGCATCGAAGTTTGTGGGGAATATGTTATACATGTTTTGATTGAAATTACGCATTGGATATTCTGTTGGTGAATATAATGGTTGAATATCATTTATGTTATTATTACAATAGTACATTTGTGTATGGTTTGCCAAAATTTGCAATGTGATCATGCTAAGATATATGAAAAAGGTTGGATATTGGTTATTCTAAGGTTGGATATTGGATATCCTTTATGCTGAGATATATAAACCTCTCTTGGAATATAGTATGGATACTAATTTTTTTTACTGTAATGTGTATTTCATTATTTAGTAATTAATGTATTACATGAGTAATTTTAATTTATTAAATAGTTTGTGTCTTTAGCTAATTTAAAATATTTTTCTAACTAAATTTTTTTTCTTTCCAAAAGTTACTATTAATTAGTTTATTTATTTACATTTTCTAGAAAATTCAATATTCTTTCAAGAGAAATGCTAGACATTTAAAAAAAAAAGATTTCAAACAAAGGTTTGGAGTCATTTTAAATTTTTTTTTTCAAAACTTGAGTAATCAATTTGAAAATATGATTAATTATACACTAACCTCTTAATCCAATTGATTCTCAACACACAATATTTTCTTAATCAATAACGAAAAAGAAATCTTAAGGTCCAACATCTTTTGAGTTCTTGAATAATCACTATTGGGGCGTACGCCTTAGGTAGTATACTATTCGACTTTTCGCTTCAAAATACGTCCTTTAATTATTTAGACAAGGAATTGTCATTGGAGTCTAGCATTCCACATGATACTCTCATTGTTTATTCAAACGTATTTCATAAATTAAATCAAAATCACTCTTCTATTTATTAAATAACTTATTTTATAAGACAATTTCGAAATAGATTTTCTTTTAAAAGAGAGATATTTTTTGAAACAATAATATTTTTTACTTATTTTTGCTACTAAATTACTAATTAAAAATTTAGCATCATTATTTAATTAAAAATGATAAATTATTAATGACCTGTTAGTTAGAATCTTATGTGGATTTTTGGACGAACATTATTGGGGTGTACACCTTAAATAATATGTCGTTCAACTATTCGTTTAGTACACTATTTTGGGCAAAGAAATATCACAGGAATCTAGCATTCTGCGTGATATTACCGTTGTTCATCCAATTATTTTTCAAATGAAAAAAGGTGTTGTCGAGATCTAGCATCTTGATAACACTCCGATTAATTAGTTGTGAGGCCGGCGTCTCATTTACTAAATAATTGTCATTTTAAAAATCCAATTTCATATTCTCACCTCTCGTACCACAATTCTTTTTCATACTCTCGATTCAATCCAATTTATTTCAAAATATTTTCTCAATCAAACTTCGAAAGAAAGAGGTTCTTAGAATCTAGCATTCCTTGGATCTTCGAGTGAATAATTCTCGAGGCACGCTCTTGAGTTGTTATTCACTCAACCTTTCAAATTTTTCAAACTCAAACATTTTCAAACGCCCTCTTAAGTCGAATGCTCGTACGCATTCGCAACCATCGACATTTCGCACCCACTTCACAACCCCTCGTGGTTTCGTTATTGGGGGCACCCTTAGGGACCAATGTCGTTTCTCACAATACAACTCTTGACGCGTCGTCAAGTCGGTTCCGTCTTCGATCAAATCCTCGACACGTCGTCGAGCTACTTCAAAACAACTTCCTTTGGCCTCGCATGCCATTTTTTGATTCGATCTTTTCACAAACATTTTTAAAACTTACGAAAGAGGGATATTCTCAGAATCTAGCATTCTTTGAATATTCGAATGAGTAACTCTCGAGGTGCGCCCTTGAGTTGTTATTAGTTCATTCTTTCGATTTCAAAACATCCAACTCTTTATCTTCAACTTATTCAGTCAATTCCCGAAAGAACTGAGTTCTTGGAATCTCGCATTCCTTGAACTCTTGAGTGACAAGCTCTCGAGGCACGCTTTTGGGTTGCTTGTCAGTCACTCTTTCGTCTCTTTCTCAAACTTCCAATCTATCCAACCTCACCTTTTCGTGGTTGTTACCACGAACTACGACTGCTCTGATTCTTTCATTCTCGTCTGAATGTAAGATACGTAGGCACAAGATTGCGATGATCTTGGCGAGCACATTTCCCATTTTCTCCCATATTCCATACTTCTATCTTCCTCCATTATTCCATCCACTCATTCCCAAAGTTTCCCGTAGTCGAACTACGACGCTCTGATTTCTCATTCTCGTCCGAATGAGCATACGTAGGCACAAGGGCCCCAATCCTTGGCGAGCACCCTATCCTCTAACCACCCATCTCTTCTTTGCGTATTTAACCTTTTAACCTACCAATTCTACCTTTAACAACAAGAAGAAAAACAAGTAAACCTAAACAACACTCCCCACATTTACCTTAAGAGGTTCCCGTCGAGTACGACGGACGTGAGGGGTGCTAATACCTTTCCCTCACGTAACCGAATCCCGAACCCGAAACTTGGTTGCGACAGCCCTGTTCCTATCCTTTTCGTTTAAGAGGTTTTCTCGATATTTTCCTCTCCAGTTTATTCGGGAAAAATAAAGTTCGGTGGCGACCCTGTCGAACCGCATTTCCGCGCCTTTCGCGCGAGGGTCGTTTCTCCGAAATTGTCTCCGTGATTTTTCGAGGTGCGACACCTCCGACGAGAGGATTACCACCGTCAACATCTGCCTTAGGAGTGACAATAGTAGGATGGATCAGTGCCCTCAACTCTTTTTGGCCTTGCGCTATAGCCTACATTAACTCCATGAACTTCCCCATGCGAGTCCTGACTTTGAGCAATCCAACTTGCATCTGATCCATACTTCTCTAATTACCTCTGGTTGAATATTGGTGAACACCCAAGTTTGCAATCTTACTAAGAAAACCAGATCAGGATAAGAAGGCCAACCACGAACACTCGTTATGCATGCTATGAATGTAAATGCATGAATGTATGCAAATGCCATGTTTAATCATTTCCATGTTAATCTACACTTTAATTCTAATTTTAAAGCAAAAGAACACCATGGAACACTAGTAAAACAACTCATCATATATCTAGCAAACAGGAACAAGAGTACAAGGAAAACAACCAAAACCATTGAATCAACATGTCTCTTCTAATAATAATCCCCTCCAAATACCAGCAACGCTGCTCCCAAGAATCATCACACTCCTTGGAAGGACCTTCACCTCTAGGCTTCTTGACTTCTGCTTTAATCTTGAGCTCTTCCATCTCAGCCAAGGCTTGGATCAAACGGAATTGGCAACCCACCAAATGATGACCAATCTCATCCTTCTGATGACGCTCTTCTCTGATATCTCCGTCTCTGTCCTCGAGCTGCTTCTTTAGGTATTTGATATGAGCTTTATAGTGATCCTCCGATTTCTTGCGAGAAGTAAAAAAATTGACCCAATGCTTCTTTAATTTAGAAATTGATGAATAGGCTTTGTTTAAATCTTCCTTCTTCTTCTCGAGGATACTGTTAGCACTCTTCAAATCTGCACCTATCCTCTCCCTCTTCTAATTCTACGATGTTGTCGACTTATCCTTCTCGACTATAAACTCTGTTCTCATCTTGAAACTTTGCGTCATCTCATAATTTCCACGCCTAACTGTGTTGATATGTCTTTTCAGATCCTGATACTCCATACGTAGGTCTTGATTAGAAACCCTGAGCTTGTCATATCTCTCCATCGGCACAGAAGTGGGTTGTTCAATAATTAGCGGATACAAAAGAGGCCCAATAGAAAAAGGTAAGAAGCAAGTTTTGACCCTTTTCTCTATCCATTCTACATATGGAGGATAAGCTAAACAATCACTCGTCCCCAGAAATGGTTTTTCCCTCCGATGAATTTGGTGCCAAGCCTTCACATTTTTCTCTAACGACTCGAGACTATCGGCCATATTGAAGAATAGAGACTCCTTGACCTCTTGAACTTTCGGTGGACCCCTCAGTGCATATCTCAATTGTCTTCTGGAAAGAGCAGGATTGTAATTGATGCCACCTCTCACCCCTATAAGAGACACATTTGGAAATTCTCCACAACTATAAATCATCTCTGCCCCATGCAACCTTCCGTTGAACCAAACAATGTCTTTAGCAACCAGACCCATTGACCTTTCCGACCACCTCAAACACTCCTTGGTTTCTACTAACGCACCACTAAGGGGGAGATGATTTGAAAACCACTTATAGAGAAGTGGGGTGCAAAAAAATGCAAGTCCTCCTTTCTTTCTTTTGTTACTCATATACACTGAATGATAGTCATCACCCAGAAGAGTAGACATCATATTCTTCATCATAAACAACCGAATAACATTCATGTCCACAAAGTCCGCCATGTTGGGAAAAAGAACAATATCAAAGATGTAGAGAGCAAGGATGGCATTAAAAGTTCCCCAACTACCAGTATCAGCATAGACTTTAGCCTCTCTCACCAAGAAACCCAGATCAAAACCAGACAAACCTCCCTTAGCCTTAAGGTTGGCCTTCACCACTGATGTGCTAAAATAAAAAGCATCGACAATATCCTGAGGCTAGGGAATCTACATAGAGTTGTAGAATGGCACTTGATCTTCCACCAAAATCCCCAAAATAAGAGAAAACACTTCCAAATTTGGAGCCAACTGATAGTATTGGAATGTGAAGCATCTCAGCGGTGGATCATAGAATTGAAGCAAGGTATGAATAAATCCCTTTCATAATTTGTGATGGTATGAAGCACACTGACAATCTTCCCATAACTTTTCCTGAAGTCTTCCAACTGATGAAGACAACTCAAATCAGGAGACTAAAACCTGTAGCAGATATTATGCTTTCTACTAGTGTCCATTTGAAGAAAAAGCTTTGGCAACCAGAATCTCAAATAAGATAAACCCTTGGAAATAAAAAACATGTGTTAAAATGTAGTCATGATATGATGGTATGAACGCAAAGACATGGGATCCCGACTCCCATATACTCTGGATATCTATTGCACTGATATGGAACAAGTTGAACATAGCAGGTTTAAAAGCTTGCTTTGATGAGAAAACCATAAAACTAGGCTCAAAAGTTTGCACTGACAAGAACAGCAGAAAACCGGGTAGGATGAAGGTCAAAGTTTCCTTCAAAAACCCATCCCTCCTTACATGTGGGTTCTAGTCTTAGACATAGGCTCCTAACAGGTCCTTAGTCTCACGGGCTCTCAGGTCTAGAAATAATAACACATTTACAGTTTCCCGTATGGAAATTCAGCTTGAGGAGCATGTTTTCAAGCCTAGTTTTCATGGTGATCTAAGCTTCAAATCAAATTTCATCCAACATGAAAGTTGTTCTTCATCCTTCAAGATTTCTTTTGAGTACAAGAACTCTTCGATTGAATGTGTAGAACTCAAGTTATGATGCCCCAAAGGTAAGGTTTCAAAGATGCCAAACTTAGCAAGTTTCAAGACAGATTTTGAAGCCAACTTCCAAGGCAGTTTTCATCATAATCCAAGCTTCTATTCTTTCAAGATTTCCAAGCATACCAAGAACTCATGATTTTAGTACCTAGAGTTTAATATGTGAAGCTTCAAAGTTCATGTCATCAAGTTGTCAAAGTTGCTTTGTAACTTAGAATTTATTATCAAGCTTCTAGGTCAGTTTTGGGGACACCATTTCAAGGTCACTTTTCACCTTGATTCAAGCCTCATTTCAAGTTTATTATAACATGAGTTTTGTTCCTTCATCTCTCTACTTCACAGTGAGCACAAATTCTCTTCATTTGGTTGAAAATTTTCCAAGATGTACTCACTTAAAATATGGTATGTGATTATGTTGCAAAGCATTGCTTTTGCTTGACATTTTTTATTAACATTGTAGCATGATCATGGAACCTCTAAATCACACGCACCATACATCATACATTACTACAAATGAGCCAAAAAAAACTTTACATTTCCATCATGCACATGCTTATTACCATTATGTGTAATTGCTTGGCCAAAATGGAAAGGAATGAAAAATGGTACAAATTTGCACAACCTGACCCTCCCATGTGCTATCCCTCCTCACACATTCTTCATGATATTTTTCTCAACAAATAGCCACTAAAAACCATCACCAAGTGACAAACCCGTGGCTCAGTCTCTCCACTTTCATTTTTGCTTCAAAAACTCTAACCAACTCTCCCTCTCACGTGCCATCCACATATAAAACCCACTAAAACCCTAGAAAATCACTCACCATTTCATTCTACACAAAAATCAGATTAAACAAGCTCTTTCTCACTCAGAATTTTTTAATTCGAGCTACACCAGTTCTTCAAGTTTTCTCTTGTTTTTCACTTGATTTCTACCCTTTTAAGGTTGATGTGGCTGGTGGCTCCTATGTGGCTGATGACACATAAATGAAATGACGTGTTTCATTGTATTTGAGTTTTTGTTTGAATGGACTTGCTGCATAATTTTTATTCCCACCCCCTCTATTTTGAGCCCAACGCGCTATGTATTGATTCCATGTTGTTTTTGGATTGTTGATCTCACCCCTCATGCCTTATTCTTTGTTTCTATTTTATTTTTATTTCATTTTCATTTTAATTTTGATTTTAATTGTTTTAATCATGATAAAAATTGGTAAAAATATGTTTCTGGTCCTTCAATGTGTTGAGATTATTTTCATTATTTTCATTTTATTTTTCCATTTATTTTCCTATTTTATTTGGAATTAATTGGTGAAGTGGTTTGACATGTTTACCCTTGAACTAGGGTTTGTGCTTTTTATGCCTTTTCATCACTTTCTTGTACCAATCTTTTTCCCATGTTTTGACACTTAGTTGATGATTGTTTGGGTGCCATTTTGATGTCTTGATATTAATTTTTTAATTGGTTCTTGATTAGTTTTAATTGATCCTCGATGCATGCTCGATTAGCCTCCTACATGATTTTGTTTGGCTTGATTTAGTTTTGTATTTAGGCAATCTCTTTGAGATCTTTTTCATGATGAATCTTAATTGTTTTAAATTGGATGGGAGCTTTGGATTCACTTTTATTGGACTACTTTTCTATTTTTGATTGAATTTCCAAGTTATTGATGTTTTAATCATGTTCCTTTGTTGTTCTTGACATAGTATCTTGAGAATGTTTCTTGAATGACCCAATTGACGCTTGATGACTCTTGTATTGACTTGTTTAAGGTTCTGACCTTCATATTTAGAGGTTAATTGCATAGCCACTTTGTCTCACTTACTTCACATGATCACTTGTTTCTTTTATGGATGACTTGAGGGATGTTTGTCTAGCCTTTTGTGAATGATTTTGAAATTGATCCTTCCTGAACTTGCTTGATATCTTGGATTTGAATTTGAATTGAGTCAATTGAGTTTGTTTCTGACCTTGATGCTATAGTGTGCCTTACTTGATCATTTTTGTTTTGTACCTTGCTTGAGCACATATTTTCATTTGAAGATAATCATGGTATATGCTTGCCTAACTTTGATGCATGCTTTGAACTTGATCCTTGAGGTATCTTGTTTTTATTCATGAGTTGATGTTTGGATTGATATTCATGTTCATGCTACTGCCCATCTTGTGTTCTTGACCTAATATCAATGTTTGGACCATGTTTGGCTTGTGCGTTATGAGTTAATTGTTGGAAAATGTTTAGCCATTAATGTAGTTCATGTATGACCTTCTTGTGATTCTCTTTCAATATTTGAAGTGTATTGATCTTGGTATGATGTTGCTACTTCCCTAACTTTCTTTTTCACTTTGTTGAACTCATTCTAATTTGGTATGTTGCTTCATGGTGTTTAATTATGATTCTAAAACAAGTTTGCTTGTGCACTTCTTTGAATGTCTTCATCTTTTCTTTTGAATTTGAAATTATGAACACTTTGCCAATGATGGTGTGATGTTTGAAAATATGTGGTTGATTGTGTGTCTTATCCATCTTTGATGTTGTGATTTATCTGATGAACATGTTCTAAATCTTGGTGTGAAACTTGTGCATTGATGTTGATTTCTTCTCATCTTGTGTTGCTTTGACACTTTGTTTCTCTTCATATCTTTTCTTCTCCTTTGAGTTTTGATTTAACTTTCAATCCTTTGCATGATAACAACTAGGATAGTCCCTTTTAAACCCTAAACTTAAGTCTATATTCTTCCATGATAACATTAAGTAGAATTCCTTCTTCATCCTAACTTTAGGACCATTGTGCATGACAACATTAGGAGTCAGTTTCCCTTAGTTGTTTTCTTTTCAACCATTGAGTCCTCTCTCTTCTCATCTCAAAACAAAATCATAACATCTAATAAATATGATGTGCATTGTGCGCCACGAGCCTTAAGGACATGGGAAAAGATGAGCAGATGCATTTCTAATCTCATCTTAGGGTACTTTGCACGCAAGACATTTGGATCGTTAGTGCGGAGTACTAAATCCTATGTCATAGACTTTAGTGCGATGCACATTTCAAACAAAGTCAATCCACTTCTGTTTAAAACTTACAAACAAATTTCAAACCATTTTATCCTTCGGGATCATTTGTCAAACTCATTTTCAGAAAAGTGCACGTTATTTTCGTTCTACCGCAAACAGGCATCGGCCCTAACTACTAAAACACGAACTTAACGTCGCTCATAAAAAACACTTAACCAATTTGTGTTCGTAACCACGAACTACAGAAACTTTGATTTCCTCATTCTCATCCGAATGAGGATACATAGGCACAAGACGAAGATGTCTTAGCGAGCAACCTTCCCTTTCACCCGTAGTCCTCTGAACTACATTGACTCTGACTTTCCCGTTACACGAGGGAATACGTAGGCATATGGCGACAAAGTCCTATCGAGTCTCCTTTTGTTTTTCCTTTTTTATTTCCGTTAGAAGTAGGCTTTAGATAACACACCTTTTTATTAGATAACAAGTGTGGATCCCGTTGAGTACAATGGACGTGAGAGGGTGTTAATACCTTCCTCTCAAGTAACCGACTCCCGAACCCAAGATTTGGTTGCGATGACCATGTCTCCTCCCTTTTTGAGGTTTTCTTTGATCAGTTCCTTTCCCTTCATCGGGATAAATAATGTTTGGTGGCGACTCTTCTCTTTCTTCCACCAGGTGTTTTTGCAGTTGCGACACCCATTAATGGTATGTATCAATAAATTTTAAGTTTAAAATTCTCTTCTGAACATAGTCACATATGAAGTGATGTTTGATCTCAATATGTTTAGCCCTGGGTTGCAAAATGGGATTCTTAGACAAACATATAGCAGAAGTATTATCACAGAGGATATGAATGTCACTCTTAAATATATAAAAGTCTTCTAGCTGACTTTTAATCTAGAGCATCTAAATGCTACATCTAGAAGCTACAATGTATTCAGCTTCATCAGTTGAAAGTGATATGGTTGATTTCCTTTTGTTGGACCATGAAATCAAGTTGCCTCTTAGAAACAGACAGCTTCCAAAAGTGCTCTTCCTTTCAAGTCTATCTATAGCATAATCAGCATCACAATAACCAACAAGCTTGTACTCTTTAGGTTTTCTATAACACAATCCAAGGTTAATAATACCTTTCAAATACCTGAAGATCCTCGTAACAACTGTTAAGTTGGATTCTGTATGATCTAATTAGAAATGAGCACACAAACAAACACTAAACAAAATGCCATGTCTAGAAGTAATCAAGTATAAGAGAGCCAATCATACCTCTGTATATCTTTTGATCTACCTTATCACTTACCTTATCCTTCTCAAGGATACATGTAGGATGCATAAGAGTCTTTGAAATCTTGCATTCAGACATGTCAAACTTCCTCAGAAGTTCCTTAGTGTACTTCCTCAAAAGTTCCTTTAGTTTTATTACCCAGACTCAATTCTTCAGAGTGCGAGGATCTCTTTATATGCTTTCATAGAGGAGTCTGAGCTTCAACAGGTTCTGGTTGAGTAGCTTCAGAGTCTTTTGCCTCTGCATCTTTTGTTTTAGGAGTCTTACCTTCAAAGCATGAATAGGTGATATCCATATCTACAAACTTATCAACTAGCTTTGTCTTTTAAGAGTCAATCTTATCATTGAATCTAACATGAATTGGTTCCTCAACAGTTCATGTTTCTATATTGTATGCTCTATAGCCCTTATAGCGTTTGCAGTATCCTAACATAATACAATTTTATGCTTTAGAATCAAACTTGTTAAGATTGTCTTTAGTATTCAAGATAAAACACTCATAGCCAAATGGATAAAAATATGAAATGTTGGGTTTTTTATTTTTCCATAATTCATAAGGAGTCTTACCCAGAATAGGTCTTATAGAGATCTTGTTTTGAATATAGCATGTTGTGTTGACTTTCTTTGCCCAAAAGCGCTTAGCCACATTAGTCTCTCTGATTATGGTCCTTACCATCTCTTGTAAAGTCATATTCTTCCTCTGTACAACTCCATTATGTTGTGGACTTCCAGAGTAGGAGAAATCATGGAAATGTCATTATCATCAAAGAGTTTGTCAAAATATTTGTGTCATACCCCAAATTTTGACTCCTAAATTCCATCATAACTTTATGAGCATCAAACATGTGTTATCTAAACTTAACCTTTTTCAAGTTGATCTTTGTCAAGACGTAGATAAATTAGGGTTTTACACTGTCAAAATCAAGAATCCTGTGGACTAACCAGTCAAGGTTTTGGATTTATCTTCTACAAATAAAGTCTTCATATCATCAAGAGGCTCATATATTTCCAAGAGCAAGTGCTATTTGAGGTTGTTACCAAAAGAATAGGAGCAGTACAGTGCAGCACCCTAATTAGGGTTTCTAGTGGGAAAAGGCAACTAAAGTTTGACTTTTGGTCTAAAGAGTTTTCTAAGGCTTGAATCATGATTCATGACATCCCTATGACTTTTTAAAGTCTCACCAAGAAGTTTGAGAGGCTCAAAGAACCCAGAACACTGAGGATCGATCCTGAAGATTTCAGCCGTTTAGTTCATCTGTTTGGAAAGTCAACGCTTTGACTTTTAGGGTTTTGACCCCAAATTGAAGCAAGAAAGTATTACAACATCATTTTATGCCAAACTAGTTAGTTTGGTGGATATTTAATCAATGATTGATAGATAACTTGCAAATCAAGATACTAGGGTTCATGAAAAACCCTAATTTTTAAGCCAACATGAAATGATCATCACTTCCTAACCACACATCCAAATTGAGTGGTTCAAAGCTAGTTGGAAAGATCTATAGGAGCCCCACAAAAGTGACCTATAGGTATAAGGCCCAAAAATGCATAGATTTTGAGTTGTGAGCTCATCAAGTTGTGAAGAATTTCAACACTTAGAAAATTTTCACGTTTCTTGGCTTGTAAGTCAACTTTTGCAACAATCTTCAAGAGGATTTTTGAAATGGTTCCCTTTGGATTTTGAAATTGTGAAAAACATAAAAGTTGTAGATCATGTTTGGGGAATTTTAAAAAGAACAATAGAATATCCTCAACCTTTATGGTTAGGGAGAATCGAATAAGGCAAGTTGGGAATTTTCCATGTCATGAAACCAAGTTCAACATTGGCATTTTCTTGTATAAACCCTTCAAACCTCTTCTAATCCCTTGATTAACTCATTATTTGATTCTTATGGACCTAATTTAGGAGATTAGAATGCATATCCACGAGCAAAACTCAGATTTTGGATTAATTGAATTGTTTAATCATGCAAGTGGATGCAAGTGACATGAGAGAAAAGCTTTTCTTGCAAGTTCTGTCACAACTCAGCAACCACATCAACTTCTTCATACATTTCACTTCAAGACCATTATTTTCAAGCTATATGTGATGATCAAACTCATAGAGAGGTGGCTAGAACTCAGAGGAAAGATATCAAGTTGATCTTGCACATTTTGCCTCCAAAAAGGGCAAAGTTGGCAAGATGAGCTAATCTGCCCATACCACTTGATTTCCAAGCTTTCCTATAAATAGAGCCTTCTCCTCACATACAAACTACACTAGGTTGAGCTAGAAACTAACCAAATATCTCCCATTCCATAGATCACAACCTTCTTGCAAGCATTGAAGTTAGCTTCCTTGTGAAGCAAAACCTGTTTGGCACAAACTCTGTCAAAACCTCATACAGTCATCAAACACCTTTACCAACACTTCAAAAACATCAAATATGATATATTGAAGGCGTTCAAACACTCACTCCCACCAATAAACTTCTCACTCAAAAAGTCAAACCTCAATCCAAGAAAACTTTGACTTTCTTCATTTTCAAAGCCAAGTTCTCATTCTGACCATTTCCAAACCCTCAAACACTTCAAACACCTATCATCCCTAAACTATTTCAAGACAAGTTTTCCATTTTTGACTTCATTTCCTTGAAATTCTATATTGGTCACTTTTCCATTTTGCAAGAGGAAGGGAAGATTCAGCTACAAGTGCTTCCATTTGATTCCAAGAATCTAAAGAGGTTCCTATAACTATATTGAAGTTGTTCAAACCAACAAATCACTTCTGGAAGCAACTCTCTTGAAGATTCCAAGTTTGGCTTCAAGAGGTAAGTCACCATAAACTTGAACTCTGTAACCATGCTATGATTTGATGTATATTGACTATAAATATATTTGATATGATGTTTATGATGTGTATGAACCATTTATTGCTGCTTATCATGTTTGAATAAGACTGTGGCATCAAAATTGCAAAGTTGGTTCCTTTTTTATGTTTCTATCGGGTTTAAAATAGAATCATTATTAGCAAAAACAAATTGTATCATTGAATTCATTTGGAAGTTCTGAACAAGTTTGACCTTTGAATTATTCAAATCTATGGAGAAATGAGAGAGTTAGGGGGTGTCATGCAAATCATATTTTTAAGGTTCTTGCCCAGCAGCCATGGCGTATGAGGGGAGGCCTCAGGTCATGTTTAGGTACTTTTATTTATGAATGGGGGTGATACAATGGATGTATCACCACCCCAGTGGTTTACCATGCGCTTTCATGTATCTTTGCCTTGTTAGTTTTAGGTTTGATCCTACAGATCAACCTTTTTGTTGCATTTTGTGATTTTTTGAGGATTAACTATGTATTGTGCTTGCTTCACTTGTTTCTCACACGCGTGTGTTAGTTGAGATGGTTAGGTTTTGACCATTAAGCACTATTGTGTGGGTTCAAACCCCATAGGGAGCATTTCTCATATTTTTTATCACTAATCTTCATGATTTTCTTTGTAAATTGATTTATGCATAACTTCTTTGGTTTTTATCATTTTGATACCATTCTTTTTGAAAAATACTATTTGATATGTCTAGTTTCAATTTGTGAAGAAAGAATTCAAGAATTTTCATTTTTGAAACACTTTGATTCACTTGAAAGACATGACCTTTTTAGGGTTTTTATTTGTTTTCGTTAGTTTCCTTGACTTAATACTTGATTTCTCTTGCATGTTTGATCTTGTATGAATAATTTTTTAATATTTAACATGTTTGCGTGTTTGAAAACATTTTTTTTGTTTTCTTTACCATGCTTATTCATGCCCTTTTAAGTGTATGAACATGAAAACTTTGCCTTGAACCCTTTTGTTGATTTGTAACATGCTTCTTGATGTTGTAACCTGTTGAACATGATCCCTTAACCTCATCTTACTTGCTTATGCGTCTTGTTAGAGCCATAACATGTTTAGGATTTGATTCATATGCCAAGTTTTAACTTGTATGAGTGAATTTTGTTGTTTACCATTAATGAACTTGTTGTTGTCACACATGTTTCATGTCTGCTCTTGGGAGTTGTTACCTTCATAATCCTTTGAATTTTTCCATGACAAGTAATGTTTTGACTTAGTCTTGTAAGAACCTTTATCATCATCCCCTTTTAGATATTTTAATACCTTTGTTCATCATTGGTTGTAGCCATTTGGTTTGATTATATTTGGTTGTGACCTTGTTTTTTGCTTCTTGTTGTTACATGCTTGCCCTAATCTTTCTTGGTTGTTACCATGGCTGTTATATCTTCATCATGCTTGAATAAATGCTCATGTGTGTTTTAGCTTTGTTAAGTTTTTTCCCCAAGTGATGGAACTTGTTAGTTCTCATCTAGTTGCCTTGTTATTCCCTTATTCCAAAGGAAAGTCTCTCTATTGACTTCACAGTCATAGATAGCTCATTACCCCTTTCCTTAACTTGTTTAAGTCATTAGGTCCTTTAACTTAGTTAAGTTAGAACCTATACCCATTAGAATTTTCTTTAAGTCTAAAGACCTACCCCTTGTTAGGAGTATTCCTCAATTAGAACTTTAAGATAGAGTTTGTTAACTCTATGTAAGAATCATTGTCATGATTACTTACTCCTCTCTTGGCTTTTGTCAAAGTCATTTCCCTTTGAGTGTCTAACTTAGATCTAGAGAGTTTTTTCAAACTCTATACAAATATTGTTATGTTTGTTCCCCTTGGAGTCTTGACCATAATTAAGTATTCCTCAAACTCAGTGAGGAGAACTACGGTTGCTCTGATTCCATCCTAGTCAGGATACATAGGCATAAGATGCGATATTTTTGTGAGCAAACTTAGAATTATCCTTAGGTCTTTACCTAGAACTTTACCCTAACCCTGATCCCAATATCCTTAGTAAACAACTTAGATGACTTAGCATACACACACACACACACACAAAAGGTTCATGTAGAGTACTACAGAGGTCTAGGATGTGGAATACCTACCCTAGGCATAACCAACCCCCGATCCCCGAATCTTTAGCGTTGTTGTTACATCGCGCAAAAGGTTTTTCTTTCTTTAACCTTTCCTTTGGATAGATCAAAGTTCGGTGGTGAATTACAATGAATTATGATTTAAGTTAATCAATAGCTTGACATCCAATTCTCACCGTAACAATTTGTTTTTGAATTCACCACCATGATCACTTCTGACTTTAACAATCCTGGAGTCCTTCTTGTTTTGCACTTGAGAACAGAAGCTAGAAAACACGGAATGTGACTCATCCTTGTGTCTTAAGAACTTTACCCATGTCCATATGTGGTAATCATCTACAATGACTAGTCCATAGTTCTTACCATTGGCAGAAGCAGTTTCCACTAGTCCAAAAAGGTTAATATGCAGAAGTTCCAATGGTCTGGAGGTGGAAACGACATTTTTAGTTCTGAAATAAGTTTTAGAAAACTTTCCTTTTTGACATGCTTCACAAAGAGGTTATGAAGCGAACTTCATCTAAAGAATGCCTCTGACTAAATCAAGCTTATTTAGATGAGAAATCCTCCTCATGCTAACATGGCCCAATCGTGTATGCCAAGTCCGTTGCTCTTCATTTATAGACATAAGACATTTAGCATTCTGATTTTTAAGATAGAAAGTTTAATCTTGTAAATGTTGTTTTTCCTCTTTCCATTGAAAAGAACTAGCCATCCCTCTGACTGACAGCTTTGCATGACTTTTGATTGAAGATAATATCATAACCATTCTCACTTAATAGACTTATGGATAATAGATTATACATTAATCCTTCAACTAAAAGAACATTGGTAATCAAGGGGAGAAAATTGTTATCAACTAATCCAGAGCCAATGATCTTTTCTTTCTAATCACCTTCGAAACCGACGACGCCTCCAGACTTAAGTTCCAAACTTTGGAACATATGCCTTCTTCCCGTCATGTTTCATGAGCATCTAGAGTTCAGGTACCATGACTGGTGTCTTAACTTTGCTACTAAGGATATCTGTAACATATATTATCTTATCCTTAGGTACCCACATATTTCTGGGTCCTTTAGGGTTAATCTTCCCATAGTTTTTAACAACTTTAGATTTTTGTGTAGGATATGAATACATTTATGCATAGTTGAAATGGGTATGAGCTTTTGCTTTAGCCGTAGGTTTGAAACAACTTTACCTTTAGGCCTAACAACCTTTTGTTTCCTAGAAGGAACAAAATGAGAAGGGAGAGTATTTGGTTTATTATCTTTTTCAAAATCAGATTCTTCATCATAATTATAACCAATACCTCTTGTTTCGTTTCTGCTAACGCCATAAATCATGGAAGCCATTACAATTCTATTTAGACTTCTAGCAAGAAATTTCTAGAAAGATTAGTCATACTTCTTTATGACATATCAGAACTTGTAGAGGCTTTTGAAATATTTTGATTCTTAAGTTTAGAATTCTTGTTTTTTAAAATAAGGTTTTCTTCATTTAAACTTGAGAAATATTTCTTAAGCTTACAGTACGCTTCTGACTCATATACATGAACTTTTTGCATATCCTTGTATTTTCTTAGAAGCTTCTGATACTTATCCAGAACTTCTTTTAAACTGGATTCAAGTTCAGAGCAAGAGAGTTTAACAAATACCTCTTTTGAGTCTGACTCAAATTCATATTTTGATGGATCTTTCTTAGTATGAGCTTTAGTACACACCATCAGCGCCACCTTTTCTTGCTCTTCCTCAGAGTCATTTTCTGAGGATTCTGAATCATCTCAGGTAGCCATTAGACCCTTTTTCTTCCCTCAGAAGTCTTTCTTCCTGGGTTTATCCTTCTTTAGCTTTAGGCAATCATTCTTGAAATTGAAAGGCTCTTTGTATTCAAAGAAAATGACTTATTTGCTGGCTCTAGCTTTATTGTATCCACAAGTGGACTCAGGATGACCATGTGTCCTTCTTTGTCCTCTGAATCTTCCTTGTCTGTTCTTGTAGAGTTGATTCACTCTCCTAGATAAAAGAGACATCTCATCTTCTTCTTCAAACTCTTATAGATATTCTTCTTCTTCTTCTTCTTCTTGAAGAACTCTAGTCTTTTCAGACTTTCCCAAATACTTTAGAGCGACATACTTGCTCATTCTATAAGGCTCATCTTCTTCAAGCTCACTCTCGTGACTTCTTAATGAACTAACAAGTTCTTTAAGAGAGGTTTTATTCATATCCTTTGATAACTTCAAAGCAGTTACCATATGTCTCCATCTTTTAGGTAGACTTTTGATGATCTTCTTCACATGATCAATAGTAGAATAACCTTTTTCCAAGACCTTCAGTCCTGCAACAAGAGTATTAAACCTTGAGAACATATTCTCAATTGTTTCACTCTCTTCCATCTTGAACGCTTCATATTTCTGAATCAAAGCAAGAGCTTTGGTTTCTTTGACTTGTGTGTTTCCCTCGTGAGTCATCCTCAAGGATTCAAATATCAACTTAGTGGAGTCTCTATTTGTTATCTTCTCATATTCAGTATAAGAGATAGCGTTAAGCAAGATGGTTCTAGCCTTGTGATGATTTTTACAATCTATCTTTTGTTGGTTTGCCATCACTCTTCTTTCTATTTTATTGCAGCTAGCATCTA
This sequence comes from Lathyrus sativus, assembly GCA_963859935.3. Lineage (NCBI taxonomy): Eukaryota > Viridiplantae > Streptophyta > Magnoliopsida > Fabales > Fabaceae > Lathyrus > Lathyrus sativus. The sequence goes on along the minus strand of OZ012735.1, from coordinate 305,029,587 downwards.
CTTGGTGTATGCAGCCATCTACTACCATATCCCATTGATCTACGTCGTGACTAAGAAAGAAGCTTTCTATCATATCTTTCGAATAATCAAATATTTCTCCGTCAAAGATAGGAAGTTTAGCGCTATAATGATCTCTATCATTGACAACATTAGGAGGTGGTGGAATAGCTTCCATTCTGTACCACAATGGATCTTTATCTGACATGGTTAAGTGTTTGATATGCAATCAATAATAGAATTGGAGCTCCGGTGCCAATTGAAGGTGGAAAGAAACACAAGAAAAAGGGTTTGAATTGGGTTTCCAAAATTAAAACTTATTAGCACCCAACCACATAAAATAGAACTAAGAGTAAAAATAAACGAACATGATTATTTTTATGTTGGTTTACTGTTAAAAAAACTAATCTAGTCCACCACCAAGGTAATTTTTCCTTCTCAATAAGGACATAAACTGCTATAATCACTAGATTATAGACACGCAAAGACTACTCCTCTTTGTCTTCTCGAATATCCTGACTAAACCCTAGTCACTTAAGGAAATAAACCTCAAATAAAGAGATACAAGAGTATATGTTTACAAGGATGCTTCAAAAAGCAGATTACAGAAAGTTTATGTACAGATAAATATTCATACAATAACGAACAAAAGCTCTATGTGTGTTCTCTATCTATATTCACAAAAATAGTATGTTCAACAAAAGCATTATAGCATGAATAGAATAGCAGAAATTGCAAAACTTAGCAGCTTCATTCATTCTTCCAAGTCTTCTTTATATAGGCCTAAAAAGATCCATTGGAGGGTAAAAGGAACATCTTTATAAATGATTTTTCAACTTGCATAACAGTCTGCCAAGGTGGGGGACAAAATGGTAGATATAATGCAGTTCTTACTGCACAAAATTAGTGTAGTGGAAGGAATAATACAGATCTTGTACTATTGTTGCACCCTAAAATTTGCTCAACCTTATTCACTTGGTTTATGTTTCAATATCATTAGCATTTGCATATAGAGTCATGTACATAGCCTAACCATCTGCATAGCATAAGCATAGCAAGTCATTCAACAGGGGATCAAGCATTATTCTCATCTCTAGAGGCCTATCCAGAGGTTATTATCCTAATTCAGTCTCATTCAAGTCATCAAGAAAGAATTTGAAAGCAGGGAGTTCAGTGGATCAAGCACTGAGTATATCTCCTAACTGAGGGTGTCTGAGGATCAACAAGGGAATTATGAGTTGTGAATTGAGAGCATGGGGAGTATCTAGACATCTTGGAGGACTTAGAAAGTCATTTGGAGAAGAAAACAAGTTGTTGATAGGATCATAAGAATTGCAGTTGAAGACAGTCAACTAGGGTTTCATCTGGGTCAACCCAAGGTCAACCCTAGGTCAATTGATTGATTGAAAGGCATTAAGGGCTATTGGAGAGATGTGGGGTTCATCATTTGACATGGAGAATAAGGATATGTTGTTATGCTAAGAAGAATTCAAGAGAAATCAAGGAGAAGAGGAGGTTCTAAATTAGGGTTTCTATGTAAAATCCCCTAGTTTAGGTCAAATTTCCAAGCAAGATAAGTCAAAATGCAAGCTTCAAATGGATCCTTGGCCAACATGAAACTTGTAGAGGATCTCAAGACCTTTAATTTGAGTGGTGGAAGACATTAAGGAGATTTATAGAACTCAAGTTATGGTTCTTGCAAGTTACAGGTCATCTGAGGTATCTGAAATTTTGTCTGTGAAAGTGACTTGACTTCCAAGCAACTTTTACCCCTCAAGGAGATTTCAAATGAATTTCTGGTCAACATAAGAATTGTTCCTCATTGTCTTAGCTTTCTAGAATGGTATAGTATGCCTTCATATGATGTGTGGAACTCAACTTATGGTCTTGGCAAGCAAAGGGTATTTTGGTCATTTGTGAATTATAGGTCATTTTAACCTATGTCCAAAACTCATACAAGGAGGCCTCAAATGAAAAAACTTACAACATCAAACTTGCTCCAAATGACATTTTGAGTCTAGAAAAGTGACCATGAGAGATTGGAAATGTCCATAGCACAAGGTTTCAAAATTGTTGATTTTAATGAAGGAAAGTGGCTTAAAAAAATGATATTTTTCATATCTTGGCCAAATGATGCAAAATTATAGGTCATTTTGAATGGAAAAGGCATTTTAAAGACATTGGCTAAAGTGGAATTTTGAGTTTAGGTCATAATTTGTGATTTATCCATGGTTGCTTGTATTGAAAGTAACATAATCCAAATTGAAAAGGAAAAATGTAAGGGAAACTTCTCCAAGTTTCTAGGAGGTTCCTACATCATCTATATATTCATGCAAGCTGATTCATGCAAGGGCTGGTGCTCCCATTTGTCCAAAATCTCCATTTTCATCCATTTTCTCATTCTTGCATAAGCTACTCAAACTCTTACAAATCTCTCAAAACTCTCACATCTTTGGTTGAATCAGCATCATCATCATTCAAACCCTAGGATTCACATCAAGAAGTGGTTGAATTGATCAAGAATCATACCCATTATCTTCTTCACTCCAAGTTGCATTTTCATCAAAAATCCATTGAAACTTCCTCCATCATTCTGATTTCTGTCACTATCATCATCCACTATCATCATGGAGTAATTGGCACAAGAGATTGGAGAGAATTCGTGGCTGTGTGAAGAGATTCAATTTGAAACTCCAACTTGCATGAAGGATGGAATAGAATGATTCATAAGGATTAAGCACAAATCATTGCAAACAGAAGCATACTCATTCATTGGAGATCATTTTCAGCAAGTATCAAAGGTTGAATTAAGGTCTAGCTACCATCACCATCATCAAGTGCAAGGTATGTAAACTTCTTCGAATCTCACTATTCTGGCTGGTAGAGATCATGTGGTTAGGATAATATTGTTTAGAAACCCTAGGGGATTGATTCTTGAAGTTTAGGGATAGCTTCGTGGAGATCCATGACAGGTTGCCATTTCTGTTAGCTTCAAGAATAAGCTGTGTACTGGACCATAATTAACATAATGATGCATAGAATAATGAGGGAAGTATGTAGATGATCTGTGGATCATCAAGTTGGAGTTCTGGCAAAATTGACAACAGGCATGCATGGTGTACCCTGAGTTTCGTGCCCTCTGTTTGGAGTTTACAATGAGAGTTAGTGAAAACTAGGATTAGACATGGATTCCTTGGGTTTTATAGAGTATTTTAGGGCTTGGAATTTTTAATTTTCATCAAGAAAGCATGGAGAACGATTGGAGAGAATTTTCGTGCATGGAGTTCATGCCTGAAACCCTAAACGGAGGGAGGAAGAAGACGACTCATAGGCCCTTGGATCTGGAGGAGAGGATTGACTTGACCAGGAATCGAACGGCCCACGTTTGATATGAGTTTTGGTGGGAGAATTCAAAAATTGAAACGCAGCGTTTCATTAATTGGGGGGATTGGGCTCAGAGAGCTATTCGCACCCCCCCAATTTAATAAGCCCAATGCGCTGAACGTGTTTTCCTTACTTTTCTCACCCCCTTTCTTTAATTCCTAATATTTTCTTTTTATTTCTTTATATTTTTCATGCATCTTATAAAATTCATAATAAATGGAAAAATCATTATTTTTAATTCATTCTTTTTGAATTGTTTTCTTTAAAGAGTCTAGAAAATTATAAAAAATAAAAATGGCATTTTATTTTTTATTTGATATTTTTCCCATATTTTCTCAATAAATAGCATTTTACATAATTCCATTTCATACATAATTTTGTTAAATTTTGTTCTATTAATTGCTTCAATATTTTTCATCCATTCTTTTTAGGTTGTTTAGGTTAGACATTAAACTTGTAGATTCAATTTAGTTCCCATTTTTAGAAATTAAATTTAGGTGCTTAGTGTAAGTGTGAATAACATGGATAAAACTAGGGTTTTAGGTGATGACTTAGGAGATTTGATTCTTTTCCCTTAGGACTTAGGGTTTGACTAGTTTAGTTATGGGACTATAGGGGCTATGGGTAGTTATTAGATCCCCTAGAAAAGTCAGGATTCCCCTACTGCTATTAATATGCTGTTGTATCTGATTGACTGGTGTGGTGTGCCCTCTGGGGATCTTTGCTTGTTTGTTTGGGTATTGGGATCATTTGGGGACTTGGGAGAGCTGAAGATTTGAGGAGATGAAGACCATTGGAGATCTAGAGATTGAAGATCAACTGTCAGAGTTGAGGAGGAGGTTCTTGCTAGCAGCTGCTGAGGAGACTAGGGTTTAGGGGCTAGGCAGAGCTCTAGATTAGAAAGCTTGCTGCTCAAACATAGATGGCTTTGTTTGCCTCTATCCTTTCTCTATGATTCAAAGTCTCTTTCAAATATCCACCTCCTTCCTTTGGAAGGATCAGTGAAAGTATTTGGAAGATAGAACTTTTGAGAGAAACCTGTCTGCATAATGTTAACAGTTAATGTGCCACCCTTGGTAGGCAGTTTACTGTTTAACATTTATCTCCTCTTGTTGACTGATGTTCATCCCTGAAGATTGGAGACTTGAAGAAAAGCCATTGCTTATAGGAGACTGAGGATCAAAGCCCTTGCCTGAAGGCCATGAAGATGGAGATTGATGCTTTGTTGAAGCCCATAACTGATTGGAGATGACTTGAAGCCAGATGTTGATTCAGAGCTGCTGATGCTGTTTATTCTTGCTGTATTTCATTACTGATGTATTGATTGGTTTTCTGGACTGTATTGTGTGCTGTTTACCCTGTTGGGTTGAAAGTGAAGCCTGTTCACTTTCGCCTATTGTTTTCCAGGTTCGAGGTTGAGTGGGACTCCCTTGCCTCGCTTGTACTGTTGCATCCATGCATTTTACTGTTTTACTGTATATAGATCTGATATTGTTTCTGTTTCTGCCTATCCCGTAGGATCTCTGTTTCTCTCTGTGCAGGAGAGGAGCATGATAGACACTAGGTCTTAACCCATGCATGATAACATTAGGTTAGTTTGGTTCCCTTCGCAACCGTAGGTTAGAGTTCTGTCTCTTTCTTTCTCAAAACAAACAGAAAAACACCATAAAGATTTCAAACACAATAAAAGACACTTCTTTCGTAAAAGAACGTGAACTCATCAAGACGTCATTTTTGTCCGCTGGGACTGTTAATCAGAAAAACCTTTTTCAGAAGGAATAAAATCAACCAAGACAGACTTGTGTCGTACGTGGCCCGAACTACGTTTGCTCTGATCTTTCATGCTGTATGAAAGTACGTAGGCATAGGATGCGATATCCTAGCGAGCAACCTTCCCCTCCTTTCCCGTAGGTAGGCGAACTACGTTGACTCTGATTTCTCGTTCCAGGCGAGAATACGTAGGCATAAAGTGCGATACTTTGCCGAGTCATTTTTATTTTCATTTTATTTTATTTTTAACCCTCGACCTATAGTTTAGATAGAATAACAATCCATACCCGAAAACAAGCGTGGATCCCGTCGAGTACGACGGACGTGAGGGGTGCTAATACCTTCCCCTTACGTAACCGACTCCCGAATCCAGGTTTTGGTTGCGACGACCATACCTTTCCCGTGTTGTGCGAGGTTTACTCTGAGCGTTTCCTTTCCCTCCCGTGGGATAAATAACGCACGGTGGCGACTCTTCTGTTCAGCCGGCGCCGATTTTCGCAGTAGCGACAGCTGGCGACTCTGCTGGGGATCCAACGTCCCTTGGCTGCTAAGAACTGCGATGGTTCTTATGCATTTGGGATCCAACGTCCCTTTGAGCGAGTCAATCCTAGCGCTTGTTTTCCCGTCGAGGATTTTGTATGGAGTTATTGTATATTTCTGACCTTTATTTTCAGCTTTGTATATATGGATTATTATTGTTGTATTGGGGTGTGACGGGTGTTCTGATATCGAGAGATAAGCCGAACCTGGGCTTGAGTGCACCTAGAATTAGAGTAGAAAGTAGTGGGCGCGTGCCGGCTTTGCTTGCATTAGTGTCTCATGAAATCTACACTCGGACGAGGTTCTTCTGGTTGGCTTCCTTTTCTACCCTTTGGGTCGAAGGGGTTGTTGGTCAGCTGAATTGTCGACTCCGGGAACCGATCATTTGGAAGTTGGCTAAGTGAGGCCTCTTCAGGATTTGATGATGCCACTCCTTCTGGGAATCGTATCATCAACCCTGAAAGTCTGTGACGCCAACGACCGCATAGGATGCCATACCTTTGTCAGTTACTAGGACATCCACCTGTGAGAGGGTTTGGGGGTTATGCAGGTAACTAGACCTTCAGACTACCGGTTATTTCTTGATCAGAGATCCTGGGTATTTATGGAGAGTTAGGAGGTCTGTCAGAGACCATTTGGAGATGTGTTCTGAGGTTTGTCAGAGACCATTTGGAGATGTGTTCTGAGGTCTGTCAGAGACCAGTTGGAGTGTTCTGAGGTCTGTCAGAGACCAGTATTGGAGCTTTGTTTTAGGTCTATCTGAGACCAGGGTTTGATGACTTCTGGATGGTCTATCTGAGACCTTTCTTGATTGGGTTCAGGCTATTCAGCTACAGCTCTGGTCCCTGTTGCATGTTACTTGCATTGCATTGCCTGCATATCCATTACCACTTGCATTTCACTAACGTGTGTCTGTGCTGCAGGTGCATTTGCATATTCCCCAGTTCTAGTGACCAAACTTCTGAGTATTGACTATGGCTAGTTTGAGGAAAACAGTTGCGTATAAGCTGCCTTCACCTGATATTACTTCTTTGCTTGGTCTGATATCTCTTGCCGATGAGGAGGTTTGGAGAAGCTTCAGAATGAGTCATGGGAGATTACTGAGATTAGTCTGCAAGCCCACGACTGATGAGATGAACGGGCTATACACCTTGATGCAATTCTATGACCCCGCATTGAGATGCTTTACTTTTGCTGACTTCATTCTAGGACCTACCATTGAGGAGTATGTGGAGTTTACTGAGCTTCCCGTGCAGAACAAGGTTCCCTTTATTCACTCTGCTGCTGAGCCCAAGCTGGAGGACTTAGCCAAAGCCTTGCATATGAATGCTGCTGAGTTGTTAGTGACTTCTTGGCTCGGGGTTCCCGGTTTCTCTCTGGATTTTCTGGTTGGCAAGGCTCAAGAGTACGCCAAGAACGGTTGTTGGGTGGTTTTCAATGCTATTTTGGCTTTATGCATTTATGGAATTGTGCTGTTTCCTAACTTGCCCAACTTTGTGGATCTGGACGCTTTCTATCTGTTTGCTACAGGCAACCCAGTGCCAACGTTGATCGGAGACTTCTACCACTCATTGCACTACAAGAACGAAAACCGAAGGGGAAAAGTTGTTTACTGTTGTGCTCCTCTATTAAATATGTGGTTCAAAAGTCATCTCCCCATGAAGGGACCATTTGTAGACAGTGCAACCTCAGCCAGTTGGTCAGAGCGCCTGATGAGGCTATATTCCGAAGACGTTGTGTGGTTTGATCGAGACCTGTTGGGATCTGAGCTCATCTTCAGTTGTTCTGGGTACCCTAATGTGCCGCTGATAGGAAGAAAAGGGTGTATCAATTACAACCCTTCTCTATTCATTCGTCAGTTCGGATATGCGCTGAAGAATCCACCTCAGGAGGAAGAAGTACAGGAATCTCTGTACTTCACAGGTGACGTGAAGGGGGAGTTATTAGCCAAGTTGCAACATGCCTGGACGCGTATTAACCGCAGAGGGAAGCCGTTGTTAGGAAAGAATGACTGTCAGGCCTATGCACCTTACAAGGTTTGGATCCAGGAAAGAGCAAGTCAGTTGTTAATGCCATTTCCAGCTGCACCCGTCATTGCTCCTATTCCGGCAGGAGAGCCAACTACTGTTTCTAGGGAGGTTTACGAGCAAGTTGTGAGGGAAAAGGAAGCCTTGTTGAAGATCAACGAAGGGTTAGAGCAAGAGCTAGCTCAAGTGCGCAGTGAGAAAAACAAGGCCGTATATGCTTTCCAACAACAAATCGAGCTGTTAAACAGGTTAGGGGCTGAGTTGACTGAGGAAAAGAAAAAGCGTGAACGTCTGGGGCAAGAGTTCAGAAGCTCCCATAACATGCTGGAAGCCAAGAAGAAGGCGCTTGACACAGCACACCGAGAAATCTCCTCTTGCAATAAGACTTGGAACGCTACACTCACCAACAATAAGATGAGAGAAGACAAACTGAGGCAGCAAATCTCCGACCTCGAAGAAAAGTTGAAGTCTAGCATCAAGAAGTGTGAGGAAGAAGTGATGACCCGGTATAGTGTCCAGCATGCACTGAACAAGGCAATCAAATCCAGAGATGAAGCGGTGTCTCAGAAGCGAAAGCTAGAAGATTGCTTCGGAGAAGCAACATGGGAAGAAACTGCTGAAGACGTGCGCCGTGTTCTTAAGAAGAGAAACCAACTTGTTGAAGGGCTGCTTGATCGACCAAGCCATCCAGAGACCAAGAAGTTGATAGAAGAGTACCAGACTTTTGGGAGGATTTGATCATTTCATGTAGTAACTTGTAGTAACTTGTATGCTTTATTTGCATAAGTGCTGACCATCACCAGGATTGTTGGTTGAGGTCATGCCTTCTTAGCGTACTTTCAGCGACATTGTAGTCGGGTTTTCTCAGCAATATATGAGGCTTTCTATGATTCAGCTCCGATATTCCTATTGTCAACACTGTCACTGCACTGGCACCTCCACACTAGAACTGGGGGAATGAATTTCCCTAATGCACAGACACATTGCATTGCATTCATATTCATATTGCATTACAGGTAATCTTTGAATAAGTGTCTTATGTCCTGCTCTGTAACAGGTACTTTCCAGGATTGCAGATCAACACCCGCACCGCTATTCTACCCGCACCAACTGTCGAAGAATCATGGATCAAATGCAGAACGAGATGCAAGATGTGCGCGAGAAGCTCGCTCTCTTTATGCAGACCATGGAAGCTATTGCGAAAGGACAGGAGAATTTGCAGGCCATGGTCTAACCTCTGTTGGCTCGAAACGCTGGTCATGGTAACGAGGATCATCAGTCTGTACGGGTCGATACTGCTCATGGAGACGGCACTCCCACGCCAGTGGCTCCACCTGTAATCAATATACCCGCTGCTAATGTCAACAACGCTACCGCTGCTGTAAATGGTAACGTCGGAGTTGGAAATGAGACTGCTGTCCATAATGTTGGGCTGGGTGATGTCAATTTGGGAGATAATCTAGGCGGCAACGGCTTTGTCAATACTGGATTCGGATTCAACGATCAGGGATTCGATAACACCGGGAAGTATGGCTTTAATGCCCAAGGCTTTGGGCAGGATGGCTATGGTGCGACCAATCAGGGTTACGGAGGTTTTGGAAATGGAAGCGGTACTGGATTTATGGCTTTTGGTCCTGCTGGAGGTGTTCAAGGGTATGGCAACAGAGGCCGAGGTCCGGGGATGAATCAGATCAGAGCTGGACGTAATAATGGATATGATGGGTATGGGGCTGGAAATGGTATGTGTCAAGAAGATCAGCAGGAGGACGCTTTCTCCGGCGGAGGTTTCGAAGGGCCGATGGATGACTCCCAGAAGATCAGAATGCTGGAAGAGCAGATGAGGGGAGTCCTGAACCAAAGTGCTGTGGGTTTGTACATGGCAACAATGGGTTTGGTACCCGGCTTAAGGGTGCCAATCAAATTCAAAGCCCCTGCGTTTGACAAGTACAAAGGGGACACATGTCCAAAAGTGCATGTACGAGCTTATTATAGAAAGATGTCTGCATACTCAACTGATGAAAGAATGCTAATGCATTTCTTTCAGGATAGTCTGTCGGGTCCTTCCCTAGAGTGGTACATGGGGTTGGAGCCAACTGATATCAAGACATGGAAGCAATTAGCAGAGGCATTTGTAGCTCACTACAAGTATAACAGCGACTTGGCACCCAATCGGGTCCAATTGGCCGGGCTGTCGCAAAAGAAGGGGGAGAGCTTTAAAGAGTACGCGCAAAGGTGGCGCGATATGGCTGCCAGGGTCCGTCCTCCTGTAGAAGATAAGGAAATGAATGACATGTTCGTCGGCACATTCACAGGCTTGTTTCATGACATGTTGTTTCATACATCCCTGGCCAGTTTTTCAGACCTAATTTTGATGGGAGAAAAGATTGAACGTAACATTAAGCAAGGAAAGTTCCAGGTTGAGGAATCAACTGCATCTGGCAGTAATAGGAAAGCTTTTGGTGGGCGCCGTCAGGGCGAGGCGAGCGCAGTATTTGGAGGCCGAGGCCGAGGCCGAGGCAGGGGACGAAACCAATATCATCAGCCGCAGCAGGTGGCGAGTGTTACTATCCCATATCAACAACAACCACTTCAACAACAACAACCGTCTCAGCAACAGCAGCAGCAGCAGCAGCCACAGCAGGAGGCGCAGCAGGCTCAGCGAAGATTCCAGGGTGGTAAACCAAGAAGAGTGTTTGAGAAGCCTCCCTCAACCTATGCAGATTTGTTGCAGACACTGTTGGGCCTAAATTTGGTAGAGAAAAGAACTCTGGCACCGATAACAGGAGCTCCCCCATTTGGTTACGATGCAAGCAGGCACTGTGAGTTTCATTCTGGAGCCCCGGGCCACGATATAGAAGGTTGCCATGCTTTTAAGCATGTTGTGCAGGATCTTTTGGACAATAAGACTATCAATTTCGGAACGGCAGGTCCGAATATAGTGCAGAAACCCATGCCTAATCACGGGGCAAACGCCATTCTGACTGAGGAAGGGTTGAATCCGATTATGAATGTTGAAGACTTAAAGACGCCGCTGAGCGAGATAAAGAGACGACTGTTGCGAGGGGGTGTTTACCCAGGATGTAACGAATATTGCTTAGACTGTTGGACCCGGGCAGGGGGGTGTGATGATTTGAAGAAAGGCATTCAGGCCTTAATTAATGAAGGCATATTGCAGTTTGACCAAGCAGCAACTGAAGAGCCCGCGGGGGCAGTAGCATGTGATCAGACTGATGTGGCCACGGTAACGATTCCTCGGAAGACGATCACTATTGCAGCACCAGCTCAGCGACCACCGATCACCATAACTAAGGCCGGGCCGATCCCGTACGAGAACACAAAAGCAGTCCCATGGTCATATGGGTTGGAGGTGTATTGTGACGGGATAAAAATTGATGTTAATAAGCAGCCAGCCGAGACTGTGGATAATGTTGTCGGCTCAGGAGGCATGACAAGGAGTGGCAGGATCTTTATATCTCCTGAAGTGGAGGCTGAAAGACTAGCGAAAGGAAAAGGGAAAGTGGTTGAAAATGTTCCGGTGCAAGCGAGTGAAAAAGAAGCAGCATCGAAGGATGTAGAAGAGTTCATGCGCTTGATTCGAAAAAGTGATTATAAGATTGTGGAGCATCTGCAGCAGACGCCGTCCAAAATATCTATCCTGTCATTGCTGTTGTGTTCGGAAGCTCACAGAAATGCTTTGCTGAAAGTCCTGGAAACTTCTTTTGTACCCCAAGACGTCTCCGTGAATCAGCTGGAAGGAGTGTTGGCACATGTGAATGCAGGCCACAACTTGGGCTTTACTGATTTCGACTTGACTCCGAAAGGAAGAGATCATAATATGGCGCTGCACGTATCTGTCGAGTGTAGAGGATCAGTAATGTCGCACGTATTGGTCGACACTGGATCGTCTTTGAATGTGCTGCCCAAGAAGGCGATGATGAAGCTGGATGTTAGAGGAATTGTGTGTACGCCCAGTGATTTGGTAGTCAGAGCGTTTGATGGCACGCGGAGAACAGTCTTTGGATCGATCACATTGCCTCTACAGGTGGGGCCGGAGGTGTTTGCGACTGAGTTTTATATCATGGATATACAGCCTGCGTACAGCTGCTTGCTTGGAAGACCTTGGATTCATGGGGCAGGGGCAGTCACGTCCACCCTGCATCAGAAGTTAAAATATATGGTCGGAGACAGCGTAGTCACCGTGTGCGGAGAAGAGGACATCCTGGTCATCCATCTGTCGTCATTTAAATATGTGGAGGTCGACGGAGAGATCCACGAAATGCCCTGCCAGGCATTCGAAGGTTTGCGCATCAAGGATAAAGGTCCCGGGTCGAGCAAAGCGTCGGAGATAGCCGTCTCGTCGTATAAAGAGGCTCAAGCCCTAGTAGAAGCAGGAGAAGCAAAGGGCTGGGGCAAAGTGCTGGACATTCCTGTGAAGATGGACCGGTTCGGGCTGGGATACCAACCGTCGTCATCAACTCCTTCCATGGGGGCACCCCGTTTCAGAAAGCCAATCACCATCTCTGCCGGTGGGGTGTGTCATGAAACCGTCAATGCTGCTTCGGAATCTGATGAAGGAGACAGCGACTGTGATAGGGATGCCTGGATTCAGCCAAGCACGCCAGGACAAGGACTGTGCAACTGGTCTATTCAGGAGCTTGTTCCTGTGACTTTTAAACAGTAATGCTTTGCTTTATTAATTGTTGAATAATCTGATGTCTTGCCCGGGGCATCAGGATTTGCTTAGGGCTGTGTTGTTATGAACATTGCGTGTTAATCATTAAATAAATGGCGTTTTTTCATGTGCAAATACTGTAATCCCTGTCTTTCTTGTTTTATATTTTTCAATAAAATGGTAACGTGGTTGTTCTCTTTATACGCATTTTGAAGCACTTAACCATTCCTTTTGTAGGATAACATTCTCAGATGACATCCTTGAACCACCTATGACTCGTCCCGACTTTGAGCACCCGGTATTTCAAGCCGAAGAAGAGGTTGTCGAAGATAGTGACGTTCCTGAAGAACTTTCTTGGTTAGTGAAGCAAGAGGAAAGAGCCATTCTGCCTCACGACGAGGTCATCGAAATTATCAACTTGGGGTCGGAAGGGGTTGAGAAGAATATTCGTATCGAAGCCGCGCTGCAGGGCGATATCAAGCGGAGACTGGTTGAAATGCTCCAAGAGTATAGTGATGTATTCGCTTGGTCGTATGAAGATATGCCAGGGCTCGATACAGACATGGTCGTGCATCGCCTGCCACTGAAAGAGGATTGCCCGCCGGTCAAGCAAAAGCTTCGCAGAACTCGACCAGATATGGCAATGAAGATCAAAGAGGAAGTTCAAAAACAGTGGGACGCTGGTTTCCTGGCTGTGACGAAGTATCCTTCATGGGTTGCCAACATCGTACCAGTGCCAAAGAAAGACGGCAAGGTTCGAATGTGCGTGGACTATAGAGATTTGAATAAAGCAAGCCCAAAAGACGATTTTCCACTTCCTCATATTGACGTGTTAGTTGATAATACTGCTCAATACTCCGTATTCTCCTTCATGGATGGCTTTTCAGGCTATAATCAGATTAAAATGGCGCCAGAGGATATGGAGAAGACTACTTTCATAACGCCTTGGGGAACATTTTGCTACAAAGTGATGCCCTTTGGTTTGAAAAATGCTGGGGCAACATATCAGCGTGCGATGACGACTCTTTTCCATGACATGATGCATAAAGAGATCGAAGTTTATGTTGACGATATGATTGCCAAATCCCAGACGGAGGAAGAGCATCTGGTGAATCTGCTGAAGTTATTTAAAAGGCTTAGGAAGTTCAGGCTGAGGCTGAACCCTAATAAATGCACCTTCGGGGTGAGATCGGGTAAACTGCTGGGGTTTATCGTAAGCGAAAGAGGGATAGAGGTCGATCCTGCTAAAATAAAAGCGATTCAAGAAATGCCGACGCCTAAAACAGAGAAAGAGGTACGCGGGTTCTTAGGGAGATTGAACTACATCGCCCGGTTCATATCTCACCTAACTGCCACGTGTGAACCATTATTCAAGCTGTTGAAGAAAGATCAAGCTGTAACGTGGAACAAAAATTGTCAAAAGGCGTTCGATAAAATAAAGCAGTATCTGCAGGAGCCTCCTATTTTGATACCCCCAGTGGCAGGTAGACCCTTGATCATGTATTTGACGGTTCTTGAGGGAAGCATGGGTTTTGTTCTCGGTCAACACGACGAGACAGGGAGAAAAGAGCATGCAATCTATTACCTGAGTAAGAAATTTACAGACTGTGAATCTCGATACTCGATGCTTGAGAAAACTTGTTGCGCGCTAGCCTGGGCCGCCAAGCGTTTGAGGCAGTACATGCTGAATCATACAACCATGCTCATCTCGAAGATGGATCCTATCAAATATGTATTTGAAAAGCAGGCGTTGTCAGGTAGAATTGCCCGTTGGCAGATGGTCTTGACCGAATATGATATTCAATACGTCTCGCAGAAGGCTATAAAGGGGAGTGTGCTATCCGAGTATCTGGCGGAGCAGCCTATTGAAGAATACCGATCGATGAGGTTTGATTTTCCTGACGAGGATATCATGTACCTAAAGATGAAAGATTGTGAAGAGCCGTTGCCAGACGAAGGACCAGAGTTGGGTTCCAAGTGGAAGATGATATTTGACGGAGCCGTGAATGCTTACGGTAACGGAATAGGGGCAATCATCACTACGCCGCACGGGTCGCACATCCCGTTTACTGCCCGATTGACCTTTGCAGTTACCAATAATGAGGCCGAATATGAAGCTTGTATAATGGGTCTTGAAGAAGCCATTGATTTGCGAATCAAACACCTGGACGTATACGGAGACTCAGCTCTGGTGGTGAATCAGATCAAAGGGGAATGGGAGACACGGCAGCCCAACTTGATACATTACATGAATTATGCAAGGAGATTGTTGCCTTTCTTCGATAAGGTTGAATTGCATCATGTACCGCGGGCAGAAAACCAAATGGCTGACGCTCTGGCCACTTTGTCTTCCATGTACAAGGTCAACTTCTGGAACGAAGCTCCCCGAATCATTATCTCTCGGCTTGATAGGCCAGCTTATGTATTTGCTATTGATGAAGCATCTGACGACAAACCATGGTATTTCGATATCCTTAATTTCCTGAAGAATAAAGAGTATCCGGTTGGGGCATCCAGTCAAGATCAGAAGACTCTCAGGAGATTAGCGGGCAATTTCTATTTGAACCCGGATGGCGTGTTATACAGAAGAAACCACGATTTGGTGCTGTTGCGTTGTGTAGACGAAAAAGAGGCAAAGTTGCTCATGGAAGAAATACATGAAGGTACATTTGGTACGCATGTTGGTGGACATGCTATGACGAGAAAGCTGCTGCGAGCAGGTTATTTTTGGCTGACCATGGAAACTGATTGCTTCAAGTTTGCGAGGAAGTGCCACAAGTGCCAAATCTATGCTGATAAGATCCATGTGCCTCCAAGTCCTCTAAATTTGATGTCATCACCTTGGCCATTTTCAATGTGGGGAATCGATATGATTGGAAAGATCGAGCCGACGGCTTCTAACGGGCACCGGTTCATTTTAGTAGCAATCGATTATTTCACCAAGTGGGTGGAAGCGGCGTCATATGCAAATGTAATGAAGCAAGTGGTGGTCAGATTCATCAAGAGAGATATCATTTGCCGATATGGGATCCCCGAGCGGATAATCACGGACAACGGTTCAAACCTGAACAACAAAATGATGAAGGAGCTCTGTCAGAATTTCAAGATTGAACATCACAACTCCTCCCCTTACCGACCCAAGATGAATGGCGCTGTCGAGGCGGCTAATAAGAATATCAAGAAGATCGTGCAGAAGATGGTGGTGACCTATAAAGATTGGCATGAGATGCTACCTTTTGCTTTGCACGGTTATCGTACGACGGTACGCACATCAACCGGGGCAACCCCGTTCTCGTTAGTATACGGAATGGAAGCGGTATTACCATTGGAAGTTGAGATCCCTTCTCTGAGGGTGTTGCGAGACGTTCAGCTAGACGAGGCAGAATGGGTGAAAGACAGGTTGAACCAATTGAGTTTGATGGATGAGAAGAGGCTCGCTTCTCTAGCATACGGTCGTTTGTATCAGAGCCGAATGAAGAAAGCATATGACAAGAAGATACATCCGCGAAGCTTTCAGACGGGCGACCTTGTGCTGAAAAGGATTCTCCCGCCGCAGGCAGATCACAGGGGCAAGTGGACCCCCAACTACGAAGGGCCATACGTTGTCAGGAAAGTATTTTCAGGAGGAGCGTTGTTGTTGTCCACCATGGACGGAGAAGACTTCACGTCACCTGTGAATTCGGACGCAGTTAAAAAATACTTTGCTTAAAATAGACCCGCTGGACAGAAAAAGAGAGTCCAGGCAAAAATGGGGCATCCCGACGAACCAAAAACATAATGAAAGGTTCGGGCAAAAATTAGGGATAAAATTGAAAAATGTACACCCGCGAAGTTGAAAACCTACACTGGGCAACTTCGGCAAAAAGGGGTATCCCGGTGAACTGAAAACCCGTAAAGGGCGGTTCACGCAAAAGTTAGGGATTTGAAAAGCAAATGACTGCGGTCCGAGTTTGATAATTGCAATGAGCATCAATGCGGGAGAATACATTTGAGGAGCCAGTTATCTGATACAATCGCTTCAGAAGTGGGGATACCGGGAAAGCATTAGAGTCGGGCGAGTCATGGGAGGATCAATTCGTGGTGTTCATCTGCATCCCGTTGCCGACATGTGTACAAATTTAAGTTGTCAATATTTATGCTTCTTGTGCATACTTGTATACTTGTATGTTTGCTTTGTGTAGCTTCCTCATTTCAGGAGTTACATCCCGTGTACAAAACTCCGCCCATTCAGGGGCCCAATCAATAAAATACATTATTCAGTACTTGACACTGTTCTTTACTGTTTTGTGCATGATTAACGCCTAAGTTTGATGAAACTAGCATGAGTATAACGTCGCTGGCCCTTGCCAACAGTCGCTAAAGCTTTGAATTAACTGAAAAATAACGTCACTAACCTGAGTTGATTTGGTTGCATAGGCTTGTCTTGTTTTGTTTATGTTGTCGCAGGTTTCATAACCGTACGAGGAAGAGGATCAAAAGATTGCAATAACTAAAGACTCAGCCCTCATGCAGGTCATGCAGTTTCTTCCTGAAGCAGGATCGAACTCTCCAGCTAGTTGTAGCTTGTGCAAAAGAGTTGACGATTCGAAGATTGTAGGCTGCATGCAGGCAGTGTGGTGTCCCCCAGAAGGATTCCTTATTTCAAGCAGAGTGGGGCAGCCTCAGAAGATCAATATTTCCGAATTGGTGAGAGGTATTCAGGCGGTTTTCTCTTTCCCCGCAAGGTCATTTATTCTTCCCCAGTGGAGTCAGTTAATTTTCCCCAAGAGAATCATCCCATCCCCAGCGGAATTCTCTTTTCAGCAAGTGTTCTTTCCTCCCAGGGGAACTCGAAGATCAAGACTCTCCCCAGCAGAGTTGATTGTGGGTCCTGGCATTTATTTTGTCAGGGATACTGTGTAATATCAGTTCACTCTCCAACAGAGAAGTCCAATCATACTTGACACACTTGCTATTCCCCAGCAAGGTTATATTCCCCAGCAGGGGGTTACCTCAACAGGGTGTTGGGTTTGAGTTCCCAATTTCCCAGCAGGGTTGACTTCACCCTCCCAGCATTTATTTTGCTGGAATAATTCTGTAGCATCTAGCTATCCCCGGCGGAGTCGGCATTATCTTCAGCATTTATTTGGCTGAAGCAGTTTCTGTACTCTAGCAGTTCAGGTGGAGAGAACTCTTGCTCAAATGAACTACCAAATATTCAAGATCTCGGCATGAGCCATCCAATGATAATGTCAGTTCGGCAGTATTCCCCACAGAGTTACCAGGATAAGGTTCTCTTTGTTTCCTAGCAGAGTTATTTGTCATCAAAGGGGTTTTCATGAATCAGAATTTCAGAAGTTGACTCCGGTCATCAGAACAGGCATCCGGTAGTTTGGTTCCCTGATATCCCCAGTGGAGTCCGCCTCAAAGTCGCCGTCATGTCGGTGCTAAGAAGTTTGTGGGTTGGGATCAATGGCGAACTGAGTCCTGACGTGGACAATTTATTCCTATATTGACGGGATTTCTTCAGAAGTGGGCGTCCTAACGTGGACAGATTTATTTCCCCGGGTTGATGAGATGTGTTAGTCCTAACGTGGACAGATTCGGGTTCTCGGAATTGGTGGAATGTGAAGTCATGACGTTGACAAAACTGATTACTTTTTGTGTTGGTGTCCTGACGTGGACCATTTACTCTCAGCAGTTATCTTCCTTCGTGTTGGCGAAGCGTGGGTCCTGACGTGGACAGATCAGACGAAGGTGTGAGTC
Source organism: Lathyrus sativus (assembly GCA_963859935.3). Classification (NCBI taxonomy): domain Eukaryota; kingdom Viridiplantae; phylum Streptophyta; class Magnoliopsida; order Fabales; family Fabaceae; genus Lathyrus; species Lathyrus sativus. Next base: position 305,011,452 of record OZ012735.1, on the reverse strand, counting down.
CTGACGTGGACAAGTGTTATTTCCCTAGCGGGTCAAAGATGTAATCCTGACATGGACAAGTCAAGACGAAACATGGGTCCTGACGTGGGAAAAGGGATGGATATTCCTTACGGGGAAAGGCGAATTTATCCCTAACGTGGAAAGATGAAATTCCTTACGTGGAAAAGAATGGGTTTCCTTACGTGGAAAGATTGAGTCCTCACGCGGACATGTCGAGATTGATTCCTGACGTGGAAAGAAAGAGATTATTCCTGACGTGGAAGAGTTTAGTCCTGACGCGGACAGATCAAAGAAGTTATTCCTAACGTGGAAGAAGAAGATAGATTCCTTACGTGGAAAATTTAGTCCGGACGTGGACGAATTCAAGAAAAGTTGATTCCTGATGTGGAAGAATGACGTACTCCTTACGTGGAAAGGTGAGTCCTAACGTGGACAGGTTCAGAACCAAAGTTGTATTCCTTACGCGGAAAGATTGGAGTCCTGACGCAGACATATCGAGTTGTACTGGAGTCGCCATGGACAGTTTGATACGGTTCTCCTAACGTGGAAGAGTCTATTCCTAACGTGGTCGATTTATTGGAATATCCCCCAGCGGAGTTGCCGAGATTTTTCTGGGTTAACAGCAAGTGGAGTCCTAACGTGGACAGGTTCTAGTTGAGATTTCTTCGTATTGATGACAGACAGAGTCCTAATATGGACAAGCAAGCAATCTGTTATCCCCAGCGTGGTCGTTACGAGATCAGTGAGCGGCTGCAAACAGTCAGATCCAGGCAGTGGATGTCGTTCCCCAAGCAGGGGTGCAGTTTATTTCTGCGGTTGGCAAATTTCCGGGTTTCTTAGTATTCAACCGTCTCATACCTCGAATGTTTGAAGGCCGTTCGCTCTTCACCCAATCGGGTCCAAGTCGCTTGAATAGGGGCAGCTGTTGCACCCTAAAATTTGCTCAACCTTATTCACTTGGTTTATGTTTCAATATCATTAGCATTTGCATATAGAGTCATGTACATAGCCTACCATCTGCATAGCATAAGCATAGCAAGTCATTCAACAGGGGATCAAGCATTATTCTCATCTCTAGAGGCCTATCCAGAGGTTATTATCCTAATTCAGTCTCATTCAAGTCATCAAGAAAGAATTTGAAAGCAGGGAGTTCAGTGGATCAAGCACTGAGTATATCTCCTAACTGAGGGTGTCTGAGGATCAACAAGGGAATTATGAGTTGTGAATTGAGAGCATGGGGAGTATCTAGACATCTTGGAGGACTTAGAAAGTCATTTGGAGAAGAAAACAAGTTGTTGATAGGATCACAAGAATTGCAGTTGAAGACAGTCAACTAGGGTTTCATCTGGGTCAACCCTAGGTCAACCCTAGGTCAATTGATTGATTGAAAGGCATTAAGGGCTATTGGAGAGATGTGGGGTTCATCATTTGACATGGAGAATAAGGATATGTTGTTATGCTAAGAAGAATTCAAGAGAAATCAAGGAGAAGAGGAGGTTCTAAATTAGGGTTTCTATGTAAAATCCCCTAGTTTAGGTCAAATTTCCAAGCAAGATAAGTCAAAATGCAAGCTTCAAATGGATCCTTGGCCAACATGAAACTTGTAGAGGATCTCAAGACCTTTAATTTGAGTGGTGGAAGACATTAAGGAGATTTATAGAACTCAAGTTATGGTTCTTGCAAGTTACAGGTCATCTGAGGTATCTGAAATTTTGTCTGTGAAAGTGACTTGACTTCCAAGCAACTTTTACCCCTCAAGGAGATTTCAAATGAATTTCTGGTCAACATAAGAATTGTTCCTCATTGTCTTAGATTTCTAGAATGGTATAGTATGCCTTCATATGATGTGTGGAACTCAACTTATGGTCTTGGCAAGCAAAGGGTATTTTGGTCATTTGTGAATTATAGGTCATTTTAACCTATGTCCAAAACTCATACAAGGAGGCCTCAAATGAAAAAACTTACAACATCAAACTTGCTCCAAATGACATTTTGAGTCTAGAAAAGTGACCATGAGAGATTGTAAATGTCCATAGCACAAGGTTTCAAAATTGTTGATTTTAATGAAGGAAAGTGGCTTAAAAAAATGATATTTTTCATATCTTGGCCAAATGATGCAAAATTATAGGTCATTTTGAATGGAAAAGGCATTTTAAAGACATTGGCTAAAGTGGAATTTTGAGTTTAGGTCATAATTTGTGAGTTATCCATGGTTGCTTGTATTGAAAGTAACATAATCCAAATTGAAAAGGAAAAATGTAAGGGAAACTTCTCCAAGTTTCTAGGAGGTTCCTACATCATCTATATATTCATGCAAGCTGATTCATGCAAGGGTTGGTGCTCCCATTTGTCCAAAATCTCCATTTTCATCCATTTTCTCATTCTTGCATAAGCTACTCAAACTCTTACAAATCTCTCAAAACTCTCACATCTTTGGATTGAATCATCATCATCATCATTCAAACCCTAGGATTCACATCAAGAAGTGGTTGAATTGATCAAGAATCATACCCATTATCTTCTTCACTCCAAGTTGCATTTTCATCAAAAATCCATTGAAACTTCCTCCATCATTCTGATTTCTGTCACTATCATCATCCACTATCATCATGGAGTAATTGGCACAAGAGATTGGAGAGAATTCGTGGCTGTGTGAAGAGATTCAATTTGAAACTCCAACTTGCATGAAGGATGGAATAGAATGATTCATAAGGATTAAGCACAAATCATTGCAAACAGAAGCATACTCATTCATTGGAGATCATTTTCAGCAAGTATCAAAGGTTGAATTGAGGTCTAGCTACCATCACCATCATCAAGTGCAAGGTATGTAAACTTCTTCGAATCTCACTATTCTGGCTGGTAGAGATCATGTGGTTAGGATAATATTGTTTAGAAACCCTAGGGGATTGATTCTTGAAGTTTAGGGATAGCTTCGTGGAGATCCATGACAGGTTGCCATTTCTGTTAGCTTCAAGAATAAGCTGTGTACTGGACCATAATTAACATAATGATGCATAGAATAATGAGGGAAGTATGTAGATGATCTGTGGATCATCAAGTTGGAGTTCTGGCAAAATTGACAACAGGCATGCATGGTGTACCCTGAGTTTCGTGCCCTCTGTTTGGAGTTTACAATGAGAGTTAGTGAAAACTAGGATTAGACATGGATTCCTTGGGTTTTATAGAGTATTTTAGGGCTTGGAATTTTTAATTTTCATCAAGAAAGCATGGAGAACGATTGGAGAGAATTTTCGTGCATGGAGTTCATGCCTGAAACCCTAAACGGAGGGAGGAAGAAGACGACTCATAGGCCCTTGGATCTGGAGGAGAGGATTGACTTGACCAGGAATCGAACGGCCCACGTTTGATCTGAGTTTTGGTGGGAGAATTCAAAAATTGAAACGCAGCGTTTCATTAATTGGGGGGATTGGGCTCAGAGAGCAATTCGCACCCCCCCAATTTAATAAGCCCAATGCGCTGAACGTGTTTTCCTTACTTTTCTCACCCCCTTTCTTTAATTCCTAATATTTTCTTTTTATTTCTTTATATTTTTCATGCATCTTATAAAATTCATAATAAATGGAAAAATCATTATTTTTAATTCATTCTTTTTGAATTGTTTTCTTTAAAGAGTCTAGAAAATTATAAAAAATAAAAATGGCATTTTATTTTTTATTTGATATTTTTCCCATATTTTCTAAATAAATAGCATTTTACATAATTCCATTTCATACATAATTTTGTTAAATTTTGTTCTATTAATTGCTTCAATATTTTTCATCCATTCTTTTTAGGTTGTTTAGGTTAGACATTAAACTTGTAGATTCAATTTAGTTCCCATTTTTAGAAATTAAATTTAGGTGCTTAGTGTAAGTGTGAATAACATGGATAAAACTAGGGTTTTAGGTGATGACTTAGGAGATTTGATTCTTTTCCCTTAGGACTTAGGGTTTGACTAGTTTAGTTATGGGACTATAGGGGCTATGGGTAGTTATTAGATCCCCTAGAAAAGTCAGGATTCCCCTACTGCTATTAATATGCTGTTGTATCTGATTGACTGGTGTGGTGTGCCCTCTGGGGATCTTTGCTTGTTTGTTTGGGTATTGGGATCATTTGGGGACTTGGGAGAGCTGAAGATTTGAGGAGATGAAGACCATTGGAGATCTAGAGATTGAAGATCAACTGTCAGAGTTGAGGAGGAGGTTCTTGCTAGCAGCTGCTGAGGAGACTAGGGTTTAGGGGCTAGGCAGAGCTCTAGATTAGAAAGCTTGCTGCTCAAACATAGATGGCTTTGTTTGCCTCTATCCTTTCTCTATGATTCAAAGTCTCTTTCAAATATCCACCTCCTTCCTTTGGAAGGATCAGTGAAAGTATTTGGAAGATAGAACTTTTGAGAGAAACCTGTCTGCATAATGTTAACAGTTAATGTGCCACCCTTGGTAGGCAGTTTACTGTTTAACATTTATCTCCTCTTGTTGACTGATGTTCATCCCTGAAGATTGGAGACTTGAAGAAAAGCCATTGCTTATAGGAGACTGAGGATCAAAGCCCTTGCCTGAAGGCCATGAAGATGGAGATTGATGCTTTGTTGAAGCCCATAACTGATTGGAGATGACTTGAAGCCAGATGTTGATTCAGAGCTGCTGATGCTGTTTATTCTTGCTGTATTTCATTACTGATGTATTGGTTGGTTTTCTGGACTGTATTGTGTGCTGTTTACCCTGTTGGGTTGAAAGTGAAGCCTGTTCACTTTCGCCTATTGTTTTCCAGGTTCGAGGTTGAGTGGGACTCCCTTGCCTCGCTTGTACTGTTGCATCCATGCATTTTACTGTTTTACTGTATATAGATCTGATATTGTTTCTGTTTCTGCCTATCCCGTAGGATCTCTGTTTCTCTCTGTGCAGGAGAGGAGCATGATAGACACTAGGTCTTAACCCATGCATGATAACATTAGGTTAGTTTGGTTCCCTTCGCAACCGTAGGTTAGAGTTCTATCTCTTTCTTTCTCAAAACAAACAGAAAAACACCATAAAGATTTCAAACACAATAAAAGACACTTCTTTCGTAAAAGAACGTGAACTCATCAAGACGTCATTTTTGTCCGCTGGGACTGTTAATCAGAAAAACCTTTTTCAGAAGGAATAAAATCAACCAAGACAGACTTGTGTCGTACGTGGCCCGAACTACGTTTGCTCTGATCTTTCATGCTGTATGAAAGTACGTAGGCATAGGATGCGATATCCTAGCGAGCAACCTTCCCCTCCTTTCCCGTAGGTAGGCGAACTACGTTGACTCTGATTTCTCGTTCCAGGCGAGAATACGTAGGCATAAAGTGCGATACTTTGCCGAGTCATTTTTATTTTCATTTTATTTTATTTTTAACCCTCGACCTATAGTTTAGATAGAATAACAATCCATACCCGAAAACAAGCGTGGATCCCGTCGAGTACGACGGACGTGAGGGGTGCTAATACCTTCCCCTTGCGTAACCGACTCCCGAATCCAGGTTTTGCTTGCGACGACCATACCTTTCCCGTGTTGTGCGAGGTTTACTCTGAGCGTTTCCTTTCCCTCCCGTGGGATAAATAACGCACGGTGGCGACTCTTCTGTTCAGCCGGCGCCGATTTTCGCAGTAGCGACAACTATGTACTATTTTTCTCGCGTAAAACCTTTTGATATTATCTTCTAATCTTCATAGGCTTCTTAGAAAGTGTTGTTGAAACATGTTTAGAAGGATCAAGAGATTGGTTGAGAGAAGCTTCAGAACATTATCTTAAAGTCTTGAAACTGTTCCTCAAAACCTGGTCTACAGAGTCTTCAAAACTTATTCTTCATAATCTTGAGAGCTTTGAAAAATCTTCAAAAGCTCTTCTTATCAGAGTCACAGTCCGAAGCTTTAGAACAAATGTTCATCATAACCATTATCTAAGAGCATTCAGAACTTGACGTAATCTTGAAGCGCACAATTTTATCTCTTCAGAGTCAAAGTGTGTTGAGTCCGAAGTCTGATGATGTCACATGCCAATTCTTCGGGAAGGTCTTCGTCTTCATCAATCTCTTATTCGGATTGATAGATCGGGCAATCGAAGTCGAAGTGAGTCGTAGAAGGTTCATAGTCGATGTCATCTGCGATGTGAGTCCTACAATAACAAGGGTTAAGCTTAAAACAAGGATATGCAGGTTAGCACAAACCATATTGCCATTTTATTGTTTTTCAAAACAAAAATAAAACAGGAATAACAGAGATCACAATATTTGAATGCAAATAAAAACGCCCTTTGATTTATTGATAAATTGTATGTACATAACCAAACAAGGCCCTAACAACAAAACCACTATGCCCCGGGTAGGACATAGGATTGTACAATAATTGGAGAAAGTAAACCATTACTCTTTGCCTGTCACTTGGATGATATCCTGGACGGACCAGTTGTTGAGGCTCTGGCCTGGTTTGCTTGGCTGAATCTAGGAATCTAGGTTGCAATCACTGTCTTCGCCGTCTTCAGACACTGCGTTGACGTTCTCGAATATCACCCCACCTCTTGTGAACTGGATCGTCCCTTTGACGCGTGGCGCACTGTGAGAGGAGGAAGCATCAGCAGCCGGAGAGTACCCTAACCCAAACTTGTCCTGCTTGTTAGGTATTTCCAGAACTTGCCCCCAGCCTGGGGCGGAGCCAGCTTGAACAGCAGCCCGAGCTTCCTTGAAGGAAGAGAGAGTCATCTCCGGTTTCTCAATCATTACTGGAGTCACATCTTTGACTTTAACAGCTTTGAATGCCTAACACAAGGTTTCGTGGATCTCGCCATCCACCTCAACATATTTGAAAGACGACAAATGATAGTTACAATGCTACCCCCCACAACATACTTCAGCTTCTGGTGCAATGTGGAGGTCACGGCGCCAGCAGAATGGATCCATGGTCGGCCTAACAGGCAGCTATAGGCTGGCATGATATCCATGATGTAAAAGACTGCGTCGAATGTTTCCGGCCCAACTTGGATGGGTAGGGTTACCTCTCCAAAGACATTACGCTTGGTTCCATCGAACGCTTTCACAACCAGGTCACTGGGTGTGCAAATTAGTCCCCTCGTATCCAGCTTCATCAGAGCTTTCTTCGGGAGAACATTGAGAGATGATCTGGTGTCCACCAACACATGGGACATAACTGTTCCCCTACACTCTATCGAGATATGCAGGGCGCTATTGTGGTTTCTTCCCTTCGGTGTCAGCTCTAGGTCAGTGAACCCTAACCCGTTCCCAGCGTTCACATGGGCTACCACCCCCTCTAGCTGGTTGACCGAGATCTCCTGCGGCACATACGCTGCATTCAAGACTTTTAGCAGCGCGTTGCGATGTACCTCAGAACACAACAACAAATTCAGAATCGAGATTTTCGATGGCGTTTGATGAAGATGATCAACGATCTTATAATCACTCTTCTTGATCAACCTCATGAACTCTTCAGCGTCCTTTACAAGTAAGTCCTTCTCTTCCCCACGAGGGGTTTCCTCAACGACCTTACTCTTTCCTTTATAAGCTTTGTCAGTTTTGTCAACCACAACCTCAGGTGGAGCAAATACTCTTCCGCTACGTGTGATTCCTCTAGTTCCCACTAGGTTGTCCACAGACTGCCCAGATGGCTCCAATTCCAATTTCTGTCCATTACAGTTGACGTCTGCCCCATAATGCCATGGAACAGCGTTGGTACTTTCAAAGGGTATAGGCCCAGCCTTTGTGATGGTAATCGTAGGTGGCCTGGACGCAGAAATGGTTATTGTCTTGCGAGGGATGGTGATAGTGGCAACTTCATCATCCTGTTTCAGCATTACCTCTCCAGATCTGTGTTCAGCCCTCCGGCTAAACTGTAAGATTCCTTCGGTCATCAGAATCTGAATCCCCGCTATCAACTTTTCACAGCCGTCCGAACGAATCGCATAATCCATACACAACTCTCCACAGCCCAGAAAGATGCCTCTCTTCATCAGCTTGGCTTTAATGAAGCCAAGCGGTGTCTTCAGATCCTTGACGTCAGTCAACAAATCTGAGTCCTCTTCTTCAATAATGGCATTCACCCCATCTCCCCCATGGTTCGGCATAGGGTTCTTTGTGACGTTCGGCACATTATCAGAAAAATTGATGATTTTAGCGTCAACCATATCTTGCACCTTGTGCTTGAATGCCTTACAGTTTTCTATCGAGTGGCCAGGTGCCCCCGAGTGAAACTCACATCCTGCATTCACATCATAGCCTTGTGGAGGTGTCCCTGTAATCGGAGCCAGGGTTCTTCTCTGAACTAGCTGTAACTGAAGCAAAGTTTCTAATAGCTGAGCATATGACATAGGCGGTGTCTCAAGATGATGATTTGCCAGAGGTGTTTTGTTCTGGTACCTCCTGTACCCTTGCTAATTTTGTTGCTGCTACTGCTGTTGAGGTTGCTGAACAATAGGTATGGTTATGCTAGCAACCTGCTTGCGCTGGCCTTTACCCTTCCTCCGAGCGTTAGATATTGCGCTCGTCTCCCCTTCACGCCTCTTGCCACTGTATGGTTTCTTTCCTCCTCCAGCTGAGGATAGATCACCACCCTGAATTTTTCCCAATTTGATTCCATTTTCAACATGCTCGCCTGTAATGATGAGATCGGAGAAACTCCCTGACATACCACTGACCAGTTTCTCATAATAGACCCCCGGAAGAGTGGCTACAAACATCTCAACAAGCTCTCGTTCAACCATCGGCGGCTGAACTCTAGCTGCTAGTTCACGCCACCTCTAGGCGTACTCTTTGAACCCCTCATTGTTCTTCTGAGACAAGTTCTGTAGTTGAACCCAGTTAGGAGCCAAGTCACTGTTATACTGATAATGGTGTACAAAGGCCTCAGCAAGCTCTTTCCATGTACGTACACTGGTGGGTTCCAAACCTATATACCATTCCAAGGATGGGCCGGACAGGCTGTCTTGGAAGAAGTGCATCAGCAACTTCTCATCTTCAGACTGAGCGAACATCTTTCGGTAGTATGACCTTAAATGGACACGAGGGCAGGTGGTGCCCTTGTACTTCTCAAAGTCGGGTACCTTAAATTTGGGAGGCACCTTGAAGTCAGAATCAATCCCAGTTTAGTCATGTCAACCCCCAAAGTATTCAAGTTCTCGAAACTCTTCATTTTGTCCTCGAGCGCTTTAAACCTCAGACGGGCTTCAACATTCAACTCGCCCTCAGATCCCTTCTGTGAGAACAAGTCTTCTTGGCGATCCTCTAGCCATGGATGATTTCCATTGCCAGCAGCAAACCCAGCATTATCAATACCATACAGATTCCCAGCACCAACATTCCCTGCATTGCCAGTTCCTCCAGTGTTGCCATGGCCTAACCCAGCATTGCCATTGGCTACAAAGTTACCGTTATCGACGCCAGTCGTATTTCCATTAAGCCCGATGTTAGTGACCACATTGCCGTTACCACTTCCACTCCCTCCAGTCATAGGGATGCCACCCTGAGGGGTCTCAACAAGTGGAGGGATTGGAGTGCTCCCGCCATGAAGCATACCGTTGTTGTCAACCCTCGAGATCAGTGGCTGCACCAAGGTTCTGAGCTGGTCTTGGCCGTTAGCGACCACTTTCATGAGCTCCATGAAGCGGTCCATCCTCTCTCTGAGTTCCTGGATGTCAATCTGCACTTGCTCCATTGCTCTAGCTTGATTCGCTCTGGTCGAGTATCGGTGGACCGGTCTTCGGTCAATCCTGAAACAACCTGCATACACAAAGGGTTAGAAAAACGGCAAGGTGCCTGTTATGCAAATGATTCATGCAAATGAGAATGTGTGTCTGTGCCTTAGGAAGATTTCTCCCCCGATTCTAGTGCCAGAGTGCCAGTGCTGATAATAAGAAGTCCGGGTCTAGTCATGGAAATAACATCTTGTATATATAAAGCCCATCAAGGCAGCGTACAATGTCAATGACTACATGGAGAATCGCTAGCATGACCTCGACCAACAAGCCTGGTGATGGTCAGCCTACAGCAAAGATCAGAAAAAATACAAAGAGTTACAAAGATAATCAAGTGCGACAACGGGCACGAAACTCTTCTAGCAACTCTTTTGTCTTGGGGTGATCAGGCCGAGTGAGTAACCCTTCAACAAGCAACTCTCTCTGCATAATAGTGCACTGGAGACCTTCAAAAGAATCCTCCCACGCTCCCTGGCCAAAGCAATCTTCTAACCTTCGCTTCTTGGATTCGAACTTCTGCTTGCGATCCTTCAGGTTAGCGAGAGCCTTGTTTAGTAGGTCTTTAGCGGAATACCTGCGAGCAGTTTCCTCATCAAACCTCTTCTCACTAGCCTTCACCTGAACTTTCAATTTGGAGATCTATTGTTTTAGTTTATCTTGCCGCTCTCTGTTGCTGGCCATAGTGGCATTCCACTGCTGTTTGAACTTGGAGATTCTCCGGTATGCTTCCTCCAAATTCTGCTTCTTGGTGGCCAGTACATCATTGACAGATTTGAAGTCCAGACCCAAGCATTCACGATCAACTATCTGCTTAGTCAAATCCGTGCCTAACCTGTTCACCAACTCTGTCTGCTTCTTGAAGGAGTGGACGACTTCATTTCTCTCGCTTCTGATCTGTGCTAACTCTTTCTCCAACTCTTCGTTGGCCTTTTTCAGCTCTTCTCTCTCAGCTAACACCTGATTATACTGCTGAATAGACACGGCAGTAGGCTCTTCAATCACTGGAGGGCTTTCTGGCTTGGCAGGAGGAAATGGCATCCCTATGGTCTCTGCTCTAGTCTTGACCCAGGTCACATACGGAGCGTAGGCTTGGCTATTGCTCTTGCCCAACAATGATTTCCCTCGTCTACTGATATCATTCCAGGCATGCTGAAGCTTAGATAACATATCCCCCTCTAGAAGACCGGTGAGGTACAGAGATTCCTGCACCTCTTCATCCTTTGGTGGAACTCTCAAAGCATAAGCAAACTGTCTGACAAGTAGAGATGGATTATAGTTGATACAACCCTTTCTTCCGATCAAAGGCACATTCGAAAACCCACTGCAGCTGAATATGACTTCAGTACCTAACACACCTCTATCAAACCAAACAACACTCTCTGCTAATAAACCCATCAATCGCTCGGACCACTCAGCTGTGGCTGCAGCTGAAGCAAAGAGACCCTTCTTGGGTAGGTGACTATCAAACCATCTGTAGAATAAGGGCACACAGCATGATACATTCTTACCCCTTCTATTCTCGTTCTTGTAATGGACGGAATGATACACATCTCCAATCAAGGTAGGAACTAGATTCCCTGATGCAAAGATATGAAAGGCATCCAAGTCTACGAAATCAGGCATGTTAGGAAACAAAATGATGCCATATATGCAGAGAGCGAGAATGGCGTTGAATGCGATCCAACAACCGTCTTTGGCACACTGTTGGGCTTTCCCAACTAGAAACTGCAGAGAAAATCCAGGAGCCCCATTCCAACTGGACAAGATCAACTCAGAGGCATCCAAATGAAGAGAAAGAGCTAGATTAGCCAGATTAGGCTTAACATCCATATGAACAAATAGCATCTGACTCTTGATAGGCACACCCAATAACTCAGCATACTCCTCTAAAGTAGGGGCAAGAATGAAGTCCGGGAAAGTGAAGCATCTCAAAGGAGGATCATAGAACTACAACAAGGCATACAAGCCATTCAACTCATACACAGAAGGTTTACGAACCAGGATGAGCAGCTTCCCATAAGATTTTCTGAATTCACCTCTCACAGTATCATCTGCCAAGGCAATCAAACTGGACAACAGAGCCGCATCTGGGGTAGGGAGCTTATAGGCCACATTCTTCTTCAGTGATCCCATAATAGCACAACAGAAGGCAAGAAAACCGGAACTGGGGGGTAATATGCACCTGCAACACAGATACACGTTAATGAGATGCAAATGAGTATCCAAAAATGCAAGATGCAATCATGCAGCAGGAGATCAAGAGTGTTGTTGAGGAGACCGAGGCTCTGCTTCAACATAACCACAACACTGCTCTGATAACAAAACCCTGAAGAGGACCAATAATTCTGCTCTGTCAAGAACAAACATATCTTTGATGATAAGAACCCTCTGATACCAACAATACTGATTCACTATCAAGAAAACCAGGTTGTCTGAAGGTTAAGGTTTCCTGCAATAACCCGACCCCACTCACGGGTATGGACCTAATCACAGATAAGGTACGGCATCCTATGTGTTTCCCAGCGTCACAGACTTTCAAGAAACGATGATACGATACCCAGAAGGTGTGGCATCATCATCTCTTGAAGCAGCCTCACTTAGCTGAGTCACAAATGATCGGTCCTCAGAGTCGACAATCCTCCAAACCAACAACCCCTCAAGCCCAAAGGGCTGGAAAAGAAGTCAACCGGGAGAATCTCGTCTGAGCGCGGATTTCATGAGACACTAGTGCCTGCAAAGCAAGCACGCGCCCACTAATTTCCACAACTAATGCTAAGTACACTCAAGCCTGGGTATGGCTTCTCACTCATCAGAGCCCCCTCCCACAACAGCACAAATAATCATATCATACTGAAGATAAAATGCGGAAGGTAAAATGCGATAAATAAACACAAGCCCAACAGGTAAACACGCAAGCGCTAAGATTGACTCGCATAGGGGACGTTGGATCCCCAGCAGAGTCGCCAGCTTTCGCTACCGCAAAAATAAGGTTCCTTCAAAATAGAAGAGTCACCACCTTTAGTTATTTATCCCTCAGCATGGGAAAGGAAACGATCGGAAAAACCTGACGAAAGGGTATAAGACAAGGTCATCGCAACCATGTCTGGGTTCAGGAGTCGGTTATGCGAGGGGAAGATATTAGCACCCCTCACGTCCATCGTACTCGATGGGATCCACACTTATTGTGTTTATCTGATGGGTTATTTACTATCTACCTATCAAGGCTGGTCTGAAAAGAAAAGAAAATGACTCGGCAAAGTGTCGCACTTTATGCCTATGTATTCTCATTAGAGAATGAGAAATCAGAGTCAACGTAGTTCGACTAACTACGGGTGAAGGGAAGATGGCTCGCTAATACATCAGTATTGTGCCTACATACTCTCAACATATATGAGAGATTAGAGCTTACGTAGTTCGGGATAATACGAATTACGGGGTTTCAGATTCATCTGTTTTCGAGTAGGGTTAACAAACAGTTCCAGCAGTTTGGTGTACGCATCTCGACCCTTGGAGACTTAGGCGTTACCGTTTGAGGTAGAACTGGGAGTTAATGACACTCTTTTCTTCAGAAAAGCTTCCTTTGAATTATGGGCCCACGGGGCAAAAAGGTTTGAAGTTTGTTTTCTGTCTTCTACGGAAGAACTGTTTTTTATGGATGTTTGCAACCAATATCGTACTAGAGACTATGACCTGAGAGTGAATGCGTCGCATGTCACCCAAAGGGGGCCATACTAAACATCCAAGTTGTTGAAAAGAAACTCTCCAACAACCCTTTCTCAAGTAGCTTAAGGCTCGTAACGTACGACATCAGTTAACCTTTATTACTGTATTTTAATTTGTTTTGAGATGAGAAGAGAACGAACTCTATGGGGAGACTATCAAGTCCTAATGTTGTCATGCCAAGGATTCATCCTATGGTTGAGGTTTGAAACAGGGAACTCCTAGAAGTTATCATGCATAGGTTTCAACCTAAAGTTTTAATCATCACTTGCTTATCAAAGGAAGTGAGATTCCTAGGGGATCATGGCAATGGGATACATAAACAGATAAAGCATCAGCTAAACAGTAAACAATAAATGGTAAAGATGCACATGCAACAATACAAGCAGAGGGAGACTCACTCAACCCCTTAGCAATCAAGCAAAGAAAAATAGACAAAACAGACAAACAGAGGGAGCTCACTCAACCTCTATTGTGCAAATACGTCAAGTATAAAAATAAAAACAACACACAAGCAAGGGGAGGATCACCTCAACCCTTAATGCAGACAAGCAGAGGGAGACTCACTCGACCTCTAAGCAGTCATGCTCCTAGCTTAAACTATTCTAATCATGTACTATCCTAATGCAACACACCACTCAATCAATGAATGAGGAAAATGACTTATGACAAATAATAGATTCATTCCACAAGTAATCACACAGGGCTCCTATCCTAAGGGAAGAAATTGATGATGGGATGCATGGTGTATACCAAAGGTATCCACCATGATGTTCAACCATACATGGATAATAAGGAAAAGAGATGATGCATGGTGTATACCAAAGGTATCCACCATGATGTTCAACCATTCATGGGAAATTGAACTGAAGGGAAGCATGGTGTATGCCAAAGGCATCCACCATGTCACTCTACCATTCATGGGAGATTGAAATGAAGGGAAGCATGGTGTATGCCAAAGGCATCCACCATGGCACTCTACCATTCATGGGAGATTGATCTTCCTAACACTCTTAAATTGAAACTCTAGAGATTAGTTAAGGATCACCTAAACTAAAAGGGATTAAAGCACTATCAAGGCCTACTCTAAGCTCTAACTAAGTATCAACCTAGTCTTAATCCTATCAAGGAGTAATCCAAAGCCTAGAGTTGTCTAAAGATTCATCTTTAGTGCTAAACTACAAACTAAGCAAAGAGTAAGGTCACCTAACAACATTAACTTGTAAAATAAGGGAATAATAGAAAATCACTTTTAAAAAACTAAGGAAAATACTACACTATCCTCCATGTATCAACATGCTATGGTCCAAAAATCAGGGGATAAACCTAAATCAAAAGGTTCAAACTAAATCTAAAACCTCAAGGGTACACTAAAGGGATCCATTCATGAACACTCCTAAATAATTACCCTAAAATACTATTCAAAATCATCTAAAAATCATAACAAAAATCACATAACATCATCAACATGTATATAACCAGCACACAAAAGTTCAAGTCTTAATTTCATACCATGAAGGAGAAATAAAATCAACAAATTCAGCATACAATTTCTCAATTATTAAAACATACTAAAAATAGAAAATATGCCATAAATGAAAAAATGCATGAAAATAGAAATTAAAAATGTGAAAAAAACCTAAACACATCAAAGTATCCACATTATTTATTTCAGGAATTATCAACAAAATTTATTATTTTTTATGAATTAAACTAACAAGCAATTAAAACAAAAAATAAAGAAAAAGAAATTAAAAGAGATAAAAGGGGGGAGGTGTAACCAGCAGGATTCTATGAGTTAATGACTAACGGGCCTCGCTGATGGGGGTGCAAATAGCGTGTGGAAACTGGGCCCAACTGAATACCAATTCAGCTTCACTCTCCTAATTGAAATAGCGCCAGGGGTGGTGCAATAAGCAGGGTTTTCACGTGTTAAATGTTTGGGCCTAATCAACAAGGGGTGGGGATAGCATGTGGATGCAAAGCCCAGAGTTTCCTCCCATGAAACTCTGTGTTTCATTAAAGGGGAAGGAAGTCACACGTGCCCACGCCTTGATCCTCGGATTAGCTTACAAATTCAACTCTTCCACAACATCGGACGGCTGTGATATAACCTGGGATTTTAAACACCAAAACGGAGGGAAATTTGACACGGCGGCTCTGCAACTTTCCACGGTGGCCGGCCTAGCGCCGGTCGTCCCTTACCTTGCGACAGGAAAAATACTAGACATCCAACCCCAATGAAACCTCAATTTCTTTACATCATTCAACTCGTCTCTCTCCCTAGGTTCCTAATCTAGTCTTTATTTTCGTTTTTAACCAATATTAAGGGAGATACATGAACAACAACTTGGATCACCATAACATCAACTCTCACGATTCATCCTAAAACCTATATAGAATCCATCTACGTTTCAATTCTAACTTAACCACATGTATCTAGAGCCTTAAGTGCACATAACTTAAGAGAAAATTTGAGATGAAGAACCTGACACAAAGCTTCGAATCTGGTGACTTCTAGAGCTCCACGTGCTTCCAAAAGGTGCAGATCCCTTCAATGGGTGATGATGAATGATTCTTGAAGTCCAATTTCTTCTGAAACTCTCTCAATCTCAAAACTCAAAAACCAAGTTTCAAGCTTCTTCACACACTTGCTCCAACTGATTCTCAACAGAATTTTCCACTAGAAGCTTCTGGGAATGATCTAACATCAATTTATAATCTGTTTAACACCTTTGGAGGCCCAATCAAAGCCCAATTTGTGATTTCTCATTTTCAACTCTCTTCCAAAATTTCAATTATGGTGTGCACGATTTTGCCTTGATTTTGCCTTCAACTCACTCAAATTCACTTGCTTGATAGTCATGGAGTGTAATTGGATGGTTTTCCTCCTTTGATTTCAACCAAAGGGGTGTATTTGATATGTTACTTCATCATGAAGTAATCCTCCAAATGACCATGTTATATACCTCAATTCAAAAATGTAATGATGCCAAAGTGTTTAGAACTTATTTTCCAATCAAAATGAGCACAAATTTGGCTTGAAAACATTCAATTACCAATTGTTTTGAATTTTCCCCTTTTAATTCATTAAAATGGACTTTTTGTGAAATTTCTTCAACCAATGCTTGTTTTAATCCATATCAATGGACTCTTGATACTTGGATAAGCTAAAAACATAATTTGAGCAACTTTCATGTTGAACAAAACTCCATTTGAAGCTTGCAAGATAGTGAAATTGACTTATAATTCAAAATGACCTGTAATGTTCAAATACCCAAAATACCCTTGACTTGTCAAAGCCATAACTTGAGTTCTACAAATCCAATCATGGACTTCTAGTACTCTATGGGAAGCTAAGAGGATAAGGAACAACATTCATGTTGACCAAAAGTTCATAGGAATCATCCTTCTAGGGCAAAAGTGTCATGCAAGTTGGGTAACTTTCAAGCTCCAAATTCACATGCCTCAGATGACTTGTAACTTGTCTGGCTCATAACTTGAGTTATATAAACCCTATCAAGGACTTATAGTACTCAAATTAAAGCTAAGATCGTGCCCTACAACAATCATGTTGGGTTCAAGATGAGATGAAGATCATATCTTGAGTTAAATGGCCTGGAAGTCAGGGGTCAAACTAGGGGATTTTACATTATCAAGCCTTAAAAACCCTAGCCTAAAACTTCTCAAACTCTTCAATCATGATGAGTTGACCTTGGAATCATCCTTAGAACATATCAATGTATCAATCCATGATCACATGGTTCTTGAATTAGGTCTCAACCTTCTTCAAATCATCAGTTATCCTAGGGTTAACCAGATGAAACCCTAATTGCACCAATCATGGCTGAGGCTTCTTAATCTTGCATAAGGACTTGTCTGAACTCCCACATGAACTTCAATATATCTCATGAGCTCCCTCAAGTCCTTAAGTCCAACTTCATGGCCTCAGAATCATATGATGATCTTCCCACAACTCTCAAGTTAGGAGACATACCCTTTGGCTTCAACCCTCTCTCTGAGGATCTTTTAACTTTTCTGACAAGGATGTCAACCCTTGAACACTTGGATAACCTTCTTTGCTAGCTTCCTAGTCTTGTGTAGTTCTTGATTGGTAATCATACCTCTTGATCCCCTGCGCACATGTCAATGAAATGCAAATGATAATGCTAATGTGAATGAAAGGAGACATAAGCTAGGTAGGAAAAGGTTGGGCAAATTTTGGGGTGTAACATCTACCAACGGTACTATTTCTCATTCGTGCATGACACAGGATTTCAGGAAAAAAGAGAATGTCAAATCAAGACGAAAAGTATTTGTCCTTCCTATCTACATCCTACAGTAGTTTCTTCTACACATTATTGAGAAAGTGATGTATATAAAGAAGTCTTCATCAACACTTCAACTACAACTTTTGAAACAACAATTTGCTACAACATTTTTGAAAGAATGAATTCAAAGAAAACATTCAAACAACTTTCTACATAAAACACTAAGTTTTATTTGTTCTTCATTTGTGTAAAAATCACAGTTGTGATAATAGCTTTTTAGAAGCACCTTAAACACATTTGTAATTTACTCTTTGTAAAAGTTCCTTAAGTGACCAAGTTGTAGTCAGGATTCTTGAGAAGACTAAGCTAGTTGTCTTAGTGGATATCACTGTAATCAAGTTTTGATTTAATGGATTAAGTCCTCGTTTGAGAGAGGTGAAATCACCTTGGTCGGTTGGACTGGAGTAGTTTGAGTTCAAACGAACCAGGATAAAAATAACTTGTTATTTTCTATTGTCATAATTGTTTTTGAAAACCCCTTATTCAACCCCCCCCCCCTCTCAGTGTTTTCCTACCTTCAATAACAACTCAAGGGGCGTGCCTCAAGAGCTACTCATTCAAAGGTTCAAGGAATGCTAGACTCCAAGAATATCCTTCTTTTGTAGGTTTGATTAGGAAAAAGTTTGAATAAGAATCAGGTGTTTTAAGTTAAAAGGGTGAACGAATGACAACCCAAAGTGTATGCCTTAAGAGACATTTATTCGAAGATTCAAGGAATGCAAGACTCCAAGAATCTTCTTCTTTCGTTATTTTTTAAGAAAAGCATTTGAATAAAAGATAGAATCGAATTGGTTGCAAAAAGAGGTGGATTGCGAGGCAAAAGGCACTCGCCTTACAACTTGGTTAAAATACCACTTGACATTGGATCAAGGGTTTGACTTATATTTGCGTGCAAAAACGTGTTGGAATGGAAGTTGGTTTGAAGATGGCTCGACGATGAGTCGAGGGTTTGATTGAAAATAGAACCGGCTTGACGACGAATCAATGGTTAGGTTGTGAGAAATGATACTAGTCCCTGAGGGTGCCTCCAATATTGAAACCACAATGAAATGTGAAAGTATGTGCGATAGGTTGATGGAGAATGCAGACGAGCACACGACTTACGGGGGTGTTTGAAAATGGCTCGATGGCGAATCGAGAATTAGTTTGAAAACGGTTTAGCATACACTAGTCCCTAAGGGTGCTCTTAGAAGATAAACCATGATCAAAGAAATATGAATGCGTACATCGAAATGGGAGAATGTTACATGTAAATTACACGGGATTGCACGAAATAAAAGGTCTCATTGTAAGGTAGCCCAAGAGAAAGTCGTGTGTATGCGAGGTGTCCTAAACTAAGCCTTAAGCTAAAGTCGGACAAAATTCTAAGCTAGGGTTTCTGACAAAGTCCAATAATTCGTTGCTCGGACAAGTAACCAACAATCCACCAATTTAGGCTTTTATAGTATGAATATGAATATTATGACAAATGTGAATAATATAACAAGATATATAACAATATAATCAAGATAACATTCACAATAGTATAATCAAGAAAATATTAACAAGTATATGAACAAGATAATATAAATCAAGATATAATGACTTAAATTAAATCAAGAGTATATTGACTAAAACTAAATCAAGAATATATTGACGAAAAGTAAAAGTTAGTCATTAGTTGATTTGTGAATCGAGTCGGGACGAAATGTAGCGCTAAACCGTCGTAGCTCGATTTATGATGAAAATATAACTATAGAAGGTCGCACAAGTTGATATACGTGCTAAAAACAAGATAGAGAAATGATATTAAGGATCATTCTTCAATGTAATCGTGTCACACGTGTCGCTACCGCGAAAATAAGGTGTCGGCAAAATAGAAGAGTCGCCACCTTTCGTTATTTATCCCTCGGAACGGGAAAGGAAACGATCGGAAAAACCTGACGAAAAGGTATAAGACAAGGTCATCGCAACCGATGTCTGGATTCGGGAGTCGGTTACGCAAGGGGAAGGTATTAGCACCCCTCACGTCCATCGTACTCAATGGGATCCATGCTTGTTGTGTTTATCTGACGGGTTGGTTTAACTATCTACCTATCAAGGCTGGTCTGAAAAGAAAAGAAAATGACTCGGCAAAGCATCGCGCTTTATGCCTACGTATTCTCATCAAAGAATGAGAAATCAGAGTCAACGTAGTTCGACTAACTACGGGTGATGGGGGAAGGTGGCTCGCCAATACATCAGTATTGTGCCTACATACTCTCAACAGGTATGAGAGATCAGAGCTTACGTAGTTCGGGATAATACGACTTACGGGGATTCAGATTCATCTGTTTTATCGAGTAGGGTTAACAAACAGTTCCAGCAGTTTGGTGTACGCAGCTCGACCCTTGGAGACTTAGGCGTTACTGTTTGCGGTAGAACTGGGAGTTAACGACACTCTTTTCTTCAGAAAAGCTTCCTTTGACTTATGGGCCCACGGGGCAAAAAGGTTTGAAGTTTGTTTTCTGTCTTTTACGGAAGAACTATTTTTTATGTTTGTCTGTAGTTTGTATAGCACTAGAGACTATGACCTGGGAACGAATGCGTCGCATATCGTCGAAAGGACGTATACTAAACATTCTAGACGATTGAGAGGAGGCTGCTCAATTATCATTACCCAAGTAGCTTAAGGCTCGTATCGCGCTTATACTAACTTGCCTTTATTATGTTTTTTACTGTTATTTCAAGATGAGAAGAGAGAGGGACAACTACGGGGAGACTATCAAGTCCTAATGTTGTCATGCCAAGGATTCATCCTATGGTTAAGGCTTAAAACAGGGAACTCCTAGAAGTTATCATGCATAGGTTTCAACCTAAAGTTCTAATCATCACTTCCTTATCAAAGGAAGTGAGATTCCTAGGGGATCATGTCAATGATAAACAGAAACAGATAAAGCATCAGCTTAAACAGTAAACAGTAAACGACTGTAAAATGCATGCAATGCAAGTGAGGGAGGAAATGTGTGTGGGGAATCAGCCTCCACAAGCTCGTCTCGACCTCAAGCCAGATATGAATAACTGCAATCATACAGAAAAAATAAAATGCCATCAAGCAAAACACAAACCACATAGGCAAGGGAGCAAGGCTCTACCGAATACCCGCAAGCAAAGCCATACAGTAAAAATACAAGCAGAGGGAGCAACTCAACCTCTAATGTAATCATGCTCCTAGCTTAAAACAATCTAAATATGAACTTATTCTAATGCATCAAGCAAATCACACAAGTCACAGCAATACAGTTGCACAGCAAGCAAACAGACAGGAAAGAAAGCAGATCAACAACTTCCACAGCTTCTCAGCAAGGCAATCTTCTGACAGCAGCTCAGTCCTCAGTCTGTAACTGTTCTTCAAGGCTCTCATCTTCAATAGCAAGTATCAACTTGCTTCTTCAAGCTTTCAATGCATCAAACACAAGTGTCAACTTGTTCTTCATCTTCTTCAAGCTTCAGCTCTTTCTTCAATCTCAACTTGATCTTCTTCACACAAGTGTCAACTTATTCTTCTGGATCTTCAAGCTTCAGCTCCAAGGGCAGTCTTCAAACAAAGGGAAGTGCAACCTCTAGCATCTTTAATCTTCTAGCAAGGAACTCCATCCTCTAGCAAGGGAGAAAGATTCATCTAACAAGAGCAAGGTGGGGATAGGGAGAAGCAAAGTGAAGACCAAAGGTCACCTCCAAGCACTCCACCATCAAGGAAAGGAGCCCTCAAAGGTTCTACCAATTTGTGAGGAGCCACTCATCCTACCAAAGGAGGGATGGGGTCTTCACAATGGGACCTTACATCATAGGGAGGAATGGAAGTGATCAACACCTTCCATGTTTCATGAAGGAAGAAAATCTATTCTAAGAGATCTCCCTAAAACCCTAATCCTTAACCCTAAATAAAATACACCAAAGGAAGAGCAAACTTCAAGTCCAAGCTCCATCATGCATTCCACAGCAGCCCACATATGTCTTCATCATCATCCAAGATCAAGAGAAGCAAAACCCTAATCTAAGGGAACTAAAGAAATCATTCTAGTTGAGTTAGCATGTTAGGATCACCTAAAACCTAGTATTAAAGTTAATCCTCACTAAAATACTAAAACCAATTGTAAACTCCTACAAAAATAACTATGTGAACCTAGGTCAATCATGACTCTACCATATTAATTCCAGATATCAAATCATCAAATAAGACCTAGAAATAAATTCTACACTACAAGATACTAAACCTAAACCCTAAAAGGAAGCACCTAAAGTTTCAATCTAAAAACCACACCTAATTTTAGCACAAAAATGTGAGAAAAATACTATGGGAGAGTACATTTCTAAGCTAATCACACACAAAAAATCAAGCCAAAAATCATCACCAAGTGCTCACACTAAAATCATCAAACAGAGGTATCAAACATGGCCACTTTATTATCAAATAAAATGTAAAAAATGCACAAAAATTAAAAATGCATGATTTTCCTAATATTTTTATTCAACAAAATTCTAGATTCAATCATGAATCAGGGGGAAAAATTTGGAATTAATTGACTTATTTTTCTATTTTTCATGAACTGTTTTCAAACTAACATGAAATGCACAAAAATAATAAAACAATAAAAGGGAGGAGATGAACAGAGGGTGTATTCAGCAACTCATTCCAACTAGTTTCGCTTGGGCCCAGCACAATAGGGGTGAACATAGCAACTGGGCGTGAGGCCCATTTGAACATCAATTCAGTCAAGAAAAATAGTTCCAGGAGGGGGTGCGTTGAGTAACCCTTTGCCTTGTAAATCCACATTGGGCTTGGATGGTGAGGTGTTGAAAGCAACTGAAACCAAGGCCCACACGCTCTGGAATCCTCATCTTCACTTCAATTCTCAAACTGAAAAATAAAAAGCACACACACCAAGATTCGAACCCGTTCCTCCTTGGTCTACACAGTGAAGCAAACAAAGTCTGAAGTTCAATAAACCAAATGTTGCGTTTGGATGTGAGGATACGTGGCGCAACATACACGCTAGGATGTATAGACTGAGTCAAGCATTCAACATAATCGGACGGCCAATACTTCGTCTTCTTCATTCAAACCTGCAACACTCGCGCGCAACCCACGGCCACTGTCGGTGACATCTCCGGTCACCCTGCATAACCCTAACTTCCTCTACACACATCCATTTGCCACGATCTTTACATGAAACTTGACCAGAATTTCACCAGGAACTCAACCGTACCACCTATTCACTCTAACAACGCAAGAATCTTTAGATAACCATCTCAACCGAAAATGCAATTAACCCTAAATTGTCTCTAAAGTTGCAATTAACTATCCAAAATCCATTTAGATCATGAATAGAACCTAACTGCATGCTTCTAGTTCACTAAAAACACATAATCAGAGAGAGATTTCAAGAATTTAAAACCTGTCTTTGAACTTGGATTGCAGTGGATTCAAGCCTCAATTCTCTTCCAAACCTTGCAGAAACGTTCAGTGATCAATGGTGGATGCTTCTTGATGCTCAATTCTGGTTGAAAACTCTTGATTCTCCAAAATGAAATTTCACTTCCAAGCTTTGTTCTTCACTTCTCTCCAATGGCTCCTCCATGAAAATGATCACCAGAACCTTCCAATTCTGTTCTAAATCCTTTTTATATTCTGTTTCAATGGATTAGAGGCCCAAACCAGGCCCATTCATGAGTTTTTGATTTTTCACTTTTCCTCCAAATTTCCAAAGTTGATATCCACCTTCAAGCCTTGTTCTTTCTCCAAATTCATCCCAAAGCATTCACTTAAGCCTTGTGGAATGTAATGAAATGCTTCTCTTCCTTTGATTTCAACCTATGGAGTGTGTGAAATGTGTTTCTTATTTGTGAAGCAACCTTCCAAATGGCCATGTTAAGCACTTCAAATAAAAAATGTGACAATTCCAATCTCTCTAAAACATCAATTCCATTCAAAAATGACCACAAATTTGAATTGAGAACAAGTTATTCTCAATTGTTTTGAATTTTCCCATCTTAATTCATTAAAATGGCTTTTATATGAACTTTCTTCCACCAATGCTTGATACAATGCATATAAATGGTCACTTGATGCTTAGACAAGCTAAAAACATCATTTCGAACAACTTTCATGTTGAACAAAAATCCATCTGAGGCTTGCAAGATGGTGAAATTGACTTATGATTCAAAATGACCTGTAATGTCCAAATACCCAAAATACCCTTGACTTGTCAAAGCCATAACTTGAGTTCTACAAATCCTATCAAGGACTTCTAGTACTCTCTAGAAAGCTGAGAGAATAAGGAACAGCATTCATGTTGACCCAAAGTTCATAGGAATCATCCTTCTTGGGCAACGGTGTCATGCAAGTTGGGTAACTTTCAAGCTCCAAATTCACATGCCTCAGATGACCTGTAACTTGTCTGGCTCATAACTTGAGTTCTATAATCCCTATCAAGGACTTCTAGTACTCATATTAAAGCTAAGATCATGCCTTACAACAATCATGTTAGGGTCAAGATGAGATGACAATCCTATCTTGAGTTAAATAGTCTTGAAGTCAGGGGTCAAACTAGGGGATTTTACACTGTCAAGTCTTAGAAACCCTGGCTTGAAACTTCTCAAACTCTTCAATCATGATGAGTTAACCTTGGAATCATCCTTATAACATCTCAATGTATCAATCCATGATCACATGGCTCTTGAATTAAGTCTCAACCTCCTTCAAATCCTCAGTTGACTTAGGGTTGACCCAGTCAAACCCTAGCTGCACCACTCATGGTTGAGGCTTCTTAATCTTGCACAATGACCTGTCTAGGCCTCAAAGTGATATTCAACACTTCTCATGAGCTCTCTCAAGCCCTCAAGTCCATCTCCCTGACCTCAGAATCATCTGATGGCTTCCCACAAGTCTCAAGTTAGGAGACCTACCCACTTGGCTTCAATCACTCTCTCTGAGGATCTTTTAACTTCTCTGACAAGGATATCAACCCTTGAACACTTGAATAACCTTCTTAGCTAGCTTCACAGTCTTGTATAGCTCTTGATTGGTAATCATACCTCTTGATCTCCTACATACATGTCAATGAAATGCAAATGATAATGCTAATGTGAATGAAATGCAACACAAGCTAGGTGAAGAAATGTTGGGCAAATTTTAGGGTGCAACAACTGCCCCTATTCAAACAGCTTGGACCTGACTGGGTGAGAAGCGAACGGCTCTTAAACAATCAAGGTAAAAGACGGTTGAATACCAACAAACCCGGAAATTTGCCAACTGCACAAGTAAACAGTACTCTGATGGGGACAAATCTTCGGAAACTGAAACAATAGCTGCACGACAACTAGCTGGAGAATTACTGATCTGAATCCCCATCAGGATGATTCTCTGATTTATCTGATATCATTGTGTCCTCAAATCATCGAGGGATCACTAGTTACACGGTAATGGGTGATTTGCCAACCGCATAGGTAAACGATACTCTGATTTGTAGGAACATCTTCAAACTGAGCATGACAGTTGCACGACAACTCTGCTGGGGAATTGGTCACACGGTAATTGGTGAAGGGTCTAATCTCAAATCTCCGTCAGGATGATCATCTGATTTTGCTGTAGATCTTCGTCCTCAAGTTATCAAGGGGTCACTGGTTACACGGTAACTGGTAATGGATGGTTGGATTCCTTATCGTCGCCTATGGGCTCATCATGTCGCTAGGAACGTCGACAACATCCTTGTCGGACTTCATCAGTAAGTCAATAAGGGATCCCCGGTTATTCGGTAACTGGTGAATGGCTACTTTCAAATCTCCGTCAGGATGATCATCAGATTTCGCTGCATCTTCTTCCTCAAGTCATTAAGGGATCACTGGTGACTCGGTAACCGGTGATACATAGCTGATATTGCCGTCAGGCACTCTGCGGCACTCTGGCAGAAGGATTCCTCGGGACTCATCAGGTCATTAGGAACTTTTTAACAATCAAGTTAATTATGCCATCGGGCATTCACAGAACATCTCGGGCGTCAGCCGGACTTCATCAGAAAGTCGGAAACAGACTCCTCATCAATCATGAACCAATAGGGATATCTATTCTTCTGCCATCAGGCACTCCGCATCAGTTGGGAGAACTGCTTGGATATCACAGTTGGACTTCGTCAGTAAGTCAGGGGTTTTGGCACCGCTGCTGGACTTCAATCATCAAGTCTTCAAGGAAATTTCAAATTCCCTGTTGAAAACATGTTGGGGATGACACATCTCCGCTGGGGATTCTGGAGAACTATCAAGTAACTCTGCTTCAGGGATCCAGAGGTCATTCTGGGTGAATCAACTCTGCTGAGGACTTTAAGAGTCATCTTGGACAAACAACTCCGCCGGGGACTTCAAGAATCATCCTGAACCAATAACTCTGTTGGAGATTTCAGGAAGCATCTTGAGCAAACACTCTGCCGGGGACTCTAAGCATCAACTTAAGCAACCAACTCTGGCGACTTCACTAGGGATTTTAAGAATCATCTTAAACAATCAACTTCGCTGGGGGATTCAAGAATCATCTTGAGAAAACCATTATGCGGAGGGACACCTGTAAAACCAGAACGTAACGACCTAGCTCATGTTTCATATGCATGTGTTTGACAATGGCGTAATGCTCCACACGGTGGAAATGCTACGCATTTTTTAGGGTAAATGCTATGCAGTCATGCAAAATGCTATGACCCCATCAGCAAAATAAATGTTGAAGGGAGAATCCTCCTGTCAAGGAGAAAGA
Organism: Lathyrus sativus; assembly: GCA_963859935.3. Classification (NCBI taxonomy): domain Eukaryota; kingdom Viridiplantae; phylum Streptophyta; class Magnoliopsida; order Fabales; family Fabaceae; genus Lathyrus; species Lathyrus sativus. The sequence goes on along the minus strand of OZ012735.1, from coordinate 304,984,911 downwards.
ACCACTCTGGTGGAGGAAGGAATCATCCTGCTGAGGAGAAGAAGTCACACCAATCTCAATTGGACTCCGCCTGGGGAAATGATCTTCAGTCGACTGCTGTAGGGGAACAAAGTTCTACGAGAACCTGGACCCGCTCAACCGGGTATTCAAACCACAAACTGTCGAGGGAGCGATATCAATCGCAGAAATAAACTGCACGACCTTCGCGACTACAACTTTCCTGGAGATAACAACTCCGGTGGGGAAATACAACATCAGCTATTCAACACTCTACTGGGGAGCATCAATCATGGCTTCAACGGCTTTCAAGGACTCGGCCCTCTTGGGGATTTTCCAGCTCGGCTGGGGCAGAAGGAATTATCCTGCTTGCTGGGTGTCGCTACTGCGAAAATCGGCGCCGACTATGACAGAAGAGTCGCCACCGTGCGTTATTTATCCCACAAAAGGGAAAGGAAACGCTCAGAGTAAACCTAACGTAAAGAGGGAAAGGAATGGTCATCGCAACCAAATCCTGGATTCGGGAGTCGGTTACGCAAGGGGAAGGTATTAGCACCCCTCACGTTCGTCGTACTCGACGGGATCCACGCTTGTTTTCTATCTAAGGGTGTGTTATCTATCTACTCTACAGGTCTAGGTTAAAAAGAAAAGAAAATGACTCGGCAAAGTATCGCACTTTATGCCTACGTATTCCCGTCTGGAACGAGAAATCAGAGCCAACGTAGTTCGCCTACCTACGGGAAAGGAGGGGAAGGTTGCTCGCTAGGATATCACATCCTATGCCTACGTACTTTCATACAGCAGATCAGAGAAAACGTAGTTCGGGCTACGGAAGACACAAGTTTGTCTGACAGTTTTTTATCTCCTTCTAAAAAGGGTTTTCCTGATTAAAGGTCCAAGAGGACAAAAGCAGAGTTTGAATGTTTGTTTGAGTTTTTTACGAAAGAAATGTTTTTTAGTCTGTTTGTAACTTGTACTGCACTAAAGACTTGTGATCTGAGAGTGACTACGTCGCATGTCACCCTAAGGGTACCATACTAAGCAGCCAGATTACTGAAGAGTGACCCTCCAGCAACCTTTCCTCAAATAGCTTAAGGCTCGTAACGTACAACACGCGTTATCCTTATTACTGTGTTTTTGAATTGTTTTGAGATGAGAAGAGAAAGACGCTCTAAAAAGCCTATGGTTGAAAATGAAACTAGCCTAATGTTATCATGCATGGGTCAAAACCTAATGTCTGTCACAATTTCCTCTTGCACATAGGAAATCAGAGATCCTAGGGGATAAACAGCAAAAGACAGCAAGCAATTACAATAAACAGTAAAATGCATGTTATGCAACAGTATCATGGAGGCAAGGAAGAAAACAATAGGCAAGAGGAGACAAGCTCCACCTTAAACCTAGAGGTAATCAACACAAGCAAACAGACAAATCAGAGAAAAACAAAAGATACAGAGGAGACAGCCCAAGCAGCAGCAACAAACTCTTACAGCAAACACCAACAACAACTTTAAACAGCAAAGTTGGATAGACAGCAAAGTTGGATAGACAGCAAAGTTGACAGCAAAGGCTTCATCCTCAAGCAAGCTTCTATCTTCAAGCTTCATCAATCTTCAAGCTCCAACAAGCACACTCCAAGAGGAGGATTAAACATCAAGATCAAGTTATAATGTTAAGGAACTTAATGACAACCAAAGGAAATCACTAAGAACTCAACATTGCAAATGAAAGATATCCTCAAAGTTCTACCCACTTGGGCATACCACTCATCCCTCCTAAGGAGAGATGGGCTTCCCAAGGAGGACTTTATGTCATTGGATGGAATAGAGGCAAACAATGCACTCTATGTTTGAAGAAAGAATCAAAACTAATTCTAAGGCACTTCCTAAAACCCTAATTTCCTAAGCTCCTAAAAAAGATCCACAAGAGGAAAAACCTTCAACTCCAAGCTCCAATTCTCAATCCCAAGCATCTTCAATGAATCTAGAAGCTCCACCAAAAAGAACTCAAGCTAAGCAAGCTCCAAAGTCACCAACCAAGCCAAACAAGCAAAGGTACTCAAGAGAGAACAACACAAACACAAGCAATTTGCAAAATTCAACAAAAATAGCAAACAAAATTATAACATTATAATTAAATTCCTGGGGGAACATACATGTCTCAAAAGTCTAGGGTTGAAATATTAAAGTCTAATCCAACTTCTAAGTCACCTAAATAATTTCTAGATTGAAAGGTATCAAGGTAATCCACAAGTTTGGGAAGACTCTAATCTCAACACCTAAAATAGAACCTAAAGATGTTTTAAAACTCTAATAAAAATCCTGAGAGAACATGAATATCTACCCTAAAACATACTAAAAAATCAAAGCCAAATTCATCACCAATTGGAAGAACAAAATTCTACAAAACAGATGGTCAAATATGCAACATAATGGATGTTAGCACAAAAGAAAAATCATAACTAATTCAAATAAAATCCTAAAAATGTAAAATCAACTCCTAAACTTTCTTAAGACATACAGGAACTACAGAAAACAATTTCATAATTTTTTGATGATTTTTACTATTTTTTACGTGATTAATTCAAACAGCTAGTAAAACAGAAAAATAAAAGAAAAGAAAAGAAATAAAGAAAACAAAGGAATAAGGTGAATTAAATGGAAGTGCCAGGGTAGGATTCGAACTCGCGTGATGCTAGTCCCCTCTGTGCATCAAAACGACGTAGTTTTGAGGCTGCCTGCATGGCGCGACGTGAGCGCTTGGATTGGTGACCAAGTCAACATTCTCCAAACGAAACGGACGCGTGAGATTTCATCTTCTCCAAATGCCAAATTCCAGCGCATGAACAGTACTCGCGGCCATGGATATGAAGCTTTTTTCCGGCAAACTTTGAACAACCATAACTCTCTCAATATTTATCCGTTTGCAACGATTCTTGAACCAATTTTGCATGAAATTTCGAGAGGAATCCAAATATACTACTTAAACAGCCTAAAAATCCACGAATTAAAAATTCCATATCTCAACCGAAAACGAATCTAATCCTAAAATCTCACTAAACATCAAATTCTTCACCCAAAAATCATCTACAACTTAAGGTGAACCTAACCACATGATTCTAATGCATTGAAACCACATAAATTAAGAGAAAATTCAAGAAGTAAGAACCTAAGTTCGAGCTTCAATTGGAGTGCTTGTAGCTTGATTCTTGATCCAATCTCGTGCAGATTCACTCCTTGATAATGATAGAAGCTTTTTCAATGCTTAACTGCTCCAGAAATGGTCTCTAGATTGGAATTCGAATTTTGCTTGTAACTAACTTTTTTGAATGCTTCTTACCTCTCCAAGCTTATTCCATCACCAACCTTGTTCAGAAATCACTCATGGCAATATATAGAAATGATTTGTGGGCTTTGAAGGTCCAAAAGAAGCCCAAACTTTGATATCCAATTTTCAAGTTTCCTCCAAAATTCCCATAATGGCAAAAACGAATTCTCCTTGGTTTCTTCCTCTAGAAGCTTCACTTAGCTTCCACTACACACCTTGATTGTACTTGAATCAAAAGGAGAGGTTAATTGTATCACATGAGCAATCTTGGATATGTAACTTATTTATGAAGTAATTAATCGAAACTCCATGAAATAAGCCTCAAATGAAAATTATGGTATTGCCATTGTGTTTAGAATAATTTTTCCACTCAAAATATGTATTCACCTGACATGTTTTGGTCCTCTAACTCAAAAAGTCAATTTTCCCTCCTTAATCCATTTGAAAAATTCCTTTTTTTGGCCATTTTAAGTGACTTTTTGCTACAAGCCAAATCAATTCCACATGACCACTTGGTTGCACTTAAAATCCCATTTTAAGCAACTTTCATGTTGAACAAAATTGCATTTGACAAGTGCAAGTTGGAGATTTTGACCTATGATTGAAACTGACCTATAATCTTACTTTCCCAAAATACCCCTGACTTGTAAACCTCATAACTTGAGTTCTACAAATCATATGGAAGACTTCTAGTACAATTTAGAAAGCTAAGATCATGAGGAACAACTTTCATGTTGTCCAAGAGTTCAACTGAAACCTCCTTCTAGGTCAAAAATAGCTTTGAAGTCAAGTGACTTTTACAGACAAATTTCAGAAGCATCTGAGGACTTGTAACTTGTCTGGGTCATAACTTGAGTTCTATAAATCCAATGGAGGACTTCTAGTCCTAAAATTAAAGGTATTGGATGCTCTACAAGTTTCATGTTGGCCAAAGATCCATTTGAAACTTGTATCTTGACTTATGTGGTCTTGAAGTTAGGCACTAAATAGGGGATTTTACCATAGGAACCCTGACTTAGCAACTTCCCCCACTCTTGATTCTTCTTGACTTGATCTTGGCACAACACCAAAAATGTCTCAACATATAATTCCATGAACTCCATGACCTAAAAGTAGGATTTGAACCATCTTTAATTGCACAGTTGACCTAGGATTGACCCAGATGAAACCCTAATTGCTTGCACCTCAACTGTGGCTCTTGCACTTGAATCAATGACTTGATTAAGCTCCAACATGGCCCTCTAGGCACTCCATGAGCTCTATACACATCTTCTATTCACAATCCATGTTTCACATCTCACTGATGGTCTTTAATTGATCCTCAAGTTAGGAGAAACTCCACATGGAGGCATTCAAACCTTTTAAGGCCTCAAACCACCTCCTAATGACTTGGATGACTTCTCAAGCTTGGCTAAGACCTCTTGCTAGTCTTCTCTTGACAAAAACACACTTGATACCCTGTTGGATGAATGATGTTATGATATGCAAATGATATAGCTACGCAAATGATAATGCAATGAAACATAAACCAGTTAAAGAAAAAAGTTGGGCAAATTTTAGGGTGCAACACTGGGGAGAATGCAACTATGTGGGGAATCTCAATTCCGCTGGAGACTTCAGTCTTGAACTATTGAGTGCTGCATACTTGCGGATCATCTTCTACGAAAACTGCACATTGGCCCAGTGCTGGGGATGAACATACACTTCAGCGCATGCCTTAGCTGGGGAAATGATGATCCCTCAGGATACATCTGATTGGGGAGAATCTTCTCTTCCTGGGGGACACATATCAATGCTCTTGGTCCTATGTTCAGACTCCATGGGGAGATGCTGCTAAACTCCCTGGGGTTGAAGGAATCATCCTGCTTGGGGACGCATACGACGTATTGCCTGGAATATGCTATACCTACAACAACACAAACAAGCAGACAAGATACCCTTCTCAAAGGGACCTATCAAGGTTATCATCTTGTGACAATGTTCAAGTAATTCATTGTTTCAACAATCAGTGGCCTAGGCCAGTAAGTTTATGTATGCGCATTTTATCAAAAACATCGGCGCTCTTTTTCACAAATAAAACATATAGATGCTAAACAAACAAACAGAATTGCTGAATATAATATATTTTATTAATGACGAACCCCTGAATGGGTGAAAATGTTTTACAACAGATGCAAGCTCCTGGAATGAGGAAGTTGTGCAAATATAAAAACATAAATATACATCAGTATATACACAAATATCGGCAATGCGGCATAGACGAACACCATGAGTTGATCCCTCTATGACCCACTCGACTTTGATACTTCTCCAACGCTTCAGCCTCAGAAGAGATTGATTTAGATAAATGGCCCTCAGGTCTTCCAAACCACTAAACAATGAAAGTCCACATGCGGAACGCAGTCATTTGCCTTTTCAAATCCCTAACTTTTGCCTGAATTGCCCTTCCGAGTTTTCGATTCACCGGGATACCCTTTTTTGCCAAAGTCGCCCTTCCAGGTTTTCGACTTTGCGGGTGTACATTTTTCCATCTATATCCCTAATTTTTGCCCGAACCTTTTTCCCTTTTTTATGGTTCGCCGGGATGCCCCATTTTTGCCTGGATATTCTTTTTTCTTTCCAGCGGGTCACTCTTTAAGCAAAGTATTTTTTAACTGCATCCGCGTTCACCGGGGATGCAGAATCTTCGCCATCCATCGTGGATAACAACAAGGCTCCTCCCGAGAAGACCTTGCTGACGACGTACGGACCTTCGTAATTGGGAGTCCACTTGCCCCGGTGATCGGAGTGTGGAGGAAGAATCTTCTTCAGGACGAGATCACCCGTCTGAAAGCTTCTAGGACGCACCTTCTTGTCATAGGCTTTCTTCATTCGGCTTTGGTATATACGACCATATGCAATCGATGCAAACCTCTTCTCGTCCATCAGGCTGAGTTGGTTTAGTCGGTTCTTAATACATTCTGCCTCATCGAGTTTTACGTCAACCAAAACTCGTAAAGAAGGAATCTCGACTTCTAACGGTAGGACAGCCTCCTATCGTACACCAGTGAGAAAGGAGTTGCCCCGGTTGATGTACGTACCGTTGTACGATAACCGTGCAGTGCAAATGGCAACATCTCGTGCCAATCCTTATAGGTCACAACCATCTTCTGCACAATCTTCTTGATGTTTTTATTGGCCGCTTCAACGGCGCCATTCATCTTCGGCCGGTAAGGAGATGAGTTGTGGTGTTCAATCTTGAAACTCTGGCACAGCTCCTTCATCATCTTGTTATTCAGATTCGAACCATTATCTGTAATGATCCGCTCAGGAATTCCATAACGACAGATGATGTCCCTCTTTATGAACTTAGCCACCACCTACTTGGTCACATTAGCGTATGAGGCTGCCTCCACCCACTTGGTGAAGTAGTCGATAGCTACTAGAATGAAGCGATGACCGTTAGATGCAGTGGGCTCGATCTTGCCTATCATGTCGATGCCCCACATGGAGAACGGCCACGGGGAAGACATGACATTCAATGGGCACGGCGGCACATGAATCTTATCAGCATAAATCTGACATTTATGACATCTCTTCACGAATTTAAAGCAATCCGACTCCATCATCAGCCAGTAATATCCTGCTCTCAGGATCTTTCTCGTCATAGCATGCCCGCCGGCGTGCGTACCAAATGTGCCTTCATTGACTTCTTCCATGAGCATACTCGCTTCTTTCTCATCTACACATCTGAGTAGCACGAGATCGTGGTTTCTCTTATACAAAACTCCATCAGGATTGAGATAAAAGTTTCCAGACAGCCTCCTCAGAGTCTTCTTATCCTGGGTTGACGCTCCCGCAGGATACTCCTTAGTCATAAGGAAATTTTGGATATCATGGAACCATGGCTTGCCATCAGAGGCTTCCTCGATCGCAAAGACGAACGCAGGTCTATCAAGATGAGAAAGGACAATCCTTGGAGCTTCATTCCAAAAATTGACTATATACATCGAAGCCAACGTGGCTAAGGCATCAGCCATCTGGTTTTCAGCCCTGGGCACATGATGGAGCTCCACTCGATCAAAGAATGGAAGCAGCCTTCTGGCATAATTCATGTACGGCACCAAATTCGATTGACGAGTCTCCCATTCCTCTTTAATCTGGTTAATCACAAGCGTCGAGTCACCATATACATCTAGGTTCTTGATTCTCAAATCAATTGCTTCTTCTAGACCCATGATGCATGCTTCGTACTCTGCCTCGTTATTGGTGACCGGAAACGTCAGTCTAGCAGTAAACGGGATGTGGGATCCATGGGGAGTCGTGATGATTGCCCCTATGCCACAGTCTGTGAATTTTTTACTCAAATAATAAATGGCATGCTCCTTTCTGCATGTCTCGTCGTGCTGACCGAGAACACACCCCATGCTATTCTCAAGAACTGTCAAGTACATGATTAAGGGTCGTCCGGCCACTGGGGGTATCAAGATTGGAGGTTCCTGTAGATATTGTTTTATCTTATCAAATGCCTTCTGGCAATCCTCGTTCCAGATAATCGCCTGATCTTTTTTTAGTAGTTTGAACATCGGTTCACACGTGCCCGTGAGCTGAGAAATGAACCTTGCAATGTAGTTTATTCTGCCCAGGAAACCACGAACTTCTTTCTCGGTTTTTGGCGCTGGCATTTCTTGGATTGCTTTTATCTTCACAGGATCAACCTCGATGCCTCTTTCACTTACGATAAACCCCAGTAGTTTTCCAGACCGTACTCCGAAAGTACACTTGTTAGGATTCAGCCTCAACCTAAATTTCCTAAGCCTCTCAAAAAGCTTCAGCAAATTGACCAGATGTCCCTCCTCCGTTTGGGACTTCGCAATCATGTCATCAACATAGACTTCAATCTCATGATGAATCATGTCATGAAACAAAGTGACCATTGCTCGTTGGTAAGTGGCCCCTGCGTTCTTCAGACCGAAAGGCATTACCTTGTAGCAAAATGTTCCCCAAGGTGTAATAAACGTAGTTTTCTCCATGTCCTCCGGCGCCATCTTGATCTGATTGTAGCCGGAGAAGCCATCCATGAACGAAAATACGGAGAACTGAGCTGTATTGTCGACCAACACATCAATATGAGGGAGTGGGAAATCATCTTTAGGGCTCGCCCTATTCAAGTCCTGATAATCGACGCACATTCGCACCTTACCGTCCTTCTTCGGTACAGGCACTATGTTGGCAACCCACAGAGGGTAAGTAGTGACCGCTAAGAAGCCAGCATCAAGCTGCTTTTGCACTTCTTCTTTGATCTTAACGGCCATATCTGGTCGTGTCCTCCTGAGCTTCTGCTTAACGGGAGGACAATCTTCTCGCAGCGGCAAGTGATGGACCACGATGTCAGTATCAAGTCCGGGCATATCTTCGTACGACCAAGCAAAGATGTCACTATACTCTCTCAGCATCTCGACCAATCTCTGCTTGACATCACTCTGCAGTGCAACCCCTGTCCTGACGTTCCTGACCAGTTCCTCAGAACCCAGATTCACAATCTCAATCTCTTCCTCATGAGGCAGAATAACTTTCTCTTCTTGTTTCAACAAGCGGGCCAACTCTTCGGGAAGGTCTTCGTCTTCATCAATCTCTTCTTCGGCTTGATAGATCGGGAAATCGAAGTCGAAGTGAGTCGTAGAAGGTCCAGAATTGATGTCATCTGCTATGTGGATCTCTTTTCCTGTCACTTGGATGGTATCCCTGATGGACCAGTTGTTGAGGCTCTGGCCTGGTTTGCTTGGCTGGATCCAAGAGTCTAGGTTGCAATCGCTGTCTTCGCCGTCTTCAGACACTGCGCTGACACTTTCAAATATCACCCCGCCACTGGTAAACTGGATCGGTCCTTTACCTCGCGACGCACTGTGAGAAGAGGAGGCTTCAGCCGTAGGAGAATATCCTAACCCAAACTTGTCCTTTTTGTTAGGTATTTCCAGAATTTGCCCCCAGCCTGGGGTAGATCCGGCTTGAACAACGGCCCGGGCTTCCTTGAAGGAAGAGAGAGTCATCTCTGGTTTTTCAGTCATTACTGGAGCCACGTCCTTGACCTTAATAGCTTCGAATGCCTGACATAGCATTTCGTGGATTTCCCCATCCATCTCAACATATTTGAAGGACAAAAAATGGCTCACCATTATATCTTCCTCGCCACAAATAGTTACAATGCTGCCCCCTACAGCATACTTGAGTTTCTGGTGCAACGTGGAGGTCACGGCACCAGCAGAGTGGATCCATGGCCGGCCTAAGAGACAACTATAGGCAGGCATGATGTCCATGATGTAGAAGACTGCGTCGAAAGTTTCCGGCCCAACTTGGATTGGCAGGGTTACCTCTCCAAAGACATGACGTTTGGTTCCATCGAAAGCCTTCACAACCAGATCACTGGGTGTGCAAATCAATCCACGAGTATCTAACTTCATCAATGCTTTCTTCGGAAGAACATTGAGTGATGACCCGGTGTCTACCAACACATGCGATATAACCGTTCCCCTACATTCTATTGAGATGTGCAGGGCGCTGTTGTGGTTTCTTCCCTTCGGCGTCAGCTCCAGGTCAGTGAACCCTAACCCGTTTCCAGCATTTACGTGGGCTACTACCCCTTCCAGCTGGTTGAACGAGATTTCCTGCGGTACATACGTGGCATTCAAAACCTTTAACAGCGCGTTGCGATGTGACTCCGAACACAGCAACAAATTCAGGATGGAAATTTTCGAGGGAGTTTGATGGAGGTGATCCACGATCTTGTAGTCACTCTTTTTGATCAACCTCATGAACTCTTCAGCGTCCTTTACAAGTAAGTCCTTCTCTACCCCACGAGGGGTTTCCTCAACGACTTTACTCTTTCCTTTATCAGTTCCCTCAGCTTTGTCCGCTTTGTCTACCACAATCTCAGGTGGAGCAAATACTCTTCCGCTTCGCGTGATTCCTCCAATTCCCACTAGGTTATCCACAGACTGCCCAGATGGTTCCAATTCCAATTTATGTCCGTTACAGTAGACGTCTGCCCCATAATGCCACGGGACAGCGTTGGTGCTTTCAAAAGGTATTGGCCCAGCCTTGGTGATGGTAATTGTGGGCGGCCTGAGTGCAGAAATGGTTATCGTCTGGCGAGGGATGGTGATGGTGGCAACCTCATCATCTTGCTTCAGCATTACCTCTCCAGATCCATATTCGGCCCTTCGGCTAAACTGCAAGATTCCTTCGGTCATCAAACTCTGAATCCCCTCTACCAACTGTTCACATCCATCAGGACGAGTCGCACAGCCCATACACAGTTCTCCACAACCCAGAAAGAAGCCTATCTTCATCAGCTTGGGTTTAACGAAGCTAAGCGGTGTCTTCAGATCCTTGACGTCAGTCAACACATCTAAATCCTCTTCTTCAATAATGGCATTCACCCCACCTCCCCTATGATTCGGCATAGGGTTCTTTGTGACATCCAGCACATTATCTGAGAAATTGATGATCTTAACATCCACCATATCTTGCACCTTGTGCTTGAAGGCTTTGCAGTTTTCTATCGTGTGACCAGGTGCCCCTGAGTGAAAATCACATGTTGCATTCGCATCGTAACCTTGCGGAGGTGCCCCTGTCAAGGGAGCCAGGGTTCTCTTCTGGACTAACTGTAACTGAAGCAGAGTTTGTAACAACTGAGCATAAGACATGGGCGGCGTTTCAAGGTGACGACTTGACAGAGGTGCCCTGTTCTGATACTTTCTGTACCCTTGGTGATTTGGCTGTTGCTGCTGCGGCTGCTGCTGTGGCTGGGGTTGTTGGACAGCAGGGATGGTTATGCTAGCCACCTGTTGGCGCTGGCCCTTACCCTTCCTTCGAGCGTTAGACACGGTGCTCGTCTCTCCTTCACGCCTTTTGTTACCATATGGTTTCTTTCCTCCTCCAGCTGAGGATAGATCAACACCTTGGATTTTCCCCAACTTGATCCCATTTTCAACGTGCTCGCCAGTAATGATGAGATCTGAGAAACTCGCTGACATACCGCTGACCAATTTCTCGTAATAGATCCCCGGGAGAGTGGCTACAAACATCTCAACAAACTCTCGTTCAACCATCGGCGGCTGAACTCTAGCTGCTAATTCACGCCATCGCTGGGCGTATTCTTTGAACCCCTCGTTGTTCCTCTGTGACAAGTTCTGCAGTTGAACTCGGTTCGGAGCCAAGTCACTGTTATACTGATAATGGTGCACAAAGGCCTCAGCAAGTTCCTTCCACGTGTGCACACTGGTGGATTTCAAACTCATGTACCATTCCAAGGATGGCCCAGACAAGCTATCCTGAAAGAAGTGCATCAGCAGCTTCTCGTCTTCAGAGTGAGCGGACATCTTTCGGTAGTATGACCTTAAGTGGACACGAGGGCAAGTGGTGCCCTTGTACTTCTCAAAGTCGAGTACCTTGAATTTAGGAGGCACCTTGAAATCAAAAATCAATCCCAGTTTAGTCATATCGACCCCCATAGTGTTCAGGTTCTCGAAATTCCTCATTTTGTCCTCGAGTGCCTTAAACCTCAGACGTGCTTCAGCAGTCAGTTCTCCTTCAACACTCCTCTGTGAGAACAGATCTTCTTGACGGTCTTCTAGCCATGGCTGAGGCCCATACAGATTCCCAGCACCTGTGTTTCCATTGCCCTGTCCAGCATTGCCATTAGCTTCAAAATTTTCATTACCGACGCCAGTCGTATTACCATTGAGCCCGATGTTAGTGACCACATTGTCGTTACCACTGCCATTTCCCTTGGTCACGGGGATGCCACCTTGAGAAGTTTCAACAGGTGGAGGGGTTGGAACATTCCCACCATGAAGTATACCGTTGCTGTCAACCCTTGAGATCAGAGGCTGGACCAATGTTCTGAGCTGGTCTTGGCTGTTGGCAACCACTTGCATGAGCTCCATGAAGCGGTCCATCCTCTCTCGGAGTTCCTGAACGTCAGTTTGCACTTGTTCCATTTCTATAGCTTGATTTGCTCTGGTCGGATAGCGGTGGATCGGTCTTCGATCAATCCTGGAACAACCTGCATACACAAAGGGTTAGAAAAAAACGACAAGGTGCTCGTTATGCAAATGCCTCATGCAAATGCAAACGTGTGTCTGTGCCTTGGGGAGATTCCCCCCGATCCTAGTTTCCGAGACAAATAAAGTCTATGATCCAATCATGGAAAAGAAATCCTCATATATTCATCTGAAAAGCCCGCTCGGGTAGCGTACAACTGTAATCACATACAACTGAAGCAATAAGGCATGACCCCAACCAACAGACCTGGTGGTGATCAGCATATCAATGCATAAAATGTACAAAAAGATCAGGTGCGGCCACGGACACGGAGATCTTCTAACAACTTCTTTGTAGCGGGATGATCTGACTGATCAGGCAAACCATGGGCCAACAGGTCCCTCTGCCTGATGGACTTTGGGAGGTTCTCGGCAACGCTCCTAGAAATACCTTCTTCAGAATGGTTCTCGACTCTTCTCCTTTTAGAATCAACTCGGAGTTGAGAATCTTGCAAATCTGCCTCGGCCTCAGCCAATCTATACTGGACGTCATGTCGTAGGGAGGCTTCAGCCTCTGTACTCTCGTCTTTCACCATAATCTAAGCTTCTAGCTCGGCTACTTGTTGCTTCAGCTTTTCTTCCCGCTCTTTGTATTTGGCTATGGTGCTGCTCCAAACCCTCTCGTATTGGGTTAGCTTCCGGTATACTCTGTCCAGATCCTGTTTCTTGGTTGTCAATACGCCATGTACTGACTTCAGATCCAACCCCAGACATTCCCTAGCATCAGTTTCTTTGGTCAGGTTAGAGCCTAGACGGTTGATCATCTCAGTCTGCTTCTTGCAGGTATAAACGGCTTCGCTTTTCTCTTTCCGAAGTTGAGCGATCTCCTTCTCCAACTTTTCGTTGGCTTTTCGTAGCTCTTCCTTCTCTTGGAGTACCTGGTTGAATTTCTGAATATCAACTGTAGTAGGCTCTTTGTACACGGGAGGATACAATGGTTCCACGGTAGGAAACAACATTAGAAACTTGGCGGCCCTTTCTCGAACCCAAGTCACGTACGGATCAAAGGCCTTGTTGTTGCTTTTTCCCAGCAAGACTTTCCCCTTCCGGTGAATTTTGCTCCAAGCATTCTGCACCTTGATCAAAGTGTCACCTTCAAGAAACCCTGTGAGATACAAAGATTCCTGTATCTCTTCCTCTTCAGGAGGACCTCGTAGTGCATACCCAAATTATCATACTAGCAGAGATGGATTGTAGTTGATACATCCATTCCTTCCGACCAGGGGGACGTTAGGAAAGCCACAGCAGCTATACACGATATCTTTGCCCAGCAGATCTCTATCAAACTAGATGATATCGTCAGCAGTCAAACCCATCAAACGCGCAGACCAAGGCGAAGACTCAGCAGAATCAATGAACGACCCTGACATAGGAAGATGGCTAGCAAACCACTTATACAGTAAAGGAGCACAACATGCCACGTTCTTCCCCTTTCTGTTCTCGTTCTTGCTGTGAACTGAATGGTAGACGTCTCCGAGGAGAGTGGGCACTGGATTCCCGGAGGCAAATATGTGGCAAGCATCCATGCTTATGAAGTCCGGGTGACTTGGGAATAGCATGATCCCATGGATACAGAGGGCTAAGAAGGCATTGAACACATCCCAGCGGTCCTTCTCGGCAAACTTTTGGGCTTTTTCCATCAGGAAAGGCAAAGGGAAACCATGAACTCCAATCTTTCTGGATACCATCCCTTCCAATTCAGACTCATCTACATGCAGAGCGTCAGTCAGCTTACTCAATTTAGGTTCACCCTCAACACAGTAGTAAGGCATTTGATTCATCAAAGGCACCTCCAACAGGTCAGAGTACTCTTCCAAGGTCGGGGCGAGGACATAGTCTGGAAACACAAAGCATCTGAGCTGTGGGTCGTAAAACTGCAGCAGGGCATAGAGGCCATTCAACTCGTACGTAGGAATCTTATACACAATACTTAGAAGTCTCCCATAACTCTGTCTAAAACTCTCCATCACTGTCTTATCAGCCAAAGAAATCAAAGTCCGTAGCTCTCGGATGTCAGGCGTTGGTAGCTTGTAAGCCACAGTCTTCTTCAGAGATGCCATATCTGTCATGAGGATCAAGATCACTAGAACCAGGGGAGAAATATGCACCTGCAACACAGATACACGTTAATGACATGCAAATGAGGATGCAAACAATGCAAAATGCAATCATGCAGCAGGAGATCAAGATGACTGTGCTGTTGAGGAGATGAAGGCTCTGTATCAACAAAACCGTAATACTGCTCTGTCAAGAACAACCATATCTCTGATGAGAAGAAACCCCTGATACCAGACCAAAACTCCGCTCTGTCAAGAACAACCATATTTGATGATGAGAACCTCTGATACCAACAAAACTGATTCACTGTCAAGAAAACCAGGTAGTCTGAAGGTTAAGGTTTCCTGCAACAAACCCGACCCTACTCACAGGTATGGACCTAATCACGGAAAAGGTTCGGCATCCTATGCGGTCATCAGTGTCACAGACTTTCAAGAAACAATGATACGATACCCAGAAGGTGTGGCATCATCATCTCTTGAAGTGGCCTCACTTAGCTGAATTCCAAATGATCGGTTCCCAGAGTCGACAATCCTCAGATCCAACAACCCCTCGAGTCCAAAGGACCGATAGGAAGCCATCAAAGAGAACCTCGTCTGAGTGTGGATTACATGGGAACAGCTGCAAGCAAAGCAAGCACGTCCTCCACTAACCCACTCTAATACTATGTAGCTCTAAAGCCTGGGTCTGGCTTCTCACTCATCAGAATGCCCCTCCCCCAACAGTGCAGATAATCATATCATACTGAAAATAAAGTGCGGGAAATAAAAAGCGATAAATAAACACAACCCAACAAGTAATCATACAAGCACTAGGATTGACTCTCGCAGGGGACGTTGGATCCCCAAATTGACTCGCATAAGGGACGTTGGATCCCAGGAAACTATCAAGTCCCCAGCAGAGTCGCCAGCTGTCGCTACCGCGAAAATAAGGTGCCGACAAAACAGAAGAGTCGCCACCTTTCATTATTTATCCCTCGGAACGGGAAAGGAAACGATCGGAAAAACCTGACGAAAAGATATAAGACAAGGTCATCACAACCGATGTATGGATTCGGGAGTCGGTTATGCAAGGGGAAGGTATTAGCACCCCTCATGTCCATCGTACTCGATGGGATCCACACTTATTGTTTTTATCTGACGGGTTGGTTTAACAATCTACCTATCAAGGCTGGTCTGAAAAGAAAAGAAAATGACTCGGCAAAGCATCACGCTTTATGCCTACGTATTCTCATCAGAGAATGAGAAATCAGAGTCAACGTAGTTCGACTAACTACGGGTGATGGGGGAAGGTGGCTCGCCAATACATCAGTATTGTGCCTACGTACTCTCAACAGGTATGAGAGATCAGAGCTTACGTAGTTCGGGATAATACAACTTACGAGGATTCAGATTCATCTGTTTTATCGAGTAGGGTTAACAAACAGTTCCAGCAGTTTGGTGTACGCAGCTCGACCCTTGGAGACTTAGGCGTTACCGTTTGCGGTAGAACTGGGAGTTAACGACACTCTTTTCTTCAGAAAAGCTTCCTTTGACTTATGGGCCCACGGGGCAAAAAGGTTTGAAGTTTGTTTTCTGTCTCTTACGGAAGAACTGTTTTTTATGTTTGTCTGTAGTTTATACAGCACTAGAGACTATGACCTGGGAACGAATGCGTCGCATATCGTCCAAAGGACGTATACTAAACATTCTAGACGATTGAGAGGAGGCCTCGTATCGCGCTTATACTAACTTGCCTTTATTACGTTTTTTACTGTTATTTCAAGATGAGAAGAGAGAGGGACAACTACGGGGAGACTATCAAGTCCTAATGTTGTCATGCCAAGGATTCATCCTATGGTTAAGGCTTGAAACAGGGAACTCCTAGAAGTTATCATGCATAGGTTTCAACCTAAAGTTCTAATCATCACTTCCTTATCAAAGGAAGTGAGATTCCTAGGGGATCATGTCAATGATAAACAGAAACAGATAAAGCATCAACTTAAACAGTAAACAGTAAACGACTGTAAAATGCATGCAATGCAAGTGAGGGAGGAAATATGTGTGGGGCATCATCCTCCAAAAGCTCGTCTCGACCTCAAGCCAGATATGAATAACTGCAATCATACAGAAAAAATAAAATGCCATCAAGCAAAACACAAACCATATAGGCAAGGGAGCAAGGCTCTACCGAATACCCGCAAGCAAAGCCATACAGTAAAAATACAAGCAGAGGGAGAAACTCAACCTCTAATGCAGTTATGCTCCTAGCTTAAAACAATCTAAACATGAACTTATTCTAATGCATCAAGCAAATCACACAAGTCACAACAATACAGTTGCACAGCAAGCAAACAGACAGGAAAGAAAGCAGATCAACAACTTCCACAGCTTCTCAGCAAGGCAATCTTCTGACAGCAGCTCAGTCCTCAGTCTGTAACTGTTCTTCAAGGCTCTCATCTTCAATAGCAAGTATCAACTTGCTTCTTCAAGCTTTCAATGCATCAAACACAAGTGTCAACTTGTTCTTCATCTTCTTCAAGCTTCAGCTCTTTCTTCAATCTCAACTTGATCTTCTTCACACAAGTGTCAACTTATTCTTCTGGATCTTCAAGCTTCAGCTCCAAGGGCAGTCTTCAAACAAAGGGAAGTGCAACCTCTAGCATCTTCAATCTTATAGCAAGGAACTGCATCCTCTAGCAAGGGAGAAAGATTCATATAACAAGATCAAGGTGGGGATAGGGAGAAGCAAAGTGAAGACCAAAGGTCACCTCCAAGCACTCCACCATCAAGGAAAGGAGCCCTCAAAGGTTCTACCAATTTGTGAGGAGCCACTCATCCTACCAAAGGAGGGATAGGGTCTTCACAATGGGACCTTACATCATAGGGAGGAATGGAAGTGATCAACACCTTCCATGTTTCATGAAGGAAGAAAATCTATTCTAAGAGATTTCCCTAAAACCCTAATCCTTAACCCTAAACAAAATACACCAAAGGAAGAGCAAACTTCAAGTCCAAGCTCCATCATGCATTCCACAGCAGCCCACACATGTCTTCATCATCATCCAAGAGCAAGAGAAGCAAAACCCTAATCTAAGGGAACTAAAGAAATCATTCTAAATGAGTTAGCAAGTTAGGATCACCTAAAACCTAGTATTAAAGTTAATCCTCACTAAAATACTAAAACCAATTGTAAAATCCTACAAAAATAACTATGGGAACCTAGGTCAATCATGACTCTACCATATTAATTCCAGAGATCAAATCATCAAATAAGACCTAGAAATAAATTCTACACTACAAGGTACTAAACCTAAACCCTAAAAGGAAGCACCTAAAGCTTAAATCTAAAAACCACACCTAACTTCGGCACAAAAATGTGAGAAAAATACTATGGGAGAATACATGTATAAGCTAATCATACACAAAAAATCAAGCCAAAAATCATCACCAAGTGCTCACACTAAAATCATCAAACAGAGGTATCAACCATGGCCACTTTATTATCAAATAAAATGTAAGAAATGCACAAAAATTGAAAATGCATGATTTTCCTAATATTTTTATTCAACAAAATTCTAGATTCAATCATGAATCAGGGGGAAAAATCTGGAATTAATTGACTTATTTTTCTATTTTTCATGAATTGTTTTCATACTAACATGAAATGCACAAAAATAATAAAACAATAAAAGGGAGGAGATGAACAGAGGGTGTATTCAGCAACTCATTCCAACTAGTTTCGCTTGGGCCCAGCACAATAGGGGTGAACATAGCAACTGGGCGTGAGGCCCATCCGAACATCAATTCAGTCAAGAAAAATAGTTCCAGGAGGCGGTGCATTGAGTAACCCTTTGCCTTGTAAATCCACATTGGGCTTGAATGTTGAGGTGTTGAAAGCAACTGAAACCAAGGCCCACACGCTCTGAAATCCTCATCTTCACTTC
Source organism: Lathyrus sativus (assembly GCA_963859935.3). Lineage (NCBI taxonomy): Eukaryota > Viridiplantae > Streptophyta > Magnoliopsida > Fabales > Fabaceae > Lathyrus > Lathyrus sativus. The sequence goes on along the minus strand of OZ012735.1, from coordinate 304,966,521 downwards.
AATTCTCAAACTGAAAAATAAAAAGCACACACACCAAGATTCGAACCCGTTCCTCCTTGGTCTACACAGTGAAGCAAACAAAGTCTGAAGTTCAATAAACGAAACGTTGCGTTTGGATGTGAGGATACGTGGCGCAACATACACGCTAGGATGGATAGACTGAGTCAAGCATTCAACATAATTGGACGGCCAATACTTCGTCTTCTTCATTCAAACCTGCAACACTCGCGCGCAACCCACGGCCACCGCCGGTGACATCTCCGGTCACCCTGCACAACCCTAACTTCCTCTACACACATCCATTTGCCACGATCTTTACATGAAACTTGACCAGAATTTCACCAGGAACTCAACCGTACCACCTATTCACTCTAACAACGCAAGAATCTTGAGATAACCATCTCAACCGAAAATGCAATTAACCCTAAATTGTCTCTAAAGTTGCAATTAACTATCCAAAATCCATCTAGCTCATGAATAGAACCTAACCGCATGCTTCTATTTCACTAAAAACACATAATCAGAGAGAGATTTCAAGAATTTAAAACCTGTCTTTGAACTTGGATTGCAGTGGATTCAAGCCTCAATTCTCTTCCAAACCTTGCAGAAACGTTCAGTGATCAATGGTGGATGCTTCTTGATGCTCAATTCTGGTTGAAAACTCTTGATTATCCAAAATGAAATTTCACTTCCAAGCTTTGTTCTTCACTTCTCTCCAATGGCTCCTCCACAAAAATGATCACCAGAACCTTCCAATTCTGTTCTAAATCCTCTTTATATTCTGTTTCAATGGATTAGAGGCCCATTCATGAGTTTTTGATTTTTCACTTTTCCTCCAAATTTCCAAAGTTGATATCCACCTTCAAGCCTTGTTCATTCTCCAAATTCATCCCAAACCATTCAATTAAGCCTTGTGGAATGTAATGAAATGGTTCTCTTCCTTTGATTTCAACCTATGGAGTGTGTGAGATGTCTTTCTTATTTGTGAAGCAACCTTCCAAATGGCCATGTTAAGCACTTCAAATAAAAAATGTAACAATGCCAATCTCTCTAAAACATCAATTCCATTCAAAATGACCACAAATTTGACTTGAAAATAAGTTATTCTCAATTGTTTTGAATTTTCCCATCTTAATTCATTAAAATGGCTTTTATATGAACTTTCTTCCACCAATGCTTGATACAATCCATATCAATGGACACTTGATGCTTAGACAAGCTAAAACATCATTTTGAACAACTTTCATGTTGAACAAAAATCCATCTGAGGCTTGCAAGATGGTGAAATTGACTTATGATTCAAAATGACCTGTAATGTCCAAATACCCAAAATACCCTTGACTTGTCAAAGCCATAGCTTGAGTTCTACAAATCCTATCAAGGACTTCTAGTACTCTCTAGAAAGCTGAGAGAATAAGGAACAACATTAATGTTGACCAAAAGTTCATAGGAATCATCCTTCTTGGGCAAAATAGTCATGCAAGTTAGGTAACTTTCAAGCTCCAAATTCACATGCCTCAGATGACCTATAACTTGTCTGGCTTATAACTTGAATTCTATAAACCCTATCAAGGACTTATGGTACTCAAATTAAAGCTAAGATCATGCCCTACAACAATCATGTTGGGGTCAAGATGAGATGACAATCCTATCTTGAGTTAAATAGTCTTGAAGTCAGGGGTCAAATTAGGGGATTTTACACTGTCAAGTCTTAGAAACCCTGGCTTGAAACTTCTCAAACTCTTCAATCATGATGAGTTAACCTTGGAATCGTCCTTATAACATCTCAATGCATCAATCCATGATCACATGGCTCTTGAATTAAGTCTCAACCTCCTTCAAATCCTCAGTTGACTTAGGGTTGACCCAGTCAAACCCTAGCTGCACCACTCATGGTTGAGGCCTCTTAATCTTGCACAATGACCTATCTAGGCCTCAAAGTGATCTTCAACACTTCTCATGAGCTCTCTCAAGCCCTCAAGTCCATCTCCCTGACCTCAGAATCATCTGATGGCTTCCCACAACTCTCAAGTTAGGAGACCTTCCCACTTGGCTTTAATCACTCTCTCTGAGGATCTTTTAACTTCCCTGACAAGGATATCAACCCTTGAACACTTGAATAACCTTCTTAGCTAGCTTCATAGTCTTGTATAGCTCTTAATTGGTAATCATACCTCTTGATCTCCTGCATACATGTCAATGAAATGCAAATGATAATGCTAATGTGAATGAAATGCAACACAAGCTAGGTGAAGAAATGTTGGGCAAATTTTGGGGTGCAACAACACGGACTGAAAAGAGGGGTGATCTCGTCTTAATCACAAACTCATGTCGATTAATTGAAGGTAACCTATCACAATCCCAAAGTATAGAAAATGATCACAATGATCATTTTCTACAGGTTTGAAATAATAAAGGTTTAAACAACCTTAAAAATCAACGTTCGTGAATAAAAAGACTTCGTGGAACAAGATTGAAAAAGAAAGTAAAATCGAAAATAAAATTGAAGTGAGAAAGTAAATGATAAATATGAGATCATAAGCCAATAAAAAATTAGCACAAGTATGTAAAATAAATAAAAATATACAAGATAGTAAAATAAGAAGCACAAAAAAGATAGTGTATGTTGAACTTAAAATAACATGAACATGGGCTTAGAAGAAGCCCAATCAACACACACAAAAACACAAGGGGGATCCAAAAGCAAAACGTCTGTGTGTAAGTTAGAAATCATATGGGCTTCAAAAGCCCATCATTCCTCATCATGACCTTGGCACAGATCAGGCTACACATAAAAACAATTAATGCCATGCTTCTCTCATCTTCTTTTTTTAAAAACAAAATCTCCTTTCTAAAAGCAACATTAGATTCTTTTTTTATAAATAAAAAAAAAAACCCAAATAATGAAATGGGTCAGCACATAGTTTCAAGACCATCATATTTTTTCTTTACAAAAGTGAAATAGAGTCCAAGACTGAGAAAAGCATATATTTGAAAACAAAATTAAGAAAAACAAAGAGGAATCACGGCCAAGCCAATATCCAACCTTCTTCGCTCTTTCCCTTCTCAATCGCAGTTTCACTCTCGATTTTTCACTCTCTTCTTGTCTCTGCTTGTTGAAATCGTGTCATTTTGCAGTGTCAGGTTTGTGGGTTTTGATTTTTGTATGGTTTTGTTCTGTTTCTTCTTTTCACCTCATTCTGATTCAATTGGGTTTCTATGATTCATTTTTTCATAAGGGTCGCTTGGGTTAGGTTGAAGATTTTGAGGGTGAGGTCGGAGAAGGATTATGAAGGAAATGGTGAGTCAAAAAATGGAGGTTTGGAATTTGTTTTCAGCAGAGCTTTTCGTCACTATCGAAGTTGCCCCGTTTCTGATGAACGTCAAATGTTTATATGGGATTTTGTGAGGATAGAATAGGGATAATATCGTTGTGAAATTTGTGAGCAAAACGATTTTGTGAGGTTGCGGATTTCTCGCGTGAATTGCGTTCTCTGTCGTATATGTTTTTTTTTCTACAGGTCCAATATGATGTATAAGTTTCTTGTAATTTGTACATCATTTTGAGAAGTATTTGCTTGGGTGAAGTTGAAGTGGGCCCTGTTTTGTACTCGAATCATCATTTTTATCCTGAGTCGGGCTTTTTGTATTATGATTTGAATGATGGTTTATGAAAATAAATGGGCTCTAATGAATTGTATATATGTAAATGGGCTTATGGATTTTAGAACACTAGCCTGTATGGTGATAAAAAAAATGCATAAATATACTTTTTGGAATTTATTTTTCTTAATTTTCTTGTAGTGAACTTGAGATGGGCCTTTGATTGTGAAATGAATTCTTTCTTTCAATATGCACCCCCATAATCTTGAACAATGCTTGGAAATAGAGATTTTTGCTCGTGAATAAAAATGATTCAAACTTGCACATGTGGCCATGACGTGTTTCTTTGACTTGAATGATGATGATTCAAGTAACTTGTGATTCTTGATACTTTATAAAAACTATGACGAGTGAGCCTGAAATTCCATTAGAACTAATATTCCCATATTCTTGATTTGCAACTTGAATTAAACTTGAGAAATTTAATGAATCGACCTCAGCCACAAATCTTTGAACCTTACTGTAGGAAATCCCTGATTAGAAATGCACTAATTATTGATATTCATTCGTGAAGCACGTGACCTATTATAGCCTGATAACCTGACCCACACGCAGGTGAATTGCCTTGACACAAACTCTAATTGAAGCTCAAACCACATCACTTGAATCAGTCATACCCTAGCCTGGTCCTTAAAACAAACTTGTCTGACCAGACTAAAAATATTATTGCACAAACACTTGACCTGATAAGCCTCAAATGAACCTCAACTCAATCTAAGCCCGGTAACACCCTGAGTTTGGACTAGGAGCAGAAATAACACATTTTTGGATTTTCTGAATAATAGTTAGTGGGTGGATGCACACAATGAAAATTATACACAAGTAGGACAAATTTGGGGTATGACATTAACTCAAGGTTATGCGTCATAAGTTTTCAATTGTCGAGATACATAGGCTACACTCAACCCCTTTTGCATCATGAATATGCCTAGTCATTTCTTAGAGGCCTCACAATATGCTTCACAAGATTTACTAGAATCTAGGAAAACTAACACAGGTATGGTAGTCAACTTTCTTTTAGCTTAACGAAACTCTGCCCATAATCTGAATACAAGTTAAAAAGGAATCTTGTTTTAGGAGAGTTGGGTCATGGGTAAGGCAACTTATGAAATCTTGGGCAAACCTCTTATCACAACCTCAACTTCATTGATTAGTAGTAGTAGTTTTCACCGTATGATTTACAACCTAAACATAACATCATTAACTCCCTCACTTGATTTCTTGGCAAGAATCAAGAGAATAGACTTTCTTGTTCAACAAAAGATTTATTTGGAATACCCCAACCATTCACATATAATGAATATTTCTCACACTCTCACTCTTAAGAGGCAAACTATACACACTCATTAATAACCTTGACATTCCTACACACTTACCAACTTGGATTCTCTTATGGACTAAACGTGCATTACACCCTTCACAATAGGAGGTTACATATCTGGACGACTCATAACTACCAACTCTTGCCAACTCCTTACAAGTTCACATGATGTAATATCTTCCATAATCCATACTAAGTTTTGTATCCAAGCTTGGCTCACTCTTGGTTGTTTTCCATAGTCTTAAACTCTCAAGACCCAAATCTTGTATGCCCGAATAAAGGAGTCTGATACTCCTCAACTACTCCAACATGAGAAAATCAACATACACATTTGTGACCAATATACTACTAACACACGCTTCTAGTTCTAAGGTATAACTTTCTTTTCCAACATAACCTTTTTCAACTGTTCCTCGGGTAACTCAACATTTCCATAACGGTTTCATTTTAACACTGAATCTCTATTGAACTTCCCTAAACCTGATCTCCTTCTAAGTATGGGTATAATTGGTTTATCTTCTACCCTTCTTCTGGTGTGTAAATGACTCTTTTGGAGTAAGCAGTCATGTCCTCAAACCTTACCACATACTCTGCTACCGGCATAGACTCTTGATGAAGTTGTTAAGTCTCAATGCCTCTCTAGCCTCCAAACTATTGGGAAAATAATTTTCCAGGAATACTTCCTTGAAATACTTCCATTCCTTTGATGTTCTTTGGGTGGTCATATGAGCTGAGAAACCACTACATCACCTCACTTATGAACATTTGTAGCATATGAATAAAAAAAATTCCTTTTCTTCCTCACTCTATGTGTGAGGGCAAGTTGTCTCACAATACAGGCCTCCGAGTTTTCGATGATGACAACACATAACCTTGGACAAATTAGAAGCATCATGCAATACTTCAACATGCTATACCTCTTTTTCATTGTTAAATCATTATACCTTAATATGAGTCATAACTGAATGTGGCAGGATGCACAAAATGGAAAAAGCTGTTATTTTTGCAGGTTTCTAAGCAGTGAATCAACCATACAGTCGGCGCATGAAGCCTGGCATTTCTCACGGCTCAGCGCATGGAAGCAATGCGTCGACCGTACAGTCGGCGCATGGGTGTTTTGATTTTCCATGGATCAACGCATGAAGACATGCGTCGACCATGCCACTCAGCGCATGAAGCTGTGTATTTCCCACGGGTCAGCGCACGCCGACCCTATGGTCGACCGTTCGCGCGCTGTGCAGTTTTTCTTGTTGTGTTTTAAAATTCTGTTCAGTTGACTGTTTTGGTTATTACTATAAATAGAGTTTTGTTTATTTTTGACAAACTAACAATTGAAATCTTGAGTAAATTGTCAGGGCAAGAAACGTGAAATAGGTGCAACATATTTCTTCATCTTCATCCTTCAAACAACACACAAATCCACAAATATACACAATCATTTTTGCTGTGATTGGTGTCTTGTTCAAGGGTGATAAGGTTCGAACGCGTTAATTGAAGATCCGATTCGAGTGGAAATTGGGGCAGGTGTTTCTTGCAGAAAACCTTGAGGGTTTTACCCATCAAGACTAGAAGGTTTTGAGGGCTTTTGCTACGGAATAGTTCGTTCAACATTCAAGCAAGTGCGAAGGTAATTGATCAACGGAAGGTTCATCAGTTTAGTAGCTAGGGCGTTGAAGTGTTGAAGACTTTCCTGGTTTTGATTTGTTGGTGTCTAAGATCAGCCGAGCCGAAGGTTTGAACAACAGAAGGTTTTTCATTAAGGTGGCTGGAATCGGAGATCATTCACAACAAATTGAAGGGCTTGATTCATCTTGAATCAAGGTGCAAGAAGGGATAGCAAGCATCAACATCATTTGAGATTGTTTGTATCATTGTCTATCAACTCTTGTGTAAACTGTTCATTCCAACAGGTGATATATATTCAATATATCTCAATTCTAATTTTAGAATTGAGGGCAGACGTACCCCGAAGCGAGGACGACGGGGGAACTGCCTCATCAAATTGTGTGTTCTTTAGTTTTTGTCATTTTCAATTCAGCTTATAAAATAAGTGATTCTAGCTTAAGTGATTATTGTCAAACTGTGATACAAATTGAGTAAGGTGTTAAAACCCTGTTTTTTAACTACTAAGTACAATAAAAATATTGTACTAGGGCATTTCCAATCTCTTACTCAACATAAATATCCTTGAGGTATTTGTGCACACAAACTGTTCGACAAAAGTCCTGAACTAAAATTGTCTTATTTTGCTTCTAGTTTTTGTGTGCCTTGTTTTTCATTGGAACTAGGTAACCTTGCAAATTGAAGTAAATAATTGATAAGCATAGTTTGTGTTGTGATTCTATTTTTCCGAATTGTCATAAATCCATAGGCTTACGTATATCTGGTTTTCCAATAACCGTTCGTTTTAGACTACAACTTTCCTCGTCCGCTTCCGCACTTAAAAACATTTTTAAAACCAATTTCAAATTGGTAGCGCCGACTCAAATTTTAATTGGGGATCTATTCAACCCCCCCTTCTAGATCCGTGCCATAGTCTAACAAGTGGTATCCAGAGCTCCGGTTATTCGGTGCTTCAAATACAACGAGATAGAAAATGGCAAACGAACCTAAAGGGGCGTACAATAGGGCTCCTGTTTTCAACGGTGAAAATTACAGTTATTGGAAAGACTGTATGCGTGTGCATATCAACTCCATAGATAGAAAAATATGGAACGTTATCCTTAATGGTCCTATAGAAATTACTATGACCAATGCGGATAATGTAGTTGTGCCAAAGCCTGAAGCATAATGGACCGATGACGATGAGAAAAAATACAATTATGATTGGAAAGCTAAAAACATCTTAATCTCCTCATTAGGTGTAGATGAATATTACCGTGTATCCCATTGTCCTACTGCTAAGGCCATGTGGGATTCACTACAAATAGCCCATGAGGGGACAACCGATGTTAAGTTAGCTAGAATCAACACTCTTATACAAGAGTTTGATCTCTTTTTCATGGAGCAAGGGGAAACCATTACCGACATGCAAAAGAGATTTACTCATCTTATCAATCGTTTACATTCATTAGGTAGGCCTATTTCCAATGATGTTGCTACTAATAAAGTCTTGAGATGTCTTAACAGGGAATGGCAGCCAAAAGTGACCGCCATCAAAGAGGCAAATGATCTTACCATATTAGATTTGACAACATTGTTTGGCAAATTGCAAGAGCATGAACAGGTACTCTTGAGCCTAGACCAACGTGAAAAGATGGAAAAGAAAGACAAAGCGAAGGTGAGTGAAAAGAAATCGATAGCTCTCAAGACTTCCTCCTCGAAGTCTCAAGCAAAAGAGCAAAATGATTATTCCTCGAGCGACGAAGAAGAAGAAGACACAAGTGAAGATATGGGGTTGTTTGTTAAAAGGTATAACCGTTACGTAAGGAAGAACGGCATACAACATTCCGAGAAGAACTTGGTAAACTTCCGGAAACAATCAAGACACTCCAAGGATGATGACTCGAAAGGTAAAAAGACTAGAGGGACGTGCTACAAGTGTGGAAAGCCCGGTCACTACAAACCGGACTGTCCAATGAATAAAAAGGGAAAGGACAAGGAATCATCAAAATCACACAAGAAATCATCAAAGCCGAGGAGAGCGTACATAGCATGGGAAAGTGACAGCAACTCTTCCTCCTCTGATGAAAGTTCTAGTGATGAAGAAGAGTCAGTGAATCTATGCCTCTCCGCCAATCAGAAAAATAAGAAAAAACAGGTGAAATGTGTCGAGACCACCGAGAGAAGATGGGTTCTCGATAGTGGGTGCTCAAGACACATGTCTGGAGACATATCCTTATTCATAGACTTTGTGGCTAAGAAGAAAGGGTATGTAACTTATGGTGATAACAACCGCGGAGCAATACTAGGCAAAGGTAGTGTAGGTAATCTCGCCTCTGCTATGATTTCCGATGTATTGCTTGTCGAAAACCTTAAACATAATCTGCTTAGCATTAGCCAATTGTGCGACAAAGGATACAATGTATCCTTTTCAAAAGATTGTTGCAAAATTGTGCATGAAAATGATAAGAAGAATATGTTTAATGGTTTTAGAGTAAACAATGTATATATGCTTGACTTAAATGAAGTATCATTAACAAGCGACAAATGCCTCATAACTATGAGTGAAGACTCATGGCTATGGCATAGGCGTTTAGCGCATGTTAATTTTGACTTACTCAATAAGGTAGTCTCAAAAGACCTAGTCTTAGGACTTCCCAAAATAAAGTTCACCAAGGATCACCTTTGTGATGCTTGTCAAAAAGGAAGGCAAACGAGGATCTCATTTAAATCCAAAAAGATAATTTCAACAACGAGACCTCTTGAACTTCTACACATGGACTTGTTTGGGCCGTCTAGGATCAAAAGTCTAGGAGGAAACTATTACGGGTTCTTAATAGTGGACGACTTTTCTAGGTTTTGTTGGACCATCTTCTTAGTAAGTAAAAGTGATACATTCGCCGCTTTTGAAAAGTTTGCTAAGCTTTCCCAAAACAAGTTAAATACAAACATAGTGTCTATAAGGAGCGACCATGGAGGTGAGTTTGAAAATCATTTGTTTGAAGAATATTGCGGTAACCATGGTATTGATCATAACTTCTCCGCTCCATGCACTCCTCAACAAAACGGGGTTGTGGAGCGCAAAAACCGTATTTTAGAAGAATTGGGAAGAACAATGATTAATGAGAGTGGTTTACCTAAATATTTTTGGGCCGACGCCATTAGTACGGCATGTTACGTTTTGAATAGGGTACTTATTCGCCCTATTCTAAACAAAACACCGTACGAACTCTTAAAAGGGCGAAAGCCAAATGTCTCTCACTTGCACGTGTTTGGATGTAAATGTTTTGTATTAAACAATGGTAAGGAAAACTTGGGCAAATTTGATTCCAAAGCCGATGAAGGTATCTTTCTCGGATACTCTCACTCAAGTAAGGCATATAGAATATATAATAAACGTTTACTTACTGTAGAAGAGTCTGTGCATGTTACCTTTGATGAGTCCTACCCGAGAAATGTCGGAAAGGATAGTGTTGTTCATGGTGCAGGTACATCCACTGAAGACATACTTAAAAGTGGCGAGATAGGGATTGATCAACCTGACGAAGCCAAAGTTGAGGAGGATAAGGATGCACACCGTGATGCAACAGAGGAAGTTCATCCGCTTTCAAACGACGATCTTCCTCATGAATGGAAGTCATCTAAAGACCATCCTATTGAAAACATTATTGGAGACATCACAAAGGGTGTAACAACTCGTGCTAAGCTAAGTAATTTATGTTATTACTTCGCTTTCGTGTCACAAATGGAACCTAAAAATCCTAAGGAAGCCCTACTCGATGAACATTGGTTTTTGTCAATGCAGGAGGAACTAAATCAGTTTACTAGAAATGAGGTTTGGGACCTTGTCCCTCCTTCGCGAGGTCATCGAGTAATCGGCACCCGATGGGTGTTTAGGAACAAGCTGGACGAAAACGGGGTAATAACTCGTAACAAGGCGCGTTTAGTCGCGCAGGGGTATAACCAAGAGGAGCGCATCGACTATGAGGAAACTTATGCTCCTGTTGCCCGACTCGAGGCTATACGCCTTTTTCTTGCTTTCGCATGTGCGAAAGATTTTAAGTTATTCCAAATGGATGTCAAGAGTGTGTTCCTTAACGGGTACATAAATGAAGAGGTCTACGTTGCACAACCTCCGGGTTTTGAATCTCATGAGTACCCCGATCATGTTTATAAACTAAAACGGGCGTTGTATGGTCTCAAGCAAGCTCCTAGAGCTTGGTATGAGCGCCTAAGTAAATTTCTACTTGATCAAGGTTACTCAAGAGGAAAGGTTGACACGACACTCTTTATTAAACGTCAAGGAAAGCACTTAATATTAGTTCAAATCTATGTTGATGATATAATCTTTGGATCTACTAACATGAATCTCGTGAGAGAGTTTTCTGTTCTTATGCAGGGTGAATTCGAGATGAGTATGATGGGAGAGCTCACATACTTTCTCGGCTTGCAAATTAAACAATTCAAGGAAGGAACTTTCGTGAGTCAAACAAAGTATTGTTTGGATCTTCTCAAGATATTTGACATGGAAAAATCCAAGGCCATAGACACCCCCATGCCTACATGTGCAAATTTGAATAAGGATGAAAGCGGTAAGGACGTAGAGGTAAAAAGGTATAGAGGTATGATTGGATCACTTCTCTATCTCACTGCATCGCGTCCTGATATTATGTTTAGCGTGTTTATGTGCGCAAGATACCAATCATGTCCTAAGGAATCCCACCTAAAAGCTGTTAAAAGAATACTTCGGTACCTATCCGGTACTCCAAAGTATGGCTTGTGGTATTCCAAAGGTAGTGATTGTTCGTTATTAGGTTATTCCGACTCCGACTTTGCGGGTTGCAAGTTGGATAGGAAAAGCACTAGTGGTACGTGTCACTTGTTTTCAAATTCTTTGGTTAGTTGGCATAGCAAAAAGCAAGTTTCAGTTGCTTTGTCAACCGCCGAAGCAGAATACGTTGCCGCCGGTAGTTGTTGTGCTCAAATCCTGTGGATTAAGCAACAACTATTGGACTTTAATCTCAAACTTGAACGTATCCCAATCCTATGTGACAATACCAGTGCTATTAATCTTACCAAGAATCCGGTATTGCACTCGCACTAAACATATAGAAATTCAACACCATTTTCTTCGAGATCATGTTGAGAAAGGTGACGTTGTATTTGAACATGTTGATACTAAAAATCAACTAGCGGATATTTTTACTAAGCCGCTAGCCACTGAACCTTTCTTTCATATTCGCCGAGAACTCGGTATTCTCGACATTTTGGAGCGGGAGTCATAATTTGCTTACTTCAGTTTATTTCATTCACATCTATATTTTGTACTTCTAACAAACTTGGTGTTTTTGCAAGTACAAGTTTGTTGTTTATCAAGCTTATCCGGGATTGAGGTGATATTGTTCCTCTTCCTTCTCTCTACATACAAGTTTTCTTTGTGATCTCAAAGTAAAATATGTTAACTGTGGTGCATATGTGAATCATCTGTTGTGTATTTAATTGCTTGATTGAACATTTTTTTGTGGCATTATTGTCTGCATTTATTAAGCACCATGTCATATGAAACTAGGAAAAATTATGCTTTTTCAGGTCTTGAGTCGACCATACCAGAACAGAGGTCGACGCACTCTGTTTAAATTTTAAATTTATTGAAAATTTTACAGCATGCGTCGACGCATGCAAAGCTATGGTCGACGGCTCGCTGAAAAATTCAGTTTTATTTTTCTGCCTGTTCGTTTCAGCTCTCCTCATTTAAGGCAGTTACATGCATCCACTCATATTCCTAGGGAGTTGCATCTATTACCCTCCACTACTCCTTCTTGTCTCTTCCACTCTCCAACAAACCCTAAGTTTCTCTTAAAAAGGGGGAAACTATTTTCTGAACCCACAACACCTCTCATTTCAGAATACTCCCATCTCCCATTTCACAAAATCTCTACCCATGGCTTCCTCTTCTCATAGACCCACCAAAAAGAGGTCAAGAGGGTCAACATCTGCCTCAATACCCATTACCCCCGAATCACTTGTTCATCCATCCCTCCATGAAAACTTCAACAAGGATATTGGTCGAAGAAAGGTTGTACGACAACATGCATTCTACGAACTTGTCGCCGAACGCATGCATCTCGGAGAAATCATGACCTATCTCACATATCACGGTATTGAGATATTTCTTGAAAGCAATGCCAAGTACAGTGAAGACCTGGTATGTATATTCTATACTGGTCTCAATGATAAATTTCATGGTGAAAATTTCCACTCCGTTATCGGACCCACTCAGGTATCTCTAACTTCTAAAATTTGGAACAAATATTTTGATATGGCTGTGGAGGAAAATGAACCTCCTCTGGCTGAGGTAACTGATTCACGCACAATTGAAGGTTATGAGTTCAAAACTGCACTAAATGGTATGCTTAAGCGACCCTATCCTGCCCACATTGTGAACAGTGCTGCTTTTCCACGATCTGTCACTTCCGGAAAACTCAAAACTTCAGCAAGAATTCTTCAGTGGATTGTGGCGCGCATTCTGCGGCCCAAACAGGGTGGATTATCAAGGGTGGAATAGGCTGAAGTTCATCTCATACATATCCTGGGTCATGGTATCAAAATCAACTGGCCATATTACATTGCGAGTCGCATGTATGAATTGCGTGACTCCAAACGAAGTACGGCACTTGCCTATGGATCTTTCATCCAAGAGGTCCTCAATTCTGCAAATGTGAACTACCACTCCTTTGCATAAACTTCTATTTCCGCTGACAAAGAATTCAGTCCAAAAGTTTTCTCAATGATGGGATACGTCTGGATTCGCAAATACCAGAAGTACAAATTCTATCGTCGCTCAAATATGCCTCAGTCCGATTCATCAAGTGAAGAGAGTGCAGATGAGTCCGAAGGTGAAGAGAATGAAGCAAGTGCAGATGGTTCAGATGAAAGTGAAGAAGAACAAGAACAGAATACACAGGCAGCTGACACAGTGCAACCAGACCAAGCGGATCATACAGAACGTCAAACATATGAGCCTCCAGACAACTATCAAGAGCCGCCACCAAATTCCAACCTCAATAATGACTGGACTCCTTACACGGGTCAACAAGAAACTGACAGTGAGGAAAATAACCAAGATTGGGGTGAATGGCAATACACTGGATGGACCACACTTGGGAGATTTTATCAGCCCTATCAACCTAGCTCTGAGGCACCTCCTTCTCCTCAACAGCCATCCAACAACTCCGACATTCTGGAAATGATTCAGTCCATGCAATTAGACCAACGTAACTTCATGACCACTATGCAAGAACAGCAGCAGAATTTTATGAGAACTCAGGATGAACGGATGGAACAAGTTCGCTCTGAGCTGCAAACTCAAAATGAGCGACTCAGTGGAATCTCCACACAGCTGGATGCTCGCTTTGAGATTCTCGTTCACTCCCATCAAGCTGAAGAACGGGCAATTACTGAGAGTCTCGACTTCCTGAACAACATCACTGAAGAGTTCACTGATTTGGCTCATCCTCAACGCCATCCCCATTTCTATGAGAGGCGTGGCCGTGGTCGTGGACGTGGACGGGGTTATTAGCTTGTGTTCGTCTTATTATGGTTTCATTTGCTGTTTTGATTGCATGCATCATGGTTTCTTTCGTTGTTTTTGGTTGCAAACTTTGTTATGGTGTTTTGTTTAATTTCTAAATTCTGTAAAGACTTTATATGCTGCTATTTTATGTTCTATCTTCGTTTCTTATCAATATTATGTTTCAGTATTGGTGTATGTTTAATTATTATCTGTTGGATATATTGTATGGCTTTTTCTTGATTTTATGTTAGATATATTGTTAATCCGTCAAGACTTTATAGTTCTCCGTTTCTTTTTAATGTTGTCAAAGGGGGAGAAAGGCGTCAACCACCACAACTGCTTTGACTGAAAAAGAAAGGGGGAGAGCGTACAACTATGTTAAAGACATCGCATGTTGTGTGCAACAGGTTGTCATCATCAAAAAGGAGGAGAATGTGAGGGCAAGTTGTCTCACAATACAGGCCTCCGAGTTTTCGATGATGACAACACATAACCTTGGACAAATTAGAAGCATCATGCAATACTTCAACATGCTATACCTTTTTTTCATTGTTATATCATTATACCTTAATATGAGTCATAACTGAATGTGGCAGGATGCACAAAATGGAAAAAGCTGTTATTTTTGCAGGTTTCTAAGCAGTGAGTCGACCATACAGTCGGCGCATGAAGCCTGGCATTTCTCACAGCTCAGCACATGGAAGCAATGCATCGACCGTACAGTCGGCGCATGGGTGTTTTGATTTTCCACGGATCAGCGCATGAAGACATGCGTCGACCATGCCACTCAGCGCATGAAGCTGTGTGTTTCCCACGGGTCAGTGCACGCCGACCCTATGGTCGACCGTTCGCGCGCTGTGCAGTTTTTCTTGCTGTGTTTTAAAATTCTGTTCAGTTGACTGTTTTGGTTATTACTATAAATAGAGTTTTGCTTATTTTTGACAAACTAACAATTGAAATCTTGAGTAAATTGTCAGGGCAAGAAACGTGAAATAGGTGCAACATATTTCTTCATCTTCATCCTTCAAACAACACACAAATCCACAAATATACACAATCACTTTTGCTGTGATTGGTGTCTTGTTCAAGGGTGATAAGATTCAAACGCGTTGATTGAAGATCCGGTTCGAGTGGAAATTGGGGCAGCTGTTTCTTGCAGAAAACCTTGAGGGTTTTACCCATCAAGACTAGAAGGTTTTGAGGGCTTTTGCTACGGAATAGTTCGTTCAACATTCAAGCAAGTGCGAAGGTAATTGATCAACGGAAGGTTCATCAGTTTAGTAGCTAGGGCGTTGAAGTGTTGAAGACTTTCCGAGTTTTGATTTGTTGGTGTCTAAGATCAGCCGAGCCGAAGGTTTGAACAACGGAAGGTTTTTTATTAAGGTGGCTGGAATCGGAGATCATTCACAACAAATTGAAGGGCTTGATTCATCTTGAATCAAGGTGCAAGAAGGGATAGCAAGCATCAACATCATTTGATATTGTTTGTATCATTGTCTATCAACTCTTGTGTAAACTGTTCATTCCAACAGGTGATATATATTCAATATATCTCAATTCTAATTTTAGAATTGAGGGCAGACGTACCCTGAAGCGAGGACGACGGGGGAACTGCCTCATCAAATCGTGTGTTCTTTAGTTTCTGTCATTTTCAATTCAGCTTATAAAATAAGTGATTCTAGCTTAAGTGATTATTGTCAAACTGTGATACAAATTGAGTAAGGTGTTGAAGCCCTGTTTTTTAACTACTAAGTACAATAAAAATATTGTACTAGGGCATTTCCAATCTCTTACTCAACATAAATATCCTTGAGGTATTTGTGCACACAAACTGTTCGACAAAAGTCCTGAACTAAAATTGTCTTATTTTGCTTCTAGTTTTTGTATGCCTTGTTTTTCATTGGAACTAGGTAACCTTGCAAATTGAAGTAAATAATTGATAAGCATAGTTTGTGTTGTGATTCTATTTTTCCGAATTGTCATAAATCCATAGGCTTACGTATATCCGGTTTTCCAATAACCGTTCGTTTTAGACTACAATTTTCCTCGGCTGCTTCCGCACTTAAAAACATTTTAAAAACCAATTTCAAATTGGTAGCGCCGACTCAAATTTTAATTGGGGATCTATTCAACCCCCCCTTCTAGATTCGTGCCATAGTCTAACACTATGGAGTAACTTTCCATACTTGCTCCATACCAAAAGTTCAGACTCCTTACGAATTTAGATGGACTAATCTGGTAGAAACCTTTAAGATTTCCACTCCTCTTATGGTACCAGATGACTTGAATTGTGCACTATTATACACTTGCTGCATCCCCTGAATCACAACTCTTACTACAACTGTAACTGAGCTTCTAGATTCTCCTTACTTTTAAAATATGTGCTTGAGCCTACTCTCAAAGTACAAGATCTACTAAACCTTCAGATTCCTCATGGTCGCTCAACCATGACCTTACCTATCACACACATAAAATTAGGTGTATTAGGCCTAATACTACATACTGTGACATTAAGAATCATGTTGGGAAAACACACATATGAGGTAGGAATGGATTTACTTATGATATTTCAAGGGTGGGTCGATAATCGATATGCTCTGATATCAATTGTAACACTATGTATAATATACAACTAGAAAATACATTATACACAATGTTAATTTGTATTGATACAACACAAGTGCCTAACGACATCACTATATATATACATGTCCAAAAGAAAATACAACTATGACACATGTTATACAAAGGTGCCTAATAAAAAAATAAGATCTGTGGATAATATCCACATTGTACATAATCCATAACAAAAGATCATGATAATGAAAGTCTTCGAAAGATCATCATACAAGCTCATCCTTGCCTTTAACATGCAAAGAACCACCTGTAAAGCAACAATAATAGTGGGGTGAGTTGATAATATCAATGAGTTCCCCTATCCTACGGGTTCACTCGACTCTACAAGGATCTCTTATCGATTCATAACTTAAGCCTTTCATCTTTTTCCTACTTATATACACTTACACAATAGAACCGAGACTTAAGCATCTAAGGGGATTTACGCTTCGTAAATAAAACACATAACATGAGTTCACATAACTCAATGAATCATATTCGGAAGTATAAAACATCATTCCCCTGCAGGACTACGTCTAGGGAAAGGATCGGTTCATGCATGTTCGTATGATTCGAGTTTCTCGTGGATTCGGGTTCTCCATGGGACTCAAACCCACTTCAAGAACCGTGACTCGTATATGACTTGAACCCACTTAGAGTATTTTTCATTTTATGGAACTTGAACCCACTTAGGCGTCCACCTCTCCTCATTGGGACACAACCCATAGTTAGGACTAACCCATTGTGAGGCACGCATCGTTGGTACCCCATCCCAATTCTACTTTACATAAACATCTCAATTAGGATGTGCTCGATCAAGGGAAATTTCTAAATACGCGTTCTCAACAATCACCCTATGATTATTCTCATCAAACACCATGTAATGATATTGCAATAAACATGGATTGATATCACATATAATTCTATCACAATCACAATATATTACAATACGTTTCCATATAAGCTAGTTAAATTCGCAATTGGGTCATTACTATCCATCCATGCCATCCAACACTTTTCGTAATTGGAACGATCTATCTCTAGCAACTACTCGTTCATAGATGCACATTGAGGCACCTATTACATTAGAGCATTTCAACCTAAGTTATCTTTCCAATTCATTCACCTAGTTACAAACCTATCTTAGCCTCACTTTTCATCATAGATTTTAATCAATTACTATGCATTCAACACAAGTAATCCATAGTATATTTCATAATACACATATGTTAACTCATACACATACACATCACAACATGATGCATGAAATGCACATAATAGTTCATCACCAATTAGGACTTTTGAAAGAAATTATGGTGCAATGTTTCAGGGGGGAGCATAAGGAAAACCTTGACCATGCTTTGCTCATGCTCATGTTAACTAAATTACAATGAAAGTTGTCAAGCATCAAAAAGTGTAAGACAAAAATTTCTCATAGGGTATCCCTGAGTTTTTAGGGCTTTATTGCTTGTATGTTTAATCATCTTTCTAGTAATTGAGTTATTCATAACGAGTTCTTTGCACATCTCTTAAAAAGGAGTATTTTCCATGAATAAATCGGGTCTTTGACTAAAATACAATGCAAGATCATTCAAATTTGAAAGTTTGTGATTATAATCAATACCCTTTGTTGATTTCGAACGAATCCATACACCTGGTGTTGGATGCTTTGTAAATCAATATTATGTCACATCTGGTGTGCCAACACTGTGTTCCACATAGACATCAATCACATGAATCCTTTAACATCTTAACAAAACTTAGTATATCATGGTCATTATTAAATGGCTTAAGTCCACAAACAAATGAACACCTATCATTCTAGTACCATAAACACTTTTTTATTATTGCTTCAATTTACGTATATGACACTAAGTCTACATCCTACTCTAAATCAATTTTATAAATAATTCCATCAACATACCATTTCAAAGGATTATGGATAAGTTAACCCCTATGGTCAATTCTAAGCCTAACTTGTTCTTTTTTTTATGTGCACAATCCAAAATTACCATATGTCCCACAACAAAGAAACAATTATAATAAGGATCACAATTGTAATAATAAGTACATAACTGTCATACCCCAAATTTGTCCTACCTGTATACTTTTCATCTGTATATTTATCCACTAATTATTATTCAGAAGATGTTGTTACTTTCACTTAATGATGTCCGGTCAGGCGTATGGGTAATGCTGAGTGAGGTTCAATGATTAGGCAAGAGTATGTTTTACAGTTCGGGTGATGTGTGTGAAGTTTTCAACTGAGGTTTATGCCAATTCAAGATGGTTACGCAGGAATCAAGATGGCAGTGCTTTATGGTGGAAGAGTTATCAGAATTCAGACTATTGTCTCAGTTAGGGAGTAGGACAGTGAACTGAGGCTCACATTTCAAATTAGTTCTCGGATTTTCCAAACATGTTCATATGGCCCATATTATTGTAAAAAAAAGGTTCAATATGAATGCCTTAGTTCGTGGTGGGATTTTGGTGGCAGAACGCGTGGAAAGTTTTAGAGGATTGAGTCAGAGATCGATTCACAGCTAATTATTTTCAGTTTTTATACCATTTAAGTTTTATTTTTATTCAGTTTGATTCAATCCCACCTTAGATATTGTTTTCAATTTTTAATTCATTTTAATAAATCCACTCATTCCATTTCTCTAAACCAACTCAATTCCATTTTTTTTCATTTTGTTTAGGCCAAAAAATCACAAAGAACTAAATATAAATTTCTTGTTTTTATTTTTACTAAAAGCTTCATCAAAGTCCACATTCATTGTTAAAAAACCAATACCTCTTTTTTTTTCTCTTTTACTTCTCGAGCCCATTATCCATGGCCCATATTACAAGTCAAGAAAATACAAAAAAGGTGGAAACAAAGCCCAAATGAGTAGTTAATTTATGGACATGCCCCATCCATTACTGCATCAATCAGAGCCATCACGTATGGCTACCAAAAGGATGCATCCATTAACCTTCCAAATAACCTGCAAACAACAAAAAGCAATGCAGAAAGTAATTATAATCCGTAGTAGGTCCGTAACGCACCTTGTGTTTATTTCGTACCACAACTTGTTTCCCAAACGATATGCACAAAACTTCATCAGGACCCACACAATGACAACTGGCAAATAACCACATATCAGTTTCAGAATTGAGAAAGGGTCAAACACAGCAAGGCAACCAATTCGCAGAAACTACTGTTTCGATTCATCACTTGCTCCATCAAACCATTTCTCTCATCCAACGTTACACAATGAAACCCCTACGGTACCCCATTGTTTTGCTGCAGCTTGCTACCACTCTGTGACAGTATGCAACAAACAACCAAAACCAAAAATGACAACCCTTCAATTCATTACAACCTCGCAAAACTCGTACACCAGCACATCCACTAACCACCTTTTCTGAAATGACTTGTACCACCTTTCTCTCACACTAAAATAACACAAAGGAAATTACATAGCCAGCTGCGAAATCTCGCACCTCGCTTACAAAATAAGGCGCCCAGAATTTCAACAGAGGGAGACGCCCTGCTCAAATCTCCAGAACCCATTTCCAAAAAAAAAAAAAACCTAAAACACCTATTTCCATTTCCCAAATCTCCTTCAAAAAAGGCCTAACCACAACAATTCTTCAAAAGACGGTAACCGTAAGAAATCAACACAACCAAAATTTCTGCGAATATCTGTTTTTTCCAAAATCTCTCCTCCATTTCTCGCAAACACCATTAAAAAATTTTCTAAAAATTTATGTCAAGAACTGAAACCCACAACAACTAACACGAATTTCTTTCTGCAAAAACCACGACCCTTCTCCACTCCTCAACGCTTCTTCATCTTCTTCCAAACCCTTTTTCCAGAAATGACCTGAGTCCTCCATAATCTTTCAATAACCCTCTTCCCTCTTTGAACGACAACAACTCAAACCCATTTATCGAACCCGTTCCCCCAAATCTAAAGCAAAACAAAAACCAAAAACAGAGAAGAAGAGATAACCAGTTAACGACAAACCTGGGACTAAATCGAAACCCGAAAAGAGAGAGAAAGGGGAAATTAGAGGGAGACCCAAACGCGTAGCTGCGTGAGGTGCGAAGATTGGTTGATCAAAGAAGGTTTGGTGCGTGGTGTTCGTCTTTTTCGTTCATCTTGTTTTTTTCTTCGTGTTTTCACTATGACTAAGATGTGGAGTTTTATTTTATGAATCTGAAGTTAATCTAACGCGTTTTGGGTCGTTGTGGCAAATCATGATGATGATGGATTAACATTGCCGAGAAAATCACTCGCCCAAATTTTATGTTTTTTTTTTTTATCGTTTTTATCGTTTTATGGTTATGAGATAATGGGCCTTGAGGCCCATATGATTCTCATTTTTTCTCTCTCTGCCCCCTTTTAATCTCAGCGCCCCCATCTCTCTCTATGTGCCTTTTTTTTTAATTAAATTTATTTTAAAATTTTTCTTTACTATGTTTTTACATTTTAAAATTGTTTTTCTTTCTCTATTTTTTTAATTAAATTTGTTTTAAAAAAAAACCTATTAAAATTGTTAGTTTTTAATACACTTTAGCTACTACTTTATGTTTTCTCAATCAATTTTATTCACATTTTTTTTATTTCCATTTCATTTCCATTTTAACTTCATTCCCATTTTTTACTAGTTTATTTCATTACGGTCGATGAAGAGACCTCAAAGTTGATGTTGTCAAATTATTGATGAACGACAACAAATCCGAGACCATATTTTCTTTTACATTTTCATTTTCGATTTTTACCCATTTTTTATTCATTTTTATTCATTTTATTCATTTTTTTATCATTTTTCGGTCAATGACGAAACTTTAAGAATTGTTATCGGTTAAACTATTGATAGATAATAATTTATCCGATACTATTTTATTTTCTATTTCATTTTCTTCTTCGTTTTTGATTTTATTTAATTTTTTTTATCTATGATGTCTTTCGATTTGTAAACACCGTTTTATCGAAGTCGATAACCTTCTCGATTTCAAATTTATGGAAAATGACCATTTGGGTCATTTTCTCTACTTTGGGGTCGTGATAGGCTACCTTTGATTAATCGACATAATGTTTACAATTAAGACAAGATCCCGCCTTTTCTTTCGTCCGTGTGACACGATTAAATTAGAGAATGGTCCTCAATACCATTTCTCTATCTTGTTTTAGCATGAATATCAATTCACGCGACCTCCTATAGTCCGACTTCCATTATAAGTCGAGCTACGATGATTTAGCGTTACATTTCGCCCCGATTTAATTCATAACAAAACTAACGACTAATTTTTAATTTCTGCCAATATATCGACTGTTTTATTTTTTGAAAAATATTATTATGGACATTATTGTTATATTATCTTGCTATATTATTCATATTATTCATACTCATATGATGTTCATCTTCTCTTATTCGCCCATATTCGAAAATACTTAATAAACTATCGAAACGCTAAAAGCCAAATTGGTGGACTGTTGGATCATTGGTCATTTGCAGGAACCCCAACGAGGAGTTGCGCATGACTTTGCTCAAGGTTTAGTTTAGGATACATTGCACACACACGGATTTCTCTTGGGCTACTTGACAATGAGACCCTTTATTTCGTGCAATCTTGTGTAAATTACATGTACCCTTCTCCCATTCTGATGTATGTTTCGTATTTCTTTGATTACGGTTTATCTTCTATGAGCACCCATAGGGACTAGCGTAGATCAAACTATTTTCAAACTAATTCTCGATTCGTCATTGAGCCATTTTCAAATACCCTCCGTAAGTCGAGTGCTCGTCCGCATTCGCCATCAACCTATTGCACACACTTCATCATGGTTTCAATATTAGGGGCACCCTCAAGGACTAGTATTGTTTCTCACAACTCGACCCTTGATGCGTAAGTCAAGCCGGTTTCATTTTCAATCCAACCTCGACTCTTCGTCGATCCATTTCTCAACCCATGTCCATTCTAACACGTTTTGCACGCGATAATAAGTCAAACCCTTGATCCAACGTCAAGCGGATTCTATCAATCAAACTATAAATCAATTAACAATTATATAAACTCATTTTTAAGGTGTAAAGAATGTGATTAAGTCTTTGATCTTGCTTTCAGTTGTTCGGATGCGAGTTATCTTATTCGTGTGTGAGCAATTGACGCCTCTAAATCACATTAGCAACTCAACACGTTCAACCATCGTTCAACTACTCATCCTTTCAGATACCATTCAAACATATCTTCTTTCATGATGAAAAAGAGAAAGAGTCAAGTCTTTGACTCGTTCTCCCGATTACCTGGGTCTGAGAAGTCTTTCTTAAGCTTCGAGTAATTGTCGTCTGATTCCAACCACACATTATTCAAACACCACTCAAACACAACTTCTTTCAAGATGAAAAAGAGAGATAGTCAAGTCTTTGACTCGCTTTCTCGATCACTTGGGCCCGAGAAGTCTTTCTTAAGTTTCAAGTAATCGTCATTAGTTCAAACTCACCCTTTCAAGCACAACCCTCTTTTCAAGATGAAAAAGAGAGATAGTCAAGTCTTTGACTCGCTTTCCCGATTACTTAGTGTCGCAACTGCGAAAAACAACCGACGGAAAAACAGAAGAGTCGCCACTTTCGCTATTTATCCCAAAGACAGGGAAAGGAAACGATCGGAAAAACCTGACGGAAAAGGGAAAGACAAGGTCATCGCAACCATGTATGGATTCGGGAGTCGGTTACGCAAGGGGAAGGTATTAGCACCCCTCACGTCCGTCGTACTCAACGGGATCCACACATTGTTGTCTGTCTAAAAGGGTGTATTGAAACTATATAGCTAAAGGCTTAGGGACAAAAGAAACAGAAAAGTGAAGTGACTCGGCAGAGCACCGCCGCTCTGCGCCTACGTACTCCCTCGTGCAATGGGAAAGTCATAGTCAACGTAGTTCGACCAACTGCGGGTAAAGAAGGGGGGAAGGTTGCTCGCCAAGACATCGCGTCTTGTGCCTACGTACTTTCATCTGGTATGAAAGATCAGAGCAAACGTAGTTCGGGCTAAAAGGACCACAAGCTGGTTCAAAAGTTTTTTAGGCCCGAGTAGGGTTAACAGGGAGTTCTAGCAGTTGGTATATGCAGCTCGACCATTGGAGACTTAGGCGTTACCGTTTGCGGTAGAACTAGAAGTTAACGACACTCTTTTCGTGAAAAGATTTTCCTGATTAAGAATCCCGAAGGATGAAAAAGGTTTGAATTGTTTTTGTGTTTTTTAGAGAAGAAGTGTTTTGAATTTGAGTGTTTATAATATATGTTTTATTAAAGTCTAAAACCTAGGCTCGAATGCGTCGCATATCGTCCTAAGGACGTATACTAAACACTCTAGGCAATTGAGAGGTGGCCCCTCAATCACCATTTCCCAAGTATAAGGCTCATGGCACAACATTCATTATCCTTATTAAGTATGTTAAGATTGTATGAAGATGAGAAGAGAAGGAAAGACACTAATGGGAAACTAAATCAATCCTAAAAGTTATCATGCAAAGTGGACTTAGAGTTTGGATTTGAAAGGGAGCTATCTAATGTTCTCATGCATGTTTAGAACCCTAATGTCCATCATAACCTCTCTTGAACAAGAGAGGTTAGAAATCCTAAGGGAAGAAAGACAAAAGAAGAAGAAGAAACAACAAAAGAAACATGCAAATGAAAGAATGCACACATTGAATTCACAAGTAGAATGAAATTGTGAGGAAAATAGTGTGGGGCAGTAGCCTCCACAAGCTCATCCCAGCCAAGCATTCATATGAGAAATGAAAATAAGAAAGAAGAAGAAGAAATGCACAAGAGGCATTCATACAAAGAGAGAAATCACACAAACAAAACAAACATGTCACATATGGAAACCCTAAAAAGAAACACACAAATGAACAAGCAATGAACATAATTTTGACCTAAAAATGAACATACAGCAAGCTCAACATGTCTAATATGTGAAACAAGAAGACTTGAGAGCTTAATGGATCCACAAAGGTCATTTCCAATTCAAAATAGGTCATGCACTTGTGTGAACTGTAACACCCGTTCATTTTTAAATTAAATTATTTATGAATTGTTGGTGCGCCTTTATGTGGGAGTGTGGCTGAGAGCGTGGGTGGATGTCCTTAAAGTATAGGAAACCATTTAATAAATCATTGAGTTTGATAATAATATAATATAATTAATAATGATGATAATTTAATAACTAGTATTATTATTATTATTATTATTATTATTATTATTATTATTATTATTATTATTATTATTATTATTATTATTATTATTATTATTATGGATGGAATAATGGGAATTAGGGAGTTATTAGAGAAGTTGTGGGAGAAAGAGCAAAAGAACGATAAACTGCGCAGAAAACCGAATTGGAGGAAAAAGGCTGAGAAAAGAGGAAAAAGGACGTGGCTGTGGAGAAAGGAAGAACATAAGAATTAACCGCCGGAGAGAATTGAAGGTTGTTGCAGAAGAGTCACCGGGAGAGCAAACCGGAACCGGAAGCTTAGAGTTGTCCTCAATCCAAAGGTAAGGGTGGGGTTCAATTCTATAACTGTGGGTATGATCAATTTCATGTAGGGAATTGAACCATAGGGTTAATGTTCTTGTAGGTCGATAAATATTAAGGATTAATGTTCCTGTAGATCGATAAATATTAAGGGTTAATGTTCCTGTAGTGACGTTTTCGTAGTAATGTTCCCGTAGTAATGTTCCTGTAGCAATGTTCCCGTAGTAACGTTACCGTAGTAAATGTTCCCGTAAGTCGAAGAAATATTAAGGGTTAATGTTTACCTGTGCATTTCTAAGGGTTAATGTTTGTCTGTGTATGAATGAGTGTGTTATGCCATTAGTTTTGGGGGAAATTGGGAAACGGTGCCAACACGCGCTATTTTCCCATTTATTTTATTAAGAAGGTGTTGTTATTATGCCCCTATTTAATTAAATTAGAAGTTGTAGTTATATTACCCGTATGAAAGTATATGAAAATGTGTTGAGTTCTTATTTGTAGTAATGATGTTGTCAGTTGTTCTCTGACATGAAAATGTTGTTGAGTTCTCAATTGTAGAGACGAGGTTGTTTTTAATTATTCTCAGCGAAAATGTATTAAGACTCTTATTCGTAGGAACGATACTGTTGTTAGTTCTCTGATATGAACAGGTTAAAATGGTGAGTCCATAATATATGCGAAATGTGATGTTCTGTATTCGTAGGAACGATACTGTTGGTAGTTCTCTGATGTGAACAGGTTGAAACGGTGAGTCCATAATATATGCGAAATGTGATGTTCTGTTATGGATAATTGGTTGTAGGCTTGATGCCTTGTTGCACGGTTGTTGCACAATTGTTGTTGTTGTGTTATAGTCCATAATATGCGCATCTCATAGCATATCATTTGGCCTGGATTGGCGAAGGTTGTGTCTTTAATGACAAAATAAAATAATTGTGGAGTGAGTCTTCCGAATAATTGTGGAGTGAGTCTCCCGAATAATTGTGGAGTGAGTCTCCCGGATAATTATGGAGTGTGTCTCTCAAATAATTGTGGAGTGAGTCTCTCGGATAATTGTGGAGTGAGTCTCCTGAATAACTGTGGAGTGAGTCCCCCGAATAATTGTGGAGTGTTGTCTCCCAAAATGGTACCACATGCATATGCACAGTTGAGTTGCATAGTTAAGTCGCATTTGTCGAAGTGCATAGTTGAGTTGTGTCGTTATGCATTTGCGAGTAATTGATGAGTTGCTGAATTTTAATGATAATGGTTGTGGATATAAATACCGAATTGTTGCGGTTTAATTATTGATAATATTTTGCGAACTGTTGGAATTATAATGCTGTGATAATATTCTGGCATGACTTTTACATTGCCTTATGTTATATTGTTGATATCTCACCCTTTACGTTGTATGTTACCTCCGTTGGTGGTAACTTGCAGGTAATCCGGAATAAAGTGTAACTTTTAGTTTAAGGTTGTTGGTCGCTCTGATACGTAGCACTCTTGGGGGGATGAACGATTGATGTTATTGCTTTTATTTAATTTTCTTGTTGTTGAATTTTATCAAGTACCTTTCATTAAATTGGTGGCTGCTGTTAAGTGCCAAATGCTGGTTGGATGCACTATGCCGATCAATTAGTAGTGCTAATTTTTATGGTTGAAACTCGTTGTTTATGTTGAATTGATGCAAGATAATTACTTGCTGAATTTTAATGGAGTCTTGTTGCAAGTTTCATGGTCTTGCTTTAATCATGCTAAATGTTGGAAATATTTTATATTCCGCTGCAAATTAATAAGATACCTTGCAATCAAAATGTTAATCAAGTTATTGTTGTATGTTCATCCAAGCTTCTGTGCTATGTATCATTACTAAATGCATGCTGTCTAATTGAGTTGTGAAATGTATGTTTCTGTGAGTTGAAATGGTAACGCCCAAAATTTGCTGATGTGACGATCGTCACAACTTCCTTACAATCGTCATGACCGTCACGGTTGTGACAGCCCCTTACGACCGTCAGGTTTACAAAATTTGTTGCACTCTGATTCTGTTTTCCTTAATTATCCGTCGGGTTAGATTTGGGTGTTACAATAGTGGTATCATAGCAGGTCGGTCCGTCCGGCCAAGTTGTTTAATGTTGTGTATTCCCTGGTATGCGACATGTGTGTGAAAACACTGTCGGTACATGTTTTGTTATGGAACCTTTGTCTGCAGGAGTGAGAATGATTCAAGTGGGGGAGGATCTTGTGCTTCTCTAGGATGCTGCAAGTGTGGAGTTGTAGCCCGGTGTGTGGTTTAACGCTCTTATAGTTTATGGACGGAGTCATGTTAGATGGGATATGTGTGTCTTGTAAGCTTGGATGACGTGAGCAGTGAATTGGCTTGAGTTAAGCTAAGTGCTTAAGAATTGTTTGATGAGTCGGTGTAGGATGATGTCGAGATGTTTAATTTTGATGGAAACTGTGAGCGTTGATGAAAGTGGAGAAGTTGGTGGTTTACCAGTTAATTGTGATTGCCCGGAAACTTTCTTGGCGAGATAGTGATATACAGCCAAGAAGTGAAGTGGAGTTGTGATCGACTTAGTTACGGAAACTAACCCGATAGCGAGAGCTCCATATTATATGTTTGTTTGGATGGTCAAAGAACCAAAGTGATTGAGTAGCTTTGAGACTTGTGTCTGATGTGTATGTTAAGGCAGCAGATTATGAGGTTAAGTAGATTAAAGGTGGACAGTGACTTCTGGATATTATAGAGAAAGTCAGAAGTGGAATGCAATATTGGTATAATTAGACCTTTAAATATTCCAAGAGTTGAAGATGTGTCGAATGAACTTCTAAGTGTGAAATTGTTGTCGTACGTCGAATTCCGAGATCGCAGCTTTTTACGGAATCAATGTTTTTTTCGGACGAAAGTTGGAATAGATTACGCCTTTGTGTCAGGTAATGTTAGGCCTTGATCGAGTATGCTTGTTTTATCGAATTTGATTGATTTTTGTAAGTTTTTGCATTTTTGGAGATTTGAGGGTTTAAGATTTGGATTGAAATTGAAAGTCGTAGAATTCACGTTTGATGGTTCTAAATCACTAATATATGTTTGGTGTGAATGAGTATGTGTTTGTTTCGAAGAAAATAATTGAATCGGTCAGATTTTCGGGCGAAAATGCTCAAACCCGTAGCAATCTTTATGCAGAAAAATTCTGTTTTGAAAAAATTTCGAAAATTCATAACTCTTGAACCGTATGCCCGTTTTGACCCCCGTTCGAAGCGTTGGAATGCTAACGAGATGCTATTTCTAGGAAAAATTGTTTTGAGGCATGTACCTGGTTCAATTATAGTATAAAATTTAAAACATATCGTGTGCTGATTTTTGCCGAACCCGACAGGACCATTTGTTGTGTTTTGTGATGCCTTATTGATATGATTGGGAGATATGCTAAGTGAAACTTCAGCGAGTTTTGGTTATGCTTTAAGGGAACTTGAAGTACATAAGAGGAATCATCTGATAAGTGATTTAGAGTTGGTTGCTGTTGTGGTTGTGCCGGAGTTGGAAGCTTCAATTAGTTAGTTTGAGATTTGATATGTTTGATGACCTCAAAAGCTTAAGGTATTTATTTGATTTGGAAGAGTTGAATATGAGGCAGAGAAGATAATTGGGACTCCGGAATGGATTATGGTTTCGGATTGAATTATCACTCGGGGAAATCAAAACGTGGTAGTTTATGCATTAACTTGGAAATCCTTGCATATGCCGATGATGGTGGTGAAAAGAGTTAGGACTGATTGAGCAATTTTGTGATATGAGTTTGGTGTGTGAAGATACTTCTTATGGAGTTATGCTTAGTATGTTGGACCTTACTAGTGGTATTCTTGACGAGGTCCAAAAAGGTCATAAATCTGAATTGAGTTGGCAGATTGGTTGAATTTGAGGAGTTAAAGTCGAAGGGCTGATTTTCGGAGTAATGGAAATGGTATAATGAGATGTCGTGATGGAGTTTGTGTTCTAGATATTATTAAGTGGAATAAGAGAATTGAGGTAGATGGAGTATCCATCCCGGTGCTATGAAGATGTAACCGGATTTGAGGAAATTATTTTGAGGGCCATAGTTGAAGAGATGAGTGGTTGAGTTTGTATATGCTGGTTAGACTTGTTAGAAGTCGAAGAATAAACGTCAGAGACTGTTGGGTCCGATGAAACCGTTGAATATTCCATAGTGGAGATCGGATAGTATTCCCTTGGATTTTGTGTTGGGTTTTCCAGAGAATTTGAGGGGTATGACTTTACTTGGGTGATTTTGGATAAAATGACTAATTTGGCTCTTTCTCGTTTTGAGAGTTACGATAGTAGCTGGTGTTGGTCAAGCTTGAGGTCTCGGAAGCACACTGTATTTTGTTGATCTGTACCAGTGTGGCGCAGCGGAAGCGTGGGAAAAATAGCAGGTTAGACTGTTTTACCGCTGTCACTCGTGGGAATTTACATGATGTGGCATGTGCCTAAGTTGAAGGAGTACATTGATTTGGATGGATGGTGTACAAGTGAAAGGTAATTTGACTGTTGAGGCGCTGCTAGTTCAGGTGGATGAACGAGAAGCAACTTCGAGGGAAGAGATTGCTTTGGTAAAAGTAGTCTGGTTGGGAGCTGTTTGGTTAAGGTAATTTCGAGGACGAAATTCTTTTAAGTAGGGGAGAGTTGTAACACCCGTTCATTATTAAATTAAATTATTTATGAATTGTTGGTGCGCCTTTATGTGGGAGTGTGGCTGAGAGCATGGGTGGATGTCCTTAAAGTATAGGAAACCATTTAATAAATCATTGAGTTTGATAATAATATAATATAATTAATAATGATGATAATTTAACAACTAGTAGTAATATTATTATTATTATTATTATTATTATTATTATTATTATTATTATTATTATTATTATTATTATTATTATTATTATTAGTGGATGGAATAATGGGAATTAGGGAGTTATTAGAGAAGTTGTGGGAGAAAGAGCAAAAGAACGATAAACTGCTCAGAAAACCAAATTGGAGGAAAAAGGTTGAGAAAAGAGGAAAAAGGACGTGGCTGTGGAGAAAACAAGAACAGAAGAATTAACCGCCGGACAGAATTGAAGGTTGTTGCAGAAGAGTCACCGGGAGAGCAAACTGGAACCGGAAGCTTAGAGTTGTCCTCAATCCAAAGCTAAGGTTGGGGTTCAATTCTATAACTATGGGTATGATCAATTTCATGTATGGAATTGAATCATAGGGTTAATGTTCCTGTAGATCGATAAATATTAAGGATTAATGTTCCTGTAGATCGATAAATATTAAGGGTTAATGTTCCCGTAGTGACGTTCCCGTAGTAATGTTCCGGTAGTAATGTTCCTGTAGTAACGTTACCGTAGTAATGTTCCCGTAGTAAATGTTCCCGTAAGTCGAAGAAATATTAAGGGTTAATGTTTACCTGTGCATTTCTAAGGGTTAATGCCTGTCTGTGTATGAATGAGTGTGTTATGCCATTAGTTTTGGGGGAAATTGGGAAACGGTGCCGACACGCACTAATTTCCCATTTATTTTATTAAGAAGGTGTTGTTATTATGCCCCTATTTAATTAAATTAGAAGTTGTAGTTATATTACCCGTATGAAAGTATATGAAAATGTGTTGAGCTCTTATTTGTAGTAATGATATTGTCAGTTGTTCTCTGACATGAAAATGCTGTTGAGTTCTCAATTGTAGAGACGAGGTTGTTTTTAATTGTTCTCTGCAAAAATGTGTTAGAGTCTTATTCGTAGGAACGATACTGTTGGTAGTTCTCTGATATGAACAGGTTGAAATGGTGAGTCCATAATATATGCAAAATGTGATGTTCTGTATTCGTAGGAATGATACTGTTGGTAGTTATTTGATGTGAACAGGTTTAAATGGTGAGTCCATAATATATGCGAAATGTGATGTTTTGTTATGGATAATTGGTTGTAGGCTTGATGCCTTGTTGCACGGTTGTTGCACAGTTGTTGTTGTTGTGTTATAGTCCATAATAGTTGCATCTCATAGCATATCATTTGGCCTGGATTGGCGACGGTTGTGTCTTTAATGACAAAATAAAATGATTGTGGAGTGAGTCTCCCGAATAATTGTGGAGTGAGTCTCCCAAATAATTGTGGAGTGAGTCTCCCGGATAAAATGATTGTGGAGTGAGTCTCCCGAATAATTGTGGAGTGAGTCTCCCAGATATTTGTGGAGTGAGTCTCCCGAATAATTTTGGAGTGAGTCTCCCGGATAATTGTTGAGTGAGTCTCCTGAATAATTGTGGAGTGAGTCTCCCGAATAATTGTGGAGTGTTTTCTCCCAAAATGGTACCACATGCATATGCACAGTTGAGTTGCATAGTTGAGTCGCATTTGTCGAAGTGCATAGTTGAGTTGTGTCGTTATGCATTTGCGAGTAATTGATGAGTTGCTGAATTTTAATGATAATGGTTGTGGATATGAATACCGAATTGTTGCGGTTTAATTATTGATAATATTTTGCGAATGTTGCACCCCAAAATTTGCCCAACATTTCTTTACATAGCTTATGTTTCATTTCATTCACATTAGCATTATCATTTGCATTTCATTGACATGTATGCAGGAGGTCAAGAGGTATGATTACCAATCAAGGGCTACACGAGAGTTTGAAGCTAGCTAAGAAGGTTATTCAGGTGTTCAAGGGTGGATATCCTTGTTAGAGAAATTAAAAGATCCTCAGAGAGAATGGTTGAAACCAAGTGTGAGTCTCCTAACTTGAGAGTTGTGGGAAGTCATCAGATGATTCTGAAGCCATGAAGTTAGACTTGAGGTCTTGAGAGAGCTCATGAGAAGTGTTGAAGATCACTTTGAGGCCTAGACAGGTCATTGTGCAAGATTAAGAAGACTCATCCATGAGTGGTGTAATTAGGGTTTGACTGGGTCAACCCTAGGTCAACTGATGATTTGAACAAGGTTGAGACCTAATTAAAAGGCCATGTGATCATGGAGTGATGCATTGAGATTTTATAAGGATGATTCCAAGGTCAACTCATCATGATTGAAGAGTTTGAGAAGTTTCAAGCTAGGGTTTCTAAGGCTTGACAGTGTAAAATCCTCTAGTTTGACCCCTGTCTTCAAGGAAATTTAGCTCAAGATGTGATTGTCATCTCATCTTTCCCCCAACATGAATGTTTTAGAGCTTGATCTTAGCTTTAATTTGAGTGCTAGAAGTCCTTGATAGGATTTGTAGAACTCAAGTTATGACTTTGACAAGTTACAGGTCATCTGAGGTATGTGAATTTGGGGGCTTGAAAGTTACCCAACTTGCATCAAACCATTGCCCAAGAAGGATGATTCCTATGAACTTTTGGTCAACATGAATGTTGTTCCTTATCCTCTTAGCTTTCTAGAGAGTACTAGAAGTCCTTGATAGGATTTGTAGAACTCAAGTTATGGCTTTGACAAGTCAAGGGTATTTTGGGCATTTGGAGATTACAGGTCATTTCAACCATAAGGCCATAACTCCCATTTCCAAGCTTCAAATGAGAAAATGTTCAAAATCAAACTTGTTAAAAATGATGTTTTAAGGCTAGTGAAGAGGTCATGAGATGTTGGAAATGCTTGTAGCTCAAATTTGAAAAAATGACCTAAAATGAGGGTATAAGTTAAATGAACCAAAGTTGGAAATTGATACTTTTGATCTACACATCCAAACCAAGGCATGTAATAGATCATTTTGACTCTAAAAAGCATTTTAAGAACATTGGTTTAGCCACATTTTTGAATTGAGGTCTAATTTGTGGACTTGCTTTGAAAAATAGTTACTTACATCATAAGTAACATGTGCAAAACTCAAATTCAAGGCATGAACAAGATCCCTTGCAGGCCAAACACTTCCAAAATGTCATGAGGGGAGAAATTGGAAGGGAATGGGATTGATTTCAAGCTGTTTGCAGAGTTGTGCCCACCATGACATATAAGTGAACTTCTCATGTCATGAGAGATTGAATTTTTCATTGGAAGGATCTAGAGGGTTCTATATCATCCATACATGTTTTATATATTGAGTAGAAGAGGTTCAGATGAAAGGTTGGTGATAATTGAAGGAGAGAGCAGAGATTGAGATTGAGATTTCATTGCTTGCAACTGAATTCGGTTACATCATTTCACTCACTTTCCATCCATTTTCTTGATTGCAATCTCTTCCATGGATGCTAGGGAATGATTCCAGATCATAATCAAAGGGAATTCGTGGCTGATTGGTGTTCTTGAGCTCGGATTTCTCCACCTGCAACTCAGGTTCGAATCCAAGAGTTGAAGCCATTTCAATCAATTCTATTGCATACAGAAGCTTGGAAGTGATTCACTGAAGGAGTCTGGAGCATTTGAGGGTTTGATTTGAGGTCTTGCTACTTCTGTGCACGCGAAATTTTCAGGTTGGTAACCTTTGATCTCTGGCTTGTTTTAGGTAGAATCAATACGAATTAGGATGTTAGATGCATTGTAGAACGGTGTAGGAAGGTTTTCAGATAGTTAATTTGAGAATTAGTGACCAATTAGGGAGGTTGCCATTTTCGGTTGAGAATTGGTTATTGCGAATCTTGAGGTTTCAGAGAAAATAAAGGGCATGAATGAATTCGTGAGGAAATTTGGGACAAGTTTCATGTATAGACCACTTGCAATGGAGGATCCTAGAGAGAGTTAGGGTTGGGGACGATGACCGGAGCACCACCGGTGGTGGCCAGAGCTGCGCGCGAGGTTTAGAGATTCAAAAGATTGAAGATGACTTTAGAGCCCTTGGATCAGTGTAGGACCTTTGACTGGAGAAGTGATCCAATGGCCACGAATGTGTTTCATTTTGTGAAGGATCTGAGTTTTAATGAAACGCATCGTTTCATTTAGTTACTGATGGCCCAATCCATGATATGAACTGGATTTTATTTCTATCTGCACCGTGCATTTATTATTTTACTTGGATTTTCTTTAATTTCTTCATTTTATTCATGGTTCATGATTAAATCATAAAAAATGGAAAAATGATCCAATTGACCCCATTCTTTTTGCATTAGATTCATGATAGGGTCTAGTATTTTTTAGATAAAAAATATTTTTGTTTCATGCATTTTCTGATTTTATGGGAATTTTAACATTTTAATTGATATTAAAATAGTCATGTTTGATACTTGATTTTGTGGAATTTTGTGTGATCATGTGATGATGATTTTGATCCTGATTTTTTGTGAGTAGTTAGCATAGATATGAATGCTCCCCGTAGATGTTTCTCACATTTTTGTGATGAATATAGGTGGTAGTTTAGGTTGAAAACTATAGAAGCTCCATTTTTAGGGTTTATGGTTGATACCTTTGGATTTAGGACTTAATTTTAGGACTTAATAGATGATCTAGTCCCTGGTTTTTGTATGAGGCATTCTTAATTGAATTAGGATCCCCTAGGAATTTTTGTAGAAATTTATAAGATAGTTTACTATTTTTGATTGATTTTAGTTTAGGTGCTAGTTTTAGATGATTCTAAGGCACTAACTCAACTAGATTAACATCTTTAGTTCCCTTAGATTAGGGTTTTGTTTCTCTTGCTCTTGGATGATGATGAAGAAAAGTTGAAGATGCATTGGATGGCTTGAAGAGGCTTGGATTTGAAGATCTTCCCTTCTTGTGGTGTAGTCTTGATTAGGCTAAGATTAGGGTTTTGTAGGCAGAGCTTCTAGATAGTTCTCTTCCTTCATAAACATGGATGATGTTGATCACTTCCATTCTTCCCTATGATGAAAGGTCCCCTTGTAAAGGCCTCATCCCTCCTTTGGTAGGATGTGTGGCTCTTTGCAAGTAGGTAGAACCTTTGAGGGTCCCTTTCTCTGATGACAGGATGCTCAGTGGTGACCTTTGGTCTTCACTCTGCTACCAATCATCCACCCTTTGCTCTTGATAGATGAATCTTTCTCCCTTGTTAGAGGATGAAGTTCCTTTCTTGAAGAAGATTGAAGGATGGAGTTGATACTTCTGTGTGTTTGAAGACTACCCTGAGAAGATGAAGCTTATAGATGAAGAGGAAAGCTAGTTGATACTGGTAAAGAGAAGAGAGCTGAAGCTTGAAGACCAAGTTGATACTTGTGAAGAAGATCCAATGGAGATTGAGTGAAGAGCTGAGGCTTGAGGAATAAAGGATAAGTTGACACTTACATTGATGCATTGAGAGCCTGAAGGAGTCAAGTTGATACTTGTAGTTAGGAGTGAAGCCTGAAGGTGGAATTGACTGGAGAGCTGAAGCTTGAAGAAGAAAGAATAAGTTGATACTTATGTGGATGTATTAGAAGCAAGTTGATACTTGTTATTGAGGATGATAGCCTTGAAGGGTGGTTGAGGACTGATGACTGAGCTGCTGTCAGAGGAGCTTTGCTGAGAAGTTGTGGGAGTTGTTGATCTGCTTTCTTTCCTGTATTGCTGTGACTTGTTTGATTTTCTTGATGCATTAGAATAAGCTCATGTTTAGATTGTGATAAGCTAGGAGCATGATTGCACTAGAGGTTGAGTTGCTCCCTCTGCTTGTATTTTTACTGTATGGCTTTGCTTGCGGGTATTTGGTAGAGCCCAGCTCCCTTGCCTATGTGGTTTGTGTCTGCTTGATAGCATTTTATTTCCTCTGTATGATTGCAGTTACTTCTATTTTGCTTGACAGCATGTTATTTCCTCTGTATGATTGCAGTTATTCATATCTGGCTTGAGGTTGAGATGAGCTTGTGGAGGCTGATGCCCCACACACATTTCCTCCCTCACTTGCATTGCATGCATTTTATTTACAGTTGTTTACTGTTTAAGCTGATGCTTTATTTGTTTCCGTTTATCATTGACATGATCCCTTAGGAATCTCATTTCCTTTGATAAGGAAGTGATGATTAGAACTTTAGGTTGAAACCTATGCATGATAACTTCTAGGAGTTCCCTGTTTCAAACTTCAACCATAGGATGAATCCTTGGCATGACAACTATTAGGACTTGATAGTCTCCCCTTAGTTGAGCTTGTTCTCTTCTCATCTCAAGACAAATTAAAATACAGTAATAAAGGTTAAATGACGTCGTACGTTACGAGCCTTAAGCTATCTGAGAAAGGGTTGTTGGAGAGTTTCTTTTCAACAGTCTGGATGTTTAGTATGGCACCCTTTGGGTGACATGCGACGCATTCACTCTCAGGTCATAGTCTTTAGTGCGATTGAAATTGCAAACACAATAAAAAACAGTTCTTTCGTAAAAGACAGAAAACAAACTTCAAACCTTTTTGCCCCGTGGGCCCATAATTCAAAGGAAGCTTTTCTGAAGAAAAGAGTGTCGTTAAACTTCAGCGCCACCGCAAACAGGCTTTGTCCCTAACTGCTGGAACTGCTGTTTAACCCTACTTGATAAAACAGATGAATTTGAATCCCCGTAATCCGTATTATCCCGAACTACGTAAGCTCTGATCTCTCATACCTGTTGAGAGTACGTAGACACAATATTGACGTATTGGCGAGCCACCTTCCCCGTAACCCGTAGTTAGTCGAACTACATTGACTCTGATTTCTCATTCCCTGATGAGAATACGTAGGCATAAAGCGCGAAGCTTTGTCGAGTCATTTTATTTTCTTTTTAAGCCAGCCTTGATAGGTAGATAGATAAAACCAACTCGTCCAGTAAACACAAACAAGCGTGGATCCCATCGAGTACGATGGACGTGAGGGGTGCTAGTACCTTCCCCTTGCGTAACCGACTCCCGAACCCAGACAACGGTTGCGATGACCTTGTCTTATACCTTTTCGTCAGGTTTTTCCGATCGTTTCCTTTCCCGTTCTGAGGGATAAATAACGAAAGGTGGCGACTCTTCTGTTTTGCCGACACCTTATTTTCGCGGAAGCGACAGCGAACTGCTGGAATTATAATGCTGTGATAATATTCTGACATGACTTTTATCATGCCTTATGTTATATTGTTGATATCTCACCCTTTACGTTGTATGTTACCTCCGTTGGTGGTAACTTGCAGGTAATCCGGAATAAAGTGTAGCTTTTCATTTAATGTTGTTGGTCGCTCTGATACGTAGCACTCTTGGGGGGATGAACGATTGATGTTATTGCTTTTATTTAATTTTCTCGTTGTTGAATTTTATCAAGTACCTTTCATTAAATTGGTGGCTGTTGTTAAGTGCCAAATTCTGGTTGGATGCACTATGCCGATCAATTAGTAGTGCTGATTTTTATGGTTGAAACTCGTTGTTTATGTTGAATTGATGCAAGATAATTACTTGCTGAATTTTAATGGAGTCTTGTTGCAAGTTTCATGGTCTTGCTTTAATCATGCTAAATGTTGGAAATGTTTTATATTTCGTTGCAAATTAATAAGATACCTTGCAATTAAAATGTTTATCAAGTTATTGTTGTATGTTCATCCAAGCTTCTGTGCTATGTATCATTACTAAATGCATGTTGTCTAATTGAGTTGTGAAATGTATGTTTCTGTGAGTTGAAATGGTAACGCCTAGAATTTGCTGATGTGACGATCGTCACAACTTCCTTACGATCGTCATGACCGTCACGGTCGTGACAGCCCCTTACGACCGTCATGTTGACAAAATTTGTTGCACTCTGATTCTGCTTTCCTTAATTATCCGTCGGGTTAGATTTGGGTGTTACATGAACCTTCCTTGGAGGTAACTTGACTTGCCAGTTACATCAAAATTAGGAAAATGGTTCAAAAATTGACAAATAAAATGCACAATAAAGCTAAACATATTGGCAAACAGAGGCCACAAGCACAAGGCAAATATTCCCTCAAAGCACCATCAAAAGAAAAAACTCATTTAGATGTACCACTTTGAAATGGGAGAAACAAAGGCAAAAAGAAAAGCCACAAAAATCAACCCAAAAGTCAACAAACCAGGGGCAAAATTATCCTCAAAAATTGATCAACTCATCATTGAGATGAGGATCAATTTTCATTCATTGGATCAAAAAGAAATGAGAGAAACAAATGCAAGAACAAACAATGCCACAATTTAACTCATTTAAAATAACTCCAATATTTAATTCCTTTTTAAATTGAAAATAAAATCAAAGAATAAAATAAAAATATCCTAAAAATAAAGGACATCTTAAAGTTCATGAAAAATATTTTTGTTGAATTTTTAGAACAATGGAGCTATTT
Organism: Lathyrus sativus; assembly: GCA_963859935.3. Classification (NCBI taxonomy): domain Eukaryota; kingdom Viridiplantae; phylum Streptophyta; class Magnoliopsida; order Fabales; family Fabaceae; genus Lathyrus; species Lathyrus sativus. The sequence continues at coordinate 304,928,047 of OZ012735.1, read as the reverse complement.
TACGTGATTTAAATTGAAAACAAAAAGAAAAATCAAAAAAAGAAAATAAGAAAACAAATGGTGCAAATAGCAAGGAAATGCAGTGCAAAACGAGAATGGGCCCAGCAGGGGGGCGCGCATAGCAAGCGAGAATCCAAGCCCAAATCAAATAAAACAAAAACCAAACAAGTCTGGTGATCACATGAAGCATGGTCAAACATGGTACACAGTGGAAAGCAATACAAAGCGCATGATCAGAAAGTATGCAAATCATGAGGCTCAGAATACGCCAGCTCAATTAATGAAAATTTAAACATGATTACGTGTGACAAGTCAAAGGAGGTATAGCGTGTTTCTTAATTTGGACCGTGTATTTGAGAAGTAAACCAATCGTGAGGCCAGCATCATGACACATATGTCATCTTCCTCACTCAAACTTGGAGGGAACCAGGTGGTGGCCGGACTACAACTCTGGTCATCTTCTTCGCAGCTCCGGCCACCGCGAATTAAACAACAACACGCAAACATGAAAACTTCACCAAATTTAGCAAACCTTATATGAAAATTAATCTACAGATCACAAGGATCACAAATCCAGCATCCAAATTCCTTAATAATGCATAACAAACTCAAACCGAAGCCAAACATATTTGTGCATCAAGAACAAAAGTTCATCAAACTCACTCAATTTTGTGCAAACATCATCTATATGCTATGGAGATCACAGATCAAGCAAGAATTAAGTAAAACATCACAAGAACAAGCCATACCTGATCAAAACAGTTTGGAGCTTCATCCATTAATCATCACAAATGCCAGTTCGTTTTAGTGATTAATGATCTACATGTTTCCTAGGTCTCAAGTATGCAAAAATGGGAGAGAATCATGGCATATTCAGAGAGTAAGGTTGATTTGAAAATACCTAGTGGAGAACTTCCACTGAGCCTTCAATTGATGCTTAAGCTTGAAGAAAAGTATCCAGAAACGTTCAGTGATCTTTAATGAAGCCTTTGCAACCTTTAATTTTGCTTGAATCTTGCTAAATCTCAAAAATCATATTTCACTTGTTCTTCACATTTTTCAAATGCTACTCCTTCAATTCTTCTTCCAAAACGAGCTCTGATGATTTGTGAATGATGGAAAGCTTATATGCAATGGATTTGGAGAGAAATAAATCCCAATGGCAGTCCCTCGAGCCCAATTGTATATCCATGGAATTTGAGTTTTTCACTTTGGCCATGTGCACGAAATTCCTTCCAATTTTCCTCCAAAATGCTTCAAATCACTTACTGGTACATGAGGAGTGTGAATGGATGGGATTTAATCCTTGTTCTGATCTTAATGGTGTACATTGATTGTGTAACTTATGCTTGAAGTAATCTTGAAAATGGCTTATCAAAACTCACCAAATCCAAATTCTGAAATTGCCAATGTGTTTAAAACATGTTTTGCACTCAAAATATGTACCTACTTGCACAAAAATGATCCATAATGAATTAATTCCCATCTTCTCATTTTAAGGCCTTTTCCATGAAAATCACTTTAGGAATTCACCATTCTAAGCCAAATTCATGACTTCTCAATGGTTGTTTAAACAATTGACACCATTTGGAGCACATTTGATGTTGGAAAAATCTCCATTTGAGGTGTGCAAGTTGGTGAAATGGACCTATAATTTTATGACCTATAATCTCACTTTCCCAAAATACCCCTGACTTGCAAGCCTCATAACATGAGTTCTAAAAATCTGATGAAATACTTCTAGTACTCTTTGGAAAGCTACTATCATGAGGAACAACTTTCATGTTCATCAAAAGTTGAGGAGAAACATCCTTCTAGGTCAAAAATGGCTTGGAAGTTGGTTGACTTTTGTTGACCAAAATCACATTCATCTGATGACCTGTAACTTGTATGCATCATAAATTGAGTTCTATAAATCCAATCAAGGACTTCTAGTACTCAAAATAAAGCTAAGAACATTCTCTACAAGTTTCATGTTGGTCAAAAATTGATATGGGACTTGTATCTTGAGATAGGTGATCTTGAAGCTGAGGACTAAATAGGGGATTTTACACTGAGAACCCTAATTTAGTAACTTCTCACACTCTTGATCCTTGATGAATTGATCTTGAAATGATATCTCATGTATCTTGACACAATATTCCATGACCACAAAGACTTGGAATTGAGTCTTAATCTCCTTCAAATTCACAATTGACTGAGGATTTACCAGATGCAAACCCTAGGTGCAACATTCTTGATTGTGGCTTCTTCCACCTCACACAACAACTTGAATAAGCTCTAACATGGCTCTCAAAGCACTCAATGAGCTCTCTCAACATCTTATATCCATAACCATGCATTCACAATCCTCTGATGATTTTTTAACTGGCCTCCAAGTTAAGAGCTGACCCACATACATCCATCCATCCTTTCACAAGACCATTGACCACTTCTAGATGACCTGATGACCATTCAAACTTGAGTAACACCCCTTGCTTAGGCTCACAACCTTTGGTAGTCTCTCTTTGCTAAGCACAACTCACTTGATCCCCTGTTAAATGAAACATGCTATGCAATGCAAATGCTAGAAAGAAAATGAAATGAAACATAAACCAAGTTAAGAAAAGGTTGGGAAAATTTTGGGGTGCAACAGCTGCCCTTATTCAAACGGCTTGGACCTGACTGGATGAAAAGAGAACGACTTTCAAACAATCAAGGTAAAAGACGGTTGAATACCAAAGAACCCGGAAATTTGCCAACCGCAGAAATAAAATGCAACACTCTGATTGGGGAACAAATATCCAGAAAAATCAAACGCAGACAGTTGCAACGGCAACCAGCTAACTGATCATCTAATAAAGAACTCCTAACATCGCCGCCAGTCATCTATGTAACGCCACATACATCAAAACCAAAAGCTAGATCAACACGCAGTTGGTAACTTCACCTCAGGAAGAGAATCATACTCACATCATCTAAAAGTAGACGGAAAGATACCAAATACTCACATCATCTAATGGTAGACGGGAAGACACCCATGAAAGGTTCACGCTATCTCAGGATAGACAGGAAGAAAAAATCAATACTCACGTCATCTAATGGTGGACGGGAAGACACCCAAATACTCACATCGTCTAAAAGTAGACGGGAAGTCACCGCTGAAAGCTGGATCAACATGCACTTGATCCCTTCACATTGTCTAAGGATAGACAACAAGAAAACCAATACTCACGTCGTCTAAAAGTAGACGGAAAGACACCAAATACTCACGTCGTCTAAAAGTAGACGGAAAGACACCAAAACCACATTTCAAAACTGTTGATCGAATTGCAGAATTCTTTCGTCCATACGAGCTGATGGAAAGAAAATATCTTCAAAGGGCCACATCGTCAATAAGAATTGACAGAAAGAAAACCATCTTCAAAGATCCATGTCATCAATAGGAATTGCCATCAAGGGAAACCAATCATTCTTCAAAGAGTCACAACGTCAATAGGAATTGACAGCACGAAAACCCTCCTAAAACACCATCTCATCCAATAAGTGGAAAGAAAACCACGTCTGAAGCTCACGTCATCTATGGATAGACGGAGAGAAAACCATATCCGAAGCTTACATCCTCTCAGAATATACGGAAAGAAAAACCTGCTGGGAAAACACGTCGTCAATAGGAATTGACGGAAATAAAATTTTCTTGGGGATGTCATCATCAGAGGACTGATAGACAAATCATAACCGACGTATGATCTGAAACCCGAATAAACCGATAAGCTGTCTGAACAAAGCTGCTGGATAAATGCCCCTGTATTGATTGGGAAGAGATTCAAGTTGCCACAGAAGGCTGGCAGAAATTAGCTTATGCTTTGAATGCATATGCGTATGTTTGAATATGGCGTAATGCTCCATATGAAATGGAAATGCTACGCATTTGAGGATGAAATGCAAGGATGATGCAAATATGATAACTATATGCAAAGATGCAAATGTAGGCTCAGGCCGCCGGGGAAAGCTGGAAACAACAGAACATTCCAGCAAAATAAATGCCGAAGAGGTGAAACCAACTTCGCTGGGGATAATCAGATGTGCCAAGTATGATTGGACTCTACTTGGGATAGCTCACACGGGCCAATGATGATTGGACTTTTGCTGGAGAAAACAAAACGAAGTCTTCTCGCGTACCAAAGGGAATTGGATTTGCAAAGGATCAGGTACGACTGATGCTGGAAAAGATACCCTGTCTGAACTCAGAGGTTTTTGGTTAAAGGGTCAAGGGATAGTAGCATGACTTCCCGACATTCGTCTTGCACTTGAAAGTTAGCTAAACCTGCTTGAACAGCTCTTGAAGACATGAAGAGGAACAATTCCTGCGCTTTCGAATCTGCCCCAACTCGTGGGACCTCTGTGAGGATATTCCTCGAAAGGAAATCTGAAATATCATGCTCTGATGGCTTGATATACACTGACTAAACACCTTGAACCTCGAAGAGGTGCTTCACATTCATTACCCCACGGATAAGGAATAACTTATGTGCTCTTTGGGTGGCGTGCCCCAGTATGCAATGACTTTTCCCCTGACTGGCTGACCTGTGGGGAAAGTAACTCTTGGCTGCGAGAGATTCACCAAATCTCGACCTGACTGTCTCAGATTAATTTACTTCCATATGGAAGACTCCCATGATATCATCATTTGATATAACTTGCCCTGGTTCGACGGAGTATTCAGACATTCCGCATTCTATCCTGATCAATCTTTCCATTGTGGAAACTTTCCTACTATCAAGTGATTACTCTCAAGTAAAACAAGTTGTCCTGCATAAAAGATATATCAAATGCAATGCATATGACAGTTTTCGAAATCCAAGCCTGTTCACTGGAAAAATTCTGACATAAAGTGAATAAATTATTTATCAACATGTCAACATTAGTACAACACCGTAAGAGGAATCCTTTTAGGAGTCAGTTTCGATGCGATCTTTACCGAAGTATGCTTTCGAAACAAACCTTCTTCAATTAGGACTTTTTCAGGTTGTAACTTGGTCAGGTTCACGGTTTTACAAGGAAAGGATAAAGGCTCAAATTTATTTTAACCCACCCGTTCTCCGTGATGTTCTCCAATCCTACATTCAGCTAATTCGACACTAGCGCTCACCTCTCAGAGGTTGAATGACAGGAGTACTGGTTCGGGGAACCACAAGTTTTTCGGAGTGACAGTCACTCACTTTTCGTCTTATGGTGCCTGAATCACACGACTTGTTTTTCATCATCATTTTTTTTTATTTCCCTAACTTTTGCCTGGACTGGCTCTTTTGAGCTTCTTTTGATTTCAAGGTCCAGCGGGATGCCCTAATTTTTGCCTAAGTCGCTTTTTTTTTCAAGATTCGACTTAGCGGGATTTTCTAATGATTCTTTTCTTTTTTTCCCTTTTTTTTGAACAACTCGTGTGACACCGGCTTGTTTGACTTGCTTGGGGAATAACGTGACTATTTCACTTCTTATAGGCAAGGTTTAACCATTGAGGTTCTTTAGGCACGACCTATACGGGTGTGATTTATCCTCGAACGGGAGCACTCCTATTGCAATTTGGATACTCTGCCAAAATTAGCTGACACCTACCCCACCCTAGGTTAAAATTTAGGGTTTTTCATTTTCAGAAAGAAACTCCTACTACTAGGCTCAAAGGTTGACAAGGGATTATCATCCTTATATCTCCGGTGTTTAGGATTTGAAACAATGCCTGTACATCATCAGCAGGTTTTATTTCAAAAGCATACAATCGGAAGCTTGCGCATCTTTAAACTTCGTCATCCTCCCCGGACTCCGCTTAAACAAGCGTATAACATCTGTAAAAAGCAATTAGTGAACAAGAATGGATTAAATCAAAACATGCATATTCATTTCATTAATATCAATCTATGGAAACAACGAGCTTTACAAATGAGATTGCACTTTAAACAGGAGAGAAAATACAAACATAAAGAAATAACAGGATAAAACGAAAATTGCCAGCTTCTGGGAACTGGGCTTTCACACTGATTAGCTGCTCAGGTAGATGCGACCCTTGAAGTCTCCAAACTCAATCAGACGAGCGATGTAGCATAGGCACTGGACGCCGATGAGCGCTCCTTCTTTTCAGATTGTTGCTGCGGGGCCTACTCTGAATCTGGCGACAGTAATCTTGCTGTGGACTTTGAATAGCAGAAACATCCGGTGACTGGGTTTGGACTCTTGAGGACTCTTCCTTTTCAGGCGCTTTCATCCTTAAACTTGATCCAGGAACAGGCAGCAACTGTGGGCAGGGGGATTCTGACACCAAAGCTTGTAGGATATATCCTTTACCTACTGTAGCTTCAGGAATGGGAATAGGAGTATCCATCTCTTTTTCACGACAGGGAGCAAACTCGCCTGATACCTTCATGCCGCTCGGCGTGAATTCAATTGTCTTCGAATCAATCAGGTCCTGAACCTTATGCTTAAAAGCTTTACAGTTCGCGACGTTGTGCCCCTGTCCCCCAGAGTGGAAATCACAATAAGCATTTACATCGAAGCCCGACGCTGGTTGGCCAGTAAGTGGAGCCAAAGTCCGAGGCTTAACCAACTGAAGTTGGAGCAAGAGTTGCACCAGCTGAGCATAATCCATGAGGATCTGATCGAAGATTCTATCTTGAGATTTTGTCCTTTGACCATATCTTTTAATCATGGGATTCTCCTGAGAAATGGGTCGCAGCTGATGGCACGGGAATTTCGGAACCTTCGGTTGTGCAGCAAACTTCTAACACACATTACGCTCTGGTGTAGGTTCCACAAACAGAAGTGGAACAAGCATCTTTGTTGCAGCCTCAGGCATCTGGTCACCGTCTTTCCTGAGCACGTTTCTTACCACTTCCATGATTAAACCCACCTGAGTTTTCAACTGTTGGTTTTCCTCTCTAAGTGCATCCTGATCCGAGCGCAAAGCTTGCATATCCGCAATGAACTACCCCATCTGGCTCTTGATTTCTCTCAGCTCTGCTTGGACTTACTCCATGACTCTGCGGGAATTCCTGTGATCTATCTGATTGTATACCCTGCAACAAACTAGTGGAGTACATGAAGTCAGATTAACAGCTCCGAGGTACCTGTTACACAAAAATAATATGCAAAATGAAAACAAGCATGCCACAGGAAAATCTCAGAATAGCACCAAGGCAAAAAGGAACCCAAGAACCAAACAGGGATAACCATCACACATATATGCACCACACAGGAGTAAATGAATATAAATAGAGTGACCTCGACCAACAAGCCTGGCGATGGTCAGCATACAGTAATGAATGAATTCTACACAAGGATACAACCCTCAACTGAGTCTTCAGTTTGATACTTTTCTGAACAAATGCTCTCGATGAACTCCTCCGAAACACGAGCTGACACACCCACTTGACTGGATAAAAGAGGATCATTGACTTGAACACCTTGGAACGTGACTGAGATCTTGTTGGAATCCAGCAAAGCCTAAACCTGGCTCCTAAGCACCTTACAATCTTCTGTTGAATGCCCCTGTGCCCCAGCATGGTACTCACAGTAGGCGCTGACATCGAAGCTTGGCGGATATGGTGGGATCTCTGGATTAATCTTCTTCGGTACTATCAACCCACCTCTGATCAAATCTGGCAACAACTGACTGTATGACATCGGCGGCTGAGTAAAATGCCCTTCTGGTTTCCTTGGTCTTTGTCTGGCGTGCCGACACGGTTGATGACGGTAAGACTGCTGACTCTGGCAGGAAACAGATACCTGATACATAGACCCAACAGACTGCTGACTCCGGACACTTGAAGTATCAGAAAACTGAACCTGAGATATAGGAGATTCTGAGAGAATGTCACTTCCTCTTTCCTATTCTTCCTGAGAGCTGACAACTTACTCATTCTCCTCAACTGAGATATAGGGGATGCTTCGAATCTTTCCGCTCTTGATTCCACTCTGGACACGTTCACCCATTATCACCAAGTCAGAAAATTTTGTCATTCCACCGCTGATCAACTTGTCAAAGTAATGGCCTTTCAAGGTACCCAAGAATATATCAATTAACTCTCTGTCCTGAAGTGGAGGTTGAACAGGAGCAGCTAACTATCTCCATCTCTGCACATATCCTCTGAATGATTCATGGTCCGCCTGAGATAAGTCTTGCAACTGCACGCGACTAGGAGCCATGTTGAGATTATAGTTGTATTGCTTCACAAAGGCATTGGCTAAATCTGACCATGATCGGATACAACCACTCTCCAACTGCATATACCAACTCAACGATGCTCCACTCAGACTGTCCTGGAAGCAGTGAATCATAAGCTGATCATTGTGAACATGTGAGGTCATTCTCCTACAGAACATTACCAGATGCTACTTCAGACAACTATCTCCTTTGAACTTCTCAAAATTTGGCATTTTAAACTTCGGCGGCATCACAAGATCGGGCACCAAACACATGCTCGCAGCACTCAGATTAAGAGTATCCTGACTCATCAGGGCATCCAGCTTTTCCTCCAACAGCTGACATTTTCCCATAAATTCAACAGTCTGTGGGTCTTCAGCATTAACCTTTGGAATAGTCCTCTGAGAATCTGGCATAGGGAAAGTGAAACTCTGATAGTCTGTGTCGTGGAGAGAAGAAGAATCTCTATCTCTGGCAATGGGATGCTCTTCAATAGGAATCGGCACAGGATGAGCTTGAGCAACATTGTTCACTGGGGTCCTCTGAATATCGGCCTCTCATCTAGTCATAGCTGACATGGCTTCCACGAGTTGACTCAACTGATTCTTCATCAACTCAAACTCTGCCCTCGTAACAACCAATCTGCTCTACTGAGTTCATGATCCTTCAAAGAGCTAACTTAAATCCAATGCGAATGTCATGAAATCAACCAACGAAGCAGACAAAAGACAGGTAAGCTCCCTATTCCGGCTGAGGACGGATATGCAAAAATGAAATGCAAATGCAAACAATGCTAAATGCAAAATGCTAATGCACACACAAGGGATCAAGACTTTTGTGTTGTAGACTAAGAAAGATCAAACTGTAGAGAAAACCGGGTAATCTGAAGGTAAAGGTTTCCTGCATAACTCCAATCCCACTCACAGGTATGGACCTATTCACTGATAAGGTATGACATCCTATGCGTTTGTCAGCGTCACAGACTTTCAAGAAATGATGATACGTTCACCATTTCTGGTTCAGCATCATTATCTCCTGAAGATGCCTCACTTAGCTGACTCACAAATGATCGGTTCCTAGAGTCGACAATCCTCAGATCCAACATCCCGTCGATCCCTAAGGGCTAGTCAGGAAGTCATCAAAGAGAATCTTGTCTGAGTGTGAATTTCATGGGGAACTGTGTCTGCTAAACAAACAGGCCCCCCACTAATCTCCACTACTAATGCTAGGTAGGTACTCAAGCCTGGGTCTGGCTTATCACTCATCAGAACTCCCCATTCCCACAGCACAGCACAAATGATATATGATGCGGAAAATAAATGCGGGAAAGTAAAATGCGAAAGTAAATAGAGCATATATATACATCACCCAAAGATAAACAAACAAGCGCTAGGATTGACTCGCATAGGGAACCGTTAGTCCCCAGCAGAGTCGCCATTGCCCAAGAAAGCCTTAATGAAGTTAGACACCCAAGGCGTGATATGTACTCCTAGTGATCTTGTTGTGCGAGCGTTCGATGGAACGAGGAGATCAGTTTTTGGCGAAGTTACTCTCCCTATTCAAGTAGGTCTGGAGATTTTCAACACTGTCTTTTATATAATGGACATTCAGCCCGCATACAATTGTCTGTTAGGTCGACCCTGGATTCATTCTGCAGGCGTAGTGTCGCAACTGCGAAAAACAACCGGAGGAAAAACAGAAGAGTCACCACCTTTCGTTATTTATCCCAAAGAGAGGGAAAGGAAACGATTGGAAAAACCTGACGGAAAAGGGAAAAACAAGGTCATCGCAACCATGTCTGGATTAGGGAGTCGGTTACGCAAGGGGAAGGTATTAGCACCCCTCACGTCCGTCGTACTCGACGGGATCCACGCATTGTTGTCTATCTAAAAGGGTGTGTTGAAACTATCTAGCTAAAGGCTCAGGGACAAAAGAAAAAGAAAAGAGAAGTGACTCGGCAGAGCATCGCCGCTCTGTGCCTACGTACTCCCTCGTGCAATGGGAAAGTCAGAGTCAACGTAGTTCGGCTAACCACGGGAGAGAAGGGGGGAAGGTTGCTCTCCAAGACATTGTGTCTTGTGCCTACGTACTTTCATCTAGTATGAAAGATCAGAGCAAACATAGTTCATGCTAAAAGGACCACCGGATGGTTCAAAGGTTTTTAGGCCCGAGTAGGGTTAACAAGTAGTTCTAGCAGTTGGTGTATGCAGCTCGACCATTGGAGACTTAGGCGTTACCGTTTGCGGTAGAACTAAGAGTTAACGACACTCTTTTATCTAAAAAGATTTTCCTGATTAGAATCCCGAAGGATGAAAAAGGTTTGAAGTGTTTTTGTGTTTTTTAGAGAAGAAGTGTTTTAAAGTTGATTTGTAACTCATGTCGCACTAGAGACTATGACCTAAGAGTGAATGCGTCGTATATCACCCAAAGGGTGTACACTAAACACTCTAGGTCATCGAGAGGAGGCCCCTCAATCAACATTTCTCAAGTAGCTTAAGGCTCATAGCGTGCTACACTTGTCATTCTTTATTAGATGTTTTATGAGTATTTGAAGACGAGAAGAGAAGAAAGGACACTAAGGGGAGACTAATCAATCCTAAAAGTTATCATGCAAAGTGCACCTAAAGTTGAGTTTAAAAGGGAGCTACCTAATGTTATCAGGCATGTTTAGAACCCTAATGTCTATCATAACCTCTCTTGAACAAGAGAGGTTAGAAATCCTAAGGGAAGAAAGACAGAAGAAGAAGAAGAACAGCAAAAGAAACATGCAAATGAAAGAAATGCACACATTGAATGCACAAGTAGAATGAAAGTGGGAGGAAAATAGTGTGGGGCAGTAGCCTCCACAAGCCCATCTCAACCAAGCATGCATATGGAAATGCAAGAAAAGAAAAGAAAAAGAAGTGCACAAGAAGAAACCAACCAAACAACAACAAAACATACAAAGATGCACCAAAAATGTCCTCAAGGATTCATTATTTTAAGTATACTTCAAATACCTCCAAAGGAGGGACCAAGCCACCTTAAATGACACTCCAAGGTCATCAGACAGAAGGTAAAGATGAAGAGGAAAGCTCAAAAGCAAAATAAAATCACACCAAAAGGAAATGCAAGCTAGAACACAAAGGAATGCAAGCAAACTACACATTGAAACCCTAATTGAAAGCTCAAAAGAAAACAAACAAATGAACAAGGAAGAAGCAATATCATGACCTAATATTGAACAAACATCACGCCTAACATGTTAGCAACATGAAACAAAAGGCATTGAGAGCTCAAAGGATCCAAAAATGTCATATCCCAGTCAAACTAGGTCAAGGTGCATGTATGAACTTCCCTTGGAGGTAACTTGACTTGCAAGTTACGTCAAAATAGGAAAATGGTTCAAAAATAGTAAAATAAAATGCACAAGGTACTGTTGCACCCCAAATTTTGACCCCTTAAATCTTCATCATCATTCTAGGATCATTTTCATTTGATTATTTAACCTTAACCTATTTCAAGTTTGTCTTTGTTAAGATACAGGTGAAACAGGTTCCGTACAGTCGGAAATCGAGGTTTCGACGGTTTAATCAGTCGACGTATTGGATTAATTCTCCATGAAACAAGAATATAAATCATCAAAGATACTCCATTGGGTCAAACATTAGTCCAATTTGAGGTTGTCACGCAAAGATCATGAACAATGCAGTTCAGGATCCCCAATTAGGGTTTTTGATCAGGAAAAGTCAATTGTAGTTTGACTTTTGATTTAAAAGGTTTTCCAATGATGGAGTTATGGTCCATGAAGCTCATATGTCTTAGGTAAGTCTACCCAAGAAGTTTCAAGGCCTCAGGGAACTCAGGACACCAACAGTCGATTCAGAGGTTTTCGATCGTTCGGTTCGTCTGACAGAAACGTCAACCCATTGACCAACAGGGTTTTAACCCAAAATTGAAGTAAACTATGTTCCCAACATCTTTTAATATCTAATAATGAATTTTTGTGACCAATTGATCAAGAATTGAGAAGTAATAGAAAAGTTGGTGAATTAAGGTTTTGAAAAGGGTAAAGTCATAACTCCTTAACCACACAAGGGTTTTTGACCTAGTTTCAAGAGGAATGAGTTCCTAACACAAAAATCAATATTGTAGTACCTAATTGGGGATTTCTAAAAAGTACAAGTTGGTTCCATAACTCTTCCTGGTTAGAGAGAGCCAAAGTCAACAAGTTGGCAAAAACTCGCATTGGCAAAACCAGGTCAGCATGAGTTTTTTGATTCCAAAACCTCTCCAAATCGATGCTAATCAAAGATTAAGCCTCATTTATGATGTTTATATTGATAATGAACATTTTTACATAAATTCCCACAAAAATGGACCAAAATTCAAAAGAAATCATTATTTAATGCAAGTTGCAAAATAGAATAGTGAAGAAAGAGAAAAAAGGTGGCTACCCTTGTCAAATCATCAAGTTTGATTCAAAAAGTCACCTCCTATCCTATCAAGCATGATGAAAAAAATCTATAGGGCATGGATAATATCTTAGTAGAGTGGCTTAAATACAAAGATAAAGATTGCATTGAAAAACTCAAAGATTTTCATGATGGAAGGTTAAAATTGGCAATTTGCTTCAATTTTGCCCATACCTTGATCCAAGGCCTTTAGCTATAAATAGAACTCATTTCCTACATCACAAATACACAAGTTTCATGCTAGAAAACAGCTAGAACTCCATTCCTTACACAATCACAAGTTCTTGCAAAATTTCATTATGTTTCCAAAATTCCTCAAAATCTACTTTTGCAAAACACCTTTCAAAACCATTTCCAAACTTCTTCCAACTCAAGAAACACTTCAAAAACATCAAATATGATGTATTAAAGCTATCCAAATCACTTTAATATTTATGTAACAAGGTTCTAGTGAGTTGGTCTTTGAAATCTTTGGATTTTGGAGATTTTCCTTCATTTACAAGGCATTTCGTCCACTAGCTTGCTTGGAGGTCGTTTAGAGCATCTATTCATCATCCTAGGAACATTTGAAGATCTTGGAAGAGATTTCAATATCTATGGTTTTTTTATTGCTTAATCTTTCTTCAAGAGGTAAACCTAAAACTCATAAATGTGAACTTTCCATTTGCATTTCACATGCTACCATGACTGTTTTTAGGGTTTTTACCATGATGTTCTTAAATTTTTTCAACTTGTAACTTGATTTTTCTTGTGATATTGATCTTGTATTATTTATACATGTTTGTTAACATGTTTAAATAATCAAATTTGTTTGATTCATTGTCTTACCATGTGCATTTTATTCTTTTTATCATTTAGATTTTTATGTTTTGTTCACAAACTTAAAAACCACATAACTTCTCCATTTTAAATCATTTTTAAGTGGTTCTTTTTGAAAAATTCTTGTGTTGTAACATATTTCTATATAATGTTTAAAGAATTCTAAAAATACTATTTTTAGAAACACTTTATGTTGTGAGAGATTTGTAAATCATTTTAGGGTTTTCACCCTCCTATCTCCCATTTCCTTCATTTTCAAAAACTTTACATTGTGACATTGTTTGATGTTATCTTTTAACCCTTTATCCTAGATTTAGGATTTGAGTCGCCGTGCTCAATTTTAGCGTCCTGCCGTGGACAATTTATCCCTTTATCATAACCTTAGGATTTGAGTCGCCATGCTCACTTTTAGCGGCCCGCCGTGGACATCCTTTACTCCTGTATCCTAACCTTAGGATTTGAGTCGCCGTACTCACCTTTAGCGTCCCGCCGTGGACATCCTTTACTCCTTTATCCTAACCTTAGGATTTGAGTCGCCGTACTCACCTTTAGCGTCCCGCCATGGACATTCATACACCTTTAACCTTTATCATAACCTTAGGATTTGAGTCGCCGTACTCATGTTTAGCGTTCCGCCGTGGACATTTCTTTACCATAACAATCTCAACATAGATTCAGCAGTAGCCGCACTCCATGTAAGTACTTCCCTATGAATGTTTACTTGCCCCCTGGAACCTTGACCACCGTCAAGAGTTCCTCACCCCTAGTTAGGGGAACTACGGTTGCTCTGATTCCATACCCGTCAGGATACGTAGGCACGAGATGCGATTTCTTGGCGAGCAAACTTTGTACATACTTTATACTTTATATCTTTACCCTTAGCACTTTTATTTTAGCAAGCAAACTTTAGCAAACACAAATATTAACAAGAGGTTCCTGTAGAGTACTACAGATGTTTAGGATGTGAAATACCTACCCTAGGCATAGCCAACCCTCGAATCTTTAGATCTCTCTTTGCTTAGCTTTAAGTCTTGCTTTTTGCTTTGCATTTTAATAGGTTTTTCTTTCTTTAAACCTTTCCTTTTTGGATAAGTTAAAGTCCGGTTGTGAATTGTAAGAACTAAGATTCAAGTTAATCAATAGCTTGGTATCACGATTCTCACCACAACAGAAATGGCGACTTCACTGGGGACACTCCCCTAAGAGGGTTAATCCCACCTTGTTTATATTTGTGTTTTCTATATGTTTACTTGCTTGTATATTTGTACATATATTTGTCTGTGCTCGGGTTCTTCTGAATGCTGGGTTGTTGCCTTGAGTGGTGAGGAAGTCCTATACCCGGACTTGAGTGCACTTATGATAGGATGGTGGTATATTCAAGAAGGCTTATAGGGAGTTGATTCCCGACCAAGCTAACTTGAGAAACCACCGCTCAGTGGAGGCCCTCTTGAGAGTTAGCTTTGTTGAACGAGTATTCGTGAAAACATTTCCACTTTCGATTATGAGCTTTTGACCTTGAGGACCTTTAGTTACCTTTTACCCCCCCCCCCCCCACTTGGCCTTTTAGGACGTAGTGCGATGACTATGAGGGAGTATTCCCGAAGTAGTTGATACGCGATACTACACTCAGACGAGACTCTCTTGAGAATATTATTGATTTCCAAGTAGTTGGTGTGTCGATAATATCCGAAAGATGGGTCGAGGACTCTGGGAACTTTTTTAGAACCCGTTGTGTAGGTGCTTTACCCCTAGTACACACCCTGTGGTTGGTTCTTTACCCAGACTCCATACTGTGATCTTGAACCGTTGGTCCTGTTATATGTGTTTTGCTTCCTGTCTTGCATCGCATTGCATTGCATTTGCATTTTTGCCTGGTTCGTTGCATACCTCTGTTTGTCCAGTCACTCATCTCCAGCTGTCTTCATCGTCCAGTGTGCCTTTGAGTCGTCAAGCTGATTCCTCGACACCGATATCGGACTAGAGCTAACTATAGACGCAAGATG
Source organism: Lathyrus sativus (assembly GCA_963859935.3). Taxonomy (NCBI): domain Eukaryota; kingdom Viridiplantae; phylum Streptophyta; class Magnoliopsida; order Fabales; family Fabaceae; genus Lathyrus; species Lathyrus sativus. The sequence goes on along the minus strand of OZ012735.1, from coordinate 304,912,598 downwards.
TCAGAGCAGGAAGCACACAACGCAGAAGTCCCAATGGAGATCGATTAGTTGAAGTCAGGCATGACTAAACTTACCGAGATACTTCAAGTATTGATTTCCAGAGGAGAGCCATCTCAGAGGACTGTCATTCAAGAAGTTTCAAGTGCTGATCCTTCTCCTGTTCAAATGTCACAATCTACTTGGCCAGAGTTTGGTTTACCTTCTAACTACTCTCCACCTCTTGCATCTACCGCTATGATTAGTCCGACTGTCAGACCAGTTTTTCAAGCTCCCGTCTTTACAGAGCCCAGACCTGTGGTCCACACTGTTGCCCAGAATGGCCGAGCTCCCTTTGAGACTCCTTTCTTTGACTACAATGCTGCTAGTGCTAAAGGAGAAGACCATGAAGATTTTGTTGAGCCTGAGATTGTCCGTGAATAATTTCAGAACATAGACAAGAGACTCAAAGCTGTTGAGGGTACTAACTTCTTTAACATTGATGCTGACAATATGTGCTTAGTCTCTGGCCTCGTCATGCCTTCTAAGTTTAAGATTCCCGAGTTTGTGAAATATAAGGGGAACTCATGTCCAAGAGCCCATTTGGTTATGTACTTCTGAAGGATGGCAGCTTACACTAACAATCAGAAGTTGCTCATCCATTGCTTTCAAGACAGCTTGAGTGGTGCTTCTCTCAATTGGTATATGAACTTGGAGCACAACAGCATCCACTGCTTCCGAGATCTCGCCAATGCTTTTATGAAGCAATACAAATACAATCTGGACATGGCTCTTGACTGTCGTCAACTTCAAAACATGTCTCAAAATGAAAAAGAATCATTCAAAGGATACGCTCAACGTTGGAGAGAGTTGGCTTCCCAAGTTGAACCCCCTCTAGCAGAGAAAGAGCTAACTGGAATGTTCATGGATACTTTGTCTCCTTTCTATTGGGAAAAGATGATTGGGAGTGTATCTTCAAACTTCACAGACCTGGTGACCATTGGCCAAAGGTTAGAAGAAGGACTGAAAAAGGGTAAGGTATCCAAAGCTGTTAAACCTTCTAATGGTGCGAATAAATCCTTTGGGACTTTCCATAAGAAGAAGGAAGAGCAAACCAACACTGTCATAGTTGAAGTGAGAAATCCTCGTCCTCATCCAAGGTATAATCACCCTGCTATTGCTGCCGTTACTGCTGTTGCTGCTCCACGACCAGCTCAGATTCCTCAACGTCTAACTGTTCGACAAAACCAGTATCGAAATAGGAATCAATTCGATCTTATTCCCATGACATATACAGAACTTTATCCTGATCTGGTTCAACAAGGGTTGATTACTACAAAGGCTTTGCAAACTCCTAATCCTCCTCCAGCTGGATTTAGAGCTGACCTCCGTTGTGCTTTTCATGAGGGTGCCCCAGGCCACGACTTAGAACATTGTTATGCACTGAAAGCTAGAGTGCGTGAGCTGATTAAAACTGGAATCCTTGGTTTTAAGGATAATCATCCGAATGTCAAGAATAATCCATTACCATAACATCAAAAGTGAAGCTTCAGTCCGACTCCAGCAGACTATCTTTTTTGAGCGCCAGTGTTTCAGACATGACAACTCATCTTTATTCTGATTTAGTCACTATGCCTTTTGTTTCTCATTGTTTGCATTTTCCTTCATTTTGTTTAAGTTGTTTGCTTTTATTTAGTGTTTGTACTTTTATCTTAATGAATGAGCATCACAACTTTTGATTTCAAATCATTTTTCCTATTGTTTGCACTTTTATGCTTTATCTTTCAAATATTTACTCCTTGTCCAAATTTTTGATTATGCAAATATTTGAGGGAGGATGATGAAAACGTTATACCCATAACTGTTGTTAGTATGCTTTCAATCAAACTTTGTTGACGATGTAAGGCATTATTTCAACTCCTAAACACTGGAGAAAAAGGAAGTTAATCCCTTGTCAACCCCTTTCGAGCCTAGAAGTTGGAGTTTCTTTCTTTACAAAAACTCGCAGTTTTAACCTTGGGGTGGGTAGTTCTCAGTTAACTTGGCTGTGTGTTCACGCAAGACACCTTTTATATAAAGGTTGCAACCACAATTTATATTCCTTCGCACACAACAAACAAGTGTCGAAGATGTTTTTCAAGTCAAAAAGCTGATGATGGTTCACTGTGATCATTAAGCTAGGCAGTCGCTTTCTTTCAAAAATATATATCAAAAGAAAAAGCCCGCTATGTTAAAACCTATGAAGGAGATTTAGGCAAAACTGGGGCATCCCGCTGACTGTAAGTTTCAAAAGAAAGAGTTCAGGCAAAAGTTAGAGATAATAAATAGAGGAGATCTTTAAATCCTTTATTTTCAAAACAACCAAATGTTGTAAAGAAGCAGTGACTGCATTTTCAAAAAGTCTATTGACTTCCAAACCATCATCATTACTATAATCAGTGCAATTCCTATGGGAACCTGAGCGTATAGTCTGAGTTAACTGAGCATAGGACTGGAGATCATCACGTAGATTGGGTGGGTACAAATAAACTTTAAGCCTTTATCCTTTGTTTCTTAAACCATGAACCAGGCCACATTACAACCCTCAAAAGACCTAATTGAAACAAAGTTATTTTGAAAGCATACTACAGCAAGGTTGCGTAAACTGACTCTAAAAGATCTTTGCAAATCAATTATTTTGGCAGTACGCCTTTGCTTTAAACTTTGAGTGTCTTGAACCACCGTGTTCCGACCAATGACTCATTTATTTTGCATCTTTCAAAAATGATTTTGATTTCAAAAGTTGCATGAACTTTACATTACCATGTTTGTATGAACACTTTTGCTTGCAAATTGGCTTTCCTCTCAAGGAATTTTCAAACATTGAGAAACTTGGTCAAGTGATCCTATCAGGGGCAAGTTCCTTTTTACATCCTGTCGAAGAATTAGTTCAATATTTGTTCAGGACAAGGTCTTCTCAGATTTGGTTTATCTAGAATATATTTCAAGACTCAGACTGAGGCAAGCTCTCCAAGCACTCAGTAAATCAGTCATCTTCAACATCAGACAAGTTGAGGCAATTATCAGTTCATCTACAACAGACAGCTAAACTGGGGCAGTTTACTTGAAGAATCCCCAATCAATTATTCATCCTTCCTACAAGGATCATCAACTTGACACAGTTTACTAGTGTGGTAGAATTATACTCACTAATAACAGTTAGGATCCCCAAGAAGAATGGCAGTGATCTCTAGGTTGAGGAACCAGTCTTCCGGTCTTGTCATCTCACCAAAAAAGTCGAACCTTGTCATCGACATCTGCATTTACATTTAGTCATATATCATATCATAGTCATATACATATGCATATTGCATATCATGGGTGCTTTAGTCCTTATTTTCTCTTTCTCCCGAGGTCGTGTTTTACCCGCGTCTTACCTTGTGGATAAATCCAATTTACTTGGCATCATTAGTGTTTTATTCCCCATCTGTATTTGTCTCCCAAGGTCGTGTTTTATCCACGCTTTACCTTGTGGTCAAAGTCCAACTCACTTGGCACCTACCAAACAGTTTGTGTCGTACTTATCTGATGGTTTTCCAGATATTTATTTCTCTCTCTGGTGGTTTTCCAGATTGAGTCTTTGTTCTTTGTTCTGATGTTTTTCCAGAACTTATCTGATGGTTTTCCAGATATTTATTCCTCCTTCTGATGGTTCTCCAGATTGAGTCTTTGTTCTGATGTTTTTCCAGATGCTCCCTTTAAATTCTGATGTTTTTCCAGAATCATTCCGATGTTTTTCCGGATATATATCTTTTGTTCTAATGTTCTTCCAGAACTCCTTTGTTGCTTACCTGATGTTCTCCCATATATGTCTTCAAACCTTTTACAGTACATTTAAAGCTCTTCTAAAATGTTTCATATGAACCTTCAAAATATATGTCTTCAATGTGCTTCTTTGGATATGTTCCGGAGTTTATTCGATGTTTTTCCGAGTATCTCTGGTATATTTCAGAGTTCATTCGATGTTCTTCCGAATGTCTCTGATGTTTGTTTCTGTGTCCCTGTTATATTTCTCAAGTTTATCCTCACCCCATTCATTGTTATTTTGAATGTTGTGACTCTTTTCCATCCAGCTCCGTTCATGGATGATGATTGTTGCTTCCCCTGTGTTGCTGTGTTTCCTAGTGAGTAGTTGCTTGTTGTTATGCCGTTCTTTTATTTTTGCTCGTGTGTCTGCATTTGTCTTGCATCCAAGCATCATTTAGTTGTCATTACATTTAAGCATTTGTCCTTTTGCATACCATCGGATCTAAGGGACAAAATTTCTGGTTTGCTATATTTAAATACCTTTCACTATGATTCTATGAGGATTATCATCTCTCATTGCCATCTGGTGAAGATATTTAAATAGGGGCAACTGTTGCACCCCAAATTTTGACCCCCTTAGATCTTCGTCATCATTCTAGGATCATTTTCATTTGATTATTTAACCTTAACCTATTTCAAGTTTGTCTTTGTTAAGATACAGGTGAACCAGGTTCCACACAGTCAGAAATCGAGGTTTCGACGGTTTAATCAGTCGATGTATTGGATTGATTCTCCATGAAACAAGAATATACATCATCAAAGATACTCCATTGGGTCAAACATTAGTCCAATTTGAGGTTGTCACACAAAGATCAGGAACAATGCAGTTCAGGATCCCCGATTAGGGTTTTTGATCAGGAAAAGTCAATTGTAGTTTGACTTTTGATTTAAAAGGTGTTCCAATGATGGAGTTATGGTTCATGAAGCTCATATGGCTTAGGTAAGTCGACCCAAGAAGTTTCAAGGCCTCAGGGAACTCAGGACACCAACAGTCGATTAAGAGGTTTTCGATCGTTCGGTTCGTCTGACTGAAACGTCAACCCATTGATCAACAGGGTTTTAACCCAAAATTGAAGCCAAATATGTTCCCAACATCATTTAATATCTAATAATGAAGTTTTGTGACCAATTGATCAAGAATTGAGAAGTAATAGAAAAGTTGGGGAATTAAGGTTTTGAAAAGGGTAAAGCCATAACTCCTTAACCACACAAGGGTTTTTGACCTAGTTTCAAGAGGAATGAGTTCCTAACACAAAAATCAATATTGTAGTACCTAATTGGGGATTTCTAAAAAGTACAAGTGGGTTCCATAACTCTTCCTGGTTAGAGAGAGCCAAAGTCCACAAGTTGGCAAAAACTCGCATTGGCAAAACCAGGTAAGCATGAGTTTTTTGATTCCAAAACCTCTCCAAATCGATGCTAATCAAAGATTAAGCCTCATTTATGATGTTTATATTGATAATGAACATTTGTACATCAATTCCCACGAAAATGGACCAAAACTCAAAAGAAATCATTATTTAATGCAAGTTGCAAAAGTGAATAGTGAAGAAAGAGAAAAAAGGTGGCTACCCTTGTCAAATCATCAAATTTGATTCAAAAAGTCACCTCCTATACTATCAAGCATGATGAAAACAATCTATAGGGCATGGATAATATCTTAGTAGAGTGGCTTAAATACAAAGATGAAGATTGCATTGAAAAACTCAAAGATTTTCATGATGGAAGGTTAAAATTGGCAATTTGCTTCACTTTTGCCCATACCTTGATCCAAGGCCTTTGGCTATAAATACAACTCACTTCCTACATCACAAATACACAAGTTTCATGCTAGAAAACATCTAGAACTCCATTCCTTATACAATCACAAGTTCTTGCAAAATTTCATTAAGTTTCCAAAATCCCTCAAAATCTACTTTTGCAAAACACCTTTCAAAACCATTTCCAAACTTCTTCCAACTCAAGAAACACTTCAAACACATCAAATTTGATGTATTAAAGCTATACAAATCACTTCCATATTTATGTAACAAGGTTCTAGTGAGTTGGTCTTTAAAATCTTTGGATTTTGAAGATTTTCCTTCATTTACAAGGCATTTCGTCCACTAGCTTGCTTGGAGGTTGTTTGGAGCATCTATTCATCATCCTAGGAACATTTGAAGATCTTGGAAGAGCTTTCAATATCTCTGGTTTTCTTATTGCTTAATCTTTCTTCAAGAGGTAAACCTAAAACTCATAAATGTGAACTTTCCATTTGCATTTCACATGCTACCATGACTGTTTTTAGGGTTTTTACCATGATGTTCTTAAACTTGTTCAACTTGTAACTTTATTTTTCTTGTGATATTGATCTTGTATTATTTATACATGTTTGTTAACATGTTTAAATAATCAAATTTTTTTTATTCATTGTCTTACCATGTGCATTTTATTCTTTTTATCATTTAGATTTTTATGTTTTGTTCACAAACTTAAAAACACCATAACTTCTCCATTTTAAATCATTTTTAAGTGGTTCTTTTTGAAAAATTCTTGTGTTGTAACATATTTCTATATAATGTTTAAAGAATTCTAAAAATCCTATTTTTAGAAACACTTTACGTTGTGAGAGATTTGTAAATCATTTTAGGGTTTTCACCCTCGTATCTCCCATTTCCTTCATTTTCAAAAACTTTACATTGTGACATTGTTTGATGTTATCTTTTAACCCTTTATCCTAGCATTAAGATTTGAGTCTCCGTGCTCAATTTTAGCATCCCGCCGTGGACAATTTATCCCTTTATCATAACCTTAGGATCTGAGTCGCCGTGCTCACTTTTAGCGTCCCGCCGTGGACATCCTTTACTCCTGTATCCTAACCTTAGGATTTGAGTCGCCGTACTCATGTTTAGCATTCCGACGTGGACATTTCTTTACCATAACAATCTCAACATAGATTCAGGAGTCACCGCACTCCATGTAAGTACTTCCCTATGAATGTTTACTTGCCCCTTGGAACCTTGACCACCATCAAGAGTTCCTCACCCCTAGTTAGGGGAACTACAGTTGCTCTGATTCCATTCCCGTCAGGATACGTAGGCACGAGATGTGATTTCTTGGCGAGCAAAATTTGTACATACTTTATACTTTATATCTTTACTCTTAGCACTTTTATTTTAGCAAGCAAACTTTAGCAAACACAAATATTAACAAGAGGTCCCTGTAGAGTACTACAGATGTTTAGGATGTGAAGTACCTAGGCATAACCAACCCTTGAATCTTTAGATCTCTCTTTGCTTAGCTTTAAGTCTTGCTTTTTGCTTTGCATTTTAATAGGTTTTTCTTTCTTTAAACCTTTCCTTTTTGGATAAGTTAAATTCCGGTTGTGAATTGTAAGAACTAAGATTCAAGTTAATCAGTAGCTTGGTATCACGATTCTCACCGCAACAGAAATGGCGACTTCACTGGGGACACTCCCCTAAGAGGGGTTAAGCCCACCTTGTTTATATTTGTGTTTTTTATATGTTTACTTGCTTGTATATTTGTACATATATCTGTCTTTGCTCGGGTTCTTCTGAATGCTGGGTTGTTACCTTGAGTGGTGAGGAAGTCCTATACCCGGACTTGAGTGGACTTATGATAGGATGGTGGTATATTCAAGAAGGCTTATAGGGATTTGATTCCTGACCAAACTAACTTGAGAAACCACCGCTCAGTGGAGGCCCTCTTGAGAGTTAGCTTTGTTGAACGAGTATTCGTGAAAACATTTCCACTTTCGATTATGAGCCTTTGACACTGAGGACCTTTAGTTACCTTTTACCCCCTCACTTGGCATTTTAGGACGTAGTGCGATGACTATGAGGGAGTATTCCCGAAGTAGTTGATACGCGATACTACACTCAGACGAGACTCTCTTGAGAATATTATTGATTTCCAAGTAGTTGGTGTGTCGATAATATCCGAAAGATGGGTCGAGGACTCTGGGAACTTTTTTAGAACCCGTTGTGCAGGTGCTTTACCCCTAGTACACACCCTGTGGTTGGTTCTTTACCCAGACTCCATACTGTGATCTTGAACCTTTGATCCTGTTATGTGTGTTTTGCTTCCTGTCTTGCATTGCATTTCATTGCATTTGCATTTTTTCCTGGTTCGTTGCATACCTCTGTTTGTCCAGTCGCTCATCTCCAGCTGTCTTCATCGTCCAGAGTGCCTTTGAGTCGTCAAGTTGATTCCTCGACACCGATATCGGACTAGAGCTAACTATAAATGCAAGATGTCAGAGCAGGAAGCACACAACGCAGAAGTCCGAATGGAGATCGATGAGTTAAAGTCAGGCATGACTAAACTTACCGAGATGCTTCAAGTATTGATTTCCAGAGGAGAGCCATCTCAGAGGACTGTCATTCAAGAAGTTTCAAGTGTTGATCCTCCTCCTGTTCAAATGCCACAATCTACTTGGCCAGAGTTTGGTTTACCTCCTAACTACTTTCCACCTCTTGCATCTACCGCTATGATTGGTCTGACTGTCAGACCAGTTTTTCAAGCTCCCGTCTTTACAGAGCCCAGACCTGTGGTCCACACTGTTGCCCAGAATGGCCGAGCTCCCTTTGAGACTCCTTTCCTTGACTACAATGCTGTTAGTGCTCAAGGAGAAGACCATGAAGATTTTGTTGAGCCTGAGATTGTCCATGAACAATTTCAGAACATAGACAAGAGACTTAAAGCTGTTGAGGGTACTTACTTCTTTAACATTGATGCTGACAATATGTGCTTAGTCTCTGGCCTCGTCATGCCTTCTAAGTTTAATATTCCCAAGTTTGTGAAATATAAGGGGCACTCATGTCCAAGAGCCCATTTGGTTATGTACTTCTGAAGGATGGCAACTTACACTAACAATCAGAAGTTGCTCATCCATTGCTTTCAAGACAGCTTGAGTGGTGCTTCTCTCAATTGGTATATGAACTTGGAGCACAACAACATCCACTGCTTCCAAGATCTCTCCAATGCTTTTATGAAGAAATGCAAATACAATCTGGGCATGGCTCTTGACCATCGTCAACTTCAAAACATGTCTCAAAATTAAAAAGAATCATTCAAAGAATATGCTCAACATTGGAGAGAGTTGGCTTTCTAAGTTGAACCCCCTCTAGCAGAGAAAGAGCTAACTGGAATGTTCATGGATACTTTGTCTCCTTTCTATTGGGAAAAGATGATTGGGAGTGTATCTTCAAACTTCACAGACCTGGTGACCATTGGCCAAAGGTTAGAAGAAGGACTGAAAAAGGGTAAGGTATCCAAAGCTGTTGAACCTTCTAATGGTGCGAAGAAATCCTTTGGGACTTTCCATAAGAAGAAGGAAGAGCAAACCAACGCTGTCATGGTTGAAGTGAGAAATCCTCGTCCTCAGCCAAGGTATAATCACCCTGCTATTGTTGCCGTTACTGCTGCTGCTGCTCCACGACCAGCTCAGATTCCTCAACGTCTAACTGTTGGACAAAACCAGTATCGAAATAGGAATCAATTCGATCTTATTCCCATGACATATACAGAACTTTATCCTGATCTGGTTCAACAAGGGTTGATTACTACAAAGGCTTTGCAAACTCCTAATCCTCCTCCAGCTGGATTTAGAGCTGACCTCTGTTGTGCTTTTCATGAGGGTGCCCAAGGCCACGACTTAGAACATTGTTATGCACTGAAAGCCAAAGCGCGTGAGCTGATTAAAACTAGAATCCTTGGTTTTAAGGATAATCATCCGAATGTCCAGAATAATCCATTGCCATAACATCAAAAGTGAAGCTTTAGTCCGACTCCAGCAGACTATCTTTTTTGAGCGCCAGTGTTTCAGACAGGACAACTCATCTTTGTTCTGATTTAGTCACTATGCCTTTTGTTTCTCATTGTTTCCATTTTCCTTCATTTTGTTTAAGCTGTTTTCTTTTATTTAGTGTTTGTACTACAGATGTTTAGGATGTGAAATACCTACCCTAGGCATAACCAACCCTCGAATCTTTAGATCTCTCTTTGCTTAGCTTTAAGTCTTGCTTTTTGCTTTGCATTTTAATAGGTTTTTCTTTCTTTAAACCTTTCCTTTTTGGATAAATTAAAGTCCGGTTGTGAATTGTAAGAACTAAGATTCAAGTTAATCAATAGCTTGGTATCACGATTCTCACCGGAACAGGTACTTAAACATGTTGGCAAACAGAGGCCAAAAGCTCAAAGCAAATATGCCCTCAAAGCACCATCAAACAAAAATAATATTCAAGATGTACCACTTTGAAATGGGAGAATCGAGGGTCAAAAGAAAAGCACCAAACGTCAACCCTAAAGTCAACCAACCAGGGGCAAAATGGTCCTCAAAAATTGTTCAACTCATCATGGATATGAGGATCAATTTTCATTCATTGGATCAAAGGGAAATGAGAGAAACAAATAAAAGATCAAATAATGTCACAATTTAAATCATTTAATATACTTCCAATATTAAAATCCAACTTTAATTGAAAAATAAATCAATAAAATAAAATAAAATATTCTAAAATTAGAAGACATCTCAAAGTGTCTAAAAAGTATTTTTGTGAGTTCTTTGGATAATTGGAAGTATTTAAAAATGATTTAAATGTAAACAGATAATAAACAAAAATAAAATGAAAATAAATATAAAATAATAAAACAGACGGTGCAAAAAGCAATAAAAATCAGTTGAAAACTAGGCTAGGCCAAAAGGGGGGTGCCATTAGCAGCTAGAGGCCCAAAGCATCCAAACAAAATCAGGCCAAAAAAAACATCTCATGTATCTGGTCAACAAGCAGCGCATGGTAGGGAAGCAATCATAGCCAACAGATCAAATGGTAATCCAATCAGACGGATCTGGGTGTGCCAACGCATTAATGAGATATTCAAACGTGATCAAGTATGTTGTGGTCAAAGGAGGAGCAGCGTGTTTCTTAATCTCAAGCGTGCATGTGAAAAGTAAACGCATCATGTGGTGTGAGGATCATCTTCTCTAATGTGAATTCAACAAAATCCAATGGAAACAGACGGTGGCCGGAGATCCCTTCCGGTCATCTTCTCCGGCCACAGAACCACCGTGAACAGTATCCACAGTCATCAATACTTCACCAAAAATGACAAACTAATAGTCAAAAATCATCCTCTCCTCACGAGGAACTCAAATCCAACCTTGGTTTTCATTTTTGAGAAACACACAAAGCAAACCGAAGAAAAATAGAAAATGCACACAAACTGCAAAACTCAAAATCAAACACCAAAAGTGCCCATAATTCATCCACACCTCATATAGAGTTCAAATCCATAGTCCATTTACTCTAAAACCTCAAGAACAGGCCAAAATGCAAACATCAAATTTTGTGCTCCAAACAAAAATCAACTCAAATGCCAATTTGTTTTACTTGTTAATGGTCTACATGATTCCTATGTCTCAAATATGCAAAAATGGAAAAGATCGTGGCATAAATAGAGAGATATGGTGATTTCAAGATTACCTAGTGGAGAACCTCCACTGAGTCTTGTCCTTGGCTGAAACTTCAAGCAAATCACCCAGAATCGTTCCACACACTTGAAAGAAGCTTCTGGTATGCTCAATTTCACTTGAGAATGGCTAAATCTCCAAAACCAAATTTCACTTTGCTCTCACTTTTTCAAGTTGCTATTTCTGCAATTTCACCACCAAATCCTGCTCTGAGGGTTTGGGAAGTTTTCTAACCTTTTATGTGTTGGATTCAGATGAAAATGGAGCCCTATTTCATGCCATAAATCCCAATTGCCAATTCAATTTTTCTTCACTTTTTTGCTTGCCATACTCGTGTTTTATCCACTGCACCAACCTCAAATTTGTTCCAAATCATTTTCACATGGCCTGAGTTGATCAAAGGGTCAGCAATTGGTCCTTGTTTTGATTCTATGGTGGATTTCCCATTTGTTACTTCATGGTGAAGAAACCATGGAAATAACCAACCAAATGACCTCAAATTGAAAAATTAAACTTGGCATTGTATTTAGAACATCATTTGCACTCAAAATATGCATAAATTTGCCTTGAAATAGTTCCAAATGAATTAATTCCAATTTTCTCATTTTAAGTTTCTTTCATGAAAAATTCAAACACCAATTCTTCACTCCAAGCTCCAACCATGACAAGAGATGATTTGCTAATGCAAATGGCCCTATTTGGAGCAAGTTTCATTTTGGAAATATTTTCATTTGAAGTGTGCAAGTTGGTGAAATGGACCTATAATCTTACTTTCCCAAAATACCCCTGACTTGCAAGCCTCATAACTTGAGTTCTACAAATCAGATGAATGACTTCTAGTACTCTTTGGAAAGCTAAGACCATGCTCTACAACTTTCATGTTGGCTAAAAGTTGAGGAGTGTAAGTGCTCTTGATTGGCTGCATTTTGTGGCAAAGTATAAGTACATATATGAATGTCATGTTTGATGTTATTACATTCATAATATGGACTGTGCAGGGTAAGTTAACTAAGCTAACTATAAGTTAAGCTGGATGTCATACTCAATGTTATGACATAGGTCGTATGACATCAAGCGGAAGTGTGTTTTTCTGGTAGCTATAACTCAGGAAACAACTCAGAAGCTCAAGCTGGAATGCAGGAGACATTTTAGACGCCCTAGGGGAACTAACATGTACCTCATTAAAGAGGCAAACATACAGAATACAAAAGTGAGGTTTTATGATGGATAAAACCTAATGTATGCTCCCAGGCCCAAGGACTGATCTGCTGCTACAAATACCAGGAGAGGAAATCCTAGAAGGAAGCTGTTGAAGATAGAGAAGCAGAGAAATCACCATAGTGGTTTAGAAGTGAAGAGATTGGTCTTCACATTTGTGTCTTAGGAATACTTGTAACCCAAGCAACTGCTAATTCCATTGGTTAGGTAGTTTCTAGGTTGTGTATCACTCGAAGCTGTTAAGCAAGAGTGTATGTCACTTGATCAAAGCTTTGAAGCAAGATCAAGGTGTGTGAGTGTAGGTGAAGTGTATCTTCAATCTACTGTTTAATTTGTAACTGATTGTTATCACTGTTGTGTAATTGTAGGGATTGAGTGGGTATACTCAGGTCTAGAGTGTCTCTAGGTTAAATTGTCATTGGGTAGTGATTAAGTGAGGAGTTCAAACTGGAGGTTTGACTCTGAATTGATACTGCTGATAGTGAAATTTCTCCCTGGCTTGGTAGCCCCCAGATGTAAGTGTGTTGCACTGAACTGGGTCAACAACTAACTGTGTTATTTACTGCCTTGTTATTCCTGCATAATAGTAGCTCTGTAGTGAATGTCATACTGGATGTTATAACTTCTGTTAGAACATCCATCCTGGGCTGGCCAGAATTTTCAATTGGCATCAGAGCAGGCACCCTGCCTGTTTATTACTGGGTGAGATCTAGGGAAAGAAAATTCTGGTAATATGGATAAAAATATTGGATTCACCAATAGACCTCCAAGTCTGGATGGTTCAAATTATGACTATTGGAAGCCTAGGATGATTGCCTTCCTAAGGTCCTTGGACAACAAGGCTTGGAGAGCTACAAACTCTGGCTGGGAACATCCTATGAAGACTGACAAGGATGGAGTATATGTGCAAATTCCTGAAGAGGAATGGACCAAAGAGCAAGAGGCGTTGGCTCTTGGAAACTCTAAAGCATTGAATGCACTCTTCAATGGTATAGACAAAAATATCTTTAGACTAGTCCACCACTGTGAACTAGCAAAAGATGTTTGGGACACTCTCAGAACCACTCATGAAGGAACTTCCAAAGTCAAAATGTCAAGACTTCAAATGCTGACCACAAAGTTTGAAAGTCTAAGAATGAAGAAAGATGAGACCATTCATGACTTTTACATGAATGTTCTTGAACTAGCTAACACCTCAGGAGCTTTGGGAGAAAAGATGGCTGAAGAAAAGCTTGTAAGGAAGATACTAAGGTCACTACCTAAAAGGTTTGCCATGAAGGTAACAGCCATTGAGGAAGCTCAAGACATATGCCACATGAAATTGGATGAACTCATTGGATCTCTTCAAACTTTTGAGATGGGGATGTGTGATCAGGCTGTGGAGAAAAAGAGCAAGAGTATAACTCTTGTCTCAAACACTGCTGAGACTTCAGAGCATGAAAGGAAGGAAGATCTATCAGAGGCAATAGCCATGCTTGGAAAACAGTTCAACAAACTGGCCAAAAGGATAGACACTAAGTCTAAGCCCTATTTCAAAATATTGCCTGCTGAAAAAGAAAAAACTGAAGATAAAGCCAACCAAAGCAGAGGAGTACAGTGCCATGAGTGCGAGGGATATGGACATGTTAGGAAGGAATGTCCCACATACCTCAAAAAGAAGGGAAAAGGTCTAACAATCACTTGGTCTGATGAAGATTCTGATAGTGGATCAGAAGGGGAATCATCCAAACATGTAACTGTTCTCAACAGTGTGTGTGTGTATCTGATGGAGACTCAAGTGAAGAGGAGCTAACTTATGATGAACTAGCTGAATCATATAAGAAGTTATCCATCCAAAACACAGAACTGTACCAGCAAGGAGAGCATCAGAAGAAGCTCATCAAAGAGCTAGAAGCTGAAAAGAGAGAGCATCCAGATACTATAAACTCACTCCAAGGAGAGGTAAAGGAGTTGAAAGGAGAAAAGGAGCAAATGACAAAATCCATAAGGATGCTCAACTCTGGATCTGACATCCTAGAGGAGATTCTTCAGAGTGGTCAGACTGCAGGAAATAGGTCTGGTCTAGGATTTGTTGAAAAACAAAATCCTGTCCTGAAACTCAAGAGGTTGCAGCCTGACATTCAAAAGTTACAAAGGATGTCATAGTCAAAATTACAACATCCTCCCCACAGAAATTGGAATCAAGTCAAGAGACAATTCCAAAGGCATAGATGCTACCACTGTGGAAAGCTTGGACACATTCGTGCTGTGTGCTTCTGGTTGCATGGCTTTCCGAGGCAAAGAAGTGATAATCAGGGTAAGCTTGGAAAAAGACAGCATCATTGAAAAAGGTATCATCATGCCCACCAGAGCTGGAGACAACATCAAGCAAGATCCAGAAAGAAGGAGGTGCCTAAGAAGCAAGAACAATGGGTTGTCAAGACTGTAGCTCTTACAGCTAACATTTCCCTAAGAATGCCAACCAATGAGGATTGGTATTTTGACAGTGGCTGCTCCAGGCATATGACTGGAATTGAGGATCTGTTGATCAAACTCAAGCCTCATTCATCTAGTCATGTGACTTTTGGAGATGGAGCTAGAGGAGAAATCACAGGTGTTGGACAACTTGACAATCCTAAAGCTCCAGAATTGAGAGATGTACTGTTAGTTAAAGGACTACCTGTCAATCTAATAAGCATAAGTTAGCTATGTGATCAAGGTTTAAAAGTACACTTCTCCAAAGACATGTGTGTGGTGACCAGTGAAGAGAGTAAGGAAGAAATGAGAGGATCTGGATCCAAAAATAACTGTTACATATGGGAGCCCAGAAGTAACATAAATGGATTAGTAAATGAAGAAAAGGATCACCTAGGACTAGAGAAAAGAACCAGGTCCAAATCATCAGCAAAAGGACTCTCAAAATATGCTTCAGAAAGAAGGGCTGGGTGTAAGAAAAGTCAGGTAGGAAGGCTAGACAAGAAGGGATACCCTGAGATTAGCCATCAGGTAAATCTGGATATGCTATATTGGGACCTAATGGAGTCCATGGAGGATACTCCGCAGAAGAGAAGCAATGTCACTCCTGATGTTATGACCCTGTTCTGTGACATCAAAGGATTCATCCAAGAGAGGTCTGCTGATCTCAAAAGGGGAATGATCAGTGGTAGAGTGTGTAGATGGACAATGACGTGTGGAAACTACAGGGACTATGCACTAAATATTGTTGACAGGGGTTCAAAAATTATAAAGGAAGTTCAAGGCAAGATTGAGCAATGGAAAATGAGTTCCTATAATAAGGAGTTATAGCAATTAACAGGAAGTGGGAATTATGCCTTGAATTTAATACTATTAAAAATAAATCAAAAAGGCAAGTTCCCTCCTAATGGACTACCGTACCCCACCATCACGTATACTATACACCTCCTCCACTCTTGGTGCCAGCATAATCCTTTTAGTGTCCATAACAACTTAGCCAAGCAAAGAAAAGTCATCATCTCTCGATCAAAGTCATCAAACATGTCACAACATACGAACCCTAGAATCACCTCTAGCAATGCTGAAAATAACCCTAATGAGGTTCTAGAGATTGCGCCCCTGCGCATGATGACACCAGACGGATTGTTGGTAAAGAAACCCAGAAAGTTGCATGCAAGAAAACCCATAAACCTCGGCTCTGGTCAAGCTCCCTCTACTACTGAATCGACTGACCTAGATACAGAAGAAGCTAGGCGTACCCACCTGAAACTCGCAGAAATGGTGGCCAGTGCTCTCAATATACCCACGACATCTAGCACAAAGGGGTCTGATCCTAAACCACATGATCAAGCCAACGTCTTGCCGGATGTCACAACACCAAAAGACCCTGCATCAGAAGAAAAGAACAAAGGTGAAAAGGCCAAACACACAGATGAAGGCACTCATGGAATCAACAGAACTGCAGTAGTTGACCTAGAAGACTACTTAGATAATGACCTCATTGTTAAGCTTAATCCAGGAATAGCCAAAAGGCTAATGACAAGAAAAGGAAAAAGGGCAGCTGATCAAAGTTCCCCCATGCAAAAGAAGGATAAGAAGATTGATGAACAAGAAACCGCTGCAAAGAAAACTGGTACAAAGAGGCCTAAGGTTGGTCCTTCTAAGGGCTAGAGCAAAGTTGTCACCAAGAAGCAGAAAGCTAAGTCCAGTTCAGAACTAGAACCGGATTCTGATGTAGATGTTGATGTCACAGACATGCAAACCAAGCAAAAGCCTCCTACAAGCAAATTGGCTTCAAACATTCCCGAGGTACCTACTGATAACATCTCCTTTCACTATCCATCTAGTGTCAACAGATGGAAATACATGTATCACAAGAGATTAGCCATAGAAAGGGAGCTTGGTCAAAATGCTCTTGAGAACAAAGAAATCATAGCCCTGATAAGCAATGATGGCCTGATGAAAATAGTGACTCAGCTCCTCCAATGCTATAAAATGTTGGTGAAAGAGTTCATAGTCAATCTGGATGGAGAAAGTGCTGATAAGAAATCAAGTGAGTATGGGAAAGTATATGTGAGAGGAAAATATGTCAAGTTTATAGCAGCACTCATTAACAAGTACCTAGGACGACCTCGTGAAGGGCTGACAGAAATACAAGCCACAGATCACCAAGTGTGTAAAGAAATCACTGCCAAACAAGTCAGACAATGGCCATCCAAAGGGAAGCTTGTAGCAAGCAAGCTAAGTGTCAAATATGTTATGCTTCACAAAATTGGGGCTGCCAACTGGGTGCCCACAAATCATAAGACCTCAGTGGCCACCATCCTTGGAAGGTTCATATATGCAGTGGGAACTAAGGTTCACCTCAATTATGGGGCATACATACATGAGCAAATAATGAAACACGCAGGGAGTTATAGTATCAAGGGACCCATTGCCTTTCCTTCACTCATCTGTGGTATAATATGTGATCAGCATCCCAACATTGTCAAGGAAAATGACATAGCTTGCAAGAGAGAAACTCCTCTGTCCTTCAACTATAAGCTGTTTAAAGGAACTCATGTTCCTGACATTGTTGTACCTTCAGCTGAGACGTCCAAAAGGACCTTAACAGCTAGCAAAACTGAGGTAGTAGAAATGCTCAAAGACACATGCAAGGAGTTGGAGACAAGGAAGATAAAACTGGAAAAATTAATCAGAACTCTGGAGCTAGAAGATGGGACAGAATGTGCTGATGAAACCAAGAATAGTGATGACTCAGATGATGAAGTTCAGGAAACAGAAGAAGCTGCAGAGAACTCTGAAGAAACCAGTGGTGCAAGTGAGGCAACTAGTAAAGATGAGTCAGAGGAAGCAGGTACAACAGAAGACAGGGCAAGCTCTGCTGAAGAGGACAAAGAATAGTGTGGCTGGTAGCTGAACTGCTGAAACAAGGGTGCTGTGTGTGTGAGTTGTGATCATATGTAAGATTATATAAACCAAATGTGTTGTCCATAACAATCCTTTAGTCTATACTATGGTTAGTTGGTTTTTAATTTGTGGCTAAAAAGGGGGAGAGAGTGTTAGATAAAAACATAAGCAGGTACAGCAGATGGAAGAATTGGTGGATAACCAATATGAGTACCACAGTACCACAGGTTATGTGGTTGTGGGAGTAACAGATGCAGGTGGAAGAACAAGACTTCCATGAGAAGTGATTGTGATTGAGCATATGCACCATAGTGCTTATGATATTAGTGTGCAGGTGATGCTGATGAGATGTGTGTGTGTGATAACAGTTGTTTGGGCTGTTACTGATATGTTATGTATGCCATGTATGTTAGAACTAGGACTGACATGCTGTAGGTACTAACATGGGTGATCCTAACAAGATGCTTAGGAATTCTGTGCAAGGAGCAGAATGCATCCCTGCAGGGGGAGTAGCACAAATGTGTGACATCAGAAGGTCATGCTGAATGTTATAGCATCCAGTTCAGACTGGATATTGCCCAGCTGATAAGTGCATCAGTTGAGGGGGAGTAACTCTGTTACTCAAACAAGCAAAGGGTGACATCTGTAGTAGAAGTCTACAGAGAGTTAACAAAGTGAGTGTTAACAGGGCTGAACGCCAATTGTGAGGAATCTGAGAGCTTAAGCAGCAAGTGACTTACCTGCATGACAGGACCATTGTTAAGTCTTCAGCAGTGTAAGAAATCTCTGATGTAAGTACAGAGTGTTTTAGCCAAAAATTTGCCAAAGGAGGAGTTTGTAAGTGCTCTTGATTGGTTGCATTTTGTGGCAAAATATAAGTACATATATGAATGTCATGTTTGATGTTATTACATTCATAATATGGACTGTGCAGGGTAAGTTAACTAAGCTAACTATAAGTTAAGCTGGATGTCATACTCAATGTTATGACATAGGTCGTATGACATCAAGCGGAAGTGTGTTTTTCTGGTAGCTATAACTCAGGAAACAACTCAGAAGCTCAAGCTGGAATGCAGGAGACATTTTAGATGCCCTAGGGGAACTAACATGTACCTGATTAAAGAGGAAAACGTGCAGAATACAAAAGTGAGGTTTTATGATGGATAAAACTTAATGTATGCGCCCAAGCCCAATGACTGATCTGCTGCTACAAATACCAGGAGAGGCAATCCTAGAAGGCAGCTGTTGAAGATAGAGAAGCAGAGAAATCACCATAGTGGTTTAGAAGTGAAGAGATTGGTCTTCACGTTTGTGTCTTAGGAATACTTGTAACCCAAGCAACTGCTGATTGCATTGGTTAGGTAGTTTCTCGGCTGTGTATCACTTGAAACTGTTAAGCAAGAGTGTTTGTCACTTGATCAAAGCTTTGAAGCAAGATCAAGGTGTGTGAGTGTAGGTGAAGTGTATCTTTAATCTACTGTTTAATTTGTAACTGATTGTTATCACTATTGTGTGATTGTAGGGAGTGAGTGGGTATACTCAGGTCTAGAGTGTCTCTAGGTTAAATTGTCATTGGATAGTGATTAAGTGAGGAGTGCAAACTGGAGGTTTGACTCTAAATTGATACTGCTGATAGTGAAATTTCTCCCTGGCTTGGTAGCCCCCAGATGTAAGTGTGTTGCACTGAACTGGGTCAACAACTAACTGTGTTATTTACTGCCTTGTTATTACTGCATAATAGTAGGTCTGTAGTGAATGTCACAGTGGATGTTATAACTTCTATTAGAACATCCATCGTGGGCTGGCCATAATTTTCAAGGAGAAACATCCTTCTAGGTCAAAAATGGCTTGGAAGTTGGTTGACTTTTGTTGACTAAATCACATTCATCTGAGGACCTGTAACTTGTCTGCATCATAACTTGAGTTCTATAAATCCAATCAAGGACTTCTAGTACTCAAAAGAAAGCTAAGAACATGCTCTACAAGTTTCAGGTTGGTCAAAAGTTGATATGAGACTTGTATCTTGAGATAAGTGGTCTTGAAGTTGGGGACTAAACAGGGGATTTTACACTGAGAACCCTAATTTAGTAACGTCTCTCACGCTTGATCCTTGATGAATTGATCTTGAAATGATATATTAGACATCTCAGCACAACATCCGATGACCATAGAGACTTGGAATTGAATTGTAACCTCCTTCAATTTAACAGTTAATTGAGGATTTACCAGATGAAAACCCTAGATGCAACATTCTTGATTGTTGCTTGTTCCACCTCACACAACAACTTGAATAAGCTCCAAATGGCTCTCAAAGCACTCAATGAGCACTCTCTACATCTTATATCCATAATTATGAATTCACAAACCTCTGATGCTCTTCAATTGGCCTCAAGTTAGGAGCTGACCCACATACATCCATCCATCCTTTCACAAGACTATTGACCACTTCTAGATGACCTGATGACCATTCAAACTTGAGTAACACCCCTTGCTTAGGCTCAACACTCTGGGTGACCTCCTCTTGCTATGCACAACCTCTTGATCCCCTATAAAATGAAATATGATGTGTAATGCAAATGCTAGAAAGAAATGAAATGAAACATAAACCAAGTTAAGAAAAGGTTGAGCAAATTTTGGGGTACAATAGTTGCCCCTATTCAAGCGACTTGGACCTGAATGAGTGAAAAGCGAACAACTTTCAAACAATCGAGGTAAAAGGCGGTTGAATACCAAGGAACCCGGAAATTTGCCAACCGCAGAAAATCTGAATATAATTGTATTGATACAAACGTCAAAAGCGGCGCCATGGTCTGGATACCACATTGACGGAATGTAACAATCCAAATTACCGGAGTCTGGGTACTCCATAGAAATCGAAGCCTGGATACTTGAAGACACAAACTGGAGCCTGGATGCTCAAAGAAACAAAACTGGAGCCTGGATACTTGGTAAAAAATTTGAGTCTGGATACTCAATAATTGGAGCCTGGATGCTCGGTACTAAATCTGAGTCTGGATACTCAATAATTGATCTGAGTCTGGATACTCAATAGCTGGAGCCTGGATGCTCTATGCAAATCTGAGCCTGGATGCTCTATGCAAGAAACCTGAGTCTGGATACTCGGTTAATAAATCTGAGTCTGGATACTCAATAACTGGAGCCTGGATGCTCTATGCAAATCTGAGCCTGGATGCTCTATGCAATAAACCTAAGTCTGGATACTCGGTTAATAAATATGAGTCTGGATACTCAATAACTGGAGCCTGGATGCTCTATGTAACACCCCACTTCCCAAATTAAATAAAATATAAACATTATAAATAAACATCAGAGTTTTCACCAAAATAGTGGGATATCACATCACCAAATTTTTATAAAAATACTTTATTAATTATTCTCAAAAATAATACAGCGGAAAACATTATTCCAACATTCTCGGCCATCCGCCAAATTTCATAAAATCTTTATTATTATAATTCACAAAAAAAGTGATACGTCACAGGATTACAACAAGTTTGACATAAAACAATTAAAACACTCATATCCCGTGTTACATATCAGAGCATCCTAGACTCGACTGGCACACCACCATCCAAGCTATCTAAGTACCTGGATTATCTGTACTTCCGGAGAAGCACAGACACAACAACAACCAAGGGGTGAGAAAACATGATCAAAAATATATTGGTAATGCAATACATGTAAACAAGGTAGTAAAACACACCAACACACCAATATTCACCCCAACAACTCCATATAACGAACCTACTGTTCAAATTACAATATAACATATTATAATGCAAATATGCAACTCAACACCATGCATGCGGTACCGACTCATTGGTTCATTCAATCGAACCTGGATAGATCACTTACGCTCCTCCTGAGACATGATCTATCCCCCACCATTCTCCACAAAGGAGTACGGATGAATCACTTACGCTCCTCCTGAGACATGATTCATCCCACCAAAATACCATGATATGCACACACCAATGCATACTATCATATTTAGGCACACTAAGTGCACACGATCCTCCTGATCATATCATCATACATCAATGCATATATGTGTAGATATATTACACCAACACCATATAAATCAATCAGATAGTAAACAAATTCATACTATAACACCATATATAACCACACCCCAACACCCGGGAACACACGATCCTATTGATCACTACATACATATACGTTAACTAATTGTCCACCAACAATATTAAGGGAAATGAGTACTATCACCCAGTACACAGGTTAGATCCCACACTCATCATCCTTACAATGCATCAAGGCCAGAAAGATCACCCCAGACCAATGCTCAAGGCCAAACATCACCAAAGTCACATTCTGGTTCTGCTACGCTCGCTGGCATTCGCTAGGCGAAGCTTCACCAACACTCGCCAGGCGAAGCCCAGCGAATGCTGCGATTCACCAACTTCCCCACAGTTCTGCAGTACTATTCTAGGCCAAATCAAACTTATCATCTCAACTCAAATTCTCAGCCTACTCTAGTACCAACCTTGTACATTACCGTAACTAAATCGGTTCCTAAATCTTATTCCCAAAGTCATCGCTTAAACATTCTAGCGATTCCTTAAAAGGTCACACAGAATCTCCCTAAAAACCTTAAACCCAGCCTATACGCCAAATTAACCAAAAACAACAATTCATCAACATTCTATACTCCATCGCTATCAATTACTAGTTATCATCAAACACAAACACACCATTATACTTACCAATTATTATATACTTCCTACTCTAGAACCAACATTACGGTACATTACCTACACTTCAGAGTTACTCTGAATCTCACCAAGGTCCTAACCAGAGTCACTAACAACATCACAGGGAACAACACATAAGTTTCCCAAATTTATAATCATGGTCATTACCAACGCTACAATAGCAACACAAAATCTCACAAAAACTCTATTCATAGTTACTATCAACACTGCAGTAACAACATATAATCTCACTAATATCACCATAATATATATACCAAATTCACCAATACCAATCAACAATTCATCAATATCAAGCATCAATTTATCATTAGCAACAACAATAACACGCATGCCAATATAAAACTTCATAGATCGACATTTTCCTACGGGGTTAAGGAATCCCCTCTACCCTATACATGTATATATACCATCCCAATCAAGTTTCTCCCCCCTTACCTGGATAATTATTCTGATCGGTGATAAATTCCTCCAAGATTCTTCATCCCTAGCCTTTTCCCTTTCTCTTTGTTCTTCGCTTTTCTCTATTCTCCCAATTTCCCTTCTCACGGTTTCTATCGTGCCTTTTCATATTTCCATTCTAACTTCCCCATAACCCTTCCACTTCTTATTTTACTTATTCCAACCACTAATATACCCAATACTAATTCTAATAATAATAATTATAATAATCATTATAATAATAATAATAATAATAATAATAATAATAATAATAACAACAATAATAATAATAATAATATAATACTATTGTAATATTATAGTAATATTCAACATAATAATAATAATAGTAATACACCCAACAATAATTATAATTATAATAATAATAATACTAATGATAATAATAACAATTATATTAATACTAATAATAAAATAATATTAATAATAATAATCTTAATATTAATAATACTAATATAATATTACTAATATTAATAATACTAATCATAATAATACTATTAATAATAATAATAATAATAATAATAATAATAATAATAATAATATTATTATTATCTCACCAAAATAATAATAATAATAATAATAATAATAATAATAATAGTAATAATATTATTATCTCACCAAAATAATAATAATATTAATAATACTAATAAATATAATAATATATAATAATAATAATAATACCCCCACCAATATTACTATTATTCATTATATTATCATATTCACACCAAAAATCATAATAATATAATAACTATATTAATAATAATATTATATTCTCCATATTAATAATATTACTACAAATATTAATAATAATCATAAATATAATAGTAATAATAATAATAATAATAATAATAATAATAATAATAATAATAATAATAATAATACCACCACCAATATTACTATTATTTCTTATATTATTATAAACTCACCAAATTACCACCAATGATCCTCCCATCTCAGGGACACCCACCAAACATCATCAAATACACCCTACCAAAGGGCACATCAACATATAATATTTAAAATAATAATAAAATGACTAAATAATTAAAATGGGTGTTACAACTCTCCCCCACTTTAATTATTTTCGTCCTCGAAAATTACCTGATGGAAATAATTCCGGATACGCTCCCCGCATCCTTTATTCCAATTCTCAGGTCACACTGCCTTCTACAGCACCTCCCCATACTACTTTCACCAAAGATATCTCCTCCCTTCGGAGTTGTTCCTCGCTCGCCAAAACGAACTAGCAATGCCTCAACAATCGGAATATTTTTCACTTGTACATCATCCACCTGGTTTAATGTACTTTCTCGACTAAGACACATGAAACATATCATGCCAATTCACAGCGACAACGGAAAAACAGTCTAACATGTTACTCCTCCCATGCCTCCGTTGCGCCACTCTGATACAACTACAGAACACGGTGCGAACTTCTGAGATTTCGAAGCTCGACCAACACCAGTCACCGGCGTGACTCTCAAAACACATATTGCCTCGGATCCTCTCGATCTTCTCAGCCATCTCAAGCATAATTTTCAAGTCTGAGTACAACACTCTCACTCGATTTATTTCAACACAGGAGAGTCCTACACTCCCTATCTCACCAAGCCACATATAGTGCCATTCCGACACTAGGATGGTAACCGTTATTATAGGTAACTCAATCAACGATAATTAATCATCCCACGATCCACCTTTATCCAACATACTAATGCTCCACAAATTCTCTAAAGTCTAGATAGTCCTCTTTCATTGTCCATCCCTCTGCGGGTGACAGGCAAAATTCAACCTCATCTTAATACCCGGAGCATCCGCAACTCCCCCAAAATCTCAACATAACTCCCAAATTTCCATCTGATACAATATTCGATATCTCATACAACTTCGCCACTTCGCCAATATGCATCTCATATATCCTCAACATAGAATAGTCAATCCACTAACAATAATCCAAATTAAAATTATATCGTTCCAATTCTCTGGAAATCTCAACACCAACTCCGCGAAAATACTACCCGGTTTCTACTCTGGAATATTCAACGGCTGCATCAGACTCAACAGTCTCTGATGTTCACTCTTTGAATTCCGACAATTCTAACCAGCATATTCAACCTCAACTACTCATCCCCTTATCCATGGTCTCCAAAACAATCTACTCAAATTCGGTTACTTCTTCATAGCACCGGGATGGATACTCCATCTACCTCAATGTATTTCTTCACGAGTACTCCTACTCCCCTCAACAACATCTGGTACACATACCCTATCATAACACATCATGGTACTATTTCCACAAACCCGACAATCCACTCTTCGACTCTAATTTATCAATTTCAACTAATTCACTACTCAACCCAAGTTTCTGACTTTCTCGATTCTGCTCAAGGATATCACTAGTCAGATCTTAATAATAAAAGCTTAGCTCCATAAGAAGTCTCCTTACTCACAAAACTCATATTATGAAATTGCTCAATTAGTTCTAACTCTTTTCACCATCATCTTCAGTATATGCAAATATTTCTAACTCACTGCATCATCTACCATGTCCGCTTTACCTGAATGGTAATTCAACTCGAAGTCGTACTCTTTTTGAAGTCCCAATTATTTCCTATGCCTCATATTCGTCTTATTCAAATTAAACAAACACCTTAAACTCTTAAGATCACCGAACATCTCCGATCTCAGTCTGAACTTTTGAAGACTCCGACTCCGGTACAATCACAATAGTAACCAACTCTAAATCACTGGTCGGATGATTTCTCTTATACACTTCAAGTTGCCTTTTGCATAATTGAAACTCGCTGAAGTTGTCTTTAGCAAATCCCCTAATTATATCAACAAGCATCACAAACACCACAATTAGTTCTATCGGATTCGGCAGAACTTTCCTTACGGAAGTATATCACCGCTCTTTTTCCAACACTGATAACTCTAGTTCCTTATGCTCAACATAATCCTCTATACTCTTCGAATACCTTAAAATATCATTTATTAACACAACCATTGCCTTATATAAATAATTACAGAAGATCCCATGCCAAGTGGACAAACAAGTTGTGAGTTATAGCGGGAACACATACCGTACCGCCCGTCCTTACCATAACATTCAAACACACTTCATCAATAAATAGCTTAAATCTATGTCAATACTTCACCATCTCATAGATAATTTGAATAGCTTTCCAACGCTTTGAACCGCGCGTCATTCCGAGTTACGGTTCTCCCGTTACGGCAAAAACACCAGAATAACATTTTCTGCCCATGACCCCTTCGCCAGGCGAACACCGCAGCGAATATAGACGTTCGCCAGTATGCTCGCCAGGCGAACATGACAGTCCCAAAATCCTCTTTTCGACCGTTACCCGACTTCCGAGTGTCCGATTTCGATTCCGTAAAAAGCTGTAATCTCGGAATTTAACGTACAACAACAATTTTATACTTAGGAAGCCATCCAACACATTTTAAATCTATGAATAATTTAAAACTCGATTACTTCCAATCTCAACAGCAGATCTTTGAGCCTCCTAATACGATAGAACTTTTGACCTTCGTCCCATCCACCACAAGAACTCTACTCGAGATCACATGACCAAGGGACTCACATCCCTCGATCAATTATTCCATCAAATCATTAACTCTTGGAAGCGAACACCTATCCTTGATAGTCACCCTGTTCACTTATCTATAGTTCACCCAAAGCTTCACAAAACCTTCTATCTGTCTAACCAACAAAATTGGTGCACATTACGGTAGCACACTCAAACAAAAGAACCTCTCTCCTAGAAGGTCTTCAAGTTGACTCTTCAACTTCTCCAATCCCAACGAAAACACACCATATGGAGTCACTAATATCGGACTCGTTCCAACAACAAAGTCAACGTGTGAGCTTTACTTCACACTCCGATAGTAAATCACCTACCTCATCCGGAAACCTCCGGCAATCGCAAATAATTGACAAATCCCAAATTTTCTCACTTTCCTTCTCATTCCAAGTTTCAGTCAAAATAGACACTTCAACACCGTCTTACGCCAAATTCCTCAAAATAATCCCTTAAGTACTTAGCTTAACTCAAGACTATTCACTGCTCACGCCACCCAAGCTTGCAAGACGCGTCTATCCCATCCAACACAATCTCGTCCAGTATTAACAAGAGATTAAGGGTGATCAGTTCCTCAATTTGTTAATAGACAGCCGAAATCATGATGGGGTACAAACCATCTTTACCAACTATTATATCATTCCTCAACACCATAGGCCACCCAATTGTAGCTTTCCGGAGAAATACAACTTCTCCCCCACTGGAATCATTCCACTTCTACCGACAAACTTAACCAACAACATGTATCGACAGTGTTTTTACGCACATGTCGCATACCAGGGAACAACAACACTAGACAACATTGGCCGGACGGACCGACCTGCTCTGATACCAATTGTAACACCCCACTTCCCAAATTAAATAAAATATAAACATTATAAATAAACATCAGAGTTTTCACCAAAATAGTGGGATATCACATCACCAAATTTTTATAAAAATACTTTATTAATTATTCTCAAAAATAATACAGCGGAAAACATTATTCCAACATTCTCGGCCATCCGCCAAATTTCATAAAATCTTTATTATTATAATTCACAAAAAAAGTGATACGTCACAGGATTACAACAAGTTTGACATAAAACAATTAAAACACTCATATCCCGTGTTACATATCAGAGCATCCTAGACTCGACTGGCACACCACCATCCAAGCTATCTAAGTACCTGGATTATCTGTACTTCCGGAGAAGCACAGACACAACAACAACCAAGGGGTGAGAAAACATGATCAAAAATATATTGGTAATGCAATACATGTAAACAAGGTAGTAAAACACACCAACACACCAATATTCACCCCAACAACTCCATATAACGAACCTACTGTTCAAATTACAATATAACATATTATAATGCAAATATGCAACTCAACACCATGCATGCGGTACCGACTCATTGGTTCATTCAATCGAACCTGGATAGAT
Source organism: Lathyrus sativus (assembly GCA_963859935.3). Classification (NCBI taxonomy): domain Eukaryota; kingdom Viridiplantae; phylum Streptophyta; class Magnoliopsida; order Fabales; family Fabaceae; genus Lathyrus; species Lathyrus sativus. The sequence goes on along the minus strand of OZ012735.1, from coordinate 304,884,484 downwards.
CACTTACGCTCCTCCTGAGACATGATCTATCCCCCACCATTCTCCACAAAGGAGTACGGATGAATCACTTACGCTCCTCCTGAGACATGATTCATCCCACCAAAACACCATGATATGCACACACCAATGCATACTATCATATTTAGGCACACTAAGTGCACACGATCCTCCTGATCATATCATCATACATCAATGCATATATGTGTAGATATATTACACCAACACCATATAAATCAATCAGATAGTAAACAAATTCATACTATAACACCATATATAACCACACCCCAACACCCGGGAACACACGATCCTATTGATCACTACATACATATACGTTAACTAATTGTCCACCAACAATATTAAGGGAAATGAGTACTATCACCCAGTACACAGGTTAGATCCCACACTCATCATCCTTACAATGCATCAAGGCCAGAAAGATCACCCCAGACCAATGCTCAAGGCCAAACATCACCAAAGTCACATTCTGGTTCTGCTACGCTCGCTGGCATTCGCTAGGCGAAGCTTCACCAACACTCGCCAGGCGAAGCCCAGCGAATGCTGCGATTCACCAACTTCCCCACAGTTCTGCAGTACTATTCTAGGCCAAATCAAACTTATCATCTCAACTCAAATTCTCAGCCTACTCTAGTACCAACCTTGTACATTACCGTAACTAAATCGGTTCCTAAATCTTATTCGCAAAGTCATCGCTTAAACATTCTAGCGATGCCTTAAAAGGTCACACAGAATCTCCCTAAAAACCTTAAACCCAGCCTATACGCCAAATTAACCAAAAACAACAATTCATCAACATTGACCTATACTCCATCGCTATCAATTACTAGTTATCATCAAACACAAACACACCATTATACTTACCAATTATTATATACTTCCTACTCTAGAACCAACATTACGGTACATTACCTACACTTCAGAGTTACTCTGAATCTCACCAAGGTCCTAACCAGAGTCACTAACAACATCACAGGGAACAACACATAAGTTTCCCAAATTTATAATCATGGTCATTACCAACGCTACAATAGCAACACAAAATCTCACAAAAACTCTATTCATAGTTACTATCAACACTGCAGTAACAACATATAATCTCACTAATATCACCATAATATATATACCAAATTCACCAATACCAATCAACAATTCATCAATATCAAGCATCAATTTATCATTAGCAACAACAATAACACGCATGCCAATATAAAACTTCATAGATCGACATTTTCCTACGGGGTTAAGGAATCCCCTCTACCCTATACATGTATATATACCATCCCAATCAAGTTTCTCCCCCCTTACCTGGATAATTATTCTGATCGGTGATAAATTCCTCCAAGATTCTTCATCCCTAGCCTTTTCCCTTTCTCTTTGTTCTTCGCTTTTCTCTATTCTCCCAATTTCCCTTCTCACGGTTTCTATCGTGCCTTTTCATATTTCCATTCTAACTTCCCCATAACCCTTCCACTTCTTATTTTACTTATTCCAACCACTAATATACCCAATACTAATTCTAATAATAATAATTATAATAATCATTATAATAATAATAATAATAATAATAATAATAATAATAATAACAACAACAATAATAATAATAATAATATAATACTATTGTAATATTATAGTAATATTCAACATAATAATAATAATAGTAATACACCCAACAATAATTATAATTATAATAATAATAATACTAATGATAATAATAACAATTATATTAATACTAATAATAAAATAATATTAATAATAATAATCTTAATATTAATAATACTAATATAATATTACTAATATTAATAATACTAATCATAATAATACTATTAATAATAATAATAATAATAATAATAATAATAATAATAATAATAATAATATTATTATTATTATCTCACCAAAATAATAATAATAATAATAATAATAATAATAATAATAATAATAATAATAATAATAGTAATAATATTATTATCTCACCAAAATAATAATAATATTAATAATACTAATAAATATAATAATATATAATAATAATAATAATACCCCCACCAATATTACTATTATTCATTATATTATCATATTCACACCAAAAATCATAATAATATAATAACTATATTAATAATAATATTATATTCTCCATATTAATAATATTACTACAAATATTAATAATAATCATAAATATAATAGTAATAATAATAATAATAATAATAATAATAATAATAATAATAATAATAATAATAATAATAATAATAATAATAATAATACCACCACCAATATTACTATTATTTCTTATATTATTATAAACTCACCAAATTACCACCAATGATCCTCCCATCTCAGGGACACCCACCAAACATCATCAAATACACCCTACCAAAGGGCACATCAACATATAATATTTAAAATAATAATAAAATGACTAAATAATTAAAATGGGTGTTACACTCTATGCAATAGAAATATATTTGTCAAGATCTGGATATCCTACGAGTTCAAGTCAAACGACGTTGCTGGGAAACAATATGAGCTGTGGTTTGGATACCACATGGGCTGAGAAAAACATTAGGTGCCAAGGTCTGGATACCACACGGAAATAGGAGATAACAACAATTACTGTGACCTGGATGTCACGAATCATCAGATAAACTACCATGGTCTGGATACCATAATTGCCTTTACCGGAATCTGGATACTCAACGGAGAAAGTACAAACAGGATTCATCAAGGTCTGGATACCCAACTGACTTTACCGGAGTCTGGATACTCAATGGGGGAAGCATAATAACATGATTCATCAGAGTCTGGATACCCAACTGACTTTACCAAAATCTGGATACTCAACAGAGAAAGCATACGTCATGAATTGAAAATTCACCGGAGTCTGAATACTCAACGGAGAAACCGGAGCCTGGCTGCTCAACTAAAAATAATCCGGAGCCTAGATGCTCAACGAAGAAGCCGGAGTCTGAATACTTAACGACATTGACCGGAGTCTGGATACTCAACGGACGAAAGGAAAATATCACAAATATACCCATCAAAACCTGAACACCACAACCATCTTTACCAGAGTCTGGATACTCGACGGAAAAAACACAATAATATCAATCACCGTGGTCTGGATACCACAACCATCTTTAACGTAGTTGAGATACTCGACGGAAAAAGGAAGACCCCATCAACTGGGAATGAACCAGAGTCTGGATACTCAATGGACAAAGGTCTTTATCACCATACTTATCCGAAGATACTGCTGGGGAATAACACGAGCCGAGGTCTGGATACCACGCGGGCTAAGAGAAACTTAACAACTTGCTATGATATGGATACCATACAGGCACAAATATTAATCAATCATTTGTCGGATACATTCCTGCAAACAAAGAGGTAACAACCTAGTCTATGTTTCACATGCAAATGTTTGAAAATGGCGTAATGCCCCATACAAGATGGAAATGCTATGTGTTTGGGTAGATGATATGCACGCATGTAGATGCAACGGAACTGAAACAACAAAATAAATGCTAGAGAAACAGAAACCATCCTGTCAGGAATAGCAAACAACCCTGCAGGGAAAGGCTTACCCATGCCAATAACGATTGGGCTTACGCTGAAGCAAAAAGGCCTCGAAGGGCTCATCTACTAGGAATAAAGTTCATACAAGAACAGAAAATTCAAACTCCACTTAGGATGCAGATTGCCACTTGCTGAGGAAAAAGCCCGGGCTGACTTTCCGAAATACAAACTTTCTGGGGAACAGACGACTCACCGAGTACTTAAAACGTTCAGGGTAAACAACCCAACTTACCTGATAAAGAACAACAATGCTCTGAACGGCCTTCCAAGACGTAACTCTCTTGGGGAACAAAGATCTAACTGAGAAAAGATGATCGTCACTGAGATTACACCTTTCCTGCTAGGGGATAAACGACACTGCGAGGAAATCAACTTTGTCGAAGATCTCGGTCTGCACTGCTGAAAGCTAGGAACTTACAATCAAGCTGATGGAGAGTGGAGAATAATAGACCACTACTGGGGAAACTCTGCACCTACTCCGTAGGGATACGCCCGAATCTCGACTCGCTGGGGAGTAAGCACATACCCGTACTCTGCGGAGGATTAAAAGCGCACTGGAAAACTGTTGGGCACATGCTAATACACTGCACATAGCTCTACTGAGATAGAGATGCAACCTCAACTGCTGGAGAACAACACTGTTTAGGGCACATATGAGTCCATTCTTATTCATAAAACCTTGCCCCAAGAGTAACAACCCTGCAAAAGACAAACAGACAAGACATCCCATACAACAAGACTATCTTGGTCATCATCCGTGACATCGTTCAATTAATATCAAAGTTTTAACAATTATTGGCCAAGGCCTATAAGTTTATGTATGCAAGTTCATCAAAAACATCGGGCGTTTTTCACAAACAAAACAGTAAAAGCTAAAACAAAGCATACAGACAAGTACTGAATAGTACATGTTTATTGATAAACGGCCTGTAAATAGGCAAAGTTTTACAACAGATGCAACTCCTGAAAAGAGGAAGTTGCGCAAAACTACAGGTATGCATAAAAGCAAATACAAAAGTGTACATATTAAACAAAATGTACAACAATGTCGGCAATGTGGCGCAGACAAACACCATGAGCTGATTCCTCTATGACTCGCCTGACCCTGACGCTTTCCCGACGCTTCGTCTTCAGAAGAGATTGATTCGGATAAACGGCCCTCAGGTTCTCCCAATCCACTAAGCAATAAAGTTCATAAGCAAACCACAGTCATTTGCTTTTCAATCCCTAACTTTTGCCTGAACCGCCCTTTCGAGTTTTTGATTCACCGGGATACCCATTTTTGCCAAAGTCGCCTTTACAGGTTTTCAACTTTGTGGGTTTACATCTTTTCGCTTTTATCCCTAATTTTTTCCCGAACCTATTTTCCTTTTTTATGGTTCGACGGGATGCCCCATTTTTTCCTGGACTTTTCTTTTTGTGTCCAGCGGGTCTCTTTTAAGCAAAGTATTTTTTAACTGCGTCTGCGTTCACAAGGGATGAAAAATCCTCACCTTCCATGGTGGATAGCACTAAGGATCCTCCAGAGAAGACCTTTCGTATAACATATGGACCTTCAAAGTTGGGAGTCCATTTGCCCCTGTGATCTGAGTGCGGTGGGAGAATCTTTTTCAGCACAAGATCGCCCATCTGAAAGCTTCGAGGGCGCACCTTCTTGTCGTAAGCTTTCTTCATCCGGCTCTGATACAACTGACCGTATGCGATAGATGCTAGCCTCTTCTCATCCATCAGGCTAAGCTGATTCAATCTGTTTTTGATCCATTCTGCCTCATCGAGCTTTACGTCAACCAAAACTTTTAAAGAAGGAATCTCGACTTCTAGCAGTAGGACAGCTTCTATACCATACACTAGCGAGAAAGGAGTTGCCCCGGTTGATGTGCGTACCGTCGTACGATAACCGTGAAGAGTAAACGGCAACATCTCATGCCAATCTTTGTAGGTGACAACCATCTTTTGCACTATCTTTTTGATATTTTTGTTGGCCGCTTCAACAGCGCCATTCATCTTCGGCCGATAGGGCGATGAGTTGTGATGTTCAATCTTGAAGTTCTGACACAACTCCTTCAACATCTTATTCTTCAGATTCGAACCATTGTCAGTAATGATTCGCTCGGGAATTTCATATCTGCAGATGATGTCCTTCTTTATGAATCTTGCTACCACTTGTTTGGTCACATTAGCATACAAAGCTGCCTCCACCCACTTGGTGAAGTAATCGATAGCTACCAAAATAAAACGGTGTCTGTTAGAAGCAGTGGGCTCGATCTTTCCAATCATATTGATGCCCTACATGGAGAACGGCCAAGGGGATGACATAACATTCAATGGGCACGGCGGCACATGAATCTTATCAGCATAAACCTGGCATTTATGGCATCTCTTTGCGAATTTGAAACAACCTGACTCCATTGTTAGCCAAAAATACCCAGCTCGTAGTATCTTCCGAGTCATGGCATGTCCGCCGGCATGCGTGCCAAAAGTACCCTCGTGGACTTCTTCCATAAGCAAGCTTGCTTCTTTTTCATCCACACACCTGAGTAGCACTAGATCATGATTCCTTCTATAGAGCACACCATCTGGATTGAGGTAAAAGTTACCAGACAATCTCCTAAGAGTCTTCTTATCCTGGGTCGATGCCCCTGGAGGATACTCTTGGTTCTTAAGAAAATTCTGGATGTCATGGAACCACGGCTTACCATCGGAAGCTCCCTCAATGGCAAATATGAAAGCGGGTCTGTCGAGGCGTGAGATAACAATCCTCGGAGCTTCATTCCAAAAATTGACCTTGTACATTGAAGGCAGCGTAGCCAGAGCGTCTGCCATTTGATTCTCTGCTCTTGGCACATGGTGGAAATCTATACGTTCGAAAAATGGCAACAGTCTTCTTGTATAATCCTTGTAAGGGATCAGATTGGGCTGACGAGTATCCCATTCTCCTTCGATCTGGTTAACAACTAGCACTGAATCGCCATATACATCGAGATTCTTGATCCTCATATCAATAGCTTCCTCCAGACCCATGATGCATGCTTTGTACTCGGCTTCATTGTTGGTGCAAGGAAAAGTTAATCTGGCAGTGAAGGGGATATGAGTTCCATGAAGAGTCGTGATAATTTCCCCAATTCCACTACCATATGAATTAACTGCGCCATCGAATATCATCTGCCATTGAGAACCTTTCTCTGGACATTCAGTGGGTAATGGCTTATCACAATCATTCGCTTTCAAGTACATAATTTCCTCATCAGGAAATTCAAATCTCATTGGTTGGTAATCATCAATCGGCTGTTCAGCAAGCTATTCTGACAGAATACTCCCTTTAATGGCTTTCTGGGAAATGTACTGGATGTCGTACTCTGTCAGTACCATTTGCCATCTGGTAATCCTTCCTGAAAGTGCCTGCTTTTTAAAGACATATTTAATCGGATCCATCTTCGAAATTAGCATGGTTGTATGATTGAGCATGTACTGTCTTAAATGTTTGGCCGCCCAAGCAAGTGCGCAACACGTTTTTTCAAGCATTGAGTAACGGGACTCACAATCTGTGAACTTTTTACTCAGATAATAGATCGCATGCTCTTTTCTTCCTGTCTCGTCGTGTTGACCGAGAACACAACCCATACTATTCTCAAGAACCGTTAAATACATGATTAATGGTCTTCCAGCAACTGGGGGTATCAGTATCGGAGGCTCCTGCAAGTATTCTTTTATTTTATCGAATGCTTTTTGACAATTTTCATTCCAGACAACCGCCTGATCTTTCTTTAGCAATTTGAACATTGGTTCACACGTGGCTGTTAGATGAGATATGAACCGAGCAATGTAGTTCAACCTCCCTAAGACGCCACGAACCTCTTTTTCTGTATTTGGAGCTGGCATTTCTTGAATAGCTCTTATTTTTGCAGGATCTACCTCGTTTCCTTTTCTACTGATGATAAACCCCAATAACTTTCCAGACCGGACTCCAAAAGTGCACTTATTTGGATTCAACCTCAATTTGAACTTACTCAACCTCTCAAATAGCTTCAATAAATTGACCAGATGCTCTTCCTCTGTTTGGGATTTCGCAATCATGTCATCAACATAGACCTCGATCTCATGATGAATCATATCATGAAACAAAGTCTCCATTTCCCGCTGATAAGTTGCCCCTGTGTTTTTCAACCCAAATGGCATCACCTTATAGAAAAATGTTCCCCACGGTGTAATGAATGTTATTTTCTCCATGTCTTCCGGTGCCATTTTTATCTGATTATAACTGGAGAAGCCATCCATGAAGGAAAACACCAAAAATTGAGTCGTATTGTCGACCAATACGTCAATGTGAGGGAGCGGGAAATCATCCTTTAGGCTCGCCTTATTCAAATCTCTATAATCGACACACATTCGCACCTTTTCGTCCTTCTTAGGTACAGGTACGATGTTGGCGACCCACGGAGGGTAAGTGGTCACGGCTAAAAATCATGCGTCCAACTGCTTTTGGACTTCTTCTTTGATTTTTACAACCATGTCTGGTCTCGTCCTTCTAAGCTTCTGCTTGACTGGCGGACATTCTTCCCGAAGTGGTAAGCGATGAACCACAATGTCAGTGTCAAAGCCCGGGCATATCTTCGTAAGACCAAGCAAAGATGTTACTATACTCTCGAATCATCTCGATCAGCCTTTGCTTGATGTCATCTTGCAATGCAGCCCCTATTCTGACATTTCTGGCAACCTCTTCAGAACCCAAATTGACGACCTCAATCTCTTCTTGATAAGGCAGAATGATCTTCTCTTCTTGTCTCAAGAGTCTAGCTAGCTCTTCGGGCAAGTCTTCATCCTCATCAATCTCTTCTTCAGCTTGAAATATCGGGTTATCAAAGTCGAAGCGAGTTATAGAAGATTCTTGATTGGTGTCATCTGCAATGATGTGAGTCCTGCAATGAAAATGGTTAAGTGCTTCAAATGATATGCAAACAAACACATTGACATTTTATTGTTAAAAACAAAAACAAGAAAAATAGAGATCTCAAAATTTGAATGAAAAAACGCCCTTTGATTAATAGATTAAACAGTATTCAAACATAAACAAACAAGCCCTGAAATAACAAACCGCTATGCTCCGGGTAGAACATAGGGTTGTACAACAATTGAAAAAAAAAAAAGCATTACTGTTCATTGGTCACTTGGACAAATTCCTCAATGGACCAGTTGCATAGACGCTGTCCTGGAATGCATGGCTTGATCCAGGCATCCATATCATAGTCACTGTCTCCAGCTTCATCATTAGAAATGGCATTAATCTTCTCAAAGAAGACACCCCTGCTGGTAAACCTGATTGGCCCCTTGAACTTCGGCGTGCTTTGTGAAGACGATGTATGGTACCCCAGACCGAACTTGTCTTGCTTCTGAGGGATATCTATCACCTGCCCCCAGCCTTGGGCTGAACCAGCTTGCACCACAGCCTGCGCTTCCTTGAAAGAAGACATAGCCACCTCAAGCTCTTTTCTCACTACCGGAGACTTCTCCTTCAACTGAACGGTTTCAAAAGCTTGACACAGTGTCTCATGAATTTCCTCGTCTACTTCGACATACTTGAAAGAAGACAAGTGGCTGACCATTATGTCCTCTTCTCCACACACTGTCACAACACTGCCACCAACCATATATTTCAGCTTCTGATGCAGAGTTGATGTAACAACCCCAGCTGAGTGGATCCATTGTCTGCCCAATAAACGGCTATAAGCAGGCTGAATTTCCATGATGTAAAATACAGCGTCAAAAACTTCTGGGCCCACTTGGATAGGCAAAGTCAGCTCACCAAAGTCAGACCTCCTGGTACCGTCAAAAGCGCGTACAACCAGGTTACTTGGTGTACAGGTAATGCCCCGAGTATCTAGCTTCATAAGTGCCTTCTTTGGAAGCACATTCAAAGATGACCCTGTGTCAACAAGGACATGGGACATAACCACTCCTCTACATTCAACAAAAATATACAACGCACAATTGTGGTTTCTGCCCCTTGGCGTTAAGTCTAAATTTGTAAATCCAAGACCATTTCCCGCATTTACATGCCCATCAACCCCTTCAAGTTGATTCACTGATATTTATTGAGGCACGAAAGTGGTACTCAACACTTTCATCAACGCATTCCTGTGCACTTCAGAACTCAACAACAGTGACAATATTGAGATTTTGGAAGGTGTCTGTTGTAAATGATCGACTATCTTGTAGTCGCTCTTGCGTATTAGCCTCATGACTTCCTCCACATCATTCTCCAAAGATTCCCTCTCGCCAGACTGGGAATTTTCTTCTATTACCATCTTATCTTTCCCTCTATCTTCTTTTTCAGCCACCACTTCGGGCGATGAAAAGACCCTGCCGCTTCGGGTGATCGCTCCTGCTCCCACAACATTGTCTGCTGACTCAACAGGAAAACTCTTCAAGTCTATCTTCTGACCATTACAATACACCTCAGCTCCGTAGTTCCACAGAATAGCTTTGGTGCTTTCATATGGCACAGGTCCCGCTTTGGTGATAGTGATTGTTGGTGGCCTAGGAGGCACTGAGATAATTATAGTCTTATATGGGATGGAGATCGTAGCGACCTCATCCCCCTCTTCATCTTCTACCTCAACAGGTTTCTTTTTTGCGGTTCGATCAAACTGCAACGTCCCCTCATCTATCATTCCTTGGATACACCTTCTCAAATTAACGCATCCCTCAGAATGACTTAAACAATCAACATAGTCCTCATTGCAGCCTGAGAATACACCCCCTCCCAGCAATTTGTCTTTCACAAACTTCAATGGTGTTTTCAACTCATTCACATCCATTATCAAGTCTAAATTCTCCTCCACCAAAATAGCACCAACCCTAGCCTGCCCATGGTTTGGCATAGGGTTTTGCACAACGTTAGGTGCATCATGAGAAAAATTTATTGCTTTGCTGTCAATGAGATCTTGTAGCTTATGTTTAAAAGCCTTGCAATCGTCAATAGAGTGACCAGGCACCCCAGAGTGAAACTCGCAACGAGCATTTACGTCATAGCCGGGTGGGGGAGGACTTGTCAAAGAAGCTAGAGTCCTTTTCTGAATCAATTGCAGCTGTAATAAAGTCTGAAGCACCTGAGAGTATGGCATCGGTGGTGTGTCAAATACTCTATTCGGCCTGACACTATCAGGAAATCTCCTATAACCTTGCTGATTTTGTTGTTGTGGCTGATACTGCCTTTGTTGTTGTTATTATAGTTGTTGTTGTGGCGCAGGAATAGTAACACTGGCAACTTGTTGTTGGCGATATTGGTTCTGTGGCTGACCCCTACCTCTTCCTTTAGAACTCGTTACTGAGTTGGCGTCACCCTCATGCTTCTTGTTACCAAATATCTTCTTTCCTCCTCCTCCAGCTGAGGGTACTTCTCCCGCCTGAATCTTTCCGAGCTTGATGTTGTTTTCCATCCTTTCACCGGTGATTATCAAGTCTGAAAAACTTCCCGACATACTGCTAATTAGTTTTTCAGAGTACACTCCCGGTAAAGTAGCAACAAACATGTCAATGAGCTCACGCTCTACCATGGGAGGCTGCACTTTAGCAGCAAGCTCTCGCCACCTCTGGGTGTATTCTTTAAAGCATTCATTATTCTTTTGGGAAAGATTCTTCAGCTGGACTCTATTTGGTGCAAGGTCACTGTTGTACTGATAATGCCTTACAAAAGCTTCGGCTAGGTCTTTCCAGCTGCGGACGTTAGTGGGCTCCAGCCCCATGTACCACTCCAAAGAAGGACCAGACAAGCTGTCCTGGAAGAAGTGCATTAAGAGTTTTTCATCGTCCGAGTACGCGGACATCTTTCTATAGTACAAGCGCAGGTGAACCCTCGGGGAAGTAGTGCCTTTGTACTTATCAAAGTCCGGCACTTTGATTTGTGAGGCACCCTTAGATCGGGAGTCAAGCCCAAATTGGCCATATCTAAACCCATGGAATTCTGGTTTTCGTAGCTTTTCATCTTGTCTTCTAAAAGCTTAAATCTTCTACTCGGTTTAGCTGACATTTCAGGCCCGACATCTCTCATTGAGAAAACATCCGCTTGCTGGTCCTCAAATCGAGGATTACGCAGATTTCCGTGAATAGCACAATCAACTCCATGGTCGTAAAAACCATCATTGTTACCAGCATACTCGCCTTCTCCAGCACTAATACCAATATTTCCCATGTTTTTGAAGACATTTCGAATCCCTCCAATATTACCATCATTACCATTTCCTCCGACATTCCCAGCATTACCATTCCCTCCAGCATTAGGGTTAGGTACAGAGGTGTTAACTCGGGGGGTCTCAATGTGGGGAGGGTTAGCAGCAGTCCCACCATGTAACACGCCATCACTATTAACTCGCACAATCAAAGGTTGCACTAAAGTGTGAAGTTGCGCCTGGCCAATAGCGACCCCTTGCATGACCTCCATCAGCTGTGCCATCCAATCTCTCATCTCTTGCATTTCTGCCTGCATCTGATCCATCAGTCTTTTCTGGTTTCCTCTGGTACCGTACTGGTGAGTTATCTGATCTGCAATCCTGAAACACACTAGTGGAGCATAAGAAACAAGATAAGGTTAACAGTTTCGATGCACCTGCAAATGCGAGAAACATGCTAAAATGCAGACATGTATTTATGCAACAGGGAAATTTCCCCCTCGATTCTAGTTTCTAGGAAAAAACAGAACAAAGGAGAACCCTACGGACAAGCATAGAACACCAACCCCTCGTATATACATCAAAGGCCAACAAGCAATGTACAAGCTACAACTAAGTACAAATTAGGAAAAGACCTCAACCAACAAGCCTGGTGATGGTCAATACAACAAATAAACAACAAAAACTACAACAGAAATAAACAAAACGGTCAAACAGGATGACGTGATCAGAAATCCTCTAACAACTTCAGCGTCTCAGGATGATCCGGCCTAGCAAGTAGTCCCTGAATAAGCAAATCCTGCTGGCTAACAGTATGCTGTAGACTATCAACGTGGTCTTCCAAAGCTTCTTCCCCGAAACATGCCTCAAGCCTGCATCTCTTGGAATCAGCTCTCAACCTGAGATCTTTCAAGTTCGCGATCGCTTCATTCAACCTGTACTCACTGTCTCGTCTAAGTGATGCTTCTGCTGCAATCTCCCCATCTTTGGCATTAAGTTGCGCCTTCAACTTGTTGATCTGAAGTTTTAACCTGTCTTCGCGCTCCTTGTTGTTAGCGAGCGTGGCATTCCATATTGACTCAAACTTGGAGATCCTCAAGTAAGCCCTATCCAACTCTTCCTTCTTAGTAGTAAGAACACTATGGATAGTGTTCAAATCTCGGCATGTGCGCTCTCTGTCACTAGTCTCCTTAGTCAGATCTGTACCCAGTTTGTTGACAAGCTCAGTTTGTCTCCTGAAGGAATGAACTGCATCGATCTTCTCACTTCAAAGTTGGATGATCTCTTTCTCTAATTCTTTATTTGCTCTTCTCAGCTCTTCCTTCTCTGACAATACCTGATTGTATTTTTGGATATCTACAGTAGTGGGCTCCTCTATCATGAGAGGATACAAAGGTGCAACTGCAGGAAATGGCATCAAGAACTTCGTAACTCTATCGTGAATCCAAGTTAGGTAAGGGTCATACGTTTGGCTGTTACTCTTCCCCAAAACTAATTTCCCTTTCCGATGAATGTTATTCCATGCATGCTCGAGTCTGCCCAGAGCCTCGCCTTCTAATAAACCAGTGAGATATAGAGATTCCTATATCTCCTCTTCTCTAGGAGGCTCCTTCAATGCATACCCAAATTGTCTGACCAATAGAGAAGGGTTATAGTTGATGCAACCTTTCCTTCCGACCAAAGGGACGTTAGGAAAACCACCACAACTATAAACTATATATGTACCAAGCATGTCTCGGTCAAACCAAACAATATTCTCTGCAGATAATCCCATCAACCTCTCCGACCACTTTGAAGTACTAACACTGGCCACAAACGGATTCGTCTTGGGCATATGACTAGCAAACCAAGCGTACAATAGAGGAACACAGCAGGCCACATTCTTTCCCCTTCGTTTCTCGTTCTTGTAATGCACAAAATGATAGACATCTCCAAGAAGAGTAGGCACTGGGTTTCTTGAAGCCAGTATATAAAATGCATCCAAATCCACAAAGTCAAAGAGATTAGGAAACAATACAATGCCATATATACAAAGAGCAAGAACAACGTTAAATGCAATCCAACAACCATCTTTAGCAAACTGCCGAGCCTTATCAACTAGGAAAACCAGAGGAAAACCATGCACTCCATTCCACTCTGTCAGACCCCCCTTTAACTCTGAAGCATCCACATGTACTATGGCAGCTAGCTTAGCCAGATCAGGCTTAGCGTTAATATGAAAAAATGGCATCTGACTAAGAACGGGCACATCCAACAGTACAGAGTACTCCTCCAAGGTAGGCGCCAGAATGTAGTCAGGAAAGACAAAACACCTCAATTGTGGATCGTAGAACTGCAGAAAGGCATAAAGGCCATCCATCTCATGTGCTGAAGGCTTGCAGACCCATCTCAATAATCTCCCATAAGACTGCCTGAAATCCTCCATCACCTTCCCACCAGCCATGGAAATCAAACTCAGCAAAGATCTAACATCTGGAGTTGGAAGCTTGTAAGCCACTGTTCTCTTCAAGGACTCCATATCAGCAATGAGGGAATAAGATAACTAGAATTGGAGGAGAAATATGCACCTGCAACACAAATACATGTTAATGAAATTCAGATGAAAATGCAAATGCAAATGCAAACAAGGGATCAAGACTGTTGTGCTGTTGGTCGAAAAGAACCAGCGCTTCGCCTTAGCAAAAACAAAGTACCGACAATAGGACCCACTGATAAATAGATTCACACTATAAAGAACCGGGTATTCTGAAAGCCAAAGTTTCCTGCATAACCCAATCCCTCTCACATGTATGGACCTATCCACTGATAAGGTTCGTCATCCTATGCGTTTGTCAATGTCACAGACTTTCAAGAAATGATGATACGTTCACCATTTCTTGTTTAGCATCATAATCTCTTGAAGAGGCCTCACTTAACTGACTCACAAATGATCGTTCCCCAGAGTCGACAACCTTCAGATCCAAAATTCCTTCGAGCCCAAAGGGCCAGAAAGAAAATTGTCAAAGAGAATCTTGTCTGAGCGCGAATTTCATGGTGAACTAGTAAGAGCAAAGCAAGCACATCAACCACTACTTTCCACTACTAAAGCTAGGTGTATACTCAAGTCTGGGTCTGGCTTATCACTCAATGGAACTTCCCTCCCCACAGCACAGCAGTAATGACATATGATGCGGAAAATAAATGATGGAAAGTAAAATGCGAAAGTAAATAAAGCACATATGTACAACACCCAAATATAAACAGACAAGCTCTAGGATTGACTCGCATAGGGAACCAGATTCCCCAGCAGAGTCGTCAGCTGTCGCAACTGCGAAAAACAACCGATGGAAAAACAGAAGAGTCGCCACCTTTCATTATTTATCCCAAAGAGAGGGAAAGGAAACAATCGGAAAAACCTGACGGAAAAGGGAAAGACAATGTCATCGCAACCATGTCTGGATTCGGGAGTCGGTTACGCAAGAGGAATGTATTAGCACCCCTCACGTCCATCGTACTCGACGAGATCCATGCATTGTTGTCTATCCAAAAGGGTGTGTTAAAACTATCTAGCTAAAGGCTCAGGGACAAAAGAAAAAGAAAAGAGAAGTGATTCGGTAGAGAATCAACACTCTGTGCCAACGTACTCCCTCGTGCAATAGGAAAGTCAGAGTCAACGTAGTTCGGCTAACCACGAGAGAGAAGGGGGGAAGGTTGATCGCCAAGACATCGCGTCTTGTGCCTACGTACTTTCATCTAGTATGAAATATCAGAGCAAACGTAGTTCGGGCTAAAAGGACCACCGACTGGTTCAAAATGTTTTAGACCCGAGTAGGGTTAACAAGTAGTTCTAGCAGTTGGTGTATGCAGCTCGACCATTGGAGACTTAGGCGTTACCGTTTGCGGTAGAACTAATAGTTAATGACACTCTTTTATCTAAAAATATTTTCCTTATTAGAATCCCGAAGGATGAAAAAGGTTTGAAGTGTTTTTGTGTTTTTTAGAGAAGAAGTGTTTTAAAGTTGATTTGTAACTCATGTCGCACTATAGACTATGACCTAAGAGCGAATGCGTCGTATATCACCCAAACGGTGTACACTAAACACTCTAGGTCATCTAGAGGAGGCCCCTCAATCACCATTTCTCAAGTAGCTTAAGGCTCGTAGCGTGCTACACTTGTCATTCTTTATTAAATGTTTTATGAGTATTTGAAGATGAGAAGAGAAGAAAGGACACTAAGGGGAGACTAATCAATCCTAAAAGTTATCATGCAAAATGCACCTAAAGTTGAGTTTAAAAGGGAGCTACCTAATGTTATCATGCATGTTTAGAACCCTAATGTCTATCATAACCTCTCTTGAACAAGAGAGGTTAGAAATCCTAAGGGAAGAGAGACAAAAGAAGAAGAAGAAGAACAAAAGAAACATGCAAATAAAAGAAATGCACACATTGAATGCATAAGTAGAATGAAAGTGGGAGGAAAATAGTGTGGGGCAGTAGCCTCCACAAGCCCATCTCAACTAATATTGCATATGGAAATTCAAGAAAAGAAAATAAAAAGAAGTGCACAAGAAGAAACCAACCACACAACAACAAAACACACAAAGATGCACCAAAAATGTCCTCAAGGATTCATCATTTTAAGTATGCTTCAAATACCTCCAAAGGAGGGACCAAGCCACCTTAAATGACACTCCAAGGTCATTGGACAGAAGGTAAAGATGAAGAGGAAAGCTCAAAAGTAAAAGCAAATCACACCAAAAGGAAATGCAAGCTAGAACACAAAGGAAGGCAAGCAAACTACACATTATAACCCTAATTGAAAGCTCAAAAGAAAACAAACAAATGAACAACGAAGAAACAATATCATGACCTAAAATTGAACAAACATCATACTCAACATGTTAGTAACATGATACAAAAGGCATTGAGAGCTCAAAGGATCCAAAAATGTCATATCCAAGTCAAACTAGGTCAAGGTGCATGTATGAACTTACCTTGGAGGTAACTTGACTTGCAAGTTACCTCAAAAATAGGAAAATGGTTCAAAAATAATCAAATAAAATGCACAAGGTACTTAAACATGTTGGAAAACAGAGGCTAAAAGCTCAAAGCAAATATCCCCTCAAAGCACCATCAAAAGAAAATAATATTCAAGATGTACCACTTTGAAATGGGAGAATCGAGGGTCAAAAGAAAAGCACCAAAAGTCAACCCTAAAGTCAACCAACCAGGGGCAAAATGGTCCTCAAAAATTGTTCAACTCATCATGGATATGAGGATCAATTTTTATTCATTGGATCAAAGGGAAATGAGAGAAACAAATAAAAGATCAAACAATGTCACAATTTAAATCATTTAATATACTTCCAATATTAAAATCCAACTTTAATTGAAAAATAAATCAATAAAATAAAATAAAATTTTCTAAAATTAGAAGACATCTCAAAGTGTCTAAAAAGTATTTTTGTGATTTTTTTGGATAATTAGAAGTATTTAAAAACGATTTAAATGTAAACAGATAATAAACAAAAATAAAATGAAAATAAAAATAAAATAATAAAACAGACGGTGCAAAAAGCAATAAAAATTAGTTGAAAACTAGGCTGGGCCAAAAGGCGGGGTGCCATTAGCAGCTAGAGGCCCAAAGCGTCCAAACAAAATCAGGTCAAAAAAAACATCTCATGTATCTGGTCAACAAGCAGTGCATTGTAGGGAAGCAATCATAGCCAATAGATCAAATGGTAATCCAATCAGACGGATCTGGGCGTGCCAACGCATTAATGAGATATTCAAACGTGATCAAGTGGTTTGTGGTCAAAGGAGGAGCAACGTGTTTCTTAATCTCAAGCGTGCATGTGAAAAGTAAACGCATCGTGTGGTGTGAGGATCATCTTCTCCAATGAGAAGTCAACAAAATCCAATGGAAACAGACGGTGGCCGGAGATCCCTTCCGGTCATCTTCTCCGGCCACAGAACCACCGTGAACAGTATCCAGAAACGCACAGTCATCAATACTTCACCAAAAATGACAAACTAATAGTAAAAAATCATCCTCTCCTCACGAGGAACTCAAATCCAACCTTGGTTTTCATTTTCGAGCAACACACAAAGCAAACCGAAGAAAAATAGGAAATGCACACAAACTGTAAAACTCAAAATCAAACACCAAAAGTGCCCAGAATTCATCCACACCTCATGTAGAGTTCAAATCCATAATCCATTTACTCTAAAACCTCAAGAACAAGCCAAAATACAAACAACAAGTTTTGTGCTCCAAACAGAAACCAACTTAAATGCCAGTTCGTTTTACTTGTTAATGGTCTACATGATTCCTATGTCTCAAATATGCAAAGATGGCAAAGAATTGTGGCATAAATAGAGAGATATGGTGATTTCAAGATTACCTAGTGGAGAACCTCCACTGAGTCTTGTCCTTGGCGGAAACTTCAAGCAAATCACCCAGAGTCGTTCCACACACTTGAATGAAGCTTTTGGTATGCTCAATTTCACTTGAGAATGGCTAAATCTCCAAAACCGAATTTCACTTTGCTCTCACTTTTTCAAGTTTCTATTTCTGCAACTTCACCACCAAATCGTGCTCTGAGGGTTTGGGAAGTTTTCTAACCTTTTATGTGTTGGATTCAGATGAAAATGGAGCCCTATTTCATGCCATAAAACCCAATTGCCAATTCAATTTTTCTTCACTTTTTTGCTTGCCATACTCGTGTTCTATCCACTACACCAGTCTCAAATTGTTCCAAATCATTTGCACATGGCCTGAGTTGATCAAAGGACCAGCAATTGGTCCTTGTTTTGATTCTTTGGTGGATTTCCCATTTGTTACTTCATGGTGAAGAAACCATGAAAATAACCAACCAAATGACCTCAAATTGCAAAATTAAACTTGGCATTGTATTTAGAACATCATTTGCACTCAAAATATGCATAAATTTGCCTTGAAATAGTTCCAAATGAATTAATTCCAATTTCCTCATTTTAAGTTTCTTTCATGAAAAATTTAAACACCAATTCTTCACTCCAATCTCCAACCATGACAAGAGATGATTTGGTAATGCAAATGGCCCTATTTGGAGCAAGTTTCATGTTGGAGAGATTTTCATTTGAAGTGTGCAAGTTGGTGAAATGGACCTATAATTGTATGACCTATAATCTTACTTTCCTAAAATACCCCTAACTTGCAAGCCTCATAACTTGAGTTCTACAAATCAGATGAATGACTTATAGTACTCTTTGGAAATCTAAGACCATGATCTACAACTTTCATGTTTGCCAAAAGTTGAGGAGAAACATCCTTCTAGGTCAAAAATGGCTTGGAAGTTGGTTGACTTTTGTTGACCAAAATCACATTCATCTGAGGACCTGTAACTTGTCTGCATCATAACTTGAGCTCTACAAGTTTCATGTTGGTCAAACATTGAGATGAGACTTGTATCTTGAGATAAGTGGTCTTGAAGTTGGGGACTAAATAGGGGATTTTACACTGAGAACCCTAATTTAGTAACTTCTGACACTCTTGATCCTTGATGAATTGATCTTGAAATAATATATTAGACATCTCAACACAAAATCCCATTACCATAGAGACTTGGAATTGAATTGTAACCTCCTTCAATTTCACAGTTAACTGAGGACTTACCAGGTGAAAACCCTAGATGCAACATTCTTGATTGTGGCTTGTTCCACCTCACACAACAACTTGAATAAGCTCCAAATGGCTCTCAAAGCACTCAATGAGCTCTCTCAACATCTTATATCCATAATTATGAATTCACAAACCTCTGATTCTCTTCAACTGGCCTTCAAGTTAGGAGCTAACCCACATACATCCATCCATCCTTTCACAAGACTATTGACCACTTCTAGATGACCTGATGACCATTCAAACTTGAGTAACACCCCTTGCTTAGGCTCAACACTCAAGATGACCTCCTCTTTCTATGCACAACCTCTTGATCCCCTGTAAAATGAAATATGATGTGAAATGCAAATGCTAGAAAGAAATGAAATGAAACATAAACCAAGTTAAGAAAAGGTTGAGCAAATTTTTGGGTACAACACGTAGTCACATCGACCTTACATCAGAAGTTGAAGTATATGGTTGGGGGAAATATCGTCACCGTCTATGGTGAAGAAGACATAATGATTAGCCAACTATCATCATTCAAGTATGTTGAAGTAGATGGGGAGATTCACGAGACCTTGTGCCAAGCGTTTGAAGTTGTTCAGGTTAGAGAGAAGCCTTATATGGTGGATAGAACTCCCGAGATTTCGATGTCTTCTTTTAAAGAAGCTTGTGCTGTGGTGGAGTCTGGTTCCTCCCAAGGATGGGGTCAGGTGCTTAGTATTCCCAACAAGCAGGATAAGTTTGGATTGGGGTACAGCATGTTGTCTTCTTTCTCACAGAGTGCTCCACGTTATAGGGGTCCGGTGCAATTTACAAGTGGTGGGGTGGTCTTTGACAGAATCAACGTCGTGTCTGAAGATGAAGGGGATAGTGATTGTGACATGGACGCATGGATTCAGCCATGTGTTCCTGGCCAAAGCTTGAGCAATTGGAACATCGAGGAAGTTGTCCAAGTTTCATTTGAAGAGTAATTTATCTGTTTTGATTATGTGTGTGGCCCTGCGTTCCGCCCAGGACGTAGTGGTTTTCATTTGTAGGGCCTTATCTTGTTTATGTTTGAACATTTGCTTTTATCATTAATCAAAAGGCGTCTTTATGCATTCAAATGTTTTGATCCCTATTTTTCTTATTTTATTTTGGCAATAAAATGGCAATGTGGTTTGTGCTTATTTGCATATCATTTTAAGCATCAATCATCATCATACAGGTTTCACATCGCAGATGCCACCGATTCAGACTTGTCTATGACTCGGTATGACTTTGACAACCCAATATTTCAAGATGAAGAAGAGATTGATGAAGATGAAGACCTACCTGAAGAGCTTGCCAGACTGCTGAGATAGGAAGAGAAGGTTATTCTGCCTCATCAAGAAGAGATTGAAGTCGTCAACCTGGGTACAGAGGAAGACAAGAAAGAGGTCAGAATTGGGGCTGCTTTAGAAGAGGATGTCATGAGAAGACTGGTAAATATGCTCCGAGAGTACAGAGACGTCTTCGCTTGGTCAGACGAGGATATGCCAGGACTGGATACAGATATAGTGGTTCATCGTCTACCTCTTCAAGAGAAGTGTCCACCTGTAAAACAGAAACTGAGAAGAACTAGACCAGACATGGCAGTTAAGATTAAGGAAGAGGTCCAGAAGCAGTTGGACGCCAATTTTCTTGCTGTTACGAATTATCCTCTGTGGGTCGCTACCATTGTGCCTGTACCTAAGAAGGACGGTAAGGTCAGGATGTGTATGGATTACCGTGATCTAAATAGAGCGAGCCCGAAAGACGATTTCCCGCTCCCCCACATTGATGTGTTAGTCGATAACATTGCTCAACATTATGTGTTTTCCTTCATGGATGGCTTCCCCGGGTATAACCAGATCAAGATGGCCTCGGAGGACATGGAGAAAACATCCTTTATCACGCCGTGGGGGACTTTTTTCTATAAGGTGATGCCTTTTGGATTGAAAAATGCAGGGGAAACTTATCAGCGAGCGATGGTGACTTTGTTTTATGATATTATTCATCATGAAATTGAGAGGTTTATATTGATGACATGATCGCAAAGTCACAAACAGAGGAAGAGCATCTGGTGAATCTCTTGAAGTTGTTTGAAAGGTTGAGGAAATTCAGACTAAGGTTGAATATGAACAAATGCACTTTTGGTGTATGGTCAGGAAAGCTATTGGGGTTTATAGACAGTGGAAAAGGAACCGAGGTCGATCATGCAAAAATAAAAGCAATTCAAGAAATTCCAGCGCCGAAAATAGAAAAAGAGGTTCGTGGTTTTCTAGTTAGATTGAACTACATTGCAAGGTTCATATCTCACCTTACAGCCACCTGTGAACCATTGTTCAAGCTGTTGAAGAAAGATCAGGCGGTTGTCTGGAATGAAAATTGCCTAAGGGCATTTGAAAGGATAAAAGAATACTTGCAGGAACCTCCGATACTGATGCCTCTGGTGGCCGGAAGACCTTTGATAATGTACTTGAAGGTTCTTGAGAACTCCATGGGTTGTGTACTCAGTCAACATGAAGAGACGGGCATAAAAGAACATGTTATCTATTATTTGGGTAAGAAGTTCACAGATTGTGAGTCCATATACTCAATGTTATAAAAGACATGATGTGCACTCGCTTGGGCAGCCAAACGCCTAAGGCAGTACATGTTGAATCACACAACCATGTTGATTTCGAAGATGGATCCGATTAAGTATGTGTTCGAGAAGTAAGCGCTTTCAGGAAGAATTGCTAGGTGGTAGATGGTCCTGACAGAATACGATATTCAGTATGTTTCCCAAAAGGCCATTAAGGGGAGTGTTCTGTCAGAGTATCTCGCAAAGCAACCGATTGAAGATTATCAGCCAATGAAGTTTGAATTTTCTGATGAGGACATTATGTTTCTGAAGATGAAAGATTGTGATGAGCCGCTACCCGATGAAGGTCCTGAGATAGGCTCCCAGTGGAAGATTATTTTTGATGGTGCTGTTAATTCTTATGGAAGCGGAATTGGGGCAATCATTACAACTCCCCACTGTTCCCACATACCATTTACCGCCAGGTTAACGTTTTCCTACTATCGCTACTGCGAAAATCGGCGCCGGCTGAACAGAAGAGTCGCCACCGTGCGTTATTTATCCCAAAGAAGGGAAATGAAACGCTCGAAGTAAACCTACCGCAAAGACGGGAAAGGAATGGTCGTCGCAACCAAATCCTGGATTCGGGAATCGGTTACGCAAGGGGAAGGTATTAGCACCCCTCACGTCTGTCGTACTCGACGGGATCCACACTTGTTTTCTAGTACGGATTGTTATTTTATCTACTCTAAAGGTCTGGGTTAAAAGAAAATAAAATGAATCGGCAAAGTATCGCACTTTATGCCTACGTATTCCCGTCTGGAACGAGAAATCAGAGTCAACGTAGTTCACCTACCTACTGGAAAGCAGGGGAAGGTTGCTCGCTAGGATATCGCATCCTATGCCTACGTACTTTCATACAGCATGAAAGATCAGAGCAAACGTAGTTCGGGCCACAGAAGACACAAGCTTGTCTGAATGTTTTTTATCTCCTTATGAAAGGGGTTTTCCTGATTAAGAGTCCAAACGGACAAAAATGACACTTTGATGTTTGTTTTCAGTCTTTTACGCAAGAACTGTTTTTTATGACGTTTGCAATCTCTGACGCACTAGAGACTATGACTTGAGAGCGACTACGTCGTATGTCACCCTAAGGGTAACACACTAAATAATCAGGTTACTAAAGAGTGACCCTCCAGCAACCTTTCTCAAATAGCTTAAGGCTCGTAGCGTACGACATCGATTATCATTATTATTGTGTTTTGAATTGTTCTGAGATAGAAGAGAAAGAACTCTAAAAAGCCTATGGTTGAAAAAGGGAATCAAAACTACCCTAATGTTATCATGCATGGATTACAACCTAATGTCTGTCATAATTCCCTCCTGCACAGAGGAAATCAGAGATCCTAGGGGATAAACGGAAAAGAGACAACAGATATACAGTAAACAGTAAATATGCATGAATGCAGCAAAACAAGCGAGGCAAGGGAAAACAATAGGCAAAGTGAAACAACTTCACTTCAAACCTAAGGGAAAATCAACAAACAATACAGCAAATAAAATCACACCCAACACCAGCTCAGACAGCAACAACAGCTCATACAGCAAGCAGTTCAAACAGCACCAGATCTGGCAGCTATAGTTGATAAAAAGCAAAAGGCTGACAGTAACAACTTCAAGCAAGATTCCATATTCACTTGCCAATGATATTCAAGCTTCAGATAAGCTCTTATCTCCAATAATCTTCAGCTTTAGCAAGCACTGAACCCTAATAAGTAGACAGCTTCACACAGCAGCAAAACCCTAACAGATACCCAGCTTTGACATGCACAAGCTTCATCTTCAACACTCCTCAATGCATTTCTCATCTTCAATAGGTCTTCACCTTCAATGCAAACACTCACAGAAGAGAATCAACTAAAAGATGAAATTGGAATGCTAAGAGGCTTAATGATAACCCAGGGAAATCATTAAGACCTTATCATAGCAGGTGAGAGGTATCCTCAAGATTCTACCCAATCAAAGCATGCTCTACATCCCTCCTAAGGAGATATGGAACTTCTTTGGGGGACCTTGTGTCATAGGATGGAATAGAGGCACAAGAAACTCTCTATGTTTGACAGAAGAAACCAGTCTACTCTAGAGCTCTCCCTATATCTCCTATCTCCTAAGTCTTCAAAAGCAATCTTCAAGCACAAGCAAATTCAAGCTCCAAGCATCATTATTTGTCTACCATCATCTTCCATGGTCTTAATAGACTCCTCAAGCCAAGGAAAAACCCCAACACCCAAAGAAGAGGCCCAAAACCCATCAAACAACACACTATCCCAAGAGGGAACACACTAATATCAACCAACTTGCAAAAAATCAAATAAAATGGAAATACTCATCATAAAATCCTATGTTAATTTATAAGGGACCCTAGCTATGTACCCTATACCCCACATAAACCCCAAGGCCTAAATAAAACTAAAAACCCAAAAACTATGTGTTGAAATGCACCTATGTCAAGTTGAAACCCTAATTCTAGCACCCTAAAGTTCCTTATTCAAAACTAACTAAAATTAAATCAAAAAAATGTGATAAAATTCCAGGGGGAACCTAATACTATAATCTAACTATAGAAAAAAGAATGGCATCAAAATACCAAAGGAAATTATCATACAAAATTCAGAAAATTGGTACATCAAATGGAAGTGAAATAAAAAATAATTAAAAGTAAAAATAAACCAAAAATAGAAAAATGCATGGAATAACATTTTTATTGTTTTATAATTTTCTTGAAGTCTTTATGAAAATGGGGGGAAAATTCCCAATTAAAAATAACCATTTTTCAATTATTTATGATTTTTTCAATTAACCTAATAAAATGAAGAAAATAAAAGAAAATGTGAGAAAATGCAAAACATGTGTGTTGAATAGCAATGTTATGCAGTGTAAAAAGCCAACTGGGCCCAGAGTGGGGTGTGAATAGACAAGCGCGCTTAAGCCCAAGATACCATCAGAAATTAAATGAAAATAGAATGAAAAAGAGGAAAATCCGTGGTATGAATAGTAACTGAGATCAGTGTATTTTCCAGTGGGCCTCCCAAGTGGGGTGTGGATATCATGATCTCACTTAAGCCCATTCTACCACTTAATTGAAACGCTGCGCTTTGATCACTCTTCAGCCTCTCTCACAAAATGAATCACGTGTGGCCGTTGGATGGTGATTGGGTAAAAGGTCTTACTCAAATCTAAGGGTGCAGAGGTTATCTTCAACCTTTGAATTTTGGAGGGAAAAGAAACTCCATGGATGCAGAGGTATGAACTTCATCTTCTCCAAGTCGTGCTCCCTCAATTCTTCATCAAAAATCAAAAGTAAAAACCCTAACTCACTCGATTTTTCACAAGGAATCTAACTATGGCATCCACAATCATTGAAACATACTCCTCCTTAAAACACGATGGGAATCTCAGAAATTGGTCAATCACCAAAACTCACCAAACTTGAAATTGAGTAGCTCAATCTCTTCACCACTTCACCCTGGTCAATTCTAGCTATCAAACTAAGATTCTATCACAAGATTCATCAAGATAATTGTATGAACAGAAATTGCATCACTTCACTAATTGTCTTTAAATCAACCCTAATGCTACCAGAAAGCTCCACACGATCATCTACATTGGATCTAACCATTCAAAGCCTATTGAAACTACCTAAATCAAGCCATGGAGTGAAATTTTCATACCTGCAAATTTGAGATGAACAGAGTCCTTAAACCTTCAAATCAATCCTCAAAAGCTTCCAGATTCCTTCATTGGAGTATAAGCAAGCTTTTGTATGCAAAGAACTTAATTGAAATGGCTTGAATCTTTGAATTCGATTCTGAGTTGCAGATGATGAAATTCAAATGCTAACACTCGATTCTTCAGCAATCTTGCTCAATTATCCATTTGGAATCATTCACCAATGCTAGAGCAAGCTAATGCAATCAAGAATTTGGGTTGAAAGTGGTTGAAATGTTGTAACCGATTTTGGTTTGCAATGGAAAAGTTGAAAATGCAATCTCAGAAATCTCTCTCAATTCTCTCCAACACAAGCTCTGGATCACTTCACCAGTATATATAGAATGTAATTGAAGACCCTAGAAAGTTCTAGATTGATCCAATGAGAAAATCAACTTCTCATGTCATGAGATCTCATGTCATGCTATGCACTCATACCAGCTCATGTAGCAGCTTGCGATTCTACTCAATTCTGATCCAAATTGTCTTCTAATGAGATATTGGATGTGTTAAGATGGAAGGAAGCCTTGCATTTGCCTTGACAAGTGATTTTGCATATGTGCCTTATGATGCAAGTAGCCCATTTACAAAGCAAGTCATAAAAATAACCCTCAATTCAAAATTGTGGCAATGTCAATGTTCTCAAAATGCATTTTACAATCAAATTGGTATGTCATATGGCTTGGTTTGGTTTTGTAGATCAAAAACCCTAATTTCCAATCTTGGTTCATTTAAAATTCACCTTCATTTTAGGCCATTTTGGTGACTTTGTGAAGCAAGCCATTCCAAACCCTCGTGACCTCTAATCTAGCCTAAAAACATCATTTTGAACACATCTCATGTTGAACATGTTTTCATTTGAGGAGTGGAAGATGGAGATTTGGACCTATGTTGAAAAATGACCTGTAATTCAACTTTCCCAAAATACCCCTGGATTGCCAAGACCATAACTTGAGTTCTACAAATCATCTTGGGGACTTCTAGTACTCAAATTAAATATAAGATCAAGATCTACAACTCTTATGTTGTCCAAGAATCCATATGAAAACTCCTTGATGGGCAAAAGTGGCTTGGAAGTCAAGTGACTTTCACAGATAAATTTCAATGTCCTCTGATGACCCATAACTTGCAAGAACCATAACTTGAGTTCTACAAATCTTCTTGATGACTTCTAGTACTCAAATTAAAGCTATTGAGAAAATCTACAAGTTTCATATATACCAAGAATTCATTTGAAATTTTAATTTTGACTTATCTGGCTTGGAAGTTGAGCCTAAATTAGGGTTTTTTACACTGAAACCCTAATTTAGTAACTCCTCTTCTTCTTGATTCTCTTTGATTTATCATTGGCACAACACCACACTTGTATCAACACATCAATTCATGAATCCCACAACCTCCAAGCTGGCCTTGATGCTCTTCAATCACTCAGTTGACCTAGGGTTGACCTAGGGTTGACCCAGATGAAACCCTAGTTGACTGTACTTCAACTCTGGCTCTTGTACTTGTATCAATGACTTGTTTCATCTTCAAAATGACCCTCTAGGTCTTCCATGATCTTTGTACACATTCTATACCCTCAGCCATGGCTCACACACTCATTGATGATCTTCAACCCCCCAAGATTAGGAGAGAAATCCACTGGTTGACCTTCAAACTTCTCAAAGCCTCCAACCCTTCTTAATGACTTGGATGGTCTTGAGCTTGAATAAAACCCCTTGATGGGCCTCTTTCTGATAAGAATGGCACTTGATCCCTTGTTAGATGACTTGTTATGCTATGTTATGCAAATGATTAGACTATGTACCTGACTTATTATGCAAATGACAATGCAATTGAAACATAAACCAGGTGAACTAGGTTGAGCAAATTTTAGGGTGCAACAGCTGCCCCTATTCAAACGGATTAGACCCGACTGGGTGAAGAGTGAACGGCCTTCAAACATTCGAGGTACGAGACGGTTGAATACCAAGAACCCGGAAATTTGCCAACCGCAGAAATAAACTGCACCACTGTTTGGGGAACACCATTCATCGAGTGAACCTGATTGTTATGGTAACAAATGATCAACCACCTGATACAGATCTGATTTCAACACTAACCGCATGTGCAGTACCAAAACATGCCTCTGCTCATAACTCCGCCATCACTACGGGAAATAACACCGCCAACGCTACGGGTAATACTCTGCCACCGCTACAGGAAAATAACACCGCCATTGCTACGGGTAACACTCCACCATCATTACGGGAAATAACACCGCCACCACTACGGGAAAATAACACCGCCATCGCCACAGGTAATACTCTGCCATCACTACAGGAAGATAACACCGACATCACTACGGGTAATAACTTCGCCATCACTACGGGAAAATAACACTGCCATCGCTACGGGTAATAACTCTGCCATCACTACGGGAAAATAACACCTCCATCGCTACGGGTAATAACTCCGCCATCACTACGGGAAAATAACACCGCCATCGCTACGGGTAATAACTCTGCCATCACTACGGGAAAATAACACCGCCATCGCTACGGGTAATAACTCCGCCATCACTACGGGAAAATAACACCGCCATCGCTACGGGTAATACTCTGAATACAGCTCCTCTGCCTATCTTTGCAGTAGCTAACTCCATCAATCACATGGGTAACACAATACGAGTCTAGTCTTCCAATTTTCGGTGCAGACATGGCAGCAAATCTGAGAAGGACTCTACTGGGGATTTTCTGAAATCACACTGCCAGACACCTACTTCGACATAGGCGGCAATTTCCAAAAATTGATTCACGGAATCCTTTGATAACGACATAACAACATTCTTGAAGAAATACTCCGCTGGAGGGGTAAGAGAAACTTAAACAAATAACTCTGTGGGGAATAATGACAAGATGAACATCATCATCACATGCCTCTTGCTGAGACTCTTAATATTTGGTAATTGATCTAAGCAAGAGCTCTCTCCACCTGCAAGGGAAACAACACTTGAAAACAAAAGGTTAACCAACCTGGCTTATGTTCCAAAATGCACATGTTTGACAATGGCGTAATGCTACGTACAGCACGGATATGCTACACGTTTTCGGGTAGATGCAAATATGACACTATATGCAAATGCAAATGCAGGCTCAAGCTGCTGGGGAAACTCTGACAAACTTGCTTCAACACGGCTGTTGAGAGCAGAAACCACCCTGTTGGGGATGAACGGGTATCATAAAGTCCTCCGGCAAAATAAATGCCGGACATACAACCAACTCCACCGGGGAGAGATTAAACCTCAATTTCCACTAGGAGGAACGAACATCCTCTGCTGGGGAGATTAACCCAGCTGGGGAAGAAGCGACTTGGCCGGGGAAACATGGACATTCCAGGGAAATGCACTATCTGGGCACAGCCTACAAACTCGGAGCTACCACTCCGCTGGAGATAATCATCCTGACAAAGGCATGACGGCCTGCGGGAAGAAAACCATCTTCTATGGGAATAATCCTTCTGAACCAACTATGACTTGGCTAAACTCTGCGGGAATCCTCCAAGCTAGGGATTGATCGTTCACATACTCGACTCTCTAGAGAGTGCAACCTCTACAGAGGATACTGATCTTGACTGGCTGGGGATATCCTCTGAGGATAAGTTGTGACTAGCTGGGGAAATTGATCTCTTCGGTAAGGGACAACAATCATCCCAGCTTTTGAAGATGATGTGCGACCTGCATGGGGATTGGCGTCGCACAAAGTCAAGTCTTTCACCACGAACCTCCGGCTGGGGGGGCCACAATTTCTGATTGTCTGCTTCAAGGGCGAGAACCCTGCAAAACACCAACGAAACTAGACAAATCTATACAACTAAATCTATTCGGGTTAGTGTCCGTGACATTACTTCAGTCAATTCGAAGTTTTAGCAATTATTGGCAAGGGCCAGCAAAGTTATGCACATGCAAGTTCATCGAAACCTTGGCGTTGTACACATACAAAACAGTAAAGAACAAGTATTAAATACTGAATAACATGTTTTATTGATTGGGCCTCTAAATAGGCAAAGCTTTGTACATCGGATGCAACTCCTGAAAAGAGGAAGTTACGCACAAAAAGCATAAAAATGCAAATACAACTTTTATTTGTACACATGTCGGCAACGTGGTGCAGACAAACATCGTGAGCTGATCCTCCTATGACTCGCCTGACTCTGGCGCTTTCCCGGTATTCAGTTTTCAGAAGAGATTGTGTTGGATAAACGAACCCTCAGGTGCTCCCAAACCACTGGGCATCGAATTCGGACCGCAGTCATTTGCTTTTTAAATCCCTAACTTTTGCGTGAATTGCCCTTTGAGGGTTTTCAATTCACCGGGATACCCTTTTTTGCCGAAGCCGCCCAATGCAGGTTTTCGACTTCGCGGGTGTACATCTTTCCAATTTTATCCCTAACTTTTTCCCGAACCTTTTATTCTGTTTTTGGTTCGCCGGGATGCCCCATTTTTGCCTGGACTCTCTTTTTACTGTCCAGCGGGTCTCTTTCAAGCAAAGTATTTTTTAACTGCGTCCGAATTCACATGAGACGAAAACTCTTCACCATCCATGGTAGATAGTAGCAAAGCTCCTCCTGAGAAGACTTTCCTGACAACGTATGGCCCTTCGTAATTAGGGGTCCACTTGCCCCTGTGATCTGTTTGTAGCGGGAGAATCCTCTTCAGCACAAGGTCGCCCGTCTGAAAGCTTCACAGACATATCTTCTTATCGTACGCTTTCTTCATCCGGCTCTGGTACAACCGACCGTATGCGAGAGAATCTAGCCTCTTCTCATCCATTAAGCTCAGCTGATTCAACCTGTCTTTAACCCATTCTGCCTCGTCAAGTTGGACATCTCGTAAAACCCTCAAGGAAGGAATCTCCACTTCCAACGGTAACACTGCCTCCATGCCGTATACCAATGAAAAAGGGGTTGCCCCGGTTGATGTGCGTACCGTCGTACGATAACCGTGCAAAGAGAAAGGTAGCATCTCGTGCCAGTCCCTATACGTCACAACCATCTTCTGAACAATCTTCTTTATGTTCTTATTGGCCGCTTCAACAGCGCCATTCATCTTGGGTCGGTAAGGAGAAGAGTTGTGATACTCAATCTTGAAATTCTGGCACAGCTCTTTCATCATCTTGTTATTTAAGTTCGAACCGTTGTCGGTGATGATCCGCTCAGGGATTCCATATCTGCAGATAATATCCCGCTTGATAAATTTGGCGACCACTTGTTTGGTGACATTGGCATATGATGCTGCTTCCACCCACTTGGTGAAGTAATCGATTGCCACCAAGATGAACCGGTGTCCGTTTGATGCCGTAGGCTCAATCTTGCCAATCATATCAATTCCCCACATCGAAAATGGCCATGGTGATGACATCACATTCAGAGGACTCGGAGGCACATGGATTTTATCCGCATAAATCTGGAACTTATGACACCTCTTGGCAAACTTGAAATAGTCTGTTTCCATAGTTAGCCAGTAATAACCTGCCCGCAGCAGTTTTCTCGTCATCGCATTCCCACTAGCATGTGTACCAAACGTACCCTCATGTATCTCTTCCATGAGCAGCTTTGCTTCCTTCTCGTCTACACATCGTAGCAACACCAAGTTGTGGTTTCTTTTGTATAGGACGTCGTCCGAATTCAAATAGAAATTTCCAGCCAATCTCCTGAGAGTCTTCTGATCTCGACTGGATGCCCCAGCCGGGTACTCCTTGTTCTTCAGGAAATTATCGATGTCATAGTACCAGGGTTTATCCTCAGATGCTTCGTCAATAGCAAATATGAAGGCAGGCCTATCAAGGCGAGAGATAACAACCCGGGGAGCCTCGTTCCAGAAGTTAACTTTATACATGGAAGACAATGTCGCCAGGGCGTCAGCCATTTGATTTTCTGCTCGCGGCACATGATGCAATTCCACCTTGTCGAAGAAAGGCAACAATCTCCTTGCATAATTCATATATGGTATCAAATTGGGCTGCCGTGTCTCCCATTCTCCTTTTATCTGATTCACCACTAGAGCCGAGTCTCCATATACATCCAGATGTTTGATTCGCAAATCAATAGCTTCTTCAAGACCCATGATGCAAGCCTCATATTCAGCCTCGTTATTGGTAACAGGAAAGGTCAATCGAGCAGTAAATGGAATGTGCGACCCCTGGGGAGTGGTAATGATCGCACCTATTCCGCTACCATAGGAATTCACAGCTCCATCAAATATTAACTGCCATTTGGAACCCAATTCTGGTCCTTCGTCCGGCAACAGTTCTTCACAATCTTTCATCTTCAGGTACATGATATCCTCGTCAGGAAAATCAAATCTCATCGATTGGTAGTCCTCAACAGGCTGCTCCGCAAGGTACTCTGACAAGACGCTACCTTTAATAGCCTTTTGCGAGACATACTGAATATCATATTCGGTTAACACCATCTGCCATTGGGCAATTCTTCCGGAGAGTGCTTGCTTCTCAAACACGTATTTGATTGGATCCATCTTTGAAATGAGCAGGGTTGTATGATTTAGCATGTATTGCCTCAAATGTTTGGCGGCCCAGGCTAGCGCACAACACGTTTTCTCGAGCATTGAGTATCTGGTCTCACAGTCAGTAAACTTCTTACTCAAATAGTAAATCGCATGCTCTTTACGCCCAGTCTCGTCGTGTTGACCGAGAACACAACCCATACTCCCCTCAAGAACCGTCAAATACATAACCAAAGGTCTCCCGGCCACTGGGGGTATCAAAACAGGAGGTTCCTGCAAATATTCTTTTATCTTGTCGAACGTCTTTTGACAATTTTCATTCCAAGTCACAACCTGGTCCTTCTTCAACAGCTTGAATAACGGCTCGCACGTGGCCGTTAGGTGAGATATGAACCGGGCGATGTAGTTCAACCTCCCTAAAAACCCGCGCACTTCTTTTTCTGTTTTAGGCGTCAGCATTTCTTGTATTGCTTTTACTTTCGCAGGATCAACCTCTATTCCTTTTTCGCTCACGATAAACCCCAGTAGTTTACACGATCTCACCCCGAAGGTGCACTTGTTAGGGTTTAGTCTCAGCCTGAACTTCCTAAGCCTCTTGAACAGTTTCAGCAAATTAACCAAATGCTCCTCCTCCATCTGGGATTTGGCAATCATATCATCAACATAAACCTCGATCTCTTTGTGCATCATGTCATGAAAGAGAGTCGTCATAGCACGTTGATATGTTGCCCCAGCATTCTTTAATCCGAAGGGCATCACTTTGTAACAAAATGTTCCCTAAGGCGTAATGAAGGTAGTCTTCTCCATGTCTTCTGGCGCCATTTTGATCTGATTATAGCCCGAGAAGCCATCCATGAAGGAGAATACGAAGAACTGAGCGGTGTTATCAACCAGTACATCGATGTGAGGAAGTGGAAAGTCATCTTTCGGGCTCGCCCTATTCAAATCACGATAGTCTATGCACATTCTCACTTTACCGTCTTTCTTTGGCACTGGCACAGTATTAGCGACCCATGAGGGATATTTTGTAACAGCTAGGGAACCAGCATCCCACTGCTTTTGAACTTCCTCCTTGATCTTCACAGCCATGTCCGGTCTAGTTCTTCGGAGTTTCTGCTTAATAGGAGGACATTCCTCTCGCAGCGGCAGACGGTGAACGACCATATCCGTATCCAGCCCTGGCATATCCTCGTACGACCAAGCGAATATATCACAGTACTCCTTGAGCATGTCAATCAACCTTCGCTTGACGTCGTTCTGCAGCGCAACCCCTATACGGATGTTTTTCTCGACCCCTTCCGACCCCAAATTGATAATCTCAATGACTTCCTCATGAGGCAAAATGATTTTTTTCTTCTTGTTTCAATAACCAGGTCAACTCTTCTGGTACGTCGCCATCTTCGACAATCTCTTCCTCAGCCTAAAATACCGGGTTCTCGAATTCGAAATGAGTCATAGGCAGTTCATAGATGTTATTTGAAATAGTAATCCTGCAAAGGAAATGGTTAAATGCTTCAAAACGCGTACAAAGCAAATAACCATGTTGCCATTTTATTGTAAAAGATAAAAATAGGAAAAACAAGGATCACAACATTTGTATATGAAAAAACGCCTTTATTCATGATTAAACAATAGAATGTACATAACCAAATGGCCCTAAGCAAAATCACTATGCCCCGGGTAGGACACAGGATTATTCAACAATTAAGAAAACAAATCATTACTGTTTAGTTGTCATAGGAACAGTTTCCTGGATAGACCAATTGCAGAGACTTTGTCCTGGCATGCTTGGCTTGATCCATGCGTCCATATCACAGTCGCTATCTCCTTCTTCAGAATCAGAAACAACATTGATAGTCTCGAAGCTCACTCCACTTGGCGTAATGGTTATTGGTCCTCTGAACTTAGGCGTTCCTGAAGAGGATGCTGATGACGAAGGATGATATCCAAGCCCGAATCTGTCATTCTTCACGGGAATCTCCAACACCTGACCCCAGCCCTTGGTTTGGCCTGCCTGCACTAGAGCTTGAGCCTCTTTGTATGATGACACTGCCACATCTGATATCTTGGGTGCTGGAGCTTTGTCTTTAATCTTTAGCCCTTCAAATGCCTGACAGGGTGTCTCATGAATCTCGCCGTCGACCTCCACATATCTGAATGAAGACAGATGGCTAACCAGAATATCTTCTTCTCCACAAACGGTGACGACACTATCCCCCACCATATACTTCAACTTTTGGTGCAACGTGGATGTGACTGCCCCGGCAGCATGGATCCACGGGGGCCCAAGAAGACAACTATACGCTGGCTGGATGTCCATTATATAGAATTCAGTTTCGAATATTTCAGGCCCCACTTGCAACGGTAATGTTATTGATCCGAAAACCGACCTCCTCGTTCCATCAAACGCTCTTACCACTAAGTCACTGGGCGTACAGAGAATCCCCCTGACATCCAACTTCATCATGGCTTTCTTCGGAAGCACATTCAAGGAAGATCCAGTGTCTACTAAAACATGGGACATGACCGTGCCCCTGCATTCAACTGACACGTGCAGCGCCATATTATGCTCTCTCCCCCTCGAGGTCAAATCAAAATCTGTAAAGCCCAAATTGTGCCCTGCATTAACATGCGCCATCACCCCTTCTAATTGGTTAACCGAAACGTCTTGAGGAACGAACGACGTGTCTAGGATCTTCAGCAAAGCGTTCCGATGGGCCTCGGAACATAACAGTAGTGACAAGATCGAGATCTTTGATGGCGTTTGCTGGAGGTGCTCCACGAGTTTGTAATCACTTTTACGGATGAGCCTCATAAACTCTTCCACATCCTTAAGCGATGTTTCCTTTTCCTTTATCTGCGAGGGGCCACTCTCGTCTACCTTGGCTTTCCCCTTTGCCAATCTTTCTACCTCTACCTCAGGCGATGTGAAGATTCTTCCACTTCTGGTCATACCTCCTGTTCCGACAACATTATCTACAACCCCAGCTGGTTGTTTATTTACTTCAATTTTCTCACCGTCACAATATACCTCCAGCCCGTAAGTCCATGGCACTGCCTTAGTACTCTCGAAAGGAACCGATCCTACTTTGGTAATTATGATCGTCGGCCGCCTGGCGGGCGCCGTTATCGTTATTGTTTTCCTTGGAATCGTTACCGTAGCAACATCGTTCAGCTCATCACACAACGCCTCTACAGGCTTTTCAACTGCGGTTCTATCAAACTGCAATGTTCCTTCATTCATCAAAGCCTGAATACCCTGTTTCAAATCATTACAATCCTCTGGCTGTATCCAACAATCCAAGCAAAATTCGTCACACCCCGGGAATACACCCCCTTTTAACAACCTGCTTTTGATCTCACCCAACGGTGTCTTCAGCTTATTGACATCTGTCACTAGATTCAAATTTTCCTCAGTCAGGATGGCGTTTGCCCCATGATTGGGCATAGGTTGCTGTACTATATTTGGACCCTCCTGTCCAAAGTTGATAGCTTTGCTGTCCAACAAGTCTTGGACTTTATGTTTAAACGCATGACAGCCTTCAATATCATGTCCGGGCGCCCCGGAGTGAACCTCACAGTGTTTACCAGCATCGTAGCCAAACGGAGGATTGCCCGTTAATGGCGCCATGGTCCTTTTCTCGACCAACTTTAACCCTAGCAGTGTCTGAAGCAGTTCGGCGTATGTTGAAGGAGGCGTTTCAAATACTCGCTTTGGCTTGCCCTCTAGGATTCTGCGTTGGGCGGGGTGTTGCCTTTGTTGTTGCTGTTGCTGCGGCTGTTGTTGCTGTTGTTGTTGTTGTTGTGGAAAAGGGATGGTAACACTAGCGACCTGTAGATGCTGAGCATACTGACTTCATCCTCTGCCCCGACCTCTGCCTCCGAACACGGCACTAGAATCACCTTGACGTCTACCACCGAATGCTTTTCTTGTACCTCCTGCGGGGGTAGACTCACCTGCGTGGAATCTTCCAACCTTAATACCGTCTTCGACCATCTCTCCCATGAGAATCAAATCTGAAAAACTGCTCAACGAAACATTAAACAACTTTTCGTAATATATCCCCGTAAATGTCCCAATGAACATACTATTCATTTCTCTTTCAGCTAACGGAGGATGTACTCTTGCTGCCATATCGCGTCATCTCTGCGCATACTCTTTAAAGCTTTCCTCTTTCTTCTGCGACAAACCCTACAATTGAACTCGGTTCGGTGCCAGATCATTGTTATACTTATAATGCAGGACGAAAGCATCCGCTAATTGCTTCCAAGTTTTGATTTGAGCGGGCTCCAACCCCATGTACCACTCGAGTGACGGTCCTGACAGGCTGTCTTGAAAGAAATGCATAAGCATCCTTTCGTCATATGAATAGGCGGACATCTTTATGTAATAAGCGCGGACATGCACCTTAGGGCAAGTGTCTCCCTTATATTTGTCGAAGGTGGGAGCTTTGAATTTCAGTGGTACCCTTAGCCCAGGCACCAAGCCCATAGTAGTCATGTCTAGTCCGGTAGAATTCTGATTAGCCATACCCTTCACCTGTTCTTCAAGCATTTTGATCCTCTGAGTATTGTCAACGGGTCCTTCAAATCCCATGCCTCTTCCAGAAAAGGCGTCCTCTTGACAATCTTCGCCCCAATTCACATTCTCATTTCCGTATCCGTTATAACCAGTGTTGCGACCAAACCCTTGCTGGTTAGTCATGGGACCTCGACCCCCATTACCATGACCTTGATTGACCCCGACATGCCCGAAACCAGTGTTGACAGGAATCAGTCCAGCACCATTTCCACCATAACCCTGGTTAGCGTTACCAAAACCGTCATAGCCGAAACCCTGAGTGTTGAAGCCGAACTTTCCGCCCTGATTGCCGTACTCAAACCCTTGGTCATTATAGCCGAACCCATTGTTACCAAAACCATTACCGCCATTGAAGTTACCACCGCCCAGATTGGCGTCTCAGAATCCAACATTGTTAACAACAGTCTCATTTCCATTCCCTGTGTTACCATTGTCAGCGCCAGCGTCATTGTTTACAACCACAACAGGTGGGGTCACCACAGGAGGAACCACAGACGTAGGGGGACCATCCTCATGAAGAGTTTCGACATGCACAGAGTTGTGGTCATTGCTGGCATTCCCATTAGCCCGCGTCAGCAGCGGCTGCACCAAAGTCTGGAAATTCTCCTGGCCTTTAGCAATACTTTCCATGGCCTGCATGAACAGGTTCAACTTCTCGCAAATTTCCTGCATCTCCACTTGGACTTGATCCATGATTCTCTTGCAGTTGTTTCGGGTTGAGTAGCGGTCAACTCTTTGTTCGTCAATCCTGGAAACCTGCAGATGCAGGAAATAAGATACAGATTCGAGAATACCGGTCATGCAATATGAATGCGGATGCAAATGTGTAAACATGCTACAGGTTATATCCCCCCCGATTCTAGTTTCGGAGAGAAGGCCATTACGACAATGGAGTCCCCATCAAGCAAGCAAGGAATCAGAAAATCCTCATATATAAGCAAATGTCAATAGGCTGAGTACAAGAGCACAAATGAACACAACTGAAGAGACCTCAGCCAACAAGCCTGGCGATGGTCACAATACAAGTACAAATAGAAAAGGCAAGACAAAGATAAATCAGGCCAACTGGCCTGCTCTGACATCTTCCAATATCCTCATCGTCTCCGAGTGCCCTAGTCGGGAGATCAGCTCCTGTATCAGTAAAGCATGCCGCTCGGTAGTGGATCTCAGCTTTTTGGCATCGTCCTGGTAGGTTCCTCCGCCAGAACTCTCGTCAGATCTGTACCTCTTGGAACCGGCCTTCTCTTCATAACCTTTCGGCTTCTCGTCAATGTCACTTACTCTGAGCTCAGTAGCGCTCCTAAGTGACATCTCCTCAGCAATCTTTGCGTCTTGGGTTCTAATCTGTGCCTCTAGCGTGGCAATCTGCAGCTTCAGTTCGTCTTCGCGCTCTTTCCGCTTGGTAAGCGTGGCATTCCACAAAGCTTCCCATTTGCTGAGACAGGCATAAGCTTTGCTTAGAAGTTCCGTCTTGGAAGTAAGCACCTTGCTAACATTGCTCAAGGCTATTCCCACTTTTTCTTTCTTGTTGGTCTCTTCCGTCAGCTCCGATCCCAACCTGTTAATCAATTCAGTCTGTTCCTTCACAGTGAAGGTGGCTTCCTTCTTCTCACGACGTAACTGGAAGATCTCCTTCTCTAACTCCTCACTGCCTTCTTCAATTCCTCGTTTTCAGCCAACAACTTGTTATACTTCTCACTCTCTTCTAAAGGAGGTACCTCAATCAATGGAAGATACAAGGGTTCCACAGTAGGATAAGGCATCAAATAAGTACTAGCTCTCTTGCGGATCCAAGCCAAATAAGGAGCATAAGCTCTGCTATTGCTCTTACCGAGCAAAGCTTTCCCACTCCTATGGATGTTAGCCCATGCATGTCTCAATCTGATCATAACAGCTGTGTCCAATAAGCCCGTGAGATACAGAGATTCCTGTACCTCCTTCTCAATAGGAGCATCCCTCAAAGCATAACCGAACTGTCGTACCAGCAATGAAGGGTTATAGTTAATACAGCCTTTCCGTCCAATCAGGGGGACATTCGGAAAGCCACTGCAACTATATATAATATCAGCACCAAGCATACTCCGATCAAACCAAATGATATTGTCAGTAGACAACCCCATCAACCGGGACGACCAATCCAAGGTATCAACAACATCAACAAAAGGCCCTGTCTTCGGAAGGTGCCCCTGGAACCACTTGTACAAGAGAGGAAGGCAGCAGGAAACGTTCTTACCACGACGTTTCTCATTCTTGTAGTGAATGGAATGATACACATCGCCCAAGAGAGTAGGAACTGGATTCTTCGAGGCAAGAATCAAGAAGGCATCTGAGTCGACAAAATCTGGCACATTAGGAAATAGGACAATCCCATAGATGCAGACAGCTAGAATAGCACTGAAGGCAACCCAACATCCACTCTTCGCGCACTGTGTAGCCTTCTCGACCAGGACAGACAGGTGAAAACCATAAGCTCCGTTCAGCTTGACCAAGCCTCCCAGAAACTCAGAAGCGTCCAAACTGACGATCTCAGCAAGCGTAGCCAACTCAGGCTCGATATCAACATGTATGAAGGGCATCTGGTCTAACACAGGAACTCCCAACATCGCAGAATACTCCTCCAAAGTGGGTGCCAGAATATAGTCAGGAAATAAGAAACATCTCAGCTGCGACTCATAAAACTGCAACAAAGTATACACCCCAGTCGTCTCAAATGCTGATGGTCTGTATAACAAACTGATTAATCTCCCATAGGATACTCTAAACTCAGCCCTTACTCTCTCATCTGCTAGAGCAACTAATCCCAGCAAGGAACTGATATCTGGCGAATGCAACCAGTAAGCAACTGTCTTCTTCAGGGACTCCATGTCTGGCTATAAGATACACTAGAATCGGAGGGGAATGATTACCTGCAACATAAATACATGTTAATGAAATGCAATCATGAAAATGCACATGCATATGCAAACAAGGGACCAAGTGCAATGCTGATGAACTGTGCTGCTCTGTATTGAAGCCTGAGAACCATCCAATCTTCATCTCAAACCAGCCACTCAAATGAACCTTGTAACCATATCTCACTGACAGAGGTAAACCAGGTATTCTGAGGTCAAAGGCTTCCTGCAAATAGACCCCCTACCCCTCACAGGTGTGTACTTAACTCGCAAACGAGGTACGGCATCCTATGCGGGTTCAACGTCACAGACTTTCAAGAGCGATGATACGATACCCAGAAGGTGTGGCATCATCATCCCTTGAAGCGGCCTCACTTAGTTGAATCCCAATTGATAGGTTCCCAGAGTCGACAATCCTCGGGTCATACAACTTGTCGAGCCCTAAGGGCCAGGCAAGAAGCATCAAAGAGAATCTCGTCCGAGCATAAATTTCGCGGCTAGCTGATGCGAGCTAAGCAAGCAGGCTAACCACTACTCTCTACTTCTAAGTCTATGTGTAACCTTAAGCCCAGGTCCGGCTTATCTCTCAACAGATTACCCCCTTCCCACAGCAGTAATAACAGTATAAAGCTGATAATAAAATGCGGAAAGTAAAGACAGAAAAGTAAATCTATACAACACCCATGACGGGAAAACAAGCGCTAGGATTGACTCGCATAGGGGATATTCCTGTCCCCAGCAGAGTCACCAGCTGTCGCTACTGCAAAATCGGCACCGGCTGAACAGAAGAGTCGTGAGTGGAGGGTTGACGGCCAAGTGCCCATCGTTGATATGTGCTCCTAAGTGGAGGGTTCATGGCTAAGTGCCCGTCGTGATTGTGAGTCGGTACCGTGTGTTAAGAGTTGAGTGAGTGCATTTGTTGCGTGATTGTATATTGTGGTTAATGGTGGGACCGTGAGTCCGGATGATATGTATATGGAATAGTATTATTAACGATTTCTGCCTTTT
The DNA here is from genome assembly GCA_963859935.3 of Lathyrus sativus. Classification (NCBI taxonomy): domain Eukaryota; kingdom Viridiplantae; phylum Streptophyta; class Magnoliopsida; order Fabales; family Fabaceae; genus Lathyrus; species Lathyrus sativus. Next base: position 304,843,793 of record OZ012735.1, on the reverse strand, counting down.
ATTTCATGTATGTTTATACCATTAATATTTGATCGTGAATCTCACCCCTTTGTTGTTGTTGTGGTCTGTGCTTCTTCGGAAGTACAGACAATCCAGGTGTTTAGCTAGCTTGGATTGTGGCGTCGTTGTAGGACATGCTCTGATACGTAACACCGGGGCTTTTGGGAGTTTGTTGTTATTTGTTGTTTATGTGTGCCCCTGTGGCGTATCTGTTCTTTTGTGGGATGTGTGATGATGCTTGATGGATATATATATATATATATATATATATATATATATATATATATATATATATATATATATATATATATATATATATATATATATATATATATATATATATATATATATATATATATATATATATATATATATATATATATATATATATATATATATATATATATATATATATATATATATATATATTGTGCAGATGACCGATTTTTGTATATATGATGATGTATATATACATGTTATGTGGTTTATGGCAGACTAATTTCATTTTTCCGCTGCAATATTACTGAAAATGATTTTGAGAAATGTTATGTGGAATCTTGTGGAAAAATTGTGACATCCCGTAAGTGGGAGAAACTCTGATATGTGCTTATTTTAATCGTTTTATTTTATTTTGGGAAACGGGGTGTTACATGTATCATGGGCATTGAAGAAGCAATTGATTTGAGAATCAAGAACCTTGATGTATATGGTGATTCAACTTTGTTCATTAATCAGATTAAATAAGAATGGGAGACTCGTCATCCTAACCTGATTCCTTACATGAAATACGCCAGAAGGTTGTTACCTTTCTTTGATAGAGTAGAGTTTCATCATGTGCCAAGAGCCGAGAATCTGATGGCAGATGCTTTGGCAACCTTATCCTCGATGTACAAGGTGATTTATTGGAATGATGCTCCAAGGATTACTATCTCGCGCCTCGATAAGCCGACTTTCATTTTTACAGTAGAGGAAGCATCAGATAGGAAGCTGTGGTATCATGATATCAGAAACTTTCTCAAGAATCAGGAGTATCCGACAGGGGCATCGAGCCGGGATAAGAAGACCTTAAGAAGATTGTCTGGAAACTTCTACCTAAACAAGGACGATGTACTCTACCAAAGAAACTTCGACTTGGTGTTGTTAAGATGTGTGGACGAACGGGTAGTAGGTTTTCTTATGGAAGAGGTCCACAGGGTGCTTTCGGTACGCATGCAGGCGGACATGCAATGTCTCAGAAACTGTTGAGGGTAGGCTACTATTGGATGACCATGAAGTCTGATTGTTTCAAGTACGCCAAGAAGTGCCATAAATGCCAGATTTATGCGGATAAGATGCATGTACCACCAAGTCCTCTGAATGTCATGGTGTCTCCCTGTCCCTTTGCTATGTGGGGCATTGATATGATCGGTAAGATTGAACTGACTACATCCAGCGGACATCGCTTCATATTAGTGGCAATTAACTATTTCACTAAGTGGGTCGAAGCAGCTTCTTTCGCCAACGTCACCAGACAGGTCGTGGCTCGGTTTATTAAGAAGGACATCATCTGTCGTTATGGAGTGCCTGAAAGAATCATTACTGATAATGGTTCTAATTTGAATAACAAGATGATGAAGGAATTGTGTCAGAGTTTCAAGATCGAACATCACAACTCTTCTCCTTATCGCCTGAAGATGAATGGTGTTGTCGAGGCAGCTAATAAGAACATCAAGAAGATTGTGCAGAAGATGGTTGTTACCTATAAATATTGGCACGAGATGTTGCCCTTTGCATTACACGGATATCGTACTTCGGTACGTACTTCAATTGGGGCAACTCCTTTCTCGCTAGTGTATGGTATGGAAGCTGTCCTACCATTGGAAGTCGAGATTCCTTCCTTGAGGGTGTTGGTTGACGTCAAACTTGATGAGGTGAAATGGGTGAAATCCAGATTGAATCAACTCAGTTTGATGGACGAGAAGATATTGGCATCCATTACGCATGATCGATTATATCAGAGCAGGATAAAGAAAGCTCTCGATCAGAAAGTGCGTCCTCAATGCTTTTAGGCAAGTGACTTAGTGTTGAAGCGGATCCTCCCTCCACAAACTTATCATAGAGGCAAATGGACCCCCAACTACGAAGGTTCATATGTGGTAAGGAAAGTCTTCTCCGGAGGAGCCTTACTACTTTCAACTATGGATGGCGAAAATTTCATGTCCCCTCTGAATGTAGACTGTTGCACCCCAAAATTTGACCAACACTTCAAGAGGTATGATTACCAATCAAGAGCTATACAAGACTATGAAGCTAGCCAAGAAGGTTATTCAGATGATTAAGGGTTGATATCCTTGTCAGAGAAGTTAAGAGATCCTCAGAGAGATTGGTTGAAACCAAGGTTGTGTGCCTCATAACTTGAGAGTTGTGGGAGCTCCTCAGATGACTCTGAGGCTATGAGGATGGACTTGAAGCTTTGAGAGAGCTTATGAGATTTCTTGAAAGACATCATGAGGCCTAGAAAGGTCATTTTACAAGTTGAAGAAGACTCAGCCATGAGTGGTATAATTAGGGTTTGACTGGGTCAACCCTAGGTCAACTGATGATTTGGAGAAGGTTGAGACTTAATCCAAGAGCCATGTGATCATGGAGTGATACATTGAGATGTTATAGGGATGATTCCAAGATCAAATCATCATGACTGAGGATTTTGAGAAGATTCAAGCTAGGGTTTCTAAGGCTTGACAGTGTAAAATCCCTTAGTTTGATCCCTATCTTCAAGGCAGTTTAGCTCAAGATGTGATTGTCATCGCATCTTACCCCCAACATGAATGTTATATAGCTTGTTCATAGCTTTAATTTGAATACTAAAAGTCCTTGATAGGATTTGTAGAGCTCAAGTTATGACTTTGACAAGTTACAGGTCATCTGAGGTATGTGAATCTGGGGCCTTGACAGTCACCCAACTTGCATCCAACTTTTGCCCAAGAAGGATTATTCTTATGAACTTTTGGTAAACATGAATGTTGTTTCTAATCTTCTTAGATTTCTAGAGAGTACTAGAAGTCCTTGATAGGATTTGTAGAACTCAAGTTATGGCTTTGACAAGTCAAGGGCATTTTGGTCATTTGGAGATTACAGGTCCTTTCAAGCATAAGGCCATAACTCCTATTTCCAAGCTTCAAATGGAAAAATCTTAAACATCAAACTTGCTTAAAATGATGTTTTAAGGCTAGTAGGGAGGTCATGAGATGTTGAAAAGGCTTGTAGAAAAAAGTGATAAAAATGACCTAAAATGGAGGCATAAGTTAAATAAGTTCAAGTTGGAAATTGAAATTTCCAAGTTACACATCCAAACCATGGCATATAATAGGTCATTTTGACTCTAAAAGACATTCTAAAAACAATGGTTCAGCCACTTTTTTGAATTGAGGCCTAGATCATGGGGTTGCTTTGGAAAGTGCTTGCTTGCATAATAAGGCACAAATGCAAAACTCAAGGAAAGGCAATGTACAAGCTAGTAAAGTGTTTTAACACATCCCATATCTCATCTAAGGAGAATTTCAGGTCAGAATAAGTTGATGCAAGAGGCTTGGCATGAGATGATACATGAGATGGATGGAAATCATAAACTCATGACATGAGAATCCCAATTTCTCATTGGATGGTTCCAGATGGTTCTAGATGAGTATAAACCATTCTATATATGATTTAGAACTTGCTCAGATGCAAGGTTGGTGAGAGGTTTGAGAGAAGAGGAAGATAGCCATTTCACTTGCTTCCATTGCAAGTTGAAATCAAATTCTACATTCTGATTCATTTCCATTCCTTCTTTCAATCCAAACACATTCCCTTGATCACACGGAAGCTGTGCAGACCAAATTGAAGGCAAAACCATGGAGAATTGAAGAGATAGCACTTGGATTTTGAAGGTTTCAAGTCACCATCGGGTTTGGAGATTCAAGCTTTCTTGGTCCAATCTTTTGCAAACAGAAGCTTTATCATCATTCAAGGATCGATTCTGAAGAGTTTGAGGGCTTGAAGTGGAGGATTACCCTATCTGGTGTTCAAGATTTGACAGGTTAGTAAACTTTCTTCTACATCATGATTTAAGCATAATTAGGGAGAATTGTTAGGTTAGAACGGTTAGAGACAATTAGGTGATGGATTCTGGGAAGTTTGGGATCAATTGGTGAGGTTTCAGTTGGTGACACCATTTTTGTTTGGACCAAGAACATGGGATATAGTGAGCTATAACATGAGTTTGATATCAAGAATTAACCAGTGTGAGGTGGTGATCATTCTGAGGTAATTAATTTCAAGAATTGTTAGAACTGAAGTTTGAGCATATCTTTGATCTTGGATCGGGTTTGGAGATTTAGGGTGATTCAATGGATTTTGAGGCCATGGTTGTGATCAACATGGAATTTAGAATGGATTAGGGTTTTGAATCTTAATTTTTCATGGAGAATTGAAGTGGTACGAGTTGGGAGAAGCTTGAGCTTGAGCTCTGTTTCCATGGCTTCCTCATTTTGAACCCTAGCTGGAGGAAGAAGATGATGAGATGGTTGTTGGATGAGGCGAAGACCCATTGACTGAAGTGAGATCCCACGGCTGAGATTTAATTTCGCTTGAAGAGGGAAATTCTAAAGACACCCAAAACGCGTCGTTTCATTAAAAGGGAGATTGGGCTCAATTGATATCCCCACCCCCATTCATGGCCCACTTGGATTTTGTACTGATTTTCCTTGCTCTTTGCACCGTTCATTTTCCATTTTCTTTATGATTTTCAATTGATTTTCTAATTAATTAATTGGGCCCAGCGCTTATGTTGTTTGCACCCCCATTTTGAGCCCATATGGAATTTGAACTGAACATAGTTGCTATCTGCACCAAGGTTTTATCCATTTTAATTTCTTTTTCTCCATTTTTCATTAATCCTTGAAAAATCATAATAAATAGAAAATTAATGATTTTTGCATGGGGATTTTTTCTCCCATTTCATGTTAAGGTCTAAAAAATTATAAAACCATAATATTTGCATTTCATGCTTTTTTAATATTTTTTGTGTATTTTCTCTTTTAATAGCTTTTTAATTCTTTTATGTTGATGCATAGATTTGTAGAATTTTGTTTAGCTAGTTCCCTTTGAATTTTTAGGCCATTCTTTTTAGGATAGTTAGATTAGGACTTTAGCTCCCCTCTGGATTTATTCCATAATTTTGTGGTTAATTTTTGATTAGTTTTGGTTAGATGACTTTAGGTTGTGTAGATTTAGGTTAATCCTTAACATAGGTCCACAATAACACTAGAATTTTCGGTTCCTAGGTCAAGATGGATATTGGGACATATAGGGTATTAAGGGTAGTCATGTAGGATCCCCTAGAAATTATATTAGGTTTTAATATAGTAGTATACTATTTTTAAATGATTTTTGTAGCTGATTGTTGTTTGTGTTGCCCTTGTGGGCTTGTATTTTGTTTTGCTTTGCTTTGTGGGCTTGGTGAACTTGGTCTTGCTTTGAGGAGCATTGAGGAGCATAGTAGAAGACTTGGATATTGATGAAGGAGCTTGAGAGCTTGTAGTCTTGTTTGTTTTGTTGTTGTTTTAGGGTTAGGGATTTGAAAGAGCTTAGACCTAGTTAACTTCTTTCTCAAACATGGATGGTATCTTTTACCTCCATTCCTCCCCATGATTCAGGGTCCTTCCATGGTATTCACCTCCCTCCTTTGGAGGGATAAGTGATGGTACCTAAGAAGTAGAACCTTTGAGGGAACCATTCCTTTGACGTTGAACCCTTATAGGTCACCTTTGGTGGTCAATAAGCAGTTTAATATCCCAGCTTATCCAGTTAAGTGATTTCCTCTGGTTTGAGTATCTTGAGAGATGTTGAGCTTGAGTGTGAAGATGAAGACTTCATTGAAGAGTATGGAAGAGGATGATTCCCTGAGCATTGCCATGTCAGCTGAAGCTTGAAGAGCAACAAGAGCAAGTTGATACTTGAAGACCCAATGAAGATCCAGTAAAGACTGAATGAAGAGCTGAGGCTTAAAGATTGAAGGATGGAGTTGATACTTCTAAGTGATTAAAGACTACTCTGAAGAGCTGAAGCTTGAAGATCAAAGGATAAGTTGATACTTACTTTGGACCTTGGATATCATGAAGGAATCAAGTTTATACTCGTGGTGAAAGTGAAGCCTGAAGGTGGAACTGATTGAGGAGCTGAAGCTTGGAGAAGAGAGAATAAGTTGAAACTTATGTGGAAGGGTTGAAACCTGGAAAAGCAAATTGATATTTGTTAAGAGTGATGGAAGTCTGAAGACTGAGTTGCTGTTAGAAGAGCTGAGGCTTGAGGAGAGAGGAGTTGATCTGCTTTTTCTGTTTTCTTTTCTGTATTGATGTGCCTTGTTTGACTTGCTTGATGCATTAGAATAAGTTCATATCTAGACTAGATTGAATCTAGGAGCATGATTGCACTAGAGGTTGAGTTGCTCCCTCTGCTTGTATTGTTACTGTGTGGCTTTGCTTGCGGGTATTCGGTAGAGCCCAGCTCCCTTGCCCATGTGGTTTGTTTTCCTGATGGCATTTTGTTTCAAATCTTCTGTATGATTGCAGTTTATTGTTCCTGCTTAATAGCATGTTTTATATTTGTTGTATGATTACTGTTATTCATTCTTGCTTGAGGTTGAGATGAGCTTATGGAGGCTGATGCCCCACACACATTTCCTCCCTCACTTGCATTGCATGCATTTTACTGTTTAAGCTGATGCTTCAGCTATTTCTGTGTATCATTGACATGATCCCTTAGGACTCTCATTTCCTTTGATAAGGGAATGATGATAGAACTTTAGGTTAAAACCTATGCATGATAACTTCTAGGAGTTCCCTGTTCAAACCTCAACCATAGGATGAATCCTTGACATGACAACAGTAGGACTTGATAGTCTCCCTCCTAGTTGAGCCTGTTCTCTTCTCTTCTCAAAACAGCTTAAGATACACTAATCATGAATGATTTCTTTCATACGTTACGAGCCTTAAGCTATCTGAGAAAGGATTGTTGGAGAGTTTCTTTTCAACAGTCTGGATGTTTAGTATGGTACCCTTTGGGTGACATGCGACGCATTCACTCTCAGGTCATAGTCTTTAGTGCGATTGAAATTTCAAACACAATAAAAAACACTTCTTCCGTAAAAGACAGGAAATAATCCGTAGTGTCCCGAACTACGTAAGCTCTGATCTCTCAAGCTTGTTGAGAGTACGTAGGCACAATACTGATGTATTGGCGAGCCACCTTCCCCGTAACTCGTAGTAGGTCGAACTACGTTGACTCTGATTTCTCATTCTCTGATGAGGATATGTAGGCATAAAGTGCGACGCTTTGCCGAGTCATTTTTCTTTTCTGTTTTAGCCAGCCTTGATAGGTAGATAGATAAACCAACCCGTCCAGTAAACATAACAAGCGTGGATCCCGTCGAGTACGACGGACGTGAAGGGTGCTAATACCTTCCCCTTGCGTAACCGACTCCCGAACCCAGACAATGGTTGCGACGACCTTGTCTTACCCTTTTTCGTTAGGTTTTTCCGATCGTTTCCTTTCCCGCTCTGAGGGATAAATAACGAAAGGTGGCGACTCTTCTGTTGTGCCGGCACCTTATTTTCACGAAAGCGACAGCTGGCGACTCTGTTGGGGACCGAACCCAGAATCTCTGGTTCTCCGGTTCCCCTATGCGAGTCAATCCTAGCGCTTGTATGATTACTTGTAGGGTTGTGTTTATTTATTGCATTTCGTTTCCCGCACTTTATTTTCAGTATCATATGATTATCTTTGCTGTTGTGGGAAGGGCATTCTGATGAGTGAGAAGCCAGACCCAGGCTTGAGTGAACATAACATTAGTTGTGGAAATTAGTGGGCGCGTGCTTGCTTTGCAGGCACTAGTGTCTCATGAAATCCACGCTCAGACGAGGTTCTCCCGATTGGCTTATCTTTCAACCCTTTGGGTTGAGACGGTTGCTGGTTTGGTGGATTGTCGACTCTGGGGACCGATCATTTGTGATTCAGCCGAGTGAGGCCGCTTCATGAGCTGGTGATGCCACACCTTCTGGGTATCGTATCACCCCTCTTGAATGTCTGTGACGCTGATGAACGCATAGGATGCCAAACTTGAGTCAGTTTAGGTCCATACCTGTGAGCAGGGTTGGGTTTATTGCAGGAAACTTTGACCTTCAGACCACCTGGTTTTCTTGACAGCGAATCAGTTTTGTTGGGATCAGAGGATCTTATTATCAGATGTGTATTTGTTCTTGATATAACAGGTTGGGATCAGAGGATCTTATCATCAGATGTGTACTTGTTCTTGATAGAGCAGGTTTTGATCAGAGGATCTCAATATCAGGTGTCTGTTCTTGATGGAGCAGAGTTTTATTACCAAATGCTTGTTCTTGATAGAGCAGAGTTTTCGGTCATCAGATGTTTGTTCTTGACAGAGCAGATTTATGATTGGGGTCTGAAGATCTCATCAGCAGATGTATGTTTGTTCTTGACAGAGCAGATTTATGATTGGGGTCTGAAGATCTCATCAGCAGATGTATGTTTGTTCTTGATAGAACAGAGTTTTATTATCAGATGATTGTTCTTGATAGAGCAGTTTTCTTACTCCTATATCAGAGGTCTTTATTATCAGACGTTTGTTCTTGACAGAGCAGAATTATGATCCTATGTATATGGCCCTATCAGATGGTTGTTCTTGACAGAGCAGATTTGTGGTCCGATACCGGGGTTCTCTTCTTATCAGTGGATGTTCTTGATAGAGCAGCGTTATGGTTTTGTTGATACAGAATCTCCACAGCACAGTTGCCTTGATCTCCTGTCGCATGATTGCATTTTGCATTAGTTCGCATACTCATTTGCATTTCATTAACGTGTGTCTGTGTTGCAGGTACCGTTTTCCCCGATCCAGGATTTCTTGCCTCCTATTGTATTGTTATGGGTTCTCTGAGGAAGACCGTGGCTTACAAGTTCCTTGCCCCTGATGTGGTTAAGTTGACTAGTTTGATAGCTTTAGCAGATGATTCTGTGAGGGATGAGTTCAGAAAATCTTACGGCAGGTTGCTCAGTTTGGTTCATAAACCTTATGCGTTCGAGGTGAATGGGTTGCACGCTCTGCTGCAGTTCTACGACCCTCCGTTGAGATGTTTCACTTTCCAGGATTTTGTCCTCGCGCCCACGCTGGAAGAATATACTGATTTGCTAGGTGTGCCTATCAAGAGGCAGATGCCTTTTGTTCACATGGATGTTGAGCCTGATCTGGCTGGTTTAGCTCCTTCACTTCATGTGGATGCCTCCGAGTTGGTGTTGTCTAGTTGGAACAAGGTTCCCGGGTTCTCCTTGCAGTTTTTAGTGGGTAAGGCCCAGCAGTGCGCCAAGGACGGATGTTGGGTTGCGTTCAACGCCATTCTCGCGCTGTGCATATATGGCATCATTCTGTTCCCCAATATGCCCGATTTTGTAGACTTCGATGCGTTTCATATCTTTGCTTCAGGGAATCCAGTCCCTACCTTGATCGCAGATGTCTACCATTCTATACAATACAAAAACGAGAGCAGGAGGGGCAAGAATGTCTCATGCTGTGTACCCTTGCTTTATAAATGGCTTGATAGTCATCTACCCAAGAGGGGTCCCTTTGCTTCGTCTGCAGACACAGCCGAGTGGTCCGAGCGTCTGATGAGCTTATCTGCAGAGGATATTGGTTGGTTTGACAGAGATAGGTTGGGTACTGAGGTGATCTTCAGCTGCAGCGGGTTTCCGAATGTGCCTTTGATAGGCAGGAAAGGCTGTATAAACTACAATTCGTCTTTGCTGGTCCAACAGTTCGCCTACGCTTTGAGAGCTCCGCCGAAGGAGGAAGAGGTACAGGAATCTTTGTACCTCACTGGTCTTCTAGAGGGGGATCTACTATCCAAGCTTCAGCGCGCATGGAATGGTATCAGTAAGCGAGGAAAACCATTGCTGGGAAGAAGCAACAATCAAGCCTACCCTCCGTACGTGACTTGGGTCAGAGCCAGAGCAGATGCTATAGGGATGCCGTTTCCTCATGCCAAGCCAGAAAGCCTTCCAATGATTGAAGAGCCTACTACTGTGCCCATTCAGCAGCATAATCAGGTGTTGGCTGAGCGAGATGAATTGAAGAGGGCAAATGAGGAACTGGAGAAAGAATTGGCTCAGCTCCGTAGCGAGAGGAGCGAAGCCGTTCATTCCTTCAAAAGGCAAACAGAGCTGGTGAACCGGCTGGGGACAGACCTGACTAAGCAGATAGCCGAGCGTGAGCGCATGAGTCAGGACTTCAAAGCTGTCAACGACGTACTGGCTACGAAGAAGCAGCACTTGGACGAAGCATATCGGAGGATATCCAAGTTCAACCAGCACTGGAAGGCTTCCCTGGCCACCAGGAAAGAGCGGGAGGATAAGCTGATGCTACAGATTTCCAAGCTGGAAGCCCAGGTGAAGGATAGTGAAAAGAGGTTTGATGAAGAAACCGCGCACAGATACGCCGCCGAAGGTCAGCTCAGCAAAGCTCTCGCTAACCTGAAGGTGCGCAAACTGACGTTTGAGTCCAAGAAGCGGAAGTTAGAAGATTGCTTCGACGAAGGAGCATGGGAAGGTTCGGTCGAAGGACTTCAGTACACCATTGTGCAAAGGGAGTTACTCGTTGAGGGGTTACTCGCTCTGCCAGATCATCCAGAAACGAAGGAGTTGTTGGAAGAGTATCGCGCCCGTGGCCGTACTTGACTATTTGTATTCCTTTTGCTCTGATCATTGTTGTATGCTGACCATCACCAGGCTTGTTGGCTGAGGTCACGCTATTGATTCCTCTTGTACTCGCTGATGTTGTGTACTGCATTGATAGGCTTTCTTTATATATGAGATTGTTATTTCCATGATTGGACTCGGACTTCTTCTTATTATCAGCACTGGCACTCAGGCACTAGGATCGGGGGAAATCTCCCTAACGCACAGACACACGCATGCATTTACATGAAGCATTTACATGACGAGCGTTTTGTTGTTTTTCCTAACCCTTCTGTGTTTGACAGGTTGTTGCAGGTTGTTACAGGGTTATTTCAGGTTGTTTCAGGTTGTCTCAGGTGGTTCCAGGATTGATCAGAGACCTATTCACCGCTATCCGACTAGAGCTAATCAAACCAGGATCATGGAGCAAGTGCAAATTGATGTTCAGGAACTCCGCGAGAGAATGGATCGCTTCATGGAGCTCATGTAAGCGGTCGCCAATGGCCAGGATCAGCTCAGAACTTTGGTTCAGCCTTTGATTTCCAGGGTTGACAGCAACGGCGTACTCCATGGTGGGACTGTGCCTACTCCACCAGTTGAAACGCCGCAGAATGGTGTTCCCGTGACCGGGGGAAACGGCAGTGCTAACGGCAATGTGATGGCCAACATCGGACTCAATACGACGGGCGTCGGTAATGGGAGTCTGGGAGCTAATGTCAATGTCGGGCCGGGCAACGACAATGCAGGCGTCGGGAATCTGTTTGTGCCTCAGCCATGGCTAGAAGATCGTCAGGACAATGTGTTCTCTCAGAGAGGTGCTGAAGGGGAGCTGAATGCTGAAGCACGACTTAGATTCAAGGCACTTGAAGATAAGATGAGAGACATCGAGAATCAGAAAACTTTGGGCGTTGATATGTCCAAGCTGGGATTAATTGCTGATTTCAAGGTGCCCCCTAAGTTCAAGGTACCTGACTTTGAGAAGTATAAGGGCACCACTTGCCCTCGTGTCCACCTGAGATCGTACTACAGAAAAATGTCTGCTCATTCCGAGGACGAGAAGTTGCTGATGCACTTCTTTCAAGATAGTCTTTCCGGGCCATCCCTCGAATGGTACATGAGTCTGGAGCCTACTAGTGTGCGCACATGGAAGGATCTTGCTGAAGCATTTGTGCACCACTACCAATAAAATAGCAACTTGGCCCCGAACTGAGTTCAGCTGCAGAATCTGTCGCAGAGGAACAATGAAGGGTTTAAGAAGTACGCCCAGCGGTGGCGTGAGTTGGCAGCCAGGGTTCAGCCGCCGATGGTTGAACGTGAGCTCGTGCAGATGTTTGTAGCCACCCTCCCAGGGGTTTACTATGAGAAGTTAGTCAGCGGTATGTCTGGGACGTTCTCAGATCTCATTATCACGGGTGAGCACGTCGAAAATGGGATCAAGATCGGGAAAATTCAAGGTGAGACATCCTCAGCTGGGGGAGGCGGAAAGAAACCTTATGCTGGCAAAAGACGGGGAGGAGAAGCGAGCGCTGTGACCAACGCTCGAAGAAAGGGTAAAGGTCCTCACCAGCAGGTGGCCAGTATAAATATCCCGGCAGCTCCGCAGCAGCAGCAACAACAACAACCGAATCAACAGGGATACAGGAAGTATCAAAATCGGGCACCTTTGGCGAACCGTCACTTCGAGACACCGCCCATGTCGTACGCGCAACTCTTGCAGACTTTGCTTCAGCTACAGTTGATCCAGAAGAGGACGCTGGCTCCCTTGACAGGGGCACCTCCGCCAGGGTACGACGCGAATGCCACTTGTGATTTTCACTCATGGGCACCAGGCCACACAATCGAGAACTGCAAAGCCTTCAAGCATAAGGTGCAGGACATGGTGGATGCCAAGATCATCAACTTCTCCGATAATGTGCCAAATGTCACGAAGAATCCTATACCGAATCATAGGGGAGGCGGCGTGAACGCTATTATCGAAGAAGAGAGTGCAGATTTGTTGACTGACGTCAGAGATCTGAAGACGCCGCTTAGCTTCGTTAAAGCTAAGTTGCTGAAAGGAGGGTTCTTTCCAGGTTGCGGAGAGCTATGTATGGATTGTGCCACACGTTCTGATGGATGTGAGCAGTTAGTAGAAGGAATCCAAAGTCTGATGACTGAAGGGATTTTACAGTTTAGCCGGAGGGCTGAATATGGATCAGGAGAGGTAGTGCTGAAGCAAGATGATGAGGTTGCCACCATCACCATCCCTCGCCAAACGATAACTATTTCTGCGCCCAGACCGCCCACAATTACCATCACCAAAGCCGGGCCGATACCCTTCGAAAGCACTAACGCCGTCCCGTGGCATTATGGGGCTGAAGTCTACTGCAACGGATAGAAGTTGGAGCTGGAACCGTTTGGCTCAACTGTGGAGAACCTTGCGGGGATCAGTGGTATTACTCGCAGCGGAAGAGTGTTTGCGCCACCAGAGGTCATGGCGGATAAAGCGGTCAGAACTGATGCGGCCGATAAAGGCAAAAGTAAAGTCGTTGAAGAGGTCCCGTGTGGGGCAGAAAAAGACTTGCTTGTTAAAGATGCCGAGGAATTTATGCGGTTGATTAAAAAGAGTGACTACAAGATTGTAGACCACCTCTATCAGACGCCCTCGAAGATTTCCATTCTGAACTTGTTGCTGTGTTCTGAAGCACACCGCAACGCGCTGCTGAAGGTGTTGAACGCCGCCTATGTACCGCAAGAAATATCGGGAAATCAGCTAGAAGAGGTTGTAGCCCATATAAATGCTGGAAATGGGCTAGGTTTCACGGACCTAGAGCTGACGCCAAAAGGGAGGAATCACAATAGCGCTCTGCACATCTCGATAGAGTGTAAGGGCACAATCATGTCGCACGTGCTGGTGGACACGGGTTCGTCGCTTAATGTTCTTCCGAAGAAGGCATTAATGAAGTTGGATACTCGTGGAGTGATTTGCACACCCGGTGATCTGGTTGTGAAGGCGTTCGATGGGACTAAACGCCACGTTTTCGGGGAGGTGACCTTGCCAATCCAAGTCGGGCCAAAAACGTTCGACGCGGTTTTTTATATTATGGACATCATGCCTGCCTACAGTTGTCTCTTGGGCCGGCCGTGGATCCATGCTGCTGGTGCCGTGACCTCCACCTTGCACCAAAAGCTCAAATATGTTGTCGGAGGTAGCATCGTGACCGTTTGTGGCGAAGAAGACATAATGGTGAGCCATTTGTCGTCCTTCAAGTATGTGGAAATGGATGGCGAAATCCATGAGACTCTATGCCAAGCCTTCGAAGCTGTCAAAGTGAAGGACGTAGCTCCTGTAGTCACCGAAAAGCTAGAGATGACTCTCTCCTCGTTCAAGGAAGCTCGGGCCGTTGTCCAAGCCGGATCTACCCCAGGCTGGGGGCGAATTTTGGAGATACCTAACAAGCAAGACAGGTTTGGGTTGGGATATTCTCCTGGGGCTGAAGCTTCTTCTTCTTCTAGCTGTGCGTCTCGAGGTAAAGGTCCGATCCAGTTTACCAGTGGCGGAATGATTTTCGAAAGCATCAACGCGGTGTCTTAAGACAGCGGAGATAGCGACTATGACCTCGACTCTTGGATCCAGCCAAGCAAGCCAGGCGAGGGCCTCAACAATTGGTCCGTCAAGGAAATCATCTGGATGACAAGCGAAGAGTAATGATTTACTTTTTCCAATCATTGTACAACCCTATGTCCTACCCGGGGCATAGCGATTTTATTGTCAGGGCCTTGTTGGATTATGTACATGCATTTTGTTAATAAATCAAAGGCGTTTTCTTCGTATTCAAATATTGTGATCTCTGTTATTCCTGTTTTATATTTGTTTTGAAAAACAATAAAATGGCAATGAGGTTTGTGCTAACCTGCACATCCTTGTTTTAAACTTAACCCTTGTTATTGCAGGATCCACATAACAGATGACATCGACTCTGGACCTTCTACGGCTCACTTCGACTTCGATTGCCTGATCTATCAAGCCGAAGAAGAGATTGATGACGACGAAGACCTTCCTGAAGAGTTGGCCCGCTTGTTGAAACAAGAGGAGAAAGTTATTCTGCCTCATGAAGAGGAAATCGAGATCGTGAATCTGGGTTCTGAAGATCTCGTCAGAAACATCAGGATAGGGGCTGCGCTGCAGAATGATGTCAAGCAGAGATTGGTCGAGATGCTGAGAGAGTACAGTGACGTCTTTGCTTGGTCATACGAAGATATGCCCGGACATGACATGGACATCGTGGTCCACCACTTGCCGTTGCGAGAGGATTGTCCTCCTGTCAAGCAGAAGCTTAGGAGGACGAGACCAGATATGGCCGTTAAGATCAAAGAAGAAGTGCAGAAACAGCTTGATGCTGGCTTCTTAGCGGTCACTACTTACCCTCCGTGGGTCGCCAACATAGTGCCTGTATCGAAGAAGGACGGTAAGGTACGCATGTGCGTCAATTATCGGGATTTGAATAGGGCGAGCCCTAAAGTTGATTTCCCGCTGCCTCATATCGATGTGTTGGTTGACAACACAGCCCAGTTCTCCGTGTTTTCGTTCATGGATGGCTTTTCCAGTTACAATCAGATCAAGATGGCGCCAGAGGACATGGAGAAAACGATGTTTATCACTCCCTGGGGAACGTTCTGCTACAAGGTAATGCCCTTCGGTCTGAAGAACGCAGGGGCCACTTACCAACGAGCAATGGTAACTTTGTTTCATGACATGATTCATCATGAGATTGAAGTCTACGTTGATGACATGATTGCGAAGTCCCAAACGGAGGAGGGACATCTGGTCAATTTGCTGAAGCTTTTTGAGAGGCTTAGGAAGTTCAGGTTGAGGCTGAATCCTAACAAATGTACTTTCGGAGTACGGTCCGGAAAGTTACTGGGGTTTATTGTGAGCGAAAGAGGCATTGAGGTTGATCCTGCGAAAATAAAAGCGATACAAGAAATGCCAGTGCCAAAAACAGAAAAAGAAGTTCGTGGTTTCTTGGGCCGAATAAACTACATTGCAAGGTTTATCTCTCAGCTCACGGCCACGTGTGAACCGATGTTCAAGCTTTTAAAGAAAGATCAGGCAATTACCTGGAACGAGGATTGCCAGAAGGCATTCGATAAGATAAAGCAGTATCTTCAGGAACCTCCAATCTTGATACCCCTAGTGGCTGGACGGCCATTAATCATGTACTTGACATTTCTGGAGAATAGTATGGGGTGTGTTCTCGGTCAGCACGACGAGACGGGCAGAAAGGAGCATGCCATTTACTACTTGAGTAAGAAGTTCACTAACTGTGAATCTCGTTACTCGATGCTGGACAAGACGTGTTGCGCACTAGCTTGGGCTGCCAAACGTTTACGACAGTACATGCTCAATCACACCACCATGCTAATTTCGAAGATGGATCCTATCAAGTACGTCTTCGAGAAGCAGGCTCTTTCGGGCAGGATTGCTAGATGGCAAATGGTGTTAACGGAATATGATATTCAGTACGTTTCCCAGAAGGCCATTAAGGGCAGCGTATTGTCTGATTACCTTGCTGAACAGCCGATCGAGGATTACCAGCCGATGAAATTTGAATTCCCTGATGAGGATATCATGTTTCTCAAAGCGAAGGATTGCGATGAACCGTTGCCCGACGAGGGGCCAGATAGGAAATCCTAGTGGAAATTGATATTCGATGGGGCGGTTAATTCCTATGGAAGTGGCATAGGGGTGATCATCACGACTCCCCACGGATCCCACATCCCGTTCACTGCGAGGCTGACGTTTCCAGTCACCAATAATGAAGCGGAGTACGAAGCATGCATTATGGGTCTAGAAGAGGCAATTGATTTGAGAATCAAGAACCTAGACGTGTATGGTGACTCGGCGCTTGTGATCAACCAAATAAAAGGGGAGTGGGAGACTCGTCAATCGAATTTGGTGTCGTACATGAACTATGCCAGAAGGCTACTTCCGTTCTTTGATCGAGTGGAACTCCATCATGTGCCCAGAGCAGAAAATCAGATGGCTGATGCCTTAGCCACGTTGGCTTCGATGTATAAAGTCAATTTTTGGAATGAGGCTCCAAGGATTGTCCTTTCTCGTCTGGATAGACCTGCATTTGTCTTTGCAATCGAGGAAGCCGCCGACGGCAAGCCATGGTTCCATGACATCCAGACTTTCCTTATGACTAAGAAGTATCCTGCGGGTGCGTCAACCCAGGATAAGAAGACTCTGAGGAGGCTGTCTGGAAATTTTTATCTCAATCCTGATGGAGTTTTGTATAAAAGAAACCACGATCTCGTGCTACTCAGATGTGTAGATGAGAAAGAGGCGAGTATGCTCATGGAAGAAGTCCATGAAGGCACATTTAGTACGCACGCCGGCGGGCATGCTATGACAAGAAAGATCCTGAGAGCGGGATAATACTGGCTGACGATGGAATCGGATTGCTTTAAATTCGCGAAGAGGTGTCATAAATGCCAGATTTATGCTGATAAAGTTCATGTGTCGCCGTGCCCGTTAAATGTCATGTCCTCCCCGTGGTCGTTCTCCATGTGGGGCATCGACATGATAGGCAAGATCGAGCCCGCTGCATCTAACGGTCATCGCTTCATTCTAGTAGCTATCGACTACTTCACCAAGTTGGTGGAGGCAGCCTCGTACACTAATGTGACCAAGCAGGTGGTGGCTAAATTCATAAAGAGGGACATCATCTGTCGTTATGGAATTCCCGAGCGGATCATTACTGATAATGGTTCGAATCTGAATAACAAGATGATGGAGGAGTTGTGCCAGAGTTTCAAGATTTAACACCACAACTCATCTCCTTACCGGCCGAAGATGAATGGCACCGTTGAAGCGGCCAATAAGAACATTAAGAAGATTGTTTAGAAGATGGTTGTGACCTACAAAGATTGGCACGAGATGTTGCCGTTTGCGCTGCACGGTTATCGTACGACGGTAAGTACATCAACCGGGGCAACTACTTTCTCCTTAGTGTACGGTATGGAAGCTGTCCTACCGTTAGAAGTGGAGATCCCTTCTTTGCGAGTTTTGGTTGATGTGAAACTCGACGAGGCAGAATGGATTACGAACCGACTGAACCAACTCAGCCTGATGGACGAGAAGAGGTTAGCATCGATTGCGTTTGGTCGTCTGTACCAAAGCCTAATGAAGAAAGCGTATGACAAGAAGGTGCGACCTAGAAGCTTTCAGACGGGTGATCTCGTCCTGAAGAAGATTCTTCCTCCACACTCCGATCACCGGGGCAAGTGGACTCCCAATTACGAAGGTCCGTACGTCGTCAGCAAGGTCTTCTCGGGAGGAGCTTTGTTGTTATCCACGATGGATGGCGAAGATTTTGCATCCCCGGTGAACGCGGACGCAGTTAAAAAATACTTTGCTTGATAGCGACCCGCTGGACAATAAAAAGATAGTCCAGGCAAAAATGGGGCATCCCGGCGAACCATAAAAAATGAAAAAGGTTCGGGCAAAAATTAGGGATATAAATTGAAAAAATGTACACCCGCAAAGTCGAAAACCCGGATGGGCGACTTTGGCAAAAAAGGGTATCCCGGTGAACTGAAAACCCGCAAAGGGCGGTTCACGCAAAAGTTAGGGATTTGAAAAAGCAAATGACTGCGTTCCGCGTGTGGACTTTCTTTGTTTGGTGGTTTGGAAGACCTGAGGGTCGTTCATCTGAATCAATCTCTTCTGAAGCTGAAGCGTCGGAGAAGTATCGAAGTCGAGTGGGTCATAGAGGGATCAACTCATGGTGTTCGTCTACGCCTCGTTGCCGACATTTGTATATACTGATGTATATTTATGTTTTATTTTTGCGCGGCTTCCTCATTCCAGGAGTTTGCATCTGTTGTAAAACATTTTTACCCATTCAAGGGTTCGTTATCAATAAAATGTATACTATTCAGCAATTATGTTTGCCTGTTTAGCATTTCTCTGTTTTGTTTACGAAAAAGAACGCCGATGTTTTTGATAAAATGCGCATACATAAACTTACTGGCCTAGGCCATTGATTGTTGAAACAATGAATTACTGAAACATTGTCACAAGATGATAACCTTGATAGGTCCCTTTGAGAAGGGTATCTTGTCTGTTTGTTTGTGTTGTTACAGGTGTAGCATATTCCAGACAATGCGCCGTGCGCACCCCCAAGTAGGATGATTCCTCTTTCTCCAGCAAAGTTCAGCAGCCTCTCCCTGCAGAGTCTGAACGCGAGATCGTGAGCATTGATATGTCTCCCCGGGCAGAGAAGATTCTCTCCCTAATCAGACGCATCCTGAAGGAACGTCATCTCCTCAGCTGAGTCACACCGAAGTGTGCAGCAACTGAAGTCCCCAGCGGAATTGAGATTCCCCACAGAGTCGTACTCTCCAGCAAGCAGAATGATTTCTCCTTCCTCAGCCGAGTTTGCAGACCCCCAAGAGAGCCGAATCCTTGGAAGCTGCTCAGGCCTTGATTGGTTTTCCCCAGTAGAGTGTTGAATAGCTGATGCTGTGTTTCCCCGCCAGAGTCGTTGTCTCCAGGGAAATAGCCGTGAAGGTCGTGCAGTTTATTCCTGCGATTGACATCGTTTTCCCTCAGCAGGTCCAGGATCTCGTAGAGCTTCGTTCCCCCGCAGCAGTCAACTGAAGTTGTTTCCCCTGCAGAGTCCAATTGAGATTGGTGTGACCTTGTTCTCCTCAGTATGATGATTCCTCTATCTGAGTAGTTATTTCTCCTTGACAGGAGGATTCTCCCTTCAGCATTTATTTTGCTGACGGGATCGCATCATTTTGCATGACTGCATAGCATTTATCATAGACGCGTAGCATTTCCACCGTGTGGAGCATTGCGCCATTGCCGAAGCATAGGCATAATAAACATGATCTAGGTTGTTACCATTCTTGTTTTGCAGGTGTTCCGCCGCAGAATTGATTGCTCAGGATGATTCCTGAAATTCTCCCCAACGAAGTCGCTTGCTCAAGATGATTCTTGAAGTCCCCAGCGAAGTCTTCGGCTCAAGATGATTCTTGAATTCCCCGGCGAGGTCGCTTGCTTAAGATGATTCTTAAGACCCCAGTGCAGTCGCCAGAGTTGGTTGCTCAAGCTGATGCTTAGAGTCCCCGGCAGAGTGTTTGCTCAGGATGATTCCTGAAACCTCCAGCATAGTTATCGGTTCAAGATGATTCTTGAAGTCCCCGGCGGAGTTATTTGTCCAAGATGATTCTTGAAGTCCTCAGTAGATTTGATTCATCTAGAATGATTTCTGGATCCCCGAAGCAGAGTTACTTAATAGTTCTCCAGAATCCCCAGCGGAGGTGCGTCATCCCCAGCAGGTTTATGAACAACGAAGTTGAAACTTCCCTTGAAGACTTCATGATTGAAGTCCGACCGTGTTAACGAAGCAGTTCTCTCAGCTGATGCAGAGTGCCTGATGGCAGAGGTTTGGGGTATCCCCAATTGGTTCATGATTGACCAAGAATTCTATTCCCGACTTACTGATGAAGTCCGTCTGACGCCCGAAAGTTTTCTTTGAATGCCTGACGGCATGATTTAACATGATCAACACGATTGTTGACCTGATGAGTCCCGAGGAATCCTGATGCCTGATGGCATGATCGACCATGTATTATCGGTTACCGTGTGACCAATTCTCCAGCTAGTTGCCGTGCAGCTATTATTTCAGTTCTCGAAGATTTGTTCCCACCAGAGTACCGTGTACTTGTACAGTTGGAAAATTTTCGGGTTGTTGGTATTCAACCGTCTCGCACCTTGATTGGCTGAGAGTCGTTCGCTTCGCACCCAGTCAGGTTCAAGCCGTTTGAATAGGGGCAGCTGTTGCACCCCAAAATTTGACCAACACTTCAAGAGGTATGATTACCAATCAAGAGCTATGCAAGACTATGAAACTAGCCAAGAAGGTTATTCAGATGATTAAGGGTTGATATCCTTGTCAGAGAAGTTAAGAGATCCTCAGAGAGATTGGTTGAAACCAAGGTTGTGTGCCTCATAACTTGAGAGTTGTGGGAGCTCCTCAGATGACTCTGAGGCTATGAGGATGGACTTGAAGCTTTGAGAGATATTATGAGATGTCTTGAAAGCCATCATGAGGCCTAGAAAGGTCATTGTATAAGTTGAAGAAGACTCAGCCATGAGTGGTATAATTAGGGTTTGACTGGGTCAACCCTAGGTCAACTGATGATTTGGAGAAGGTTGAGACTTAATCCAAGAGCCATGTGATCATGGAGTGATACATTGAGATGTTATAGGGATGATTCCAAGATCAACTCATCATGACTGAGGAGTTTGAGAAGTTTCAAGCTAGGGTTTCTAAGGCTTGACAGTGTAAAATCCCCTAGTTTGATCCCTATCTTCAAGGCAGTTTAGCTCAAGATGTGATTGTCATCTCATCTTACCCCCAACATGAATGTTATAGAGCTTGTTATTAGATTTAATTTGAATACTAAAAGTCCTTGATAGGATTTGTAGAGCTCAAGTTATGACTTTGACAAGTTACAGGTCATCTGAGGTATGTGAATCTGGGGCCTTGACAGTCACCCAACTTGCATCCAACTTTAGCCCAAGAAGGATGATTCCTATGAACTTTTGGTCAACATGAATGTTGTTCCTCATATTCTTAGCTTTCTAGAGAGTACTAGAAGTCCTTGATAGGATTTGTAGAACTCAAGTTATGGCTTTGACAAGTCAAGGGCATTTTGGTCATTTGGAGATTATAGGTCATTTCAAGCATAAGGCCATAACTCCTATTTCCAAGCTTCAAATGGAAAAATCTTCAACATAAAACATGCTTAAAATGATGTTTTAAGGCTAGTAGGGAGGTCATGAGATGTTGAAAAGGCTTGTAGCAAAAAGTGATAAAAATGACCTAAAATGGAGGCATAAGTTAAATAAGTTCAAGTTGGAAATTGAAATTTCCAAGTTACACATCCAAACCATGGCATATAATAGGTCATTTTGACTCTAAAAGACATTCTAAAAACAATGGTTCAGCCACGTTTTTGAATTGAGGCCTAGATCATGGGGTTGCTTTGGAAAGTGCTTGCTTGCATAATAAGGCACAAATGCAAAACTCAAGGAAAGGCAATGTACAAGCTAGTAAAGTGTTTTAATACATCACATATCTCATCTAAGGAGAATTTCAGGTCAGAATAAGTTGCTGCAAGAGGCTTGGCATGAGATGATACATGAGATGGATGGAAATCATAAACTCATGACATGAGAATCCCAATTTCTCATTGGATGGTTCCAGATGGTTCTAGATGAGTCTAAACCATTCTATATATGATTTAGAACTTGCTCAGATGCAAGGTTGGTGAGAGATTTGAGAGAAGAGGAAGATAGCCATTTCACTTGCTTCCATTGCAAGTTGAAATCAAATTCTACATTCTGATTCATTTCCATTCCTTCTTTCAATCCAAACACATTCCCTTGATCACACTGAAGCTGTGCAGACCAAATTGAAGGCAAAACCATGGAGAATTGAAGAGATAGCACTTCGATTTTGAAGGTTGCAAGTCACCATCGGGTTTGGAGATTCAAGCTTTCTTGGTCCAATCTTTTGCAAACAGAAGCTTTATCATCATTCAAGGATCGATTCTGAAGAGTTTGAGGACTTGAAGTGGAGGATTACCCTATCTGGTGTTCAAGATTTGACAGGTTAGTAAACTTTCTTTTACATCATGATTTAAGCATAATTAGGGAGAATTGTTAGGTTAGAACGGTTAGAGACAATTAGGTGATGGATTTTGGGAAGTTTTGGATCAATTGGTGAGGTTTCAGTTGGTGACACCATTTTTGTTTGGACCAAGAACATGGGATATAATGAGCTATAACATGAGTTTGATATCAAGAATTAACCAGTGTGAGGTGGTGATCATTCTGAGGTAATTAATTTCAAGAATTGTTAGAACTGAAGTTTGAGCATATCTTTGATCTTGGATCGGGTTTGGAGATTTAGGGTGATTCAATGGATTTTGAGGCCATGGTTGTGAACAGCATGGAATTTAGAATGGATTAGGGTTTTGAATCTTAATTTTTCATGGAGAATTGAGGTGGTACGAGTTGGGAGAAGCTTGATCTTGAGCTCTGTTTCCATGGCTTCCTCATTTTGAACCCTAGCTGGAGGAAGAAGATGATGAGATGGCCGTTGGATGAGGCGAAGACCCATTGACTGAGTGGAGATCCCACGGCTGAGATTTAATTTCGCTTGAAGAGGGAAATTCTGAAGACACCCAAAACGCGTCGTTTCATTAAAAGGGAGATTGGGCTCAATTGATATCCCCATCCCCATTCATGGCCCACTTGGATTTTGTACTGATTTTCCTTGCTCTTTGCACCGTTCATTTTCCATTTTCTTTATGATTTTCAATTGATTTTCTAATTAATTAATTGGGCCCAGCGCTTATGTTGTTTGCACCCCCATTTTGAGCCCATATGGAATTTGAACTGAACATAGTTGCTATCTGCACCAAGGTTTTATCCATTTTAATTTCTTTTTCTCCATTTTTCATTAATCCTTGAAAAATCATAATAAATAGAAAATTAATGATTTTTGCATGGGGATTTTTTCTCCCATTTCATGTTAAGGTCTAGAAAATTATAAAACCATAATATTTGCATTTCATGCTTTTTTAATATTTTTTGTGTATTTTCTCTTTTAATAGCTTTTTAATTCTTTTATGTTGATGCATAGATTTTTAGAATTTTGTTTAGCTAGTTCCCTTTGAATTTTTAGGCCATTCTTTTTAGGATAGTTAGATTAGGACTTTAGCTCCCCTATGGATTTATTCCATAATTTTGTGATTAATTTTTGATTAGTTTTGGTTAGATGACTTTAGGTTGTGTAGATTTAGGTTAATCCTTAACATAGGTCCACAATAACACTAGAATTTTCGGTTCCTAGGTCAAGATGGATATTGGGACATATAGGGTATTAAGGGTAGTCATGTAGGATCCCCTAGAAATTATATTAGGTTTTAATATAGTATTATACTATTTTTAAATGATTTTTGTAGCTGATTGTTGTTTGTGTTGCCCTTGTGGGCTTGTATTTTGTTTTGCTTTGCTTTGTGGGCTTGGTGAACTTGGTCTTGCTTTGAGGAGCATTGAGGAGCATAGTAGAAGACTTGGATATTGATGACGGAGCTTGAGAGCTTGTAGTCTTGTTTGTTTTGTTGTTGTTTTAGGGTTAGGGATTTGAAAGAGCTTAGACCTAGTTAACTTCTTTCTCAAACATGGATGGTATCTTTTACCTCCATTCCTCCCCATGATTCAGGGTCCTTCCATGGTATTCACCTCCCTCCTTTGGAGGGATAAGTGATGGTACCTAAGAAGTAGAACCTTTGATGTAACCATTCCTTTGACGTTGAACCCTTATAGGTCACCTTTGGTGGTCAATAAGCAGTTTAATATCCCAGCTTATCCAGTTAAGTGATTTCCTCTGGTTTGAGTATCTTGAGAGATGTTGAGCTTGAGTGTGAAGATGAAGACTTCATTGAAGAGTATGGAAGAGGATGATTCCCTGAGCATTGCCATGTCAGCTGAAGCTTGAAGAGCAACAAGAGCAAGTTGATACTTGAAGACCCAATGAAGATCCAGTAAAGACTGAATGAAGAGCTGAGGCTAAAAGATTGAAGGATGGAGTTGATACTTCTAAGTGATTAAAGACTACTCTGAAGAGCTGAAGCTTGAAGATCAAAGGATAAGTTGATACTTACTTTGGAGCTTGGATATCATGAAGGAATCAAGTTTATACTCGTGGTGAAAGTGAAGCCTGAAGGTGGAACTGATTGAGGAGCTGAAGCTTGGAGAAGAGAGAATAAGTTGAAACTTATGTGGAAGGGTTGAAACTTGGAAAAGCAAATTGATATTTGTTAAGAGTGATGGAAGTCTGAAGACTGAGTTGCTGTTAGAAGAGCTGAGGCTTGAGGAGAGAGGAGTTGATCTGCTTTTTCTGTTTTCTTTTCTGTATTGATGTGCCTTGTTTGACTTGCTTGATGCATTAGAATAAGTTCATATCTAGACTAGATTGAATCTAGGAGCATGATTGCACTAGAGGTTGAGTTGCTCCCTCTGCTTGTATTGTTACTGTGTGGCTTTGCTTGCGGGTATTCGGTAGAGCCCAGCTCCCTTGCCCATGTGGTTTGTTTTCCTGATGGCATTTTGTTTCAAATCTTCTGTATGATTGCAGTTTACTGTTCCTGCTTAATAGCATGTTTTATATTTGTTGTATGATTACTATTATTCATTCTGGCTTGAGGTTGAGATGAGCTTGTGGAGGCTGATGCCCCACACACATTTCCTCCCTCACTTGCATTGCATGCATTTTACTGTTTAAGCTGATGCTTCAGCTATTTCTGTGTATCATTGACATGATCCCTTAGGACTCTCATTTCCTTTGATAAGGGAATGATGATAGAACTTTAGGTTGAAACCTATGCATGATAACTTCTAGGAGTTCCCTGTTCAAACCTCAACCATAGGATGAATCCTTGACATGACAACAGTAGGACTTGATAGTCTCCCTCCTAGGTGAGCCTGTTCTCTTCTCTTCTCAAAACAGCTTAAGATACACTAATCATGAATGATTTCTTTCGTACGTTACGAGCCTTAAGCTATCTGAGAAAGGATTGTTGGAGAGTTTCTTTTCAACAGTCTGGATGTTTAGTATGGTACCCTTTGGGTGACATGCGACGCATTCACTCTCAGGTCATAGTCTTTAGTGCGATTGAAATTTCAAACACAATAAAAAACACTTCTTCCGTAAAAGACAGGAAATATTCCGTAGTGTCCCGAACTACGTAAGCTCTGATCTCTCAAGCTTGTTGAGAGTACGTAGGCACAATACTGATGTATTGGCGAGCCACCTTCCCCGTAACCCGTAGTAGGTCGAACTACGTTGACTCTGATTTCTCATTCTCTGATGAGGATACGTAGGCATAAAGTGCGACGCTTTGCCGAGTCATTTTTCTTTTCTGTTTTAGCCAGCCTTGATAGGTAGATAGATAAACCAACCCGTCCAGTAAACATAACAAGCGTGGATCCCGTCGAGTACGACGGACGTGAGGGGTGCTAATACCTTCCCCTTGCGTAACCGACTCCCGAACCCAGAAAATGGTTGCGACGACCTTGTCTTACCCTTTTTTGTTAGGTTTTTCCGATCGTTTCCTTTCCCGCTCTGAGGGATAAATAACGAAAGGTGGCGACTCTTCTGTTGTGCCGACACCTTATTTTCGCGAAAGCGACATAGACGCAGTTAAAAAATACTTTGCTTAAATAGACCCGTTGGAATAAAAAGAAAATCCAGGCAAAAATGGGGCATCCCGGCGAACCATAAAAAGAATGGGTTCGGGCAAAAGTTAGGGATAAAAAGGAAAAAATGTAAACCCGTGAAGTTGAAAACCTGAAAAGGAAACTTCGGCAAAAATGGGTATCCTGGTGAATCAAAAACTCGAAAGGGCGATTCAGGCAAAAGTTAGGGATTTGAAAAGCAAACGACTGCGGTCTGCATCCATTCCCATGAGTATAGTGGATTCTTGGAGGACCCGAAGGTCAATAAATCAAGTCAGTCTTTTCAGAGGACGAAGCATTGGAGAAGCATCGAAGTCATGCGAGTCATAGTCGAATCGAAACATGGTGTTTGTCTGTACCACATTGACGGCATTCTGTATTTATTGCATTTCTGTACTTTTTGCGCAACTTTCTCTTTTCAAGAGTTGCATCTGATGTAAATCTGCCTTTTTACAGGCCATTTTCAATCAATGAAGTATATTATTCAGAAAGTTTTTATTCTTGTTTTAGCTTTTACTGTTTTGTTTCCAAAAGATGCCTGATGTTTTTGATCAAACTTTGCATACATAGACTCGTGGGCTTTGTTAATCGTAATTGAAACATTGATTTGCTTGAATAATGTCATGGATGATGACCGAGATAGTCTTTATTGCATACAGAACACATTTGCTTGTTTGTCATTTGTAGGGTTCTCGCTGTTGAGGTGTATCCTCAGTGAAGTCACCATACCTCTGTCTCCACAAGGCGAAGATGTCAGATCAGAAGTATCTCACCAGCGATAATGTGCACTCATCCCCAGCAGGTTGAAATTGTATTTATCCTCAACAATTCGGGACTAGTCTTTCCCCTAGCAGGTTGAGATTGCACTTATCCCCTAGCAGGTTAAGACCTAAGTTATTCCTAGAGGGTCGAAACTGAGATTCTTCAGCAGTGGTGTGTACTTATCCCTTGACAAGTAGACATGGGAGTGTTTTCCCTAGCAGTGGAACAAAGATCAGTGTGTTTCCCTACGGGCCTTTGGCTCATTCCCCAAGCAGAGGTGGGTGTCTCATTTCCCTAATTAGAGGTTGAGGTTGTTGAGTGATATTCACATTGTTCCTCAAGCAGAGGTTGATACTAATTCTCTCAACGAGTATCTATCGGTGAAGTTGTTCTCCTCAGCAGAATCCAGTGGTTATTGGTATTCGTCAGAGTGAGTTCTTTGGGATGTTAATCTTACTTTTCATCCCCTGCAGATCAGATCTCTACTCCTAACCCCCAGCGAAGTCGCCGGAGTAAGTTTTATTCCCCGCAGAGCGAAATTATCCAAAGAATGTTATTCTCAATCCTCAGTAGAAAGAGTTTAGGGATAACTTCCCAGTAAATCTTATTCTGAATCTCCAGTAGGGTGGAGAAATTCCCAGCAGTTTGTTTTACTCCTTGGTAGAGTCGTATTCTCGAAGGTCGTTCAAGGAATTTTCCCTAGTCGAGTATTTTGTTCCCCTAGAAGAGTTGTATTCTGGAAGGCCGTTCAGGACATTTTCCTCAGCAGAGTTGATTTGATCCCCAGCGGAGTGGATCTTGTTCTTAGCAGGGCAGTTTACCCAGGACAGTTCTTTTCTAGGAGGCTGGCCAGGGCTTGTTTTTCCCAGAAAAAGTCCAATCACACTTGGCACACCCGGTCCTTCCCGGTGGAGTTGGTTTCGTTCTTCAACATTTATTTTACTGGAGCGGTTCCTTTTCATTTTGCATTGTGCATAACATCCTCCCAAACGCGTAGCATTTCCATTTCATATGGAGAATTACACCATGTTCAAACATCTGCACTCGAAACATAATATAGGTTATTACCTCTTGTTTTCAGATGTATCTCCAGCAAATAACAGTATATTCTCTCAAGCCTATGTGGTATCTAGACCCCGACAGAGTTATTGATGTTTTCATGAGCCTGTGTGGTATCCAGACCCCGGCAGAGTTATTGATGTTTTCATGAGCCTGTGTGGTATCCAGACCCCGGCAAATATTGATGTTTTCTTGAGCCTGTGTGGTATCCAGACCCCAGCAAGAATTTTTTTGACAGATGTGTTCATCTATTCATTTCACCCCAACAGAGTTTACTTATTCAGGTTGTTCTTCCCCAGCGGATTTCTTCTTTCAGATTGTGAATCGACGGATTCTCTTCTCAACTTCGTGTTAAGCCGGCCTTCGGGTTTGATGCATGTTTTAATTAGCAGATGCCTGCTTGGATTAGCATATGTTCTCAACTTCGTGTGGAGCCGGCTTTCGGGTTCGATGCCTGTCTTAATTAACGGATGCCTGCTTGGATTAGCAGATGTTCTCAACTTCGTGTTGAGCCGGCCTTCGGGTTCGCTATCTGTTTTAACTAACAGATGCCTGCGTGTTAGCAGATGTTTTTACCGACTGCGTGTCTAGCCGACTTAGTGTCGTCGCCTGCGTGTTAGCAGACGTTTCTTCCGACTGCGTGTCGTTACTTTTTAATTGGTGATGAGTTGGCTCATTTCCTACAACTATCAGATTCATTTTCTCCACTGATTCTTTTTTCTATTCCGGTGGACTATTCTGCAGGTTACTATTTTGCGGTTGGCAAATTTTCAGGTTCTTTTGTATTCAACCACCTTCTACCTTGAATGTTTGAAAGTCGTTCGCTTTTCATCCCTTCAGGTCCAAGTCGTTTGAATAGGGGCAGCTGTGGTACCCCAAAATTTGACCAACCTTTTCTTATAACTTGGCTTATGTTTCACTTTCATTTTATCATTTGCATTTGCATAGCTTTGGTTCTAACAGGGGATCAAGAGGTTTGTTGTGACATTCAAGAGGAGAGCTTATTTGTTCAAGCTCAAGCAAGGGGGCTTGTGCAATCCATCAAGGGTTCATTTACCATCAAGGTAAAGTTTCAAAGCTCCTTGAGAGGAGAGGTTTGTGTATGGGTGTCACCTCCCATCTTGAGGACCATCAGAGGGTCATCAGAGGTTCATGAGGTCAACTACTTGGATAAGACATGATTTAAAAGCTCATTGTGTACCTTGAGAGGTCTTTGTGGAGCTTGTATGGTCATTCATTTCATTTGCAAAAGCCTTAGTCAAAGGATGTGAAGCTAAGGTTTCATCTGATCAGCCCAAAGTCAACTATGGACTTGAGAGAGTTTAAGACTTGGTTCTAGGTCATTGAGACATGGGAAGTCATACCAAAGCATCTAGGATGTCATGTTAAGATCAAATCAAGGAGATTCAAGAGTTCAAGGAGTTACTAAATTAGGGTTTCAGATGATTTCAGTGTAAAATCCCTTTCTTTGGTACCTAACTTCAAGGACAATTTTCCCTATAATGCAAGCTCAATCTCATTTTCAAAAAAACATGAGACTTGTGGAGCACCTTTCAAGCTTTATTTTGAGTACAATAACTCATCCATTGAGTTTGTACATCTCATGTTATGATGTCAGCAAGTTGGTGTCCTCAGATGAAGGGAATTTTGGTCAACTCAAAGTCAACTCACTTCCAAGGCATTTTTGACATAGAATCAAGCTTCTCCTTAACTTCAAGTGAAAACTAAAGTTGTTCCTCATGGTATTGGCTTCCCAAAAAGTCCTATAAGTCTTCATTCTCATGTATGGAGCTCAAGTTATGGTCTTCATAAGGCAAGGGTATTTTGGGAAAGTTCATTATAGGTCATTTGCTTCAATGGTCAATTTCATGAACTTTGAGACCTCAAATCCAATTTTGTGCCACATGAATGTTGTGTCACATTGGCTCAACTTCATCATGAGCTTGATTTCCATGAGATTTAATGGATTATGTGATCATATGGACCACTTTAAGCTTGAAAAAATGACTTTTGAACATGAATTGGTTTTCTTCATTTACAAGTCACCAAATGACTTTGTATTGAACTTTTTGGTACCACATTGTCATCACCATTTGGTCTTGAAAATTTTTACTACTTTTGGACCAACAAAGATGCACATTCCATGCCATATTTTCAAAATGCATACCTTAAAAGTCATGACATAAAACTTTGTCCCAATTCATTCCACATGACTAAAAATCACATGGTTCATTTTTACATATCCCATTATGCTCATTGTTGACTCCAAAATGGATGGAACATGCTTAACCCGTGTGTGGTGCATAAGTGAATTATTTTTGGCCAAGTTATAGGCCTGCATGATCATTAGAAACCCTCCACATAAAAGCCATAGGTTTGCCCTAAACCATTAGAGAGAAAGTAGCTGCGTGAGAGAGAAGAGAGAGCTTGAAAATTTCACAAAACTTCCATTCTTCGAATCTGGTTTTTCACTGGGATTTACTTCAAATCATTGCTCAATTCTTCTTCTCCAAAGCCTAAGGAACAAGTTGGAAGGTTGAAACAGAAGCTTGCTTGCTTGTTGAAGGGTCAACGGAACCTCTATGTTTGGTACTTTTCTTCAACTTAAATCTCTCATGTTAGACTTGCATTAGGTTCATTTTGGTGTGCATCTGAAGTCCTACCTTTGGTAGGCAATGATTGACTAGTTTTTGGTCATGTTTGATGCACTTTCAGTTTGTATGTTCAAATATCGTGGCTGGTTTTCATGATTGTTTAAGAAGATTTTTATTAAATGATGGATGGATTCGTGTTATTTGCAATTATAGCTTTCAAATGGTACCAGATTCATAGATTTTTATTGAGATCTGACCTTTGATCTTTGGCGAGCTGGCCGGAGAAGACGATCGGAGCCCTAGCTCCGGCGTCTGGTCTGTTTTCTGATCAAAGCTGACTGGGCTTGGTTTGAATTGTTGACCATTTGTGGTGGCGTGCTCGTATTGGCTTGACCATGCCATGTGGGGCGTTGAATCCACATCATTTAATGAAACGCTGAGTTTCATTAAAACTCAGGTTTCATATGGTCTGGGCTTTGGGTCCAAGTGCTAATGACACCTCCTCTTCTTGTGTCCCAAACGAGATTAAAAAGGCATTTAGTGAATTTGGTTTATGATTGATCAAGCTTGGTTGAGCATTTTATTTGAGATTTATTGAGCATTCCTTCTATTTTTGGGGAACCTTGCAAGTCAAGTTACTTTTAGAGGTGTTCATACATACTAGTTTGACCTAGTTTCTATGGGAAATGGTCTCAAGTGATCCTATATGCATCTTGTGAGCCTTATTACATAATTCTAACATGATTAAGGTGTTGTTTCATTTATCTTGGGTCATTTACATTTGTTTCTTGCATTACAAGTTACTTTGGAATCATGCTTCTCCACTTATTTTAGGTGATGAGTTTGTGTTGAAACCTTGTTTATTTCACTTGTCTTGATCTTGTTTGTGCTTGCTTTTTGTTTCTAAACTTTATTTGAAGCTTTTATCTTGGTATTTCACTTCTGCCCCTTTTTGGTTTGACCATGGATCATGACAATTTGGTGTCATTTGCTTACACTTTGAGTTTGTCATGAGCATTGTTGCTTGTCTTGCATTGTTTGTTTGTTTATTTCTCTTTGTATGATCAATGTGGAATGTTTGGTTGAGATAACCCTTAATGTGGTTGCTGCCCTATCCTTTCTCCCATCATTTATTTGATCATGGCTCTTTGCCTTTGCTTTTTGATTAGTATTTCTTTTTTATGATTGATGTTTAATGGTTGTAGGAGTCACACTTCTCCCATTTCATCTCATCTCTTCTTGTGAACTTGTTTAAGTCACTTTTTTGTGTTTGAGTCTCATTTTGTTGTTGAATCTTTGTTGCATCCTTGCATTTCATGTTTGCATTGCTTTGACTTCTTTAAGTCACTTTCGTCTTTCTTTTCATTTCATATGTGATTGAATTGTTTATTGTTTACTTGGTCTTTTGCCATAATCCCTTAGGATTCCTAGTCCCTTTGTTTAAGATGGGAGCAGGAAAGACATTAGGTGTTCAATCCTTTGCATGCTAACATTAGGATAGCTTTTCCCTTTCCAATCCCAACTTTAGGAGCACATTGCATGATAACATTAGGGTTGATTAGTTTCCCCATTGAGTTTGTGTCTTCTCTTCTCTTCTCATAACTTCATAAGACACTTAATAAAGGTTGACACTTGTTGTACGCTACAAGCCTTAAGTACTTGAGGAATGATAGGTGGGGGGTCTCCTCTCATACTGTCTAGAGTGTTTAGCGTATGCCCTTTGGGCGATATGCGACGCATTCTCTCTCAAGTCATAGTCTTTAGTGCAACATGAGTTACAAACTTAACTCAATTCACTCCTTCTCTAAAAAAACACAAAACAAAACATCAAACCTTTTTATCCTTCGGGATTGTTTGCAAATCATTTTCATAAAGAGTGTGTTAAGTCTTGGTTCTACCGCAAACAGGCATCGTCCCTAACTGCTAGAACGAAGGTTTAACCCTACTCAGTTAAAACACTTGAACCAACCTATGGTCGTGTCAGCCCGAACTACATTTTCTCTGATTTCTCATACCAGATGAGGATACGTAGGCACAAGACAGTGATGTCTTGGAGAGCACCTTCCCCCCTCCACCCGTAGTTTTCCGAACTACGTTGACTCTGACTTTCCTATTGCACGAGGGAATACGTAGGCATAGGGCGGAGATTTCCTATCGAGTATGTTCTCTCTCTTTCCCCCCATTTAGCAGCAGCTTTTTAGATAGTTTTTACACCCGTAGATTAGACAACAAGCATGGATCCTGTTGAGTACAACGGACGTGACGGGTGCTCATACCTTTCCCTTGCGTAACCGACTCCCGAACCCAAGATTTGGTTGCGATTACCTTGTCTTTTCCCTTTTCGTCAGGTTTTCTTCGATCGTTTCCTTTCCCTCTCTTTAGGATAAATAACATTTGGTGGCTACTCTTCTGTCTTTGTCGGCGCTTTTTTCACAGCGATGCGACACTAGGCATCAAAAAACACTTCAGAAAAAAGGAATCAAAAAGAAACTTGACTTCTAGTGGCTGACACGAAGCGAGGTTACCTCAAAACCCCCAGGCCAGGGAAAATTGTGGCATCGCTGCGAAGAGAGGTCAGCAAGGACAGAAGAGTCGCCACCGTTTTTTATTTATCCCAAAGAGAGGGAAAGGAAACGATCAGAGAAAACCTATGAAGAAGGGAAAAGACAGGTCATCACAACCAAATCTTGGGTTCGGGAGTCGGTTATGCAAGGGGAAGGTATGAGCACCCCTCACGTTCGTCGTACTTGACGAGATCCACGCTTGTTATCTATCTAAAAGGGTGTTAAACTATCTAAGCTATAGGCCATAGGGACAAAATAAAAAGAAAAGAGACTCGATAGAGCATCGCCGCTCTATGCCTACGTATTCCCTCGTGCAATGGGAAATTTAGAGTCAACGTAGTTCGGAAAACTACGGTTGAAGGTAGGGAAGGTTGCTCGCCAAGACATCATTGTCTTGTGCCTACGTATCCTCATCTGGTATGAGAAATCAGAGCAAATGTAGTTCGGGCCAACACGGCCACAGATTGGTTCAAGTGTTTTAGCCGAGTAGGGTTAAACCTTCGTTCTAGCAGTTAGGTGTATTACTGCTCGACCATTGGAGACTTAGGCGTGACCTGTTTGCGGTAGAACCAAGAGTTAACAACGCTCTTTTTGAAAATGGTTTTCAATTAATCCCGAAGGATAAAAAAGGTTTGATGTTTGTTTTAGAGTCTTTTATGAAGAAGTGAATTGAATTGTGTTTGTAATTCATTTTGTACTAAAAACTATGACTTAGGAGCGAATGCGTCGCATATCGTCCAAAGGACATACGCTAAACACTCTAGACATTTGAGAGGAGGCCCCCCAAACATCATTTCCCAAGTACTTAAGGCTCGTAGCGTACAACACTTATTATCCTTTATTAGATGTTTTGAAGAAGTTTTGAGATGAGAAGAGAGGACACAAGACTAAGGGGAAACTAACTCATCCTTAATTTATCATGCAATGTGCTCCTATGATTGAGATTAAGAGTGGGTAAATCTACCATAATGTTATCATGCTTAGATTGAACACTTAATGTCTCTCCTATTCCCAAAGGGACTAGGAATCTTAAGGGATAATGGCAAAGGAACCAAGAAAAGACAAGATAAATCAATCACAAGTGAGAAAGAAAGATATGCAAACATGAAATGCAACACAAAGAAAAGAGGGAGGAAAAAAAGTGTGGGGCAGCAACCACCACAAGCACATCTCAACCTCTTTAAAACAACCAAATAGATGCACAACAAAAAGAAATGCAAGCAAAAAGATGCGAGGATGAGATGAAATGGGAGAAGCGAACTTCTACGACCATCGACCATCAATCATCAAAGAAAAGTGGGAGGAAAAAGTGTGGGACAGCAGCCACCACAAGCACATCTCAACCAAATAATTCTTCAAACTCAAGCAAATGCAAAAGATGGACACTCATCACTTTGAACAACAACTACAAAAGTATGCATTCAAGTGGAAATCGAACACGCATGTCGAAGAAATCATGATTAAACAATCAAGAACAATAACACAATATCCAAAACATCTCACTACTAATGCATCATACTAATCCATGAGAATTCGAAGTGAAATGACACCAAAACAACCTTGAAAAACAGCAAAACAGGCCTGCTGGCACAATGTTAATCAGTTAGCATCAGGGTTTAACCGATTAACCAATTGAAAATGTTTGAAAATTTGAATATTCACACTAGTTAATTGATTAACCAGTTTGCACTGCATCTGGTTAACCGATTAACACTGTACCAGAGGCAGAAAACAGTAGCTCAAAAGCACTTTTCAGCAATTAATCACTTCTCCAATAATCCAATTGATCACATAATCAATTATGCACGAAATTAACACCATAAAACAGTGATCCAACAACATGTAAACATATTCAAACAGCAAGATCATAAATTACATGGATCAAAAATCAACAAAATCAATCAAAAATGAAGATCAACATGATGATTATGCAAATAAGCTCAAAAACAGAATCGAATCTAAAACTTCCAACCAACAAAGCGGAGATTTGCTTTGGTAATTGTTGATTCGCTTGAAATGAGTAGATCTAAGCAAGAAATCCGGAATTCCTTCAAGATCCAAGTGATTTCTTGTAGTAAAAATGAAGATCCACCAAAATTAAGCAAGAATTATCCAAATAAGCTCCTGTAGATCAACTTCAAAATTCAGATCCACAATAGCCCGAAATTTGAATAGAGAATTGGAGATAATATGGATGAAGGATGAAGGCTTTGGCTCTAGAGTTCAATGATTCCAATGGAGAATCAAAGAATTCAAGGTGAGAAGAGCTTTAATGGAGTTTGGGAGATGGAAAAGTTGAGAGCAAAATTCAAGAGTGAGAGTGAATTCTGAAAATGATGTGAAATTATGAGGATTGTGTGTGTGAGGTTTGGAGCAAATCATTTAAATATGCTCTTGGTTAGGATCCAAATGTGGTTTGGAGTGTGGTTTGTGAAAATTGGAATGGGATTAGGAATGGGAAATTGGAGGGAATGTGAATTAATTTGAAAACTAATCAAAATTCAAAGTGGTTCTAGATCCTTCTTCTAGTGTAAAATCAATTTCATAAGTGATCAAAATGGACCCCAAAGTGAATTCTACTGAAAATTCACGTGCAGAGCAGAAAATTGCCTTGGTTAATCGGTTAACCATATGGGTTAATCGATTAACACCTTCGAAAATTCAAATTTGAACTGATTTTGCATTGGTTAATCGGTTAACACCTTAAAAATTTTGAATTTTGGCGCCATCTGGAGGGAAATCTGCACATTTGCCCGTTTTCATCTGTTCTAAGCCATGTTCAGCCTCTGAAACTTGCTCTTGAATACTATAACTATGAGAATGTTGGAGATAGTCTGAATGCTGCCTCTTGAGCTGAAAATAACCTGCAAAATAAAATAAAATCGGTCGCTCGATCGCCGGGCAAAATAAATGCCAAATCTCTTGATGCTCGTTGTTTAGACTCCTGCACTAAAAGGAAACCTGAGCCACAGGAAAAACTTTGATCCCCTGCCTCAAGAACAAATGTTATGACATGCAAAAATGCGAAAATGCGAAAATACAAAAATACAAAAAAAACATAAACCAAGTACAAGAAACGGTTGGTCAAATTTTGGGGTACAACACAAATCACTCAACAGCTCAAGCAGGGGCATACCATTACCAGGTTCAGACTGGGGCAAGATCAGGCCATCCTGACCATCAAGCAGGGTTACAACCTTCTCTGAAGCAAGTTCACAACAAATCATCAAGTACCGAGACTTGGGGCATCAAGAATATCTTCTACTCCAATCATGGCGTCTTCAGTGAATTGTGTGTCGAGGAAGTCAATCCCTCCTACCACCCAAAGTCCAATCCGTATTGGCAACTACCAAAAGTCCACCATGCTGGAATCTCCTCCTGTATTTCCAATTCCCCGTCTGCGATCATATGCATCATATGCATTGTATTCAATATCATAAGCATCTTGCATCATATGCATACCAATCTTATCATACTTCCCCAACCTTTGCATCTCTGCTTGTTAGCATTTGCATTTGCATTTCCATTCATTATGGACCATCATTTTCAGCATCAAGCATTCGCATATGCAAGTCAAGGTCTAGGATCAATCTCGAAGATTTCCAAGGTTATATGCATCCCAGTCAGGGGCATTCTCCGCAAGATCGTGGGCTTCCCCCACGAAGTTGTTCAACCTTTTGTTGGGCAAATTCAAGAGCTTCAAAGCAAACATCAGCCCAGTCAGGGGCATCTCCTGCAAAACCATGGGTTTCCCCCATGAAATTAAAGATACTCAAAGCAAGATTCAGCCCAGTCAGGGGCATCTTTTTCAAGGCCATGGGTGTTTTCCATGATGTTATTTCAACCTCGTGGTTTATCAAATCTTCAAATCAACATATAGCCCAGTCAAGGGCATATCATTCAAGACTATAGGCATTCCCCACGAAATTGTTCAACCGTGTGTGGGCGAGATCAAGAGTTTCGATACAACATTCAGGCCAGACAGGGACATCTTCTTCAAAGTCGTGAGCGTTCCTCACGAAATTGTTCAACCTTTTGTTGAGCAAATTCAAGACATCTGACAAACTCAGTCCAGACAGGGGCATCCTCTTCAAAATTCATCGGCGTTCCTCACGAAGTTATTTCAACAAAACTGTGACCTCCAAGCAAGACGGTGGTCGTACCCCATTGATTCATTTCAATCCAACCTTCCTCTTGGGTGTTCCCCAATGAGTTGTATCCAGCAAACATGACCTCTGTCAATTTCCTTACTATCATCCTTTTGGTGATAGCCAAACCTCGTCGGTTCAACCTAGCCTGCATCCTTTTGGTGTTGGTAATCTTCAAATTTGCATCTTTCTATCATCCTTTTGGTGATAGCAACATGTGTGAGTTTGCTCCGTCATCCTTTTGGTGGTGGGTCTGTCATTTCGTCAATGTCAGATTGTGCGAGTGTGTTTTGCTCTATCATCCTTTTGGTGGTAGTAGTCGATGTGTGTTCGCTTCGTCATCCTTTTGTTGGCGGGTCTGTCATCTAGTTGATGTCAGATTGTGCGATAGTGTTTTTCTCTACCATTATTTTGATGGTAGTAGCCGGTGTGAGTTTCGCTTGGTCATCCTTTTGGTGGAGGGTCAGTCATCTTGTTGATGTCAGATTGTGCGATAGTGTTTTGCTCTACCATCCTTTTGGTGGTAGTAGCCGGTGTAAGTTTCACTTCGTCATCCTTTTGGTGGTGGGTCTGGCATTTCGTCGATGTCAGATTATGCGAGTGTTTTGCTTTATCATCCTTTTGGTGGTAGTAGCCGGTGTGAGTTCGCTCCGTCACCCTTTTGGTGGGGGGTCTGTCATCTTGTTGATGTCAGATTGTGCGAGGGTTTGCTCTATCATATTTTTGGTGGTAGTAGTCGTGTGTGTTTCATCCCATCATCCCTTTTGGTGATGTGGACCTTTCGCTAGTTATTCCCGGTCTACTCAGGGGTATACCTTTACCCAGTATTTCAACTCCCGAGCATTTCTTTTCGGACAAATTCGGGGTCTTCTTCATATCTAATCGACTTATACCTTGAAAGAATGAACACCATAGCAATTCATCTTACATGGTCTTAGCCAATTAGATAGGGGCATCTGTCATACCTCAAATTTGTCCTACCTTTATACTTTTCATCTGTATATTTATCCATTAATTATTATTCTTAAGATGTTGTTACTTTCACTTAAAGATGTCCGGTCAGGCGTATGGGTAATGTTGAGTGAGGTTCAATGATTAGGCAATAATATGTTTCACAGTTCAGGTGATGTGTGTGAAGTTTTCAACTGAGGTTTGTGCCAATTCAAGATGGTTATGCAGGAATCAAGATGTCAGTGCTTCATGGTGGAAGAGTTATCAGAATTCAGACTATTGTCTCAGTTATGGAGTAGGACAATGAACTGAGGCTCACATTTCAAATTCAAGTTCTCTGATTTTCCAAACATGTTCATCTGGCCCATATTATTGTAAAAAAAGAGGCTCAATGTGAATGCCTTGGTTCGTGGTGGGATTTTGGTGGCAGCACACGTGGCAAGTTTTAGAGGATTGAGTCGGAGATCGATTCACGGCCAATTATTTTCAGTTTCTATACCATTTAAGTTTTATTTTTATTCAGTTCGATTCAATCCCACCTTAGATATTGTTTTCAAGTTTTAATTCATTTCAATAAATCCACTCATTCCATTTCTTCCAAACCAATTCAATTCCATTTTTTTATTTTTCATTTTGTTTAGGCCAAAAAATCACAAAGAACTAAATAGAAATTTCTTGTTTTTATTTTTACTAAAATCTTCATCAAAGTCCACATTCATTGGCCCATATTACAAGTCAAGAAAATACAAAAAAGGTG
Source organism: Lathyrus sativus (assembly GCA_963859935.3). Classification (NCBI taxonomy): domain Eukaryota; kingdom Viridiplantae; phylum Streptophyta; class Magnoliopsida; order Fabales; family Fabaceae; genus Lathyrus; species Lathyrus sativus. Next base: position 304,804,887 of record OZ012735.1, on the reverse strand, counting down.
GAAACAAAGCCCAAATGAGTAGTTAATTTATGGATATGCCCCATCCATTACTGCATCAATCTGAGCCATCACGTATGACTACCAAAAGGATGCATCCATTAACCTTCCAAGTAACTTGCAAACAGCAAAAAGCAATGTAGAAAGTAATTATAATCCGTAGCAGGTCCGTAATGCACCTTGTGTTTGTTTCGTACCACAACTTGTTTCCCAAATGATATGCACAAAACTTCATCAGGACCCACAGAATGACAACTGGCAAATAACCACATATCAGTTTCAGAATTGAGAAAGGGTCATACACAGCAAGGCAACCAATTCGCAGCAACCACTGTTTCAATTCATCACTTTCTCCATCAAACCATTTCTCTCATCCAATGTTACACAATGAAACCCCTACGGTACCCTACCGTTCTGTTGCAGCTTGCTACCACTCTGTGACAGTACACAACAAACAACCAAAACCAAAAAGGACAACCCTTCAATTCATTACAACCTCGCAAAACCCGTACACCAGCACAGCCACTAACCACCTTTTCCGAAATAACTTGTACCACCTTTCTCTCACACCAAAACTACACAAAGGACATTACATAGCCAGCTTCGAAATCTCGCACCTCGCCTACAAAATAAGGCGCCTAGAATTTCAACAGAGGGAGATGCCCTGCTCAAATCTCCAGATCCCATTTCCAAAGAAAAACCTAAAACACCTATTTCCATTTCCCAAATCTCTTTCAAAAAAGGCCTAACCACAACAATTCTTCAAAAGAAGGTAACCGTAAGAAATCAACACAACCAAAATTTTTGCGAACATTCGTTTTTTCCAAAATCTCTCCTTCATTTCTCGCAAACACCATTAAACAATTTTTCTAAAAATTTCTGTCAAGAACTGAAACCCATAGCAACTAACACGAATTTCTTTCTGCAAAAACCACGACCCTTCTCCACTCCTAAACGCGTCTTTATCTTCTTCCAAACCCTTTTTCCAGAAACGACCCGAGTCCTCCATAACCTTTCAATATCCCTCTTCCCTCTTCGAACGACAACAACTCAAACCCATTTCTCGAACTCGTTCCCCCAAATCCGAAGCAAAACAAAAACCAGAAAGAGAGAAGAAGAGATAACCAGTTAACGATAAACTTGGGACAAAATCGAAACCCGAAAATAGAGAGAAAGGTGAAATCAGAGGGAGACCCAAACGCGTAGCTGCATGAGGTGCGAAAATTGGTCAATCAAAGAAGGTTTAGTGTGTGGTGTTCGTCTTCTTCGCTCATCGTGTTTTCTTCTTCGTATTTTCACTATGACTAAGATGTGGGGTTTTCTTTTGTGAATCTGAAGTTAATCTCACGCGTTTTGGGTCGGTGTGGCAAGTCATGATGATGATGATGGATTAACATTGCCAAGAAAATGACTCGCCCAAATTTTATGTTTTTTTTTCTTTTTATAATTTTATGGTTATGAGATGATGGGCCTTGAGGCCCATATGATTCTCATTTTTTCTCTCTCTTCCCCCTTTTAATCTCAGCGCCCCCATCTCTCTCTATGTGTTTTTTTTTTTATTAAATTTGTTTTAAAAATTTTCTTTACTATTTTTTTACATTTTAAAATTGTTTTTCTTTCTCTATTTTTTTAATTAAATTTGTTTTTAAAAAACCTATTAAAATTGTTAGTTTTTAATACATTTTAGCTACTACTTTATGTTTTCTCAATCAATATTTATTCACATTTTTTTTATTTCCATTTTAACTTTATTCCCATTTTTGACTAGTTTATTTCATTACGGTCGATGAAGAGACCTCAAAGTTGATGTTGTCAAATTATTGATGAACGACAACAAATCTGATACCATATTTTCCTTTACATTTTCATTTTCGATTTTTACTCATTTTTTATTTATTTTATTCATTTTTTATCGTTTTTCGGTCAATGACGAAACTTTAAGAATTGTTATCAGTCAAACTATTGATAGATAACAATTTATCCGAGACTATTTTATTTTCTATTTCATTTTCTTCTTCGTTTTCGATTTTATTTGATTTTTTTTCTATCTATGATGTCTTTCGATTCGTAAACACCGTTTTATCAAACTCGATAACCTTCTCGGTTTCAAATCTAAGGAAAATGACCATTTGGGTCATTTTCTCTACTTTGGGATCGTGATAGGCTACCTTCGATTAATCGACATAATGTTTACGATTAAGACAAGATCCCGCCTTTTCTTTTGTCCGTGCGACATGATTAAATTAGAGAATGGTCCTCAATACCATTTCTCTATCTTGTTTTAGCACGAATATCAATTCATGCGACCTCCAATAGTCCGACTTCCATTATAAGTCAAGCTACGACGGTTTCGCGTTACATTTCGCCCCGATTATAACAAAACTAACGACTAATTTTTAATTTCCGTCAATATATCAACTGTTTTATTTTCTGACAAATATTATTATGGATATTATTGTTATATTATCTTGCTATATTATTCATACTCATATCATGTTCATCTTCTCTTATTCACCCATATTCAAAAACACTTAATAAACTATCGAAACGCTAAAAGCCAAATTGATGGACAGTTGAATCATTGGTCATTTGCAGGAACCCCAACGAGGAGTTGTGCCCGACTTTTCTCAAGGTTTAGTTTAGGACACATTGCACAAACACGAATTTCTCTTGGGCTACCTGACAATGAGACCCTTTATTTCTTGCAATCCCGTGTAAATTACATGTACCCCTCTCCCATTCTGATGTATGTTTCGTGTTTCTTTTATTACGGTTTATCTTCTAGAAGCACCCATAGGGACTAGCGTAGACCAAACTATTTTCAAACTAATTCTCGATTCGTCATCGAGCCATTTTTAAATACCCTCCATAAGTCGAGTGCTCGTCTGCATTCGCCATCAACCTATTGCACACACTTCATCGTGGTTTCGATATTGGGGGAACCCTCAAGGACTAGTATCGTTTCTCACAACTCGACCCTTAATGCGTAAGTCAAGCCGGTTCCATTTTTAATCCAAACCCTCAACTCGTCTTCTAGCCATTTCTCAACCCATGTCCATTCCAACATGTTTTGCATGCGATAATAAGTCAAACCCTTGATCCAACGTCAAGCAGATTTTATCAATCAAACTATCAATCAATTAACAATTATATAAAATCATTTTTAAGGTGTAAAGAATGGGATTAAGTCTTTGATCATGCTTTCAGTTGTTCGGATGCGAGTTATCTTATTCGTGTGTGAGAAATTGACGCCTCTAAATAACATTAACAACTCAACACGTTCAACCATCGTTCAACTACTCATCCTTTCAGATACCATTCAAACATATCTTCTTTCGTGATGAAAAAGAGAAAGAGTCAAGTCTTTGACTCGTTCTCCCAATTACTTGGGCCCGAGAAGTCTTTCTTAAGCTTCAAGTAATTGTCGTTCGATTCCAACCACTCATTATTCAAACACCACTCAAACGCAACTTCTTTCAAAATGAAAAAGAGAGATAGCTAAGTCTTTGACTCGCTTTCCCGATTACTTGGGCCCGAGAAGTCTTTCTTAAGCTTCAAGTAATTGTCATCAGTTCAAACTCACCCTTTCAAGCACAACCCTTTTTTCAAGATGAAAAAGAGAGATAGTCAAGTCTTTGACTCGCTTTCCCGATTACTTGGGCTCGGGAAGTCTTTCTTAAGCTTCAAGTAATCGTCATCCATACCAACTTCAACTCACTTCAACCTCGTCTTTTCGTGGTCGCTACCATGAACTACGGACACTCTGATTCTTCATTCATTCTTGAATGTAAGATACGTAGGCACAAGATTGCGATGATCTTGGCGAGCACACTTCTATCTTCCTCCGTTATTCCGTCCACAATCCCCTCCATCTTCCATTTCCCCCATCCTTTCCCGTAGTCGAACTACAAGAGCTCTGATTTCTCATTCTCGTCTGAATGAACATACGTAGGCACAAGGGCCCCAATCTTTGGCGAGCACCCTATTCTTTAACCATCCCCTTTCCCCTTATCGTTTACCCTTTTATAGTATCGTTTAGTATTAGTATTGAGAAGAGTAGAACTAAGCTTAGCTAACATTCATCACAATTCGACTTAAGAGGTTCTCGTTGAGTACAACGGACGTGAGGGGTGCTAATACCTTCCCCTCGCGTAACCGACTCCCAAACCCAGGAACATCAGGTTGCGACGGTCGTGTTCTTTTCGTTTTAATAGGTTTTATCGATATTTTCCTCTCCTGTTTATTCGGGATAAATAAAGTTCGGTGGCGAGTCTGTCGAACCGCATATCTGCGCCTTTCGTGCGTGGGTCGTGTTTTTGAATGTGATTTTTCGAGGTGCGACTGCTGGGGAATATTGCTCCATGCAAGAGAGAGTCAAGCCTATCTTAGTTTGAGTTGTGGGCTTGTTAGCTTTATTTAAAGTTTCTCTCTTCTCGTTTGTTCATTTATTTATTTGTATTTTTATCTTTATTGCTCGTACTTGTGACATTGTTGGGTTGTTCTGCTTATGGATACTTTATGAGATGGCTCTACACCTGAGTCCGAGTAAAACCCTAGGATTAGGATGGTGGTTGTGTAGTGGAGACTTTTTGGGTTCTTCCACGTGGAGTTGAAGCGAAAATCCCGCTTGGAGTAGATTCTCTTGGAGATGTTGTTGTTGTGGTAAGTCTTTGCCATAGCGGTAATGTTTTCGAGCCTGAATCGTTGATCCTAAGGACTATTAACCATTTTATCCATGGTGGTTGGTAGTTTTGATTCCTTTTGGATTAATACGAACGCCACAATCAGATGAGATCCCTTGAACATATTACTTTCTTACAGTAATATTTTCAACCTCGATCTATGACTCTGAGAACCTGTTCTTGAACCCGTGCATCGATGGTTATGTATTTGATGCCTCCGAGATGTCTTTCTCATGTGGAAGATACGAAAACCTCACATAGATGAGATTATTTTGTGGATATTATTGTTGTGATGAGGCCTTGTCATGGCTATAATATCTTTGAAAGATATCCATGACTCTAGGCGCTTACCCGTTTTAGAATCCTACCCGTGGGGGTTCCTTTGAGCAGTGACTGTGGTCCTTGATCCATTTACCCAGCTAACCACAAAACTGTTTAAATTTATGATCCTGCGATCCTGGATCTTGCATCTTGCATTGCATATCATTTGCATTGCATCTCATCTGTTGTGCATCTTGCATTTTCTTTCCTTTAGCGGTTTCTCATTTTTTTCTCTTCCTTCCTATCCAGTAAATCAAGTTGATTCCTCGACACCAGTACGCAACTAGAGCCAATACAAGACAAATGATGGATCAGATTCAGCAAGAACAAGCTGCCTTTAGGGAAAAGTTAGATTCTCTCAAAGGAAATTTTAACCAGATCCTTGAAGTCATCATTGCATCCCGAAAGGAAGAGGAGATGCGTGAAACTACTGTCGTCAACAACAATGGCCAAGGACAAGGGTCTACCACCAGACTTCCAGTTCCTATTCCTAATCCCTATGGAGTGCCAATGAATTTCGCTACCGCGGCCGAAGGAACCACTTCTCAGCCAATCCCAGCGCCTGGAGTTACTGTTGGAGCTATCCCGCAAGCCCAACCTACTGTTGTCCAGATCCAGTTCCTCGTACTGAAGATAATCTGATGGACCAGTATGATGATGTTCAGAACTACCATGCGGCTATCCCCATTGCTAGTCCTGTTGCTACTCAGGATTTAGAAGCTATGAAGATGTGTCGAGATCTAGCTGAGAAACTCCGGGTCATGGAGGGGCACAACTCAAATTCTTTCAGTGTTTTGGAATTGTGCTTGGTGCCTGATGTTGGCATTTCTCCCAAGTTCAAGGTGCCCGAATTCTCAAAGTACAGAGGTCTCAGTTTCCCGAACATTCACCTGAAGATGTATTGTCGCAAGATGGCTGCCTATGCCAGAGACGAAAAACTAATGATTCTTTGCTTCCAAGATAGTTTGTCTGGAGCATCACTCGAATGGTATATGCAGTTGGAACGTAACAGTGTGCGCACTTGGGCTGAGTTAGCTGATGCTTTTGTCAAGAAATACAAGTATAATACCGACCTTGCTCTAAATTGTACTCAACTTCAGAGTATGACTCAGAAGGACGGCGAATCCTTCAAGGAGTATGCACAACGATGGAGAGAGCTAGCAGCAAGGGTACATCTACCTTTGGTCAACCTTGAGCTAATTGACATCTTCATGGGTACCTTGCAAGGCCAATATTACGAAAAGCTGATCGGTAGCGTCTTTGTTGGATTCTATGACTTAGTGATCGTTGGTGAGAGGATTGAAGAAGTTCTGAAGAGTGGAAAGATTCAAGGGGGTTCTAATAGCCAAACCAATGCCAAGAAGCCATTCAATGGATATAAAAAGAAAGAGGGCAAAACAAATGCTATCTCTGTGCATAAAGGGAATGCTTCCCAATAAGCTCTCGCTCCTATGTCGTATCAAATCCCCTACTATTCGTATTTGTATGTTGTTGTTACGCAATACGCTCCAATGCCTTATCAGCCAGCAGTTCAAGCTCAAATGCCACAGCAACAGGCTCCTCAGCAACAAGCTTACAACCAGCAAGGATACCAATATCCTCCTCAGCAACAACAACTGCAAGCTGCTTAACAACAGCAAGGTGCTCGCCAACAGCGTCAACAGAGGACATGGAGGTCAGATAGAGTATTTGATCATCTACCAATGACATATGCGAGTATTTTTGCTTAGTTGATGGAGAAGAAGGCTGTCGTTCCGAGAGATTTGGCTCCTCTAACTGTCATAAGGGCGCTCTAGGTCACACCATTAAGAACTGCAGAGCTTTCAAGCACAAAGTTCAAGACATGATTGACAAGGATGCTATCAACTTCAATGCGAAGTCTCCAAATGTCATCAATAACCCAATGCCACCGGCCAGCTAGTGCCAGCATCAAATCAAATCAAGTCAAGTCAAGTTCATTCCCCGAAGAAGGCAGTCATATTGCCATTTCATTATTTCCTTTCTAGTATTTTCATCTTTGTTTGTTTAAGTACTGTATGCTTTGAACAATTGTCATTCATATTTGGTTTTCATTTATTGTTTATGCATGTTTTGAATTAGTTACGTCGTATTCACTCATTTTTATCACAAATCACTGACACATTTTCATTTCACTCTATCAACTATTGTTTAGCATGATTTGAGGGAAGATGATGAAAACGAAATACTCATAATTGCAAGTCGTATACTTTCAGACAGAATCTCGTCAATGATGTACATGCATTGTTTCAATTCCCCTAAACACTGGAGATATAAGGAGTTAATCCCTAGTAAACCACTTCGAGCCTAGAAGTAGCAGTTTCCTTCGGATATTCGAACCTTTACACTCAACCTGGGGCAGGGTAGTGTTTAGTTAACCCAATCCCACATTTTATTGACAAAGAAAAATCCAGAAGATGGTTGTTCATCAATGACCCATGACATGGCAGTGACTATCTTCCAACAAAAATCCAAAAAAGTCAAAAGCCTGCTAAGTCAAGCACCTCAAGGGGGACTTAGGCAAAAATCAAGTCAATCCTGATGGATCTGATAAGCGAAATCATCCCATGCAAAATTTAGGGATCAAAAACAAGAGAGGTCCTCGAACCCTTGACAAAAACAAAATAAGATTCAGTGGCCACCCAAATCAAAAGGTCACTAACGTCCATCAAAATCAAAATAAAGCGACTGCCACGTCGAGCATACCTTGAGTGGTCAAGTTTACACCGTTAAGACAAATATGTGCAGAATTAACTGAACGTAGGACTGGAGGCCATTAAGAAGAAGGGGTGGGTGCAAATCATACTTTGAGCCTAATATCCTTTTGTTTCACAAACCGCGAACCAGACCACATTACAATCCTAGAAAGACCTAATTGAGGCGAGTTTTATTCTAAAAGCATACTATCGCAAGGTTGCGTAAACTGACTCCTCGGCATTGGTATCATTATCCTTGTTATATCTTCACACCAATCAAATTAGCACCACGTCTGGGTTAACGGTCCATTCTTTTTATACTATCACGACACTTTAGTAAAACAACACTTTTTCAAAACTTACATTGAACTTTACATTAATATTATCCTATATCTTGGTCTGATGATGACTCTGAGAGTGGGCTTGATAAAGAGTCTGCCAAGCATGTAAATGTCTTAACTAGAATATGTGATTCTGATGAAGACTCTTGTGATGAAGAAGTGTGTTATGATGAGTTAGCTGCTTCCAACAAGGAATTATGTATCATAAGTGAAGAAGTTTGTCAAATGGTAGAGAGGCAAAAGAAAATAATTTCTAAATTGCAGACTAAATAGGAAGAGCACATGTCAACTATCTCTGAGTTAGAAAATGAAGTGACCCAGCTAACTTCAAAACTTGACAACAGGACCAAGTCTATTATGTCGCTACTGCGAAAAACGGCGCCGGCTATGACAGAAGAGTCGCCACCATGCGTTATTTATCCCAACGGCGGGAAAGGAAACGCTCGAAGTAAACCCAACGCAAAACGGGAAAGGAATGGTCGTTGCAACCAAATCCTGGATTCGGGAGTCGATTACGCAAGGGGAAGGTATTAGCACCCCTCACGTCCTCCGTACTCGACGGGATCCACGCTTGTTTTCTAGTACGGATTGTTATTCTATCTACACTAAGGGTCAAGGGTTAAAAAGAAAAGAAAATGACTCGGCAAAGTATCGCACTTTATGCCTACATATTCCCGTCTGGAACGAGAAATCAGAGTCAACGTATTTCGCCTACCTACGGGAAAGGAGGGGAAGGTTGCTCGCTAGGATACGACATCCTATGCCTACGTACTTTCATACAACATGAAAGATCAGAGCAAACGTAGTTCGGGTTACGGAAGACACAGATTTGTCTGACTGTTTTTTAGATCCTTCTGAAAAGAGATTCTTCTGATTAAGACTCCAAGAGGACAAAATGATACTTTGATGTTTGTTTTCAGTCTTTTACGCAAGAACTGTTTTTTATGATGTTTGCAATCTTTGACGCACTAGAGACTATGACTTGAGAGTGACTACGTCGCGTGTCACCCAAAGGGTACCACACTAAGCAGCCAGACTACTGGAAAGAAACTCTCCAACAACCCTTTCTCAAATAGCTTAAGGCTCGTAACGTACGACATCGATTAACCTTATTACTGTGTTTTTGAGTTGTTTGAGATAAGAAGAGAAAGAAGCTCTAAAAAGCCTAGGGTTGAAGAGGGAATAAAAACTAACCTAATGTTGTCATGCATGGATAGGAATCTAATGTCTGTCATAATTCCCTCCTGCACAGAGGAAATCAGAGATCCTAGGGGATAAACGGAAAAGAAACAAATATATAAAGTAAAGCAATAAAATGCATGAGATGCAGCAATACAAGCAAGGCAAGGGAGTCCCGCTCAACCTCGAACCTGGGAAAACAATAGGCAAAGTGAAACAGCTTCACTTCAAACCTAAGGGGCAAGCTGAACAAGCCAACAAACAATACAGAAAAAGAAATAAAACCCAACACCAGCTCTGACAGCAGCACCAGCTCCTACAGTAAGCAGTTGATCAATAGCAAAAAGGTTGACAGTAACACCTTCAAGCAAGACCCCATCTTCCATCTTCAATGATCCCCAAGCTTTAGATAAGCTCTTATCTCCAAGAAAAACCCCAAGCTCTAGCAAGCAATGAACCCCAACAGCAAACAACTTCAAACAGCAAACAGATTCAGAAAGCAAAAAAACTCTAATTTCAACAGTTGTCCAGCTTTGACAGGCACAAGCTTCATCTTCACCAATCTTCAATACACTTCTTATCTTCAATGGGCTTCTATCTTCAATGCAAGCACTCCAGAAGAGAATCACTGATCAGATTAAGTTGTAATGCTAAACAGCTTACTGACAACCAAAGGAAGCCTATAAGTGTTTAACACTGTCAGAGAATGGTTCCCTCAAAGTTCTACTTCTAAAGTAAGCCACTTATCCCTCCAAAGGAGGGATGTGAATACTTTAGAAGGACTTTGTGTCATAGAGAGGAATAGAATCACAAGATGCTTTCTATGTTTGTATGAAGAAATCAGTCTAATCTAAGGCTCTCCCTATTTTTCCTATCTCCTAAGTCTTCAAAACTCACCTTCAAGTAGAAGAATCCTCATGCTCCAAGTTCTATCCTTTTTCTTCAATCATCCTTCAAGCCTACATAAGCTCCAATAAGCCAAGCCCAAGCCCAACACCCAATTGAAATAACCCACACCCAACAAGCAAACCAAAAGCCCAAAAGGGAAACACACAAACATCACTCAATTTGAAAAAATCAAATAAAATAGTAATGCTCATTATAAAATCCTAATTAAATTTCTAAGGGGACCTAAGCCTATACCCAATACCCCATATAAATCTCATAACCTATATCAATCATTAAGTCCCCAAACTATGTTCTAAACTACAACTAGTTGCTGTGAAACCCTAATCTAACACTCCTTATGTTCACCACTCCAACTAACCTAAATTTTATTCAAAAAATTATGAAAAAATTCCTAAGGGTACATGCTTCCCTAATCTAATCAACCTCACAAGAATAAATCAAAAATCATGCGCCAATCTCTCATACTAAATTCAGAAATATGAAGTATCAAACAAATGCAAAATAAAAACAATAAAATTGTAAAATATGCCCAAAAAAAAATATAAAATGCATGAAATTAATATTTTTTGGTTTCACAATTTTCTAGAAGTCCTAAGGGAACTAGGGAAAAAAATCCCATCATAAAATGATTATTTTTCAATTTAATATGAATTAATTCTTAACTATGCTCTAAACATGAAAATAAAAGAAAACAAGAGGAAATTGACAAACAGGCGTGTCAAATAGCAATGGATCCCAGTTATTAACCAGAGTTGGGCCCAGGAGGGGGTGTTAATAGCAAGCGCGCCTTAATCCCAGACCACATGTTAAAACAAATCAGGAAATAAAGGGAAATTGGAAAACTTGTGTGCTGAATATCAAGCAATTCATGTGTATTTTCAAATGGGCCTGGGAAAGGGTGTGTCAATAGCAACAAAATCATGAAGCCCATGCCAATTCTATTAATGAAACGGAGCGTTTAGCTCCTCTCATACTCTCTCACGAAATTGGAACGCATCCTGGCCCTTGGTTATTGTTTTTGGTCAAAGTCCACACTAATCCTAGGGTCCTCATGTTGTCTTCCCCAATTCAAAAGGTTGGAGGGAAAGGTTATCAGACGGTGGCCGGAGGTGGCGCCATCGTCGTCTCCAATCATCAGCATCATCAATCTTCACCTAAACTCAACACTAAACACATCATCCTACTCGTTTTTCCACGAGCAACTCAACCATGTCCTTCATTAACACTGAATCCTCCTCCATTTTAAATCACGAAACAACTTTCAGAAATTGCTCAAGATTCAAACCTCACTAAACCTAAAATTGATAAGCCTAGATTCATCACCATGCTACACTGAGTCATTCCAACTATCTAACTATGATTAAATCACCAAGAACTGCAAGATATGTCCACCAACAGAAAATGTGCTCGAGCCAAAATTGCTCTAAACATTGAATTTAGTTACCAGAAAGCACCTAGCCATGTTCTACATTGCATCTAACCTATTAAAACCTAATAATTCTACATGAATCAAGCCACATGGTGAAGTTTACATACCTGCGAATTTTGGATGAACAGAACAAGAAAAGCTTCAAATTAAGCTTCAAGATCCTCCAGACACGATCTATGATCAATTACCAAGCTTCTGTATACATCAATTGGGGTTGAATCTTCTTGAATTGCCAAATTCGATTCTGACTTGCAAGAGATGAACTCAAAGTGCTATCTCACGATTCTTCAACAATCTTGGTCAGCAATCTATCTGGAATCAATCACCAACACATGATCAAGCTTCTGAATGCAAAAATTTGGATTGAAATGGATCAAATTGGTGTAACCGATTTGGATTTGCAAAGTGAAAATTCAAAGTTCAATCTCTCCAATCTCTCTCAATCTGCACCAACCAATGCCTTGAATCCATCACAAATCTTATATAGAACCTATAGGAATCATCTAGAAACTTCAGGAATGATCTATGTGAGATATCCAATATCTCTTGCATTTGAAATTATCATCTCATGCTTGTATGTGGCAGCTGAGTTCTAGCTTGTTGTAACACTTGATTTTGATCCAAATTCTCCTCAAATGACAAATTGAATGGATTGGCAAGGGTTAAGGCCTTGATTATGCTCTAAAAAATGGTTTTGCATATGTTACTTATGATGTAAGAAAGCCATTTCCAAAGCAACTCATAAAACCATGGCTCATCTCAAAATTGTGACATTGCCAATGTGTTTGAAATCCAATTTCCATTCAAAATGACTACCCATATGCCATGTTTATGCCTTGCAAGTCACAAAACCATTTTTTCTCTCTTGAATCATTTGAAAAATCTCCCATTTTAGGCCATTTTGGGGCATTTTGTGATACAAGCCATTCCAATCACCCATGACTTCTTATATAACCTAAAAACATCATCTTAAGCACATCTCATGTTGAACATTTTTTCATTTGAGGAGTGGAAGATAAAGATTTTGACCTATGTTGAAGAATGACAAATAATTCAACTTTCCCAAAATACCCCTGGATTGCCAAGATCATAACTTGAGTTCCACAAATCTTCTTGAGGACTTATAGTACTCAAATTGAAGCTAAGATCAAGCCCTACAATTCTTATGTTGGCCAAGAATACATTTGAAAACTCCTTGATGGGAAAAAGTTGCTTGGAAGTCAAGTGACTTTCACAGATAAATTTCAGTATCCTCTGATGACCCATAACTTGCAAGAACCATAACTTGAGTTCCACAAATCTTCTTTAAGACTTCTAGTACTCAAATTAAAGTTATTGAGAAGCTCTACAAGTTTAATGTTTTCCAAGAATCCATTTGAAACTTGTATTTGGACTTGTGTGGCTTAGAAGTCCAGTGCTATACAGGGGATTTTACCCTAGGAACCCTGTCTCAAACCCCTCCAACCACTCTTGATTCTCTTGAACTTGATCTTGACTCGTCCATACACATGCTTTAACATCTCAATCCATGACTTCCATGACTTAGAGCTAGGTCTTGATGCCTTTTCTTTGCTCTCCTTGACCTAGGGTTACCCAGATGAAACCCTACCTGTACATACCTCAACTGTGGTTCTTGAACTTGATGCCATGACTTGTTTAAGCTTCAATAGGGCTCTCTAGGCCTCCCATGGGATCCATACACACCTAAAATTCATAATTCCATGCTTCATACCCCATTGATGACCCTCAATACCCCTCAAGTTAGGAGAGGAATCCACTTGTTGACATTCAAATCTCCTCAAAGCTTCAACCCATTTCTTGATGACTTGGATGTTCTTCAGCTTGAATAAGACCCCTTGATGTGCTTCTTTAGATAAGGATGGCACTTGTTCCCCTGTTTATGATATGCAAATGATGGGACTATGTAAATGATGTAACTATGCAAATGATAATGCAATTAAAACATAAACCAGGTGAAATAGGTTGAGCAAATTTTAGGGTGCAACAGCTGCCCCTATTCAAACGGCTTAGACCCGACTGAGTGAAGAGCGAACGGCCTTCAAACAATCGAGGTACGAGACGGTTGAATACCAAGAACCCAGAAATTTGCCAACCGCAGAAATAACTGCACAAACTGCTTGGAAAACAACATCCGCTGACTGGATCCGGTTGTTACGGAAACAAACTGATCAATTATCTGATATCAAAAATCTGATTTCAATGTCAACCGCCTGCGTATCGCCACAGGCTTTGAACTCCCTCTTGTCAAAACACCCTGCTTTTTTTTTGTCCACGTTAAAACTCCGCCGTCTGTTAATACGGAGAAAACAAATTAGAGACCGTGCTGGGGATTTATCTTCATCAGCCCAAAAAAAGATTCTATCATCGCGGGGATAGAACTTTGTCCACGTTAGGACGCTATATTCTGTCAACACAGAAAAATCCCGACGACTTCGCTGGGGAAACATTTTCGTCACAAGGAACTCATCTGCCGATCCCTACAGGCAAATCATCTGCCACAGGAAACCCCATCCGTATACGGGAAAATTCGTTTGCCTGATTCCTGGCCTGATTACAGGAAAATCCATCTGCCTGCTTCATACGGGAAAGCACATCTGCCTGATCACAGGGAAGTTCATCCGCCTGCTCCATACGGGAAAATTATCTGAATACTGTTTTTCTGCCTACTTCTGCAGTAGCTACCTCCGTTGGTCCCAACCCACAAACGACTTTGAGGAGGGCTCTACTAGGGATAGTAACACGAGTAAATCATGGCGACTTCCTTGGGGAAAATACTTTTGTCGAATATCGGAACACAACTCACATACTCTGTCGATCATGGGAGGATCATCTATCTGGATACCAGAAAGTTCATCTGCCTGCTTCATACGGGAAAATCCATCTGCCTGATTCATACAGGAAAGTTCATCTGCCTGCTTCATACGGGAAAATACATCTGCCTGATTCTTACAGGAAAGTTCATCCGCCTGTTTCATACGGGAAAATCCATCTGCCTGATACTTACAAGAAAGTTCATCTGCCTGCTTCATACGGGAAAATACATCTGCCTGATTCTTACAGGAAAGTTCATCCGCCTGTTTCATACGGGAAAATCCATCTGCCTGATACTTACAGGAAAGTTCATCCGCCTGTTTCATACGGGAAAATCCATCTGCCTGATTCATACAGGAAAGTTCATCCGTCTGTTTCATACGAGAAAATCCATCTGCCGGATTCATACAGGAAAGTTCATCCGCCTGTTTCATACGGGAAAATCTCGAATATAGCTTCTTTGCCTATTCTTGGTAGTAGCTAACTCCACTGGGGGTATTCTGAAAATAACTGCTCCACACCCGTTTCGACAACAAGCGACCACTTCTGAAATCTTGATTCGTGCAACCCTGAAATGTTGTCGCGACAGCAAACCTGAAGAAAACACTCCGCTGGTCAGATAAGAGAAACTTCAACCAGTAACTTTGTGGGGAATGATAACAAGAACTGTGTCATCATATGTCTCACGGCGAGACCTCGATCATCTGGTAACAGATTTGCACTGTAACTTCATACTCCTGCTGAGAAACACACCTGAAAACAAAAGGTTAACCAACCTGATTTATGTTTCATAATGCGTATGTTTGGCAATGGCGTAATGCTCCATACGGCATGGAAATGCTACGCGTTTTTTTTTGTAGATGCAAACATGATAATGTATGCAAATGCAAATGCAGGTTCAGGCTTCTGGGGAAGGCTCTGACAAGCTTGCTTCAACACGGCCGTTGAGGACAAATACCACCCTGTTGGGGATGACCGGGTATCGCAAGGTATTCTGGAAAAATAAATGCCGGAAATACAACCAACTCTGTCCGGGAGAGATTACACGTCGATTTCCACTGGGAGGAAAGAACAACACCCTGCTGCTGAACAGACTCAGCTGGGGGAAGAAGCGACCCTTCTGGGAGACCACTGTCTGGGTACAGTTTGCAAACACTACCACTCCGCTGGGGATAATCATCCTGACGAAGGCCTGACAACCTCTGGGGAGAAAGAAAACCATCCTCGGTGGGGATAATCCTTCTGAACCTACTATGACATGGTTATGTGCCGCGGAAATCCTCCCAGCTGGGGATTGAGCGTGCACATACTCGACTCTCTGGGGAGTATAAACTCTGCAGGGGATACTGATTTCGACTTGCTGGGGATGTCCTGTGGACAACTTCCATGAGGATACCCTTTTGGGGAAAATAATCCTTCCTTCGGTAAGGGATCACAACATCTCAACTTCTGGGGACGAGGTACGACCTGCTGGGAAATAAGGTCAGGTCCTTCTTCCAGGGCCTCTGGCTGGGGCCACCATTTTCTGATTGTCCGCTTCAAGGGCGAGAACCCTGCAAAACACAAACGAGACAAAACAAATCTATACAACCAAATCTATTCGGGTTAATGTCCACGACATCTCCTCAGTCAATTCGAAGTTTTATCAATCATTGGCAAGGGCCAGCAAAGTTATGCACATGTGAGTTCATCGAAACATCGGAGTTTTCCACATACAAAACAATAAAGCACACACACATACCAATGAAAAAGGGGTTGCCCCGGTTGATGTGCGTACCGTCGTACGATAACCGTGCAAAGCGAAAGGTAGCATCTCGTTCCAGTCCTTATACGTCACAACCATCTTCTAGACAATCTTCTTTATGTTCTTATTGGCCGCTTCAATAGCGCCATTCATCTTGGGTCGGTAAGGAGAAGAGTTGTGATGTTCAATCTTAAAATTCTGGCACAGCTCTATCATCATCTTGTTATTCAAATTCGAACCGTTGTCGGTGATAATCCTCTCAGGGATTCCATATCTGCAGATAATATCTCGTTTGATAAATCTGGCGACCACTTGCTTGGTGACATTAGCATATGACGCTGCTTCCACCCATTTGGTGAAGTAATCAATTGCCACCAAGATGAACCGGTGTCTGTTGGATGTCGTAGGCTCAATTTTACCAATCATATCAATCCCCCACATCGAGAATGGCCACGGTGATGACATCACATTCAGAGGACTCGGAGGCACATGGATTTTATCCGCATAAATTTGGCATTTATGACACCTCTTTGCAAACTTGAAACAGTCGGTTTCCATAGTTAGCCAGGAATAACCTGCACGCAGCAGTTTTCTCGTCATAGCATGCCCACCGGCATGTGTACCAAACGTACCCTCATGTATCTCTTCCATGAGCAACTTTGCTTCTTTCCCGTCTACACAATATAGCAACACCAAGTCGTGATTTCTTTTGTATAGTACACCGTCAGGGTTCAAATAGAAATTGCCAGCCAATCTCCTGAGAGTCTTCTGATCTCGACTGGATGCCCCAGCCGGATACTCCTTGTTCTTCAGGAAATTTTGGATGTCAAAGTACCAGGGTTGACCATCGAGAGCCTCATCAATGGCAAATATGAAGGCAGGCCTATCAAGCCGAGAGATAACAATCTGGGGAGCCTCGTTCCAGAAGTTAACTTTATACATCGAAGACAATGTCGCCAAGGCGTCAGCCATTTGATTTTCTGCTCGCGGCACATGATGCAATTCCACCTTGCCAAAGAAAGGCAACAATCTCCTTGCATAGTTCATATATGGTATCAAATTGGGCTGCCGTGTCTCCCATTCTCCTTTAATTTGATTCACTACCAGAGCTGAGTCTCCGTATACATCCAGATGTTTGATTTGCAAATCAATAGCTTCTTCCAGACCCATGATACAAGCCTCATATTCAGCCTCATTATTGGTAACGGGAAAGGTCAATCGGGCAGTAAAGGGGATGTGCGACCCCTTAGGAGTAGTAATAATCGCACCTATTCCGCTACCATAGGAATTTACAGCTCCGTCAAATATCAACTGCCATTTGGAACCCAACTCTGGTCCCGCGTCCGGCAACGGTTCTTCACAATCTTTCATCTTCAGGTACATGATATCCTCGTCAGGAAAATCAAACCTCATCGATTGGTAGTCCTCAACAGGCTGCTCCGCAAGGTACTCTGACAGCACGCTACCTTTAATAGCCTTTTGCGAGACATATTGAATATCATATTCAGTTAACACCATCTGCCATCGGGCAATTATTCCGGAGTGCTTGCTTCTCAAACACGTATTTGATTGGATCCATCTTTGAAATTAGCAGGGTTGTATGATTCAGCATGTATTGCCTCAAACGTTTGGCGGCCCAGGCCAGCGCGCAACACGTCTTCTCGAGCATTGAGTATCTGGACTCACAGTCGGTAAACTTCTTACTCAAATAGTAGATCGCATGCTCTTTACGTCATGTCTCGTCGTGTTGACCGAGAACACAACCCATACTTTCCTCAAGAACCGTCAAGTACATAATTAACGGTCTCCCGGCCACTGGGGGTATCAAAACAGGAGGTTCCTGCAAGTATTCTTTTATCTTGTCGAACGCCTTTTGACAATTTTCATTGCAGGTCAACACCTGATCCTTTTTCAACAACTTGAATAACGGCTCGCACGTCGTAGTTAAGTGAGATATGAACCGGGCGATATAGTTCAACCTCCCTAAAAACCCACGCACTTCTTTTTCTGTTTTAGGCGTCGGCATTTCTTGTATTGCTTTTATTTTCGCATGATCAACCTCTATTCCCTTTTCGCTCACAATAAACCCCAGCAGTTTACCCGATCTTACCCCGAAGGTGCACTTGTTAGGGTTCAGTCTCAACCTGAACTTCCTAAGTCTCTTGAACAGCTTCAGCAGATTAACCAAATGCTCCTCTTCCGTCTGGGATTTGGCAATCATATCATCAACATAAACCTCGATCTCTTTATGCATCATGTCGTGAAAGAGAGTCGTCATAGCACGTTGATATGTTGCCCCAGCGTTCTTCAATCCGAAGGGCATCACTTTGTAACAAAATGTTCCCCAGGGAGTAATAAAGGTAGTCTTCTCCATGTCTTCTGGCGCCATTTTGATCTGATTATAGCCTGAAAAGCTGTCCATGAAGGAGAATACGGAGAACTGAGCAGTGTTATCAACCAGCACATCGATGTGAGGAAGTGGAAAGTCATCTTTTGGGCTCGCTTTGTTCAAATCACGGTAGTCTACACATATTCGCACTTTACCGTCTTTCTTCGACACTGGCACAATATTGGCGACCCATGAGGGATATTTTGTAACAGCTAGGAAACCAGTATCCCACTGTTTTTGAACTTCCTCCTTGATCTTCACAGCCATGTCCGGTCTAGTTCTTCGGAGTTTCTGCTTAATAGGCGGACATTCCTCTCGCAGTGGCAGATGGTGAACAACCATGTCCGTATCCAACCCAGGCATATCCTCGTACGACCAAGCAAATATATCACTATACTCTTTGAGCATCTCAACCAACTTTTGCTTGATGTCGCTCTGCAGCGCAGCCCCTATACGGATGTTTTTCACAACCTCTTCCGACCCCAAATTGATAATCTCAATGACTTCTTCATGAGGCAGAATGATTCTTTCTTCTTGTTTCAATAACCAGGTCAACTCTTCTGGCACGTCGCCATCTTCGACAACCTCTTCCTCAGCCTGAAATATCGGGTGCTCAAAGTCGAAGTTAGTTATAGGCGGTTCATAGATGTCATCTGAAATGGTAATCCTGCAAAGGAAATGGTTAAATGCTTCAAAATGCAGACAAAGCAAATAACCACGTTAACATTTTATTGTAAAAGATAAAAACATGAAAAACATGGATCACAACATTTGTATATGAAAAACGCCTTTATTTCATGATTAAACAATGTAATGTACATAACCAAATGGCCCTAAGCAAAATCACTATGCCCCGGGTAGGACACAGGATTATTCAACAATTAAGAAAACAAATCATTACTGTTTAGTTGTCATAGGAACAGTTTCCCGGATAGACCAATTGCAGAGACTTTGTCCTGGCACGCTTGGCTTGATCCACGCGTCCATATCACAGTCGCTGTCTCCTTCTTCAGAATCGGAAACAGCATTGATGGTCTCGAAGCACACCCCGCTCGGCATAATCGTGACTGGTCCCTTGAACCTGGGCGCTCCTGAAGATGATGCTAACGACGTCGGTCGATACCCTAGCCCGAACTTGTCATTCTTCACGGGAATCTCCAATACCTGCCCCCAGCCTTTAGTCTCACCAGTCTGCACTAAAGCATGAGCCTCTTTGTAAGATGACACTGCCACATCTGATATTTTGCTGGAACCCTGGGCTTTGTCTTTAATTCGCAACCCCTTGAAGGCTTGACACGATGTTTCGTGTATTTCGCCGTCGACCTCGACATATTTGAACGAAGACAAATGGCTAACCAGAATATCTTCCTCTCCACAAACAGTGACGACACTATCCCCAACCATATACTTCAGCTTTTGGTGTAACGTGGATGTGACTGCCCCGGCAGCATGGATCCATGGGCGCCCAAGGAGACAACTATACGCTGGCTGGATGTCCATTATATAGAATTCAGTTTCAAATATTTCAGGCCCCTCCTGCAATGGTAATGTTATTGATCCGAAAACCGACCTCCTCGTTCCATCGAACGCCCTCACCACTAAATCATTGGGCCTGCAGATAATCCCCCTGATATCCAACTTCATCATGGCTTTCTTCGGTAGCACATTCAGGGAAGATCCAGTGTCTACTAAAACATGGGACATGACCGTGCCCCGGCATTCTACTGACACATGCAATGCCATATTATGCTCTCGCCCTCTCGGAGTCAAATCAAAGTTTGTGAAGCCCAAACTGTGCCCCGCATTGACATGCGTCATCACCCCTTCTAACTGATTAACAGAAACCTCTTGAGGAACGAACGACGTGTCTAGAATCTTCAGCAAGGTGTTCCGATGGGCCTCTGAACATAACAGCAATGATAGGATGGAAATTTTTGACGGCGTTTGCTAGAGGTGCTCAATGATTTTGTAATCACTTTTACGAATGAGCCTCATAAACTCCTCCACATCCTTAAGTGACGTTTCCTTTTCATTCGACTGAGACGGACCACCTTCAGTTACCTTGGTTTTACCCTTGGCTAATCTTTCTGCCTCTACCTCGGGTGACGTGAAGATTCTTCCGCTTCTGGTCATACCCCCTGTTCCGACAACATTATCTACAACCCCAGCTGGTTGTCCACTGACTTCAATTTTCTTACCATCGCAATATACCTCCAACTCGTAAGTCCACAGCACTGCTTTAGTACTCTCAAAAGGAACCGGTCCTGCTTTGGTAATCGTGATCGTTGGCCGCCTGGCAGGTGCCGTTATCGTTATCGTTTTCCTCGGAATCGTCACCGTAGCAACATCATTCTGCTCATCACACACCGCCTCTACAGGCTTTTCAACCGTGGTTCGATCAAATTGCAAGGTCCCTTCATCCATCATAGCCTGGATACCCTGCTTCAACTCATTACAACCCTCTGGCTGGGTCCAACAATCTAAGAAAAATTCATCACAACCTGGGAATACACCCCCTTTTAACAACGTGCTTTTAATCTCACCCAACGGTGTCTTCAGCTTATTGACATCTATCACCAGATTCAGATTTTCTTTCGTCAAGATGGCATTTGCCCCATGATTGGGCATAGGCTGTTGTACGATATTTGGACCCACCTGTCCAAAGTTAATAGCTTTGCTATCCAATAAATCCTGAACTTTGTGTTTAAATGCTTGACAAGCTTCTACATCATGCCCGGGCGCCCCGGAATGGAATTCGCAATGTTTGTTGGCATCGTACCCGTAAGGAAGTACTATCCCTGTAGGCAGTGCCAAAGTCCTTTTTTCAACCAAGTTCAACCCTAGCAGGGTCTGGAGGAGTTCTGCATACGTGGAAGGAGGTGCATCGAACACTCTTTTCGGTCTCGCATTTTGTACCCTTCTCTGACCAGGATTCTGTCCTTGTTGTTGTTGTGGTTGTTGTTGCTGCTGCTTTTGTTGAGGAAAAGGGATAGTGACACTAGCTATCTGTTGCGGCTGAACATACTGATTTCTTCCTTTGCCCCTGCCCCTGCCACCAAACACGGCACTAGTATCACCCTGTCGTCTACCACCAAATGCTTTTCTGGCACCTCCTGTTGAAGTAGACTCCCCTGCTTGGAACCTTCCAACTTTAATCCCGTTCTCGATCATCTCCCCCATAAGAATCAAATCTGAGAAACTGCTCAATGACACACTAAACAATTTTCGTAGAACACCCCTGTAAATGTCCCAATGAACATGTCATTCATCTCCCTTTCAATTAAAGGAGGATGCACCCTTGCTGCCATATCGCGCCACCTCTGCGCATACTCTTTAAAACTTTCACCGCTCTTCTGTGACAAACCCTGCAATTGGACCCGATTTGGCGCCAGATTGCTGTTATATTTGTAATGTGTCATGGAAGCATCAGCCAACTGCTTCCAGGTTTTGATCTGCTTGGGCTCCAGCCCCATATACCATTCAAGTGAAGGTCCTGACAAGCTGTCCTGAAAGAAATGCATGAGCATCCTTTCATCATCTGAGTACGCGGACATCCTTCTGTAGTAAGAGCGGACATGGACTTTAGGGCAGGTGTCCCCTTTGTACTTGTCGAAAGTGGGAGCCTTGAATTTTAACGGCACCCTCAGCCCTGGCACCAAGCCCATTGTAGTCATATCCAAACCGGTGGAGTTCTGATTCACTACCCCCTTCATCTGTTCTTCAAGCATTCTGATCTTCTACACAGGATCAACAGGTCCTTCAAATCCCATGCCTCTTCCAGAAAAGGCGTCCTCCTGGCGGTCTTCACCCCAATTCGCATTTTCATTTCCATATCCGTCGTAACCAGTGTTGCGACCAAACCCTTGCTGATTGATCATGGGACCTCGTCCCCCGTTACCGAAACCCTGGTTGACCCTAACAGGTCCAAACCCAGTGTTGACAAGAATCACCCCAGCACCATTCATATTACCAAATCCACCATACCCCTGGTTAGCGTTGCCAAAACCGTCGTAACCGTAGCCCTGAGTGTTGAAGCCGAATTTCCTGTCTTGATTGATGTAATCAAATCCCTGATCATTATAACCGAAACCATTGTTGCCAAAACCATTACCGCCATTGTTGTTACCACCGCCTTGGTTGGCGTACCCAAATCCAACATTGTTAACAACAGTCTCATTTCCATTCCCGGTGTTGCCATTGCCAACGCCAGCACCATCGTTTACAACCACAACAGGTGGGGTCACTATAGGTGGAACCACAGGCGTAGGGGGCCCATCCTCCGGAATAGTCTCAACGTGCGCAGAATTGTGGTCATTGTTGCCATTCCCATTAGTCCACATCAGCAACGGCTGTACCAAAGTCTGGAGGCTCTCCTGGCCCTTAGCAATGTTCTTTATTGCTTGCATGAACAAATTCAGCTTCTCGCGGATTTCCTGCATCTCCACTTGGACTTGATCCATGATTCTCTTGCAGTTGTTTCGAGTTGAGTAGCGGTGGACTCTTTGTTCATCAATCCTGGACAACCTGGAGATGCAGGAAATGAGATACAAGTTCAACAAGCAACTAGCAATGTAAAATGGATATGCAGATGCAATATGTGTCTATGCGTTAGGGAGATCAACCTCTGACTCTAGTGCCAAAGTGCCAGTGCAGTGACAGTGATAGCAATAAGAAGCTCGAAACCCAATCATAGAAAACATCTCATATATTGCGGAAAAGCCCATCAAGTCAGGAATACAATATTACTGAGCGTACAATAGGAAGGCATGACCTCAACCAACATTCCTGGTGATGGCCAGTACAATGCAAATAAAGCATACACATCAATACATGAGATGATCAAGTGCGACCGTATGCCTGGTACTCCTCTAATAATCTCTTAGTCTTGGGATAATTCGGTTGAGCAAGCAACCCTTCGACGAGCGAGTCTCTTTGCCTGATAACACGCTGGAGATCACCAAGGGATTCCTCCCAAACACCTTCCCCAAAGCAATCTTCTAGCTTCCGTTTCTGGGATGCAGACTCTTTCTTGCGCTTGATAACTTTGTTCAAGGCATTCTGGACATCATACCTCCGCGTAACCTCTTCTAGCTAGCTTTCAACTGACCTTCCAGCTCAGAGATCTGCAGCTTCAGTTTGCCTTCTCTTTCCTTATTGCCGGTCAGCGTGGCATTCCAGGTTTTGTTGAATGCGGAGATCTCCCAGTAGGCTATATCAAGTGCTTTCTTCTTAGACTCCAGCATATCATGAGAGCTCTTGAAATCTATCCCCAAACGTTCATGCTTCTTTCGTTGCTCAGTCAGTTCTGTGCCTAGTTGATTCACCAGCTTCGTTTGCTACTCGAAGGAATATACGGCCTCATTCCTTTCGCTCTTGAGTTGCACTAGCTCTTCTTCCATCTTCTCGTTGGCTTTCATTAGCTTTTCCTTCTCCTTCACAACCTGTTCATACCTCTCAATAGACACAGTAGTTGGCTCCTCAATCACGGGGGAAGCAGGAGGTAATGCTGCAGGAAACGGCACCCGCACCTGCTTTGCCCTATCTTGGATCCAGACTTTGTACGGGGGATAGGCTTGACAGTCATTTTTACCCAGCAATGGCTTACCTCTTCTGTTGATGTTTCTCCAAGCATGTCGAAGATTGGACAATAATTCTCCCTTCAAATCACCTGTGAAGTACAGAGATTCCTCCACTTCCTCCTCTTTTGGCGGGCTTTTCAAAGCATACCCGAATTGCTTGATCAACAAAGAAGGATTGTAGTTAATACACCCTTTCCTCCCAATCAGAGGAACGTTAGGATATCTGGCGCAGCTATAGATGATCACAGATCCCAGCAAATCTTTATTAAACCAGATAACTTCTTCTGAAGAAAGTCTCATCAGATGCTCAGACCAATCCACCGTATCTGCGGACTCAGCGAAGATACCCTTCTTGGGCAGATGACTCTCAAACCACACATACAGTAAAGGCCCACAACAAGAGACGTTCTTGCCCCTCCTGTTCTCGTTCTTATAATGCAGTGAGTGATAGAAATCTCCAATCAAAGTAGGCACAGGATTGCCTGAAGCAAATATATAGAACGCATCCAGATCAACGAAGTCAGGCAGGTTCGGGAACAGTACAATGCCATAGATACACAGAGCAATAATAGCATTAAACACAGTCCAACATCCACTCTTGGAATACTCTTGTGCTTTCCCAACCAAGAACTTGAGGGAAAAGCCGGACACTCCATTCCACGAGGTTAACAGCAACTCTGAGGAGTCTAAATGCAAGGCAGCAGCCAAATCCTCCAGTTTGGGCTCAGCATCCATATGAATGAAAGGTACCCTGTTCTGAATGGTCAACTCTAAGATCTCAGCATATTCCTCCATAGTCGGAGCCAGAATGAAGTCAGGGAAAGTAAAACATCTCAGCGGGAGATCATAGAACTGCATTAGCGTGTACAATCCGTTACGCTCATACATGGATGGTTTATAAACCAGTCTAAGTAACTTCCTGTAGCTCTTCCTGAAGCTTCTCTTCACATCATCATCAGCTAGAGATATCAAACCAAGCAAAGAAGAAACATCTAGATTAGGCAACCTGTACGCCACAGTCTTCTTCAGGGTATCCATAATATCAGCAGACAGAAATCCGGGCCACTAGAATCAGAGGTATGAAAATGCACCTGCAGCACAGACACACATTAATGATATGCAGAATGAGTATGCAACAATGCAATATGCAACATGCAACAGGGATCAAGTGCACATGGATGAGAAGCCCAATCCACCATGCTGGTCTCAAATAGACCCACAAGCTGCTCAAAACCTGGTCTCAAAAGATCAACCACAATGCTCCAACCTAGTCTCAACAGACCCAATAACATTGTCCTCAAACACCACTGAACCTCAATCAAGAAAACCGGTAATCTGGAGGTCAAGTTACCTGCATGCCCCAATCCCTCTCACAGGTAGGTGTCCTATCAACTGACACAGGGTACGGCATCCTATGCGGTCGTCGGTGTCACAGACTTTCAAGACTGATGATACGATACCCAGAAGGTGTGGCATCATCATGTCCTGAAGAGGCCTCACTTAGCCAACTTCCAAATGATCGGTCCCCGGAGTCGACAATCCAACTAACCAACAACCCCCTCAACCCAAAGGGTTGAAAAAGAAGTCAACCAGAAGAACCTTGTCCGAGCGTGGATTTTGCGGGACACTGGTACATGCAAAGCATGCACGCGCCCACTACTTTTCACAACTAATTCTAGGTGCACTCAAGCCCAGGTCCGGCTTATCTCTCAATAGATCACCCCATCCCCACAACAGCAATAACAATATAAGGCTAACAATAAAATGCCGAAAGTAAAGACAGAAATGTAAATCCATACAAAACCCACGACGGGAAAACAGGCGCTAGGACTGACTCGCGTAGGGAACTGTTGGAGTCCCCAGCAGAGTCGCCAGCTGTCGCTACTGCGAAAATCGGCGCCGGCTATGACAGAAGAGTCGCCACCATGCGTTATTTATCCCAACGGTGGGAAAGGAAATGCTCGAAGTAAACCTAACGCAAAATGGGAAAGGAATGGTCGTCGCAACCAAATCCTGGATTCGGGAGTCGATTACGCAAGGGGAAGGTATTAGCACCCCTCACGTCCTCCGTACTCGACGGGATCCACGCTTGTTTTCTAGTACGGATTGTTATTCTATCTACACTAAGGGTCAAGGGTTAAAAAGAAAAGAAAATGACTCGGCAAAGTATCGCACTTTATGCCTACGTATTCCCGTCTGGAACGAGAAATCAGAGTCAACGTAGTTCGCCTACCTACGGGAAAGGAGGGGAAGGTTGCTCGCTAGGATACAGCATCCTATGCCTACGTACTTTCATACAGCATGAAAGATCAGAGCAAACGTAGTTCGGGTTACGGAAGACACAGATTTGTCTGACTGTTTTTTAGATCCTTCTGAAAAGAGATTCTTCTGATTAAGAGTCCAAGCGGACAAAATGACACTTTGATGTTTGTTTTCAGTCTTTTACGCAAGAACTGTTTTTTATGATGTTTGCAATCTCTGACGCACTAGAGACTATGACTTGACAGTGACTACGTCACGTGTCACCCAAAGGGTACCACACTAAGCAGCCAGACTACTGGAAAGAAACTCTCCAGCAACCCTTTCTCAAATAGCTTAAGGCTCGTAACGTACGACATCGATTAACCTTATTACTGTGTTTTTGAGTTGTTTGAGATAAGAAGAGAAAGAAGCTCTAAAAAGCCTAGGGTTGAAAAGGGAATAAAAACTAACCTAATGTTGTCATGCATGGATAGGAATCTAATGTCTGTCATAATTCCCTCCTGCACAGAGGAAAACAGAGATCCTAGGGGATAAACGGAAAAGAAACAGATATATACAGTAAAGCAATAAAATGCATGAGATGCAGCAATACAAGCAAGGCAAGGGAGTCCCGCTCAACCTCGAACCTGGGAAAACAATAGGCAAAGTGAAACAGCTTCACTTCAAACCTAAGGGGCAAGCTGAACAAGCCAACGAACAATATAGAAAAAGAAATAAAACCCAACACCAGCTCTGACAGCAGAACCAGCTCCTACAGTAAGCAGTTGATCAACAGCAAAAAGGTTGACAGTAACACCTTCAATCAAGACCCGATCTTCCATCTTCAATGATCCCCAAGCTTTAGATAAGCTCTTATCTCCAATAAAAACCCCAAGCTCTAGCAAGCAATGAACCCCAACAGCAAACAACTTCAAACAGCAAACAGATTCAGAAAGCAAAAAAACCCTAATTTCAACAGTTGTCCAGCTTTGACAGGCACAAGCTTCATCTTCACCAATCTTCAATACACTTCTTATCTTCAATGGGCTTCTATCTTCAATGCAAGCACTCCAGAAGAGAATCACTGATCAAATTAAGTTGTAATGCTAAACAGCTTACTGACAACCAAAGGAAGCCTATAAGTGTTTAACACTGTCAGAGAATGGTTCTCTCAAAGTTCTACTTCTAAAGTAAGCCACTTATCCCTCCAAAGGAGGGATGTGAATACTTTAGAAGGACTTTGTGTCATAGAGAGGAATAGAAGCACAAGATGCTTTCTATGTTTGTATGAAGAAATCAGTCTAATCTAAGGCTCTCCCTATTTTTCCTATCTCCTAAGTCTTCAAAACTCACCTTCAAGTAGAAGAATCCTCATGCTCCAAGTTCTATCCTTTGTCTTCAATCATCCTTCAAGCCTCCATAAGCTCCAATAAGCCAAGCCCAAGCCCAACACCCAATTGAAATAACCCACACCCAACAAGCAAACCAAAAGCCCAAAAGGGAAACACACAAACATCACTCAATTTGCAAAAATCAAATAAAATAGTAATGCTCATTATAAAATCCTAATTAAATTTCTAAGGGGACCTAAGCCTATACCCAATACCCCATATAAATCCCAGAACCTATATCAATCATTAAGTCCCCAAAATATGTTCAAAACTACAACTAGTTGCTGTGAAAACCTAATCTAACACTCCTTATGTTCACCACTCCAAGTAACCTAAATTTTATTCAAAAAATTATGACAAAATTCCTAAGGGTACATGCTTCCCTAATATAATTAACCTCACAAGAATCAATCAAAAATCATGCACCAATCTCTCATACTAAATTCAGAAAAATGAAGTATCAAACAAATGCAAAATAAAAACAATAAAATTGTAAAATATGCCAAAAAAATATAAAATGCATGAAATTAATATTTTTTGGTTTCACAATTTTCTAGAAGTCCTAAGGGAACTAGAGAAAAAAATCCCATCCTAAAATGATTATTTTTCAATTTAATATGAATTAATTCCTAACTATGCTCTAAACATGAAAATAAAAGAAAACAAGAGGAAATTGACAAACAGGCGTGTCAAATAGCAATGGATCCCAGTTATTAACCAGAGTTGGGCCTAGGAGGGGGTGTTAATAGAAAGCGTGCCTTAAGCCCAGACCACATGTTAAAACAAATCAGGAAATAAAGGGAAATTGGAAAACTTGTGTGTTGAATAGCAAGCAATTCATGTGTATTTTCAAATGGGCCTGGGAAAGGGTGTGTCAATAGCAACAAAATCATGAAGCCCATGCCAATTCTATTAATGAAACGGAGCGTTTAGCTCCTCTCAGACTCTCTCACGAAATTGGAACGCATCATGGCCCTTGGTTATTGTTTTTGGTCAAAGTCCACACTAATCCTAGGGTCCTCATGTTGTCTTCCCCAATTCAAAAGGTTGGAGGGAAAGGTTATCAGACGGTGGCCGGAGGTGGCGCCACCGTCGTCTCCAATCATCAGCATCATCAATCTTCACCTAAATTCAACACTAAACACATCATCCTACTCGTTTTTCCACGAGCAACTCAACCATGTCCTTCATTAACACTGAATCCTCCTCCATTTTAAATCAC
Source organism: Lathyrus sativus (assembly GCA_963859935.3). Lineage (NCBI taxonomy): Eukaryota > Viridiplantae > Streptophyta > Magnoliopsida > Fabales > Fabaceae > Lathyrus > Lathyrus sativus. Next base: position 304,775,917 of record OZ012735.1, on the reverse strand, counting down.
GAAACAACTTTCAGAAATTGCTCAAGATTCAAACCTCACTAAACCTAAAATTGATAAGCCTATATTCATCACCATGCTACACTGAATCATTCTAACTATCTAACTACGATTAAATCACCAAGAACTGCAAGATATGTCCACCAACAGAAAATATGCTCGACCCAAAATTGTCTCTAAACATTGAATTTAGTTACCATAAAGCACCTAGCCATGTTCTACATTGCATCTAACCTATTAAAACCTAATAATTCTACATGAATCAAGCCATATGGTGAAGTTTACATACCTGCGAATTTTGGATGAACAGAACAAGAAAAGCTTCAAATTAAGCTTCAAGATCCTCCAGACACGATCTATGATCAATTACCAAGCTTCTGTATGCATCAATTGGGGTTGAATCTTCTTGAATTGCCAAATTCGATTCTGACTTGCAAGAGATGAACTCAAAGTGCTATCTCACGATTCTTCAACAATCTTGGTCAGCAATCTATCTGGAATCAATCACCAACACATGATCAAGCTTCTGAATGCAAAAATTTGGATTGAAATTGATCAAACTGGTGTAACCGATTTGGATTTGCAAAGTGAAAATTCAAAGTTCAATCTCTCCAATCTCTCTCAATCTGCACCAACCAATGCCTTGAATCCATCACAAATCTTATATAGAACCTATTGGAATCATCTAGAAACTTCAGGAATGATCTATGTGAGATATCCAATATCTCTTGCATTTGAAATTATCATCTCATGCTTGTATGTGGCAGCTGAGTTCTAGCTTGTTGTAACACTTGATTTTGATCCAAATTCTCCTCAAATGACAAATTGAATGGATTGGCAAGGGTTAAGGCCTTGATTATGCTCTAAAGAATGGTTTTGCATATGTTACTTATGAGGTAAGAAAGCCATTTCCAAAGCAACTCATAAAACCATGGCTCATCTCAAAATTGTGACATTGCCAATGTGTTTGAAATTCAATTTCCATTCAAAATGACTACCCATATGCCATTTTTATGCCTTGCAAGTCACAAAACCATTTTTTCTCTCTTGAATCATTTGAAAAATCTCCCATTTTAGGCCATTTTGGGGCATTTTGTGATACAAGCCATTCCAATCACCCATGACTTCTTATCTGACCTAAAAAAATCATTTTAAGCACATCTCATGTTGAACATTTTTTCATTTGAGGAGTGGAAGATAAAGATTTTGACCTATGTTGAAGAATGACCTATAATTCAACTTTCCCAAAATACCCCTGGATTGCAAAGATCATAACTTGAGTTCCACAAACCTTCTTGAGGACTTATAGTACTAAAATTGAAGCTAAGATCAAGCCCTACAATTCTTATGTTGGCCAAGAATCCATTTGAAAACTCCTTGATGGGAAAAAGTTGCTTGGAAGTCAAGTGACTTTCACAGATAAATTTCAGTATCCTCTGATGACCCATAACTTGGAAGAACCATAACTTGAGTTCCACAAATATTCTTGAAGACTTCTAGTACTCAAATTAAAGCTATTGAGAAGTTCTACAAGTTTCATGTTGGCCAAGAATCCATTTGAAACTTTTATTTGGACTTGTGTGGCTTGGAAGTCCAGTGCTATACAGGTGATTTTACCCTAGGAACCCTGTCTCAAACCCCTCCAACCACTCTTGATTCTCTTAAACTTGATCTTGACTCGTCCATACACATGATTTAACATCTTAATCCATGACTTCCATGACTTAGAGCTAGGTCTTGATGCCTTTTCTTTGCTCTCCTTGACCTAGGGTTACCCAGATGAAACCCTACCTGTACACACCTCAACTGTGGTTCTTGAACTTGATGCCATGACTTGTTTAAGCTTCAATAGGGATCTCTAGGCCTCCCATGGGATCCATACACACCTCAAATTCATAATTCCATGCTTCATACCCCATTGATGACCCTCAATACCCCTCAAGTTAGGAGAGGAATCCACTTGTTGACATTCAAATCTCCTCAAAGCTTCAACCCATTTCTTGATGACTTGGATGTTCTTCAGCTTGAATAAGACCCCTTGATGTGCTTCTTTAGATAAGGATGGCACTTGTTCCCCTGTTTATGATATGCAAATGATGGGACTATGTACATGATGTAACTATGCAAATGATAATGCAATTAAAACATAAACCAGGTGAAATAGGTTGAGCAAATTTTAGGGTGCAACATATTAGAATGTTGAATAGTGGTTCTGACACATTAGATGAAATTCTTCAGACTAGAAAAGTGGCTGTGGACATGAATGGAATAGCTTTTAATAATCAAGCCCATATCAACAAAGGAAAAGCTCTAACTACAACCCTCATTCCTTCTAAACCTGGACCAAGGGTGTTGAATCATATGTCTCAACAACATGGCAGAAATAAGCATAATCACTCTAAATGAAAATTCAATTGCTAAAGATGTCATTACTATGGTCTATTTGGTCATATAAAGCCCTTCTACTTCAAGTTGTATGGATATCCTAAGCATGTTCCTCAACTCAGACCTAATCAGACTACTACTAATGTTAAAAAATAGTGGATTCCAAAGGCTGCTACTAAGTGTTGCACCCTAAAATTTGACCAACCAGGTCCTGTATCTGGCTCGATGTTTTGACGCATGACCGCATTCGCATCCGCATATCGCATACAGTGCATTTTTCAGTTGTATTGAGTTTATCGGGATCACAGCCCTCTCCTCGCATTTCAGGTGTTTTTAATCAGTTTAGATAGGCAGAATTGTTTTTTTGGGAAGTCGTGCCCTTCCCAGTGTTTTCAGCTCGCGCTGTTGTTTTTGGGGATATTTCGGTGTTCATTGATTTTTACCGGTTGTCCCGGTGCGCTCTCGTGGGTTTATTTGTCGTTCTGTGCTATTTTTGTTCCCTCTGGAATTATTAGGAATTTTCTAGATTTTATTAGCATTTTTTCAGAATTTGAATAGATTTTTTAATCATTTTTTTTAGAATAATATAGATTTTTCTTTTATTAATAATAGATTTTCTTTTATAGGATATAATAGTTTAGATATAAATAATATAGGTTTATTAGGGATTTAATAGAAATTTAATAAAATTTTAAATAGAGAATTATTAGAGTTTTTTAGTTTAGTTTTTTAGTGGAATTATTAGAGTTTTATTAGTTTAGGAATTAATTGGAATTATTAGGTCTTAATCATTTGCTTAGCTGTTAATTAGGATTTATTAGATTAATTAGGTTTTAATTAGTGTAATTTTTAGTCTTAAGTGAGTCCATTTAATCCATTAGTTTTTTTTATTCAGTTAATCCCTTAATTAATCAATCAGTCTTTAACCATTCAGTCCATAGTCTCTTTTTTCGTTGGGCCCAGTTGAATTTGTTTGGAGGCCCAAAATCCATCAATCGTTTTTGTCCATTTTCAGTCCATATGCCATGTGTCCTATAAAACCCTAGCCCACGTGTTGCATCAAAGGAGGACCCACCTCACATTTTCCCCTTCACCAGATCACGCCACATCACACTCCAATAACTCCATCTCTCTGCCACGTCCTAGCCACTTGTCCTCCTCTTGGCCACACCTGAGTCTCGCCGGTTGCATGGTCGGCGGCCATGCAACCACCGCAACTACCAATCGCCAGCGACCGTAACTTCCTCCGACCACCATCCAACCTCGCCGGAAACTGGAAAATCTCCAGAGATTCGTTTTCTTCTCCAACCATCTTCTTCTCCGATCAACTCTCATCAATAACCTTCATAGTCTCCAACGCGTTTTCCAGAATCACGGCGGCACCTCACCGGAATCGTCATCACCTTCAATCGCGTTCATCATCAACCCAGAAATCACCAGAAAACTCATTCAACTCCAATATCTTTCAACAACGCTCAACAAAATCACCAGACACACCGATCTTCAACAAGAATGTTCATCAACGCCGGTAATCTCTAGGATTTGTAGAGAGTTCGTCGTCCTTCAATAGTCACCGAAAGCTTCAAGGTTTTTTCTCGATCTTTAACATGCAAAGAGCATTCGTCATTTGTTCATTGAGTTCGTCCGAGTTCATCGCGATGTTCATCGTATTCGTCACGAACTCCATACACGGTTCATCAATAATCTTCCAGATCTTCATCATCTGTGCATCCATCACCATGGTGTTCTTCGCGTTTTCCAGAAATCCGCAATGACCTTCGTCTTTCATTCATCGCGCTCACGATCCACACAACATGCCATCTTCATCAACGAGCAACACAGTTTTCCAGATTCACCCCTGAGTACCAAGAATCGGCTTCTGGTTATCCTTGTGTCTAGATCCAAACAGAAGTTACCAACATTTTTGTTCAACACTCTTCATCAGTTTTCAAGAACTATCCACATCTTGAGTTTGGAGTTTCGTTTGAAAGGAGAAAGAAACGTTGAAGGTCCGAGAGGGAGAGTTTGAGAGAAAGGACGAGAGAGTGAGAGAAACAGGGTGACGGCGCAAGGTGAACAGTGATTAGGGAGAGTGAAGATTAGGGTTGAGGGTGTGATAGGATGAGGTTGGGTTGGCATTGGGCCTCAAGCCCAGCGAACGTTTTTGGCAATACACCCTCCGTTTCTTTTCTTTCCCCCCTCTCCTATTTTTTTTGCTCAATTGGACTGGGCCCATTTCTGTTTGTTTTTACTACCATTTACATCCCCCTGTAACAGTCACACCCCCCTCCCTTTATATTTTCTTTTCTATTTTTTATATAGTTTTGTGGCTTTATATAGTGAAAAAGAATATATGAAGAGAAAAATATATAAAAGAAATACAATAAAAAGAAATATTTGAAAAAAAAGAAAAATAAGAGAAATACAATAAAAAGAAATATTTGAAAAATAGAAAAAGAAAGAAATGAAAAAAGAAGAAAATAGTTGAAAAAAAATAGAGGAAAAAATAGTAAAAAATATTAGTTTGTAGATTTAATATTTTTTAGAGTATATTTTCTTCATGGAGTTTATTTTAGGGATAGTTTTAGAAGTCCATTTGTTAGGGGACTTTTTACATTTTTTAGAGATAGTTTTTCAAAGGTCCACTTGTTAGGGGGCTATGTTCCATTTGATTCTTCATAGGATAGGATAGTATTTCCTAGGAGTTTATTTTCAGTATTCAATCATTGTAACCATTTTTCAGAATGTTAATAAAATTAGATTTGAGTTGTGGTCCCGAAGTAGCCGAACTACAGCTGCTCTGATTTCTCGTATCAAACGAGAATATGTAGGCATAGGATGCGATATCCTAGCGAACACACTAACAATTAACATTTTGTTCTCTCGCTGCTGTGCGATCGAGACTTTCCCGCTGACGACTGATTGTTATCCTTTTCTCTTGCCCAAGTGCATTTGAGACCAGACCATAGTTTTTCCCATAGGTTCCCGTACCTTTAAAACCAGTTTAATTTCTCACTGTTGTGTGAGAACACCCAGCCAAGCCGTAGTTAGCCTGAACTACGTAAGCTCTGATCTTCCATGCAGTGTGGAAGTACGTAGGCACAAGATGCGAGGTCTTGGCGAGCCAATTTCCCCGTAGTCTCGAACTACGTTGACTCTGACTTTCTCTCCTGAGAATACGTAGGCATAGAGTGCAACGCTCTATCGAGTCAATTCCCTTCTGTTTAGGTTTAGCAGCCGTAGATAGATTGTTTTGCATCCTGTAGACAACCCAAGCAAGCGTGGATCCCGTCGAGTACGACGGACGTGAGGGGTGCTAATACCTTCCCCTTGCGTAACCGACTCCCGAATCCAGGTTTTGGTTGCGATGACCATACCTTTCCCGTTTTTTGTGAGGTTTACTTCGAGCGTTTCCTTTCCCTCCGTTGGGATAAATAACGCACGGTGGCGACTCTTCTGTCAGCCGGCGCCGATTTTCGCAGTAGCGACACTAAGGGTCTAATAGCTCACACTTCTCTTAGAGTTTCAGCAAAAAAAGACTGGTAATTTGATAGTGGGTACTCAAGGCATATGACTGGTGTCAAGTATTTTTGGTGGACATTAGATCTTACTCTACTAGCTATGTCACTTTTAGTGATGAGGCTAAAGGGGAGATCAAGGGAGTTGGAAAGCTGAATTGCTCAGGGATTCCTAGCCTTGATGTAGTCCTTCTTGTAAAATGCTTGATAGCCAATCTGATTAGCATCAGTTAACTATGTCATCAAGGTTTCAAAGTCAACTTTACTAAAACTGAATGTTTGGTCACCAATGAAAAGAATGAAGTGATTATGAAGGGATTCAGATCTAAGGACAACTGTTACTTGTGGGTTCCTCAAGAAGAAAGTTAGACCACATGTCTTCTAACCAAAGAAGATGAAGTTAAACTATGGCACCAAAAACTTGGCCACCTGCATCTGAAAGGTATGAAGAAGATCGTCTCTAAGGAAGCTATCAGAGGCATTCCAAAACTCAAGATTGAAGAAGGAAAAATTTGTGGTGAATGCCAGATTGGGAAGCAGACCAAGATGTCTCATCAGAAGATCCAACATCTGACTACTTCAAAAGTCTTGGAACTTTTCATATGGATTTAATGGGACCTATGCAGGTGGAGAGCCTTGGTGGAAAAAAGTATGCCTATGTGGTTGTTGATGATTTTTCAACATTCACCTGGGTAAATTTTATCAGAGAAAAATCAGAAGTGTTTGAAGTCTTCAAAGATCTATGTCAAAGACTTCAAAGAGAAAAGAAAAGTGGTATTAATAGAATTAGAAGTGACTATGGGAAGGAATTTGAAAATAGAAAATTCGCTGAGTTTTGCTCATCTGAAGGAATTGGTCATGAGTTATCTTCTCCTATTACACCTCAGCAAAATAGGGTTGTTGAGCGTAAGAACAAAACTCTCTAAGAATCTTCTAGAGCTATGTTTCATGCTAAAAATCTACCTTATCACTTTTAGGCTGAAGATATGAATACAACCTGCTATATGTAGAAGAAAGCTTCAAGCGTATAAAAGTTTTGATGAAGACAACAAGTTTCCTATGCAACATGTGTATGCAAAAAGCAAGAGATTCAAATAAACATCAAGTTTCAAGATGGTGTTCTAGCATATGACAATTGGATCAAAGCTTCACATACAAGTTTCAAGTGTTGAAGATAGAATATTGAATGACAACTCAAAGGTATACCAAATATCATTTAAAATACTTATACAAGTGTTCAAATATTCATCTCTCACTACACATATATCACAAGTCTTTTTAAAATATTTTTAGTAGCTCACTCTTTTTAAAATTAACTTTGTTTCGAAAAACTTTCAGTGTTAACCGATTAACCCATATGGTTAACCGGTTAACGGATTTCAAAATTAATTTTCTACTAAAATAATTACAGTGTTAACCGATTAACGTATATGGTTAACCGGTTAACAAGTGCTATTTTTGAATATTTTCTAAACGTTAAAGGGGTGTTAACCGATTAACTTATATGGTTAACCGATTAACACTGAAATAGTAAGCAAAAATTGATAGCTTTTCATGAAAATATGCATTGCTTTCTTTTGGTTTCTGACTATTTTGCTGCATAAAAGTATACCCCTCTGTAGAGGTATTTTGTACAGTATAAATTGATATCAGATTTCAAATTTCAATTCACCTCCAAGAAACTTAATCATCAAAATCACTCATTCTCTTCATCCTTCAATTTTTCTTAAAGTGTTCACAAACAATTTTTGAAAGAAGCTTTTTGAATAAATTTCCACACATTCTCTCAGCTTCATTTCATTCCCTTTTAAAGAACACTTGTATATTTCTTTTGAGTGATATTTGTTTCAAGGAGAATATCGATCGTGAAGATTGATAGCACCATACTCTCAAAGACATCAAACTTATTTCAAGATTATTTTTGTATTACCTTGTTGTCCAAGACTGTTGGAAACAAGTGAGTGTTTGAAGAGGATTGTTCTTCCTACACTTTATTTACCTATAGATTAGATAGTAGGCTTCACCTTTGGTGTGATTAGGTTGTGCAATCATTCTAAACTATAGTGAAATCTCTTTCGAGTCGAAAGAGGAGTGGAGTACTCTCAGACTGTGAGGGGAACCACTATAAATCTCTTGTGTCTCTTTTTATTTTCTGCACTTTAGTTTCAAGTCATTTACATCTTAACCGAAAAAGAACCAAGAACCGAAAAAGATTGAAAATAATTTTTTAGAACCTAATTCACCCCCCCCCCCCCCCCCCCGCCTCTTAGGCGCATTTACAAGTTACACTATATTCGCAACAGAGTGACCTTGAGATCAGGTACTTCAGCCACCCTATATGAGCTATGGAAAGGAAGGAAACCTATAGTCAAATACTTTCATGTGTTTGGTAGTAAGTGCTATATCTTGGCAGATCGTGAATAAAGGAGGAAGTTGAATCCAAAGAGTGATAAGGGAATTTTTCTGGGTTATTCTACTAACAACAGAGCTTATAGGGTTTTTAACACCAAAACTAAAGTGATAATGGAGTCTATTAATGTTGTAATTTATGACTCAACTATAAATAAGGAAGCATATATCATAGAAGAAGTTGGAACATCTACTCAGATTAATGATGCTCCAGAAGAGGCCACAGACATGAGTACATGTTGTGAATTTGTAGGTGCTGATTCTGGAATAGGTCAAGTCAAAAAGGGACCCTCTGTCAGATTCAGAAAGGTCATCCTAAAGAGCTCATCATAGGGAATCTTAATGAAGGAATAACTACTAGATCAAGGGAGGTTGTGTCAAATTCTTGCTTTGTGTCGAAGTTTGAACCTAAAAATGTTAAGGAGGCTCTAACTGATGAATTATGGATTAATGTTATGCAAGATGAGCTAGGTCAATTAAAGAGGAATGAAGTATGGGATCTGGTCCCTAGGCCTGAAAGAACAAATGTGATTGAAACTAGATGGGTTTACAAGAATAAATTTGATGAACAAGGTGTTGTCATTAGAAATAAGGCAAGACTTATTGCTCAAGGGTATACCCAAATTGAAGGGTTAGATTTTGATGAGACCCTTGCTCCTATGTGTCGTCTTGAATCTATCAAATTGTTGTTAGGAGTGACATGTATTCTGAAGTTTAAGCTATTTCAGATGGATGTGAAAAGTGCCTTCTTAAATGGATACTTAAATGAGGAGGTCTATGTTGAACAACCAAAGGGCTTTATTGATCCAAGTTTTCCAAATCATGTGTTTAAATTGAAGAAAGCTCGTTATGGGTTGAAGCAAGCTCCAAGGGCATGGTATAAAAGGCTGACAGAGTTCCTTGTTAAAAATGTTACAGAAAAGGTGGAATAGACAAGACTCATTTTGTTAAAGAGAATGATGGAAAGCTCATTATTTCTCAAATTTATGTTGATGACATTGTGTTTGGAAGGATGTCTAATTAGATGGTTCAACATTTTGTCAAGCAAATTCAATATGAATTTGAGATGAGTCTTATGGGTGAATTAACCTACTTTCTTGAACTGCAAGTCAAACAGATGGAAAATTTTATCTTCATATCTCAAAGTAAGTATGCCAAGAACACAGTGAAGAAGTTTGGTATGGAGAAGGCCAGCCACAAGAGGACTCTTGTACCTACTAATTTGAAGCTGACTAAAGATGAAAATGGGGTGAGTGTGTATCAAAGTCTTTACAGAAGCATGATAGGCAGTCTATCGTACCTTACAACCAGCAGACCTGATATTACATTTGCAGTATGTGTTTGTGCAAAATATCAAGTTTAACCTATGATGAGTCACATCAATCAAGTAAAGAGAATATTAAAGTATGTCAATGGCAGTTGTGACTATGGCATGTTATACTTTCATAGATCTGATTCCATGTTGGTGGGATATTATGATGTTGATTGGGCAGGTAGTGCTGATGATAGGAAGAGCACATCAGGAGGCTGCTTCTTTTTAGGGAAAAATCTCATATCTTGGTTCAGCAAGAAGCAAAGTTGTGTCTCTCTGTCTACTGCTGAGGCTGAGTACATAGTAGCAGAAAGCAGTTGCTCTCAGTTGGTATGGATGAAGTAGATGTTCACTAAATATGATGTTAAGCAAGATGTCATTACATTATATTGTAAGAATTTGAGTGCCATAAACATCTCAAAAAATCCTATTCAACATAGCAGAACTAAACACATTGATATTCGTCATCATTTCATAAGAGAACTTGTAGAGAATAAGATTGTTGCCCTTGAACATATGTCTACTGATCAACAACTGGCTAACATTCTTACTAAGGCGTTGGATGCAAAACAGTTTGAAAGTTTAAGGGGCAAACTAGGAACATGCATAATTGAAGATCTATAGCAATTAATGTTATTCAAGCGTGCCAATAAAGTTTTCTCTTTCCTCAATTAAGTAGCACACGTCTATCAAAGGAAATCATTTTAAACATTCCAAATTTGCTCTCCTCCTTGCTATCTCTCTTCTTCTTCTCTTTGTTCTTCTTCCAAATCAAAGAATTTACTTTTTTCTATCATCTTCACAACATCTTCGTTCTACTTTCTCTCAAGATGTCTCAACATCTTGTTTCATCTCCAACAAATGTTCCTGAAGAGAATCCTGACTTGTCTTCAACAAAAGATAGGGTTGACTCTCTCTCTCTCTCTGCTATGGGAACTATCGATGAAGATGCGCTTGATGGCATGCCGCTGTCAATGGTTCCTTGTTTTGAGAACATGCAAAAGAAAGATAAAACCCCCCTTTCCAAGACTATGAAGACACATGCAAAGAGTAAGTCTTCTAATTTTTCTTCTGCTGTTAAGAAGGTTGATACCATGTCTAGCTTATATGTTGACCCCATTGAAACTGGTACTACTAAGTCTAATGCTAATAAAACCTATGAACCTATGTCTACTAGTAACATAGAATGTTCTGGTCTTTCTATGTCTGAAAACCCTAATCTAGATGAATATGATAAAAAGGCCATAGATAAAAGGCTTCGTAGGTTTTTTGCTTCTGTGTTAAAAGAGGTTAGGTCAAAAGATGCGTCAGATGTTGAAACATCTTTGGAACATGAAAACACTATTGTTGTTACCACCATCATTGGCCCTACTGTTGATGTTTCTGGCTCTTCTAAAAACTAGGCCCTAGAATATGTTGAGAATTAAGGTGCGTATGAAAAAGAGAAGATTCCAAGTGGGAGGAAGGATGTTGTTACTGATGTTGTCAACTTGATGAATTGGTATCTGATGATAAAATCATTACTAAGAGTCTTGCTCCTGGTATTTCCAAGAGGCTTAAGAGTAGGAAAGGTAAAGTTGTTTTTGTTGTTGAGAACACACCTTCAAGGAGTGTTAAGAAGAAGTATATTATTGGTTCTACAAAATTGTTGCGATGGAAATAGGATATCAAACTATTAATTAGTTTGAATCACAATTCTTAATTCACAACCGCTCTTTGATTTATCCGAAGGAAAAGGTCAAAAGAGGGAAAACATATTTTTGCATCGTAAACACAATGCGGGGAGAGACCTAGGTAAGGGGTTGGTTAAGCTTATGGAAGGTACTAGCACCCTAAACTTCTGTAGTACTCTACAGGAACCTTTTGTTTATTTTTGCTTTTTTATTTTATTATCCGTTTGCAATATATATTGAGCTAAGGGATAGAGTGACCTAAAAGACCCAAGGGTTAGTCCTAAGTTTACTCGGCAAGATGTCGCATATTGTGCCTACGTATCCTGGATAGGGAAGGGAATCAGAGTAATCGTAGTTCCCCTCGAAATGGAGGTTAGAAACGTCTTGACTGTGGTCAAGGTTTTAATGGGGAGTAAACGTGTCTTGAAACTCTTATTTCTACGTTGAAATTGTTAATTAAATTAGGGTTGAAATTAGGGATTCCACGGCAGGAAACCTTAAAATGGAGTGTGGAGAGTCCTTGACCTAAAGCTAGGGTAAAGGGCATTTTCGTCCACGGCGGGACGCCTAAGCTATCAGGGTTTGAAATGGTCAAAGGAAAGGGTTATTGACTCGGCGGTCAAACGGCTAAACCTAATTCCTTCGGAAAGTGATTAACGGTAAATCATGCAACAATGGCAAATTATTATATGGCAGAATTAAAGTACGGAAAATAATGATGGCGGTAAAGAAAGCATCGCGATGATCACTCACGTAAATTACACATCCCAAAAAAATGTGAAATAATAATAACCGCGACCATGGCCTCGCATAAATTACATCCATGGAAAATACTTCGGAAACCAAAAGGATTACTAGTCGAAGCCAAACGAGACGATGAAACTAGACGAACCGTTAACAGGAATAGTTAGGAGATTTTTATTTAAAATGCTACAAATGATTTTTCTTTATATTTTAAATGCTAAAACCTTTTAATTTTAAATGCCAAACAAGACTTTTAATATTTAATAATAATAATAAATAAATAAAATACTAAACTTTGCTGCAAAAAAAAAATGAATTTTAATTTTAATGCAAAAAATGAATTTTTATTTTTTATGCAAAAATTTAATTTAATCTTTTAATGCAAAAAATGAATTTTTATTTTTTATGCAAAAAATGAATTTTAATCTCTTAATGAAAAAAATGAATTATTTTTTTTTTATGCAAAAAATGAAGTGAAATTTGATTGTTTATGTTAAATCATGAATCTTAATGTTTTTATGCCAAAAGTGATACTTGAGTTACCTGCTTTGGATTTACTAAGGAAAAGACTGGTTAATTTAAGCAAAACCTTATTAATTATTAAATTAAGCTAACTATGAGTTAATAGATGGAATTATAAATAAAATAAGGAATAGAAAAAATAAACTACAGAAAAAATAAAAATAACACAAATAGAAACACGGGGCGGATGACTTGGTCCTCATATTTATTTCCTCTTAGGCTTTCCATACCCTCAATCCTCTTCTTCTTCATTATGCGCCGCCGCGGAAGCCTTGGATGGCTTCGCAGCTCTTTCACCTTTTTTCTTTCCATGCATGTTGATCTTTTGGGTTCCTTCTTTTATCACCTAAAAAAACAACAAACAAATCCCACAGTGAGGAGATTCTTACGAAATTTGATGATTTGTTGATGATGATTGTCGCTCCGTTCAATTTGTGGTCAAGGCCGATGATGAGCGAAAAAGCTCTGAGGTTGTGGTAGTTTTACCCGCCGGTGATGTTTGGCCGATATTTGAACCCTTGTGGGTTCTGCCGCCGCCGAACTGGTTCGTTGGTGATGCCTGAGTTCCAAAATCGCGGCTTTGGATGGTGACGAACACGGATCCTCTTCTTCTTTCCCACTGGGTGATGATGATGAAGCAAGAGGCTTCTTGTGAACCTTCCTCTTCTTTGGTCGCCGTCGTTTGGGTTTTTTTTGTAGGGTTCGAATCTTCCTCTCATGATTTATATGATGTGTTGTGTGTTTGATTTGTGGACTTGTTAGGTTTTTAATTGATTTTGTTGGGTCGCGTGTCTGTCGTGGATTCCGCAGGAACTGCGGATTGACTTGTTGATGAGCTTTTTTCTTGTTGGATGCTGACCGGTGTTAGTTCATTTGGCTGGGTTGATGAACTTGCCGGAGTTTTTTTCAGAGAAAATAATGTTGGGTTCGTTCAACCTAGCTGATTGGATCCATTGACTTGTTGAGGTGTGATTGAATTCGTTGGAATTTTTCCGGAAAAGTTGTTAACGGGTTGTTTGGCTGAAAAGCAATTTGGTGAAATAAGTGCTTTTTCCCAAAATGGCTTTTTCAAATAAGCATTTTTCCGCAAAAAACTTCTTTTATCTCTCTCTCAGTTGCCTTGGAAAAAACAAATGTTGCCGGTTTGGACCATTGGCAGAGAATCGGATCGAGAGCCGGCTTCGGAGTAATTTGTTGCCCTCCCGACACCTGATGATGATGCTACTCTGAGGGTGTCGAAAATTAACCGATACAATTTTCTGTGTTCGTTTTGTTTTGCAGGTTCAGGTCAGAAAAGTCGGAAGAGTCGAAGAAAATCGGAAGAAAATAGGACTTTTTAGGAATTTTATATTTTATGAAAAATGTAATTTTTTTATATATTTTGAAATTTTATTTATTTACTATTTTTTGTAAAGAACTAAAATCATTAATAAAATTCTTTATTAATTTATCGATTTTGTAAAGAATTAATATCAATAATAAAAATCTTTAGTTTATTTATTTTATTTTTGATATGCAAATGAAAATGAAGACTATTGTACACATATGCTTTTGTTGAAAATAATGTTTAAAATGGAATAAAATTAATTTAAAATGAAACAAAATTATTTTTTAAAATGAAGTGAAATTATTATTTTTTAAAAAGGAAATTATGAAAATAAGTCATAAAATAATTATTTTTTTTAAAAAAGGAATGAAAAATAAATAAATAAAACGAAATTAAGAAATGCAATAGAAGTGTCTTATAATAAAAATAAAAAATAAAAATGTAATATGATCGATTTGAAATGAAATGAAAATGAAATCCCATGTTTATCAATTCCTTATTCCTCCGCTTTATCCGACTAATCCTGTCTCCACCATAACTTTCGATTAAACTTCCGGTAAATCAGAAAAACAACCCTTATCAGAATAAAATTCAATCTGCCTGACGATCACGCTCTTCCAACCAAATTATCATCCCATGAAACTCCTGATTAAACCCACCGAAGAAAGACTCTGATCAAATTCCTCGATTCTCATCAACGGCTCAAACGGCTCAAATTCCTCGACGACAACTCAAATTCAAAAATTGACCGTCAACGGTAAACAAATGGCCATTTTTCCCTTCATGAACCAAAGGGCGTGCCACCTGATATTTTCCTGCAAAATCAACCAACTACATAACATGTTAGTGGTTAGCTAAAATGCGATGCGAAATGCAATGAAAATGCGAAATGATTTGACTAAATCTCAGGGCAAAATTTGGGGTATTACAGTTGCCCCTATTTAAATAACTTCACCGGATGATTTGAGCGACGTAGACTCGAGAAATCATGGTGAAGGGGATTTAAATATAGTTAACCGAAAATTTTTCCCTTAGATGCAGTGATATGCAATGTTTTGGACAAAACAAAACAAGAGATAATGCTAACAATGCCATGAATATAGTATGATGCGTATGATGGAATGGTAAACAACGTGACACGGGGAATTCTAAAGATGATGGTCAACTGGTGTGAGCACGACCAATTGTCACTTTTAGAAAGGGAATAGTAAGAACGGGATCCTCAATGGAGATGGCACCAGTGAGACAGTCTCCACTGGGGAATATCTAAGAGTAATTGTTCAACAGGTTCATGCGTGACCGGCTGATGCTCTAGGGTAAAAGATAAAACTGGATCTGCACGATTGTAGGATCGATTAACAAGATGCTAGAGCATTGAGCAAAGAATAACATCCGAGCTTCTGTAAACTTTCCCTCATGGCAGGATCAAATGGAACTTAGGAATCCGTAGAAAATATACAGGGTAAAACCGACTGTATGCCAAAATAAATGGACTTTAATGAGCAATGCCCTGATAAGCTTTCTCGAGAGAGAACTGCCACTTATCGTTGGAAGGGACTTACATGCCAAACTAGATAAGCTCTCAAATAAAGAGACTGTCGCTTATCTGTGGATAATAGATTGATTGATAATATAAACTTCTTCACGTCTCAAGTCTGTGCTCCCTGGACATGATTCGGTTTCTTATTTTGCTAAAGGATAAACGAACTTCTTCATATTTCAAGATTCATGCTCTCCTGAATATGATTCAGCTCCTTCTTTTACTAAAGGGTAAACATACTTCTTCATACTTCAAGATTCAAGCTCTCCTGAATATGATTCAGCTTCTTCTTTTACTAAAGGGTAAACGAACTTCTTCATACTTCAAGATTCATGCTCTTCTGTATATGATTCAGTCCAAAACCTCCCCGCACTTCAAAATGAAAAGGAAAATGGAAGCCCAGTTGCTCGATGGAGATGGCCATTTGCTGCAAGTCATGACGAAGATAGGATAACCTCCTCAGGCGAGAAATACTGCTCATTTGCAAAAGTGGCAGGGATAAGCTTCTCGGGTGAAAACTGCTTGTAGAGGTGGTAACAGGTAATGTAAATTGTAATGAAGATTGTAATGAAGGCTGTAATGAAGGTTGTAATGAAAATTGCAAGGTAAATTATAATGAAGGTTGTAATGAAAGTTGTAATGAAAATTGTAATGAAGGTTGTAATGAAGTAATGAACCCCTTGTACGAGAAGATCAATTGTATAGTGGAATGAAAAATTGTAATGAAAGTTGTAATGAAGGTGATATAATGGTAGGCTTCTCGGCTGAGAACAGTTGCATACCGGTTGTTGTAAGATGTACTGTAATGACAATTGTAGTGATAAGCTTCTCAGGCGAGAAGTGTCGCATATCTGCAAAGGATTGTAAAGGCTTTCTTGAGAAATAGTTCAAAATAAATGCACATCCAGGTAGGTTCAGTGACCGAAGGGACCGAAGTTCGATCTAGAATTGGGCTAGAAAGAACAGACAAACAAAACTCCATTGAGGAAACAAACTCGAATGGGGACAACCTTATCCTAACGCAGAAAGGTAACGGAAATAACCATCGTCTACGAGGGTTGAACTCTGTGGGGAAACTAGAAATACATAGGTATTTTATGCTTAGGGCTGACGATCTACTTGGAGAGAACGGACAAACCAGTTACTTGGCGGTAACGACAAAGGATGACGACGAATAGCAAGCATGCAAATGCTAATGCGTATGCCAAAGTGTGCACTAATGTGTATGAAAATGAAATGTAATGAGTAGGCTTATGCTCATGCTTATGTTTATGCTGACAAAACCGATGAGAGGAGGAAACATGAGATGAAATAAACATCTCGACAGGATGCCCGGGGACCTCTGCAACAATACATCTATCAAGGGATAGGAAGAGTTGATGATAGAACCAAATCTTGCTTCAAAGTTCTAACTTCCCTGGGGGAAAAATATCATGACTTCCACATAGGGATACGACTTCACTAGAGAGTACGATCCCCTAACTTCAACTAGGGATCCATGACCTCTGCATGGGGATACGATGTCATGACTTCATGTGAGGGATTGATATCATGAACCATAATCAGCCCAAGAACTCTTGGGATCAGAGACTTCCGGGGATAAAATAAATGTCCACTGTATGGGGAAGATGTGGAGCTAGGCAGCTTTATGAATGAAAGTGTAGCAACTTCCTGGGGCTAATACCTCAACTTCCTGGGGATAAAATATATCAAAGCTTCCCTGAGGAGAGTTCGTCAGACTTACTGAGGAGCATTCACCGAGACGTCCTGGGGAAAGTATCTCTACTTCTTGGGGAGAATATGGCAATCTCCTGGGGAGTATTCCTGAGGAAGGTAAGGCAATTTCACTGAGGAACAGATGATTCCACTGAGGATACCAGGGATCTCTCTGCAGTCTTGAGAGTCACTGAGGATTTATCGGATGGATCCCAAAAGTGTGGACAACTTAAAGTCTTGCTGGGGACTATCACTAGGAAGATGCTGGTATGATATTTGTAGTCTTGGAGATTACCGGCTCAGTCCAAAGTGCTGTCAGCTTATAGTCTCGTTGGGGACTATGGTGAGGCAATGGTTTAAACTACTTCTGCAAAGATGAGGTTTACTGGGGAATGGAGACCGCCGGGAGTGAAAATTCATCGGGTGCATGAAGAATGTTGTAAAGCTAATTTTGATCTCAATGGACTTTGTAGTAGTCGCCATTTTGAAAATATCATGATGCCCCAAAGTACCTGTCTTTGGGAGGAAGAGTCATCTCAACAGGATTTTACAGAGAACATGGGGTTCGATTGCCCCACTGTTTTCAAACTCGTGGAGAGATATATCAGATTTCGACGTAACTGGCACAGATCAACTGTGTTACGATTGAGTTTACAAGAACAGCTTTTAAGTACGTCTGGCTCGCATCAGTACACGATTTGGAAACCACTTGTCCCTATTTAGCAGGATCTCCAAGTTTCATTATGGATGTATATATGTAAGTTTCTAAGATATCAAGCAAACTCAACATGCATGAAATGTTATCCTGAAACTATCAATGCAACAATATATTTGTCTTGAAAATTTTGTTTTTATTTTGAAAAAGATATTGCTATAACTCGTGACCGAGATCACATAGTCAGGATATGAATTTGATTTATAATGCTAACATTGAGCATAACTCATAGGAGTCAGGAAACATTGACTTGTCGGGTATGCTTTCAAAAGAATTCCTACTTCAATTAGGTCTTTCAAAGGTTGTATCGCGGCTTGGTTCACGGTTTAAGAAACAAAGGATAAAGGCTCAAAGTTATTTGTACCCCCCCCCCCCCCCGTCACTCTTCGTGATGCTCTCCAATCCTAATTCAGTTAACCGGATGTGAGCACTCATATCTCAATCGGAGTTGGTATGGTCGAGAACTCATCAATGTCAGTCGCTCACCTATTCTTTTGGTTTTTTTTCCACACGACTTGGCTCTTCTATTGGGGATTCTTCATAGTAATCCCTTGTTTTTTTTTATATTTTATTCCTTAACTTTTTCCTGGACGGTGCCTTTTTTGATTTGACATTGGAGTCCAGCGGGATGCCCCAGTTTTGCCTAAGTCTCCTTCACAGGTTTTGACTTAGCGGGCTCTATTTTTTTGTTTACTAAGTCGTGTGACTCTTTTGAAAGGCTTGTGACTGCCCCACTCATTTAGTAGTAGAGGGATGATCATTGACTTCTAACTTCCTAAGATGTTAGGGATGAATTCTCGAAGGTTCGCCCCTCTTTTTTGAGAGTCTGAGTGCTCGACCACTTTAGCTGAAGACTACCCTGCCCCAAGTTAAAATAAGGGTTTTAATTTGGAAAAGAAGAAAACTCCTACTTCACGGCTCAAATGGGTTAAAGAGGGATTACCATCCTTATATCTCCAGTGTTTGGGATTTGAAGCAAAGCCTTACATCATCAGCAGGTTTCAATTGAAAGCATACGACAAGAGATTTGATGTTTTTGGTTCATCATCCTCCTTCCAATTCTCTATCAAACAAGAGATCGGGTAAAGTTGGCATTATAAGTTTATGAAAAATATTTTTTGTGAGTGAATACGAATGGATTTATTCAAGACAACATATGCATTGCATTAATTAATCAAAATAACAAGTTCGTACATGCTAATTATACTTAATCAAAGAGACAAAATATAAATAAATAAAGTGAACTGCATGACAAGTCCTTCTAAATGTTTATGAAGTCTTTGTATCTAAGGCTGGAACCGTAGTAGCGGTTTCCTCTGGCGGAGCCTCACTGGAATGCGTCGTCTTGCTTGCCCTAGCTATATCAGTCACGACTTCATTACCAGTCTGCAAATCTTCATTCATAATAACTTTCCCAGATTCGTTGTTGATCGTGGTCATGTTATCTTGAGGAATGCTGAAATGACACAGCCTAGGCTTCTGAATAACTACCGGCTTCGGCAGATTCACAGGAGAAGTAATTGGCTGAGGCATGTTGAAAACCTTAAGAGGAGTTCTGATCTTCGGCTGAGGATCATCGAAAGACAATATCTTATGTTCCAACAAATTCCTGACAATGTTATGGAGCGCATGGCAACCTTCCAAATCGTGACCAGGCGCACCCTCATGAAATAAACAATGAGCGGCGGTGTTGTAGTTAGCAGGCAAAGGATTGGGAGGCGGACCCAAAGCTCTGGTAGTAATCAAACCTCGTTGTACTAAGTAGGGATACAACTCGGTGAACGTCACTGGAATCGGAAGACACAACTTGTATTGTCTCCTCAGACCACTCTGACGAGGTGTTTGCTTCTTAGGATGTGGATTGGCAGGAGCATTGGGCGCTCGTTGACAGTTGACAGAAGTTTGTGCAGGCTGATAACCAAGAGGTTGTTGATAAACTGGAGTTTGATAGACCGGAGTCGGTTGCACAGGCTGATATATGGGAAACTGTTGGCTGAAAGGAGGTGCAACAGTAGCTACATAGGGTTGTGGAGCATACTGAACTGGATAACCTTGAACAGAATTCTTCTGAGGTTGCCAAGGTTGATGGGTAGCCATCGGGCGATTCCTCGGACGTGCAGGTCCTTTATAATAGTCAAAGCTCGGAGTTTTGCACTTCAAAGGAGTAACTCGTCGAACTGGTTGAGCAATGGTAGGATGCACCAAACTGGGTTGAAGACCTTGAGGCGCTATGTTCTCAATAGTAACAACTGGGTGAGGACCCACAACAGTGTTGGTAATCTCAGAAACAATAGTAGGTTGATTATCCATCTTCACCTTAAGGGCTTGCAACATCTCCATAATCTGCCCCACACTTCCTTGAAGATCTTCGAGTTCATGGCTGACACGGTCGAGCTCTTGAGCTTGTTCTTCCATCCTTTTTCGATCTTGGGCTCTAGTGTTGTACTGATGCGGAGGACCCAGGGTGACGAAACTGGAAGGTGAGATCAACCGAGGATAAGACATCGGGAGACACACGTAATGCAAAAATATGATGCTAAAATGCAAAATGCGAATGAAAGGTTTCATGGAATTCAAATGTTTACACTTTATTAATTGAGAACTGGACTACAAATAATATAAAGTCTTTAAAGAAAACAGCTAAACAAAAGCTAATAATGACCCTAAGGAAGCAACATCCACAACTTCAAGGAGTAGGCGGACATTTAGAGGAAAATAAATCCTCGTAGATTCTTCTCTTCTTGCAGGAGAGTAAATCTTCATTCTTCAACTAAAGCTATTTTTGAAGTTCGTCATACTCGTTGACCGTCACATGGTATTTGTCCTTCCATGTTTCTGCTTCATGTTGAGCTTTCTTCAAAGCAATCTTCAACGTTTCAGCCTCGGGCATGAAATATTGAACAGGTTCCTCTCTCGGAGGTAAAGGATCCTGGCGAGGATAAGGCATCTTCAACTTGATAGCTCTGTCTCGGACCCACTGAAGGTATGGTTCCATGGACACACAATTAGGCCTTCCCAGACTTTCTCGACCTTTCCTATGTAAGTGACGCCAGGAAGATACAATTTGATCTTGAAGCTCTTTGTTGTCCTCGGAGAAGATCTTCTCTACATAGATACTTTTAGGCGGTTCTTTCAAGGGATACCCTAACTGTCGGTGAGCTAGGACTGGATTGTAGCTTATTCCTCCATTAAAACCGAGTAAAGGCATGTTAGCGAAAGCTCCAAAACCATCAATGAGTAATATTCCATCATACATACGGTTGCACCAATCAATATCGGAGTGAGTTAAAGCCATAACCCTTTGTGACCAACGTCCTTGAGTGGGACTCCAAAAAGGACCGGACTTAGGCAAGTGCGAAATAAACCACTTGTACAGTAACGGCACACAACAGGTAATCATCCCTCCACCATGGAGGTTTCGGAGATGGACTGAATGATAAGTGTTACCCAATAAGGTTGGTACTGGATTTCTTTGCATGAAGATCTTGATGGCATTAAGGTCCACAAATCCTTCAAAATTAGGGAAAAGCAACACTCCATAGATAAGCAAGGCAAGGATCGTCTCAAAGGTGGGCATGCTCAAATGATCGGCATAATATTAGGCTTTCTCCATTAGGAACTTTGTAGGTAACCCAAAAACTTCACCCTTATGAGTCATATTCTCCTTAATCTCAGATACCTTTAAACATGTGGCTTTAGCAATATCCTGTTCTTTAGGGTCCTTCTCCAAGAAGGGGATAGGAGTCTTATCCAAAATAGGCAGCCCTACAAGCTAAGAATATTCTTCCAAAGTAGGTAATAGCTGATAATCGGGGAATGTGAAGCAATGGTAGTCGGGATCATAGAATTATAGCAAAACCGGCAGAAGTCCTTCGTTCACTTTATATTCCAATAGAGATAACAACCTTCCATACCGATTTCGAAATTCGTCTTGATCCTTGATTAAAGATCCTAGCTTCCTTAGGTCATCTAGCTTAGGACTTTTAAAAGTATATTTCAAAGTTTTTTTTCTATTGTAATCCATAGTATCCTGCAATATCCATAAATAAGATTTGAATTCCATGACATGTAATGCAATGTGATGCTTTATGGATGCAATGCACATATACAAAGTCCTAGGTTAAAGGTATGTACAAGGAGTTAGGGTCTACCCATCCCCCATAGGGTATGTACTAAGGTTAGTTGTACCTGTCGAACAAGGTTCTAAAGAAGTGCCCAAAGTCGTCAGCCCTTCCTTCGGATATTATCAACCTTCCGACTGACTCGGGGGTCGATAATATTCTCAAGAGAACCTCTTTTGAGTGTAGCATCACATAGCAACTATTGTAAGACTACTCCCACACAGTCCTCGCACTACGTCCTAGATAAGGCCAAGGTGGTGTTGAGGTACTACGGTCCTCAATATTATAGACTCCTTTCCAAAAATAGTAAGAGTTTTCATGACTATACTCGTTCAACCGAACTATCTTATGGAAGGGTCTCAATCGAGCATTGATTCTCAAGTCAGCTTGGTCGGGACTCACTCCCTATAAGCCTCATTGAATATATCGCCATCCTATAATAAGGTCACTCAAGTCCGGGTTAGGACTTATCTCACAATAACAGGTACCCCCAAAATGTATATACAAATAATTAATAAAAGAAAATATCATACAATAAACAAAATAGGGGCAACCCTTAAAATTTAGGAGTGTCCCCAGTGAAGTCGCCATTTTCTGTTGCGGTGGAAATAGGATATCAAACTATTAATTAGTTTGAATCACAATTCTTAATTCACAACCACTCTTTGATTTATCCGAAGGAAAAGGTCAAAAGAGGGAAAACCTATTTTTGCATCATAAACACAATGTGGGGAGAGACCTAGGTAAGGGGTTGGTTAAGCTTAGGGAAGGTACTAGCACCCTAAACTTCTGTAGTACTCTACAGGAACCTTTTGTTTATTTTTGCTTTTTTATTTTATTATCTGTTTGCAATATATATTGAGCTAAGGGATAGAGTGACCTAAAAGACCCAAGGGTTAGTCCTAAGTTTACTCGGCAAGATGTCGCCGCATCTTGTGCCTACGTATCCTAGATAGGGAAAGGAATCAGAGTAATCGTAGTTCCCCTTGAAAGGGAGGTTAGAAACGTCTTGATTGTGGTCAAGGTTTCAATGGGGAGTAAACGTGTCTTAAGGACATGCTTACGTGGAGTCTTGAAACTCCTATTTCTACGTTGAAATTGTTAATTAAATTAGGGTTGAAATTAGGGATTCCACGGCAGAAAACCCTAAAATGGAGTGCGGAGAGTCCTTGACCTAAAGCTAGGGTAAAGGGCATTTTCATCCATGGTGGGACGCCTAAGCTATCAGGGTTTGAAATGGTCAAAGGAAAGCGTGACCATGGCCTCGCATAAATTACATCCATGGAAAATACTTCGGAAACCAAAAGGATTACTAGTCGAAGCCAAACGAGACGATGAAACTAGACGAACCGTTAACAGGAATAGTTAGGAGATTTTTATTTAAAATGCTACAAATGATTTTTCTTTATATTTTAAATGCTAAAACCTTTTAATTTTAAATGCCAAACAAGACTTTTAATATTTAATAATAATAATAAATAAATAAAATACTAAACTTTGCTGTAAAAAAAATGAATTTTAATTTTAATGCAAAAAATGAATTTTTATTTTTTATGCAAAAATTTAATTTAATCTTTTAATGCAAAAAATGAATTTTAATCTCTTAATGAAAAAAATGAATTATTATTTTTTTTATGCAAAAAATGAAGTGAAATTTGATTGTTTATGTTAAATCATGAATCTTAATGTTTTTATGCCAAAAGTGATACTTGAGTTACCTGTTTTGGATTTACTAAGGAAAAGACTGGTTAATTTAAGCAAAACCTTATTAATTATTAAATTAATCTAACTATGAGTTAATAGATGGAATTATAAATAAAATAAGGAATAGAAAAAATAAACTATAGAAAAAATAAAAATAACACAAATAGAAACACGGGGCGGATGACTTGGTCCTCATATTTATTTCCTCTTAGGGTTTCCATACCCTCAATCCTCTTCTTCTTCATTATGCGCCGCCGCGGAAGCCATGGATGGTTTCGCATCTCTTTCACCTTTTTTCTTTCCATGCATGTTAATCCTTTGGGTTCCTTCTTTTATCACCTGAAAAAACAACAAACAAATCCCACAGTGAGGAGATTCTTACGAAATCTGACGATTTGTTGATGATGATTGTCGCTCCGTTCAATTTGCGGTCAAGACCGATGATGAGCGAAAAAGCTCTGAGGCTGTGGTAGTTTTACCCGCCGGTGATGCTTGGTCAGTATTTGAACCCTTGTGGATTCCGCCGTCGCCGAACCGGTTCGTTGGTGATGCCTGAGTTCCGAAATCGCGGCTTTGGATGGTGACGAACGCGGATCCTCTTCTTCTTTCCCACTAGGTGATGATGATGAAGCAAGAGGCTTCTTCTGAACCTCCCTCTTCTTTGGTCGCCGCTGTTTGGGTTTTTTTTTCGTAGGGTTCGAATCTTCCTCTCATGATTTATATGATGTGTTATGTGTTTGATTTGTGGACTTGTTAGGTTTTCAATTGATTTTGCTGGGCCGCGTTTCTGTCGTGGATTCTGCAGGAATTACGGATTGACTTGTTGATGAGCTTTTTGCTTGTTCGATGTTGGTCGTTGTTTGTTCATTTGGCTGGCTTGATGAACTTGCCGGAGTTTTTTTCGAAGAAAATAATGCTGGGTTCATTCAACCTGGCTGATTGGATCCATTGACTTGCTGAGGTGCGATTGGATTCGTTGGAATTTTTTCGGAAAAGTTGTTAAGGGGCTGTTTGGCTGAAAAGCAATTTGGTGAAATAAGCGCTTTTCAAATAAGTGCTTTTTCCCAAACCGACTTTTTCAAATAAGCACTTTTCCGTAAAAAAAACTTCTTTTATCTCTCTCTCAGTTGCCTCAGAAAGAACAGATGTTGTCAATTTGGCCCATTGGCCGAGAATCGGATAGGGAGCCGGCTTCGGAGTAATCTGTTGCCCTCCCGACACCCGATGATGATGCTACTCTGAGGGTGTCGAAAATTAACCGATACAACTTTCTGTGTTCGTTTTGTTTTGCAGGTTCGGGCCGGAAGAGTCGGAAGAGTCGAAGAAAATCGGAAGAAAATAGGACTTTTTTGGAATATTATATTTTATGAAAAATGTAATTGTTTTATATATTTTGAAATTTTATTTATTTAATATTTTTTATAAAGAACTAAAATCATTAATAAAATTCTTTATTTATTTATCAATTTGTAAAGAATTAATATCAATAATAAAAATCTTTAGTTTATTTATTTTATTTTTGATATGCAAATGAAAATGAAGACTATTGTACACATATGCTTTTGTTGAAAATAATGTTTAAAATGGAATAAAATTAATTTAAAATGAAACAAAATTATTTTTTAAAACGAAGTGAAGTTATTTATTAAAATTAATTTTTGATAATGTTTAAAACAAAAGTATGTGTATCAAAGGATGATAGCTCTAGAACGAGAGTTACGGAAGGATGCCTTGGATTGCAAGGAAGTTATGTAACTTATATAGTTTGTTGGGCTGATCAGATCTATAACTGGGTTTGCAAAATGCTATGAGGTTTTGGTGAAAGAGTTTGTGGTTAATGCCTCCTCTGAGTGTGCTAACAAGAAGTGTAAAAAGACTTTAGAGAAGTGTTTGTTAAAGGAATGTGTGTTATGTTATCTCCCGCTATCATCAATAGGTACTTGGGAAGGAGTGAAGATCCTCAGACCGAGCTTGAAGAATTAGATAACCAGATTTATAAGGAGATAACTGCAAATCAGGTTGAGCATTGGCCTAGGAAAAGGAAGCTCTCTGCTAGGAAACTTAGTGTTAAATATTCAGTTATGCATAGAATAGGAGTTGCTAATTGGGTGCCTACCAACCACATTTCAACTATCTCAACTAGATTAGGTAGGTTTATCAATGTTGTTGGAACCAAAACAAGTTTTAAATATGGGGCCTACATTTTTTATCAAACCTTAAAACATGTTGGAACTTGTGCTGAGAAAATGCCAATAGCTTTTCCATCTCTTATCTGTGGAATTATTTTAAATCAGCATCCTGGTATTCTAAGTGGTGATGATAGTGTTTGCAAAAGGGAATCCTCTTTGCCTCTCCATTATAAATTGTTTATGGGAACACATGTCTCAGACATTGTTCTAACATTTGCTAAGGATGTTAGTCATTTATCTTCCAAGGCTGGGATTACAACTGAGCTGAGAGAAGCTTGCAAGGAGGTGGATGATGTTATTCGAGCAAGCACAAAAAGAAAGCTCAAATTTGAAAGGTTGATCAGATCTTTGACTGAAGAAGGTCATACTACTGTTGATGATAATGAGGAGGAAAATAGTGATGATGAGGAGGAAAATAGGCGTCTTCTATTGCATGTGCCTCTGTTAGTTGTGTGAAGGAAACTTAATTTGTTTTATCCAAAATTTGCCAACAAGGGAGATTGTTAAGTCTGAGTTTTTATGATTGGCATTAATTTTGGTAAAACATGTTTTTCAGCAAGATGTTGAACAAGATGTCATGACATGTTGATTAGACATCTTTTCAGGATATGCTTTCTTTTCAGGATTTGTTTTCTATTTACTTCTTGAAATATTTTTTTTAATAACTGGAGATCTTCTGAAGTTTATAACATGTAGCTTTCGGTTAAAGGAGTTGATTGCGTTAGAAGATTTGATTGGTTTGGGATAGGTTGTAATAAGATATAATATACAAATCAAATATGTTCCTAATTTAATGCAAAACTATTCGGCATGATTTGTGAAGTTTCTTACTGGATTTTCTGTTGAATTAAGATAAAGCCCACACTCTCCAAAAAGCTATTTAAGAAGAATACTAATAACCTAATCTGCAAGTCTTTTTTAGTGCGGCTAATGTGTTTTATTTCATTAGGGTTTTGTGTCCTTTGTACTTTGTGAGCCTCTCTATATATATCTGATATCAGAGTAAGACTATTTTGAATTAAAGGTTGTTAATCATCTATAAGCTTTTAAGCAAGAATGATTATGTGTCCTTGAAGTGTGTCTTCTAAACCTTGATTACTTTGTTTTCATCACAATGTGTGATTGAAGGGAAGTGAGAAGGGTCTCATATCTAGGAGAGTCTTAGATATAAATAGCACAGGTAGAGATTAGGTGGGAAGATTGTAAACGAGAGGTTGTTTTCTAAGAATCTTCAAACTAATTTTATTTTAGTGGATTTCCTTCTTGGCTTGGATGCTCCCATATGTAGGTGATGTTACACCGAACTGGGTTAACAACTAAGTGTGTTATTTACTTTATGCAACTCTCTTATATTACCTTGTCTTTAAGTTATGTGAAGTTCAAGTATTAGTGTCGTGACATCTCTTTTGACATATCATATCTGCTACCAGAATTTCATTCTCTGACATAGCTACCACAACTTCCAACCTGGTTTAACTGACCTTTTAAAGGTCTATCTCCCTTATCGTCATTGTTTGATCCTGCTTCAAACACTCTATCGTCCTTCAACAGCTACCACTAGTTTGCAAAAGTATTGGGAAATCACCAGGGTAGTCATGGACAAAGGCAGAATGATTTTTTTTTGTGGAAATGGTATGCATGCATGCTGATGAGATGAATATGCAATGGAATGGATGTAATGAGATGCCATGTATTTTTTGTTTTGTTTTTCAGTACATGAGTTCAAAGGTCTGAGGTATAGATGAAGGATACACTGATTTCTCTCCACACAAGGATCTCACCAGGTAGGACATAAGGTTTTAAATAGGAGCCCCAAAATCACGGATTCACATGAATTTATATCACGCACGACATAAGCATGCTGGTTGACAACGCCATCAAATGAATATATTATGGGTGAGGTCTTTACATTGACCTACGTGAGAAAAGCTTTTGGGGACCCATACTACGTGACTATCGACATTGGGTTCTAAATAAGGGTATCAGAGTCACGAACTTCCTTGATTGTTTTTGTGTATGTCAGTGATTTCCAAGTAACAACTCCATCAAGAATGTCTATTCTGAGTGAGATCTTCGTACCGACCCACGTGAGAAAAGCTTCTCAGAGGTCCATACAACGTGACCATAAATCCTAGTTGGCCAAAGGTTCAAGGTTCTATAAAGGTCCTTAGAGTCATGGATCCCAATGAAAACATTGATCGCTTATGCCAAAAGCTTGACGGACGTTAATATCCTCAACATAATCTACTCTAAGTGACGTTCTCGTATCGATTCTCATGCAAAAAGCTTCTTAGGAGCCCATACTACTCAACCTCATCATATCTCATGTTTACACTCTAGACTCGGGTGGAGAGTCTTTCTCTCAAGGTTTGCAATCAATGTATCCATTCCATACCACAGTATAAGAGCAACATAATAGATAAGATATGAATATTTAAGGCAAAAGGCAATAAATAAAGCAAATAAAGCAATAAGATAAACACCCAAACATGCAAATAAGGTAACTTAGACTAGGCTTGGGGGAATGTCCTGAGCAGAGTTGCCGGCTGTTGCTACACGAAAAATGCACAGAGTCGCTACCAAATTTTATTTATTCCGAAGAAAGGGAAAATATCCATAAACCCCCTAAAAGATGAAGAAAATGGTCTCACAATAAAATTTGGGTTTGAAAGTCAGTTATGCAAAGGGAAGGTATTAACACCCCTTACATTCGTTATACTCAACGGGAACCAAAGCTCCGTAGTTCAAGGAACTAAGGAGGAAAATTAGAGTTCTGTAGTTCGGGGAACTAAGGAGAGAAAAAAAAAGAAAAAGGTTGCTTTTCGGGATCTCACAATCCTGTGCCTACATATCCTCATAGTGCAATAACAAAATTAGAACTCTATAGTTCGGGGAACTAAGGAGGAAAAAAGAAAGAGGTTGCTCGCCAAGATCTTGCAATCTTGTGCCTACGTAGCCTCATTGTGCAATAAGAAAATCATGGCTCCGTAGTTCGAGGAACTAAGGAGGAAAAAAGAAAAAGGTTGATTCTATTTGACGATGTTGACATTTGCATTCCAGCAGTTAAGTTGCTTGTATTGAGATAGAACGGAAGTAACATGCCTTTTCTAAAAAGGTTTTGAAAGTGATGTCGTAAAGAGAAAAATGAATTTGATGAGTTGATG
Source organism: Lathyrus sativus (assembly GCA_963859935.3). Lineage (NCBI taxonomy): Eukaryota > Viridiplantae > Streptophyta > Magnoliopsida > Fabales > Fabaceae > Lathyrus > Lathyrus sativus. The sequence goes on along the minus strand of OZ012735.1, from coordinate 304,746,881 downwards.
TTGATTTTAGGATTTTGAAAAGAGGTTTTTCTTGATTTGAATTGCACTAAAGAATATGGGTATAGGTGAATATTTCAAAACAGCAAGCCAAGCGTCTTGTGTTCAAAATACTCAGAATAAGGGCAAGAAAGCTCCATTCTTATTCCTTCTCCACCACTTAAGGCTTGTGGCATGCAATTCTAACTTTATTTTAACATATTTTTTAGTTTATTTGATAAAATGTCACTTGACGTTGGATCAAGGGTTTTATTAAGAAAATACCACTGGACGTTGAATCAAGGGTTTTATTCAAAAAATGGTGAGTTCTATCCTAGTCCATAAGGATAACAAGCAAGCCAAACCAAACAAAAGGAAAGCAAGAGAAAGTAAAAAAGTACACCAAAATGGGGAGAGTGATACATGAAAAATACAAGGCAAGTATGCAAGAAATAAAAGGGTCTCATTGCAAGGTAGTCCAAGAGAAAGTTGTGTGTGTGCAAAGTGTCCTGAGCTAGGCAAAGAGTAGGAATTAGAGGTTACATGTCTCCCTTCTACTTGAAGGTAGTTCCATGAACTAAACTCTTGATGATTAAGACCCAAAATTCCTAAGGATGCTCCATTTCAAGCTAAGGTCAAAATACAAGGTCCAAAATACTCCATGATGCTAAGGTCAAACACAAAGTCAGTGAAAGTCTTTCTTTTCGGTCACAAATTACATCTTTTTAATCTTTTCATTTTATCTTGTTTTTGTTCTTTTTAATAAGATAAAGAATAAAGGTAAAATTCAAGAAGTAAATGGAAGATAAATGAACAATAAAAGTAAATTATGAGACGTAAATGGCAAGAAACTAAAGTGCAAGAAAGAAAAAGTTAGAAGTTAGTGACCAAATGATCGATTATTCAAATCAAGATAATTTAGTGCTATGTTAAGAAATCGTAAATGGACTTATATAGAGGCCACACCTGTCTGAGGTTGATCAATAACAATTTATATGTCAAACATGTTAAGGAAATAACACAGAGTTATTCTCTTAAAACATGTAACACAATGAGAAAATTGAAAGAAAAAGAATTCAAAAGAATAAAAAAATTAACAAAATAAATAGAAAAAATCAATTGAAAAATAAAATGAAAATAAGGATCAATATTTTTAAGAAATATGAAATGATTTGGAAAAAATTAAAAGAAAAATTACTTAAAAATAAAATGCAAGTAAAAAATCTAGAAACAAGAGGAACTAAAAAACAAAGAGAGTGGTACAGGTCTGTTTATGATGTGCCAACAGCAAATGCTTGGGCTTAGAGGCCCAAGGCACAGAGAGAAGTTAGAGGGAGGTATGAATGTGTACGTTGGTGTGAAAGAAAGAAAGAAAAAAGCAAATCAAAATGGGCTTTGAGGCCCAATCAGCATGGCTTAAGGGATGCAAAATGAGAAACTCAGTTTTCACATGCCATACACCACGTGTCTCTTCTCCTTCACTTATTCAAATTCATTGTCGAAAAAAATAAAACAGCTCTGCCGCACCGGAGCTCATCGCCGGCGGAGGTGGAGCACACATCAATTCAAACCTTACATAATTAAGCTTATTTCTTTATCCTCTTCTCAAATATGTCAAACCGCTTGTGCTTTTTTTAATGTCGTTGTTATGTTGAACTTGTATTGTTGTTGTTAAAGGGTTTTAGTGATTAGCATAAGCATGAAGGCGGAGGTTGGTTCGTAGCTGTGAGTTATTATGGTTGTAAGAAATTTGTGGGTTGTACAAAGGAGTTAAGGAGGTGTTGTTAAGCAGTAACCACAATGGTTTTAAGTGGAAGGTTATGGTGGATTCACGACGGTGGGGTTGAGAACATGGAGGGAAGAAGAGCTTGCGTAGATGGTATTGGAAGCTAGAAACCGTTGTAATTGGTGCTTGGTTTATTGGTAGAGAAATGGATAGATTGGAGTCTTTTTTGTGTAGCAGGGAGGATGAAATTTTAGAGTGGTTGTGGTTTGTTATTGTGAGAGATGAAAACATGGGAAGGCGAGAGATTCGTGACTGGCCGGAGATCTAAGGTGGTGTGTAGTGGTGACAAGCTTAGGGAAGTGTTTTATTGTTTTGAATGAAATGGGAATGTCGCGGTTTGGAGAAGAAGCAAAGTGGTGGAGAAGAAATAAGGTGAGGAGGTTGAGTGGTGGAGAAGAATATAGGTTTTGAAATTCTGTTTATGAGTGGACTCAAGGAACAAATATGGAGAGGTTGTTCATTTGTGAGTGGACTCAAGGAACAAATATGGAGAGGTTGTTCATTTATTTCTTCTTTTGTTTTTCATGAAATTTAGAGAGAGAGAGAGAGAGAGAGAGAGAGACGGGCTCATGGTTGTGTTGTTTCTGCAAGTTTTTTCTTGTTAAAGTGAGAGACTATAGTATTATTATGTGTGTGTGTGTGTGTGCATGCGCGCGCGCGTGTGTATGTGTGTGTGTGTGTGTGTGTGTGTGTGTGTGTGTGTGTGTGTGAGAGAGAGAGAGAGAGAGAGAGAGAGAGAGAATGAGTATTTGTTATGAGAAAAAATGAGGATCCCTTTTTATTTCCTCCACCTTCAATTGTCATCCACATGAAAGAAAAAGAAAGAATATTGATCTACCTTTGTTTTTTTGTGAAAGAGAGAGTGAGGTGAATATCATGAGGGAGTGAGGTAGTGAGTTAGTGGTGTCTGTCGCACCTCAAAAAATCACGGAGACATTTCGGAGAACGCGACCCTCGCGCGAAAGGCGCGGAAATGCGGTTCGACAGAGTCGCCACCGAACTTTATTTTTCCCGAATCAACAGGAGAGGAAAATATCGAGAAAACCTCTTAAAAACGAAAGGATAGGAATAGGGTTGTCGCAACCATGTTCCGGGTTCGGGAGTCGGTTACGTGAGGGGAAGGTATTAGCACCCCTCACGTCCGTCGTACTCGACGGGAACCTCTTAAGGTAATTGTGGGGAGTGTTCTTTAGGTTTACTTGCTTTCTTCTCGTTGATAAGGTAGAATTGGTAGGTTAACAGGATAAAGACGCTAAGGAGAGATGGGTGGTTATAGGATAGGGTGCTCGCCAAGGATTGGGGCCCTTGTGCCTACGTATGCTCATTCGGACGAGAATGAGAAATTAGAGCGTCGTAGTTCGACTACGGGAAGGGTTGGGAATGTGTGGACGAAATAATGGAGGAAGATAAAAGTGTGGAATAGGGGAGAAATGGGAAATGTGCTCGCCAAGATCATCGTAATCTTGTGCCTACGTATCTTACATTCGGACGAGAATGAAGAATCAGAGCAGTCGTAGTTCGTGGTAACAACCACGAAAAGATGAGGTTCGAAAAGGGTTGAAGTTTGAGTTTGAGATGAAAGAGTGACTGACGAGCAACCCAAGAGCGCGCCTCAAGAGCTTGTCACTCAAGAATTCAAGGAATGCGAGACTCCAAGAACTCAATTCTTTTGGGAATTGACTGAATAAGTTGAAGATAAAGACTTGGATGTTTTGAAATCAAAAGAATGAATTAATAACAACTCAAGGGCGTGCCTCGAGAGTTTCTTATTCGAATATTCAAAGAATGCTAGATTCTAAGAACATCCCTCTTTCGTAAGTTTAAAAAAAACGTATGTGAAAAGATCGAATCGAAAGATGGCATGCGAGGCCAAAAAGGAAGTTGTTTTGAAGTAGCTCAACGACGTGTCGAAGATTTGATTGAAGATGGGACCGACTTGACGACGTGTCAAGGGTCAGATTGTGAGAAATGACATTGGTCCCTGAGGGTGCTTCCAATATCAAAACCATGAGGAGTCGTGAATGCGTGTACGAAATGTGGGTTGCGAATGCGGACGAGCATTCTACTTAGGAGAACATTTGACAATGATTTGAGTTTGGAAAAGTCGAAAGGTTGAGTGGATAACAACTCAAGGGGCGTGCCTCAAGAACTATTCGCTCGAAAATTCAAGGAATGCTAGATTCCAAGAATCTCCTTCTTTCGGAGTTTTAATCGAAAAAGATGTTTGAAAAAGAGTTAAAAGATTGAGTGAATAATAACTCAAGAGCATGCCTCGAGAACTATTCACTCGAAAATTCAAGGAATGCTAGATTCCAAGAACCTCCTTGTTTCAAAGTTTGAATCGAGAAAATGTTTTGAAATAACTTGAATTGAATCGAGGTGTGAAAATAATTTGAAATTGAATCGAGGATATAAAGAGAGCTTACGGTATGAGAAGTGAGAATACGAGATAGGATACGAAAAGTGATTATTTAGTAAATGAGACGTCGGCCTCACAACCAATTTAATGGAGTATTATCGTGATGCGAGATCTCGACAACATCTTTTCTCATTCGAAAAATATTTTGTGGACAAAGGAAATATCACACATAATTGCTAGATTCTTATGATATTTCTTTGTCCAAAGAAGAGAATATAAAAAACGAAAAAAAATGAACAATACATTATTTAAAGTGTATACCTTAATAATGTTCACTCGAAAACTCGAGAAGTGCTAGACTTCAAGAGTTTAATTTTCACCCATTGATTTAATTTATGAAATATGTTTAAAAAAAACAGTGAAAGTATCATGTAGACTACTAGACCTTAATAACATTTCTTTGTTTAAATTATTAAAAGGTGTATTTTAAAATGAAAAGTCGAATGTCACTACCCAAGGCGTACGCCCCAATAGTGATTATTCAAGAACTCAAAAGATGCTAGACCTTAAAAGTTCTTTTTCGTGATTTAGTTAGAAAGATAATTTTAATGTTAAAAAAAAATTAAATTAGGATGATTACCATTTGACTTTGGCCAAGAAAGTTCGATTTGGGCGTAAACTCACAAACTTACTTTAATAATCTAACCGATATGAAACTAAATACCAAATAACCGTTAAAACTCACTCTCGCAATGACAAATTTAATTTAAATTCAACACACATATGATTATAAAGTGCAGATCCCAAATAAAACTACCAAAATGGGCCTCATGGGCCAATGATCTGCTATCCGCCTGCTCACAATACACAAACTGAAATGAGATTACCAAAGAAAATATACAACGCGTGGACAGAGATATCACATATGCATCTGTTAACCTCACAGTAAAAAGCACAGATTACCAAAAGCAAAGAAAAGTAACATAAATTACCCAAGTCCTAGCTTTATCAATCGTTTGACGATACCTCCCAAATTAATTCAGCACCAACTTTTAACAGCTCGAAAATTAAAACCCACAAGCAATGCTCGACACTAATATGCTCAACATCATATTAACAAACACTACTCAAAAGTTAATGATAAACAGTATGAACAATCTGCTTTATGACTCAAATTCTAAATTAACTCACAAAGCAAACTTAATATACAAACTTAATATAAGAGCAGCAAATATCATGAGTTCATAACATTATCCAATGAACACAATGGAGTTTAGCCAAAAACCCACCAACCTTAAACATATCAGTAAATCCCAAGCTCCAAGTTAACTGTCAAGAAAATGAATGCACAATAACAGATACGAACGACAGCATAAGCTGTAACAGCTTCTCAATGCGCATACCGCCAACTATGGAACCCGAGACATTCGACTAAAACCCAATCCAACAGTAGCAGCGAGATTTAACGAGGTTGTTGCCGAACATGTCGAATCGTCAAAACAGCATTGTTGAGTTCGTCATCGCAGTTTCCATGGCTGGGACCTGAAGCTTTATGTTTATCGCTATTAGAAAATGTCGTCGTGGTTATAGCGGTGTCTGGCTCAACTCTTGAATATACTTCAAAGAGAAAATAGTGGCTGCACACAAGATTAGCAATAGATCAGCTGTAGTTGTTGAAGAGCAAATAGTGGTTGCGCACAAGATTAGCAATAGATCAGTTGCAGTTGTTGAAGAGCAAATAGTGGCTGTTGTCGTATCTGTTGCTGCTCATGCTCGCACTCTCTTGCTGTTGCGGAACTATTGAATTTTATGATCCGGTGTTGTTATGTCGAAGTTGAGTCGAACCAATATTGCTAACCAATCCTCAACCTGCACGTAAATGAAAACACACGCAAACAGAACAGCACGACCATTCAAAAAAATGAAAACAAAGAAGAAAAAATTAAGCTTAACATAACCCGTTCTTGCTCATCTCTATCTCCATAAACCGACACCAGCTCGCCGCAGTTGTCGCAGAAGTTGTTGTTAAAGAGGTCATCACGGTTGTAACGGTGTATTCGACTCAACTCTTGAATACATGTGCTTACATCTGCAAGCATACGGCCACCCGACGAGATGATAGTGCAGTCGGAACTAGCTCGACTTTACAATCGCTTCCGCAACACATAAACCTGCATTGAATAGAAACGCACCCAAACAGAACAGGAAACCAATAAAAAAATTGAAAACGACCAAGATCAGAATATGACCAGCACAAATAACATTGAGTTTTTTCGATACTTTCGTACACAACAACAAAAAAATGCGACGGAATCAAACCAGAACTGAAGATCCACCATCAATAAAATGATTCTAACTTGGTTGTTGTCACAGAGGTGTTGTCGCATACGAATGTTTTGATTCCATCTTGATAAACTTTCATACACAATTAAAGAAACTTAATTGTTCCAGAATCGAGCTTTTGTTCAATCTGATGTCTTTAAGCGAGACATGCTATCAACGCCTCCATGTCGGTGTCGGCGTCGTATCTGTTACAAAATCACCGCAGTTTGCAAAAGGGACGCGAAGTCGTTGCCGGAGTTGTCGCAACTCAACAACATTGGCAATGAAGAGAAATCGGTCTTGATTGAGACGTGGGTTTTTGCGGCTACGAACTGCTCATCAACCTCTGAATGATTTTTTGATCCTTGATTGCTTAAGTCTTTTGACGGGACGCCATTTGATGGTTGTCGCACGGTTGTTCGAAATCCGGTGGATGCTTCGCCATTATTGTCAAGATGAGGTTATTCAGAACAACATCATCAAATTCCATGTTGTAGAGTTGTTGTGGACGACGTGAGCGGTGAGGAAGCAGGAAGTATCGCATCATTGTGCTATTGTTGGTCGTTACCCGGATGTAACTCTAGCTGTTGAAAACCCGAAAGTAACGGCAGAGAAAATCTGAAGGGAGAAGGTGATCTGCGAGGTTTTTTTTTATGGATGCGAATAAAAATGGAAGTTGAGCCAGTGAAGGTGGTGATTTGAAGAAGATGATGATATGAACGGTGGCGGATGGGGTTCTAGGGTTTGGGCGGCGCCGTTTGAATGGAGACGGAAGATGAACAGTAGTCTAGGGTTTTTGAGTGAATTGGGGGCGGTTGTATTTTAGTGAACAGTAGCTTAGGGTTCCCTGAATCAATTTTCCCTTTTTCTTTTTATAATCCCAGTCGGTTCCCAGCTTCTGAAGGGTTCCACGTTGGGCCTTCGCTTACGACCCACAATCTAATTTCCTGACCATTAATTTTTCTTAATCAACTCCTCATGTTCTTAATTAATTACCAATGCTTAATTAATAATAAATATTAACAAATACTAAATAATAACTAAAAAAATAAATTAGTATACTAACAACTATTTAATACAAATATTAACAATAATTATTAAATAAATATTAACAATTAACAATTAAATAAATATTAAAATATATAAAAAAACCAACTAAAATTTATATATATATATATACATATATATATATATATATATATATATATATATATATATATATATATATATATATATATATATATATATATATATATATATATATATATATATATATAAACAAGAAAATAATAACTAAAAAGAAATATTATTAATAACATTTAAAAGAGAAAAAGTTTAAGAAAATAATATTCACAAAATATGGTTTAGGCCACGTGTCACCTTTTAATTGGTCAAAAAGATAAAGTTTGGAAAACGCCCGATTTCAGGTGGACACGTGTCTAAACGGCATGAAACAATAATGCGAAGATATTTACAAAAAGGGTAGGACAAATTTAGGGTATGACAGATGCCCCTATCTAATTGACTTAGACCGAGTAAGATGAACTGCATTAGTGTTCATATTCCTAAGGTAGAAGTCAATTAGATATGAAGAAGACCCTGAATTTGTCCGAAAGAAAAAGAGATGTTCGGGAATTGAAATACTGGAAAACGTAACCCAAAGTAAATTGTAAATAAGTGGCAAAAAGTCGTCACCACCAAAAGGATGATGGAATGAAACACACACGACTATTACCACCGAAATGGATGGTAGAGCAAAACACAAATAAACACATCGCACAATCTATCATTAATGACCATGATAGACCCCTCACCAAAAGGATGACGGAGCGAAACACAAAACACATCGCACAATTTATCATTAATGACCATGATAGACCCCTCACCAAAAGGATGACGGAGCGAAACACAAAACACATCGCACAATCTATCATTAATGACCATGATAGACCCCCCACCAAAAGGATGACGGAGCGAACTCAAACAAGCTATCGCACAATCTATCATTAATGACCATGATAGACCCCCCACCAAAAGGATGAAGAAGCGAAACATAAAACACATTGCACAATCTATCATTAATGACCATGATAGACCCCCCACCAAAAGGATGACAGAGCGAATACACAAAACACATCGCACAATCTATCATTAATGACCATGATAGACCCCCCACCAAAAGGATGACGGAGCGAAACACAAATAAACACATCGCACAATCTATCATTAATGACCATGATAGACCCCCTACCAAATGGATGACGGAGCGAAACACAAAACACATTGCACAATCTATCATTAATGACCATGATAGATCCCCCACCAAAAGGATGATGGAGCGAAACACAAATAAACACATCGCACAATTTATCATTAATGATCATGATAGACCCCCCACCAAAAGGATGACGGAGCGAAACACAAAACACATCGCACAATCTATCATTAATGACCATGATAGACCCCCCACCAAAAGTATGACGGAGCGAATACACAAAACACATCGCATAATCTATCATTAATTACCATGATAGACCCCCCACCAAAAGGATGACGGAGCGAACTCAAACAAGCTATCGCATAATCTATCATTAATGACCATGATAGACCCCCACCAAAAGGATGACGGAGCGAAACACAAAACACATCGCACAATCTATCATTAATGACCATGATAGACCCCCCACCAAAAGGATGACGGAGCGAATACACAAAACACATCGCACAATCTATCATTAATGACCATGATAGACCCCCCACCAAAAGGATGACGGAGCGAAACACAAATAAACACATCGCACAATCTATCATTAATGACCATGATAGACCCCCCACCAAAAGGATGACGGAGCGAAACACAAAACACATCGCACAATCTATCATTAATGACCATGATAGACCCCCTACCAAAAGGATGACGGAGCGAATACACAAAACACATCGCACAATCTATCATTAATGACCATGATAGACCCCCCACCAAAAGGATGACAGAGCGAAACACAAATAAACACATCGCACAATCTATCATTAATGACCATGATAGACCCCCCACCAAAAGGATGACGGAGCGAAACACAAAACACATCGCACAATCTATCATTAATGACCATGATAGATCCCCCACCAAAAGGATGATGGAGCGAAACACAAATAAACACATTGCACAATCTATCATTAATGACCATGATAGACCCCCCACCAAAAGGATGACGGAGCGAAACACAAAACACATCGCACAATCTATCATTAATGACCATGATAGACCCCCCACCAAAAGGATGACGGAGCGAACTCAAACAAGCTATCGCACAATCTATCATTAATGACCATGATAGACCCCCCACCAAAAGGATGACGGAGCGAAACACAAAACACATCGCACAATCTATCATTAATGACCACGATAGACCCCCCACCAAAAGGATGACGGAGCGAATACACAAAACACATCGCACAATCTATCATTAATGACCATGATAGACCCCCCACCAAAAGGATGACGGAGCGAAACACAAATAAACACATCGCACAATCTATCATTAATGACCATGATAGACCCCCCACCAAAAGGATGACGGAGCGAAACACAAAACACATCGCACAATCTATCATTAATGACCATGATAGACCCCCCACCAAAAGGATGATGGAGCGAATACACAAAACACATCGCATAATCTATCATTAATGACCATGATAGACCCCCCACCAAAAGGATGACGGAGCGAACTCAAACAAGCTATCGCACAATCAATAATTAATGACCATGATAGACCCCCCACCAAAAGGATGACGGAGCGAAACACAAAACACATCGCACAATCTATCATTAATGACCATGATAGACCCCCCACCAAAAGGTTGACGGAGCGAATACACAAAACACATCGCACAATCTATCATTAATGACCATGATAGACCCCCCACCAAAAGGATGACGGAGCGAAACACAAATAAACACATCGCACAATCTATCATTAATGACCATGATAGACCCCCCACCAAAAGGATGACGGAGCGAAACTCACACCAACAGGTCGCTATCACCAAAAGGATGATAGGACAACACAGATTTGAAGTTTACCAACACCAAAAGGATGCAGGCTGAGTTAAACTGACGAGATTCGACTATCACCAAAAGGATGATAGTAAGGCAATTGACAACAGTCACGCTTGCTGAATACAACTCATTGGGGAATACCCAAGAAGAAGATTGGGTTGAAATGAATCAATGGGGACGACCACTGACTTGTTTAGAGTTCGTAATTGTTGAAATGATTTCATGGTTACGCCCATGAATTCGGAAGAGGATGCCCCTGACTGGACTGAGTTGGCCTTGATGTCTTTTCTTGCTCAACAAAAGGCTGCTCACGGCTTTGCTGAAGATGCCCCTGCTCGGGCTGAATCTTGCACTGAACTTCTTGGATTTGCCCAACAAAAGGTTGAACAACTTCGTGGGGAACGCCCACGGTTTTGAATGGTATGCCCCTGACTGGGCTGAATGTTGATTTGAAGATCTGATAAATCCACAAGGTTGAAATACGTCATGGGAAATGCCCATGGTCTTTGAAAAATGCCCCTGACTGGGCTGAATTTTGCTTTGAACAACTTCGCATTTTGTGGGAGAAATCCATAATTGCAGAAGGTTGCCCCTGACTGGGCTGACGATTGCTTTGAAGCTCCTGATATTCGCGGGAGAAATTCACGACCTTTGTAGAAAGTGCCCCTGACCGGGCTGATGATGGTATTGGAAATCTTCAAGATTGATCCTGGACCTTGACTTGCATATATGAATGCTGGATGATGAATGATACTTCATACGAGTGGAAGTGCAGATGCAAATGCTGACACGCGGAGATGCAAGAGCTGGGGAAGTATGGTATGATTGGAGTATGCATATGATGCAAGATGCGTATGAAGTTGAATGCAATGCGTATGATGCATATGATTGCAGAAGGGTAATTAGGAAATGCATGTGAAGACGCCAGCGTGGTGGACTTTTGGTAGTTGCCAATGCGGATTGGACTTCGGGTGGTGGGAGGGATTGACTTCCTCGACACGCTGTTCATTGAAGACGTCACGATTGAAGCAGAAGATGATGCTCTGGATGCCCCAAGTCTGGGTACTTTGTGGTTTGTTATGAATTTCCTTCAGAGAAGGTTGCAACTCTACCTGACAGACAGGACGACCTGGTCTTGCCCCAGTTCGAACATGTCAATGGTCTGCCCTGGATTAACCCATTCTGACATATGGAAGTTGAACTCGGATGACTTGCCCCTGCTCGAGCTGTTGAGTGATTTGCCCCAGCCTGTGGGTTTTGAGATAGTCTTGCTTCGTGCCAACCACTAGAAGTCAAGTTCCTCCTTGGTTGTCCTTTGTTGAGATGTCCTTGAATACCTAGCACTGATTTGCAATTAAAACTGTACATTCTCAAATGGTAATATTAATGCAAAGTTCGATGCAAGATTTGAAAAAGTATCGTTTTATTGAAGTGTCGTGGTAGTGAGATGAATGGATCATCAGCCTAAACGTTGTGTTAATTTGATTGGTGCGAAAGATATAGCAAGAGAAATGACACCAATGCCGATGATTAGCAATCATGTGAGGAGTCAGGTTATGCAACCTCGCAGTAGCATGCTTTCAGAATAAACCTCGCCTCAATTAGGTCTTTCGAGGGTTGTAACGTGGTCTGGTTCACGATTATGAATCAAAGGATATTAGGCTCAAAGTATGATTTGTACCCACCCCTTCTTCTTAATGATCTCCAGTCCTACGCTCAGTTAATCCTACACTTGTCTTGACGGTATAAACTTGATGGTTCAAGGTTTGCTCGATGTGGCAGTCACCTTATTTTGGTTCTTGATGGATGTTAGTGCCCCTTTGATCTGGGTGGCCACTGAATCCTTTTTTGTTTTTGTTGAGGGTTTCGGGGTCCTCTTTTGTCTTTGTTTTTGATCCCTAACTTTTGCATGGATTGACTTTGCTTGTCAGATCCATCGGGATTGCCTTGATTTTGCCTAAGTCCCCTCTGAGGTGTCTGACTTAGCAGGCTTTTGATTCTTATTTTGTTGTGACTACCATAGCATGGGTCTTTGATGAACCATCGTCTTTAGGATTTCGCTTTATTGATTCAAGTGCAGAGTTGGATTAACTGAACACTACCCTGCCCCAGGTTAAGTGTAAGGTTTGAATATCCGAAGGAAACTGCTACTTCTAGGCTCGAAGTGGTTTACTAGGGATTAACTCCTTATATCTCCGGTGTTTGGGGAATTGAAGCAATGCCTACACATCATTGACGAGATTCTATCTGAAAGCATATGAGTTCGCAATTATGGGTATCTCGTTTTCATCATCCTCCCTCAAATCAAGCTAAACAACAGTGAATAGAGTGGAGTGAATAAATGTGTCGGTGATAAATGAAAAACATGAGTGAATACGACATAACTAATTCAAAACATGCATAAACGACACATTAATGAAAACCAAGTACGAATGGCAATTGTTCAAAGCATACAATACTTAAATAAACAAAGACAAAACATAAGAAATGCGAAATATGAAATGGCATCATGACTGCCTTCTTCGGGTAAACTTGACTTGACTGGATTTGATGTTGGCACTAGTTGGCTGGTGGCATAGGATTGTTGATGGTGTTGAGATACTTCCCATCAAAAGTGAGAGCTCCCTTGTCAATCAAGTCTTGAATTTTGTGTTTGAGAGCCCTGCAGTTCTCAATGGTATGACCTGGAGCGCCCTTATGAAACTCACAATGAGCATTTGAGTCATAGTCAACAGGAATGACAATTGGAGGAGCTAGGTCTCTCAGAGTAATGGCATCTTTCTCCAACAATTGAGCAAAGATCTGAGCATAAGTCATTGGTAACCGATCGAAGACTCTCTCTGGCCTCCATGTTCTTTGTTGGTTTCGCTGACGCGGTCGTCGAGCGACTTGCTGTTCTGATCCCTTTTTGACTATGGCAAGGGCTTCGAAGATTTGATCAATTTTTCCATTGAGGGATTCCAACTCCTTTCTGATGGCAACTTGCTCTTGCTGAATCTGCTCCATCATTCGTCTTGTATTGGCTCTAGTTGTGTATTGGTGTCGAGGAATCAGCTTGATTTACTGGAGATGAAGGAACGAAGACATAAGATTCTATTGAAGGACTGGAAATGAAAAATGCACAACATATGAAATGCAATGCGAATGATATGCAAGATGCAATACAAGATACAAGATCCAGGATCACAGGATCGTAGTTCGAACAGCTCTTGAAGCTGGTAACTGTGATAGATAATTAACCACAATTTCCGATCAAAGAAACTAACAGGTACGACCTATGCGGGAAGATCTAAACATTCTACCCATAAACCCACTCACGGGATGGTTTCTACGTTTGGTTCCCAGAATCACGGACACTAGTCGTATTAGCGTCACGCAACAGGCTGGCTGTATTACAACGATAATGACGATAAGTCTCTCCTGAGCGGAGCCCTCATGCTAGGCGCACAAGGAGCGAGTCCTTGGAGACTAACACTACACGACCACCATTATTGGAACTGGTGCTAAAAGAAGGTTCCCAGAATCATGGACCCTTCATTAATCAAGTCGTGCAACAGGCTAGCTGTGTTACAACAAGATCTACGAATAGGTCTCCTCTGTAGGAGCTTTCATGCTAGGCACACAAGGAGCGAATCCTTGGTGACTAACACTACTCGACTACCAATTCTAAACTAAGTGTTCTCTCTGCTTTTACCAAAGCTCGGGCGTAGAGCCTTACTCATGATGTCATCCCAAGAACCAACAGGCAACCAAAATAACAAGCACGAATAAAATCCACAAGAGAACAAATACATAAACAAAAACAAATAAAAAACAAACACTCCTCACAAAACCCAAGATAGGCTCGACTCTCTCTTTGCATGGAGCAAAAATGTCCCCAGCAGAGTCGCCAGCTGTCGCACCTCGAAAAATCACGGAGACATTTCGGAGAACGCGACCCTCGCGCGAAAGGCGCGGAAATGCGGTTCGACAGAGTCGCCACCGAACTTTATTTTTCCCGAATAAACGGGAGAGGAAAATATCGAGAAAACCTCTTAAAAACGAAAGGATAGGAACAGGGCTGTCGCAACCATGTTCCGGGTTCGGGAGTCGGTTACGTGAGGGGAAGGTATTAGCACCCCTCACGTCCGTCGTACTCGACGGGAACCTCTTAAGGTAATTGTGGGGAGTGTTGTTTAGGTTTACTTGCTTTCTTCTCGTTGATAAGGTAGAATTGGTAGGTTAACAGGATAAAGACGCTAAGGAGAGATGGGTGGTTAGAGGATAGGGTGCTCGCCAAGGATTGGGGCCCTTATGCCTACGTATGCTCATTCGGACGAGAATGAGAAATCAGAGCGTCGTAGTTCGACTACGGGAAGGGTTGGGAATGTGTGGACGAAATAATGGAGGAAGATAAAAGTGTGGAATAGGGGAGAAAATGGGAAATGTGCTCGCCAAGATCATCGCAATCTTGTGCCTACGTATCTTACATTCGGACGAGAATGAAGAATCAGAGCAGTCGTAGTTCGTGGTAACAACCACGAAAAGATGAGGTTCGAAAATGGTTGAAGTTTGAGTTTGAGATGAAAGAGTGACTGACGAGCAACCCAAGAGCGCGCCTCAAGAGCTTGTCACTCAAGAATTCAAGGAATGTGAGACTCCAAGAACTTAATTCTTTTGGGAATTGACTGAATAAGTTGAAGATAAAGAGTTGGATGTTTTGAAATCGAAAGAATGAATTAATAACAACTCAAGGGCGTGCCTCGAGAGTTTCTTATTCGAATATTCAAAGAATGCTAGATTCTAAGAACATCCCTCTTTCGTAAGTTTAAAAAAAACGTATGTGAAAAGATCGAATCGAAAGATGGCATGCGAGGCCAAAAAGGAAGTTGTTTTGAAGTAGCTCGACGACGTGTCGAAGATTTGATTGAAGATGGGACCGACTTGACGACGTGTCAAGGGTCAGATTGTGAGAAATGACATTGGTCCCTGAGGGTGCTTCCAATATCAAAACCATGAGGAGTCGTGAATGCGTGTACGAAATGTGGGTTGCGAATGCGGACGAGCATTCGACTTAGGAGAACATTTGACAATGATTTGAGTTTGGAAAAGTCGAAAGGTTAAGTGGATAACAACTCAAGGGGCGTGCCTCAAGAACTATTCGCTCGAAAATTCAAGGAATGCTAGATTCCAAGAATCTCCTTCTTTCGGAGTTTTAATCGAAAAAAGATGTTTGAAAAAGAGTTAAAAGATTGAGTGAATAATAACTCAAGAGCATGCCTCGAGAACTATTCACTCGAAAATTCAAGGAATGCTAGATTCCAAGAACCTCCTTGTTTCAAAGTTTGAATCGAGAAAATGTTTTGAAATAACTTGAATTGAATCGAGGTGTGAAAATAATTTGAAATTGAATCGAGGATATAAAGAGAGCTTACGGTATGAGAAGTGAGAATACAAGATAGGATACAAAAAGTGATTATTTAGTAAATGAGACGTCGGCCTCACAACCAATTTAATGGAGTATTATCGTGATGCGAGATCTCGACAACATCTTTTCTCATTCGAAAAATATTCTGATGGACAAAGGAAATATCACACATAATTGCTAGCTTCTTATGATATTTATTTGTCTAAAGAAGAGAATATAAAAAACGAAAAAAATGAACAATACATTATTTAAAGTGTATACCTTAATAATGTTCACTCGAAAACTCGAGAAGTGCTAGACTTCAAGAGTTTAATTTTCACCCATTGATTTAATTTATGAAATATGTTTAAAAAAATCAGTGAAAGTATCATGTAGACTACTAGACCTTAATGACATTTCTTTGTTTAAATAATTAAAAGGTGTATTTTAAAATGAAAAGTCGAATGTCACTACCCAAGGCGTACGCCCCAATAGTGATTATTCAAGAACTCAAAAGATGCTAGACCTTAAAAGTTCTTTTTCGTGATTTAGTTAGAAAGATAATTTTAATGTTAAAAAAAAATTAAATTAGGATGATTACCATTTGACTTTGGCCAAGAAAGTTTGATTTGGGCGTAAACTCACAAACTTACTTTAATAATCTAACCGATATGAAACTAAATACCAAATAACCGTTAAAACTCACTCTCGCAATGACAAATTTAATTTAAATTCAACACACATATGATTATAAAGTGCAGATCCCAAATAAAACTACCAAAGTGGGCCTCATGGGCCAATGATCTGCTATCCGCCTGCTCACAATACACAAACTAAAGTGAGATTACCAAAGAAAATATACAACGCGTGGACAGAGATATCACATATGCATCTGTTAACCTCACAGTAAAAAGCACAGATTACCCAAAGCAAAGAAAAGTAACATAAATTACCCAAGTCCTAGCTTTATCAATCGTTTGACGATACCTCCCAAATTAATTCAGCACCAACTTTTAACAGCTCGAAAATTAAAACCCACAAGCAATGCTCGACACTAATATGCTCAACATCATATTAACAAACACTACTCAAAAGTTAATGATAAACAGTATGAACAATCTGCTTTATGACTCAAATTCTAAATTAACTCACAAAGCAAACTTAATATACAAACTTAATATAAGAGCAGCAAATATCATGAGTTCATAACATTATCCAATGAACACAATGGAGTTTAGCCAAAAACCCACCAACCTTAAACGTATAAGTAAATCCCAAGCTCCAAGTTAACTGTCAAGAAAATGAATGCACAATAACAGATACGAACGACAGCATAAGCTGTAACAGCTTCTCAATGCGCATACCGCCAATTATGGAACCCGAGACATTCGACTAAAACCCAATCCAACAGTAGCAGCGAGATTTAACGAGGTTGTTGCCGAACATGTCGAATCGTCAAAACAGCATTGTTGAGTTCGTCATCGCAGTTTCCATGGCTGGGACCTGAAGCTTTATGTTTATCGCTATTCGAAAATGTCGTCGTGGTTATAGCGGTGTCTGGCTCAACTCTTGAATATACTTCGAAGAGCAAATAGTGGCTGCACACAAGATTAGCAATAGATCAGCTGCAGTTGTTGAAGAGCAAAGAGTGGCTGCACACAAGATTAGCAATAGATCAGTTGCAGTTGTTGAAGAGCAAATAGTGGCTGTTGTCGTATATGTTGCTGCTCATGCTCGCACTCTCTTGTTGTTGCGGAACTATTGAGTTTTATGATCCGGTGTTGTTATGTCGAAGTTGAATCGAACCAATATTGCTAACCAAACCTCAACCTGCACGTAAATGAAAACACACGCAAACAGAACAGCACGACCATTCAAAAAAATGAAAACAAAGAAGAAAAATTAAGCTTAACATAACCCGTTCTTGCTCATCTCTATCTCCATAAACCGACACCAGCTCGCCGCAGTTGTCGCAGAAGTTGTTGTTGAAGAGGTCATCACGGCAAATAATCTCTCCAAGAATTTTTCCTCTAGCTTTTTCCATTTTATTATAGTTCCGTTTGAAAAGCAAATCAACCAATCTTTGGCTCTTCTAATTAGTGAGAAACCAAATTGCCTAAGCTTGACTTGGTCTTCAATGACCTCAGTTGGCCTACACATTGAGGTTGTTTTGTAGAATCGAGCAAGGTGCTCCCATGGGTCTCTAATTGTGTTCCCATCAAAGGGATTGTCTCTCAAACCTGAAAGCACAAATTTTTTATGTCAAAGCTAATAGGGTCTGACAGTACAAACCCTCTAGAAACATATCCTTCATCAGTATGTTTGCAGTAGTCCCTCATAGTGGATAGTGGTACGATTGTCATAATGATTTCCTCTTCTGAGTTTGAAGAAATCAGTGAATTGTATTCTACTAAGGTCCTTTAAGTTAGAGTCGTTTCTCTAACCGCTCTCCTGATGGCATGTGAACTCCTTTTAATTTCTGAATTAAACAGCGTCAATGTCGATCATGAGTTGTGCATACACAAACACGAAATACCTCAGTAGCACTATGATTAAAAAATTTACGAGAAAATAAAATAAAAATAAAAACTAAATAAACAAAACGTTGCACAAGCGTTGCCTTATTGAAATTATTAATAGTCCCCGACAACTATGCTAAAAACTTGATGACTTCTCGATAAGTGTACCGATAATGTCGCAGTAATAAAAAGATATTGATTCCACAGTGACTTCTATTTAATAAAACAATAGTTGTGCAGGTATCTAAAGTAACAATTGGGGGGTTGAGTTTGAATGCAAAAAATTAAAAGTTGTTCTGAAATAATACAAAAGCAATTAGATTTTGTAAAGAATCCCTTATTTCTCCCTTGTTGATGTCTAATGCATTATATGAATGAGAAAGTCATTATATTTCCAAGGAGAATTAACACAAGCTCTATACCCAATCCCTTAGTGTATAGCTCATTAATTCCTACTTGGGGTCTCTTATCCCTATTCAACCAGTGTAAGTGAAATTAGGTGATGCAATCGAATGTTAATTCAAATGCCACTACTCGGGGTCTCCTATCTGTAATATCCCAGATACTTGTAAGTGCTCTAAATGTTGTTGGTTGGGATTAATGGAGTAATCAGTAGACTCTGAAAAGATCAATCCTTATTAAAAGAGACTGACCATTATTAATAAATGTAAGAGGGGGAATTTTGATAACATTAATAATGGGTTAATCAGTACTAGAAGGAGAAATATCAATTGAGATATTTGTTATCGCTACTTAATATTATATATAATATATTATATGATATTTATATATTTGTGTGGTGCAGAATTAAAGGAATGAGAAGTGGATATGAATAAAAGAGAAAGAAAGAAAGTAGATAAGGGAGGAAAGAAGTATCAGAAATAAAGAGAAGAAAAATGTGAGAAAGAGGAAGAGAAAGAGAAAATAAGAAAGAGGAGGAGGATAGAAAAGAGAAGGAAGAAACTTAGAGGGGGGATAAGGAAACTTGTGAAGGGAAGAAATAGAAAGCTTGGATTCATCATCATCTTCATAAATTCCCTATCAATTTAATCATCTCCATCATCAAACCAAGTGAGTTATAGATAGAAAATTTGTGTTTGTTAGAAATTAGGGTTTAATGATGAATCATAGAATAGTTAGAATGGTTAATGATAGTATGATAGTGTTCCCTCTTGATCATGAAAATTTCCATGAACAATGATTCTACCATGTTCTTCATGGGTTGTGTTCTTATGATTGAATGATGTTGTTGTTTTTTTGATTATATGTTCATGATATTGAGAAAAACTTATGAAATGTATTCAAGTTGTTATTGAACCATGTTATGTATTAAAGGTAGTTTAAGTACCATGGTTGTTAGAAGTGAAACAAAAATTTTGCATGTTGGAAAGGAAGAGTTACAGGGGAAATATTTGAGGAAGTAGAAATTTTCTGAGACCAATTGATTGGTCCATGGCCACAATCATTATTCCTTTAGTTTTTTTAATAGTATGAAGGTCTAAACAATCGATTGATCCTCCCACTCAATCGATTGGTTTAGTGCATTTTGTGAGAATTTGTCACATTCAATCGATCGTTCCATTTGGTCAATCAATTGGCATGAATTATTTCCTTGAAAAATGAAAATATGCCACCAAAGAGGGTTGAAACCGAGACCTCCTTTATATGGTGCATACCTTACCACTAGGCTAAGATCTTGTTGTTGAATATTTGTGCAAGGAAAAAGTTTTAACCTATATTCTTGATTAAGTTAGATTGTTAGATAAATTGAGTGTTATAACTCTGTTTTGGACGCGGACGGATGTGTTAGAAAGATAACACAGAGGACTATTATTCTTATACCATGTTATATTACTTTGTGTTCCTTATGAATGCTATGAATCATATTATGATGTATGCTAAACATTGTTGTTGTGATGAATGTGACATAACATGATTAAAACTTTATAAAGATGAGTTAGGAAACCTAGGAGTATAACTAGGAGAATGACTTTAAAATATACTCTAGGTTATGGAAACGAGTATACGGTGATGCTTGGACACAATGATACCTAGGTGTGTATCGTAGACAAGTATTCGTCTGATTAGGAATCAATATGCTTCATATGGAACAACTTGTGATAGGTGGATGTGATCACCTAGTATTTGTTTAATAATTGCAACTTTGTTAAGTACTTTCTATCCAGTGGAGGCTAGGAGTGTTGTTGACCATATCTGATGGATTATGTATCCATTTAGTGGAGGCTAGGACTACCATTGGCCATATATGAGATGGATTGACTATCACCATACAGTGGAGGCTAGGAGTATTGGTGGCCATATCCAGTAGATAATGTATTCTACATAGTGAAGCTTGGGTACTGTCGTTGGCCATATCTGGTGGTCTGTGTTCTGTACAGTGGAGGCTAGGAGTGCCATTGGTCATATTTGATGGATTATGTGATCCATTCAGTGGAGGCTAAGACTGTCATTGGCCATATTTAACAAATATATCTTTGTGATCGGTTTTGGGCTAATCACCCTTTGCTACAATTTACATTTTCCCGAATAGTGATTAACTGGAACACAGGTGGCATGTTTCCGTACAATGTGAATATCCCATAGACACTTAATTCTTAGTTATCTTGTGTGAATAATACACAAGTAACGAGAGTTTAAGTCTTGAGTTAGGAATTGATTAGAAACTCTGTAGAGCCTAGTGAACCATTAGGATAGAAGAACTCACTGAGATTGTAATCTTACCCCAATATTGTTGTTGCTTTTCAAGTTTTGTTTCCGGGTTATTTTATACAAGAGGAGTCGTGCATTGATGTTTCAAGGGAAATTTTTATTGCGATCTTCTGCTGTGGACTTGTACAATTGAAGATATTGTACATGGTTTTAGATTTTTTTATTTATTTTGGAACTATTGTATGACATGTGCCATATGTTATATTTTATTGTATGAACATGTATATAAAGATGTCATTAGGAACTTATGTTGTGATAGTACACAAAAATTAACACTTGTATGATATTATTCTAGATATATATTATACGGGTTATTATAGTTGGTACCAGAACAGGTTGATTCTCGACGTGGCCTTGAAACATCATAAGTAAATCTCTTCCTACTTGATATGTGTGTTTTACCAACATGATTCTTAATGTCACATTATATAGTATTGGGTCTGACCAACTTAATCCTATATGCATGACAGTTGGGATCATGGCTGAACAACCACGATGGAGTAGAATGTCTAGAGACACTCCTACCCAAGGTGAAGATTTTGGTCAACATTTTAGATGTTAGGAGGATCGGTGGATTCAGTTTATGCACTAACAGAAGTAGTTCCATCTGCAAATGCAACAGCGACAACAAGAGTTCATGGTGAAAATGATGCAACATATACAAAGTCAAGCGCAACCTCAACCCACTCCAAAAGATGTCGTAAGAGGCACTTTTAGGGAGTTCTACTGGATGAACCCTCCTGAATTCAAGGGTGTCCTTAATCTCATTTTAGCTCATGATTGGCTTTTTGAGATGGAAGGATTATTTCAAGTGGTACAGTGCACTGAAGAAGACAAGGCTCTTTTTGCCTCACATATGATGAAAGGCTTGGCAGCTAGTTGGTGGGTTAGTACCGTAGCCCGCATGGTAACTCTAGGAATCCCAAAGTATTGGGAACACTTTAAGGCAATATTTCTAGATAATTATTTCCCGAGCAGCTTGAAAGCGCAGAAGGAGCTCAAGTTTCAGCAACTTTGTCAGGGTAGTATGTTCATGACAGGATATGTCGAAAGGTTTGAAGACATGACTGCTTACTCTAGACAAGCTGCCTATGCACCAAATGAAAAATGGATGATATACCGATATATATCTGGTCTTAGAGGATAAATTGATCATAGTGTAGCCCAGCGGGAGTTCGATACTTACACAGAACTATTAAGGAAATACTATGTTGTCAAGAATAGTTTGAAGAAGATTCATGCCGAAAGAGAGAAATCCCACTTCAGATAAATTCTAGTAGATTTGTCCAACATTTGAAACCAAGAGGATTTCCATCCAAAGGGAAGCAAATGCAAAGGGTTAGATTAGCGTCATCCTAGCAGTACAGTAATTATAATAAGTTTCATTTTGGATAATGCAAAATGGGATCATGGAGATGCTATCGTTACAAGGAGAAAGGCTACATGATGAGAGATCTCCCTAACTTGAAGGCTCGACAATTATCCGGAGAAGTAGATACATCTACACCTTGAACACCATAGATGAATGTGGGTAGTGGAAATCTTGATAGCAGGTATACATGTTTGATTATTACCTTATTATTATGATTATAGAGTCTCAGACTTATTTGTTTGAACTAGCCTGTTATATGCTTTAAGACCTTGGGTATGTAGCAAGTAACCGACAGTAAGCCAGACTTGGATAAGAAACTAAGTATGGATCATGAAAAGGACGATACCGCGTGAAATCATAAGTAGGCGAAGGACTACCAGTTGCAAATCATCTAAGTAAGTAATCTCCGTGTGATAAAGTATGTGGTAGATGTTTGGTTTGGAAGAGAATCCAGGTCAATAAGTGTGTGGTAATGTCAAGGTCCATCTTAAGCACATCTTTTTTGAGATGCAAAAGCAGGAGTGGCTTACTAGAAGTCTGGTGGTTAATTATCTTACTGAGTAGTGTTTAGTTTGGTGGGTTATAGAGTATGATGTTCATACCTTGTTAGAGTTGAGTGCATCTCAAACCTCATTGGTGTACTGTTATGGATGTGTGGGGTTGAGAATGGAGTTGCAAGTTATTACAAGACAGATTGATAGTTTTGAAGTTGGAATGTTGAATGTGCATTGTGTAGTTGATCATTTATAGAGATGTCAAAGAAGTTAGACATTTGGGAGACCAACCAAGTGAATCATACTCAGTGTAAGTAAGTCTTGGGAGTATTATTATTATAACTACAGAGAACTATAAGGAGTGAAGCTGGAAGAGACTTACTGAGTAGTGATTTTGAGGAGGTCGATTCAATATTTTGCATATGTGTTAGTAAGTTGTAAAGTGGTTAGTCAGAATACGACATTGGTTAATTATCTCATATTCATGGCTTCAGATATAGATCCCATGAGATAGGTACTTAGGATATGCAATGATGCTTTCCCTATTAAAAGGATTCTTAGTTGTGCTTCTAAGAAGGAGCGGGAATCAAATATTCCCAAAGTTGAACATGTAACTTGGACTGTATATGAGTAAGAGCACGAGCTAGGATTATAGAAGATGGAACAAGATGATTGAGATGAATGATTTGGGTTTAGGAAGTTCAATGTTATATCTAGATGTGTGTAAAGTGTTGTGCAAGACTCTATGAGTAGTATGAACACTCACAACTATGTTCTAAATTTTCTTAAATCCTTTGGAAGTGGTGTCTCATTGATGATTTGAGGTTCCTTAATGGTGTTATTTTTTATTGGTCGAGATTCTATGTTGTTAGAAACCTCGACTGAATCAAAATCCTATAAGAGGATTTGATATGGAATATAGTAACCAGAACCAAATATTGTCAAACTAATTTGGACTAGTTGCTTAAAGCCCGAGATAAATCTGAGGGTTGCACACTTTTATGGTTGTATTCATATGACTCCGACATACTTATCTCTTGGAGATGTTGGTCCTATTCTAAACTTTTGTGTGTCAGCAAGAAAGTTATTCTATTAATGGATGTCGGTAAGGTCCTAATAGTATTTTGGGTGGTGGGCACTATGGAGGATAGGTGTGATCTTCTATGCAGACTATTAGCTAATTAATAGTGCCTAAGAACCACAGGTGTTCCATTGTTGGAACTAGAGTAGTGGAGTGGAAGGTGATAGGTGAACAAGCTCAGTCAAGCTTATGGGGATCATAGAGACAATTATTTGTAAGAATGGAAGTAAGACAATCTTGTGCTAAGGGTGTTATATTATTGGATAAGTATGAGAGAAGTATAGCAGTAGGTGTAAACACTTATAATATGTAGTATCAGATCAAGTGAAGTTGATAAGAATGTCAATAGAGGGATTATAAAGGTTGTCACAATTGTTGAAGGATTTATAAGAGAAGAGTCTTCAGTATTGCGTGTAGTTAAGGAATTAGTATATCATCTCATGAAGATTTATTAAGTATTGACTATCCAATCAAGATAAGGTGTTGTGATTATGTTTCATGTAACTTAGTGCAAGGAAGGGAAGTCGTAGTTTCAAGAGGGAGTTGTGATCAGGTGATTCATACTAGTATGACAGATGAACTAAGTAGGAGAAAGGTTAAAAGTTAATCAAATATTGGAATGAGAATATGGTTAAGACCAGGAAGCTTTGAGATTTTGTGAAAGAAGGAATTTGCTAGTGAAGACAAGATGGAAGATTGAGTATGTCAGAGGATTAAACTGGAGCAAAGTCAAGTGTTAACCTGGGACAATGATGCAAGAAGTGGTTATTTGTTGAGTGGAGGAAATTTGGGGGTGAAATTCAATTTAAGGGGGTAGTGTCGCTACCGCAAAAATAAGGTGCCGGTAAAACAGAAGAGTCACCACCTTTCGTTATTTATCCCTCGGAAAGGGAAAGGAAACGATCGGAAAAACCTGACGAAAAGGTATAAGACAAGGTCATCGCAACCATGTCTGGGTTCGGGAGTCGGTTACGCAAGGGGGAGGTATTAGCACCCCTCACGTCCATTGTACTCGATGGGATCCATGCTTGTTGTGTTTATCTGACGGGTTGGTTTATCTATATACGCTAAAAGTCTGGTCTAAAAAGAAAAGAAAATGACTCGGCAGAACACAGCAGTTATATGCCTACGTATTCCCGTCTGGAACGAGAAATCAGAGTCAACGTAGTTCGCCTAACTACGGGTAATGGGTGGGGGAAGGTAGCTCGTCGAGATATTGCATCTCGTGCCTACGTACTTTCACATGGTGTGAAAGATCAGAGCAAACGTAGTTCGGGCTAACAAGACCACAGGTTTGGTTCAAAATGTTTACCCGAGTAGGGTTAACAGACGGTTCCAGCAGTTGGTGTATGCAGCTCGCTCGTTGGAGACTTAGGTGTTTACCGTTTGCGGTAGAACCGAGAGTTAACGAAACTCTCCTTATGAAAATGGTTTCCAAGGATTTATGGGCCCCACGGGGCAAAAAGGTTTGAAGTTTGCTTTCTGTCTTTTACTGAAGAAGTGTTTTTTTATGAACGTTTGTAGTTCGTACAACTCTAGAGACTATGACCTGGGAACGAATGCGTCGCATATCGTCCAAAGGACGTATACTAAACACTCTAGACGATAGAGAGGAGGCCGCTCAATTATCATTACCCAAGTGGCTTAAGGCTCGTAACACGCTTGTACCAACTTGCCTTTATTATGCTTTTTACTGTTATTTTGAGATGAGAAGAGAACGAACTCTACGGGGAAACTGTTAAATCCTAATGTTGTCATGCCGAGGATTCATCCTATGGTTGAGGTTAGGAGGGAGCTATCTAATGTTATCATGCATGGTTAGAACCCTAATGTCTGTCATAACTTCTCTTGAACAAGAGAAGCTAGAGTCCCTAAGGGAACATGGCAAAGGAAAGCAACAACAAAAGAAATAATCTAAAAGAAATAACTGTAAGTAAAATGCATGCAATGCAGCAATACAAGAAGAAGGAGACAAACTCAACTTCTAGAGCAAACAAGCAAAAGCAACACAAAACACAGGCAAGGGAGACAAACTCAACCTTCAGCCAACAAGCAAATCCAAACAGTAACAGACAAGCAGAGGGAGACAGACTCAACCTCTAATGCAAACAAGCAAAGGGAGCCAAGCTCAACCTTTTCAATGCACTTAAGCCTAGAACCAACTACATGAAAGCCTATTCTAATGCAACATACCAAATAAACAGTCACACAAATACAGTCAATCCACAAGAATACAACAAACAAAACAGTAAGCCAGCAGCTCAACAACAAAGCAGTCTTCTAGCAGTAAAGCAGCCCAACAGTCTGTAGTTGTCTTCATGTCCAATTTATCCATCAAGGGAAAAGGGAACAAGGCCTTCACCTTCAAGCTTCAACTTGCTCCATCAAGATATGAGAAGAAAAACAAAGATCATTGCATGATGAGGGGAAGCATGATGGAAACCAAATGAATCCATCATGGCACTCAACCACTCATCTAAGATTGGTATCCTCAAAGGTTTTACCTTTTGTGGTAGGCCTTTAGTCCTTCCAAAGGACGGAATAGGCTCCCACAAAGGAACCTTGCATCATTGGATAAGAAATGGAATGCAAACCAAAGCAAACCACAATTATGAAAAAGGAAGAAACTCCTAAAGGCTCTAAAAAACCTAATTCTACAAGCTCTAAAAGCAACTATCCAAAGGGAACTAATGCACCAAATTAAACCTTACAATTAAGTCTACAGAAGCCTCAACATGTCTACTAAACCATCAAAAAAGATTTGGAAACTTACCATGAACTAATGGCCACTTTTGAAGTTCAATTAGGGGAAGCACTATGTTTGAAGCACCCTAAAAACAACCTAAGTATTAAATCTAATTAAAATACTAAATCAACTTCTAAAAATCTATGAATTTTTCTAATGGACCCTAAATGTCTTGGGAACCTAGGGAAAAGGATCAGAGCCTAAACCAATGCTTAAGGGCACTAAAGAAAATCTAAACCAAAGGTTGTCAAATGAAAGCTCAAGTGGGGAAGCCTCTAAAAACCTACTCCAGAACAGAACTTAAGGTTATCTAAAAATTAGGATAAAAATCACACAATATCCTACAATGCGTCAACATTCACCATGTAAAATATCAGAGATTAAATCCAAGCAGTGATATGGAAACAAAATTCTAAAAGTTAACATGGCATTATTTCTATTCATGGAACAACACATAAAAGAAAAATACAAAATTAAATGGAAAAAGAATTAAAATTTCAATTAAAAAATATGACAATTTTCTAGACATGTCAAAGTATCTACAATATTTTTCTCATGATTTTATGAAGCAATTTAATATTTTTTTTGGAATTAAAATGAAACAGCCAATTAAATGGAAAATAAAGAAAAAAGAAATAAAAAGAAATGGAAGGGTGGTGTATCTAGAATTTACTCCGTGTGTTGTTTCATTTGGGCCTTGAAACAGGGGTGTGAATAGCGGTGGGATGCTGGCCCAGCTGAATATTAACTCAGCACTTTATGAAGCCAAACGCAATGTTTTGCTGCCAAGGGAAGGCCACGCGGTAGGCAAATCTGGCCGTAGGATGCGAATACAAAGTCATGGCCTATCGAGATCGGACGGTCTACGTTCCACCTGGCGATTTGAAAATGAAACGGAGGGAAAGCACAGACGCGGTGGGGCGGCGAACGGACGATGGCCGGAGGTGAGCTCCGGTCATCTTCTTCATCATGTCAACAATGGCATTTTCACGTTTCTCCACCAAAATTAGTTTTTCTTTAACCAATCTCGTGTATTTTTTCGTGTAGAATCCAAATATCCAATTTGTTTTCACTTTCATCCATTAAAACTCAGAAATCCAGAACATCCAAGAATCACTCAAGAAAATCAATTTTCTCAAAACTCATAATTGATGATACTAATCTCTTCCTCTCACTTCCTACATCATGAATATCAAATTCTTTTCCATTTTCATCCACTAACAAGAGAGAAAATCAAACTACAACCTAGGGAGTCAATTCTTGAATTTTCATGGAACTTAACCAAACTAATCCTAAAAGCTTCTACATGTTCCAAGGATCATAATTATGCAAAAATGGAGCAATAACTCATCAAGAATAGAGCATATGAATGAGAAATAAGAACCTTGTTCGGAGCTTCAATGGTGGATTGTTCTTGCACGAATTCTTGATCAAAGTTGTTCAAAATCCTTCAATGATGCTTGGAGAAGCTTCTTGAATGGCTAATTCCCTCTGAAATTGCTTCAAAGTAGAAAATCAATTTTCACTTCTAACCAACTTTTTTTTAAGTGCTTCTTACCTCATTCAAGCTTTTCCAATCACCAACCTTGCTATGAATTCATCCATGGTGTTATATAGAAATGATTTGGATCCTTATTTGGCCCAATTGTGGCCCAATTCATTCAATCCAAAATTTTGATTTTCCTCACTTTTTCCTTTGAGTTTTCCATGAACATGGTGTGTGGAAGCTTCCAATTCTATTCATATCAGTTCCTTATGATGCAAGGAACATGTAGGGTTGAGATTAATGCCTTGAAAATGAATGGATGGTGGATTTCCATTATGTTGCTTTTTGGTGAAGAAACCTTGGATATCCCCATGTAAATGAAGCCATTTCTGATTTCTGGTTTTGCCATTGTTCTTAAAATATTATTTAGACTCAAAAAATGCACCAACATGACATAAATTGATTTAATTGGCATTAAATCCAAACTAGGCCTTTTCAAACTTCTTTTTATGAAATTTTCTCCATACATTCTCATTTACAAGCTATGTCCATGATCCCTTGAGGTTTGGTTTACCAAATAATCCCATTTGGAGCAACTTTCAAGTTGGCAAGATTTCCATTTGAAGTTCACAAGATAGTGAAATGACCCATAATCCAAAATGGCATGTAATCTCACTTTCCCAAAATACCCCTAACTTGTAAACCTCATAACTTGAGTTCTACAAATCAGATGAAAGACTTCTAGTACATTTTGGAAAGCTAAGACCAAGACCTACAACTCTCATGTTGGCCAAAAGTTGAGGAGGAACATCCTTCTAGGTCAAAAGTGCCTTGGACGTTGGTTGACTTTTGCAGACAAAATTCACATTCATCTGATGACCTGTAACTTGTCTGGATCATAACTTGAGTTCTATAAATTAAATCAAGGACTTCTAGTACTCAAATTAAAGCTAAGAACATGCTCTACAAGTTCCATGTTGGTTAAAAGTTTAGATGAAACTTGTATCTTGAGATAAGTGATCTTGAAGTTAGGCACTAAATAGGGGATTTTACCCTGAGAACCCTAATTTTGCAACTTCTCACACTTTGAATTCTTCTTGAATTGATCTTGGAATGACATCTCATGTGTCTCAACACAACCTTCCATTATCACAAAGACTTAGAAATGAGTCTTAATCTCCTTTAATAGCACAGTTGACTCAAGGTTGACCAGATGAAAACCCTAATTGCAACACCTTCGACTGTGACTTTCCACACTTGGCATAAACACTTGAATGAACTCTACCATGACCCTCAAGGCCTCCAATGAGCTTCAATGACAATCTCCACCCCTAAACATGGGCTTATGATCCTCAGATAGGCTCCTAGACAGGAGTTGAATCACATTCACCTGCTTGCCTTTCTTCAAGGACTTAGACTTGCTTTCGATGATGATAACCACTTGATGAATGGAATATAATCTCTTGATTAGGCCTTGAACCTTTGATAACCTCAATTAGCTAAGCATACCTTTCCTGATCCCCTATAAAATGCAACATGACTATGCAATGTGGATGCTAGAACAATGATATGCTAATGCAATGAAACATAAACCAAGTAAGAAAAAAGTTAGGCAAATTTTGGGGTACAACAGCTGCCCCTATTCAAGCGACTTGGACCTGACTGGATGAAAAGCGAACAGCTTTCAGACAATCGAGGTAAAAGACGGTTTAATACCAAAGAACCCGGAAATTTTCTAACCAAAGAAATAATCTGCGACGACTGCTCGGGGGAAAAATATCCAGAAAATTGAATCCGGTTGTCACGGCAACAAACTGATCAATCATCTGATAAAGAACCTGATTTCACCATCAACCACCTGTGTGACACCACAGGCATTGAATCCACATATTAGATCAACAACAATCAATCTTCAAATATACGCTATAATAAGCGGGCACCGAGCCACAGGACCATATCAAAATATTATCCTTGACCTTCCATTTCCGAAGAAACGAGCAAGCATTACGTAAAGCGCGAAATCAATGTACTATCCTTGATCTTCCATTTCTGAAGAAACGAGCAAGCACTATGTAAAGCGCGAATCGTCAATATACTATCCTTGACCTTCCATTTCCGAAGAAGCGGGCATGCAATACATAAAGCGCGAACCGTCAATATACTATCCTTGACCTTCCATTTCCGAAGAAGCGGGCATGAACTACATAAAGCGCGAATCGTCAATATACTATCCTTGACCTTCCATTTCCGAAGAAGCGGGCATGCACTACGTAAAGCGCGAATCGTCAATATACTATCCTTGACCTTCCATTTCCGAAGAAGTGGGCATGCACTACGTAAAGCGCGTCATCCATGTACTATCTTGGATCTTCCATTTTCGCAGAAACGAGCATCGCACTAAATAAAAGTGTGGTATCGTCAATATACTATCCTTGACCTTTCATTTCCGAAGAAACGAGCATGCACTACGTAAAGCGCGTCATCCATGTACTATCCTGGATCTTCCATTTCCGCAGAAACGAGCATCGCACTAAATAAAAGCGCGGTATCGTCAATATACTATCCTTGACCTTCCATTTCTGAAGAAACGAGCATGCACTACGTAAAGCGCGTCATCCATGTACTATCCTAGATCTTCCATTTCCGTAGAAACGAGCATCACACTAAATAAAAGCGCGGTATCGTCAATATACCATCCTTGACCTTCCATTTCCGAAGAAACGAGCATGCACTACGTAAAGTGCGTCATCCATGTATTATCATGGATCTTCCATTTCCGAAGAAACGAGCATCACACTAAATAAAAGCGCGGACCGTC
This sequence comes from Lathyrus sativus, assembly GCA_963859935.3. Taxonomy (NCBI): domain Eukaryota; kingdom Viridiplantae; phylum Streptophyta; class Magnoliopsida; order Fabales; family Fabaceae; genus Lathyrus; species Lathyrus sativus. The sequence continues at coordinate 304,715,743 of OZ012735.1, read as the reverse complement.
AATATACTATCCTTGACCTTCCATTTCCGAAGAAACGAGCATGCACTACGTAAAGCGCGTCATCCATGTACTATCCTGGATCTTCCATTTCCGAAGAAGCGGGCAAGTACTACGTAAAGCGCGTCATCAATATACTATCCTTGATCTTCCATTTCCGAAGAAACAGGCAAGCACTACGTAAAGCGCGAATCGTCAATATACTATCCTTGACCTTCCATTTCCAAAGAAGCAGGCATGCACTACGTAAAGCGTGAATCATCAATATACTATCTTTGACCTTCCATTTCCGAAGAAGCGGGCATGCACTACGTAAAGCGCGAATCGGGCATCCGAAGACTTGAACAAGCAACTCTGCGGGGAAGTTCTGATGTCAACTGCCAGACACCCATCTTGAACAAAAATGGGCAACAACTCCAAAGGTCTAATCATGAAGTCTTTTAATGCTGACGTAACAGCAACCTGAGGAAAACTTCACTGGGGAAGAAGAGAAACTCAATCAAGCAACTCTGATGAGGGACACATGATAGGACGAACGTTATCATCACATATACCATGCCAAGAATTTGGATATCCGAAAACCATCCTGCACAAGAATTCCAATCTCCTACAAGGAAAAACACCTGAAAACAAAGAGGCAACCAACCTGGCTTATGTTTCAAAATGCATATGTTTGAAAAATGGTGTAATGCTCCATACGGAATGGAAATGCTACGCGTTTGGGTAGATGTTATGCACGATGCAAATGCAAAGAGGCGTTCCCGCAAAATAAATGCTGGAGGAACAAAGCCAAATTTCCGCTGGGGGAAAACAAAATCCTGCTGGGGATGATCAACCTATTGGAGGAAAGACAACCTGCTGGAGAACAGAAAGAACAATCCTGCACGGGGAAGATCCTTTCAGACCACCGACAACCTGATTGTACCCTGTGAGGACTTCACTGGGAACTAAATGTGCACATGACCACCTGCTGGGAATGCACATACCTACCTGCCTGCTTACTAGCTTGCATCTAACTCTTACGGGGATAAAATGCAAACTCCATCTGTTGGAGAGGAATAAGTGTCACATAGAGTCTGCTCCTACGTTAAGGAACTCCGACTGGGGAAACACGATCCCTGCCTAGGACACATCTGGTCGGGGAGAATCTATCTCCGTTCGGGGAGACACATCAATGCTCATAGCCTCATGTTCAGACTCCATGGGGAAACACAATTGACCCTGCTGAGGAAGAAGGAGTCATCTTGCTTGGAAAAACATGCCATGAAACAAACTCGAAATGGCTTGCCCCAGAATCTATAATAACTGTTGACAAACTCTGCAGATATGGAGAGGAAAGGCTCCTTCGCTTACAGCTTTTGCCCCAGCCTGCAGGATCTTCGTCATATCCTTTCAAAAGGAAACCTGAGATCTCTGTACTCTGGTGGTTTGATACGAACGGCTTCAGCACTTCGAACCTCACGGAGGTGCTTCAAGTTAATCGCCTTCAGGATAAGGATAGCTTTGGCGCTCTCAGGGTGACCTGCCCTAGTCTCGTCATGACTTTGCCCCTCATGGGCCGGTCTGTGGGGAGTAGTACCCTTGGCTGCGAGAGATTCATCAAATCTCGACCTGATTGCCTCGGATTACCTGATTTCTGGATGGCTGACTCCCATGTCGCGATCATTTGACATAGCTTGCCTCGGATCAAATCTTTCCATCGTGGAAACTTTCCCGCTATCAAGCGCTTACTCGCTAGTAAAACAAACTGTTCTGCATAAAAGACATATCGAATGCAATGCATATGATAGTTTTCAAAATCCATTCCTGTTCACTGGAAAAAATTTTGTGGCATAAAATGTATAACATCATTCATTAACATGTCAACATTCACTACGCCAAAATTGATATTTTGTATCGCCTAATTTAATAGCGCTTTTAAAGAAAGTGCTATTAAAAAGGAAACAAACACATCTATAATAGCACTTTGTAAAAAAATGCTATTATTAAACTTCACTAAGATAGCGCTTTCTTAAAAGCGCTATTAATATTCTTCACTAAGATAGTGCTTTTAAAGAAAGTGCTATTAAAAAGGAAACAAACACATCTATAATAGCACTTTGTAAAAAAATGCTATTATTAAACTTCACTAAGATAGCGCTTTCTTAAAAGCGCTATTAATATTCTTCACTAAGATAGCGCTTTTAAAGAAAGTGCTATTAAAAAGGAAACAAACACATCTATAATAGCACTTTTAAAAAAAGTGCTGTTAAAAAAGAAACAAACATATTTATAATTTCACTAAAATAGTGTTTTTCAAAATAAATCCCTATTCACTTGAAAATTGACACATGACTTTAGTTTGTTGGTAGTTTTTTTTAATAATAATAATAATTAAATAATAATAATAATAATAATAATAATAATAATAATAATAATAATAATAATAATAATATAATTTAATTATAAAAAATTTAGAAAAAAAAAGGAAAAGATAAAAGAAGAAGAATGAGGGTCAGAGGGGAAAAGGCGTAAAAAGGGGAAGGGATAGTCTTCTTCTTTATTTTTTTCGCGAGTCCCTGTCTCGACCTCACCCAAACCTCCTTCAATTTCAATTTGAGATCCTTCTATAACCTCTCTTTCTTTTCCTCCATTTCTGTTTCCTCCATAATTTACCACTGCGTTTTTTACCTTCAATTGAGTCTCTTCACCGCCGCTCACCATCATCAATTTCCCGGCGACAACAACATTCACCGGCGACGAATCTTCTCTCAAGAACAAATTCACGTCAAGCTTCCGCTGGAATTGATATTGATTATGTTTTAAATGAATCTTAGGAATTACTTAGCTTGAATTCTTTGTCTGTGATGATATTAGGTTATTAGCCAAATGTCGTATTTTCGGTTATCTAGAGGCAGGAATCGTATATTTGTTTTCCCGAGGTAATAATGTTGGTGATGATTTTATTTTTGTATTGTGAATAGCTTGTGGAAATCGTGTTTAATAGGCTAATATGTATATGAATGTTTGTGTTATTTTTTGGTAAGGTTACTTATTAACTAATATAATTGCTTTGTTTTCACTGGAGCTGGAGCTCACATGTTCATGTCTTGGGCAACGTATATATAAATCGCTCCATTATTCTTACCCCTGAGGTGAACTTTTACTTTTCTTCGTAATGTTATAGGTTTATCAAAGGTGGCTTGACGAAAAACATGGCAAAGTGGCTAGTTAGGCTGTGTAATCATAGTTGTGGATATCAGAAATCTAGGTGTTGTGGTTGCAGTTTTTGTTTTAGACCACAATTTAAATTGTTAGTTTTGTATGTTTACTAGAAACACTGAAATAGAAATTGTAAACCAAGCAATAATGCCTTTAATAATTTAGGAGATGGAATTATGTAAAGTTTGAAAGAAGCTGAAGTAAAAGTACCGAATGTAATGCAATGTAATGTGTATGAAATAATACTTTAAAATACCTTAACCTTCAATTCACAATGTTGGTTTTCATTTAGATTTGTCGTTTCTTTTTATTGCACTAGACCAAAAAGTTAGATGATTCCATTAACTATGCACTCCTTGAAATTTAATTAATATAACATTCATCTGTCCTGACCTTGGAATCGAGTTGGAAAGTCGTGTTAGTTGTTACAGTAGGCATTGGTATTTAGTTACGAGAGGGCCTTACAAAGAAAGTTGATGGAATAGCCCGGTTGTCAATAGCAGTATGTAGCGCCACTATAGCGGTGGAGCGGATCAAAGGGTGTCCGCCCCCATATGCCTTCTAGTGTCGTAGATGGGTTTAATACCAGGGCAGAGAAACTAAAGGGAGTTAGATGATTGGTAAGTTAGTTTTTAGTGGTAGACTAGCTAGGTTTTTTGATTCCTAGGGAGGACACTGCTTCTTATTCTTGCTCTTCATAATCATGAATTCCCTGCCGTTCTGTTTGGAGGATGATAGACAAAAAGATTTCTTTATATTTCTTTCTAATTCATCACTATATTCTGGGCTACATGATCACCAGTATTAGAGCTCCCCAAATACTCGAAGTTGTTTGTGTTCTGCTCAAGAAAGAAGAAAGTGCCTTAAGAATTATTGAGTGTGCTAGCTAGCTTAAGTTGTGTTCAAGAAGGAGCATACAGAGGTTCTTATATTTGAAGGAGATCTTAGGGAGGAATCATGGCAGGTTACAGTTATCCAATTCTCATCATATAGATTATTTGTTGTTTGAGTGAACTACTACCCCAAGGTGGCAACCAGCTCACATACCTTTTCTTAGGAATTAAATAGTGAAAGGGTCAACAGGTAGGGAGCTGATCTTTTTATGGTTTTCGGAATGGAGAAGGGGCCCAAAAGGATGGAACATCATCCACCACATTTATGGATATGCAAAATATGAACCTATTGTATTGGATGCTGGTTTATTTCCCAGCATAAGAGTTCATAAATATGAGATGTGGAATGATGTGACTGTTCAGGCCCAGTTCTGTTGCTGGACTGAAAAATGAATGCAGGGTATTATTTCACAAAGAATAGTCTCTGAAGTCATCACTTTGATGTACAGGAGTCGTCAGGGGAACAGTAGTTAATATATTCACTTTTAGAATGGTTGCAGCAAGGAGATATGAAACAGACATTACATTGTGGTATGGATTGGAAGGGAGAGGAGATCCTTATAGGACACTTTTGAGAGAAAGGATAACTGCACTTCTTAACTCTTATAACATCATTCATTTCTGCAAACGAGAAGCAATGATTTTCAGGTTTTTGTTTTCTGATTATTATACAATACATAATCAATATTCTTTCTATGATACAGGAAAACAAGAAGCAATGATTTTTCCTAGCTAGCTAACAAGAATATCTCGGATTGTTTCTTAGGATTAGTTTCTTATCTTGGAGTAGATTAGTTTCTATATTTCTTAGTTTTTACTGTGAATTGTTTGCCTCTTATTTTTGAGCTGTGCAATTTTTTTCTTCTAGATTGTCGAGTTCATTACAGTCCTCTTAAAAACCGGAAATGAGTCGGCAGAAAAAGAAATGGTCAAATTAGGAACCATTCAACGAGTTATTGATCTTTTTTTTCGAGTAAGCAAATATTTTTTTTATACTTTATTTGACAGACTTGTGGATATTCTAAGGAAACCTTGATGTCTTCTGGATATTGCTTATTTTTACTGATAACATGCTACTTTTTTATTTTTTTTATTTTTTAAATATTCTGCGTGTTCTGCTTCTGCAGGTATCCATATAATAATTCATTACACCATCATGTTGAAAGTATTATATTATCATGTTTGGAGAGTAAAACTGATGCCATTGTTAATCATCTTCTGCGAGATTGTAATTTAATTGGAAGGGTTATCCAAGCAGATAAACATTATGTTCTCTCTTCCGACCGAAATCTGGTACATAGATGCTTCAAACTGATAAATTGGATGATGTCATGATCATTAGATTTTCCTATATTTTTTTGAATGATATGTGTGGTTCAGTGTTTCATTTCTACACACCATTAAGTATACTGGAACCAATTCAGTGCTTCAAACTTGTGTTATTTTCAGCCAATTGTACCTGCTACCGGAAAACAGGCACCACGGGCAGGAAACATTGGCCATATTACTCAAATTGTTAACAAACTTGTTCACTTGACACACAACCGAAGCCACATACTGACATGTCTTCAGGTTAGCTGTGCATTAACATATATATAGGTTCATGAAAATTTCTCGATTCAGTTATTTTGAACTATTGCATAAATTTATTAAAATATGTAAAGTATACCTTGAATTGTTATCCTTGACCAATCTGCTTAGACTTATTTGAAATTTGCATAAAGACTTGTTTGAAATAAGATGGTGGTGTCTCGTTTTTAACATCCTTCCTGGTATGCATAACACATCCTGGAAATTTTTTAATTAAAAGTAACATTAACATCATAGTTACACATTACACCTTCTCTAGCTTTTGGTGTCTCATGTTAACATTCTTTGCATGGTGTTTTTTTATCTCTTAATTTTATTCCATATATTGAATTTTGGACAAGCAAACATGTAATTAAAAACAAATGAGTTAATTTTACAAATAAATGGTAAAGCCTTTGGTTGTCGAATTAACCTTGCATTACATTCTAGAAATTAGGACCATAAGGATGAACTTACATGTTGAGTTTAATGAGACAGATTTTTTCTTATATATTTCAATTTGTTGTTCTTAACATCTGTAGGAGAATAGTGAGTGGAATGAATGGCAAGCTACTGTGCTTCAGAACCGGAATGTTGTTGAGAATGTTAACCGTTGGGCTTGTGGGTAAGCTCTGATCTCATTTATCTTGATCTAAATCCTTAGCAACAGTCAACAAAGAGGATGGACCTTTTATTTTCTCATGCGTAAAGTCTTTGTTTAAAGTGTTGAATTGGTTGCAGTACTCTAATTGTAAAAGAGCTAGACCACGCCTTTACATGGTTGGTCTTGTGACCAGGTTATCTTGTGAGCTGTCTCATTTTATTTTCTCTTCATTTTTCTTGTTCCTGTGTAGACGCCCGACTGCTTTACGAGATAGAATGAGGGATAGCGATGACGACGACATTCATGACAGGGACTATGATGTTGCAGCTTTAGCTAATAATTTGAGTCAAGCCTTCAGATATAAACTTTATGGGAATGAGGATAATGAAGAGGTTTGTAGTTAGCCTCCCTCACGAGTTTCTTTGTTTGCTGCAATTCAAATTCAACTTCCTTACTTAAAGTATTGTCCTGTCTTCGTGCTTGTTTTTCTTCTTAATAAAAGACTTACATTCTTGGTACTTGATATGTCTCTGAGTTTCTTTGAATCATTACTTTGGAGTGTTTATACTTTGTTAATGATCGCCTTGTAATTCAAAACTCAAGAATGGTTTGAAACTAACTTGAATATGGCTTTAAAATCAACTAGAAACCAATTGATCATGCAAATATATATATATATATATACCAAAAGAATGATTTTGTGTAAAAAAAAAGTGTACTACAATAGCATTTTGAAGAGAGAATGATATTAATGATACGTACTATAATAGCACTTTTATGGAAAAGTGCTATCTAATATGTGTCTTATAATAGCGCTTTGTTTGAAAGTGCTATCAAAATTAAAGCAAATTACCGGTACTATAATAGCGCTTTGTTTGAAAGTGCTATCTAATATGTGTCTTATAATAGCGTTTTGTTTGAAAGTGTTATCTAATATGTGTTTTATAATAGCGCTTTGTTTGAAAGTGCTATCAAAATTAAAGCAAATTACCGGTACTATAATAGCGCTTTGTTTGAAAGTGCTATCTAATATGTGTCTTATAATAGCGTTTTTGGAAAAATGCTATTAAATACCGGTACTATAATAGCGTTTTTGGAAAAACGCTATTAATTACCAGTACTATAATATCGCTTTTAAAGCGCTATTAAAAATTTTGTTTTACAATAGCGGCTTGATTAATAGCGCTTTTAAGCGCTATCAAAAAGCAAAAAAAAACGCTATTAAATAGCTTTTTTGTAGTAGTGATTAATACAATGTTGTAATGGGAATCCTTTCTAGGAGTCAGTTCCGGTGCGATCTTTACCGAAGTATGCTTTCGAAACAAACCTATTTCAATTAGGACTTTTAAAGGTTGTAACGTGGTCAGGTTCACGATTTATGAAAGAAAAGATAAAGGCTCAAAATTCATTTTAACCCACCCATTCTCCGTGATGTTCTCCGATCCTACGTTCAGCTAATTCGACATTAGTGTTCTCCTTTCAAAGGTTGAGTGACAGTTCAAGAAATTACACTTTTTGAAGTGACAGTCGCTCCCTTTTCGTCTTTTGGCGTCCGGAGCCACACGATTTCGTTCTTGTTTGAGGATTTTTCTTTCGCAATCCCTTTTCGCTTTTCGTCTTTCGTTTTTTCGTTTTCCCCTAACTTTTGCCTGGACTAACTCTTTAGAGTTTCTTCAATTTGAAGTCCAGCGGGGTACCCTAATTTTTGCCTAAGTCGCTTGCTTTCAAGATTCGACTTAGCGAGCTTTTCTTTTCGATTATTTTCTTTCCTTTTTGAATAAATCGTATGACACCGGCCCGTATGACTTGTTTAAAGAGATTGTGACTGTTTCACTCTTGATCGACCAGGCTTAACCATTGTGTTTTTTTTAGGTACGACCTATATAGGTGTGATCTATCCTCGAACGGACACTCCTTTTGTAATTTGAATGCTTGGTCAAATTAACTGACACCTACCCTGCCCCGGGTTAAGATTGAGGGTTTTTCATTTTCAGAAAGAAACTCCTACAACTAAGCTCAACGGGGTTAACAAGGGATTATCTTCCTTATATCTCTGGTGTTTGGGATTTGAAACAATGCATGTACATCATCAACAGGTTTTTTTTCAAAAGCATACATTCGGAAGCTTGCGCTTCGTTGGATTTCGTCATCCTCCCCGGATTCCACTTGAACAAGCGTTTTGAAATAAAAGAAAAGCAATAGAGTGAACACGAATGGATTAATTCAAAACATGCATATTTATTTCATTATCAATATCAATTGAAAAACAATCATGCTTTACAAACGAAATTTGCAACTCTACAGGAAAGAAACTACAAATGTAAAGAAATGACATGAAAAATGCAGATTGCCAGCTTCTAGGAACTAGGCTTTCGAACTTAATTCGCCGATGAGGCAGCCATCTTCAGAGTTACTCATCGAGGTCAGTCTGAAAGGCTTCTGAACCTTCGTTCTCGGGGGAATCTTCCACAGCATGAACTGATGTGCCTACCTGGCTGGATGAAGGAAGGTCGTTAATCTGAATACCCTGAGGCATAATCGAGAACCTGTTGGCGTCCAATAGAGTGTGAACCTGGCTCTTAAGCACCTTGCAGTTTTCAGTTGAGTGCCCTTGTGCCCCAGCGTGGTAATCACAATGGGCGCTTGCAATAAAACCTGGCGGATACGGCGGAATTACCAGGTTAATCTCCTCTGGCACTATCAGACCACCCTTGATCAGATGTGGCAATACCTGATTGTATGACATGGGCAACCAACCGAACTGCCTTTCTGGCTTCTTTGGTCTTTGCTTGGCGCACCGTCCCTGTTGATGGTGATATGACCGTTGACTCCAGAAGGGAGATGATGTCTGATGCATGGACCCTAGGGGTTGTTGACTCTGAACGGTCAAGACATCTGGAGATTGAGCCTGAGATGCCAAGGACTCCTTTTGCTCGGATGCACTCATCCTCAGGTTTAGCCCCAGAATTGGCAATAGTTGCGGGCACGGAGATTTAGAAGTCATAAATTGCAAGGCATCCTTTGGGTCCAATGCAGTTTTGGGGATGAAAGCAGGAGTGTCCCTCTTTTCCGTAATTCCTGGAATGAGACCCTCGGTTATACTCGTGTCGCCCGACGCGAACTTAACGGCTTTTGAATCGATCAAATCCTGAACTACGTGCTTAAAAGCTTTGCAGTTCTTAATGTGGTGTCCGGGTGCCCCATCATGGAAATCACAATGGGCGTTTGCATTATAGCCAGGTGGTGGGGTCCCAATTAGTGGATGTAACTTCCGTAGTTCGACCAATCGAAGCTGAAGCAAGACTTGCAGCAACTGAGTGTAAGTCATGGGGATCTTATCAAAAATTCTGTCGGCGCACACTTCCTGGCCTTAGGAGTGTCCTGGGGAGTGAGAGATAGTTTTTGACATGGAAAATATGGGATCTCAGGTCGTGCCACAGGTCTTCGAGGCACATCACGCCTTGGGACAGGTTCCATGGACAAAAGCGGAGCGAGCATCCCTACTGCAGCTTTAGGCACCTAGTCACCTTCTTCTCTGAGCACCTTTCTTACTACCTCCATGATCAAACCCACCTGAGTTTTCAACTGCTGGTTCTCCTCTCTGAGTACCTGCTGGTTCGAACGCAACTCTTGTATGTTCCCCATAACCTGCCTCATCTGGCCTCGGACCTCACTCAGCTCTGCTCGTACCTGTTCCATAGCCTTGTGGGGATTTCTGTAATCTTGCTGATCGGATATCCTGCAACAAACTGGTTAGCATAGGGAATAAGATCAATGGTTCTGCGGTACCTATTATGCAAAATGATATGCAGATGCAAATGCAAACATGTAGCAAGGGATCAGGAGTGCGCTGTTGAGGAGACCAAGGCTCTGCTTCAACGTAATCACAGCACTGCCCTGACAATAAAACCCTGAAGAGGACCAATAATTATGCACTGTCAAGAACGAACACATCTCTGATGATAAGAACCCTCTGATACCAACAATACTGATTCACTGTCAAGAAAACCATGCAGTCTGAAGGTTAAGGTTTCCTGCAACAACCCGACCGCGCTCACAGGTTCGAACCTAATCACAGACAAGGTATGGCATTCTATGCGTTTCCCAGCGTCACAGACTTTCAAGAAACGATGATACGATACCCAGGAAGGTGTGGCATCATCATCTCTTGAAGCGGCCTCACTTAGCTGAGTCACAAATGATTGGTCCCCAGAGTCGACAATCCTCCAAACCAACAACCCCTCAAGCCCAAAGGGCCGGAAAAGAAGTCAACCGGTAGAATCTCGTCTGAGCGGGGATTTTGTGAGACACTAGTACGTGCAAAGCATGCACGCGCCTACTAATTTCCACAACTAATGCTAGGTATACACTCAAGCCTGGGTCTGGCTTATCACTCATCATAGCCCCTTCCCACAACAGCACAAATAATCATATTATACTCAAAATAAAATGCGAAAAGTAAAGTGCGATAAATAAACGCAAACCCAACAGATAAACACGCAAGCGCTAGGATTGACTTGCATAGGGAACCAGAGTCCCCAGCAGAGTCGTCAGCTGTCGCTACTGCGAAAATAAGGTGCCGGTAAAACAGAAGAGTCGCCACCTTTCGTTATTTATCCCTCAGAACGGGAAAGGAAACGATCAGAAAAACCTGACGAAAAGGTATAAGACAAGGTCATCGCAACCATGTCTGGGTTCGGGAGTCGGTTACGCAAGGGAAAGGTATTAGCACCCCTCACGTCCATCATACTCGATGGGATCCACACTTGTTGTGTTTATCTGACGGGTTGGTTTATCTATCTACGCTAAAAGTCTGGTCTGAAAAGAAAAGAAAATGACTCGGCAGAACACAGCAGTTCTATGCCTACGTATTCCCGTCTGGAACGAGAAATCAGAGTCAACGTAGTTCGCCTAACTACGGGTAACGGGTGGGGGAAGGTAGCTCACCGAGATATCGCATCTCGTGCCTACGTACTTTCACACGGCGTGAAAGATCAGAGCAAATGTAGTTCGGGCTAACAAGACCACAGGTTTGGTTCAAAATGTTTACCCGAGTAGGGTTAACAGACGGTTCCAGCAGTTGGTGTATGCAGCTCGCTCGTCGGAGACTTAGGCATTTACCGTTTGCGGTAGAACCGAGAGTTAACGAAACTCTCCTTATGAAAATGGTTTCCAAGGATTTACGGGCCCCACGGGGCAAAAAGGTTTGAAGTTTGCTTTCTGTCTTTTACGGAAGAAGTGTTTTTTTATGAACGTTTTTAGTCCGTACAACTCTAGAAACTATGACCTGGGAACGAATGTGTCGCATATCGTCCAAAGGATGTATACTAAACACTCTAGACAATTGAGAGGAGGACGCTCAATTATCATTACCCAAGTGGCTTAAGGCTCGTAACGCGCTTGTACCAACTTGCCTTTATTACGCTTTTTACTGTTATTTTGAGATGAGAAGAGAACAAACTCTATGGGGAAATTGACAAGTCCTAATGTTGTCATGCCAAGGATTCATCCTATTGTTGAGGTTAGGAGGGAGCTATCTAATGTTATCATGCATGGTTAGAACCCTAATGTCTGTCATAACTTCTTTTGAACAAGAGAAGCTAGAGTCCCTAAGGGAACATGGCAAAGGAAAGCAACATCAAAAGAAATAGTTTGAAAGAAATAACTGTAAGTAAAATGCATGCAATGCAGCAATACAGGCAGAAGGAGACAAACTCAACTTCTAAAGCAAACAAGTAAAAGCAACACAAAGCACAGGCAAGGGAGACAAACTCAACCTTCAGCCAACAAGCAAAGCCAAACAGTAACAGACAAGCAGAGGGAGACATACTCAACCTCTAATGCAAACAAGCAAAGGGAGCAAAACTCAACCTTTTCAATGCACTTAAGCCTAGAACCAACTACATGAAAGCCTATTCTAATGCAACATACCAAATAAACAGTCACACAAATACAGTCAATCCACAAGAATACGACAAACAAAATAGCAAGCCAGCAACTCAACAACAAAGTAGTCTTTTAGCAGTAAAGCAGCCCAACAGTCTGTAGTTGTCTTCATGTCCAATTTATCCATCAAGGGAAAAGGGAACAAGGCCTTCACCTTCAATATTCAATAGCTCCATCAAGAGATGAGAAGAAACACAAAGATCATTGCATGATGAGGGGAAGCATGATGGAAACCAAAGGAATCCATCATGGCACTCAACGACTCATCTAAGATTGGTATCCTCAAAGGTTTTACCTTTTGTGATAGGCCTATAGTCCTTCCAAACGAGGGACTAGAATCCCACAAAGGAACCTTGCATCATTGGATAGGAAATGGAATGCAAACCAAAGCAAACCATAATTATGAAAAAGGAAGAAACTCCTAAAGGCTCTAAAAAACCTAATTCTACAAGCTCTAAAAGAAACTATCCAAAGGGAACTAATGCACCAAATAAAACCTTACAATTAAGTCTACAGAAGCCTCAACATGTCTACTAAACCATCAAAAAAGATTTGGAAACTTACCATGAACTAATGGCCACTTTTGAAGTTAAATTTGGGGAAGCACTATGTTTGAAGCACCCTAAAAACAACCTAAGTATTAAATCTAATTAAAATACTAAATCAACTTCTAAAAATCTATGAATTTTTCTAAGGGACCCTAAATGTTTTGGGAACCTAGGGTAAAAGGATCAAAGCCTAAATCAATGCTTAAGGGCACTAAAGAAAATATAAACCAAAGGTTGTCAAATGAAAGCTCAAGTGGGGAAGCCTCTAAAAACCTACTCCAAAACAGAACTTAGAGTTATCTAAAAATTAGGATAAAAATTACACAATATCCTACAATGCGTCAACATTCACCATGTAAAATATCAGAGATTAAATCCAAGCATTAATATGGAAACAAAATTCTAAAAGTTAACATGGCATTATTTCTATTCATGGAACAGCACATAAAAGAAAAATACAAAATTAAATGGAAAAAGAATTAAAATTGCAATTAAAAAATATGACAATTTTCTAGACATGTCAAAGTATCTACAATATTTTTCTCATGATTTTATGAAGCAATTTAATATTTTTTTGGAATTAAAATGAAACAGCCAATTAAATGGAAAATAAAGAAAAAAGAAATAAAAAGAAATGGAAGGGTGGTGTATCTAGCATTTACTCCGTGTGTTGTTTCGTTTGGGCCTTGAAACGGGGGTGCGAATAGCGGCGGGATACTGGCCCAGCTGAATATTAACTCAGCACTTTATGAAGCCAAACGCAACGTTTTGCTGCCAAGGGAAGGCCACACGGGAGGCAAATCTGGCCGTAGGATGCGAATACAAAGTCATGGCCTATCGAGATCGGACGGTCTATGTTCCACCTGGAGATTTGAAAATGAAACGGAGGGAAAGCACAGACGCGGTGGGGCGGCGAACGGATGGTGGCCGGAGGTGAGCTCCGGTCATCTTCTTCATCATGTCAACAATGGCATTTTTATGTTTCTCCACCAAAATTAGTTTTTCTTTAACCAATCTCGTGTATTTTTTCGTGTAGAATCCAAATATCCAATTTGTTTTCACTTTCATCCATTAAAACTCAGAAATCTAGAACATCCAAGAATCACTCAAGAAAATCAATTTTCTCAAAACTCACAATTGATGATACTAATCTCTTCATCTCACTTCCTACATCATGAATATCAAATTCTTTTCCATTTTCATCCACTAACAAGAGAGAAAATCAAACTACAACCTAGGGTGTCAATTCTTGAATTTTCATGGAACTTAACCAAACTAATCCTAAAAGCTTCTACATGTTCCAAGGATCATAATCATGCAAAAATGGAGCAATAACTCATCAAGAACAAAGCATATGAATGAGAAATAAGAACCTTGTTCGGAGCTTCAATGGTGGATTGTTCTTGCACGAATTCTTGATCATAGTTGTTCAAAATCCTTCAATGATGCTTGGAGAAGCTTCTTGAGTGGCTAATTCCCTCTGAAATTGCTTCAAAGTAGAAAATCAATTTTCACTTCTAACCAACTTTTTTAAGTGCTTCTTACCTCATTCAAGCTTTTCCAATCACCAACCTTGCTATGAATTCATCCATGGTGTTATATAGAAATGATTTGGAACCTTATTTGGCCCAATTGTGGCCCAATTCATTCAATCCAAAATTTTGATTTTCCTCACTTTTTCCTTTGACTTTTCCTTGAACATGGTGTGTGGAAGCTTCCAATTCTGTTCATATCAGTTCCTTATGTTGCAAGAAACATGTAGGGCTGAGATTAATGCCTTGAAAATGAATGGATGGTGGATTTCCATTATGTTGCTTTTTGGTGAAGAAACCTTGGATATCCCCATGTAAATGAAGCCATTTCTGATTTTTGGTTTTGCCATTGTTCTTAAAATATTATTTAGACTCAAAAAATGCACCAACATGACATAAATTGATTTAATTGGCATTAAATCCAAACTAGGCCTTTTCAAACTTCTTTTTATGAAATTTTCTCCATACATTCTCATTTCCAAGCTATGTACATGATCCCTTGAGGTTTGGTTGACCAAATAATCCCATTTAGAGCAACTTTCAAGTTGGCAAGATATCCATTTGAAGTTCACAAGATAGTGAAATGACCCATAATCCAAAATGGCCTGTAATCTCACTTTCCCAAAATACCCCTAACTTGTAAACCTCATAACTTGAGTTCTACAAATCTGATGAAAGACTTCTAGTACATTTTGGAAATCTAAGACCAAGACCTACAACTTTCATGTTGGCCAAAAGTTAAGGAGAAACATCCTTCTAGGTCAAAAGTGCCTTGGACGTTTGTTGACTTTTGCAGACAAAATTCACATTCATCTGATGACCTGTAACTTGTCTGGATCATAACTTGAGTTCTATAAATCCAATCAAGGACTTCTAGTACTCAAATTAAAGCTATGAACATGCTCTAAAAGTTCCATGGTGGTAAAAAGTTGAGATGAAACTTGTATCTTGATATAAGTGGTCTTGAAGTTAGGCACTAAATAGGGGATTTTACCCTAAGAACCCTAATTTAGCAAATTCTCACACTTTGAATTCTTCTTGAATTGATCTTGGAATGACATATCATGTGTCTCAACACAACCTTCCATAATCACAAAGACTTAAAAATGACTCTTAATCTCCTTTAATAGCACAGTTGACTCAAGGTTGACCAGATGAAAACCCTAATTGCAACACCTTCAACTGTGACTTTCCACACTTGGCATAAACACTTGAATGAACTCTACCATGACCCTCAAGGCCTCCAATGAGCTTCAATGACAATCTCCACCCCTAACCATGGGCTTATGATCCCCAGATGATCTTCAGATAGGCTCCTAGGCAGGAGTTGAATCACATTCACCTGCTTGCCTTTCTTCAAGGACTTAGACTTGCTTTCGATGATGATAACCACTTGATGACTGGAATATAATCTCTTGATTAGGCCTTGAACCTTTGATAACCTCAATTAGCTAAGCACACCTTTCCTGATCCCCTGTAAAATGCAACATGACTATGCAATGTGGATGCTAGAACAATGATATGCTAATGCAATGAAACGTAAACCAAGTAAGAAAAAAGTTAGGCAAATTTTGGGGTACAACAGGTAGAATGTAATATCTCAGATACCCTTAAGTGCTCTAAATGTTGTTAGTTGGGATCAATGGAGTAATCAATGGACTCTAAAGAAATCAATCCTTATTAAAAGAGACTGACCATTATTAATAAGTGCAACAGGGGATATTTTAATAACATTAATAATGGGTCAATTGGTACTGGAAGACAAAATATCAATTGAGATATTTTCTATCACTACTTAATATTATATATTATATATTATATATATTATATATATTATATAGTATGTATATATTCGTGTGGTGGAGAATTAAAGGAAGAAGACGTGGATAGGAATATAAGAGAAAGAAATAAAGTAGATAGGGCAAGAAAGAAGTATCATAAAGAAAGAGAAGAAAAATGTGAGAAAGAGGGAGAGAAAGAGAAAAGAAGAAAGAGGAAGAGGAAAAAATAGAGAAGGAAGAAACTTAGAGGGAGAAGAATGAAACTTGTGAAAGGAAGAAATAGGAAGCTTGGATTCATCATCATCTTCATAGATTCCTAATCAATTTCATCATCTCCATCATCAAACCAGATGAGTTCTAGATAGAAACTATGTTTGTTAGAAATTAGGGTTTTATAATGAATCATAGAATAGTTAGAATGGTTAATGATAGTATGATAGTTTTCCCTCTTGATCATGAAAATTTCCTAGTGTAACACCCTAAACCCAGCAACTAATTTATCGCATAATTTAAATATATAGTATAACCATGTAGGGTGTCACATATTCATAAAGCATACAACCTGCTCCGTAACACGGGTTTCAACAATAAATTTCAATACACATATTTGTAATAAGGATGCTTACACAACATCTAACTTGTCTGAATCATACCTGGGATATTTACACGACATCCATCTCATCTGATCAGTATAACATATTCACATAATAAGACATTCATAACCTGTCATCATACGCTCACTTCCATTTTAAAGTATCATCGCAGCGGAATTATCATCAACAATTATGGAAGATAAAGTAAGTAACGACATTTAGTCTCAAACTTCAATTCTAGTAATAAAATTAGAGAGTTGTAATTAATGAACTCAACATCTTAAGAAAGCTCAACAACAAAATTAGTCTTATGACTTCAACATACTCAGACATAAGGAATACAATAAGCGTTTAACCCTACCCGATGTTACATGATCAAAGCAAGGTACTACTAGTAAAAGCGACAAAATAAATAAGTAACTCCAAGAGCTATCTTCTACCTACTTCAGCAATGCTACTCCTTATTATCTGCACGATGCCCATGTAAAGGAAACATTCAAACAAAAGGGGTGAGAACACAATTCAATAATTAGCAGTAAAGGCAATTGGAAGTAGATCAATTAACAAAATCATGCACCAACTGCATTAAAAAACATATATCAAATATTCTCATTCACACCATCACACCAAAACAATCACCAAATGCAACACAAATTCAATGTCAACAACTGAATCAACATGCATGCTGTACTAAATTATGAACCCTTAGGTCCATTTCACTCCACGATCCCCACCATAGGATCGATTCAATCTTAGAACCGGAGCACATCCAATCGCTACCATTACCATAGGTAACGCTTCATTAATTCCCCCACCATGGGAGTTAGCTACTAGCACCCGAACCATGACCATAGGATCGAGGCTCATCATAAAGAACCGAAGTTCACATAACATGAACGCATGGACTCTCAATTATGCAATAACAACACATCCACATTGGCCCCTCTTTTGACCGTATATGCCACCAACAACATCGTCACCATCAAAATAGAATTCATATATTTTAACATACAACACCATTAACAACATCATCATAATAGTATAAACGTAACAACATCATTATCACACAGTATTATCACAATGATGCAACGATTCATTAACCAAACATATAAATCAATAACTTCATCAACATAGTAGGAATAGGAATAATATTTAAATATTTCACCTATCACTATCATGTTTTAGATCTTAGCTTTAGCTTTCTAACACTTCAAACGGGGCGTCATTTGGACTTACGGATCAAAAGTTATGAGGGAAAACTTCAAGCATGTCATAGTTCCCAAAACATAATTATTTTTCAAAAATGTTATAGCGAAAATCGATTGTCATAGA
The DNA here is from genome assembly GCA_963859935.3 of Lathyrus sativus. NCBI lineage: Eukaryota > Viridiplantae > Streptophyta > Magnoliopsida > Fabales > Fabaceae > Lathyrus > Lathyrus sativus. The sequence goes on along the minus strand of OZ012735.1, from coordinate 304,697,747 downwards.
ATGACAACCGATTTTCATCATGGCTAGACCAAAAAAACTTGTTTTTAAAGCGTGACAACCAATTGCTTTTATGTGCAATCGATTGTTACTGTGTAGTTACTCAAAAATCCCAATTTTCCCCTTGTAACATGATTTTCTTTCAATATTAAACCAGTAGTAATTTTTCCAACATACAAAATCCTCTCCATACAATTTTATCAAGAAGTATATGGCAATTATCTCAATTAACACAACTTTTCAATAATTTCTTCACGAATCACTCATCAAACTCGTGCCCTAAAACATCTAATTCACACCAATTTCATCATGATTCAATTGATTTATGCACACCATAACAACGTATCAATACACATGAACATATTCCATATAATTGCATATCAAAAACAATATTATCATAATGATTCGAAAGAAAATTGAAATCATACTCTACCCTTTCATCATACCCTATTATTGAACCAAATTCCCACCCTTACTTGAATTCTAGAAAAAATCCAAGCTTTTGGTTATGGCTTCTCCTTCCTAGAGCTCTCCATAGGTTTCTTTTGCTTTTATCCACTCTTGCCTCTTTTCCTCAAATTCCAAAATTTTCATGTACTATGAACTTTTTCCCTTACTTATCTCATTATAAATCAAAAACTTAATTCTATCTTTCTAATATTCTACTAAGGCCCAACTAATTACTAACTTACATTATTTAGTTTAACTATCCACAATTCACACTTTCCACCCCAAAATCATTATTTTCCATTTAATTAAAAGAAATTAAATAATCTACTATCATTCAATTATTATCAAATTAATTCTAGTTAATCCTAACTAGTCTTCATTTTCTCTAAAACCTTAATTTCAAAATCTTGCACCCTTATGACCCACCCTTAATTAATTACTGCTCACAACAAATCAAGTACATTTATATAATTTTAAATAATTATACCAGAAACCAACTAATTAAATAAAAACATAAATATTCTTTGAAATACTTTAACCAAATTTTTGGGTTTTACACCATGAACAATGATTCTACCATGTTCTTCATATGTTGGTTGTGCTCTTGTGATTGAATGATGTTATTGTTGTGTTTGCTTACGTGTTCATAATCTTGAGAAAAAATTATGGAATGTATTCAAGTTGTTGTTGAACCATGTCATGTATTAATGGTAGTTTAAGTACCATGATTGTTAGAAGTAAAACAAAAATTTTGCAGGTTGGAAAGGAGAAGTTACAGAGGAAATTTTTTAAGACCAATCGATTGGTCCATGGCCACAATCGATTGTTCTGACTCTCTGTTTGGGAAGAAACGAAATTCATCAAAGAGCCAATCAATTGGCCTTCATTCAATTGATTGTTCCATTTGATCAATTAATTGACATGAATTATTTCCTTAAAAAAATGAAAATATGCCACCAAAGGGGGTTGAAGCCGGGTCCTCCTTGGTATTGTGAGTACCATACCACCAGGTTAAGATCTTGTTGTTGAATATTCATGCAAGGAACAAGTTTTAACCTAAATTTTTAATTTAGTTAGATTGTTAGATAAATTGAGTGTTGTAACTCCATTTTGGACGCGAACGAATGCATTAAAAAGATAACGTAGAAGACTATTATTCTTGTACCATGTTTTATTACTTTGTTTAACTTATGAATGTTATGAGTCATATTATTATGTATGTTAAACATTGTCGTTATGATGAATGTGAAATAACATGATTAAAAATTTATGAAGATGAGTGAGGAAACCTAGGAGTATAACTAGGAGAATGACTTAGAAAGATAATCTAGGTTATGGAAATGAGTATACAATGATGCTTGGACACAATGATACCCAGGTGTGTATCATAGACAAGTATTCGTCAGATTAGGAATTTGTCGCGGCGGGAAAATTGAGATTAAGATATTGATTAACTTAACTCGAAAAGTAAGAGTCTCCATTAAACTTTATTGTTTCCAACCAGAAAGGGGAAAAGGTCGAGCAAAACCCACAAAAGTAAAACAAAAAAAGAAATCTGGATACGGGGTTGGTTATGCTAGGGAAAGGTATTAGCACCCCTCACATCTATGGTGCTCCATAGGAACCACTTGCAAATTTGTCTTTATGAAAAAGTTGGGTTGTTTATTGATTGATTTTAATTTGAAAAGATATTTTGTCATATTTGAGTGGAAAACTCAACATACTACCCAAAAGTATGATGAAATGAGCATTTGCCTCATCTTGATATTAAGCACTTTTACTTGGACTTTCTCACAAGCACGTCTCAACATTTAAGTGGAAAATGTCAATCACTTCACAACATATTATGGAAGTATAGTGGTTTGCATCACTACTAGAATAGACTAATATCCAATCTTTCAAAAAAATGCTCTTAAAGAAAAATGCTTCAAGGCAAAAAAAGAAGTTTGACGAGGTTTTTCTTTTTTAGAGGTTTTGAAAAGAGTTTGGATATGCTTATGTGATTAGTATTTATTAAGAAAAATATTTTTAGGATCACTTGACAAAGTCAAGGTTTATTAAGAAAAGATGTGAAGTTTGAAAATAAGAAGTTTTGAAAATAGGGAGAAGTTTTAAAAATTGAAGAAGTGGGAAGGAGATGAAGAGATTATCCTAAAGCATAAAGAAAATGACATGAAATAAAAGGTCTCATTGTAAGATAGCCCAAGATAAATCCTTTGTGTATACAAGTGTACTAACCACAAGATAGAGCAAGCATTTGACATTGGTCAAAATAAGCATTCTTTTCCTTTTGGATTGAGCCACAAGATGAACAAGCACGTGATTAGATGAATATCAAATGATCCGGATGAACAACAAAGTCACAAAGCCAGAAAGAACATCTAAGTCTTGAATTGAATATCAAAGGGTCTTAAGGAATCACAAGGTCTTAGATGAATCACAAAGTCTTAGATACCATTCCAAGCAAGGGAAAGCATTAAGTCCTAAGTTCTAAAGTCCAAAATACTTCTCAAGTAAGGGATAATAACTCAAAGTCCAAAAGATTAGATTTTTTTTTAGGGTTTTAGCCATTTTATAATGTTTTTGTTCTTTTGAAAGAAGAAAGCAGTAAAAGGCATAAAGTAAAAAAGAAAAAAATAAAAGATGAGAATGTAAATGAAATAAAAGTAAATACATAAAAGTAAATGACATAAATGTAAAGAGCATAAAAGTAAAAGTTATATGTTAGCATAATTAATATGTCAATGTTAATGTTAATGAGGATTCAACCGAGTTGGGATAATTTAGCGCTATGTTAAGCAATAGTAAGTGGACTTATGTAGAAGTCACACCTATCTGAAACCGGTCAATAACAATCTATGTGTCATACATGTTAGAGAAATGATACAAAACCATTCTCCTAAAACAATATAACACAATAGTCAAAACAAAATCAAAAGAAGAAGAAGAAGGAAGATAAGAGATGATCAACCACAATTGAAACAAGGAAATGGATTATTTATCATCAATTTCAATCATCCAAGTTCACAATACAATGGGATCAACTTATCATTAATCTAAAGTAGCGAAAATAATCAAATGATCATTTAAATGATAAGTTTGAAATGATGAAAGCTAATACAACCAAAGCATCATTAAAGGGCCAATGGAAATTGATGAAGTATTGATCAACCAAGTCATGATCCAAGTCAACAAAAGTCAAAGCAGAAAATAGACCAAAATACAATAATAATAATAATAATAATAATAATAATAATAATAATAATAATAATAATAATAATAAGATTAAAATCAATTTTAAAAGGGTTTTAAAATTGAAATTAAAGAGAAAATACCAAAGAGGCATCAAAACATCAAATAAAATGCCAAGAAAATTTGAGAAAATCAAATTTATCACAAGTAATGAGATCTCAAAAGTGGGAGAGAAAAATATTTTAAAAAACATGAAAATAGATTGTTGAATGAAAATTAAAAAGAAAATAGAAAAAATATGCTAAAAATGATTTTAAAATTTTGAAAAGAAAAAAAAGATATGTGATAGAAAATAAATTTTGTGATTTATGAAAAAAAATTGGAGTAAAAAATATTAAATGAGCCATTTAAAATAAATCAGAAAAGAAAAGAAAAATAAAATGAATAAAAAACAAAAAGAAAATAAAATGTCCAACGACTAGGATGTGTGGCGTGTGGTAACTTGTTTGTGCAAGAACTTTTACTCGTATCTACCTTTTCAGTTGAAACTTCGAAGGTCAACAATGGTGAAATCGAGTTGATGGTTGCAGGAGGTTTCAAGTTGCTATAATGGTTTAGTTAGCTTCAGATGATGCCGATAAGTAATTTTGGGCAGAGATTTGAAGTTAAAATAAGCTTAAAACGAAGTAAGGGTTTCTGATTTATTGGTGCTTTCGTGAATGAAAATGGCAGAGATTTTGTGGTTGTTCAAGCTTGCCAATGAAGGAAAAACGATCCTCTATTTATAGGAAACTCAATGAGGTCATGATACGTGTGAAATCAGATCTAAAACGTGTGAATCAAGTTGGCATTTTCGTTTTGCAATCCATGTGAAGTTGAGGGATGAAATGTGTGACTTTGGCACCAAAGCAGGTCATTTTTCACTCCACTAAATGCATTTTTCAAGGACAGATGAGTTGCACATGCGCTGGTGGTCCCAAGTGAAGATTTGGGTGATTTTTAATTATAAGTCATGCATGCAAAACAGCGTTAAGAGAACCATGTTGGAGCTAAGGTCAAATGAAATCCACTAGTGCATTTTGAAATGTTTTCATGCCAAATGATCTTCTCATGGTGAAGAATCAAATGCAAAAAGAATCAGATCAAAAGGATGCTTAAGTTAAAAATGGCATGGATGAAAAGTTCAGGTCATGACCTGAAATTCCAGGTCAGGCATTAGGTCAACCAGGTCTTGGACCTACTTTTGTGCACACATGGGAATCTTGGAAAATTCCAAAATTGATGGACTTAGAGGCAAAATTGATGTTTGACCCTTGAAGCAAAGTTGTAGAGGAGTTCAAATGTGACATTTGGCTCAAAGTAGATTCCAAAAATGTTGATAAATGAGAGATTTATGGTGTTTGGACCAAGTGACATGCTATACTTGATTTTAGGTCAACCAAACATGTGCCAATTTGAGATTTCTTGCTATTTCTTGCATCCAAAGGCCCAATATTGAACACTTGAATACCAAATGAAAGAAACTTAATTATCCTTTAAATAATCTTGATAATTTCTTGAGAATTGGATGGAGATAGTGTCACACCCTAATTTTTAACCCTAAGATTCAACCTCTTTCGTATCATTTTGCATAGCATACATCATCTCATGTGTGTGTTTTTATGTACTTACTAACCCTCTTAAATTCAAGAATATGTGCTTTGGTTATGTTTTGATCATAACTAAGGTTTTGCTCTTAAGAAGCTCAAGGGTTAACCAGTCAAATGATTATGTGAACCTCAACACCTCAAGCCCTAATTCATTCAAAATTGATCAAGGGTCATACCTAACTCATAATCAAATGCAATATTGCATTGAATCAAGATCAACAAGACTCAAGTCATTAGATGCTCAGATTAGAGTTTTTGACATGATTCAGTCCCTGAGTTGACTTTTAAAGCAAGGCATGATCCAATGCCTCAAAATATGTTTCAAGGACCTCAAATGCATCATATTAGTCCATTAAAATGATTGAATTGATTCAATAAGTGTGATTGATAAGCAATGGAAGAATTCAAGTTCATCAGATGAAAAGTAAACTGTTCCTCAAAGTCAAAGTTTGACTTTTGAGATTTTTGGTCAAACATGGACTCCTCAAGTCAATGATCATGAATACATATGGTTTGGATCATGATCAATCAATAAAATCAAGGAGAACATCCAAGGATCATGATTTGGGAAAATTAGGGTTTCATGATTTTTTTCTAAGTTATGAAATTCTATGATTTTTGCCCTACTTTCCAAGACTATAACTTCCTCCTCAAGTAACCATTTTCTTTGCTCCAAATACAAAAATGAAGATCTTGTTTCATACTACAACTTTGTCCTATGAGATGATTTTCAAAAGATGCATGGATTAAGAGATATGAGGCTATGAAGTAGAAGGTTCAATACTTTTGGAACAAAAACACAAAAAAATTCAACCAAATCTGCCTTGTTATGAAGCCAACTTTGCAAGCATTTTTCATCATGATCTCAATTGAATCAAGAAAAGTGGTCAACATGAAAGTTGTAGAGGATTTTTCAAGCTTTCCAAAGAGTATAAGATCACAATTTTATCATGCTTGAGCTAGGAGTTTCGAAGACATGAAGTTGGCACCTCCAAATGGAATTTCAAGTTATCTTCATGGCAAGTTCATAACCAAATCCAAGCTAAACCTATAGAATCTTACTTTGCAGGTCATGTTGCTTCAAAGTCACACCATAATCTAAGAATTATACAAGTTCTTAGTGCATTACGCAAGAGATTCAAGCATTGTCCAAGTTTTATACCATTTATGGAATGTTTTGCATAAAGTGCCATGACCATTCTTGTAAATGTAAATTTTGCCAAACCATTTGTGCATTGAGATCATGTTTAGATCCCTAATGCTTAGAAGCAACATCTAAACATCAAAAAAGCACAACCATATCCCCTAATTCACTCAAACTTTTCATCATGATCAATGGTACCTTCTTGTGCAAATGGAACCAAGTCCTCCAAACCACAATTCCAAATGAACTAAAACTGGTTCTTGCAACTCACATAAAACCTATATAAATAAATTACCATACCTCAGAACCAAGCACACTGAAAAAAAAATACTTGAGCACTCCTACGCACCAGAACTTGCAAAAAAACCTCCATTTCCACAAACTTGTCTAAAACACTCCATAGCCATAAAACCATTAAACCACCCATCCACACACAACATAAAGCACATAACAAAGGTGTTACTACCATCATATTTATCAAAAACCCTCAGAACCAAAAATTCAATTCTCAACACTCATTATGTTGACTTTTTGCACAAAACACCTCAATTCTTCACACAGTCCTTTTCCAATCCATCCAAGCTTTCAAACATCATCCATAAACATTTTCTAAAATGTCTCAAGTATCATTTCATAACTGAAACATCATTTGTTTGAAGTTCAAGTTCACACTTTCCATCTTGGTAAAAGGATTCGAGTTGGACTTTTGAGGTTGCTTCCACACAAAATAAGCATTGCAAAAGCATCTAATGGGATCATATAAGCTTCTTGAAATAACAAACAAATTCTGTAATTAGTGGAAGAGGCATTGGACCTTGCTCCAATAGGTAAGCTTTGAACTTTCTATAACTCTTTGATTATTGTATCATCTTTATACATGTGAGTTACCAAATCATTTGCCACAATGTAGACATCATAAACCTCATGCCAATTGACCCTGATCATTACTATACATGATTTCATTTTGAATTTTTATCCTAGGGTTCATTCTAGTTCAGGTCTGATTATTTGTAATGTACTAAGATTCAATAAAATTAAGTGATACCATTTTGACCCTCATGAAAAATCACACAACTTTCATTTTTACATCACTGCATTTCATTGAGTTTTGGAGAAGTTAGCATTTCAAGAAGTTTGAAAATGGTGGCTGATGTTGATGAAGAAGATGGCATGGATTTTCAGTTGTTGAACTTATCTTAATAATTTTTTTATTGATTCCATGCTATGTATTGAAGAGGCATTGCACCATGGTGGTTGTTGTGTGTGATTGTAAGTGTTTGGCATGCGTGAGGGTTGGGGTTCGAATCCCCCTCGTCCCAGCCCTTTTGTGTTGTTTTATTTTTTTAATGTTTACTTAAAATATAATGTGATACGCGTATCACTTTGACAACCTGATGCATATGGTGTGGTGGTTAATCTTTTAGGTAGCGAGCCAAATGACATGAGTTTAAACCATATATGTGGTAAAGCCTTCCGTTTTTATCACTTGTATGCTTATGTTTTTTCCCCATTTTCATTCAATCATATCTCTCACTCCATTTACTATTTTGAGCCAACTTTTTGCACACCTCTTATTTATTATATGCATTTTGTGAACATATGAAAAAATTCCAAAAACATTATTTATTTTACCCATTTTCATTATGTTGAAAACATGTCCATTTTATGTGTTTCTTTAAGACTTTTCATGTTTATTTTGAGTTGTTTCTTCAACCAAATAACTCATAAATGTTTGTGTGACCATTTTTATGTCTTGCACCATGTCTAAATGTTATTCCTTTGTTGCTCACCTTGACTAAATATGCCATATTGTCACCATGTTCAAGTACTTTCTTTTATGAACTTATTTGTCAAAGTATGCTTATATCTCATAGGGTTTAGGATTGATCTTATGATCATCATTGCTCTTGTCTTTCATCTTGTATGCATTTTGATCCCCTTTTAGACTTAAGTCTTGCTTGAACTTATATGTTTGTGATCCTTGTGACCTTTTTTTATGTTTGTATACCATGATTCATGTCTTGTGATGTTCACCTTATTCTTCCACAAATATTTCTTTCATAAACCTTTACCTTGCTAAGCATGTTGTTTGTCTTACATTGTGTGTCCATGAATTGTTATGTGAACCTTTGTTATGATTTTGTTCATGTTTACCATGTCTAAACCATGTTGTTGTTTTGTTCATGATATTTTTTATCAATTTAATATTTGACTATTGTTATCCATTCCTAAGGGAAGGGTATTGTTGTTGACTTCTTGGTCATTTGCATTTGCATTTTTGCATCTTCTTGTATATATCTCTTTGTAATCCTAGAACTTGATATCCCTTAGGACGTCTCAATTAGGATTACCCTTCAACTTAGACATTTTCAATTAGAGTTTCCTCTTTTATAAACTCAAAACCACTTTCATTTAAAAAAAAACCTTGACCATAGGTCATTAATATTTTCAAACTCCTTTCTTAATCAAATGCTTCAAAATACATTAAGCATATTCAAACATCTTTCAAAGACTAAAAAACACAAACTAAATTCAAACCTGTTGCCACTTTGGCTTTTCAACTTTGAAATCTTTTCAAATAGACTAGAAATTAGTCCTCCTTAGTTGAGATATAAATATCTTACTCCATAACATGGGGAGAAAGATGATTGATTCTTTTCCACTTGAGGGAGGTATATAGCATACTTGTTGATTGCAATCCAAGTTAGAGCTCTTCCCTAAATGTGAAGCAAAGATCCATCTTCCACATGTTTGTGGTAGTTTATATGAGTATTATCCTTAGGATTTGTCTTTTCTTTAATTAAAATCCACCATAACAAACACTTTTCAAGTTCTACCCCGAACTACGAGGTTTTGATCATTTATTGGTACGTAGGCACAAGAATTTGTGTCTTGCCAAACACAAAAAAAATAAAAGACATTTCTCTTATCATCTCCCCAATCAACCCCAATTAGCAAACAAGCTTATAACACACATATTCAACAAGAGGTTCCTATAGAGTACTATAGATACTTAGGATTCTAATACCTTTCCTTAGTATAACCAATCCTTGAACCTTAGATTATCTTTATTGCTTTGTATTACATTGCATATTTATGGGTTTATTTTTTATTTTTTCCCTACCCTTGGATAAATTAAATATCGGTGGTGAATTAAGATTTGTGAAGCCTAGCTAACTCAATAGTTATGGTCTCCGATCTCACTGTGACAGATGCCATGGAAATAAACACATGAGCCATACTTGAATCAACTTTGAAATCATGCACCAAACTTGAACTTATCTTGATCAAATAACATTGATGAAGCTTGACATGAATGTAACTTAAGATTATTGGTCATGTCTTAAAGTAAAAGCTCTTGTGGACCAATTGTTGACAAAATTTTGAATTTAAGAATCAATACCCTAATTTAGAAACCAAGCTTGGTCCTTTGATTGCAAGTATCTATCTTGTACAATAAGAAAAGAAAACAACACATATTTTTGGAATTTTTAATAAGGTTAGCAAAGTTAGAATATAAGCAAGCAATAGAGGTAAAAAGAAACAAAAAGGTGCTTGGTGATCTCCCACAAAGGCAAACCCGAAGAGGTGAAGGTTATGAGGATGTCATGTTTATGATCTTGATTTAAATGCAAATGATATGATAGGTAGAATCATAGGGCTAAAAATTAGAGTATGACAAAATCAATATGCTTTGTATGGAACATGTGGAAAAACGTGTGATAGGTGGATGTGATTACCAAGTATTTGTTGAATAACTACAACTCTATTAAGTACATTCCATTCAGTGTAGGCTAGGAGTGTCATTGGCTATATCTAATGGATTATGTATCCATTTATTGGAGGCTAAGACTACTATTAGCCATATCTGAGATGGATTGACTATCACCACACATTTGAGGCTAGAAGTATTGGTGACCATATCTGGTAGATAGTGTATTCTACATGGATAAGAGTACTGGTGGAGGCAGGGAGTACTGTTGGCCATATTTGATGGTCTTTGTTCCGTGCAGTGGAGGCTAGGAGTACCGTTGGCCATATATGATGGATTGTATGATCCATTCAGTAAAAGATATGACTATCGTTCGCCATATCTGACGGATAGATTTTTGTGATCGGTTTTGGATCACCCTTGTGTTACAATTTGCATTTTCCTAAATAGTGATTGACTGAGTTAAGAGAACTCATGTGGCATGTTTCTATTCATTGCGAATATACCTTAGACACTTAATTCTTAGTTATCTTGTGTGAATGATACGTAAGTAACGAGAGTTTAAGTCTTGAGTTAGGAATCGATTAGAAACCTTGTAGATCTGAGTGAACCCATAGGATAGGAAAACTCACTAAGATTATTATCTCACCCTAACATTGTTGTGCTTTTCAGATTTTGTTTGCAGGTTATTTTGTACAAGAGGAGTTATGCATTGATGTTTTAAGGGAAGCTTTTATTATGATCTTCCGCCATGGATTTGTATAATTTAAGATATTGTACATGGTTCTTAGATTTTTTTTATTTAGGCACTACTGTATGAAATGTGCCATATGTTGTATTTTATTTTATAGACATGTATATAAAGATGCCATTAGGCACTTATGTTGTGATAGTACCAAAAAATTAACACTTGTATGATATTATTCTAAATATATATTATACGGGTTGTTACACTATCCTTATTTAACCAATGTAAGAACAAAAATTGCTCTAGTTCTGACACATAGACTAATGGTTTGTATTCCCTATGCGTCCAAGATCAAATTAAAAGAGTATCTCACATGAAAATCATTAACCAAAAGAAGCAATTGAATAGAAATATAACTCCAATTATTCATGCAATGATAAAACCTAACTTAGAGATGTTTAGCTACTCATAACGATACAATCAAATACCAAGAAATAAGATAAAGATTGCATTTAAAAGTCCTTGAAGAACTAGCCCCCAATAGCTTCCAATGCTCTCAAAATTGCCCTCTTGGTGCTCTTTACCATCACTTTCAGTCAAAATTCGCAGAACCCTTGAAAAGATGCCAAAAACTCCCTTTTATAGTTGCAAATCAGTTCTGAATGCGTTAGAATAGGCCCAAAAAAGGACCTATCATATGCGCTTTGGTGACAAAATAAACATATGATGCACGCGATGCTCTGCATTATCATATACGACTTATCTCTAGAGCCACCTCAACAAAAGAAGAAAACCAAAGGTGCTGGAACAAAGAAAATCCCAGCCGGTCCCAAGGCGGCTCTCAACCCCAAAATTAAAAAGGGAAAAAGCCCCTACTAGTAAAGTTATGAAGGCCATCCTGGCGACTAGAAAATTGGGGTCGAATGAGAGTGCCAACTTTAGTCCTGACGGAGAAACCTTAAAGGTAATTCAAAACATATCTTGCTCGCTATTTTTTATGTTAAATACTGACGAGTACCTGTCGGCCCAGCCTACGTCTGTGTCGACCGATAAGCCAACCCCTACAAATAGTTCACCAGCATATCAACCTTCTGTCGCTGGCTTGTTGTAGTTATCGTTGACGAAGTTAACAAACATGCAAAAACTAATAAAGACAACTCCCACAAATCAATTGGTAAATCATCTCTTATTGAGTCGACTTCTTCAATGTTAATGAAGAAATAAAATACCGCAATGGATATGGAAGAGGTATCTCCAGAGATTATTCTTGAGAAAGAAGAACCATGACTAACCACTTTTCCTGAAGTTTCCAAACCCGTCGAAGAAGTCCAACCACGAGAAAAAACGGTTGATACTTCTAAAGGTGCCAAACATATTATTGCCACAATTGCCCCCTGTCATAGTGAAATTTGGATACCAAACTATTGATTAGTTTGAATCTTATTCATTTGCAACCGAACTTTGATTTGTCCAAAGGAAGGGATAAAGATCGAAATTCCCACAATGCAATGCAAATGCAAGCTAGAGAGTTATAGGTTCGGGGGTTGGTTAAACTTAGGGAAGGTGCTAGCATCCTAAGTTTTTGTAGTACTCTACAGGAACCTTTTGTTTTATGTTTGTTTATTGCTATGTGTTTATCTGCTTAATGGTTAAAAAGACTTAGGGGTTTATTTCTAGGTATACTCGATAAGATGTCGCATCTTATGCCTACATATCCTTACGGGAGTGGAATCAGAGTATTTGTAGTTCCTCTAAAGGGTTTGAGGGGTTCTTTGACTGTGGTCAAAGTTCCTACGGGTTTAGGGTAGTTGGTTGATTGAGTTTAGGAGAAATAGATGAGTTATCCTTTTAAGGGAGATTTAACCGCCACAAATTGTAGGAAAATAGTCTTTGCATCGTCTTAAGAGAAGGGCTCAAGTACTCGAATATTTATCGACGAGTACACCTCTATCTCTCTTAAGGCAAAGTCCCTACATATTGATTGTATTAATGTGGGGTGGAGATTCTATCTCGCTTAAGATGATTAACATCTATTTCTCTATTGTGTTTGAATATTTGTATTGAGTTGATTTGTTTTCCTATATTGTAAAGTAAAAGACAAAGGTCCTTCCTATGGGGTAGGATCTATCTTAGGTGATCGACTTGAATGGGATCAAGGATCATGTGGGATATGATGCAAAATGTAGATGCATTACACACAATTATTAAGTCATGTGTAGGTTCTTCCTTTGGACGCAATGCAATATGGGAAAGATGAATGTGATGATTGTAAATTGCAGAAAATAAAGGCGGATAAAATAAGACATACAAAAACGCATGAAAGCGCTAAGTGAGTGAATTGTGAATGTGGGTACGTGCGTGGAATCAGAGCGAAACCGTAGGCCTGCGCAATTGATTAAATTACGATGTTAATTGTTGTTTAATTTTAGGTGAACGATTTTAGGAAGAAGTTTGGATTAACTTATGAGAAAATGATATTTTTGATAGGTTGATTTCAAGAAAAGTTAGATTAGTTAGGTGAGTTGATAATAAGTGATTGATTTTAAATAAAATAGGAAGAGAGGTTTTTACTTTATCTTATTAAAAAAAATAATTTAAATATGAAGGGTTCATTTTAATTAAAAGTTATGGTTATTATTGGAAGTTATTTAAATTATGAAAAGGTTTTTTTTTGTTAAATAAAATAGTCTTGTTATTATAAATTCTTTTTTTCTAAAAAAAAAAATGAAAGCTAAACTAAACTAAATGAAATAGTTATTATAAGAAATAAATTATATAAAAATGGTTATTAGATAAATTAAAAATAATTGAGTTTTAGATAAAATTGTAAATTAAGTTAGTTAAGAAGGAAAAGGATAAGTTATCTTAAGTAAAAAGATTTTAGCTGGGTTTAATAAAAAAAAGTGGCTGGTTGGAGATAAAAGGATTAATTAGTTAATTAAATTAGATATTAGAGTGTAAATGGGATAATTATATTAATCAGGTAGATTAACTATTAAATGATTATTGGATTGATTAAACTAAATGACGGCAAATTAAATTGCTTAATTGGTGGTTAAGTGGATTAGTGGCTTAATTAGCAGATTAGTGGTTTATTAATTGGATAATGAGGTGATTAAGGGGGGTAGCGCATGGCTGTGTGTGTGTGCAGGGAAAGAGGTGTACGGTGGGACACGGAGGTAGCCGTGTGATCGCGTCAGACGTTGGATCTGACAGGTGTATGTGAGGTGCGCACCATAGCTATGGTGTGTGTGCATGTATTTGATTATGTTACAATAATAAACAAAACAAAAAAAATCAAAAACCCTAATCCCCTTCGTTATCTCCTCTTCCGTCTCCATTCTCTCTCTGCAATCGCCAATCTCCTCTTCGATTTTCCTTCTTCCTTTCGATTCCGCTTTCTTCCTCTTTCCATCCATTAATCTTTTCTCTTCTTCTCCATCGATTTCTCCCACCTTTCCTCTGTCTTCTTCCTCTTCTATATTTTCCTTCCCTTTTTTCGAATCCTGAAACACAACAAAAAAAAGTAACAATTCCAATAATCTTGAAACAAATGGAAGGATTACCGCGGGTTATGGATGACGACTATGAGAGCGATAGCGATCTGAAGTTCTAGATGGAGGTTTTGAAGGTGGACCGCGAATGGATTTCAACGGCGAAGGTTGCTTCTATCGATGGTTGAGGACGGCAGCGCGAGGCTTAAGAGATAAGTATCCTCTTTTCCATTTTTTAGGGTTTTTTGAAATGAGAATTTTCTGGGGTTCGATTGCGAACTGCCGTGTGTTCTGTTAGGGTTTGGTATGTATTCTCTCTGTGTGTTTCTGTTTGTTAATCCCCTTTGTGAATGGATTATCGTCCCTTTTATAAGCTTCAAATGAATCTTGGTTTTTAAAACCTGAGTTGAATGCCTTGAATGCTAAGAATATCTGCTTTGAATACTTTCTGCTTTCGTCTCGACAAATTGAAATCCTTTCCTTTTATACTTGATTATGCTGACGATTGTTCTGGCTTTAACCAATATTGAATTTGATTTGCAGTGACTTTGGGGTTAATGTCAACCTCCACAATTTCTACTTCGACGTAAGCAAGCGGCGATGCTGAAATACGCCAAGACTTCCTGTTACAAGGAGCATCCAGGGAAACCAATATGCTTGTTTCGCAAGTTATTCAACAGTCTTGAAGTTGGTGGAGGTAACGTTTCACCATCGGACTTCGATGAAGGCCGGTCAACAATATGGTTGCTCATGCGCTACTTTGCTATGCTTTCATTCACAAATTCAGACCCAACTTCCAAATTATTAAAAAGTTGAACTCTCTTCCGGCTCCGCTGATAGGAGCTACATGAGTACTTCCATTGAAACTGTTTCCCTTCCAAAACATTGAGGTGACTCTTCATCCAGTGATCCAATTTTCAGCTTACCAAACAGAGGAGAACTTGCACGGTATGTTCCTCCATTTTGCTGGACTTTCAATAAAATTGAGTGGTTGCTTGTTTCAGTTACTCTTGACAACAACATTTGGAGCTGCTCGGATAGGCGATCATGATCGTTCAAAGCAAAGGCTGTTGTGCACAAAGTTGTAACAAATGAAGTTGTAGACACGGTGCTTCATTATCGTGCAAGACATAAATGACGTTGGTTGGGCTTTAAATTAAGAAGAGGGGTTACTTGGCCACGACTTCTGCTAGGTGGTAATCTCCTTTCGTTCTTCGTTTGGTAGCAAGTACCGTACTGAGTTGATAACCTCACTGTCTTATCGTATCCTGCAGGTGAAATTGGGAGAGGCACAGGAAACTCGTGGAATGGTGGAGTATTGAGCGAGATTGTCGTATCCGCATACTTCCAAGATGGTTTGGGAATTTCTCTTATATTCACTTCTCCCATATCAATATTGCGAAGTTGCTCCCTTTATTATTCTCTGGTATTGATGACTCAAGGTTGTTTTGCAGGTTTGTTGAACTTATTCGCGAAAACCACGACCTTGTAGCTGGAATTTGCCGACATCATATCTGACCCCTTTCCTTTCTGTCTCAGATTTTTGATACGTTGGAGAATGCACTGGTTCCGCATGAAGTCGATGTTGTACTAATAAAACCATGAAGGGAAACCGAAGGCTAAGTTCTTCAATTGCTCCCACCACTGTCGGCAAGCGCCTCAAAGATACTATACTCAACTTTGCAGAATTCCCTTTTGTAATTATAGTGCTCTAAGTTGTTCCAGGTACAATGCTTTGTATAAATCAATAGATCTACCGAAAACCGTTTGTGATTTGAGTTGAACTTGATTTACTTGATTTGGAGTTGGGTTTCAAATGCAGCATATATCATGTCTTTGGAATTTAGCTTAATGAGTCCATATGCTTTCAGGTACTAATCGGTGACAATAAACGAGGAGCCTCATAAGAAAATGGAGTTTGCTTAATCTTTCAAACTTACTCAACTGATATAGTTTACAAATGCAGGGCGCGGACCAAAAAAAAGTGGTATGACGAACTAACGCGTGGCAGGTGCAGATATGCTCTTTCCACTTCGGACGGGACATGCTAAGGCTGCTCTCGGAAAGAAAACGGTAGCTACTATGTATTAGTAACTGGTAAAAAAAAATTATCCCTTCTGAATCTCTAATTGCTAACGTTTCCTTTGAGTCGGAGCACTCTGAGAATTTTGTAGGCCATTACCGCGGTTATTGAAGCATTAGATAAACCATCAAAATATATTCATGTACCGTGCAAAGTAGTTATTAGCAACTGGTTTGAACTCCTCCTGATATGATGTTACCAAATTATGCAGGTCGAAACCAGGCGAACATTCCAGGCAGGACAGAGCCCACGGGGTGATTTGAGAGCACTTCTTGTTATCTTCTCTGCATTATGCCGACGAAGCATCATTTTGGTTTTTGACGGAAACTTCTCGAACACCAACAACCTTGGGAATTGCTTTCTCTTTGACCGTCGTTTGGTCGTATTGCTTGTAGTTATTATTAGTTGATGCTGGAGGTTTGGTGGTTTGCCAATGAAACTTGCTTATCATCATCTTGTGATACAATCCGGGGATCATTGTATATAAAAAGGTAGTTTACAGTGAGATTGAGGTTTATAGCTTGCACTTAGTCTCTTAGGAAGTAGAAATAGGGTGCTTTTGAAAGGAAAGTTGATTATGATAGGATTCGATCTCAAGAAAATGAAGTGGATCCTTAGACTTCAATTCCAAACTCTTGTAATACATACTGATCTTATAAATGTACTAAAAGAACCTTGAACTTCTTGATTCGCAAGGGGATCTTGGATTTGGTTTTTGATGTGGTTTATTCTGTTTTGTTGAGACAGTTGGTTGGCCACAGTGTTGTTGTTGTTGTAACTTGCTTATTTTGAAACTTGTAATAAGTATGACTTTAATTTGTAATTGAAAAAGGTAGAACCTTCGAACAAATAGGAGCTTTGATCCTGTCATCAAAATAGAAATAGTTGGGGAAGTTTTATTGAATTAAAGTTATATTAAATTAAAAAAGCTTAAGTTTTTATTATTGAATAAAAGGTTGCTATTATAAAGGTTATTTCAAAAGGTTTTATTAATATGAATAGAATATAATAAAATGAGTTGATGAAATAAATGAAATATGAAATAAGTTAATAATAAAAAAAGGTTAATTAATTAGAGGTTAAATTAAAAAGATTATTAATTATTAGATGCTGATTAAAAAAACTTAAATAGGGGTGGAAAGGTTAATGATGCAGATTAAAGGAGTTAAAAGGTGGTTAGTCACAAACGAACACACATACAAAAATATAAAGCTAACACGTAACAAAATGCACAAGGAGGTGGGATCTTAAGGTCAAAAATTAGGGTGCAACACCCCCAACGTGGAACAAGATAATCTAGATGCCTCGACCGCCAAGATGACCAATGCGTCAGCCAAACCTTTGTCTCCAAAAGAGATGAATGTGTTGAAAACGACTAATCACAAAGTCTACAGGAAAATGGTTCTTAGTAGCAAAGGCATCTCTACTGATAGATGCTTAAGTTCTTCAACCGTATTTGGCGGTACCACCGGTCCTGAGCCTGTTGAAATGATTCTAAAGCAACTAAAAGCCTTTGTTGGGGATGTCAATCATTTTGAAGCTTTGGAGAAAGACTTCATATACTGCTACAACATCAAAACCCACTAGAAGAAATTTGACGTCCCTCATGCTCAAGTCGAAGTGCTCAACTTTTTAGTCACTTTAGGACCTCTTTTTGACCAAGTTCAGGCATATTTTCAACGCAAGCACGACACCAAGACCATGATGGCGCCCAAAGCGACCGAGAGATCTAAGGTATGAAACTTAGCTAGTGAGTCATACCGGCGCGTAGAAGAACTTGAAGAAAGCCTTCGTCAAGAAAATAGCGCTATCGCTACCCTGGATGCCCAAATTGCTGGTTGGAAAAAAGAGATAGAGGCATTACAAAAAAAAGGTGGAAGATGGTGAGGTTGAGAAAACCAATCTCTGAATCGTCAGCTAGATCCAACTAGATGAGGAGACTCAAAAAGGAATTGAATACTTGGTTAAGGTTTCACCCTTGATAACAAGATTCCGACCTATGCTTCAGTTATATCTCAGATTGATCGTCGACTTAACTCAACCAAAATTCAGTACGAACGAATCAAGCCCACCTTCCTTTTCTAGGGTTGCAGTCTTATTTATTTATGTTTACAAAATATTTGTTTCACCGCCTGTGGAAACATTTTAACAATTAAGTGTTGATGTAACCTTGAGTATGCCCCTCTGTGGCATCTTAACAACGTTTAAGGCTATCAATTTTGAAGCCCTTTGATTTCTAAAACCATTAGTTATTATGCATTTATGTGTATTTCCTGCAAAATAGGTCGATGTTGTTTTAAATATTTTCCATTTATTCGCAGGGTTCTACCCTTAGGGGTTAACTCTTCAATCTCATATGCATTGTTTGAGAATGTTTGCAGAATTTTAAAAGGTCCTTCCCAACTTGGGGACCATTAGCCCTAAATTCTATCTTTTTGATCCATAAGCAAAATGACCTTCTAAACTAGGTTGCCTTTATTGAATGTTTTAGACTTAACCTTTTTGTTGTAAGCTTTAACAACTCTGCTCTTTTGTCTCATCAAAACATCTAGAGCAGTTAGTCTATCCTCATCTAACATCATTTCCCAATTGAACTCAGTTAGGATCTCTGATTACCTTTGAATTCTGACTGACTGTGTAACACCCCCTTTCGATACCCCCAAAAATCACATAATCAAATAGTCACATATTAAAATTTCATCAGAGTATAATTATAAACATAGTATAAAAGGGGCGAGTCACATTACACATGAAATTAAAACATTCAACACCTGCTCAACAATAGATATGCAACAGTGGGGTACCTTTGCAATAGAGGAACTCAGTCCTTACACCCACATCTCAACATTTAGAATAGAAGCGGAAAATCTAAACATTGAATAACATCAAACATACACACACATACACACACACACACACACACACACACACACACACACACACACATATATATATATATATATATATATATATATATATATATATATATATATATATATAAATATATATATATATATATATATATATATATATATATATATATATATATATATATATATATATATATATATATATATATATATATATATATATATATATATATATATCATCCCGTATGATTCAACAACATAAGACATGTTTTCATAAACATTCATCAACAAGATACATAAACAAATGTATCACAAAAGAATCATGAACATCCTAGCTACTCGGTGCTACATATCAAAGCCGACCGACCAAAAGAATGAAGACACGCTTCACAAAAAGACCTCCAGCAAACCTACTCTGCGATGCCTCATAGAGCACCATAAAACAGCAGAAGGGTGAGAAATATTATCATAACAACAATGCATATACTTATATATATATATATCATAGCATAAAATACACATATTCTACATTTTCACCACAATTCATCACAACTCACTCATATACATCACAATGTGTGTGTATATATATATATATATATATATATATATATATATATATATATATATATATATATATATATATATATATATATATATATATATATATATATATATATATATATATATATATATATATATATATATATATATATATATATATATATATATATATATATATATATATATATATATATATATATATATATATATATATATATATATATATATATATATATATATATATATATATATATATATATATATATATATATATATATATATATATATATATATATATATATATATATATATATATATATATATATATATATATATATCCAAGCATATTCATCATGCATACTTCCACAATTCTATCATTCCACATAAATATACACATTTATGTTTATTCACCAATGCACCATTATAACGATAATAAATACAAATCATAGAGACCGACTCACGACTCTATGCAAATGCAATGCGGTACCGACTCAATCATCTCAAGTTCACTCAGGAACTTATTGGAACCTGTCGCTACTGCGAAAATCGGCGCCGGCTGAACAGAAGAGTCGCCACCGTGCGTTATTTATCCCACGGGAGGGAAAGGGAACGCTCAGAGTAAACCTCGCACAACATGGGAAAGGTATGGTCGTCGCAACCAAAACCTGGATTCGGGAGTCGGTTACGCAAGGGGAAGGTATTAGCACCCCTCACGTTCGTCGTACTCGACGGGATCCACGCTTGTTTTCTAGTACGGATTGGTATTTCTATCTAAACTAAGGGTCAGGGGTTAAAAGAAAATAAAATGAAAATAAAAATGACTCGGCAAAGTATCGCACTTTATGCCTACGTATTCCCGCCTGGAACGAGAAATCAGAGTCAACGTAGTTCGCCTACCTACGGGGGAGGGGGGGAAGGTTGCTCGCTAGGATATCGCATCCTATGCCTACGTACTTTCACACGGCATGAAAGATCAGAGCAAACGTAGTTCGGGCCACGTACGACACAAGTCTGCCTTGATTGATTTTATTCCTTCTGAAAAAGGGTTTTCTGATTAACAGTCCAAGAGGACAAAAATGACGTCTTGATGAGTTCACATTCTTTTACGGAAGAAGTGTCTTTTATTGTGTTTGAAATCTTTATGGTGTTTTTCTGTTTGTTTTGAGAAAGAAGAGACAGAACTCTAACCTACGGTTGCGAAGGGAAACAAACTAACCTAATGTTATCATGCATGGGTTAAGACCTAGTGTCTATCATGCTCCTCTCTTGCACAGAGAGAAACAGAGATCCTACGGGATAGGCAGAAACAGAAACAATAACAGATATAATAAAGCGGTAAAATGCATGGATGCAACAGTACAAGCGAGACAAGGGAGTCCCACTCAACCTCGAACCTAGAAAACAATAGGCAAAAGTGAACAGACTTCACTTTCAACCCAACAGGGTAAACAACAAACAATACAGTCCGGAAAACCAATCAATACATCAACAATGAAATACATCAGCAAAAGAAACAGCATCAGCAGGTCTGAATTAACATCTAACTCCAAGTAATTTCCACTCAGCTACAGGCTTCAACAAGCATCAATTTCCATCTTCAAGACCTTCAGGCAAGGGCTTTGATCATCAGTCTTCTATAAGCAATGGCTTTTCTTCAAGTTCAAACCTCCAGGATGAGGAATCAGTCACAAGAGGAGAGGAATGTTAAACAGTAAATTGCCTACCAAGGGTGGCTCATTAACTGTTAACATTATACAGACAGGTTTCTCTCAAAAGTTCTATCTTCCAAATACATTCACTGATCCTTCCAAAGGAAGGAGGTGGATGTTTGAAAGAGACTTTGAATCATAGAGAAAGGATGGATGCAGACAAGGCATTCCATATTTGAGAAACAAGCTTTCTAATCTAGAGCTCTGCCTAGCTCTTAAACCCTAATCTTCTCAGCATCTGCTAGCAAGAATCTCTTCTTCAACTCTGGAAGTTGATCTTCAATCTCTGGCTCTTCAATGGCTTCATCTTCACAAGTTTCCAGCTTCACCAAGTCCCCAGACAAACCCAATACCCAAACAAGCAAGCAACAATCCCCAGAGGGCACACCACACCAGTCAATCAGATATATACAGAGTATTAATAGCAGTAGGGGAATCCTGACTTTTTCTAAGAGGATCTAATAACTACCCATAGCCCCTATAGTCCCATAGCTAAACTATTCAAACCCTAAGTCCTAAGGGAAAAGAATCAAATCTCCTAAGTCATCACCTAAAACCCTAATTTGTTCATGTTGTTCAAACCTACACTAAGCACCTAAATTTAATTTCTAAAAATGGGAACTAAATTGAATCTATAAGTTCAATATCTAATCTAAACAACCTAAAAAGAATGAACAAAAAATATGAAAGTATCTAATAGAACAAAAATTATTAAAATCATGCATGAAATGAAACTATTTACAATGTCATTTATTTGGAAAATATGAGAAAAATATCAAATAAAAGATAAAATGCAATTTTTATTTTTTTAGAATTTTCTAGGCATCCTAAAGAAAATAATGCAAAAAGAATGAATTAAAAATGATTTTTTAGCTATTTATTATGAATTTTAGAAGATGCATAAAAAATTAAAGAAAATAAAAGAAAATAAAATGAAATAAAATGGAGGGGGTGTGAATAGCAGGTATAACACGTTCAAGGCATTGGGCTTACTAAAATGGGGGGTGTGGATAGCGCTCTGAGCCCAACCCCCCAATTAATGAAACGCAGCGTTTGGTCCTAGCTCAGCCTTTCCCTCACAAACGAAGTCTAAATCTCATTCGTTGGATCCAAGGTCAGTCAACTGGTCAAAAGGTGATCTGAGGGTGATAGGATCGTCTTCCTCCTTGGTTCAGGGCTTGGAGGGAACTCCATGGATGAACACACCAACTGCTCCATGCCCTAACTCCCTCGATTCTCCATGGAATGCCAACATATAAAAACCAAATCCGCTCCAAAACTTACCAGGAATCCAACCATGGTGCCACAACTAACTGAAATCTCCTCTAACCCTAAACCCGATAGCTACCTCCAAGAAAAGATCAAGAACTGATTCTCACTATCTTCAAAATTGATGGCACAAGCATGTTCCTCTCTTCACCTAGATCATTTTCCCCTAAAGAACTAAGATTATCATTCAATATTGAGGGAGTTCTTGGTCCACACAGAAATGGTGCCTCTAACAAAATCATCACTAAATCACCTCTAACTTTCCAGAAAGCTTCCCCTAATGATTTCTAACCATTCTAACCTACTAATTCTAATCAATTCTACTTAAATTAAGGTGCACGAAGACATTTACAAACCTGGTGAAATGAGATGAACAGATGGTAGAATTCTTCAAATCAATGCCTGAATTTCTCCAGAATCATTCAGTGATCCATCTTCTAGCTTCTGTATGCAAAAAGGAAGGTTGAAAAGCTCTGAATCTTGGAAATGGATCTGAAGCTGCAAGCTGCCAAACTCAAGATACAGAACACGATTTGGACTTGAATTCCCTCTGATTTTGATTGTCACACCCTCAATGATGATGATAGAATTGAACCAGATCAAGAAATTGAACAGAATGGAGAAGAAATGAAGAATTGGAAAATGACTTGCTATGGAAGAACTTTGATTTCAATCTCTCTTTCTGCAGCAATTCTCTCTAACCTCTCCATTTGAGCACACTCCAATCCATATATAGATGATGTTAGAATCATCTAGAACCAACTGGAATCTTCCTATGAGAAATTGAGTTTCTCATGTCATGACTTTCTCATTTCATGCTATGCATAGTTCAGTCTAAGTTCTCCTTGTTACAGCCCATGATTATCAATTGAAAATCTCCCCAAATGGTATTTTGAACATGCTGAAAAGCCTTGCAAGCTTGTGTGTTAATCCCTTATGTGAGTTGGATGTGTAACTTGAATTATAAGCAATCTATGGCAAGTCCCAAATTATGACCTCAAATCCAAAATCTAACAATGCCAATGATCACAAAATATGTTTTCTAGTCAAAATGATATGTCACTTGCCTCATTTTGATCATGTAGTATAAAATTCCCAAAAATGGACATTTCATGTATTAAATTTATGCCTTTTTTAGGTCATTTCTACAAGCATGAGTTACAAGCATTTCCAAACTTACATGGCCTTCTTTCTTGACTTAAAATCACATTTTGAACAACTTTCATGTTTTGAGTTTTTCCATTTGAGGCTTGGAAATAGGAGATATGGCCTTTGCTTAAAAAATGACCTATAACTGACAAATGACCAAAATACCCTTTGCTTGCCAAGACCATAAGTTGAGTTCCACACATCATATGAAGGCATACCATACCATTCTAGAAAGCTAAGACAATGAGGAACAATTCTTATGTTGACCAGAAACTCATTTGAAATCTCCTTGAGGGGTAAAACTAGCTTGGAAGTCAAGTCACTTTCACAGACAAAATTTCAGATACCTTAGATGACCTGTAACTTGCAAGGACCATAACTTGAGTTCTATAAATCTCCTTGATGTCTTCCACCACTCAAATTAAAGGTCTTGAGATCCTCTACAAGTTCCATGTTGGCCAAGGATCCATTTTAACCTTGCATTTTGACTTATCTTGCTTGGAAATTTGACCTAAACTAGGGGATTTTACACAGAAACCCTAATTTAGAAACTCCTCTTCTCTTTGATTTCTCTTGAATTCTTCTTGGCATATCTCCATATCCTTCTTTATATGTCAAATGATGAACCCCACATCTCTCCACTAGACTTGAATGCCCCTTAAATCAGTCAATTGACCTAGGGTTGACCTAGGGTTGACCCAGATGAAACCCTAGTTGACTGCCTTCAGCTATAGCTCTTGTGCTCTCATCAATGACTTGTATCCTTCTTTAAATGACTTTCTAAGTCTCTCATAATGTCTAGATACTCTCCATGCCTTCAACTCACAGCTCACAACCCTCTTGTTGACCCTCAGATACCCTCAGCTAGGAGATGGACTCAAGGCTTGATCTGCTGAACTCTCTGCTTTCAAATTCTTTCTTGATGACTTGAATGAGATTGAATTGGGATAATAACCTCTTGATAGGCTTCTAAAGGGGAGAATAATGCTTGGTCCCTTGTTGAATGATTTACTATGCTATGATATACAGATGATTAAGCTATGTACATGACTCTATATGCAAATGCTAATGACATTGAAACATAAACCAAGTGAATAAGGTTGGGCAAATTTTAGGGTGCAACAGCTGCCCCTATTCAAGCGACTTAGACCCGATTGGGTGAAGAGCGAACAGCCTTCAAACATTCGCGGTACGAGACGGTTGAATACTAGTGAAACCAGAAATTTGCCAACTGCAAAACTAAATTGCGCTCCTGCTTGAGGAACGACATTCGTCAGCTGAATATGACTGTTACGGCAACCCACTGATCTCGTGCGACCGTGCTGGGGACTGTCTTCATCGTTCTGAAAAGGATTCTGTCATAACAGATTGCTTGCTTGTCCACGTTAGGACTCTGTCTGTCATCAATACGAAGAAATCTCAACTAAAACCTGTCCACGTTAGGACTCCACTTGCTGTTAACCCAGAAAAATCTCGGCAACACCGCTGGGGATAATTCGTCTGCATTTCCATAAACTGAATCGTCCACGTTAGGAATAAAATTCTTCCATGTTAGGAGTAACATCTGTCCACGTTAGGAATCATCTCTTCTGTATCTGTCCACGTCAGGACCAAACCTTTCATCTTTCCACGTCAGGAAGCAATCTTCTTTCCGCATAAGGAGAACTATATCAATCTGTCCACGTAAGGACTCCACTACCACTTGACATGTCCGCGTCAGGACTCCAATCTTTCCACGTAAGGAATTCAACTTTGGTTCTGAAACTGTCCACGTCAGAACTCAACTTTCCACGTAAGGAGTACATCATTCTTCCACGTCAGGAATCAACTTTCCTTGAATCTGTCCACGTAAGGACCCCAATTTTTCCACGTACGGAATAAATCTTCTTTTGAGTCTGTCCACATCAAAACTAAACCCCTTCCACGTCAGGAATGCATTCTTTCTTTCCACGTCAGGAATACAAGCCTCTTTCCACGCAAGGAACGCTATCCGTTTTCCACGCAAGGAAACATAACTTTTCCACGTAAGGCAACCAATTCCTTCCGATTTGTCCGCGTCAGAACTACATTTTTCCACGTAAGGAATGCCATCTTAATCTGTCCACGTAAGGACTCCACTCTTTCCACGTAAGGAATCCTCCTCCTATGTGTCCGCGTAAGGACTCAATCTTTTCCACGTAAGGAACACGATCTCCTTTCCCCGTAAGGAACCATTTTTCTGATTTGTCCACGTAAGGACTCCCATCTTTCCACGTAAGGACCTGAAGTTTCTCTTCCACATAAGGAACACGCCTTCTTTCCACGTTAGGCATACTTCTTCTTCTGAATCCGTCCACGTCAGGACTAAACTTTCCACGTAAGGAATCTATTTCCTTCTTCCACGTTAGGAATAACTTCTTTGACTTTCCCCGTAAGGACTCCAATCTTTCCACGTAAGGAATCACCATTTTAATCTGTCCACGTAAGGACTCCGATCTTTCCGCGTCAGGAATGCTGTCATTTCCACGTAAGGAAACTACCTTTTTCCACGTAAGGAATCCAACTTGATATGTCCGCGTAAGGACTACATCGTCCACGTTAGGACCCACCTCTCCATGTTAGGAATAATAATTTCTTTGATTTGTCCACGTCAGGACACTGATCTCGTCTTGATTTGTCCACGTTAGGACTCAGGCGTCTTCGACCTGCTGAGGAAATAAGACTTGTCCACGTAAGGACTCACACGCTTGTCTGATCTGTCCACGTCAGGACCCATGATTTGCCAACACAAAGAAAGATAACTGCTGAGAGGAACTGGTCCAAGTCAAGTCATCAACACAAATAGTAACCACTTTTGTCAACGTCATGACCTCCCATTCCACTAATTTCGAGAATCCGAATCTGCCCACGTTAGGACTAACACACTTCACCAATCCGGGGAAATAAACCTGTCCACGTTAGGACGCCCACTTCTGAAGAAATCCCGTCAATATAGGAATAAAATGTCCACGTCAAGACTTAGTTCTCCATTAATCCCCACCCACAAACTTCTTAGCACCGACGTGACAGCGATTTTGGGGCAGACTTTACTGGGGATATTTGGAAACCAAACTACCGGACGCCTGTTCTGATAACCGGTGGTGTCCTCTGAAATTCTGATTCATGGAACCCCTGATGACAACTAACTCTGCCTGGGAATAAAGAGAAACTTATCCTGATAACTCTGTGGGGAATACGGCCGAAACTGACATTATCATTGGATGTCCCGTGCCAAGATCTTGAATGTTTGGTAGTTCATTTGAGCAAGAGTTCTCTCCACCTGAACTGCTAGAGCAAAATAAATGCTGAAGATAATGCCGACTCCGCCGGGGATAGCCAGATGCTACAGAATTATCCCAGCAAAATAAATGCTGGAAGGGTGAAGTCAACCCTGCTGGGAAATTGGGAACTCAAACCAAACACCCTGTTGAGGTAACCCCCTGCTGGGGAATATAACTTTGCTTGGGAATAGCAGATGTGCACAGTATGATCGGGCTTTCTGCTGGAGAGTGAACTGATATTACACAGTATCCCTGACAAAATAAATGACAGGACCCACCACCAACTCTGCTGGGGAGAGTCTTGATCTTCGAGTTCCACTGGGAGGAAAGAACACTTGCTGAAAAGAGAGAACTCCGCTTAGGGGATACTAACATGCCCAGCTTGCCCCTGAATCTGCAACAGTTCTGGAATGGACCCTACAGTCTTTATATCCTGACGACCAGACATGGACGGCTTCTACATTTCGGACCTCGAAGGGGTGTTTCAAGGACATAACTTTCGTGCTTCTAGGGTGACATGCCCCGGTCTCGCAAAAATCTTTTGTCTCTGATCGACTGTGTCGTGGAGCACTGCCCATAGCTATGAGAGATTTGCCAAATCTTGACCTGACTGCCCCGGATTTACTGATTCTAGGATGACCAACTCTACCTGAATTAATCAGTATAGCTTGTCCCAGTTCACGAAATATTTGGGCATTCTGCATTTTATCCTGATCATACCTTCCACTGTAGGAATCTTTCCTGTCGGCATGTGCTTACTCGCAGGTAACACAAGTTGTTCTGCATAAAAGATATATTAAACGCAATGCATATGACAGTTTCAAAACCCAAGTCTGTTCACTAAAAAATTTTGTGACATGTAATGAATCAATTATCAAAATGTCAATATGAAAGCTGGTAAGAGGAACCCTTTTAGGAGTCAGAATCGACGAGATCTTTACTGACGTATGCCCTCGGACAAAACCTGTTTCAATTAGGACTTTTGCGGGTTGTAACGTGGTCAGGTTCACGGTTAACAAGGAAAGATATAGGCTCAAAATTTATTTCGACCCACCCATTCTTCGTGATGTTCTCCAATCCTATGTTCAGCTAATCTGACTTCAGCGTTCACCTATTAGAGGTGGAATGATAGGAGTGATGGTTCAGGATACCACGCGTTTTTCTTTTTTGAGTGACGGTCATTTGCTTTTCGTCTTTGGGTGCCTAGAATCACACGACTTTTGTCCTTTTCGATGATTTGTTCTTTTCTTTGACAATCCTTTTCGTCTTTCGTTTTTTTTCGTTCCCTAACTTTTGCCTGGACTGAGTATCTTTTGAGATTCTTTTGATTTTCCAGTCCAGCGGGATGCCCCTGTTTTTGCCTAAGTCATTTGTTTTCAAGTTTTGACTTAGCGGGCTTTTGATTCTTTTTGCTTTTCGTTCTCTCTTTTTTTTTTGAACAAGTCGTGTGACACTGGTTTGTCTGACTTCTTGTGGGGTAATGTGACTGTTTCACTCTTTGTCGGCACGGTTTAACCATTGCGGTTCTTTAGGCACGACTTATACAAGTGTGATTTATCCTCAACCGGACACTCTTTCTACGATTCAAACGCTTGGTCAAACTAACTGACACCTACCCTGCCCCGGGTTGAGATTTAGGTTTTTTTCATTTTCAAAAGAAACTCCTACTACTGGCTCAAAGGGGTTATCAAGGGATTATCTTCCTTATATCTCCGGTGTTTATGGATTGAAACAATGCCTGTATCTCATCAACAGGTTCTTTATCCAAAAGCATACGATCGGAATATTATTCGTCATCTGTTTTCGTCATCCTCCCCAGATTCCTGCTAAAACAAGCATTAAGCATTAAAGAAAAACAAAGAGTGAACACGACTGGATTAATTCAAAACATGCATATTCATTTCGTTTATTAATATCAATTGAAAAACAACAAGTTTTAAGAGCGAAATTTGCAATTACACAGAAAAGAAACTACAAATGCGAGGACATGAACAAGATAACATGAAAAATGTCGGCGTCTCGGAACTGGACTTCCTGCACTCTGACTTATTGGCGAGTCAACCATCCTCAGAAGCTATCATCAGGGGTAGTCTACTGCTGTCTCGATCTTCTTTCATCGGCCCGATCAAATCTGGGAAACTTTTTCATCACCCCGGTTTTCGCTTGTCGATGGCCTTGCACCGCCTTGGGAACCCTGTCAGAGAAATTAATGACCCTGCTGTCGATTAAATCTTGGACGTTATGCTTGAATGCGTGGCAACCTTCAATATCATGTCCGGGAGCCCCGGAGTGGAATTCACAGTGCCTGCTCGCATCATAGCCATCCGGCAGAGTGCCGGTTATTGGCGCCAGAGTTCTTTTCTCCACCAAGTTCAATCTTAGTAGTGTCTGTAACAAATCTGCGTACGTTGAGGGAGGCTTCTCAAACACCCTCCTCGGCTTCTTTCCCCGAATTCTTTGCTGAGTCGTATACTGGCATCTTGTATGCTGCTGGCTTTGCTCGAGCGATTCCTTGGGCTCACGCGTTATCATCCTTAAGTTCAACCCTGGCATCGGCAACTGTTGTGGACATGGAGACTTAGCTTCCAGTGGCTCTGGGATATACCTCGATTCATCTGCAACCTCTGGCGGAGAAATGGGAATATCAGTCCCTGCAACTTTTATGCCCCCCGGTACAAACTCAATTATTTTCTCATCCAGCAAATCTTGAATCTTATGCTTAAAAGCTTTGCAGTTTGCAATGCTATGCCCCGGTGCTCCGGAGTGGAAGGCACAATGGGCGTTCAGGTCATAGTCTGGTGGCGGCTGCCCTGTCAGTGGAACCAAAATGCGGGGCTCAACCAGTTGAAGTTGGAACAAGAGTTGCACCAGCTGATCATAATCCACAGGGATCTCATCAAATACTCTGTTAGAAAACCTCATTCTCTTACCCCACCTCCTTGAGTTATCCTGCAAAATCAATTGCGACTGCTGACGAGGAGACTCCTGAGCTTCGAACCGTGGAGAGGGTCTCTTAAGCCTATCCTGCGTGGGTAATGGTTCTTCAGACCCCTGAGGAACAGATAAGCCAGCCGCGTCTTCCAACATTTGCCCTCCTTCTCTCCTGAGTACGTTCCTTAATACTTCAGCCATCGACCCTATCTGTGCCTTCAGTCGGCAGTTCTCTTCTTCTAGCGTCTCTTGATTCGAGCGCAACTCTTGCATATCTTTCGTGAACTGCCCCAGCTGGCCTCGAACATCCGTTAATTCTGCTTGAACCTGTTTGATGGCTACCCCCATAAGTTGGCGTATGCGGCCTGGGAGAAAACCTTGATTCTCTAGCTGAGCAAAGTCGGCAGCCCTATCATCAGCCCTCGCAATCAGAGGCTGCACCATGTTCTGCAACTGTTTCTGACTCTCGGCCATGGCTTCCATTACCTGTATGAGCCGCATTATATTGTCGTGCACCTCTTGCATCTCATTCGGATCCTGACTCATGACTTCCTTGCTGCTGCTTCTGGTTGAATGCTAGGGAATTCTTCAGTCGATAATCCTGGGGGACCTGAGAGATACAGGAGATGAGCTACAGTTTAATAATTACCTGTAATGCAATATGAATATGAATGCAATGCAATGTGTGTGTCTGTGCATTAGGGAAATTCATTCCCCGATTCTAGTGTGGAGGTGCCGGTGCAGTGACAGTGCTAGCAATACAAAGATCGGAGCTGAATCATAGAAAGCCTCATATATTGCTGAGAAAACTAATAGGCCAAGAATACAATATCACTGAGTACAATAAGAAGGCATGACCTCAACCAACAATCCTGGTGATGGTCAGCACTATGCAAATAAAGCATACAAGCTACTACATGAAGTGATCAAATCCTCCCAGAAGTTTGGTACTCTTCTAGCAATTTCTTGGTCTCCGGATGACTTGATCGATCAAGCAGCCCTTCAACAAGTTGGTTTCTCTTCTTAAGAACACGGCGCACGTCTTCAGCAGTTTCTTCCCATGCCCCGTCTCCGAAGCGATCCTCTAGTTTACGCTTCTGAGACACGGCTTCATCTCTGCCTTTGATGGCCTTGTTCAGTGCGTTCTGGAGACTGTACCGGGTCATCACTTCTTCTTCACACTTCTTGATGCTGGACTTCAACTGCTCTTCGAGGTCGGAAATTTGCTGCTTCAACTTATCTTCCCTCTTCTTATTGTTGGTGAGCGTAGCATTCCAAGTCTTATTGCAAGAAGAGATCTCTCGGTGAGCGATGTCAAGCGCTTTCTTCTTGGATTCAAGCATGTCATGGGAGCTTCTGAACTCTTGCCCCAGACGTTCGCGTTTTTTCTTTTCCTCAGTCAACTCATCCCCTAATCTGTTCATTAGCTCAATCTGTTGTTGGAAAGCATACACGGCCTTGTTTTTCTCACTGCGTACCTGGGCTAACTCTTGCTCTAACCCTTCGTTGATCTTCATCAAGGCTTCTTTTTCTCTCACAATTTGCTCATAGACTTCCCTAGAAACAGTAGTTGGCTCCGCTACCGGAATAGGATCAAGAACTGGTGCATCTGGAAATGGCATCCGCAACCGACTTGCTCTCTCCTGGATCCAAACCCTGTAAGGTGCATAGGCTTGACAGTCATTCTTCCCTAACAACGGCTTCCCTCTTTGGTTAATACGCGTCCAGGCATGCTGCAGCTTGGCCAATAACTCCCCCTTCACATCACCTGTGAAGTACAGAGATTCCTGTACTTCTTCCTCCTGAGGTGGATTCTTCAGCGCATATCCGAACTGACGAATGAATAGAGAAGGGTTGTAATTGATACACCCTTTTCTTCCTATCAGCGGTACATTAGGGTACCCAGAACAACTGAAGATGAGCTCAGATCCCAACAGGTCTCGATCAAACCACACAATGTCTTCGGAATATAGCCTCATCAGGCGCTCTGACCAACTGGCTGAGGTTGCACTGTCTACAAATGGTCCCTTCATGGGGAGATGACTTTTGAACCACATATTCAATAGAGGAGTACAGCAGTAAACAACTTTTCCCCTTCGGTTTTCGTTCTTGTAGTGCAATGAGTGGTAGAAGTCTCCGATCAACGTTGGCACTGGATTGCCGGCAGCGAATAGATGGAAAGCATCCAGGTCTACGAAGTTGGGTAAGTTAGGGAACAGCACAATCCCATAAATACAGAGAGCCAAAATAGCATTGAAAACCACCCAACATCCGCTCTTGGCATACTCCTGCGCTTTGCCAACCAAGAAATCAAGAGAGAAACCTGATACCACAAGCCAAGAAGTCAATAACAGTTCTGCAGCGTCCATATGTAAGGCTTTGGCTAAGTCCTCCAACTTGGGCTCAGCAGCAGAGTGAATAAAGGGAACCTTGTTCTGCACCGGTAACTCAGTAAACTCCACATACTCCTCAATGGTAGGTCCTAGAGTGAAGTCAGCAAACGTAAAACATCTCAATGCGGGGTCATAGAACTGCATCAAGGTGTACAGCCCGTTCATCTCATCAGTAGTGGGCTTGCAGACTAATCTCAGTAATCTCCCGTGACTCATTCTGAAGCTTCTCCTAACCTCCTCATCGGCAAGAGATATCAGACCACGCAAAGAAGTAATATCAGGTGAAGGCAGCTTATACGCAACTGTTTTCCTCAAACCAGCCATACTCAATACTCAGAAGTTTGGGCACTAGAATCGGAGGATATGCAAATGCACCTGCAGCACAGACACACGTTAATGGGATGCAAGAGGTAATGGATATGCAGGCAATGCAATGCAAGTAACATGCAACAGGGACCAAAGCTGTAGCTGAATGGCCTGAACCCAATCAAGAAAGGTCTCAGATAGACCATCCAGAAGTCATCAAGCCCTGGTCTCAGATAGACCTAAAACAAAGCTCCAACACTGGTCTCTGACAGACCTCAAACCATAACTCCAACTGGTCTCTGACAGACCTCAAGACTCTCAACTGGTCTCTGACAGACCTCCTAACTCTCCATAAATACCCAGGATCTCTGATCAAGAAATAACCGGTATCTGAAGGTCTAGTTACCTGCATAACCCCAAACCTTCTCACAGGTGGATGTCCTAGTAACTGACAAAGGTACGGCATCCTATGCGGTCGTCGGCGTCACAGACTTTCAGGGTTGATGATACGATTCCCAAAAGGAGTGGCATCATCAAATCCTGAAGAGGCCTCACTTAGCCAACTTCCAAATGATCGGTTCCCGGAGTCGACAATTCAGCTGACCAACAACCCCTTCGACCCAAAGGGTAGAAAAAGAAGCCAACCAGAAGAACCTCGTCCGAGTGTAGATTTCATGAGACACTAATGCAAGCAAAGCCGGCACGCGCCCACTACTTTCTACTCTAATTCTAGGTGCACTCAAGCCCAGGTCCGGCTTCTCACTCAATATCAGAACACCCGTCACACCCCAATACAACAATAATAAACAATATATATAATGCTGAAAATAAAGGTCAGAAATATAAATCCATACAAAATCCTCGACGGGAAAACAAGCGTTAGGATTGACTCTCTTAAGGGACGTTGGATCCCAAATGCATAAGAACCCTCGCAGTCCTTAGCAGCCAGGGGACGTTGGGTCCCCAGCAGAGTCGCCAGCTGCTGGGGATCGCCCCAAACAGCCAGGAAAAAACCCTAAGGCGAGACTCGAATAGAGAACCATCGCATGTCCCCAGCAGAGTCGCCAGCTGTCGCTACTGCGAAAATCGGCGCCGGCTGAACAGAAGAGTCGCCACCGTGCGTTATTTATCCCACGGGAGGGAAAGGGAACGCTCAGAGTAAACCTCGCACAACATGGGAAAGGTATGGTCGTCGCAACCAAAACCTGGATTCGGGAGTCGGTTACGCAAGGGGAAGGTATTAGCACCCCTCACGTCCGTCGTACTCGACGGGATCCACGCTTGTTTTCTAGTACGGATTGGTATTTCTATCTAAACTAAGGGTCAGGGGTTAAAAGAAAATAAAATGAAAATAAAAATGACTCGGCAAAGTATCGCACTTTATGCCTACGTATTCCCGCCTGGAACGAGAAATCAGAGTCAACGTAGTTCGCCTACCTACGGGGGAGGGGGGGAAGGTTGCTCGCTAGGATATCGCATCCTATGCCTACGTACTTTCACACGGCATGAAAGATCAGAGCAAACGTAGTTCGGGCCACGTACGACACAAGTCTGCCTTGATTGATTTTATTCCTTCTGAAAAAGGGTTTTCTGATTAACAGTCCAAGAGGACAAAAATGACGTCTTGATGAGTTCACATTCTTTTACGGAAGAAGTGTCTTTTATTGTGTTTGAAATCTTTATGGTGTTTTTCTGTTTGTTTTGAGAAAGAAGAGACAGAACTCTAACCTACGGTTGCGAAGGGAAACAAACTAACCTAATGTTATCATGCATGGGTTAAGACCTAGTGTCTATCATGCTCCTCTCTTGCACAGAGAGAAACAGAGATCCTACGGGATAGGCAGAAACAGAAACAATAACAGATATAATAAAGCGGTAAAATGCATGGATGCAACAGTACAAGCGAGACAAGGGAGTCCCACTCAACCTCGAACCTAGAAAACAATAGGCAAAAGTGAACAGACTTCACTTTCAACCCAACAGGGTAAACAACAAACAATACAGTCCGGAAAACCAATCAATACATCAACAATGAAATACATCAGCAAAAGAAACAGCATCAGCAGGTCTGAATTAACATCTAACTCCAAGTAATTTCCACTCAGCTACAGGCTTCAACAAGCATCAATTTCCATCTTCAAGACCTTCAGGCAAGGGCTTTGATCATCAGTCTTCTATAAGCAATGGCTTTTCTTCAAGTTCAAACCTCCAGGATGAGGAATCAGTCACAAGAGGAGAGGAATGTTAAACAGTAAATTGCCTACCAAGGGTGGCTCATTAACTGTTAACATTATACAGACAGGTTTCTCTCAAAAGTTCTATCTTCCAAATACATTCACTGATCCTTCCAAAGGAAGGAGGTGGATGTTTGAAAGAGACTTTGAATCATAGAGAAAGGATGGATGCAGACAAGGCATTCCATATTTGAGAAACAAGCTTTCTAATCTAGAGCTCTGCCTAGCTCTTAAACCCTAATCTTCTCAGCATCTGCTAGCAAGAATCTCTTCTTCAACTCTGGAAGTTAATCTTCAATCTCTGGCTCTTCAATGGCTTCATCTTCACAAGTTTCCAGCTTCACCAAGTCCCCAGACAAACCCAATACCCAAACAAGCAAGCAACAATCCCCAGAGGGCACACCACACCAGTCAATCAGATATATACAGAGTATTAATAGCAGTAGGGGAATCCTGACTTTTTCTAAGAGGATCTAATAACTACCCATAGCCCCTATAGTCCCATAGCTAAACTATTCAAACCCTAAGTCCTAAGGGAAAAGAATCAAATCTCCTAAGTCATCACCTAAAACCCTAATTTGTTCATGTTGTTCAAACCTACACTAAGCACCTAAATTTAATTTCTAAAAATGGGAACTAAATTGAATCTATAAGTTCAATATCTAATCTAAACAACCTAAAAAGAATGAACAAAAAATATGAAAGTATCTAATAGAACAAAAATTATTAAAATCATGCATGAAATGAAACTATTTACAATGTCATTTATTTGGAAAATATGAGAAAAATATCAAATAAAAGATAAAATGCAATTTTTATTTTTTTAGAATTTTCTAGGCATCCTAAAGAAAATAATGCAAAAAGAATGAATTAAAAATGATTTTTTAGCTATTTATTATGAATTTTAGAAGATGCATAAAAAATTAAAGAAAATAAAAGAAAATAAAATGAAATAAAATGGAGGGGGTGTGAATAGCAGGTATAACACGTTCAAGGCATTGGGCTTACTAAAATGGGGGGTGTGGATAGCGCTCTGAGCCCAACCCCCCAATTAATGAAACGCAGCGTTTGGTCCTAGCTCAGCCTTTCCCTCACAAACGAAGTTTAAATCTCATTCGTTGGATCCAAGGTCAGTCAACTGGTCAAAAGGTGATCTGAGGGTGATAGGATCGTCTTCCTCCTTGGTTCAGGGCTTGGAGGGAACTCCATGGATGAACACACCAACTGCTCCATGCCCTAACTCCCTCGATTCTCCATGGAATGCCAACATATAAAAACCAAATCCGCTCCAAAACTTACCAGGAATCCAACCATGGTGCCACAACTAACTGAAATCTCCTCTAACCCTAAACCCGATAGCTACCTCCAAGAAAAGATCAAGAACTGATTCTCACTATCTTCAAAATTGATGGCACAAGCATGTTCCTCTCTTCACCTAGATCATTTTCCCCTAAAGAACTAAGATTATCATTCAATATTGAGGGAGTTCTTGGTCCACACAGAAATGGTGCCTCTAACAAAATCATCACTAAATCACCTCTAACTTTCCAGAAAGCTTCCCCTAATGATTTCTAACCATTCTAACCTACTAATTCTAATCAATTCTACTTAAATTAAGGTGCACGAAGACATTTACAAACCTGGTGAAATGAGATGAACAGATGGTAGAATTCTTCAAATCAATGCCTGAATTTCTCCAGAATCATTCAGTGATCCATCTTCTAGCTTCTGTATGCAAAAAGGAAGGTTGAAAAGCTCTGAATCTTGGAAATGGATCTGAAGCTGCAAGCTGCCAAACTCAAGATACAGAACACGATTTGGACTTGAATTCCCTCTGATTTTGATTGTCACACCCTCAATGATGATGATAGAATTGAACCAGATCAAGAAATTGAACAGAATGGAGAAGAAATGAAGAATTGGAAAATGACTTGCTATGGAAGAACTTTGATTTCAATCTCTCTTTCTGCAGCAATTCTCTCTAACCTCTCCATTTGAGCACACTCCAATCCATATATAGATGATGTTAGAATCATCTAGAACCAACTGGAATCTTCCTATGAGAAATTGAGTTTCTCATGTCATGACTTTCTCATTTCATGCTATGCATAGTTCAGTCTAAGTTCTCCTTGTTACAGCCCATGATTATCAATTGAAAATCTCCCCAAATGGTATTTTGAACATGCTGAAAAGCCTTGCAAGCTTGTGTGTTAATCCCTTATGTGAGTTGGATGTGTAACTTGAATTATAAGCAATCTATGGCAAGTCCCAAATTATGACCTCAAATCCAAAATCTAACAATGCCAATGATCACAAAATATGTTTTCTAGTCAAAATGATATGTCACTTGCCTCATTTTGATCATGTAGTATAAAATTCCCAAAAATGGACATTTCATGTATTAAATTTATGCCTTTTTTAGGTCATTTCTACAAGCATGAGTTACAAGCATTTACAAACTTACATGGCCTTCTTTCTTGACTTAAAATCACATTTTGAACAACTTTCATGTTTTGAGTTTTTCCATTTGAGGCTTGGAAATAGGAGATATGGCCTTTGCTTAAAAAATGACCTATAACTGACAAATGACCAAAATACCCTTTGCTTGCCAAGACCATAAGTTGAGTTCCACACATCATATGAAGGCATACCATACCATTCTAGAAAGCTAAGACAATGAGGAACAATTCTTATGTTGACCAGAAACTCATTTGAAATCTCCTTGAGGGGTAAAACTAGCTTGGAAGTCAAGTCACTTTCACAGACAAAATTTCAGATACCTTAGATGACCTGTAACTTGCAAGGACCATAACTTGAGTTCTATAAATCTCCTTGATGTCTTCCACCACTCAAATTAAAGGTATTGAGATCCTCTAAAAGTTCCATGTTGGCCAAGGATCCATTTTAACCTTGCATTTTGACTTATCTTGCTTGGAAATTTGACCTAAACTAGGGGATTTTACACAGAAACCCTAATTTAGAAACTCCTCTTCTCTTTGATTTCTCTTGAATTCTTCTTGGCATATCTCCATATCCTTCTTTATATGTCAAATGATGAACCCCACATCTCTCCACTAGACTTGAATGCCCCTTAAATCAGTCAATTGACCTAGGGTTGACCTAGGGTTGACCCAGATGAAACCCTAGTTGACTGCCTTCAGCTATAGCTCTTGTGCTCTCATCAATGACTTGTATCCTTCTTTAAATGACTTTCTAAGTCTCTCATAATGTCTAGATACTCTCCATGCCTTCAACTCACAGCTCACAACCCTCTTGTTGACCCTCAGATACCCTCAGCTAGGAGATGGACTCAAGGCTTGATCTGCTGAACTCTCTGCTTTCAAATTCTTTCTTGATGACTTGAATGAGATTGAATTGGGATAATAACCTCTTGATAGGCTTCTAAAGGGGAGAATAATGCTTGGTACCTTGTTGAATGATTTACTATGCTATGATATACAGATGATTAAGCTATGTACATGACTCTATATGCAAATGCTAATGACATTGAAACATAAACCAAGTGAATAAGGTTGGGCAAATTTTAGGGTGCAACAGAACCATCGCTCGTTACCAATGTAACTCCCCGTCGGGCCTACGATGTTCACCCATTACTCACACCTCACATAGGTACACAATGTTTATGGGTTTCTCACACCTCACATAGGCACACAATCTGATTGCTCACACCTCACATAGGCACACAATCGTTTGTAATCATCGCTCACACCTCACATAGGCACACGATGTTACAACGAATTCTCATTAGAATCCCACAACACAAGAATGTACATCATTATGCTTCACATACAAAAATGACTCAAGACATTCTTGAAATGCATACATATTTACAATATATTCATGCATTCATCTCATACTATCACATACAATCGATATACATTCACATCAATTACGCCAAACAGCAACGAGCATCGCTTTACCACCTAAACGACAACGAACTCTATCACAATCATCATGCATTCATATTTAATTTAAACAATGCATTTATTTGCCAAAAGGCCACAATTCACAATAAATTCCACAATCTAGGATTCACGCCATACGGCTACCCACATCATATCATATAACAACACACAAGCTACACGTTCCGGGATAAGGTTGATCACATCCGAGTCGAAGAATCGATGTTGGATGGAAAATAGAAAAAATG
Source organism: Lathyrus sativus (assembly GCA_963859935.3). NCBI lineage: Eukaryota > Viridiplantae > Streptophyta > Magnoliopsida > Fabales > Fabaceae > Lathyrus > Lathyrus sativus. The sequence continues at coordinate 304,658,446 of OZ012735.1, read as the reverse complement.
TTGTGTTGTCATGCTCGCTAGGCGAGCAGAATGGCGAGCCCTTCGCTACTCCACTCGCTCCAGCGAATTTTGTCATTTTGGTTTTGCCCAAGTCTGGGAGTGTTCGCTGGCAGCTCACTGTGTGCTCGCTTAGCAAGCACTTCGCTATCTCACTCGCCAGTGATTCGCCTAGCGAATACTTCGCTACTCCAACCCTCAATTATCCAAAAATATCAGAAAGTCACAAAATCACCCGATTTAAATCAAACAAGTTCCAATATTCTCGGCCTAATGTTCCTCGACTAAACTACACAATTTATTTCGAATTCTAACCGTGAAAACATCAGTTTCTATCGATTTAATCCAATTCGACCTAAAATGGAAATATGTAGAAAAACAACCAAACTATCCAACCAAACACATACATAATGATATACATTGATGAGATAATAAGATTTCACACCCTTACCCGATTAAATCGATTCCTAGAAGTTGTTTTGAAGATTTCCAAACTTTTTCCTCTTTTTCTTCTCTTTTCTCTTCTTCCTCTTTCTTTCTCTCCTTTTTCTTCTTTCTTTCTCTTTTCTCTCCTCTTTCTCTCTTATATCTTTCTATTCTAATTCCTTTCTATTACTTTTTCTCTCAAAACATCTAATAATTCATTTTCTCACACAAAATATCTAACTTAACATTAATTAAGAAATATCTAAAATACCCTCCAACCTAATTTCCCCGAAAACTCACAAAAACGATAAAATAACACAATATGCAAACATAACATATTAACACACCAATTCCACAAATAAAATAATAATCACCCAAATAAATAAAAGACCCAACAAAAATGGGAAATCAGAATCGGGGCGTTACAGACTGCAGGTAGATTCATAAAGGCAACACTGCGTCGTGCCCATGTACAAGTCAGAAAAGTGTAGAGCTAGTTGACTCTTTGTACATCTACGTGATGTTTCTAACAAATTGTTAGTTTTCTTTCTTTTTGATGTTGTCAAAGGGGGAGAAGATGAGATAATGATGCGGATTATGCATGATATATGCGTACACTTAGGGGGAGCTATCAAGAATAATGCATAAAGTCAAGGGGAGTTGTTTCGTGTATCAAGATAAATGCAACAGGCTACGACGACTACATCATATACGTTTGCCATCATAAAAAAAGGGGAGTATGTGAGTGCTAAGTATTACTAACTACAAATTCAACCGAGTTTTGAATGATGTCAAACAAGGGAGAAGGTAGTATATTACATCGTAGCTCTTTTGTATATTGGACGGTATCAACCTACATTTAGATGTTCATTTGTTCCCTTAGCCTTATGAAGTATAAAAGAGTCTCTAAACAAGTTTTACTGGTCTTAGGCATGTCATACACACCAAAAATCATGTTTATGTGTCAAAATAACAACATAAGCCGACTTATACATGATCAGACTGACCTATGGAAGTTTAAACTTGAGTATGGCACTTGCATCAGTTGGACGTCAACACTGCATTCTTGCATGGTGACTTGCAAGAAGATGCGTACATGCAAGTTCCTTAAGGTGTACAAATTCCTAGACCAAATCAAGTGTGCAAACTTCTCAAATCCCTTTATGGTTTGAAACAACTCAGTAGAAAGTGGTATGAACAGTTAACTGGAGTTCTATTGGATTAAGAATACAAACAATCAGTTGCTGATCATTCTCTATTTATACTTACCAAAGAATCTTCTTTCATCGCTCTTTTGGTATATGTTGATGATGTTATTCTTGCAGGCATTTCTCTAAATGAGTTTGATAGCATCAAAAGAATTCTAGATGAATAATTCAAAATCAAAGATCTTGGACAACTGAAGCATTTTCTTGGAATATAAGTGGCTTATTCCAAAGTTGGTATTACTTTGTGCCAAAGAAAATACTGCCTTGACTTGATATATGACACTTGTTTCCTTAGAGCTAAACCTGTCAAGATTCATATTGATCCCTCCACAAAGTTGCACCAAGATACCTCATCTTTATTTGAAGATGTTGCTAGCTACAAAAGACTAGTTGAAAAGCTATTATATTTGACTACTACAAGGCCTAATATAGCCTTTGTAATGCAACAATTGAGCCAATTTCTCCACGCTCTAACTACCACTCATTATGAAACGATCAAATACCTCAAAGGCTTACCGGGTCGATGATTATTATTTAAGAGAGATGCACAACTTCAACTCCTTCCCTTTATTGATGATGACTGGGCAGGATGTCTAAATACTCGAAGATCCACTATTGGCTATTATTTACTTCTTGTCATTTCATTGGTTTCATGGCATGCTATGAAATAACATATAGTGTCCAGAAGTTCATCGGAGGCGGAATATTGAGCCTTGTCTTTCGCATCATGTGAATTACAATGGATGATTGGTTTGCTTAAAGATTTTCACATTGAAATTACAAAACTTCCAACTTTGTATTGTGACAACCAAAGTGCTATACACATCGCAGTCAATCCCGTCTTTCATGAAAGAACAAAACATCTTGAGATAGATTGTCATTTTATTCATGAGAGAATTCAAAAAGGCATGTTCAAGCTGCTGCCAATTCATACCAAAGCTCAGTTGGTATATTTCTCCACAAAGTCATTACCACCCAAGATTTTCCACAATTTCATTTCCAAGCTCAACATGCTCGACATTTACCATGTTTAGCTTGAAGGTGGATGTTGAACTTATTCCTTGCATGATAAGTAACCGACTTACCTATAGTATAAGTCATCAAGTTTCATGATGTATGTAATGATAACTTGTAATCATAAGTCATTGATATTAGTTATGAGTTTGTTTGGTTTCATGCAGCTATATAAACTCAGCGTAACTAACTTTTATCATTAAGAGGAATTGAGTTCATTCACTATATCATCATCTTCTTCTTCCCTCTTTCAATAACTTATACCATTTTTTACTCACTTAATGCACAACTTCAAAAGTTATACTTATTACTACCTTCGTTCCTTTATATAAGAGACAATTCAGTTTTTAGGTTCATTGAATAATTAATGTATTTGTCAGGTTATAGACTAGATAAATTGATTATTCAATGAACTTAAAAAATAAGTTGTCTCTTATAAAAAGGAAGATAAATAATAATTTTTATTTTTTTAATATCCGACTCAACTACAGTTCAGTCGATTCAAGTGGTTGAATTATGCCGGTTTAATTTTTAAAACATTGATAAATTCATAAATCTTTAAGATTAATATCTTGTATGTTATTGATTATAAAAAAAGTTTTAATATTTAAAAAATTGAAAAATAAAAAAATGCATTTAAGCATAAAATCAAATAGAAAACAGCAATTTTACAATTTAATAATTTATAGATAAACTTTTAAAATTAAAAAACTAGAATTTATTTTGTGTTTGCCAACCATTGGATCCTTTTCCGTGTTTTTTTAATTAAAAAACCTGTATAAAAATGATTTAAGAAAAAGTCTTTTATTAATTTTCATTTAAAATTGTTTTTCAATTTTTTCAGATTCTGATTAAAAAAAACAACCGATATAAAACCAATATTATTCACTAAAAAAACAGCTCTTAAACACTTATCTCTTCAATTTTTTTATTACTCCCACTCCCATTGTAATATTAATTGAATAATAATAATAATCACTTAAAAACTTTATTTTAAAAAGTTAAAACAACACAGTAACCAACAATAATAATCACTTAAAAACTTTATTTTAAAAAGTTAAAACAACACAGTAACCAACAAATCCTTTACCCGAATTCAAATCCCCTCCGTCCATGCGAACTGCATGGCTCCACCGTCCGAACCTCATCGCTGCCGTCACAACAACCACAACCACATCTCCTCCTTCTTCCAATCCACCGCTTCCAATTTCCTCTCTCTCTTCAACCAACACAACCCTCCACCTTCACCTCTACCTCAACTACCCTCCGCAGTCTCCCTCCCTCTCTTCTTCGCGCCACCGCTCTCCACTGTGACGTTCGAATCCACCTCCGACTCAACACGCTCTTCCGCCAAATCGGTTAGAGTTTCGAGGCTCAATTCCAATGTCAAAGGTGGTGGTGGTCCCGCTTTTGTTGGTCAGGTTTTCAGCATGTGTGACCTCTCTGGAACTGGTTTCATGGCTGTTTCTACTCACTTTGATATTCCTTTCATCACTAAAAGGTTTTTTTTTTCTTTTTTTGAATTTTCGTAACTCTTTATTTTCAATTTGTCCTTCAAAATCAAATTCAAGATTGTGCTTTATTTTTAAGCTTTTGGTATGTTTGTGAAATTAAATTAAGATTGAAGTTGTAACCTTTTTTGCTTTTGTAATTTTGTATCATTTTTTTAATTGGTGCATAAGATTAGCTTGGTTTGTTTATTGCGTAGTTATATAAATAATAGTTTGTTGAGTGGAGTCTAGTTTTGATTTAGTAGTAATGTATTGGTTTAGAGGTATAGAATTAATTTTGGAATGATTTTATGGTGTTTGGTTCTTCTAATGTAGAATTGATTATGTCTTCAGAATTGATTATTCTTGAAGTTAGAATTGGAGCTTTTGAGTTTAAACATGATTTTTATTTTGAAATTTACTATTCAACTCATTTTTACATAAATTTATCTTAGTCTAATCACTTTACCTTCAACCCATATTTAGCTAAAATCAAGTGTACATAATCAATTCATTCAAAATCAATCCTTTTCACCGCAGAACCAAACACACGCTTGAATGAGCTATTGTTATAAATATGTCGTTTTTACTCAAAGAAAAGCTGTGTTGTTGAATAGCAGTTATAGCTATTGTGCTATGCTACAACAGAATTTGAACAAATCACTATGTTTTATCAGAGTTTTGTCAAATAACAGTAATAGCTATCAGAATTTGAACAAACCGCTATTTTTTGTGATTACTGATATTGACAACAGAATAGTTCTTATAATCTATATATATATATATATATATATATATATATATATATATATATATATATATATATATATATATATATATATATATATATATATATATATATATATATATTTACTAAGTGAGTGTGAAGAAAAGAGAGGCAGAAGATGATTTCAATTTATATGAGAAATTGTTGTTTAAAAACTGACTCTTATGGCAAGATTCTTTTAATATTTTTTTACTATAATTGTTTCTTATGAAGTTTATCCAAACCGGTACTGAAAAGAATTCTTTTTCCGTTTCTCTAAAGGACAGAATACACGAAGGTGTTTGTATGTAAGTGTGGTGCCCGGGATTATAGGGTTCCGTGCCTGTTTATGAGGACAATTGAATCACCTTGCATTTGTAAGCAAATACAAGCTAGTGTTTGGTTTCTTGTAACAAACACGAGGAGTCTTGCTTAGGAAATCCAAGATGCTTGGTAGTTGTGGAACTAAAGTTGTAGATATGTGTCTGTTGAAATAGGGACTGAAATTGTGGCTAGTGTTTGTTTAATATCTCATTCAACTGAAGTATAGATTAAGCTGTTACCATCCATTATTTTTCTAAAAGCATAATCTTTTCCGCTTGTTATCTATTTTCTGCAGAACCCCAGAGTGGCTGAAAAAAATGTTTGCAGCAATCACCAAGAGTGAGAGAAATGGCCCTGTATTTCGCTTTTTTATTGATCTAGGAGATGCAGGTTAATTCATCGACAGTCCCCCTTCTTTACGCTCCTTTAGTTTGCTTGTAACATTCCGATCCATTTATGTCTTGTCATATTCTTCAAAGTTTTCTTTATAGTTTGATGAATCTATTGTTGTTGTCATATTCTTCGAAGTTTTTCTTTATAACTTAATGAATCTGTGGTTGTTGTCATATTCTTCAAAGTTTTTCTTTATAACATGATGAATCTATGACTGTGAAGATGTTATCTAATTATCATTAATTTCCTTTAACTGCGACCTAGGCTAGCTGATTTCCTGTTTTCTATAGCTCACTCTCATGTATGTACTTTTGGCCTTACTAAGTTTCTGTTTGTAGAGATGCTTAATTTCAATATATTTAGCTGCTAGCCAAACATGATGCATGTTTTAGTGTATTAGTGTATACAGCTATTCTTAGTTGTTATTGGGTTGTTATAACTGCTTAGACATTTATATATAGTTAGATAATAACCATTCAATGTATGCTTTTGTTGAATAAATAAAATACTCCTTCCTTATCTCTACTTTCTATTCTTTCTCTCTCTCTCTCTATAGTCTCCCTCTCTTCCCTATCATTGGTATCTAGAGCTTGTCGACCTCGGCCACACCATTCATGGCAGAAGCGACGCGACTGCAGAACGCCATTCGTGAGGCGGAGGAGCGCATCATGGCGACGGTGGAGCCATTTATCACGATGCAAATTCGTGAATTGGAGAATCGTTTCGAAACTCAATTCACCAATGTGCAAGAAGCCATGCACGGAATTGGATTGCAAATGTCAGAGTTAACGGCGGCGCGTCGCCATGGTGGCGCCGACGACAGAGCAACTCGACCAGCAACGCGATTAACGCGTCTGGATTTTCCAAAATTCACTCGAGATGATGTGGAATCTTGGATCGCGAAATGCGAACGTTTTTTTGTGTTGGATGGAGCGCAAGAAGGGGACAAGGTTTCGGTTGCGAGTATCGCTCTTGATGATAACTCTTTTCGTTGGTTCCAAAGTCTAGAACAGGGATCGAATGGCCGGTTGACATGGCCGAATTTCACCGAGGCATTGAAGATGCGATTTAGCCTCAAGTTTGATTCACCTATGGAAGAACTCAAGAAATTGGTGCAGACTGGTTCGCTGGAGGCGTATCAGGAATCGTTTGACAATCTGGTGGGTAGAACAACGTTGACAGAATCTCAAAAGCTCCAATGCTATTTGGGAGGCCTTCAACAGGAATTGTGTAATGGTGTGAAGATGTTTGCCCCGCGTACGGTGTTGGAAGCTACTCGTCTGGCAAAATTGCAAGAACGAAGCTTGGATTTGTTGCAGAAACGGTTGGGGCCAGCAAATCGAACCCAAAGTTCTTGGAGTGAGAAGAAGAATACAGTTTCTCACACCTTTGACAAGAAAGTGATGCCTCAGGAGAAGAAAGGGATTATCGAAGGTTCTCAGAAGAGCATTTTGGGAAAGCCGACATATACGTTTCAGAAGAAAAACTTTCCCCTAAAGAAATGGATGAACATAGGGCTCAAAACTTGTGTTTTTTTTGTCATGACAAATTTTTTCCTGGACATGATTGCCCTCAGAGAAAAAAGATGCAAGTTTTTCTTATGGAGGTTGGGGAGGAAAACCAGTTGGACTCAATTGAAGTTGATCCTGTTTCTGAGGAAGTGTCTAATGACCCTCACAGCGTTGATCCTCCTATTTCCTTTAATGCCATTCAGGGAGACTCTTCTCATCCTATGATGAGATTGATAGGATGGATGGGTAGAAAGAGAGTTCATGTACTCATAGATACCAACAACACTCATAATTTCATCAACCAGAAATTATGTAAAAAGGGGCTCAACATTCTACAACCCATGCATCCCTTGCGGATAACTGTAGCTGATGGCAGCCTTATACACGGTGCAGGACGTTGTGAAGGCATCTGGTTAAAGCTTCAAGGGTATGATTTTATTACTGATGCTATTGCGATACCATTGTCTAGTTGTGTTGTTATATTGGGCATGCAATGGTTAAGGCAATGGGGAGTCATACAATGAGATTTTACAAATATGGCTATGGAATTTTCTATGAATGGCATGCATGTGAAGTTGCAGGCTGTTAAAGAAATTAAAAGTAGGGTAGTTTCAGCTTCTAAATTGCATCAGTTAGTGGTTGGAGATAGCTTCTGTTATATGCTACAGTTACTACCTTGTTCCACAGAGTCAATGTGCTGTTCAGTGACCACTGAGGAGCTAGAGGATCCGGTGATGATGGATCATAGAGAATCTATTTTACATTTTACATGAGTTCCAAGAGGTCTTTGAAACACCTACTCAGCTGCCACCCTTTAGGGGTATTCATGATCATCAAATTGTGCTAAAGGAGGGTTCTAACCCAGTTAGTTTAAGACCTTATCGATATCCACCAGCTCAAAAGGATGTCATTGATGGCATGGTTAGAGAGCTCTTGGATTCGGGAGTAATTCAACCAAGCTCGTCCCCTTTTGCTTCTCCAGTTGTGTTAGTCAAAAAGAAAGATGGGAGTTGGCGAATGTGTGTGGATTATAGGAGGTTGAACGAAATGACGGTAAAGGCTAAATTCCCAATTCCTTTGGTGGAGGATTTATTGGATGAATTAGGTGGGGCAGTGGTGTTTTCTAAACTGGATCTTAGGGCTGGATATCATCAAATAAGGATGAAAACGGAAGACGTACCAAAGACAGCGTTTCAAACTCACGGGGGGCAGTATGAATATGTGGTGATGCCTTTCGGATTGTCCAACGCACCAGCTACTTTTCAAGGAACAATGAACATTATTTTTTCTGGTTTATTGAGGAAATGTGTTCTTATTTTCTTTGATGACATACTAGTGTATAGCTCATCTTTGGAGGCACATGTGGATCATCTTCGACAAGTGTTTCTGATCGTCAAATCTCACACCTTCTATGTTAAGAGAAGTAAGTGTGCATTCTTCACTACACGGATCGAATACTTGGGTCATTTCATCACACCTACAGGAGTTACTACTGATCCAATTAAAGTTCAAGCTGTGAGAGCTTGGCCGACACCTCAAACAGTTAAGCAATTGAGGGGATTTTTAGGTTTGACGGGTTACTACAGGCGGTTCATTAAAGGTTACATCATCATTACTTCTCCTCTTACAGATTTACTCAAGCGGGATTCTTTCCATTGGCCTCAAGAGGCACACACCGCCTTCACTACCTTGAAAGATGCTTTGAGTACTTCTCCGGTATTGGCCATACCTAATATGCAAAAGCCATTTGTGGTTGAAACATATGCTTCAGGCACTGGAATTGGTGATGTGCTAATGCAGGACAGGCACCCTGTGGCTTTTATTAACAAGGTTTAGGCTTTTGTCAGTTTAAAAAACAGGCTTTTGTCAGTTTATGACAAAGAATTATTGGCATTGGTTCATGCAGTCTCTAAGTGGCACCAATATCTTTCCCTGAACACGTTTACAATTCTTACTGACCAACATAGTTTGAAGTACCTATTGGAGCAACGTCTATCTACTCCAGCCCAATATAGATGGGTCACTAAGCTCATGGGTCTTTCTTATGAAATTTTGTATAAGAAGGGTAAGGATAACGTGGCTGCAGATGCCTTGTCGAGAGCCTCGCATGGTGAAGTTTTACAATTGACCGTCTCTTCTACTTCTTCTGAGTTATGGGACTCTCTCCTTAAAAGCTATGAACAAGATTCAGCTTTACATGACCTCAAGCAGGAGGTTCTTGCTAATCCAACCTTGCATCCCCATTTTTCTGTTGTGGACAATTTGTTGTATAGGAAACAGAAGTTGGTCATTCCTAATGATGAACAAGTGCGATTGGTGATTCTACAATGGCTTCATTCTTCACATCAAGGAGGCCATTCGGGCATTAGGGCTTCTATAGCAAGGATCAAGAGCATGTTTTATTGGAAGGGCCTTGCCAAAGATGTCACAAAGTTCATTCAGCAATGTGAGACTTGCCTTAGATGCAAGTATGAACCTGGAGCTGTTGCTGGTTTACTTCAGCCCCTGCCAAGATTCAGTAAATAAAAAAAAGTATAACCAAATTATTAATAAAATCAATTATGAATAAGCAACAACCAATTTGAGATTAGCATCTCCCGAATATCAGCCAGAATCACCTGCTCCAGCACCTCCATTTCCACCGCCGACGGGAGAAGCAAAAGAAGAGGCGGAGTTCATAATGCAGCATGTACGGTGGCAACAGAACGAAAGCAAAAGAGGCGGATGAGCACGCAATGCAGAAGCGGCGACACAGAATGCAGAACACAAGATCTAAAAAGTGAGAATGCAGAATGCTAAATCAAACCAAAGAACACAAAAACAGGGAAAGTAGAATTGCAGAACATAAAAACACCGCGTTATGATGACGGAGAACACACAGTCACTAGCTACATCTAGCTACATCTGATGTCTGCGATAACGGCTCTTCAGGCGGCAAACAGTGTGCAATGGAGAATTAAGATCTAAGAATAGAAAATGGATTGAGATGTAATCGAGATAATATGAATCTGTCAACAAAAATCATAAATCTAAACCAACCTAGAGTGGAGTAAAGTCGCAAAACATTCAATAATCAACTAATCACTGATTTTGAAAGTTTGAGCAGAGAAAATAATTGTTTCACCAAGGGGTTACAGTCATCCATTTCACAAAACCAGATAAAAATAACAGGAACCATAATGGTTAGTGTTAATATATATATATATATATATATATATATATATATATATATATATATATATATATATATATATATATATATATATATATATATATATATATAAAAGAATATTTGTATATAGAATAGTCTCACATCGACTATATCATGTAATTAGTTGTAATCTATTTATATATAATAATGTCTCCGTAGTGCTTTTCAAAACACACGGTTTATTCAAATGTCTCTTAGTCTCTTGTATTTCAACATGGTATCTAGAGCCTGCTAAGAGGCAATTCTTTCTTCGCCGTGCTTTACCCGGTTGACCCACTGTCTTCCAGTGAGAAATTTTTTTAAAATTTTTTTTGCAAACCGTGTTGTCACTCCGGTTTGCCTCACTTTTCAAAATTCTCCGGTGACCACCCTGCCGCCACTGCCGCTGTTACTGTTCTGGCAAAACTTCCGGCGACGTTTCGGAAAGCCGATCTCACCATCAATTTCCAACATTCTCCGGTCATAACCGCATAGCCGCCGCCGTCGCTACTATTCTCAACGACCTTCCGGCAAGCTTTTTCATCGGCAGAAACCTCCGCACGCGCCACCTCCGTCTCCGCGCGATCGATCGCGTGATATTTTCTCTCTTCAGATACTCATGGCTACTCCTCAGAACTTTACGCCAAACTACGATGATTTTCTCAGGTGGTATCAGAATTATCAGAACTCAGATTCTACTGCTACGGTAGCGCACACTGGTAATTTATCTGTTTGCCTCTCTCAATCATCTCCTCTTCGACCTTGGGTCCTTGATTCTGGTGCATCTGATCATGTTACTGGTAATAAAAATTTGTTCTCTTCCCTCTCTACCTCTGGTTTCTTACCTACTATAACTTCTGCCAATGGTTCTCAAACGATCCGAAGGGATTGGTACTGTTCAAATTCTACCTTCTCTATCTGTTACTTCTGTCCTCTATGTACCTAATTGTCCATTTAATTTACTTTCAGTCAGTCGTTTAACTCGTTCTCTTGATTGTAGTATTACCTTCACTAATAATAATGTTACCCTGCAGGATCGGAGTTCGGGAAAGACGATTGGCGTCGGATATGAGTCTCAAGGCCTTTACTACCTTTCATTGTCATCTCAGACATGCTCAACCAAAGATTCTCCACTCACTATCCATGCTCAGTTAGGTCATCCTAGTCTTTCCAAATTACATAAGTTGGTGCCAAATTTATCGAAGGTATCTAATTTACATTGTGAGTCATGCCAGTTAGGGAAACACACTCGTATTCAATTTTCCAGTCGAGTCAACAAACAAGCTTCGTCCCCTTTTCCTTTAGTTCACACCGATGTTTGGGGTCCCTCGCGTACTGTCTCTACTCTTAAGTCTAGGTATTTTGTCACCTTCATTGATGATTTTTCACGTTGCACGTGGTTATTTTTAATGAAGAATAAATCTGAATTGTTTTCTATTTTTGAACAATTTTATCGGGAAATAAGAACCCAATTTGGTTTGTCCATTCGTACCTTAAGAAGTGACAATGCACGTGAATATTTATCTCAACAATTTCGAACATTTATGTCATCTAATGGTATTTTGCACCAAACATCTTGCCCTCATACATCCCAACAAAACGGGGTAACCGAACGCAAAAATCGGCACCTCGTAGAAACCACTCGGACTCTACTTCTCCATGGTAATGTTCCTCTCCGGTTTTGGGGAGATGCGGTACTCACGGCATGTTACCTCATAAATCGCATGCCCTCATCTGTCTTTAATAATAAAATCCCTCATTCAATCTTGTTTCCAAACTCTCCACTCCACCCAATTCCTCCTCGAGTCTTTGGGCCTACGTGTTTTGTACACAATCTCTCCCCTGGTCTCGATAAACTATCAGCTCGATCACTAAAGTGTGTCTTTCTTGGCTATCATCGATCTCAAAAGGGTTATCGTTGCTACTCACATACTCTATAACGATACCTCGTATCGGCCGATGTTACCTTCTTCGAGTCTATTTCATATTTCGAGTCCAGCCAAGTAACTACGGAACCTCTACAGGAAAGTATTCCCACACCTCTTCCGGAAGTCCCATTTGTCATTATCCTCCATCATTCTAGGGAACTTGACCCACTCGATACCCCTACGGTTGACCCCCCCACTCCTCGCCCACTTCAAACATATCAGCGTCGTCACCCAACGTCTGTCGTACCTGTCTCTGAAGTCGCACCTGTCCCTGAGGTCACTACGGACTCTCCTCCGACACTCTCGCCATCACCGGATCCGATCCTGCAACCTGAGTCTGATCTTCAGATTGCCCTTCGAAAAGGTATACGTCAAACACGAAATCCTTCTCCACATTATATTGATTTATGTTATCATCGTCTTTCCCCTTTGCAGTATACTTGTTTGTCTTCTTTGTCTTCTGTTTCTATTCCTAAAACTCCAGGTGAAGCATTGTCTCACCCTGAGTGGAGGCAAGCAATGATTGATGAAATGTGTGCTCTTCAAAGCAGTGGTACCTGGGAACTGGTTCCTCTACCCCATGGAAAATCTTTAGTAGGTTGCCGTTGGCTTTATACAATGAAGGTTGGTCCAGATGGCAAGATTGATCGATTTAAAGCTCGCTTGGTAGCCAAAGGATACACTCAAATTTTTGGGTTGGATTATGGTGATATCTTTTCGCCTGTAGCCAAGATGGCATCTGTTAGACTTCTTCTAGCCATTGCAGCCATTCGACATTGGTCTCTTCATCAACTTGACATCAAAAATGCATTCTTAAATGGCGATCTTGAAGAGGAAGTATATATGGGGCAACCACCTGGGTTTGTTGCTCAGGGGGAGTCATCGAATATGGTTTGTAGGCTACACAGGTCTCTTTATGGTCTTAAGCAATCTCCGAGAGCTTGGTTTGGTAGATTCAGCACTGTAGTACAACAGTTTGGTATAATCCGTAGTGAAGCTGACCATTCTGTTTTTTATCGTCACTCACCCCAAGAGTGTATTTATCTTATTGTGTATGTAGATGACATTGTCATAACTGGTAGTGATCAGCAGGGAATACTCCAGTTGAAACAACATCTCTCGAAACAATTTCAGACAAAAGATCTTGGTAAACTCTGTTATTTCTTGGGTATTGAAGTAGCCCAATCTAAAGATGGTTTGGTGATTTCTCAGAGGAAATATGCTATGGATATTTTGGAAGAAACAGGTTTGTTAAATGCTAAATCAGCCGATACTCCTATGGATCCAAGTGTTAAACTACTACCCAATCAGGGGGAGTCTCTATCTGACTCAGGAAGGTATAGGAGATTGGTTGGAAAGTTGAATTATCTCACAGTCACTCGTCCGGACATTTCTTTTGCAGTCAGTGTGGTAAGCCAGTTCTTAAATTCCCCTTGTCAGGAACACATGGATGCTGTTATCCGGATTTTGAGATACATCAAATGTGCTCCAGGAAAAGGTCTTGTGTATGAGGATAAAAGACATACCCAGATAATTGGATACTCTGATGCTGATTGGGCAGGGTCACCCATTGATAGACGATCCACCTCTGGGTATTGTGTACTTGTTGGAGGAAACCTTATATCCTGGAAAAGTAAGAAACAAAATGTAGTTGCAAGATCAAGTGCCGAGGCAGAGTATAAGGTCATGGCAATGACAACATGTGAACTTATTTGGTTAAAACAGTTGCTCAAGGAACTTCAAATTGAAGAAGCAAGACCAATGACACTTATTTGTGATAATCAAGCTGCATTGCACATTGCTTCAAATCCAGTCTTCCATGAGAGGACAAAACATATTGAGATAGACTGTCACTTTGTCAGAGAGAAGATCGAGTCAGTCGACATCGTCACAAGCTTTGTCAACTCTAATGATCAATTGGCAGATGTGTTTATAAAATCTCTACGAAGTCCCAGAACTAATTATATATGTAACAAGCTTGGTGCATTTGACTTATATGCTCAAGCTTGAGGGGGAGTGTTAATATTTATAAATATATATATTGTTAAGAATATTTGTATATAGAATAGTCTCACATCGACTATATCATGTAATTAGTTGTAATCTATTTATATATAATAATGTCCCCGTAGTGCTTTTTAAAACACACGGTTTATTCAAATGTCTCTTAGTCTCTTGTATTTCAACAGTTAGGAACCATAACGGTTCGTAAGTATATGTTTAAATGAAACATTGTAAATATTTGGTTTTTTATAAACCGCTTATGGATATATTTGTGGTTTGCACTTAGAACTAAGGGTGGCAAAATGGGCGGTCTGTCCCGTTTAGGCCCGCCCTATTTAAGCCCGTCCAAAAGCGAAGCGGGGCGGGGCGGGCCAACTTAGGCGTCCGAGTTCAAAAGTCAAGCCCGCCCCATTTATTAACGAGATTACAAAATTGTTAATCATTACAAAAGAGGCCGACAAATTATAATAATGCATAGTAAAATTTTAACAAGTCTTAATATAAATGTCATATTCTTCAACATCAACAAACAACGTAACTATAATACCAAAAGATTAAAACAAACATACTAAAGTAAAACCCCAAAAATCAAAACTTTATTATCATAATGACAGACAAATCCCCCTGTGCAAAACTTACCTAATAACTTTAGATCCCGGCTCCAATGACAACGGGTAATAGAAAATAGACAAGAATGTATTCGCTATGTTTTGCAATAAAGACTTTTCCTACTGAGTGAAAATAAAGAACGAATCAGATCAACTAATGTCTTCAAAATAAGGTGTTTGAAGAAATAAGAGTTGTTTTAAAAGTACGTCTACTACATACCACGTTAATATTGTTTTAATTCCAAATAGAATATAAATTTTTTAAACAAAAAGTCCATGGGCAAATTCCGCCCGCCCCGCCCTCGACCCGTTTTAAAAGTGGGTTAGGCGGGGCGGGCCAACTTAAGACACCGAGTCGAAAACCTCACCCTGACCCGCCAAAAATAGTGGGTTAAACAGGTGGTCTGGCGGGCCCAATCCGTTTTGCCACCCCTACTTAGAACCAAATAGTTTGTTTGACCCTAATATTCTGTACTTATATCGCTATATGTTTACATTCCTTTTTTCCTTAAATTATTCTCTTATCATCGCATATTCTGATTAATGTTGATCTCCGATTAGCAATTAACACCAAATACTGACCTTTTTAAATTTAATCACTCTAGTTTCATATGTCAAAAAACTCAATATTCCAAGTGGCGTGGTGGGTGCCTGCCGTCTTGATTTGGCATATGAGCATTTCAAGGTACTGTTGACTTTTTCAATTGCCATTTGAGATATAGTTTTGCTAGCTTGACTTAGTGCATTTATGGTTATATATGATCCACTATTGATTTGGTTGCATAGAACGACACAGTGATGCAAATTGCATGCAGATGGTTGTTCCAAATTATGAAATTTGATATGTTAGTATTCTTTTCTTACTTCTACTTTTTTTTTTTTTGGATATGTTGCTTGCTATGTACCATGCAGGAAAAGCCTCACTTATTCCAATTTGTTCCAAACGAGAAGCAGGTATGATTTTGTCTTTCATTGTTGCACATATTTCAAATTTATTTGACTATAATCTTTAAGTATTAATTTTCCCTTCAGGTCAAGGCAGCTAATAAACTTCTGAAGACCATCCCACACAATATCGCTGGGGAAAAGGTCGATGGGGTGCCTGTATTTAGTGCTCAGAATTTGGATATTGCAATAGCAACTACTGATGGAATTAAATGGTATATATTGCTCATCTTCCTTGTTTTATGTAAATAGGTGTTATTGTCATAGAATTTGCTTATATGTTGTTTATTTGAAATTTAATATCAGTAAAATGGTTATTGTGCATTTTGAAATCTCTTTTACAACTCAACAGGGATACCCCTTCTCATGTTTCTTACACATGTATGAACATAAATAAATTCTATTTTTTCTTTGTGATTGAATTTAATTTGCCTTAGCCTAGTCTATTTTTTTGCCATTGATTCTTTGGTTTTCTTAGCTTTCTTGAAAGTGTTTGTACAGATATTGATTTGTGATATGCTATTTTTCTGTTAGGAATTTGACTTTGATTTTTAGCCCATTATGTTTACTCAAAACTTGAAAGAGAAATGCTTCAAAAAAAACCTTGAAAGAGAAAAAAACTGAATATTAGTATTTCGAGGTCGGACAATTTGTATTCTCAAAATTTTGAAATAGCAAACTAGTCCACGAAATTGAAGATCATCAATCAAATTTGTCATTTTGTCAATCAATTCCATCAATTTTGACGATTCTGGATCACAAAATAGAGATCAGTTGAAGCTTTAAACCAATTTATGAAAGTATGCTCTCTTTAAACACACCCTAAATGATGTGGTAATTCAGCATTTCTGACCCTTTTAGATGACAAAGGGAATAAATTTGTTGAGGCGCTTCAATTTGAGGGACTGATTTCCCTTTTCCTAAATTTGAACTATCAAATGTATTTACAACACATTTCATTGAATATCGGACTCCTTAGAGCAATGAGTAAATGAAATATTTTCTAACAAAGCAACATAATATTTATGCCAACCTTATTGCGTTGTTTGAATAGGTATACTCCCTACTTCTTTGATAAAAACATGCTTGATAACATTCTTGAAGAAGCTGTTGATCAACATTTCCATACATTAATCCAAACTCGGCACATTCAGCGGCGGCGAGATGTAGTTGATGACAACTTGGCAGCAGAAGTGATCGAGGAAATTGGAGATAGTTTAGGGGAGCCTCCAGAGGTATGACTAGTTTTATGAACATTTTATTGTTTAATGAAGTACAAAACTTAAAAATCAGAATCAGCAAAACCAATATTGCATAAATTAATAATGAATTAGTATTTCACAAATCAGAATCTATTTCATAAGATCTATACATAATTTTTAGTAGTGCATAAACCCAAAGGGGACTTTGGTTTCATTGTTGCATGTAGGAAAGTAGTGAAACAGGGATGAGGAAAATTTTTTCAATATAGTGAATAAGAATCTGATATAGAATACAATTTTCAATCTGAACCTTTCACACTGATTGATTAATTTAGTATTTGTATGAAGTTGAAGTAAGTGATGATGATGTTTGTTATTGAAAACAATGTTGTCAAGATTAAGATCATACCTAGGATGAGGGGTTGCAAGATCTTAAAACACAAGAATGTAACTAGGATCATAAGATCCTACCAAAATGAAAAGTTATACTTATGTCAGAGTGGGAGGAACTCTTGTTCCCGGCCTTGAAACCTACAGCTGAAACTCAATGTTTCAGTTAAACGGTCTCGCCATTCTACCCCTTCATTCTATTCCTACCGAAAGTTTCCAGATCACTTTTTCATTGTAACAAGCACAGCCCCATCCGCCACCATGGATGGTTCGACCTGCTGTTGCCACCATTGACGTTGCTGGATAAAAATAAACACTGCTGTATTAAACCAGTAACAGTGGGTAGATGATATCTATAAAAGTTATTCAAAATCCATATTAAACATGAAGGTTGCCGGATCGAATCAGAATTGCAGTAATAACTGGACTAAAGTGATCGTCGTTGGAGGTGAATCAAAACCAACAAAAACCAGGAAAAGACTTAAAAATCAGAATCGGCAAAACCAATATTGCATAAATTAATCATGAGTTAGTATTTCACAAATCAGAATCTATTTCATAAGATCTATACATAATTTTTAGTAGTGCATAAACCCAAAGGGGACTTTGGTTTCATTGTCGCATGTAGGAAAGTAGTGAAACAGTGAGTGAAAGACTTTCACTGCGATGACAGCCGAAAAAGTCATGTTCAGGTTTGGGAAATTTTGTAGATGAACATCATAGAGGAAAAGGCATGTGATATTTTGATTTTGGTACCCTGATCTAAGCCATTTACTAATGGTTAACAATGGCTTCTGACTAGATATGCCCCCATGAAAAATAACTAATAAATATTTACATTATTAAAACAAACTTAAATCTGAAGTTTCAGAACCATAACATTCAGCAGGCTTACTGCTACCATCCCCTGCCCACCTCCAGCCCTCTTATCACCTTACAGTGTATTCTCTTGTGAAACATTCATACATCTCTTCATCACTCTCCTCTTCAGATTCCTCCTCTTCATTTGCAGACCTGTTGTCTTCTGAAACATTTGCAGACCTATCATCATTAGCATGTTTGTCTCTTCCAAGACTGCTGCCATCACCATGCCCGCGTATGCGCTTCCTATGCTTTGCTGATCTCAAGCTTCAAAACAATGAAGAAACTAGTATTTGTAAGAAAACAAGTTATAAAGTCCGGTCATTAAGTCCATCCAGTTTCTGACAACCACAGTCGTCAACCTATGCTTATCACAACTCATTCATATTTATAGCAAACACAACACAAATGCAAAAACATAAATTAAAATATGCTATTCATCCTCACTTATAATTACACAATCTAAAGAAAAACATAAACATTGTACTGAGGAATAAGGGATCACCTCCTCTCAAAAGCTTCCACATTAGCAACACAAACTAAATTTTCTTGAGGCTCCCAAGTGTTTGCTGTCTCATCCCATCCGGACCTTAAGTGATAAATAAAATATTATTACAAAAAAATTGCAAGATTAAAAAAGCAAAGGGAAAAAAATGCAGACACAGCAGCAACATTAGAACAGCGTCATCATTGTCAGAATTCGAGTGAGAAACAAAAACACAAAAATTGCGTCTGTTTATGGACTGAGTGTGAATCTGAGTTGTAAATGAATCTATGGAAAATCCATAGCCCTGCATTGTTTTATTTAACACTCTTATCCCTTTGGCCAGTTTCTCTTTCCATATCCTCCTTTTATTGGATTTTAAAGTTTTCCATTTTTATTATTTTTTTCTTATTATTTTAGTTTCTAAAGATTTTATTCACGCCCATCCGTTTGTTTCCAGAATTTATGTGTGGTTTATTTATTTATTTTTGTCCGCTTAAAAAAGCTTTGTTTATCCACACAGCCAAACACAATACTTATATTATTATTAATATTTTGTTTTAAAAAAAATATTATATGGAGTAAATAGGTAAAGGTATTTTCAATTTTAGTAAGTATTTCTTTATCTGTTCCACTTATTTAGAGTGAAGTATCATAACCATAACATCTGGAACAGGTCATAAGTAGTCAGATACATACAGAAGACCATATCTAACTAAAATAATAACCATCACCATAACATCCAGCAGCCTCACTACCACCAGCCTATGCTGTCCAACCATAATTCCACCTTGCACAGAAAGCCATTACCAATGTATTTGAATGCAGGCCAAGCTATGACAGCTCAGAAAAGTGAGGAGGGTAGATGGGAAGAAATAAGACGAGCAGAGAGGATTGAAACTTGAGAGAGATGAAGTAAGATGTGTGAAGCCGGTGAGATGGGTCAAGAGACTCGAGTTGAAGGAGATGGGTGTTGTTTTCCGGAATTTAAGGGTGGGTTTATGGGATCCCCAACTCAGAAATGTCCATTTTGGAATCACACGAGATCTCAGTCATTATGATCTTGCTCGTGATCTCACTTCGATCTTTCACATGTGATTCGACTCAAGTAGAGGAGGCAAGATTGTGAGATCACGTGATCTTACATTTCAGATCTCAATCTTGATAATGATTGATAAAGTATTGCCTGGGATACCTACTATAACTTGTTCTTGAAGAGAAACAAGCTGTGTTGCATTTTTTTAAAAGGATTAATTCGAGATATATGTATCATTAATGCCCATATTCATTTTTCTAGGAAAATTGTTTATTTTCTTGTTCATTTATACTGACAGGTTCAAGAAATGCTTGATGAAATGGGTCATCCTAGTATACCACTAAGTGTTATTTCTAAAGCTGCAGAACTCCAGTTCCATTATACTGTTGACAAAGTGCTCTTGGGTAATAGGTGGTTGCGGAAAGCAACAGGCATACAACCAAACTTTCCATATATGGTTGACTCATTCGAAAGAAGGTAAATTTTCTGTAGTTTTTGATTGTGTATTTTTCACTCTTGCTATTTTTAGTCCAGCGGTTTCATGGTTGTGTTTATTGTATCTAAGTATAAAAGAACAAGTAGTGGCAATTGGTTCCAAAGAGTAACAAATTGTTATACCAATCCATATTTAATTAATTTAGCTTAATGTAGATCAAATTAGGTCCAGGTTCGTTTAGACATGTTGATTAGAGAAACTAGGACCTGTGTATTCTCTTTGAGATTCATATACTTTGTTCGGATTGCGCATTAACTCATGTCAACGGTTTTCTGTTATGCTGCTCTTTTCTATTAGTTGCATAGTATCTAGAGTTTAAAGTGGCAACCCAAACTGTGCCTACCTGGTGTGCTCATGAGTGTTTTTTCCCAGCCAACCTTGTTCTTAGGTACTGGCCTTTCTATAATTTATACATATCTCTGGCGACCTTTTTGGTAGGGGGCTCCATCGCTAGACTCACCTTCGTTTGCTCAGTCATCCATGAGACTCAACCCTAAAGGTGCTTTCATGAGTCCTTATCTGTGTACCCACGTCACTTTTGTTTTGTAGTAGGCCATTCAGCAATCTTTGAAGCTGGCAGATATCCTGTCTGATCTTTCTATTTTTTCCGTACTTATACGGCATCTGTCTACCAACAAATCGGATGAAGTAACAATGAAACCATCATTTCTATTGTCAAATTGTGGCTTAGCAACCATGGATGCAAAGACATGTCCACCAAATCTACCTGTTCTTGAGGTTGAATGATCTAGGTAGGAAAAACCTGTTTCTGGAGCAAAGATACGTGCACCAAAATGGACTTTTAAAAAATTGGTATGTAGTTTGTACTTTGGTGCATAACCCATGAGTATCTAATAAGTACCAATTATGGGTATAAAATTAACCAATTCAACTAATAAATCTTGTGATATCATTTTGGTCGAGTATTTCAGATTATTTAGGTTTTTAGTAGCAGAAGACATATAATAAAAGAGAAATGGAGTGGAATAGGTACACCAACCCAAAAAAGAGATGATTAGTTGTCAAAATAAAGTAGCCCAATAACTTATTAGTTGTCAAAATAAAGTAGCATAATAAAGTCTCAATTAGTTTTTCATTTGGATAAATTTTTCTGAATTGATCTACTTATAAGTATAAAGTTCGAATAATTAATTTTACGTTCTACAAAAAGTTATTAGTTGGAAACAGTGTTGTCATTGGCGGCTGAGCGAAGGTAAAAAATTTGCTATATAAACACGCCATTGTGGTCTATGGAGCTACCATAACATCCATCTTCACGAATGACCTAAGGGGATTGTAAAAAAATCCGCACTACCATTCTGCCATGGCGCTGCCATGGCCACCAATTTAGCAACATTGATTGATTTAAGTGTTAAATTTTGATATTTAGTAGTTAAACAAGATGATACTTTTGCAATTACTAGGAAACGAAAACAGGAAGCATTTTTTCAAGCCAATTTGATTTAAAGAAATGTTTTTGTTCTATTTTCTAAACTGATAATTAAAAGGAGACTACCTGATATAATATCTGCTTTATCTTTGAAACACTCTTTGTTATCTTGCAGAAGTGAAGTCTCTTTTCTGAGAGTTACAGAGTCAAGCAGCTGCCCCGATAACTCTAAATTGGAAGATGATGCTAAACAAACTGGGTGTACAGACTCTTCTGAATATAGTTTGGATGACAGCACTGAAAAAGTAGGGTTATCAAGAAAAGGTGTAAATAAAGAATATTTGAAACAAAATACCTTTCTTCCAAAAATTACAATGGTTGGTCTCTCTACAGAAGAAGCGGGCCAGATGAGCAAGGCTAGTTTGAAAAAAACAATGGATGATTTGACGAAAGAGTTGGAGAGGACAGAACTAGATAATATAACTGATGGTGGTAGTAATGAGTACAAATTAGAAGATGATAGGGATCCACTATTTGTAGCTAATGTGGGTGATTATTATTCTAGTGTTGGAAGGACACGAACTCCTCGTTGGATTCGAGGAGGGTCAAACTAAAACTTGCACGGTGACCGTTTCTCATTTTGATGGAAAACTCAGGAACTACACATCGGATTCGAGGAGGGTTCAATTAAAACCTTTTTGTTGTCAAGAAAATGTTTCATTTGGGGTAGTTTTGGATATTTTCGGATTAACCTCGTAACAGTATTTACACTCTTAAACAGTAAGTTGGAAGATTTTTGTCATTTTTTAATAATCCTTACATTATAAATCATTTTAATAATAAATCACACATATTTGTCATTCAATAATAACTAATAAGATTAAAATAGAATAATTACTACATATATCTGAATGTCTAAATGTCAACTGTTAGATACAAATCGTCATAATCAATTCATGCCATGCTTGGTCTACAAAGTATGTCGTGCCTCTTCTAGGGTTATCAATCGCGACCGTGAAGGGTGTGATTCCTGGCGGTTCGGTTAGAGCGGCCACCTACCGCGTGAGAAGACAAGGACAGAGCGCTGTTTAAAATGCAGATGTTATTGTCGCAAATGCGGCTCGCTCCCTGGGTGGAGGACAAACCGTTTTTATTTATTTATTTTAATTTTTTTTATGCAATAGTACTATTTTGCCCTTACTTTTTAAAATGTTAAAACTCTTTTTCCCTCTTTTTTCGTTTACCTTCAAACTGTCTTTCCTTTCCGTTTATGCCCTAAACTTCATTCCTTCTACATGTCTTCGCTGCCTCAATCCTTACATCTGACCATCCTCTTCCATTCGTCTCTCTTCAGCAACTGACACCCCCTTCCCTGACGCTTCTCCTCTGTTTTTCTTATTCTAAATTCTTATATGTTTCATCTATTATTTATGTCCCTCTGTTTTCTATTTTACTTCTTTAGTTTCATACATTTTCTTTCATCTCTTTTCTTTCATATGCTTTATTCTTAGACAATATGGCAACATCTTTCTCTAACCAAATTCTACTTCGGTTGCTTCATGTGGTCAAACCTTCAAACCAAGTGGTAGTAATATTGACATAGCATGATAATATAATAATTGGAAGGATATAAATAACAAGAAGGTGACATGTGATTTTTGTAATCTAACTAGTAGTGGGGGAATTAGTAGAGAAAAAAAACATCAATTAGAAATAAAAGGTGATGTAGTTCCTTGCTTGAAAATACCAGGTGAAGTTAAAGCAATATTACATGGTAATATGGTTGAGAAAGAGAGAATTAAAATAGGAATAGAAGAGGTGTTGGTGCAATTAGATGCGGATGACACAAATGAAATTGAGAAAATAAGTAGAATTCGAAGCGGAAAGAGGCTTGTTGAGACCTCTTCAATGACTGTCAAGAGGACTAAAGGACCATTGCATTTAGTCTTTAAGAAAACTAAGAACACAAGCATCAATGAAGCGTGTGATAAAGAAGCGAAGGCAAGAACCGTACAATATATTGCTCGCTTTGTTTATACATGTGAAATTGCTTTAAACATAACAAATGAAAAAGCCTTTAAGTTGATGTTGGAAGCCGTTGGAAGCTATGGTCCTCATTTGAAACCGCCAGGTTTTCATGAACTAGGGTTCCACTCCTTCAAAAAGAGTTGAAATATACAAAAGGTTTGTTAAAGAATCACGAGGTGCAAAAGAATAAATATGGATGTTCAATCATGTCAGATGGTTGGACGGATAGAAAAGGTATAACCTTGATTAATTTCTTGGTCAATTGTGTGGCGAGAACCATGTTTGTGAAAAATGTCAATGCTTCTGACTATGCCAAGACGGGGGATAAGCTAGCCGAGTTAGGAAATGGGAGAAATATGAGAAGATGGTGAACCTTTAGAAGAAGACTTGGTTCATGAAGATGATGATTTAACATGTTCTCAAGTTGCCGAAGTAAGTGGGCTTAATGACCCTGTAATCTACACTATGAGGTTAAGGCTACTCGAAGTTTCAAGTACATCTAGAGCAAAAAAAATGGTGGTAGAAGATGATGAAGGTGAAGTATTGGAGAAATATTTTGATGATCTTTGAAGAATACATCTTTGATGATGACCTTTGATTTCTATGTTTGCTTAATTTTCATATAATAGTTCTAAGTTTGAATTTTAAGATGTGATGTTTTGAATCTTGTATTATGTTTTGAATTTTTCTATAATGTTTTTAATCATGATTAATCATTGTTATTTGGAATTGGATTTTATAAATCTTTTGAGTGTTGTGTTATTTATTTAGTTTGAAGGTGAGGAGAGGAGAAACACAAGAAAGGGGGGGGGGGGGGAAGGGGTTTGAATTGGGTTTCTAAAAATGAAAGCTTTTTATCCCAACAAAACAAATAGAAAACGAAGAATAAAAATAATGAAATAATTATTTTTATACTGGTTCTCTATAAACTAAGCTACCTTCAGTCCACCTGTCAAGGTGATTTCGCCTTATCAACATGGACTTAATTCACTATAATCAAACTTGATTACAACACAAAGACCAATAATTAATGTCTTCTTGAGTTTATAGACTAAACTCTAGTCACTCAAGGAAAATACAACCAAACAGATTAATATAAAGTGTGTTTATAAAATGCTTCTAAGAAAGAATAATACACAAATGAAATACAAGTATATCACACAAAAGATATTCAATGAAGAGTATGAACAAAAGTTCGTTGTGTGAGTGTTTCTTTTCTCTCAAAATAACAATATTCACATATATGATAATAGTGTAGCGTAGTAATTGTTCAAGTGCTTTTCCGTTCTTCCAAGTCTTCTTCATATATGCAATGAAGAGACCCGCTGAAGGGTAGAATTGGAATACCAAAATGAAGCTGTATCCTTGCATAACAGTTTTTGAAAATGGAAGATAAAATTGTACAATAGTACAATCCTTAGCCCACAAAATCAGTGTAGTGGAATGAATAATTGTTCTTGTATTATGTACTATTTTTCTCATGTAAAACCTTTTGATCTTAGCTTCAATATTTAAAGGCTTCTGATAGGTAGGTGGTGAAGCATGAATAAGAGAAGAGTAAGAGTCTACTAGTCTATATATTTTGACCATATGTACTTCAATTATGGTTGTTCCTGCCACGAGGTGAATCTCCATCAGTAACACAAGAAGTGCTAGGCATGATGAGATTAGTAAATTTCTCAGGACATTTTCTGTACCACTGTTAAGTGTTAATGCATAGATCGTTCTCTAATGCCAACTAAAGGTGAGAAGAATACACAAGAGAGGGGGGGGGGGTGAATTGTGTATTCCAAAAATGGTTTCACTTCTGAAACTGAAAACTTCAGAGTTTGAACCAAGTTTAGAGTCTGATATCAGAATGAGTAATAATTGCGGAAATGAAATATTAAGAGTAAATGCAAGCAACACACAAAGATTGTCTTGGTTCCTCTCCTCAACTAAGAGTAGTTCAGTTCCCTTCCCTCAATAAGAGCTTTTCACTATAACCAAATTGATTACAAATGCTTAAGTTAACTACTCAAGACTTCTGTAATACGCCAAATTTGTCCTACTTTGTTTATTTTGTACCTAGCTTTATGTTGCTTCCTAATCTTCGTATGGATGATCATTTAGCCTTTGGCCATGATTGCCTAGGGATTAGGTCATGAGGTTTTGTATGTGTTTATGGTGTTGGCAAGCTCTTGTTAAGATGCTTTGGTTTCAAGAAGAGATGAAAGGGAAATATGCCCTCACTATTATGGATTAAGAAGGAATGTGATTGCTTCTTAAGTTTGTGATTAAATCAAAGATTAGGAGTCATAAAGCATGGTATGGAAGGCTTCATGGATTCAAGAATGTGCAAGTGACAATCAAGTTCTTGAGCATTTATTTCACCTTAGAATTTGATTCATGTTTTGAATGGATTTCTCAATATTTAAGTAACAAAAAGGATTATCTTATCTCATCATTATTTCATACCCAAGTTCACATCCAAGTCCCATTCGTCATAACCATTTTTAAATCCACATCAAAAATCACTTTCCCTAACCAATTCTCCATTATCCAAATTTTCATAACTGCTTTTCCAACATCCAACAGTTCTCCCATTATCCAAATCCACTTACCAAATGGTTCATATCCATAACCCACTTTCCATGACTTTTTCCATCCAAATTCCAATCAATATCCAATTCTAACTTCCTAAATCTATATCCATTTCTAAATCAAATCCATTTTTGAATCATTTTTTTTTCAAAAAAATCCACTTCATAACCACTATTAAATCCATTTCAATTCATATCGAAATAAATAAAATTCATATCCACTTTTTCAAAACTCATTTCCAAAACCATAAACCATAAACCTTTTTTTACAAAAAAAATCAAATTCAAGATTCCCAAAAATCCATCTTTGCTTCAAAACTTCATGATCATTTTTCTTTTTGCCATGACACATATCCAAGTACAAATTCAAGAATTCAAATGCAAGATTCAAAGGTCTCCTTACAAGTGCAAGAATGACAAAATCAAACTCAAAAGTAAAGTTATCTTAAGTTCATGTTGAGGACTTCACATGTTTTAAAAATTCAAGATCTTAGGGTACATCACAAAGTTCTGTTAGAACAAGATTTGTTCTTGACATATTCTCTTTTAGTTTTGATGATAACAAAAGTATTAAAAAACAATGGTTTATTTGATGTGTTTTATTTATGCATGTTCTTGTACATAAATAATCAGAATCTATTCTACTTAGACACACTTTTGGAGTTGCTTCATTGCTAGCTTCTGATGGCAGAGTCTAAAGAACAATTGCTAGTATTGCTTGACGCAGACTTTGAGCTAAAGACCTCAACATTTAGACGCGTTTCTACACTTGGTAATTGTATATCAGCATCTGGTACCATTCATAGTTGGTGATAAAGGTGTGGATTGTCCGTACTATAAAAAACAAGTTGTATTGTCTTATCAGCCTGTCAGCTCGAGTCTACAAGATTACAAGGCTCAAGAAAAGCTAGTACATTCTACGGATGTCTGCTCCCAACAACTCTATCAGTACAAAACCTCTTGAAGACTCAAAGGTTAAACGCGTTACACACTGGATTCAGTATCTTCTATGCATCCATCTTCAACGTCTCTTGTACTATGGAGTAAAGGCAAATACACTTGATCAAGACACTTTCTCAACGACTAGTTTCTGCAAAGGCTATATATATGGCTGGAGATTCAAGTTTGAGCCTTCAATAGTTTAGATTAAGTCTCTTGCTATGTTCTTGAGCAAAAAGTCTTGTCTCATTGGAATTCAAGCAACAAGTCTTGAGCCAAGACGCTTAAGCCAAGTCAGCCTCATTGCTTAAGTGCTTGAGTTGTGAAAGTCTTATTCAGCTAATATGATTGAACAAAATGGAGAAAACTCCGTCTGAAGGGCGTGAGCAAGAGAAGTCTTAGACATGTGCTCTATGAAAAGGAAGTCTCAGTCTAATAACCAGAAGAGCAGGTGGCTCGGTTAGAGGGCGTGAGCAAGGAAAGTCTTAGACATGTGCTATAAGCAAGGGGAAGTCTCAACCTAAAGACCTTGAAGCAGGTGGCTCGGTCAGAAGATGTGAGCAAGTGAAAGTCTTAGACACATGCTCTAAACAAAGAAAGTCTCAGATAGTTGGTCTGAGCAGTTGTAAAAGTCTTATGCAGAGAATAAGAGATTGTAATCATGAAGTGGTTTTAATAAAAATCTCTTGTGAGGCAAGGGGACTGGAGTACTCTCAGTTAGAGGAGGAACCAGGATAAATCTTTTGTGTCTTCTGCTGTTATTTTATTTACTTTTGTTATATCCGCTTGTTTCTCTTGAAAATCAGAAAACAACCGTTGATCTTCCAAATCTAACTTTGGTGACTCACAGGATCGATCAAATTGATCCTAGGACATGTGCTAAAAGATTTATTTTTGGTTTTAAGAATTTATTCAAGTTCCACACTCGAACAATATTGGGATAAACAGAATTCTAAAAGAACATCTATTCGACTACGGGTTAATTTAAAAGTAAAGTAATGCTTCTAATAAAGGAGAAGAAAGTTTGTTGGTAAGGGTGAAGTTAGATTGAGGACGAAGAAAAAAGAATTGGATAGGAGGGAGAGAAATAAGGCAAGGAGGAAAAAGGGGTAAAGACAATAAAGACAATAAAAGGCTTTGTAAAACTTAAAGTAAAAAGTAAATTGCATTAAGTTAAAAGATGGTGTGTTTACATCACGTACATTCTCTTACAATACTCGCTTTCTCTACACTCGGATACTTGGAGTAATTTCAAGAGTAATTTGTACAATAGTAAATTACAACACACTTTGGATATGTCTAAGACACCCTATTTATAGTAACAAAAAATAACCTCTCATAACCTCTACCATAATCTCCTTCCGCCACTTGTCTCAAATGCATGGATCCATTATTCATAAGGTGACACGTGTCTCCCTCAATTTTTCATAAGCAAAACCATTCCCTCCAATATTTAAATTTCAAATACATCGACAAACCATTCGTCTCAGCAGGCGGTCGAACCCTTGGCCTCTGGGTGAGTCCTTCGACTTAGCTATTTTGCTTCCTTCGACCATTTTTCTTGTATTCAAGATATTTTCCACCCTTTTGTCTTAGATACCTTCTTTCTAGCTGAGGCGTCGAATTTAGGAGCTAACAAATTGCACCCCAAAAATGTCTTTTCAACTTCGACCGTGGAAGAGCACATTTTTTGACAGCGTATGACCTTCGACGCCGCTTTTCCCTCATGAGTGTCGTCTGGTACTCTTTCCACCAATGTAAGCCTGAGAAGTTGAAAGGGAATGAAAGAGAAAAGAAATATAGCTATGAACATGCAAGCTACTGTTCCGCCACCTTAATGCACGTTTATGACGTCACTATCATCATGGCTATTTTCTTGGGAATCAACAAAATCGTGGGCCATCATCACCTTTCCAACCTCGGGGACGTGAATTGCAACTACTGCCTCTGCCATCCCACATCTGAACACACACGTGGCCCACTAACTCTAGCCCCTTAATGATGAAAACTTTCAGTCTTCCATACCTTATATAAGTAATTTCCCTTTGATGTTTTCATTTTTTACAACTTCTCTAACTCTCCACAACTTTCCTTGCTTTTTCTCTAATTTTCTGCTTCCAACCAACAAACTCTTACTTCCTTCAACAATGGCTGATCATCAGAAGAAAAAAATGCAACCCAAAGGACAAACTTTTACATCAACACTTCCTCTATTTGCCAGCTTGAGTGGTCCCCAGTAGGTAAAGAATCAACAGTTCATCCGTGAACCCCTGACGGAGGAAAAACGCCACATTTACGAATCTCAGGTAATCATTCCTGTTACTGTTGCAGGGAGACCTTTAGCCATATATGGGCCTTTACCCCCTCCAAGTCTTGACTACTCCTCCATTAGAGATTTCTTCCCTTCTTATATAACCACTAAACCCCTAGGGTAAAGAGAATCTAACAAAATTTCCACTGACGATCCTAATAGCCTGAGCCTTTTCAACGTAAACTTTAGGTATCTTCATGATGGGGCCAGATTATTTAGGGCCACTCCCTACTTCAAAGATTCTGAACTCTATCTCAACTGGCTGACGAAAATAGAGAAGGTAAAATCCCAGGAATGGAAGGACACTGGGATTTACGATCTGATTATGATGTCGAAGGTAGGCCCTTCGTACTGCCCTCTTATGTTGGCTTCTCCTTATTCTTCTGGGATAGGACTCACAACACTTTTCAACTTCCTTGTGGGATGATGACACCCACTCTACTCGACGTAGCTGCCATTGTAGGTCTAAAACCCTACGGCCTTGTTTATGATCCCGAGATCGATAGTCATGACAACATTGGTTTTGCTAATACTAAACATACTTATACAGCTTTTGTCCAACACTACCACAATAAAACTAGTACCTCTGTTGATGATGAAGAACACATAGCCTTTCTGGCCATGTGGTTATCCCGCTGTGTATTTTGTACCAAATCTTTGCAGGCGGCGCGAAAGTATTTGGTCCTGGGCAACCAACTACATGTGAAGAGAGGCGTTTGCCTCAGTGAAATGATCCTGGCCAGTCTTTACGAAGCCTTAGGCGAAGGTGCGGGTAAACTGAAAGATCCTGACAGCCATGGCAACTTGCTGTTGTCGGGCCCCTTCTGGCTTCTTCAACTGTGGCTTAATGCCACTTTTGAGCACAGTCTTCCCAACAAAGGTGAAGTTGATGAACGTTCGCCTGCAATTGCTGAGATAAGAGTCGAATGGCCTCGCCTGGCTCAACTTACTCCTAGCGAGGAAGGCCATTCCCTTCGATCCAATTTATCCAGCTTTGTGCATATGTTTGCAAAACGGCATGAGTTTACCGCGAAGATGGCTCCCTTCGCAGAACGAAAATGCGGGCCAGAATGGTTTACTAGACCTTTCCCTGCTCCCTTAAAGAAACACGAGGAGGAGTCAAAGCTGATTTGGGAGAGATTCCTCATTCCTCGCCTACTGATTCACAAACTAAACCTTGTAAAAGGTCACTCCAGCTTGCTAGCCTATCAACCGAACTTGGTGTCCAGGCAATTTGGGTTAATTCAAACCTTGCCCAAATGCTTGTATGACAAGAAGTCACATATCATCCTCCCTTTTACTGTGTTATCTCCTCTGGATTGTTCGACGCAGCTAGCACGCCATGCTCACAAGTCCTACCTCACACCTGTTAATTTTGAACCTTCTTACTTTTGCTCCCAAAACTTCTATGACTGGTGGTCGAAACATTACGCCTCAGAATTTCTTGATGTTCCTAGTTTTACTCGCTTGATTGACCAAGCTTTCATTGATGTGCAGGAGAAAATCAAGAAAGGTACGTCTACTCATATCAAAGATATCCAAGCCTTCCAGAAGTATTTCGAAACTGCCTATCGACCAGATGATGTTAGTCGAACCATCCGCGAGGCTGCTGTCACTTTGAAAGAAAATTTTTCCAAAAAACTGGATAGTTTAAAGATTCCCTCTTCTGTTCCTCGCGAGAAACGGTATGAGGTCGCCTTTAAACTTTTTCCCCCAAAAGTCCCTCGACTACCAACCGCTGGTTTTGGCGTGGCTCTTGCCCCTCTATTTCCAGATTGGTTTATTTGTGGAGATGCTATAAAAATTCTTCGACAGCGGTCTAAGCCCAAAGCACAACGGGTGGTTCTGACTAAACATACACTCGATACGTTTAAAGGGCACCTTCATGTCAGTATCGAAGATGTTCGCATCGAATCCGACATTCTTGAAGGTTCATCCCCCTTCGATTTGGACTTCCCTCTCTGAGCTTTATTGTTGCTAACTGTTTTAAGTATCATCTATTTTTCAGCTGCTCTGAAACGTGCTGCCCCAACAGCCAGGACTGAAGTCAAGGACGAAGGTCAAAAGGTAGCCTTCCGCAGCTTTTACTATCTCGATCTCCTTAATCAATCTCACCATTTCATGTTGTTTTCAGGCTAGTAGAAAACCACCTACCCCTCAAAGAAGATTAAAAAGGGCTTCTCCCCAAGTTATTATTGATTCTGATGATGAAGACGAGTCTCCTCGTGAGAGTCTTCAAGTGAAAAGAAAAAGAAAGATTATCCATGATGTGGATGCTCCTGAGCTCCACCTGCTCCTGTTGTGACCAACACACCTCAACCTACCAATCCTCCTCAAGAACCTACTCCAACTCCCTTAGGGGATGCTTCGATCCAAGCTGTTGTCCCCATGGAAAGTGATAATTCGAGTCCCGCTGAAGAAACTGTCAAGGTATGTTACACATCCACCTTTCCTTGAGTCTTTGCACTGATTCTTTAGCCTTTATTCTTTCTAATGTCCACCTTTTCTAGGATGATGCTGGAACTTCACGCTCTAATCCCACCGCGATTCCTCTGTTGCTATACCCCTTGAATAACCAAGGTGAGCCTACCTATCATCCCACTTCTGATTTGGGTTCTGGTGTGAGTTCACTTGGTGAAATTAATAAACCTGATTCTTTCACAGCCCCTCCATCTCCTGCAAAGACCACTACCCAGCAGTCTCAGACTGACGGTTCTGATCATGAAGACGACAATCCTCAGGTTGACCCCATTACAGCGGATGATGAAGTTGACGCTTCGGAGGGAAAAACCACTCTGGCTGATACGACCAACTCCCCTTTGGGTCAGACAGTAGCTGTGGATGAAAAAGCTGTCGAGGGTAATCAAGCCATTGATGATCAGGCTAAGCTCTAGCCTGAATTGCATGAATCCAATGACAAAGGCACTGGGGATGACATGGAGGAGGATGGCGACAAGACAAAGGAAAGCCAAGATAAAGAATTGAAAATTGTGGACACTCCCGTCAAAGAACCTGAAACTGCTGAAACAAAGACTCTCGTTCCTCCTACCCCAAAGGATATTCCAACAAACTTCTTCCCAGGCGAAACTCGACTTACTCCCGCCGAACTGGATGCGTTGAAGGTTTCCAACCCTCGACAATATATCAGGCTTTTATTGAGTAGGAGAAGTCATTCTTCTAGCCGTACTCCCAGTACTTCGACTTCTGAAGGGCAAACCTCAAAGCCACCAACTGACAGTGCCCTCGACAAGGTCAAGCAAAAGATCTTCAAAGGGGATCTTTTTACCCTCCTGCAGATGAGCCCTGCCAGCCATCTTCCCCTTAAAGCTCTCCTTCAAAAAGTGGACATTAAATCCCTTACTCCTGAGGCTGCGAATGTTATTCAAGAAGTAGGTACCCTGATTGACCAGGTGTATAAAGACTATCGACTGTTGCCCCAGATTGAGGGTGAGATTGAGACGAAGGCTGGCAGCGAGGCTGCCGCTTGGAGCGTTGTCGACTCTGAGGAGAAGATTGCTGAGTTGGAAGAAACAAAGGAGAAAAATAAACAAGAGGTCCTGACTAACAAGGCGTGTGAAGGCAAATCGCCACACATCACACGAGTCTGCAAGACATCACTCGATATAGGTTTCGATGATGACGAATTACAACCATGGATGAATTGGCCATTATAAACTCCAACTCTACAAAACAAATGCAACGTATCATCTACCATATCCTTTTATATTTGTCTAAAAAAACTGTTATAATAAATATAATATATGTAGATAAAATGTGGTCGTGACAAGAGGCATGAAAAACCACAAGAAGATCAATTTTTGCAGGATTGCAGGGCATGAGTCGACCATAGGGTCGGCGCATGCATCAGTGCATTTTTCCACTGGTCAGCGCATGAAGGGATGAGTCGACCATAGGATCGGCGCATGAAGGAAATCCTTTTCAACGGGTCAGTGCCCGCCGACTGTATGGTCGACGCGTACTGATACATTTTGCAGATTTCCAAAATACGCAAGCTATGCGTCGATGCACAGACCTGCTGCGGTCGACCGTTCGCGCGGAATAAAGTTTTTAAGTGATTCCCTCTACTATTTGAAAAGTTGTTATGTCTTTGGTTGGTCTGGTACTATATATACATGTTCAACCACTTATGTCATTCTCAACATTTGATAAAAACTGATTCATATGTTCAAGAATAAGAAAGAGTGAAATAGGTGTCCAAGATTCTTCATCTTCAACATCTCACAACACATCAATTACACACAGCCATCTTTGAAGTGCATTGTGAATGATTAAAGGTGATAAGGTTCGAAGCTTAGATTGGGTAATCTAGTTCGGGTTGAAGCTTGTGACAGGTTCTTTCTTGAATAAAACCGTTAGGGTTTTATCCTCCAAAATTGGTTTGAATTTTGGGAGTTTTTTGGACGAGATTCTTCATCAAGGGTCAACTGAGTGAAGGTGATTGTGAAGAGGTGTTCTTCAACAGTCTAGTAGCGGATTCAGTGATATTGAGGGGAAGATCTCGGGTTCGATTCGTTGCAGTTGAGATCAGCTGGAGCCGAAGGTTTGAACAACTAAGGGTTATTCAATAAGGTGGCTGGAATTGGAGGTCTATCAACAACGATCGGAGGACTTGATTCATCTTGAATCAAGGGGCAAAGAGTGAAAGCAACATTCAACGTCTTGAGAATTCTGTTGTATTTTTTCTGTTCAACCCTTGTATAAACTGTTACATTTAACAGGTGATATCTATTAAATCTATCTCAATTCTAGTTTTAGAATTGAGGGCAGACGTACCCCGAAGCAAGGACGACGGGGGGACTGCCTCACCAAATGCTTGTCTTCTCTATTTTTTAGCATTTTCGTTTTAGCTTAAAAATAAGTGATTTTCGTATAAGCACTATTGTCAAACTGTGATATCAATTGAGTAAGAGGTTAAAACTCTGGTTTTGAATCCAAAGTACAATAAGACATTGTACTAGGCTAGTTGGAATCACTTACTCAACATAAATATCACTTGGAGTGTTTTTGCACGCCAAGTGTTCGACAAATTGCCTAAACAAAAATTATCTTATTTGTGTATCTAGTTTTGGTTTGCTCTTTAAATCATTGGAACTAGGAATCCTAACAAGTGAATTAGATCATTGATAAGTGTGATTAGTGTTGTGATTCTCTTTTCCATATTGTCATTAATCCAAAGGCTTAACGCATATCCGGTTTTCCAATAACCGTTTGTTTTAGACTATATTTTCCTCGGCCGCTTCCGCACTTAAAACAAATTTTCAAAACCAATTTTTTAATTGATAGCGCCGACTCAAATTTTTAATTGGGATCTATTCAACCCCCCCTTCTAGATCCGTGCCATAGTCTAACAAGGCGAACATCACCTGCTGGGAACGGAAGATTAAAAAGCTCCGTGGTAAGATAACGAAGGCTAGGAAAAGGAACACTGAATTATCTTCCTTCGAGGACTCCTCCTTAACAGCTGAGCTTGATCATGCCGTCACATATGCTGAGGAAGCCCATCGTTTGGAATCTGAAGTTGCCCAGCTGAGGGCAGATAAGGCTCAATGCCAAAGCCGTCTCGAACTTCAAAAATAGACTTCCCTTAAGATGAAGGCAAATCTTCCTTTTTGATTTGTTTGGTTTTTTGTAATAGAGCAGACTATACTGGCCTTTATGAGCCATTTTTTGTTTGTAAGACATTGGGTCATTTTGGCATATTTTAAATTACCATGTATGGCTTCACTTTATCTTTAACAATTATTCTGTTGATATTTTCACCTCTCGAAGTGCAGGCTTATACTTCTTTAAATATTTGCCATTTACTTTTAATTCTCTCTCATCCTTACTCAACTCTGTCACTTCATATGCCCCGTTGAAGAATACCTTCGATACCTGGAATGGTCCTTCCCACTTTGGAGACCACTTACCTAGGGATCTCACCTTTTGATCCATCGGCAGGATTACCCTACATACCAAATCTCCAACCAGGAAAGTCTTCGCTTTGACCTTCTTGTTATATGATTTCTCCACTCTTTTCTTTTGTCTTCTCAGGAGTTCTAGAGCTTTTAATCACTCTTCGTCTAAGTCGACCAACTCATCAAGCATCATGTCCCAATAAATCTCTCGAGGGATTTCATGATGTCTTTGAATTCTTACTGACTGTATATGTATCTCGACTGGCAATACTGTGTCATGGCCGAAAGTGAGTCGATAAGTGGAAGTGTTGGTTGCTTCCTTCGGGGATGTTCGACATGCCCATAGGACTTGATCCAATGTCTTATGCCAATTCCTAGGCTTGCTTCCAATCTGTTTCTTTATCATGCCAATTATCACTTTGTTTGCCGCTTCGACTTGGCCATTGGCCTGGCCATAGTAAGGTGTCGAGGTAAGGAGTTTAAATCCCATTTATTTAGCAAACTCCTGCATCTTCCTACTCGTAAATACTGACCCTTGGTCTGTCGTTATTGTCTCTGGTAGGCCAAACCTGTAGATGATATACTTCTGAATGAATTCGATAACATCTTCTTGGTCTACCTTCGGTAGAGGTATAGCCTTGATCCACTTGGTAAAGTAGTCTATCCCTACCAAAATGTACTTTTGGTTTTTGGAAGACGCAGGTCGAATCTCTCCTATAAGGTCTAAAGCCCAACCTCTGAATGGCCATGGCTTGACTATGGAATGCAACTCACTTGCTGGGACATGCTGTATGCCAGCATGAATTTGGCATTCCTGACAACCTCTGGCGAACTCGATGCAATCTTTCAGCATCGTAGGCCAGTACATCCCCTGGCAAAACAGCAACCATTTCATCTTATGGCCTACTTGGTGTGCTCCGCATGTCCCACCATGGACTGAGGACAATACCAAGTATGCTTCAGATTCACTGAGGCATTTAAGTAAAACTCCCTCAGAAGTTTTCTTGAATAACTCATTCCCCAACAAGACGTAGCTTAATGCTTGGTATTTTATCTTTCGTTCTGCAGTCGCTGAAGGGTTCTGAAGGTATTCGACCAGAGGTTTCCTCCAATCTTTGTCTGTCAGACCTTCGACTGTAAAAATCTCAAAGGTTTCCTCGTCGGCGTAGCCAAATTTCGTGACTTCCAAGTCTGATGGTCTCAAGCCCACGGATACCACCTTACCTTTGGCCTCGATTGCCTCTTGCAAGTTCTCCTTCGAGACCCTGTATCCTGAGGCAACTTGCGCCAGGTCGTTGGCTATCTGATTATGTATTCGTGGTATGTGTCGAATAGTACAGACTTCAAATTTTTTGAGTAGTCTGTTAGCTATTACGAAATACATGATGAGATTTTCTTTAACGCATTTGTACTCCTTTGTTAGCTGTTTTACAACCAACTCTGAATCTCCCATTATTTCAACTTGGGTTGCCCCCAATTCTAACAAAATTTCAAGTCCGACGATGAAAGCTTCATATTCAACTTCATTATTAGAACATAGGCCCTCGACTCTATACTTGAATTTTGTTGGAATTTTGTCAGGCGAAATGATCAATAGACCTATGCCTGTCCCATTCTTGTGACTAGACCCATCAAAGTATAGCTTCCAAGGCTCTAGTTCAACAAAGTTCAGGGTACTTTCATTTATGGAGTGGTCGACAATAAAGTCTGCCACTATTTTGCCCTTTGACCGCTTTCAACGGTCTATAAGTCAATGAATACTCAGTTAATGCTAATGCCCATTTACCAATTTGACTATGCAAAATAGGTTTGGACAACATGTGCTTAATAACATCAAAATGTGAAGACACATAAACATCAACTGGTTTTATATATTGCTTCAACTTCATACATGAGAAATACAAACATAAGCATAATTTCTCTATCTCACTATACCTAGTTTCTGCATCATTTAGAACTCTACTAAGGTAGTAAATGGCTCTTTCGACGTCACTTTCATCCTCTTGAGCAAGCATGCTCCCTAGAGTTTTGTCTGACGCTGCTATGTACAATCTCATGTTTTTGTTTCAACATGGAGGTGCAAGGTCTGGGGGATGAGTCAAGTAGTCTTTGATCTTGTTGAAAGCCTCTTGCTGATCTTTCGTCCATTCGAACTTCTCCTTAGTGGCTCGAAGCAATGGCGAGAAGGCTTGTGTTTTTTCGCTGAGATTCAATATGAACCTTCTTAGGAAATTTATTTTGCCCAGCAAGGACTGAAGTTCCTTCTTGTTGGATGGCGCTTTCGCTTCCATGATGGCCTTCGTTTTGTTTTGGTTGATTTTGATCCCCTTCTTGTGGACTACGAAACCCAGAAAATCTCCGGCTTGCACACAGAACGCACACTTGAGGGGATTCATCTTGAGGCCAAATTTCCTCATTCTCATAAAGGACTTGCGCAGGTGTTCCACATGAGCCTTTCCTGACACAGATTTTATCACAATGTCATCAATGTAAATTTGCATAAAGGACTCAATGTAGTCATGTAAAATTGAATTCATCGCCCGCTGGTATGTTGCCCCAGCATTCTTTAGGCCAAAAGGCATCACTACCCATTCGTAAGTGCCTAAGGCCCCTGGGCAACGAAATTCCGTTTTAGGAACGTTATCCTCAGCAATGAAAATATGGTTGTAACTAGAATATCCATCCAGCATGCTAAGGTATTCGTGGCCAGCGGCTGAATCGACTAGCATTTTTGCCACTGGCATCGAATACTCTTCTTTAGGGGTTGCTGAATTGAAATCCCTAAAGTCTATACAGACCCTTAACAATCCGTTTTTCTTTATGACTGGTACAATATTTGCTAGCCATTCGACATACCTGGTCGTACGGATGAATTTGCATCGGAGGAGTCTTTCGATTTCCTCCTTTATTTTTGAGAGGATCTCAGGGGCGAAGCACCTTGGATTCTGCTTGACTGGTTTTTTGCCAGGCTTGATTGGTAGCCTATGCTTGACTAGATCTCTCTTTAGACCTGACATTTCGTCGTACTCCCAAGCAAAACAATCCCTGTACTCTCGTAGCAACTGAATGGTTTTGACCCTAAGTTGGGGGTCGAGGCTGGCGCTGATATAAGTTGGCCTTTTGATTACTCCATCTCCCAGGTTAACTTCCTCCAGTGGATCTTGCGCCAACATTTTGACATTGCTGGCCAAAGGATCATTTTCAAAACCCAGAGGCTCATCGTCATATATGGCGTCGAGTCTCTGCCCCTCGTATTGAATCTTAGGGTCGAAATACCCGACTGGACCTGCTTGTTTGGATTTTTCATTGGCTCCCTCAGCCATTTCATTATTAGCGGCCTCCAAGGCCGTTCGTAGTTTAGTCTCGGCCACGTAGGCCGAAATCCTTTGAAGCGCTGCGGCTTCAGTCATCATCATCGAACTCACTTCCCCAGCCAGTGGGGTCTACGAGAAGTTCGCCAAGGTATGGTAACCTTTCGCCTGGAACTTCCTTGTCCCATCGGAAACCTTCGACGAGATGCAGGTATAACGAGCAATACACTTCGTCATTAGGTGTAAAGTCGAAGTCCGCAGGTTCACATGGCCCTATACTGGCCAAATGTTTGTCAAACTGTCCTCTATCAATGTGGTTTATAGGTGCTTTGAAGTATCCCTGATCCGCTTCGATGTTTTTGACAATACCATCTGGCCTCCAGATGGCGATCCTCTGATGCATCGATGATGGTACTGCCCCCACTCCATGGATCCATTCTCTTCCAAGTAATAGATTATAATTGGCAATGGTCTCCATCACCATGAAGACAGTTGGACGGGTGATGGTTCCGACCGTGACATTCACCTGAATGACCCCATGGTCGAACCCACCTTCCCTTCATAGTTTGATAGCACCATGTTGTGTGGCTTGGTGTCTGTCTCACTTTTCCCAATTTTGTTCAGTAGAAAATGCGGCCTTAAGTTTACCGTAGCGCCGCAATCCATCAGTATTTTGTTAACTGGGTCCTTCTCTATTTGTGCTATAATATAAAGAGGCTTCAGATGGTTTTCATCGCCTCCGTTGGCTGTTCAAAGAAAGCATTTTGCTCTTCGTTGCAGCCATTGTTCATCATATAATAGCATACCGGCTTATGAGCCGTTATTTCCCAGTCCGTATATGCGTCTGAGTTCTCAACTACTGAAACCCTGTCGAATTCCCTGGGCATTACTGATACTATGTTGACCAAAATATCCAACGTATCATCAGAATCTTCATCAAAATTATCAGTCATTTCATCATCGATCGATTTCCTTTGGTCTTCGACCTGTGTTGG
This sequence comes from Lathyrus sativus, assembly GCA_963859935.3. Taxonomy (NCBI): domain Eukaryota; kingdom Viridiplantae; phylum Streptophyta; class Magnoliopsida; order Fabales; family Fabaceae; genus Lathyrus; species Lathyrus sativus. Next base: position 304,618,699 of record OZ012735.1, on the reverse strand, counting down.
AAACAACTTTCTTCCTACAGGTGTCTTCCCGAAAGCCTTTGTTCGATCCTCCTGTTCAAAGGGAATGTTGGTGCTGGATTGTGGTTGGTCTTTATGCGCACCTTCTCTATGTGCTTTCCTTCTTCTCTACTCACGTCTCCACTGGGATCAAGACATGGGATTCTTCCCTTTGTAATTCTCTGACACATGAGCAGCCTTCAAAGACTGAAATTGTTTTCGATAGCTTAACGAAGATCCCCGTTGTACTTCGAAATTTTTCCATTTCTTCTGCCCTTGCTGCTTGTTCTCATTCGGCTTCGTCTACTTTCCATCAGTGGCCTCTGCATTGGGCTTAAAGCTAGTGGGCTTGTTCATCGGAGGCCTTATGCGAGGGTCAGATCTGTGCTGAAAGCCTCTTCGAGGGTCGAATCTTGGCCTTTCGTTTTCTTGCTTCAACCTTCGTGTCCCTTCCAGCTTTTATGCAGCCTTCTTGTCGAATATGGCGCTGCATCAGGGACAAAGCATCACACTAGAACCTTTCTCCTGGCAGCGGTGAAGAAAAGAAACGACGGATTCCTCCTTCTCCGGGTAGGCTTCCCTTGTGTGTGTTTCCTGGTAGTTTGACTCACTATCTGCTTCTTCAAGCTTAACTCCACGCCTTTGGCGGCTTCATCAATCTTAACGAAGTCATTAACTGCCTCTTTGGTCACTATCTCCCAACCCAGATTGTTCCTGTTGCTTGGGCCTTTGGTTTCATCCCTCTGGTCACAGCTATCAACTTCCAGTTCGACACAACTCTCTTGTCCGAAGCTGATGGTAACTTTCGCCATTACAACTTCGTCTATGGGATTTCCAGCAGCCTCAGTTACTTCGATTGAGAAGTCGTAACCGTTGACAACTTCGATCATATTAGTCTCGACTGGCTCTGTGTAATTTGCGTCTGCCGTTTGCATAGGATCTAAGTCGACCTTCATTTGGCCACCAACTTTCTCTCCGAACTTTAGACGTCCTTCTTGGATCGCATTCTGAACGAGGTCCCTGAAAAGAAAACATTGAGATGTTTTATGACCCAAGAAGTTATGATATTTACAAAACCCTCTTTTCTTCCTTTGCTCTATGGACGACATTTTGGCGCCAGGAGGCACTATCATTTGTCCGTATTTAACCAACAAATCAAATATTTCATCACATTTTGTGATGTCGAAGGTATATGTTTTCTTTGGGAACCTATCATTCTTTTTAGATTCGACATAACTCTTCCCTTGCGGGGGAGCTAATACTTTGCACAAGTAAGGTGGTCCTTGCTTGAGTTCAGCAAGGTCCACTTCGCCATCGTCGAAACTCATAGACTCGTCACACAGACCTTCGGCGTTATCATTAAATTCGACAAAAGCTACCTTTTTATTTTTATTAAACTTAGCCTTCTCATCTTTTAGTCTTTCAAGTTGTCGAACTCGATCGGCTAATTGGGCCATGTCCCTTAGGTACTGGGTGTCCAACTTTTTTTTAATAGAGTAGTCGAGACCACCGGCGGCCATTTTGACCAACTCATGTTCAGGGACCTGCGTGAAGCATTTGGCCTTAAGCAAACAGAACCTATTAAGATACTCCTCTATTGGTTCAGAGAACTTACGCTTCACACTAGCTAGTTCCTTTAAGCTAATTTTAGTCTGACCCATATAGAACTGTTCATGGAACAAACGCTCTAACTGGGTCCAGTTGCATATCGTGTTAGGGGGAAGCGTCGTGAACCAAGTGAATGCGTTCTTAGTAAGAGAACTTGGGAAGTATTTTATCCTAAGGCTTTCATCGTTCGCTATCTCTCCAGCCTCGATTAGGTAATGAGCCACATGTTCGACAGTGGATTTCGTCGTATCTCCTGAAAACTTAGTGAATTTAGGTACTTTCGTCCTAGGAGGTAACTCCGCCTGAAGGATATAGTCTACTATAGGTGAAGTGTAGTTTGGCCTGGTAAACCCAGTGTTTAGCCCATTTCTGGCCATAATTCTCTCGACCATGGCCGCCAGATTATTGTCTACGGCTATGTTGTTTCGACGAACATGCTGGACTACATTATCTGCGTCTTGGTTTCGATTCACAACCACTACTCCTGTATTTCTTTCTCCCAAGCCACGGGGTTGGTTTTGCAAAGGCTCTTCCCTAAGCCCTTCGACTACCGGAGGGACTATCCTTCCTTGGTTCCCTACGTCGACTTCTACCATATTCGCCAAGTTGTCTCGTGGGACATCCGCTACTGCGGCTTGGTTTTTGGTTAAGGGAGGTACCCCCATGAATTCAGCCAATCTTGTTAATTGTACCGCCAATTATTGATTGGTCTGGGTTGTATTTTGGATTAATGGTTGAAATATTTCGCCCATAGTTTGTGATAACGTCTGAACCATCTGTAGGTTACTTTCATCCATCTGCTGTCTCAAACAAGCAACTGAGGTGTTGGTCAGATTGGGGCCTTGTGTCAAATACCCTAAACTCTGGAGGTTTCGACCCATGTTCACACCTGACCCTGACCCTTGTAGTGGCGAAGCCATCGCCTGATCTGAGAATATAGGGGGTGCACTTTAGAGCCCTTGCATCATAGCAGTGGGCATCCCATATGAGGGGTTTCTTGGTGACTGTGAAAAACTAGGGGGCACAAACTTCCTGGACGTCGAACTTCCTCCTAACAAAATCTTAGGATTCGATGTTTGGTGACCAATGTATTCCAACACTGGCTGAGTATAAGGCCTTATCACTGTCGATCCCACCCCAAGTACTGAAGGCGTCGGCACTGGCCTCACAGGAAGCACCGTCTTTTCTCCAGTCAACGATATCGGAGGGGGAACTCCCTCGTCTCTTATTCCCTCGATGGAACCGTCTCCTTGTTGGTTGGAGTTATCTGGCTGGTTTGTATCCGTAGCCATGTTCTTACTGCTTCGTCTTGATCGCGTCTCTTCGTTTATAGCGGTAATTTTACCACTTCTCAGTAACATAAAAATGTACCTTCTTACGAAAAGGTACCAGTATAACTACAGAGTTTTTATAAGTTTAGTTTTATAAAATAGATTCTCTAGCACTGTCCCACCGGGCATGCCATTTTGTTTCCCTTGAAAATCGGAAAACAACCGCTGATCTTCCAAATCTAACTTTGGTGACTCACAGGATCGATCAGATTGATCCTAGGACATGTGCTAAAAGATTTATTTTTGGTTTTAAGAATTTATTCAAGTTCCACACTCGAACAATATTGGGATAAACAGAATCCTAAAAGAACATCTATTCGACTACGGGTTAATTTAAAGGTAAAGTAAGGCTTCTAATAAAGGAGAAGAAAGTTTGTTGGTAAGGGTGAAGTAAGATTGAGGACAAAGAGAAAAGAATTGGATAGGAGGGAGAGAAATAAGGCAAGGAGGAAAAAGGGGTAAAGACAATAAAGACAATGAAAGGCTTTGTAAAACTTAAAGTAAAAAGTAAATTGCATTAAGTTAAAAGATGGTGTGTTTACATCATGTACATTCTCTTACAATACTCGCTTTCTCTACACTCGGATACTTGGAGTAATTTCAAGAGTAACTTGTACAATAGTAAATTACAACACACTTTGGATATGTCTAAGACACCCTATTTATAGTAACAAAAAATAACCTCTCATAACCTCTACCATAATCTCCTTCCGCCACTTGTCTCAAATGCATGGATCCATTATTCATAAGGTGACACGTGTCTCCCTTAATTTTCCACAAGCAAAACCGTTCCCTCCAATATTCAAATTTCAAATACTTCGACAAACCATTCGTCTCAGCAGGCGGTCGAACCCTTGGCCTCTGGGTGAGTCCTTCGACTTAGCTATTTTGCTTCATTCGACCATTTTTCTTGTATTCAAGTTATTTTCCACCCTTTTGTCTTAGATACCTTCTTTCTAGCTGAGGCGTCGAATTTAGGAGCTAACACCGCTGTTAATGAATTAAACAGAATCTGAACACCAGTTCTGATTCTGAAACTCTGATCTAAAGTTAAATTAAAAGAAAATGCGAAACACAATTCAACCCCCCCTTCTTGTGTGCTTTTCACACTTCAATTGGTATCAGAGCATGGTTTGTACTTAACACTTAACAATGGCTCAGATAATGACCCAATAAGAAAAGTATATTTCTTCTTCAAGAAGGAATCAAGTGCCACATGAAAAATATCATACGATTTTTCCTACCATATTCAAATGGATAACTCCACTTAATTTAAATGATGGAAAAACTAAACATATTTTTAACTCATTGGACTTGATAAAGGATTGCTGAAGGTCTATAGAATATCCTTGAAAGAGGTATTGCTATAGAAGTTGATGGTTGAAAATCTCTTTCAACAATTCAAAAGATGCTCATTGAATATCTTCAGAGGTAGTTGCATTCTGGTAGATGCTCTATCTTACTTCTGAGTATATCAACATCATTGATATGTCTGATGCTTGGACTATCTTCGAATTCTTGTGCTCAGATTAGTGGGGATTAGTTTTTATAACTTAAAGTAGTTGCACTTCATCTAATCTTTTCAAGCAAATTCTGAGAAGATTGTTCTTTGACTTAAATCTAAAGTCACAATTTCTTTTTGATGTTTACATCTTGAATCTGATGTGTTCTCAAGATTTGTCTTACAATCTTCAAAGAAAAGAAATGAATTTAGATGATGAAAAACTATTCAACAAATGACCTTTTCTATTTTGCTCAGTTCCTTGGAATGGTTGATGATGAGAGACTTAGGTTTCTTAGCATAAGCACTTCAATACTGACTGAATGGATTGTGCTATCTATTGTTAGGAGAGTAACTTCAGAAATTCAACCGATCTCCCAAATCTGAAAGCAATAAGAAACACTACCAGAACCTAATATCAGATGCTCTTCAATGACTAGTCTTTTGAAGCTGATATTAGTGCAGGATACTGATGAAAAGAAGCATATGTGTTCTAAAATAAAAGTAAAGTATTGAAGAGCAAGAGATGTTGTTAAAGCTATCTTGCTTCAAAATATTTGATAGTATGGAGTTTGTTCTTTAAAGTGATATCTTAAGAAACTCCATTACTTCTTGGTTGAGGATCATCATGGAAGTTGTTTTGAAAAGACATTTCTATGAGAAATCTTCAACTTCTCTTTGAGTTTTGTCAGCCGTACTAAGACAATATTTTGGTATGCTTTATGTCAATTTCTGATAGCTAACACCATCTGATTTTGAGCTTGTCAATGATTTTAAAGTCAATAGATTTAATCCCAGATAATGAGATTATTGACATTGCTTAGAACAAGATTTTGTGCCTATCATATTTCATTATAGACTTATACTCTGGAGTGACTTATGGTTTTTCTATTAGATTAATATGTAAGGCAAAGAAGAGTTTTTTTGTACTTACATGTATGGTCTTATAGAAATATGAGTATCATAATGTATCTACTACATATATCAAGGAAAGAAGCAGAGGTATCTTTCATAAGTTTGTTTACAACATTTATTGGAAGAAGAGCCAACAACCGAGATTCAAGTACTGGTGGTACTGAATTTGGTGAGAGTAGTGGAATCAATGGTTAGACAACCATTGAATCAGAATCCACTCAAAGTTGTGTTCAGACTCTATTGGTCAAGTTTGAATACTGAACCGAGTATGGCAAAACAAAAAGAGGTATGCTTCTTCTTTTATGGTTTATCATTTGATTTAATGAAACACTTGTATAGATATAAACACAAAGTTTCTGTTAGACTTCTAGAGAAGTTCTTTTGTAAAGAAGAGCTTTAGAAATCTTTAAAAGGAAACTCTGTTGTGTTTGTCTATACTGAATGTCTTATTAAGAAAGATGATGATCACGTTTATGAAAACAATTTTCTCACTTTTGTGTTGATAGTATTGCTTGTTAGTGTCTAAAGAAGATAATTCAATATTCATCTATCACTCATGACTCTTGCTTCAAGATAAAGTGCTAGTTCTGTATAGAACCTTAGAGACTTATGACTGACAAATGATATCTCTGTCTAAGTCTAGATCTACTAGGCTCTGGTGGATGATAGCTTCTGAAAGTTGTCAGTTTCTGAGATTCAAAAGAAGATTCTTTTTTTACTGTCGTTAGAGTTTAAGTAAAAAGTTTTTTGCAAAAACTTTTATAATA